>OZ007586.1:158364093-161251593 GCA_963931845.1 Maratus michaelseni | reverse complement strand
GCATAATGATAATAATTAGTGGCACAGCTACCACAATGGGCAATTGAATGCCAAGTAGAAAATTTAAAATAAATAAAATTAATTCATTTACAATCTTATAATGTTATCTTTAATTATATTTTTATTTTAGATTTGGTTATTTTAATTTGCTTAAGTTAATGAATTTAATTAGAATCAACATACTAACAGAGAAATAATACAAAAATCTTGCAATGATTAAGAAAAGAAAAACATATTAAAAGAAAAGCTTATTTGTAACTATCTTTATTTATTAAATACTGCAAAAAAAACACTCACTGAAATAAAAAATTAAACAATCTACTAATTTGGAACAAGCATTTTATCAATAGAATTATACACTTCTCGGATAATATTTAATTAATTATTTAATTACCAATAGTACATTATCTACTTCTGTATTAATAAAGTATGGAATTTTGAGTAAAAACCAAACTTTCCTTTCAGTATTTAAAAAGATCGTAATATGAATGTAAATAACTGATGAAGACCCAACGTCCAATACAATGGACAACAATAAAAAAGTGTGTTTATTCTCCAAAACATTGATTCAAGTACTTAAACTATACAGTTTAATTCCATAAATACAACATTTGAAATTAGATATATGCTGCATTAATATCAAAATACTTAAAAAATATATATATGAAATTTGAGTTAAAACCGTGTACTTACCTTCAACAATCTTTCACCTGTTCTCCGCCATATTCAGATGATTAAAATACACATTTTGCTGTGTTTTTTTACTGTTTTGGTATACAGATAGCAACACTAAACTATCCATTATAATGGACAGTGAGTTTTTTCAAGTTCCAACTGAAAACAGTTCGAAACAGACTCATTTTTGTATGAATTGTAAGGATATTGTAACGATTTCATTAAAGTATCTTTACTACTATTAAAGTTATGAACGAAAACGCGACTTCGATTGGAGTGTCTGTTGGAGTTCGCCCTGTAATTTTGACTAAATAAATGGATTTCTGACCCTGGTTTCCTATACAATAAATGATTGTTACGGTGTCTTGTACCAACCCTTAAAGTTTGTACCATGAATTCGGTATCACTCTGTATGAAAAGTGCGTACACTTCTTCGAATTTCCAAAGAGTCTGCCACCTCTCTTTCAGATTAATTTAAAATTTCAATCATTTGTATCACCACACTTAACCATAGAATTTGTAGCATTTTTTTTTTGTCGATTAAATAAAACGAAAAAATCAATGTATATATAAAATAAATCTTTTGTGTATAGTAACTATTAAATCCCATGAAAAATCAACAACATTCGAGCCGATAATTATAATACAGTACAAAGACATATATCGAAAAATGTAAGATTCTCGAATTGAAATAAGTTGGAAAATAAATAAAGATATCTGGAGAAAAAAATCCTATGTGCAGAATATGAAAATATAACATGAAGCAAATGGAAACTTATATTGTGAATCACGTTATCAAGGGCAATATTCCACAATATAAGTAAATCGTAATTGATTGAATAAAATAAGCCTGAGCCGAAATTACTTTACTCAAACTGTTAGATCAACTACAATGCTTTAGGTATATATATAAACTCAAAATACAACATAGTTATCGAAAAATAAAACAACATTCAATTTGAAATAACTTTTTATTAGTCATGTCTGCACGTGTTTTGATGTATGAAAATGACGGTGAGAGTTTTACACTGTTGGGTGGGGAAACATATTTTTTTCAGTACGTTGCGAGAAAAGAAATATTAAAATAGAATTTGTAAATTATCTATAAAATACACTATACTAATGTAGTCCAACTGCGTCTCGTGGGGAACCAGTATTTTCTTGCAGAAATTACTGCAGAAGTTCTGCGATTAAATAAGTCGAAAATTTCTGTAAACAAAATACGGGTTCGACGCGCGCTGCAGTTGGACTACACAGCACTACGCAGAAAGTATTAAAAAAATGTCGAAAAATGTCAATTTATAGAAACGTGAAAATAAATACAATTTTCCAAATTCAGAACTTCGAGTGTATTTTATTTGTACTAAAAAAGCAGCAAAAATTTTAATTTTAATTATTCATATTGAGACTTTTTTTTTAAATTCATAAATTCAGGTAAACTATCTTCAAAATATTTAAACTGCTTTATAAAATAGAGCGTCTTTTAGTTTTAAATACCTTGAGCGTACATGCCTTTGAATTTCTAAGGAGTCTGACATTACTATTTCTAATTAGAAAATTTCTATTTAATATCTAAATAATAGACTTTATAATCACCTTGCAAACTTTGTAATATTTTTCTGAAATTAAATATTGTGAAATATTCTATTAAAATTTCTGGTAAAACTGTATTTACCCTGTAATTTTTTTAATATTTAAATTTCGTAATATGTCTATAAATACGCACCTCGTAAAAATTGCCTTTCTGAATATTCATTACCTTTAAGGCAGACGACACATAATTATTTGGAAACATTGCAGACATATCATCATACTGAGAAATTTATGTGAGAAAAAGCGTTACTTTTATTATCCATTCCTGCATTCTCATTAAAACTAAATTATTTTCAGGTTCCTCGAATTACAACTTAGCATTTCTTGCTCGAAAGACGTGATTCTAATTAACGGAAATTTGAAGTGACAAACCTTTTTAAATAACTCTTTCGTATTATGGCAGAAGATTTAGAATAACGCTAAACAAGCGAAATACATTTATGGTTTTTTTTTTTTTTTTTTTACTATAGTAACTCAGCATAGCATGAATAGAAAATGTTTATAGTACGTACTGATTTATAAACGACATGATCAGGAAGATCTTTGCGCCAAAATTAACTGTAAAATAATATTCCAATCGTATCAAAAAATATATTTTGAGGGAAGACCCAAGAACATGCTCCCGATAACAATAACGGGTTTTCTGCACAATCTCATAAAAGAATTCGCATATGCAGAATTCCCCAGTTAATGTGGCGAAGGTTTCTATTACCAGTCACTTTATATTATCAATATTACTCGGAACCAAGCGTTTACATTCAACTTAATACTAAATTAATGTTTTTATGTAATTAAACTTTTGTTTTGTGGCACCACTTTTCGAGCGGATAACTTTTCGAGCACAACAAAGTTGTGGATCCATTTACGAAAATTTCCGAATGTAAATATTTTTCAAGAGACAGATAATGATGGTGAAGATTTAAAGCTTTGATAGAGCCCCTTGAAAAGGAAAAGTTGGACCTTGAATATTGCTGGGGAAGAAGTTGAAGCGCGTATGAATATTGGTGGGAATAATCATGTTAGCAGTAAACAATATCTGAGGGTCTTTTTCCAACTATAAAGTACAACACAAGAGAATAATGCCTGAAATGACAGTGAATGTTGCCAGTCCCTTACTTTTTTTTTGTTCATATTGTTTGATTGCCAGCACCTTTTTGAATTAATAATATTCGCCTTATTTCATAACAGAATAAATTAAGCGAACATAAGGCGAATTATACTATTTAGAAAAAGTGGTATCAATCAAGCAAACTAAATAAAAACATTTCAAAATGTAGCCGTCTGGACACACTGATGACAATGATAACAACGAAAAGGATAAAATTGCTACTAGGTGACGAAATGGAAGAAACCTCTTATATTGTGAAATATCTTGGAAATTCATAAAGATATCGGCGATATTAGTACTCTGAATTTCGGTTCTTTCTAAAAGTAGAAGAATGATAAGGGGTTTTTCACAAATCGTAATTTATAATTTTTTTGTTTAGTCATTTTTATTGATGTTTTAGTTCTGCTTGAAAAAACCACCAGAACGATCCCATTCCAACAACAAAAAAAATATTAAAATAAAAGCATTCTTTCAAAAGCTACGCGTGGACGTGAATATACGTTAAATACATATTTGTTTGTTGGAAGTCAGTAAAAAATGACAATTTATGAAAATCCCTTATCATCCAGCTACTTTTAGAGAGCAACTGAAATTCATCTCACAATATCGCCGACACTTTTCTGAATTTACATGATATTCAAGTGTCCCTTTTACGTCCCTATATACTTAAATAATAAAACATGCAAAATAATAATATTAATAATAATAGATAATAATATCGTTTGCGCATAGACAGTTAAAAAATTGTTCATACAAATACTCATATTTCATCAAATATGGATATATTTATATTCTACATGCAGAACATTGCTTCTACAGTACTTTGCCAAATTTCTTGAAAACTGCGTTAAATTTAGTACCTTACCCGTTAACTTGGCTTTGAATCGGGTTAACATTTTCAACAAGATTCAGCTAAAACCGCATACAGCTAGGACAACAAAAGCCTGGTTTCAACAAAATGGCATTCTTGTGCTAGATTGGGTTCCGCATTCAACGGTCATCAAGCCTTGGAGGAATTGTGGCGGTACTTAAAGAAGCAAGTTCAAAAAAGGAGACCACGTAACAATCAGCAGTTGAAAAGAATTCTTGAAGAATGCAAAAAGTTCCAATTTCTGAGTACCAACGATTAGTTTCAACTGTGCTGAGAAGAGTTATAGAGATGTTTACGCTGCCAAAGAAGGACTAACAAAGTGGTAAGACTTACTCATTTCTTCGTATTTGAACATTCGCATAACATTAGGAACATAAAAACCTTGCAAGGAAATGGATTTCATTGGCCACAAAGTTTGTGTCGTTTATTATGTTTTGTTCAATTTCAGTATGTAATAGTAATGTATCATTTTCCATTAAAAATAATTTACATAAAATATTTTGAATTATTTTTTACTTTTATTGTCAAAAAAAAAAAAAAAAAAAAAAAAAAACATCGACAAACTAATGCGCGAAAAATTAGGGCCACGGGTAAGGTAGAATACCCTGCATGCTATAAACAAAAAACATACTGAAATTCCTTGATGTTTTTAAAAAAAGAAACCATTATATCTCTAATGAGTATACGTGCTATTCTTACACAAATGAATACAATTGTTGTACAGGACCCGCATAGTCATGTGCTACAGCTACAGATAATCTGAAGTATTTTATTTTAAAATTTGATAGCAAATATTACGTTTTATTCAATTTTTTATTGGTTCCATAATTGCTCTCGTGAACTAGCCTTCTCTGAAAATTATGAGGGCAAAATTGTTTTTTATATTCTTGAAGTTTCAGAAAAATTCGTCAAAACGTCTAAAATCGAAAGTGTTTGGTGATTTTTTGCCATATAGTGACCGTCTTTTGCTTCGTTTTTTTTAGATTAAAAAATAAATAAAATAAAAAAATAAATAAAGAAAAATAAAGAAAACAGAAATGGTAGCAGGTCGTATTTTCTGGTCCTACTTCGAAGTATGCAGAAACCATCTTTCACACGTTTGCTTTTCCCATTAACGAAACAAATGGCAGCAAATTCTTACAAAAATAATGCACGATGTACCTTTGATTTCATCATGCCCACTGCAGACAGTGTTGTCAATATAGCGTGTTCTTATTTCAAAATACAAGGCTAGCATAAATAAATTAAATATTCATCAGGTATACATCATTATTATTTTATTGCAGTCAACGGGGCGTATATTGAACATCTGCAGAATGTACCTGAAACTTGGTGAGTTTATGAATCATTCCACGTATCACCCATATTTGTAGGTTTTATAATTCTAAATAAAAAGTGTTTTGGAATCCGATGAGTCATTTATGCTAACACTGTATTTACCACTTTTTCTGCATTATCTTTGTTTTATTTAATGGCAGATATTCCGTGATTAAATAAAGCTATTTGGAAATTTTGGTAGATCTTTTAAAAACGCGCTAAAGGGGCAACGTTGGTTGTAAATTTATTTCCAATATAATTCTGCAATGCAATTGATCAACGAGGGAAGGTCACGTAGATCTTGTAGAACTTTGTAAAGTGGAATTGCTATTTCCATTTTATTTTAAAGCTGATCGTGTTCTGGTAGAAATATTTTTCGGATACACTTCTGATATATTTCATTATTGCTGTCTGTTATAGGCAGGCTTAGCAGAAGTGAAAATATTCTTCCTGCCAATGTGGCTGATAAGTTCTATGTTATACCAGCCAATTACAATATTAAAAAAAAAAAATGTATCAAAGCATATTGACTGCACAATAAAAAATTTATTTACAGTTACTACAAAAGTAATAACAATTTACATAGGAAGTGCTAAATTATATAATCGTAAGTTTTTTTTGCCAGCCAAAATGATTTTACATTTCCCGTATTAAACTATTAAATAGAGTTTTCAACGAATTTATACATTATTAGATCATCTAATACATCTTAATAATGCCGAATGCAAAACGTTATTTAAAAAAAAAAAATCATGAGCTAAAATCCATGTTCACATAGAGCTGTGCTGATTGAATTTACAAATCCATCGCTATAAGTGTGATATTCGAGAATCATTTTGCCTTTTTTTCTTTTGCAATTATTCTTGAAAATAATGATTCTAAAGGAATTTTTCTGCTTAAGCACACCATAAATTTCATTGTTTTACATTTTACTACTCCCCTCTTGCGTCAGTGCATTTTATACTCGAGGGGAAAGGCATTGTTGATAAGACTGTATATGCAGAGAACATATTTGGTTTCACGATTCCCTAACATTTTTGATAGAATTTGTCAGTGAGTAAGTCACTCGCCACAGTTGGTTGCGGTATAGTTAAAATGCTACCCGTGATATCTATAAGGTGGCTAAAATGTATGGGCGCGTTGTTTGACGTTGATATTTCACAACTAAAATCAGAGAAAGCAGGTTTATTTTTTCAAGTTTTGTAGTATTTTTTATCGACTTTCTTGTGATATATTATTCATTTACTTTCGAGGTTGTTATGAAGCGCTGAGTTCATCGTTTAGCCATTACTCAAAGGTGGCAAATGGAGAGAAGACTTCAAGGATTGCATCTCGCCTGAAAGTCCCATTTCAAACTGTCAAGAAGGTCATTTAAGCAGTGGAAATCAATAGGGAACATTTATGTTAAAAATAAATCAGGCCGACCGCCTTCTGTCAATACCCGAAAAATTTGCAACATCATCAAGAAAAAAATTTAGGAAAACGACGCCATAAACTTAAATTCCTTTGAAAAGTGTTTGGCTATTTCTCGTCAAAGTGTCCAGAACATTGTTAAAAATCTTTCGGACTTCATAGTTATCGTTTGTACCATGGGGAACATTTTTAAAGCTAAGGAGATTAACGATATGAAAGAAGATGCTCCAAAGTTTCAAGATGCGCCGCGTGGAAGATTTTTTTTTTGTCAAATGAGAAAATCTGCACCATCGAGAAGGAGCACAACCATCAAAATGATCGGTAACTTATATATTCAATGCAGAGATATTCAAACAAAATAAAATTCGTTACACAATCGCTTTTTTGTTTAATTTTTGTCGATAAAAACGTAGTAAAACAAAGTGTTGGCTAAGATTGCGGCTCCCTGGAAGCGACATAACACAAATGAAATCCTCCAGCAAGGTTGGAGGCTACGAATGGAGCAAAAGCGACATTGGCCTTCCTCGACGCCCATCTACCTGGATATTTCACAAAGTTTGAATGGCCTTCTAACAGTCGTATCTGAACCCACTCGATTTCTGTGTTTGGGGCTACTTAGAAGAAAAGTTAAAGAGTAAGATAATCTTCATTTGCGATAATCTTCATTTTCAATCAAGGCGCGAACTTATGAATTCTTTCAGCGATTCAGATCAGAGTTACCTGCGACGCACCGTCAATTCTTTGATCCCAACTTTTGGAAGCTTTTTTAAAAGAGAATGGTGGACATTTTTAACAATTAGTTTAAATATAGTTATTTGTTATAATTTTGTTTTGTTAGAATAAAAAATCTTATCATGTAGCGTATATTTTTGTGAAAATAGCATTTTACTGCGCGCCCATACTTTTCAGCCACCCTGTAGATAGTTACTCGCCATTTTTCAAGTGACGAGCGTCAGTAGCTAAGTCTGTCCATGACTTTCTTTACTGTATTTGTGCATTTTGTCAGTACCGTATGGACTGCTTACCACTTGGTGCTTTTTAAAATTGCTTCTTATATTGCTATAATATAAATTTATCACAGACTAAAATATTTCTAAATTAAAAAAAAAGTTAAATTTCCTTACGTATGTGTGATGTGTGTCTACTACAGCCTAAAGTTAAAAATTTACTTGTTCACAGTATTTCAATAGTTTCTTTCAAGGAAAAAATAAAATAAAATAAATTTTACAATGTACTACATACGAACGGATTTTTTAAATTTAACATTAATTAAACGAGATTAGTTTTATGTAGCTAACATTCATATAACGATTGACCTGTTTAAATGAAAATAATATACATTGTGCTGATTGATTATATGAAATGATGTGTCGCTTATTCAATGCAGGATTCAATAAACAATTAGTAAATATAATTTGTATGCATATTTATATTCATATCTAGATTTTCTTCAAAAGACTTATGTATTATTTTCTTACGTGTTTATTTTATAAAACATTTAACGTATTTTCTATGTTTATTTTCAAAGGGAGACGTTAGTGTGTTATCCATGCCTTGTTTGGGCTATTTAACTTTAGAGAAAACTAGTTTGGAAGGAGCGACAAGACATACGAAATGACTCACTATTTTTGTAGATCGTAGATAAATGTAATTTCAATGCGTTACTAAAATTCAATTTCAACTTTCACGCTTTCATGTCTGAATTTTATTAGTTGTTTTATAGAGAATTTTTATACATTCTGTTGAGCAAAAAATTTCCGAATTATACCCTGACATTTCTCATATAGCAAAAATAAAAACATAAAATTCAAATTTACTTTTTAAGAAATCAGTGAATCAACAAAATTTTACAAATTAATGAAAATTAAATTAATTTTATGACATAAAATGTAATTTAAACTGAACATCGTATAGTAACTATCATGCATATATAATTGCATTCAGCAGTTATTTTTTTCTCAAAAATTTATTTACCAACATTTTTAAATTCATTTATTTATTTAACAAATTTTTTACAAATTAATGAAAATAAAATTAATTTTATAAAAAAATTAAATTTTAACTGAACGCCTAAATCTTACTTTGATATTAACTTTCATTCCCATATAATTTAATTGCATTTCTCAGTTATTTTTTTCCCTCAAAGATGTATCTACGAACATCTTTAAATTCATTCATTTATTTATTTATTTTGCCCAATACTAATAATCCATTCAATTACATATTTTTAACCCACTTATACAAATATCCATTCAGAAAATGAAGCTACCGCTTGATTACGCTTACTATTAAAATAAAATGTGCTTACTTCATGAATTAAATAAGGAAATATTACTTCGTTGCAGATTTTCAAACGTAATTAATTTAACTTCAAAACTAAGAATTAAATATTCCTGAAAATAGATCTATAAAACCATTTTATTTGTTAACAATTAAATTCTCAATTTATGTTGACAACGCATAAAATAATTACGAGTAACATAATAGTAATTAAGTAATATTTCACGAGTATAATTATCGTAAAGATTTTATTCATTGGAACAATTAAAGAGATTATTAAAGTAAAAGATGAAAGAAAAAATGTAACATAATGGAAAAAAAGGTATTTACGGCTAGGGATATCTTCGGGGTGTCCGGTAAATTCATTTTAGTATCTTTATTTACTCAACCGTGGATCGCAGAAAACTACATTAATTACAAAAATTTCTTTAATAAAGTGATCTTCTTCGTGCGTCATTTTAAAATTGAAAAGTACGGCTCATAAAAAATTACGATGCTTGACATTTTTTAAGGGCTTTTGATTAATATGGTAATCTAATGAATAAAATTCATTCACATATGAAGAAAGATAAATACGTAAGATGTTGAAATATCTTAATGAAATAAATCAATTTTCATATCCGCATTCACATCTGTATTTCCATATAACGGGCAGAAAAAAAAACATACAAGCGCACGCACGTATCTATCGATATATTAAAAGAAATGCGTTCAAGTTATAATTAGTTGGAGTTATTTATTTATTTATTATGATTTTTTTAAATTTCATGGATATTCTATCACAAAAAATTATATTATATTATATGATATACACTCTAAACAAGAAAGAGTGACTATTCACTCCGGAGGAGTGGATATTCACTCTATCGCAGAGTCAAAATTTGCCCAACCTCTTTAGAGTGACTATTCACTCTAGGCAAAAGTGAAATTGTTCACTCTCTGAAAGAGTGAATACTCACTCCCGAGAAGTGAATATTCACTCTAAACAGGGGTGGATACTCACTCTTTCAGGAGAGTGACTATCCACTCTTGCAAAAAGAGTGGGTTTTTTCACCCTGATAAGAGTGAATAGTCACTCTTTCATAGGAGTGGCTATCCACTCTTTCATAGGAGTGACTATTCACTCTTGCAAAAGGAGTGGATTTCTCACTCCTCACAGGAGTGAATAGCCACTCTTTCATAGGAGTGAATGTTCACTTTTTATGGAGTGAATTATTTTTTTTTGTTTCTTTTATGGGCATTTTAAAAGAATCATATATTTTAGAGCATGCAATGAAAATAGACACAAGCGTGGTAAAGATTGGAATAAAATACTTTATTGGCAACATTTATTTAATTCATAGTTTGTAACAGTAATTGAACTCTTAAGGAAAAATTCAATTGGAATTACATAATGAATTAAATTAGGTTACTGACAGAAATAAACTAAAATATTTTATTCCAAGCTTATCACAATTGTGTTTACTTTCATTGCATGCCTTATAAAGATATGATAGTTTTAAAATTACCATAAGGGCAAGTAATTAACCAAAATCTTAATCAGTTAATTAATTTCTTTCTTTTCAAATACCCATTAAGTTGTATTTAGTATTTTAATAATTCCTGTGATGTACGTTATTTTTTTTTCATGTGTAATTCAAATTTTACATCTTTAGATCTCTGTATTAATTGCTAATGAATTTAAATCTAATCAAACATTATTGTTTACTGTACTTTAGTTGCTTTTAAAGTTTTATTAATAACTATTTAATAGAGGGATATTCTATGACTAACAATGTGTGATTTCACTTTAATTTTTGTTTTAAATATAAACTCTTATCTTTTGACAGTACTTTTCCGTAAATTAGCGCTATTTTGCAAAGTCCTATTATTCTAAAATCATACATATTATTTCTGTTGTCAACATCCCTTTTTCTATCACTGTAAACTGAAATGTCTGAAACGGATGGTTAAAAAAAGAGACACTTTAAAGTGTCTTAATCTTTTAAGACACTTATTTGTGTCTGAATTTAAGACATTTGAAACGTCTGAATTGCGGCCATTTTCGTGCTCTGATCTGTCGGCAATAAGTTGCCATTTTTGACCACATTTTGTTTTAACCCTCTGAGCGTTTTGAAAAAGGGTAAAATTGTAATGTCGTTTTCTCTGTATTTTGTTTTAAATGCTAAAACAATATGATTCTTTCAGCATTATAAATAAAAATTAATTACAGATATGAATGTAACCCTTTAGAGTTTTAATCATTCTTCAATGTTTTGAAAATTCATTAAATCTATAGAATTATATTATCTTAAACATTGCATATATTGCAGTGAAACCTGGAGCTTAGTGAACGGAATATTACGTTCCACACGCTTAGAGGGTTAAAGCATTAAATGCAGCCATATTTGACCACATTGCATCCTCGATAAATGGGAATATATTTTACCACAAAGCAGGGCTGGTAATTTTTCCAGAAGAAGAAGATTAAAGCATGGGAAAACTGGTCCATGGCACTACCTCCCCCCCCCCCCCCCCCCCCCCCCCACACACACACCCGATTTTATGGGGCCTAAAATTTAATACGCAATTTTCGTAAAGCTGATATTTTCGACATTGTACAGATTATATTCAATGTTTTGAGCTTTTACAGTAAGATAAGATTGAAAACAAAAAATATATTTATCTAAAAACAATAAAATCTTTCAATGGTGGATACTTCGGGACCACAGAATTTTTCCGCTATTCGGAAGTGTCCGGTTTTAGAGGTAAAAGCGGACACCTCTATTTAGCGAAAATCCACCTTTTCAATCCACAACACATACATGTTTGAATATTTTTACATCAGAAATGTGGACACCTCCGAATAGTAGACAAATTTTATAGTCTCGAAATGTCCGCTATATCCTACTCTATAAGTTTAAAATATTGAAAGAAATATCAAATTTGGAAGGCACCTAAAATCAGAGAGGAGGGGGCCAGAGCCGGGGAAGAGTTTGCCCATGCATTAATCATGTCCTTCTTCTGGAAGCAACCCAGCTTCCAGACCCAGCTTCCAGCCTGATCGCCTCCATGAGGCGATCAGGCGATTTTCGCCCCATTCTCCAGGCACTCAAACCCGTCAAACTGGGTCGAATCCCGGTAGGTAGGGGCCTGGTCGGTGGTCTCCAAGCCTGATTTATAGTTCGCTAAATGGAGGTATATAGATAACAAACCCAGAAGTCCCGAGGTATCCGCTATCGAGAATTTTAACTGCATAAATTCATTTTACAGTTCATTTTCGTTCATTTCAGTTCACTGCAGTTCATTTTCATTTTATGCAGTTCATTTTCTTAGTAGAAAGTACGAGTTTCTATCCTTTAAGTATGCTTTAAATTATTTTAACATTTGAATAGAATAGTTCAATAATAATAATAATAATAAGGAAAAATCAAGTTTTCATTCTTTTTCTGAATGTTTTATATTTTTATTAAAATATTAACATCCATAAAAACCACGCTGGTGTTACGAGCCCTTCTTATTAAAATAAATAAATAAATAAAAATAAATAAATAAAAAAGAAAGAGTTTTTTTTTTTGTAAAAATGTTAAGAGTATATTAAAATTTGCTAAACAACTTTTTTTATATCTTGTACATAGCATACTTAAATAGTTATACAAAAAGAACCATTTTAATCCTAAATTTTATTACAAAAATGAAAAACATGGTTCTTATCTACCCAATCCCCCCTCCCCCCCCCCCACACACATACACACCACCACCACTCTTTTTTTTTTCAATTTTCTTTTTTTAGTTCCACATTATTTTGATTCTTTATTTAGAATCTTATTCAATATGACTATTTTATTTTTTTTTATTTTTCCAGTTCATATATGATTAAGTAAACCGATTTGGATTCTTTGTTTGTATTATATTTTTAAAATGGCTGTGTGTCTTGAAATTTAAATATATTATCTAGATGGAACACAGATATATATATTATTATTATTATTATTATTATTAAGGTGACCATATGGGCATTTTTTTTTATATAGATAAGATGATAATTGTAAGACCTAGTTAATAGAAAGTGTCAGCTATCCTTAAAAAATATATCTATTCTTTTAATAACACTAGGAAAAATTCATTCAAGTTTAAAAACTGATTAGGTGTTAAATATACATCTTAACTTTATGTAAGTAAATATATTAAATTGTAGATTTTTTCTGATTTCCATTTTTTTATTGTAAACTTTTTTATTTTAAAAAAGAATAAAAAATCAAAATCAAAATTAATTTACATTTTCTGCAGTTTTTATAACGTAAAGCTTTCAAAATGAATTTGTGCCTTGAAATCTAAATATGTTATACAGATGGAACACAGGATCTAATTGCAGTTTTTATTTTTTTGAGCAAGTTTTCAGATTTAAAAAAAATCCTGAAACTAAATATAATAGTAATTTAATTTTTTTAATTAAAATTTATTAATAAAATATTCAGAATTTTATGATAACTTCATTCGGATGATTTTATGATTATTTGTCAAGTTTTATGTTCGCCATCTGAAGCTAAAATGTCCATATAACATTTCCCATATATATATTTCATTTTGTTAACATGAAAACATTAACTTCAAAATTATAATGTGTAACAGAATTAAATGATTTGTCATTAAAAATAAAAATTCATATGCGAAATCATACCTGTAATACCTGTAACTGAAAATTACAATTGAAAAACATATTAATACAATATCATTTAATAACTTTATACTTTTAATTATGTTGCCATGTTAGTAATTTCTCTTATATACATCAGATGGTAGTATTAGAGTTACTAAACTGTCATTAGAAAATTATATATATATATATTAATAACATGCAGGAGAAATATTTTCTAGCTTCAAGATCATTTTCTTTATATATAGTACATTTTATCATGTCCAATTGTTAGTTTCTTATCTTTCATGTAAATGCATAAATATACTTTACAAAAAATCCCCAGCAATTTTATGTGAAAAATGTAGTTATGTACGTAAATAATATAAAACACTTACCTTTTTCCAATTTCAAATTAAAATCTGAAAACACCTTTTTACCAGAAGTAATCGAAAAATCAATATTAATATTATGTTTCTCAATATTTGAAGTTTTGCAAAATCGAAATATAAAATTTTAAGCTAAAAAAATAAAAGGAATTTTTTTTGGCAAAAATATAATACGAAAATTTTTGCCAAATATGGGTCTGAATATACAAGCAATAAAAGCAATACTCTGCTTTTATGTATTCAAGCAATAATCAGTTTATTTACTAGAAAAAAAAAACAAAAAAACATGTATTTATAAAGTGGATGATTTAAGGATTAGTAAACAAGATCGTTAATCCTGGAAATGATATAAATTTAGTGGAAAATGAAAAAATAAATACATAAATTTAAATAATAATAAAAAAATACAATTCTTGTAACACTGAAAAATATTTATTCGATATAAAAATATACAAATAAGATAATACATATTATTCTTAAAAAAGTAGTTTAAATAATTAATATTACAGAAGTAATAATATTCGCGTAAAATTTCCATTTCAAAATAAAAATTATATTTTCGTAAATAATCGCGCAAGAGCTCTTACCTTTGTAAAATAATCCACAAAATTTTAAATCAATGTTTATATAAATATTAAAAAATATATGCACTTTTTATTTGTCTTTTATATCTTTCTTTAAATGTGCAGATGAATCAGTAAAATTAAAAATATATATATTGAAGAAAATTTTATATCACTTTGGAACTTGGTATTTCGCGAGTATTTTCTTATTCTAGAAACAGCATGGCATCTTTATCAATCAAATAATAGCCATTGAAGTAAATTTTTGAAGAACAAAAACTGCACTAATATAGTTGCAAATGCAGATGACACACCACACATTATGAGAACCACAATTTAAATACTATATGTCATTATAATCAGGGAATTATACACCATTTAAAATCTGGACAAACTTCGTGAAACAAGCACAAATCATTAAAACAGTTTCTTTTACCGCGCGAATGCCAATGACGTACTGACGTCATCTTACAAAGCAAAACAGCCAGGTCAGCATTTTGAATTTAGCGTTATCACTGACTCAACTTCGTTTATAATATAAAGAGTTTTTTGATCTCATTACTTTTTATCAGCAGGAAATAAACCGTTGTAGGAGAATAAATTAGAAACATTTTAATTTCTTTATTTGGTATATTTTTCATAATGCAACTTGCATTTATCAATTTACGGAAACTGACATTTATCAATTATTTGAGTTTAATTACTATTATAGTTTTAAAAAGTTTCGACAGATATAAAACATAGTTTAATTACAGATTTTGTCGTAATACTTGCAAATAACTATTGCATTTTCAAAAAACATAAGTGTCAGCAGGAGGACAGTGGAGGCCGTTGCCCCTCTCAGTATTTTGAAATTTAACTAATTTTATTTTCTTTATGCATGATTATTTAAAAAAAAAAAATTCTTCCAAATGGAAATATAATAATTTTTAGCTATTTGCAGTGACGAATTTACAAAACACACAACAACAAATGAGGTAGCCTCCTTCGAAAGCTTTTTAAAGCAGCTTCTGAAATAGTACTACCCCCCCCACATTTCGTTAAAACATGGTTTTTGATTAAATATTGCTATTAATTAAAAATTAAATCGGCATTATTTTTATAAATGAAATGCACGATTTTTCCTCAAATTAGTGTTGCCACAAAAATAAAATAACCGCATTATATAGTGCTGAACAATGATTAAAAAAAAATAAATAAATAGTAGTACAAAAAAGATAAAATATCAATTCTCCACCTAAGTTTATTTTATATTTATGGTTAAAAAGCAAAATTCGAAATCTACCTGTGTCTGCAGGCGGAGCCGGCAGGGATTTTTTTCTCTATAAGGGTTGGTCCTATAAAAAATTTGTCAGTATAAAAGTTATAGATAATATTAAGAAGATTTATAATAAATTTAAGCGGATTGGATATCTTGTAAATTGACGAAGTTATGAATATTTTTCTTCTTAAACTCCCATCCCCCCCCTTTAGGCCATTTTTAATTATATCAAAAATCTGTCATACATAAATTTTTGGCCCTTTTCCTAGAAGTAATAATAACTTTAAACAGATTTGATACGTATCATAATTAAGAAGTTATGGGTTTTTTTCTGTTTTCACAACCCCTCCCCCCCATTTCAATTTTGCCCATTAACGAACTTGACCAAGATTTTATGTCCCTTGATTATATGTATCAGTTTGGAAGAGATTTGTGCAGAATTATTTAAGTTAGCGTGTCCATAAAAAAATGATATAGCTATATAGACAGACAGATAGATAGATAGATAAAGTTTTGAACTGGGGGGTGGTTTGGGGTTCTAGGGGTCATGATCGGCGTAGATCTCCAAAAATTTTCAGAAATTCCAACATAGGGGAGAATGTAATAGGTAGTATTTCTTACGAAATCTACCTAAAAAGAAAAAGAAAAATGATAATTTCGTTTCTCTCAATAAATAAATATGGACAAAATTATATAATGCCAGGCTTTCACTCTTCAACGGAGTGAAATATTTCACTCTTGTCAAAGGAGTGAGACAGTCACTCTCGACAACGGAGTGACATATTTCACTCCTTTCTAGGGAGTGGAAAATTCCACTCTTTAAGGAGTGTATTTTTATAAAATTCACTCCAAAAAGAGTGAAAATGCCTCTCACTCTTCCAAAGAGTCAACTTCTCACTCCTCCCAATTTTAGAGTGTATGTACACACACACACCTGCACACACACTCACATATATATAAATATACAGGGATGTGGTATATATACGTTGGTATACACTGTATACCTTCTGGATTCTTTTAAGCTACTCCTTGTTCTTATGCCCCCTGTTTCACAAATAAAGTTATATTGTATACTCTGTAACATATACACTATACAATAGCGTATAACACCCCCCTTTTTTTTACGACTACACGACTACACCATTGTAGATATACAATATATTGTATTTTGTTAATCGGGATACTTTAAAGGAATGCTGATAATTTACGAAATGCTTAGTATTCCTTTAAAATATACTGATTAAGAAAATACAATTCTGTTATAACGAAATTTCGTTATAGAGAATACTTATTCAAGGTTTAGTGGGGCTTGTTCTAACGGGATTTCACTGTATGTTTATTCCATGCATGCGGCCATCATACGTACATACATAAATAATCCTGAATTTTACCGAAAAAGTAAGAATAGTTTAAAGAAATGACACGTCAAGACACACAGTTTATGCTATAGAATCCGTGATCGGAAATCACTAAGTCAGTGAAATATAGGGCGTCTCACTCAATTCGACCTCGGGTTTTCAGGCATAATTTTAATAAATCTGAAATTATTGTGACGAAAGTTCGAACAGACTTACATTGGTATACGAAATGTGACGATATTGTGACGTATACTATCGTCCCTCTTATTTTGTTGGTAAATATAAGAAACGTAGTGTATATAGAATATAACAAAACTTGTTATCTGATTTAAAATAAAAAAGAAAGAAAAATCATGCATCAAGCATAGATTATGAAACCCTTTACAACACTACAAAAATATTGTCACGAAACTTTGATCCCTTTTGGGCTACTTGGATGCAAAGAACTCAAATAAAGTGTCAAAAGTGGGTGTTACCATTTGAAAAATAAAAGTTGGTGCAATTTGTAATTTGTAGACAACTCCTATTTCAAAATTTGCATTCATATTGTGACTGAAGACATCTCGTGGCTATTGTGATTTTATTGCAAACGATCTAGGCGGGTGTATTTTTTCCCCCGCAGACTGCTTAGGATATATAATTAACAAAAATATATAAAAAAAATGTGAGGTATCCCTTAAAATAGTAACCATGTATTACCATGAATTACCATGGAACCTAAAAGGTGGTTTATGAAGTTTATCTTCTGTGTTGTATTCTTAATCCCGTACATTTTATGCATGTATGTAGAAAATTTGTTAGTCAAGAACCACGACTCTCAAACAAATAACCCAATTTTCACAATTAAGGAGTCGTAATTTGTAAAAGCGAAGTTTCAAAAACTTAGGGAAATCTAATTTGAATTCGTGAGACGTCCATGTATAGAGAGCTTAAACTATCCAACCGATTAAGACAAATGAAGTATCGTCTAATTTTTTTTGACAACGTTACACAGGCTTCGAAGAATTAAAAAAAAAATCGTTATTGCCGATATGTTTTTTGGTTTTATTTCGTCGTGCCAACATTTGTTTAAAAAAAAAAAAAAAAAAAAAAAAAAAGTAAATACTCAAACACTAAAAACTGATATCGAAAAAAGATGGGTGCGTATAATAGAATCTAAAATCTTATACCAAACTACAAAAACAAAATACTGATACTACTACTACTACTACTACTAATAATAATAATAATAATAATAGAAGGAAAAAACATACGCCGTTACTCTTTTCATAATTGCTTTTAGTGGAAAATAAGCAATATTTAATTCATTTATTTTATCCGTATATTATATATTTATTAGATTTTGTACTTCAACAGTCCTTTAGTTAAATAAATACACAAAAACAAATGTGCAAAAACAAATAATTATTCTAATTTGGATATGATTATCCTTCATTAATTTACTTTTTATTATCTTAAATAGCATCGCACGATTTTTGAAATAAACAGATTTATAAAATTTGTAAAATCACAAAATGACCATTTTTAGATTATTACTACTTGTAATAAAATCATTGCTGCAAGGAAACTACCAAAGATATACAAAGCGTCCATAATTTTAAAATAGAAATGTTCAGAGCTTTATTGCACAAAACCCACTAGGCCAAACGCAACAACATTTAATGCAAATATTATTTTGACCATGGGAAATAGATTTAACAAGAAAAAAATAAGTCAGATTTTCTCCACCAGGAATAAACAAATTTGAAATAATCAGTATTTAATTGTAAATGTTAACAAAACAATTGAAAAGTGTTAAAATCAGTAAAAAGTGAATTCAAAAATAAAATGTAAATGGTGAAAATTTATTTCTTTGCTAAAGATTATATTAAATGTTAGACAATCACGTGAAACACCCTTTTTCCCTTCCCATACCTTCCATCCTTTCCATCCTTCCACCCTTCCTTCCTTTCCATCCCTTTTTACCTTCCACACCTTCCCATATCCTATGTCCATTTTGCTACACAAAAATTAGTCTGAAGTATCTCTTTTGCCTCTGGTGGAGAAAATTAGAACTTTATTTTCGTATTAAGTCTGATTGCCATGGTCTAAATCAGTACGGTCCAATTGCGGCCCGCATGGAACCACTATTTTCTTACAATTATTGTCTTACTTAAGGGTCCTCTCCCCTCACGTGAAAAGAGCCGTCCGCTAATGTCAATCCTATGGGTCAGTTATTGTCTAATATCTCGTTTGCATTTCAATATTATTTTTAAACGATTTTTTTGCCGGAGGGAAACTTGTTCCGAAAATAAAAGTATCTTCGTAAAAAAAGTAATCAACGGCGAATATAGAGATCAACCTCAACTATCCAATGCACAAAACAAAAAAAAACGTTTAAAAATATTTAAATGGAAACGAGATATTAGAATATAACTGCCCTAAAGGATTGACTTTAGCGAGCACGTGCTTTCGCGTGAGGCGAGAGGACCCTTAATCACAGAATCTGTTTTAGATAAGGCGAGAATTTCTGAAAAATTTATGGGCAATATTTCACGCAAGCCGCAGTTGGACCACACCAGTTGGACCATCTAAATAGAACTTACAGCCGGTTTTATTATATTTGACACATCGGATTCTTTCTTTTTTTACAAATAATTTGTAAACATCTTTACATAATTATGGCCACCACGTATATTCAGACCAACTTTTCCAAACTGGAGCATTTTTAGTTTTTTCCTTTTTTTATAACTTGCACGTTATAAAATTGGTTCCCTTTCCATGCACGTGGGTAAATGAGATCGCACTTTTATTATCTTTTCACTTCAATACATAGAATTTATAATCATTACGATCTAACTCATGTAATTTACATGCAGATTTTTGTCCTTTTAGAATTTTTTTCCTACAGCAACATCAATTTTATAACTTTTCACTATCGTAGTCATAAAGATATTAAAGTACTTAAAATATTTCATTACTCTAAATTATTCATCAGTGTGAAATCAGCAAATTCTTAATGCATATCTTATTAGTCATCTATTCTTAATGCATAGTTTCAAAAAGTTTCCTGACCCGGGTCTTAAATATGTTAATATTCTTCTGAAACACAGTCTTTTCCACCATTTATAAGAAAATTTAATTTAATTATCTGGTTCAAAAAGTGATCCGGATAGACTAGAAGTAAGATTATCAGCTTACTTTAATGAAAAATTCAGATATGATTAATTAATGATGTATAATTGTAATTTATAAAATTATTGTTTTTAATTTAATAATAATAATAATAATAATAATTTTATATCTAGTTAAATTTTCAACAGGGCTGACACTACGCCGGAAATTAATTCTAACAAAGGATGTGCATTTTCACTTTGCTACACAGCGTACAACCTACAGAGGAAAATGCCAGACTGGATGTCGTCCTGGTGGCTTAAATGGTAAAAGCATACTTGGTGCGCTATACTAAGGTATCCGGGTTCGATCACCGGCCTGGACATTTTTCGGATCTGTTGGTTGTACGCTGTGTAGCAAAGTGAAAATTCACATCTTTGTTAATAATAATAATTACTATTATTATTATTTTTTATTATTATTGTTTTTCTTTCTTAATGATGATATTATCTATTGATAAAGAAATATTAAAATATTTGAGACCTTTTTCAAGGGTCTTAATAATTTAATTACAAAATTAAAATTGGAGAAATTAATATTTTTAAAGCACTTTGGAGCATTTACTGCTTTATATTTTTATTGAAGTAGGCCAAAAAATATCTAGTTTTATGAGATACATTCACAGTGCATGATACATTCCATGACCCCCCCGTCCCCCCCCCCCCCCCCCAAAAAAAAAAAAATCATAATTTAAGACGTAACGCCAGTTCTAAAACTTTCGGAATAAAGTTATTTGCAGCCATATATCTTACTTATCATTTTCCATATTTCTGTTAGATTTTTGTTGTCTTAAGGCTCTTCTTCAGTAAAATTTTTTCCGGATTTCTGTTCTTCGCTTGCATTTTCATTCCCCCTTTCTAAACACGCCCATGTCTTTCTTCGGCTGTCAACGCAGTAAGGGGGATTGAGGGCAGGGGAAGTCCAGTCTCATCTCATATGGGATGGATTTTGTCACGGTAAATAGAATACACAGAAAAGACCGATCGAGGAGATGGGCAGTACGCTGCAGTACGTCACCCTGTCCTTGACTTTCAAATTGTCCCTGTGTTTTTTTTTTTTCGCATTACTCTCTTTTTTTTTTCGCGATAATAAGTAATATATTTTTTTTCATGTTCATATAATAATTTTGAAGGAGAATAATGTCTTAATTTAATTCTCAATTTTGTAATTAAAATAATTGGTAATGCATTGCAGAATGCACTAATTCTTCCACACATTCCAAAGGAATTTCATTTCCTAGTTTTTAACACATACTATCGTATGAAAATCAATGCTGCACGTCTGCAAAAGATCAGATAATTTTTCCATATTTCATTCAAGACTCTGTTCAGTTTACTTTAAAGAAGCAGAATTTTAAAAGAATTTAAATGTAAAACTGCTTAATTTGAAACGAAAACAAATTTTAAAATCTAAATCGGTTTTCATATAAAAATATACAGTTTTTCTACTTACTTTACTATTACTTTTACTGATAATACTGAAAAAATAACGAGAGAATGGGTTGTCAAGATAGATGAAAGAAAATAAACTTTTTCTTATGAAATTGAATGTGATCAGCAAGATAAATCCAGTCCTGAGTAAAAACAAAAGTATAATTGATGCATTCCAAAGGTATAGATAATTTTATAACTAAAATGCTTTATTAGATCTGTAGAAATATTGTTTAGAATAGAGCAAAACTTCATTAATAAAAACTTTCATTAAAAATAACTTCATTAAATAAAAATTCATTAAAGCTATCAGAAAACGGGCAGACCATGTACCAAACTTTTGTTGGTTTACTATACTGGAAATCAAATTTCTCTCTCTTTGTAACCGGGATTTATTAAAAATCAAATATACTATTGCAGAGATCATCTGTATACTTTTTATGGCTAAGCCACAATATTATATTTTTATAGTCTCAATTTTATAAGTTTCGTGGACACAACCGAAGTTCGCTGCTACTTTTAAAGAACAAGCTCACATAATGTTTGTAAATAGTATTTTAAATTGTTTTTCAAACCATGATTAAAACCATCACGGTTAAAAGAAAGAAAAAGAGACAAAAAATAACGAAATTTCATCTGAATGGACAAAAATATATCTGTCTCTTTCTCTTTGGGCTAATCAAAGAAAAAATTTTAAGGTAATTAAAATTTGCAAACAGAATGCACCATTGTAAATTTTTAAGATAAAGTTTTTACTGATATTATTAAATGGTTTTATGAAGTTTTATGATTTAATCAAGCAAAAACACTATTCTTGAGGTAAAACTATTTAGTTGAAAATCGTTTAATGAAAATTTTAAAACCACACCTTTTCCTACAATTTGTAACTTTTCGCAACTTTCTTTTCATACTTTCCTTACAAAATTATTGTATAACTGTGGGGAAGGGGGGATAATGCTCTTACAAGTACAACAGTAAAAATTCCATTCTGTTACGATCAAAATTCACCGAGTTATGGTACTTTAAATTTGAAAAAATTGAATAATTTTTTGAAAAATAATAGCAGCACTATCTGATCGAGATAATTGCAGTGCCTGATTTACGACAGGGCATTTGAAAGAAAAAAGTTATTTGATTAATAGGATATGCCAATATTCCAAATAATTATACCTTTTACTGCTGTAAATTTATTATTAGTTGTTGCATACTTTATCATTCCAGATATATGGACTTGCATAGAGAAAGGTAATTAGCACCACACTGTTTATTATAAAATTCAATTATAAATTCATAATTATCAAACAATTATTTAAAAGTAAATTAATGATTATCAAATTTAACTTTTTTAATTGATGTTTTAAAGAAATTATTAAACTCAACAGTGGTTATCTTAAAAAGTACTTCTTTCGATATTATATATATTTTTTTTATTCAAGGCCTTTGTAAGCAACGGTGTAGGGGGGGGGGGGCATACGCATATGTGCCCAGGACCCCCAAATTTGCCTCTGGATAATTGATGATTTATTTTATTTATTTATTTATTTATTTATTTTTTTTGGGGGGGGGGGGCTTGGGGTTGACTTGCAGACCCGACCCGCGCTGGACTGTAACTCATACTGTCTGTCTCGCACTGCCTGAAACTCATAATTGTGAAGATTTCTTTCGCTGGTCTTGTTAAATTTCAAATCTGTTACTTGCCTTTTATCTTTTTCCTTTTCTCGTTAAAAAATATCCTAGTTATAAATAAATGGCATATTGAATTGACACTCATTCAAACCAGTTTCATTATAAATTTTCATTATCTTATTTCTCAAGAATGTCTGTAACTCTCCATAATTTGTATCGAAATATTTAAATGGATTCCATACCCGAAGGTAAGTTTAAACAATTTTGAAGTACGTGGGTTAGCATATAAAAAATAATTATTAATAAGCAATCATAATTTCATTTATATTGGATTAAACTAAGGATAATTTAATTTCTTATACTGTTTAAAGGAATTTTTTAGACTTTCTGAATAGGGAATAAATCGCATAAGATTTTTCTTCTTATATATATATATATATATATATATATATATATTATATATATATTATTTAAGGAGATAAAAACAAACAATAAGTTAGCAATCAACTTTTATTCAAGGAGGGATTACTTTTAGTGGGAAAACAATAATAAAAACTATTTGTTTATTTGGATCCTAATAATATCCGAAATTCCCATGCTTGTAAGGATAGAAATGTTTTCATGTGTCAAAACCAAGTGGGGGAAATTAAAGAAAAATCTACATATTTAAAAATATATTCATATATTAATTGATGTAATTTATTTGCTAGAAATTATTTATAATATGTAATTCAAAGAAAAAAAAAATTTGGGAAAAACAACAGTACTTAAAGAAAAAAAATTACTAAGTTTTAGTACAACTGAAAAGAAAAAGCTCTTTAAGTAATATTTCAAAAAGTACTCTTAATAAGCAAACAAAATTTCATTTAAACTGTGAATGACATAACGATTTTGGGGTGGGGGGGTGGGGGGGTGGGGGGGGAGAGAGAGAGAGAGAGTTACATGAAAAAATATCCCTGTTGCAAATAAGTAGCATATTGAATGAATCCCTATTCATTATGAATATTTCTAATTTATTCTTCAGAAATGTTTATACATTTTAAAACTTTTTAGTGAAATATTCAAATGGATTCCAGAACAGTAAGATTAAACTATTCGAAATACGTGAGTAATATTTCAAAAAGTACTCTTAAAAAGCAAACAAAATTTCATTTAAACTGTAAATGACATAACGATTTTTTTTTTGCGGGGGGGGGGGGGGCTCTTACGAGCTACAAATCCCCGCCCAGACCCCACAGATTCTAAATACGTACTAATTTGCTTTGTTTTAAAAGTATCACCCGATTACATAAGATTGAATGACCAGTGGTCATCTTCTGTAATCGGGTTGCCATTCATTTCCATTTAACTGAAGATTTTTCGGTTCTCAAGACTGCATTCATCACGGTCATGACAGTATTGACGCCTTATTTCGTGACTGATTAAGTAAGTTCTATCACACATTTAAAAATCAGCAAAATTGAAAATAAAACATGTCGCTGCCTCCGGACTTTTATAATAACGTCTAGAAGAAAAGTTTTATTTTCAGACGCTATAAGAAAATCCTTTTAAATATGACATAATTTTTCTTATTTAATGCATTTCGCTTGTAATAATTTACTTATTTTAATTTTTTTTTCTCTCGTTTATTATTCACGAGTATTAATTTAATGTTACTCAGTTGAAAGTGTTTGGCAATATTATTTGGGCTTTTTAAATATAGCATAATTTTCTCCATTTAATGTTTTTCACATGTAATAATTTAATTATTTTAAAGTTTTCTTGTATTGCATACATTTTTAAACAGACAAAATATTTGTAAATAGCAATTACATGTAAGTAAATATGAATATGAGGAAAAACTTGAACTTATATGAACAAATCTACTACTTATCACATTTATATATAACTAACAGATCAAATAAAAAACTATCTTAATAATTTAACAGTAAAATATTGCTAATTAGTTGTAGGAAAATAATTTAAAACATTTTATGAAATTCTATTGAATAACAAAAATCTCATAAAGCAAAACTATATAATTAACTATTTATTATTATTAATTGTTATTTTTTTAAAAGAAAGAAAAACAAAATTTTTTAAAATATTAATTTTTTTTTAACTTTTCAAAAAAAAAAAAAAAAAAAAAAAAAAAAAAAAAAAAATCCGGGTTTTTGCTATAACTCTGCCAGTAGGCGATTAAATTTTGAAATAAGATTTTGGCTTTTAAAAAATATTTAGTTTAAGAAAAAAGTTTTTGAAAGTAGGGGGTGGCTGTACATTTCTTTATAGTGAAAATGAGGGGGTCAGGGTAAAAAAGTGCCAAGCCACAGTTTTTGGTGAAACAAATCTAACACTGTAATCTGTTGCCTAATATTGTAAATTACAAAATCCAACATATAATTTTTTTTCTAATGTCACTTGATGGCAGCCTTATGTGACAGGTTTCGTTTTTGCCCCAGATGTTTATGCCCCCAATGAAGATAGCTAATTTACAAAAAACATAATAGTAATATCATGAAAGTATGCCATATTGTTACTCAGAATATCTCAAATGTTACTAAGACATTGGCGAAGAAACTTTATGTTATATATCTTGATTTGAGTATTTCATCAAATTTTCAAATTGAAATATCTCAGAAGTTCACAAATGTGGCTTGGCACCCTCTTGCCTCGATATCCTCAAATAAATTTCGAAAGTGTTACATAGGTAATCATGCTTTTAAATTTCATCATAATTTAATATATAATTTTGCGATCTGTGAGGAGAAGCCGGTTGAACGAAATCCAGGAAAGAGCAAGAGTTTAAAATTGGTGTGTCTGTGGGAAAAAGTAAAAAAAAAAAAAAAAACGTATTAAAAGTACCATGTCATAAATTATTAAATAGCCCGTAGCAGAGTCCTGCATCGGGTCGGGTAAGTAGATTTTACGACCCGTGGTTCCGGTCGAATTGACGCTAATTTGTGTCCTTTCGGATCGGTTTGGGGTTGACTTTAAATGTTTCGGGTTCAAGTCTAGTTGATCCGATTTTTCAATATATATATATTTATATATATATATACATATATATATATATATATATATATATATATATATATATATATATATATATATATATATATATATATATATATATATATATATATATATATATATATATATATATATATATATATATATTCCCAAATGAAAAATAGCCCCACCAGTGGCTGAGAGGTTCTGCTCTCAAAGCTGGTAGACGAGAGGTGCTGGGTTCGATCCCAATCGCGCCCGTCGGCCTAATCGTTCGGAGTTTTCGTGGTTTTCTTCGAGCCGTGGATTTATCCATGCGTAAATACGGGTTAGGTTCCCTTAGAAAGACCCCCACGAAGGGCACTCTCCCCGGGCCTATATCCCAAGTGTAGATAATTGGCCGTCAATAATCAACCCAACCCAACCCAAATGAAAAATACTAAGTAGAATATTAATGAGTGTATATATGTCTATTTTTATACAAATAGGATAATATTGATATTAGAGGCATAACTTCAGACTACTTTTCCATTACTGTATTCCAATGTGTATTAATTTTCTTTCACTTCCGGCTCGGATCGGATAAGTTTCGGGTCAAATTGTGTTGAGTTTTGGGTTGATGATTTTTTTTTTTTTTTGGTTGGGTTGGGGTTGACTAGCAGAGGTCAGATGTCAGGCACAACCCTACTCGCGGTGTACTCTAGCCTGTAACTCATAATTGTATTTTTTCTTTTCTCATTAAAAAATATTCTTGCTATAAATTTTCATTATTTTATTATTAGTTAAAACATGTTTTAACGAAATGTGAGTGTACTATGCCAGAAACCGCTTCAAAAACCTTTCGGATGATACCCCATCGTAATTTGTGTATAACTGCAATTTGTGTATAACTAAATATGCTATTTCAAATTTATGCTGCAGCATCAAGCGACAGTATACCAAGAAAATTGACACTGAATATATAACCAACATAGATTTTTACATCAATGTGGCAGAGAATTATAATAATCATGTCATAATTGGGAAGTATAAATTATAATATAACATATAAATATAATAAATAATAATTTATATTAAATTATTGTAAAATATTTATAATTATAAATATATTATAAATAATTTATAATCTGATAAACCCTTTATTCAAACATATTTTTTACTATGCAAGATACCTTCTCTCTGTACTTTTATCTTTATTTTAAAAAGATATTTAATTTATTACGTCAATTAAAATGTTGCCGATCTTTAAAGTTTTCAGTTGAGATTTTTTATACTTTTTAATAAAGAAGGGAATCCTATACAATAAAGATTAAACTTATATATGAATCAGTTTTAAATAAAGCCCTCGCGAAAAAAGAAAAAATATATAATCATACTTGTGTATATATATATATATATATATATATATATATATATATATATATATATATATATATATATATATTTCTCTTAGTTTGTCAAAATAATTTGATCTTCACTATATCAGACTCTGTTCTGTATTAACAATTACAAGCATACTGAAAGCCCATGCGTTTCCAATATCTCACCCTTCTTCCGACCTGTGTGATGTCAAAGGTCAACTGTGGTCCTCCTCCTGCCTTGATTTATAGCTTAGTGGGGGGATGAAATTTTCAACAATTTTCAGCTTATTTGTCTATTATCTAGAGTTTAAATAAACTTAAACGATTTTTTTTTATTTATATGAATGGATGAGACCATGCACTTTATTTCAGTGTTTTCCAGTTTTTAAAACTCCAAATAGTTTTGGAGTTATTTAGTTTTATTCACATCTCGCTGACTTCTTAAGACTTTAGCAATAAATTAAAAATATATATATGTAATTTAGAAATATTTTGTCCACATAGAAAGTAAGAGACATGCTTTAAGAAGAGGATACTAAAAAAATAAGTCAAAAATATTAATTTCCTAATGAGATTTTCGATAAAAACGAATGGAATCCGCGACCATTGGTTTAACATGGCAGGGGGAAATTTCAAATTTTACTGATGCAGAGCCTTAAGTGACTGCATGCATATTTAATGTTGTTCTAACTTTGAAATTTTTAATACGAATCCCAATTTTTTTTTATCTTGTACTCGATTTGCTTTGCTTTATTTATTCAAAATGTAAATTATAATGTAACATGTAATGATAATGAATTGCATGTAATGTAATCCAATGGTAATGAAATAAATAAATTATTATAGTGTCTATTATTACATAAATTAAGTTTCGTTTCTTTTTTTTTTTTTTTTTTTTTTTTTTTTTTTTTTTTTTTTTTGTTTAAATTGTTCCTTCATCCATAATTTATATTTCATTAACCACTCGTTCAAAATTTATTAAAATTTCTATTACACGATTTATTATACGCTGAACATGTAATAAAATTATTGTAATATTAATGATCTTTTTAAAGATTAAGTTTCATTTCAACTTAAAGGTGTCCCTTTCTTAAAAAATAAAACATACACATTTATATATATAAAAAAAAACCTTTCTTGAATTAAAACAGTCCTTTTTTATTTCTTTCTTCAATTCTAAACTTTATCAACTAAATTATAGCCCACGTTCAAATTTTCTTTCCGTACTGTTCACATATATAATTTACATAATATGTCACAGTTTATGCTAAATAAAATGTGCTAATAAAAATGCACATGCCTAGTTTTCATCGCATGAAAAAACTTCACTTTCACTTTTTTCATCGTTAAATTTCTTTTGGTTTGGAGAGCTACGGTCATCTTTCGCACACGTGGGCTAAACAGACCGGTACTCCCATAGAACCTACTTCCATGGCCGTTTCAGTGGAATAAGGAAAGGGCATCTGACGTCACTGTTGGTTAAATTACTGTTGTTTTGGGAGAAAAACCTGTTCGTTCTTTACGACTACTACAGTACACGTGAGATTGAGCGATTTGATTGGTCTACGTTAAACTGGTCTATGATATAATTGGCCTACGTCGCTATGACGATTCCTGCAACGATAACTGCGACAAAAATTCAGTGGTATATTGGTTGATGGAACTGTTTGTTTGTAAACGTGCCCTTTCCTTATACGACCCACTACAAACATCCACGCCTGAGTCGGGATTTGAACACGCACCCTTTGTCCTGCAGCCAGCGCTGTAACCGCAAGACAGGTAGGTTTTTTTTTTGTTGTTGTTGTTAGAATACTGATTGCAAAATATCGTTCAATTCTGTAATAATAAAATGCAGATAATTTTACATATATAGAAGTAGGTCTTTTTTCTTCAGATTATAAGTAAAAAATACAATAATAGTTTTGAGGGCAATTAACGTGCAACTCTCTTCATCAGGTGATTAGAAAGCTACGATAGTTATGCTTGTTATTTCTGGTCTAGAGAAAAAGATCTACTTCTATGTATTTTCATCTCCAGTTACTTTATTAACATTGATATTTTTACACGATCTTCTGCAATCCAATATTATAATTATACGGCTTTATTTACTTCTTTGCTTCAAATATATATGTATATATATATATATATTATTTCACGAGTTTTAATAAACACAGTCTATTCGAATCACTCAACTTTTTACTATTTAGAAAAAAAAAAGAAGAAGAGTAAGTAAGAAAGAAAACCTCTTAGCATTTTCTACTACATTGTAATTTTATTGAATTCGATGAAACAATTCAGTTTTACAAAATACACGAATAGTTTATAAATATATACATATTTTACAGGAAATATGACAATTTATGTTAAATAAGATATTTAGAAAAAATGGTTGCATCATGCCCGAGTTTCAATTTGTAGAAGATACTTAACTTTCCTTTTTCCAAAAGAATACCGAATGACAAACATCGTTCCATTCCAGAATACTTTATAATTCAAAAGTATAGATGATTTTGCATGATCTGCATCAATGCAATAACATACTCCTCTGACTTTATTCAGATCTCTGCTTCATAAATGGAGTTCCATTTCGCACGAGGATTCGCGCAAATAAGGTTCTATAACCTGCGATGCGAACAAAAATTTACATTTTCCTCAGAGTAATAGCTTACAGGAAAAAATGTACATTTCGGGAGCATCCTCAGACATTGCATCTCACACTTCCTTGCAATAAAACTTACAAAAAATCTCGGTAAATAAATAAATGAATAAATAAAAATTTTCGATGACAACTATAGTCATTTATTTAGCAATGTAAGTTCAAATCGACTATTTGATCAAATGTAGAATGCAAGGTAGAGGGGGCAAAGAATAACGATCGTTACATTTTTTTTTCTATTTGAACGTAACAGAAAACGCGATTTTATTATTTGGTTTCGCGGATTTTTTTTTTCTATTTTCCTTTAACGTTTTATGGGATTCGCGTTGAGATTTTGATGTCTTTCTAGACGTACATACGTTTCTCCCCCTTTTTTTCTCCCGTTTGTAAGGTATGGTATTCAAATACAGAATGGAATTTCTTGCAATGGAAAGTTTAGCCGAGTAAAGAATTCCAAAACAGCAAAATAAAAAATAAGAGGAAAGGCAAATATTTTCATGGATGTTTTCTTTCGTCTCAAAGAACTCAAGCGGTTAGTAAACCGTTAAATGCGATTTTATCATTTAAAAAGTATACAGTTCATTGTGAAACGTTAACGCAGGGTCTGATTATCACAGAGGCACACGGGGCACGTGCCCCCGGCTCACATTTACAGGGAGCTTCAAAATGTATCTTGTCCACTCTCTGAGAATACAATTAATGCAATTCTCCATTTATAGTACATAGAAAAAAATTTCATAATCACATAAATAATTTTTCCCATTCATGCACTGAAAGAACACTTATACCGCCTTCATCTAGAACAAATAAGTAGCCATTTTCAAAATACCTAAACTAGAAATATAAATTTACGAGTTATGCAAATAAAGTAAACAAATAAACCGAATAGACGAAATGATCGAGAATTTCTAGTCTATAGTTTTCTATGTGATGAAACGATACATTAGAGTACGAATCGTGTGAATTGCGAGAAATTATCACTTGATTTCTAGAATAAATTCATAAACTAGAATTATAGATATTAAAACTAATCTCTTATTTTATTTGCAGAGATTTTTAATTAAGTTTGACCACGATAATATAGGAAAACGCTCTTGAATTTGAATAAGGAAGACTAGAACTCTCTAGCAAAGGGAACTAGAATTTATAAGGATGACATGGAACTATTTTTTCTAAAGCCACAATTTATTTTCTAGATGACAGTGGCAGAATATTTTATTCAGTGTGTAAACTGAAATATCTCAGTGTTCTTCACTAACGACATTAAAATGTAATGTAAACTTCGAAATTCCACGAAGAACGCATGTCATATCAAACATGTTTCCTTCAAACATATTATAGGTTTTGCGTTTTACTCGCTCTAAATAGCATGTAGTGCAGAAAACTTTACCTTCAAATAATTTTTTAATACAATTTTACATCTGCCTATACTATATTCTTCTTTTGTAAAACTATGGTTCAAATTTTAAACTACACAAAAAGATGTTTGTCATGTTTAAAATGCAACTGTCTTCAGAAAGGGGGCCCTAAAATGGCCGTTGTAACCCTGGGTCTTACATAGAGTTGATCAGGTCCTGCTGTTAACTATATTATACGCGAATTACAATTATCTTTATATATATTCATGCATTAAGCAGAAGTTTTTGTGGCCCTACTAAAGAAATCTGAAATTAGGACAAAGAACAAGAATGAAAAATCATGACAAGCATAGATTATGAAACACTTTCCAACACTAACAGAATAATATTAAGAAATGTTAATGAATCATGAATAATTAATCTAAATAAAATGCACCGCAAACGATTTTCCTCCCATAGGACATACTCTAACAGAATTCTTTTGCTTGTCCCTGTAAATGAGTTATAAATGTTACACACTTCATTTGCAATAGCGAACATTCTATAGTGAACCTCATTAACGCATAAAATTATATGCCATTACCAGTAAATTTACGCTAGTTATAGCACGACCATGCAGCCAGACAGACAAACGAAATTCATATACAGTTTGAAACTATGTTGGAAAGTGTTGAAAAAGAAGACCTGCAATACAATAAAATGTTTATGATTAATTTTGAACGCAACCTGCACCATATAAATATCTAGCATCATATGAAACTCACACGAAAATGTAGTATATATTTAAAACAATGTTAAATTCTGAAAGATGATTTGAAGTTTCTATTATACTATAATTTTCGCTTATTAAATAATAATTAAAAAAATTTTTGGAAATAAAAGTTACATTACCCGAAAATTCCTAAAATCAGGAAATAATAACTGCGAATATTTAACCCTGATTAAATACACTGTTTAAGTCGGGGGCCTTTCTTAAAAAATACTTTGAAAAATTAGATTAATTCATAAATGTAATCTGATATAAAATTAAGAATATAAATAAAATTTTAAATTATGTTTTCGAAAATTTGAAGAAATTGGCAATTTAAACAAATATATAGGTAAAACTTGATGCTTAAATGCACAGGCCGTACACACTCAGTTGTAATAAAAATATTTTAATTTGTTTTTATCCGGTTATGAACTTTTATTTAGAAACTAAGTTTTCAAAGTTCTCAAAAATTATGTAAATTTCGTCAGAAAGCAAAGATTTTTAATAAAAGAAAAAAATCCCTTTGAAACGTTTACAAACTAAGCAATACACATACAACTTTAACTTCATCTATCAAAAAAGGTAAAAATAGCTTAAGGTTAAAGAATTTGAAATATATTGAGCAGAATTCCGCGTTTTTGAGTAAAAAAATAAAATCTTACTTAATTTATGTTCAAAATAAATAATTTCTTCAATTTTGAGTGAAATGTAATTAAAATGTTGTTGTTTTCAAAATTTTATATAAAAATTCATTTACTAATGGGAAATTCTATCAACACATTCCATTTTAAAAACAGCTCCGGACATAAATTAACTTTAAAAAGAACTACATTTAGACAGAGGGGGAATTTTATGAGAAATCATATTTAATTTAATAATTCATATTAATTTTATATCAATGCAGATAAAATTTTGAATTTTAACATAGTAACTATAGTAACTATGTAGTGAAAAAAAAAAAAAGATCAGTCATATTAATACATTTAATAGATGCACTTTAATTAAGAAATAAAAGAAAAGAAGCTTTTTAATCATCGAAATTTATTACAGTTTTATACAGTTTTGAAATCGGAATTTGAATAATGAAATGTTAAATCTTATATAGCAGGACAGTTTAAAAGATCGAAGTGACGTAGATTGCCCAAATTACTTGACATTAATGTTGTAAAATACGTATTTTGTGATTTTTTTTAAATGTCGCTACCTGGTGTTAACGAAGTATTAGAGCACTTTTTACGAGGTTCGTATGAATTCGAGGCCCGGCCCCGATGTAATTAGGGGCCCGCTCACAAGCGGGCCAGGGGCTGTTAACCCAGCAACGGGTGTTTTAACATCTTTGTTGATCTAAACATTGTTTCGAAGATTTATCGTTCTTAATCTGTACAAAATCCTTTAATATTGGAATATTTAAACTATTGAAGTTCATTCAAAAGAGTTTATTTCCTTTGGGAATGTCGTTGTTTATATCAAAGGATTGCAGATAATTTCATAACGTCTTCATGCTGTTTGTTTGTATGAAGTCTTATGAAAATGAAACGCAGCATTCTGCCATTTTTGATGTGGGTTATATACTAGTTAGTAACTAATTTTGCATTTTATTAGTGTAAAATTACAGTTTTATTTTGGTTGCCAGTAAGCATATTTACGAAGGTGATTGAAGCTAATACTAAAAAAGATCACTACAGCACTGATAGTTTTTTTTTTCTTAGATCACGTCAGAAAATTAGAATACTTATCTTCAACTGTTGATCATGCGCATTCTAATGACATTATACATTTTATATCTCAATGTAATTTTCAGATAAATTCCAGATTTTTTTTCTCAAATAAAATGCTGTAAATGTCATATTTTATGCCTGTCATTAAATTAAGTTATTGCAGAACCCATCGTCTTTGAATGTTTTTTTTCTTTGACTTGCATTTTAATGAACTTCTAGTTTTAAAAAATAAGATAATGTTTTATTTATGTGATATTCTGATATATTCACAAAGTTTTTTATTGAAGATAAGGACAATAATATACGTAATAATTTTTGACATGATAGGAATATTTTAGTACCAGGCTGTTATTGTGCAAACAACTTTAAAATTTCACCACCACGCTTCAGTTTCTCACTTTTTATTGCGTTCTTAAATAAATAGAGAAACATAAAGAAAATAAATAAGCGTAATCTAAATAATATAAGAATAGAAAATGTGCCTTTTATTGTCATTTTATACTTGATTTTTTCCTCTTTTCCATTTTGTAGACATTACCTGGACGTTGAAAAAGTACGCAACAATCCATAAAGTTAATGACATTAACACAAAACTATATAAAACACAATATACGTAAGAATAACTAAACTATTTGTTATAGCTTAAAATACTATGTTTCGAATATAAAATTTTATAAGTAGCCTAGCAGCTAGGGTAAGCGTGCTGTAAAAATGGTCATTTTTAAATTTAATTTTGTTTTAAATAGTAAAGGTTTAATGCATCTACAGTTCGACTGTAGGAATAGAAATTAATACTATTAGTCAAGTCATTTTGAATTTAGTATTAATGAATATTAGTTAATTCAAAAGTTAACACTCTGGTTTTGATTTTTGTCCTTACTTATACATAATCTTCAAAAAAGTGTTCTGCATTACATTCAACTATAAATCATTCGAAATACCTACACTCATTAGGGAACATATTCAACTGTTAGTTCTAGATTTCATGAAAAGTTGTGTTGTTGGAAAGCTGTTAAAAGATCAAGAAAAAATATAGGAACTACGCTTCCAAATCCAACCGTTTACAAGTTATGGGTTCATTTTATCCGTGACGTCATGCACAAAGAATGAAAGAAAAAAGCGAGAAGAAGACTCTATTAGAGGCTAAAGTTAGTCTCGTTTTAATCACTTTACTTTGTAAATCGTTATTTGATCCTCATGACAAGAGCTTTCCAACGATACTTCTTTTGACGAAATCGGATTGTTTTTCTTTTCCTCTATGCGTGACGTCACAGACGAAATTGAAACGTACCTGGTGAACGCGGTTGGATTCGGCCTGTTAGTGTCTATATTTTTCTTTATCCTCATAGCAGGACCTTTCCAACGATATCACTCTCAATCTTGACGAAATCAGATTTCTTTTTCTTTTTATTTTTGTAACATCACGGAAGAATTTGGTATGTATCTAGTGAAATACTTTATTCAGGCGGGTAGTTCCTATATTTTTATTGATCTTCATAATAAGACATTTCTAACGATATCACTTTTGCCGAAATACAGAACAAACATTTGAATATGTTCCCTAGTCAGTACTTACACAAAGTTTTCACACAGATTATAATTTTAGTAATCAAACTATTGGGTTGTCCGCAAAGTTCGTGCCGGTTGGGAAAATCATTTCGCACCGGAAAATTCTATCATCTAATTATTAGACATTGATCCCGATATATGATGCCTAATAATTAACGGGCAGAATTTTCTGGTACGAATTGATTTTCCCAACCGGCAAGAACTTTCCAGACAACAACAACCCAATACATTGTGAGTTTATGAATCATATAAATATTTTTTTATTAGGATTAAACTGCTTTAGCAATCAAACGATTCTAAAGATAAGATTTATTATTTATAAATTTTATTTAAAAATAAATAAATAAAACTGGGAATCGTAAAAATTTTTAAAGACATATTCGTTAAAAACTTAATTTGTCGCTAAAAAATTCTATCGATCTATTTTTAACCTTATTTTTATTCTCAATTAACAATAATAATAATAATATATATTTTGACAGAAAAGAAATTGTTCAAAACAATTAAATTTTTATACAAAACACACGTGTTAAACGAGGGAAAAACACTTTTCTGAAGTTTAAATTTTGTAACAATGTAGTGATGCCACATTCATTTATAAGGTAGAGACTGAAATAAAATACACACGACTAATCCGAAAATCTTGAATTTTGTAAGTAGTCTAGACAGAGAAAGTTATGACAAGCTGAATATGCAGTTACGCAATGATAGCAGCTACTACAATTAAGTATACGTATATTTTTCAGCAGATAAGAAAAGGCGTCACCCAATTTTAAGAATAAATTGATTAATTTTAGATTACTCTTCTGGACCATTAAATGAGTTTTATAATAAAAATATGCTTTTATTTTATAATTTAAGAAAAAACCTTTTTCTAAAATAATTGCGTTTATTTACGGAAAAAATTATAATTCGGTAAGTCTGCCTCAGATTCAAGATTTTATTCTTTCTTTTCTTGAAAGTCGTGCTAAATGTTTTCCCGTCTTAGACGAGTTATTCAAAAGAAAATTTCACACAGAAATTCACTTAGTAATGATGTTAGTGCATTAGAAAAATTAAATTAAGAATAAAAATGATAAAAAAGAAATAAAATACGCGTAGATTATGGCACATTTTTAGTACTAAGCAGAATTATTCAGACTTGTTCCATTTAGAGTTATTTATACTTAGTGCAAAAACACATTTTTTTAATTAAAAAAAATATATATAATAGATGCATTAAAATACATTTTCAAATTTATCTCTATAGTCAGTATTGTATTTCGACAATTTAAATACAAGTCCAATTCTAATTATCTCTGTTAGTAATACTTTATCCTTTAATTTTCAGAGTCTGTTTAAATATCGCAACAGGGGGGGGGGGGGGTCGGGGCTCATTGTTACAAAAATCAAACTTTAATTTTCAGAAATTTGGGTATTTTCTTATTAAAAATACATTACTCGAGCCGAAACTATCATATTTAGTGCTATAGATTGCCAAATACTTTGATAGAAGTTTATATTTTCTGATTTTGAAAATTTTAGGAATATTGCGACAATTTACCGCAGTCATGGGTTGGTTGTCACATGGAATATCTATGAAGTTTTGGATGTACAGTTTGAATATAAACAACAGTGGCTCATGACTTCTGTTTTGAGAGTACTACATGTCCTTTGTAGAAGAATGCCTCCCGAGTCATTACTTTTGTGCCATTTTATTTACTACCATTATTTTCGAATGCTAATCTTAGTCTTATTTATTTGCAGAATTTTCTACGATTAAATAAGCAAAAAATATCAGTATCCGGAAATAGCAGTAATAAAGTGCTTACAAAAGTAAAGACCCTGAAAATTGTATGCAGCATCTCCCAAAAAAAGCATTCACGAGGCGCTATTGATAATGAAGACTCAATTTGGTATAAAATATACGATAACTTAAATGTAATTTTGTTTTCATATCATATGGAAAGTATGCAATAGTACAAGAATATAAAAAAGTGTTAATAAAAATATTGAAACCAAATGAAATTATTCATCAACTAATAAATCAGATTTCGTTGGATATCCAGTCTTTAGGCATGTTTAGTTTATTTGCTTCTTCTCATTATTAGTAGTTTATTTGCATTATATGAGGGGGTTAGAAATACAGTGGAGTAAGTCAATATTTAGTAATTTGAGAAATGAAGGGTTTTGTGAAACTTGTCGTATTGCCGTTGCATTAAGTGATCCAATTTGTTTTGTTCTCTAGCGACTCCCAAAGTGAACTATCACTTAGTTGACTGTCACACTGAACAGAAATTAATATACGTTCAGTGAAAATATGGTTATCCAGATTTTTCAATTTTTTGACTTACTCCACTGTCATTCTAACCCCTTCATATGTCAAATTTCTTACAGCTCCTAATGGACTTAAACAAAAATAAACACTCTATGCTTGTGGCAAATAATTTACAAGATCATTTACTGCTCCAGCTGAAAATACTTGTTGATTTTTCACATACCCTATATGCATTGATGGTACATCAACATTACTATTTATGTTCTCTTCTACAATTTGCTGATATATGAATAGTATCTAGCTAACGTGAAATAATTGGGTGTTAAAATTACAGGCTGCTTGGCAAATGAAGTGTTCACAATTTTTATCATTTTACCGCTCTCAGCACAGCATCTGGAACAATTTACCCGCGAATAGTAGTGTTTTAAATAAATCACCATTTTAAGATGCGTCCTTAATTTGATTACTAAAATGAAATATAATTTAATTCTGGTTTCCACGACTGGGGTTGGTTATCACATTAGACAAGTTGTTCCACTTATGCTGAGGCAACCAAACCCGTTCGAAAGAATGCCAAATTTTTTATCTTTAGAGCGTTATCCAATATTTTTCAATTATAATGCCACATAAAATTGTATACTGTTAGTGCACTATTAATAATATGAAATCGAAATTTAGAATGACATAAAATAAATTCTGAATCAGCACGTAAACAACCAATAGTAAAAGTAAATACGTGGACATAGAACAAAGTGTTTTGAAGACAAAAGCCAAACTAACCAATTACTACGAGGGTAAATCATATCCACTGAAGGTCTCCTGTATATATAAAGATAAAACTATACAAACTATAGATATACTTATCTGGTTAAAAGAAAAATAAATACTTTATAGGTAATAATTACAATTATTTAACAAAATCCCAAGAATACTATTACGTTTACCGTAATCATTTTCCGAGGGGGAAAATGCAACATACTGAAGAAAAAAACGTACCATTATTAAATGGTCTTTATATTAAATGGTCCATTATTAAAAGCTCTTCAAATACTAACCACTTTTAAAATATAGATTCATCACATTCTTTAATATAAAATTGAGAAAAGCTTTTGTTTCTGATGACTATTTTTCTATAGACAACATTATTGGTATACAATTGAACTTTCACACGATCCGAATATTTTTTGTAGAGTTAAATTACAAACAGACATAAAAAGAGTCCAAGTTACAAAATTTTTAGCTTCGTTAGAAAGTGTTTATAAAATTGTCCAGAACTAGCATTTAGAAATCCCGAGTTGATTATTTTCTTTTAGAATTAAAACGTGGTGAATAGCTGGAAACTGACATATAGAGTGCAAATGCAGTTCAAATGATAACCACTCACAAAATATGCTTGAATTCCGTTTTCCTAAAATATAAACTTGAATTTGTTTTTGTTTTTGATGACTCTATTTCAATAAGAAACATTATGTAGTGCACCCCAATAATATAGAATTGGACTTTATTACGATATGACCATTTTAGGAATTTAGATTAGGTAGAAAAAGTCCCAGCTTTCCAAAAATCTTTGTTGGAAAGTGTTTAAATAATTGCTCAGAATTAGCATTTGCAAACCCCTAGTCAATTTTTTCTTTTGGGATTAAAACTTTATGAGCAGCTGAAAAAAGACGTAAGATAGTGCATTCAAAGTTTCCGTATTTGAGAAACACTTTTATTCTTAAGAACAGGAACTCTCAGCTTTCGTTTTCTTCGAATATTGCAATCAAAGGTTGCAGATTCACAACAGTCTGCGTATTCAAACAAAGGGTTAAGACATCAAGATTTAAGTGGATTCTTACAATTTTGAGAAGCTCTTCTTACATTAGGGATCAGTTACAAATACTGAAGGATAATTAATGATACAAACAAAAGTAGATCTTGTTTCATAAAGACAAACATATATTGATTAAGGAACGCAAATATTTGGTTTATGAATACTTTATAAATTAGTACACACAAAACATATTTGGGATTAACTTTAGTAATGAATGATAAAAAAACAAGTTAAAATAAAGAATAATGTAATTATAAATAATAATGTGAAAAAGTTGCAGCTGCACTATTTAAAGTTAAATAATAATAATAACAACAATAATAATAATAATAATAATAATAACAATAACAACTTCGAAAATTTTTATCAAAATACTGCAATCTAACAAAATACATTTCGTAGCAAAGTACTTGCGTTCAATTGTTTGCACTTTTTAATTATTACTTTTATCGGAAAATGTACTAAAAAATAATTATTAATTATGAGCATTAAACATAGTTATTAAATGAAGGAGACTATTATATTTCAATAAAATTTTATGAAATAAGCTATATTTTGATTTATTTTGAAGATATATTTATAAAAATATCCATGCATTCTTTATACACGTTAGAAGAAAATAAATTTTCTGAATAAATAAATGATGCAAAGATCTAAGACATTTTTAAATGCTGTTTCATAAAAGTTTATACTAATCTGCAATAAATTTTAAATCATTATCCATAAGTTTTTACATTACTCCGTATAGCAGAACTGCCATTATTATTATTTATTTATTTATTTATTTTAAATATTTATGCAGTTTAAAAAAATGTTTTAAATAATTTTTTTATGCAATTCCGGAAAATTTAATTTATTTTAAAGTTTACAATGAAATATATATTATATTGATTATGTTATTATATATTACATTACGTATTATATTAATTATTTTTATTACATTTTATATTATATAAATATGATATAATAAATATAAAACTAATTAATGATAACAAAATAACTAAAATATCATAATTGATCAAGTGGACTTTTAGAGATTTTAAAGAAAAAAGTTTTTTCTCGAAAATATTAATAAAAAGAAAACAAATTACATAAAAAATTACACCGTGATTAAACATAAAAAAGTAATGAATACGTTTTATCAAAAAGTATATTGAGGTATGCGTAAGTTAAAATTATCTTCAGCCTTGAAAAAGAAAATTTAAAAAAAGAACAGAAATGTCCTCTTAAAACTGAAGAATTCCATTAAAAAGAGACTGAAAAACTCAGAAAGTAATAATGTAATATTTTTTCTGGTCAATAGTTAAAGACAGAAAACCGGCGGAACTAGCAAGTTTTCTTGGAACATTTGAATCGAATGTATAAACAGTGGGCTAATGCTTATAGTTTTTTTTTTTTTTTTTTTAATCGCTTTACAGAATGAATGTATAATCGAAAATACTCAGAAGAAAAAATTAATTTCGTCAACTTAACACAAAATGAAAAGCTAGACATAATAATGCAATTTTAGTTTTAATGATAATAAACTCCTTTTTATCTGCGCCCTTTCGATCATATTAAAATGTTTTTAAATAATTTAAATAATGAATATAATTGTAAATTCTTTCTTAAATATTTTCCCATACAAACATATAAGACATAATACATAATAACGTATAAAACATGTAAATATGTTAATTTATATTTAAAGCAAATCTTGACTGCATGCATGTTGAGTTGTAATTTTCCGACAGGACGTAAAATATCCGGGCCCGGATTCGAACCTGGGATCTCTTGGCTGAAGCTGCCAATGCTCTATCAACTGCGCCATCCCGGTCGATTTTGCAGGACCTAATTCATCCAGTTAACCTTATTGATCATAGCATCTGGTCTCATATCTGAATCAGCTCAACAGCTCAGGACATTTTTCGTCCAGTTGGAAAATTACAACTCATATGATTTCTTTACCAATTTGAATAATTGTGTTAAAATTAATCTGGTGCATGCATGTTATTACAAAATCCTAATGAAATACATTTTTACGTATATCTCGTGATAGTTTTACAATGTAAAACATTTCAGAAACGTTTTTTGATATAATAGAAACGTTGATGATTGAATAAGCTTTTAAGGGGACGGTGGACGTTAAAATTGATTTTTTTAATTTTTCATCGTAGATATGTGAACTTTTGTGTTTATATACATTTTACCATAAGTGTACAGAAAACATTAAAAATAAAATCTAAACTTAATATAATTTTAAGATAAAAAATTTATAAACCAAATTTTAAAATGCTTCTTGCGTCTTAAATTTTAAGATATTTCATCGATTTGGCATTTAGATGACTTAAAACTATGTTTGAAACAAATCTGTGCATCAGTTATTTAATCTATTGAATAGTTAATTTTTGAGAGATTTTTTTCTGAATTCCATTCCGATTGTCATCAAAATTTAGCATTTTAATAAGTTATAAATCAAATTTAATTATCTTAACGTAGTCTAATTGTAAAATGCATACACAGTTTCTTTGTAAACAGTATCAGGATTCTTCCTTAATAATTTCATGAATTTTGAACAAAAATTAATATGCATGCAGCATTTCAAAAATCTAAAAAACGTGTAAAATCTGTACTGAGAAAAACAGGTATAAAGTTTACTAAAGCACCGAAAAATTTATTGTGTTCAAATGCTTGTAACTTTTCTAAAAATCATCACAGTTGCATGCAGTTTTTCTCAAATGGTTCAATATAAACTGAAGAATAATAATACACACAAAAATAAATTTCGTTTTTGGGTCGATTTTTGATCAAATAAAGGTTCACGGTCCCATTAAAATCAAAAATATATAAATGTAGCATTAATTTGTGTGCGTATGGAACATAATGAATGGTGCTACACTATGTAAGGGAGTTTACTATAACAAAGAAATCAACTAAATTAATCTTCGCTAAATTAGTCAATTTTTAAAGAAATTTAACAATTTAAAAAAGTTATTCTGTACTCTTTTGCATACTTCATATTATTTTATTTTCATATTATTTTTCTGCTAATAATAAAATTATTCTATATTGAAAGAACCAACAAAATGTTTATTCTTTTCTTTTTAACCATTTCAGGGGAAAAATGCTTCTTTTCAAAAATGTTGAAATGATCGAATGACACAGGGATTTAAGAACAAAACTATTTAAAAATAAGTAAAACATTTTCTCCATGTACATTATAAAAGCAAAATTTTATTCCAAAACTCTGGTGCCATTGTGTCATTTGCGTATTACAATTAAGTGGTACATGTAATATACCACCGCTTTTAAATTAGTTAAAAAATGCAGAATTCATTTAAGGGTGTTTTTAAATACAGATTGGCATTTTATAATTCATTTTTATTTGGAAATGTATGAAATTGGCAGGTGTTTTTATTTAGGTACTTTGTAATCGAAACACGTTTTCTATTTTTTGTTAAAAGCAGAAGATCTTTCAGAAAATACTGTCAAAGTCGGCGTTTTGAATCGAATTTCAGATTCTGCAGTATTAGAAAGGAGAAAAAACATGTCACCACGTGACCAGAAACACTTATAACTCGACAAGTAATCTATTTATCAAAGAATGGAAAACTCATTTCGATTCCAAATCGCTTCCATAGTCAAGCCTACCGATTTTATGCCTTTGCGCTTTAAAATAAGTCAGAAAAATGTGTCAGAAGGTTTCACATTTTTGAACAGGTCATTTGAGAACCGCCTTAACTTCCGCATTAATTCAGCGAAACACTCTAATCTCATTTACCAGTCTCCTACCTAAAGTTACCTTAAAAGTAATTACCTACCTCTCACGAAATATTTCAGAATAAAAATATTTTCTTATTCGCAATTTAAATTTTTTTGACATATTTTAACCTCTCGTGTATTTCTTTACCCAATTGAAAGGCATGATTGATAGAAGGATTACAAAATAACGCTTTATTTAAGCAATCGGCTGAGTTTTTTTTCTCCCTTTATGATCTTAAAACCTTAAAAGAACAGGTGCAGAGGAAAAAGATATTCCTTCATTTCTGTCTTAGTAATTTCAAGGTCATCAATCGATAAAAGTATGATATTTCTTTTCATCGGCAATTACAAGAAATTGAAGACAGTCGGAGTGAAACACATGTGTAAAAGAAAAACTGAAAGAGTTTTTGTAAAAGACTGAAAAATAGAAGAAGTCAGACTAAAAAGGTATGTTTTTATATATAAAGTCGGGTTTTTCTTAAAGACTGAAAAATAGAAAAAATCAGACTAAAAAGGTATGTTTTTAAAGTCGGGATATACAGGGTGCGTCAAAATATTTATACCTACACTGTTTAACGGGTGACTTTCTAATTTTCTTTCTTTTCAAAGTGTAATTAATTGGAAATAACGAGTAGACAAAGATTAACTTTTGAAAAAAGAAACTTTATTTTAATATACTATTGTAAGTATGAAAATGTAGCAGAAGTACAAAAACAATATCGTAGGGAGTTTCAGGCAGATACATCTATGCGACTTTATATATTACCATTAATGAAACATTACCGTAACACCAACATAAACTATGAAATTATGAATTAGTATGTAATAATTAATTTACAACGAGAGTGTTCCCCAACGCTCTGAATATAGATACCATATACTTATTTAAAAGAAGAAGAAATTAAATTAAAAATTGAATGAATGAAATTTGTGGAATTTAGACAGAATTATCAAGTTCCAAATGCCTAAATACCACAAATAAAATGTGTGGTTTCACCATCATATTAGCCATAACATTGCTAAAGAATATGATTTTGGGACTACCACATCATAAACAAAGAATAAAACCTGTGAAACAATCTTAAAGTTCAAAAAATAAAAACAATACTAAAAAGGAAAGAAACCTTACCCATAATAAAGAGATAAAAACAGTGACCGCTAACAGGGCCCCCTACCTGCCTGGCATGAGTGCCTAACTTGACGAGTTAGTACTTGGACGTGGGACGATATTCGCCTGATCACAGCGTAACTGTGATCCACCTGACAAGAGCCTTGTTGGCATCGCTGCAGTGCTCTCTAGTGGGTTTGCTACAGTTTTCTTTGTTTGCCGGTTCATGGTTTCTATTTATCTTTGTTGAATTGGCAGATTTAAAAAAAGCAAAAATTAAAACAGAGAAGGGAATTGGTCTCGTAATTTAGAACCTTGATCAGGCGACGAGACCTTCACCTGACTAGGCACCGACAGAGGTATAATTCTTAGGAAACTTGGAGGACTTTGCACCCACGACTGATTTTACATGCATCAGGTGCCATTAGCCTACATGGCCACCTATGCAACTTATAATTCATCGGATAAAAGATAAATCTGAAACGAATAGATGTTCATAAACAACGTTCCGAAACCACAATTCAGCAAGAATGCACCACAATACCAAATGAAATGTTTGTTGAAGTTTGTGAATCAATAGCCCACTGTTATAAGCAGTGTATTGACCAGAACGGTAATAATTTTGAACGTCTGCGGTAGGAGAAAAAGTTATACGTTTAATGTAGATTATTTTGCAATTTAAATATTAAATATATGTGAATAAAATCTGGAGTTATAATCATTCAAATTGTGTATACATTTTTTCTGACGCTAACTGTATTGAGTTTCCATTTTCTACGTTTTCTCTTCTCTATTTTCTCGAATTTCCAAAGGGTCGGGCAAATTATCTACAAGCTTAACTAATAAAATTACGTAAGATATTAAGTCAAACCTGTAGTTTATGCACAATTTTATTTAAAATTACGATAATAAATCGAAAAAAAAAATCTAGGATTCGTTGGCAATTTTAAAGAAAAATCTCTTATAAGTCGGTAAGCTAGTCCGTAAAAAAATATCATTTTAGAAATTAAAGCGGATACTGAAATAAGCGAAAGCTAAAGAAAGAAATAAAAAAGTATGATAAATGTATACACAAAAGGAAAGCGAAAATTGACAGATAACATTAATTTATATTTCGTTGGGCAGAGGAACATTACCTATTTCCAAGCCTAAAATCATGCACTGTAAAAAACAACAAATGCTTTTTAGTCTACTAAAATGTAATATAAACACAGACGAAAATATACAATAACCTCTTCTGAGGGTCCCATGATTCTAAAAAGCATTCTTTATCTTTAGAAACCTCAGAAACCAATATATTTTCAAGGTTTGAAGAAGCATTTATATAAAAAAAAAGTTTCTTTTGCTGCCACTGATTTTTGGAAGCGTTTCCGAGTAGTTTTTATAGTGTATAAATACATTTTTAAAACCGGAATATCGGTTTTCAGAATGCTATTAATTCTCAATTAACGAATTTCAGCTGCGTGGTTGAATTTATATATGAAAGAGTAACAAAATAATGTTAATTTTAATGTTAATGTTAATGCTGTTAGTTTAGCATGTCTGTCTGTAAAACATGTTTGTTTAACACGAAAATGTCTACTTCAGAATTGATAGCATCCGTAAAACCTATATTCCGGGTAGAGAAAACTTATTAATACACTTAAAAAACTACTCGGAAATTATTCCGAAAATCAGTTGCAGCAAAACAAATATTGTTATTAGAAATGCTTCTTTAAAACTTGAAAAAATATTGGTGTCAGATGTTTCTAAAGATAAAAAAACGCTTTTCGGGATCGTGGGTAACTCGGAAGAGGTTATTGTATATTTTCGTTTGTGGTTAAATTATATTTTCCTAGATTAAAAAATATTTGTCTTTTTTTACAGTGAGGTTTCGTATCCCATAGATGCAGAAGTAATGTGTAAATACGAATTATTTTAAGGACATTTATTTATCGCTTCTTCTCATACTGTAATGTAGCAAAGTATATAATATAGTTTATCGTTACAGACCTTGAGAATTTCACCGTTATTTTGTGGATGCGAAACTAGTCGGTTTGTTTATTAAAAGGTTTATTTAAGCCTTTATATTAATTGCCATCATTGTTTGTTAGCATATGTATTTTATTTTAATGATAATAAATGATTTTTTCTTATGTAATTCTAGGAATAAAAACAAATAAAAAATTATCCCCTATCAATCATGGGTAAAAAAAAAACTGAATGGTTTAGAAATTATTTTAATAGAAAACAAAATTCTTCATTCAATTAATATTGAATGAAGACATTAACATTTAACAAACTACTTGAAGAACTCGCAAAATAAAACATCATCGAGCCCTCTTCACGTTAATTAAATGTTCCTGTAAGGCTTCCTACAATTCGAATAATTAAACTTATAAAATACAGTTATATTCGAAAATTTTCCATAAAGTAAGTAGAAGAATTTTCGGCCTGTCTCTCTTATTTAATTGAATTTTTTTTTTTCTCTTGTTGAAAAATAATATTGATTTCTTTCATGTGTTTTTCATCTGTTACATTATAACTTTTTTAATAGTCATATAATGCAATATATACAAGTCAACAGAGACGACAAATATGAAAATCTAAGTACGCTAATGGCGCCTGGTGCATGTAAAATCCCTCGTGGGTGCAAAGCCCTCCAAGTTACCTGTGAATTATACCTTTGGGGGTGCCTAGTCAGGTGAAGGTCTCGTCCCCTGATCAAGGTTCTAAATTACGAGACCTATTAAATATGTCAATTCAAGAAAGTTAAACAGAAACCTTGAACCGGCAAACAAAGATAACTGTAGCAAACCACAAGAGAGCAAGCACAGCAGCGATGTCAACAAATCTATAGTCAGGTGGATCACAGCCATGCTGTGATCAGGCGATTTCCGCCCCGCACCCAGGTACTAACCCGTTAAGCTCGGCATTCATGCCGGGCAGGTAGGGGCCTGGTTAGCGGTATAATAAAAAAAGAAAACTTTTTTAATAGGCTCTACTAATCGAAACTAAATTTTAAAATGTTGATGAAACACACTATATAATACTTACTATCTTCTTTATTCAAAATTGTATCTGCAATAATAAAATATTATTGAATATCATTAAAATTAAACGTTATCATCTAGAAGAAAGTAAGGTTGATAAAAATTTGAATTTTCTTTTTATGATTTAATGAATGATTAAATTCTCTCTTCAAAATAACCTCTTTAATAACCTCTTCAAAAGGTTTAATGAATTGAATTATTTTTTTTTAAATACTATAATTAAGATGATTGTTATAAAGTTCTTTCAAAAAACCAAATAGTGTAATAGTTGCGTTTTTACGCTGTTATATGCGGACAGACGGACAGACGGTTGGACCAGACGACGACTATAGGTGCTACGTATTTATAAAATTACGAACTCACCTAAAAATAGCAGATAAACTTATTCCTTCATTAGTCTGGTCGTCTTAGCGTAAGTTTATATAGGCATATCTGAATGTTAAATCATTTAAATCATATTTTCTCTCTATTTTTTCAATATACGTATTTCCCAGTCGAATTGATAGAAATTGAATATTGGGTGTATAATTGCTGATACCTTATAAATTATTCTGATAAATGAAGATAAATAAGGAAGGGAATTTTGAAAGACTTTTGGCACAAAATTTTTTTTATTTCTGTTGTTGGATCTACCACTGTAGAAAATGTGGCAATGTGAAAAAAATGCAACCAATATAGGAGAATTAAAGAAATTCTATGTTTTTATTAATTTACTTTTTGAAAATTTATGATTCGATATATTGTAATTTCCTTTTAATTGCACATATTTGCTATTTTGTAAAAAATATTGGGTGTTTAGAAATATAATCATAATTTTGGACGTTGAATTTTTGATTTGATTAATCACCCAAAGTCATGTGTGAAGTTATCAGCATTAACAAACTACGTAAAATATATTTACTAATCTAATAAATTCACAAAGTACTCTTTGACGCAAAAATTTAGCATAGATCCGCATTCGTGAACGTAGTAGGAAAGGATGAAATAAAAGAAGAAAGTAAATATACTCGAACGACAAATTTAAAGCACACGGAAGAATTGAAATAGATTTAAAATCATAGATATACAACATCGAATATCCGAATCGTTGTCTACTAGAAAATGTTATGAGTAGTTACTTGGTTATATATTTTTTTATTTATCGGGAGGTGAGGGGGGGGGGGTAAATTTTGCGTAATTAATGCACTGTTACTTCTTTAAAAAAAGCTTACGTGAATGAAGTCACGGGTAACGACTACTTCATTATAAATCACGAAGGATAATTTATTTAACAAATTCTTCGTGATGTAAATATGAGACAAATTTAGTGAGATTTTGATTTTTGTTCTTTTGACAAAATTTATTTATAAATAATACAAACCATATTGAATGTATTTTTAAATTTGCGACTTAATTTTAGTTACCATAAATAAAAAATAATAATAATAGCGTATTTCAATACAATATTTTAAAATGTAAAAGTTGGGAGTTACATAACGTGAAAAATTCCCTTTTATGAAAGATTGGATGATGGAATTTAAATATTCTTTGAAAGAAAAAAGTTTTACATAACATGAAAATATTTCGATTCAAGAAAGAAGGTTTTAACCCGAAAGGTTATATTTGGTTAGTGACAGGCTGTTCAAACTGATACTTCATCAAATACTTTATCGCTATTGTTCAGTTGATAAAATGATGTTTTCTTTATTCTAAAATATGAAATAAGATAAGCGTTATATACTTCTTATTTTGAATCATTTACACTTGAAATAGATGGGGTACTTATCGATAGTAAAAAAATATATATAGATATTAATACATATTTAAATATTTATAAGCAGGAAAAATCCTTAACCCTGGGATTTAATTGATTAATTAAAATAAATAAAATAATAAAATGAATAACTATATGGTTTGTATTATTTAGGCCGAAACTGACTGCAAAGGCTTAATATAATATTAAGGGGTTACATACGTTATCGGCGGCGAAAAATTGACATATTGTGGAATTTTTTTTAGGAAGGGAGTAAAATTAATTGAAAAAAAAATAATAATTCCACGATATTTTTTATTGCTTCAAGTATTTAAAAAATATATTTTTAAATTTGGTCACATATTACGTCGGAAATCTGCAGCCACATTGACCTGTACCAAAATATCCGGGATCGATGAGCAGCATCCTTACTTCCTGTAGAAACAAAAAAATATTAAAATCCCGTTTTTTTTTTTTTTTTTTTTTTTTTTTTTTTTTTTTTTTTTTTTGTAAAATAAGGTTGTAGCTAAAGGCCATCGGCTCAAATTTATGAATTTTTGAAAAATAAGTAAATTGCGCTATTTTGAAAATTGTTTTCATTTTTCGTCTAAAATTTTGACACATACTTATTGAAAAAATATAAAAAATTACATTTAAAAAAAAAGGGCTCGAAGGCACCTAGACAATTTAATTACACGTAGATAAGCGCAAATTTTATCCAAAATTGTTAAAAATCGTTCAAGTTATCATGCTGCCCCATGTCGAAAAATGTAGTTTCCAGAAAATCGCGTTTAAAGTTTTAGAAGAAAGTTATTTATTTACTGATATATTTTTTCAACTTACATTTAATTTGCTATTCCCGTGGCATAATGTGGACCCTCCTGTGCCTTAACCTGCTTATTTAAAAGGGAGTAGAATCTTTAGTAGCTTCTTTTCGGTGACGTCGTTTTTATCATCGATCGTGCCCGCGCTCACATTTTTGCTCATATGTTTCTTAATAATTGAGATATCACTTTAAATCTTTTTGTCCATAATTCTACACATTGTTAAAGTAATTCACATTGTTAAGGTAATTCACATTGTTAAGGTAATTTCCGTAAAAAAAAAAAAAAAAAAAATCGATTTTCTGTAAGTTGCGAACGTATGTAACCCCTTAAGGAAACAGAAAATTATGAAAACCTGAATTTAAACAAACTCATGTCACTTCTCTAGTGTAAGATAACAAGAAGAAAAAATCATGAATCATGCATAGATCATAAGACACTTTCCATCATCATCGAAATATCGTTAAGAAATTTCATTTTTTCAAACTATAAAATGTTACCTAAATAAAAATGTTTTAAATAATGATGCAGTTAAAATTCCATTTTCAGATATCGATATCCGTAGCCGGTAATGTATTCGAATACTTTGAAGAGTTCTGTATATGAATTTATTTATATTCTACAAACATAAATTTCATTAGTATACTGAAAATATACTAGTTCAGCAGTAAAATGCATAACACAGATAAAAACACTTATTGTACAATTCACACCCAGAAACGGTAATACTTACGAAAACTTCCATGGTGCTGAGTATATGATCTGTAGAATTTATACACGCCACAAAAATAATAAAATTTAATTAAGCTCAAAACGCATGCTACAACAGAAAACGCTATTCCATCAATCATCGCTCCTAGTCAGTCTTGTAACCAATTATTTTGTGTGTCTCTGTAAATAAGCGATGAATACTACGCACTCCATAATCTATAAATATCATGTAGTTGTGCACCTCAGTGATCCATATCAATTTCATTATGTTTGAAGTAGTGTCACATCATGCCAAAAAATTTTCATTATAGATCATAATATAATATAATTATTTCGTGTAAACTACCTATAAATGTTATTTGCTCCATATTTTATTGAAAGCATATTGTAGTCCACCTCAATGATACATATCAATTGCATTATATTTTAAGTATCGTAACATCAATAAAATGCACCGCAAACTACTTTTCTCTATAGACCATAATCTAACAGAGTACTTTTGTATGTGCCTGTAAACGAACTATAACAGCTACATGCTCCATCTTTAATAGTGAACTTGCTATATTAAAGATCAGTCACATATATGAGTATCTGGAAAATCCAACTTTATTTAGCATAGTTAGAGTGTGGCCAGGCAGACAGGCAAGCATCCTGACAGTCAGACAAACCGAAATCACGAACATTTTTTAACTAGGTTGGAAAGTGTTTAAAATAGCATGTTTTCTGCTAATATTGTGTTTATTTAATTTCATTAATAAAATTTTTCTTCACGCATTCTTTGAATTGAATTATGTAACACCAGACATGTAGTTTATCTGATAACAATCTTTATTATATTATTATTAACTATTAAGCAGAACCAAACATACACCGTAATTGATTTACCAAACTAAAAATGTTCGCGAAATTTATGGGACGGTATGAAGTTATCAACTATTCAGTGTTATTGTCTAGTCTAGATAAATAAATATTAGAAATATTATACTATATAAACGATAGATCTCGTATAATGTCTAAATATATTAATATTAAAATAATATTCTTTTGTCACAAGAATTAATCCACAGTTTATATGCAGTGTCAATAGATACGTTATCCATTTCTTAGCAAAAATATGTTTGCTTAAAAACTGATTGTTACTTATTTATTTATGCTTGCAAATATTATTTCTTTGAAATAAATAAAGATGTACAATTGACGATATCTAACCATGCCTCAAAACATAACCAAATGAATGATTTTAATCTGTCTGAAGCTAAAATTATTCTGATTTTCTTCGTCACATTTTGTATTTTTTCTTTTCCTATAGTAAATGCGTAAATGAAAAAAAAAAGGTATAACAGTAGCTACTGATTTACAATTGAAGCCATGTACAAAGTTCAGCGCAGTAACATTTTGAATACCGCTATTTTTCAAAAGATAATCTTTGTGGAAGATTTATATTGCAAATATTGTACAAATGTATTACGAAAATTATTGTTTAGAAATAATGGCATACAAAAAGTAACCGCGCCAATCCTGCAATTAAAATTGTTTTAAACATCGTTTCATATGCTTGAATTAAGTATTATACACGAGATATCTCGTTTCCAAGCCGAAAATTTCTTTTTGTACAGGAAACGACATACCTTGTCCTTGGCAATTTTGGTACAGCTGAAATCAAACGATATATCGCTTTAATGACACACGAGATATCGTGTCCTTAACGATTTCGGTACAGCTAAAATCAAACGATTTATCTCGTTAATGACATACAAGATATCTTTGACAATTAGAAACAATTGAAACCAAACTAAATATATTGCTAATGACACACGAAATTTCAACCAAACGTAATTCTTATAAGACTAGACACACTTTTTACTTTCTCATAGTTATTCACATTGGAAATTATGAATAATTTCACTAGCTCAAATAAATATTAGTTGTAATTATTACACAGATATAGTTCGACTTTTACGAGCATAAGAATAATCTAATATGAGCAAGAAATATACACAAAAAATTTATGCAAATATCTCTAAAAGACTGCTTGGTTCAGTAAACAATAATTAAATTAACAGTAACTAAATTATCCTAAAGTTTAATAAAAAAAGTACGCGAAAATATGCGGAAGTCCAGTAAGCCTCTATATAAAAAGAATATATTTAAATACTTAATAAAGAGATCTAAATCAGTAACACAACTTGTCATAATACGTAACTGATTGAAATTTCTATTATCACCAGGTATTTTCATCTTATACGTAATCCAGAATTTATGCAGCTCAAATCACTCCGAATTCACACATAAAAACTAGCCTTCCTTTATCCTTCATTCATTAATAAAAATAAATATATAAAATTCAAAACTACAATCACGAAGGCTAAGAAATATCAGTAAGCAATTAGTAGAACATTCCCCGAATACTTTTTTATTAGCATCGAGCAATCATATCGTAATAGAGACCATTCTGGTTTCTTAGTTTTCAGTAGGATAAGACACAATGCGAATCATTGTCACAAAGCACAAAGTAACCCTTTGAGATCCGTTGTTGAGCCTTGGTGACTGTCTTTACTCATTAGTCAAACCCCGTTGGATCCTACGCCTTTTAAAGATCAAAAGAGCAAAGACCCAGCCAAAATCTAATCGCAATAAGACAAGCTCAATTATTTAGCACTTCTCAATGTAGAGAAACTTCTAAGAACTTAATGTCGATTATCTAAATTGTGAAGAAAAAGATATCTGTTGTTTTTGTCTTTTCTATAGAATTTATTTTTGGAATTGGTAAGATTATAAATAGGCATTTTAAAATTGAAATATAAGATATATAAAAACCCTTTAACCCTTTCCGGCGCGGAGTAAGTCTGTTTTTAAAATGATGAAATTATGGACTGACACCAGAATTTAAAAAAGAATTCATTAGAGAATAAAAACTTGCTTATTTTCCCGTAGTTTATAAAAGGAAAAAATTAATTAAATATTCTTGGTGCCGTTTGTCAGATTTGGAATTAAAATTAGGTGTCTTTTTTTGTGGACACCGCCCGCTGAAGTGTTAAATATCAAATCCAAGCTTCCAAAGATTATAAGACAAAAATGTAATATTTGAAATCTGTCTATATATGACTGCGTGAGTTTAATACGGAGTTATAAAAAGATGAAAAATAAATCTGATGTTATTTTCCAGATCAGTAGAATTTATTTTTGGAACTGGTAAAAAATAAATATGCAGTTTAAAATTGTACTGTAAGAGGTATAAAAACTATTTAAATAACAAATCTAAACTTTGGTAAATTATAAGACAAAAATGTAATATTTGAAATCTGTCTTTGATTGTGTGAGTTTAATACGCAGTTACAAAATGATGAAAAATAAATCTGTTGTTATTTTCCAGATCTATAGAATTTATCTTTGGAACTGGTAAAATAATAAATAGACAGTTTAAAAATGTACTATAAGAGGTATAAAAACTATTTAAATAAAAATCCAAACTGCCGAAATAAAACTGTCATTAAAACGTTAACTTTGCATAAACTATTGCTTAATTTTCTTTATGACGTCTGAATTGGAAATATTATTCTTTCAAAAATGTAACAGTTGTTTTAATGCAACTTTATTTTATTTATTTTTTTATTATTTTATTTTTTTTTTGCAACACAATGAAAAAGCATTTAAAAAAATAGCGTTCAAAGATTACTAGTTAACATCTTATGCAAAATTTGAAATATATATGAAATAATCTAGCCTAGATATTGAAAAATTAAAGTAAGAAAAGCAACTGGAGTAATAACAATTATCTTTCGTATGAAACAAGTTACAGTCAAATAAAACTGTTATAATTATTTTTCATTCAATGAATGAAACCTGTTTGCATTGCTTTTTCAATACCTTGCTATTCTATTTCAATTTTAATTGCAGTAAATATAAATCCTTCTTGAAGCTTCCCTTGCAACTACTCAGCTTCGTAGTTAGTAAGTTCACTGCCCACAAAAACGCCGACTTTAGAGCCGAAGTTCATGGCTTCGCTTGTGCGTTGTCCGAGCAAAATCGTCCAGAAAAAATGTAGGGATTTCTTCACAGAAAAACGAGAGTTTTGGGTGAAAATGAAAATTCTCTCAAAAAAATCCCCTCTGAAGGCATCTTTTGTAATTAAATGGTCAATAATATTGCTGGAATTGGCTATTACCAACTGACCACCTTCTCCCCTTACACTGGAAAAAATGACCAATGTTTCTTATTTTATGAAAATATACTATAACCACGAACGAAAATATAATATAATCTTCTGAGTTATCCGAAATTCCGAAAAGCGTGTTCCATTGACTTTTGAATCCCCAGAAACCAATACATTTCCAAAATTTAGAGAATTATTTATAAAAGCAAAGTATTTTTTGCTGCCCGTATTTTTCAGAAACGTTTCCGAATAGTTTTTATAGTGTACTAGGGGGCCTACCCCCTGCGAGCTACGCTCGCCAACCACCGCTCAGACTTCGAGGCCTCTAAAAACATGACAGCGTGCTTTGTTTTAAAAATATTGGTAAATCTGTAATTGGGTTGCCATGCTTTTAACGTTTTAATGGAGCATTTTTTGATTATCATGGCCTCATACACAGCTGTTGCGTCAACTGACGACTGTTTTCGGGATTGATAAGTAAAATCAATTACAACTTGAAAACCAGCTTGTATAAAATGGTTAGGTTTAAATTGTGTCTACCTCTCGGACTTTTATAACAACGATCTGTATTCTATTCTTCCTTTGCGTTTAAGGATGAGAAAAATTCCATCTGCTTGTGAATAACATTAAGAACCACGGTATTGAAAAGTACTATGTTATAGCCATTTTTAGTAACAGGTTTTAATTTTCTCTCTATTTTAGTGCACCATCATGCATATTTTCATGTTATTTTAAATATATAAATTATTTATTTTAATGAATATGTATATACGAATTTTCTAATAATTATTTATCATACAAAATTAATTAAATATTTTGTGCGTGCATGCCTGCATGTATTCAGCATCAATTGATGAGATATTTAAACAAATTTGCTATCCGCGATAATTTTACACCATGTTATGTCACTTGAATATTGTCCATAAGAAAATCGGGTACTTTTCCAGTATAGGATCCTTTGCTTTTAGGTTTGGCGTAATTCGAGCTTCAAAAAGGGATAGATTCGTTAATATACATAGATTTGTTGCCAAAAGTTATGAAAACAAACATAATGAACTTTTGGTACTTTTCTATTATAGGGGTCTTGACGCTTTTTAAAAAAGCTTGGCGTAATTCGGGCATCAGAAAGTGATATTTGGTGCCAAATGACATAAACAGCCATGGAAACAAATTCGACAATTTTTTTGTTTATATGCGTATTTTAATTATACGTATATTATTATTGTTTTTTCTATACAAATTACTTCTGATTATATATAAAATAGGATAAATGACATTTTACGCTAAACAAATTGTATAAATTTTGAAAAAATGCTTTTGTATACGAAATGACAAAGTAAATAGGTTGACAGAAAATATGTTGCCAAATTTCCTTTTCCGCCAAGGCTATTTTCCCTGTTTCGTCAAGGCCCCATATACTGAAAAAGCACCGAACTTTTATGCTTGTTTATACATGTATTTATATGTATATATACAATTTATTTATAATTGGACGATTAATCCTTACGATATAGAAATGTGATTTTATTTTCAAATTTTCCTGAAAAACATAATTTAATCACAATCTTGTCTTCATTATCGATTGAAATAAAAGATAAATTCAATTTCAAATTGAAAATGACGAATAAAAATAAATCAATAATCCCTATCGGGATCCTTTTCAATTTTTTTCCCTTTTTTGTCACAAAAAAAACTGAGTATAGTTGCCATCATTACAGAAATATCACTAAAATTAGAAAAAAAAATTAATATCTCGAAAACTAATTCCAATTTCAAAATTCTATTACCAGTTTTGACATCCGCGAATTTTTATGGACAATTGGTATTAATTTCACCATCAAGCGTTTCATATTTTATTAAAAATAGCCCTGAAACATAATCAGTCGTTTAATCAGTCGTTTCATAAAATCGTTTCATAAAATCGTTTCATAAAATCGTTTCACAAATTCGTTTCATTAGGATTTTATATATATAGGGTAGATTAATCAGTTTCCTCAGTCTGGAATACCTGTTTTTTGAATGTCATCAATTCTCGAGTAAACGTTTTCAATTGCAGAAATTAATTTATACATGAAAGAGTAAAGAAATAATCTTAATTTTAATGTTAATGTTAACGCTGTTAATTTTGCATGTTTGTCTGTTAAACATGAAAATGTTTACTTGAGAATTGATAGCATCGCAAAAAACTGTATTCCGGACTTAGAAAACTGATTAATACACTTTAAAAGCTACTCGTAAACGTTTCGAAATTTGCGGGCAGCAAGGGCAATTTTGTTTTTATAAATGATTCTTTAAATCTCGAAATGCCATTGATGTCTGAGGTTTCTAAAGATAAAGAAACACTTTTCAGAATCATGGTTAACAAGGATGAGTTTATATTATAAATTTATTCCTAATTATATTATATTTTCGTAGATTAAGAAACATTTGTCATTTTTTACAGTGTATTAGGAGTATTTTGAATTACATTAAATGTTTAATACGATAAATCTTCTCATTCAGGTTACCAGCATGGCATTGTAAAATTTTTATTAAAAATAGTAAAAGATAGATACTTTGAAAAACATATAAAATTATCTTTTGATTTGAAAGTTTTCGCATAATAGAACATATTGTTCTAGAAAAAAAAATATAATTTATTTACTAACTATAATTGATTGAAAATTGAAAAACGTAGCATTTTATTCTTAAAACAATAATTTAGAAGATATAGGTGAGGAAACAAAGTGAAATAAGATAGCTGTAAAAGCTCATTTAGCAATAATGAGCATCCTAATTATTCTTTTTTTCTGTTTTTTTTTAATGGTTTTTTTAATGCCATACAACAATTTGAAAGACATAAGAAAAATTTGCAGTGATATGAAGTTCTACTTGTTTGTGTGGGCGTATATGAATGCAAGCGCTAGTCAGTTTCTGAAACTCCTTGTTGACACAAGAAAGCAATATAGATGTGACTTAATAACTCAGCTTCTTCATTATGAAACACAATTTCAAAATGTAAGCTATTAAGAAAATCTGCTATAATCATGAATATTATTACCATTATTATAACCATTGTTATTAATAATGCAAAACGTAATGAAAATTATGACAGTTAAAAATTAAATTATCCGGCGATATTTTTCTTTTTTTAGGGTTTCGTTCATCTCACGAAACCCTATTAGTCCCGCTTCGTTGTCTGTCTGTCACAGAGCCGGTTCTCAGAAACTATATAACTTACAGGCATGAAATTTTGTGTACTTATAGCTGAATACCTACTATGAAGCTCAAAATCATAAAATTTGAAAAAATCTTATTATTTTAATATAGAGAGATAAAAAAACAAAAAGCTAACAGCATTTTCCTATTAAATTTAAACATTTGTCGTCATAGCAGTTGTAAACAATTAAAAATCCACAATAAAATTATTTCTACAATAATTAATTTTCTTCTGAAAGATTTCTTCGTGAAAAATTAAAATGAAATAAAAAGTTTCACCAATTGAAAAAAATATTAATATGACGTCATATTGGTAATAAAACGGAAATTTTCAAACATTTCTCAATAATACAAGGAGTATGAGTATGTGTAAATACAGAAAGCAGCTTAATATGACGTCATTAGAGAATTAAAGCGAAAATTAATCTGACGTCATATTGGAAGTTTAACGGATTTTTCAAACGTTTGAGAATAATACAAAGAGAGTATCAATATGAGTAATAGAAAATAGTAAACATATGAGTTTGAGGAACGTATTGAATCATAATAAAAACCTGATTATGGGAATATTGGCATATTTTAACATTTTTCAGGTCTCTATACAATATGTTTAATTTTGAAATTGATATTTTTTTAATATCGCATTTAGTCCACATGACAGATATTATTATGACAGAGTATAATAGCGGACTTCGCCCGCTATCGGACCGGTTCAGATTTTCGAAAAAACGAGAAAATAGACCGGTAAATTTTTACTTTATAAAAAACATTACTTTTTTTTTTTTTTTTTTTTTTTTTTTGAAAATGAAATTTATTTAGATTTATTAAAGAAAGGATAAAGTGATTTGAAAGGAATATTAAACGAAACCCTTTGTGCGATCTTTGATCACTCTAACCCACTTGTTTTCTTTTAAGAACGGTTGTACTTATAGCCCATTGGATTAACACAGGGAAAAATAAAAAGGTAATAATTCACAATGGTTCTTAACATTTTTATATTGGAAATAACAGTTGTACGCTACCTTACTTTAAATTAAAAATAACATGACCGAAGAGATAATAAAATATCACAATTCTCAACTAAGATTTGTCTTTAATTCCCTAACAGTTTCTTTCTTTCTTTTTGTGTTTGACAAAATAAACTAAAAATATGGGCATAACATTGCTTTTTCCGAACTAAGATATCTGTGCCTTATTTAATCGAAAATTTTCTGTCATTAAATAAAGCGAAGATTACAATTAAAAATTAGTGGTATCAATATCAAAAAGCTTTGAATAACAAAGCAAGCAAACTCTTTTTGCACGTTCAGTTACCTGGTATAATTTTGTCCAATGTAGAAATGCAACAGTAATAGTAATGATGATGATGATGATGATGATGTCATTGTGAACAACGTTGGTTATAGATGATGAATAAAAAAATCAGTAAAACTAGATGGTCTAGTGCCGATCTAATACTGATTTTGAATTGTTACTATTACTCATTATAATTTACGGATGTAAAATTATGATTTAAAACATAACAAAAATACATATGATTTTGGCGTTTAATTCATAGTACATAACTACTAGCATATACTATCGAAATTGTTTTCACACCATTTTTTTTTAATAAGAAATAAATAAAGTGGTTTTCCCAGTTAATATCATTATGTAACAAGGATTAAGGAAAAATGTATCATTTTGAAATTGCAAATGAAATCGAAACTTTACTTTCAACGCTACGAATGTATCGCTTCTATCACTGTCAATTGAGCCTAGTTCATTGAAACCAATTCTGTCAGAAGCTTCGAAAGTCAACACTTCACTGTCAAGATACAGTAAATAAGTGTCAAATATATTCACTCCTTGAGCAAATAAAAAAGGCAAAAGAAGTATACCTGTTATTGATATTGACTAAAACAGATAAAAATTTTAAACATTCTACTCGTAAGTTACTGTTACTTCACCCAGAATGAATTCTTCAATTTTTTTTTTCCATAAACTTATTTAACAAACGTTCAGCTTTTACACTGTAATTGCATTTTTGAATATATAACGAGCGATCGAATAAGAAAGAAAACTAAAAGTGTATGTTCGGAGACATTGAGAGAATTTAAATAATACTGACAGTAAAACAATTATGTAATAGAATACGATGACAATGATGTCATGACATGATAGACAATGATGTCATGTGCTCTTGTCCTTATTAAAAATTGAATTTTTAATAAGGAATCTTCCTTGTTACATTTTAATTGTAGAAAACAGTTTTCTTTAAATTTAAACAGACGTTTCAATACCTGTTGCATAATTCCTAGCCGAGAACTTTTATTTATTTAACAGCAACTGCTTTCTTCAAATATACATTACAAAAAGAGAAAAATCAAAAGGCATTAAATATAAAGTAAAATCTACATTATTTGTTTTTGAAAGAATCAATGGAAAGAACAAATTAATTGAACTTGTAAATGTAAGAAAAAGGGAAATAACGTGTACATACAATTATTAAGATAATCAAAGAATCGCTAGAATACTGTACGTAAAAATATTTTTTGAGGCACATACACACACATACAAAGAAGAAGAAATTAAATCAATATATCTAGCAATATTGTACTATAAAGAATCATATTTAATTTCTTCTTTTAATGTATAACAAATTAAAGTGGCAGATAAAAAACAAATTTATGATTTTATACAAAAATAAACTGAAATTTTAAACAGTAAAACTCATTTCAATCTAAATTTTATATAAATTTGCGTCAATAAATATGTGTATAATGCGAACAATTGTAAAAATAAATAACAGAACAAATTCCTATTTGACATGCCTTTTTTTTGTGTATTAACCTATTATTTCGCATAATAAACATTAAATTTTCAGGAAAAAATATAGATATCATTAATCCAAAATAATTTTTAAAAAATATATTTTTAAAAGTGTTTAAAAAATTGATATTTATTGATGTTGTAGAAATTTTTTGATAGTTTTCGCAATACGTTCTAAACATCAAATCATAATCCAAGCGTCCGCTTGACAGATACGTTACAGTAAAAATTAAACTGACCCTATACAACAAATGGCTTTTATTTGTCATCCTCTACATACATCTCAAAAAAGGAAACACATTTATATATAGAATAAAGAGACTTAAGTATGATGTTAAAAGAGAAAGCTTATTATATAATCAACTAACTGAAAAAGATCAGGATATGTAACTCAATCCAAGTAGGAGCTTTTAGAAGTTACTTCAATTCACAAGCTCTATTTTCAGAGGCTAAAGAAAACGAATTCGAACTATCAAATGTATTATTTTAAACTATTAATAACAGCGTTTATGATTTATTTAATTATTTTTATGCTGTGGTTACCATTTCCAAATTTATCTCTTTTCTCTGAAACGAAAAGCTGTCTTTTATTTCAATATCATCCGAATTGTTTCAGGTATTTAATCATAAAGCTATCATTTATTTGAATTAAAAAAAAAAATGCTAAACTCATTTAAGAGCAACTCATGAGTTTATTTATTATATATGTTTTTAGGTGCGTTCGTAATTATATAAATACGTAGCACCTATTGTCGTCGCTTGGTCCGTCCGTCTGTTTGTCTGTCCGTCCGCATATAACAATGCAAAAACTACCCAACCGAATGGTTTGAAATTTAAGATATCTTATCTTTGCAGAATTTTGTCGAGACATTTCAATTTTTTTTTAATCGAATTAAAACTTTAGGAGGTATTAATAAAAATATTTATTAAGAAATTTGATTTTTTTTTTGAAAAAATTGGTGCTTTCTTGTTATAGGAGCTTCCGAAGTTTAATCGTCAAGCGACCGAGATACTTATTTTATTAGAGAAATTAATCTGCAGACGATATAATTCATTTCACATAATTAAAATTCATCAAGATCTGAATATTTATATAACTAGCTATAGTACGAACGCACCTCATTTGTCACGTTTGACGTACAATTTCCAACTTGTTTATTAGTTTTAAGAGTTATATAAGAAAGAAATCACCTGTTACCATTAAAATTAAAATATATATGATAAAAGTGATTATATTAAACATAAAGGCTTAAAAAAACTTTCAATAAACAGACCTAAAGTTTCGTACACATAAATGGTGACATTCTTAAGATCAATAATGGTAAATGATACCACTTGTGTGTAGCAAACTAGTAGGTCTGTTTATTAATGTTTTTAAAGCCTTTATGTTTATTGTAATCACTTTAAACATACTTATTTTTATTTTAGTTTTAACAGCTCAAAAACAGTTAAATTGCATATAATCACTACTGTCATTAGAGAACAGGTATAAAAGCGCTGTGCCACAGAGGCCTGATTGTCACCAATGAATTTTAATAGTATTCTTCGCCTTGTTAAATCTCAGAAATTGTGTCATTAAATAAGGCTATTAAAATGTAGTGGTGACAATCGGCCCATTGTGACGCAGCGCTTTCATCCCTGAGAGAGCAACACGTGAATCAGTGATGGGATTTTCTTGGCATGTATTTACGTTGAAGATTTTATGTCATTTATTGCCATTAAATCTCAGAATATAAGTAGAATTTACGTCATATTGTGATATAAAATAGTACAATAAATTTAGCTTTCCTAAGAAGAGGAGAGATTCTGAGAAATTCCAAAAGATGAACAGTCGAAATCATACGATTGCTGTAAATTACTGATAGTTTCTGCTGAAAATTTTAGCTTACAATGTTTTATGTATCAGCAATAGTCCGGTTAAGGCTGCTTTCAAATCTAAACTGGCTACTTTCTGATACATTTTTAAATTATTTTTTGTTCTCAGACATATTCTTTATTAAGAAATTCTGTAATAAACCCCCCCCCCCCCCGATTTTCTGTAAAGGCAGAATCTTTTTTTAGAAAATGCTATCAAAATTACCGTTTTGAGCCGAATTTCTGGACGCGACAGCGCAGGAAAGAAAAGAAATCGCCGTCCTGAGACAATAACATTCGCTTATAATTCAAGATGCAACTCCTTTATTAGAAAATGGAAAAAAAAAAAAAAAAGAAAAAAAACTGTCCAAATCACTTCAATATGTTTGCAAGTATCATGCTTTTTATGTTTAAAAATAAGCCAGAAAATGTAGGTGAAAGTTTCGCGTAGTATGGCAGGGAAAAATAGTTTTTTAAGAACCGCAATAAAGCAACGACTACTGTCAGATAATATAATATTGAATTAAATCATGAAAAAATAGCATCGTATTTAAGAAAAATAGCGTAACATCTAAAGCAAGAGCACGGATATGATGTTTTTTCAATTGGATTTTTAAAAAAAAACATCTTTACACACATCTTACAAAACATCTAACACATTTTATATGTGTTCTAATGAACAAAATTTTTATTAGCCATCTAAAAAGAATGCTTGATATAGTGTAAAATGATTAGAATTAGACAATATTTTAATTAATTTATAATTAAATTAAATTAAATTAAATTAATTTTTAAATTATATTCACAAAAAATACAGAAATTTCTTTATACATTTACCTCGTTTGTATCAAAACAACAGCCTTGCAGGTCACAAGGGATTTTTTCTGTGATTGGTCTGAAAGTGAAAAAAAAAAACACATTAAAAATGAATTGTACTGAAAGCATTTAAATTGCACTTAAACATTATAAGCTTGTATTGAACATCAATAAATGGTAAAACACAGAAGTAAAAGTCAAATTGATTCGGTTTTAGCAATAAGTAATTGATGGTAACACACATCACTGAATAGCAAAGTTAAAGTTCTTTTGATTTGGCATAATTAGTTTTCACATTTTATTTATTTGACATAGTTTCTTTAACACATATACTAAAAGTCAAAATAGTAATTATTATCTTTTCACTGTTAATCCCTTTCTCTATCATGATACTCATTGTTGTGCTTAAAAGCTATTAAAAAATTAAAAGGTAATTATTTAATTACATCATAGAAAAATCTTCTTTATAGGTTTTTCTTACAAATTTTGCAGAAACCGACTCAAAAATAAATTTTTGTTGCATATATCGTAAAAACCTAGCACGAAATGGGAGCCCTTCTATAAAACTGCTATTTAAACTACTCTTTTTGAACAAAGAAAATACCTTTCTCATAGAAATGCAATATTAAAAAATGACACCCATTCATGGAGTGTGGTTTTGAAAAAACCAGTTCGTAAAGTGTTAATACAATGAATAAAACACTTTATTGTTTAAAAATGCACAGACTCGGGCCTCCAAAATGGTCCGTTTTAGAACCATTTTTTTTCATACAAAAATCTTCTTCTTTTTCTTGCAAACATCGTAGAAACGTACCTTGAAGATTATTTCAATGTAAATGTTGTAGAAACCTTCCACAAAAGCATTTTTTTTTTCAAAAATAACTTATTATTATTATTACTAAGGAAATTTTAGGGATCCTAAAGACCGTAAAACAATATAAAAAAAATTATTTTCCAGGTTTGAAGCCGCTTTTAAAATTACTTAAAAATGTGTAATTATAAATGAAATTATTCATCTAGCAGAAAGTGTAAATTAACAGCTAACATTTACAGAAGTAACTACCATTTGCAAATTTCAATTCCCTTTTCTATTCAAATTATTTTAAGATAATCACTTAAATTATCCACCTAATTTTGATTGTGTGAGTCAGAAGTATAAAACTTACTGCCGAAATAACTGCCGATTATTACATTCCGAAGAACGTTTTGGCATTTTACTAGTTAAATAAAAATCTTCGCATGGTACAACAAGTCACAAGTGTATTATATAATTTTATAGTTTTTGTCAGTTATTAATGAAAATAAATAAATATGTTTATGATTTCACGTTTGGAGAGGGAGGGGGGGGGTTATTAAAAATAGGTCATTTTCGCCATACTGGCAGTAATTAACATTCTTTAACACATCTAATCCTTAGAGATTGTATGTTAAGTTGTAAAATATGTTTTCAAGTCGTACACATTTTTAATGTTGTAACAGCTTACTTAGTTTGTTTTCCAACTTCATGTTATCTAATCCAGTACAAATTTATTAATCTGGAAAGCTACTTAAAAGACGTATGGAATATATAAGAAGTACTGTAGTGTACAGGGTGATTCAAAAACGTCGACAAAATGAATAAGCAAATGGAGGAAAAAACTCGAAATGCTGCTAAAAATACATACGGTGCCATAGACCGAATTAATGTGTGTTTCCAGCGCTTTTCGTAATGTTACATTTCCCACAAATTTAATTAAGCATGTTGAAAATACTCTTACAACATCTTCATTATCGTAAAGTTATGAATGGAAATTCGGCTTTAGCTTTGAGTTGAGACTCCCTGTAAGTTTGACTGAAAAAGGGGATGGCGGCTTAAACTTCCAATAAGATATATTGTTTGTTTTCGTACACTTAATTTCCCCCTTAAACTTTGCTAAAAGTATTTTGAATCACCATGTATAATAATGTATAATTCATACTATAAATATAATTTATAGTAATAATGAAGCTATTAATAAATAGGAGACATACAATGTAGTGTTTATCAGTTGCGAGTGAAGTAACGAAGGATGTAGTCACAAGATGGTGGCTGTTGTTTGTTTACAACGGATTAATAGGGCCTGATTACCCTCGGTACATATTTCCACCAGTAAATTTGACTAGAAATGTTCACCTCATTTAAACCCCTTATTTATGCAAAATTTTTGTCATAAATAAGGAAACATTTTCTGTTAGTTTTTATTTGTGGAAGTTTGTCCAGGCGGTATTATAATATATTTCACCAACATTGACAGGAGAATTATTTATGTTGTCACAATATGGCGAAACCGCAGAGCCTGACTGCCACCAGTAAAAACTAATAGATATTTTTACCTTAATAATGACAGAAATTCTGCATAAAAATGGCGTTTAAATAAGCCGAAAATTTATATTCAGATTTACTGGTAAAAGTTTTCCTCGGCAGCATTCAGACCCTGTGGCAGTGGTTACTGTTGACGCTTCACCATTTTGAGGATATGTGAATTCATCTTTATTCATAATTCCATGATAGTAATAGGTAATAAATAGATAATAGATAGAGATCAATAGATTGGTGATATTGATGATTTGGAAAGGGAATAATCAAATCACTAAAATAAAAGTTGTTTGTTCTTAATTAAAATCAATATAATTTTCTATCCGATATCAACGAAATTAAGTTTTAAAGTATTTTTTATGCTTTGTTTTTTATTATATAATGTATGTCCATGCATAATGTTTGAACAAATGTTGCAATTTCGATATATATATATATATATATGATAAAACTTTTGTAAATAATAACCACTAAACCACATAAATAATCGACAATAGATAAACCGATAATTACAATATATTACATAAATATATCCAAAAATTTAAGATTCTCAAAATTAAAATAAGTGGGAAAAATGCTTAAAGATATATAGAGAAAAAGTCCAATATGCTGAATGTGAAAATTATTACAAGAGCAATTGGAAACTAATATAGTGGAACACATTTTTAAGGGCAATATTCCACTAATATAAGTAAAATATAATTGATTTCTGTTTGAGTTAATAGCCATGAGCTTAATTTATTAACCCAAATTGCCCAATCGATTACCAAATGATATATAAAAAGAATTGAATAAAAATGGACAAATATTGAGTACCTAAACATGATATGTGCAAAATAAATTAATAGTTAGTATTATTAAAGTACAAAAACATATTTAAGAAGAAATTTTTAGACAAAAAGGACTTTTTTTTATGGTGGTCCAGTGTAAATTTATTTATGATCAAAAATATGTTTCTCTGACTTTTTTTTTTTTTTTAAATTATTATTATTATTATTATTGTCTTTCTAGAATCGGAATTTTGTAAAAATTAGCAAATCATCAAGAAATTTGAATATGTTATTAAAGTACGCTGTACACTTTATGTTTTAAAATATTTATATCGTGCATAATTCTTTTCAGGGATACGTCAAAAATGACTGTCTAATGCGTATCAAATGGGAGAGATGTGGTTTAACAACAGTGTGGTTTAAAGTGAAAATGAATATCAATAAAAGGTACTCATAAAAAATACTCTGTTTTGTCAAACTACTCCCACTTAAGTATGCCAACTGACGTGAAACAAGTAATTAAACAATTAAGCTGGCACTTAAAAGTCTCTTTATATAATATAGTATATACAGTTAAAATAAAATCACATGTGTAAAAATCAAAGGAAGTTATATTCTAAAAATCAAGAAGATACAGAAAAAAAATTAAAAATTAAACATAATAAAATAAAAATACAAAAATTAAAATACTGTGAATGTCTTATGGAATCATCAGAAAAGCTTCATAAGAATATTTCATATTAAAGATATGTTATTTCATCAAATATTGTCAGCATTAAGCCTAAAAATGACAATAACAATACATATATATATATTTAATTCTTTTGTTATGGTTGTTTATGTCAAATACTGTAAATAAAAATGCATTGATGATGAAATATAAATGCCAGTAATAACAAAAAATGGGAAGAAAACTAAAGGTGATAAAACATAAGTTCTAGTTACATCAAAACTCACATTACTATCGCATAAATTTCTCTACTTTCAACAAAATGTAAACAGGTTTCTAAAACTGACTCTATTATTTTTATAGAAGAAAATATGTATCTTTTTTTTTTTTTTAATCGCGTGGTTACTTTATTATGTGTACAATTCGATTATTAATATATGTCAATGAGCCTGAAAGCCAAGAAATGTTTTGTATTGTAATTCAGTTGATGAAAATTTGAAAAGTTTATATGAAAGATATATATATATATATATATATATATATATATATATATATATATATATAAACTTTCTGTACAATTAAACCATTGAAACATAAGATATTGACTAAATATTATGAAATCACTATAAGAAATAGCAGTATATATTTAATTCCTTGTTATGATTGTTTACGTCAGATACTCTAAATAAAAAAGCATTGATGATGAAATATAAATGCTAATAATAACAAAAATGTAAAGGAAAACTAAAGGTGATAAAACATAAGTTCTAGTTACATCAAAACTCGCGTTACTATCACATCAATTTCTCTACTTTCAACAAAATGTAAACAGGTTTCTAAAACTGACTCTATTCTTTTTATAGAAAAAAATGTGTATCTTTTTTTATCGCGTGGCTATTTTATTATGTGTATAATTCGATCATTAATATATGTCAATGATCCTGAAAGCCAAGAAATGTTTTGTATTGTAATTCAGTTGATTCGCATTTCTTTTTATTTCTGAATAAATAAATAAGTTGTTGCTAATTCTGTGCACGAAGCACATGACCGATACATGATAGAAAGCCACTTAAAAGATGTCCAACAAGCTAATCAAATGGTTACTCATGCATACTTCAATTGTAAATTTGAAGCCTGTCAATGAATAAATAGTACTGTTGATATTGAAAAGCGCAAAAAAAGATCGGTGAATTGAATCTTATAATTTTTTTTTATTATTATTATAACTGATAAATTTATTGATTTTTCACAGCGAGTGATTGTGAATAAAAAAGCTTACTGCACTAGTTGTTGTTGGAAATTTAACAACAACTTTCCTCTCTAATTAAACTCTACACTTGACAAATATGTATGTAAATATAGGCAGGAATGTTTTTGGCACAGCTTAAGATAAATCTTGTAATTATTCGTATGCAAAATAATTAAATGGCCGGGGATAAAAACTAATCAAATGGCTACTCATGCATATTGACAATTGTAAATTTGAAGCCTGTCAATGAATGAATAACACTGATGATCTGAAAAGCATAAAGTAAGACAGGTGAATCAAGTCTTGTTTTTCTTTAATTAAAACTGTGATAATTTTATTAAATTTCATGACAAAGGATTGCGGATAATAAGTGTTTAGTACATGAGATGTTGTAAGTAATTTAACAACTTTCCTATCTAATTGGATTCTACAGATTGCAAATAGAATAATGGTCCTAAAAGCATTAAAAAAGAAAAAGATAGGTGGATCAAGTTGTGATTTTTAAAAATAAAACTGAGATAATTTTATTAATTTTAATGGGGAAGAATTGTGAAGAAAACTCATTTATTACATGAAGTGTTCCAGGTTTTAAAACTTTCTTATATAATTGGATTCTATATGCATCGCAAATATTGCTGTAAATACAGAAAGCTGTCTTTGCGACACAGCTTAGAAAAATCATGTAATTATGTAAAAGAGTTTGGGGTCTAAGCACAAGCTAATCAAATAGCTACTCATGCATATTAGCAATTGTAAATTTGAAGCCTGCCAATGAATAAATAGTACTGATGACCTGAAAAGCGCAAAATAAGCTATATAGGTGAATCAAGTCTTGATTTTTTTTAAACTGTGATACAGGGTGTCCCAAAAAGGAGTACCTATTTTTATAAATGAATAAGAAACAAACGAATAGAGTTCTTGAATAAATTCTTGCAGGAAACGGTTGTGTGAAGTCTGGAATTTTGTTTAGAGTACTTTATTATGTTAGTTAAAATTCTTACCGACAGATGGCGCTGCGGCTACTGCATTCATCAGCAATAGTTGAAAATTAAATGACAATATTTTCAATATGTCCTCAATTCATCACAATAACATGCCGGAGTCTTAGAATGAACTTTCACTGACCACGTCTGCTTCTGTCCGGTCTTCACGCATGCTCCGTTTGTTCATATAGCCACCAAAATGTGCTGTAGCGCCATCTGTCGGTCAGATTTTGAACTATCGTAATAACGTGTTCTAAACAAAATTCCAGACTTCACACATCCGTTTCCTGCAAGAATTTTTTTAATAACTCTATTCGTTTGTTTCTTATTCATTTTTAAAAATAGGTACTCCTTTTTGGGACACCCTGTAGTTTTATTACATTTCATGACAAAGGATTGTGGATAAAAAGTGTTCATTACATGAGATGTTGTAAGTAATTCAACAACTTTCCCATCTAACATTTATTTTACACATCGCAAATATGGCTGTAAATATAAACAGGGATCTTTGCGATGGAAACATGGATTAAAAAATTCTGTATTTATGTGAACAAAGTAAAGGTTCGAAGATCAAGCTAATCAAATAGCTACTCATGCATACTGCCAATTGTGCATTTGAAGCCTATCAATAAATAATGGTCTCAAAAGCGTTGAAAGAAAAAAAAGTGGGTGGATCACGTTGTGATTTTTAAAAAATAAAACTGAGGTAATTTTATTAATTTTTAATAGTATAGGATTGTGGATAAAATTGATTTATTGCATAAAATTTTATAAGTAATTAAACAACTTTCCTATCTGATTTGTTTGTATACATCACAAATATTGCTGTAAATATAGAAAGGGGTCTTTGCGACACAGCTTAGAATAATCCTTTAATTATGCAAATGGGTCTGAGATGCAAGGTAATTAAATCGCCACTCATGCATATTAACAATTGTAAATAAGAATCCTGTCAATGGATAAATAGTAAACATGATCTGAAAATGGAAAAATATAGGTTAATCAAGTCTTGATTTTCTTTAATTAAAACTGCGATAGTTTTATAAAATTTCATAACAAAGGATTGTGCATAAAAAGAGTTTATTACACGAGATGTTGTATGTAATTCAACAACTTTCCTATCTAATTGGATTCTATACATCACAAATATTGCTGTAAATATATATAGGGATCTTTGCGACACAGCTTAGGAAAATCTTGTATCTATGCGAAAGTGTATAGAATCAAACTAATATAGCTACTCATGCAACTGACAATTGTACATTTAAAGCCTATCAATGAACAATGGTCTCAAAAGCGTTAAAAAAAAGGTGTATCACGTTGTTATTTAAAAAAAATTAAACTCAGATAATTTTATTAATTTTTAATGGTAAAGGACTGTGACTAAAAAACATTTATTGCATGAAGTGTTGTAGGTAACTTAACAACTTTCTTATCAAATTGGACGCAACATATCTCAAATATTGATGTAAAAACCGTAAGGAGTGTATGAGCCACTACTTAGAAAAATCTTGTGATTGTGTTAGAGAAAAATAGAAGGTTAGGTATCGTATTAAAATTTTCATGAGTAAATTTTATTTTAACCAATTTGATGTATTAAAAACTCTTGTAAATATAAAAAAATTACTTAAAGTTGCTTTACAAATTTTCATTATACAATAGTCTTTTAAAAGTCTCTCTTAACAGTCATTGAAAAAAACTTTTCTGGAATCGGCAATTACATAGGCAAAATTTCCTGAAACCAGGACTTATTTTGCCAAATAAACACCTATGATTAATAGAAAGTTACTTTAATGAAATAAACTATCACAATAATTTTATTAACTCTAGTAAAATAAATTTTTATAAAGATTTCTATGAAATGATTATATACATATACATTTAACATCACAGCCAAAACACAAAACTTTTGCTAACATTTTAAAATATTTAGTTATAACTAGACTCTTTACCATTAAAATCATATCAATATATGTCAATTTCATGCTAGTATTCTATTTATCTACTTTATATTACATATTTTTAAATGCTATACCACCTTTTCTGTAGCCCTGACATTACAGTGGAAAGATTTAATATATACTGTAACATCAATATTATAGCAATATTGGTATTTGGTTGGAGATTCCCAATCTAATCCAAATATATATTAATATATACATTTCATTGGAATTGTTCTTTCATTATTATGTCAAAATCTCAGTTATATCATGTAATAATACTGGCAGCATTCATATATTATTTTCAAAATATAAATTTTCAAACATTGGAAAACTATTATAGAAAAATAATCCAATGATATATCTCTATTGGATTACTGTTATAATAATTTTTTGCAGTGTCTAATTCATGCTCTGCGTAGAGATTAATAATTTATAGAAAAGTGTAACACCACCCCCCCCCCCCCCCAAAAAAAAAAAGAGAACAAAATAAATAAATAAATAAGTACAAGAAATAAAATTTAATAAATTTCCTTTTTCCTATTAAACTTTCGTTGGCCTATATAATAGAAAAAAAGTACAATATATTGTTCTTGTTCAAGATTGTCAATAATTTATTGTACATTCCTCGATTATTTGTTTGTAAAATAATAAGTATTATTTATCTCTCACCGTATATTTCTCTCAGAAATAAAATTAATTGTAATCTTAACAAAATGCTGTAATCCGATTAGTATAATACAAATACTTACACTTTTATGTAATTAATAGACAATTTTCCAACATATATACCTTAAAATTGTGTTTGTATCATGTACGCATATGTCATCCGCATTTTTTTAAAGTATGAAAAATATGTAATTAAATACTGAAAAGAAAAAAAAGCGAAATGTAAAATTCGAATATCAACAAAACAAAATGTTTCCATTTACTGTTTAAGATTTATTTTTGAAAGACATATTTAAATTTCAATGGATACTTTTAACATTGATGCTTAGATAAACAAGTTAAATTTTATTCGTTTTAGAACAGAATAAATGCAAAATGTTTGTTTTTGAAAACTTGATATATGTTAGTAATATCACTTTATCAAACCTAATACTTCCGATAGCCACTTTAGAGAAAAATAGCGCCAAGAAAGACAACGTTATGAGGATAACTTTGTATTTACAATAGATATACCTCAAGAATCGGTATGAAAGTCACAATTGAAATTTATACATTTGAAAATAAATTCCAAGTAATATTTTAATCATCCCATTTTCAACCATTCAAAACTAGTTTTTTTAATGAAAGTTTAATACTAATAAATAACAAGTTGGAAATTGTATGTTAAACGGGACAAATGAGGTGCGTTCGTACTATAACTAGTTTTACAGTGTAAAAAAATCATGTGAAATGAATTATACCGTTTGTTATGAGCGAAATGAGCATGCCTTTTCTCTTATTTTGTTACGTATGCCATGTTTACAGATGCGAATTTTATTTTCGAAACCAGACAGCTTTGCAAAATTCACCATGGAGATCTTGCTTTGCGAATGATTACCTCCATGGTTTAATATTTTTATGACTCACGATGAACTAATTTCTTGTGTTTATTAACTTTAATAAACTGAGATTGGGCTATCAACCGAATTTTAAGTTATCTCAGAATCTGTACATTTTTTAATGTAACTCATATCTTAAACAAACAATTTTTTTGAACGATCTTTCTAAAAATGTCTTTCTAAATTTCATGCAATTTTATTCGAAAAAAATAATTTTGAATACAAATGGCTGCCTGGCATATGAAAAAAGAAGTGATTAGCCCGTATTTGTTCTCCTCAGTCACATGACTTCCGCTTTTATTATATAGATTGCGTATGATAGGATTTAATAGAATGAAGAAAACTTTTATTAATATCTTTTTAAGTTTTGATTCGATTTCCATAAAATATGAAATGACTCGAAAAATTCTGCTATGATTATATATATTAAATTTCAAACCATTCGGTTAGGTAGTTTTTGCGCTGTTATATGCGGACAGACGGACGTGCGGGCAGACGGATGTGCAGGCAGACGGACGGACAGACAGACGGACCAGACGTCGACTATGGGTGCTACTTATATTTATATAATTACAAACGCACTTAAAAATGCAAATTTCCCAAACAGAATGGTTATTCATGTCAGTCATTTTATGAGGTTTATACGGGTGATCCCGAATTCACTTTAAGGGTAGGTACAAGGACATTTTAACAATCATTTATTGTATAGGAAACCAGGGTCAGAAATCCGTTTATTTACTCAAAATTACAGGGTGTCTCACTCGAATCCGAAGTCGCGTTTTCGTTCATAACTTTAACAGTAGTGAAGCTATTTTAACAAAATTCGCAACAGAGTCATCTTTGTATGAATTGTAAGGATATTGTAAGTATTTCATTAAAGCATCTTCACTACTATTAAAGTTGTAAGGTATTGACTACTCGCATCACGTGAGTAGGCAATGTGTGAATGAGATCGTTTTTGTCCATTAACCGACTATGTGCGTACAAGTTATAAAGGCTCTCTATCTTTCTTTAACTTTCGAAGGACAGCTGAATCCCTGAAATTGTGAGTCGCCGTGTAATTTCGATTATGCAAATTTTCTGGAGCTGGTCGATCGACACTGAAGTATATAAGCAGCGAATTTTGACTTGAGTGCAGAGCTCAGAGGAGCTGGTGAGCGCTCAGCAGAGAAGTGGCCTGGGAAGTTGAATATTGCGACTGAGATTTAGGTTTAGCCTTGAGACCTCGCATCGAGTCTCGTGATTAAAAATCAGCCTTAGTATTCTTATACTGGAATTTTATACATTGATAAAGCTGACTTGAACCTGCATCAGTGCTTATGTAATTTGAAGGATAAGAGTATTGAATCGTGATTATATATTTAAAAAGGTTAAGGTTTAATTATATTGTTTCGTTTTTGTTTAAGCTACAAGTGTTAGCAAGAACTCTTTAGTTAATTTAATTTTTTAGGAAAATTTCGTGGAGCTCGCTCAAACTCCCTACTGATTGTGTTAATAAACCAGTTTTTGGTTTTAAAACAGTTGTACTTCTTTCCTCGTGCTCTACCACACAGCGGACATTTTAAGATGGCCGCTACAAAGTTATGAACTAAAACGTGATTTTGGATTGGATTGAGACGCCCTGTAATTTGGACTAAATAAATAAATTTCTGTCCCATGGTTTCCTATACAATAAATGATTATTACAGTGTCCTGTACCAACTTTTAAAGTTTGTACCATGAATTCGGGATAAGCGGGCAAGTACATGGAATATTTTAAACTTTGAGAAGACATTTATTTTAATTTATGATTATTTAAGATTTATTTATTCTTATTTTTTTATTTAAGTGAAAAATATCTATTTCAGTATAATAGTATTGCAAATTAAATATAAAGTTTCCATTTCTAAATTAGCATATGTTTTGTTAATTTGAATAATTAAAGGAAAAAGTTATTTGGAAATTCATACGGAAACCCATCCAGTGTATATTAAGCTTCTATTTTCTTCTTTTTTTCTAAGCATAATTTTATCAACATTATTTTATTTATATAGCTGCTAAATCTTCCGATTTTTGAGTACCAGTATTTCTGGATAGTAATCATCTTATTGAATATCAAATTTCTTCAATCATATAAAACGACTATTTCAATTCGGAAATTGTGGCACTCAAAAATTGATAGGTTTGGCAGCTATGTATATTTATACATAAACAAAAAATAAATAATACACAAAACATTATTTAAAAGAAAAAAAAGAATGTTTAGTACACCGCAACTTTTACTTGTATCGTAATTACTGAAGAACGATTTTGATTCTCTCATTGTGGAAGTAGTAACAAATTCAATTCAATACGAAATAGTTACTTTGTCGTAGTACTATTTAGTACATCCACAAAAGAGTCGTCGTAAAATGCTAACCCACTTTTTGTCACATAAAGAACATCTTCTTAAGATTCTACGTTTAATTATAGTTTCTAAAGAAACATAGGAAGAGTTTCGGGCTTTTACAAATATATAATTAGTTACAAATATATTTATCACTATGAATTGCCCTATCAAAATATAATGTAATACTTCAATAACATTAATTAAATATTTTTGAAAAGTAATTAAATAAACAGTGAGTTGTTATTATATGATTAGAAAGTTAAAATATATTTAGCTGTTGTCTATAGACTGTTATAGTATAGGACTCAATCACTCAAAGAAGTTAACATTTTTATAACAGCAAAACTTTTAGTGCTTCAGTTTTTATTGATTAATTGGAAATCACCAACTAATTTAGTGTAATTTAGAATATCACAGATTTCATGTCAGGCATTCTTTACGAAATACCTTTTAAAGTAACATATCGTGACAAGGATTGGCCGATTTCAGCTCGGTGATCTCTATTTTTGTATCGTCAATGTATAAGATCTAGCAATAAATCAAGCCTTATAAGTGGACAAATCAGTAAGTTCATGAGTAAGTTCATATCAGTAAGATCCTAGCACATGATGATCCTGTCAAAAATCGTCATAAAGACTTGGGGAGATTAATCCAACATTCATAAAACATTTTAACAATATTTACTTGTTCACAAAATAAATAAATAAATAAATATAATTTTTTTTAATTAAAAAAATATTGTGTATTTTTCAATAAAATGCAGACGTATATAATATTATAATTGAAAAAATGTGTTGGTCAAACTTCTTATAAATGGAAAGCTTGATCAGTACTTGAGCCTGGGGGTCATGATCGCGGAAAATATACCGAAATTTTCCGGTATTGCTTTCTTCCGGACGGTTGCAATAGGTACTTTTTAACACTTTCCAGCATAGTTGAAAGCGTTTATGAATTCCGTTTGTCTATCTGTCCGTGCTCTAGCTCGAGTAAATATATTAGGATTGTCATGTAATTGGTATATGTTATTGTGGTTTACTACGGCATGTTCGGTATTGAAAATGAAGTGTGTCGCACTTATAGTTTTTTTTCACAGGGACACTCAAAAGAATTTCTACCTACGGTCTATCGGGAAAAATAATTTGCGGTTTATTTTAATGATGTTACAATATTTCAAACATATTTGAATTGATATATATCACTGAGGTGCACTACAAGAGGCTTACTATAGAAAATAGTGTGCATAGCACTTATAGTGCCTTTGCAGGAATACTTAAAATAATTTCATTCCTTTATAGTCTATGGAGAAAAATCGTTTGCGGTTTATTTTAATAATGTTTCACTATTTCAAACTTATTGAAATTAATATATATCACTAAGGTGAGTTACAATATAAGACGCTTATTATAGAATATTATATGCATAGGTATGTATGCATCGTTCATTTACAGGGACACAAAAAAGGAATTCGGTACTGTATGTTAACAATAATTGTTAGAAGTGTTTTTTTTATTTGCTGAACACGTTTTTAAATTCAACTCATTTTTTCTCTGTTACTTGCGTGTATAATTTCTATAGATCATATGCAGGGCAGTGCAAAAGTTCCCGAATACATTTCCGTTTATTGACGGGAAATTCCAGAAGAGGAAATTTAAACTGTGCTACGCGTTTCCTAACTGATCTAAAATTTAGCATTCTATGTAGTATATATACAAATCTATAGGTCAAATACAGGTCTGCACAAAAGTGTTCGGATATTTTTCCTAATATTGTTGATCATTCTTAAAATTTAGTTTTTAAAGATCTTATGCGTTTTCCAAATTTTTTACTTAGATATCATCTTTCACCTTATTAAACGGTAAAGATTTGTAAAATTATTTAGTAGTATTGGAAAGTGTTACATAATCTATGGTTTGACGCATGATTTTTCGTTCTTGTTTAGTTTTGTAATGGAAGCTACCTAAAATATAAGATTACCATTCAGAACAAACAAATTTTTTTTTATTAAAATTTGAAAATATTTACTATTAAAGACAAAACAATTAGGATCTTTTATACTGAGAAAAATTAAAGTCAAGAAAAATTCTTAATGCAACTTATGAAGTTGCTCTAACTAATATTGGATTCGGTATCATATCTTCCACAGAAAATGCAGATGCTAATGCATGCTAATGCTCAGCATTTGGATACAACGCTCATGAGAAAAATAAAATAACCTGTTGCAGCAGCTTGATGCCAAACTGAAATAAGAAATTCCTTTTCTCGGCACTTGCTTTATATATTCTACGCACAAAATAAGATATGTCCATACTTTTAGGATGCAAATTTTACCAAGATAAAGTGTCCCTCCGCTATTCACTGCGCTATCATAGTTTCGTATCACCTGGTATCTGACATTTGGGGGACTATATACATTTACCATTCCAATGATTTTTCGTTTTCATTTGTAAACTCCCCTCTTTTACTTCCTACCCAGAGTCGAGCATATGGTCAGATTCTTTTTAGGTGCGTTCGTAATTATATAAATACATAGCCCCTATAGTCGTCGTCTGGTCCGTCCGTCACTTATAACAGTGCACAAAATATCCAACCGAATGGTTTGAAATTTAATATACATAATCGTTGCAGAATTCTGTCGAGTCATTTCAAATATTCTAAAAATCGAATCAAAACTTAAAAAGATATTAATAAAATTTTTCTTCATTCTATTAAATCCTATCATACTTAATTAATTCAATGACATCCCATGATAGGTAATGATTCTAGGTTGCCATGGTGGTTACGTCATATTTAAGATGGAGTTTATTCCGCATTACTGAATTTCAAAACAGAATTTGTATACTAAAATTGTTTAATTATAGCAATCATATAATCTACCGACAGTTTTTTGGATAGATGTTTCCGGAGAAATAGATATTAAATGGAAAAGGAGTCTAAATGTGGATTTCAAGTTATGAAATTTTCAAAGCTAGGCTTAAGTTTCCGTAAATGAATGGTTCCGAATTTTCAGTAAATGTCGACAAAAGATTAAATGTACTTATTTTATTACGTAAATTAATCATATCATAATAACAGACGATATAATTCATTTCACTGAAACTAGTTATCGTTCGAAGCACCTGATTTGTCACGTTTGACGTACAATTTCCAACTTTTTTTTTTAATTGTAAATAAGAAAAATCAAGTCAAGTATTATCTATGCACATAATAAATGAGCGTAATTTTTTTTAATGAACTAAGCATACATTTTTATTTTTATTTTATAGCTTTATTTGACAACAACCCCTCCGCCCCCCTAAAAAAAGTACCATCACAGGTATTTGCTGAAAATATTGATTTTTTTTTAACTATTAACTTCTAATTTATATGTATATTTTTAAAAGTGTTTCATAAAATCAGAATAAAAAAATATATGTATTATAATTATATATGTTAAAGATATCAAACCTCACAGACAAAATAGATTATTATTTATTTGTTTATTGGAGTTTTTTCTTTCTTTTTTTTATTATTGATTAAATAAAGCAAAAGTAAATATATGAAGAACCAAAATAAGCATATCTTTTTCTGAATTGTGTAATTAATAGAGTGTTGAAATGGCATTTTTTTTTCACTAAATTAATAAAAGTATGATGTTAGGAACAACTAACTCAACGGTCTAGTTATCATTTTATTTGAGTCAAAACTTCCCTTAGACACCATTTTTATATGTGAAGCAAAAATATTTAAATTAAATATCGTCTAAAAAAAAAAAAAAAAAAAAAAAAAAAACATACTTACAGCATATGTGAGTCAAAGGTATGAGTAAAGGTAACATTTTATAAATCCTTACGATATAAATCAAAATTATTTACTTTTCACAGAAAAAAACAAAATACCAACTTTATTCTTAAACAGAAAAAAAAACACAGTATACCTATGAAAAAAAGATTTATGATTAAGTTCATTAGTAGGATATATTATATTTTGTATGTTAGAAGTTTTAAAATGTATAAATAAAGTATATCAACAGCTGTAACATATTGGAAAGACATTCTGCGTTATTTAGCTCACGTAAAAATATTTTTATCGTAATTTTGCGAAGGTAAAAAAAAAATAACCACAATTTTTCTATCAAAAAAAGATTTATGACTGAGTGCATTACTAGTATATACTACTATTTTGGATGTTAGTAGTTTTAAAATTTATAAATAAATTATAAACATAATACACAGCTGTAACATATTGGAAAGTCATTATGGGTTATTTAGCTTACGTAAAAATATTTTTATTATGATTATGCGCTCAATTTATTTGAATATTGTTCAGAATTTAGCAGCATATAAACATATATAAGTTAAATGTATGTATTTTTATATTAGTAGAGTATATAAGTTAAAGGTATGTATATTTTAAAGATACAAAACATTTTAAAGCTATATTAACGAAGAAAGTTTTATAAATCCTTATAATATAAATCAAAATTATGGAATTTTCGCAGAAAAAAACAAAATATCAACTTTATTCTTAAAAGGAAAGAAAACAAACACCATATAAGCATCAAAATAAGATTCATGATTGCGTGTATTAGTAGAATATACTAATCTGTGTTACAAGTTTTAAAATGTATAACTAAAATATATAAAGCATAACAATAGGGTCATAAAGCTTTTCATACGGTAAACCCTTACATAAACTCCACAGCCAACGAAAGAGACATGCCGCGATACTTCCACCCCTCCTGTCTGTCACGTGATCAAAATAATTTGATTTTCGACAATTGTGGAATTGTCATATAATCAAGAAAGTCTGAAAAACAGACAAGATCGGTGGATTTCCGTAGCCTGTCTGCTTCGCCGGCTGCGCTACTCCCCCCTAAGAATATGCATTTTATCTATAAGCTATTACTGAATATAAAATAAGTGAATATATCCATAGTAACTAACTTATATTTATTAAATTATATTTTCATTCAACTTCATAAAATATAAACTTCTTAATTATATCATAAAAAGAGAACAAAGCCTGTTTCGAATAAACGGATCTTTCGTCCTGGAAGCAGGGCTCATAATCTTTCTTCGTCTCTTAAAAAATTCTTCAAAATAGGACTCAGAAAAAATGCAGTTTTCTACAATGCTCTTTAAATCACCAAATATTATTTTTCTTCATGTATCTGCCTCTACACCTGGATATCCCATTAACGGCTCTTGTTAATTCTACATATACGCAATAATTTCAAATATTTTTAATTAAAGTCTAGTATAAGTGTAACTTAAAGTTATATACATTTAAAAATATAAAGTCGTCATATATGTAGAATCATATTAATATTATTTGAAAAAGTGCTAAAAATATGTGCAATGTCTGAGGAAAAATAAAATGTCACTTGAAAGCATCTCAAAATTTTCAAAAACATTAAAATAAATTGAGCGCATAATCATGAGAATAATGCATTATGCAAGCTAAATAACGCAGGATGTCTTTCCTACAAAAAGATATAGTATAGAACCCATTTTATTACATTTATCTTACTTAATATATGCTACTACAAAAACCTATTGTACTGAGACTCTTTGCCAGAAAATATGTTGTTCACTAAGGAATAAAAGACTGCTCACGCCCACTAAGCCAGATCTATGATTTTTTGGTTGAATGCACAATCTAAGAAGAGTGTTCTGAAGGGACTCGTTATGTCACACTTTACCCGCTTTCGTCACCTTTTGTCCATAACAGACTGCGGTATATATAATTTTGTATAGAAATGTCCAGTTAGGTGTTTGGCGTTTATTTAATATATTACATTGAAAGTTTTGTATTAATTTCTTTTAAAGATCATTTTTAACACTTTCTAATATAGTTGCAAAGTGTTTATGAATTCGGTTTGTCTGTCTGTCTGTACGTGCTCCAACTCTCGTAAATATATTCAGATTGTCATGAATTTTTTTCTACATTATTGAATTTTACTATAGAATGGTCGATATTGAAAATGAAGTGTGCACCATTAACAGTTCATTTAAAGGGACATACAAAAGAATTTCATTACATTATGGTGTACGGGAGAAAAACTGTTTGCGGCGCATTTTATTGATGTTACGATATTTCAAACATAATGAAATTAATACGCATTACTGAGGTGGACTACAGCATGTTTTTATCGGAGTATACAATTAGTAGCATTTATAGTTCGATTACAAGGACGTACAAAATAATTCCTTTACATTATGATCTACAAGGAAAAATCATTTGCGGTGCATTTAAAAATATTATGATACTTTAAACATAATGCAATTTAAAAGGACCGCTAAGATTCAATACAACTTATTTTCTATAGATTATGGAGTGTGCAGGATTTATCGTTCATATACAGAGACGCACAAGAGACTTCTGTTAAAGGACTGTCTTGATCGATAATTGATAGAAGTGCTCTTTCCGCTGTGATATGAATGTTACGTACTTTTTAGTGTATTAAGTGCTGTTTACAAATTCTGTAGATTATATACAAGGCCGCACAAAAGACTTCGAATATGGGCTGCTATTGCTGAAAATGGATTTTAACTTAGTTATGTATTTTATAAATTGCTTATTTAGATATTTCATTTCATCGTATGAAAAAATTTAATTTATTGATAATATTCTGTTAGTGTTGGGAAGTGTTTTATAATCTATGCCGTATGCATGATTTTTCGTTCTTGTTCTTTTTGCAACAAAATCTGTTTCGGATAGAATGCTTAAATAAGGACTAAATAAAAAATTTGGATACAAAGATACAAAATTGAAATTAAGGTAAAACAAAACTGAAATGAGACAATGATGTTTTTGAACTTCAAACATTAATCAGATGCATAATTAATTTCAGAGTTTTGAAGCAGAAGTATATTTTATTTTAAGATAAAAATTATTATACGAGTAATGAATTTATGAAGGACTTTCAAAATAAATAAAGGCTTCTATTACTGGGTAGGTTATTAATAAAATTGATCAATTACTACAAGTCTTCATAAGCTGGCTGCAAAATTTCTTATTTTAGAACATTTCAACAATATTTTAGTAGTTAAAACGTAGAGCGTGAATAAAAAGGCTGATATTTTTTTAAGTTGATTTTCTTTGACGCGCCTTTCTATTCTAAGAAAAAGTAACTAACGCTAACTGCTGTCGTAATTGAATTTATTGTGCCTTTTCACTTTCTATATGCTTATCCTAACAAAAAAGAACTGTTGCATATAAAAACATGAAAACTGATATTATATAAAAATGTTTCATAAACACGTTAAAGCAGTCAGTTTTTGAATCGAAGAACTAACTATTTTAAGCGCTATTTAATGTTGAAATCGGCTAAGAGAGTTTCAGTTACATAAGTTTTACAAGTAGTACAGTATCGATAACTATGCATATCAATTTAACCATCTTTTGCAGGCGTTTACTTGACTAGATTGTGGTTCAGCGTGTGCAATGTCCAATCATTTTTTTAATTTGTCTATTTTCTTCCAAATTTTTATTCAACATTTCATTATCTGAATAAAGATTTAATTCATAGTTTGAAATAGCCTTTTTTACCTACTATTGCCAGGTTTTAAAAAGCCCAAATAATAATATTTTCAAACACTTTTCAAATAAAAAATATACTTAAACGTGAATATTAAAAAAGAATAAAAACTTTAAAATAATTAATGTATTAGGTTTAAAAAACATTTAATGGGCGGAAATTATTTAAAAATATATATTCAATACATCATATTTAAAACTATTTCCTTACTGCGGCAAAAAGGAAACATTTCTTCTAGATGTTATAAAAGTCCGAGAGGTAGCGTCATTTTTTATCTAACCATTTTATAGAAGTTGATTTTCAAATGTGTCTTACTTAATCAATCACGAAAATAGCCGTCAGCTGTCGTGACAGAGGTGGATGCGGCTTTGGAATCGAAAAATCCCCCAATCAAACAGAAATAAATGACAACCGATTACAGGTGTTCGCCATTGCTCGTGATAATATCATCCAATCTTTCGTAATCGGGTAATCTTTTTAAAACAGAGCAAATTAGATTGTTTTTAGACCTTGCGGGGTCTGGACGGTGGTTGGCGAGCGTAAGTCACTGAAAAAAATCCCTCTTTAAGCATATATTTTATTTAGAACTAACCCAGATAAAATATCTCAACTATTATTTTTACAGTTCTTTTTACATAATTTCCCTGGAATAGAAGTGGATAATTTGGTATCATTATGATTTATGTAAGTATATTATATACACTGAAGAAAAACTGTAATTTTGACAGAAAAATATAGTACATTTTACAGAAAACAACTGTTTTAAAGAAAAACAGTGTTTTCCACATAAAAAAATGTGAATTTTGTAATTTTTAGAGAAAAAATCTATTTTTTATCACAGAAAAAACTGTTTTAATAAAAACATATAGATATTTTCTGTAAAATAAATGGTTTTCCACTGACGCCAAACTTGACAGTTTATTTCTGTCAATTTTAGATTTTCTTACAGTGTATTTTAGAAAAAAAAGCAGGTGATGCTGTCAGACAGAAAATCTTGGTTAAAGCTAAATTATAACTTTGAGTATAGAAATAAAATATTTAAAGGAAATTGTAACAAGTTTGCCAAGGACGTGGACCAGACATGACCAAACGGTGGGACGCTTATAACCACTATTTTCGAATATTAATCTTTGTTTTATTTAATCGCAGAAAAATGAGTCGAATATCTCTTTTCAGAAATAGTGATATAACAAATTTACTCCTTGTACAAAATTCGTAAAAATACGGAAATTATATGCGCAAATATAATTTTTAATAGTGTTACTTTGGGGATTTTTTTTTTTTTTTTTTTTTTTTTTGGAAAATGCATTACGGAATATCCATTAACGGAGATAGATCGTAAATTTGCGTTAAAGCTGTAAAATCAAGCAACTAAAAAATTTTTAGAACTTCATTTAAAAATCGTCATTATACTTAAAACTTAAAATTTCAGAAATGAAAAACAAAGTGAAAGAAAATTGTATCGATACATTATTTTAAATACTGTTAATATTAATCATTTTTAAGCAACTGATTCTCTGATGTTTTTCTTCAATATAAAGAAGAAAATGTCTTAATCATCAATTAGTACGAAAAAAAAAAAAACTTCATTATAATTAGTAAAATAAGAAATAAAACGAGGTTAAATATCACAGTTACGCAGGAAATAAAAAAATAAAAAATGAAAATACAGTATCAACTGCAATTGTAATTGAAGACAGTTAACTGTAATTAAATAATTCCTGCGCAACTTCTTAAAACTGCATTTACTCTTTATATTAAACAGAAACTCTTTTAGATACATATAAAAACATTCTTTAGGAACAATTTTTTTTATTGCTCAATTATATGGGCGGTATTGTCCTTGAAATTAAACATCGATAAAGATTCATTGTATCTCATTTCGTTGCTAGGATGTATAAAATTAGTCAGTTCTTCCGAGTATTTTTTTAAGTAATATATTCAAATGTAGTTTTACAAAGTAGCTAGTAACTTTTAAGAATAAAACGAACTTCGAGAGGTTGTGTCTTACGTTTATGTTTTTATGGTAACACTTTATTGTTGTCCACATTAAAATCCCGCACAAGTCAGGTAATACCCGACTCGTACCCACAAATTTGATTTGAAGTCAATCCGAAATCCGACCCGAAACCCGAAATGAAAGATAATTAATTAATCTATTGGGTTGAGTAATAAGTCATGAGCGTTTTTTTTTTTTTTTTTACTTTGTTTTAAATAAAAACATTACAACAAATTAATCAATAACACTCTGCTGTTAAATAAGTTTTTTGAGTCTTCTGCGATAGAAATCTTCCGGTTTTAGCTCAAATAATTCGCCTGAAACAAGCCCTCAATTCTATGCCATTATTGAACGTTACACTGCGCAAAGCGTTCGAAAACGAAGGAAACAGATGAAAATCTGACGGCACCAAACTTGGAGAGTATGGAGAATGCAAAAAGCAAATTGTGTTAAAAATGCTCAGTTTTTGTCCACTTGACATTCGATTTTAATGTTCTAAAAATACTCAAAAATCAATAAAATCAAGCTTGTAGAGCAAAAATGCTCTAAATAATATAAAGCATTTTGCCAATGCGTTTTATTTCTGTGTGCATTTTTAAATAATAATAAAAAAACGCTCATGGATTATTTTTAAACCCAATATATTTTATAAGGTTTCAAGTATTACGAATTTGAATACCACTATTTTTTTTTTTAATTTCCTTTGCATTATATTGTTGCAAACTTGACAGTTTATTTCTGTCAATTTTATATTTTTTTACAGTGTATTTTAGAAAAAAATGCATATCTGAAATAAAGAGATAGGTGATGCTGTCAGACAGAAAATCTTGGTTAAAGCTAAATTATAACTTTGAGTATAGAAATAAAATATTTAAAGGAAATTGTAACAAGTTTGCCAAGGACGTGGACCAGACATGACCAAACGGTGGGACGCTTATAACCACTATTTTCGAATATTAATCTTTGTTTTATTTAATCGCAGAAAAATGAGTCGAATATCTCTTTTCAGAAATAGTGATATAACAAATTTACTCCTTGTACAAAATTCGTAAAAATACGGAAATTATATGCGCAAATATAATTTTTAATAGTGTTACTTTGGGGATTTTTTTTTTTTTTTTTTTTTTTTTTTTTTTTTTTTTTTTTGGAAAATGCATTACGGAATATCCATTAACGGAGATAGATCGTAAATTTGCGTCAAAGCTGTAAAATCAAGCAACTAAAAATTTTTTAGAACTTCATTTAAAAATCGTCATTATACTTAAAACTTAAAATTTCAGAAATGAAAAACAAAGTGAAAGAAAATTGAATCGATACATTATTTTAAATACTGTTAATATTAATCATTTTTAAGCAACTGATTCTCTGATGTTTTTCTTCAATATAAAGAAGAAAATGTCTTAATCATCAATTAGTACGAAAAAAAAAACTTCATTATAATTAGTAAAATAAGAAATAAAACGAGGTTAAATATCACAGTTACGCAGGAAATAAAAAAATAAAAAATCAAAATACAGTATCAACTGCAATTGTAATTGAAGACAGTTAACTGTAATTAAATAATTCCTGCGCAACTTCTTAAAACTGCATTTACTCTTTATATTAAACAGAAACTCTTTTAGATACATATAAAAACATTCTTTAGGAACAATTTTTTTTATTGCTCAATTATATGGGCGGTATTGTCCTTGAAATTAAACATCGATAAAGATTCATTGTATCTCATTTCGTTGCTAGGATGTATAAAATTAGTCAGTTCTTCCGAGTATTTTTTTAAGTAATATATTCAAATGTAGTTTTACAAAGTAGCTAGTAACTTTTAAGAATAAAACGAACTTCGAGAGGTTGTGTCTTACGTTTATGTTTTTATGGTAACACTTTATTGTTGTCCACATTAAAATCCCGCACAAGTCAGGTAATACCCGACTCGTACCCACAAATTTGATTTGAAGTCAATCCGAAATCCGACCCGAAACCCGAAATGAAAGATAATTAATTAATCTATTGGGTTGAGTGATAAGTCATGAGCGTTTTTTTTTTTTTTTTTACTTTGTTTTAAATAAAAACATTACAACAAATTAATCAATAACACTCTGCTGTTAAATAAGTTTTTTGAGTCTTCTGTGATAGAAATCTTCCGGTTTTAGCTCAAATAATTCGCCTGAAACAAGCCCTCAATTCTATGCCATTATTGAACGTTACACTGCGCAAAGCGTTCGAAAACGAAGGAAACAGATGAAAATCTGACGGCACCAAACTTGGAGAGTATGGAGAATGCAAAAAGCAAATTGTGTTAAAAATGCTCAGTTTTTATCCACTTGACATTCGATTTTAATGTTCTAAAAATACTCAAAAATCAATAAAATCAAGCTTGTAGAGCAAAAATGCTCTAAATAATATAAAGCATTTTGCCAATGCGTTTTATTTCGGTGTGCATTTTTAAATAATAATAAAAAAAACGCTCATGGATTATTTTTAAACCCAATATATTTTATAAGGTTTCAAGTATTACGAATTTGAATACCACTATTTTTTTTTAAAATTTCCTTTGCATTATATTGTTGCAGAAATCTCACAATTAAGTAAGTCGAAGAAATTTTTTCAAACATACTAGTATACATAAATAGTAATTCTTGTCACCTATGTATACACGGTTTTCGGATACTGCCGCACAAACTTTTGCAAAACGGGAAACCTAGCTTAGAGTACATGGAAAGTGTCCAAATAATTAGGCATTTAAAATGCATAGTTTTCAAGAAAAATGCGAAAGAAAAAAGTACCACATTCAGAGTACCGAAAATAAGCTTTATTGAACCTCGTGACATTGGAAATCATGAGAAACAAGAATAATAATAAAAAAAGATTTTAAAAGATAAAAAATGTACTTATAGGCTTGTGAATGGGGAACGATTTAAAAAGAGATGAGCTTGTGTCTAATATACAAATAAACAGCTGTCGTTCGGCTCGCTTTAGAAAATGGCAGCTTGAAACTATCCGCAATCTTCGCATACTGATAATGTATTCCGTTAGTGAGTATTGCGATATGTATGCGGTCAGGGTAATGGTTAATATATTACAAACTGCTAGGAAATTTGTGACGACATATTTTTTCTTTTGCATTTTTCTCGAAAACTATGCGTCGTCCAGATATGGTTCTTTGTACAACTTGTATGTACTCATAACGAAGATTTTCGTTCTGCACGTTTATGCGGTGGTGTCCGAACACCCTATCTTTTTATAAAATTATGTAAAAATACTCCCTTTGGAAGTCGGTTAAAAGAATAGCTCTTGAAACTACATGTGAAACGTAATAACATTAAATTTGATGCAAAATAAAAGTCCGAATGTGAAAAAATCGTAAACGCATCATAAATGCACATGAGAATAGCATCGAGTTTCAAAGAAGTGATCTGGTCTTCTTCAGGCAAAAACTATACCCATAAAAACAAAATCTTAAAACACAAATTTCTTATATACTTCTTACTTTATATCTAAACATGGCATCTTACAACGTTTTAATAATCCAGTGTTTTTTTTTTTTTTTTTTGAGATATTATAATAAAAATGAATGTTTTGCAATAAAAAGTATTGGGAGAGGGGGTCACTCAAAATATTGAAATTATTATTTTTCCTTACATAAATCATATATTTCATTCGAACTTTAAGTCAAAATAACATTTATATAATTCAGAAAATTTTAAATACACAAACCGAACCTGAGTGAAAAATTGACCAGGGCCAGGACTTGAACCTGGGACCTTCAGCGTAACGTACTGATGGTCTGCTACTGAACAACTCCTGGTTGATATCCTTATCCGGCAATTTCTCACATTTGTACATGTTGGAAAGAGTCACCGGGTAGCATTTTGCAGCTTGTAAGAAATTGCCGGGCTAGGATATCAATCAGGGGTTGCTCCATGGCAGAGCATTAGCACGTTACGCTGAAGGTCCCAGGTTCGACTCCTGGCTCTGGTCAATTTTTCACTCAGATTGGGTTTGTGTATTTAAAATTGTTTGTATTAAAAAAATTTATTATAAATAAAGTGATCAGACGTATTGTGTTAGGTGCTTTAATATTTAACGAGTATGTGAAATTACAGTTGCTCCTTAAGTGGTAATTAAAGGAATTTGATGAAACGCACAGAGAGTACACCATCCTTTTTTTTTCATAAAGTGTATAAAGAACGCAAGCTTTGAATAAATAATACTGTTTCTTATTATCTGTGTTTATAATGTAATTCGCTAATTTATTTCACTCTAAAACATATTTTTTTTTCCAGAACCATGCTTCGATTTTGAACTAATTGACGAAATATTAGCAAGAGAATGAAACAAGTTGAAAATTATACATCAAACGTGACAAAAAAGGTGCGTTCGTACTATAACTAGTTTCACTGAAATGAATTATATCGTCTGTTATTATGATATAATTATATTACGTAATAAAATAAGTACATTTTAAGCTGTCAGCATTTTATCTTTTGTTGACATTTACGCAAAAATTCCAATGGGAAACTTAAGCCTAGCTTTGAAAATTTCAGAACTTGAAATCCATATTTAGACTCTCTTTCCATTCAATATCTATTTCTCCGGAAACATCTATCTAAAAAACTGTCCGTAGTTTATATGATTGCTATAATTAAACACTTTTAGTATAAAATTCGGTTTGTAACTTCAGTAATACGAAAATAATATGACTCCATCTTAAATATGGCGTAATCACCATGCCAACCTAGAATACCTGTCATGGGCTATCATAGAATTAATTACGTATGAAAGGATATAATAGAATGAAGAAAACTTTTATTAATATCTTTTTTAAGTTTTGATTCAATTTTCATAAAATTTGAAATGACTCGACAAAATTCTGCAACTATTATAGATATTAAATTTCAAACCATTCTGTTCGGTAGTTTTTGTGCTGTTATATGCGGACAGACGGACAAACCAGACGACGACTATAAGTGCTACGTACTTATATAATTAAGAACTCACCTAAAAATGCCCTTGAAATGTAAGAACATATAAACTTAGGCTTTCACAAAGTTATACTTCACATTTCAAGAAGCCACTTTGGTTATCAGATGGCAAAATCAACTATGCGAAACAGGAGTTGCATTTTAATAAGTTTATCTTGTCATTTATGCATATTTTATATAACAGACAGTATCAAAAATGAAGATTCAAGATTAGACATTGCCGTAGTGTTTAAGCAAACCAGAGAAAGTGAATCATTAATTAACAAACAGGTTGTATTAATAAATGGAACGTTTATTCTTTATACATATAAGGTTCTCAGAACTCTTGATTACTCCTACCATTAATTTTTAATGGCAAATTTTGCCTTATTTTATCACAGCATTTCAACGATTAAATTAGGTAAAAATTTTTATTTGGAAATACCGGTAATAAAAGATTTAAAGCTCTGTAAAATACCCTCGTCGCGAAGGGGTTTGTTTGAAATAACTCTCGTAAGATATTAAACTTATTTTGGCAAACAGATTTCTTATATAAAGTTTGAATTGCATTAATAAAATAATAATAAAAAATTGCATTATTATTATCAATGAAAAATAGGCATCAGCAAAATATTAATAATAAATAATTAGCAATTCAAAGCCATGAAAAAACTGTTTAGAAGGACTCTTTTTGAAGGGTTCTTTTGAAGGGGAGTAGCTTAACATTCCATTTAAAGAAAAAAAAAATTTAGCATAGCATCAGTATCACATGACGTAATGAATTTGATATTTGGAAGTTATTTTCCGGAATACTTCAGCATATTTCTTTCTATTTTTTTTTTTCGCAATTTTATTTCTTAAGACAGAGTCGTATATAAAAAGAGAGTACAAGGTGTTCTTAATAGGAGTAGAGATTTTTAAAAATCAATAACAAGTTATTGTGGCAGTTATTGAATTTCCCACTTCTATTCTTTTACAAGATTTAACAATCACAGGGTTCGTACGCTTTTACCACAATTTTTAACAGAATTTGTCTATTTAATATTTAAATAGCAGACAGTGCAGACGCCACGTTTAATTCAGGGTTCGTACAGATCAGCGAATTTTCTAAGAGCTTAACCAGTATTTTCTTTATAGAAACAAAAATCTAGATTAAACTCGCGAAACTTCGCCTTCTTGAGCGATTTTCTGTAAGAAAATACTGGTACGGAAGCATTTCTTGGTCACAAAATTCCAGGAGCTGTACGAACCCTGTAATTGCAGGCTTTGTAATACTTTTCTGCATTTAAATAAGGCAAAAAATTTTATTAAAAAATTGGGTAAAAGCGTAACGAACCCTGAATCAATAAAAATTTACTTTTAAAAGTTAAAGAAAAATTCTCAGAAATAAACTCTAGAAAAATAAAACTTAAATCTACTGAAAAAAATCGAATTAACATCGAATACTAAACTATCTATTCACCTGTGAAACATTTTACTGCTTGCAGGGTCTAATTATCCAAAAGGCACGTGAAGCACATGCTTCCCCTCTAAAATTTAAAAGGGGCCCCAAAATGACTGTAAAGAGAGCCCTTTAATTCCCATTTTCCCTTTTTTTAGGTGCGTTCGTAATTATATAAATACGTAGCACCTATTGTCGTCGCTTGGTCCGTCCGTCTGTCTGTTCGTCCGTCCGCATATAACAACGCAAAAACTACCAAACCGAATGTTTTGGAATTTAAGATATATTATCTTTGCAGAATTTTGTCGAGACATTTCAAATTTTTTAAAAATCGGATCAAAAGTTTAGGAGATATTAATAAAAATATTTATTAAGAAATTTGAATTAAAAAAAAAAAAATCGGTGCTTACTTGTTAGAGGAGCTTCCGAGGTTTAATCGTCAAGCGACCGAGATACTTATTTTATGACCGAAATTAATCTGCAGACGATATAATTCATTTCACAGAATTAAAAATCATCAAGATCTGAATATTTATATAACTTGCTATAATACGAACGCACCTCAATTTTCACGTTTGACGTACAATTTCCAACTTGTTTTATATTGTATTTTTTAAAAAAAATTGAAAAGAAAGTTTGTTTCAGTCAAGAGGAAATCCATGCACTATTTCACAAAACGTATTTCACAAGGAAATGTAAATGCCATCAATAGGATATTCTTTAATCATACAGCATCTTGATGTGTCTATTAGAAACCACCCGAGAAATTCAGCATACAGCTATGTATATGTACTGAATATATCTGAAGTATATGCAAGGAACATAAAAAAGTTGTTTAATGAAATATATGTAACCTCGGCTAAGCTACTCCCGGGAATAATATTAGTATCATTGGTGAGTTCTTCTGAATGAAGCATTAAGAAAACTTTTGCTAAATGAAAGGAACCCCCAAAATAATAATGTGCTTCGTCTAAATTGAGAGGTTAATCGCGTCCGGACTGCTTGTTTATTCAAATAATTCATATAAAGAAATAAGTTTTAAAAGCTGTAAATTTAAAAAGAGAAAACTGTCCAGTTAAACTGAGGGCATTGAGCTCACAGACTATTCACACTAATTTTATATTAAACTCTTGAAGCGCCTTATTACAATGAACATATATACAAAATTTGAAGAAAATCGCATAATTCTGCATAAAAAACCTATTTATCTAAATTAAGGGGGGGGGATTAGACCCCCCTTTTTCCCTAATTCTTTTCCCTATTCTCTCTTCCCTTTTCCCTATTCACACTAATTGTATATTAAACTCTTGAAGCGCCTTATTACAATGAACATATATACAAAATCGAAGAAAATCGCATAATTCTGCATGAAAAACCTATTTATCTAAATTAAGGGGGGGTTAGACCCCCCTTTTCCCCTTTATTCTTAACCAATGAGCCCCCAAAACTAATCAGGAAAGCACCTTATCACAATGAACCTATATACAAAATTTGAAGAAAATCGGATAATTCTACATGAAAAACAGATTTATCTAAATTAAGCGGAGGTCAACCCCCCCCCCCGTTCCCCCCTTTATACTTAACCAATGAACCCCCAAAACTAATTAGAGAAGCGCCTTATCACAAGGAATCTATCAACAAAATTGAAAGCAAAACGGTTAGTTCTATCAAGAGTTATCGCGTTACGTACATACGTACATACATACAAAACGGGCGGGCACATTAGCTCTCAGGCTTTGATAGACTGTGAGCTAAAAACAAATCTCAAAAATAAACTCTAGAAAAATGAAGTTTAACCTACTGAAAAACCATACCCAGGGCTTTCACTCGGTCCGCTTTTAGAACACTACTTTTTTTAATAAGAAAAACCTTTTTTATAAATTTAGTAGAAACGTACCTAGAAGGACGTTTTTGTTGCAATTCTTGCCAAAACCCACCACGAATTTTTTTCCTAAAAAATACTGGTTTTCAAAAAACGGACCAGTGGAAGCCCTGCATATTAATCTGCGATATAGATTAATAAAACGCATCATCAAATATTCATTAGTTCCCTGGAATATTAAAACACACACTCACTTATTAAACATTTTCACTTCTATTCATTCACATGATTTACACAAATGAAGAATTAATAAAAATAACTTATTATAAGAAAATTTACACGTTAAGATGAACTTTTTCAGTAATTAAAGAACAATTGATGGTATATTTCACAATTCTCTTAAATTAACTTTCCACACACTGTAATAACAGAAAAATTAATGTTCGAATATGCTATAAAAGAACAAACTGATTAAATTTATATTTTTCACACTGCCAGACAAAACACATTGATTACTTTTAACCACGCTTCTTCAAAATAATTATAATATCAGAATAATGCAATAAATAATTACTTTATGATATATTGTCAGGTTTAATAAATGTTTATCCATGAATAGAGAGATTAGTCAAAATTAAATATTTTTACGTTTGTTTATTTAAATGTAATAGGTTTCTTATTATCAATTCCATTATTTATAATAAAATGTCGCAATTTCAAAATAAATTACAGCAAATTAAGGTACAAAGGTCGTGGAGAAGCATGATTACTTACAAGATACATGTATATAAAATTAAATCTATAGAATTTAAAAGATAAAATAGGGAAAACAATTACAGGTATTGTTTACCTCGTCTGATAAAAGAAGATAGTACAATGATACTGTGTATATCATGTAAATGAATGATAAATAACATTATCAATTAAACATAAAACAATAAAGTGTGCTTTCAAAATATCTTAATCAGGTTGCAATTAAAAACTGAATATTTTAACAGACTGTGTGCATTTAAACATACTAATCTGCTTTATTTCTTATCTGTACTTTCGTTAATTTTATATATTTTATATTATATTAGGAAAATCATGTACTGCAGTCATATTTTTACAACAAATGTACCATGCATATAGCTAAATTGTTAAGAAGAATCACCATCTTTATATGAATGCAGAAAATATTTATTATTATTATTATTATTATTATCATTATTATCATTATTATCATTATTATCATTATTGAGAAAACGATTGAAAGATGCTGACGGCGGATCAACTCAAGTTTGTATTAAATATTTGCAGACATATATATATATATATATATATATATATATATATATATATATATATATATATATATATATATATATATATATATATATATAACTGTTATATATATATATATATATATATATATATATAAGGTCTGTTATATATATATATATATATATATATATATATATAACAGACATGCTTAACACTTTGTTGGTCGGTGACTAGTTATATTGGTCATTTCATAGATGCTACCTTTTATGTTTCTGTTACCAGAAATTATTTAGTATTTAGTAGCAGATTTCAGCGGTTAAATAAGGTGAAGATTTTTTTAAAAAATATAGTAGTAACAAAAAAGCATTACAAAAGAGTGATTTCATATTAAATTGCTGGTCAAAAAAGTGTTAAGATATTATATGCAAAACCCGAAAACAAACAAAAATAAACCTAAATAATTTAATTTCAAAATTAATTTCAGATTTTTTTTTAATATTCTGACTTTATACATATTTTAAACGATTAACATTCTTAGATTCGATCGTGAAAATTGCATGAAAATGGTAGAAACGACCGAAGTATTTCTAAGATTAATTAACATGTATGATTTGATCGATAAAAACACACAAAAGTAAGTACAGTGCAGTTAAAAAATTACAGCCGTAACTTGCATATGATGAAATTCAATGAAAAAACAACCGCACATTAAAAAAAACAAATTATAATTTAAAGAAGAGAAAACTTACATCAGAAGGATATAAGTTTTCGGAGTATTGTGGTTTTTGTAACAAGCTTTCAATATGCTGCAAAAATAATTCACCAATTTGACTTTTTTATGAATAGAATATAGAAATAATTTTCATTACAAATCGTATTACAATACAAAGACTTTGACGCCATTTAAAAATAATTTTTTTTCACCAGAAATTGGATAGTATACTTTGAAATCAAGACTCTAAATATAACACACACACACATATTTATTACTATACATATAACTGTATAATATTTATTGAGTCTCAAAATATATGTCAGATATATTTATAAACGTATATGTAATTTTTTTGTTTGTTTCTCTTTTTTTTAGTAACATGTTCCAAATGTTAATCAGTTATCACTTTGACAGTTTCACTTACCCTTTTTAAAAGATTTACAGGGGAATGGCACAGATCCCCTATAATCTTATAGCTTGGAGACCTTGAAATTTGACACAGGATCCATTAGTAGGACCATCTTCAGACTCCAATTTAAATATCCAAACGATGGATATTATTATGGATTAAACGATGAATTTTATTTTATATCAATATATATACTATTTTAAAACAAATTATCTTTTGAGTCTAACTGTTTAACGCACAGGGTTCGCAGCGTTCTTAAAATGTTCTCATTTTTCTACCACTATTTTAAAGCGATATTTTTATTGTAGAATTCTATTGCAGATGTTAAAGGAAACTACCAGTTATATACATATATAATATTTTTGGAATATAAGGAATATTTTTGATTTGAAATAGTGGTAGAAAATGTAGAAAAATTTTGGAACGCTGTGAACCCAGAACGCATATAGTAACTATACATACATATAATTTTGTAATAGGGCATTCAAAAACTTCAAAACAAAATTCCAACAGAAAAAAGCAAAACGTGAACCGAACCTAATGATTTTTCAAATTACATACAAAACAACCTCAAATCAAAAAATCGAAAAGTTGATATATGTCAGTGTTGTACGGAGCAAACTCATTGACTTCAAACGCATGAGTTTGACTCACAATGTGTGAGTTTTGAGTTGAGTTTGACCCTCTTTTTGAAAAGCGAACGTGAATTGAGTTTGACTCGCTTATTGAAACGCGAGCGTGAATTAAGTTAGAGACTAAACAAATTCGTGAGTTTGTTTGAACTTTTGACTCAACTCTATCACATTTTTTCAAAAATTCCTGACAATTTTTATTATGTATATCTGATTTTAAGTTTATATATATATATATATATATATATATATATATATACATATTTTTTAATAAATAAAAAAAACCTACATTTATATTTTTAAAAAATAATATTGAAAAGATACATATTTCCTAATAATTTCTCAAAACAATTTAACAAGCTTCTTTGTTGTGGGCAATTTGTAATTTCATTAGTCTCAAAATACGAAAGACATGATAGCACTTAAACTAAAAAAATTAAAAAGACATAATTCTTTTTCTTTAATGTTCTTAATGGTAAATCATATTCTTCAGAGAAATTTACACTGAAAATTTAACACTAAAAAAAACCTCTCGGGTATTTCAAGAATTTAAGATTAATTTATAGAAATTAACTATATTAATCACAATATTTCAATTACATCGAAGTGTTTTAAGTCTCATTCTAATAGTGAATTTATTAAAGGGATTTTGATATGACTATAGTATGTTCATAAATTTCAACAAAATGTTTGTTTTCTTTTTTCTTATGTTTATCATTTTCTCAGTTATTTACATATATATATATAGTTTTTAAAAATTAATCTTTAGTGAGTTTCGCTCTTTTTCCAAAAAAAGTTTGAATTCGGCGGATTCGTTTCATAAATTTTGAATTTGATCACGAACTTAACTAATTCTTCAGACGGTGAATTTGAATCTGAATTAGTTCATTTTTTGGTGAGTTTATACAAAATGCATGTATGTATGAATGTATACATAGGTTTTAAATATATGTCACAGATATACATTTATAAACCCGTATATACATGTTTTTCACTTGTTTCTCTTTTCTTACTAACTTGTTCCAAATGTTAATAAATTATCATTTTGACAGTTTTCACTTTCCTTTTTACAAGATTTACAGGGGAATGACACACATCACCTATAACCTTACATCTGGGAGACCTTGAAAGTTGACTGGACCTAGACGCAGGTTCCGGTAGTAGGGGCACCTTCAGGACTTTCATCTTCCCATATTCTACTATTTGTCACTAGTGTTGTCCAAATGCTTGTTTTCGATGCTTTCTATCGAGTTTCTAGGGGGTGGAAGCTCCTTTAAAAATTGGGGGGACAGGGGTCTTGTGCAAGAGGGAGAGAAACACCCACAAAAAAGCCAGGTGCTTACCTAAACGGCTTCCGGTAAAGGCCGAACACCTCCTTGGACAATGGGGTCCAACTTCTGTCGGTTACTACGAAATCAAAATACACAGCAGCGGGAGTATCTCACGGCAAACAGGAATTGAGTTGTTAGGATTAGAAAGTGAACATTCGTGAAATTCGAATTTCTTCCACCCAGCAGATCTCTAAAAGAATGTAAATAAGTTATTTTTTCTCTCAACAGATCTTGATTTACTGCACAACCGTAAAAAATTACACCTGTTTATTCCATATTTCTAAACTATAAAGGAAATTGCTTCTTTCTTCGTTTGTAATATATTTCCTGTGACAAATTCATTGTTCATAATACACTTCAAAATGAACTTCACGCCTCTTTCACGATCAAAAGATTTATAAAAGGATAAAATAAGCGTAAGAAATTACTTTCTCGAATGAAGGTTTATGGAGAGTTTTGTCTGAAATGGTTTATACATTTGAATTGATAAGTAGTGACATAAAATGAGAAAAATTTAGGTTTAGTGTATTTTTCTAAGAGAGTTTGTCAATATTACTAAGTTTTGCGCTCTTGAATATATTAATTTGACTAAGAATGGGCCTTCAAAGTTTTCAAAATTAAAACATAAATGAGCAAGATTTTTTTTTTTTTTTTTACTACATCATATTTTAATAAATTGTCCCCCTCCCACATGCAGCCTTATACATGAAAAGGATCCATTTTTCTCTACACCAGTTTGCGAGGTTTTCGGCATTTGTTATGTTTCTATTAATTAAAATAAACATGCAATGACCTTCTTTAGAAATTTTTTATAACCCTGATAGATTGAAATCATTAAACTTTTATCATATAAACAGAAGTCGGTCAAATAGAACTCTGATTTCATTCCACTCGGAAATGAGTTTTTTTTAACTTTTCACTTCAAATGAGCATAATTTAGTGAATTTTCATCAAAGTAACTAATCTTATTTTAAAAAAAAGAATTGATGAATTAAACCAAGAATATGACCTATTCATAACACCCTACCGACAAAACCAGCTCTTTGTATGCGGAAAACTATGTAAAATCCTTTTATCTTCATATTTATTGAAAGAAAAATCATTTTAAATAGGTGGTAAATATTTGTTGTTTTTTAACTTAAAGTCTAAAAGACAAAAACGGTTTATTTCGTAGATGTGGAGTTACGCATAGTTCATATTCTTGGATCAATTGCTTTCGTTTTCATCAAATAAAAGAAATCACTACGATGATATTTAATTTAATTAACGAAAGCCAAAGACTGAAATAAAAGCTGAAAAGCATTTACATGGTATCGTAAATTATCATCGACAAAGTTGAACACTTTTCGTGGGGAAGAGACCATATAAAATATTTTCATAATTTTTTTTAGTGAATAATTTCATTTATGGCATTTCTTTGTATTTTTTTTTAACTTCAAGCAAAAGAGATATATACGATCAAACTGTTATTTCTGGAGTAATTAATTATAGGCTAAATTATGTGAAACAAAGCACGCATACTTCAATAAAGATAGAAGCTAGCCTGGCAAAAATATAGCACATTTCTCTTGCCCGTCGTGGTTCTACAATGTTGTTCTACCTACGTGATTTGTACTTGTTGGTTATGAGCATTCTATTTCACTTTAAGAAAACCTTGAACTGCTCCCGAAAATACAATCGGGATGCATTTTTTTATGGAACTTAAAGAAAGTTTTTGTTTGTTAAAGCTAGCTGTTATAAATCTCCTGTTTATCTACATTATTTAGTATTTAGAACCAAATTAGATTCATTTAATTATGATCATAATGATGGCTACTAAATATTAAATTAGTTTAAGGACCGTAGTCTACTTTTGTCACTAGACAAGAGGTTAGTTTCGAATAAAAAACAACGACATACATTTTTAATTAACTATAATGGTAAATCGTAAGTTGTGACATCCGAACCAGGTACCGTTTTCCTAAATAGTAAAACATACATGACTTAATTTAAATTATGCGAGACATTTTAATTATGAAACATTTTGTGCCAAGGTTCATTGGTTCGATTCCGGAAATTTCTGGAGTTTTCAGGCATTTTTCCACGACAGGAAGTGTCCGATCAATAGGCCCCTATGACGGCAATCTCTCAACATGACTAAAACTGGGCGATACCTGAACACCACACAAATTTTAATAAAAAGCAACATTTTAGTGAGATGTTTTTTGGAAAATAAAATTCAAATCCCGCAATGCTAAAATTTGTTAATATATTATATATATATATATATAATAGCCACCTCTGGCAAAAAGATGTTTGCATTATAACATCGTGAAATAGCTAAGAATTGAAGAAAACTAAATATTAATAAGTATGACTTATTCCAATTCTTCAAAGTGTCACATGCAGTTATGTTATTCTACCCATCATTATTATAATATATATATATTTTTTTAAATTAGATAACTTTTTTTTTCAGATTAATGTAAAATAAAATTTCAGGAAGTGCGAAATAAAGTGCTTGATCATAATTGTTAAGAATCTAATGAAAAAAATTGTCACAATAGTCATTATTAATAAATATATACATATATAGCTAAAAATGTTTACGCAGAATAAGTAAATTTTTTTTTTATCACAATAAATCTGTATTCACACACAGACATAAAAAAAAAAAAAAAAAAAAAAAAAAAAAAAAAGGCAAAATATATTTATACCAAACAATGTTTATTGAAAAATATGAAAGCATAGACTTTTTTACAATTTTTCCGTACGTTTTGACACCACACAATTTTTTACGCACTTTATTAGTCCCTAAGCTTATATTATTCAAGTCATAAAAGTTCTTATTTCAGCTGAAGTAAACATACAACTGATAATGAGACACTGTTTCAAGGCCAGTTCAGTCATGAAATAGGCGTCTTTTATAGCACTGATTTCCTGAACACTCTAGCAGAGGCTGAAAGTTAACTGTAGCATTATGCCAAATAGAGTTGAAATGTAGAAAAGCGTATAACCGTACGTGTCATGAGTCTGTCATAAGCGTTTGTCAAAGCGCTAACGGTATTAAAATTATATATTTATTATGGAAAATGCATATTAATGACTACAAGAAGATTATTATGAGAAACACGTTAGAAATTTACCCAAACATATTCAAAACACATATCTAACTACACAGAAATAGACTAAAACTATTTTTAAATGACAAACTTCGTTTATTAATTTGCTCTCAACCCTCTGACTTCTTAATTTTTTTTCAAAATCCTTTCGACCAATATGTAATCGACCAGTATGTTCTCTATTATTAAATATTTCAAATCCTCATGCATTTGAATTATGCAGTATATTTATCATTTGCATTTTCACTCTTTGACTGTGGAATTTTTAAAACAAAATTGTTTCAAAAATTTTGCATTATAAAAAATTTTCTACAAATGTCTTGTCCGTAGAAATCGCAGGATAGAAGGTTAATTCATAGCTGCCAATTTTCAACTAAATTTCCATACAATGTAAGTTAATTTGATCCAAGTTAAAGACCTTTAAAACCAGAAAATATATCTGAAAAAATAATATACATTTAATTTCATGTTCTTACGTGGAACCTATTTGATTGCATTTCTTAAAAAAAATTCTAGTTTGAAACGTGTTTAACCTCGGTTAAATTAAACTACATTGTATGGAAGTTTAGCGCGATGTTGGCAGGTATGTTAATTCGTTATTGGAGGGTTCTATACCATAGTGTTAATTGGTTATTGGAATCATAAAAATGGATATCCTAAAAAAGGCCAGATGCGAAAATAAAACATTCAAAAAATAGTTAGCAGTTTAAAGCCAATAAAAGAAAATGCAAATAGAACAAATCTAAGTGAGGAAGATTTAGAGCAATTTGGATATACGTCAGCACACGCACATACGATAATACGTAGATAAGTTTTACACATTTGGATTCACGAACTTACATAAATCTCACAAATACACACATCTATATATAGAGAGAAAAAATTACAAACTAAATTAATTTTTTTTTTTAATTTTAGCCCAAAAATATGTTCATATAAAATGTAATATGTAAAATGTAAGAAGAACAATTTGATGACACTTTTCATTTTCAAAAACAGAAAGCATGCATCACAATTCATTATTTTACAAAGACTGAGATACATTCCCCATTCTGTTTTAATATTAAAAATTAATAATAATTTAAAATAGGGGTTTTCAACATGTGCTCCGCGGGCCACAGAGCTACCTCTATTTTAGAATAAAAAAATTTTTTATTTAGTGACACAAACTTTGCTATTTAATTAGAGGACTAATACGATTACTATATGGAAATTATGATGACAAACGATTTTCAGGCAAAAAAGGTTGAACGTACCTAATTTAAAATATTCATATGTATCTCCATATTAGTTTTAAGTAATCATTGATTAATAAAAAAATATATATTGATAGTAACAAGAAATTATAAATGCAATGTAAACACACTTATTAAAATGAATCATTCAGTTTTAGGTTGGTCATAATAACATTACAGAAAATAGAATTAATGCTTCTAATTCTAACCACCTATATTGTCAATACGGTTTAAAATGTGTCATTTAAGTAGAAAATATTACTTAAAAAATTAAATGGATAAGGCAAAGAAATTTATGTAATACAATATTTGTCTCCAATTTTCTAATTCCCAATTTTGTGGCAATTTCTTAGCATCAGAAGCGGGTTTCGCAATTTCTTTTAATGTGAAAATTGAGAGGATCTGAATCCTTTAATTTCTTTTTTGTATCATTAAAATTGATTGAATAAAATATTACGCATTGTCCACAATTCTTCCTGGATAGCCCACAACCTTGAAAATGTTTCATGTTTAATAATTACATGTCAAAATTCTTTTATTCACCGATCTTCATAAATTTCCTCGGAATTGTATCTTGATTATGTAAGGCTTAATTTTATCGTCAGCTAACAGATACTGATTATCGTAAATGGAAAGTAATAATATTTGAACATCATTTCTGCTAACATAATAAAATCAGACAAATCAAATACAAGGGGTTTATTTATTTCCTAACAGCTTTTAATCAGACATTTTGAATACTTGAATAAACATTTGCGCTCTGTCACTCGGTGATTAGCGCATTGTGTTGCCACACTATAGGTCCGAGGTTCGCCTCCCAGACCTGGCAATCTTTCATCCTTTTGGGGTGATCAAATGAGTACCAAGCGTACTTTAGGATTAAAGACTGGGTGTTTGCATCAGGTTAACCATTTGATCTGGACTAGAACTATCTGGACATGTGCTACATAGATAGCATGCGTGGTCAAGAAAGCGATGTTGTGCGCTGCAAGCGATGATCTTTCTCAGTTTGTAGCGCCGCGCCGCGTAGTTTAGTTTTAGATTTTGGTTTAGGATTAAACATGTCAAAATACCACGAGAATTTAAAAGATTATGTTTTTTCAATAAAAAAAAACATATTTCATTATACAAAATTTTCGATATTTCTAAATTAACAAAATTTGCAAATTAAAGTGTTCGCAAGATACGAAGATAAGAAGTTCTGTAGATGGTGGATTTTTTGTTTCATTGTTTGTTTGTTTTACCTTTCTAGGTTCATTTAATATTATTTATAGCTGAACGTATTCTTTTCCTAAATTCTTCTTTAATTTTCTTAAGAGACTGGTAATGCTGACAACGAAATTTAGTTTCAGAGAAATAATCAAATATTTCAGGAAAAGTGTTGGTCGATCAGCGTATTAAGAAGACAAGTTTGGCGACGTTAATCGGTAATTTAGGGGATATTTTGAGGCGCTTGTCTATAAGCAGCTTACAGTGATTGTGGTAAAAGTCCTATTTAAATGAGTGATTTAATACAATCTTTATCTGATAGTCATGTCTCTACTCATGGGGGCAGTACTTGAGAGAGACGTAGTAACTGTATACTAAATAAATGAGTAAATAAATAAAAATAAAATGACACATAAGACTAAATGAGCAATATTAGTTCATAGTAATATTTTAAACCCGCAATTAAATGCGAAACGCTAATGTGTTAGGAAATTCTTAACCTATATTCGATTTGACATGATAAGGCCTTCAAATCTGAATATTTCAATAATATTCATTCCAAATAAAATAAATACAAACTGTAAAAATCTTCCATCAAATAATGTTTTGTTTGTTTGTATTTGGGGGTGGGGGGGTGGGGTGGGGGTCAGAAATCTCTGAATAGGTTGGTTATTTATAGATACTTAAAGAAACCAATATTTTAATAATTGTTACATAGCTTTGGGTTATATTTTTTTCCTTACGATTTTAATGTAATGCAAAGTACAAATTATTAATAAAAGTTTTATTTGTTTTTTGGGTGGGAAAAAAATCAAAACAATATTTTGCATTGAAAATAATTTGAAAAACTTTTTTTCAGAATAAAATTTTGCATATTAATTAATTGTTTTGAAAATTTAATGAAGAAACAAGATACACAATAAAAGAAAATAATATCAACCGCAGAAAAAAAATTGCAGCATTACATTTTTTTTTAAAGCATGTATAACTTTAGCAGCAATCACAAATAAATATTGTGCTGTACTATGCAATTACATAATTTTGCTATAAAAGAAATAAAACCCATTAAATATTACAAAATGTCCCAAAAGTTACTGCGCACGTAGGATCGTCAGACACATGGGCAATGAGTTGTGTATTGAGAGTTATAAAAGTAACAATAAGAATATTGATATATGTCTAACATGACAAATTCTTTCTAGTAGTGCTTAGACTAAATTAAACTACACTATTCGACGCTACAACCCATTAAGGATCATGGCCGACAGTGTCCAACTCTGCTTTCTTGATCACGGGTAGAGTACGGGTACAAGTTGAGTATTGAGAGTTATAAAAGTAACAATAAGAATATTGATATATGTCTAACATGACAAATTCTTTCTAGTAGTGCTTACCAAATTAAACTACACTCTTCGACGCTACAACCCATTAAGGATCATGGCCGACAGTGTCCAACTCTGCTTTCTAGATCACGGGCCTTGAAGTGTGCACATCTTGAAGTGTGTGACCGAAAGCATACGTCTTGGTCAGGTGATTAGACTGACGCGGAACCCCAAGCAAGCTTGTTACTTATTTGATTGAATCCGAAATGAGGGAAGATTGCATGAATAAAATGAATGTTTGATAGTGAAATAAGGTATAAATAATAAATAATTGCATAAATATTTACAAAATTAAATAAAATATTTAAAGAGCTTAAATACATTTTTATAAGTTAGCAAAAAATTTAAAAACTATATTTAGAAATTAACAAAAAAGGTTTTAAAAAAATTACCAGACGAATGAAGAAAATTTCAAGATAGTGAAAAAAATTTGAATGTTTTCTAAAAAATGTTTAAAAAATAAAAATTATTAAAAAATATATTTACAAATTGCTTCCCCAAATAGCGATCTCCAGCGTCATAGCGCAACGCGCTGACAAGTGATCTACCGGACTTCACATTAGTGCATTTGATTATTAAAATCTAATTCCACAATGGTTCTGATAACAGTAGAAAGAGCTTTTTTCAGTCGAGCAAGCTATGTCGTACTGATAACAGTTACCAGACAACCTTTTCGAGACACCTTTCCCGGACACAAAATATGCAGTTTCCACAACAGTACAACACATCACTTAGGAAAACTGTCCTGATCATGTACAGTCAGCCAAAAAGAAAACAAGTTGGAAATTGTACATCAAACGTGACAAATGAGGTGCGCTCGTACTATAACTAGTTTTATAAATATTCAGATCTTTGTGCAATAGCTGTTGGACTTTTATGCAAAAATGCATGACTACAAAATTTATTTTGGGTGCAGATTTTTCATATTATAGATATTAATTTTATTTTATGAAATTAAGTTTCAATACACTTTTACAAACAATTAATTACAATTCTGTTACATTAAAATTATACTATGCGCAAATATCCAATACAACAAAAAAATCATCGTTATTATTTCACTGAAAAATGAATTATATCGTTTGTTATTATGATTAATTTCCCTAATAATATAAGTAATTTCAAGTTGGCAACATTTATCTTTTGTTGACATTTACTGAAAATTCCAATGGAAACTTAAGCCTAGCTTTAAAACTTTCAGAACTTGAAATACATATTTAGACTTTTTTCCATTTAATATCTATTTCTCCGGAAACATCTATCAAAAAAACTGTCGGTAGATTATAGGATGGCTATAATTAAACAATTTTAGCATACAAATTCGATTTGTAAATTCAGTAATACGGAAATAATATGACTCCATAGTAAATATGACGCAATCACCATGGCAACCTAAAATCATTACCTATCATGAAATATTATTGAATTAATTACATATGATGGGATTTAATAGAATGAAGAAAACTTTTATTACTATATTTTTAAGTTTTGATTAGATTTTCATAAAATTTGAAATGACTCGGCAAAATTCTGCAACGATTATATACATTAAATTTCAAACCATTCTGTTTGGTAGTTTTTACGCTGTTATAGGCGAACAGAGGGACCAGAGGACGACTATAGGTGCTACATATTTATATAATTAAGAACGCACTTAAAAGCGGAAAGACGGGTTTAAGACGGTTTAAGAGATAACCTTCATTACCTTACTTTTGACTAACTCTGTGTATAATTTAAGATTTTAGTCATAAAACTAAAAGAGTAAGAATATCTTAATAATAAAGAACAAATAAACGCTCAATGAATTAGTATAAAATATATGCACGATATTTTTGTACAAAAATCAAGAAAAACAACCTTTGCTTAAATAACTGTAAATAAGTTTAAACTTACAGATTTAAGATCATCATAAATGAATAAAACTAAAAAATGCAGGGCTCCCACTCGGTCTGCTTTTTGAACACCACTTTTTTAAAAAGAAAAATCTTCTTTATAAATTTAGTAGAAACGTACCTAGAAGGACATTTTTGTTGCAACTGTTGCCAAAACCTACCACGAAGTTTTTTCCTAAAAAATACTGGTTTTCAGAAAACGGCGCCCTGTGTTAGTCATAAACTTGTCGAAAAAATCGTAGTGATTTTTTTCTTGCGTTTATTCAAAATTTATTTATCACATACTACATGTTAATACCATCATATCATATACAGTGGAACTCCAGTTATGCGTTTTGCCCGAGATCGAACAAAAAAACTCAGTAAAACGTATAACAGTATTAATGGACTTACCAGAACCTTTTTAAAAATATATCTTGAAAATTTTGTTTTGTTGAGGCATTTGTTGCCTTTTATTCCGAAAACGGAAGTTTCGAAAGTATTACTGCACCCATGACATAAATTCGCGGAAATGCAACAGAGTAAAAAAAAAATTACATAAGAAACGTACACATGGGGTTATTTTATCATAAAACATTTATTAAATATACTTTTTTACACACATAGAGTACTTAAAAGAAGTCATTAGAATCGCTTTTGCATGTAAATCCATATATTTAAAGCTGTTTGCTAAAAATGTCAAATAATTCCATCGAATTTCGACCGTATACGCATGCGTCAAAAAAGGACCGGCCAATGAGGCCGAGGGTCTGTTCCTGTCTCCAAACGTATTTGGGATCAAGATCAACTCCTGTTGTTTTGATGGCTTTTTCTGCGTTGCGTTAAACCTAGGAAGATATTTATATAAAAAACTGTGGAGTGTTTAGAAGGTATTTATTTTATTTATTGTAATTTGAATGAATACTTAGGTATCCATTTCGGATTTACTGTGTAACATGAATTTAGGTTCATTTAACGTTCGCGAAATCAAATCATTTTGTTTATATAGTACAGAAAATAATTCTTCAATCGTAAATAAAAATATAGTAGAACATGTAATACAAAATTGGACCACTTATATTCCGTTTATGATCGGATATGAATCTTATGGTGTTCCGATTGCTAATGAAAACGATTATGTAAATATAATGTCAAAAGACAGTACGCACGGCAGTAATATTTTTATTATTATTTGTTCGAAAAAAGCGAATCTGAGCGTCTGAATATAAATTATAAAATATTATTTCTGTACTTAGCAACTAAATATTTAATAAATATGCAGGAATGTGACTAGCTTTATGTGAATGTATAATATATATAAGTCTGAACTTTAGCATTATTTTTTAACAGAAATATACTATCTCTATTCGATTTAAAAGTTTTGTCATTATATAAGTGTGCTATTTTATTTGTAAAGAGTATGTATGCATTATATTGTTTGTATGTATACAAATCTTTAGAATCTCTTAATATTTGAATAATGTTTACATTATATCTGTTTGTATGTATACAAACAGTATATGTATACAAAGAAGTATGTATACAAACAATGTATCATGTAACAATATTAATATTTACATTGTATTGTTTGTATGTATACAAATCTTGAATGTTTTAATTTATTACATTCATTTTTTACCAGTTTGCATGTCCGTTCATGGGCGATTGATATGAAACTAATAATTTGTCACAAATTGGTGATTTTATTGATTTAGTGCTTTGCCCAAGAATGTGGAAAAAAAAACTTTTTGACATCGGGTGAAATGAATGAGGTTATTTCGGTTTTTCTTTTGTATATAAAAAATGTTATATGTAAAAAAATCCTGGCCATTAATCACATTGTTTTTTGTATATTTAAAGACGATTACTTATTCTTTGTAATTATTTTTTTGTTGGGGGTTTTTGAGCAAAATAATATTACTTCATAGCTAGAACCAGTTCCGCTAATCATTAATATTTACTTATTTACTTAATCCTTTGACCGCTGAGCAAATGGGCAAATTTGTAATGTTTTTTCTGTTATTTTTTTTAAATGTCAAAAAAAGATAAATTTTCAAACTTGGTATAAAAAACTTAGGTACTTCTCTATTATCCCATCGTCCACTTTTCATAACAAAATACTATCGCCAAACTGTATGATTAAATGCCAAAAATGCAGTCCCATTTACTTGATGTCGGAAGCATTATACGTGTTTGTTATGTCATCAAGTGGTTTTTAATTCAACATTTGCGCGTAGTAATGACAACGTTCTCCCGTTTATTTGGCGTTACAGTTTGGCGATAGTTTTTTGTGATGAAAAGTGGTCGATGAGATAATAGAGAAGTACCAAAACTTAATTACGTATATGAGTAGATTCCTTGACAGTATTAATCATTACTCAATATTTTAAAACTGCATCATATTTGTAGAATTATATTAATTTAAACAATGCTTCTATTGAAGTGTGAAGAAGCACATACTTCTATGAAGAACCATATATTTACATAATCGTTTTCATTAGCAATCGGAACACCATAAGATTCATCCCCGATAAAAAACGGACTATAAGTGGTCCAATTTTGTATTACGTGTTCTACGATATTTTTACGTACATTTGAATAATTATTTTCTGTACTATATAAACAAAATGATAGAGACCTAAAACCACAATTTCCATCGGGATTGATTTCGCGAATGTTAAATGAGCCTAAATTGATTTTTAAACAGTAAATCCGAAATGGACACCTAAGTATTCATACAAATTATAATAAATAAAATAAATACCTTCTGAACACTCCACAGTGAGTTCTATATAAATATCTTCCTAGGTTTAATGCAACGTGCAAGAAAAAAAAAACAGGAGATTATCCCAAACACGTTTCTAGAGACAGTAATAGACCCTCATTTTAATGGCCGGTGTTTTTTTTTACGCATGCGTATTGGGTCGAATATTGTTGAAAAATGATTTTGAAGAAAAAATCGGTAAATTCACCAAATGGTTTCGGGAAAAACTTCACCAAATGGTTTCGGGAAAAACTTCACCAAATGGTTTCGGGAAAAACTTCACCAAATGGTTTCGGGAAAAACTTCACCAAATGGTTTCAAAATTCTTTGGGTGACAGCGGGAAAAAAAATTTTATTTTACATTCAATCATCGCAATTGGCGAGTGTGACTATTAAGTTTAGCCAGTACTGGATACTACTAGATATAATGATTATGAACCATGATTTTTCTGTTATTGGGCGAGATTCATGTTTTTTCAGCAATTCTTTGACGAAATTCGTGTTTTTTCAGCGATCCTTTGAAGAATTTCGCATTTTTCTCGCGATCCTTAACGAAATTCGCATTTTCCAGCGATTCTTTGATAAAATACATTTTATTCCGCAATTTTTAGACGAAATTTAGTAAAAAAGCGTGATCTTTTGGTGAAATTTCCTTTTTTGCGATTCTTTGACAAAATTTGCTTATCTTTCACGATCCTTTTGCATAATTCACGTTTTTTCTGTGGTCTTTTAATGAAAGTCATGTTTTCCCATGATCCTTTGATGAAATTAGTGTTTTTTTCTCAATCATTTGACGAAATCTGTGATTTTTTCAAAACACGAAGATTGGTTAGATGTTTTTAGTCTGCAGGTGCCCTAAAAAGTCTGACGCCCGTTGCTGCATCGCACACATTCTTCCATGGGGCATCGAACGAAGGAAATTCATCCTAAAGAATCATTGTTTCATTCCTGACATTTCTAGAAAGAAACAACGTTCAATTTATTGGCTGAATTGTAAAGGGCGAAATGGTGTCAGACATTAGCGGAAATAAAGTGCGCAATTTGTTCGTTTATGGAAAAAATTGTGAAATTCGTTAATCGATAAATTGCGAAATTTGTCAATCGATAGAGGAAAAATCACAAAATTCATTAATCGACGGAAAATTCATCAACTGTTTTGAAATTTGTCGAGCGACAGCAGAGAAAATAATCTTTTTCCATTCAGTCATTGCAATTGGTGAGTGTGACTATTATGTTTGACCAGTGGTGGCAATAAAGTCCATTGCAAAATTTTCAGTATTACTCGCTGTTTGGCAAGTGCTAATTTTGTCCTATACTTCAAAACCCTTTTGATCATCACATCAGTGTGCAGGACAGTTTTTTTAGGTAGACCATTTGATGAATTTCGTGATTTTTCTGTTATCAATTGACCAATTTTGCTGCTATTGATTGTTGAATTTTATAATTTATCAACTATTGATTAGCGAATTTCATGATTTTTTTTATGAACGTTTGACGAATTACGCAAAAAAATTAAGAATATCGTTAAATTGTCTTGGGTAAAAAAAATTTACTATTGTCAAATGCCTTCGAGAAAAAAGTTGCAAGTTGAAACGCCTGTGACCTCTTTTTCATGTTATGCATTTCTGGGAGTCCATCCCCCCACTCCCCCCAAGTGGGACACTTTTCTAAATTTTGCACACACCCCTCATGTGATACATCGCTGGAAAAGTCTTTGACCGCTTATTCATGTTATGCATCTCCGTGGTCCATCCCGCCACTCCCCCCCCTAAGGGGGGCACTTTTCTAAATTTTGTTGACACCCCTCATGTCATATATTGTTGGAAAGGTCTGTGACTGCTTAATCATATTATGCATCTCTGATGTCCATCTCCCCACTTTGCCCCCCCCCCCCTCAAAGGGTACTTTCTAAATTTTGCGCACAACCCTCATGTTATATATCATTGGAAAGGTCTGTGACCACTTAATCATATTGTGCATCTCCGATATGTCCATCTCCCCACTTGCACCCCCCCCCCCCCAAGGGGTACTTTCTAAATTTTGCTCACAACCCTCATGTTGTATATCATTGGAAAGGTCTGTGACCACTTAATCATATTATGCATCTCCGATGTCCATCTCCCCACTTTGCCCCCCTCCCCCCAAGGGATACTTTCTGAATTTTGTTGACACCCCTCATGTCGTATATTGTTGGAAAGGTCCGTGACTGCTTAATCATATTATGCATCTCCGATGTTCATCTCCCCAATTTCCCCCCCCCCCCCCAACATACTTTCTAAATTTTGCACACAACCCTCATGTTATATATCATTGGAAAGGTCTGTGACCACTTAATCATATTATGCATCTTCGATGTCCATCTTCCCACTTGCCCCCCCCCCCCCCCCAAGGGGTACTTCCTAAATTTTGCTCACAACCCTCATGTTATATATCATTGGAAAGGTCTGTGACCACTTAATCATATTATGCATCTCCGATGTCCATCTTCCTACTTGCCCCCCCCCCCCCCAAGTGGTACTTTCTAAATTTTGCTCACAACCCTCATGTTATATATCATTGGAAAGGTCTGTGACCACTTAATCATATTATGCATCTCCGATGTCCATCTCCCCACTTTGCCCCCCCCCAAGGGATACTTTCTGAATTTTGTTGACACCCCTCATGTCACATATTGTTTAAAAGGTCTGTTACTGCTTAATCATATTATGCATCTCTGATGTCCATCTCCCCACTTTTTGCCCGCCCCCCCCAAGGGATACTTTCTAAATTTTGTTGACACCCCTCATGTCATATATTGTTGGAAAGGTCCGTGAATGCTTAATCATATTATGCATCTCCGATGTCCATCTCCCCACTTTGCCCCCACCCCACCACAAGGGGTACTTTTCTAAATTTTGCTTACACCCCTCATGTCATATTGTTGGAAAGGTCTGTGACTACTTAATCATATGCATCTTCAGGGTCCATCCCGCCACTCCCCTCCCCTTAAGGGGGGCACTTTTCTAAATTTTGGACACAACCCTCATGTGATATATCGATGGAAAGATCTGTGACCACTTAATCATATTATGCATCTCTAATGCCCATCTCCCCACTTTGCCCCTCCCCCCAAGAGGTACTTTCTAAATTTTGCACACAACCTCATGTGATATATCGATGGAAAGGTCTGTGATCGCTTAATCATATTATGCTCCTCACTATGAAATTTGTCAAGTTAAAGCAACTATAAAATTTAATTTTATGGTACTATCAAGTTGTTTGCCGTCAAATTTTGACGGGTTCCATCTAGTCATTTATTAAAAGTCATTTCAGTAGTTTACTCTCCTTTCCCCCTCTCCTATGCTCCGTTTCGTACGCGGCTAGTTTGGTTACCAGAAACCCTCGAGCGGTGGTTAGCAGGGATGGAAGGCAAGGCGTAGAAAAGGTTCACGAAAAAAATATTTTCTGCAAAGCGTATAAGCAAGACAGAATTTTTCCCGGGGACGCAAAAACGTAACGTATAACTGAGGGAAATGTATACCTCAAAAACTGTAACTCAGCTAATTTTTAATGGCAAACGGCCTAGACCGCTGAGTTGAAACGTATAACTGAGGGAAACTTACAACTCAGGTAACGTATAACTGGAATTCTAATGCATTTCTCCTGTATAAATTGTTGGTATATCATATTGTGATGGATTGGGGTCCATCAACATATTTCATTCTGATAGGATTAAAATAATCCCAAAATAAAATGGAGCGATCGGTTTTGATTGGACACTATTGTAGGAGGATTATCCGTGAGAAAAGAAATTCTTTGTTCATTTCAAGTAAAAGTGAAAGACTTTTATGCTTTGTATGGCCTTGCTAAATGTGTGTGAATTTTATCTATAAGAAGATTATCTGAAGGGGTTTAAAATGTGTCAGGAAGGTATTTATATGAATGGCATGGTTAAAGAAAGGTATTTCGAAGAACCCTGGATACAAAGGGGTAGGATATTAGAAGAAGGGTGTGTCAATAATGGTGGATCAGTGGATACAGGCATGCACAAGGGAAGAGGATAGAGTTTTTCGCTACGAAGAGGGCAGTCTGGTTTTTGAGTTCTGGAGAGTCGGACTTTTTTATTTTGGGTTTTTGAGATGTACAAAAATGTCTTGTAAATATCATATAAATTTTCACTATCATGTCATTTTTTACAATTGTGGTTTTGAAATAAAACTTTTCGTATAATACGAAGTGTTGGGATTAATTTTATGTATGCGACAACGATACCACAATATATAACTTGCGATAGTGCCTAGTGACTTTTAGCACACCCTGTATCAAATCTTCTTAATTTTGATAAGTAACTGATTTTGGTATGCGTAATGAGGTATCAATTACTCCAGTTCTTTCTTCAGACAATAAACTATAATTCGGAAACTACAATCGCCCCAGAACAAATTAAGTGAATGAAAATGCTTTTCTTTTTCATATTCATGTTTAATCTAAGAATAAAATCGATTATAGGAATACTATTCTGATTTATTTATTTAACACTCAAGAGAAGTGTTTAACTTGTAATAACATTTATCAGTTTGCCGTACAAATCTTACAAAAATTACCCTTGCGTGTTGGAAGCACTGAAATTTATTAGTACAAGCACGCTTTATTCTGATAATAGAAATAAAATCCATTCATAAAATTCTGACACTTACGCTATTCGAAATTTCGTGTTAAAAAAAATAGAAAAGTGTCTTTTACATACTAGCTACAAAAAATGAAAATATCGTCTTTAAATTATTAACGAATAATAGTTAACTTAATTATTTATTAATTTAATAATAATTTAACGAAATGATTTCGTCAAGCGTTTATTATTAAGTTACTTTATTAAAATATTTCAATAATTTAATAATAAGGATTTTCATAAATTAATCCGATAATAAATTATTTATTACAATATTTCATTTAAAATTGCTTATTAAATTAATTCGTTAAATTGTTGATAATTTAATGAGAATCTGCCCAGAGCACGTTTAGTCACAAGAAGAACATTTGAGAAAAAGAATCAAGTGATTTTTTTTTTTCTGCTCAAGGAAAAGAGTGGGTAAGGGGAGTATACTAAAGATGAGTTCTGCTTTTTTTTTTTTTTTTTTTTTTTTTTTTTTTTTGGAGCCCCAGCCCGACGATATGAAATCCGAATCCAAAAATTATGTGTAACCAGAGCCCGAACCTGATACCAAAAGTACAAAGTAGAAAAATTTTAATAACATTTTAAATCTGTTTCAAAATTACTTTTCTCATTTAAAATATCTTTTTACATAGAAGAGTCATAAACACTCTTCATGAGAAAGTTGCGGGATTTTCATGTCGTTGAAAATCTGTTTAAAATAGCAAATTTTTTATTTAGAACTAATCACTGGCAGAAATCTAGAAAAGTTACAATTCTTATTCTTTAAAAACATCATTGTATAAATATGGCAGAAAGACATGAGTTCTTTTTTTTCAGTAATTCTGGAAAAGGTTTTCAAACAGAAAGTGAGGATATGCAGGATATTTCCCACCGCTTCTTTATGTTAATAATACTGACCGTGCAAAGACTTCAGAATCAGATAGACTATTTCTCATCATTAGCAATTCAAGTCCATTCGCAACTGATTTTTAAATGATTGTGCAACATTTTAATAAACTTGAAATACGTTCTTGTTTGTCAAATAGCAAGGCTTTTTTTTCTCAATTTATGAATAGGGGAGATGAGGGATGAATGGGACAAGGGATGGATGGGACGCTCTCAATATTTCAGGCAATAAACATTTTTTTTAGTTGCTTCCTATCCTCATAGATTTCACTACCATAGTGTGCTTCAGAACCAAAAGCAAGAGCATATGGCTGTTTTCAGTTTTCTTCAAATTTGCATTTCCTGAAAACTCTGCTTAAAAGTAAATTTTTTTTACATTTGAAGTTACTTAAATATCTTATGCAATATAAACAATTAAGATATGTTGAAGTTTTTTATTTAAAGGCTCAATATTGGTAATTAAAATGAATGCATATTAACCATTGTGACAAAATAATTTCTGAGACAAAATAGCTGACAATTGAATATATGCATCATGGGGATGATTGGGACATTTCAAATGGGGATGAATTGGACTGCTTCATTCGTCCCTAGAGGATACTGAATTTTTTTTAATTAACTAAATAATATTATATAGGTTGATAAATTAATACTTTATGGTAATTATTCTTTTAACATTTCATCCGCTTTGTAGCCATCGTCTTCAGTCACCGTTTATGGGCCTTTTAAGGCAAAGCTGAGGTGAGTCCAAGATCATGGACTAACAAATAATCCTGGAGATCATATTACAATTTATAATCTCTCAGCTTTTGCCAAGGCGGCATTTTTATCAGCTTTTAGTCCTTAACATTGAATACGGGGAGGAAAATGTTTGTGTCCCATTCATCCCTGCTGTGGGGATGATTGGGACATAGAAGAACTTTTTTTTATTTAATTTATATATCTGTATAATAATAATCTTGAACAAATATTGTGCGTAAGATGTAGTAAAACACTTAAAGTTTGACATGTGATATATAATATTGATAATAACTTATATAAAATATTTAAAATAAATATTTTTGTGAAAATGTCCCATTCATCCCTCATCTCCCCTAGATAAAATGTTCACTTCGAGCCCGATCCAGAGCCCGAAGACTGGTATCAAAATGGTTATACATTGAGCCCGTTTCAAGCCCGGTCTGAGTCGGTCTCATTAATAGTGTATACAGGGCTATTCAAAATTCTGCATTCAAATTTTAATTGCTGGGTAAGCACATTTCAGCAAACAACTTTGTACAAGAACCTAGGATCACAATATTCGTGACGTTTATTCAGTCAAAAATATAGGTTGTCTCACCCCAATCCGAACTCGGCTTTTTTTTTCATAATTTTAACAATAATGAAGATTTTTACTGAAAATTGCTAAATATTAAATTTCTTTGTGCCAATAAAACAATATCAAGAATTAAATGCTACATATTTTCGCTGAATTAAACTCTCCCTATATCCAAATTTAATTGACATTGCATAAGATTTCTCTTAACGAAATACTGTTCATTTCAATTAAATTACATGATGTAATTACACTTCACCCAAAAGTAGGGTCTCTTGAAAATTTCTTTAAGATATTTCTTTTTTTGTTACTGTTATGTTCGGATTGGAGTAAAACACCTTGTGTTTTTGAGTGAATGAGTGGTTTACGACCTTGGTTTCCAGTACAAAAATTGTTTTTTGTCGTATGTTCTACCATCTCTTAAAGCTTGTACGTGGAAATTTAATTACCTGTAAATTATTTTACTCCACAAAATGTTTCTTATCTTCATTAACTTTTATTTTAAAAAAAAACATGAATTAACCCAAAAGTTTAAATTACCATTATACTTCGCAAAATATAAGTATAACATCCATACAAATTATAAATAACAATTTTTAATGATTAATTACCAATCGGCAACAGTTGCTTATTTTGTGATTATTAGCGATATCTATCATACCTCTGAAGGAAAAAAATATATCAACATAGTGTTCAAACGTATTTAACTTGATTTAAATTAAGCTGATATTTAGTACTGACAGTAATATTCAGAAAATCAACCAAATCGTCATCATAGTAAAAAATTTCATGAAGAATAATATTTTATGTGTTTTTAATTAAATAAGGTTATTTAAAAGTGTATGTTAGTCTACGACAGTTGGCAGTAGAAATCTGCACTTGCATGCTTCTATTTCCTTTCATTAGACTTCGGTTTTGCCTAGACTTCATTTTTTCCTGGCAGTATTGTAAGTTGGCTTTCCTTTCTTTTCTTTTTTTTTCTTATCTTTTACATAATAGTGATATTCTACATTTGTTTAACGCAAGAAAATATTTAAATAATTATTTCTTCATAATCTTTAAAATTTGGATTTTTATTAACCCATTTGTTCCGAGAATTATTTTTTGAGAATCTTTGCATTTTAAACAAACAACTTTTTTCTTTGTCATCTATTATTAATGTCTGGGGACATATTTGGCATTTATTGTTGAATTCCATGCGTCAATTTCCTTTCATTAGACTCCAGTTTTGCCTAAGACTTTATTTTTTTCCTGTCAGTGTTGTAAATTGGCTTTTCTTTTCTTTTCTTTTTTTCTTTTTTTTTGTCTTATTTTTTACATAACAGTGATATTTTGCATTTGTTTAACGCAAGAAAATATTTTTTTTTCCTTTATAATCTTTAAAATTGTGATTTTTATTAACCCATTTATTCCGAGAATTATTTTCTGAGAAGCTTTTCATTTTAAACATACAACTTTCTTTTTTGACATCTATTATTAATGCCTGGGGACATATTTGACATTTATTGTTGAATTGCATGTGTCAATTTCCTTTCATTAGACTCCAGTTTTGCCTAAGACTTTATTTTTTCCTGCAGTGTTGTAAATTGGCTTTTCTTCCTTTTCATTGCTTTTTTTTTTTTTTTTTTTTTTTTTTTTTTTTTGTCTTATCTTTTACATAATAGTGATATTTTACATTTGTTTAACGCAAGAAAATATTTTTTTCTTTATAATCTTTAAAATTGTGATTTTTATTAACCCATTTGTTATGAGAATTATTTTTTGAGAATCTTTGCATTTTAAACATACAACTTTCTTCTTTGTCATCTATTATTAATGCCTGGGGACATATTTAGCATTTATTGTTGAATTATTGGTTGTATTTTCTTAGTAGAAAAACTTATTAAGGAGAAAAAGATCACAGTCAAATGAAGGGAAAGCTCGTAGGAGAAATCCAATCTAGTTATCAGATTTTATGCAGAAAACAAAAACTCTAACTAGCGGGTAGTTACAAATACGTAGTAAACCGAATTGCTGTTGCTTTTACGTTCTATACATATAACATATGTGCAGAAAACAGAATTCGAATTTTATAACTTTTGAGTACCTCTATTTTAAAATAGCAATTTTCTCCTTATTTAATTGAAAATTTCTGTCATTAAATAAGACAAATGGTGTTTTTGAAATTAGTGGTACTAATCTTGAAAATATATGTCGGCAGGAAATCCTGCCAAGCCGAACAAATGTGTTAAACCATTTTTTTCTTTCATTTTAAACTGCATGGATTTTTTCTTCTTTTTTTTTTTATGTACGCATTTGCCAAAGTGATCATTAATATTGTTATTCCGTATTCCATGGCTTGCGGATATGTAAACTGAAAAATAAAAATGTAAAATTAAAAATTAAATATTAAAAAAATAATAAAAATATTTTATATTAGAAATTTATTTATGTTTTATTTATACTTTTACATTTATATAAAATTTTAATTACATAATAATGCTGGTTAAAAATGAATGTATATATTTATTAAATAATTAAAAAAAATTGAATTGGTTCTAGCCTAATTTCATTGATTGTTTGTGGGATAGACTAGCAAATTAAACAAATAAATCAATAAACGTGCCGGGAGTAATATCACTGATTCTTGAGTGGGCTAAACAAACAAATTAAATAAATAAATAAATAAACGTGCCAGGCCAAATTCCACTGATTTTTGAGTGGGCTAATCCAGAAAATTAAATAAATAAATAAACAAACGTGCCGGGCCTAATTTCACTGATTTTTGAGTGGAATAAACTTTCATAAAAATAAGAAAACAAAAAAATTGTCGGGACTAATTTCATTGGCTTTTGCACAGACCGGACAGGACAATTTTGGCTCATGTAGACTAGCACAGTTAACTAGTTGGCAGAATGAAAAATTGATCCGGATCGGGCCTAATTTTATTTATTTTTGAATCGGCTAAACCTGCTAAAAAAAATCTTGGGCCTAATTTTATTGATTTTTGAGTCGGCTGAACTTACATAAAAAGAAAGAAAAAAATGTTTCAAATTTGTACCTAATTTCATTGGTTTTTGCGCGGGCCGGGCATGACAATTTTGGCACGTGTAGACCGTAGACCAGTAGAGTTAGATAGTTGGCAGAGTGGAGGTTTCAATTATCAGCTTCAGCGAATATGTCTGGTATAGGTTATTTTCTGAAGAGAAATTTCAAGGACTTTCTACGGTGTATTTTGATAGACGACTTTCTGAAGATTATTGGTAATAATTAAACACGTTTAAGAATGCATATATATATATATATATATATATATATATATAATTTGTATATATATATATATATACAAATTCTTTAATATGTACATTGTACAAATAATTAGCTACAATACATTATACGCTAAAAGCACTAAAATTTTTAACTTAGGCTAAAATATCAAAAATATACTTAGAACTTGTCTTTTATAACAAATGTGAGCCTTTTGAATGTATGAGCTAAATATTCAGACGGTATTTTGGAATTCACAATCTACTTAATAATATAAAAAAAAAAAACATATGTAACTTTAAAAAACTCAAGGTATTTTTTTAAAAAACATTGTTTTTTATTATTTTATACAAAGTAACCTGTTGCCTAGCTTTTATATACAAAGCACGTAAGATTTAAAAGGAACACATAGAAGAATGTAAAGATGTTGCATACAAAAGCATGTAAACATTTTCCTTTTCGATATATTTTCCTTAGGAAATGTATTTTTCACATAAAGTATTTTATCCCATGTAGAAATCGAAGGCTTTTATTTTATTGATACAGAGATGGGATGGGCGCAAATGAAAAAAAAAAAAAAAACGTATCTTTTTTTGAATGGACTTTTTCTCTGGGGTTGTATCTTACGGGAAATTAGAACAATGGAACGTATAACAGATTCAGATTTGGATGCAGAAGATGTAAGAAAAATGTGATGCCGAGAAAGATATATATTTTATTGCAGTATAAATGTAAATCTATGTGAAAACTTTTAATCTTCAATTTGTGAAATTATAGTTGATGTTTAAAAATAATATACTAGAAACTACCGTACACGTCTCCCCCCACTAAAAAAAAAAAAAAAAAAAAAAAAAAAAAAAAGAAGAAGAAGAAAAAGAAAAGAAGAATGGGAAGAAAAAATATTTTCAAATGTGACCTTGTATAACATATTTAAGCAATCTTCAAGCGAAAAACAATCACACAAGCTGTAACATGATTCGTACGAGTTCTTATTTTTTATACTTTTTTTCGAAAAGTACTTTTCGCCTTATTTAATTGCAAGGTTCTGAAATTAAATAGGGTGAAGATATTTTCGAAAATAGTGGTACTCGAAAGTAAGCATACATATTAACCCTGAGTAAACATAGATCCTGAATTATATTGAAGCACTCAAAACATTTTTAAAGAATGGGAAAACTTTTGACCCTATCGCATAGACAATGATTAGTGCTTTCACCTCTCTGCTTTTCTTAATTATTATTTTTTATCTAACTAGGGGGGCTTGGCCCCTCTGCTTGTAACGCTCTCCAGCCCCCCGCGTAATCACTTCGCGATTTCGTTCGGTATCGCGCAGCAATCCCTATTTTCTAGAAGAAAAGAAAAGAAAAAAAAGCCAGGAAGATCTACGCAGATTTTCATTGGTCCATTTCCAAATCATTTGGCACATTTCTAAATCGTTACTTTTTTTTTAATATAGAGGGAAATGTTTTAATTCCATTAAAACTTTAAAAATAAAAAACGATTAAACAAATACGATAGAACAAATATTCCGAATGCCAAATTTAGTTACATTTCCCTCTTTCGAACATATTTCAATAAAAACAATGCTTATTTATTATAAGCATTATTATTAGAAATTTTTAATAGTTTATTTCTGTCAAAAAATTAATTTTGTGAGTGAGCTTAGATTTTACAGATATTGCGAAAGTTTAAACTGTTTATATAAGAAGAAAAAAACAAAAAAAAGAAGAAAAAAAACTTTTCCAATTGTTTAGTATACCATAATAATCTTCAATTTCGGCAAATACTTTTGAATCACTTCTGTTCTGAATTATAACACACACACACACACAAAAAAAAAAAAAAAAAAAAAAAAAAAAAAAAAGAGAGAGAGAGGTTTAAAAATATACATAAACTTGTATTCCCACGTAAAGAAACGTGTAAAAATTCCACAGTTATTTCACTCATGTTTTTTGAATAACCCATCTTTTTTTTTTTTTTAACAAGAACTTATACTTCTTTTTAATTCTTCATATAAGTATCACCCAGAAGATATATTGAAGACATCTATCATTACTCTGTATGCCGCAGTTATGTGCACTTGAATTTATATACACATGTACATGCATATGTATACAAGACTGTAGACATAAAAAAGAATAGACAGCACTGATACAGAAGAACACACTGGATGATATACAGAGACCATTTGAATTTTACTCAAGTGAAACTAAGCCGGTTATGGTAATTTAAATGACTGAACGTTTAAGATAAAAGAGTCCCTATCATGAGTGTAGTGAGCAAATGCTTAAAAGAAGGCGATTATTTCAAAAATCATTTACTGCGAGTTTTTTATTTTTCCCATGTACATTTTCAGTAAAACTAATGACGTTAATTTTATCGAGATAATTCATCAAGACTCTTCATTTTCCGTAAATTTTGAGCACGTAGGTAGCTATAATTAGATGTTCTGAAATCTAAACTGGTGATAAGATTCAGTCAAACGAATATGACATTTGTTTTCACGCTTCAGAGAAAATTGACGTTTGTTACAAAGGGATTTTACTGTCGAAATCATATTGGTTTATGAATTTCATTTCAAAACGCTGAACACCTTCATGTAAAATGCATTAATGTTAGATTTTTTTTGTGTTTTTTTTTTTTTTTTTTTTAGTTTTACTAACAATTAACTTAATAAGTATTTTTTACTAACGTTTGTATTAAGTTTACTTTGAAATCTTTTTTTTTTTCCACATTAAAAAATTTTCATTTAAAAATGACATTTTAATGAATGACATTTTACAATGTGTGCAACTATATCAATTTGTTTTCTACGAATACAATCCCCCCCCCCCCACTCCAAACCATCAAAATAGATTTCAGAACTTCGATGGGGCTTGATTTGTTTACCATACACCATATCCATTACAAAAGAGAACCGTGGTTACCTTTGTAAGTGTCCACATACCTCGAGTTCTGGTAAAGCAAGTGCGAGTCGGGTAAACCTGACTTAAGGCCCAGGACCTGACTCCCTTTTGGGTGTTCAGTTCCGAAGCTGTTGGGGGACTCCAGCCCGTCCCCAAGTGTCTTCGCGGTGGTCTCCTCTGGGACCTCCGCGTATGGCAGCGACCTATGTTGTCCACACATGGGTTTAATCTGGGTGATGCGCAGGTGGCGGTGCCCCGACTGCCCGTAACGCATACGGAGAGACAAATCCGATCGTGCGTGTTATATGTCCCTCAGGACATGGGCACGGTGGTTGAGACGCTGACGGGCGCCTCTCATGGCGTCTGGTGGCGCAGCTTAGTTTTACCATGCACCATTTCTGTTGAAAATAATCAAATAGTTGACCTTTTAGGTAAGTGTATAAAAGTATATTTCTATAGTTCAAAAATAAATAAAAAAAACCTGAGAGATGAATAGTGACGAAAATGAATACAAAAGCAGTGCCTGTTGAAGTAAAATTTTAGTACAAAATTTTAACAACATGTAACTAAAATAAAAAGATGGAATGACAGGAAGATTTTTTTTTTTACCTTATTGTTTTTATAATACAATTCTAGTAGCAAAACAATATTGCCCAATATTTCCCACATTGGCATGAAATATTGTCCCAACGTTAGGGTGTTTACAATTTTCCCGTATTGCACCAATTAAGAAAGATTTAGACATTTCATTGCAGTATTTCCAATGTAAAGACACTATTTTTTCAATGTCGGCGTTTTATTGCAAATATTGTCAATGTAAAGCCAATATATCTGCAATAATAACTCTTTAACATTACATTGAAAATATTTCTAATGCAAATCCAGTATTTAAACAACATTTTTGTTTCATTGCAAGTATTTCCAATGAATGCAATATTGACACAAAAATGGCCCCATTATATCCAATATTAGTTTGCTACTAGGAGATTTTTAATTTATTGCAAATAATTAGAATGTTATAAAAAAATTTCCCAATAATCATTCATATTTTTATTTACATTTTTACTGACAAAAACTCATAATATAAAATTTCATTTTACTTTTTGCCCATGCCGGAAAGTTTTGACAAAGAAGAGGTGATTGTAAAACTTTGTATTATTATTTATGAATATTGTGAGATTTCTGGAAGAGTTTAGTTAATAATTCTTGAAAGCACGCTACCATTTAAACTTTAATTATTTCTAGAAAAAAAGATATCTTTAATTTGCTACGACTTAATTTTTACAATTTTTAGTGTTTCAGCAATTTCTTTTATTTTACTTTTTAGTAACATTTCTAGTAACTCCATATAGAAAGAGTCTGGAAAAGAAAAGCTGTAAAACTTCATATTACCATTCATGAAAATTTTGAGTTTTCTAATCAATTTAATTACGGATTCTTAAAACCATTACTATAATTTAATGCTTAATGTTTTCTAAGATTAAATTTCTAATATGTAGCTTTGATTTTCTACGACTTCATTTTCTTAATTATTACTGATTTAACATTTTCTCACTGATACATAACATTTCCTTAATTCCATAGGTGCCAAGTATGCATCTTATTTTACTTTTTAGTAACATATCTAGTAACGCTCATTATACAAAGAGACTGGAAAAGAAAAACTGCAAAACTTTATAATACCATTCATGAAAAATTTTTGCTTTTTGATCAATTTAATTACGAATTCTCAAAATCATTGCTACAGTTTAATACTTAATGTTTTCTAAAATTTAATTTCTAATATGTGGCTTTGTACGACTTCATTTTCTTAATTATTACTGATTTAACATTTTCTCACTGATACATAACATTTCCTTAATTCCATAGGTGCCAAGTATGTATCTTATTTTACTTTTTAGTAACATATCTAGTAACGCTCATTATACAAAGAGACTGGAAAAGAAAAACTGCAAAACTTTATAATACCATTCATGAAAAATTTTTGCTTTTTGATCAATTTAATTACGAATTCTCAAAATCATTGCTACAGTTTAATACTTAATGTTTTCTAAAATTTAATTTCTAATATGTGGCTTTGTACGACTTCATTTTCTTAATTATTACTGATTTAACATTTTCTCACTGATACATAACATTTCCTTAATTCCATAGGTGCCAAGTATGTATCTTATTTTACTTTTTAGTAACATATCTAGTAACGCTCATTATACAAAGAGACTGGAAAAGAAAAACTGCAAAACTTTATAATACCATTCATGAAAAATTTTTGCTTTTTGATCAATTTAATTACGAATTCTCAAAATCATTGCTACAGTTTAATACTTAATGTTTTCTAAAATTTAATTTCTAATATGTGGCTTTGTACGACTTCATTTTCTTAATTATTACTGACTAGCGGCCCTCCCTCGCTTTGCTTCGGGTTAACCTTGAAAACCTTCATCTCTTTGTGTTTTCTGTAGACCTTTTTAATGTGTGCAATAATTAGTACATTATTTTGATAAATCTTGTAGGGTTCAGCCTGCGTTTGCAATGTATAAGCGGAAAAAATGAAATTATTTACGACATCACATTAAAAACCTCAAAAATAACAGTATTTCTCCACTATTTAATGGATATACATATAAACCTTCCTCTTGAATCACTCTATCTATTAAAAAAAACCGCACCAAAATCCGTTGCGTAGTTTTAAAGATTTAAGCGTACATAGGGATATAGGGACAGAAAAAGCGACTTTGTTTTATACTATGTAGTGAATGGTTATTATACATATAAACCTTCCTCTTGAATCACTCTATCTATTAAAAAAAACCGCATCAAAATCCGTTGCGTAGTTTTAAAGATTTAAGCGTACATAGGGATATAGGGACAGAAAAAGCGACTTTGTTTTATACTATGTAGTGATTTAACAATTTCTCATTGATACATACAACTTTCTGAATTCCATAGGGGCCAAGTATTTCTAATATTGAGTATCATTATTCTGTGTAACATTCACCTTATTTAATTGCAGAATTCTGCGATTAAATAAAGTGAAGATTACTATTTAGAAATAATGCAAATTCTGCAATCCTTGTCACCTATATAACCCGCCTTACAACATATATATGTGTAGTATAAAATATACTGTTTTATGTGATTAAATTATCAAAATAGATTCCACTAATCCATGAAAATCAAATCGTATACCTCAAGAAATTTATCAATTCAAGCTTTGTAATTCTTTACGTACCTCAGTATTCATGCATGCCAAGTTTATCTACTAATTAACTTGTTCTGTGAAGTTAAATTTAACTCTTTAGCATTTAGGCGATCTTTGATAGCAACGATGTATAACTTACGACTATGACTACTTAAATTGTATCCTTTGACATAATATTTGGTATCCAAATGTATCCCATGGTGTGGGCATTACTGTGTGGGCATTTCAGCAAATATTTACTCTAACCATTCTCGCGATTTTCGAAGAATTTCTATTATCATTTTGATGAATTCCGAGCATTTCCAATTATTTCGCCGGCGATTGCTATTCTTCGCCTCTTACGATATTGATCGCAATGTTTGTGTTTTGTACAATAAGATGCCGAATGATTCATTTCTGAGAAAGCCATTGTGTTAGTAGTGAATGAAAATCTCCAGTGTTTATATTTTCATTATCACCATTGTGTTATGCATGTATATTTAGAAAAATTCATCATACAATTCAATGTGGTGAAAGAAAGTTTCAAAATTGTAATTGGAAATGTCAAAAATTATTTTATTCATACATGAAAACGTATAAATATTAAAAAAATGAAATAAAATATAAATAAAAATAGGATATTTTTATCTAATTCATTCTCTTACAATTCAAGTACTTAGCAAAAAATATTTTCAGACTTCGATTTGATATTGTTTCTCTGGGAATAGAAAATAAAATTATGTTCGTTGAAAATAAATTTCACTGAAAATAAATTTTACAGAAATCATGTTTATGTTCAATTTGACATTAAATTTACATACATATTAATCCAACTTCAATTTTACACTGTTTCTTGAATATTTAAATATATAATTTCTCTTCATAACAGAAAAATTGTTTGAGAAGATATTAAAAACAAAATAGTTTTTGAATGTTTTCGCTCCAGTTAAACATTTTTTTTTTCAGTAAATCATCTTTTAAGTTGAAGTACAAATTAACATTTTTTAATGACTTGACTATTTTATAACTTTATTTGTGCACCCTTTAACTTCCTTGATATTATTTTAAAGAGATGTTATGATCTCAAACCCATTCAAAATTTCTAATGAGTTTGGGTTTGTCACATTATATCAAAAAATGCATTGACATATCTGTCTACACTGTAAAAAAATTTTGGTCAAAATTACGGTACATATACTGGCAACTTTGTGACCAGTATATATACCGTTATTTAACTGAATGGTATATGTACCGTAAAATATTTAAAGTATATGTACCGGCTGCACTCCCCCCCCTCTCCTCAGGCCTGTATGCATTACGTAACAAGAGACAGAGCATCACTTTAGTTGTTACCGTACATCAAGGCGGGGCTACCAGCTTTTTCCTTACTGAAAAATAATTATTCTACGGTATAAATAGCGATTTTTTAATGAAAACCAGTCATTTTACGGTATAAATACCTTTTATAATCGAAATGGTACATATACGGTTTTTTTACGCTTAATATACCTTAGAAGTACGGTACTCATACCGTAAAGAGTGAAAACGGTACAAGTACCGAAATTTTTTACAGTGTACCATATTTCGATATATCTGAAGAAAGATAGTTCCTTGAGTGGATAACTTTCAGAGAAATCTGACTCGAAAGAAAAACACAATATTTAACTGATGAATTAGTACCAATATTTAGTTAAAGTTTATTTTAGTTCGTTTTTAGAGAAAACGGTTACATAATCGTAATTTAACTCTATTCTGAACGTAATAGGGACAATAATATGTTCAAAATAGAGTTAAAGTACGTTTATGTAACCATTTCCTATAAAAAAAGGTCAAATGACTGGACAGTTTGCTGCAAATTTGTAACAGTGCAGTTCATAATTTTGTTAATTCAAAGGTGATTTTTCCTCCTTTATAATACTTTTTTACAAATGTCTGTACTTTTAATAAATAGCACCCGATCCGAATTTGATTTAGTAAAACAATCAGAGTACGCATGTTTTTCTAGATAGTTCATTCCATTCTAGATTTCTAGATAGACTGTTAAAAATTTGCAGCAATCTCTCCAGTCATTTGACCGTTTTTAGAGAAAATGGTTACATAACAGAAATTTAACTCTATTCTGAACGTAATATGGACAATAATATGATACACAAACAATTACATAAATGAAAATTGGAAGTGTAATAATTTCTTGTATATTAAAATCAATTCATATTTTAAATTGGGCATCGAAATCAGTTTGTTATAAGTTATTTGTCATGCAGACCCCATTTAACTGGAGGATGTTTTAAGAGGTCTCAGACAAGAACCAAGAAAACCTAGTAAATTGACAAAAGTAAGCCTGATATGAACATACATAACGAACAATAATTTTTTGTTTGCTTAGTTGAGTATTTAAGGTATTTCTCAAAAAATATTTTCCACCGCTCGACAAGGTGAAAGTTTCTGACACATTTTCTGAATCATTTTTAAACATAAAAGAATGGCATTTGCAGGCATGATTATTGATAAGTTTGAAGATCGTTTGTAATCGAGCGGTTTTCATTTTCCGATAAAAGTATTACATCTTGATTAAGCCCTTAAGCATCATGACGTACATGCGTACGTCCTGAACTCGTCTATTTGCAATACCAGGACGTACGTGCGTACGTCCTCGTCTTAAATCCAGATTGCAATGTCCTAAGCATCTAATTTTTTTGTGTCACTACTTGCTATTGTGATTGGTTTTGTACGGGCTTTACAACAATGATTGTTTTCGCACCTGATATATGGCGTTACGTATAGAAAAACTCGTTAATTTTCCCACTGTTTTGTTTCTTTCTTCGTTGTTCATTGGTTTATGTGTTGGTCATTCTGTTTCGTAACTTGTTGTGTTTATGTATCTCTGATAGATAAAAATAATGACATAAACTACTTTTGACAAAATTTAATATATCTGGTATTCAGCATACTAAATTGAAAATGGTGCTTAAAGGGTTAATAAGGGATTTTCGTCTCAGGATGGCATTTTTTCCCTTTGCTGTGCAGTCCGCGACCGGAAATTTGGTTCAAAACGCCTAATTTAACAGAATTTACTGCCTTTATGAAAAAAACGAAAAAAATGTTCAATTACATAGTTTCTTAATAAACGCACCTGACAATGTGATACGTTTGCAAACAAAAAATTATTAAAAATGTGTGAGAAAGTAGCCAGTTTGGATTTGAGAACACTTTTTTTTACCACAGTAACTGTGACACGCATGACAATAACTCTTCAAAATGATTTTACAATTGTTACAGCAATAAATTATACTATCTTTTAATTTTAAATGACGTCTAGTCTAAAAAAAAATGTAAATTTCCTGGAATTATGTGTTTAAGAATAAATATGTAAATTATAGATTTATTTAAAAAAGAAAAAAAAAACATCAGTACTGGTATGAGAAAATGGGTTATCTTTAAAGTTTTAAAGGCAGCAACTTTTGTGTTCTTGGTGTTGTTAAGATAATCCTTTGGTTATCAATTGGTTATGACTATTTTTTCGCCAAGAACTTGGAGTGCATTCAAATTGTAATGATTATCTTATTTTTATATAGTAGCTTAACACATTTGTATCCAAAGTGCATACAAGCGTCAATTTCAGTTTTTTTTTTTCAGATATTCTGAATCCATACCGGAAAAACTAAATAAGAATTTTTACTTTATGTAATCACGAAACGTCTGCCATTAAATAAAGCAAAAAATTACTATTCATAATTTCTGTTATGAATTCGAATTTCTGCATAAAAAAGAAATTTCTGAAGTTACTTCGTATGAAAATGTGTTACACCCTTGAAGGGTGGTGGTTCAATTTTGCACCACTTAATTTTAATCCCAAAATGCCACGTTGGCACAAGAATTTTGGAATGAAAATTTTTCTTTTATTAAGTACGTGAAAAAAAAGGTTTTACTTATTTTCAAATAAACTTATTTGTAAATTCAGGTGTCACTGAATCATTTCAGTATTTTAAGAATAGAAGTAGTTTGCCACTGAAATTGTTAACATAAGTATTACGCCTATATATATATATATGTATATATATATATGCAAATTTTATCTTAAAAACGGCTCTAACGATTTTGACAAAATCTTGTATCCTACCGTTTTGGGGCACCAGAAAACCATTGGGTTAGGTGTCACGTGTTCGAGAAAATTCGATTAGTGGGTCATTTTGGGTCATCAAGGGTCAGGGTCAAGATAATTCTATCTCAAAAACGGTTCAAACGATTTTGACTAAATTTTGTATCTGACCATTTTCGGGCACGAGAAGACTATTGGGCTGGGTCACATGTTCGAGAATTTTCGATTAGTGGGTCATTTTTGGGTCAACCAGGGTCAAGTTAGTTTTATTTAAAAAACGGCTCTAACAATTTTGATTAAATTTTGCGTCCTACGAGTTTCGGGCACGACAAAATAATTGGGATGGGTCACATGTCCGAGAAAATTCGATTAGCGGGTCGTTTTTGGGTCACTACGGGTCAAGCTAATTTTATCTAAAAAACGGCTCAGGCTATTTACACTAAATTTTGCATCCTATGGTTTTCGGGCACGAGAAGACTGTTGGGCTAGGTCACGTGTTCGAGAAAAATCGATTAATGGGTCATTTTGGTCATGGGTCATTATGGGTCAAGCTATTTTATCTTAAAAAGGCTCAGACTAATTACACTAAATTTTGCATCCTATGGTTTTCGGGCACGAGAAGACTGTTGAGCTAGGTCACATGTTCGAGAAAATTTAATTAGTGGGTCATTTTGGTCATGGGTCATCATGGGTCAAGCTATTTTATCTTAAAAACGGCTCAGACTATTTAGACTAAATTTTACCTCCTATGGTTTTTGAGCACGAGAAGATACTGTTGGGCTAGGTTTCATGTTTGAGAAAATTTGATTAGTGAGTCATATTAGTCATGCGTCAGGATATTTGAACTTAAAGCTAATTTTGACCGAGCATAGCTCGGTCTTCCCTGCTCGTAAATTGATTGTTTATAAACTTATTGTTTTTATAACAATCAAGTAAAAATTCTCCTCTGATCTCCATAAAAAACGAATAAATGGACTCTTGGAAATATGAAAATGAACATGGATTGTTTTTATTATTATTCTTCATTTTTATTTATTCGATGAGAATCAAACATAATATTATAAAATTTCGAAATTATTTATTATTATAAGGGAGGTTAGAATAAATATAAAACTGGCAAGAAAATGTTTTCTTTGAAAGAATTAAAACATGTCTTTATTTGTAAAAATTTTTAGAAAAAAACTTAGAGTTGCTCTGTTTGGAATCTGAAAACTGAATTATTTGAAAAATGTTCTGTTGTCTGTATCCGTGTAAAGGCAATTAATATGTAGCTGGGTCCCAGCCTGGTTATAAAAGAAGAGGGTTTTTTTTTTTTTTAAACTACTGCTAACAAATATTCTGTAAATATTTCTGACATTTCAATAATGCTACGAACCTTTAAGTTGTTTAGTGTCAAGTTTCGACGGGTACTATCTAGTCAACGGTTTAAAAGATAATCGCCTTAGAAACAGAAAAAGAAAGGTCAGAAAACGAAAATAATAAAAAAAATTAAATTATAAGTATTAAATATATTGCATTGAATTATAGAGGCTATTCGCACATTTTTTAGAGGCGTTTGTTTTGGTGTAAAAAAAAATCGTCTGCATAGAGATATTAATTTCACAGCTAATATGTTTTTGAAAGTATAAATTTTCGTCTGGCAACTGAGTTTTTTTTTACATGTAAAATGGCGCTTTTAAAGATGGATGAAAGTTATATTTCTGAACATTCCGAAGAGAATTATTCGTATTAAGTTACTAAAATACGCTACGAAAGGCATGTTTTTTCTATATCTAAAGCAACAGTTGGTAATATTGTCAATAAGACAGGGAAAAAACGTGAATGTCGGGCTTTAAGTGGAAAAATTGTTTCAAATATGCACCCAAGAACAAAAAGGAATTCTTCGAATATTGCAAAGGTAAGATCTTTTATGGTAAAAGAAAATCCACCAAGTAAAAGGATTGTTGCTGAATCGGTAAAAAGACCAGTGTATACCGTTAAAAAAATCATTAACACTGATTTGAATTTTAAAAAAGCTAAAAAACACAATATTAAACGTCTTTCTCCACGACATATCGCCGAACGTAGAACACGATGCAGACTTCTTTATGAGAAGCATTTATCCAGAGAAAAATGGTAAAATGTTGTTACAGTAGATGAAGCTTGGATCTATTTGAATGATTGTAATAAAAAGAGATCCGTTTATTATCATCAAAGAGGAGAAAAAAATCTTAAAACATGGTCCAATGTATGCAAAGACCGTTTTAGTAAAGGATTTATGATTGTTGCTGGGTTTGCATATAACTGCAAATTAAAAATAAGGAGAGTGGAGAAAAATGTTAAGATCAACTCCACACACTATCAGAAACATATTTTACTCCCAATCTTCAAACATGAAATACCATCTCTTTACCCCCAGTGCCACCAATCTGTTGAATTCCATCAAGATAAACCAATCAGCCAAACATCACAATCCACTGTTAATATTCTGAAAAATAAAATGGAACGACAAACAGGTATCAGGTCCCCTTCATTGATATACCTGCTAAATCTCCTGATGGATTTTTGCACTTTTGGACTTTTAAAAAGCGTGTTATGCAAACGTCGACCTACAACCCTTCATGGACATTGGAAAGCTGTTCAAGAGGAAGGGGCTAAAATACCTCTTTCAAAACTACAAAAGGCATTATTGTCATGGAAATTACTGTGTAGAGAAATAGTTCAGAATAAGGGTTACCAAACTGAACATTTAAAACACAAATATTTTATGTAAAATAGTTCTGTAAGTAGCATGAAATTCGTCTAAAATATGTGCGAACAGCCTCTGTAAATATAAAGTAAAAAATATTTTTTGATCTCCTTATAAATATATGTAATAAAATAAAAGGATTGTCTGAAACAGTGAAAAATGAAAAAAATGATTTTTTTAAAATGCCTATTGTTGATTTTTTACAAGCTATATGGAATGAAAATCAAACGTGTGACAATAAAATTACGTATTTTTTTCTTTAATCGTTATTATGATTGTGCGAAAGAATATAAAAATGACGAGAAAATTTGTCAGCCAAATAAATCCTTGCATGGAAAAAAATAAATAAACATATATTTTCATATTACGTAACTTTATAAGACATATTTTATCATAAATATGCAAATTACAAGCAGAGATAAACATCTATTATTTCAATCAAACAATAAGATATTTCTTACATGAAACACAGAACTCAGACGTGGCACATAAACAAATTCTTCATTTTTATTTTTATTTTTCTCTTTTAATTCTATTTTTTTGTTTACAAGCAACTGACTTCTATAGAGTTATGTGACGTAACTAACAAACCAAGACTGTTTTTGTTATGGAAAAGTTGAAAACAAATACACCATAATTCTACAACGCAAGCATAGAGCATAGAGCGTAATAGTAGTAACGTTGATTGTTGTTGCGATCGTAAAATCAGGTGCCCAGAAAAGAATCTTTAGTAGTAAAATAAAAGCACTATAAACATACTGCCTCAACCTAAATGGGGAATAATAGTAAGATAAAAAAGCCGTGTGACCTTAAAATATTTAGAAAATAGTTTTAATTTACACAATGGGAAATTATATTAAGAAATTAAAAATTTTGAAAAATCGATTTTTTGCCAGTTGCTGTGTTAGAAGCTTTATCAACTGGAGAGGCACTACTTTATAGTGCTTGAATTGATGATTCTACGCAGAGGCGTAGCGTCAAGGGGGGCACGGACCACTTTACTACCAGTATTTTTATATACTATATTTGGCCTTATTTAATTCATACCGTTCAAAGATTAAATAAGGCTAAATGTAGTATATAATTATACTGGTAGTAAAATGATCGTGCCCCCCCCCTGACGCTACGCTACTGATTCTACGTAAGTAAAAGTAATAATTATAACAGTTGGGGGATGCTGCGCCAGTTCACTACAAGTACTATTATATACTGAATTTGGCTTTATTTAAGTTTTGAACGTTATACAATCAAACAAGTTATACAATCATACAAGTTATACAAAGTTCTACAATCATCTAAATCTATTAGCTTCTAATTTTGTCAGCTACTTTTTTATATAAATTATATAGAGACTGGACGAAGTATTTTTTACATATTTCTGTTTTCTTCTTTTATCATAAAAAAAACCTGTCGTTTTTTAAGATAAAAATCGAAACTTCTTTTCAGACAGCCGCCATTTTTTTTAAAATCAGTTTTTCATAAATTCCTTCGTCCAGTTTCTAGAATAAACCTTATTCAGTTGACAATTGCTTTAAAAAATCAGATAAGAAAATTTTAAGCTAAGGGTAACTTCAAACACACGCACACACAAGCAAAACATCAAAAGAGCGGATATACATTCAAATAAATTTAATTTTTTTAATAATATAAATATAAAGTCAAAGAGAAAAATGAGTTAAATTTAAAAATGCACAGCAACTGAAAAAGCACTTCCAGCAATTATTGTTAACAGACAGTACCGAATATAGTTGTGTGTCCCTGTAAATCAACGATGAATGCTATAGACACAATATTCTACAGTAAGCCTCTTGTAATGCACCTTAGTAATATATATCAATTTAAATATGTTTGAAATAGTGAAACGTTATTAAAATAAACCACAAACGATTTTTCTCCATATAAATTAATCTAACGGAATTTTTTGAGTGTCCCTGTAAAGGAACTATAAGTGTATTCTATACACTTATAGAATACACTTATAGTTCCACTTATAGTATAATAGAATACACACCATATTCTATTAGTAGTGCTCACCATATTCTATATTAAGACTCTTGTAGTACATCTCAGTGATATATATCAATATCAATATGTTTGGAATTATGTAATATCATTAAAATAAACCGTAAATGATTTTCCCCCATAGACCGTAATGTAACGGAATTCTTTTGAGTGTCCCTGTAAAGAAACTATAAGTGCTACACACTTCATTTTCAATATCGAACATGCCATAGTAAACCATAATAACATGTATCAATTGCATGACAAACCGAATATATTTACTCGAGTTAGAGCAAGGACAGACAGACAGACCGAATTCATAAACACTTTTCAACTATGTTGGAATGTGTTAAAAATGAATTGCTTAGTGAAAATAAATGTTTTTTTTTCTACAGCATGATTAGGTGTGCAATTAAAATACCAGGATTTACGAAATAGAGGTAAAAGCGATTTTCTCTTAAACCGTTGACTAGATAGCACCCGTTAAAAATTTGATGGTAAACAACTTAAAGCTTCACAAAGAAAAAAGGTTCATAGCGTTATTAAAATATCTGAAAGGTTTAAATAATATTTGTTAGCAATAGTTAAAAGAAATAAAAATCTCTTCTTTTATAACCGGGCTGGGGACCGGTTGCATATTAACTGCCATTACACGGATACAAACAACAGAACATTTTTCAAATAATTCAGTTTTCAGATTCAAAAAAGAGCAACTCCAAGTTTTTTTCTCTTAAAAATTTTACAAATACAAATTTTTGAAGTTATTTTATTTGTCTTTTCAAATATAAATATTTAGCTGCATTGCATTACAAAAAGATGGCACCATTAGTTTTATATACAAATATTTTCCCTTCTTTCTGGTTCTTTTTTCTTTCTTTTTTTTAACGGAAAATAATCACATATTTATCTTAATATACATATACTTTATCCATCAATTGTAATAAAAAATATACTAAAAATGTTAGATCATTTCAATTTATTTACTCGATAATTACATGCCAAAGCTTTTCATTTAAAAATTTAAATACAAAATTATTAATTAAAAATATATTGGGGATGGTAAAATTTCCTTAATAGTAATGAAAACTAGTCGTTGGGGGCCACCGTAATACTTACCCATCATGGATAAGCATAATGTAAAATATAAAAATAAAAATGTGTAAACTACTTATAAAATGCATTGCAATTCAAATAAAATCGTGGCTTGATGACGTCACAAACTTTAAAGGCTCGATTACTGAATTGCTTGAAAGAAACATCCTTATAACTCCAAAAATAATAATCCTATTAATTAGCGGTTTTTGCATCTGATTAAACGTCAAATTTCGAATTAAAATATATCTTTGAAGTGAAATTTGGATGAAATACAGGGTCATGAAAAATCGAAGAGTGTGGAAAAATAGGATTCCAAATATCTCGGCAACTCATTATCCGATCGACTTCATGCTTTATGCAAAATTTATGTTTTTTTATTGTCTTTTATATTCATTTCTTAAAATAACCAATTTTGAAAATTTGTATATACCTTTTATCAGAACGAATATTTCGAGAGTCCGAAAAAAATAGTCCCGGTTAATCGAGGTTATTGAAATGAAATAGGCTTCTTCCCATTATTACATACTAAGTACATACCAAATTGTACTCTATCCAATTGCAAGTCTCCATCTCAATTTTTTCGGGAGATAGTGCGTTTACAGACACACAGACACACAGACGGACAGCAATTTTTTTTTTCTAAAAAAATGTTTTTCGGAATCTCCAGTGTCTGAAACGTATAAATCCGTCAAATTTTTTTTTTCGATTTTCAAAACGATTACGAGACTTAACCTATACTACGTATGATGGGTAAGTAAAAAAAGAAAAAGAAAAAGAAAAAGAAATTCTATGTATTTCGTCTTCATATTAAAATATAATAATAAATAACATTACTGAACTGAATTATTCGAACACTAAAAACATCTGAGAAACATCTTATGCCAGGAACAAGGTTCGAGCACACGTTTTTTTAGAGATACAGAATTAATTTTTCTGGCGCCTTAGACGCCTCGGCCATCTGGACTTCGCTCAAAGTCTCTCTGAAATGAAATCAATCCTTAATTGATTCCCCACACCATTTAGCGAAAGGAAAGCACAATAACAGGGTAGCAAGTGGTCAGGGAAAAATACAGTCAAAAAAATTGATAGACACCAGTATATTCTTATAGAAAAATTTATGTGGATTATTCGATCAAATAATCAATTTGAATTTTTCTATAAGAATATACTGGTAATTATCAAATTTTTTACTGTATTTTTCCCTGACCACTAGCCACCCTGAATACAGTGCTCACTGCGCGCTCAGACCAGCCGAAATAGGTCTTAACAGATTAAATATGAGGGGGGTAGAATGACAGTGGAGTAAGTCAAGATTTAGTAATATGAGAAGTGAAGGGTTTTGTGAAACTTGTCGTATTGCTGTTGCATTAAGTGGTCCAACTTGTTTTGCCCTCTAGCAACTCCATAAGTGACCTATGACTTATTTGAGTGTCGCACTGAACAGAAATTAATATACGTTCAGTGAAAATATGATTATCTAGATTTCTCAAATTTTTTATTTACTCCACTGTCATTCTAACCCCCAAATATATAGATGTTAAAACTTATTTTAAACTACATAAAAAATACAAATCAAGTATACCTTTTACAGGGTTCGTAAGCTTTTACCACAATTTTCAATAGAATTTTTCTATTTAATATTTAAATAACAGAAATTGTAGGCACTTCGTTTAATTACAGGATTTGTAATATTTTTCTGCATTTAAATAAGGTGAAAAATTCTATTAAAAAATTGCGGTAGAAGCGTACGAACCCTGTTTTAGATATGACATTTATTTTTACGAGGGGCTGTATATATATTAAATATGAAAATTAATTTTTCAAACGTCCCGCTTGTCCTATAACTTATATTTAGAAAAATGACACGTGTCTAGGAAGGACACTAAAAATAAATCTCTTTTACAGAACTAACATTTTGGAAATTGTACGTCAAACGTGACAAATGAGGTGCTTTCGTACTACAACTATTTTTATAAATATTCAGATCTTGGTGCAATAGCTGTTGTTACTACTCTTAAGCAAAAATGCATGAATACAAAATTTATTTTATGTGAAGATTTTCATATTATAATAGATATTAATTTTATTTAATGAAGTTAAGTTTCAATACATTTTTACAAACAATTAATTACAATTCTATTACATTAAAATTATTCTATGCGAAGATATCCAATACAAGACAATGTAAAAAAATCATCGTTATTATTTCAGTGAAATGAATTATATCGTCTGTTATGATTAATTTCCGTAAAAAATAAGTACATTTTAAGTTGGCAACATTTTATCTTTTGTTGACATTAATTGTAAATTCCAATGGGTAACTTGAGCCAGGCTTCGAAAATTGCAAAACTTGAAATTCATATTTAGAATTTTTTCCATTTAATATCTATTCCTCCGGAAACATCTATCCAAAAAAATTGTAAGTAGATTATATGATTGCTATTATTAAACAATTTTAGTATACAAATTCTCTTTTTAAATTCAGTAATACGGAAATAATATGACTTCATCTTAATTATGACGTAATCACCATGGCAACCTAGAATCATTGCCTATCATGGGATATCAGTGAATTAATTACGTTTGATAGGGTTTAATAGAATGAAGGAAACTGTATTAATATCTTTTTAAGTTTTGATTCGATTTTCATAAAAGTTGAAATGACTCGACAAAATTCTGCAACGATTATATATATTAAATTTATAACCATTCGGTTGGGTAGTTTTTACGCTGTTATATGCGGATAGACGGGCCAGATGACGACTATAGGTGCTACATATTTATATAATTACGAACGCACCTAAAAACGGAAAGACGCGTTTAAGACGTGTCATCAACGGTTTAAGAGATAAACTTCATTACCTTTCCTTTGAATAACTGTGTGTAAAATTTAAGATTTTAGTTATAAAACTAAAAGAGTAAGAATATCTTAATAATAAAAAACAAATAAACGCTCAATGAATCAGTATAAAATATATGCGGTATATTTTTGTACAAAAATCAAGAAAAACAACCTTTGCTTAAACAACTGTAAATAAGTTTAAACTTGCAGATTTAAGATCATCATAAATGAATAAAACTAAAAAATGCAAAAATATAAATATCTGATAATAAAAATACTTAATGAAATGTCTCAAGTAAAGGAAGAAGCTAAGACATTTTGTAAATTAAATTAAAACATATATTAAAGGTCTTTTTCAGTAAATAAATTGAAAATAGAAAAAGAGTTCCTAATTAATGGAAATATCTTAAATATCTAAATAAAAAAAGTCTTTAAGAGAATTTTTCTTGAAAAGAATTTCGCTTAAATGAAAAAAAAAATAATGTATTTGCAACTTTTTTACAGAAAATAATGCTGAAATACTATATATATATATATATATACATGGTATTTCAGCATTATTTTTATTCATATTTTATTTAACATTTTTATTTAATTTATTCATATATACATATATATATATATATATATATATATATATATATATATATATATATATATATATATATATGTGTGTGTGTGTGTGTGTGTGTATATGAATAAAAAATGCCTTAAATATGTTGCTAAAATACATAAATTAAATGAATTTGTAAACAAACAAAATTTTTTTGTGACGAGCTACTGCAGTAAATTTATGTTTATATTTTGGTTATATTGATAGATTGACGAAATTCTAAGCTCGTGAATAAAACAAATATGTTTAAAAAAAATTGCAAGCAATGCATTTTTTAAAAACAGAAATCAATTTCTAGAAGCTTCAAATATGCGAACACAAAATTACAGCTCATTCCGCAAAGTAGTCATCCTTACAAAAACTACCCGCATTGCCGTCTGTTTTGCAACAATTAACGCCTTTAAGACGTGAATCATTTAAAGATATAGGGTGTCCCAAAAGTCTGTGTACAACTTCAAAAATCTATTACAAATAATAATAGGCCTACAGCAATATCAAGATGATATTTCAATTCAATCCACGAATGTTTTTCATGCTAACATCAACAGTAGCTACTGCTGTTTGAATCTTTTGTTTCAATTCAATGATACTATTAACTTTTGTTCAGATTTCATCAAACAGTTGCAACTACTGTTGATGTTAGCATGCTGAAACGCACGTGGATGGAATTGGAATATCGACTTGATATTCTTCGTGCAACGAAAGGATCTCATGTACAAGTATACTAAGGTAACAGGAAAAAAAACTTTTTAAGTTACTCTATGTACTGTTGTAATTATTTTTGCTGTAGACCTATTATTATTATTATTATTTTAATAAATTTTTGAAGTTGTACGGAGACTTTTGGGACACCCTGTATTTTCATTTTTAATACCAGTAATTCCATATAGTATTTTTTGCCTTATTTAATCCAACAATTCTATGATTAGACAAAGCAAAGATTACGACTGAAATATTATGGTACTGAAAGACACACCCTGGGACGTATACGTGACACCCGTTCTGATGAGGTGAATAATGTATCCCACATTAGAACTTCCGAACTTTAAACATGCATAATTCCTAAAGTACTTGACCAAATGACTTTCCGCTTGGTATCCGAAGGTAAATGTTACCAAATCATTCAAATATGATGTCAAAATTAGCTGTTTGTATTGCAAATTTTCAAGTTTGGTACAATTTCTATATGTAGATGACTCCTAAGAAAGATTTAAGTATAGAATTAATTAGTAGACATTATTACTAATCGCGTGCTACCAATCACATTGTGATATGAGGATTTGCGGCAGAGTTATTAGGGTGTGATTACTTTTTTTCAGGACTTTACATCTTTGGATTTGATTTAAATTGCAGAAAATATACAGTTTTCTTCAAGAGTGAAATGCGATGAAGCATTCTCGGAATTGGACTATTGTTTGTAGATTATGAAAGTGAACCTCAGCAAAGCTTTTTTAATTTGCACATGGGTGACATTTTTTAGAAAATAATAATTTACATTTTTATAGAACTGTAAAATTTGCAATTTTTTTTTCATATTCTAAAAAAAATCTTTATGTTTTTGAGCAAAATAAACCTTATTATCGTTTAGAAAATTTTTGAACCAATAATTTTTCTGCTTTTTTTATTTTTCTTTACCTAGTTGTTTTATTTATTATTATTCGCTGAATACTTAAAATATAAGCTGATTTTTTTTTGTACTATTTCTATATAAAAAGAAAATTTAAAAAATGAAAATCCTATTAATCTAAGTTTCAACTGGCGGTTTAACTTTTCAAATAACACTGATTGAAGCGATCACTGATAAATTTTCGTCATAAATTTGAACAGAAACTAAAAGGCTATCTGTTAGTTTTTGAAAATCATTAAATCAAAACACATTAAAAATTAAAATTTTGAAGTTTTAAATTTTCACTAAGATTTCTAAAGAAGAAATCTAAACACGATTAAACTAATGTAACAAAGCTTATTAAACCATCACAGTACATAAATTGGAGTATTTGTTTACATATGGGTAAAATTCACTATTTTAAATTTTTTTCTACCAGTTTTACGAAATCTAAAACTTTATCAGTGATATCAGCAGCCTTTGACAGACTTATCTTTCCTTGTTATCTTAGTGGACTTTATACCCTAAAATATTCAATACATTCCTGAATCAGGCTTTGGGAAAATGGGAATTGTGCTTTTAAGCGCATATCATAAAATTAGCGGCTCAGGTTGAAATTTCCTCTATCGAGCCTTAAATTACACTTTTAATGGCTACTTGTGTTTTAGATTTAATCTCTTAAGTACAAAAGAATCAAAGACAAAAGACAGTTACTGGATTGTCATTTTAACTTAAAACTCTTTTACATGAATTCATGTGTTTTATAATATAAAAAGAAATAAAATTTTACAACATTATAATTCGAGAAAATTATTATGCCATACGGGTGTGTATTTTTATATTGTAAAAAATATTTTACTTCCAGATTACTTATTTCGTGAAATATTTTAGGCCCATTTATATAAAATTCCTAAATCATTTGATGTTAAATGCAAAATATACGTACTTTATAATAAAATGTATTATACAGATTTTATTAAAACTTCCCTACCATCAAAAGAAAATTGAGAAAATAGGAGAAAAAGGGGGCACATTTGAACAACACCCATTTCATCTAATTAACATCAGGTAAAAAATCTTTTAAAAATTGTTAATAGTTGATATTAATCTTATAAAAAATTTACAATTTTAAAAGATTTTTATCTGATGTTAATCAGATGAAATGGACGTTGTTCACATGTACCGCCTTTTCCCCTATTGGCTCAATATTTTTTTGGATGTAAGGAAGAAGTTATATTAAAATCTGTATAATATATTTTATTATAAAGTACGTATATTTCGCATAAAATATCAAACGATTTAGGAATTTTATATAAATGTTAATCACATAATATTGATTACATGTGATTACATGTTGATCACCGATGATAATCAAATGAAATGGGCGTTGTTCACTCATGCCCCCTTTCCCCCAACTGTTCATATTGCCAATAACTTAACCAGTATTAGCGTTATTTAATTAAATATTCATAACATTGGAATAAAATATTCCCAATATTGCGTTTTACTATTTCCAAATATTGCTGTTTAAATGCTGCATTATAATGCAATTTAACTTTAAATGGAAGTTTGTAAAAATGTAAAATGTTAAAATATATATTTAAAAAAAAAAAAAAAAAAAAAGATTTTTTTCTTTTTTTTTGTGAAGTTATTTTATCGACTTTGTTTTTTATGCTTGCCTGATATTTGATAAATACAAGATAACTTTTGAGATTATATCTTTTTTACTAGCTGTTTACATAATAAAGATATTTACATTTTCTAATCGAAAATTTTCTTATCACTATTAAAATATTTTGAACAAAGTTCTTCAAAGGATTATTTTTAAATGAACTTAAGAAAAATTACCTTGCAATATTTTAAACTAAGGGACCCATTCTGTCATATTTTTAATGTAAACATTATCAGTTAACCCTCCGCCAACTAGAGGGGTCCAATGGATCCACAGGTATATTCAAAATGACTATTTGAACCAGAATTTATTTCATAAAATATTTTACATATAAACCACAGATAACTAAAGTAAATAAAAAAATTAAATTGATTTAAATAAAAATTCTGGTGTGAAATGTTTTTATCAAGGCTGGCTAAAATTTCCGGTAGTTCTAGGGTTAAAAACGCGAAAAAAAGAAATAAAAAGAGAAGTTGTTTTCTACGCCTTTGGCATGAAAATTTTCAAATGCAGTAAAACTTTAACAAATTATAACACCTTGTAATAATATATTTATTTTAATTGCTAATAGGAGTAAAATAAAAACTTTATAAACAGTAAAATAAATTTTATTAGACAGTTGACATGTTTCGGCTCCATCGGAGCCATTATCAAAACAAATATGACTATTCTACAACTGCACGGATATGAACACAATTTATAATGGCTCCGATGGAGCCGAAACATGTCAACAATCTATTAAAACTTAATTTACTGTTTATAAAGTTTTTATTTTACGCCTTTTAGCAATTACAAGAAGTATACAGTGAAACTTGTTCAAAGCGGAATCGCAAGGGACCGAAATATTTTACCTAATTAGACAGATTTCCACATTATACAAAATGATACATGATGCTTACTATGTTGCCGTTCAGGCCGGACTATAACGTATATTTACACACTATACAGTCTCCATCTGTTAAAGGTTTCAGACCCGCCAACCTATTAGTACTGCTGATATTAATGCAAGTTGGACATCGCCAACGCTACGATGCAGCAGCTGGATGCTGACAAAATCGATCTGGGAAGCATTTGGTTCTCCGATAAAGCGTATTTTTCCCAGGACGACTTCGTCAATAAGCCGAACTGACGCAGTTGGAGAATGGAAAATCCCGATGTTGCTGTAACATCATGCCTTCATTACCCAAAAGTCATGCTTTGGGCAGTTTTTTCCTACAAAGGACTGGTTGGGTCATTTTCCAAAGGATTACAGCAGTGCTCTATCAGGGCATTCTGTGTGTATTTGTGGCGGTACAAATGCATTGGAGGACCGTGGGAACTCGTCGTGAGTCAACATAGTGCTCGTGCATATCGAACGGCAAAAGTTTCCCATTCACTCAACGAAAATTTCGATGATCTTGTCATTGCTCTGCATTATTGCAAGCATACAGGAATGGCCTCGCTATTCGCCTGATTTTATTCCCTGTGAATTTTTTCCTATGAGGACATCAAAGACTAGCTGTGCTGCCAAATTCCGCAAACGAGTGCCGAAATGAAACAGTACATCTCTGCTGCATGTGAGACTATTCCGACTGTAATGTTAGCACGGGTTTCTGCGAATTTTCTTCTCAGAGTGCACCATGTTATTGCTGCAAATAGTGGATATATTGAAAATATCGTTATTGTTATTTAGTTTTTGCAGATTTCTTCGCAACTTCTTCGTGCGGTTTTTTTTTTTTTTAGTTTTCCCACTTAGCAGCGCCATTTTTTGGTAAACTTCGAAACTAAATTTGAAATTCTGTATGAATGAAAATTTGCTGGATTCCCAAGTAGAATGTAACAAACGGTGCATTTTTATCGCTTGCCGTTTTTCTTTAATAATTTTTTCAAATGCACCCGTCATTTTAGGACACACTGTATATAATGTACTATAATAATTATAATAGTGCATAATATTATATACACTGCAGTACAATAGTACTAAATTATAGTTATTTTATTATATGCGAGGCGAGTTCGGAAAGTAATATCCGTTTGGATATAAATAAAAAACCTGGATACAAAAAAATATTTTATTACATACATCTTAAAACTACAGCTTTTCATTATTTCTCAACATAGTCGCCATTTAAGTTTAAGCATATGTCATAATGTTTCACTAATTTACAAATTCTTTTTTTTTTTTAAATCGGCCACCGGGTATACCTTTCAAGGCATTTTGAATTCGTCACCGTCATCGAAGTGCTGCGCAAATCACTTCTTCATGTGAGTGAAGAGATGAAAATCACTCGGCGCTAAGTCCGTGTTATAAGGGGGATAATAAAAACCAACCCATTTGAATTGATTCAAAAGTTATAGAAATTTTCGAGCACTGTGAGGGCGAGCGTTGTTGTGACGATGACAATGATGAAATGTATTGACGATGAATGTCTGCAACTGAAACGTTACCGAAACGATACCGAAAGAAATCTTATTAAAACAGGCACCTCTCATTTGGAGGTATATTTTATTGCAGCACTCGTGTTTTGAGGTTATAACAAGCAAATGGGCGAAAGAACTAGGTTCACACTGTCACAACTGGATGCTTTTGCTTAGTAAGTCAGAGATCACGCCGATGTAATAATGGCAGCGCTCCATTCACTACTACCAATGCCACACTACAACGGCGGTTTTTTCCGAATTTGCCTACTTTATCTGAGTAGATATCCTCAATGATGACATTCTTGCAATGATGCACATTGTTAAATCCTGTATGTTTACCTATCATTACATTATTATCCTTACACTACAACATGCAGCAATGTTTAGAGATATACACATACAAAGCAAGACAGAAAATCACGAAGCAGAGCTAATAAGCCTTTTTTAACTACTATGGGGATTCTTTTTATGGGGACACTTTCAATTTCAAAACTGGTTCCGAAAGCGAAAATATCCCTATAAATTAAACCTGCAAACAAAATCGAAAAATTAAGAAGCAGCTATTGTAGAGATCGACCTCAGATATCCAATGGAAAAAAAGTCATTTAAAAATATTGAAATTCAAACCAGATATTTTAAAAAAAATTGTCACATAGGATTAACATTAGCGAGCGGTGCGTTCGGGTCCGATTGTGCGGCCGCAATTGCTTCCTAATTAGCAACTAAATTTCTATTCTAACAATTAGCACCTGTTACTTTGTTATAGTTCGTGATTTCATTCTATTTCCATTGGGATGACAGCCTGGAGAATGGACGATTTGGAAAGGGAATTTATTATTTATGTATTATATATTTTATTACAATCCAGCATTATGCAAGTGGTTTTTGACGAATTCTTTAATTTTTGCTTTCCATTTCCGCGTTAGGCAGATTTCGTTTTATGCAAAATAATTAATGATATGTTTTCTGTTTTCTCTTTCGGGATCATTAAATTAGTTCGTCATTATTGGAGAAGTTTCCACTTTATCCGCATTCCAACTTGGACAAGTTTTACTGTATTAAAACATCGGGTTGAAATAGTTTAAAAAAAATATTCATTATCTATAAAATATTTGTAATAACATTAAAGACATATAAATAAAGCTTACATACTTCCTATTATATTTCATTTGAAAATGTTTTATGCAATAAATAAATGCATTATATGATATGTTAATCATATTGCAGTTAAAACTAATAACAACTACAAAAGACAAGAATATCAAACATTTGTGTTTATATAGTTAAATTTGCCAAGTTTTTAGTTTTATTTAAGAATAGTCCATTAAACGTTTGTATAATATCTAAAATAAGGATTATTTTTTAACATGATATATCCAGTATTACGCAAATTATTACAGGCAGTAAAATGTATTGTCATATTGCACTTTAAATCACACAGTCTGATTAAATTATTCTTATAAATTATAATATTTACCAATGTTTAACCACTTTCAAAGTTATCATGATTAAATAATCACCCTTTGATACAACAACGTCAGCAACTTCATCCAAACAGTGGTGAATTCAGGGGATGTCTCGTAGGGGGGGGGGGAATTAAAGGACGTGAATTTTTGTGTATATATATAGCCAAAAATGCGAATTTCCCCACCCCCATCCGAAGCTTCAAAACTCCATCTGATGTCTGAACTTAATACTGCATCTAAAGCACAACGTGGCCTAATTTTGTTAAATCCTAGCTAATCCTTATCCAGTTATGAAACATTTTTTTTAATACAATCACTTTAGGTATATAAGTCATACAAAGTCATAAATACATGCTCAATGGATCTAATATATCATTTTACTTTCCATTCGAAAACAAGCTCAAAGACGAATGTTTACTATATTCCAAATTTAACACCATAATTAACTTGGTATGTCTCCTTTCCCTTTTTGTTAACTAGAAGTAAAATGTTACGGTCTATCCTATTACAGGAATTAGTATTCTAGTACAAATTTATTGTTATACAGCCCTTTAAGTTCAAATAATAAAAACTCATTCAAATGTTCATACAAATAATAATTGTAACCAATTTTTAATAATTCCCAAAGCTAACATGATTGAATAATCATGTTTTTATACAACCAGCATTTTAAATAATTCTCAAAGCTAACCTGATTAAATAACCATGCTTTTATACAACCAGCTAAGTTACTTTATATTTTAAAAACAGTATAGCATAAATTTATAAAATTTTCTTGCTATAATACTTATCTAGTTACGGAACAACTAATTTAGTCTAATCATTTAAAATGCGTAATATAATTCAAGTCACACAGCTTCATAAACGTGTATCTTTCAACCTAATTTATTAATTTACTTTCCCTTAAAAAAGGAGCTCAAAAGCAAACAGTTACTATTTTCAAAATTTATCATTATCATTAAATTTTAACGCTTCGTTTTGTATCTAGAAACATACAAACAGCAGGCACTTAAAGTTTAAATAATAAAATCGCATTCAAATGTTCATACAAATAATAATTTTAACCAATTTTTAATAATTCTCAGAGCTAACATGATTAAATAACCATGCTTTTATACAACCAGCTAAGTTACTTCATATTAAAAACAGTGTAGCATAAATTTATAAAACTTTCTTGCTATAATACTTATCTAGTTACGGAACAACCAATTTAGCCGAATCATTTAAAATGCATAATATAATTCAAGTCACACAGCTTCATAAATGTGTTATCTTTCGCCATTCATAAATATGTGCTCTCTCGACCTAATTTATCACTTCACTTTCCGTTCAAACAGAAAAAAAAAGCAAACAGTTACTATTTTCAAAATTTATTACTATCATTAAATTGAAAAATCTCCCTTTTCCTCTGGGAAACTACCAGCAACAGACCCTTAAAGTTTAAATTATCAAGCCTCATTCAATATTCACTCATACAAATATAAATAAGACCATTTCCCAAATTTTAATCATTTTCAAAGTTAACATGATTAAATAACTCCGTTTTGATACAACTAGCTCAGTTACTCCATATAAACGGCAGTGCAGCATACACATATAAAATAATTATTTAATCCAATCATTTCAGATATATAATATAATTCAAGTCACATAGCTTCATAAACGTCAGTTCTCGCGACTCAATTTATCATTTCTAATACCAATCTCTCCGTTCAAAAAGAAGTTTAAAAGGGAGCTGTTACTATTTTCCAAATTTAACACCATCATTAACTTGGAATGTTCCTTTTCCCTCTAAAGACCTAGAAACAGCATGTTCTGATTGATCTCATTACAGGATTTAGTATTGAAGATCAAATTTATTTGTTATTACAACAGATTAAATGATAAAATCTCATACAAATAATATGTTTTAGACCAATTTATAATAATTTTCAAAGCTAAGATGATTAAATAACTTCACTTAGATACAATTAGCTGATTTGCTACATATAAAAGACAGTGTGGCATAAATTTATAAAAATTCCTCCCTAATCCTTAACCAGTTATGAAACAAATAATTTAATCCAATCACTACAGATGCATAATATAATTCAAGTCACACAGTTTCCTAAATAGGTGCTCTCTCGACCTAATTTACCACTTCACTTTCCATTCAAAAAGAAGCTCAAAAGCGAGCGGTTACTATTTTCCAAATTTAACGCCATAATTAACTTGGAATGTTCCCTTTCCCCTCTAAAGAGCTAGAAGCAACAGGTTCCGATCGATCCAGTGATGGTCCCGCTGATCCCGAAACTTCTACACAGACGCGCATCCCAAATCCCTTTGCGAGGCGAAATCGGGATTTTCTGGAATTGGAAATGGAAACGAAAGAATTCTGAATGCGCGAAACATTTTTCCTCGGAATTTGTTTTGCTGAAAATAATACCTTTCCAAACTACATTTTTGAATAAATTACATAAATTTTGATTGTTTCTGCAGTGGGAAAGATGTATTTCCCAAGGAAATGTTTTATCTAAAGTACAATAAAAATTGGTTTTGAAAATATAAAGGTGAAATTATTGGATAAAATGCATTTCCCCATTCAACACATTTTTGATGCAATCATATTTATTCTTAACAGAAAAAAATAGATTACTTTGATGCTATGTAAACTAATATTTAAATAAAGAAACTGCAAATAAAGCAAGTGTTAAACAAAAAATACCAGACTGCATAAAAGATTTAATTTTTATTTCTCTCGATACATAGTAAATTGACAAATGGACTTATTTTGTGAAATACAAAATTCAATTTATTACTAACACTAATACATTTTAGACTGTATTTAGTTAGATATACTGCAATGTGTAATCAAATGGCGAAACTAAAACTATATATCGTATATTCTGGTGTATAATCCACCCTTTTGAAACAAAAAAAGTCGGTAATTGTACGTTAAACGTGACAAATGAAGTGCGTTCTTACTATAACTAGTTTTACAATGTAAAAAAATCATTGTTATTATTTCACTGAAATGAATTATATCTTCTGTTATGAGCAAAATGAGCATACCTTTCTTTTCTCTTATTACATATGCCATGTTTACAGATGCGAATTTTATTTTATTTTCGACAACAGATAGCGCTTCAAAATTCCCCATGATGATCTTGTTTTGCGAATGATTACCTCCATGGTTTAATATTTCTATGATTCATGATGAACGAATCCCTTTTGTTTATTTACTTTAATGGATATTGGGATAAATATTGGGCTGTTAACCTAATTTCAACTGAAGTTATCTCAGAATCTATATATTTTTTAATGTAACTCATCTCTGAAAAAAAAACAATTTTTTTGAACGATCTTTCTAAAAATGTAACTTTTATGCAATTTTATTCGAAAAAATAATTTTGAATAAAAATGGCCGCCTGGCATATGAAAAAAGAAGTGGTTAGCCCGTATTTGTTTTCCTCAGTCACATGACTTGTGCTTTTATTATATAGTTTATATGATAGGATTTAATAGAATGAAGAAAACTTTTATTAATATCTTTTTAAGTTTTGATTCGTTTTTCATAAAATTTGAAATGACTCGCCAAAATTCTGCAACGATTATATATATTAAATTTCAAACTATTCGATTGGGTAGATTGTGCGCTGTTATATGCGGACGGACGGACCAAACGACGACTATAGGTGCTAAGAATTTATATAATTACGAACGCACCTAAAAATTGGTCAAATTTTAAAGATTCGTGTTATACGCCGGGTATAAAAATGAAATCTTAAAAATTAAGTATGAGATTTTTATATTAATGAACAAGAGAAGAAGGGTGATTATTTGAATGAATGAGAGCACGATTGCAAATGTTTTGTGGGGATTCAAGAGGATATACTAAGGCGTGTCAATAGTTAATTCAAAGGTTATGTGTACTGAAATTAATTAAACTGTCAAAACTGAAAATATTTGTAAACTAAGGTATAGAAATTAACAGTGACATCTGAACGCATGTGCCCAAAGTACTACCCAAAGAAAAGGCCAGATACCGACAATGTTTTTTTTTTCTCTAGTTTCAAGACTAGAGATATTTTTAGGACAAGATACAGCATTGTCATTAAAAATAATGTTAATTAAATACAAGTTCACATTTTTAAAATTTTACACAGTAACAATTATTAATATAGTGCTGTTACTAAAAATCTTAATAAAACTTAATTAAATAAATATAGCCTTTCATTAGGAAGTGATCTTGAAATTGGAATCGAACTGAAAATCAATATTTTTAAGGGAAAGAAAACCAAAACCGAAACGAAATATTTTTACTAAACCAAAACGACAACCAGTAAAAAAAAATATATATATTACGGTTCAAGACCCTGGTGAACTCTCTTAAAACGAAAGAGTGGATTTTGCTTCTCAGAAAAGAGCTCTAATTTATTGGATCGTGAATGAGTTGATTTTTAAATGTTTCACTCATCATGATTTGAATTTTTATTTTCCTAATGCACTCCAGAAGGGCGAATACTAAACAACTCATCTCGATAAAAAAGCACTCATTGGCGAGCGGAAATCCAGTAAGCTGACGTAGTTGACGTGACCTCACTGTCCCCATATCCGCTGAGCAGACGACAGACGTGTGGTGTGTAGTACGCGGCTAAGAGCACGTTGTTAAAATTTTAAAGAAAGAATACTTGAAAAGGTAAGAATTTCTGCTGATTTAAATACTCTAATTATGCTTTTTATAATGATTCTGTTTTATATTAATTGTTATTTTATATATGGCGTGATATTTTTCAGTTTATATCAATATTTTTATTAAATATGTCTTAACCCTAACATTTAGGACTATTTATACGAGCGAACATTTAGAGATATTTTAAGTTGGAAGGATAAATATTAAAAAATACTCCAAAATATAATGAAATAAATCCTTTGCCTCTCCATTATGTTTTTTTAATGTTGTTTCGATAAATATGATTTATATAAATAGCATTTAGTAGCAATTTAAACTTTTAAAGAAAATATCTTGGCGGTACGTTTGTTTATATAGTCAGGGGTCGATGCAAGTTTTTTATCTTGGGGCCCATTTTGTGAAAAGTAAAGGTTATTTTTGTGAAATTTATTATATTTTTGTGAAAAATAACATTTTGTAACGAAAGTTGAAATCCAGCTAATCAAATTCGAACCAAGCATTTATAAACAAAAAGTTTTTTAAATCCTTTTGCTGAAGTTTTTCTCTTTTTTGAACTTGTTTGTTTACAAATTACACATTTTAAAACATCATAAAATAATAAATAATAAGTTTTTATGGAATAGAATTTTGTGAAAGGATCAATTTTAGTAAAAGGAATTTTGTGAAGGGGTCCCATTTTATTAAATTGATTTTTGTGAAGGGGAATTAAGTAGGCCAAAAATTTTTTCTGGATCGAGCCCTGATAGTATATATTTTTAGCGATGTTTCATAACTCTAACTTTTATAATACTATAAATTGAAAATTGACTTGTCTGACTTTAAAAATATTGTTTTAAAGTAAACAAATTATATTTCTTATTTTATTCTCAGTCTGAATTATAATATTTTAAAATATACTTGATTTATGAAACTGTATAAATCCCATATTTTTTATCATATGTTGTTAAAAATAAGGTAAATATCTACATTCCCGGATATTCACGGTGTGAATATTCCTAAATAGTATTAGGATTAAAACATATTTAATGATAATATTGATATAAACTGAAAAATATCATGCAATGTATCGAATAATATTGCATAGAAAACATAATCATTATAACAAAATAAAAAAAAAGATTAAAATATTTAAATCAGCAGAAATTCTTATCTTTTCAAATATTCCTTTTTGGGTCGGGAGGGGGGGGGGGGGGATATATATTTCAAGCAGCTCAGAAACAACAAAAAAGAAAAAAAAAGATACTTTTCACTTAATTGTTGAATATATACATATATGTAAACATAAATATGTATACATTCAATATGCAAATTACTTTTTTTTTTCTAAAATAATAATCTACCTGTTCATGAAATTTATTATTTTACAATGAATTATTACATTTTACCATGAATTTTAATTCTCCTTCCCCTCCTCAAGTATGAGTTAGTTATAAATCACTCAAGTGCTACTGGATTTAACCTTCATCAATTTGATTTCACTCAAGTATGAGTAAAATAGAGATAACTCAATCATGAGTTGCTTAAAAAGAACTCGTTCACTCGAGTTGTTTCAACTCTTCATGAGAAGCTGACTTTCAAATCGTGAGATGAGTGGATTTCGGCTCAACTTGAGTTATTTTGGCTCTTTCGTTTTAAGAGAGAAACCACCAAGCCATTTTGATTGTAGGTTGGTTGATGAGACAGCTCTATTAAACAAATTAGTCATGTTTTTGTACTGCTGACCAAAATTGTACTTTCCCAAATTTCGAATATTATTTCATGATTTATTTGTTTCAATTGTATTTTTCACTGAATTAGTAGTTATTTTAATTGAAATATATTTCTTTTGCGTTAAAATAATTTATTTAGCAATTTAAAAATAAAATAGAATTCTAATCAATCATATCATGCGATTTTATAAATTGGTTGAACACATATATTGGGCGCCAGTGTTGACCCTTCTAGTTGAAGTTTTAATAGTGAAATAGTAATAAGGAGTCTAACACTAGTCACGTAAAGATACTCGCAAGCTAATGTTAAACCTATAGGAGCGTTATTTTCAAATTTCTCGTTTGCATTTCAATATTTTTAAATGATTTCTTTTTGCATAGATTAGTTGAGGTCGATCTCTAAATGGGCCCCTTTTTTACTTTTTCGATTTTGGTTGCAGATTTTTTTATGAGATCATTTTCTATTTCACAACCGGTTCCGAAAGTGAAAGTAAACTCATAAGATAAAAACTGCAAGCAAAATGACAAAAGTAAAAAGAAAGCCCGTTTAGAGATCTCAGCTATCTTATACAAAAAATTATTTAAAAATATTGAAATACAAATGAGAAATATATAAAGAATACTTTCATAGGTTTAATATTAGCGTACGAATGCTTTCGTATTACAATTGACTCTTAATAATTCTGACATCCATGTGCGAGAGTCACACGACAAAGGTTCTAGAAAGAAGGTAAAAAACATTCATGAAATATTATGATACTAAGAATATTAAGGAAAGATCATGTGTAATATCTGTTAAATCACAATATCCTCTTGCTGGTAGATGGAATGGATAGTTGTTACGGGATTAAAAAATCTCATTCTTGAACAATGTAGTCTTCAGCAGTGATATTACTATAGCGTCTAGAAGACATAGTGTGGCAAACGGCTATCCCAGTAATGCTTAAAAAAGTGCTAAAAATTTTGAAGCCGATAAATGTCGAACGACGAGGAACGATAAATGTCGATAGCAACGACATCTGGTAGCTCAAACATAAACGTTGTATATCGTCTAGAAGATACTTATACGATGATGTTTACGTTTGAGCTACTGCATGTCGCTGCGCTGCGATAAATATACTTATCGTTCAGCATCGTTCGACATTTATCGTTTTCAATTTTTAGCACTTTTTGGAATAGCCAGTTGCCAAATTATATTTTCTAGACGCTATAACAATATTAGAATAAATAATGAAGTGGTCTTTAGAGGATCCTTCCATGAGAATGAAATAAAACACGTCATAAAGTAAAATATGCATTAAAATTATCTTTTAAATGCATAATAATAAAAGAAAATCTCTAAACCAACATAGGTGAATAAAGCACTGGACTTTACTATTAGATATTTGATACATTTTATTATCTTATTCAAACAATGCCACGAGTTGTAAAATTTGTAAATGATCTTTACAGAAGAGAGAAAACGGACGACTTGTAAAGGAACGTATAAAATTTCTTCTTGGCATTTTTGTGGCACAGACGGTTGTGTTTGGAGTACCATTTTATTCTGTTATTCATGTTTTTCTATTTTCTTTTGAAGCAAAAGCCTTGTTTAAGTCAAGAAGAGAATCATAAAAAGACTTCTTGAACTGTGACGACGAGGGAATAATTATGCAAATGCGTTCAGTTAAGGCGCTGGGTGACAATCTCGGAGCTTTAATCAAAGGACGTACATTTTCTTATTTGGTTGCTCGCATTTAAATGTGTAGTGAAGTCTTTTTTTTTTAAACAGCTGTACTAGAGTCCTTTATTGTATTGAAGAAATACAAATTCAAAAATTGAGCTTCTTTCGTTCAGCTCGCACGTATTGAAGTTTAGTCTAACCTAAATATTTCTTTAAAGAAATATAAATTTCACAATATGAATTAATTTTGTATTACATTTGTTATGTAACATAAGAGTTGTGAAACTCTTTAGAGGATGGGATGGTGTTATTAAGCATCGGCAATTTTTCGCAATATAGTTTTGAAAAGAGTGCATTCAAAAAAGAACTTTTGATGGAAAAATGATAGGAACACTTGTTTTCTTGGAAGAAAAACAGTTTAACCCTTTCAGGGCCAATATTTTTAATTTATATTGGGGGAAAATTACATTTAGATTTAAAAAAAATTAAAAGTGGCTATCCAAATCACAAACGTTATAAGGTTTTCCGAAATTTAACGAATATGTCACTTAATGAAATTTAACGAACATAGTTATTTTTAGTTGTATAAATATGACAATAGGCTAAAGAAGAATTTTTGAACACGTTTGGAGAATGTTAAATTACAACAATATTAAATAGACTTAGCAACTTTCCAGTGTTTTATATTTTTTTATCATAACCTTTTGTTTCGGAAAAGTAGCATCTATTTTAAATTCAAAGAATGAAACGTATGTTTGTAATAAAAGATTCACCAAAGTTGCGAAGAGTTTTAAGCAAATGTTTTATTTTTGTTTTATTACTAAATGCTGAAACATAAAGGAAGTGGTAATAAAGTATGTATCATTACTTCATTCAGATAACAACAAATAGAATTGTTAAAACAAAAAACAAAAATCAATTTAAATAGACCGGTACTTTTAAGTCCAGTTAGTCCAGAAAGGGTTAACACCTTCGGGATCAGCGAGCATCCAATACACGAATTTTATTCGGTTGGCACCACTTTTTTTTTATAGCTATCTTTACTTATTTCATCACGGAAATGCCCTAAATAAATAAGGTAAGTATTGCTGTTCTTTATTAATGGTACTAAAAACAATTGCTGCATGCACCTTTTGAAGATGCATATATGCATCCATAGTCCCGAAAAGAGTTAAAGGAGACGTTCCATCATATAATGTATATGATTATTACTATTAACCCCTTAAGCACCATATTCAATTTAGTGATAGTATGCTAAATACCAGATATATTACATTTCGTCAAAAGTAGTTTATGTCATTATTCTTAATTACGTATGAATTATTTAATTACATGTAATGTAAGGAGATGAAATAAAGGTTTATTTATATTATACAAACAGAAATAAGATTTGAAGTTTCAATCTTCATCGCTTGATTGAAATTTATCATCACTATCGTCTATGCCATCATCAAAATTAGGAACATAATTACTGCCCGTGTCTGACATAATTATTAGACAAACTTACTATCTATAAGAGATACAAACAAATACAAAACCAAAAATTAAACACTACAATTTACGAAAGACAACTGAACAGAATAACCAACGCATAAACAAATGAAAGACGGAGAAAGAAAGAAAGCAGCGGGAAAACTAATGAGTTTTTTGGACACGTAGCGCCATCTATTGGGTGCGAAAACAAAAATTGCGATAAAGTCCATACAAAAGCAATCACAATAGCGATTAGCGACGCAAAAAAGAAAATACAGAAACACCGTAGTATGGACTTAAAATGAGGACGTACGCACATACGTCCTGGTATTTCAAATAGAAGAATTCATGACGTACGCAGGTACGTCATGGTGCTTACGGGGTTAAATGTGTACGGTGTTCCAGTACCAGGTTTACAAAATTTAATAGGTGGTAGAGCCTGTTACAACAATCAATTTTTGCATTGTAAAACAGAATCCTAATCCATCTATTTATTCAAAAATGCAGGGCGTCTAACTTCAATCAGAACCCAGAATTTTTATCATAACTTTGATAATAGCAAAGATTTTTTTAATGAAATTAACAACAGATTTACTTTGCTTTATTCGAAATGTAATGGCATCGCAAAAATGGTATAGAGGTGATTACCATATAGGAAATAAACAGCGTTGTACTAGATGCTCTATATTTTCGAATATACTTGATATTATATACGGTGTCATTGATCAAAATACTGCGCATTTTCAGAACATTTTCAGATGTAATAGCAATTTGCGCACATCAAGGCAAAGTCTGTTAAATATTTTGTGAAAATAGCTTCATTATTGTTAAAGTTATGAATAAAAATCCGGATTCTGATTGGAGTGGGTATACTGTATTTTTGACTGATAGATTACGAACCAGGTTTCTCATACGCAGAGTGTTTATTGTGGAATGCTCTACACTGTAAAAAAAATAAACACACAAAGGCTTCTTAATCTAGGAAAGTATAATATAACCACGAATGAACATATACAATAACCTTTTCCGAGTTACCAACGATTTCGCAAAGATTTTGTTTATCCTTAGAAAAACCTCAGAAGCCAACATATTTTCGAAATTAAAAAAAATAGCTTTCACTTAATCATTTACTTTTCACATTACTTTTTAGTCTTGCATGTATAAATACAGTTAAGTAGCTGAAAATGTTTAATTGGGAATTTATAGCATCCCAAAAATCGATACTGTGGTTTGATAAAACTGATTAATACACAATAAAAAATACTTCCAAGCATTTCCGAAAATCAATGGCAGCAAAAGAAACATTGTTTTTTATATGCTTCTTTAAATCTAAAAAAATATATTAGTTTATGAGGAGTCTAAAGATAAAGAACACATTTCGAAATCATGGTAACTCGGAAGAGTTTATTGTATATTTTCGTACGTGGTTACTATTTTCATTGAGTAAGAAACATTTTTTTTTTTCAGTTACCGTAATTTCTGGTGTATAACCCGCGGCTCAAATAAATCTGTTGACCAGAAATTTTAATTTTATAAAATTTAACCTATTTCTTCTTTGATCTTATTTAACTTTATTTATTAAATAAAATTTCTGGTTTCAAACCGACTTAACTTAGCCACGATTTACACGCAGGAAATTAAGGTACTTTTGGCTGGATAAATGGATTACGACCCGGGTTTCTCATACGAAAATTACTTGTTGTAATGTACTTTACTATATCTTAAAGTTCGTAATCCTGGCATTTATATATCCTGTACTTTATTTGTATTGATTATTGTTGCTTCAGAGAGAGTATACAATTAGAACAACTTTTTCTTTAAACACTTATTCATTTTCATGCGTTATTTCGTATTATCTTAACCGGTGTAATAAAAAAATAAACGTATTTTTATTGAACTACAACTCAGATAAATAATTAGGTCTTGAAATCTCTTGATTTCAGTACTGTAAGATTATTGCAACAGAGATGAGCATCATCAGAAATTGCACAAATCTATGTTACTGACATCGACAAATGACTTACACGAAAAACAATTATAATGTTAAGATTATTAAAGAAATACATATGCTAAATCTGAGCTCATTAATAGTTTCTCTCCCAATTACTGAAGTTTAGACATTTTTGAATATTTCTTTAAGCAAATAAAATTCACGTTACTAGGAATTAATTTCGTAATACATTTATTACAAAAGATAAAGTTTCGAAATACTTAAAGTGGAAGGGAAGGTTTTACAAGGCATCGGCCATTTTTGGGCCATCTTTATTTAGTAAAGGGACATTCAGGCAGGAATTTTGAAGTAAAAATAATCCTAATGCTTTTTTTGTGGAAAGAAAACAGTTTAGATGATATCGTCGCTACCATGTCAAACTATCGAATGCGAAAAAATGCATTTTTCATTACTTTTAAAAATGAGCAGATTGTCACCACTAAATTTTAATAGGGTTTCAGGGTTGCAACACCACCAGAGTTGCCAGTTTTGCCTCCTTTTCCATTCAGAAATTTTGAATCCATACCAGAAATTTTTGCTTTATATAATGACAGAATATTTCGTGATTACTTAAAGTAAAAAATTTTCTCTCAAAATTTCCGGTATGAATTCGGCCTCTCCGAATAAAAAGGGAAGCCAAACTGGCAACCCTGTTCTTCACAGAAATTTTTATTAGTAAATTTATTAGGCGAAGAATTCTAATTAAAATTAGTGGTAACAATCGGCCCATTTTTAAAAGTAATGAAAAACACATTTTTCATATTCGATAGTTTGACATGATAGCCACGATTTCTGATTACGTTATAAGATTATATTTAAAGTATGATTAATATGTTCACCATCAACAGCAATATATACAGGGAGGTAATAAGTAAAGTGCACATGTTTGAAGGGATCTACAAGATAAATTATTTAGAATATTTTTAAAAGATTTGGTATTTATACTATTTAGAGTATGTGGAAATGAGTTATGAAATAAAAATGATTAGTTCGAAATTTTACCGATAGATAGCGTTTAAATGTTTGAGATGTTTTATTAGTAAATATTAACAAAAATAACTCATTTTAAATCAATATCTTTTGATACGACGATATCCTTTCATAGCATCGCTATAGTAGTACTATTTTGATAAAAACACGTTATTAACAGAGCGCGGTTTTGTCTGACTAAAATTTTAATGATCATAAGACTCTTCATGGCTAAAAACGTAAGCTAGAATCATGTTAAATTTGCGATAAAAAATTTAGCTAGTAGGACATTCTCTATTTTACTTTTCTTTTTCTTTTTTTTTTATTTTAATGATATACAACGCCATCTGTAGGAATTTTTTTAATTTTCTTTACATTGCAGAACTTATTTTCGTATGCCCTAAACAGTTATGTATAAATACCAAATCTTTCAAAAATATTCCAACTAATTTAGCTCGTACATTCCTTCAAACACATTATGACCACCCGGTATATGCACTTGCATGCATTCTCATGCATTACTGCAGATAGATACATTGAACATAAGCAATTTGATTTTCTTATTAAAATAAATTGAAACTTGCTTACATATGGTAGTTTTAATACTTTTTGTGCATCTGCCTTACAATACCAGATTTCTGCACGCGATTAATTATATGTTAAAGTTAGTGATTTGATATGGATTTTAGGCTTTTAATAAAATTATTTTTACATGCAAGTCATCATTTTATATTGAATTGAGAACGCTGTCACCGTGAACACCTTAAAAATAACTATGCGGATCGGGAGAAATTCCACTGTCAATCATATAGAGAAGTTTACAGGAAAAGAAAATATATAAATGAATACAGTAATATACAATAATAATTAAATATAATTAATTAAATTATAAACCATCGGTTCCGTTAAAGTCAGAAACCTGACAAACACTTTACACTTTTATAATTGATTTTTTTTAACAACCTTTCATTGTTTTCGAAGATAGTGTCCATAACTTCTAAATTTCATCACTAATAGGCGTTCAGCCCCTCTCCTATAATAGTACATAGTCGATACTTTAAGTAGATATATGTTCTATAACTCTAAGTTTATCCAATTCAAAAATTATTTGAGTTCATCCAAACATTACTCTGAGGCCTTTATAAATTGATTTCAGTGATAGTATTTTTTGTAGCAGAGGTGCCTGATTAGAATTTGTGTAAAGCTATTGACTAAAACAGAGTGTACTGTTTAAAAACATGTCTTTCAGAAAGAAAAAAAAACAGAGTGATCAGTTAATGTAGCAATAGACAGAAAGAGAAGACCGTATACGTTAAGATGGAAAAAAAAATGTATAGAAAATCAGTGTTGCAATCTACTTTTTCAGTCAAAAATGGGCTGTATCTTACTCCAAGTTTATAACATTTATAAATTTAAGAATAGTATAATTAACATAAAGTAACAAATTGCTGGCGGACTTATCTTGTTTTGTGTGCAGTATGATGACATTTCAGCATGAGATGGATTTACGCAGTAATCCTGTCAGTGAAAGGTAATATAATATATTACCGTAATATACCATAGTATTCGAAAATATGGAGCGTTCGGTTCAGTATATTTGGCGTCATTCTTTAATTACGTCTCCCTTCCAGAGATGGGAGGGGGAAGGGTTACCACATTGTTACACCACATCTAAAATATGCAAGCATTATTTGCAAGCAGCATAATACAGTTCATTTAAATATATGTATTTTTACTCTGGTAGTATTAGGTATATTTTCCCTTTTCCTTTGGATTGCAGCAGCTTCATTTAAAAGTGCATAAGATGTTAACTGTTTTATAATATTCATTAGACAATAGATTGAATGTAACACTTTTTCCCCATAAAATTCTGTCTAAATTGACAGTTGCAAAAAAGGTGACGTCACGACAGAGAGGGGGAGATGCGAGTGTGACAACCTGTGGCAGAAGGAGAGAAGGATTAAAAAAACACGAAATTTGTGTTTTGTAATTAATAAATTACCCCTTGGTGTCCACTTCTAGTAATTGTATGATACTAGCTAACACATTCCGAACAAAGTAAATCCTTTGAAAAGTTCCCTACTTTTCAACGGACATGGTAGTACATAGTTAACGGTGCCAAAACGTACATGGTTAATGGTGCCAACGTACATGGTTAACGGTGCAGTTAGGAACAAATAGCTGGATTCAGCCTGTAGTTAGTCTCCCTGTATTTTCGACTGAATAAGAGGATTGCAATTGCGACTCCGAGTTTCATAGTAAACGTTAAATGTTTTGACGCGCAATATCGCCTTTCCCAGTTTGTTGCTACTTTACTAAGCACCCTGTATATATAAGTCTGTTTAGATAGAACACCCTGTTTAGATAGCCTTTGAGTCAGCTATAAAGACATATTCTGCACGTTATATAAGTTTTATTTCATAAGTAAAGAAACCAAAATACTCTCATTTTACTATAAAGCGTTTGGTTATTATTTATGTTGTGAAATTGAAAATTGCCATCAATATACAAAAGTCTATAATTGAAATATTTTAAATAATATAATAGCGACTGCGATTATATTTATAATTTCATACAGCTTTGCAAGACTTGTAATATTTACTTTTACATTTTAAGTTGGATTAAAAAGTAAATGAATTTGTCAGCCGTTCTATGAATTGTGAATTTGGGCAAAAAGCGCTGAATAATAATAAACATCGAAAGCATGATAAAGGTTTAAATGAAAGCATGACAAAATTTATGAACGCTGATGAGTTATCATAAAAACGCTTCCCGTTTGCAAATGATAAATAACATTTTAGAAATCCTAAACGTGCCTGATGTTTTCAGTTGTAAGGGTAACCAACTATTTCCAAAATCGAGATCTAATATTGGAAAATTGATCCAGTGCTATAATTTGGGAATACCTGAATTGCTTACAACATTTATCCATTAGTTGGGACCCACTAGTTGAATGTATTGGAAAAGTTATGAATTTATCATTATGCAAATGGCAATTAAAGGATATGGCAGAGATAATGTCAATTAATAAAGATTATATTTGCATACAAGCATGTTTTGCGTACGGTTTATTTTTTATGCCTTTTTTTCACTAATGAATGAAAGAAACATACGTTTTAATAAAAATGTAACTTTTAAATATTTTGGATTAGGTCAATTCACTGATTTAAATTTATTTTTGCATAAATAATTATTAAATACGGCTTATTAAAAATTTAAATTGTCGTCTTTAATGCTCATAATGAAATAAAATTTGTAAACTAATGCGTACTTATTTTTTTTAAAGATGCATTAAAAAATGTAAGCCTCTTCCACGCTAGCGCAATTAAGAAGTGTAAACTTATGTAGTGGATGGTAAAAACAATCAAAATCAGACAGCCTGTTAAACATGAACGCTTGCGCTGCTCTCCACACCGTGCTGAACTGCCTTACGTCAATGGTATTCCTGGTACCACCCCCTGAATATTAGGCCTGCGCACTGATAAAAATGGCGGCTGTCGCAGGCGGATTATTTTTTCAGCGTTTGAACAGTTCCTGGAACATTAACACCAATTATTTCTAAAAGTTTTCTTTGCCTTGTTTTTCTGAGATCAAATAAGTTAATGAAAACTTTTAGATATTTTTGGTGTTGAAGTTCAAGGGACCGTGCAAACGATGAAAAAATAATCCGCCTGCGAAAGCCGCCAATTTTGTCAGCGCGCACGCCTAGTATTCAGGGGGAGGTGTTCCTGGCGAAGAATAGGTAGGAGCACTTTGGGTCGAGAAGTGGGGATCTCTAAATATTAATGAATGTAAAATTTATTTAATGTGTCTAGAAATTTTATGTGATCTGCAGGGGCTGAAGGTATAAAGTGTCGAGCTTGTAGTCGGAGGATTTCATTTGGTATACGACTGTTGAAAAACTGCCGTGCACGTAAAATCCGGGGTGTGGAAAGTCTTCTAGTTGAGAGGTTTGTATGTTAGAGAAGACTGTGATGCCCAAAGATCCCCCTTTCCAATAACGGTTAACCCTTAACTGCTGTGACAGAAGTTATCGTATAGCCTATCGCATAACCTTCACGTCTTGCTGAAATGTCTTACGTCAGTGGTATTGCTGGCGAAAAATAGCATTTGAGTCGAGAATTTAGTCTGAGCATTTTGAGTCGAGAAGTGGAGATCCCTAAATATTAATAAATATAAATTGTATTTAATGCGAGTAGCACTTTTTCTGTGATTTGCAATGGCAGAATGGATAAATGGTCGAGCTTGTAGTCGGAGGATTTCATTTCGATACGCAACCGTTTAAAAACTTTCGTGCACATAAAATTAAGGATGTGGAAATTCTTCTCGTTGAGTGGTCGTTATGTTAGAGAAGACTGCGATGCCCAAATATGGTTAACACTTAACTGCTGTGACAGAAAATATAGCACAGTTTCTTTGAGCGGTTTCTGAGAACGCTTGATCGAAAGAGGAATAAATGACTTGCTTATAACTCATAGATTACTGTTTCTGTACTAAACTTTATGTACGGTACTATTGTAATTAAAATTCACCTACTCAGAAATCTAAAGCAGTAGTGCTAGGGCTTCAAATGAAACAAAATTTCATTAGTATCTATATAGTTAAACTGGCATACATTTACAAGTTAAGCTGATAAAATTGAAAAAGGAAAATACGCTTGGAGTTTATCCTGTCTCCAAACCTAAGAATTACTCCACAGAGGTGTGAAGAATTTTCAGCTTCGGTCTCGATACCTCTGGTTAGGAGTGTCGAAACCTGTGGAATTCGGATACTCGCTTTTTCTTTTTCCGCGTTACTACTCCTTCCCTTACCGTTTCACTGAAATCTGCATTAATTTATTTTCATGATGTTTTCCGAATTGCGTGATAATTTTTCCTGAACAAGTATAATCATGGATATATTACATTTTAGATAATGTAACCAGACTCACTCAGCAACATAGGATCGGATGTAGATGCCGTAGTCACGTTACAACAGAAGAAAAATTGTTGAGAATACGAATGGTTAAAAAAAAGTCATGTGTTCGTTTTCTAATATAGATAATTAACTAATATTATATCTAAGTCAACACATGTGAATAAAACCTGCACACCTATCATAGAAATGCACAAAAACAACAAGGTTATACCTATCATTTCTTTAAAATATTTTTTCACTGGCAGAGAGTTTTAAAATTATTTTAATTTATTTTTAAAAGTAGGTTATGTAATTTTAGTATAAAAATTACGTTAATTTACTATTTTTTAATTTTAATTTAAAATGTTTTTAAATTAAAATGTAATGTAATTACTCATGTAATTTGGCCTTTTGTTTCGGAAGCTTCTTTTCGGTAGCCTTGTTGTGTTATGATCATCTGTTCCGCTATATCAAACATAGTAAAATATAGTCATTCTGTTAGTTACTGAATAATTATTCAAAATTTTAATTCTGTATTTCTCATGCATAGCTTTCATGTTATGGATAAAAATTTTCATATAAAAATATGTATCTATACAGTTAAACCGTCTGTCTTATCAAATTAGATACTAAGTTGTCTAAAATTTTAATATTTCTTTCCATCAAATAAGCAGATAATTGTAAAGATTATGCAAAAATTGAAAAGTAGATAAGGATTCTTATTCTGCGAAGTACATAAATTTTTCGAGTTAGTAAAGGAGACTTAAAACCTTTCTCAAAATATGTGCATAAAGCGTGAAGTTTCGTAACCACATAAAATAGTGCAAAAGAAAGCTAAATTGAGTTTCGTAATGCGTAGGAAAGCCTCAATATTTTCGCGCCATCTTCTTGCTTATATTTATTGCTAATTGTTAATATTATTATTAGAATTACTTACAGTAAATATGAAAGTGGTAATTACAATATAAAATTGTGAAGTTGTACTAGTAAAGTTTTAATAGCTAGCAGTTTAAATGACACTTTTTTGAAATATTCCTAATAATATAATTGTTGTTACTGTCATTAATAATTGATTAGTGTCGTTTTCCTGAAATCTTAATTTTTATATTTTCCTATAAAAAAATTACTGAAGAAGTTAGTAGAATTTAAGTTATCATTAAAACTTTTAAAACGAATTTCAAAATTCGAATACACCTGTTAAAATTTCATTAAGTTTTAAAATTACCATCATTTATGAATGTACTAAGAAAGGGGTAAAAAAAATCATCATGCTAACAAATCATTTAACTTGAATCCCGGTAAGTTCATTAAAAATTGACAAATTAATATTTTCTTTCTAATATCACAACATAATATTTCTTATTAGTACCTCAACCTATGAAAAAGTTTAGAAACATTTTCAAGAAATGTGAAATGTTTATGAGAAACATACTGATTCAAAAAACATACAGAGGTTAAAAGGAAGGAAGATAGTCATAAGCTCATATAGTATTATATATACTTTTATATATTGAGAGAACGCCTCTGTGAGTGACTCATCAACGTAAGAAAGGATTTTTGAACCCCCCCCCCCCCTCCGAAGGGGCTAAAAGAGGGGAGCGAACGTTTTAGGTCATTTTGCCGTATCTCAGCAGCAGTTTTAGGTAAGAGCATGAAATTCAGGATAACAAGTCTACAGTTAAACACGTATTCCACGTAGTTAAACACGTATAGTTAAATACGTATTTCAGTGATTTTAGAAATTCACCCACTAAGGGGGTTAAATGGAGGGGGGCGAACGTTTTAAGTCATCTCACCATATCTCAGTAGCAGTTTTAGGTAGGAGGAAATTCAGGTAACAAATGTCACTGAAAATGGTTAAACACGTATTTCAGCGATTTTAGAAATTCACCCACTAAGGGGGTTAAAAGGGGGCGGGGGAGGTCGAACGTTTTAGGTCATTTTGCCATATCTCATTAGAAGTTTTAGGTAGGAGTATGGAATTCCGGATAAAAAAAAAAAAAAAAAAAAAAAAAAAAAAAACTACTAAAATAATAGTTAAACACGTATTTCAGCGATTTTAGAAATTCCCCCACTAGGGTTGGGGGAGGAGTATTAAGTATGGGATACGAACCCGATTATGGAAGATTAGACGAATAAGACAACTATTGCAGTTTTTTTTTTATTAGATATTTTGCTTAAGACATTTTAAAAAGGAAATTTCTTTAATCATTTATAAAGCTGAGGGATTTAGTATGATTGCGTCAATATAACATAAGTTTTTTCTGATTGTCATTTTGACGGTTTATGGCCGCGAATGCGGTGATTTGTGATCGGCGTATTTCTAGAATATTATATTGTTTACTTATGTTAACCGGAAAACTAAGGTTAACTGGGGCCGAAGCCAGGTGGTTCTGCTATATTAAAATAGATTAATTAATTTCAATATGTACATAAACAGAAAAAATATGTATCACATATTTACAAACTTTTATTTAAAGTTTAAAATTTGTAAGTACTGCAATTTTGTCTCACTCCCGCTTTTATCCGATTTAGAACAAATTTAAATTACCTACTCATCCCTACCTTGCATTACAGTCGACAGAATGTTCACCCGCGCGAAGCCTGGACGGGCCACTAGTTTTAGAATAAAAAGGGACGATCATTAGAAAAAGCATTATAATTTCTTTTAAAAGGTAAATAAATTAAAATTTTCTTACAGGTATCGCCATAACTTTATTTCAGTACACTAGACTATTACATACATTTTACAGAAATACGAAATGTTTTGCGAAATACATTGGATCAATGTTATTCTGGGATAAAAAAGGAAGATGATTAGGAAAATCATTATACGTTCTTTTAAAATATAGTACACAAAACAGTATATATTTACTGCTCTCATTATAACTTAATTTCAAATCATGAGAAAGTTTACATAATATTTATAGAAAAGTGAAATGTTATACGAAATATACAGATTCAGAAAAAATAGACAGTATTATTCTAGGATGAAAAAGGAAAATTATCAAGAAAACTATTATAAATTCCTAAAAGAAAAATAATTAATATTATTACTGCTATCATTATACTTTAATTTCCACATACGAGAAAACTTAACATACATTTTAGAAAAAAGTGAAATGTTTTGCGAAGTATACCGATTCAAAAAACTGACAGTTTATATATAAAATAAGATAATCATGAAAATTTAAGTTATTTAAAAAAATAGATAAATTAATATTTTCTTACTGCTATCACTAGACCACAATTTCAACTTGCAAGAAAGTTTACATACATTTTATAGAAAAGTGAAATGTTTTACGAAATGCTCTGACTCAAAAGACAGACAGTATTATTCTAGAATAAAAAAAAAATCGAAGATCATCAGGAAAACTATTATAAGTTCTTAAAAGAAAAATAGTTAATATTTTTACTGCTATCATTATACTTCAATTTCTACATACAAGAAATTTTATATACATTTTAGATAAAAGTGAAGTGTTTTAGGAAATGCACTGATTCAAAAAATTGATAGTACTATTCTCGGATATAAAAAAATGATAATCACGGAAAACGGAAAGCCATTAAAAGTTCTTAAAATAGGTAAATTAATATTTTCTTACTGCTATCACTATACTCCAATTTCAACTTGCAAGAAAGTTTACATACATTTTAGAGAAACGTGAAATGTTTTACGAAATATACTGATTCAAAAAACAGACAGCATTATTCTAGCAAAAGAAATTTTTTCAAAGCCTCTAAAGCATCCCTTACTCGTGATCCGTCACAAGGAAACTGAAAAGAGCTTTTATCTATTCATATTTAGATCCTTACAATTAACACGAAAGAAAATTTTGTACTTCGAGCAGTTCTGAAGAGCGTCTCCGGGCCTTGGGGCTTTGGGGACTCTAAATGCTTCTTTAAAGATGATACCCAAAAGATTAAAAATTCTTAAAAGCTATTCAGCATAATGTACTGCCCTACTAAGCTAAAAGACCTTAACTAGATTTTCTAGCTAAGTAAGATAAAACTTTGTATATAAAGGCTTTGTTAATACCGTTCCAATAAAAGTGCAAAATAAATTGTTACGTATTGATGTATGCTTACTACCCATGTTACATTTTTTACATGGTTGATATAAAATTCGACAAGTATTATTTTATTTAATGGAAAACTTCTAATAGAATTTATTTATGGCAATGTTTGAAAAGATAGTACTATTCTTTTAGAAATATACAGAACTTATTTAATAATATTTTAATTAAGTAATTACATAATTTAGATTAAAATAGACTAACTAAGCATGTGTATATAATGGTACTAATTATTTAATAATATTGGATCATATTATAATTCTGTGTAAATGCAATTAAATAGGTTGAGTGCACCAGTAATTGGCCAGTGAAATATAAAAACTGCAAAAAAAAAGAGAATTATGGGTCTGTATACTAACATTGTTTTTTTTTTTTTTTTAATATATCAAACATCCAAAGAAATACCTTTTAACAAGTTATAGTTACAACTAAAGATGTGCTTGAAGGTTAGCGTGAAAAAAAAATTAGATTTTTTTTTATTTTTCTATTTTCATTAGTCAAATTATTTTGTTTTAAAATGTTTCTTGACTTTTTGGTTCCCCCGGTATCGATTTAGAAGAAGTTTTTAATGCGAACATTCTTATTTTGATTTTTACATGTAAAAAGATGTGGTAAATTATTAGTGCAAATGAAAAAATTCGAAACATTTAGTTGTTTTCTATTTATTTTAGTTGAATTATTGTGTTTTAAAATATTTCTTGACTTTTGGATCATAGATGTCTTTTAGTAGTAGCTTTAATGAGAGTATTCGTATTTCTTATTTTTAAGCATAAAAATAAGTGGTCAATTACTGGTGCAATCTCGTTTTCTAACTATATGTAAATAATTTAAATTCTAGAAAATATAATAGAAAAATGTTTTCAGATTATGCATCCTCATTCCTTAATTGAAGTGGTCAATTACTGGTGCAATCTGGTTTTCTAACTATATGTAAATAATTTAAATTCTAGAAAATGTAATAGAAAAATGTTTTCAGATTATAAATCCTCATTCCTTAATTGAAGTGGTCAATTACTGGTGCAATCTGGTTTTCTAACTACATGTAAATAATTTAAATTCTAGAAAATGTAATAGAAAAATGTTTTCAGATTATAAATCCTCATTCCTTAATTGAAGTGGTCAATTACTGGTGCAATTTCGTTTTCTAACTATATGTAAATAATTTAAATTCTTAGAAAATGTAATAGAAAAATGTTTTCAGAGATTATAAATCCTCATTTCTTAATTAGTATTTAACGAAGTCTGCATAAAAATATGTCAATAATTTTATATAAAAAAAGACCTTGAAGTTTCAATAAAAATGTGTATTTAAAAATTTAGAAAGTTTAAAAGCTTTATTGAAGGTGATACCTAGAAGATTAAAAATTCTTCAAAATTTTTCAGCATAATGTACTGCCCTACTAAGCTAAAATACCTTAATTAGATTTTCTTGCTAAATAAGATAAAACTTTGTATATAAATGCTTTGTTATCCGGCCAATAAAAGTGGAAAATAAATTGACATGTATTGCTGTATTTGTTTTGTTGTATGCACACATGTTACATTTTTCAGGATTGATATAAACTTTAAGAAAAAAGTAATTTTTCGAGTGGAAAATTGCTGCAGCTGTGAAAAGGAATATTTGAAAGATTGTAACTACATTTTCTGCAATATTCAGTACTGATTTATTTTTAAAACAAGTAAATACATAATTTCGATTAAAATGGATTCATTAAACATATATTTACCATAACCTTAATTATTTAATAATATTTAATCGTACATTAACTCAGTATAAAAATAATTATATAAATACAAATTATGCATTTAAAAATTGTGGAACTTAAATGCTTCATTAATGATGAAATACAAAATTATAAAAAATTCTTAAAAGCTATTCGGCATAATACATGTGCTCCCTTATAATCTAAAAAGACTTTAACTAGATTTTCTAGCTAAGTTGCACATAAAGGTTTTGTTAATGCCACTCCAAATAAAGTGCAAAATAAATTGATACGCACTGGTTTATGCTTACTAACGCATGTTACATTTTTACAGGGTTGAAAATTTGACGAAAAAGTAATTTTTAAGATAAAAAATTTCTACAGTTTTATGTATAGTAATGTTTGAAAAGATACTACTGTTTTTACTATGATATGCAACACTTCTTTAAAGCTTTAATTAACTAAATAATTTAATACTTTTACATTTTACTTTTTAACTACATATTTTCTTTCTTTTAAAGGATGTTATACAATTAGATATATGAAAAACAACGACAAAGATTCAAGGATTTACATATTCGAGACCAGGACATTTGATAAAGAACCTAATATTTGATTACATAAAGATAATATCTGTATTAATATCAGGATATAAAATCCGAAGAATGAAACATTTGTAACAGCAAAATTAAGACACGGAAGTTTTATTTTTTATTTTTGCCATGTGATTTTATTTATTTCTTAGCAGGAATTTATTTTACTAATTATATTACTTAATATCTGAAAGAGTTGAGAACAAGAACATTTTTTTCAGATGATTTTCTAAGAATGGTTTTGTTATTTCCCAATAAGACACCGTTGTTCCAAAAGACATTACTAGAACTATTATTTATACAGAATTTTAGAACGTCGGTTTCTTATAAGGAAGTATGTTTACGTGAAATATTAATATCACACATTTTATAACTTTTGCGTTTTTTCTACGATATTCAGAGCTTGTGAACAAGTACTCATATTTAACGGCTGCTGAAGTTTTTATTAGTTGATTAGTTGAGCTTGAAAATGAACGAACAATTTTGATGAAGTCTAGGTGAATGCCGCTATTTAAAAAAAAAAAAATCCCTTTTATTTATATAATCAGTAAAATCTACAATTAAATAAAGCGGAGATTTTTTTTTAAATAGTCCTAATCAAAATCTTTAACCTGTGGCATCTTTGGGGTTGTTTTAAGCATAGATTACTTAATTATTCAACAGATATCATTTTCTATTATTCTCGTTGTAAACATAATAGTTATTGTTGTTACATTAATATTAAATTTATCTTTTTTTATTGTTCCAATAAAGACTTGGAAAACAATGCTACGGAAATGAATAACACATTTAAACACGATAAAGTATTATTACCCCATTTCAGGGCCCGATTAACTTCTGAAACCCGGGGAAGCACAGTATCCTTTTTTTTTTTAGGCCCTTTTCATTCAGTAAAAGTTTTCTAAATTCTTCATACATGGAAACTCGTCAATGATACAAGCTGCAAATATTATACACGACAGTGACTTAGCAAAATCATATATTTCATTACATAGCCTTTTTATGTTCACTATATTTACTTTAGATAGAATACTATATTTATAATATATATAGTTTTTGTATGATCAGTTACCAGAGTGGTTTCTAAACAGCACACCAAGATGCCACGATAGTTAACAGCTACTAATTAGTTATCATATTTAGATTTTCCTGTTGGATACATTTTCTAAAGTAGTGAGAACGTCCTACTGCATTAGTCAAACTTATCCATCAACAAAAATTAAAAATTCAATGAAAAAAAAAAGTGAAAAGTTGAGGCCCCATTTTGCAGTCATTTTGGGTGCCCTCCTAAATTTTAGAGGGGAAGCACGTGCTTCATGTGCTTTTTGGGTAATCAGGACCTGCCCTATTTTAAGAAATCTTTGAAACGGAAATTTTGAGAATGCCCGTGGGGCACAAAAGCGCCTATCTCATGGCCTGCAAGACGTCTTCATCTTATTCCAGTAGACTTGTTACTCCGAGTTTATGTAAAAAATTGTATTTACTATGAAATAACTGAAACTATTGAATACTCTCGTTTAAACAACGAGAATGTCATTAATAAAGTTTATTCCATATTGGTGCTGCTAGATGTGCTAGTTTTTATAGCATTCAACGCATGTTTAGGGATATACTGAGCGAGATGTCAAAAGTTCTAATGTGCAAATTGATTTAAAATTTCGCGCATATTCGCCAGTCTGCATAAATTTCTTAAAAAAGGATGAATTTTCAGAAAACTAAAAAAGAATCTTCAATATATAAATATTAAATCTCCACAAATTCGTGCTAATTATAAGTTTATCCGGGCAAAGTTTATCCGTTATTCCAGTAAACATGTTACTCCGAGGTTATGTAAAAAATTGCATTTACTATGAAATAATTGAAGCTATTGAATAATCTCGTTTAAATAACGAGAATGTTATTAATAAAATTTATTCCATATTGGTGCTACCAGATGTGCTAGTTTTTACAGCATTCAAGGCATGTAGGGATATACCAAGCGAGATGTCAAAAGTTCCAATGTGCAAATTCATTTAAAATTTCCCGCATATTCGTCAGTCTGCATAAATTTCTTAAAAAAGGGTTAATTCTCAGAAAACTAAAAAAGAATCTTCAATCTATAAAGATTAAATCTCCACAAATTCGTGCTAATTAAAAGTTTATCCGGGATGCGAATACGCTTACCGATAAATATCAAAAATCTGATTCTCTCCATAAATATTTTCTGACCAAGACAGTTAGAACCATATTTTTATTTTAAAAAAGAAAAACAAAAAGCAAATTCCGTACTGATGTTTTGAGGGGGGGAAATAAAGACGAAGAACTGTAAGGTATTTGATAATGTTTAAAAATTATACCATTAAGGAACAATTAAAAAAAAAATATATTGAATATTTTCGATTTTCTTTGAACTTTGAATAAAATATCATTTAAATTTTTTAATGAATCAATTTATTTAAACTAATAGATACTCACATAAAAACTTTTCTATCTTTATATAATTTATGAAATCCAACACATTTCTCTAAAAACAGCTTATAGACAAACGAAATTCAGTAATTTTTGTTAATTGTACCAACGAACATGGGGATTTTAACAAATCTGTAAAACATTATCTAAGTTCCTATTTTCTAAATAATTGTTTATATAAAAATGTTTTCTTTTATTTCAACAGCTTTTAGAGAAATAACAGTACCAGAGTCTTTAAGATACAATCGCGATGAAAGAAAAATATGAAATGCAATTATTGGGTACGATGATGGAAAAATTATTTTACTTTCATTGAAACTTATTTGGATGGTTTCTTCTTGATATAATCTTGCCAGGGCTGTGGTTTTTCTATTATACTTAATATCAGATATATGCTCCTTTTTTACTTACAGTCTACTATCCATCCATAATAAGAGAAACCATAGAGATAATAACACGCAAACATACAATGTGTAACGATGCAGCATCTTTTAATTTACCGAAATTGTGGCTCGAGTTACTCCATGGTTACAAATATGAAAATAAACAACCAAGTAAAAATATAAAAAAACGTGCGTAATTTTTAAAAAGTATATGAAAATTATATGATAGCATAAATAAGATCAAATAATAACTGCAAAGACCGCGCAATTATATAATATTCTCATTTGCTTTTGAAATTGGCCAGGAGTGAGCCGAAACATGTCAACAATCTAATAAAAGTTATTTTACTGAATATTATGTTGTTAATTTACACCTTTTAGCATTTAAAAGAAATATATTATTAGAAGGTGTTATAATTTATTATATTTTTATAGTTTGTTTTATTAAATATATGTATATATATATTTAGTTGTACTTTACAAATATGGAATAATATTTTTCGTCATGTTCTAAAATCAAAAGTTATGAGTTAAGTAAACCCAGACAATAATTTATGGACATACTATATTTTTTCCAGCTCAATAACGGGGAACTTACTGACACATTTTCTGACTCATATTTAAACTTAAAAGTGTGAGACTTTAATTGAAATGATTTTTGATAGAACAGTTTTCTTTCATTTTTCGTTAAATTAATTGTATCTTGAGTTATAAGTAAACTGTTGTCGCGTGACAATAGTTATGTTTCCTCTCCCACATTCTCTCGTCCGGAAATTCGGTTCAAAACGCCAACTTTGACAGCATTTTCTGAAAGATCATCTGCTTTTACAGAAAAAGGGAAAACTGTTAGATTACAAACTTTCTGAGTAAAAGCACTTACAAATTTAATGTGTGTGCGAACAAAAATGATTTAAAACTATGAAAGTAGCTATAGTTTGGGATTTGAGAACAGTCTTAAGATATAATCGATTTTTCCATTTGACGGCCTTTCAATAACAATACCTGCCAATTTCGCGCATTTAACATTTAAAATTATGTCGTGAATGTTTCGAAAGCAAAATTTGCAATTATTTGAATTTGAGAACAGACTTAAAATTATAAATTATTTTATTTTGAACAAGAATGATTTCGAATAATGCTTCAATTTAATTTTTATCAAATATATGTTTTTTGAGGTTTTAACTTTTGAATATGCAAAAATTATCGGTTTTTCATCGTTGCGATTTTGTATTATCTTTTTATAAGCCTGTGGAATTAAATCGAGAACATGATTCTACACATCACTAGATATCGACACTTTTCATGTGAAAGATTCCTCATTACGAAATAAAAGACGTTATTTGAAACTACTGGTGCATAACATGATTGAATATTTACCAAACACAAGAAAATTTATTAAACTTCTTTTATAAATACTGGATAAAATCATCATTTCAACATTAAAAGAAAGCAATGAAAAGAAAATATATAAAGTAAAAATATATAAATTTAAATACTGACATTAATTTAAAAAGTCATTTATAAGGATTTAAACTTGAAATTTTTCAGTATTCAGAGCTTTTAAGGATTCATATATTTTTAATGTTTAACCATCATAAACACACTTAGGCGATTTCTTTGAATAGTTTGAAAAAAAAAAATGTGAAGACATTAATTTATGAATGCAAAAGATGAATATGATTTGGAAAAGAACGCATAAAGGATTGTGTTGGTGTAAATTTCAGAAGGATCTTTTCATTTTTACAAATAAGTCCGGTCTCCCACTCGGTCTACTTTTTGAACACCACTATTTTAAAACGCGAATCTTTTTTTTAGATTTCTTTTGAAAATTACGTAGAAACCTTCCCAGAAGCTTATTTCTATTGCAATTTTTTTTTTTTTTTTTTTTTTTTTTTTTTTTAATCTACCACGAAAAATATTCTTAGGAATTACTGGTAATCAAAAATCGGACCAGTGGGAGCCATGAATATTTTCTCCATTTTTAGGGTTCCGTACTTAAAAAGTAAAAACGGAACCATTATATGATCACTCCAGTGTCTGTCTGTCCGTTCTGTCAGAGCCCGTTTTCTCGTAAACTATGGGACGTGGAAAGTTCAAACTTGGGAAAGTTATAAAGCTTTTTTACCCACATATTTTACAGATTATTAGACATTCACAAATATGTTTATTAAAAATTTAGGGGCTAATGATGTTACTTGAATTTAAAAAAAATTCTTTTTGTATATCATGTGGGATATCGTGTGAAAGGTCTCGTAATATCGAACACAAAAATATATTTGTTTTAATTTTAGGTATTATATTTTCAGAGATATCATGGAAAATGCATCGGAAAAATACGCCCCCCCCCCTCTATTTCCGAATCTACTGAAACTAAAATCATGAAAAAATTACGGGTAGTAGGAGCTTATTTAAAGCTTACAAGAAAACTATAGTGATTTTCCTAGGTAACATAGTTTTTGAGAAAAACGCATTTTTCTGTTACACACAAACTTTACTTTTCGGGCGGTCATTGGGAGAGTTGACGGGCACTCGAGGTATCTATCGACGCGGAATCATCCAAGAATATTTTATATTGATTTTCGAATAAAAATGTCGGTAATTAGCCGATATATTAATTAAGTTACTTGAAAAAAAATCTTTATTTCTATATATCGTGTAAAGACTATCGTTCGATAGATCTCGTAACATCAAACTCAAAAATATATTTGTTTTAATTTTAGGTATTCAGAGATATCGTCGAAAATATACTGGAAAAATATGTCCTCCGCCCCCCTCCTATTTCCTAATCAACTGAAACTAAAATTATGAAAAAATTAGGGGTGGTAGGAGTTTATTAATTAATAAATAGTAATTAATAAATTTAATGTACGAAACCCTTTGAGCACGATTTATACACGTACTAAGCCGATTTATTTTAATATAAGCTTTAAACAATTCTCAATATTTACTTTAATATTTAAAATAGCCTCCTTACAATTAACAAAAGTAAATTATAATATAAACTTATTTGAAAACTACCATTGAATTGAAGATTTTGAAGCCATTAGATGCGAATATGTTTGGCTGTAATAAAACGGGTAACAGTTTTGAAAAGTCATTTTATGATTTAAATAGTTTACAGAAAGTAGATCTAATTTAACTGGTACATAAAAAAAATTATTATTTCAAAATATTTTATTTAAAAGTCCAAAAATTAACGTTATTAAATTTTGTTACTTTCAAATTTTTTTTATAATTTTACTTCAAAAAATATATTAATCATTGTAGCAGGATTGAAATAGCTACAAAACATCTTCTCTTTCGTAATTAAGATAAAACTGGTTAAAAACAATTTATTAATTATTTGTCTTATCTGCATTAGTAGCAATTTTTATTCAGCACACATAAAAAAAAGATGAATATCAAACGTATTTAGGATAATGTTACCATTAACAATTTAAAAAAAAAAAAGAAAGAAAAGAAAAGAAAGAAAGAAAGAAAATATGTTGAAAAAAAATTACAGGAATTAGTTTTACATATGAATATACAAAGGGCTTTCCATAAATAAGAAAAAAAAAAATTCTTATATTTTCAAAAATTGAGCATTGTAGATGTATTGAAATGCAACCAATTTAAATAAAAATATACATTATTATGATTAGAGACTATGAGATGAAACTTTACTTTTAGTAATTAACTCTTGAAAGCAGTTCTGATAATTAATTATAAATTTATGAATTTCAAGCCTGATAAGTGTTAATAATAATAAAAAAAAAAAATAATAATAATAAAGCTTTGTTTCAAGTACACTTTATATGGCCTAGACTTACTTTTAGCCTGAACTTAAGTGAATAAATCAGAAAAGTGATTATCGATTCCCTTAAACTAGTACCACTGTATACAGCCATAACTTATTCTATTCAAAATACATTACTTAATATTAACTAATCTTTAGTTTTTTTTTTTTTTTTTGTAACTTCAGATCTCTTGTAGAAGCATGTATTAGTAAATAATATTATTTTTATGGCTATAAGTTACATTAGCTCTGTTTCGATTTCATATGAATAACTAACAGACAAACTTCTGCAGAAAATTCTTTACAGCGGACAACATAATGTTAACTAGGAACCAAAAGCATTACTTTTCCATAATGAAAAAAATGTATTTTTGGAAAATGGAAATTTTTATTTGACTTAGGATTCTAACTCTTTTATAACCTGTACAAATAATCCTCTGAAAATCAAAATGATTTTGACATATAGAACAGCTAACTACATTCAATATAAGAGACAATTAGAACCAGAACGAGTTTTGCAAACACGAAAATTTCTTTGATAATAGTTACGAAACCATTTAGTTTCTTTATAATCACGATTACAACAACAAAATCTTTCATAAAGCCAAATCATAAATTTCGACATTTAACATAATATTATAAATTATATTTTTTTATTGTAATTGTTTTTTAGATATTTTTAATTTCATTAACCTATATATAAACAATAATTAATTAAATGAATGAACAAGTGTATATGCGTAATTAAAATGAAATCACATGTGTAAAAATAAATTTAAAAATAAAATATAAAAAAGTATATATATTTACGTAAAAATTATTACGTCATCTTCATTTTGTGATTCGGTGAATACTTTTGCAACCTATTTTGCCTACGTATCGCAAAAGGTAAAATATTAAAGCGCGTTTCAATCTTCTTCTGACACTCCAGCATATATTTTTCTTTCACACACACATATATATATATAATACATTCATTCATGCATATGTATATGTATATATAATAAAACTTTGTTGTAAATAAAATGAAATCACTTTGTATTAAAATAAATGTAAAAATAAGAAATAAAAAATAAAAAATATTAAACTATATATATATATATATATATATATATATAATACATACACACACATATACATGTGTGTATATCATATATAACACATACATATATACATATAAATATATATATATAATATATAACACATACATATATATTTTAATATAATATAATATGTTATACATGCATATATATATATATATATATTTCAAACTTATTATATACGTATATTCAACTAATCGTTATTACTTGTACTAACATGTATGACATTTATAGAAATAAATTGTAACAATAAAAAATATCGTTTTCTCAATTAATGTTTTTTTAAAGCATATCAGGGAAGTTTTAATAAAATCAATCACGCATTTTTTTCTGAAATAAAATGCTTTTTAGAGCAAGAACTGTAACATAATCTAATGGACATTTGAAAGAAATGGGGAGAATACAGCAGAGAGACTTCAAGAAAAGAAATAATATAATAGAACGGACGTGACCCACAATAACTGGGCGCAAAACTTTCACCTGACAAAAAAGATGGGAGATTTTTTTTCCCTTTATTTTTTTTTATACAGAGCGAACAACTGAGCGAGGGAGATTCAGCCTTCACCAAGACATTTAAATACATAAATATACTGACGCTTTCGAAGGCGTTGAATAATAATACTAAAAAAATAACAACTGAAAGAGAAATTTTAAATATAAACGACTCTAAGATTTTTTTTTTTCTCCCAATAAACAATTAAATAATTTTTTGATCAGATGAAAGTGGCGGAGGGGGCGAATTTTAATGCTGGTTAATATTTAGAACTAAACATTTATGCATTTTACGATGAATTTCAATTATCTAAAACAAATAAATAATTTAAAATAGAAATTAAATTGATACTAATTCATAACTCAGTAGCAGCAACACGTTTTGAGCTTCATTATAAAAGGGAAACTTACTTGAATAATTACTGAGCCAATTTATTTCACAAGCTGATTTAATATTAAAACTCTATAACTATAAATTATACGCACACACACACATATATGTTATCATTGAAAAAATAAAAGACAAATAAGCTACGTTATTCGTCGCTACCATGTCAACTATCGAATGTGAAAAAAAAATCATTTTTCATTACTTTTAAAAATGGGCTAATTGTGACCACTAAATTTTAAGAGGGTTGCACAGTTACAATATCACCAGGGTTGCCAGTTTGACCTCCTTTTCTATTCAGAAATTTTGAATCCATACCAGAAATTTAAAATAGACATGTTTTTTCTTTATATAATGACAGCCTATTTCGTGATTACTTAAAATAAAAAAAAAAAATTCTCTCAAAATTTCCGGTATGAATTTGGCATCTCTGAATTAAAAAAGTAGGCCAAACTGGCAACACTGTTCTTCACAAAAATTTTATTACTATTTTTACTAGGCAAATAATTCTAATAAAATTTAGTGGTGACAATCGGCCCATTTTTAAAAGTGATGAAAAATGCATTTTTTCATATTTGATAGTTTGACACGATAGCGACGATGTAATGTAAGTATATTACAAAACTGTGATTAAATGATTCTGCTATGTATATATTATAATTGCTATTTGTTTACTTATTTATTTTGAACATATCGTTGTTGAAGAGCAGCAAAGTTTACTACCTGAAGGGCGGTTGGATATTATGTATTCCACTTAATTTTAATCCCGAATTGCCGTAATGGCACCAGATTTTTGAAATAAAATTCCTCTTTTATGACGTGAAGAGAAATTTTTACTTATTTTCAAATAAATTTTTCGTTAATACTGGTGTCATCCAATCATTTCATTTTTATAGTAACATTGTCTCTGAAAGGGAGAAAATTGAATTAAAAATTTCCTTTTCCAAATTGAATTAAAAATTTCATGTTCAATTTATGTTTAAGTATTTTTTTTATAATGCAAAAGTTTCTTCGATAGTTTGACTCATTGTACATTATTTTAGGGTAATATTGCTAAATAAATAAACCGTATCTATATTATAAAGGACAAATGTGTCCGTGCGTAACGCTGACGTCATTTTGCGAATGGCAACACTTGACGATGAAACTTCGGTTTTGCGATTTTTGCTACTGCAATTTTTTTTTTAGTTTTAGTCATCGCTCATTTTCAATTTTTACAAGGTTATTTAGGGAAAAAAAATCTACTTTCAAAAGCAATTGTTTATAAAACTTTATTCCAATTTACTCTTTTATTATAGGATTTAAATTAAATTTCAAGCAAGATTTTTTTTTTTTTTTTAATCTATCTGTATAGCTTGCAGACGATATTTCAAAATATTAATCCGTTATCACTTTAAACAATATAAAAAGTTCAGGATTTATTTCCAGCTAATCTTCCATAACGAAATTAAAACTTCATTAATCAATAAATAAAATAGTATGGATTAAACAGAAATTTAACAGACATGTACTCTTAAAATCGCTGAAATTATCAGAATTAAAAACTGCTCTATATAACGAGATTTTTAGCGATTTCTTTGGTTATTAACTTCTTGCACAAGGCCCATACGAAATTACCGCTTTTAATAAATTTCAAAATTTTATTTGAATATATAATTGACATATTTCATATAAAAATGCTCTTTGGTGTGTTAGGGGGAAATCTAAAAAATATATTAAATGTAAAAAATCTATTAGAGTTTTCAATAAAAAAAAAATAAATGGCTTTCATCTATATTCTCAATCCCGGGAAGCCCGGGTTGGATGCCCTAGTTTTAATAATGTTTATAATACTATAATACATTACCTTTACGAATATTTGTTTCGAGGAGTCCTGGCTTTAAAGAGCTCCGATATTTTTTTTATATCCATATTATTAGCATTTATTTACATTGTTTCTCTTTACATAAGAAATATTATCTTTTTAAGGTTATTTTCAGATTTGTAAAATGTTGAGTGCAATTATTAGTAGAAAGATTTCGAGAAAGGAAATAATACAATAGAACGGACGTGACCCACAATAACTGGTCGCAAAACTTTCACCTGACGAAAAAAGAAATGGGAGAAAGTTATTTCCTCTATTTTTTATGCAGAGCGAACAACTGAGCGAGGGAGATTCAACCTTCACCAGGACATTTAAATACATAAATATACTGACGCTTTCGAAGGCGTTGAATAATAATAATAATAATAAAATAGCAACTGAAAGGGAAATATAAATTCAAAAATAATGTATATATATACAAATATATATTTTGCAGTAAACAATTAAATATAGACTACTGTAACACATAAGATGTATCTGGTTCTCTATGTATTTAATACAGTATTTTATCATCAAATTAATAGTGAATTCTTTCGTTGGAAGAGGGAAAATTTGTATACTGGTTAATTGTTAGACAGAGTTAAATATTCATGCATTTCACGAAGGATTTGAATGGTATTAGAAAAAAAGAAAACATAAATTTTAAAATATTTCGAAATAAAATAGAGACATTAATAAGACAAAATAAGTTATTAAAATTTTATTTGATGGAAAACATAATATATGATGTTAATTTACTCCAAAAATAAATTCAGGATCACGAACGTTAAAAAGTTATAGAAAATTAGAAAGATACGCTGAAAAAAAAGAAGAAAAAAAGAAAAACAAAGAAACGAAAAATCCGCATTTTGCCAGTAAGTTGATGAAAGTGACTCCATGAATGTGTCATAAAGTAGTGAGTATGGACTTGGGAATATCCTTGACAAGTAACAGTGCTAAATGTCTAGATGAATCTTCACTAATGCTGAGGCTGAAATTTTACTGCCAATAGGCTGACAATACGACTTCAGTATTTTACTTTTCTTTTTCTCACTCAGTGTAAAAATAAAAATACATACTACAGTTTCAGTGAAAATGACAATTTAACAAGACTTTAGACTGTTTTATCTGTCCAGAATATTCTCAAATCCATATTCGCAACATTCTCAAACATTCACGAAATAATTTTCATCAGGGGGAAAAAAAAAACCTTAACATTTCGAAAATTATATTTACGAAATACGATTTTTTTTTTCTTTTTACAACGTATGACAGTTAAGAGCTTCCCACAGAAATTCCCTTGCAAAATACAAAACTTCTACTACTAGCGTAGAATACACTACCAGTAGACTGTACTTCAACAGACCGTATGCAATAGCAATTTTGTGAAAAGGCAATTTGAACTCATTTGTTTCAAGATTTATTTCTTGTTCTTTTTCTTTTAAATTAAACATCTTGATTGCTACCACTTTTCCAAATAGTAAAATTTGCCTTATTTAATCTGGAACTAAATAAGGCATTAAATTGAGGCGAATATAACTAGTATATATAAAAATGTTGTAGCAATTAAGCAACCTGAATAATAAAAAGAAAACTGCCCAGTTAAACTGAGGGAATTGAGCTCACAGGCTATTCACACTATTTGTATATTATACTCTTATTTCAAAGAATTAAAAATAAGCCCCTCAAAAAATAAAGAAATCGACAATATATTAAGGGGGGATCATCCCCAGCCCCCTTATAATTAACCAATGAACTCCCATAGCTAATCAGAGAAGTGCCTTATTACAATGAACCTATATACAAAATTTGAAGAAAATCGGATAATTTTGCATGAAAAACCCATTTATCTAAATTAACGGGGGGGGGGTTGCCCCCCGTTTCCTCCTTTATACTTAACCAATGAACTCCCAAAACTAATCAGGGAAGCGCCTTATCACAATGAACCTATATACAAAATTTGAAGAAAATCGGATAATTTTGCATGAAAAACCCATTTATCTAAATTAACGGGGGGGGGGGGGGGGGTTGCCCCCCGTTTCCCCCTTTATACTTAACCAATGAACTCCTAAAACTAATCAGGGAAGCGCCTTATCACAATGAACGTAGAAACAAAATTTGAAGCAAAACGGTTATATCTGTCAAGAGTTATCGCGTTACGTACATACGTACATACATACGTACACACAGAACCGGCGGGCACATTAGCTCTCAGGCTTTGATAGCCTGTGAGCTAAATACAAACCCTCCGAACTGGCAACACTGCTTGACAGGAAATCCAGCCATTCAGAGTATATACATTAAAAGGAAAAAATACTGAATTAATTTATTTTAATTGAACTTTATTTATGTGCTTTAGTAGAAATTTTTATTGCAATTGTTGTATAAAACATTCTCAAAATTGTTATTAAAGTAGTTCACGAGAACTGTGTGAAATATTTTGTCTTATGTAAAAATGTTAATTATTAATTGCATTCATGTATTAAAATGATACATGTATATTACTTTAACATAGTGGTCTTCAACTTCTTGCATAAAGTCGTTTTGCCGAAAGGTAATCGTCGCCTTATTTAATCACGAAGTTTCTCTCATTAAATAAGGCAATTTTTTCTATACTAAAATAAAAGTAAACTGGTGGTCTGCGGGCCACAAGTTGAAGACCCCTACTTTAATATTATAAACTGTTCATGATATCACCAATGTTCAGATAAATATATATTTAATTTATAAAATTAAACAAGATCGCTATTAACCTGTATTTGTTTAATCTGAATGTTGGCTTAAATGAAAATAGGTATTAAACAATACTTATCTATTTGAGAAAATTTACATACAAATTCAATGGTAAAAATATTAAAAGTTAATCTCTGAAATAATATTCGCTAGAAAAGACTAAACTAAATCTTCACAAAAGCAAAATTTTAACTAATTTTTTCAACCAAAGTATTTTGAAGAAAGGAATATTTTACAGAAAATAACATTAAACATCCATCTTTAACTATTCAGTTGAATGGTTTTCACAAATATAATGATTTTTAGGTATAAGATTTACTTTAAATTATGTATTGAATATCTTGTAATTCCCAAAATTTTTACTATGCAGTTGTGGGAAATCCTCGAGAGCTTTACATAATATATTTTAATATTTTAAAAATATTTAATATTAATGAATTGATTCCATACATTTACTGCTATGTCAGTTCAATGTAATTCATTACTACTTCACTGCATAATACTAATAAGTATCTGATAAAATTATCTACAATCAACTCTAACGTGTTTCTTACGCAAAGTGAAAAGAAAACACATCCGACGCAATCGCAAACAGATATAAATTTATAATAGAAAACATATTTATCTACGAATATATATGTAAACTAGTCGTTGGTTTCCACCGTAATACTTACCCATCATGGATATGCATAATATAAAATATGAACATGTGTAAACTATTTATAAAATGCATTGCAATTCGAATAAAATCGTGGCTTGATGACGTCATAAACTTTAAATGCTCTATTTCTGAATTGCGTAAAAGAAACATCTTTATAACTCCAAAATTGTTAATCATATTAACTAACGGTTTACTGCGTCGGATTAAGCGTCTCATTTCCAATTAAAATATATCTTTGAATTGAAATTTGAATGAAATACAGGGTCACGAAAAATCGAAGAGTGTGGCAAATATGATTTCAAATATCTCGGCAACTAATTATCCGACTGACTTCATTCTTTATGCAAAATTTATGGTTTTTTATTGTCTTTTATATTAACTCCTTAAAATAAACAATTTCGAAAATTTTTATGTACCTTTTATCAGAACGAATATTTCGAGAGTCCGAAAAAATAGTTCCGGATAATCGAGGTTACTGAAATTCAATAAGCTTCTTTCCATTATTACATACTAAGTACATACCAAATTTCAAGTCTCTATCTCAATTTGTTCGGGAGATAGAGCGTTTACAGACACACCAGACAGACAGACGGACGGTTATATATATATATTTATTTTCTAAAAATATGTTTTTCGGAATGTCCAGTGTCTGAAACGTGTAAATCCGTCAATTTTTTTTTTTTCGATTTTCAAAACTATTACAAGACTTACCCTATACTACGTATGATGGGTAAGTAATAATTGGTAATGTAAACATAATTGTGTAGTAAAAACACAGTAAAAAGAAATATATATTTACGAAATTTTTTTTTGAATAAGTTATACACCTTTTGTTATTATTTACATATATTTCATGATATTTTCATTGATAACTATCAAACCTTCTGTTAAAATCGCTAAAATGCACTAACCTACTACTTTCAGTCTATCCGGTAAAGAATTTCGCATTTTAAACATCGTTTTACTTTCGCCCTATTGTATAATTTTCTTACGCAAAGAGCAGCTATAGCAATAACTATAGTATTTAAGTTGTTACGCCATGAAGAAGAATACTTTGTTACCCCAGGAAGTACTTGAATCCCCATCAGTAAATTGCCAGTTTTGAAATACATACTGAAATCTGAATCAAGGATATTCACTTTCAAGACCAAGAACCTGACAGTGAAAGTTTACGTAAACAATGTAATCGGAAAAAGAAAATCTATCGGATTTATACTCAGTGACGGCAAAAAGTTTTAAACTCTAGTATAAATGGAAAACTGACGATTACTTACTGAGCCCATCTATTACACGGGTTATCTTTAATATTCAATAACTATAACTATGTATATAAATATTGTCATTGAAAAAAAGAGACAAATGAGATATTTTAAGTAATGTATGATTATCTGTCATAAAACTGTAGTTCAATGATTCTGCTAAGTATATATTGTAATAATTATTTATTTATTTATTTGCCGAAGAGCTGCATTAAAACATGCGCCAAAGAAATTAAATTAAAAATTTTAACTGTCAAAATAATAATAATAATAATAATAATAATAATAATAATAATAATAATTAGATGAATTAAATTTAATTAATTACTTAATTTAATTAATTATTTAATTAAATCAGGGTTCGTACCCTTTTACCTCAATTTTTTTACTAGAATTTTTCTGTTTAATATTTAAGTAGCAAAAATTGTAGACACCTCGTTTAATTCCAGGATTTGTAGTACATTTCTGCATTTAAATAAAGCGAAAAATTCTATTCAAAATTTGTGGTAAGAGCGCAGGAACCCTGTAAATAAATTAATTTATTTAATAAATAAAATTAAATAAATAAAATAGAATAAATAAATAAATGAAATAAAATCTGTATAGTTTAAGACATGAAAAATTATAAAAATGCAATGTACTAAATATAGAATTCCATGACAGTGGCAGACCGTGCGCCATAAAACCCTATCCAACCAACCATGACAGTGGCAATGGTTTTTGAGACGGTCTTACTTAAGATTATACAGTAATTTCATGCCTCAAATGATTGATTAATGTTTTATTTTCATAGGCAACTATAACATAATTATCTTGATCTTTTCTACTCAATGTTTTTCTTTTAATTGTCTATTAACTGAATACAACCATTTAAAAAAAAATAAAAATATAAAAAAATAAACGTATTTGCTCAAATATACAATTTATATTTATTATAACTAATAAATGAAAATGAACAAATGATATTCATAGACTAATTTAAATTTATGCATACGCATATAATAACGGTTAAATCTGTAAAATATTGGCAATTTAAACAAAATTTTCAAGTGCGGCAAAATTTAACACAAAAATTAATATAAGTTAGTGGGTTGATAAGTCCCATTTTTGCTCCTCCCACACTCCCCTGAAAGGGTAATTTTTTTTCTACCCTTTTCTAAACTATTTTAACTGTTTAATATGTTTTAGATTCTGTATTTACTTCCTCTCTGATTGAATTTTATTCGAAGATTGTATAAATGTGTTATACACGATGAGAAACCATAGCAGTTTTCATATATATTTTACTTTTGATAAACATATTAAAGCATGTGCATTTAAAAATACTGACATACTAACATATTATATATATATATATATATATATATATCAATATCTAAATATAACAAAATTTCACATTATAAAGGGAAATTAATGAGATCAAATATTGTCGTTCAAGTATTACATTTTATTTTGAAATTTTGCTTTTTGTAAAATTTCACACAAAACAAAAAATAAATTTAAAAAATATATTTATATGTTAAATTTTCAATTTACTTAAATTTATTTCAGTTTTTTTACATATTGAAAAGCATTACACAAAAATTGACCATTAAAACAATACATTTAAATATATTGAATTTTGTCAGTAAAAATTAAAAACACAAATTATAAGAAATAAATTAATAAATTAGAAAAAATGTGAACTATCATGAATAATAAACTCCACTTATGTACATGAGCAAATATTTTGTTCCTAAGGTAAACTAAATCCTTATGTAATAAATTAGATAAAGTCGAAACATACGATTCGATTGATAAATTTACCTTTACTTAGTATGGGATAATTGATAAGAATAACATATACACAAAGTTTTTGGTTTATTTTTAATTATATTATAAGTACAGCTTTTCGAATAAAATAATAATAAGAGAAATTATACGATCACTACATATGCTAGATAAGAGCAGGACAATTTGATATTTATCTGCTAAATTTAATAATTTAAAATACATTTATATTTTTCTTAATATATGTAAGACACATTTCATCAAATATGTATAAATGTTTAAACAATTATAAACACGTTATATTAAAAAAATAATAATTGTTATTCGTTTGGAACATAAATAGATACACAAATATTTGATATTCGTTTGGAACATAAATATATACACAAATTTACTTATAATTGTGTCACTATTTTAAAAGAAGTTAACATTACTTTTATAATAATTGACATAAAATATAATATTCAAAAACAAAATAAAATATTTTAATGAATTTTTATTTACTTATATATAAAGTTACATTTACTAGAATGCGGCTGCAAAGTATTAAAAAAGAAAAGTAAATAAGTATTATTTAAATGCAAATTTAAAAGTTTAGTACAAGTGAAAATTGAGAAAAATATACTATTCAAGCGGAAGAAATTTCCATAATTTTTTTTTTTATTAATGCCTACATTATTATTGAAAAGATTTGAAAAGATTTTAATATATCATCTAAAAATTATAGTATTATTTAATTAAAAAAAATATATATAAATATTATTTGCATATAACTGTGAAATGTGAAGAATATATGGTTGAAAAATTTACGGAAAGAGACTTTATTATTGTTTTAAAGCGCGAAACTTAAAATTTCATCCAGTGTAAACATTGCGAAATGACACATGGTTTGAGATTTTCCCCTTTTCCTACTTTAAATCCCTTTTCGCAAGCAGACGACAAACTGTGTTCCCGATCTTCGTAACTCTAAATAGATCTTTAAATATTACCCGCCATTAATTCGATAAGAAGGATCTATTTTTGTTTTCATAGTATAAATATAGAGAGAAAAACTTACCTTCAGTGACGAGATGAGCTATTTTTGGTCAGCCGTATGCAAACACAGGACTGGGAATATTTAGAAAGAAAAGACCGGCACATGGAGAGGAATAAGGAGCCAAGAGTGTGTCCGCGCGCGAAAGAATACAGAAAATAGTTCTGTCAGTTTATCGATGTAAAATTGTTTTTAAACCTTTATCGAATATAATAATGGGTAAAAATAGTAACTGAACTCTTAATCCATTAAAATTAAGGGGAATAAACATTGTTCGGTAGATTTTTTGTAGTTTAGCGAAACAAAATATTTGATATTGACGTCAACAGCTGATTCTCCACGGTAGCAGCGGAGGATGTTGATATTAAATGAGTGCCATACTTGGCATATATTCGCTTTTCGATGATTTATCAGGGGGAATTCGGGTAACGCAAGGAATAAAACTTTACAGTGGGATATTAGTGGGATTGTAGAGCCGATATCGTTATTTATGATTTTCAAACTCTTAGATTTTTTTTCTTAAATTATAAATTTTAAAAAAATCTAATTTTTTTTTCAGAAATAAAAAAATAATTTTATAACACAATATTTAATTCTTATTCACTATATAAAAATATTAAAATTTCTTAAGGATCTTCATCAGTAAAATCTCAAATTCAACTCGCTAATGTTAAACCAATGAGCGTGTGATGCATTTTAAAAAAATATCTCCTTATGCAATTAATATTTTTTACTTCTGTTTTCTGTGTACTCTTCTTGAAGGATGTCTCTTTTTTCCCAGCTGTCAAAATATTTCTAAAATATATGCTTCATATTATTTGAAGTGTTAAAATCTTACTCAGTTTCGCTAAGATTTTAACACATAAAATTATAAATTACGTATATATTTTAGAAATAATTTGACAACTAAGGAATAAAGAGAGATCCTTTAAGAACAGTAGACAGAGACAGAAGTTAAAAATATTAACTTCCTAAGGAAATATTTTAAAAATACGAATGCATCACACGTCCATTGGTTTAATAATAGTGAGGGGAAATTTCAGATTTTACTGATAAAGAGCCTTAAGGAACTTAGAGTGTTTTACGCAATTTAAATTTTTTTAACACTTTCCAACATAGGTGAAAAGTGTTTATGAATTCGGTTTGTCTGTCTGTCTGCCTGTGCTCTAACTCTCGTAAATATACTCGGATTGTTATGAATTTTTTACACATTATTGAATTTTACTATAGAATGTTCGGTATTGAAAATAAAGTGTGTAGTATTAATAATTCATTTAGAGGGACACACAAAAGAATTCCATTACATTATTGTGTATGGGGAAAAATCGTTTGTGGTGCATTTTATTGATGTTATGATATTTCAAACGTAATGAAATTAATGCGCATTACTGAGGTAGACTACAGCATGTTTTTTTTTCCGCCGGAGTATGCAATTAGTAGCGTTTATAGTTCAATTACAGAGACGTACAAAATAATTCCTTTACATTATGAGCAAAGGGGGAAAAATCGTTTACTGTGCATTTTGAACATGTTATGATACTTGAAGCATAATGAAATTTAAAAGGATTACTAAGGTCCAATGCAACTTATTTATATAGGTTATGGAGGTGTGTACGATTTATCGTTCATGTACAGAGACGCACAAGAGAATTCGGTTAAAGGACTGACTGTGATCGGTAATTGCTAGACGTGTTCTTTCCGCTGTGATATGCAATTTTATGTAATTTTTTTTACTGTATTGCGTGTTGTTTACAAATTTTGTAGATCATATACAGGGCTACACGAAAGACTTCGAATATGGGCAGAAATTGCTGAAAATGGATTTTTACTGAGTTATGTATTTTTTAATTGCTTATTTAGATATATCATTTTATCGTATGAAAAAGTTAAATTTCTTAATAACGGTCTTTTAGTGTTGGAAAGTGTTTCATAATGTTTGCCGGGTGCAAGATTTTTCATTCTTGTTGAAGATTGAAGTTTAAATTTAAATATGATACGCTATATAAGTTTTGATTAAAATTCCGATAGGGGCCATCCATTAATTAATTTACATAAATTTTCTTGTTGATTTTTTACCCCTTCCTCACCCTAGGTCACAAGTTGTCACACTCGAGTGATTATTATTAATAATCACTCGAGTAAATTAGAGCCGAGTAAATTAGTAACACTCGAATAAAGTAGAGCTAATTTTATGACAAAAAATTGTGTTATGCGATTTACTACTGATATAAATATTATAAAACTCTCACGATCAACCTGTTGAAATTCAAAGTAAAGGGGGGGGGGGATTTGCCTAATTCTATCTGAATAAAAATTTATTTCTTTTTTAATGAAGTATATTATACTTCTTAAAAAACAATAATGCCTACATAATTGTTTTCATATTTTAGATGGGGCGTCACAGCATGTTATCTCCTTTCCCTCTCCCTGTCACACTGTGCCACACTTGGTAGACACCCTCCCCTCTTGAAGTGTGATGTAACTAATGGATGATCCATCAGTGCTCATTGAAGAAATATAAATGATAGTTTATAATATGAAATGCGGTATTTCACTAAATAAAATATTCTAATGACATTTTATGCGGATTTCTTTTTCTAAATGTTTATTCTACATAAATCTTTGTGTAAATACGTGACAAATAACATACTTAAGGAATTAAATGAGTTCTTCTACTTCGAAAAATGCATTTTATCGTTTTGCGTTTTCTGGATATCTCGCATTTCATAAAATGTTTTAAAGCTGTTTTTAAAAAAATTTAAACTTCAAAAACTTCAAAAAATTCAATTCTTATTGCAGAAAGTACGAGCGAGCGGTACTTATTTTAAAAATTTAAATGCGATTTTCTCGAATTAATGCTTTTTAAGTCGGTAACCAAAATAGATCGGCAACGTGTAAATCAATTTCCTTTTTTTTTTTTTTACTGTTATTACGAGGTATATCCACAAAGTAAGTTCCGTTTCTATTTCTATCCGCAGCAGCGCTGCGATCGCAGTTCCGAGCATGCGCGGCAGTTACTCTGACTGAAGGAGAAGAAATGTACGCCATTTTCAGATCGCTGCTGCCGACGTGTTATTTATAGTGTTTCTTTAGAATGTCAGCCTTAATTGAAAATGCCGCCGCTTGTGAAATCAGATCTGATTCGTTTTCTCAATGCAAAGAAAGTTAAACCAAATGAAATTTATCGGCAAATCTGCGAGGTTTACGGACAAAAAGCTATGAGTGATTCAATGGTTAGAAGATGGGTCAGTTTAATGAAGGACGTGATCAAGTGCACGATGAAGAACGAAGTGGACGCCCGTCTTTGGTTACTGATGAACTGCTTCACGCAATTGAAGAGAAGGTTAAGCAAAACAGTAAGTTTACAATTGGTGCTCTTGCTATGGAATTTCCTCAAATCTCACGATCATTAATTCATGAAATTGTTACTGAAAACACAGGCGGCAACCTTCTATGAAGAAGGCATACAAAACCTTGTGGCAGCACGCTACGACAAGTGCCTACAAAATTTTGGAAGCTATGTAGAAAAGTAGTTTCACAGTTGTAGATTTTTGTACAATAAATATTTTTTTTGTATCTGTACACGTTTTTTTTATATAACCAAACGGAACTTACTTTGTGGATATACCTCGTATTTTGTTTTTAGTGATAGTTTATATCCTGAAAATGGAAAGTTAAAAAAACCGTTGGTCAAGGACACGATATGTTTAATTTAGGGCGTGTCCGACGAGGGAGGAGGGGAGCATCTTCCCGGAGCATCGAGATGCCCCCCGGAAGATTTGGAATTTTATAATTACTGTAATTTCCGGCGTATAAACCGCGGAACAAACAATTGTGTTTTAGCCCAGAAATTTTATTCAATAATTGAAGTCAAATATTTATAGCTATCTAGTAAGTTAAATTTTACAAAATAATATTATTTCTGGGTCGAAACTTGATTGTTTGATCTGAGGATTATACGCCGGAAATTACGGTATTACTGGCCTATGAGTACAAATCCTCCCCCCCCCCTTCGGAGCTGCAGAAATCCCTTCCGGACGAAAATATCTGTATTCGACACTCCTAAACAATTATATATATATATATATATATATCTTTTTAAATTTTCATCATGTTTTCAGTATTTTTGGCCAATTACCATTGAAGCACAAGCTATGGTAACATTATGATTGCACTTGTTAATTTATTAGCTATGTGGTATTCTGTCTACATATTATCATTAATTATCTCTTTAGAGATTTAAGTAGAATGATACATGAACTTGATATGTTTTTTGAAATTCATAGATATTATAATTATATATATATATATATATATATATTGAAACCAATCATAGAAATTTAGAGTACCGTGGAACGCTATACACCGCGTAACATTAAGGAAAAGTGAGTCCAGTAGGAGTATTTTTCAAGAAAAAATTAATTAAAATACGATTTATCAAAAGTTTAAAATATATGCTTCCTTATGCGAAAACCGACAAATTTGCACCTCGTTCCTAGGTGCCGAAACAACTTGATAAAATATTATTATTTTTGAAGTCAAAAGACTTCCGAAAAGCCTTAATAGTTAAAAGAAAAAGAGATTTCTATGATTCTTAAGCATATATTAGGATTTCTGAAATAGTTTATGAATGTTTATGGCCATTGCATATTGGTTTTCCTGCCTACCTGTCTATAATGTATATTTAGGGGGAAATGCAAATAAAAATTAAATATATATATTTTTTTAAATGCTGAGAATGGAACATATTTAAAACCAATACTGTTCTCAAATCGGAACAGCCTACTTTCTGATATATTTTTAAATTAATTTTTGTCCGCAAACGTATTAATTTGGCAGATGCTCTGATGAAAAAGCTTTGTAATCGGAATGTTATTTCCGTTTTTCAGTAAAGATTACTCAAAAAATGATGTCAAAATTGGTGTTTTGAACCAAATGTCCGGACGCGACAGTGCAGGAGACGGAAAAATATGCCGTTTTGAGACAATAATTGCTTACAACTCAAGATTTAATTCATTTACCGAAAAATGAAAAAAAAAATGTTCGATTACAAAGTACTTCAATAATAATGCCTGAAAGTATGCTTTTATTTTTAAAAATGACTCAAAAAATCTGTCAGATACTTTCGCGTCGTTGAGAAAAAATATTTTTTGAGAGCAGACTTCCTTTTCTTAATTGTGAATTCCAAAAATTCTTCTATATAGATATTTTCAAGAAAAAAATATTAATTTATAGCATAAAAAATCACAGAAATAATTTAAACTTTATTTAGTACATAAAAATATCTAAAATTCTAAGAAAAATTTAACATTTCATCGGAACAGAAAATTATGTACTTTTTTTTTTTTCGAGGTCGAGTTTAAAAATGATCTACTTTGTAAGACATGTTTAAAACTCGAATAATCGCATATTCGGGAATATATTTTTTTTTAAACCGAATTCCAGTGAAGGAGGTTATATATTTTATTTCTATGTTTTGTTTTGTTTTTTCTTTGTGTGTCCACGCATAAATTTTTAACGGAATGCTCCGATTTTGATGCTTTTTTTTTTTTTTTTTTTTTTTTTTTTTTTTTTTTTTGAAAACCCCCTTTCTTCAAATTCTTTCATTATAATTAAAATCTAAAAATAATAAGTTTGTTTATTTTCGTGTATTTGTAACACTTTCCAACAAAGTCGAAAAGTGTTTATAAATTCGATTTGTTTGTCTGTCTGCCCATGCTCTAACTCGTGTAAATATACTCGGTTTGTCATGTATTGATATAGGTTATTGAGATTTACTATGGCGTGTTCGGTTTTGAAAATGAAGCATGTAACATTTATTGTTCATTTATAGGGCCACTCAAAAGATTTCTTTTACATTACGGCCTATACTTAAAAATCGTTTGCGGTGTATTTTAATGATGTTACTCTATTTCAAACATGCTGAACTTGATATATATCACTGAGGTACATTAGAAGATGCTTACGATAGTTTATGGAGTACATTGCGTTCATCGTTCATTTACAGGGACACACAAATAATTCGGTTAGATTACTGACTATGAACAATAATTGCCGGAAGTGCGTTTACAGATGTTGCACACGTTTTTAAATTTAACTAATTTTTATTACTAAATTTTTGCTTAGTGTGTATAAATTACATAGATCATATACAGGGTTGCACAAAAGATCTCGAGTACATTGGCATTCATTGACTGAAATTGCTGAATGGGAGTTTTCCATTGTGTTATACGTTTGCTAACTGAACTAAATTTTAGCATAATACTATGTAGTACATATACAAATCTGTTGATCATATACAGGGCTGCACAAAAAAATCGGATATTTTTCCGATTATTAATGATAATCAAATACAATTTTATGTGTTTTCCAAACTATTTTCTTAGATATTATCTTTCACCTTATTAATCTATGAAGTTTTGTTACAGTATTCTGAATGTGTTGGAAAGTGTTTCATAGTCTATGCTTAACGCATCATTTTCCATTCTTGTTTAACTTTATGAGATTTAACTGGCGCAAAATTTGACCAATCCTTACTATTTTTTATCATGGTGTAAAGTTACTGAATTTACGTTTTTACGTTTTTCAAATGGCATAGCTGCCAACTTTTACGCTTTTTTGTTATCACTACAGTTTAATAGATCTTATTTTCATTGAAGATTTCGTCGATTAAATAAGAAAAAAATTATTAATAAATTTTAGTGGTAAGAAAAAAGCGTAAACGTTGGCATCTATTTGAACAAGGAAAGTCTGGCCGAGTGGTATGAGACGCTGTGCTTCTCTGTTCTCCTCATCGTGTCGGTTCGATACCCACTCCGGATAGTAAGAATTTTCTTATTTTATTGGCAATAATTCATTTTAATAATGCCATATTTAATTCAGGAGGAAAAGTTATATTTTTTTTTATTCGAATGCTTTATAATTAAGCAAAATTTAACACCTAAGATTATTTTGTTTTAATTACTAAATTTATATTAAAAGTATTTAAATTAAAAGATCGTGTATGTAATTATTGATTAAATAAATTGAACTGGTCTACAATTTTTATTATATTTGGTATGACCATTATCAAGATGTCAAATATATAATAAAATAAGTATGTGATTATTTCCGTAAAAAAGGAAAAATAAAAGGAGAGAAAACAAAAAGAAGGAAAAATATTCATGCAGGAACTCTAAATTATCTTGATATTCATGATTTAACAATTAAACAATGTGTGAAAATGTAAAATAAAAATTCAACTAATTAAAAAATATGTATTATAAATCGTTCCGGGTTTTAAAATCAGACTGATAAAAATAAATTTTATAAAAAATTTTGAAGGTCGTGTAGTTTAAAAAAAAAAAAAAAAAAAAAAAAAAAAAAAACAGTAATACTAAATATTGTTATTTTTTTCAAAATATTGAGACTGTGGTAACTAAAATTTAACAACCGACAATATTTTTTTAATTATACTTATTTTATGTTACAAATATTTAAATTAAAAGATTTTGCATGTAGTTATCGATTAAATAAAGTGATCTAAACTTTTATCTATATTTTGTAGGACCATTATCAATAAGATATATTTGTATAACTAAGAAAATTATATGATTATTCTCCTTTAAAAAAAAAGAAAAGAAGAGAAGAGAAAGAAGAAAAAATACCCATATAAGAATTATAAAAGAAATCACCTTGATATCCATGGTGTATCTGGGTTTTAGAGTCAGGCTGATAAAAATAAAATTAATAAAAAATTTTAAAAGTCGCGTGATAAAAAAAAAAAATAATAATAAATAAATAAATAAATAAATAGAAAATACTAAATATTGATATATATTTTTTAATTTTGAGACTGTAGTAAGTAAAAATAAATCCTTCAATTAATATTTTTAGTTAAATTCATGCTAAAATAATTCAAGTGTAATAAGATGTAAATTACAAGCTTAAAATTTTTTCACTTCATTAGTTGAGTAGGCTGGACTGACCACACCATCTATCGTCTTATATTTATAGGAATCGCTTACACAATCTAACAATTCATAAAATTTTCAGTACTTAATTAATTTAAAAGCAGCTATTTAAAAACAAAAGCATATTTCTAAAGAAACTTTCAAGTTATTTACCGTCAAATCTTGGTGGGTACTATCTAGTAGTTTTTTTTAATAGTGTATTTGATCAGTTTTCTCAACCCGGTAATATAGGTTTTTCGGATGCTATAAATTTTTAAATAAATATTTTCATGTTCAATTATGTAGGTTTTACATACAAATATGATAAATTAATAAGATTAACATTAACATTAAAAGTAATATTATTTTGTTACTCTTAATTTGTAAATTCAAATGCGCAGATAAAAATGTTCAATTGAGAATTAATATCATCTTAAAACTGATTTTCCGGTTTGAGAAAATTGATTAATATGGTATAAAAACTACTCGGAAACGTTTCCGAATATCAAGTAGCAGCAAAAGAAACTTTGTTTTAATAAATGCTCGTTAAATCTAAAAAATATATTGCTTTATGTGGTTTCTAAAATTAAAGAACGCTTTTCCGAATTTGGGTAACTCGGAAGAGGCTAATTGTATATTTTATTTCGTGGTTATATTATATTTCCGTCTATTAAGAAACATTTCTTTTGTTTTTGTTTTTTACTGTGTGGAGTTATTTTTTTTTAAGAGACACCTCAAAAATTTTAATTCAAAATGGTATACTGGGCGTCAAATAGGTAATTTTGGGCACCATAGAGATTTAAAATAAATGTGAATGACAAACAGGTCGGGCACCCGAATCCGACCCGAAAACGGGTTGGGAATAATTTTTTTCATTGAAGGTCTGTTTCAGATTGGGTTGACTCGAAGTATTTCGGGTTGGGTCCCAATTCTTACAAGTTCGGTTTGGTCACACATTTTTTTTTTTTTTTAGTCCATAATACTGTTTAAGATGAAACATCACTTTGATGATATAAAATTTAAGTCTTACTCGAGAATTTCCTTTAAAGATATTCAAAGATTTTATAAAAATCCATTTAAATTAAATTATTATAAATATGTTAAAGTATAATACTATATTTTTTTATTTGAAATATTAAAAAACGGCGGCTTGACAGCTGATGCTCAGGAGCTCCTCGAAATAAGGGAGGTTAGGCTGTGGTAACGATTACTCATCGTAGATGAAAGTGAAAGTATCCTCATAAAAAACCCTGCAAACAAAATCGAAAAAGTAAAAAAGAGTCTTCGTAAAGATCGATCACAGCTATCCAATGGGAAAAAAATCGTTTAAACATATTGAAATGAAAACGATATATTGTAAAATAAGTGTCCCATACAATTAACATTAGCGAGCGGGTGTTTTCTAGTGAGTCAATGGGAGCCTTAACCTAGAACAATAAGACAAAAACTTTTTTTTTAGTCCAAAAACTAGTAAAATACGTTGTTAATTAAAATATTTATATATTCATTTTTAGAGAAAGGGCATCGATTTAAAATAAAATGTACATTTTCATCGAAAAATGTCATTACTACTTAACACATAGGCGACGGGAAAATTTGTGTGAAATCTGGGTTTTAAATCAGTGGCAGCTCCTCCCTCTTTTAAAAATCTTTTGTAAATTTCTTTCCAAGATAGATTTCTCAAGTTTATGCATCAGTAAATAATTTTAAAATGGGCATAATGATATAAATTTATTTTCTGTAAGGTAAAAGCCACGCTCTTATTCAATGATGTTTGGTTAAATAAAAACGAGAATTTTCGTTCCTGGTCCCCAATGTGTTAAATTACTCAGAAAACCGAGATATGAATATTTTGAAAAAATCCAACTATTTATTTCACTTGAAAAATATGTGACAATTAAGTTTAAAAAAGGTCAAGTTCATTGATTGAAAATTGGAGGAAGTAGAGTGCTTACCGATCTAAAAAAATGCTTTTCTGAAAAAAAAAAAAAAAAAAAAAAAAAAAAAAACGACGCTTAAAGTTTTTGTTACTGTTTACACTATAGCGCGCCCAAGTCCTAATGCTCCAAAATTGCCTTTTCACTTTCAATATCTATTTCTAACCAATTAAATATAATTTCCGTGTGCATAAAAAGTGCTTTAAGCAATAAGAAAAAATTCAGATGAAAAAATTACATATTTGAATATGTGAGTGTAATATCCGTTCTTTTTCTACATAAAAGATATAATTGATGTTAAAGCCATAATCACCAAGTATTTTTACATAATTGTATTAGAATAGTGGTTCCCAATCTTTTTTGGTCGCACCCAACCTAAGCAACTCAAAAGTCCTAATGCTCCTAAATGATGATGATTCTAATCCTGTTGCTTTCCTGATGAAGCCCATGCTCGCCGTCTCTATGTAACATATAATTCTTATTATTTAGAAAGATAAATTTTTATTGACATGGATGAAGACTGAAAAACATTAACAACGACAAGTCATTTCACAATTTGTTATCTTATCAAACAGGTAAAATATTTTCTCGAATATGTTTTGAACATAATTCTGTAAAAGTTGCGGTGTCACACATTTTCACACATGTAAAAAAGAGTTTCGATGTCCTTTGCCAATTTACCCCAGTGTAAAAGCAAAGTGCTTTATGGTCTCCTTTTTTATCTTCAGAATATTTCTTGAAGAAACTCTCACATGTTTGCATTAAACCTGAAAGTATTTTATAATTGACTTTAGTACTACATTAGGAACCGATGGAGAATTTTTAGACAATAAAATCTCTCTATGAATAACACAATATACATTTCTGGATCAATTTTAAGTAGACATGTGTAAAAACTTCTTTATATGACATTGACATATTGCAGAGAGAATAAAAATTCAGGTCTTAAACAATAAATACTAATCGAAAAAATTTTAGAAAAAAAAATTTAAAATACAATAATAACTGGAAAATTAAATATTATATTAGTACAGATCATCAGGCATTAGTATTAATTTTGGAGAGCAATTATAGCATCGATTTATATTTTCATATTATTTTTATCGTTAAAAAATACATTATTTCCTTTTAAAAAATCTCCTTTGCTCTCCACAATTAATACTAATGCCTGACGATCTGGTATACTAATATAATATATACCTGTAATACGGGCATTACAAAAACAGGAAGTTCTGTTTTTAGACTATATAACTAGTTCTTAATAATAATAAAAAAAAATATTTTAAAAATAAAAGGTTTTCATACATTATTCCCAGTAAATTTTCCTTTAAAACTTTTGTATGGAAGTTTTAAAAGTTTAATTTTATTTTAAAAATGTGCTGAAATAACATTCATTTTTAGACTACAACATTAGTTATCCAAAAACACACAAAAATAAAGTGACAAGGAATGGTTTAGTAATAAATCTGGAATTGTCCCCCTTAAAATCCAATTTACCTCCTTGTGGTGGCGTACACCCCACGTTGAGAACCATTGCATTAGAATATGGATTAATTTACATTTCGGGTTTCGGGTCTTAGCTATTATGTTATTGTTATTTATGTTATTGCCATATTTCAAAACATATCTTTGCGACTTTTTCTGCTGAAATTTTGTACGTGACATTATTAGTGTATGGGCACATTTTACTCATTTGGAAATTTTTTGTACGGGGGCCGTATACAAATTTCAATTTTATATTTCTTAAAGTTTTATCCCCTGAAAATTTTAATCAATTATGTTATTCGCATTGAGTTAAAATATTTAAATGTTAAAATATGGATGCTAAATTTACGAAATGGAGCTCGTAATTTAATCCTATCATTTTGAAAATTTGCCAATATATTTATTTTAATTTCGAAATTAATTGTATATATTATTGTGTAATTTTATGCATCAATTTGAGATATATGAAACATTTTAATTTCTCATTTTACACAAAATTTCCGATGCATTTCTTTTTTTTTTTATTATTAAATGGTTGCTAAGCTACTGTATTTAAAAGAATATAAACAAAAGAAAATTCAAGTGAATCGCAATATTTTGACGCAAAATTTTATTTACAAAATAGCAGGTTGAAATTCGTCGGATTCGATTCGGGTTTCGGGTTTCACTTCAAATAGAAATTTCGAGTTCGGTCTGGTATAACCTGGCCCGTGCGGGAATCTAATATGAATAATAATGCAGGGTTGCCAGAAACATGATGGTAAGAAACAATTCCTTGAAGTCAGTTTTATTTTTTCGTTGAAAATTACTTGTATAATTTTAACTGGAGTATCTCACTAAATCTCAATTTTTTTCTCCATTTTTTTTTCTATATGATTAATTTATATAAAGTATTGTGGAAACACATGACAAATAACAGCCTTTTAATAGTTTAAAGGAAAGTAAATTGCTATGAAAATAAGAAGGTTATAACATTTCGAGAACAGTTTATGAGATTAGACCAGTTATGATAACTTATTACCTTTGTTTCTTATTTTGTATGAGTCCCGTTTGTATGACTCCTGTAATGTGAATTTAGGAAAAATATTCTGAATAATAATTGAATTCAAAATCCATTAAGATTTTCACAAAATTACAAACAACTCTTAAAATTTTTATTTAAAAAAAAAAATTAAATCTCAAAATCATTCTTTACATGGTGTCCCAAAAACATTGACCTCGGCTTTCATTCCTTAAATATTGATAATAGACATATATTATAAATTACAAAGTTACGTAAAAAAAGGTACAGTATTTTAGGAAATCGATTAAACTTTTCAGGAGATTAAATTTGAAGAAATACAAAATTAAAATTTTTATAAGGCTCATGTACAAAAAGTTTCCCCAATGAGTAAGAGGTGCCACATACACTAATAAGGTCATGTACAAAATTTCAGCATTTTATCATAAAAAGTCTCAGAGATGTGAAAATACCTAAGTGCTGATTTAAACCATTTTTCGATGCCTAGATATGCAAACATGAAAAATCATGTCGGATGATCGCGTTTCAGGGGTCGTACACAAATTACGAAAGAAAACAATGATTGCATACTCTAGCAGTAAACATTTACATTTTAATATATTATTAACCTCTTACCAACTTTGTTTAAACATATCTGAGAGACTTTTTCTGATAAACTGCTGAAATTTTGTATATGACATTATTAGTGCATGGGCACATTTTACTCATTTGGAAATTTTTTGTACGGGAACCGTATAAAAATTTCAATTTTATATTTCTTAAAATTTTATCCTCTAAAAATTTGAATCAATTTCGTAAAATTCTGTAATTTTTTACGTAACTTTGTAATTTATATTATATGTCTATGATCAATATTTAAAGAATAATAGCCGAGGTCAATGTTTCTGGGACACCCTATACATGTTTTCAGAAATAAAATATTATTTTTATAGAATAAAAAACACATAGACATAATTTCATTTTTATTTAGTATAGAAAAATATTAAAAATTTTAAAGAAAATCAGAACATTTTATGGTAATAAAAATGAGAATATTCTGAATGAGTATTCAAAAAACAATGTAATATTTTATAAATTAAAATGCAGTATTCGCATAAATAAAATATTCAAAAGGAATTTTACATTTTTTTCTAACTGATTAATTTATATAGACATTTTAGAAACACACGACAAATAAAATGCATAATAGTTTAAAGAAGAAAGAATAATTCTGTTATTGATAATTACACAGTATAAGAAAATACAATTGTTTCTTAATCTGTGAAAATATAATATAATCACGAACTAAAACTAGTCGTTGGGGAAAACCGTAATACTTACCAATCGTGGATATGCATAATATAAAATATAAAAATAAGACATGTTTAAAATATTTATAAAATGCATTGCAATTCGAATAAAATCGTGACTTGATGACGTCATAAACTTTAAATGCCCTATTACTGAATTGCGTAGAAGAAACATCCTTATAACTCCAAAATTGACAATCATATTAACTAACAGTGTACTGCGTTGGATTAAGCGTCTTATTTCCAATATATCTTTTAATATATATCTTTTGAAATATATCTTTGAATTGCAATTTGAATGCAGGGTCATGAAAAATCGAAGAGTTTGTAAAATAGGATCAGAAATATCTCGGCAACTGATTATCCGATTGACTTCATTCTTTATGCAAATTTATGTTTTTTTATTGTCTTTTATATTCATTCCTTAAAATAAACAATTTCGAAAATTTTTATATACCTTTTATCAGAACAAATATTTCGAGAGTCCGAAAAAAAAGAGTTCCGGATAATCGAGGTTACTGAAATTCAATAAGCTTCTTCCCATTATTATATACAAATCACATACCAAATTTCAAGCATCTATCTCAATTTTTTCGGGAGATAGAGCGTTTACAGACACACACACACAGACAGGCGGACGGCAATTTTTTTTTCTAAAAAGATGTTTTTCGGAATGTCAAGTGTCTGAAACGTGTAAATGCGTCATTTTTTTTTTTTCGATTTTCAAAACGATTACAAGACTTACCCTATACTACGAATGATGGGTAAGTAATATACAATAACATCTTCCGAGTCATACATGATTACGAAAAGTGTTCTTTATATTTAGAAACTTCAGAAATAAATATATTTTCGGAATCTAGAGAAGCATTTATGAAAACAAAGTTTCTTTTTCCTGCCACAGATTTTCGGAAACGTTTCCGAGTAGTTTTTATAGCGTATCAATCAATTTTTGAAACCAGAATATCGGATTTTAGGATGCTATATTATCAATTCTCAATTAAACTCTTTAAACTGCCTATTTGAGTTTGTACATTCAAGAGTAACAAAATAATATAAATTTTAATGGTAATGTTAATGCTGTTAATTTATCATGTTTGTCTGTAAATAAGTTTCTTGAACATGAAAAGGTTTACTTGAGATTTGATAATATCGAAAAAACGTGGTTATATTACATTTTCTTAGATTAAGAAAAATTTGTCTTTTTTTTTTTTTTTTTTTTTTTTTTTTTTTTACAGTTTGCGTTTTTTAATTTCCAAAACAGTTTATGCGTATTCATGGCTTAGAGTTTTAGTTTGTCTGCCTGCCTGTAATGTAACATTAAAAAAAAAAAAAAAAAAAAAAAAATATATATATATATAGAAAATGCTAAGAAAGGAGAACATTTAAAACAATCTTTTGCAGAGATTTACATCATATGTTTATTTTTATAATGCGTTTTGAATATGTTTATTACTATATAATTGAAAATATATTAACACGGCCTTATTTAAATAATCGGAATACGCTGTATTCTACGTGCGATTGTCAGTTGAATATTGTTACACAATTTTCAATATCAGAAAAATATCACTAAGATTCTTTAGGCGAATTCTCTATAAATTTATCCCGAAAAAGCACTTCAGTTATTATAAAATTTAATTTAAGAAAAACTACGAAATATTGTAAAAACATTTTCTCTGAGGTCTTTGTTCTTTTTCTTTTCTTTTTTTTTTTTTTTGTTAACATTTATTAAAACGAGTTTTAGCATAATGTTTATGTTCCGAAAGGGACCTAAACACCCTGAGAGGTTATACTCTCAAAGCGGGTAGACCGAAGGTGCTGAGTTCAAAACCCTATCGCGATCGTCGGCCAAACCATTCGGAGTTTTCCGTGGTTTTCTTCGAACCTTGCCATAAATACGGGTTAGGATCCCTTAGAAAGACCCCCACGGAGGGCACTCTCCCTAGGGCCTATATCCCTCGAGTAGATAATCGGCCGTCATAAATCAACCAACCAACCGAAAGGGACATCAATGCTTTGATGCAGCAATTTCTAATGGATTATTTATATTTTTTAACACTTTGAAAATTGTTTCACTTCGGTTCGTCTTTTTATTTCTAAACATAGCTACCAAACTTTTCAATTTTTTAGTACCACTGTTTCCGAATGGAAAAATTTGCTTTATTCAATTACAGAACTTTCTCATTAAGTGAGACGAAGATTAATGTTAGGAAGTAGTGTTACTCAAAGTCGGAAGATTTGGAAGCTATGCTGTATGTATGTCTCTCAGTCTGCTATCTAACTTTCGTAAATACATTTTTCGATTGTCACAAAATTAATCATATACAGGACCTGATTACCCATAAGGTACATGAAGCATGAGCTGAGCTTCCCATCCAAAAATTTAAGAGAAGACCCAAAATACCTGTGAAATGGGGTCTCTAATTTCCATTTTTTTAACACTTTCCAACCTAGTTGAAAAGTGTTTATGACTTCGGTTTGTCTGGCCGTGCTCTAACTCCCGTAAATATGCTCGGATTGCCCTGCAATTTTTATATGTTATTGTCGTTATCTAATAGCATGTTCCCTATTTCAACTGAAGTGTGTAGTACTTATAGTTTTACAGGGACACTCAAAAGGATTCCGTTACATTACGGTCTATGGGGAAAAATCATTTGCGGTTTATTTTAATGATGTTACACAATTTCAAACACATTGTAATTGATATATATCACTAAGGTGTATTACAAGAATCTTAATATGGAATATTTTGTGCATAGCACTTATAGTTACTGTACAGGGACAGTCAAAAGAATTCCGTTACATTACGTCTATGGAGAAAAATCATTTGCGGTTTAATTAAATAATGTTTCACTATTTTAAACGCATTGAAATTTATATATATCACTAAGGTGCATTACAAGAGGCTTACTACAGAATGTTGTGTGTATAGCAGTCATCGTTCATTTACAGGGATATACAAAATAGTGCTCTACTGTCTGTTAACAATAATTCCTGGAAGCGCGTTTTAAGTTGCTGAACGCGATTTTAAATTTAACTCACTTTTTGTCTATTACTTGGTCTGTATAAATTCTGTAGATCATATACAGGGCAGCACAAAAGTTCGCGAACACATTTCCGTTTATTGACAGAAACTCCAGAAAGATAATTTTAAACTGTGCTACGCGTTTCCTAACTAAACTAAAATTTAGCATCCTATAGTATATATACAAATCTATAGATCATATACAGGGCTGAATAAAAGTATTCGGATATTTTTCCGAATATTGTATATGTTGGAAATTCCTGAAATGACGTTTTTAAATATGTTATGCGTTTTCCAAATTGTTTACTTAGATGTTATCTTTCAGCTTATTAAACGGTAATGATTTGTAAAATTATTTTGAAAGCGTTGGAAAGTGTTACATAATCTGTGCTTGACGCGTGATTTTTCGTTCTTGTTAATTTTTTACATTGAATTTTTATTTATTTATTTATTTGGATTGAAAAGTTTGTCTAATGCAAGAAACTGTCTACACTATTTCAGGAAACTTATCTAACAGGACAATCTAAATGTGATCAGCATAGTGTTAACCAATCAGATGGCATCATGGTATTTTGGTTATAGAAATCATATGCATAATAGAACATACAAGAACTTTTCTATCCATAGTATCAGGGACATAAAAAAGTGCTGTTTAATGAAATATATGGGAACTCAGCTAAGTCACTTCCGGGAACAATATTTGTGGAATTGATAACTTTCAATATATGTAGAATTTAGAAAAATTCACTGAATGAAAGGGGGTCCAAAATGATACTGTACTTCCTCTAGTTTCAGAGGTTAATCGGGGCTTGATCATACATCCAGTTTAAAATATCATCTGTGCTGTGTTATTCAGGTTTACCGTAACATGTTCCTAATTAAAAGCTGTGTGTATTTTTGAGTAGACACAGTAACCTCTTAAAGGAAGGACAATCGAAGTTTAGACATAATGTTTCAAGTCAGAAGAATTTGAATTAATTAGTCTGTAGTTAAATAATTTTTAAATTAAAAAAGTGCATCACAAAATATTATAAAACATGTAAGTGATATGCATACATATATACATACATACATTTATATATAAATATATATCATAAAACTTTTGTTAATAATAACCATCAAATCGCACAAAATATCGATAATATACCGGGTGTCCCAAAAATAACGGAGGAATTTTAAAATTCAATAACTTGCAAATGGTGACAGATATTAAAAAAAAAAATTGCAGGAGGGTTATGTATGATGTCAGGAGTTTTTTTAATGTGATTCTTGATTTTAGTTCGAATTTCAAACAATAGATGGCGCTGACAGCGATTGGTGCTCAGTCGAGGCTGAAACTGACGTCACTCAGCATTGATGCACCGCCCCCTGCTTGCGCACTGACAAAAATATTTGCTCCCGCAGGCGGATTTTTTTTTCAGAGTTTGAACTGTTCCTCGAACTTCAACACCAATAATTTCTAAAAGTTTTCTTCACCTAGTTTTTCTGAGATCAAATAAGTCAAAGAAAACTTTTAGATATTATTGGTGTTAAAGTTCGAGGGACCGTACAAACGCTGAAGAAAAAATCCGCCTGCGACAGCCGCCATTTTTGTCAGTGCGCAGGCCTAAGACTCCTATAATAGGAGATGACGCATACCATTTTGTTTCGGATTATCGGTACCCAGTTCAGCATCAATCTACCGCAGCCGGAGTTGGGGTTGCCTAAGACTCGGTTCTGATTAGCTTGGTTTTTCGACTGGGATCCAATTCGGGTGCCAAATCTGCAAGGATGCGTCAGCCTCTATTATAGGAGTTCTATGCAGGTCTAGTATTCAGGGGGCGGTGCGTCAATGCTGAGTGACGTCAGTTTCGGCTTCGACTGAGTGTCAATCGCTGTCAGCGCCCTCTAATGTTAATGTTTGAAATTCGAACTAAAATTAAGAATCACAGTTAAAAAAGTACTGACATCATGCATAACCCTCTTGCAAGATTTTTTTTTTTTTTATATCTATCAATGTTTGCTAGTTATTGAATTTTAAAATCCATCAGTCATTTTTCGGACACCCGTATGGACCGATAATTATAATACAATACAAAGACATATATCCAAAAATGTGAGATCCTCAAAATAAAATAAATGGAAAAATAAATAAAGGTATGTGGAGGAAAAAATCACATGTGCAGAAGGTGAAATATTTAAATTTATTTAAGTATTCTTCCCATTATGTTAAATATTACGCGTTTTTATCCCATTTTAACTAACTTAATTTTTAACTAAAAATTATGTATGTGATTAATTTGCTGTTAAAATCTAAAATATGTATTTAGAGTACGAGCATCAGCATATTCCACTTTATCAGAACTTGCCTTTCAATAGATAATTACTTTTCGGAAAATAAATAAGTAAATAATTATAAATTTGAGGGTTTCAGAAGCTGTCAGTAATCGGATCGTCGAATATCTCAAGACGGCCCTGGATATATACGCGTGTGTTAACAAAATTCTTAGGGATAAATGTTTTATAACAATTAAAAAAAAAAGTATTTGGTTTCATATACATAATATGCAAAACAAAAATAGTCATTTAAAGCAAAGAGCAACAAGATCCTATGCTAGTAATACGAAGACACTTGCAAGATAATGTTAAAGCAATGTCAGCGTTCTTTTCAAATTTCTCGTTCACACACACACACACACACACACACACATATATATATATATATATATATATATATATATATATATATATATATATATACAGGGTGTTCCAAAATTCGACCGACAAGTTAAGAGGGATGATAGAAGGCATTAAGAAGATGAAAACTTACTATAGAACATAGGGTCACAAACCACGTTTAGTGGGAGACAATCGTAAAAATATTTATGAAGGTTGGCTGGTTGGTTGATTTATGACGGCCAACTATCTACTCGAGGGATATCTAGAGGGGTGCCCTCCATGAGGGTCTCTCTAAAGGGTCCTAAAGGTTCGAAGAAAACCCCGGAAAACTCCGAACGGTTAGATTGACGAGTGCGACAGGGGTTTGAACCCATCACCTCCCGTCTACCATCTTTGAGAGCAGAACCTCTCAGCCACAGGTGACGTCGAGTGGAATAAGTAGAAAAAACATTTATATGACGTCAAGAATGATTACAATGCATTGAAGCTCAACGTCAGAAAGGAGACGACCGCACATTTTTATAGAAATTGTTCGAAGTTGAGGCCACGAAGTTCATTGCACAGCCGATACCGACGGACGAAGGATTGCCGGACGCGTTAAAACATATTCCTATAAAAATGTCTCGTCGTCTCCTTTCTGACGTTGAACTGTAATGCATTGTAATCCTGTTTTACGTCAGATAAATGTTGTTTTAATTTTATTATTGACCATTTTTGTTCCACTCGATGTCACACCCTTCATAAATATTTTTGCGATTTTCTCCCACTAAACGTGGTTTGCGACCCCATGTTCTATGGTTAGTTTTCATCCTCTTGATGCTTTTTATCACTCCCTCTTGATTTGTCGGTCGAATTTTGGAATACCCTGTATAAATGGAAACGCATAAAATTGGCAGCTGTTCTTATTCAGAAACTTTGTAATCGAAGACTTTTTTTAATTTTTTGATAAAGGCAGAAGATCGTTCCGAAAATACTGTCAAAATCGGCGTTTTAAACCGAATTCTCGACTCCGCAGGACGAGGAAGGTTAAAACTTGTCGTCACGTTACATGAATCGCTTATAACTGGATAAGTAATTTATTTATCAAAAAACAGAAAACTCATTTCTATTCCAAATCGCTTCAATAGTCAGGCCTGCCAACTTTATGCCTTTGCGTTTAAAAATGAGTCAGAAAATCTGTCAGAAAGTTTCGCGTTATTGAGCAGGTCATTTGAGAGCCAGCCACCTTAAAAGCAAAAAAGTACTAAAACACCTGGTCATACATTGACCCCAGATATCCTATGAAAAAAAAATCATTTAAAAATACTGAAATGAAAATGAAAAATCTGAAATTGCGGGTGTCTTCGTGTTAGTAGTGCAGGCTCCTAAATCACATTATTTATATCAGATTTTTAGTAAGATAAACATTTAAAAATTATTTAAATGCACCAAAGATCGTACAAATTTAACATTTTCCCTTTACATTTCGCAGTTTATTAACTGAGCTAAGACATATAATTAAAAATTGTATTCACTCATGCATGTTTCAAAATAAGATAGTTTAATTTTATGAATATGAAAGGATTTTTTTTTTTAAGTAATAAAAAATCATCTTTCTTAATTCTCCATGCCTAAATTTTTCAGACTCATCACTTTTCTTAAGTCTCCATGCCTAAATTTTTCAGACTCAACGACTTTTTTAATGTAATTTCATCTTATCTATCTGCATGTATTATTTTTTATAAGTGCCAATTCTTTGTATGAAATACATAATTATTTTTCGCACATAGAGTAACTTTTTGTCATTCTATGCCTTACTGTTGCGCCTGAGAATGAGAAAACTTCTAATTCTGGTAATTATCGACTATTTTCTAAATGAGAATACTGAGAATTGTGAATATAGAACCGCTGACATTTTCTAAAAATTGGAAAAAGTTCAGAGGAAATATAATTAATGTGGAATCTCTCAAATCATGATATAAAGATAAAATTTTGAAATCTAAAAATATAGATTAAAATTTAACCAAATGTTAATCTATGTATATATTTAATATATGTTCATTTTTTATTCAATTTTCTTTAATTGTTGGATCGTAACTGGTTTGGCAATTTGGCTGAAGAAAATTTTGCTTAGGCTTATTTATTCAAACAGAAATCAATTACGTTTTACTTATATTTGTGGAATATTGTCCTTGATAAAGTGTTCCACGATATATGTTTCAATTTGCTTCTTGTCATTTTTTCACTGTATGCACATTAGATTTTTTTTTTTTTTCATATAACTTTTATTTTTTCTATTTATTTCATTTTGAGAATATCACGTTTTTTAATATATTTCTTTGTATTTTATTATAATTATCGGTTATTCTATTGTCGATTATTTATGTGATTTGATTGTTATTATTAACAAAAGTTTTATATATATATATATATATATATATATATATATATATATATATATATATATATATATATATATTCAAATTTCAAATATAAATGGTCACATTAACCACACCCTGTAGATGAAAAACAAAATAACAATAATTCAACTAAACTTTAAAATAAAACCAACTTAAACTATAACTTCAATACAACCAAACTTAAAATAACTAACAGGAAAACAAAACCAGGAAAAAAAACAAATCAGAAGGAAAGAAGCATGGCTAACGACATGTACAGCCGGGTTAAAACTCGTAGCATTTAATGACTAATAATACTTATTAACTTATTAGCTAATAATAATTATTCAGCATTAAATAACTTATATATATATATTAACTTATATATGTATATATAAATCATTAACTCATTTTTTTTTATATTTTCCCTTTTTACCCCTCCAATGTGTTTTATATTATCCCGGTTATATATACTATTTTTATTTTTCTTCGATTTTTTTTTTTCTGGATATTTTTCAAATAGGTGTGTTTTCATTTTTTTTATTTATTTTTATTCCCCGAATGATATTTCTGTGTTGTTTTTTACCGGCTATATAGCTATATATGTTTGCGTATTTGGTCGATTTTTCTATTTTTAAACTCTAATTTCCCTTTAAAAACTAAAAGCTTAAAATAAGTAGTAGATTGAAGCACATATACACTTAGAATAAAAAATTCAGAAAATCTTTATTACAGCTATGTGAAGTGGATTTTACTTCACATATTCCACTTTCTTAAAATTAATTCCCCCATCCCCTTACTTTTCTAAATTTCTCTTTCTTCGAATTCTTCAGTATAAGCTAAAAAAAAGATTACTTCCAAAGTAATTTAAAAGAAATGTATGGTTTGATGTATGTCAAATTATTTTAAATTCAAGGTTTTGTAAAGTTAAAATGTTAATAAATCTTAAGAATATTTGTAGAAAAATTCATTAAATTTATATTCTTAAAACAAATATTATCATAAATGTCTGGTCGCAATAATTTTTATCACACTTTAATTTTTTTACGTAATGCATTTTAATTAATAATCAAACTAACAACTGCAGATATTTATAAACATAATTATATTTCTTTTTATATAACTGTGTTAGTGCTTATTATCGAAATTTTTTCTCTGCATGTTTTCAGATAAATAAATACATTAATCTATTATATATAAATATGAATATAATATCAGTAAAATCTCATTCACTGTATGAAGTAATTTTATATTTTGTTCATAATATTTTATTTCAATATTTTAAGAAAATATTAAGTAATTTTCTTTCTCACTTATTCTTGTTCATTTCAGGTATTTCAACTGTTAATATTTTATTTTAAGACAATTATTTTATTGGGCTTAAAATAAAACAACACGCACATAGAGGGTACCCATTACAGTCCTGTCCTCCCCCCCCCTCATTAATTTCAAAACTGGGACAGCAAAAGTCATAATCGTGGTGTCTATGTATAATAAAATTACCATGCGCTACGCAATGAGTCTGTTTACAGCGCCAACTAGCGACAAATTGCGGAATTAGAGTTCCTATTTCTAAAACGGTACGATATATGAGAGAAAAAAAGTTAATTTCAAAGTGGCACAGTGTCCTCGATTTAGTATGAAATGATATTTTGCGTATAAAAATAACTTTATTACAAGTCCTGAAATATGCATTTTTTATATCCATTTACAAGCTTAAATACGCCAGTAATTATACACAGAGTTATGGTATTATAGAGCAGACGCGCATATATTAATAAAACAAAATCATGTAAACACATGTAAGGAAACCAAGTTAAGTATGCTTAATATGTTCACCACCGGCAGCACTGTATCATGCAATCTACATGTGTTTCGACGTGGACACATTGAGCATACTTAACTTAAATTTATTTGTATATTGTGTTTTATTAATAAATGTGCGTCTGCCATGTAATGCCGCTCTTCTGAGCGCTGAAATGTAATTTTTTTATATCCAATTACCAGCTTAAATACGCCAGTAATTACATCCAGAGTTATGGTATTATAGAGCAGACGCACATTTATTAATAAAACATGCAAACAAGGTAAGGAATTCAAGTTAAGAATGCTTAATATGTTCATCAACGACAGCACTGCATCATGCATTCTACATGTGTTTCGATGTGAATACATTGAGCATACTTAACTTAAATTTATTTGTATATTGTGTTTTATTAATAAATGTGCGTCTGCCATATAATGCCGCTCTTCTGCATGCAGTCAGTGGCGTAATTAAATTGAGGATACTGTATTAAAAAATTATATTTGAGGGTTTCTAATAAAGTTATTTTTACATCATTTCATGCTAAATCGAGGACGCTCTACAGCCAGTAATTGCTTTTTTTTTTTCTCATATATGGCACCGTTTTCGAGATAGAAACGCTAACTCGAGAGTTTTCCACCAGATAGCGTTGCAAATGGAAAGGATTCCGGATATTTTTTGGATAAAACATACCCTTTTAAAATAATAAAAAACGAAAATTCATAAATAACTATTGTTAATAAAAAGAAAAATAATTCAAAAATAGTTGCTTTTAACAGTATTAAAGGATATTTTTCGGACTGAGTTACGGGTGAAATTTATAAATATAAGAAATCGTTTCTTAAATAACTTAAAGAGTTATAAAGAAAAAGATTTATCTTCACAATAGCATATTAAAAAGAAACTATGCAATAATAAAAGTAATATTCAGATTTTTTTCGGAAATGTTTTTAAATACTCTAAATTTTACGCTACTAAAATATTGAAGAACGAAAACTCAAAAATAAAATAGCAATAGAAAATTAAATAACATTAATTGTTATTTTACAGACAGACAAATGGGTGGTATTTATAAATAAAATAAATTATTTTTTAAATAACGTGAGGAGCTATAAAAGAAGAAGGATTATCTCCATAAAAGCATATTAAAGAGTGATTAGACAAGTAATATTCAGTGATTTTCACGTTTCCTCTGCATGTAAAAGAGCTGGAGTTTCAGGAGAGGAGAGTGATTGAGCGAGGAAAAGATAAGGTTAATATCGTAAGGCGAATGCCTCCGAGCTGTTAAATTCTATTAACGATCGATTAACTATTGTTCTCTCTTTTACTTTGGCTATTTTTCCCTTTTTTAAGAATTAGAATTTAGAGAATAGAAAATTTTGGAAGTCATTACGGTTTGAATTTCGCAGGATTAAGGTCATTGTCCTCAAAGGAAAATTGTCGCTATAATGCAGCGAATGGTTTAATAATAATAATAATAATAATAATAATATAAATAATAATAATAATAATAATAATAATAATAATAATAATAATAATAATAATAATAATATAAATAATAATAATAATAATAATAATAATAATAATAATAATAATAATAATAATAATAATAATAATAATAATAATATCAATAATAATAATAATAATAATAATAATAATAACAATAATAACAATAATAATAATAATAATAATAATAATAATAATAATAACAATAATAATAATAATAATAATAATAATAATAATAATAATATCAATAACTGTAAACATTTTTTAAATCTACCATCTTTATGTCACATTCCTCTTTTGTTGCATTACATAGCGCTAAAAAATTGCACTATAAACCACTGAATGATTTAATAATATTAATAATGATAACTGTAAGCATTATTTAAAATGTGTAACTTTTATGTCATATTCCTCTACTGTTGCATTTTTTTTTCTTTTTTACAAAAAAATTTATCTTTATCAGGGTTTGTACAATGTTACCACAACTTTTTAACAGATTTTTTCGCCTTGTTTAAATGCAGAAAAGTATTACAAATCCTGCAATTAAGCGAGGCGTCTACAATTTCTGCTATTTAAATATTGAAAAGAAAAATTCTATTAAAAAATTGTGGTAAAAACGTACGAACCCTGTTTATATAGATATTGAATGTTTCTACTGGGAAGCTGCAGCTTTTCGACTATGACGTCTGTACGTGTGGTTCAGAGGATCCAAGAGCCTTGACATAGTTAGGAACTCCGACTAAGCCAAATCTTGGTGCTCAGATACTGTTTTTTTATTTTATTTTAAAGTAACACATATGTACATTTAGAATTCGGGGTATTCATAATGAACATTAATAAACAAAATTCCTTCCGTTATTTTTAATATTATCATTATTAGTAGCTCTAAATAATTATTCCAAGAATTTTGTTAAATATTGTACTTTCTAATCTAATATTAACTAAAATTTATGTATATAGCCAAAATGTTTCTGTATGTTGATATGAATAGAACATGAACATCAACACATTTAAATTTATAATTATAAGATAATTATAATTTTCCACAGAAAAAGATCTGAATTTAAGTTCATTTGTAAAAAATAAGCCATCCAAAAATAGTAGTTGGAGGATCACGGCCTCTAAATGCATGAAGACTGCTTGCTTTTTAGTTATTTACAACAGTTCGAGTAGTAATTTCAAAATCCCGATAATATATATATATATATATATATATATATATATATATATATATTTTTTTTTTTTTTTTTACGAAAAGCCTTTTTTCCGAAAATGAAACAATATATTTAACATTTTGATTGCGGGGTTGGGATATATGTCATCCCAGCTACTATTTTTTATTCTATTCGTAGCACTTAGACTTATACTACGAGGGAAAGTAATTAAGTAAGTCACAAAAGATAATTAAATAATAACTTACAATGATATTCACCTCAAAATTATTCTTATTTCTCAACATATTCTCCACCAATATTTATGCACTTATATCACCGTTTTATCAGTGCCCCAACACCAGCTACATAACATTCTTTGTGTTGCTGTCTCAGCTACATTAGGACTTCAAGTTGAACACATGAGACAATTCAAAAGTTTGGTTGGCAACTTCTTCAACATCCACCATACAGCTTCGACTTAGCCCCAAGCGATTTTCACCTGTTTAGTCCACTAAAAAAACATCTTGGAAGCAAGAGGATGTTCACAGATGATGAAAAGGTTCAACTTGAAGTCCTAATGTGGCGGAGACAGGAACCCAAAGAATGTTATGCAGCTGTTGTTGGGGAACTGATAAAACTGTGATATAAGTGCATAAATATTGGCGGAGAATATGTTGAGAAATAAAAATAATTTTGAAGTGAATACCATTGTAAGTTATTATTTAAATAGCTTTCGTGACTTACTTGAATACTTTCCTTCGTAGAATATATTCAAGAGAAATCTACCACAAAAAAAAAATCTTTTTGTAAATTGTGGTACAATTGAAGTTAAAAATAGTCGCCATTCCTTAGTTCGTAATCAAAAGGTTAAAATTTTTAATCACTTAGTTCAATCTGATGTAAGGATTTTCAACATTTTTGCCTAAAAATTCATTCATTAGCCACCACAAATTCTTAAATGTAATCTTCCCTTTATTAAATCGAAAAGGTTTCTGCCATTAAATAAGTCTAATTTTTCTGTACTAAAATAGTGGTACTTCGGTGCCCGCGGGACACAAGTTGAAGACTTCTAATCTACTGGATCATGTGGATCTAAAAGTTGTCCCATGCAACTATTTTTATACTCTAATCGTACCATTATTTAAATAAAATGTTCTTTGTGGTAGATTTCTCTTGCAGTTATTGTAGAAGTATATGACAAGGATTACTTTGAAAAAGTGATACGAACCCATCTTTATAGCTATATACTAATTATTTCTACTGGGAAACTACAGTTTTTCAGCTGAAAAGTCTTTACAGGCGGGTCCGTTTAGCCTGATCCGAGAGTCCCGACGTATAGAAAATTTAGTAGTCTGAAATTACGGATAAATCGAATCTGGGTTCTTAAATATTTTATTTTTAAAATAAAGCATACGTACATTCAGAAAACATGGGATTAATAATGAACATTCATAACTAAAGTTCCTTTTGTTATTTTTGATATTATCGTTATAGTAGTTCTAAATCAGTATGGTTCAATTGCGGCCCGCGTATAGCCACTAATTATTTTATAGAAAATTTCATCTTATTTAATCATAGAAGACCACACTCCTCTAAATTAGTTTAAGAATTGTTTCAAATATTGTACTTTCCTATCTAGCATTAAGAAAAATTTATGTATTTACCTGTAATATTTCTGTATGTCAATAAGAATAGAACATGAATATCAACGATTTTGATTTTATAACGACAAGATAATTACAACATTCCGCAGAGAAAGAGCTTAGAAATTTAAATAAGTGAATTTAAGTTAATTTGCAAAAAAAGTAGTCATCCAAAACTATTAGCTGGGGGACCACGGCATCCCTAACGCAAAAGCGTAAACATTAATTCAAACATTTTTAAACATTTGCCGAAATTACTTTCCATGTAATTTTTAAACATAAACATGGCCATTTTCTCCGTTTAACCAGAATTAATAATCTTAAGTTAATTTCAAATATATTATAATATTATATATTATATTATTCAAATATATTATATTGATAATTATCTGGTCAAAGATATGAAAATAAACAATCAAGTAAAAAATAATAGATAACGTGCGTAATTTTTAAAAAGTACATGGAAATAATAACCTCAAAGCCCGTGCAGCTTTAGAATATTCTCATTTTGTTTAGAATATTCTCATTTTGTTTTTGAAAATGACTCGGAAAGAGTCGAAACATGTAAAACAACTAATAAAAGTTATTTTAATTTATATTATAGTTGTTAATTTTACACCTTTAGCATTTAAAAGTAATATATCCAATAGTTCGAGAAGTATAATTTCAAATTCTAGATGATGTATAGACATAGAAGGTATCGATAAAATCTCTTTACAATTTCATGCTTTTATTACAAACACCAATGGATAGATACATGTATGGAAAGAAGTACAATATTAGGAATATATATTGAGGTTTTTTTTAATCGATTAATAAACCTCTATATTTACACCATTGGTTGCACGAAGCACGTCAAGTTATGAATCATGAAATTTCTAATACATCTAACTGATTTTTTCTCACCGTTAAACGCATTAATGTAGACATTACTTATTCTAACGCAAAAGCGTAAACATTAATTCAAACACTTTTAAACATTTGCCGAAATTACTTTCCATGTAATATTAAACATAAACATGGCCATTTTCTCCGTTTAACCAGAATTAATAATCTTAAGTTAATTTCAAATAGTTAATGACAGGTTTGTTTATTTTTATAAAATAATTTGAGATTGAATTGATACAATAACATTCATACATAACAAAACATAACAGTACAATGCATCAGAAATATCATTATAAAGTGAAAACCACAATTGTACGGTAGTAATACAGAAGTCATGATGACAGTCAGCTAGACAAGATTATGGCATCGCCCCTCGCTTTTAAACTGACCATCACTGAAATATATATTGTTAAAATAATAGAGCAGATTGGGATCTAAAATGGGATTATGAATCTAATATATCATTCTTGAACAATGCAGCGAACACACTGTTCCCATACAAATCTTCTATGACATTTATTACATTTTCATTAATAAGATTGTAAGGAGCCATAAAACTTGTATATTTTGGATTTACATGCATTTGTTTATAGGATTCAGAAACAACCTTCATTTCAATAATTGGCAAAGCTTTCAAACTTGTTGGTTTTTGGTTAATTTAAAGTAATATTTCAAGATGAATTATAAATATTAACAGCAAAAAAATTAGCTTGAAGCACATATTTTATGAAATGTCTAATACATCTAACTAATATTTTTCTATATTAAACGCATTAATGGGACAGACTTGCCAAGTCTCCGGCTTTTTGCACACCAGTATTATCTTAGAGAAAATGTTGTTCTTTTAAATCGCAGAATGTTCCGATTACATAAAACAACATTTTCTGCACTAAAATACTGGTGTCCAAAAAGCCGGAGACTTGGCAACTCTTATATGGGAAATTATTTATTGTAACACAAAAGCGTAAACATTGATGCAAACCCTTTCAAACATTTGCCAAAATTAGCTTCCGTGTAATATTAAATATAAACATAGTCATTTTCCCGATTTAACCAGAATTAATAAATTTATGATTACAAATAGTCATTGCCAGAGTTTTGTTTCATTTTATAAAATAATTTTAGATTGAATAGATACAATAATATCCATACATAACATAACATAACTGCACAGTACACCAAATATACCATTAAAAAGTGAAAACCACACGTTTACGGTAGTAAATAAGAAGCCATGATAAAAGTCAGATGAACAATATTACTGCATAGCCCCTGGTTCTTTAACAGACCAACACTGAAATCAATGTTATTAAATTAATAGAGCAGATTGGGATTTAAAACGGGATTATGAATCTAATATATCCTTTTTAACCCTTTAACTGTTGGAGGTTTTTTGACACCTTAAACTAAAAATAGGCACAATACACCACTTTTTCAGTACTAAAATATTTGCTTTGTGTAATCGAAAACGGTCTACCGATCAACAAAGCGAAGGTTGCGTTTAAAAATTACTGGTGTGCAAAAGCTTTTAATAACAAAACAAGCAAACTCTTCTTGCCCGAACTGAGTTCGGGCTACACTGTTAAGGGGTTAAACAATACAGCGAACACACTCTTCTCATTCAAATCTTCTATGACATCTATTACATTTCCATTAATAAAATTATAAGGAGATATAACATTTTTTATCTTTCGATTTACATGAATTTGTTTATAGGATTCTGAGGTAAGCAATAACCTACATTTCAATAATTAGGAAAGCTATTAAACTTGTTGGTTTTTGGTTAATTTAATAGTAATATTTCAAGCTGAATTATAAATATTAACAGCAAAATAACTATCTTGAAACATATGTATCGTAAAATTTCTAATGCATCTGACTGATTTTTTTAAAACAATTAAACGCCTTAACGTGGGATATTATTTATTGTAACACAAAAGCGGAAATATTAATGCAAACATTTTGAAATATTTGCCGAAATTAGCTTCCGTGTAATATTATATTAAACATAAACATGATCATTTTCTCCATTTAACGAGAATTAATAAACTTAAGTTAATTACGAATAGTCATTGAAAGAGTTTTGTTTCATTTTATAAAATAATTTTAGATTGAATAAATTAAAAGCTTTAACACATTATCGCAGAAATTTATAATAAGCTGTTTGTTGCACCAACTTTATAAATTCATCTCTAGGTTATGAATATTAAGTTATTAAATTTAAGTTTAGAAGCTTTGAACAAAATAATAATAAGACTTAATTTTGTAGAGCACGATATCGTTTTAGGGCAAAAATTCAGCAGTTTTATTTCGGTAAAGTATTTAAAATATTTAATAAAAGAATATCACAACTATAATATTGTTAATCATAACAGTTGGCTTTAAAATTTTTTAGGCACAACATTTTTATTTGTAAACTTTTAAAGTCTCTCAAAGTAAGTTTTCAAATTTTATTGAAATAGATAGACTACTATCCATTTAGCTTTGAGCGTAACCAATTATATCTATTATAGAAAGTCTACGACTGGACAAGAGAAGAAAAATGAGGTGTACAATTTACTTAAACAAACCAGTCTGCTACTATATTACACAAAATAATTTAAATTGTAAAATAGTTACTTAATTTATTAGCTGAAAGGAAAAAGAAATTAACTGATAAATGATTTTAGAAACACATTTTCCGAGCGTGGATCAGCAACCCAGTTCAATAATATACTAGTAAATCTGCAGATCAAGAACCTCAACGTCAGCACTAAAAGTCATTGTTTTTTAATCTCACTTTTCATATTATTTAGCATGTTACAATCCGCATTTTTTTTAATATTATATACATATTTATAGGCATATAAAATACTTTAGAAGTTTCAGAAATTAGAAGCGTTAAATTAATCACGGTTTATTCAATGATATTCTGAAATTCTTATGAACTTCTTATTCATATAACGTTTTAGATAAAAAAAAAAAAAAAAAAAAAAACTTGTATTGAAATAAATTCTTCATTTATGTCAATAATAATTATAATAATAATAGCAAAAATAGTTTATTTTGAAAATAAAATATTGCAGCAAAATAGTGCAAGTAACTTGAATTTTATTATTTTGATATTCTTTGAAATATGGTTGCTAAGCAACTAATAAATTAGAGAGAAAAGTATAAAGAAATGCATTTTAAAATTTATGAAAAATGTGAAAATAAAATGTTTTATATTTCCCGAACAGATGCAAAAATTTTTCAAATAATTTAAACAATTAATTTCTAAATTCTAATAAATGTATCAGCAAATTTTCAAAGCTATTGAATATATTTAAAACCTCCATATCGAAAATTTAGCATTAATAATTTTACGTTTAAATCCAATATTCAAATATGTGATTTTCATTTCAGTTAAAAATGAAATTTGAAAATCCTCTGCATTCCCATAGGAAACGCATTATGACCCAAAAAGGAATGTTCTATATTTTTCGAACGAATGAACCAAATGTAACTAAAAACTATACAGCTCATTCCGGGTACCTCACCAACATACCCACCAAAAATCAACCTGATAGGACAATTTTTACGGCCGTTATCAAGGAACAGACAGACAAACAGACAGACAGACGGAAACCAAAAACTTTCCGCGTCTCCACAGTGAGCCTCAACTGACGTTTCAGCAATAACAACAATGGAAAAAAAATGGGCGGGGACACTTTTAGAGTTAAAAAGAAATTAAAAAAATAGTAACCAGTTTTGTATATTTCAGGGTGTACGTTCGGTATATTTTAAGAGCGGATAAAAAAATTAATGGTTTATAATATTTATTCTGTGAACATTTAACATTTTATGTTTAACATTTTGAATTTGTATGTCATGTTAAAGATGGCAATACTAATTTATTCTAAAACTCTTATGGCACATGCAGGTGACAATACCTATTTGCTATGAAACTCGTAAGTCATCTTAAAGGTGACAATAGCAATTTACAAGGGCGTAGCCAAGACTTTACGTAGAAAGCTGGAAAAATGAGGCTTAAATCTATAAGAATTTTCTTTTATGACTAATTAATTATAAGTAGCTGTTGGTTGTTTAAAAGAAGAACATAAGTTTGCTGATTTCTAATATGTATATTTCATTTTGCTTACTAATTGTTCCGAAAGTAGAGTTTGCACTAAAAACGCTTTTTTCTTTTTTTTTTCTTTTAGTAACAGAAAACGCTGAAAATCGCTGTGTATCATATCTCGGTAGGTTTTGGTCGTAGAAGATAGAACCTTTACTGTCTTACTTGTTAGCGAACGGAGAAAGTTATTCTAAGTTTAACTTATAGGACTCAGGAACTGTATGAAAATTTAAATTTCGTATCTTTTTAAAACATAATTATTTTGAGTTAAATAGATTTTCATGTAATAAAGAACATTTGAAACATTTTTGCAATTATAACTATATTCCTAAAACTAAAAATTTAGGAATTAGCTATTGGTCAATAATAAGAAGGGACACTGTGTGTTTCTTTGTTATCCTTTTTGTACTTTTGTATCAAATTCTCTAAAATTGACCTCTTGAAATATGCTAAGAGTTTTATCATTATACTGATGTCTAAAAATTAAGGGGCAGTGACCGATTTTGTCGATTTTAGACGTTTTCTCGAATATCTACTGAAATTCTTTACAAATTGTCCTTGAACTTCAAGAATGTAAAGAACATGTTTGACTTCATAAATTTCAGTGAAGATTTTGTCGCGAAGACAATTAATGGGGGGGGGGCATAATAATTTTTATAATAAAATAATATTTGCGATCACCGAAGTAATAGAAAATGCTCAAAATGATCCGCCACTCCAGCAAATGACTATATAGGTCTTGTTCAGCCCTTTTTTTTTTTTTTTTTTTGCATTTGTGTAAGAATAGCACGTATATTCGTGAAGATGTTAACATTTCTGTAAAAAATTCTAATATTTTTTAATAGCATGCAGAGTTTTCAACCAAATTTAACACCACATTCCAAAAACTTGACGAAGAACAGTAGAAATAGCATACTGCAATTAAAATATTAATATATTGAATATTTGATGAGATATACGTATTTGTATGAAATAAATTTTAACTGCGCATGCGCGAACTACAGCAAAGATTTTTTGTCATGATTTGGTAGTCAATACTATAGAGCAATTCATATAAAACGACCAGTCCGATATCATGAACACTCAAACAGATACAGGCAATACAGTGAGCTAATTAATAAATTGGGGAGGAAATCTCAAAGAATTATATGGGATTTCCTCCCCAATTTATATATGAGCAGAGGTGCCAAGTTCTCACTAATCTTTGGTAATATGTGGTTTAATCTGACCCAGTTTAACAATGATTCAAACCAGAAAAAACATTGGATGAATCTTTATTTATTCAATTTCAGATTTCTATGTGGAATTTATTTAATATCATTTCTTAAACAATTTTCTGGTGCGAAACGTGTTAAACCTGGGTCAAATTAACCCACATATTACGGAATATTAATGAGAGCTTGGCCCCTCTGTATTAGCTTACTCTATTGCCTGTATCTTTTTAAGTTTTCACGATATTTGACTGTTTTTTTTATATGAGTTTCTTTATGGTATTGACTATCAAATCATGACAAAGTATCAGGTATTAAAATTTTACCGGTATTAAAGGTATTAAAAAACAAGAGAACTTTTACATCAACCTAATACGTTAGAAATGCAAGTTATAATAATTTGTAATACTGTTATGTGGGGAGGTTGTACTTAGTTTTAGTTATCCATTGATTTGATTTGATTGCTAAGAAAATGAAATGGTTATTTATCTATCTAATCTCTCTCTATATGTATATCACATTCACTAAAAGAATTTGCTAAAAATGAATAGACATTTTCAGTATATTTATACGACAAAAAGTATACTGATAACTTAAAATATCTTTTGTGAAACTTTTTGTTTTTTCAAATTCAAGCAATTAAAATTATTTTGGCTCAGCATCCATTAGAAGAAATTAAGTAGAAACATCTTCACAAGAAATAGAAAATGTATTACGAGAAAATTTATTTGGAAACATAATTTCTATTTTTACTAATGCATACTATTATAAGTTAGAAGATGATGAAAATAAATTTGGTTGGGTAAATGTAAGTACAAGATCGATCGATCAATTTATTTCGATTTGCGAACTAACAGAGTACAATTAGACGATGGATGAAAAACGGATTTCTTGTTTTGTAATTAGTACGAAAATAATGTTGACGTATACGTGAGGTATGTATATTAATGAGAAACAAGTGTTATTATTTTCAATTTTTATCATTTATGGTATTGTCTATTTTTTGTGTTTTATTTTTTATTTTTTACATATATTTGTTTTGAACGGTATTTGGACATCCCTGAGAAAAATATTTATTGCTAAAGCAATTTTTCAGAGTACAGACAATACTTATCTCTTACTAGTTGCTTGTAAAATGTAGATGGTGGCCCCTAACGAAGTACCTCACTTTGCAAGTTTTTTCAATTCATTATTTTATTTTATTTTTTATAATTTCAAATCATTACTTTATTTTTTTATTTTATTAATTATTTTATTGTTAATTTTTTATATGTTATCTTTTTTTTTATTTCATTTTATTTCTCTTTTCATTTTATACTCTTGGTTTGAGTGTAATTTATGCAATTTGGCTTTCTCAATATGATATCAGGGCTCCCACTGGTCTGTTTTTTTTTTTTAAAACCAGTATTTTTTAATAAATAATTTCTTCACAGGTTTTTGCAACAATTGCAATAAAAACAATCTTCGAGGTAAGTTTCTACGAAATTTATAAAGAAGATTTTTAGAAGATTTTAAAGAAGAAAAGTGGTTATCAAAAAACGGACCAAGTAGGAGCCCTGCGATACCAATTTGGCATCATTTACGGGCTAATTAATTTTGATATTAAATATATATATATATATATATTATGTATATAGGCATATATTTTGTAATTTTTAATTAGCGTATCCTTAAAATTCAACACAAAATTTAAACAGAACTAGTCGTTGGGGACCACCGTAATACTTATCCATAATGGATGTGCATAATATAAAATATGAAAATAAAACATGTGTAAACTATTTATAAAATGCACTGCAATTCTAATAAGATCGTAGCTTGATGACGTCATAAACTTTAAATCGAGGCTAACGAAAAAGAAAGGCTACCGCGGTGCTTTACCAAGGCAACACTAGATACCGGGCTTGCTCATTCACTCTCAAAACGTCACAAATGGTGGCTGACAGCGACCAGCGATTGGTCCAAAGCAACGCGCCCATCGTTTTGTGCCAATCGCTGTATGTCATTCCTCCTAGTCAGCCACCTTTTGTGACGTCATCATAATGAATGAGCAAGCCCGGTATGTAGTGTAGCCCTGGCTTTACGCGTATCTTTTTTTACAGACCGCGGGAGTCACGTGGTGCTCGAATCCACCAATGCGGATGTACGAAAGGAGCATCACGTCATTCTAGCGGTCTGTAAAAAAAGATAAGTGGAATGCACCGCGGTAGCCTGTCTTTTTCGTTAGCCTCGCTTTAAATGCTGTATTACTGAATTGCGTAAAAGAAACATCCTTATAACTCCAAAAATGTTAATCATATTAACTAGCGGTTTATTGCGTCAGATTTAGCGTTAGATTTCCAATTAAAATATATCTTTGAATTGAAATTTGGATGAAATACAGGGTCATTAAAAATCGATGAGTGTGGAAAATATAATTACAAATCTCTCGGCAACTAATTATCCGATCGACATCATTCTTTATGCAAAATTTATGTTTTTTATTGTCTTTTATATTAACTCCTTAAAATAAACAATTTCGAATATTTTCTATTTACCTTTTATCAGAACGAATATTTCGAGAGACCAAAAAAAATAGTTCCGAATAATCGAGGTTACTGAAATTCAATAAGCATCTTCCCATTATTACATACTAAGTACATACAAAATTTCAAGTCTCTATCTATACTTTTTCGGGAGATAGAGCGTTTACAGACACACACACACAGATGGACGGCAAATATTTTTTTTTTCTAAAAATATGTTTTTCGGATTCTCCAGTGTCTGAAACGTGTAAATCCGACAAAAAAGTTTTCTTGATTTTCAAAACTATTACCAGACTTACCCTATACTACCTATGATGAGTAAATAAAAAAGCAGAAATTGAACCTGATCAAATATTCTTTCAATTTCCATACATAATTACTTCAAATGCAAAGTGTTTAAAATGCATTAAACTCTTAAAAATGAGTTTGAATATTTTTTTTAATGCATTAAAAAAATGAAATACAAGGCTTATATTACGTGAGACCTAGCCTATACATTAAAGGCAAAAACAATTCAAGCGGATTTCTATAACTTGTTTAATAGCAATAAATATCACTCTTTTCGAATCTCATTTGAAATACTCAAATCAATGGCAGAAATATAATGAAATCATTCAAATCACGACGGATCATATTAAGTAAATTCAACCATGAAAAATGAATGATTAGAAAATGTGCGCAATATTAATTGTTCAGTCAGTACTAATTATTCCTAAAAAAAATACAGTAAAGAAATATATACGTTATATATTGGAACACATTACATAATAAGTGTACAAAAAAGAGAAAGACTTAATTCGATTTTTCTCAAAAACCATGCATACATAACATAACATGCAAAAAATACATTAAAGATTATACAATAAAGAAATTATAACGTTTCACTATTAAGTTGAGAGGTGACTGGATTTATTAAAAAAAATAGAAATTCAATAAAATAATACAAATAGTGTTACATATGTATTACATAATCTTCAATAATTGAACCTAGAAAAATCTAATGAAAGTATATTGACAGTTTTAAATAACACAAAACGATTTCTTTTGTGGGTTCTTAAAAATTAACCAGTCGACTTTTTCCTGATTCAAAATTCATAAGAATGATTGCCATACAAAATGAAATATGTATTATAAATAAATTTATTTCGAAACTAAATTTCTATTTTTCTTATTGCGTACTATTATAAATACGTTTGGTTGGGACATGCAAGTACAAGATAGATCGATAGCCTTATTTCGATTTGAGAACTAATAGCATACAATTAGTTAGGCGATCAATGAAAATGGTATTTCTTCTTCTGTAATAAATACGAAATAAATGGAGCAATACACGTAAGGTAGTCTGGTGTAGGTTCATGACGGACTATATTTTCACTTGTAACAGTAAACGTATAAATTAATTGCAAATAAAGCATCTGTTTCTAACGTTCTTTTTCTTTTTCTCCTGTTTTTAACATCCAAATCGAAAGCTTCACAATCAATTTCAGGGCCAATAAATTTATTTATTTTTAATTACATAATAAATAGTTCGTGATCAAAGATTTACAATAGAGCCATTCTCCCTGAAACTTACATTTTCAAATTCATTTCTATGGACATCAAAGTCATTTCCATGGAATGACAGTCATGTCTGTGGACAGGCAAATTAATGTGTAAATTAGGAAAGTGGGTCGTTCTCTTAGAGAGTATTAAACGATGCCACAGAATATTCATTAAAAGGTAATTTCAATTAAAAATATGTTATAATGGAAATATGTGCTGTAAAAAAAGACAGATTTTCCTTAATATAGGAAAATATAACATAACCACGAACGAAAATATATACAATAATCTCTTTCGAATTATCCAAGATTCCGAAAAGAGTTCTTTATTTCTAGAATTCTCACAAACCAATATATTTTCCAGATTTAAAGAAACATTTATAAAAACAAAGTTCCTCTTGTTGCCACTGATTTTCGGAAAGTTTTCCGAGTAGCTTTTGTAGTGTGTATGAAGCATTTTTCTCGATTTGGAATATTGTTTTTTCGGATGATATCAACTTTCAAGTAAACATTTTCATGTTCAAAAAACATGTTTTACAGACAAACTTGATAAATTAACATCATTAACATTAAAATTAATATTACTCTGTTTCTATTGCATGTATAATTCAATTACGTAGCTGAAAATGTTTAATTGAGAATTAATAGTATCCTAAAAACCAATATTCTGGTTACACTATTAAATCCACTCGGAAACGCTTTCGAAAACTACACTGTTAAAAATTTGCAGCAAACTGTCCAGTCATTCGACCGTTTTTATAGAAAACGGTCACATAAGCGTAATTTAACTGTAATCTGACCATAATCTGGGCAATAATATGATCCGAATAGAGTTAAATTACGGTTATGTAACCGTTTTCCATAAAAACGGTCGAATGACTGGACAGTTTGCTGCAAATTTTTAACAGTGTAGTTGCTGTAAAAGAAACATTGTTTTTCTAAATGATTCTTTAAATTTCGAAAATTTATTGGTTTCTGAGAATTCTAATGATAAAATTTTGTTTTCTAAATCTTGGGTAACTCGGAAGGTGTTATTGTATATTTTTGTTCGTAGTTATATTATATGTTCGTAGATTAAGACGTCTTATTCGTCTCTTTTTACAGTGTGTGGTATATAACCGAAGAACACGTGTAAATAATTAAAAAATAATAAATGTTAATTTTTCATGTAAATTATGTGTTCACTGATCCTGACATGTCCGTGGACTGTCACATCCCTTGTATACGACTTAGTGTGTCTGAAAAATTGATTTAAAACTTCTTATCATGATACATTATTTGTTTTTAAATCGGTGCTTTGTTAAGCTAATCTCAGGTTCAATTTCAAAGGATGATATTGTTTATTTATAGTTTTATTTGATATCTAACTACTTTCACAAGGAATTTAGTTATGTTCGTAGACAAAAAATTAGTAACTCATTTTAAAAATAGCAATATGTTGCAAGTGTTATCTGTGTAAAATATTTATTTATTTATTTGAAATAATTGTGAAAAAATAATGAACGAAACGATTACACACCAGTTTCGTGGACAAGATAAGAAAAAAGTAAGGATTATAAAATATTAAAATAAAATAGTATAACGTGTAATATTAATTACACTAAATTTAATGACCTAGCATGTTATTCAATTTAGTTTAATATTTACTCTGTTGTAAATAATTTACGAAAAAGATCAAAGCTTTGGTCACCATTTCCGTGGACATAATGGTTACGAAGATCTCATACACTTAATGTAAAAATACAATTTTAATAAAATATTTCTCACGATAAGCGAAAATACTGACAGGGTGTTAGATAAGTTGAAATTAATGTAAAAACTTTTTTTAACCTTTAATTTGCGTAAAAAATCAGAAAATTCAGAACCCACATACATTTGGTTATATGAACCATAAGTGACAATCTAGTATATATTCTCTTACAGTACCAAATCCTTAACACTTTCACGACACGAAGAGGTATATGTACCTGGATAAAATCTTAATTATGCACAATCCTGATCAGGAAAAACGATACACCCGCTTTTATTCGCTGATCGTTTATAAACAAAAAGTCATAACAAAGATGTGGATAAACTGGTAAAAATTAGAGATGAGTTCGGGCTCTTGCTTTCGGAGCCCGACACCGATTATTTGAAATCCGAGTCCGCCCGAGTCCGAAAAATTTTGTGACATCAGCGACCGAGCCCAATACCGAAAGTACCGAAAGTAGAAAATTGTTAATAACATTTTATAATTGCTTCATGGAACAAACCCTTCCACCGTTCAAAGGTTTCCATGTATTTTCATATGTATGCTTGCAAATCACAAAATGTCTATTTTTTTTATCACTATTTGATGCTGTAATATCTTTTATACCCCCTCATTCTATATAATGTTCAAAAAAGAATTCTGTTAAAAATATTTTTGTCTACAGCCATTTTAACATGTCTTCTAGGAGCGAAAAAACACGGGCCTAACGCTTAAAGGGTTTAAAAATCTCTTTTTAAATAGAGATAAATATTATTCTTAAATACTTTAAATACTCCGTAGTGATAACTTCTTGTAATTTTCATGTCCCTGAAATTCTGTTTAAAATAGAAAATTTCATTATACCCAATCACTGTCAGAAATCTGGAAAAGATACGATTAATATTCTTTTAAAATATCATTGTACAACAATGGCAGAAAGAATTCTGTTTCCAGTAATTCTGGAAAAGCACTTTAAACAGCAAACGATGATAGACAATGGATATCCCACGGCTTCTTCTTTTATCAACACTGAAAGAGCAAATTTTTCAGAATCGCAATCACATTGAATATTTCTCCTTTTAACTATAATTTTCTCCTCATATTTCTCCTTACATTAATAACAATTCAGCTCCCTTTCAAAGTGATTTTTAAAGAACTGCAAAACACTTTAAGAAACTTAGACGACATTCTGGCTTCTCAAGTTGCAAGAATTTATCCGTTTTCAGGTGCGTTCATAATTATACAAATACGTAGCACCTATAGCCGTCGTCTGGCTCGTCCGTCTGTCCATCTGTCCGCATATAACAGCATAAAAACGACCCAATAGAATGGTTTGAAATTTAATATATATAATCACTGCAGAAATTTGTCGAGTCATTTTAAATTTTTTGAAAATCGAAACAAAACATAAAAAGATATTAAAAAAAGTTTTCTTCATTTTGTTAAATCCTATCATACGCAATTAATTCAATGATATCCCATGATAGGTAATTATTCTAGGTTGCCATGGTGATTACGTCCTACTTAAGATGAAGTCATATTATTTCCGTATTACTGAATTTAAAAACGAATTTGTATACTAAAATTATTTAATTATAGTAATCATATAATCTACCCGCAGTTTTTTTATAGCTATTTCCGGAGAAATAGATATTAAATGAAAAAAAAAAGAGTAAATATGTATTTCAAGTTCTAAAATTTTCAAACCTAGGCTCAAGTTTCCCATTGGAATTGTCTGTAAATGTCAACAAAAGATGAAATGTTGCCAAAATAAAATGTACTTTTTTTATTACGGAAATTAATCATATCATAATAATAGACAATATAATTCGTTTTACTGAAATAATAACGATGATTGTTTTTTTCATTGTCTTGTATCGGGTATTTGCGCATAGTATAATTTTAATGTAAAATAATTGTAATTAATTGTTTGTAAAAGTGTATTGAAACTTAATTTAAATAAACTTAATTGAAACTTAATTAAAATAAAATTAATATCTATAATATGGAAATCTGCCCATAAAATAAATTTTGTATTCATGCATTTTTGCCTAAGAGTGCAACAGCTATTGCACCAACATCTGAATATTTATAAAACTAGTTATTATAAGAACGCACCTCATTTGTCACGTTTGACATACAATTTCTAACTTGTTTCTGATGCTAATACCTAATTTTGACACCTAATTTGATCTCCTTTGATCAAACAACGCATAGAGTTAGAAAACGTGAAATTTTGATATGTTAAATTCACGCGACAAACTTTAATTTATATCCTTCCAAAAAATAATCCAATTCAAATGTTTTATTAAAATGATATATAAGGAATTAACACAAAAGTAATGTAGGATTTTAAAAAATATATATTTTTAATTAAGAAAATTATTAATAAATTCATAATAAAAATTATTAATTATGGCATACATTATTTTTTACGCAAGGAAATGTATCGTCATACATGGGTGTGTAAATATACTATTCTTACCTCTAATTTATTTTGAATATATACAGGAATTTTACATTTTGGTAGTTTATCTGTCTTTTGTTAAAGTTTGCGATCGCAGAAAAAATAAAGTTTCGGAAAATTTTCTGTTTTGAGAATTTAGTTTTTATTGTATTTAGTATTTTTGCACATTTTTTCCAGTTACTAATTCAATGAGACTGGTACTTTCTCTTTACAATATCTTAAATTTACTTTTCGAAATTTATGGATAATCTCATAACACATTTTCTTTTATATCTCTTATACAGGGTTCGTAAGCTTTTACCGCAATTTTTAATAGAATTTTTCTGTTTAATATTTAAACGGCGGAAATTGTAGACGCCTCGTTTAATTGCAGGATTTGTATTACTTTTCTGCATTTAAATAAGGCGAAAAATTCTATTACAAAATTGTGGTAAAAGCGTACGAACCCTGTTATATTTGTCGCTACATTTCCATGAAATTTTGTATTTTGGTAAATGCAATGCAACGAATTATTTTACAGTAAAAAATGGGGTCTTGTCATTGGAAAGTTTAAAGATTTTACATTTTTAGCTCACAGGCTATCAAAGCCTGAGAGCTTATGTGCCCGCCGGTTCTGTATGTACGTATGTATGTACGTAACGCGATAACTCTTGATAGAACTAGCCGTTTTACTTTAAATTTTGTTTATAGGTTCCTTGTGATAAGGCGCTTCCCTGATTAGTTTTGGAGGTTCATTGGTTAAGCATAAAGGGGGAAAACGGGGGGCTAACCCCCCATAATTTAGATAAATAGGTTTTTCATGCAGAATTATCCAATTTTCTTCAAATTTTGTATATAGGTTCATTTTGATAATGCGCTTCTGTCTATAGTTTTGGGGGTTCATTGGTTAAGTATAAAGGGGGAAAGGGGGATACCCCCCCCTAATTTAGATAAATGAGTTTTTCATGCAGAATTATCCGATTTTCTTCAAATTTTGTATATAGGTGCATTGTGAGAATGCGCTTCTCTGAATAGTTTTGGAGGTTCATTGGTTAAATATAAAGGGGGAAAAGGGGGGCTAATCCCCCTTAATTTAGATAAATGGGTTTTTCATGCAGAATTATCCGATTTTCTTCAAATTTTGTATATATATTCATTGTAATTAGGAACTTCCCTGATTAGTTTAAGGGGTTCATTAGTTAACTATGGGGGGAGTAACGGGGGATGACCCCCCTTAATATACTGTCGATTTCTTTTTTTTTTGGCAGTGCTTATTTCAAATTCTTTGAAATAAAAGTATAATATACAATTAGTGTGAATAGCCTGTGAGCTCAATGCCCTCAGTTTAACTGGGCAGTTTTCTTTTTATTTAATATTTAGAAGACACTTAATTCGACCTCAAAAAATGCATTCATATTCTGAAAGAAGACATTATTCCGAGTTCAATGGCGCCTTTGTTGTAATTTAATTTATCTGTGATTAAAGTCATCATTATTTTTATGAATTTGACTGCTTTTAACCCTTTCAGGGCAAAGTACTTCTGCTGCTAAAATATTGAAACCAGTATTTACGAACAAATTTATTTGAAAATAATTAAAAGCTTTCCTTCACGCATACTATGACAATGACAGCAAAATTTTATTAAAACATTCTGGATGATGCTACTTGGCAGATTTGAATTAAAATTAAGTGTTCGCGCCATGCAAATACCGCCCTTGAAAGGGAAAAATTAAACAGATTTCAGCAAAAGCTAAATACGGAAAACCTTTTCCACAATTCTGTTGCGTGTAGCCGTAGGTAAACGTCACTGGCAAAAGAAATTTTCAGACCGCAGCTTATTTAGAATTTTTCCTAAAGGTTTCTGCTTAGAACATGTTATTTATATGCTTATATTACACAACTTTAGTAATTAAATAGTAGTATTATTGAGTTTTAAAATATAGTTTTGAAAATAATACTCTATACAGGGTGATTCATAAAAGATGGGCAGAACTTTAAGGGGTTATAGTACACTTAAACACAAATAATATTAAATAGGAGACTAAGGGTCCCAGACGTATTCCCAAGGAGATAGGGGGCATTAAAGTTTAGGGTCCGAAATTTCAAATGATTATAAAACATGGAAAAATTGGTCGATTCGTTTGCGGTTTTTGCAAAAAATTTTCTTTATGCCAGTATTTTCTTGAAATAAAATTTTAAAGTTCAATTTCAAAAAATGCCGATAGGGGGCGCTTTAGACTTTGGAGTAACAAACAACTATTTTTTAACGTTATTTTTTGTATTTCTTTAAATGATTTCGAAAGCTTAGACTTAAACTTAAATTTTGATCTAAAAATCTGAGTCCTAACGAGTAGTTAAGTAGCGTAAACTGAAATTTGAAATTTGAAACCCTTCTCCCCCCAGAACAAAAATCAGTTATTCCCGATCTTTGTGTCGTAGATTAGGCTCTAACTACTGCCGCGTTTTGCTAAAATTATTCTTTATGTCAGTATTTTCTTGAAAATAAATTTTAAAGAAAATTTTCAAAAAATTCCGATAGAGGGCGCTTTAGACTTTGGAGTAACGAACAACTATTTTATACCGTTATTTTTTGTGTCTCATTAAATGCTTTCTAAAGCTTAGACTTAAACTTAAATTTTCAGCTCAAAATCTGAATCGCTGAGCGTGGTTCAGTAGCGAGGGGAGGGGGTTCAAATTTCAACTTCTGAACATAGTTCAGTTTGCACTACTTAACCATGCCCAACGATTCTGTGCTGTGATACGAGGCAAAAATACAACTTTCGTCAAGGACTGCATAGTCGGAATTCACTCATAAAGGCACTGGCACAGTTGGAAACGTCGCTCATGCAAACGTTAAAGCTCCATTCCTGACGCTAGTCACCGGGTGAAGAAGGAAACAGAAAGTATGCAAATGTCAAATGGGGAAGAAGAAGAACACGTATGCAAAATTTCGACACGATTCAGGCATAAAAACCACTGAACGGTGAGTCAAGTGTAAGTCGCTGTAGTAATGAATCGGAAGATGGTGCCCTTCACGAATAAGGAAAAGGCTGAGATGCATTTAATTTACGGAGCGGCAGATGGAAATGGTGCAGAGGCACAACGAATGTACGGAGAGCGATTTCCTAACAGGCGGTTGCCTAACCGCAAAACTTTCGAGCGCTTGCACAGACAGTTGTGTGAGACGGGATCATTTCTCGCTTCCCGGTCAAATGCAGGTCGTGCAAAAAAGGACGAATCAGTAGTTGTTGCAGAAGCCATTCTGGATGTAGTAGCGGCGCAGTCAAGTACAAGTACACGAACAGTGGCTATCCAGGTGGATACCTCACAGTCCACGACTTGGAGGGTACTGAAGGATGAACATTTGCTCCCGTTTCATGTGCAACGAGTCCAGAAACTGTCTCCAGGGTATTATCCAAATCGTATTGAATTCGCCCGCTGGTTTCTGCAGCAGAACGCGCTAAATCCACATTTTGGACGAACTGTGCTTTTCACCGATGAATGTACCTTCACACGTGAAGGTACATTTAACACACACAATGCACATGTATGGGCGGATGTCAATCCACATGCTACGTATCCACATGCTCATCAGAGACGCTTTTCCATCAATGTTTGGGCAGGAATCCTCGGAGACCACCTAATCGGACCGTACCTTCTTCCTGAACGCCTCAACGGTAAAACATACCTCACATTTCTGCAACATGTGCTGCCAGACCTGTTAAACGTTGTTCCTCCACGCATCCGGCGGGTCATGTGGTTCCAGCACGATGGAGCGCCAGCCCATTACGTACGAGACGTCCGCAACTATCTGGACATCACATTTCCGAACAGATGGATTGGTCGAGGTGGTCCTGTTGCTTGGCCTGCTCGCTCGCCAGATCTTTCACCCCTCGATTTCTTTTTTTGGGGACGATTGAAGGCTCTTATGTATGAGACACCCATTGAATCCCCCGAGGAACTGGTCGCCAGACTGTAGGGGAAGTGCTCGAAAAGCCTGATGTTTTCGCGAATTTTCGCCGTTCCATTCGTCGCCGTTGTTCTGCGTGCATAACCTCTGGTGGTCACAATTTTGAACATTTATTGTGATTACATGTTAATAAATATGCTTTGGTAACATAATCCTAATTTGTGTCTTTTTACCTCGTATCACAGCACACAATGTGTGGACATGGTAAACTGAACTGTGCTCAGGAGTAGAAATTTCAAACCCCTCTCCCCAGAAACTTAACCACGTCTAACGATTCAGATTTTGGGCTGAAAATTTAAGTCTAAGCTTTAGAAAGCATTTAATGAGACACAAAAAATAACGGTATAAAATAGTTGTTCGTTACTCCAAAGTCTAAAGCGCCCTCTATCGGAATTTTTTGAAAATTTTCTTTAAAATTTATTTTCAAGAAAATACTGACATAAAGAATAATTTTAGCAAAACGCGGCAGTAGTTAGAGCCTAATCTACGACACAAAGATCGGGAATAACTGATTTTTGTTCTGGGGGGAGAAGGGTTTCAAATTTCAAATTTCAGTTTACGCTACTTAACTACTCGTTAGGACTCAGATTTTTAGATCAAAATTTAAGTTTAAGTCTAAGCTTTCGAAATCATTTAAAGAAATACAAAAAATAACGTTAAAAAATAGTTGTTTGTTACTCCAAAGTCTAAAGCGCCCCCTATCAGCATTTTTTGAAATTGAACTTTAAAATTTTATTTCAAGAAAATACTGGCATAAAGAAAATTTTTTGCAAAAACCGCAAACGAATCGACCAATTTTTCCATGTTTTATAATCATTTGAAATTTCGGACCCTAAACTTTAATGCCCCCTATCTCCTTGGGAATACGTCTGGGACCCTTAGTCTCCTATTTAATATTATTTGTCTTTAAGTGTACTATAACCCCTTAAAGTTCTGCCCATCTTTTATGAATCACCCTGTATAATCTAATAGAAACATAAATACCCTTTATACAAGAAATTACTTAATGTTTTAATCTGTGATTTTTCACCAATTTTTGCATCTTCTATGTACCATTACGAACATGCCGAAAAAATGGTGGAAGCATTTGAAACTGACACAAGATATGAAAATCATGCATCAAGCATAGATTATGAAACACCTTCCAACACATTGATTATACTGTAGCAAAACTTCACACTATAATATGGTTAAAGATGACGTCCAAGTAAACAAGGTCAAAGTCAAACCGGGCGGGAAGGCCTACCTTTCAGCTTAAGCTCAACTAGCTCCGCCTAGTCTAAGTAAATAATTCAGAAAACGCATAAATCATTTGAAAACCCAATGCTAGCTATTACCGTCAATAGTCGGAAAAGAATCCAAATTATTTTGTGCAGCCCTGTAGAGGAGCTATTGATTTGTATACCTAATACGTAGTATTCTGGAATTTACTTCAGTTAGGAAACGCAACTTACACAGTTGAAAATTCCCCTACTGGAAATTCCGCCAATAAACAAAAATGTACTCGAGATATTTTTGCAGCTCTGTATAGGATCTATAGAATTTATATGCAGCAAATAATATGAAAAAAAAGAGTTAATTTAAAAACGTGCCACAACTGAAAACGTACTTCCAGCAATTATTACTCAATTAATTATAGACAGATCTGCAACCGAGCTATTTTGTGTGTCCCTGTAAATGAATTATGAATGCTACGTACACAGAATAGTCTATAGTAAGTATCTTGTAGTACACATCAGTGATATGAATCAATTTTAATATGTTTGAAATAGTGCAACATTATTAAAGTACACCACAAACGATTTTCCTCCATATTACCGTAATGTAACGGAATTCTTTTGAGTGTCCCTGTAAATGAACTATAAATACTACGTACTACATTTTCAATACCGAAAAGCCATAGTAAACCTCAATAACATATATAAATTTTATGGCATTCTGAGTATATTTACGCGAGTTAGAGCACGGACAGATATAGGGCAGACATACGGCAGACAGACAAACCTAATTCATAAACACTTTTAAACTATGTTGGAAAGTGTTAAAAAATGAAGGAATTTTGAAATGTTTAGTTTGGAAGAAAAAGGAGGGGAAGGGACAATGCGATGGACCAGGTTACCCAGGATATGGATACAGGGGATAATACTATTTATATCTATAGATACTTTAAATATATCTATAGATACTGAATATTGACTTAGAATCTACTTTGGTTTTGTTTATAGATTATATATTGAAACTCGAATAGCTTTAGAAGAATTGGATCATTCAAAGAGCATAGCACAGCTCTCAGTGAGCAGAGCACTCACAGAGCAATCATTCACAGAGCATAGCACTTATTGCTCCTTCCTCTTTATTAGCAGCAAAAAGAAATGAACCATCACACAGTAGAACAGGATGAAAAATATTTATTAATAAGAAAAATATTTATTAATAAGAAGAATCGCTTAATGTCATTATAATTGGGTAAAATAGACTTTAAAATGTACAGCATCGTATTCCACAGAATCAATAGAATTTCAAAAATAAAATGGATATTTTTTTTTCTTTAGTGTACGTAGTTCCCATAAAAATAGATTTGAGTAAACAAAGTAAAATCCAATTAGTTTATGAAAACAGAATGATGGTTTTAACCATTTATATTTTATAATAACAGCTTGACAGTTAATAAATAAGATGTAGTTTTATTTGATTTATTAAATCAGATGTGCCGACTGCACTGTAAAATAATTAAATAAATACTTAAAAATCAGGAACGTTCTTTGAAAATAATGGTCCTTGCCCTTTATTTGCAAGGAACGTTTCTTGTTAATAACTAAACTTTATTGAATACGTTCCATTGAAATATCAGTAAGCTTCCTATGAAACACCAGGAAGGTTTCTGTTCATTTTACAGGAAGTTTACTGACATTTAAGTGCAAGGTTTCCATTGTCAACAGAAATATTCCTCATATTTCACAGTTAGCTTACTGATATTTCACAGGAACTTTCCAGAATTATCCAGCCAATTGTGCTTTATTTTTTATAGACAAGAGTGCCGCGAAAACACACGTCTAGCACCTGCATGCTTTTGGATAATAATCGACATACAAAGGGAGACAACTGCTCGGCAGAGTTGTCAGCCTGATACTTTTTAAATTTTAAATTCCTTGATCGTAACCAGGTGTTAAAAATAGTTATATTTGCTTTATTTAATGACAAAATGAGTAACGCGATAATAAGGCAAATATTGCATATAAAGAGATCGGTAACAAGCAAATTATCTGAGAAAAAACAGAGCACCTTGCTTATTTAACCTATGCCCTAGGGACAAGAAAGTATAAATCCAAGAACGCAAGAGAAATGTATATTTAAACATTTCTTTTAGTAAAAACTTCACTCTAAAAAAATTCGTGAAAATACAGGAGATTTTCCGTAAAATTTTACGGAGAAGATTCATTTTTCCAAAACAACAGTACAATTTCCGTAAATGACATTAGTTCCGTAAGGGAGATTTCAAATCCGTAAATATGCAGAAAGTTTTCCGTAAATTTAAAGGATTTTTTCCGTATTTCTTTCAAAACAGTACAATGTCCGTATTTCTTCCAAAACAGTGCCATTTCCGTAGATGACGTTCAGAGGTTTGCGTACAGAAACCGCCTTGCTTGAAATGCAAATTAAGATTGTTGTATTTACTAGAGTTTTTCTAGGATCCAGGTCAGGATCGGTCCTACCCGTGGGCCTATTTTCTGTCATTAGACTCGGGCCAATCCTGGAACTCATTCTAACAGGGGTCGAGTCTGGGCGGTAATTGTTTGTGAAAATAATAGTGATATTTTTATTTTTTTAGTGGAATCTTTAGAAATTTATTATATTTTCATAAATTACGGAAAAATATTTTTAAAAATCTACTTTTTTTTTCTTTATAGTGCTTCAACTTGTGAATTTTTTCACTGATGTTTTAAAATTTCATTTTAATTTTATTAACGTGAGGCAATATTAGGTTATTAAAAGTTTCATAAAATAATATCTTTGCAAATGATCGCGTATATTGTATTGAACAAAACTGATTTGTCTTATAACTTTGTGAATTAAACTAAAATTTATTATTTTATAAATTATAATTTTACAAAATTTATATTTTTTTTCTTTAAATTTATAAAAATAATTAATAATTTTTTCTTTACTTTTATGAAAATGAAGTTTATGATTGTATAAATTTTATAATTTATTTCGTTAGTTTATAATTTTATAAATTAAACTAAATTAATGTAGACTAAATTAATAAGTCCAAATTTAAACTTACCTATCCCAAGGTCATTAATTTCAAAATTTCCTCTAAAAATCTTTTTTTTTTTTTTTTTTTTTAATATTTTTAAGGTTTCATAAAATAATATATTTTCAAATTATCGGTATGTACGTATTAAACTAAACTGATTTGACTTATAAATTTGTGAATTAAACTAAAATTTATTATTTTATAAATTATAATTTTACAAAGTTCATAATTTTTTCTTTAAATTTATAAAAAATAATTAATAACTTTTTGTTTACTTTTATAAAAATGAAGTTTATAATTTTATATAGTTTATAATTTATTTCGTTAGTTTATAATGTTATACAGTTTATAATTTATTTCGTTAGTTTATAATTTCATAAATTAAACTATATTATTAAGTCCAAATTTAAATTTACCTAACCTAAAGTCATTCATTTCAAAAATTTCTCTAAAAATCTGTTTTTTCGTTTTGATATTTTAAAAATTATTCTGTTTAACAGAACCGTACACAAAATCTCTCAGCAAAGCTTAAATATAATTATTTAATTTATTATAAAATTGTTTATTCACATAAGTTTTTTAAAATAAGAGATACTGAAAATTTACTTTAATAGCATGTAATAAATACGTCTGCTTAAGATAATTATTGTTTTTAATGGAATTGAAAAGTAAATTAACAGGCAAATAATTTTTAAAATATATGTACCATTGCAAAAAGAAGCAATCATTACTCTTAATACAATGTTTTACGCATATAATATATAAAAAGTTTAAATTTATCTGTTATAAAGTATTAAATAATAAGGCAAAATATTGAAAATTATGAAAAGAAAATATTAAGAACATTGGAACTCTGAAAAAAATCCATATAACTATGAAACCTTCAAGTTTTTGCATCATTAAAAGCATCTAAAATAACTAACAACATTTGAGAAAGCATCGTGTCCAGTCATAGCGTAGTGGTCGAACCCGCCTGTTTAGTAAACGGAAGATTCCGGGTTCGATTCTTGTTGGTTATTTACTCGCTCAGAAATGAAAAAAAAAACTCGCTCAGAAATGAAAGGGGAAAAAAAGAAATATATCTATGTCTCATAAAATGTTCCTTGAGAGATAACTTTTTTTTTTTTTTTGGTCCTATAAAATTTATTTTAACGACATAAAAATTTCTAGAAAATACGGAAGATATCTGTTGTAAAACGGAAATTTAAAAACGGATATTTCAGAAATCACGGAAAATTTCCTGGAATTTACGGAATTTTTTTCCGTTAAAATACGGAAATAGCACTGGCGTCTCGATTGCCAGTACAATTTCCGTTTTTTTTCAGGATTTTTTTTTTTTTTTTTTTTTTTTTTACAGTGTTGTGGGAATGAATTTTTTCATTAGTAAGTAAAAGCAGAAAAAAAAAATATCACATGATAAACACATTTCAAAGCAGTTAAACACGGAACCTTTATACTGTAAAACACAAGATAATGTCCCGCGGATATTCCAGAAACGGTTGCTCTTTTTAAGTGTTTTTATACTAATTAATGCATTTCCTGAAATATTCTGATTTTCTGTTTTAAAACATTAATTGCAGAACTCCTGTCATTAAAGAAGTCCCTATTCAGAAATAGTCATGACCAGTTAGCTCGTTTGCGAACGGTTTCGCCACCTCTGACATGCACAATACAAATTCCGTTTCTTAAAATTAAAATGTTTAACAGCTTTCGAAATTGTCTACGATGTAAACATTTTGCTCTGCTTTTACTTACTAATGAAAAATTCCATTTCCACCGGTTTACATTAAAAACAATGTTTATATATAATATATAAATAATATTGAAGGTAGTTAGAATTATTATGAAAAATAAGTTCATGTGAATAGCGCTGAAAAGCTGCATTGAAATACACAAATAAAAATAACTCATCGCCAAGAGCTTCTGACTTGATCTGTCGTACTTGCACCAAACATGAAATATACACATTAAAATAAAAACACTGAACAAATTAAAAGGGCTGTGGCCTAGTCGGCAGTGGGTCAAAGTTAAAAAAGATTCATGCATTCAAAAATGAATTCACACTTATTAAAAATATGAATTTGTGGTAGTGGGTTTCGGCCAGAACACTGGGTACGAAAAATCAAAATATTCAAAAGCATATTTAAAGGCCACAGGACCCTAAACCACAATAACAGGGCTCCCAAATGGTTCACGAACTGAATACCAATCATTTTAAACAGAAAATTTCAGCAAAAAATGGTAGGTTTCTACAGCATTTCCGCAAAAAATTACCTCCGAAGGTGGTTTCTGCAAAATTTGCAAGAAAAATCTAAAAATAAAATTAATACCGGTATTTAAAAAGTGGAACATTTGGGAGCCTTGCAATAACGAATGAAAGCTGTACCAGGAAAGAAAGTAACTGAAATAAGCTACAATTGAAATCGATGTCCTTTGAATAAACACACACTACCAATTCAGCCACGTTGCCACATCAAAAAATAAAACACAATAAACAGACAGAATCCATTTTCCAGCAACCAATCCAAATTCATTCCAAGTCTGGTGCCAATAAACACAGTCATTATCATAAAACCATCGTTGTGAAGGCAGGTAATACAAGTCGTTTACTGACTATTAAAGGCAACCAATCAATAATGGAAGCCATCTGCAAAAAACGAATATTTTCTTTATAAAATCAGGAGGAATATTGTTTTTTTAAAATAAATTACTTTTAAAATGAAACAATTTTTTTAAAACAGGTTTTTACTACTACAGATTATAAAAAAAAAGGTATATTTGACTGATAATTATATTTATATAGATAAGTTTGTGAATATTTGAGGACCAATGAACAATCTGATTAATTTTAAACGCAAAACTATTTCGTTTATCGTAAATTGAAATTTGTACTGTATTTGTAAGTCAAATTTCAAAAACAAGATAATTAGCAGTCAAACTATTATAATTTTTTTTTCTTCAAAACTAAAGATGAAGATTCCTTAGAGATTTCTCGAGAAATTTCTTGATAATTACCAACACAGACACAAATGGGGTAGGAAATATATTATTTGATAAAACCATAGATTCTGATAGTTGCAAGTAGTGACTGTTAGCTTAATTAATGATCATCTAAATTTGTGTTAGTCATCGGCTTACATATCGTGAACGGGCTATACTCAAGGCTGTTCTGAAATCCAAACTGGCTACTTTCTGTCACATTCTTTTATTCATTTTTCTTCCCAAAAGCTTTAAATGGTGCTCTTATTCAGAAGCTTTGTAATTGAACTGTTTTTTGTTTCAATTTTCGGTAAAAACAGTTCTTCAGGGGTGATTGTGATCCGGTATTTTGTACACCACTAAATTTATATAGCAATCTTTTTCTTTTTTAATGATAGATTCTGCGATTACCCACTAAGGCTATTGTTATATAAATTTAGTGGTGTACAAAATAGCGGAATACAATCACACCTGGTTCTTTCAGAAAATGCTGCCAAAGTTGACGTTTTGATCCGAATTTCCGGATACGGCAATTCGGGAGAGGAAATAAATATTGTCACGAGACAGCAATCGCTTATAACCCAAGATTTAATTAATTTAAAGGAAGAGGAAACAAACTGTTTGATCACATATCACTTCAATAATCATGGCTGCAAATATCATGCTTTTACGTTCAAAAATGAGTCACAAAATATGCCAGAAATTTTCGCATTATTGAGCGGGAAAAATATTTTTTGAGAACCACCTTAATGCAGTCGAATCTCGATATTAGGGCCTGCTTGATGCAAGTGTGCTGTATATTATGGTACGTCTCGGAAATCACTCCGAAGTTATGAACAAATATTTTCCTGACCATTAATTCGCTCAACCAACTTATAAGATCAATGTTAATTTGTTTTTTAATGAGGTTTGTTTCAATGTAGTCATTCTCATTCCTATACACATGGGTGAAAACGTTGCGCCTAGCCCTCCCCCCCCCCAGTGGCCTGAGAGGTTCTGCTCTCAAAGCTGGTAGACGGGAGGTGCTAGATTCAAACCCCTGTCGCGTTCGTCGACCTAACTGTTCGGAGTTTTCCGTGGTTTTCGTCTAACCTTGCCGTAAATACGGGTTCGGATCCCTTAAAAATATCCCCAAGTAGGGTACTTCTCCCTAGGGCCTATATCCCTCGAGTTGATAATCGGCCATCATCAATCAGCCGTCAACAGCGCTGCGCCACAGTGGGCCGATTATTAGTACTAAATTTTAATAGTATTATTCGCCATATTTAACCGCCAATTCCCATCGTCACCTACAGACAGTGGCCGTGCAGATGAGCAGCAGTGGGCTGATTGCGTCACCACTAAATTTTCACAATATTCTTTGCCTTATTAAATCTAAGAAATTTTGTCATTAAATAAAGCGAGGAATACTATTACAATTTAGTAGTGACAACCGTCCCACTGTTGCTCTGACCATTGCCTGTAGGTGACACGGGTTTGCCAGGTATAGATTTTAAGTGAATATGTGCCGTGACACATTTATTGGGATCTAGAAGAGTTTACCTGATCACAGAAAAAAGTCAAATATATATCGGATTTTCTGATGTGATACTATAACTTTCCAAATTTTTGTACTTCCTCGAAACAAACAAGGACTTGAGTTGGTCTTCTTTTTTTAGGATAAAATGTATAAAAAGCAGTAAATCTCATATTTTATTGCCTGAATGCAAAAATTAACTAAATGTTGAATTGATATTTGTAGGATTTCGAATGTTTTATTAATTTTTGTCGCTGCGAGGCGATCTTTAATTTGTGTGTCACTCATAGGTGACATGTACTTTTAGCTAAAATATGTTTGTATTTTTACTATTTTATAGTGAGAACAATACAATACAAAATATGAAATTGAAAAAATTATGTTTACTTATGAGATTTAACGGCAGAATTTATGAGATATAACATGGCGAAGGATAGTATTAACCCCGTCGTGCCCGATACAGCCCGTGAACCTCACGGGCTGAACTCCACATAATTTTAATTTATCTCGCATCACTTTCTCAAAACAAAAATCTTTTGATAAACTTTTAACAGAACTTGCAAGAGAAATATAATATAAAATTTATATTTTAGAAAAGGTGGAGCGAATAGATCATAAAAATAATTGCCAGTGGCAGCCGTGATATCATGGTTTATTCAATGAATTTGTTTCTTGCGAGTTTAAAAAAATGATTTTAAAACCCATTAATCGTGCCCGATGCCTTCACGTGCAGTCATTTGTAAACAAATCTTGTCACCCCCGGATCTTCACGGGCAGTGTAGGCTACTTTTTTTATTCAGATTGTTTGATTCCCACCAGTTTATTTATTTATTTATTTATTTTTTTTAATAATGTAATAGGCCTTATTCTCGTATTATTTAATCTGTAGTTAAAAAAGACGAATATTTCTACTTCAAAAAAGTGATGACAATCAAGCAATCTGAGTTTAAGAAAAAGTATCTTGTGTAAAAAATAAAAGAAAAAGCGGAATATAAGGGAAGTAAATTTGTGATTTTAAGAGCCTTAAGTGCTCTTAAGAGCCTACACTAGTCACGCGAAGAAACGCTTACGCTAATGTTAAGTCTATGGGAAGGTTATCGCGCGATTTCTCGCTCGCTTTTTAATATTTTTAAATGATTTTTTTTTTGCATAGGATAGCTGAGGTCGTTCTGTAACGTTGTTAGTTTTTACTTTTTCGATTTTGGTTCCAGTTTTTTTATATAAGGGAAATTTCACTTTCAGAACCGGTTCCAAAATTGAAAATGTCCGCTTATAAAAAAACCGTAACCAAAATCGAAAAACTAAAAACTAACAACGTTAGAGATCGACCTCAGCTATCCTATGCAAAAAAAAAATCATTTAAAAGTATTAAAATGCGAGCGAGAAATCGCGCGATAACCTTCCCATAGACTTAACATTAGCTGGAGCGTTTCTTCGCGTCTTAAGGTGTTAAAATTCAGTGGTGACAATCAAGTCACTGTGGTACGGCACTTTCATATCTGTATACACAAATTTTTCATGTTACTTTTTAAGTCATTCTGGTACTGAAAAGTTTAATTTTAGAAAATGCAATCGGCGTAATTAAAAATTATGAATTAGGGAATTTTAACTACACTAATTCGTTGAAACATTTTATTTATAGTAACTTAATCTTAGAAAGAACATTTTCTTAAACAATTGTAATAGAAATGTTTAGATTCTTTAAAAAATATCTATGATTTTAGGAGATCAAATGTGAAAGTTGAAGATGTAAATAGCTTGTTCAAATATTTATTTAAATTTATTCTACTGTTTAGAAAGTAAATATTTTCAGAGCACAAGTAAAATATTTTGAAAATGTTTTTTATATAACTGAGAAATTACTCCGATTCTCGCATTTTTGTTATAATCTGGAAATGTTTGTTCAAACTGCATACACAAATCCAGTCAAAATATGTGAATAGTTTTTAAATTAATTAATTTAAATGTATTAAATAACACGTCGTTTTAAATAACGAATTATAAATGTTTTCATAAGAAGAAATGACCTTCAAATAAATTTCTCGTGAAAAAGTATATAATTTTGTAACAACTTATTTTAAATACTCTCTTAGATTGCATTAAATGCAGTATAAATGACAAATAATGATGATACGGGTATTGCGAATAATATACTGAGAAGCGTTGCATTTCAAACTTCGTTCGCTTTTGCGAAATCAAAGGGAATAGTTAAATCTTACCTCCTTAAGTAGTCGAAGACATTTGTGTGCTAAAAATTAACTATTTCAAAATACTTAAAATTTTCAAGGAATGGTTTAGTCTAGAATTATCGATGTGTTACAGATTTAAAAATAAAATGAATAGTTTTACAAATTTAAATTAGCTGGTTGCCGATCTTAAATTTTATTTACAGAAATATTTTATCTGAGGTAGAAAAATATAGTTAATAATTATTTTAATCCTAGGAGTTATTTCTGCTCAGATTTATAAAAAAAAATCATTGAACTTTTCAATAAAAATATATCTATGTTATTAAAGTGAAGTGTTTACATGTCTGCGTGTATGTCTATATCTGTGTCAGGGTTGCCAGTTTGGCCTTTTTATTAATTCCGAAATTTCGCATTCACACCAGAAATTTTCTATAATTTATCTTTTCTTTATTTAATGACAGACAATTCGTAATTGTTTAAAGAATTTCCGGTACGAATTCGAAATTTCTGAATTAAAATAAAGGAAAAACTGGCAACCCTGGTCTGTGTCTGTGGGCGATGGACAGAAAAATCTATCGCCTGTAGGATTTTGAAAACATGATTCAGGATTGACGAAACCAGGACCGTCTTAATGCACCTGACCGTAAGATTTTTAATATTTCGTTATTTTACGTTGAAAATCAAAATTTGTGCTTTTTCTGATTTTCCAAATTCGCCGACGATTTTGAACTAAACGTTTATAAAAGTAATCAGAAACAAATCTTATAAGGCTGTTCTCAAATCCAAATTGGCTACTTTCTGATACATTACTGAAGTAATTTTTGCTCGTAAACGCATTTGGTTGGCTATTCGTCTTCAAAAACTGTGAAATTGAATAGTTTCCCCTTTTCCGATAATGGCAGAGGATCTTTCAGAAAATGATGTAAAATCTGACGTTTTTAACCGGATTTCCGGACGCGACAGCTGCTCTTAACTACATAAATACAAAGTTAAAAAGATTTCCATTTCCATTTCCATCAAAGTTTTTACAGGGTTATTATTATTTTTTTTAATTAGAAATGTGTTTAGAGTAGGGGAAAAGGGGGCACAGTGGGACAAAAGACATTTTTCCTACCATTCAAATATTCAACAATTAGAAATGTATGCATCATTTAGATAACCTGTATGGCAACACTGTGTAAACTAGTCCCAGTCGCGTTTCATTTTGTAGGGAAGTTACAGCCATTTTGTTTTTACTATCACTGTTGGAAAAATCAGGTAAATTTTACTTTCTGTAATTTGAGCAATAAAATATAATCCAATAATGAATATCATTGCATTAATTTAAAGCTTAAACTTTCTTCATTACATGTGTGCAATGTTCTTAATTCTATTAATAATTTTTTTGCAACTTTTGACTTTGGATTCAAAAATACTCCTTGGGGGGTACAGTGGAACATGTTGATAGGGGCACAGTGGGACACGTCCCACTGTACCCCAATGTAAATATATTAAAGGACAACAATCCACAATGTAACCGAGCTTGTTGGCAAGGCTTATCCTCTGGCCGTTTGTGCAAAGAACATGCTATCTGGATTTTCATCTACAGGCATTTCCCCATATAATAACAACGTTTATACTGAAGACGACTTCATAGCTGCAAGTGTTACCGATGTTCCATCAGCATGTGTTGCTGACACATCAACTACTGAACATGTCATTCCATCACATGAGTCAAGTGAAGCTAGTAAATCTAGACCATTCACAGAAGAGCCACAACCAGGGTGATACAATTTAAATTTATCTCTGGTGGAAAACCAAAAAGTTGATGAACCTGTCTTGTCACCAGAGCTAATAAGGCCTCTAATAAAATGACATGCACCTGATAATTCTAAGAGGAACCGAAGGAAGAGGAAATCAGAAGTATTGACTGATACCACCTGTAAAAAGTTGAATGGAGCAGGAAACTTTTGAAAGAATTGAAAAGCAAAATAAAGGTAAAAAGAAGTATTCTTCTAATGTTTCGAAATTGATAACCAAAAGAAAAAAAAAGATTGTAAATAAAAATTTATGGGAAAGCAGTAATTCAGAAGACGAAGATTTGAAGCCCTCTTCAAGTGATAGTGTTTCAGACGATGAGGTGGAAGAAAGAGAAAGTATTTTTGAGGATGATATGGAAGAAAGAGAAAGTGTTTCTATTAATATTGGAGATTTTGTATTAGTAAAAGTGTATGGGAAAAGGAAAGGAGCCATATGCTATTATGTTGCAGAAATCATAAATAAAAGTGAAATTGACTTTGAAGTGAAGTATATGAAAAGACTTTTGCCAGCATACAATTTTGTCATTGATGATAAGACAACATATTTAGCTGTTCTTGCTGATATTGAAATGAAATCACCAAAACCAATGACTTGCGGAGGGACAGAAAAAACAATGACACAATTATCATTTCCTGTAGACTTCCAAGGTTATTCCATGATAAAATGAACTTTTGAAAACTTTTTGTTATCCTTTAATGTTTAATTTGTTATTACCTTATTATTTTCAATTCATCATACATTATTTTGCAAAGAATTTCCAACTCTTAAATGTGTTCCATTATTATAACTATTTTTAAGTCTTTTATGTTCAATATCTAAACCTGTATTTAATAATAATAAATGTGTTGTGATAATATTGCTAATTTTGTATGTGCCTTACTCACCGTCCCACTGTACCACATTCCCTGTCCCACTGTGCTCAGCCAGGGGGCACAATGGGACATCTTGAGTACCTATCGAAAATAATTTTTTTTTCAAAGAATAAAATAAGTATAAATTATGAAACAAATTAAAATGAAAGCTAAAAGTTGTCAAAATATTACTCTGTATTTGTTTTATTTTTTTAATTAAAAGGGAAGAAATTATCATAAAACAAGTGAAAATTGTCCTACTGTACCCCCCCCCCCCTCTCCCCTATTTTTATTATTTAATTTATAAAATGAGATATATCAATGTATGTTAATGAATTGGATTATTATAAACACTAAATATAAAAAAAACCTCTATAAAAACTCCTTATAAACAAATGGTAGTTTAAAAAAAAAACCTGAAAATATCTATAGGTGAATGCAATGCAAAACTGATGCTAATCGTACATTAATGTATGAAATAGCGCATCATATAAATGTCGGCTGAGTTTTGCATCTATTATATTTTTAAAAACAAGTTTTATGGAAAGCAAAATATACCGTAATTTCCGGCGTATAATCCGCAGCTCAAAGAGTCGTTTTTCGACCCAGAAATTTTATTCAATAATTGTAGTTAAATATTTACAGCGATCCTTAAAAATACATTTTATAAAATAATATTTCTGGGTCGAAAAACGACTCTTTGAGCTGCGGATTATACGCCGACGCCGGAAATTACGGTACCATATATATAAAAGACACACGTCACCCCCATCTTCACCAATATATATATATATATATATATATATATATATATTGGTTATTATTAACAAAAGTTTTATTATATATATATATAATATCTGCTATGTAAAAACATAGTACCGATATTTAAAAGTGTTTTTCTTTCAAACTGATAGTTATAATTTTCTTTTACAAAGATGAGACGAATTAAAGACCAAGACCTCCTTATCATAGTATCAGACCTCTCAATCAGCAAGTTTCCTATGACCGCTATACTTGTCCTGCTACTAGCGCCATCAATCGTCAGTAATAGGAGTATTTACGACACGAAATAACGCGAAATTTTTTCACAGCTCTATTTGTTCTATGCATTTGCTTATGAACTAGTATCGGTAGCATAGCTGCCAACTTTTACGCTTTTTTCCTACCACTAAAATTTTATAGTAAATTTTATCTTATTAAATTGAAGAGATCGTGTGATTACATGAGGAAAAAAATTCTATTAAATTTTAGTGGTAAGAAAAAAGCGTAAAAGTTGGCAGCTATGCCGGTAGCAGAGCTGCTAGATTTTTCTATTCTCTTTTTGGATACCAGTTTTTTAGTACAGACAATTTTGTTTTGTTTGATCGGAGAATTCTGGGATTTAAAATAACAACATTTTCTCTAAAAATATACTGGTGTTCAAAAAGCCGGAGCCTTGGCAACTCTGCGGTAGTATCCACCAGGCGGCGATACTTTCCGGAGAAAGTCAATTAATAAGTTGGCAATTACCACGGACATTTTCTCCCATAGACTTTCGCCGGATTGTCAAGTCTGATCTATGATAAGGGAGTCTTGTTAAAGACATCAAAATAATGCTAATAAGTTAAGTTCAAATAATGTTTCCGGCTTATTTGCATTCAAAATATCTTAATTCTTTTAACATACTATGCATTGGAGACAAAATAGAAAGACATTAATCACAAAATAATGTAAAATGGTTAAGCTTTCCAATGCAAGCATGAGAGGTTCCCTGAGACATTTAAAGATTTTATCGTTATAAACTGTGTATATAATCATTGCCAAAGTTCTCAATTTGTAAAAGTTTTCAATTATGCCGAATTAAATTCATTCTAAACTGCTACAAAGTATATTATAGTTTTCTTTAAATTAAATTTTCTGTCAAATACGTAGTCATCTATTTCAGATTCATTCCTAAGGCGATTTTACAAAACAAATAGAGGATTTTTCGGTAAGAAAGGATAAACTTTTGCATAAAAAATCTGAAGTTATTTTTATTTTATATATACTTAAATTTCAGTCTCTATGTTCTGGTTTCTAGAAATAGTTAAAACCAAGACTCCCTTATCATAGATCAGACTTGACAATCCGGAGAAAGTCTATGGGAGAAAATGCCCGCGGTAATTGCCAACTTATTAATTGACTTTCTCCGGAAAGTATCGCCGCCTGGTGGATACTACCGCACAGTTGCCATGTTTCGGGCTTTTTGAACACCAGTATATTTTTAGAGAAAAAGTTGTTCTTTTAAATCCCAGAATTCTCCGATCAAACAAAACAAAATTGTCTCTACTAAAATCTGGTATACAAAAATATAATAGAAAAATCTATAGAAAAATCTAGCTGGTCTGCTACCGCATAGCTGCCAACTCTTACGCTTTTTTCTTACCACTAAAATTTAATAGAATTTTTTTCGTCATGTAATCACACGATCTTGTCAATTTAATAAGATAAAATTTACTATAAAATTTTAGTGGTAGGAAAACTACTAGTTCATAAGCAAATGCATAGAACAAATGGAGCTGTGAAAAAATTTCGTGTGATTTCGTGTCGTAAATACTATTACTGACGATTGATGGCGCTAGTAGCAGGACAAGTATAGCGGTCAAAGGCAACTTGCTGGTTGAGAGGTCTGATACTATGATAAGGAGGTCTTGGTTAAAACAATAATACATAGAGGAATAACTATTAAATACCGTAATTTCCGGCGTATAATCCGAGGATAAAACAATCATGTTTAAATCCATAAATTTTATTTTATAAAATGTAACATATTAGATCGCTGCAAATATTTGACTTCAATTATTAAATAAAACTTCTGGGTCTAAACATGATTGTTATATCCGCGGATTATACGCTGGAAATTACGGTAAATTAAAATAGTGAACGGAAAATTTTTAATTGCAAAGAAAACGCGTCCTTCGCATAATTTTTCTGACTATTATGCATGCAACATGATAGAATTAACACTTTAGAGTTTAAAAAGTTTCACTCGCTATAGATATTTGAAATCTTTAAAATTGTTACACTACTATTACAACCGATTACTATTACTTTTAGACTTAACAAATTGGCAGGCGCAGGCTGTGACGAAGTGACTTTTTTGGCAGACGTTGACAAAGTGTTTTTCAGTGTTTATCGAGTCGGTTTGTAACAGCCATGTCGTTGTGGTTCATTATGATCAATGCTAGCAAAGTCGAAATGAGAACAAGTTTAGGTAAAATCAAACAACTTTCATTTAAAATCTTTAAAAAGGAAGAGACTTGAGAAAGCACAGCTTAATTTGCCTTATGCCGAAAGAAAGTCAATTCCCAAAAATACTTCACTCAGAAAAATAAACTTTAAGTAGCAATATCAATAAAGAAATAACTTCAAAAATATCACTTACGACTTGGACGAGCGTCAAAACATTGATTAGGATGCTTTCAGCAAGATTTAATTGCCACTATGCAAGCTAGTCCATTCCAACTTCAAGATGTCCGCCTACCACAGTTCTGAAATCGGCACTCCGTGAGCGTCAAACTCTTTTATTCAATTAGCACAAAAATAAGACAAATCTACTCTTACCAACGGACGACACTTCTTCTCTAATGCAGAATAGTTGAGTCAACTAGACTGATTTCAAAAGGCTACAATGGGAAAGAATTCGATCCAAAGTTCCACTTCCCCAGCGCGTGCCAGTCCTTAAATACTGCTATATCGATTGACCAAATGCAGAAATTTGCATAAAAATATCGAAACGAAGAGAAAATTCACAAGTTTCGAGATTTTCACACTCATTCATCGATAGCTAAAGAAAGATAGCCTTGATCACTTTTACGCACATTGACTGTTAATGGAGAAAAACTACGTTCCCAATAGAAACTTCGCCTACTCTTATAAGTCAGAGTATTCGACACATCATAGGTTCACAATTCCCAATCACGGCAATGTTTTTTAATTTTATACAAATTGTTAATTTTATACAGTTTTAATTCGAAAATATCAAATTTTAGTTATTTTTATACATTGAAAGCCAAACCGAAATCACTAAATATTCTTGTGGTGGGGAGAGGGACACAGGCTTATTTTTTAACTGCATGGTAATAAATTATGAATAGTCCCGTTCCATAGAAATAAATTGTCTTCAATGGAAATATTGCTGGCACACGTATTCGTGTGCCATGGCGGGAAGTTAACCTGTTAAACATTTTAGGGGTAAAGAACTTCTCTGACTAATATGTTAAAATGATTGATTGACACCAGAATTTACGAACAAATTAATTTTAAATTATGGAAAATCTTTTCTTCACGTATATTATAAAATCAAAATCTTGTTTAAAAATTCTGGTGCCATTGTGGCAATTGGGGATTAAAATTAAGTAGTATAAATAACATTCCATAGCCCTTCAAAGGGACGAAAAAGACGGTTGTACAGTTGACTGGGAATTTTTAGGGCATAGCTTTAATATCGTTGCTTAGAGTAAATCATAGAATGACAATAAATTATGTAAAGAGCTAATGAAATTTTGCTAGTTGTCAGCCAAATATTTTGAATTTGGATTAATTATAAAGTCGTCGCAAAATTACTCACATTTATTTTTTGTAAAACTTTTATTGATATATTTTTTTAAATAATGAATGAGAAGAAGTGAAACATCTTCAGGAATCAGTAAGTTGATATCAATTAGATACAATTCTGTTACATTGTTATTTTAAATTAATAACAAAATCATTCTTTTCAAAAAAATTTCGTATCGAGAGAACTAAAAAACCCCCTGATAATTGGAAACTTAGTCATTTATAAGCCGAAAGAAATTGTTTTTATCCGATTATTTTTTTCAAACGTCAGGAAAGAATTCGGGAATAAATTGAGAAACTTTTACGTCTTAAAAATAGTTTCTTAAAAAAAGGTAAGGAGAACAAAAGTTGTAATTAAACAAATGAGGTAATGCTAAAAAATTAGGTAATGCTGAAGAATTCCTTTTGCCTCGTAAAAAAGTGTATTTCTATTTTACTTTAATGTCAACAAGCATAGTAATAGTATTTAAAAAATGATGACAAATCCGATTTCAAAAACGGAAATAAAATTTAATTAAAATTAAAATCTCCTTATTTCAAAAAGGAACTTGCTGATATATTTCAAAATTTAAGAATTTCTATATTTTTATTTAGGTTTAATCTCTTGATGAATTTTATCCTAGTAATATACAGTGTGTCCATACAGCCTCTTTACAATTTCAAGCTTTTATTACATACACAAATGAACAGATACATGTGTGGGAAATAGTATAATATTAGGAGTATATATTGAAGGTTTTGTTTGCATCAATTAATAAAACTAGGAGTATATTTTGAAGTTCTTTCTTTCTTTTTAGCATCAATTAATACATCTCTAAATGCGCACCATTGGTTGCACGAAGAACGTCAAGGCGATAATCGTCGACGTTTTCCTCTGATGCTCTTTTAGGCCACTCCTTGCTTTATCCAAAACTGAGCGGGTTTCCATGAATTTTTTGTTTCCACGTCTATTAATTCGTGAATGGCACAAGACCGGCTCAGTATTGGATAAAGCAAAGAGTGGCCGAAAAAGAGTATAAGAGGAAAACGTCGACGATTATCACCTTGACGCGCTTCGTGCAACCAATGGTGCACATTTAGAGCTGTATTAATTGATGCTAAAAAGAAAGAAAGCACTTCAACGTATACTCCTAATATTGTCCTACTTTCGATACATGTATCTGCTCATTTCCGTTTATAAGAAAAGGTAGACATATAAGAAAAGGACACACATATATATAAAGCAAAATCACCAGATTAATAAAAATTTCATGTACTTATGTTCCCTACATAAAAAGCCTTTAAAAAATGCTGAACTTATTCTAAAAAAAAATACTTTTATTCGCAGATCGTTTACAGTAAAATAACAACAAAGCTGCCTTTAGACTCGTAATAATATTTTTATAATGCATTTTTCACATTTTGAATTATGCATTAATTGGATTTTGAATAATGCATTTTTCATATTTTGAACAATGCAATTTTTTCTACGTATGTGAAATCTATGTAAGCGGCACGTAGACGCAGGGTTCGTACGCCTGTACCACAATTTTTTAATCAAATTTTTTGCTTTATTTAAATGCATAAAAGTACTACAAATCCTGCAATTAAACGAGGCGTGTACAAGTTCTGCTATTTAAATATTAAATAGAAAAATTCTATTAAAAAATTGTGGTAAAAACATACAAACACTGTAGACGTCTCGATGAACGCTCAAATGTATTCTTTATTTTCCACAAGGGACGAGATCCGAAAAAATCCATTGGATCTAACTTCTGCCACCATATTTATACCAGCTAGATGACCAAAGAAATCTAATTAACATATCATAGCTCGCGGTAGCTGTAATAATCAGATTCCTAGAGATAAAACCACACATTGTGAAAGTAAAACAAATGAAAATATAGGTGGTTTGTTCTACAGAATAGGTGACAGAATAGGTGGCTCGTGTTTTCCTGCTTCTCACATTTGTGCTAAAGTAAAAATGTTAGAATTAGGACAACAGGTTCACACACAAAACAACAATCCATTTGACCCTAGACTACCTTTAAAAGAGAGCAGCTTGGCACGTATGCTACAAGGTATATGAAAATGTTTTCATTTTTTAAAGAGGTATAGGGCAATTTTGAAACACAAATTCATTTGTTTAACAGAATACTGTTAATACTGTTGTAACAGAATACAGTTGTTAGTATATATATATATATATATATATATATATATATATAATTAGACAGTAAAGGAATGCTCCCAATGAAAAAAGTCTCGAGTTTTCAGTAAAGATTCTAGCACAGCTGAAAAACCTACCAGTTTTTAACCCATTAAAGCCTATCGATACCATATGGTACCGGGATAGCTGTCCTCCATTTTGTTGTTTGCATACCAGTATATTTTAAGATAAATATTCTCTTTATCTGATGACAGAAACTCCGTAATAAAAGGAGACTAAAGCTGCTACTTTAAAAAATCGGTATGAAATGCAATTTTTGAATTTTAAAGAGAAAAAGAATTCCGTCTTTAATGGGTTAAGTTCCACTATTTTCAAATAGTTTTATCATCATCGATTTTAATCATCGTTTTATTTAATCCGAAATTTCCTTGATTAAATACAGTGAATATTTTTATTTGGAAATAGTTATACTCAAATTTGGAATGTTTGGAAAGTGAAGTAATTTTAAACGTCTGATATATAAAACCACGACATGACTAGAAAAGGTCGTACTTAACAAAACACATATTAGTGTGATTATGAAATTTCAGATAAGTTGGATGGTACAACTATGGAATATGTTAAGTGTAGCACTTACGGTACGTGTACAGGGAAACTCAAAAATATTCTGTTATATTATGGTCTATGAAGTAAAATCGTTTGCGCGTATTTTAATGATGTTACTCTGTTACGAACATAATGAAATTGATATGAATTTCTCATGTTAACTAAAACATATTTTCTGTAGAATATGGGGTGTAAAGCATTTCTCATTCATTTACAGGATCACACAAAAGATTTCGGTTATGTAAGGGTCTACGGGGAAAAACTGATCGCAGCGTATTTTAATTATGTTGCACTACTTCAAACATGATGAAGTGTACATACATAACTGAGGTTTACTTCAAGATGCTTGCAGTAGTATATTATGTGCATCGCGTTTATCTTTCATTTACAGCAGCAACTCGTTTACCACCGTGGGCCAAATTATCCATTTTATACAAAGCCGTGGGCCACATAAAATAAATAGATAGCACACTGGGTTTCAAAATGATATGAACACCCAGTTTTTCAAACATAAAAAATTAGAAAATGTTACAAAACAAACTGAAGTCTAATTAATGTTGGAAATACAACAAATCGTTTTATTTTATAACAAAATATAATTGAAAAAGCGATTTATATATAAAATAAATTGCATTTTCCCATTTTGAGGTGTTTTATAATGATATAAACATTGGCTGAAAATATAGATTAATAGCCAGTGTATGCACCAGATCTTTTAATTAATGTAAAAACGCGATCAAGCATGTAGTGAACCAAGCTTTTTAATATATTTTGATCGATTTCATTCTAGTGAAAGATGATAGCAGCTTTTAATTCTGAAATTGTGGCATATTGTTTTCCATTTACGTAAACAGCTCTAACCAGTAGGCTCCATACATTTTCCATTGGATTTAAACCAGGAGAAACAGATGGCCATGGAATTACATGTACACCATTATTAAGAAACCATTCCCAAGTGCTGCTTGCCGTGTTGATGGATGCATTGTCTTTTTGAAACATCCAGAAAGGTCCGCCAGATTCCTCAGCAAATCGCAGCAAGTTTTTTTCCAGTAGATCTTGTTAGGTTAATGCACTCATTCTGCCAGAGGGAAACGCAACGTTGATCTTACAATGAAATCCAAAAGCAGCCCAAACCATGAGTGGAACCTCCACCCTGCTGCCGTTTTGAAAACGTTTCTGGTTTCTTGCGCAGATCGTGCCAATAATAAGAAAAACCGTCCGGACCATCCAAATTGATTTTTTATTCATCGGAAAATAATTACTCTTTCATACTCTAATTTCCAGGACATGTGATCTTTTGCCCAATCCATGCGATTCTGCTGATGCATTTTAGTCATACGTGGTTGGGGCTTTCTTTTCTTGTACGTCATCATCTTAGAGCTCTTGACTACTCTGGACAAGGTAATTTTTGACACTGCTATCACGGGATCTATTGAAAGTTCGCCTAAATTTGTTTTCCCATTGCTCATTCTTTTTATAATGGCTCTTTTTTTCCATTTTGGACAGCTTTGGCGGACATCCCGTAGACTTCTTTGCTCCATAATCCTCTTTTAGTCGAAAAAAAATTAATGTTGCACCTGGAGATCTTTTCAATTTTCTTGCGATAGATCTGGCCAAAAGTCCTTGATCCTTAAAATCCCCATTTTTCCCTTTTTCAAAACCACTTAAAACGCTTTTACGACCCATACTTCTAGAACTCACTTTGCGACCAGGTTTGGAAATTTCCTAGTCTGCGAAGTATCTTTATATGCTAAACTAATTTGCATTTTCGGTTTCTTCTTCTCGGAGTGGCATTCAGTATTCCTGTACAGTTTCCATGCTCGTTTAGTGATAATTTCGATCAATGTTCATATTATTTTGCAACACTATTTTTTTAGATGATTCATATTTTCAATGAATTTAAAGTTTGATATTTCTTTTACAGCTACGTATTATGTAAAATTACTGTATTTTCATCAAGAATGGAGTTTTCTGATAATTATTTACGAATTTTTGCCAGGATATCACAAAATTATTAGGTGGTCAGATCATTATGAAACCCAGTGTATAGTAGTAATAAGTAGATAAACCAGCGTACGGAATAAAATTTGTACGTACAAAACACAGCCATGTGAAGGAACTATATTTACGCAAACTTCCAAAGTTATTACATATAGTTTATTTTATTTTATTTTCCGAAAAAACACTAAAATTTACTTTTCATCAATCAAATCTATAAAATTTAATTGTTTTTTCTAAATTGTATTTATTTTAAAAATTGAATGTACACGCTGATCTCTTAATCTTGATCTAGCAAAGGTTTTAGATTGCTTTAGAAATCTGTCATCTATACTAATAAAAGAAAGTTTTGCTCTGTGTGTGTGTGTGTGTGTGTGTGTGTGTCTGTTGGCGATGGCTAGGAAAATCTAGCCCACCTAGAAGGCTGCAAATTTAGATTTAGGTAGTCCAAACCCTTTCCTGGTGCACCATTACTTCAGAATGTTAATATTTTAATTATTTACTGAAATATTAATTAATATCCACAAAGAACTCGCATAAAAAATACGCTTTTATTCTCTTGGGTTGGTTGGTTCACTGGTTGGTTGCATCGATTCTTCACAGAAGTAATTATAAACCAGAGTAGCGATGCATAAATAAGGATTTCTAACTAAATAGTGTCAATATGGATTGAAGTTATCAGCGTAAAGCTATGCGACTGCCGTGCTACCTGTACATGACAAATTACACATACGTCCCACTGATTGAAATATTTTCCAGGCAAATTTTTCTTCATGACAATTAGTCGTTTTTTTTTTTTTTTTTTTTTACATGACATTTATTATTATGATGGAGATTGTTAATACAGAAAAATTTATTTAACAGATTCTTTTTTTATATTTGCGAGAATGAAGAGGGGCAAGGGTCTAATTACATATAAGCTTCAAGGTGTATTTCTAGAAAGCAGTTACCAGAATTTCCGAATAATAGTCTAAGCCAAATTTCAAATTAAGTTCCTAGCTTAACCAAATGAATCAATCTTTAAAGATGTATTGTGATCCTCCTAATTAGTTATTTGCTGAAGACCACTTGAACAACGCTCGCCCCCCCCTCCCGGCCCGTCCTTCAAGGTTTTTTCTTTAACTCCGCTCCGTTTTCACATCTCAGCAACTATCTTTCCGATTTCAACGCAAGTGATTTCAAACATTATAATTAATTTAACAGTCACCCTTTATAACAATAAACTAAATTTATGAGTAGCGGTTACCACTATTTACGAATAACACTTTAAGCCAAATTTGAAATCAAAGCTTAAGGAAACGAACGAATTTTGAAAGATGCATAGTGGTCCTTCTAATTAGTCATTTGCCGAAGGACACTTGAACAACCCCTCCCCCCGGCCCTCCCTTCAAGGTTTTTTTCTCTAACTATGCTCCGTTTCCATATCTCAGCAACTATCTTTCCGATTTCAACACAAGTGATTTCAAACATTATAATTAATTTAATACTCACCCTTTATAACAATAAACTTAATTTATGAGTAGCGGTTACCACTATTTACGAATAACAGTTTAAGCCAAATTTGTAATTAAATTCAAAGCTTAAGGAAACGAACGAATTTTGAAAGATGCATAGTGGTCCTCCTAATTAGTCATTTTCTGAAGGGCACTTGAACATCCCCCCCCCCCCCCCGGGACCTCCTTCAAGGTTTTTCTTCTCTAACTATGCTCCGTTTCCATATCTCAGCAACTATTTTTCCGATTTCAACGCAAGTGGTTCCAAACATTATAATTAACTTAATAGTCACTCTTTAGAACATTAAACTAAATTTATGAGTAGCGGTTACCACTATTTATGAATAATAGTTTAAGCCAAATTTGTAATTAAGTTCAAAGCTTAAGGAAACGAACGAATTTTGAAAGATGCATAGTGGTCCTCTTAATTAGTCATTTGCTGAAGGACACTTGAACAACTCCTCCCCCCCCCCCCCCCGTCCTCCCTTCAAGGTTTTTTTTCTCTAACTATGTTCCGTTTCCATATCTCAGCAACTATCTTTCCGATTTCAATACAAGTTATTCCAAACATTATAATTAACTTAATTGTCACTCTTTATAACATTAAACTAAATTTATGAGTAGCGGTTACCACTATTTACGAATAATAGTTTAAGAAAAATTTCTAATTAAGTTCACAGCTTAACCAAACGAACGAATTTTTAAAGATGCATAGTGGTTCACCTAATTAGTCATTTTCTAAAGGGCACTTGAACACCCCCCCCTCCCTACTGCCCCTCTTGCAAGGATTTTTCTCTAACTATGCTCCGTTTCCATATCTCAGCAACTATCTTTCCGAATTCAACGCAAGTGATTCCAAACATTATAATTAACTTAATAGTCACTTTTTATAACATTAAACTAAATTTATGAGTAGCGGTTACCACTATTTCCGAATAAGTGGGTAAGCCAAATTTGTAATTAAGTTCCTAGCTTAAGCAAACGAACGAATTTCGAAAGATGCATAGTGCTCCTCTTAATTAGTCATTTGCTGAAGGGTACTTGAACAGCCCTCCCCCCCCCCCCCCCCCGGCTCCTCCTTCAAGATTTTTCTCTAACTATGCCCCGTTTCTATATCTCAGCAACTATCTTTCCGATTTCAACGCAAGTGATTCCAAACATTATAATTAATTTAATAGTCACCCTTTATAACAATAAACTTAATTTATGAGTAGCGGTTACCACTATTTACGAATAACAGTTTAAGCCAAATTTGTAATTAAATTCAAAGCTTAAGGAAACGAACGAATTTTGAAAGATGCATAGTGGTCCTCCTAATTAGTCATTTGATGAAGGGCACTTGAACATCCCCCCCCCCCCCGGCACCTCCTTCAAGGATTTTTTCTCTAACTATGCTCCGTTTCCATATCTCAGCAACTATTTTTCCGATTTCAACGCAAGTGGTTCCAAACATTATAATTAACTTAATAGTCACTCTTTATAACATTAAACTAAATTATGAGTAGCGGTTACCACTATTTCCGAATAATAGTTTAAGCCAAATTTGTAATTACATTCCTAGCTTAAGCAAACGAACGAGTTTTGAAAGATGCATAGTGGTCCTTCTAATTAGTCATTTGCCGAAGGACACTTGAACAACCCCTCCCCCCGGCCCTCCCTTCAAGGTTTTTTTCTCTAACTATGCTCCGTTTCCATATCTCAGCAACTATCTTTCCGATTTCTTCACAAGTGATTTCAAACATTATAATTAATTTAATAGTCACCCTTTATAACAATAAACTTAATTTATGAGTAGCGGTTACCACTATTTACGAATAACAGTTTAAGCCAAATTTGTAATTAAATTCAAAGCTTAAGGAAACGAACGAATTTTGAAAGATGCATAGTGGTCCTCCTAATTAGTCATTTGCTGAAGGGCACTTGAACATCCCCCCCCCCCCCCCCCCACCGGGACCTCCTTCAAGGTTTTTCTTCTCTAACTATGCTCCGTTTCCATATCTCAGCAACTATTTTTCCGATTTCAACGCAAGTGGTTCCAAACATTATAATTAACTTAATAGTCACTCTTTAGAACATTAAACTAAATTTATGAGTAGCGGTTACCACTATTTACGAATAACAGTTTAAGCCAAATTTGTAATTAAATTCAAAGCTTAAGGAAACGAACGAATTTTGAAAGATGCATAGCGGTCCCTCCTAATTAGTCATTTGCTGAAGGACACTTGAACAACTCCTCTCCCCCCCCCCCCCGTCCTCCCTTCAAGGTTTTTTTTTCTCTAACTATGTTCCGTTTCCATATCTCAGCAACTATCTTTCCGATTTCAATACAAGTTATTCCAAACATTATAATTAACTTAATTGTCACTCTTTATAACATTAAACTAAATTTATGAGTAGCGGTTACCACTATTTACGAATAATAGTTTAAGACAAATTTCTAATTAAGTTCAAAGCTTAACCAAACGAACGAATTTTTAAAGATGCATAGTGGTTCACCTAATTAGTCATTTTCTAAAGGGCACTTGAACACACCCCCCCCCCCTCCCTACAGCCCCTCTTGCAAGGATTTTTCTCTAACTATGCTCCGTTTCCATATCTCAGCAACTATCTTTCCGAATTCAACGCAAGTGATTCCAAACATTATAATTAACTTAATAGTCACTCTTTATAACATTAAAATAAATGTATGAGTAGCGGTTACCACTATTTCCGAATAAGTGGGTAAGCCAAATTTGTAATTAAGTTCCTAGCTTAAGCAAACGAACGAATTTCGAAAGATGCATAGTGCTCCTCTTAATTAGTCATTTGCTGAAGGGTACTTGAACAACCCTCCCCCCCCCCTGGCTCCTCCTTCAAGATTTTTCTCTAACTATGCCCCGTTTCTATATCTCAGCAACTATCTTTCCGATTTCAACGCAAGTGATTCCAAACATTATATTTAACTTAATAGTCACCCTTTATAACATTAAATTAAATTTATGAGTAGCGGTTACCACTATTTACAAATAAGAGTTTAAGCCAACTTTGCAATTAAGTTCCTAGCTCAACAAAACGAACGAATTTTTATGCATGCATAGTGGGCCTCCTAATTAGTCATTTTCTGAAGGATACTCCTCGAACATCCCCTCCTCTCGGCACCTCACTCAAGGTTATTTTCTATAGTTCTAACTGTACTGGGCTAATAATGTTCCAATCTTCTCGAAACCAGCTCAATTTTGTAGTGCGCCTACTATACAGTATCGTAGTCAGCGGGGACCTGTCTCAGAAGTTCGTTCGGAAAGAGGTTTGTTTAGAACAGAATGATCCCCTGTCGGTGGTAGGGGGAAATAAGATTTTCTAGAGCGTACGAGCTTGCCGGGTATACGGTTCCGAAGCCATCGTAGACCGTGGCCAGAGTTCCATTTTTTAAGAGATTTAAGTTTATTAAAAGGGCTCGGGCAACGCCAGGCGGGTCAGCTAGTACTTTAATAAATTTATCCGCTATATATAAATATATATAAATCTTTCTAGCAGTGGTACTTTTGCTTATAGTATATTCAAATATCTTTCACTGCTCTAGATATTATTTCTTCAATTTCGTAGTGAACGATTTCGACTTGCGGAATATTTAATGTAATACACAAAAATTAGTTTTTTAAAGCAATTGCATTCTTCAATAGGCTTGGTGAAAGCACTCTGATTCTCTATTAAGAGGTATGAGTGTCAATTCTGACAGTTTATCTTTCCGTTGTTTAGCCAGATTTTTGTGAGTTTTTTTCATACTTTGTGCAGTAGCACATCTTAATGTTACATTCTTTCCAAACTCTAACAATTTCTTCATATCAAACATAAGATTTCAGTTTTCCTTTATAATTGTATTGTAAATCAGCTTTAAAAAAACCCTGCGATGTTCATCTTCAAATTTTAAATTCATTCAAAATGACAAAGAGCTTTAACATATGTATGAGAGTATATAAATAAAATGTGTACATATCAATGAAAAAAAATGAAAAGAAAGAAAGATCACACAGGATTCCAGAAGTATCACACATAATTACTAACTTAAGAAATGAATAATTAAAGAGCTTAAATCCAAAATCCTCATGTTCGACTAAAGCCCAAGTGAAGAACCAGAATGACATTTTCAGTGGCACAAAAGTGATAATTTGTGTCGCTTTCAAAGCGACTCATTAAAAACTATTTAATTTTACATTTTGATTTTTTTTTAACTTTAACTCTTCTTACGAATTTTATTAATTTTACAATACATTACTTAGTATTGAATAAATATATCATACTATTTTGTAAAGTGGTGTAAAATCCAATAAAGTATTAATTTCGACATAAAACAAACAATATTAAAAGTAAAATAATTTAAAATTTTTACGAATCTTTAAATTTTCAGACTCATGATCCCGTGCTTTGCTATGTTCCAAGTGGTTACCTGTGTATCCACAATTATTATTATTATTATTATTATTATTATTATTATTATTGCTAAAATGTAAAATTGTGTTATGTCTGCCCATGTGTCTTCTATACATCAATCTTGCCAGATGAGCGAGATTTTTTTTAATGCAGATTGCTACGACTTTCCGAAGATGAATAAATGTTTCCTTTATTTAATGAAAAAAATAAATAAGGCAAAAATTACTGTTCAAAAATAGTGGTAGCATTCTGAATTAAATAAAATCCCGCCAATTTGGTAACAATTATATACATATCTTTCTTATGTTTGCCATCTCTATAAGGTTGGTGTAAGCATGTTCGTGCAAAGTGTATACAGGTAAAATGCCAAAAGCTTCGCGGGCCACAGATAAGTTGTCGGCGGGCCAGTCGTGGCCCGCGGGCCACGTGTTTGACATGCCTGATTTACAGGAACACATAAAAGATTGCGGATACAATACTCTATCTAAAGTATTGTCTATTAGGAATGATTGCTGAAAAAGCGATTTCAATTATGGTACGTGTTTTTAATTTAACTAATTTTTTGAGTACTGCGTGGTGTGCGTGGTTTTGCGTACTACGTAAATTTTTAAACGATATACAGAGTTACACCAAAGAATTCGCAAGCATTACCGAGAATGAATTTGAATCTTAAAGTTGATTTTATGTATATTTTCAAGCTCAACTATATTTAATATTGTAATAGATGTTTGTAAAATAAAAATGAAATCATATACAGGGTTACGTAAAGAATTGGATACATGACTGCCTATGGGTGATAATTTCTAGAAGTGTGAATTCTGTGGTTTTAATTTTTCTGAATTAAATTTCAGCTTAATATGTGGCGTGTATAAAAATCTGTAGGTAATATACAGAGCTTTACAAAATAATTCAAGTAAGTTTCCCTGCATTGGTACACTGTAAAAAAAAATCCTGAAAATAACGGAAATTGTACTGGCAATCAAGACGCCAGTACTATTTCCGTATTTTAACGGAAAAAAAATTCCGTAAATTCCAGGAAATTTTCCGTGATTTCTGAAATATCCGTTTTAAATTTCCGTTTTATAACAGATATCTTCGGTACTTTTTAGAATTTTTTATGTCGTTAAAATAAATTTTATAGGACCAAAAAAAAGTTATATCTCAAAGAACATCTTATAAGGGATAGATACACTTCTTTCTTTCCCTTTCAGAGAGAGTTTTCAGTAAACAACTACCACTTGCCACGATGAGGACCGAACCCAGGATCTTCCGTTTACTAAACCAGCAGGCTGTACCACTACGCTATGGTTGAACACGATACCTACTCAAATGTTGTTACGTATTTTAAATGCTTTTAATGATTCAAAAACTTGAAGGTTTCATTGTTTGATGGATATTTTCAGAGTTCCAAAGTTTTTAATATTTTCTTTTCATAATTTGCTATATTTTGCTTTATTATTTGATGCTTTAAACAGATAAATTTAAACTTTTTATGTATTATATGCGAAAAACATTGTATTACTAGTAATGAGTGCTTCTTTTTGCAATAGTACATATACTTTTTAAAATAATTTGTCTGTTGATTTATTTATCAATACCAATAAAAACAATAATTATCTTAAGCAGACGTATTTAATACATGCTACTAAGTAAATTTTCTTTATATCTTATTTTTAAAACTTAAGTGATTTTTTTTTTAAATAATAAAACAAATTATTATATTTAAGCTTTGCTGCGAGCTTTTGTGTACGGTTCTGTTAAACTGAATAATTTTTAAAATATCAAAACGAAAAAATAGATTCATAGAGAAAATTTTCAAAGTAATGACTTTAGGATAGGTAAGTTTAAATTTGGACTTAGCGAAATAAATTTTAAACTTTATATATACCGGGTGATTATAATTAAAGTTACGATTTCAAAAATCGATAATTTTAAAACTACTGGTCAGAATGACTTGATATTTTAGCAGAACAATCGTGAGGCAATGGAATTTTGTTTGGCGAAGGAAAAAAAATAGTTCCAAATTGTGCCGATAGATGGCGTTGTCAGGGTAATGTCAGGGGAAAGACCAAAAATGTATTCTTGAACCCTTTCCGGCGCGGTGTAAATTTGTTTGCAAAATGATGAAATAATAGACTGACACCGGAATTTACAAACGAATCCATTAGTAAAAAGAAACTTGCTTATTTTCTGGTTCTTAATGAAAGGAAAATTTTAATTAAATATTCTTGGTGCCGTTTGTCAGTTTTAGAATTAAAATTGGGTGTCCTTTTTTGTGACCACCGCCCGTTAAAGGGTTAAACATAGGAATGATGTTGCCAAAAGGAAAAAAATAGAGTTCAGAGATTTACTAAAAATTTATTAGCGAAAAGACAAGACTACGTGTTTACAGCGACGACAGCGATAATGACAAAAAAAGAAAAAAAAAAGAAAAGAGCTTCATGGAACAAACACCTTACTGATTATTAAGGCATAAGTTGCTCAATATGCCCTCCGCCTTGTTCCGCTACTAATTGGAAGCGCAAAACGGCATGCTCCACAACAGATCGGAGGGTATCTGTACTAATGCAATGGGTGTGTTGTGTGATGCTTGCCTTCAAGTCGGCTAGATTCTGAATCCGCCCGCTATAAACAACATTCCTCAGGTACCCCCAAAGCCAGAAATCACACGGGTTTAAGTCGGGGGAACGTGGCGGCCACGTTGTTGGAAAATGGCGGCTTATGATCCTATCATCTCCGAAATTATCACTCAGTAGCTGCTTCACATTAGTAGCAATGTGCGGAGGAGCGCCATCTTGCATGAATATTATGCGATCCACACACTGACGCTGTTGAAGTGCTGGAAGAACATGGTTACGCAAAAGTGCTTCATACCGCTTGCCAGTAACTGTGCAGGTAACGGGACCCGCAGATGTGATCTCCTCGAAGAAAAATGGACCGCCGATAAACGCTGCCGTTATTCCGCACCACACAGTGACCTTTTCAGACTGAAGAGGTAATGGCTGTAGCTGGGACGGACTCTCGGTCGCCCATATCCTGCAATTTTGCGTATTTACAGAACCTTGCAAATGAAAGTAGGCTTCGTCAGACCACAGAATGTTCCATGGCCATCCGTTGTCCACTTCCATCCGGACAAGAAATTGTAGTGCAAAAGATTGACGTGCTTCCAGGTCAGCAGGTAGCAACTTCTGCACATGAGTTATTTTGTACGGATAACAGCGTAAGACGTTCCGTAGGACTTTACGCACCGTGCTGTTCGGCATATCCAGCATTCGGCCAATCCCCCTTGCACTGCTGATTCCAGCATCACTGTCAGTATGTTCCTGTAATGCTGTAGCCACATCTTCCACTGCCGCAGCTGAAACTGGTTTCCTTCCTCTACCCCGTTTAACGTCAAATGAACCGGTCTCTTCAAATTTAGCAATCATTTTTTGCAGACCATTTGTTGTTATTGGACCTTTTTTTATGGATTTTAATGTCCGAAACTTCCTAATAGCTGTCAGCGCACAGTCATCGTTCTTATAAAAAAGCTTCAAGAGCAGAGCGCGATCCTTCATAGTCAGAGTCATGATGAAGCATTCTGGCAAAGAGCTGCTGCTCTGCATTTTTATGGTTGCTATGTCTGCGGTGCGCATGTCACGTATTAGTAATTTGCATATCTTCAGGCAATGTGAACCCAGACAGCGCCATCTATGGGCACATTTTGAAACTTTTTTTTTCCTTCGCCAAACAAAATTCCATTGCCTCACGATTGTTCTGCTAAAATATCAAGTCAATCTGACCAGTAGTTTTAATTAAAATTATCGATTTTTGAAATCGTAACTTTAATTATAATCACCCGGTATTTAATTAAAATTTTCCTTTCATTAAGAACCAGAAAAATACGCAAATTTCTTTTTACTAATGGATTCGTTTGTAAATTCCGGTGTCAGTCTATTATTTTATCATTTTGCAAACAAATTTACTCCGCGCCGGAAAGGGTTCAAGAATACATTTTTGGTCTTTCCCCTGACATTACCCTGACAACGCCATCTATCGACACAATTTGGAACTTTTTTTTTTCCTTCGCCAAACAAAATTCCATTGCCTCACGATTGTTCTGCTAAAATATCAAGTCATTCTGACCAGTAGTTTTAAAATTATCGATTTTTGAAATCGTAACTTTAATTATAATCACCCGGTACATACCGATAATTTGCAAGGATATTATTTTATGAAACCTTTAATAACAAAATATTGCCTCACGTTAATAAAATTAAAATAAAATTTTAAAAAGTCAGTGATAACATGCACAATTTGAAGCACTATAAAGAAAAATAAAGTAGATTAAAAAAATATTTTTCTGTAATTTATGAAAATAAAATGAATTTTTAAAGATTTCACTAAAAAATAAAAATATCACTATTATTTTCACAAAAAATTACCACCCAGACACAACCCCGGTTAGAATGAGTTCCAGGATTGGCCCGAGTCTAATGACAGAAAATAAGCCCACAGATAGGATTGGTTCAGACCTGGATCCTATAACTCTAGTAAATACAACAATTTCGCATTTCAAACAAGGCGATTTCTGTACGCAAACCTCTGAACGTCATTTCCAGAAATGGCACTGTTTTGGAAGAAATACGGACATTGTACTGTTTTGAAAGAAATGCGGAAAATCCATTAAATTTACTGAAAACTTTCTGCATATTTACGGATTTGAAATCTCCTTTACGGAACTAATGTCATTTACGGAAATTGTACTGTTGTTTTGGAAAATTGAAACTTCTCCGTAAAATTTAACGGAAAATCTCTTGTATCTTCACGGATTTTTTTTAGAGTATAGAAATTACTGAAGGTGAATTTTCAACTGTGCCAAGCGTTTTCCTAATATACAAAATTTTAACATACGATGCAATATATATACATATCTATATATTATATACAGGGATGCACAAAACATTTCAAGTACCTTTCAGGCAATGGCGGTAATTGTTGAAATCTGGCTTTCAAATGTGTTATGTGATTTGTTAAATGTTTACTTAGGTATCTTCTTTACCTTATCAAACGGTGAACTTTTGTTAAAGTATTCAGGAGGTGTTGGAAAGTATTTCATAATCTATGGTTCATGCATTAGTTTTCTTTCTTGCTTTTTTTTTAGCATTAATTTAAAAAAAATTGTTTTCATATGATATACGAAATTTAGGGAGGAATAATTTTAACATGTCTTAGGATTCGCACCTTACATTTCTGGGAGTAGTTTAATATAAGTTAGACAATGAAATCAGGTACAAATCTTCTTATAAGAAATGCAGTATCATACGTTTATCATCATAAAATTTTATTTATGTGTATTGAGAAAGTAAATAACGAACTTTTAATTTCTCAACATAGAAGAATAAAAGTTAAATCGAATTCATTATTTATTACCAGAAAAATTATTTAACAATTTTCAGATATATTATAAATATGAAAAGCGCTTGGCACGTGATTCGGAGGAATAGTTTGCATATTCAAGTAATTCAGTGGATCTTTCTCGGGATCGACTGTGAATTTCTGAAAGATAGCGTCTTTCTGGTGTTGGTAAATTTGCACGTCCTTGCCCTAGAAATGTGAATTAACCCCTTAATCGTCGCGCCCGCTAAGTGTAGGCTTTTTTTTTTTTTAATTCAGATTTCTTTAATTCAGATTCACGCCACCAATTTTTTAAAGTAGAAATAATCGTTTTATTTAATGGCAGATAAGATAAGGTGAGAATAAAGCAAATTACACTATTTTAAATAACTAGTCGGAATCAAACAATCTGAATAAAAAAAGTAGCCAACAATGCCTGTAAATGTATCGGACGCGACTATTAAGGGATTAAGCAAGTCAACTATGAATGTTTATATTTTTTGTCAACTATTCCTTACAAGCACTACAATGTGCACTATTTCAAATATGGAAAACAATTAAATTTCTGTGTTTTAAAAGATTAAAATTTTGTAAATCTCAATACCACAGCACATCCCAAACGTCAAATTTATTAATTGTAACCTTTATTTTTAACACGTTGGCCACCATATGAATCAAATATGATTCACATTACATACGATTCACTGTGTATGTAAATAACACGACGGTCAACGTGTTCAGAATTGGAAAGCTTTAGAACAAAAACAACGAATATTTCGGTATGTTTTTAACTATTAGATGAAGATCCTGAATGAAATATGTTTAACCCTTTGAGGGGCGGTGGTACATCTTGAGAGACGGTAGTTTCTCGAGTGACGCAGCAAAAAACCGAAGATTTCCGTCACTCTATATATACAGCTAGTTTGAGTTCAAAGGAAAAGCGAAAAGCCGACATTTAATATCTTAGCAAATATGAGGCACATCGTTTTGATTTTTTGACAGCTGTCTTATATCTCCGGTCTAACTCTATCCTGAAATTTATAGATTTCTACATGCAGTAGATTTTAAGATCTGGAAACCCATTTTTAAGTAAAATGGGAAGTTTTTCTCTCTGCATGTAATGGTGTCATGGTGTAAAACGCTTATCTCGAAATCCGCCCGGAGGATTTTTTTTAAATTAATATATGATACTAATCGGTTTTAGATGAAGCGAACCTCCATATCCGCTTAAATAGGAAAACTCTAGTTTTTAATATAATCCGGTTTAAAAATGGGACTATTTTCTTAAGCCTATTGCTGTACAAATGCATAGGAGTATTTACTCCCTTCTTCCGCGGCGCAGTACAGTTAAAAATGGATGTACGGTTCGCTGTAAAAGCTTCTGATATCAATAAAGCTTCTGACCGGGCTAATTATTTAATTTTTTTTAATGCAAAAACAATGAATTATATACTCTAAACATGTAAAACATATGTATTAAATTCAATTGGGGTTTATATGTTTTCTCTTTTTGTTACAAAGAAATGATTTTAAACATGCATATATTCGAAAAATTATTTCGATTCCTTTTTCAAAATGAGGAAATATTTTTTAATTACATGTATTCAATTTTACTGTTATTTCTAATAAGTTTTCAATCTTTTAAGGGTTAAAAGATTTTCCATTTCTTAGTTATTATTGCTAAGCGAAGACAAACTAGCATCGTTAACCAACCAATCACTCGTTGTATTCATGGGCGAAAAGCCACATGCAACAAGACAACAACACGACAACAGCGATGTGAATTCGTTTTTTACAGGATTAACACTGATATTAGGTATTTTAATATTTACTTATTATTTGTTTACTTATTTTGATTTGATTGTCCTTTTAGAAATTATCATTTGATTTAGTTACTTAAATGGTAAGATAATTGTCAATAGAATTACCTGTTTTATCGTTCAGTGAATTTTTAAGAAGTATTTTAAAAACTGTCGGCTACAGAAAATTTGTTTTTTAATTGTTAGCTATATTTTGCAATTCTCCAAATTACCGCAATGTAAATATAGTACCAAGTTTTGTCCTATACTAAACTTTCCTGTGTTGCATAGCTTAATTTTATTGAGAAAAAAAAAAGAAAGAAAATGTATTGTTGTAGTAACAGGGTTGGCAAGTTTCTGCCAGTAAGTGGCAGAAAATAAGAAATAATACTAATAAGAACTTTAATCTGAAATGATTCATAATTCACACATGTATTTGATATGTAAACAATTAAAGTAAAAATTAAACTAAATATTATGAACGTTATTCAGAGTAGCAAAAAATGTAATAATGATCATATAAATATACTTAGTTTATATATTACTAATTTTCTTTCACTTGAAAAACAGAAGTTTTCATAATGGTAATCTAATGCTGTGTAAGCTTAACTATTAATATTATTGTTTACAGTTAAATTTCTATTTAAAAGTTTAAAAAAAATTTTATGATATTTTAACAAATCACTTTTCAGAGTGTTTTTAAATAAATAATACAATGCAATAACTTACAGATTATCTACTCTATAATTGGATTTTGATTTTTAAATACTCTAATAATTGTTTATACATAAAATTACACAACCATATTATAAAAATTTTATCTGTAACATAACTCATTTTTCTAATACAAATTTATTTATTTTCTAATTTAAACTATCCACAACATTTTATTTGTTATTTATCCTGAATAAAATGTACTTAAGGAATTTAATACTATTACTAAAAAAGTCTCATATTATGTCATGAAATGTGTTTATGCCAGTTAAAACCCAGCCCTGTGTAGTAATGAATTATTTTTGCAGTTGTTTAAATTCTGTCATAACAACAATGATACAAAAAAATATATATAATTATTTAACTAAAAAAGACTCGAATTTTTCTATTGACAGTGTAAGACTAAGAAAAATGAAATGAAAAGTCTTAATTGAACATCCAACAAATCAAATTAAGTAAATAAATTGTACAAAATACCTACCTAAGTCACAAACAAACATAAAAAATAATGCAATGTATATAAATTGCATAGATCAAACTCAAGCAATAGCCACTAATTTTAATAAATGCTTGATACTAAAAATGTAGCTTTCAAATGATATGTAGGCAACTACTTTTTATTTTGCAAATGAAACAATCATTATAAGATAATTTTATTATTATTTTTTAAATTGGGACATTTAATACATCTTTTAGTTACACACCTGAGATTTATAGCTTTATGCGAACTAAAGTCGACCACTTTTCATAACAAAAAACTATCGCCAAACTGTAAGATTAAACAGAGGCGTAGCGTCAAGGGGGGCACGGACCACTTTACTACCAGAATTTTTATATACTATATTTGGCCTTATTTAATTCATACCGTCCAAAGATTTAATAAGGCTAAATGTAGTATATAATTATACTGGTAGTAAAATGATCGTGCCCCCCCTGACGCTACGCCACTGAGATTAAACGTCAAAAATGCAGTCCCATTTACTTGACGTCAGAAGCATTACAAGTGTTTATGTCATCAAGTGGTTTTTAATTCGACATTTGCCTGTATTTTTCATTATGTTTTACTGATTTATTAGTTATTTTGTTAATTAAAATAACAGTTGCGTCCTTAAATGGCAGTGCCATGATATTAAAAGAAAAAAAGCATTAAAATAATTTTGCGATGTACAGTTACGAGTAATAAATCGGTTTCAACTGACCAGAGGCGTAGCGTCAGGGGGGGGGGGGGGGCATGATCATTTTACTACCAGTATAATTATATACTATATTTGGCCTTATTTAATCTTTGAATGGTATGAATTAAATAAGGCCAAATATAGTATATAATTATACTGGTAGTAAAATGATCGTGCCCCCCCCCCTGACGCTACGCCTCTGCAACTGACATCACAAATATTTATTCACCAGCCGAGAGGGATAATTAAGAAAAATAATGTAAATAAATAAATATCAAAGATTATATTTTTTCTGTTTTCATTAATATATTGTAATTTTTTGTTTGTTTTGTTTAAACTTACTTATAGTTGACACTTTGAAGAGTGGAGTTTTTTTAAAATTTCTTATATTTTATTTATTTTGATATTCTGATGGCAACATTTTTCCATTTGTTTATTTGGCTTTACAGTTTGGCGATAGTTTTCTTATGAAAAGTGGTCAATAGGATAATGGAGAAGAACCGAATAATTTTGTAGTTGTCAAATGAAATAATGTAGTTGCATTTGACGGGTAACGACTGCCAATTTTGAACAGTACAAATGATATAACAATGAATTGACCCATACATGTGTTAGTGATCGCTGCTTTAATGAATTTCCTTTATTTTATATATCGCTATATGAAAAAGTTGCTGTAGCCAGTTATGTTTTTTTGTTGTTTTCAAGAGGATGAAATGTGCATACATATGTTAATGATAGCTCATAGCTGCTGTAACGAGTTTCATATATTTTTGAGGTTGCTGTATTCTGTGATTTTTGTTAAATTTATTTATTTTTTTTAATTATTTATTTTTAAATTATGGGCGAGAAACATTTGTACATGTATTAGTGACTGAGGCTTTAATGAATTAAGCACTCGGCAATAAAACTGGCGATTAAAAATGTGGAAAAAACCGGCCTAATGCAGGATTTTCAGATTTTCTTTTTTCCCTTCGCGTTTTTTCCATGTCTGTTTGACAAAATTCTTGATTTTCTCTCACCCAATCACTGAAATTAATGATTTTTCTGCACCTGATCTATGAAATTAATGATTTTTCCGCATCCGATGGATGAAGTTTATGATTTTTATGTGCCCGATTGAAGAAATTTGTTTTTTCTGTGCCTGATCGATGAAATTAATAATTTTTGTGCACCCATTTAATGAAATTAGTGATTTTTATGGAGCCACTTGCCGAATTTGGGAATTTTACGCGTCCACTTGATGAATACGTGATTTTCACGCACCCATTCTACAAAATTCATGATTTTTACGCTTACGTACCTGATCGACAAAATTCATAATTTGTACGTGCCGGATTGACGAAATTTTTTATCCCCCGATCGGCAAAATTCATGATTTTTATGCACCCGTTAGACGAAATTTGTGATCTTTATGAGTTAACTTGACAAAATTAATGATTTTTTTGTGCCTGATCAACGAATTTTTTTTCTTTTTATGCGTCCGTTTGATGAAATTTGCGATTTTCATGCGCTGATAAATGAAATTCATGATTTTTGCCTGCCTGTTCGACGAAATTTATGATCCTTTCTCCACCTATCAACAAAATTCATGTCTTTTCTGTGCCGATCGATGAAATTCATGATTTTTACACATTCATCAACGAAATTCCTGATTTTTACGCTGCCAAATAACGAAATTTGCAATTTTTTTAGACTAATTGGTATCTAATGTAGTTTAATTCATTCGACTTGACATTGACAGGATATATCGATTTTAGTTCAAAATTCACCACCAGGGGCCGCTTTCCTATCTCGGGTTCTATGGGCCCAATCTTTGACGAGGTATGGCTCATTCGACTCAATTTCGACAGTCTCAAAGATATCAGCTATCCTTGTATAGAACAGAGTGCGTCCCCTGGTGGCGGAAGATGGAACTAACAGATTTTGCAGCTAACTCGAGTTCTATGGGTCCCATCACAATGCAGTTTAATTCATTCGACTCGACATCGACAGGTGAATCGATTTTAGTTCCAAGTTTCACCACCAGGGGGCGCTTTCTATCTCGGGTTCTATGGGACCGATCACGACGAGATGGCTCATTCTACTCGAAATCAACAGCCTCAAAGATTTCAGCTGTTTGTATAGAACAGAGTGCGCCCCCTGGCGGTGGAAGAAGGAACTAACGGATTTTGTAGCTATGTCTCCCATCACAATGCAGTTTGATTCATTCGACTCGACAGAATATATCGATTTTAGTTCCAAGTTTCACCACCAGGGGTGCTTTTCTATTTCGGGTTCTATGGGCCCGATCACGACGAGGTATGGCTCATTCAACTCGAAATCGACAGCCTCAAAGATTTCAGCTATGTTTGTATAGAACAGAGTGCGCCCCCTGGCGGTGGAGGATGGAACTAACGGATTTTGTAGCTATGGGTCCCATCACAATGCAGTTTGATTCATTCGACTCGACATCGACAGGATATATTGATTTTAGTTCCAAGTTTCACAACCAGGGGGCGCTTTCCTATCAGGTTCTATGGTACCGATCACGACGAGGTATGCCTCATTCGACTCCAAATCGACAGCCTCAAATATTTCAGCTATGTTTGTATAGAACAGATTGCGCCCCCTGGCGGTGGAAGATGGAACTAACGGATTTTGCAGGTAACTCGAGTTCTATGGGTCCCATCATAATGCAGTTTAATTCATTCGACTCGACATCGACAGGATATATCGATTTTAGTTCCAAGTTTCACCACCAGGGGGCGCTTTTCTATCTAGGGTTCTATGGGCCCGATCACGACGAGGTATGGCTCATTCGACTCGAAATCGACAGCCTCAAAGGTTTCAGCTATGTTTGTATAGAACAGAGTGCGCCCCCTGGCGGTGGAAGATGGAACTAACGGATTTTGCAGCTAACTCGAGTTCTATGGGTCCCATCACAATTCAGTTTAATTCATTCAACTCGATATAGACAGGATATATTGATTTTAGTTCCAAAATTCACCATCAGGGGGCGCTTTCCTATATCGGGTTCTATGGGACCGATCACGACGAGGTATGCTCATTTAACTCGAAATCGACAGCCTGAAAAATTTCAGCTATGTTTGTATAGAAAAGATTGTGCCCTCTGGCGGTGGAAGATGGATCAAACGGGTTTGGCCATGCATTTTATCCTTCTAATTATGTCATTCTCTCACTGTATAACTTTAAAGTTGAGTCTTGGACTCCTCTCCCCGGGCCACCACCCTCATATTTTTATTGGGGTCCTAGGGGACTTTTTTAGCATTTCTTTAAAATTTTATTCTAATTATTAATTTAAACCCTATGCTTATTTTCGACTAATTGACATTTTCATCAATAACCACAAAAAAGTAATGATATCAGTACAAAAACCCTTAACGGGTTAAAAGTTGTGACGCAGCACTTTCTTTTCGCTCTAAGAATTTTAAATAAGGGTCTTAAAAGCAATGATATCAAATTTGAGTGACGCTATGTTAATAATATTTTTAAAATTCATCATTTTCTTTTTAGTTTTATTTATGTTCACAGGTGAATTTATTATCTTGACATGAAAAAATATATAAAATTTATTCGCTGATGCTTTTTCATTTAGATCTCTCAGGAATTCAAAATATGGGTTTTAAAAGAAATGATATGATGTCTTCTAAAGTATTTTTGCACATACAAACAATACTTTTAATTTTTCAATACACTGTTAAATATATTACTTTCACTGAGCCTATATCATGTATTGAAATGTATTTATTTCAATAAACTAATTAATGTTTTGTGCCAGGCTATCCAAAATCATAAGTAAAATTTATGTAAATGATTATTTTGCGTCATATTATCCAAACAAAGGGAAATGTATGCAAGTGGATAATATGACGCAAAATAATCATTTACATAAATTTTACTTATGATTTTGGATAGCGTGGCACAAAACATAAATTAGTTTATTGAAATAAATACATTTCAATACATAATATAGGCTCAGTGAAAGTAATATATTTAACAGTGTATTGAAAAATTAAAAGTATTGTTTGTATGTGTAAATATACTTTAGAAGACAAACGAAAAATAATTTAAACTGAATTTTAAAACAATCCTATTAAATTCACGTCAAGGTGTCACTCAAATTTTGATATCATTTCTTTTAAAACCCATATTTTGAATTCCTGAGAGATCTAAATGAAAAAGCATCAGCGAATAAATTATATATTTTTTTTTCATTTCAAGATAATAAATGCACCTGTGAACATAAATAAAACTAAAAAGAAAATGATGAATTTTAAAAATATTATTAACATAGCGTCACTCAAATTTGATATCATTGCTTTTAAGACCCTTATTTAAAATTCTTAGAGCGAAAAGAAAGTGCTGCGTCACAACTTTTAACCCGTTAAGGGTTTTTGTACTGATATTATATACCACCTAATTTTAATCTGATTCGAACCAGAAACTTTTAATTAAATTTTACTTTTTTAACTTTGACGGGTAGATGTTGAAAAATTGCTTTTTCTTATTTTGAACTAAATTCTTTCGTAAATACCGGTGTGAGTTCGAGATTACAGAAACAAAATTGCTTGCCCCTGAAAGGGTTAATGAAAAAATTATATACTTTAACAAAATATTATATTTTTTACAAGTCATGTATTAGCAAACACTTAACGTTTTGATTGAGCGAATTTAATTTAATTTACGAATTAAAAAAAAAAAAAAAATCAAAAATAATTTTTGTTTCTTCATTTTCTAAACTTATCTAAGGATTTTGCTTCAAGAAAATTGAAATTAAAAACTTGTTTTTTTTTTCAGGAAAATTAAAAGAAGTATATATTTCTTATTAATCGCAGAATAATATGTCTTTTTTTTTCAGGATGCGTACATTTTCACCACAATTTTTAATCGATTTTTTCGCATTATTTTATAGCAGAAAAATATTACAAAATCTGTATATAAGCGATTCCATGCTGAAATTGCAATTTAAATTAAAAAAATATATATATTTTCTTAAATAGCGGTGCCAGGGTCCTTGGAAATTCCAAGGAATGAACGCACCTTGCTAGCTACATTTTTTTTAGCATTAATCAAATAAATTTTTGTTTTCATATGATATACGAAATTTAGAGAGAAATAATTTTAACATGTCTTCGGATTCGCAACTTACTTTTCTGTGAGTAGTTGAATATAGTAAGTTAGAGAATGAAATGTGGTACAAATCTTGAGAAACGTTCAAAATTACGGGTTTTAGAATGCAGTTTCATACGTTTGCCATTATAAAATTTAATTTATGCGTATTGAGAAAGTACAGTGGTGGCCAAAAGTTTGGACATTTTTTGAAAGTTTCATGTTTTTCAACTTTGTGTGCTTGTAGAATATATTAATTTTCACTTAAATACAAACGTTTATATATCAAATTGACGGTAATTTAATGTAGAATTTAATAATAAAAGCAGTATTACAATATCTGTATTGCAAAAAATGTTATGCTCAGTTTAGTAGAACAAACAAACACAAATCGTTTTGAATAAGGACGTGTTTTGTAATAAAAGCGTACTAGCCAATCACAAACACTGTTCTGAGGACCAATTAAATGTCTGTAACTATAGTTTAGGTTATTTGGATAGTAAAAGAGTTATTGTTGTGGAAATATTTTGCGGAATGATGCATACTAGTACAATTAAATAGAGTATTGCTGTTTTTGAATATTTAAAGTCCTTTTTTTAATTAAACTAATTTTAAACAATGTCATCAACAAGAAGAACTAATTGGACATCTACAAAAAGAAGCCGAATTGTCATATTGAGAGAAAATGGCCTCTCTTATGCTGAAATTGCAAGACAAGTTGGTGGTTCAGTGACTTGTTCTGGTGTACGAAAGTTCTGTTTACGTTATGAAAAAACGAAATCAGTGGAAAATAAGGCCAAATCAGGCCGAAAAAGATGCACAAGTGCTACTGCCGATAGAAAAATTAAACGGCTATGCCTTCAAGATGGAAAAATTTCATCAGATGCCATTAGATGTGAAATGAATGCAGCGGGTATTGCAGTAAGTTCAAAAACAATAAGAAGAAGGTTATCAGGATTTGGACTACAAGCTAGAATTCCAAGGAAAAACAACATATTTAAATCAAAAGCAACGCGATAAACAAGTTAAGTGGGCAAAAGAACACATTAAATGGTCAGAAAATCAATGGAAGCAAGTAATCTGGAGCGATGAGAGTAAAATATCGCTCTTTGGTAGAAAATACGTGAGACGTATAGTAGGAGAAGCACTTCATCCTGATTGCATTGAAGCAACTACAAAAAACCCAACAAATGTCATGATTTGGGCATGTATGTCTGCAGATGGTGTGGGCCGAATTCAAGTGAATGATGGCATCCTGAATGCCAAAAAATACATCGAAACTGTCCTGGAACCAAAATTGATACCTTCCATCAGGGATCTCTTCCCCAACAACGCACCATTTATTTTTCAGCAGGATTCAACTCCATGCCACACAGTAAAAGTATGCAAAGCATGGTTTCAAAATAAAGGCATAGATATATTACCATGGCCAGGAAACAGCCCTGATCTCAATCCAATTGGAGATTTGTTGCGACGTTTGAAAATTCTTGTACGAAAAAAAACATCCATCCAATAAAAGACAACTTATTGAAGCTATAATTGATTCTTGGCACCATGTGATTACGAAAGATGAACACAAAACACTCGTTCATTCGATGAAAAGATGCTGTGAAGCTGTCTTAAAAAATAAGGGTTATCCTACTAAGTATTGATTGTGTAAGTATCACTTAAAAAAAATGCAAATCTAAGATAGATCTTACTATTAGTTGCATATTTTTTTTTGTAATACAGATATTGTAATACTGTTTTTATTATTTTCTACGTTAAATTACCTTCAATTTTTTGATATATAAACGTTTGTATTTAAGTGAAAATTAATATATTCTACAAGCACACAAAGTTGAAAAACATGAAACTTTCAAAAAATTTCCACACTTTTGACCACCACTGTAAATAACGAACTTTTAATTTCTCAACACAACGTGGAAGAATAAAAGTTATATTGAATTAATTATTTACTACCAGAAAAATTATTTAACAATTTTCAGATATATTATAAGTATGAAAAGCCGTTGACTGTTAACATATAGGTACAGTTTTTAAATTCAAGTGATGCAGTTAGATCTTTCTCGGTATCGACCGCGAGTCTATGATTAGTAAGTTTTCATCATTCTGGTTATTTTAGTCATATTCAAGTAGTGGTAAATTTGTTCCTTGTCTTAGAAATGTAAATTAACCCCTTACGCACCACGACTTACCTGCGTACGTCATGAAATATCTATCTATAATACCAGGACGTATGTGTGTACGTCAAGGTTGACAGTTTGGCCTTTTTTCAAATTCGAAATTTTGAATTCATACCAGAAAGTTATAGTAGTAATTTGTATTTTATATAATGACAGACTTTTCGTGATTGCATAAATGAAAATTATTCTTTTTGAATTTCCGGTATGAATTTTGTATTTTTGAATTTTTTTTTTGTATTTTTGACGAAATTTAACATAGCTGGTATTCAGCATACTATCATTAAATTGAATATGGTGCTTAAAGGGTTAAGCAAGTCAACTATGAATGTATTCTATTTTTTGTCAACCATTCTTTTCAAGTACTACAATAAATTAATTATTTACTACCAGAAAAAATGTTTAACAATTTTCAGATATATTATATATATATAAAGCGGTTGACGCTTGGCGGCCAGGTATAGCTATTAAGTTCAAGTGATGCAGTTAGATCTCTCTCGGTATCGACCGCGAATCTATAATTAATAAGTTTTCATCATTCTGGTTATTTTAGTCATTTTCAGGTAGTGGTAAATTTGTATGCCCTTGTCTTAGAAATGTGAGTTAAGCAAGTCAACTATGAATGTTTATATTTTTTGTCAACCATTCTTTTCAAGCACTATAGTGCTTGAAAAGAATAATGCTCATTGTATACATATCATTGTATACATATATTGTGTACATTGTATACAATAGTGCTCATTGTATACAATGAGCAATATTTTAAATATGGAATACAGTTAAATTTCTATATTTTAAAATATTAAAAAAATTGTAAATGTCAATACCACAACTTGTCCCAAACGTCAAATTTATTAATTGTAACCTTTATTTTTAACACGTTGACCGCCGTATGAATCAAATAAGATTCACAACTACATACGGTTCACTGCAGTGTTGCCAGTGGTCTACTTTTTAACACTTTCCAACCTAGTTGAAAAGTGTTTATGACTTCGGTTTGTCTGGCCGTATGGCCGTCTAGCCGTATGGCCGTCTGCCGTCTGGCCGTCTGCCGTCTGCCGTCTGGCCGTCTGTCCGTGCTCTAACTCCCGTAAATATGCTCGGATTGCTCTGCAATTTTTATATGTTATAGTCGTTATCTATAGCATGATCCCTATTTCAACGGAAGTGTGTAGCACTTATAGTTTTTTTTACAGGGACACTCAAAAGAATTCCGTTACATTGCGGTCTATGGGGAAAAATCATTGACGGTTTATTTAAATAATGTTTCACTATTTTAAACGCATTGAAATTTATATATATCACTAAGGTGCATTAGAAGAAGCTTAATATGGAATAGGGTGTGCATAGCACTTATAGTTACTTTACAGGGACAGTCAAAAGAATTCTGTTACATTACGTCTATGGAGAAAAATCGTCTGCGGTTTATTTAAATAATTTTTCCCTATTTTAAACGCATTGAAATTTATATATATCACTAAGGTGTATTTCAAGAGGCTTACTACAGAATAGTGTGTGTACAGCAGTCATCGTTTATTTACAGGGACACACAAAAGAATTCTCTACTGTAAGTTAACAATAATTCCTGGAAATGCGTTTTAAGTTACTGATCGCGATTTTAATTTTAACTCGCTTTTTGTCTATTATGTGGTGTGTATAAATTCTGTATATCCTATACAGGGAAGCGCAAAAGTTCGCGAACACATTTCCGTATTATTTAACTCCAGACGGAGAATTTTAAACTGTGCTACGCGTTTCCTAACTGAACTAAAATTTAACATCCTATGTAGTATATATACAAATCTATAGATCCTATACAGGGCTGAATAAAAGTATTCGGATTACTTAGATGCTATCTTTTAGCTTATTAAACGGTATGATTTGTAAAATTATTTTGGAAGCGTTGGAAAGTGTTACATAATCTATGCTTGACGCATGATTTTTCGTTCTTGTTTAAAATTCAGACTGCTTGACTGGCATCACTTTTCTGAAATTGTATTATTTGGTTTGCTATCGCCTTATTTAATCTGTCATTCACTAAGGCATATTTCAGATTCTCAAAAAAAAAAAAAAAAAAAAAAAAAAAAAAAACTAGTGTCAATTATGAAAACTGAATTTACAAAAGTAGCCCACGCGCAACACTGATTCACTGTGTATGTAAATAATACGGCGGTTAACGCATTAAGAATTGGAAAGCTTTAGAACAAAGACAACAAACATCTCGGTATGTTTCATGTTTATATATATATATATATATATATATATATATATATATATATATATATATATATACTTGCACTTTAACCTTAACTAAAATCATTCATTAACAATCCTTAGTAAAAGTTTGCCCCTTAGAGATAGTTGTCATTACAATGGTACACAGTAGATTTTCATTCAGCTCTCTACTAGATGGTGTTTTTATATGATATCGTTATTAGACGGTAAAGTTCCACATGCTATTTCAAGCAATTATGTCTATTTGGGATTCACTATATTGATACTTCCTAATTTTGTTCCTCGTGTCGCAAATGCCTTTAGTCAGTGTCTATATTATGTGTTGTTACCAAGTTTATTATTGCTTAAATATATTTTGAATAATTTAATTATGCTGAATGAATAATAAAAAGGTTTGGGTCTTTCCGAATTAGTACACCACAACCTTTCAATTGTTCTAGTTTAGCTCTAAAATAGGAATCAGGTGAATAATGTAATTACCAAGGCATTGTGGATTTATCTTATCAGGTAGACTAATGACACTTTTAGACATATTTAAAAATTCAGTACTATTCCTTAGCAAAAATTACTATTATTTTATTATGTGGAGTAAACTGAGCTAAAAATCTGGAGTTAACACAACGAAATTTAATTATATGTATTATTTTTTAATCCAAAATTTACTATTATCTGAAAATGACTCATCTGATGTGATGACTTTTCTCAACACTAGAACCGCGATGGCGGGTCACTTTGACCCATACCAAATGAGTAGATGTTGATTCGCACCTGATATTTGTTCATAAAATATGTTAAATATATGCTACCAAAAAATAATTTAACTGGATAAATTAAATAGTTTAAAAAAAAAATTCTGGTGTGAAATATTTTTATAAAATTTGAGTAAAATTTCCCGCTGTTCTAGTGTTAACACGTTCGCATCGGGAAACGAGAATTCTCGTTTTTAAAAAGTATGCGTTGTCGTTTTTTCAAAAAAAAAAAACATCATTGACTAAGAGCGTCTACCTTACAGAAAATGAATTTATATCATGCTGCCAATATTTTTTTAGATTGTAAGACATTATATCATAAATCCGTATATTCAATTATATTTACGAAAAGCAATTTACGAAAGCCTTTCAGAAGAGGGGGGAACTACACTACCATTGTTTTAATATCCTTTAAATACCCCGTTTTATAGGAAAATTTAAGGAGAAATTGAACGATGCAATTTTTTCTTTCTCTTCTGAACTTCTTTCGTAAATTGTTTCCTATATAGTTTTCTTTAGTTTATGCCTCAAGATATAAAACTAAGTTGCGCCGCCAGGCCATTTTGTGGCGCCCGGCTCGTCTCAACCATCGCGCCCCTGTTTTGATTGACTTATAACGCGCTCAGCGAAATCTGCCTTCCGCCGCGGCGCTGCGACCGGCCGGGAGACCGCCACCTGCGGACCCCCGATCATACCCAGAAGAGTTGACGACATATGTCGTTTACGATACGCGGAGGATCCCATATTCAGAGGAGACCTCCACGAAGACCCCAGATGAATCGCCAGAAGACATCCGACGACTTCGTCACCGGAACCCCATAAGAGGAACCGGTTCCTAGGTCATATGTCGAGCTCCCCTGACAACTCTTGCTTTCCCGTGGCTTCCGAATATCGAATCCTAGGGAAGGAGTAGACGACTAGCTCTTATGCCACGGTTATCGCTTATGCGATAAGCAGAGACTTCTCGCCAACCCGGGACCATGAAGAAACTCGGTCCCTGACGCATAGACACGTCTTATGCCTCAGGATATATCTTTCAGTATACGGATTTAATATAAATATGATATAAACTAAAGAAATTATGTACAAAATGATATAAATGCATACTCTATAAGGTAGAAGCCACTCCCTTACTCAATGATGTTTTATGAATAAAAGCGAGAATTCTTGTTTCCCAAAGACAACTCTTATTTTCTAAAAACGAGAATTCTCGTTTCCCGACGCGAATGTGTTATTTGAATCACGAGCTTTACATAAATGTACCTGAAAAGGAAACTTTTTATCGGAAAACTCACCACAGTTTAAGTAATTTTTCTGTTTTGGTTAAAGAATTGGATTATTTAACTAACGGTATAAAACTGAGCTGCGCCGCAGGGCGTCCATCAGGCACGTCAACCGTCGTTCCCAAGTTCTGAGGAAATTTTAACAAGCACGACCAGGAAAGTTCCTGTGTGCTCTACGTACGGTGGGGGCGCCGCTACCTGCTGACAACCCCCATTTTCCCAAGTGAAATGACCACAGAGTAAGGAAATTTAAACAGAGAATCAACTCTCATAGACTTCAATGGTAACTTCTTTAACATGGGATTACACATAGACAGTGGCGATAGCTGCGGATGACGCAGAAATTATGGCCATAACAGAAGTGAGATTTCTAATAACGGCTATATATCGCTTTCTTGGCGACAAATGTGGGAAGGGGGAAAAACGGCCACTGCTTGTTGCTGCTTGTGTTTTAAATCTTATTTTTGATATTATTTAACATCGTACAATCCGCAATTATTATTTTTTCAATTGCATGCATATTTATAAGCATATAAAATTCTTCGAATGTTCCAGAAATTAGAATAATTAAATTAAACACGGTGTTATACAATGATAGTGTAAAATTCTGATGAATTGCTTATTCTTTTAATTTTAAAAATAAACAGGTATTCATCAGCAACGAATGAATTAAAGTGGAAAGTAAAAATAAACGCTTTTAAAATTTGTAAAAAATATGAAAATAAGATGTTTATATTTCCCGAACAGATGCAAAAACATTTTCAAATATTTTAAGCAATTAATTTCTAAATTCTATTAAATTTATCGGCAAAGTATTGTAAATCCATATCGAAAATTTAGCATTCATAATTTTACGTCTAAATCCATTATGCAAACATTCTATTTTCATTTCAGATAAAAATGAAATTTGAAAAATCGTCTGCATCCCCATAGGAAAGCATTCTGACCTAAAAAAAAATGTTCTATAATTCCCGAACGACTGAACCAAATTTGACCAAAGGCTATACAGCTAATTCCGGATACCTGGCCAACATACCAACTAAAAATCAACTTAATCGGACCATTTTTACGGAAAACAGACAGATGGAAACCAAAAACTTTTCGCGCCTCCACAGTGAGCCTTAACATGACGTTTCGGCAAAAATCTGTCAACACTGAATATAAATAAAATATTTCAAACATTACGGAACTTGAAAAACAAGAACAAAAATAACACATGAAAATAAATCATAACTTACATTTTGAAGAATTATAATGACCTATTTGATCTTCAAAGAGTAATTTTAATAATAAATATTAATCAAGATTCAAAAATCAAATAGCGAACGCCGAAAATTTGCACCTGTGCAAATGACAACAGCAAAAGGAGTCAAGCTGAATAGGGTTACAATTAAACGGAAATCACGAAAAAAAAATCGCCAAAGCGATGATTTAGTTTATAAGTCATCCGCTGCAGTCGCCTTTTTTCAGGCGAAGTTGGATCTCTGTTTAAATCTCCTTACTCTGTGGAAATGACGACATAAGTCAATGTGAATTCTGGCGGTTCCCACCTTCGATGGGGAACCAACCACATTTACACTTGGGGACGAGCCGGAGACCCTCAACACCTTCGAAGCCGGACACCCAAATGGGAGCCGGGTCCTAAGCCTTAAGTCAGGTTTCTCTGACCCGCACTTGCTTTACCAAAGCTCGAGGGACATGAAAACCTATTAAGGTAGCCACTGTTCCCTCTCGCAGTGGATTTTCAACTAACGGTATATGAAATTTGTAATATTTTCAGCACCTCTGCATATTTTTTGGTACATTTTTCTCTGCAATACTTAATAGTTTATGTATGTCACTGCATGGTTTATTTATTTTTATAAATATTTTCATTTTTGATTCAATCGTCTAATCTACGACTTTCAACTACACGAATGTTTTGAAGAATTATTTTCTTCAAATAAATCAGACTTCAGTTAAATGTACCTAAAATAGACACGGACTTTTTATTGAAAAACTCACCACATTTTCCCAGTATCGCTTGAAGAATTGAATTATTACGTTATAGAGTTATGAAATTAGTAACGTTTTTAGGCAGGTTTGAATTTCGGCTTCAAGTTTGACTGATAAACGGGTTTTCGTAAGCTACATTTTCTATTATATTTACATTCAGCAATTTTTACCTGTTCTACTTCAATTATTTCCCTTTTAGTTGTCATCAACCACTCGCCACCAACTCATTTGAAACCATTAACCCATACTCATGTGCTCACGAAACCTCAAAAACGTTATATGTATATGCATATTTTGAACTCGTTGGTAATATATAAGAATTTTGTAGGAAAGAAATCTGAAGTTTTCCAGTCTGCACAATTTTTTCTTAAAATAAAATTTGCTGTGAATAAAAATTGGAAGGACTCACTCGTACTGAAAATGATAGTATTTTGCGCATTTTTCTGATTTTGTGTATATTTGATTAGCTACAAAGAAGTTCTGTTAGTTTTTGTACGTGAACTTTTTTATTCATACATCTATATCCACCCAATATCAATATGTATAAGAAATAGTGTAGAGTTGTAGAATATTTACCCCCAAATACACACATATAAATAAATATATGTAAGGAAGGGTGGTGCCCGTTTTGCCCACGAAGATGATTAAAAATTCTATTGCGCTCGTCACAGTAAAAAAGTTGGCGACTGATCTAGTGATCTAGTCGAGGGTTGCCCAGTTTGATCTTCTTTTTTATTCAGACATTCCTAATTCCTACCAGAAATTCCAAATAGTAACTTTGTTTTGTTTAATGACAGACATTTTGTGATTACCTTTAAAATAATTCTCTTTTCGGTATGAATTAAGAATTTTTGAATACAAAACGGGGCCAAACTGGCAACCCTGAAGTTTACTACTATTTTGGGAAGGACGTTCTTCAATTGAATCATAGATACCTTAAAATCATCATTGTACCTAAAAAAAGATTTTTTTAATAGAAAACCCACCACAGTTTCAGCAATTTTTTCCGCTTTGGTTAAAGAATTCGATTACTTTATTAATGAAATTAGTAACGTTTTCTGCAGATTTGCACTTCGTCAGTGAATTTGACTTAATGTATTCATACTTGTCTTCGTAAGCTACATTTCTTTTCATATTATAATTATATTCATCGATTTTTATCTATTCTACTTCCATTTAGCTAACTATTACTATTTCCAGAAGAATAGAATTTTTTTTTTTTGGAGTATTAATATTTTACGTTCCATGTTTCTCAAGTGTTTCTTAAGTAGAAAAGGAATATCGTTTCTCTTACGATATTCAAGAAAATTGACGGCGCTTGCAAAATACATTATCCATTCATTCTCAACGATGATTCGAAAGATCTAAGGAGCTATCTCTAAAGCTTATTTCGTGAGCAGTCCTGAGGCAAGAGGTCGATATATGTACCTCAATCCGACATTTAGAGAACAAGTCATATCGCAGAGTTCAAGACCCTCAGTCATCAAATTTCTAGCACATTTAGGAAATTGGGAATAGATTTTTGATTTAATTATATTCTAAGGTGAAATTTCGGATGAACTTTTCATAAGAAAGAAAGAATTTTACTGTCACAGTAGAGTGATAATTTTTAATGGTACTAATAAAAGCGGATTTTTAATAGTATGTTCGTACCACTTATTGGCGTTTTGTTAAGAGTTATATATATTTATTCCTTTATATTTTACAGTTGGGAAAAGTTTATCTATGGGAAAACGGTTCCCACGAGTGCTTACTCTTCAATACAGCTAGTATCGATTTATAATATTTGCCTTATTTGATTACAGAAATTCTGAGAGTCAATAGCGGTATTCATAAGTAAGTTGCCTTAACCCTGTTTTTAGAAAAACGATTTTATATTGTAGTTTTTTTTTAAGTGAAATTTTCTTATTGGATGATAACGAGTGATATTAAAACCACGGAAATTTAGAATAAAAGACATAGAATATCATGAAACGAAAGTAAAATGGAAAATGACAAAAAAAAAAAAAAAAAAAAAGAGGGATAGAATCATTATTAATCAGTGACGTTCAGCTAATGATACGGTTTTCTTTGCTGGAGATTCTAGATTTTTTTTTTTTAAGTATCAAATCTGCATATAAATGCAAACTGCAGTAAGTTATTTCATATTTTTTGATAATTTTTTATTGATCATCACCTCTCGACTGAGAATGCGGAGTTGTTTGTTTCCCTAAATATATATATAAAAATATATAAACAAAATAAAAAAATTATTGTCTTAAAAAAACTTCAGTTCCAGCAGCAATAAGTATACGTGAATCTGCTATTTACAGAATAAGCCATACAGTGCAGATCCATGTGGTTGGCAACTTCTACGCGTTTTCCGAACCACTTTTTCTGAATAATAATATTTTCTATATTTAATCCCAGAAATAATGTGGACCTTTTCCCTTTTGAAAACAGTGGCACTAAATGCGTAGTAGTTGGCAGCTATAGAATGTTCAAGATTCTCTGTCATCAACTTTTTAGCACATTTCGTAAATTGGGAATAGATTTTTGATTTAATTCAGGGCTGCAGCGTTCCCAAATTTTTCTACCTTTGTTACCACTATTATCAAAGAGTAAAATTTCTGCTACATTTCTATTGCAGACGTTAAAGGAATCTACCACGGAGATTTTTTTTCAAATAATGGAAGCAAAAATAGAAAATTTTAAGAACGCTGCAGGCTTTGTTTAATTATACTCTAAGACGCTAGAACTATAGCTACCATTTTTTGTATCGAAATCTTCACCTTGTTTAATCGCAGAATTTCTATCATTAAATAAGACGACCATTGTTTTTTGCAGATAGTGGTGTAAGAATATTTTTCGCAAAAGATTGTCAGTACCGATGTTCTAAAGGTGAAATTTTGGATATTTTTTTTCTTAAGAAAGATTGAATGTTTTTGTCGGAAAAGAGTGCTAAATATAAATGTTATTAATAAAAGCATATTTTTAAAATTTTCGTACCAGTTATTGGTTGTTTTTTTTACTGTTTATATATTCGTTTTTAATTTATTTTATCTTTTGAAGTGAAGTTTTGTTATGCGATGAAAATAAATCTAAGAAATCAGAAAAAAACCATATAATAAATAGAATAGAAAAGGTAGAATATCAGGAAGAGGAAATAAATTGGAAAAAACTTTTGTTAAAAAAAGGGGGGGGCGGGGAGAGAAATCGGGGAGCAGTTAAATTTTTCTGTAAAAACACAGAAAACAAAGAGAGATGATGCTCGGTAAATTTACACTGGTTCTTAGTTCTATCTTACCGTAATTTCCGGTCTATATAATCCGCGGATCAAATAATTATGTTTCGACCCAGAAATTTTATTTAATAATTGAATTCCAATATTTACAGTGATCTAGTAAGTTACATTATACAAAATAAAATTTCTGGGTCGAAACATAATTGTTTGATACGCGGATTATAGGCCATAAATTACGGTAATTCTTAAAAATAATTCAATCAAGATTTTTGTTCACGCAGTTTTCACATTGGTGGAAGAAATTAGTGCTTCCACCGGAAATTTTGTAGAGAGAAAGACAGGAGAAGTAATCCAACTGTTATTAGTTTAACAACCGTAGTGTAACAGTTTCCGATTTATTGTGACATTTTTAGAGGCAAATTGTGGGATGCATTTTGTAAATTTGTAATCGGCGTTACCCGTCCACTACTTTAAAAAAATTCAGACTGTGTGATTGCTACCAGTATTTCGAAATAGAAATACGCCCTCCTTAGTTAGCTCCTGAAGAGTTTCGTTTTTTTTTGACACGCTAAACTAAAAATAAGGAGAAAACACCACTCTTTCCATACTAAAATATTTGCCTTTTATAATCTAAAAATGTCTGTCAATTATAATAAACTGAAGATAAAGTTAAAAATTAGTGGTATCCCAAAAGCTTTTAGTAACGAAGCAAGCAAATTCTTCTTGCCCGTGCGGCATTCGGAAAACACTGTTAAGTGGTTAATAACAGATACTATAAGGCAAATATTACTATTTTATAAATATGGTGACAATCAAACAATCTGAATTTTTTTTAAAGTAGCGGATTAACTACACTGCACTAAAATAGCCCTCATAGACTATGCTAAAGTTTGCCCACAGTGAATAACAAAACCATCTCCGTCATCTGCTTTTATACAGGTACATTTACAGGATCTTTGATATATTTATATATCTATATGTATAGGATCTCGGTTTTCAATTTCCTGTAAAAATTAAAAGTCTGATCCCTTTCACGATTGGGCGTTCTGCACACTTATTTTAATCTTTGTGCACCACTTTTTTGGAAAAGAATTTTTTTTTTATTTAATCGGTAAAATACTGACATTAAATAAAGTGAAAAATTCTGTTATTAGTGGTGAAAAATTAGTGGTGTTCAAATTCAAGGATTTGCGGCACGTATGCGTGACGCTCGTCGCGAAAGTGTTAAGATAAATGGTTACCAGTTGGGGATTTCACAGATAATAAATTAACAGTGTATTTTGATCGCTACTCAGTGGCTCTGAGTTAATGATAAAGGTTTCTGAGCCAGATATTTCCGAATTGTATCCAACACATGTCAAAGCTGTAGATAAATACAAACTGCAGTAAGTTATTTGACATTTTTAAATATTTTATTATTGATCATAACTTCTAAAAAGAGAGTACGCTGACGTTACATTTTTCGGGAATCTTGTAGACTTAATACAGCTCCAGTTCCTCCAGTAAAGTAAAAACGTACAAGTTTAATATAATATCGACGTTATTAGCTGCTCCAAGAAAGCATTGTCTGTTACAGAAGTTTTTATTCCAATCCTGTGTTTATGTGCGCATTATTATTATTATTTTCTTCGCTTTATCTCAAGAGAAAAGCGTGTCTCTTTCAAAAGCATGGTTATATAAATTACGTTGTAAGCAAAAATTTTCTTTCAATACTTAATCCAATAAAAATTATCTCATTTAAAAAGACTGTGAATTTTGAAACAATAAGGATTCCGTCGGATTCTGGATCCTAGGAAATTTCATGATATGTATAATTTATAGCATGACCATAGTAAATTTGAAAAAAAAAATATTACTGAGATCAAAATTTTTATACTGAAAAAACTCACAAGGTATGGCTAATGAGACTGTGTGCGAGATAAAAAAAGAGGATGAGTATAAAATAAAAAAAATTAAGGGATAATATACTAATTACTTCACGCAATTTTCGGGGCGAGGGAGAAGGGGAGCACCTCCCTCACAATACCATAACACTGTAAAACAATACAAGTAAAACAATACCATAAAACCTTCAAGATCGTGCATGCTTTTAATTCAAGCAGTTGCATTTCAAAGAAAAAGGAAAAACATACTTAATACTGCACGAGTAACAATGCATATTATTTATGAATTATTTTACGCTACTTGCACACAATGCCTAGTTATTCTTTTCATGTTTTAGATGTGATGTTACGATCGCATTCCCCTATCCCACCACCGTGTCAAACTTTGTGGACCTCCCCACCCACCCACCCATCTTAGAGTGTGACGTAATTAATGGGTGACTCATAAAGTGCATTTTGCTAAAATTTAGAGAAGAAATTTTTCAGTATGCGAAAATAATTTGATCACCAAACACAATTTATGTAATTTAAATTAATTTAATTATATTTTATCGCATTCATATATGTATAAACTATATTAATTTGCGCAAAATAATTAAAATAATTATTTTCTTTATCTAAAAAAAAAGTATTGATACCTTAGTTCTTAACTACTTAAATTTTAAATTTGCATAAAACATTATAGAGATTGGAAACAAATTAATTTACATTTCATATAAAAATAATATAATTAAAAAATGTTTATTTTATTTCTTTTATCTCAGCAATTGAAATTTCATTAATAAAAGCTGTATAGTGTATGTTTGAGATAAATTAAGAACTTCATCTTTTAAAAATGCAAAATAGCCTTGTAAAGTAATAATAATTAAAAAAAAATGAAAATGCGTAAAAATTCAGAATACTTAATTTAAAAATGCAAAATAGCCTTGTAAAGTAATAATAATTAAAAAAAATGAAAATGCGTAAAAATTCAGAATACTTAATTTAAAAAAAATTATTTACCTTCCTGGAATTGAATAAAAAATTCAAGGAAAATCAGAAATTTGTTTGGCGCAAATTAAATTATTTGCTAATGAATTAAGGAAACTTTTTCTCGTTAAAACATTTGAATATTATTGTTATACCTCAACAAAATATTTGTAAACTTAAAATTTCGTTTGAACTTACCAATACGGAGATCAATTCAACAGTAGTTATGTAGTATAGCAATTGATAAAATTATTAACTTCCTATAAGGAGTTTAATTTTTATGATAATGATTAAATATATAAAAATTGTAGTTTTCCATCTTTTAAATACAAATTAGGAAAAATTAGTGTACGATGATTTATGATTTACAATGACCGCCTTTCTATTCAGACAATGAATTTGTCTTACAGCTGAATGGAAAATAAAGACCATACCGAAACAACCACTGTTTTAGACAATTTACAGACCTTGTATGAGGATTTAGAGCAATCACATGATTTCTAAAGTGGTACCAGATGCGTTTGATAGGATTAAGATGCATAAATAAAATTAGCCATCCTATTCTTTGTCTTCGAAATATTAGTCTACAAGTTCAGCCGTAACACTAGTAAGATGTTTTCCTTCCCTCCTCCCTTGAATGCTACACCTAAGCACTAACACAAAAAAATGGCGGCTGTCGTAGGTGGATTTTTTTTCAGCGTTTGTACGCTCCCTTGAATTTGAGTATCAACAATTTCTTAAAGTATTCTCCGCCTTACTTTCCTGAGATTAAATAAGTCAAAGAAAACGTGTAGGAAATATTGGTGTCTAAATTTAGGGGACCGTACAAACGCTGACAAAAATCTGCCTACGATTGCAGACATTTTTGCGTCAGCGCGTATGCCTACTAGTATTCAGGGGGCGGAGTGATTTCACTCAAAAGCGTAAACTGAGTTCCCAGGGAGCTCATCCTCCATCCTCTGGGAGGTGTTTTCAAAGTTCGGACAAACTCGTTGCTTTTCGGAAAGTGCGTTCGGAAGGCAACGACATGATATGAAGCTTGAGACAAGTGGCAACGATTTGATCAGAAGCTTGTGAAAATGCCTCAAGTTCCTTAAGTCAAATTTTAGCTCTCTGGATTCCTTTTCCGGGAGAAGTTGACTAGCTCGGAGAAGGTTACAGTATCCCATGGATGTATTATAGATAAATTAACATGTCGTCGCTACCATGTCAAACTATCGAATATGAAAAAATGCATTTTTTATTACTTTTAAAAAATGGGCCGATTGTCACCACTAAATTTTATTAGAATTCTTCGCCTAATAAAAATACTAATAAAATTTCTGCGAATAACAGGGTTACCAGTTTGGCCTCCCTTTTTATTCAGAGATGCCGAATTCATACAGAAAATATTGAGAAAATATTTTTTACTTTAAGTAATCACGAAATATGTTGTCATTATATAAAGCAAAAATTTCTATTTTAAATTTCTGGTATGGATTCAAAATTTCTGAATTGAAAAGGGCGCCAAACTCGCAACTCTGGTGATGTCGAAAACCTCTAAACCCTATTAACATTTAGTGGTGACAATCGGCTCATTTTTAAAAGTAATAAAAAATGCATATTTTCACATTAGATAGTTTGACATGGTAGCGACGATGTGTCCCTTAGTTAACTGTTAGTTCCTTAGTAAACTATTTAATTATTGCGTGCAAAATTTTCATTTGCTCTTTTTTTCCAGTAATAGATTTAGGTGAAAGAATGTATTTACTATTTTGTAAATTATGCATGATGGGAAAATAATGCAAAATGCAATAAAAAATTGTATAAAGTACAGTCCATCCAAATTTCACGTTTTAATATTTGTTTCAAAGTAGATATAAACAGCTGTACCTTAACATTTCAAGACCAGTGTAATGTATGAAATATATTAATGACTTGAAAACAAATGCATAATTTAAAGCAAAGCCATTATATGTGTATAAGCGCTTGAACTTTTTAATTATTTCAATTCATCGTCTAACTCTTTTGATGTAAGTGTAGTAAATGTAAATCATGTAGCATAGAAATGAAAACCATGCTTTAAATATTGAATGCATCATGAGTTTTTCTGCCTTTTTTCATTGACTAAGTAACATCACTTTTCAGCTCTGCCGGAAATCAACACATTTACTAAAGATATTAGAAAAATAATTTTACCCGATAACTGGCAGGTCATTACACGTAAATGATCTTACATAATACACGTCCCGAAACATTCGATCCGATAACAGAATGGATGAGATCCAAATGAACCATAGCAAAGGGAAAAAACATTACAGCATGTAATGATTAGAAACGCTTCTGCCATTAAGTTAATTAATTATGACGATCATTGAAATGAAAAACAGCTCTGTGCCACTTTATAGGCATTTTAGAGAAAAAACAATCCCTTTACGTTATGTGATATTTCTCATATTTTCACAATTAATCATTATTGCAATTGTTAGGATTTTAAATTTCTGGTTTAGAGAAATGCTGTTGAAACTACATTGTTAGAAGTCTCTTTGGAAAATGTTTGTACGCCAAATTTCCTCTTTCCCGTCAATAATTAGGAATTTTTAGCAAAATTAGGTTTAACTAATATGTTTTTCGGAAATGAAATGAACAATATCTCAATTTAACCCTTCTTAATAGAAGAGTTGATTTGCGATATTAGAAATTTTGAGAACAAGAGAACATTAGAAAATTAAAGAAATTAATATAATGCAGATTGGTCTGTACCACTTTTCTTGTAAATAAAATGAAGATAAAACTTATTTTTTATATTAAAATGCGGTGTTTATTGTACTCTCATACATCATCAAACAATAATGATATCAGCCATAAGAATAGCCTTTGGAAAATATTTGTACGCAAAATTCTCCCTTTACCATCAATAATAAGAAATATTTATCAGGGCACTAAGTTTTTAACCCAATTAAGCTTAACAAACATGTTAAGCTTAATATGAGATTTTGGTATCATATCAAACATCATTGTACTCTGAGTTTCATGATCACTTAAATTTAGAGCGTTCCGTAAGTTCATTAGCAGATTTGAATGCAAAAATAGTGCAGATCGTTAATGTTTATTTGTATTTTAATATTAAACAAAAAGTTTTATTTTCATTTTATTTACAAAAAAAGTGGTAAGGATCACATTGCATTATATTTCTTTCGTTAATTTTCTAATCTTCTCTCGTACTTTATTCGTTAGAAAATAATAATCTTGATTCATACTTTAAACTTTGAAGTTCTTAAATTTCACAAATGGCATATTTATGCAAAAATTAAAAAAATTATTCAATTTTCAAATGTTTTGATTTTCGATATTTTAAGTAATTTGAGCTATACTAAATTGATATAAAATTGTATTATGAAAGTGATAAAAAGTGATAAAAAGTTATTTTAAAAATTAAAAAAATGAAACATTAAAACATGCGGTAAATATTATGCATACTGCTTTTGTCTTATAGTTTTCATAGAGATGGGGACACATTGAATAAATATATAGTATTATCTTAGTATATACAGGGTGTAACTGAAATGCTTCAACAAACTTTGAGGGATGATAGTACTCATGAAGACGAACAAAAAATGCAATGGAACATGGGGTCGCAAATGACGTTTAACCCCGTCAGGGGCAGTGGTATGTTTATGAAAGCGCTTAATTTTAATTCCAAAACGCCATAATGGCACCAGAATTTTGCTAAAATCTTTTCCATTTAATATGTATGTGAAATATAGCCTTTTTCTTATTTACAAGCAAATTTTTTTATAAATTCCGGTGCCAGTCATTTATTTCAACATTTTAGTACTAAAAGTAGTTTGCCCCTAAAAGGCTTAAAGGATAAAAATAGAGAAAATGCGTCTGAAAATGGACTGGCACCGGAATTTACAAAAAAAATTGTTTGTAAATAAGAAAAAGGCTATATTTCACATATATATTAAATGGAAAAGATTTTAACAAAATTCTGGTGCCATTGTGGCGTTTTGGAATTAAAATTAAGTGGTTTTTTAGACATACCACTGTCCCTGAAAGGGTTAAATGTCATTTGCGACCCCGTATTCTATTGCATTTTTTGTTCATCTTCATGAGTACTATCATCCCTCAAAGTTTGTTGAAGCATTTCAGTTACACCCTGTATATATATATATATATATATATAGTAATTATATAGTATATCTTAAAATTATAGCTACAAAAGATTTTTGTACAGTCACGCCACCACCTCCCCCCCCCCCCCCCCCACCCCCGAAAAAAAACAGAAAACTCCACATATTTTGATCATAAAACATTGCCACGAAAAGGTAAAAAAAAAAAATAACGAAAATAGCCATTTCACAGAGATTTAAATATAATGTTAAAATAATAAGTTTTTAGGGGACCGAATTTATACTAAAATTATATCAAAGTTTAAAATTTTCAATCCGATTTCGACATTATATTTAGATTTTTAGAAAACTTTTATCTTGGAATACCAAATAAAAGTAACAAGGTTCGTACGCTTTTACCACAATTTTCTAAAATTATTTTTCGCCTTAGTTAAAGGCAGAAATGTATTAAAAACCCTGCACTTAAACGTGGCGTCTACAATTTCTGCTATTTAAATATTAAATAGAAAAATTCTATTAAAAAATTGTGGTTAAAGCGTGCGAACCCTAAGTAAGTAATGTAATTTATATATTATACAAGTGTAAAGTTTTAAATTCCTAACGTTAAATTCTTCTTTAATAGTTGCCAAACAAACTGCAATGCTTGTATTGTTTTAAACATAACTCAAAAACTACTTGGCGGTATGAGCTAAAAATTTGGCTACACATATTTCAAACTTACAGAAATCGATTTCTGTTAAACTTTTTACAGCTTAAAATGCTTTTTTCGGAAATTAATTTTATAATTTATTTATTTCGAAATTAATATTCGAAAAAAAATATGTATTGCTACTTATAATTTTTTTTACAGAAATGCATTTCTAGATGCTTCAAATACGCAAATAAAAAAATTCAGATCATTACCCCAAGTAGTTTGTGAGTTATGCTTAAAAAATTACACGTATTGCAGTTTGTTTTGCAACTATTAAAAATAAATTTTGCATTAATAATTCAAAACTATATACTTGCATATCTCCTAAACTATTGCACCGAATGACAACCCATTTGGTGTCCCAATGTAAAGCATTTCGAAGAACCCAAATATGATGTCCAAATTTTGCCTCCCAATTTAAAATTTCGAAATTTGATGCAATTTCGCTATGAAGAGGGCCCCCGAGTTTACTTTTTGAACATAAATTGAAAGCAGGCATAATTACTTATCGAATGGCTATTCTTCTTTTTTCTGCAAGAATTTGGTGATTTAAATGTATGCGCTAGTACATTTATGACTGTACGTACTAGACAAGAAAAAAAAATAGCAAAAAAAAAAGGAGCTGTTTTTAAGGGATAACTCCACTTTGACGCCCTAACATTTAAGGATGATTTTTGGACTTTTTTTATGCAAAGTGTTTATAAAAAGTCATGTAATCATATTATTATGCATATATTAAAGTAGAAAACATTATTTTTTTAGTTAATATATTAAAAATAAAGCGACTTCGCAGCTGATGAGCAGGAGCGCTTTGAAGAAAGAGGGTCAACCGCTGGTCACAATAATTCATCGTAAACACAACCTAAGACAATCAGAAAAAGCACATTAGTTTGTTTTTGTCCGAAAGTTATAGCCATTTGAAAAATATGCATTTTTAGTGAAATTGCATTAATTCAAAGTAAAATGCAAATTTTCAGCCAAAAATTTCTCTACTTAAAATTACAGAGAAAAGCGAGGTATCAATATTTCGAAAAAATCCTACGTATTTCACTAGAAAAAATATGTTTCGATTCATTTATAAAAAGTTCAATTTGTTTTTTTTTTAAATATTGGGGGAGCTAGAATGTCCAACGAATTTGATAATGCTTTTCTGAAAACATGCATGAGCTTAAAGTTTTTGTTGCTGCTTACTCGCTGTGACGCGCTTTATTTCTATAGCTCCAAAACTGCCCTTTTCCTTTCGATATCGATTTCTAACTAATTGCCGAAACGTCAGTTGAGGCTCACTGTGGAGACCCGAAAAGTTTTTAGTTTCTGTCTGTCTGTCCGTCCGTCCATCTGTCTGTCTGTCTGTTCCGCGATAACTGCCGCAAAAATTATCCGATTAGTTTGATTTTTGGTAGGTATGTTGGTGAGGTACTCGGAATTAGCTGTATAGTTTTTAGTTACATTTGGTTCATTCGTTCGGAAAATATAGGACATTTCTTTTTAAGTCATAATGCTTTCCTACGGGAATTCAGACGATTTTGATATTTTTCATTCGTTGAAAATAAAATGGCGCATTTGATTAATTTATTTAAACGTTAAATTATGAAGGCTAAAATTTATCATATCAGGTCTTAAGTTATTCAAATTAATTTGAAATTTTGTTAATACATTCATCAGATTTTTTAAATTAGGCGTATAATTTTTGGTGAAATTTTATACATCAGTTTTATAACTGATACTCAGTTTTATAACTGATGTAACATAATACATTTTATTTTATCATTTTTTTGCAAATTTTAAAATGCATTTATTTTTATTTTCCTCTTTAATTTAACCGTAACCTAGCAACGATATTTCAAAGAATATCAAAATAATAAAATTCAAATAACTCAGACTATTTTGCTACAATATTTTATTCGCAAAATAAAATATTTTTGGGTGATTTTAATATTTTATTGAAATAAATGAGAATTTACTTTGATAAAAGTTATCTTTTAACTACTATAGAATGATAACCGAAACATTTTTACATGATATATTATTCATTTTCTGGAAGAGATGTGGATTTTTCGTGGTTGAAAATTAGTATTATTTTTAAAATAGGATATACCTATATCTCGTATACGTATATACGTATATCTCGTAGAACGAGATGGTTAATCTAAAGAAATTAGCGTAGTAAAACGCATCTATACAGCCTGAAATAGGACAATTAGTGGAAACTGATATCATAAAAAGTTATCACAAAAAATAATTTTATAGCGCCAAATCACGGTTGCTATTTAGTGAATTGGCAGTGGGCACGATTATGTATGATTACCCAATAGGTTTAAAAGTTTTCAAATAAGCCTATTTTGGGGAGATTTTAGTATGCTATTGCCATAATAACTAATAAATAATAAATAAATATTATAGAATGACCATCAAAACTGTTTTTTCGAAACAAAAATTGTAATAACACTAGATTTCTGAAATAGATATAAGCGAAATATAGTAGATTCAGTTTACATTTCCGTAAGTTGCTTTTGTACACGAGATATTATTCAACTTATCTATCAGGCGCGAGTGTTTCGTGGTTGTCAGGTAAGTAAATATTGCTATTTAGGTATTAGGATAACATGAAATAATTTTCGAAATTTTTGCTTATCCTAATAAAACCACTGTGTAGAACGAAATCCAAGATATACTAGAATCATTCACACTATCGATAGGAAATCACGGATATAAATTTAATAAGATTACGGGGGGTTCAGGAGAGCAGAGCCCCCCTGAAGAAATGCATTTTTTAATCTAAAAAATAGAATAAGAAGTTTATAAGAATGTCAGAATATTATTGCATAAACCGTGTTTAATTTAACGTTTCTAATTTCTGAAACATTCGAATTATTTTATATGCGTATAAATATATATGTTGTAATTTAAAAAAATTAATTTGTGGATTGTAAGGTGTTCAATATTATGAAAAGTGAGATTAAAAATCATTAACTTTCAGAGCTGACGTTGAGTCTCCTGATCTGTAGATTTACTAGTAAAATATGATTTTCGTGTGTGTGAAGAGTGCAAAAAGACATCTCAAAATTTTGAACAGGTCAAATTGGTGTTACCATGGTTGCCAGTTTAGGCTCCATTTTTATTCCGAAATTTCGAATTCATGTAGGAAATGCCGAATAACTTTTTTATTACTTTATGTAATTACGAAATAGCTACCATTAAATAAAGCAAAGACTATTATTCATAATTTATGTTGTGAATTCGGAATTTCTGAATAAAAAAAGAGGCCAAACTGGCAAAACTGTGTGTAGTTCCGTAATCTCTTGAACGGCGGTGGGATATTATATAGCACACTTAATTTTAATTACGAAATGCCGCATTAGCACCAGAGTTTAGGTATAATGCTTTTATAATGCACATGAAGAAAAGCTTTTAATTATCTTCAAATATATTTATTCGTAAATCTTGGTATTAATCAATCAGTTCAACATTTCAGCAACACAAATAGTGATGGGCATGATGAGTTATTTTGATAATCAAATTAATCATTCGGGCATGCGCAAAAGCATATAGCTGCCAACCTTCGTATTATTTTTAATCAATTACAACTAGAAATTTTGTATTAAAAAGAAAGCCGTATAAAAATATGTTATTTTTATGTAGCTCTTAATTAATTAATTAAATTAATTAATTATTTTTTTACAAAATTTTAATTAATTAAAAAGAATACGAAAGTTGGCAGCTATGTTTTCCGCATGCCCGAAAAATTCATTTTAATATCAAATTAACTCCTTTTGCCCATCACTAAACAGAAGTACTTTACTCCTGAAAGGGTTAAGTTACATTATAAATGATATTTTTAATTTTCTTATGACAAGTCTGATTTTAATGCCATTAAGCTGTTATTACATGGTACGATTGAGAATTGTTTGAATATTATATACGGATGAAAATGTAAAAATCTATTGTATCGAATCCATTGATTCGTAACTGGTGTATCGCGTTTAAGACTTCCAGTCTATTTTTAAGTCTAAATTCTATGAAGATTTTACGAATTTTACAGAAATATTGCACAACATTGGATATTATACCATTTACTTTGTAATGAGGTTTATTATCATAAAGTTATATTTCTTAGAAATGTATTTCTGAGTTTATATAATAATTTTACTGCAGGCAAATCATGAAAATGGTCGCAAATATTCAGATAAATTGAATATTTTCAGCGAAAAGTTATTCTTCAGATAGGAAAAGGGTTACAATATTAAATGCAGTAGAGCTGATTAAAATATTCATATGGTATAATAGAAATTAAAATTTTATTGAACACATATTACAAATTTTAAATTTATGTTAAAATCTAAAGTAAACCCACCAACATTTGACACAACATCTCTATATTAGGAGATAAATGGCTTTGTTTTAATTGCCTGTACACGTACTTAAAAAATTTAAATATTACAACAAAGAAGAGATAACTAAAATAAGAAATAGTAGAAGATTGTAAAATGAAACTATTCCGTAAAATTATATTGAAAATTACTTGTTTTTTTGCTGTTTTTTTACAGCCAGCATATATATAAAGAGAGAGAGAGAGAGAGTAGCGGTATACTGCCCCTTTTGGCTCCAACCTGAATACGTCTCTGTGTACGAGGGTTATTTTTAAAGAAAGTACCGTTTTGAAATTCCGGCATGGGGGTGCTGCAATCGGCATTCCGAGCGTGTGCACTGCTTACCTACATCTGTTGGCAAGCCACATCAGGTGCCATTACGGAAACATTCGACCGTTTTAACGTTTGTTTTTGAGCATTTAAAAAAGCTCCGCCACTTGAGGATTCCGCCGCTTGTGAAATACGATCGGTGATTCAATTTCTTAGTGCTAAAGACGTGAAAGCGGCTGAAATTCATCGTCAGATTAGTGAAGTTTACAGAAAACACATTATGACCGGTGGAATTGGTAATGAGATGAATTAGAGCTTTTAAAGATGGTCGCACGAATGTTCATGATGAGGAACGAACTGGGCTAGCTTCAGTCATTACTGAAGATTTGATGCCGAAAGTTGACGAACGAATGAAACAGGACAGACCATTGACTAGAAATATAAATGGTTTTGTATAAGTACTGTTTTGAAATTCCGGCGTGGCGGCTCTGCGATCGGCATTCCGCGCGTGAAAAAACGGTACTTACTTAAAAAACCTCGTATAAGCTTTTTTTATTCCACTTCAATCCCAAAAGCGCAATTTTTCCGATGCCGTAGCATAAATTACAATTAATAACTTTTATATAATAAAAGTTTACGAACAACAGTCATAAAAATTAAGTTATGCTTTTAGTTTACTCAATCATTTATACTATTTTTGAGAAAATCTACTTGCATAAATATTTTCTAAATGCAAACATTTTTCTATCATGGTCCGTATAAAAGTAAACTATAAAGGATGAATCTTTAAAAGAAATCAGAAATGAATTTCAATAAATAGATTATGTTAACGTTATTTCTATAAAATATTTTAACGTGGAACATACATATATATGCCACTTTTGAGAACCTGGAAATCAAAGATTGTTATTGACTAATACATCAATATTTTGTTGAAAATCAAACCACTTTGCATAAAGGGAATACAAATATACCATTACAAACTTTCTGAACTTTAAGCAAAACATACAGGTACGATCGAAAAAATGGAAGCACTCAGAAATAAAACAAATAATCTTTATTAATAAATAAGGTATAGAACAATATTTAATATTTCATAGGGTTTAAATTTACCTAGAATTAAACTGTAGAAATCCTACATGATTAATAATGATATGATACTAAAATTAATAATAAATAATGGTATGAAATATTGCATGCGAAATCATATACAGTATGCCCACTAAAGTCCCTTGCCACCCTCTTAACTTCAGAACGGCTGCTATATTCATAAAAATGGTGTCTAGGTATAGTAAAGTAGCCATGCGCTACTCAATGAAACCGCCTACAGCGCACCTGGTGGAATGCTGCGGAGTTAGCATTCCTATCTCGAAAACGGAAACAGATAGAGAAAAAAAGTGATTTACAAAGTTGTAGAGTATCATCGATTTAGTACGAAAAGACACCTTGTGAACATTAATTCGAAGAATAGAACGGTTAAAATGCGAATTTGTTTTCTTGTGATTCCCTACACTGTGACGTGACAAAAAGATCTTAGAAAGAAAGAAACAACCAGTTATGAAACAGCAGGTCTGTGCGACCCTTCCACAAACATTGCAGGACATTAAACGACGCTATTATGGACACTTGTGCCAACGTGTCACCATCTATGCTCCAACGTGTGCAATGTGAAATTCAAACAAACATCCAAATATGCATTGCAGCTGACGGTGAGAAGTTTTAAAATCTGAAATAAAGGCATATTATTAAAACTAGTTGCTTTCTTTCTTTCTAAGATCGTTTTGTCACGTCACAGTGTAGGAAATCACGAAAAGACAAATGCGTATTTTAACCGTTCTATTTTTCGCATTAATGTCCACAATGTGTTTTTTCGTACTAAATCGATGATGCTCTACAACTTTGTAAATCACTTTTTTTCTCTATCTCTTTCCGTTTTCGAGATAGGAATGCTAACTCCGCAACATTCCACCAGGTGGCGCCGTAGGTGGTTTAATTGAGTAGCACATGGCTATTTAACTATACCTAGACACTACTTTTATGAATATAGCAGCAGCCGTTCCGAAGTTAAGAGGGTGGCAAGGGACTTTAGTGGGCATACTGTATAATTCTGATCCAGATAACATTAAAAAGTCTTCACAGATATTGGTCATGGATTCTATTTTAACACATGTAGGGGAAGGTCGGGTAGAACCGGAGAAGTAGTATTTCAAGCGTTTGCCAATGGTAGCAGCACCTGTCACGCTGCTGTCGCGTGTATTAAGTTAGATGGAAGACCCTCTCACCATTTTGGACCAAGTGGTCTGTGCGTTTGTAAGTCATAGTAAGTTATTAGTTTTTTGCAAGTTTCTTGTGCCCGAAGATAACTTTGGAGCCACGTAGCTTATGTGAAAGTAAGTATAACAATGTTTTTTTGTGTTTTGTTAGATGTATGCGTTACTATGATTTGTACTGTAGCTGTAAATATGTCTAGACTTGGCAATACGCATGATTGGTGTAGGTAGTCAAAGTGTCGTAGTGTTGAGTTCGGGTTGTATCGGAGAAACGGTTGGAGGGTTGTATCGGACAAAAGTTTACAGGTTTAAAAAATTAAATTCTTACGGTTTTCTCTGTTTTATTGTAGAATGGAGAAAAACGTCATAAGTGGGATGAAAATCACATGAAGGAATTTATAAAAAGTTTGACTTCATGAAATGACAATCAGGGAAGCTAGTACAAGATTCTGTGTACCTAAATGCACCTTGGGTGATAGACTCAAAGACGTTAAAGTGAAAAGAACAAAGTAAAGCCCACAGCAAACACACAACGGATGAAGAGTGTTAGGCCTAATACTAAAACCGAAAAAAATCCTGTCGAAGCAAAAGCTAGAAAGTCTTTGAATTTTGACGAAGAATTGCGAGAAGAGGATGAATTGACTCATTGCATTATTAGCAATGAAACTTTTCAAGAAGACTGGATCCGGTGCACTATGTGCAAAGGTTACGAATGTGATACTTGTTTTTATATATATAAAAAAACATAAGTGTCATAATTCAAATACTTTGCTTTTTTGTACATTTGATAAATAATGTCTATGTATTTTTTTATATTTTTGTATATGAATGTATACATGTAGTAATAATAAGCTGTTTCTAATTCCAAAAATGACGTTTTTTCAAGCACAACATCATGTCTAATACAACCCTTCAGCAATCAGAAAAGTCAAATCGTAAGGTTTATAAAAAGTCGAAGAAAACCCAATAAAGATGATTCTAAGGGAAATGAGCTTCTTAAGTATTGACATAACATGTTAAAGTTTTCATTAGAGTAGAAAATATTCAAATTTACCTATAATGTTTTTTTGAAAATTCGAAATAGCTTAAGCGTCCGATACTACCCGACCTTGCCCTATTGCTCAATTATATTGAGGTAGGGAACTGTAAGAACCAAGTGAGATGTAAAACTTCATCATCATGTTCCTCAAAAAATGACTTGCCAAGTCTAGCTGCATGAACCGATATGTGCTGTTGATCTCTGCAATCAATGTGGAGGTAGTGGTCTTTTCCGCTAACACCAGAGAACATCCTTCACTGAGTTTATGCCTTCGTCCAGTCCTCTGCTTTGATGAGGATAATTCTGAATTCGTTATCCGCTCATATCTTTGGAGAACAAAGTTCGAGAAACAAACACTCATCCTGATGACAGCATCTAAGACATAGAAAAAAAATCATGAATGCAAGTTAATATGAATTATTATTTTAGAAAATTTCAAAATGAATGTGAATTCTTTATACAAAGCAACAGTTTTAGAGATAATTATTATATATGTAACTTACTAATTTCTATAATTTTTCTTTTACTATATGGACAACAATATCCAAACCAAGACACTGCTCAATAAATCATATAGGCTGTACACGACAATTGCAACACCCTAATACCCTGTTCACATCCGACATTTAAGATATCTTAGACCACCATTTTTGAGGTGGTACCCTCCCGGAATGGAATACCTGTCCACACCGCAAAACTCATCTAAGATAACTCACTGAACATCACCGTGTCTGAGATCTGAACAAACATAGAATGTGCGCATGCGCATATGTTAAAGGCAACCTCAACAGCCAATCAGAGTGAGTGGTACTGGCTGTTAGCAATAGAAAGTTCGAACTCACTAAGTGAGTTTCTGGAACTCCCTCAGTGAGTTCGGCGATCTAAGATATCTTAACTATCCGATCTGAACGTAGTATTACCCCCCAACTTACATATTTAAAAATAAATACAAATTACAGATAAGTTTGTAATCAGGATTTGAATTTTAGGTAGGATTATCCCATTTAGCTTAAACTTCATGTGAGATTTTCATAATTTAGGTTCTTAATTTTTCCAAAATTTGTTTTGCATTATTTCAGTCTAATTATACTTGCAGTAATCACTACAATGCTATTAAATCACCTGCTACATATTAAAATTGGAAATAACTTTTCAATTTTCAGTAGCAACATCTGATTTTCCCAAAATCATAAGTAACTGGTTCCGAAAGGGAAAGTAGCCTCATTAAAAAAAAAAAAACTGCAACCAAAATTGAAAAAAGAAGAACTAACAACGTTAGAGATCGACCTCAGCTATCTTATGCAAAAATAATCATTTAAAAATACTAAAATACAAGCGAGAAATTTAAAAAAAGCGCCCCATAGGATTAACATTAGCTTGCGTGTATCTTCCCCCCAAAATACTAGGCCTGTGAGCTGGCACAAAAATAGCGGCTGTCGTTTTTTCAGAGTTTGTATGGTCCCACGAATTTGAACACCAATATAATTTCTAAAAGTTTTCTTCTCCTTATTTTTCTGAGATCAAATAAGTCAAAGAAACCTTTTAGAAAATACAGGTGTTTAAATTCAGGGGACTGTAGAAACGTTTAAAAAAACCCGCCTACGATAGCCGCCATTTTTGTGTCAGCGCCCAGGCCTAGTATTCAGGGGGCAGTGTTTTAAGAGTCTACACTAGTCACGTGAAGACATTGGCAAGCTAATGTTGAACCTATGGTAGCTTTCTTTAGAAATAGCTCGCCTGCATTTTAATATTTTTATGTGATTGTTTTTTGTTAATAGGATGCCTGAGGCTGGTATCTAACTTTGTGCACTTTTACTTTTTTGATTTTGGTGATAGTTTTTTTATACGCGAAATCTTTTACTTTTGGAACCTGTTCTGAACGTGAAAGTATCCTTGTATTACAAATCTGCAACCAAAATTTAAAAAAAAGTAAAAAGTATAGCGTTAGATACCGTCCTCGAGTATCCTATTAAAAAAAAAAAAAAAATTTTTAAATATTAAATGCAAGCGATAAATTTTAAATAACATTCCCATCGGTTTAACATTAGTGTTCGAATGTCTTCGGGGCTACTTCAGTCACGCGAATACACTCACAAGCTAAAGTTAAACCTATGGGGATGTTCTTTTGAACTATCTCGTTTGCATTTCAATTTTTTTTCTTTACATTGGATAGCTGAAGTCCATCTCTAAAAAGACCCTTTTTACTTTTTCAAATTTGGTTGCAGTTCTTTTTCATGAGGATAACTTCACAAGGTTCCCTTTTGAGATCAAACTCAGCTATCCAGTGTAATGAAATAAAAAATATCGAAATTTAAACGAGAAATCTCAAAAGAATGACCCCATAGATTTAACATTAGCTTGAGAGTGCCATCGCGTGTAGCTTTATAAAACCCTCTTAAGGGGCTTGCCCATATTTTTCCGTTTCCCAAAAACAACTTAAATCGGCTGTAGACAAAAATACTTTTAACAGAATTTTGTTTTAAGATATTATGTAAGATGAAGAGATAAGAAGTGTATTTTAGAAACGAACCATGAAATAAAATTTAACATTAGTTTTACGAGCATTTTTCTAAAAATGCAGGAAAGCCCTCAGACGCTCAGAGGGTTAATATCAGAGGGTTAATAATATGTTGGTTGTAGACCGGGAGGCGGCAGCACAGACAATCACCTCATCGAGTTCCCGTCTGAAATTCCAGAATTAGTTAAAACTCGATTCGCATATTAAAACGCAATTGGTCTGCCAAGTCATATCTTGGTGGAAAACACGTGAAAACCCGATTTTAGCGGTTGACTCGTAGGTTTACCATTGTGTTTTCCTGCACCCAAAAGTATGAAAACATGGAGAACTGGGTGCAGGAAAACACAATGGTAAACCTACGAGTCAACCGCTAAAATCGGCTTTTCTCGTGTTTTCCACCAATATATGACTTGGCAGACCGATTGCGTTTTAATATGTGAATCGAGTTTCACCTAATTCTGGAATTTCAGCCGTGAACTCGATGAGGTGGTTGTCTGTGCTGCCGCCTCCCGGTCTATAAGATGGTACTTGAATTTTCAAATAAACAATATGTTGCGACTCATTTAGTTATTGTTATGAAACGATTCTCCAAACATCTAGTATTTTGATTAATCATAACTTAAAACTTTAACTACTCTTTTAATATTTGCACTTTTCTGTTGTTGTTGTATTTCAGCTAAAGTTATTTTAGTACAGAGGTAAAGTGGCATGAATAGAACCTTTTACATTAAGATTTATTTCTTTTAAAGACTGCAGTTATTTTAAAAGGGAATTACTTAAAAATAAACATCAAAATTTTAGTTTTCAAATTGTGTATATAATTCTAACAAGTTTAATAATGTGAAAAGTAAAAATACAAAGCATCACAATTTGTCCCGTTTTTAAATAAGACATAATAAAAATAAAATACTTAAAGGTAAATTTCAGCTATGTTTTTACCTAGGACATAATATTGTTATTATTTTTTTAATGTTTAAATTTTCACAAAAACAAATAGAAAATACGGCTATTTTTTATTTGAATTTTTAAAACAAGATACCTATTATAAAAATACTAACTAAAAGGTTTACTAATAAAATTGCAGTTTTAAAATTCATACTATCATTTTATTGTGCCAATTTATTTCTCCGAAACTCAAATTTGGTAGAAAAGAATAAAAATACACTAGCGAGTGCCATACCACAATTTTAAATTGATTTAGGGATCTCTGATAGAATGTCATTTAACATAAATAATAAAATCATTTATGGAATAAATGAAACTTATGGATTTATGTTTTCTCTACATAAAGTACTTTTACCACATAATATTTAAGTGCAGACATTCTTACAGCATATGCTCTTTTTCAGTAAGGAATTTCACAACTGTCATTATGCACTGTACATTATGCATTGTACTCGCAATTGTATTATGCAATTTGTTTACCTTTTGTAAAACTGTTGGTTGCATTTCTGAAATGTTTCTTGAGAAGATATTGCATTTTTTCATCTAAAATACTTAAAGAAATGATTAAATCTTTTTAAATTAATGAAGTGCAATTAAGAATTTAAAGGTCACTTTACATTTTTATAACAGTTTAAAATATTATTATTAATACAAGATGACATTTTATTAATTACACATTATAATTATTAAAATAGATACATGTAAATGCAGACAAAAAATAATATTTTTACTTAATATAACTGGTACAGTTCTTGCTGCTTAATGTGATCACATTTTATGAGAAGGAAATAATGACAATAAAAATAAAAACATCAGATTAAAATTTGATATTCTCTGAATTACTGAACAGTTTTGAAAAAAGGAGAGAGGGAAGGGGAAAATTATTAAGTATTTCAGAAATTGCCAGATTTTAATAGGATAGTGTTATTTATTTATCTTATATAAAAAAGCGAGAAGCAGAAGTCTTAATTTTTCAGTGCAAATTCGACTTTATTGCGCATGCCTCAACTTTTTTTTACGGTGAATAAAGAAGGAAATCGAATTAAGAAGAATTAAGAGCACTGGGGAAAGAATAGCTCACCTATTGGTTAGCTCACTCTACCGCTAAGAAATACTCCTTCTAAATTCTTTTTAATTGTATGCTTATTCCCCTTTCCCGAAGCGAGCATCCATTCTTCCACCTACTTTGTTTGAGAGAGGAGTGAAAAAATGGGAATTGGGTATTGCAAGGGGAAGGGGGGTATTGAAAAGGGAAGGAGGGGCTTTCACTTTTTAAAAGGCAGGAATGGAAAGGGAAATGAGAGGGGAGTTCTCTCCTTCTATAGATTTTGAAAAAGGGTCGTTTTCCCAGGAAGAAAACATATTTATTTTACAACCAAATAACAATATTTATGACGTAATTTTTACACGGGCTGTAAAACCATTATATTTTTAACAATTAAAAATTTCAAAGGGTTTGGACAAGAAAAGTTTTTCTTTTAATGTTTTCTTACGAGCACTTTTATCACTAATTATCAGTATTTTTTATTTGGGGTTCATTTAAGGTTTTATCATCTGCCCGTGCAACGCCGGCCGGGTCAACTAGTTGTCATTATTTCCATTTTTAACAAATGTGATTACATAAAGCAGCAAGAAATGTGCCAGTTAAGAAGCAAAAATATTAAATTTTGTTAGAATTTACATGTATCTATTTTAATAACTATAAACATATTTGATTTTAAGTCATATATATATTTAAAAATCTTATTTGATTAATAAAACTTGTTAAAAGAATTTATAATAATATAATTATAAACTGATTGTTTAATCTTCTATACGATATGAAGTTTTTGAATATGTTTACATCCATACATACATCCAAAAGATGCTCACTATATCGGAATTTTAATTGTATGGAAATAAAAGAGCTGGGCAATTTTAAGGAATCATATTAATTATTGAAGTTTTGCTCTAGTGTAAACACAAAAGCATTTACATGAAGGTTATGTTTGCTAGAAACAAAATCATTTAAAATATTTTAACTGATGACGGCGTTTATGTTACTTTTTAAAATTAATTCACTGAGTTGAACAATTAAAGCAATTCATGATATGCCATTACTGTACTAGAAATCTTATAGACTGAATATTCAAATTAAGTATTTGCCTTTTGGAATGTTCAATTGAGATAATGTACGTTGACATTGTTTAAAATACCAATAGAAATATAAATAATGAGAGCTTTATTTATGTTTGCTAGAAACAAGAGCAGCTTTTATTCAACGCTTGTTGTAAATGGCTTAATCAGGTTATGAACCACGTAATCTGTATCAACAATAATAATAATACAAACATTGCAAGTGTAGTTGTAATAATAATACAATAATAATACAAACAAGGAAACAATAGGTGAGATCTTACCTGATTTGTATGTCCATTTTCCAAAATATTAGCTATTACTATTAGTCCCCCATTACTCGCGCCTGTTTTTGTCACGCGATCACTACGGGGGTGTTGAAAACACCCCAAAAAATGTATCACAATTTTTAAGTTGTCATGAATTATAATAATTTTGTAATTTACTAGGGATTGAAGTAGCTTACTTTAAAATATTTTAAATAAATAAAATTCCGAAATAATTTTTTTTAAATTATTTAAAAATAATTTACATTTACTACTGCATTACTATTAAAATTCTATTTTTTTTTTTAAACAGAAGATTTAGATTTACTATACTTACATTACTTGTGCTCTAAAAATATCGTACTATGACAATTTTTGGTGTATTACAAAATAAACTGAGGTTTTTTTTTTTTTTTTTTCATGTATAATGATTTGATAGTCTTATTCATAAAAACAATTTTAAAAAATGGATGAGATGTGTTTTAAGCACATATTCTTTTTATCAGAAACGCAGTAGCAATTAGTTTTTATGTCCTTTACTCAAGGGCACATCGCATAGTTCGATTTACACTAATTGAGACCCTGAGGAAAAATCCACTTTGGGGTCCCTATAACATTTTTATAGTCAGAATTTGCACTCATTTTAAGGGGGAAAAAACTGATTTTTAGTTTTGGAGCCCCTCAAAAGTGGAGGCCCTAGGAGATCTCTTTATCCATTGCGATAAACAGGCCCTGGGTTTGTCTAAATTATTATGGCAACCAACAAACCATACCTTGGCAATATTTGCCTCGACAAGTTTAATTGGAAGAGTGAGACAAGTCAATAAACATTAGTTTGGCGATAATGGCAAACTCTCCAAGATGCTTGGCAATTCGTTTTTGTTTAAAATCACCTTGACCGATCAAATTTTATTTCCGTATGTCACCACTTTCATATATAGAGGTACCCTTTTTATCATGTAGCAGCATATTTTATCCCATACATTTTTTAGTACGTCTGATTATCATTAAATAATAATTAACAGCTTTCCCTTTAATCAGTTGCCACAGAAACATCAATGCATTTGGCAGTACCAGATGGATCATATTTATTAATATTAAAGTGACATATGAAAAAAACTTATTTAATTTTTTAAAAATTCTTTTAAAACGTCACATTTTGAATATTTCTAATAAATAAATAAAAATGTAAACTAGATTACATTTTGAAATATAAACTAAATTAAACATTATTGTTTGTGATGTATTGAAAATTGCAAAATAAAAGGTATAGTTTTTTATTAAAGTACTTCTTTTACCACAGCGTTTGAATTTTAGTTTCAATCGAAATAAATAAGCTTTCAACAACGGGAAAAATTATAACAGGATGGAATGCAGTAGTCATTTTTGTGCGGAATTAATATTTTAGTCGCAGTTAAATTTATAATCGTGAGAAAATATTCTTAGTTATCATAGTTCTTTGTCGTATAATGTACTATTAATTTTTAAAACATGCGTAAGTTGTTAAAAATCAATAAGAAATTATAAACTTTGGAAATATGATAAGTAATTAAAATTGAGAAGAAAAAAAAATGAAAGATCATTAAACAAAATAATACTTAAAAGGAAAAAAAAACTTATTTTTCAATATAATATTACCAAACAAAGCTGGTAACTTTTTTTTTATCCTATAGAGACATTGGCTTTCATAATGGTTGTAACTGTAAGTTTACCATTATAAAAATTTCTAAAGTTAAAAAAAATAATTAAATAAAAATCACTTAAATTATCGAAAATAAATTTTCCGTTATGTTTCTTTTATAATTTTTGTATTTATTTGCCCAATTTATTTAAGTACTTTTTTTCGTTTATTAATTAAGTTAAAATTATACGTTCTCTATTGCCCTAACTTTGCAATATATTATCATTAATAAATTCGAGTTCTTTAAGTTAAAAATTTAAAACAGGGTACGTACAGATTTTCAAAATATTTTAATAGAATATTTCTCCTTATTTTATCACAGAAAAAATTACAAATTATTCAGCTAAACAAAGTGATTGAAAATTCATTGATTTAAATATAAAAAAAAAATGTCTGATCAAAAACAGTTCAGCAGCAGTCTCCTTGGAAATTCCAAGGAATGAAGAGCCTGATTATCACAGGGACACATGGGGCACGTTCTCCGGGTGCCCATTTTCAGAAGGCCCCAAATTTTCATTTTGTGTACCCTCTGAAAATACAAACTAATACAAAATTCCATTTAAAGTTCAGAGGGAAAAAAATTCCAGTCATGTAAATTAAACTACTTTAGTGTGCTTCACTAACAACAATGAATTGTAATGTAAACTTTGAAATTCGGAGAAGAACTGGTATTGCATCAAATATGTTTAAAGATTGATTTAGGCTTAAAGATTTATTCACTCTAAATACCATATAGTGCAGAAGATTTTTCCTTCATATAATTTTTAATCCATTTTTATATGTGTCTGCAATATATTCTTTTTAAAACGCAGTAGTTTCAATTTTAGATTTATTGATTCTTAAAATAGATTTAAAGCGGTTCTCAAAAAATTATTTTATCTCGTTCAACAATGCAAAACTTTCTGATACATTCACAGACTGATTTCCAAAACGTAAAAGCATGACATTAGCAAGTATGATTATTGAAGTATTTTGGAATCGAATAGCGTTTTCCGATAAATGTATTACATGTTGTGTTATATGCGATTACTTTCACATGGTGACTTATCTCGGCTGTTGCGCCTGGAATTTCGGTTCAAAACGCCAAATTTGGCATTATTTTCAGAAAAATTGTTTATTGAAAAGTGGAAAACTATTCAATTTCATAGTTTCTGAATAAGAATGCCTGTCAATTGTATGTATTTACAAATGAAAATGAATTAAGAAATGTGTCATAAATTAGCCAGTTTGAATTTGAGAACAGTCTTAACTATTCCATGCATAAAACTGATTATCTACAAAGAAATCTTTTTTTTTTCTATCCTGTCCGCAGTGCATAACAACATTTGCAATCCAAACGAGGTTCATTTTCCACTTCCTAGAATGTTATCTCCTAACTTGCGAGCTTCTGATTAATCCCCAGGCAAGAAGAGGAGGTCTCAAAGGCGCACACAAACACATATTTCTTTAACCTTGAAATTTTTTTTAAGTAGTTTATATTACTAAAAGGCTGATATCTATGATGAAAAAATGCTGCAACACAAATAAAAATAACATTTTGGGAGAAAAAGCCATTACATTAAGAAATATATATATATATATATATAATCATTATTATTTCTATCTAGAACGAAATAACACTCTGTCGAGAAAATATTTCTTACGTTATTTATTCCATGTGACTCTATTTTTGAAACGTAATATCATTCGACAGACAGTAATTTTTTACTTAGTACGTAAATGATTTTTTCGGAGCACATTGGTTTTAGTAAGAGTGCTTTAACTTATAAAATCCAAAATAAATATTAGAAAGCAGAATAACTTATTTAAAACTAGCTGACCGGCCCGGCGTTTGCCCGGACCCATGATAATAACTTTAAATATACCTAAAATCAATGTTAATAGTTGTATATTATATATTTAAAGGAAATCTTTCCAAGCGCTCCTAATGCTGGGTTCCCCACTGCCTTCGGCAGCGTACGCCTCGAATTTGTATGATTTTATATATTTAAATAAAAACCTATCCAGACGAACATACAGTTGAGGGCCTCGCTGTCTTCGGCACTGCACGCTACGGCCCGTTTTATTTTATATTTTTAAACGGAAGAACGGCATAGTGTGGGCCCGTGATAATAACCTTAAATATACCTAAATAAAGTGTTGAATGAATTTATATATTTGAACGCAAATCTTTCCAAACGATCTTAATGCTGCAGGGCCCCATTGCCTATGTCCAGTACCCCAAATCCCTCTACGTTCAAATTAATCAGAACAGACATTGAATAAAGAATCATTTATAGAGATCAGGAATATATAAAATAAATTTCAGTAACAGTGAAGGAAAATAAAGCTCATATAGGTATGACCAAACAAAAAATATAAGATTAAATAAAATAACATAAAAGAGATATAAAGTTAAATAAATTCTGTACACCAATAGCAAGATTAAACAATAAATCCCCTATTAAAATAAATTGCAATAACTTAGAAAAGTTAGCAACTTACAATAACCCAAATTACACATTCCTAACAGAAGCTATTTAGATTGTTACGGTAAATTCATATTTCTGCAACATGTCGCACTCCAAGATTGACGGATGTGGCACTACCTATTAAGTTTACAAGGAGAGGCTCCGAGGTTTGGGAGACAGAATGCGATGAATGCTTGTGTATCGATAGAGTATAGTTAGTATATGAACATATAAAAGCCATAAAGCGCAATAACTAGGAGGTCTTGAGAAAATAGGTCTCAAACTTTACGTCACAGTTTATAACCGGATAAAGATCGTACTTCAGCAAGTAAAGTGGCTCAACAACCTGGTTGGTACAACGCTCGCTTACAGGTTTTCTGTTCGGTTTCGAATCCCACTTGGACCTACCTTTCGCAGCGAAAATTTTTATCAAATACTTTCGAACCTCAATTGAAAAATAGGTTTAATCTTTAAAATTTACGAAAAATATAAATTAAATATATTTTTGTAGCATATATGTACAGTTTTAACTAAGAAAATTTGCATGTTTAAATATTTACTGAAAAAAAAAAGTAATTTATATTTCTATAGATCAGAAATTTTTGCTGTTATTTAAAATTATTTACAGTTATTTAAATGAATAAACTATTTTTCACAGAAAAATAAATTAGAATACGTGATATAAATCTATAATATGTTATTTAAATTTTATTTCATTATCCAAACATTCCAAAAATTTCCCGATTTATTAACTTGTTTGTAGATTTATTGTCCATTTTATCAATTTTTATTCAGATATTATTTAAAAAACATGGTCAAAAATTTTCACTAAAAACGTCCCCCATTTAAAAAATGTAAAAACAGTTTCGAATAAAAAAATCACAACTCCACAAAAGCGCTTTCGCCCTAGCTAGAGCATCATCAGTTGTGATCTTCAACCTCTGCCTCTCTGCTATATATATGACTGCTGGTTGAAGCGCTCATATATATAGCCATATATATATGAAAAGTAAAGACCTAATAAATAAACAAATAAATAGCCATAAAAAACAGGCAATTGGTACTTGTATTGATCGCAAAATTTTGCTAGTTTTAAAATTTATTTACACTTTAATAAATAAATAAACATAAATGGGTAATTGATACTTGTATACACCAAAACATTTTCCTAGATTAAAAATTTATGCACTATTATTTACTAAATGATCTACTATTTTTTACAGTGAAATTAAAATACGTTACATAAAATTATAATGTGCTGCTTTAATTATTTGTTAAATTTAAATTTTTCTGTTATTATAATAGTATTTCAAAATATATCTTTTTTAAACAACTAACTTTTTAACTTTTTAATTTTTTAGATATTGGATTCTTGTGTTTATTATTAGAATAAATGTCCACGTACTTAAAAATAAATTCTAAAAAAAAATGAATTGCTAAAAATAGTTATTACGTAGTTAGTAACTACAAAACCAAGCATCCAAGATTTTAAAATATCATATTAAAAATCTCAAAGTATATTTTTAATAAATCATGAAATTGTTTAAATGTTTGGATAATGGGAAAAAAATTAAATAATATTATAGATTTATATCACGTATTATAATTTATTTCTCAGTGAAAAATAGTAGGTTATTTTAAATAATTTTAAATAACAGCAAAAATTCCTGATATATAGAAATATAAATTTCTCACCCTTTTGTTTTCCCAGTAAATATTTAAACATGCAAAATTTTATAGTTAAAACTGTACTTATATGCTACAAAACATATATTTAATTTATATTTTTCGTAAATTTCAAAGATTATACATATTTTTTTCAATTGTGATTCGAAAGTAATTGATAAAAATTGTCGCTGTGAAAAATAGGCCCAAGTGAGATTCGAGCCCGAACAAAAAAAACCTGGAAGCCAGCGTGCAACGAACCACGTTGTTGAGCCTGTTACCGAAGGACGATCTTAATCCGGTTATAAACTGTAACGTAAACTTAGAGACCTATTTTCTCAAGACCCCATGTGTATTTCGATTTATGGCTTTCATATATTCATATACTAACTATACTCTATCGATACACAAACATTCATCTCATTCTTTGTCCCCGACCTCGGAACCTCTCCTTGTTAGAGGAAAATATTGAGAAATACTTCAACGAAGCAGTTAGCGATGAAGATGCACAACATTAACTGATGATACCCCAGAATGAAGGTGGGGAATATATTTTTATGATTTCTACGAACTTTTCACTACAAATATGAACTTTTAACAACATAATGACTGTTTTGGGAGCTGACTTCTTCAGTTTATGAAGGGGCTTTATGTTTTGAATGACGTGTACATGCTATTTTAGAAATGTTTGAATGTCTGAATAACTAAATAAATCGAATGTATCTGTATCTTTGAGTACGATATTCATTTATGTTTAATAAATGACTTTGTATTAGTAGTCAAGTTTTCTAGTTTATTTTTCATAAGATTTTGATTTTTTAAAATTCTGCCCAGTCCACGGAGAAGACATGATAGTCAAAGGAAGGGACTTTTACATTTTAAAAGTTTTAATAAAGACATAATTAAGTAATTATTTGCTATAGATGGTAAATTTGTCTTTAATAGTTAAATTGTAAAAGTATCTATTAGAGATCAGTTTAAGAAAACATATTTTTAAACAAATGCCACTTTTTTAATTACGCGCGTGCGTTTGTAAATTGAAAATCACAGACAATTTGAAATTAGTGAAATTCAAAATTTTTCAGTAAAATAATCATTTATTTACAAAATTAAATAAATCAGATTTTTTTCCCTCTCCTATCTTCACAATTATTATTTTCTTGGACACTTCCATCATTATTCAATTCAGAAGATGAACTTGGAGAAATATTATTTTACGTACGCTCTTCAATTTCTATCAAACATTTCTTTTGTTTCCAATATTTGTTTTCTTTTCCAAACTTTTCTTACTATTCTTTCTTTACATTCATTTATTTCATTAATACTTCTAATTTTTCCAGCGGCTTTTCTTTGATAGTATCACTCTCTTTCCTTTTTCTATGTTCTTAATATGAATTTTTTTTTTCAGCCTAACACGACTCATGTGAAGTTTTTTTTTTCCTTCTGAATTTCAGCATCTGACTGATTTGACTTTTTATTATTTTATTTCGCTATTTTTCTTAAAAGAAAAAAAAATAAATTTAGTTATAAAAACACTTGTTATACATTACTGAAACTATAATATTATAACTATTCTATATTGTTATGCTTTCATAATAAACAGAATATAGTTTTAGTAATAATAATTTTTAGAAATACAAATGAAATTATAAATAATCCTTAAATTTAATTTAATTTTAAATATTTTTATTAAAGCTCTTTTAATTGATAATTCTCTAATTTGTCAAACTGTATCATGATTTTTAAGATATTGTCTCCTCCACTTGGCATATCCACTCCGTGGATATATGCCAAGTCTACGGAGGATAATTCCATTGAAGAGACAAAAACTAAGTTTTGAATTTTTAAGTACTTTTGTTTTCAGGTTGCTAAAATGGTATATATCTTTTAATTAAATGCAATCTTAATCCTATTTAAATTTGTATCATAATTATAAATTAGCTTTTTCATGCCATATTTATGATGATAACGAAGTCTACACTGACAAGGAGATGGCCAAGTTTCTAACCCCACAGATATTGATTATTTTTATATATGTTGTAGGGAAGAAGCCCCTTAGTCTCAGGTTCAGCGGATTTTATACAATGCTCCTTAGTTCTTGAGAAATAGAGGGTTTAACATTATAACACAACTTAAATACCGTAATTTTCCGCCTATAATTTACGGATCAAGCAATCATGTTTTGATCCGGAAATTTTATTTTATAAAAAGTAACTTATTATTGCTGTAAATATTTGAATTCAATTATTGAATAAAATTTCTTGGTCGAAACATTGTTGTTTAATCCGCGGATTATAGGTCGGAAATTATGATATTTAATGTGTTATATTATTAGACACAATATTTCTCGAGAAATCCGTTGAACCTAACACTAGGGGGCTTCTACCCTACATCATATATAAAAATAATCAAAATCTGTGATTACCAAGCTTGGCACTCTCCTTTTGAGAACTTTACTAATCTTCAATTGGAACTGATTCATTAACTTCACAACAGAACAAAGAGTTATAGTTAAAAAACAAAATGGCTTGCTTTCTCCCAGACTACTTAATGATGATTTGGCATATACTGTCATATATGGTACTTTTGTTTAGTTATTTTCAGTGTTCACGGAGGGAGACTATTTTAGCTAGGGGGGGGGGGAGTTTACGCGTTAATTCCTTAGTAAAAATAAAACCATTTTAATATATATATATATATATATATATATATATATATATATATATATATATATATATATATATATATATATATATTAAGTTATAAATGAACTCGAAACTTTCAAGTAGTTATTATTTAAAAATTAAATTAATTGTTTAAACTTCAGTGAAATTTATTTTGTGTTTCCCAGACAACTTAATGATGATTTGGCATGTACTGTCATATATGGTACATTTGTTTAGTTATTTTCAGTGTTCACGGAGGGAGACTATTTTGGCTAGGGGGAGAGTTTACTAGTTAATTCCTTAGTAAAACTAAAACCAGTTTAATATATATATATACATATATATATATTAAGTTATAAATGAACTAGAAACTTTCAAGTAGTTATTATTTAAAAATTATATTAATTGTTTAAACGTCAGTGAAAAATTATTTTGTGTTTCCCAGACAACTTAACCCCTTCGCGACGAGCGTCCTTTACAGAATTTTTTACCTTTTACCACCGGTTTTTCAAAACAGAAATTTTCACCTAATTGAATCGCAGAAATGCTAATATTTAATGAGGCAAATCTTACAATAAAAAATAACTGATGGGAATAATCAAGGATTCTGAGCATCTTATGCGTCACGTATACGTGTCGCTCGTCCCCAAGGGGTTAATGATGATTTGGCATGTACTGTCATATATGGTACATTTGTTTAATTATTTTCAGTGTTCACGGAGGGACACTAGTTTGGCTAGGGGGAGAGTTTACAAGTTAATTCCTTAGTAAAAATAAAACCATTAAAAAAATATTAAGCTATAGATTAACTAGAAACTTTTAACTAGTTATTGAAAAATAAATTAATTGTTTAAACGTCATTTAAAATTATTTTGTGTTTTAGATGTAAAGACGTCCATAGTCAGGAATTTTGACTGGTATTCTTAAAAACAAATAAAGTTAAATATTAAACTAATATTTTGTGAGAAGTGTATTTAATAACTTGATTAAATATACATATGAATAAAAATATTAGGAAATTTGCTACATTTCCTAATATTTAATTCTTTGTGACTGTAAAAAGTACCAGTGGATAAGCACATTAAAAACTCACACTGTCAAAAACGCAAATGTTTCTTAATCTACTACAATATAATATTAGCCACGAACGAAAATATACAATAACCTTTCCCACGATTCCGAAAAGTATTCTAAATATTTAGAAAACGCAGAAAATAATATTAGATTTTTGAGATTTAAGAAAGCATTTATAAAAACAAAGTTTCTTTTCTTTCCTGAAACTGATTTTTCGGAAACGTTTCTGAGTAGTTTTTATAGTGTATCAATTAGTTTTGTCAAACCAAAATATCGGATTTTAGGATGATATTATCAATTCGCAATTAAACATTTTAAACTGCGTAATTGAGTTTATACATGCAAGAGTAACAAAATAATATAAATTTTAATTTTAATGTTTATGCTGTTAATTTAACAAATTTGTCTGAAAAACAGGAAATTTTTACTTGAAATTTGTCAGTATCTGAAAAACCTATACTCCGGATAAAGAAAACTGATTAATACACTATAAATACTATTTAGAAACGTTCCTGAAAATCTGTGGCCACAAAAGAAACTTTGGTTTTATAAATGCTTCTTTGAAAATCGAAAATATATTAGTTTCTGGGGTTTCTAAAGATGAAGAACTCTTTTCGGATGTGTGAATAACTCCGAAGAGATTACTGTGTATTTTCATTCGCGGTTATATTATATTTTCCTATATTTAGAAACATTTGACTTTTTTTGCAGTGTATATATAAAAACAGGGATCCCAAATGATCCGCCAACTGAATACCAATAATTTTTATTTAAAAATTTCATGGTAGGTTTCTACAACATTTCCAAAAAAAATTTACCTCCGAAGGTGTTTTCTGCAAAATTTGCAAGAAAAATCTAAAAATAATTTTTTTTAACCCTTTAACGTTCATTGGTTTTCCTACGAAACCACAAATTTTTAATTACGAAATTCAACAATGACAGCAGAATTTTAATATAAATGTTTTCCATTAATTATGTATGTGAAATATCGCTTTTTTGTTATATAGAAATAGATTTGTTCATAATTCCCGGTGTAAATAATTTATTTCAACATTTTAGCAATTGAAGTGCTTTATCCGTTAAAGGGTTAAAGACAATATCGGTATTCAAAAAAGTGGACCATTTGGGAGCCGTGTACAAACAAATTGTATTTTTTACTTTGTTGAAGTCGATTGAAAATTGCTTTTAAAATCACAACAGTGTCATTCTAACGTTTTATCTTGCAAGCTGTATATTTATTTATTTACACTAAAATATATCATTGTATCTCGTATAGAAGTGAATAATTTAACTTCTATAAGGACTTCAAATATCGGAATGTATGCAAAATTGGGCAGTTCATGACTGTCAATCTCATTTCGTTTCAACTCCAGTTTAAAACAATATTTAAAAAAGAAAAACCCTCTCGCACAGCTAAAGCAACAAAAAAAGTAAAATTTTCCATACGCATATTGTTCTTATTAAAAGTCTCATGTAACATATGCACTCAGACTGAACTCCAGAAATAAGAGCAAAATTTATAAACGTCTAGAAACAAATTCCTATGCATCCAAGGCAAAATTCATAGAAGTACGAAGATATTATATTTCTCTTAGCTGTTATTATCTTTCGGTCAGGTAGTTTCATATTTATGTTACGGCATTCCTTGCAACTGACTGTTATCACATAAATGAAATATCTTTTATAGACTCCTGATTTCAGTTCATAACAGAATGACGTTATTCTTCGAATAAGAATTCGCTAAAAATTGAGTAGATTGTTAAAAAGAGAAAATACAGTAAAATTAAATTCAAAGAAAATATATCATGACTGTTAGTATAATATAATGCGTTATTTTTAAAAGGATTCTGTAATATTTTTGTTTAGCGATTTTAAACGAGAATAAGGGAAATAATCATGGCGTTTATTTTTGTTTTAATTGTATTAGAAGATATAAGGATTTATTTTTAAAGAGTTTCAAATAGGGGAAGATCGGATAGCCTCGGACACTTGGATAAATTGCAAATAAAAAACAAATGAATGAAATTTCTGTCTTTATTTTATACTTAAAATAAAATTACGAACTTCTTTAATGATTTTAATTAAACATTGCTAATAATATCGAATTATTTAACGAAATATACTGAAAATAGTTTGGCCTTATTTTTTTGGCGGCACAAGAAACGGCGGGTATAGCCCCGAACATATTAATGAATGGTGTCCCAACCGTTTTTTGGCCTTACAAACATCACAATTATAATAAAAATCCGATGCATCTATATAAACACAATCTTCATGGGCCCATTCTTTGCAATCCTGGCACTGAATCCAGTCTTCTTCAAATGTTTCTCCGCATATGATGCATTCTGTCTCGTTTTTTCGAAAATTTACTGACGAAAACAAAACACTCACTCACGACTAACTTACTCGGCACCCACGTCGCAATTAAACTGTATTTGTTTCGACTCTAGAGTTCGTTCATTTACAATAACTCTTTATTAACACTTTGAATTTCTTAGAAATTGAAATGTCCGCGGATACCCGCCGTCCGCGTCTACCTGACTTTCCCCTATAGCTGATATTTATAAATTCGGTTTGTCATAATGTAACTGTATGCATGTATTCCATAAAACTGCGAATAAAGTAAAATAAAATAAGTTAAAATAAAAATATTTTGAATAATAAACGCGTGAATTTTTCACATTGCTAACTAAGCGTAAAACCGAGTGAGTGAAAAATGTCCAAGCCGGGAATCGAACCCGGACCCTTGGAATAACGCTCCAATGTTCTACCATTGAGCTACAAAGAAGATAACCTGCCTGGTATCTCTCACTCAAATATGTCGGTAAGACTGCAACCGCAGCATAAGACGGAAATGTCATCATGAGCACACAAGCCCGGTGGCAAACATGAGACGATATATAAAGCAGAACAGAGGTCAACACAAATATTTTTCACTCTCTCAGTTTTACGCTTAATTAGCAATGTGAAAAATTTCACATGTTTATTAAGCAATAATTTCAGGCAAATTTCACTGCTGAAAATTAATTGAAACATTAATTAAACATTACAATATATGTGTTGACCTACGCTGGGGTTTATGTGTCTTCTCATGTTTGTCGCAGAGTTTGTGTGCTCATGATAACATTTTCATCTTCTGCTGCGGTTGCAGCCTTACCGACATATATGAGTGAGAAATGCCAGGCTCACTGTAAAAAAAAATCCGTGAAAATACAAGAGATTTTCCGTAAAATTTTACGGAGAAGTTTCATTTTTCAAAAACAACAGTACAATTTCCGTAAATGACATTAGTTCCGTAAAGGAGATTTCAAATATACTGAAAAGGTAACGTAAATATACTGAAATTTTTCTGTAAATTTAATGGATTTTTTCCGTATTTTTTTTTTCAAAACAGTACAATGTCCGTATTTCTTTCAAAACAGTGCAATTACCGTAAATAACGTTTAGAGGTTTGCTTACAGAAATCGCCTTGTTTGAAATGCGAATTAAGATTGTTGTATTTACTAGAGTTCTTCAAGGATCCAGGCCTGAACCGGCTCGACACGCTGGCCCATTCTAACTGGGGCCATGTCTGGACGGTAATTTTTTGTGAAAAAAATAGTAATATTTATATTTTTTTAATGAAATATTTAGAAATTTATTTTATTTTTATAAGTACAGAAAAATATTTTTTTTAAATCTACTTCTTAATTTAGTGCTTCAAAATTAGGATTTTTTTTTCACTAATTTTTTAAAATTTTATTTCAACTTTTCTGACGTGAGGCAGTATTGGGTTATTTAAAGTTTTCATAACATAATATTTCTGCAAGTTATCGCTATGTAAATTGGTATTAAACTAAACTGATTTGGCTTATAAATTTATGAATTAAACTAAAATTTATTATTTTATAAATTATAATTTTTCAAAGTTTATAATTATTTCCTTAAATTTGTAAAAATAGTTAATGTTTTTTCTTTACTTTTATAAAAATGAAGTTTATAATTTTATAAACTTTATAATTTATTTCTTTAGCTCATAATTTTAGAAATTAAACTAAATCAGAAGTCCAAATTTAAACTTACCTATCACAAGATCATTAATTTTGAAATTCTCCTTAAAAATCAATTTTTTGTTTTAATATTTTTAAAACTATTCAGTTTAACAGAACCGTACACAAAAGTTCTCAGCATAGCTCACATATAATAATTTTTTTTATTATAAAATTGTTTATTTACATATGTTTTTTTTTTTAAGAGATAACGAAAATTTATTTTTAATATCATGTAATAAATACGTCTGCTTAAGACAATTATTGTTTTTATTGGAATTCATAAATAGATCACTAGACAAATTTAAAAAAAGTGTATGTTCGAAAAAAGAAAATGTTGGTACTATTGAAAAAATAAACATTCATTACTCTTAATACAATGTTTTACGCATATAATACATAATAAGTTAAAATTTATCTGTTATAAGGCATCAAATAATAAAGCAAAATATTGAAAATTATGATTAAAAACATTGAAACTCTGAAAATTATCCATGGAACCTTCAAGATTTTGCGTCATAAAAGGCGAATAAAATAAGTAACAACATTTGAGTCGGCGGTGCATCCCGTCATAGCGTAGTGGTCCAGACCTCCAGTTTAGTAAGCGGAAGATTCCGGGTTCGATTCTCATCGGGGCGAGGTTTAGTTATTTACTGATAACCTTACTCAGAAATGGGGAAAAAAAACAGATATGTATCTATCAACTTTATAAAGTTGCCCTTGTGAACTAACTTTTTTTTTTGGTCCTATAAATTTATTTTAATGAGATAAAAATTTATAAAAATTACGGAAGATATCTGTTAAAAAACGGAAATTTAAAAACGGATATTTCAGAAATCACGGAAAAATTCCTGTAATTTACGGAATTTTTTTCCCCTTAAAATACGGAAATAGTACTGGCGTCCCGATTACCAGTACATTTTCCTTTTTTTTTTCAGGAATTTTATTTTACTCTGTGGTATTGTCCTCGTAGCTCAATGATAGAGCATTCGAGCGTCATTCCAAGGGTCCGGGTTCGATTCCCGGCTTGGATATTTTTCACTCTTTTGGTTTTACGCTTTAGTTAATGATATGAAAAATCCACGTGTTTATTATTTAATAGTTTCGGGCGATTTTCACTGCTGAAAATTAATTAAAAAATACAACAATGTTTTTCTTCAAAATATCACCTCTCAGAACGATAAGGCAATAGCCTTATCGTTCAGTTTACTGTTCAAAGCAAATAGTGGAGAAAATTACGGAAGCTACTTGAATGAAACGTACAAGTTTGAAATAACATGAGCGTCTGTATTGTACTCTACTTATTGGTGCCCTCTGAAAATCGCCAATTTACCAAAACATTTGCATTTATAAGCGTGTTTCATTAACATAAATGTTATTGCTATGAGGCTTGAGTTTTTTGGAAGAAAATACAATACAGACGTACGCATTATTGCAGTTGTACATCCAATTTAAAAAATTTCAATCTAAATATGTTTATTTAAAAATCTATTAAATTAACAACAGGATTTATTTAAAAACTTACAAAAATAAATTTTCCTTATTTATTCAGAACCTTATATTCTGATTTCAATTTCAAGTACTGTTTCATAGTGATGAATTACAAGCAAAATTCAAAGTCAGAAATTTAAAGTTTTCAGATTAAGAGCAATTTTATTACGTTTTTGGTAACTTTAGCTTGTATCATGAGAGTAGATGTGATATCAGGAGCAGCATTAAAAAAAAAAAAAAGTTGAACTTAATAGTATTTTTTATGCAAGACAATTATTGAAAAACCTTACTTAACAACCTCGCACTGACATGCGGGATAGAATGAGCTCACAAACCTTATAGCTTCAGGTTTCGCTTCGTTGTGGCTATGGCACTTTAATTGCAGTGAAAATGCAGAATGTCTTTCGCAGATACAAAAATGAATTTCAAGCCATGAAAATATACTTCTAACTTGGTTAAATCTTCTTGTTATATAGTGATTACACAAGGAGCTTTATCAAAATAATTTTTATTCACAGAAAATTGAGAAAGAAACGAAAAAAGGAAATTTTGAAAATTTTAAGCTTTCTTACATAAAATTAGCATAATATTTTGATTTAAATCATTTAGTTAAACTCCAAACAGATGTCTTAAGAGCCTAGTAACAAGTAAGCACTCGAAAGCTAATGTTAAACTTATGGAAGCGTTCTTAAAAAAATTGTCGCTTGCAATTTAATATTTTTAAATGATTTTATCATCATTATTATTATTATTATTATTGGCATAGAATATTTGAGGTTGATGTCTAACGTTGTATGTTTGTATTTTTTCGATTTTGGTTGCAGTTTTTCTATGAGTATACTTTAATTTCGGAATCGGTTTTGGTTGGTTTATTTTATAACGGCCGATTATCTACACGAGGGCCCTAGGGGGGGGGGGGGGGGAGTGCCCTCCGTGGGGGTCTTTCTAAGGGATCCTAACCCGTATTTACGGACAGGTTCGAAGAAAACCACGGAAAACTTCGAACGGTTAGGTCGACGAGAGCGACAGGGGGTTGAACCCAGCACCTCCCATCTACCAGCTTTGAGAGCAGAACCTCTCAGCCACTAGTGGGGCCCGGAATCGGTTTTGATTTATCAAGTCACCCCCTAAAAAAATCTGCAACCAAAATCGAAAACGAAAACAAAATGTGCTCGTTTTGAGATCAATCTCAGTCATCCTATGCAAAAAAAAAAAAAAAAAAAGATTTAAAGATATTGAAATTCAAACGAGAAATTTGAAAAGAACACTCCCACGGGTTTAACATTAGCTTGCGAGCGTCTTCGCGTGACTAGTGTAGCAACAACAGCAGCAACAGAAAGTTCTGGAGTTTTTTTTCCATGTAATTTGTGTATTTAAACGCTTAATGCTGTTCCTTTTCAAAAATGTTGATATAAAACAACGTTTGGACGGAAACTAGAAAAATGTAAATAAACTCAAATATATTTTCATCTTTAGTTTGAAAAGTTTTGCTATTCTAGATGTTTGTTTTTGCAACATTCAATTTAAATCTGTATTTGTAGATTTGAAATCTGTATTTGTAGTTGTATTAACTCTGTATTTGTTTTTAAATCTGGTATTTGTCACTTTATATTTTGGTTGTTTTTATATCATAACTTACTTTTTGCGCTTTTTTAAACACTATTTTTTAAACAAAAAAGATATTTCTTCAATTCATATGCAGAAAAAAGTACGATTAAATAAGCGAAACTTTTCTATTTAATAATTGTAGTAAGATAAAGGCGTAAAAGTTGGCAGCTATGGTTTAAAGGATTATATTATAAACGAAGTCATGGAAATCCTATAACTTTAAAATTCCTTCCTTTTACCAAATAAAAACTTCCAATTGAGTAAAAAGAAAAAAGTAAAAATTCAAATTCCTTAAGATTTTAACTTATACGTTTTATGTAAATTTTTGCGAGATACGTATTTATACGATTTAAATCACTTTTTTAAACTTAAGTGAAATGTCTTAAAGCAACAATTGCAATAGCGAAACTTCTTTGAAGACTTTTGCATATAACCTGTTTATTTAAGTTTACTTCAAAAGCCTCACTTTTTCAAAGATGTTTAGATAACAATGTTTGTGCATAAACAAAATAAAAAAAGGAAAAGAAAGGAAAAGAAAAGAAAGATGCAGACAAACTCAAACATGTTGCCATAAATAATTCGTAAAGTTTGAATATTTTGTATGTTTATTTTTGCAATACTTAATTTAAATCCAAGTTTATTAGATAAATTGTCACTTTGTAGTTTTGTTGTTTAACGGATACATTATAAATGAATCTCAGAAATTCTATAAATGTAATATTCTTTTCTAATGAAAAATTTCTATATGAAATGAGAAAGAAGAAAATAAAAATTGAAATGTCGTAATTTAAGAAACTTACTGTTATGTAACATTGTTCTGAGATTAGTATTGATGCGATTTAAATCATTTTTTTTTTACTTAATTGTCTCAGAGCAACTATTACAACAGTGAAAATTTTGGGGAATTTTTCTCAAATTATGAGCGTGATACCAAGGGTTCCGGGTTCGGTCGTAGGTCTGGACATTTTTCACTCTGTTGGTTGTACCCTGTAAGTGATTATTTACATCATTTGTATTCATTAATTTCCAACGTAATTTCAGCTTAACTGAAAATTTAATTAGATAGATATAGTCACCAATACTGGGTTTAATTCTTCTCATGCATGCCACAGACGTGTTCTCATGATTGACTTTCCATCTGGTGCTGCAAAGTTGCAAGCCTTGCCAATGTATAAGAAAGAGGAAATGCTAGACTGAATGTCGTCCGGATATTTCTAAATGGGTTGGGTTGGGTTGATTATTGACGGCCAATTATCTACACTTGGGATATAGGCCCGGGGGGAGTGCCCTTCGTGGCGGTCTTTCTAAGGGAACCTAATCCGTATTTACGCATGGATAAATCCACGGCAGAAGAAAACCACGAAAACTCCGAACGATTAAGCCGACGGGCGCGATTGGGATCGAACCCAGCACCTCCCGTCTACCAGCGTTGAGAGCTAAACCTCTCAGCCACTAGTGGGGTCATTTCTAAATGGTAGAGCATTGGTGCGTGATACCAAGGGTTCCGGGTTCGATCCCCGGTCCGGACATTTTTTCACTCTTTTGGTTGTACGCTAGGGAGTAAGTGATTATTTACATCCTCTGTATATCAATTTGCTGATTTTTTTTTAATGGTTTTTAAAATAATTTACAAGCATGATTTTTTAAACAATCTATCTTCATTGCGTGTAGGCCAATTACGAAAGATTAACCCGTTTACACTTAAAACAATATAATTCGTTCAGCATTTGTTACCGGCCAATATTCCACAACAAAATAAAACTTCACCCATAAATAAATTAATTAATTAAATAGAACACAAATTTAATCTTTTTCGATTTCTTCAGCTATTAACTTCTGCGGCTAGTATGAAACTATCGCTTTTAATAAATTTCAAAACTTTAATTGAATACATTATTGATTTTTCTCAAATAAAAATACTTTTTGTTGTTGTCAAGGCAATCTAAAAAATTACATTAAATGTAAAAAATCTATTAAAGTTATGAATTTAAAAAAAAAATGGTTCTCATTTATAGTCTGTAACCCTGGAAATCTGCCTGGGTTGGATCCTCTAATAGCTTTAGTAGTATTACATGCCCACACTTTGAATTTGTTCATATTTTTATGTTCGTACTAGTTATTATATTTTTAATGTTTTATGTTATTTTCATGCTACATAATCTCACGGGAGTTTCTTTGGAAAATCTGAGTGCGCCTAATACGACGAATATACCTAAAAATAGAAAAATATAGTCTCAATTTTTAGGTGTGTGTTGTGCGCGCCAGGGAGCGTTATAAGCCTGAATATACGGTAACTTGTATACTTAAACTTGTTTCAAAAGCAAAACATTGATATAAAACAGTGTTTGGATGGATTTAAACAAGAAAATACCATATTTAGTCTGTGAAGTTTGAATATTCTAAATGTTTATTTTTGAGACAATATATAGATGTTTATTAGATATATATTGCCACTTTATAGTTTTATTATTTAACGGATACATTATAAACGAGTCAAAATAATCCTATAAATTTAAAAATATTTTCTATTATGACAAAAATTTCCATTTAAGAATAAGCCATGAATGGAAAAGCTTACTTAGATAAGATTGTTGTTGAATTATTTATGAAGCGGACAGGTAACAGTTTAACTCGTGTTTATATTTTAGATGAAAAGAAACGAACAATGCGATTTATTTGCATTTTAAATATAAAAAAGAACATATCAGAAAATCAAATAAAACGTTTTATCGCGCATCTTTCTTTCGTTTTAGCAGTGTGTCAAATATCCTTTGGAGAATTTGAATAAAGGTATTACAACTCTAAAACTCAAATGAAATGTATTGAAATGTCTTGATCCTCTCGATCTTTCATGCTTGGGGTAAACTAATAGAGTAAACTTTTAGCAAAGAATGTCTTTGTAGATGTGTCGCCTACGTTTTAGGATTTATGTGTAGAAAAATCGGGGATATTCACTCCATTATTTTAAACATTATTTATAATTTTGCTAGTATATAGCTTTCAACAACATTCATTTAATACTTTTTCTCTTGTTTGGAACAAAATATTGTCAAAATATGTAACTATAAATATATATTAAGTAAAAGACAAAGAAATAAAATATTCAGAATTTTACAATATACTTTCACTAATTTTAATTAATATAATTTAGGAATTACATATTAATGCTTTAAGGAATGTACAAGTGAAAGATTTTTATTACATTTATTTTAATTATTTACTGCATTTTTATTAGTATAAAAAATGAGTAAAACTTTTAAAATGTAGTAAAAAAATACCTCTGCATACAGCAGAGGGCAGTGGGAAATCATAAGGCATCTGATTAGAGGGTCCCTTCAACTATAAGTTTTATACACTTACATGGAAATAATATTTTTTAGGAACTTTCAAATTTTAAATTAGGTTTTTCTTTAGAACGGTTTTAAAATTTTAAAATTCCATTTTAATAGTTTTAAATTAATAGTTTAATAGTTTTAAGATTTTAATAGTTTTAAAATTCCATTTTAAAATTATGCAAGACACTATACTCAATACCTCTGTCTAATTTGGCATGGGAAATTACATTAAATTTGCTTCGATAGTAGTATCTACCAGTTACGAATTAAGCAACTGAGGATGTAGTCACATATTGGCGGTAATTGTTTGTTTCATCGGATCAACAGATCCTTATTACCGTCGAGGAAAACTTCCATCAGTAAATTTGAAAAGAAAATTTCGCCTTATTTAAACGCCTTATTCATGCAAAAAATTCTGTCATAATTAAGAAAAAAAAATCTATTCGTTTTTACTTGTGGAAGTTTGCCCCGGTGGTATTATAATCTCTTTCACTGACTTTGACAAGAGGATTTTTTATTTAGTCACAATATGGCGGAATCGAAGGGCCTGACTACCGCCGGAGTAAACTCCCACCAGTAAAAACGAATGGATATTTTTGCCTTAATTTTGACAGAAATTCTGCTTGAAAAAAGCGTGAAAATAAGGAGAAAATTTCTATTCACACTTACTGGTGTAAGTTTGGCCTCCCCTGCAGAACCGAAGCTTCACCATTTTAAAGATATGTCAGTTCCTCTTTATTCATAGTTCCATTGCTTAAGAGCCTACATCAGTCATGCGAAAAAACGCTCAAGCTAATGTTAAGTCTATGGGAAGGTTCTAGCGCGATTTCTAGCTCGAATTTTATTTATTTTTTTTATTTTTTTTCATAGGTGCATTTTTTCTGAGGTCAATATCATACGTTGTTAGTTTTTACTTTTTCGATTTTGGTTCCTGTTATTTTATATAAGGGTACTTTCACTTTCAGAACCGGTTCCAACCGGTTCCAAAATTGAAAGTGTCTGTTTATAAAAAAAAACTGCAACAAAAATCGAAAAAGTAAAACTAACAACGTTGGAGGTTGACCCCAGCTATCTTATGCAAAAAAAGCATTTAAAAATATTAAACTGCGAGCGGGATATCGCGCTAGAACCTTCCCATAGACTTAACATTAGCTTGAGCGTTTCTTCCCGTGACTAGTGTAGGCTTTTAATACCCGAATAGAATATAATTTGCACAAAAAGTATATAATTATTAATATTTTATTAATTCGCCTTAAAATGAAATTAATTAAAAGTAAGTTGTTACAATGATATAAATTAATTAAAAATCAATTAATACTATAAATAGCGAATTTAATAAATTTATTCATCGCGTATTTGTTTGTATATGGGTCTTCATTTTCCATGATTTTTCTGTAGAAGAATATGAGATAATCATTGCTTTATTTTTAATATTTATATTTTCGTTAGTATAAAGCTATCAGATTTTTAACAAAATACCTTTTAATATTTATTTCCTTGCGTATTTGTTTGTATATAGGTCTTCATTTTTTATGATTTTTCTGTAGAAGAATATGAGATATTCACTGTTTTATTTTTAATATTATTTATATTTTTATGAGTATAAAACTCTCAGATTTCAAACAACATACCTTTTAATATTTATTTTCTTGTTCGGAATAAAAATGTGACGAAATACGTTAATGTAAGTTGAAAAATATGTCAGGCAAAGGATAAAGAAATGAAATAACCAGAATTCTTACCATTTAGTTTCATTAATTCGATTTAATGTCATTTAACAACTTCGTGCTTTAATACATATGTACAAATGAAAGCATTTTATTAATTTTTTTTATAAATACTTATCATATTTTTATTAGAATAAACAAATGGGACAAAATATTTAGAAAAAGAATGTCTTTGTATACGTGTCTTCTCGTTTTAGGATTTATGTATAGAAATATGTGGGATAGTCACTGATTTATATTTAAAATAAAATGTATATTTTTGTTAGGATAAAGCTTTCAGATTTGAACAACATTCCTTTTAATACTTCTTTTCTTGTCCGGGATACAATTTTGACAAAATACGTTAATGTAAGTTGAAAAATATGTCAGGCAAAGGACAAATAAATTAAATAAATAGAATTCTGCCATTTAATAAAGGCGAAAATACTTCTTAATATCACCATAAAATTAAGAAATGCGGTATGCCTTTGGAAAGAACTTTATCTTTTTTCTTCAGACGCAAAGAAGGCATGCTACCACTTGAAAGACAGGAAGAAAAAGGCAGAAGCAATGTCTTGATCCTGCCGTCCAAGTGGTAGCATGTCTTCTTTGTGCCTGAAGAAGAGAGGCAAAGTTATTTAGAAAAGCCTAACGCATTTCTTAATTTTATGGTGTTACTAAAAAGTTTTTTTTTTTTTTTTTTTTTTTTTTTTTTTTTTTTTTTTTTTTTGCCTTTATTGTATCACATCTGTTTGTTTAATATTTTAATGGGATTCTACTTTTTTAATTTCATTAATTTTATTTAATATCATTTAACCCCTTGGGGACGAGCGACACGAATCCTCGTTTATTCCCACCAGTTATTTTTTATTGTAAGCTTTGCCTTATTTAATGATAGCATTTCTGCGATTCAATTAGATGAAAATTTCTGTTTTGAAAAACCGGTTTTAAAATATTAAAAATTCTGTAAAGGACGGTCGTCGCGAAGGGGTTAACAATTTCATGTCTTAAGACATATGTAGAAGTGAAAGAAATTCATTATATTTTTATTACAATATACAACTGGGAAAAATATTTAAAATGGAGAAAAGAATGTCTTTGTATGCGTGCCTTCTCGTTTTAGGATTTATGTATAGAAAATATGTGGGTTATTCGCTGTTTTATATTTTGAATAAAATGTATATTTTTGTTAGAATAAAGCTTTCAGATTTTGAACAACATTTATTTTAATACTTCTTTTCTTGTTCGGGATAAAATTTTGACAAAATAAGCTAGTGTAAGTTAAAAAATATGGCAGGGCAATGGACAAAGAAATTAAATAAACAGAATTCTACCATTTAATAATGGCAAAAAACTTCTTAATAACACCATAACACTAAGAAATGCGCTATGCCTTTGGTGAGAACTTTGTCTTTCTTCTTTAGACGCAAAAAAGGCGTGCTACCACTTGGAAAACAGGAACAAATCGGCAGAAGCAATGTCTTGCTGCTGCCTTCTAAGTGGTAGCATGTCTTCTTTGCGCCTGAAGAAGAAAAGCAAAGTTATTTTGAAAGGCCTAGCGCATTTCTTAATTTTAAAGTGTTACTAAGAAGGGTTTTTTTTTTCCTTTATTGTATCACATCAGTTTGTTTAATATTTTAATGTGATTCTACCATTTTTTTTTTCATTAATTTTACTTAATATAATTTAACAACTTCATACTTTAAGACATATGCACAAGAGAAAGAATTTCATTACTTTTTTTTTATAAATACTTACTATATTTTTATTATAATAAACAAATGAGACAAAATATGTAAAATGGAGCAAAATAATGTCTTTGTATACGTGTCTTCACGTTTTAGGATTTATTGCATAGAAATATGTTAGATATTCACTGCTTTTTAAAAAAATATTATTAATATTTTTGTTAGAATAAAGCTTTCAGATTGTGAACGATATTAATTTTAATACTTCTTTTCTTGTTCGGAATAAAATTTTGACAAAATAAGCTAGTGTAAGTTAAAAAATATGGCAGGGCAATGGACAAAGAAATTAAATAAACAGAATTCTACCATTTAATAATGGCAAAAAACTTCTTAATAACACCATAACACTAAGAAATGCGCTATGCCTTTGGTGAGAACTTTGTCTTTCTTCTTTAGACGTAAAAAAGGCGTGCTACCACTTGGAAAACAGGAACAAATCGGCAGAAGCAATGTCTTGCTGCTGCCTTCTAAGTGGTAGCATGTCTTCTTTGCGCCTGAAGAAGAAAAGCAAAGTTATTTTGAAAGGCCTAGCGCATTTCTTAATTTTAAAGTGTTACTAAGAAGGTTTTTTTTTTTTCCTTTATTGTATCACATCAGTTTGTTTAATATTTTAATGTGATTCTACCATTTTTTTTTCATTAATTTTACTTAATATAATTTAACAACTTCATACTTTAAGACATATGCACAAGAGAAAGAATTTCATTACTTTTTTTTATAAATACTTACTATATTTTTATTATAATAAACAAATGAGACAAAATATGTAAAATGGAGCAAAATAATGTCTTTGTATACGTGTCTTCACGTTTTAGGATTTATTGCATAGAAATATGTGAGATATTCACTGCTTTTTAAAAAAATATTATTAATATTTTTGTTAGAATAAAGCTTTCAGATTGTGAACGATATTAATTTTAATACTTCTTTTCTTGTTCGGAATAAAATTTTGACAAAATTCGTTAACGTATGTTGAAAAATATGTCACGCAGAGGACAAAGAAATGAAATAATCATAATTCTACTATATAATAAAGGCAAAAAAAAACTACTTAATAACACCATAAAGTAAAAAAATGCGCTAGGCTTTTCGAAAGAACTTTGTCATTCTTCTTTAGACGCAAAGAAGACGTTCTACCACTTAAAAGACGTCGTACCACTACGTTCGACTACTTACAAGTGGTAACACATCTTCTGTGCGCCTGAAGAAGGAACACAAAATTCTTTCGAAAAACCTAGCGCATTTCTTAATTTTATGTGTTATTAAAAAGTTTTTTTTGCCTTTTCTGTATCACACCAGTTTGTTTAATATTTTAATGTGATTCCACCATTTAGTTTCATTAATTTAATTTAATATCATTTACAACTTCGTGCACAAGTGTAAGAATTTCATTAAATTTAATAAATACTTGTTATATTTTTATCTGATTAAACAAACGGGACAATATATTTAAAATGGAGCAAAATAACGTTTTAGTATTTATGTATAAAAACCTGTGGGATTGTTGGGTGGTTTGTTTACTTGCCTAGGTACTATTACCTTTTGCAAAAATTATGAATGAGTGCAAACTACCTATGACTAAAAATAGAGATGAATCCTGTCAATATGCATACCTACAAAATTATTCTCAAACTAAAATAAATTTAGAAAAAAGTAAATGGATTAAATTAAACAGAAACAATTACAATTTAAAGAATTTAAAATTACCTGAATTCTAAGTTTTGAATTCAAAATAGTATAAGAATTAATCATTTAAAAGCACTGACAAGATTCTCAATTTGCACTACATCCAATTCCCCAACAATCAGCATTGTGAATTCAAGAATTAATATGAAGGGTAACAACAAGGAATTTTCATAGACATAATAATTTAGACTAAGTGTAAATTTTGGAATAAAGGGGACAAAATCTTTCTTTTAAAGAAAGTACAAAAAGGGGAGGTATAAAATTGATGATATAGGTTAAACAAAATAATATTTGACAAATATTAAAAAAATGCAAAATTAATTCCAAGAATTCACAACACTGAAGCTGTGATCGTATAGATTAATCCTTGTTTAAGAGACCATGAGTAAATAATTAAATTTTGAATAAGTAATTCATTATTATAAAATGCTCCTCATAAGACTTTAGATCAAAATGTTAAAATTACTTTATATAAAAAATTCAGATAAGTATGTCCTGTAATTAATTAAAGAATAGTAAAAGGTCTCAGTTAATTAAATAAAATAAGTTTGACTATTAAAAATTTCAACATCCAGTAAATTAGTAGTTTATTTTTTTTTAATTAGATTTAATGCTTAAAATAATATTTAGAAAATTCCATGACTAGAGAATACAATAATTTACTTTAATTAATTAATTAATTTATTTATTTATTTTACCAGAATTAATATTTAAATCAATAGAATAAATTAAGTTAAAGATCACTATGCATTTTAAACTGATAACTCAAACTATACATAGTATTCCCAAATAAATTTTAATGATTAACAAAAAGTAAAATTACTGAACATGAATCTTATTGAAATGATTTAAAATAAATTAATAAGATAAAGAAAACAAAGAAGGAATTCACTTAGATATTTTGTTTATTGACAGAAACACATTATTCATAGCTTTCACGAATTATAATAGCAATCTAATGTATTGAGATCATGATAATAGATAAAAACATTAACAAATTGGTTAACCCAAAAATCAGAAGTATCATATACTATAATCAGATAAATTTAACTAAAAATACTGATGTCATATTTACCACAGAAAGTACATAGTGATGTTAGAGGTGCTTTGACTATTCTTTGGTAGGTTTGGTTTCACTCCATTATCACACTAACACGAGTTCGGGAATTTAAGGCACGAAAGTTCTAGTCATCGTGGCTTGTTAGTAACGATCACAATGCTTGGCTACTACACTAAGTAGTCAAAAATGTCTAAACAGAATCCGAGACAGTAGAGGACAATATGCACAAGGAAATATATGTAAATGAAGTTAGTCAAGAATAAACTATTCATAAGAAGTTGTTGTTCCCACACCGGGAGTCGAATCCAATAACTATTCTGTAACTATTTATAACACGCTCCTGTAGAGTAGTTTCTGCCCCAAAATATGAATCAGAAATACTTTTCTGATATGGTGCATAGCCGGAAATAAGGGTCACTACTCTGTGTACTCACTTCCATTTTCGACGTTCAGCCACTCCGTGTGAATCTCCAGTTACACACCGGCTCCAAATACGAGCAGTGGTGCTAATCTCTAGCAACGATTATTCCTAAACATCAGTCTTTAAAGACTGCAAAAAAATGTTTTTTTTTGTTCGTTTTATCTTGCAGAACGCTAGCAGAGTCTGTTACCAGGGCAAACACATCTCTCGATAGACCACTAAATCTGCACGTCCTAACACTTCGACATCTAAAAACTTTCTCGAATTCTTAACATCTCTTTTTTTTTTTACTCCAACAACAACATATCATTCTCGTCATTTCAGGCCGCGTAGCATACAACCATTTACTATCAACTCCCTAGTAATCGTCCGTCTTCCTACTCACTAGAAAAAACAATCTACTGCTCGAGCAGGCGGCGGTGGGGGGAAAATCCCCTAACCCACACACACCCAAACTATCCGCGCTTCACAACATGACTGCCACTGCTAGCCATCTCTCGTTCCCCTGGTAACGGACGAGGGGGAAAAAACTCAGCGTTGATTGGGTGGGGTTCTGCTACGTCAAAAACTTCCCTGTCTCAATTCCTGGAAACAAGGTGCTCGTGGGCTTCGTTAAAAAACAGCTGTATGTCGGGTCCCACGAAAACAACTATCCGCCCGCTGACACCTGCCATAAACAACGACTCGAAAGCAATATACTGATGTATCTTCGTAACAAGCCTTCGAAATAGTTTTATGACTCTCTTTTCTGAGGGTAATAAAAGTTGCACACAATACAACTGACAATAATGCTTCAGTTATTCCCATGACTTCTTATAAAGGCCTTTTGTACTTTATCCAATCTGCCTGTGTGTGTTTCGAATTTACGATCCCTTAAATTACGTGAGAATTTCAAGTAAAAGTTGTTTGCGTGGAAACTATCTCATAGTGAAAAAAGAAGACCCTGGGTGGTCTTGACTTATAGAAAAATACAAATGTTTGGATTTTGAAAATAAGAGTTTTAATTAATAATGTTTAAGAAAAATAAGAAAAAGGAGGAGGGGGGTTTGATTAAATATCAAAATAGAATGAGTTTATAAAAAAGAAATGTTTTAAGATATTAATGAAAATATAAATATAAAAATTTAGATTAAATTACCTCTAACAGGATATTCACTGCTTTGTTTTAAATATTATTTATACTTTTTTTTTTTTTAGAATAAAGCTTTCAGATTTTGAACAACATTCCTTTTAATAATTCTTTTATTTTTCGGAATAAAATTTTGAGAAAATGCGTTAATGTAAGTTAAAAAATATGTTAGACAAAGGACAAAGAAGTGAAATAATCAGAATTCTACCATTTAGTTTCATTAATTTTATTTAATATCATTTAACAACATCATGCTTTAAGACATATGTACAAGTGAAAGAATTTCATTAAATTTATTATAAATACTTATTATAGTTTTATTAGAATAAACAAACAGGACAAAATATTTAAAATTGAGCAAAGAATGTCTTTGTATATGTGTCTTCACGTTTTAAGATTTATGTATAGAAATATGTGGGATATTCACTGCTTTATTTTAAATATTATTTATATTTTGTTAAAATAAAGTTTTCAGAATTTGAACAACATTCATTTTAATATTCTTTTCTTGTTCGGAATAAAATTTTGACAAAAAACGTTAATGTATGTTGAAAAATATATTACGCAGAGGACAAAGAAATGAAATAATCTACTTAATAAAGATAAAAACACTTTTTAATAACACCATAAAATGAAGAAATGCGCTAGGCCTTTTCATAGAACTTTTTATTTCTTCTTCAGACGCAAAGAAAACGTTCTACCACTTAGAAGACGTCCTATCACTACGTTCGACTACTTACAAGTGGTAGGGCGTCTTCGCGCCTGAAGAAGGAAGACAAAATTATTTCGAAATCCCTAGCGCATTTCTTAATTTTATGGTGTTATTAAAAAGGTTTTTTTTTTTGCCTTTATTGTACAGGGTGATTTTTTTTAAAGTTGTGAAAGTAAAAACATATAACGAAAGAACCACTGATCCAAATGACCGGAAATTTCACCAGTATGCTCCCAAAACAATGGGAAGTTTTTTTGCATGGTTAAAAAAACTTAAAATTTCCCCGACAGATGGTGCTGTATATGCAGTAAAGTCGGGAGAAGAGCTTGTGCAAGACACACGCACAGTGGATACTCTTCACTCTGTTGTGGAACATGCGGTTTCACGTTTCAAACTCGTTGCTGTAAACATTGGACAGCACACTGAAAATCGTATGCGTTAGTTGTGCAGTTCTGTACGAATGTTTTACTCCATATTTTTATTTCGTTCTGTTTCTGCAAGTGTTTGCAGTTCCTTTTCCCAATTACTGCATTCTGTATATCAGAAACATACAGAATACAGTAATTGGGAAAAGGAACTGCAAACAACTGGAGAAACAGAACGAAATAAAAATACGGAGTTAAACATTCGTACAGAACTGCACAACTAACGCATACGATTTTCAGTGTGCTGTCCAATGTTTACAGCAACGAGTTTGAAACGTGAAACCGCATGTTCCACAACAGAGTGAAGAGTATCCACTGTGCGTGTGTCTTGCACAAGCTCCTCTCCCGACTTTACTGCATATACAGCACCATCTGTCGGGGAAATTTTAAGTTTTTTTTAACCATGCAAAAAAAATCCCCATTGCTTAGGGAGCATACTGGTGCAATTTCCGGTCATTTGGATCAGTGGTTCTTTCGTTATAGGGTTTTACTTTCACAACTTTAAAAAAAATCACCCTGTATCACACTAGTTTGTTTAATATTTTAATGTGATTCTACCATTTAGTTTCATTAATTTTATTTAATATCATTTAACAACGTCATGCACAAGTGTAAGAATTTTATTAAATTTACAATAAATACTTATTATATTTTTATTTGAATAAATAAACGGAAAAAATATTTTTTAAAGGAGCAAAAGAAAGTTTTTGTATAACGTGTCTTCGCGTTTTAGTATTTACGTATAAAAATCTGTGGAATATTCACTGCTTTATTTTAAATATTATTTATATTTATTTAGAATAAAGCTTTCTGTTTTTGAACAACATTCCTTTTAATAATTCTTTTATTTTTCGGAATAAAATTTTGAGAAAATACGTTAATGTACTTTAAGAAATATGTTAGACAACGGACAAAGAAGTGCAATAATCAGAATTTTACCATGTAGTTTCATTAATTTTATTTAATATCATTTAACAACTTCATGCTTTAAGACATATGTACAAGTGAAATAATTTCATTAAATTTATTATAAATACTTTTTATAGTTTTATTAGAATAAACAAACAGGACAAAATATTTAAAATGGAGCAAAGAATGTCTTTGTATACGTGTCTTCACGTTTTAAGATTCATGTATAGACATATGTGGGATATTCACTGCTTTATTTTAAATATTATTTATATTTTTGTTAAAATAAATCTTTCAGATTTTGAACAACAGTAATTTTAATATTCTTTTCTTGTTCGGAATAAAATTTTGACAAAAAACGTTAATGTATGTTGAAAATTATATTACGCAGAGGACAAAGAAATGAAATAATCTACTTAATAAAGATAAAAACACTTTTTAATAACACCATAAAATGAAGAAATGCGCTAGGCCTTTTCATAGAACTTTTTATTTCTTCTTCAGACGCAAAGAAATCGTTCTACCACTTAGAAGACGTCCTATCACTACGTTCGACTACTTACAAGTGGTAGGGCGTCTTCGCGCCTGAAGAAGGAAGACAAAATTATTTCGAAATCCCTAGCGCATTTCTTAATTTTATGGTGTTATTAAAAAGGTTTTTTTTTTTTTGCCTTTATTGTACAGGGTGATTTTTTTTAAAGTTGTGAAAGTAAAAACCTATAACGAAAGAACCACTGATCCAAATGACCGGAAATTTCACCAGTATGCTCCCAAAACAATGGGAATTTTTTTTGCATGGTTAAAAAAAACTTAAAATTCCCCCGACAGATGGCGCTGTATATGCAGTAAAGTCGGGAGAGGAGCTTGTGCAAGACACACGCACAGTGGATACTCTTCACTCTGTTGTGGAACATGCGGTTTCACGTTTCCAACTCGTAGTTGAAAACATTGGACAGCACACTGAAAATTGTATGCGTTAGTTGCGCAGTTCTGTACGAATGTTTTACTCCATATTTTTATTTCGTTCTGTTTCTGCAAGTGTTTGCAGTTCCTTTTCCCAATTACTGCATTCTGTATATCAGAAACATACAGAATACAGTAATTGGGAAAAGGAACTGCAAACAACTGGAGAAACAGAACGAAATAGAAATATGGAGTTAAACATTCGTACAGAACTGCGCAACTAACGCATACGATTTTCAGTGTGCTGTCCAATGTTTACAGCTACGAGTTTGAAACGTGAAACCGCATGTTCCACAACAGAGTGAAGAGTATCCACTGTGCGTGTGTCTTGCACAAGCTCCTCTCCCGACTTTACTGCATATACAGCACCATCTGTCGGGGAAATTTTAAGTTTTTTTTAACCATGCAAAAAAAATCCCCATTGCTTAGGGAGCATACTGGTGCAATTTCCGGTCATTTGGATCAGTGGTTCTTTCGTTATAGGGTTTTACTTTCACAACTTTTAAAAAAATCACCCTGTATCACACTAGTTTGTTTAATATTTTAATGTGATTCTACCATTTAGTTTCATTAATTTTATTTAATATCATTTAACAACGTCATGCACAAGTGTAAGAATTTTATTAAATTTACAATAAATACTTATTATATTTTTATTTGAATAAATAAACGAAAAAAATATTTTTTAAAGGAGCAAAAGAAAGTTTTTGTATAACGTGTCTTCGCGTTTTAGTATTTACGTATAAAAATCTGTGGAATATTCACTGCTTTATTTTAAATATTATTTATATTTATTTAGAATAAAGCTTTCTGTTTTTGAACAACATTCCTTTTAATAATTCTTTTATTTTTCGGAATAAAATTTTGAGAAAATACGTTAATGTACTTTAAGAAATATGTTAGACAACGGACAAAGAAGTGCAATAATCAGAATTTTACCATGTAGTTTCATTAATTTTATTTAATATCATTTAACAACTTCATGCTTTAAGACATATGTACAAGTGAAATAATTTCATTAAATTTATTATAAATACTTTTTATAGTTTTATTAGAATAAACAAACAGGACAAAATATTTAAAATGGAGCAAAGAATGTCTTTGTATACGTGTCTTCACGTTTTAAGATTCATGTATAGACATATGTGGGATATTCACTGCTTTATTTTAAATATTATTTATATTTTTGTTAAAATAAATCTTTCAGATTTTGAACAACAGTAATTTTAATATTTCTTTTCTGGTTTGAAATAAATATTTGACAAAATATGTTACTGTAAGTTAAAAAATGCATCAGGCAAAGGACAAAGTAATGAAATAACCAGAGTTCTACAATTTATTTTGAGCAATTTAATTGATATATTTTTGTAATTGTATCTTCATGCTTTATAACAAATGAATAAGGTAAAGCCAGGAGAGATGGCGCGGTCGGAGAGATTGCGCACATAGAAGTTCGGGGGGAATGAGTAGAGTGAGCGTGCAGCGACTTCAGGTAGTTGTGGAACTGAAGTCGTGGAGTGTCTACTTGAAAGTGCACGTTGATTGCTTTGAGCGTCTAAGATAAAGCATTGCTATTTTGTTTTGTTTTCCCAAAGTAAGTGCTTGAATTTTCATAGCTATATAACACCAGTCAGAATTTCTATACAATGTCAGCAGTACAAACTATTTTAAACTTAAACGATTTCTCATAAGCTACTAATCTAGACTAACAGTGTGAACATCAACGGTTCGTTTTAGTAGCGCCTATGTTTAAATAAAAGGCCACGCAATCTCTCCTACCAAAATTGGAGAGTTTGCGCATCTGCTACTTAGGAGAGATGGCGCATTGTTCGCATTAGTTTCCATGCTAGGAGAGATTACGCAGCTTATTGGTAAATTTGCATAAAAATAAAATAAAAATGAAAATGGACTAATTTTAAACGTGTTATCAAGTAACTTAATGTTCTTTTGTAATCTTTCTGGACTTACTTTTTCTGATTTTTTATTTTTTTCCTTTAATTAAATTTTTTTTAATCGTTTTTAAAATTATTTCCTTTTTCTGATTCTTTATTCATTAGTTTGAAATATTCACTCCTAATACAATAATATTTGTTCACAAAAACCTTACAACAATGTAATTTAAGTGCAATTATTATTGTTAATAATTTAATTGTAGTTATTATTAGCAACCATCTCTCCTTACTCATGTGCGCAATCACACCAACCCTGTAAGGACAGATTGTGCAAAACTTTCTTGGTTTTATTACAACTGTTCTGTTAAATTACAACATAACAACAAAATAGCGATGGAAATGCATAGAAAAACAAATGAAGTCAAAATTATTCATGGATAGTTTAGCAAAAAATTAATATTTAGATTTTTTATTGTAATTCTTTTGAATTGTGTGCAGACTCTCCTAGCTTTACCTTAAGTGAACGAATTGCATTACTATTTTTTTTTTTTTTTTTTTTTTTTTTTTTTTTTACTGATCCAGGCGTCCCACTGGTCTTCCTTCTGAGTACCAATATTGAATACTACTATTTCTCTTGCAATTGTTGTTGAAACCTATCACGAACTTTATTGTTTGAAAATAGTGATATTCCAGTGGGATCCGCTTATTGTATTTCCATTAAAATAAAAAACAGTCAAACTTTTAAAATGGAGCAAAATAATATATTTGTGTAACTTCTTTTCATGTTTCAGTATTTCTGTATAGAAAACTACGGGATGCTCACTGCTTTATTTTAAATATTATTTATATTTTTATTAGAATAAAGGTTAGAATTGTAAAAAAAAATATATTATTCTTTATCTTTTTCAGTGGCCTTATAGTTTTTCCCAGCGGTGTAACACCCAAACATTAAAACACATCTCAATCTTTTTGGGGACACTGTACATTTTATCACTGACGTTATGGTAAAATTGTTAAAATTTTAAGTCACAACTTAGCAGTAATATTTTTGGCTGAAAAATCTAATCTGTCGGCGTTCTTGGAATCGGAGCTGTGCTGGCCAAGCCGAGTGGCTCAGTAAAATTCAGGGTTTTCCTTGAATGAAAGAGAGAACTCGCGGTCACTTTTCACTAAAATGTCCTCTCTTAACACATTAATGACAGGAGACGCATATTCCCGTCTTTTGGAGGTGTAATTCCGACCACGGGTGGTATACTTTTGCATTTTATCTGTTACATAATTTCTCAGAAAACATACACAAAATTCGCATTTTTACAATTCATTATACGTATTATATTATATTTACTAATACTTCGAATTGTAAAAAATTATGACTCTTTACCCTTTTTTTAGTGGCCTTATAATTTTTGGCAGCGGTGTAACAGGCAAATATTTAAAACACATCTCAATCTTTTTTGGGACATTTTGTACATTTTATCACTGACGTTAGGGTAAAATTGTTAAAATTTTAAGTCACAACTTAGCAGTAATATTTTTGGCTGAAAAATCTTATCTGTCGACGTTCTTGGAATTGGAGCTGTGCTAGCCAAGTCGAGTGGCTTGGCTAGCCCATAGCCATAATGCCCATAATGCCCATAGGCGGGACTTCCTGTTTAAAAGACTAGAATTAGCCGTCACCAATGTGTTAGACTCATCTTTCCATAGAAATTCGGCCAACATTGTTCGATGAATGGCTAATCAACCCAACGCTATACAATTTTTTTTATCTTCAGTCATCCAAAAAAAGTTTATTTGACATTAACACTAGAACCGTGGGAAATTTTACTCAAATTTTATAAAAATATTTCACACCAGAAATTTTATTTAAAACTATTTAAGTCATTTTTTAAAATTATTTTTTGGTATCATATATTTAACTTATTTTATGAAACAATTTCTGGTGCGAATTAACATCTACTCGTTTGGTACGGCTCAAAGTGATCCATCATCGCGGTTCTAGTGTTAAAAATAAGTAATATTTCAATTTTTTAACTTTTTTAGGCTTTGATTTTTAAAGGTATTGAAAAAATGCACTTAGCTAGACTTATAAATTTTCAGATTTTAGTAAGTCAATATTCTGTTTCCTTCTTTTTACTTGCAAAAAAAGTCAGTCAAAAGTGAAGACAGAAGAAAATGATCAGTATTTAAAAAATAATAGGATCATATTAAGAACTTTCCACGATTTACATTCATTATCTTAATATGCATGATTGCTTTGTATAATGACGGCTGCATATTATGATTTTTATTTGTGAAAGGTTTCTGTCTTATCATTAAGAGTAATATTTTAGCATTATTAAAAGGGATACCAGTGTAAAAATTTCACAAAAAAACTATCATAGAAAAAAAATCAATGTTCTTTTCCGTTTTCAACACCGCCTTTCACAGCACTTAATTAAAATGAATCGCTCTTGAACTGGCTTTTGTTTGCGTCGTCTGCCGAAGCATCAATACCTCTTAGAAATCTTATAAATGCGTTTCGTTTACAATGCTGTTTTTTAAATTGGTGGACATTGTAGGGTACTTAGTAATTAAGCTATTGACTTCACATTTGGATTGAAGCTACATGAAACATGTACTTATCTGGTGAACCATTAAATTTTTCTTTATAAGTCTTTTTCCATTTCTTTACAAACTTGGCTTCTTAGGAAATATTTTTCATTTTTTCCCCACAATTTCATTTTAAAACTTAAAAAATAATAATATACGTTTTTGTGAAAATTAATTTCTGTCAGATTAATTTTTAAATTTCTGCAGAATTTTCTCTAGATTTCTGCATTTATTAAAAAATGCAAAAAAAGGGTGTATTTGACATTAAAAATAAGTAATATTTAAATTTTTAACTTTTTTAGGCTTTGATTTTTAAAGGAATCGAAAAATTACAGTAAGCTAGACTTATAACTTTACAGTTTTTATTAAGTAAACATTCTGTTTCCTTCTTTTTTCTTGCAGAAAAAGTCGGTCGAAATTGAAGACAGAGCAAAATACTTTTTTTTTTTTTTTTTTAATAGGATCATATTAAGAACTTTCAACGATTTGACGGCTGCATATTATGATTTTTATTTGTGAAATGTGTCTGTCTTATGATTCAGAGTAATAATATTTTAGAATTATTAAAAAGGATATGTCAGTGTAAAAATTACAAAAAAAAAAAAAAAAAAAAAAAAAAAAAAAAAATCTATGTACCTTTTCCGTTTTCAACACCTTCTTTCCCAGCCTTTAATTAAAATGAATCGCTCTTCTACTGGCTTTTGTTTGCGTCGTCTGCCAAAGCATCAATACCTCTTGGAAATCTTATAAATGCGTTTCGTTTACAATGCTATTTTTTAAATTGGTGGACATTGTAGGGTACATAGTAATTAAGCTATTGACTTCACATTTGGAGTGAAGCTACATGAGGCATGTACTTATTTGGTAAACCATTAAATTTGTCTGTATAATTCCCATTTCTTTACATACGTAGTTTCTAAAGAAATATTTTTCATTTTTCCCCAAAATTTAATTTAAAAATTTTAAAAATAATAGTATACATTTTAGTGAAAATTAATTTCTGCCAGATTAATATTTTAATTTCTGCAGATTTTTTCCAGATTTCTGCATTTATTAAAAAATGCAAAAAAAGTTTATTTGACATTAAAAATAAGTAATATTTCAATTTTTACCTTTTTTTTTTTGCATTGATTTTTAAAGGAATCGAAAAATTACACTAAGCTAGACTTATAAGTTTACAGTTTTTATTAAGTAAACATTCTCTTTCCTTCTTTTTTCTTGCAGAAAAAGTCGGTCGAAATTAAAGCCAAAACAAAATACTTTTTTTTTTTTTTTTTTTTTTAAGTAATAGGATCATATTAAGAACTTTCCACGATTTGACGGTTGCATATTATGATTTTTATTTATGAAATGTTTCTGTCTTATGAATAAGAGTAATAATATTTTAGAATTATTAAAAAGGATGTGTCAGTGTAAGATTTTCAAAAAAAAAAAAAAAAACGCATAAAAAAAATCTATGTTCTTTTTCCGTTTTCAACACCGTCTTTCCCAGCCCTTAATTAAAATGAATCACTCTTCGACTGGCTTTTATTTGCGTCGTCTGCCGAAGCATCAATACCTCTTGGAAATCTTATAAATGCGTTTCGTTTACAATGCTGTTTTTTAAATTGGTGGACATTTGTAGGGTACTTAGTAATTAAGCTATTCACTTCACATTTGGAGTGAAGCTACATAGAAATATTTTTCATTTTTCCCCAAAATTTCATTTTAAAATTTAAAAAATAATAGTATACATTTGAGTGAAAATTAATTTCTGCCAGATTAATTTTTAAATTTCTGCAGATTTTTTTTTCCAGATTTCTGTATTTATTAAAAAATGCAAAAAAAAAGTTTATTTGACATTAAAAATAAGTAATATTTCAATTTTTAACTTTTTTAGGCTTTGATTTTTAAAGGAATTGAAAAATTATATTTAGCTAGACTTATAAGTTTACAGTTTTTAGTAAGTCAACATTCTGTGTCCTTCTTTTTTCTTGCAGACAAAGTCGGTCGAAATTGAAGGCAGAACAAAATTCTCAATTATTATTATTATTTAAATAATAGGATCATATTAAGAACTTTCCGCGATTTGATGGCTGCACATTATGATTTTTATTTGTGAACTGTTTCTGTAGTATTATTAAGAGTAATAATATTTTAGAATTATTAAAAGAAATGTCAGTGTAAAAAAAAAAAAAAAAAACTATGCTTCTTTCCGTTTTCAACAGCGCTTAATTAAAATGAATCGCTCTTCTATACTGGCTTTTGTTTGCGTCGTATGCCGAAGCATCAATACCTCTTGGAAATATTATAAATGCGTTTCGTTTACAGTGCTGTTTTTTTTCATTGGACATTGTAGGGTACTTAGTAATTAAGCTATTGGCTTTGCATTTGTTGTGAAGCTACATGAGACATGTACTTATCTGGTGAACCATTAAATTTTCTTTATAATTCCCATTTCTTTACAAACGTGGCTTGTAAGGAAGTATTTTGCTTTTTTCCCCAAAATTTTATTTTAAAATTAAAACAAGAACGAAAAATGGTGCATCAAGGATAGATTATGCAACACTTCCAAAATACTTTTTCAAATCTTTACCGTTTGATAAGGTAAAAAATGATGTCTAAATAAACAACTTGAAAAATGCATAACACATTTTAAAAGCCAATTTCAAAAATTATCTACAATATTCCGAAAAATAATTATTATTTTTACTTTATTTTTTTGTGCAGCTCTGTATATCATCTACAGATTTATATATATACTATACATAGCATTCAAAAATTTAGTTTCAATGGTAAGCTTCTTGTTATGCACCTTAGTGATATATATCAATTTCAATATGTTTGAAATAGTGTAACATCATTAAAATAAACCGCAACTGATTTTTCCCGTAGACCGTAATGCAACGGAATTTTTTGAGTGTCCCTGTACACGGCCAGACTTCATCTTATAGCGGCCATAGCAATTCTTAAAATCCCAATGTAATTTAAGGAAACAGTTGTAGTAGCTGTTTGCCGAGAGAGGGCGCTACTCAACCTCCTCAAATTCCGCGATTTTAGACGGAGAGATACGTTTCTTTATGTTATTCCTGTCACAATTTATTTAAAAAAACAGCACTTTTTAGCACTTTTCAGGGAATACTGAAATATAGGTAGTTACTGTTACTGCATTAATTAATTTTGTAGCTGTTAAAGTTTTCAGGAACGTTTATTATTTTTTTTCGTTATGGTTTACTGTTGTGTACCATCATACTGCAAATCCTCAAGTAGAGGAAAGGGTGAAGATAAAGTTAATTTCCATGAATTTCCCAGTAATCTCAATTTACAAGAGAAATGGGTAAAAAATATTTCAAGAGATTTTATTGTGAAGGACAAATAAGTTCTTTGCAATAAACGTTTTACAGCAGAAGATTTCTGTGCCTGGTAAAAAACGCAGATATTTAAAGAAAATTATTTTTCTTTTTTGGCAATTAAAACATTTCAATTAAGGTTATATATAGTTTATATTATATATAGTTTAACCTAATATCACTAGAGTTTTTAAAGTTAATATTTAATTCTGCAGTAATTATAAATGTTTTTCATTTTAATTGATTGTTGGCTTACATCAATTTACTGCAGGTAAATAATTATTATAACGGATAAATAATTATTAATATAGAAATATGATCGGGATTCAACATTTTAATTGTCCTAGTTATCTGAAGCAAGCTGTACTTTTTTCCAATTTGCTTTTAAAAATATTAATAAATTTATATTTACAATCACAATGGATCTTTTCACTGTGCCACTACCATAATATTTTATTATTTTATATTGTTCTCTCCCATCGAGTTTAGTTGCTGAATGAAAGAGGTAAAAAAATGGTGTATTTTAATTTAAGAATAAAGTTTAGTGTATGTTTATGAGCTATAACAATAATGGCTGAATAGTATTTGTTCTAAATGTACATATTTATCGTTATTTCCCCACCGAATTAAAATAAATAATTCTATGCCTTCAATATTATGTGTTTTATTTTATAACGATCCGTTGTTACCGTAAACATGCTCCACAGTCATTACCAATTCCCGTTTTTGTCGTAAAACATTATTTGTATGTAAATAAAAATATTTTGCATTGGTTTTTTAACACCTATTGTCAGTTTTTAACTTATTTCCTATTAAAAAACAATCTGTAATATAACAGTGCTGGGCATGATAGCGGGTTTTGCTGCGTTCTAGCACACGTACAGTACAAATTTTGAGGAGGGTATGTGGCGCCCTCTCACTAGTTCCTGAGTTAGGAAGTGTTTCCCTGAAATCCTTGGAATTGAATATGCCGCTAAGCAAGAGCGCATGAAATCTGGTCGTGCCCTGTAAAAGAACTACACTTTATTTTCATTACCGAACAGGCCATATTATACCTCAACATATATCAATTGCATGACAATCCAAGTATATTTACGCGAGTTTGAGCACAGACGGACAGACAAACATAATCCATAAACACTTTTCCGATACTATGTTGAAAAGCGTAAAAAAAAAAAAAAATAATATAAATGTTTGCGAAAAGTAATGCTTTTTCAGATTTTCTTCGTTCATTACAAATTTTTAAGCTCTGATTTGTTTGTTTCAGAACAGCCGTTACCAAGAAGAATTGCCCACCAATCAAAATTGTCCTGTGGTAGAATATTTTTTGAACTATAAATATTTTTTTATTCAAAGCTTCCTCATATATTAGATTAATTTTATTTTTGCGAAGTTTGTTGTATAAATTTTGTCTAATCTAATGATAATTTCCGTTCTAAAATAAATTGTCTTTTCCCCAAAAAAACCTACAAAAGAAATCTTAATTTAACGGTCGTTACACCGACATATCCCCATAAGCATACTTTATTAGGAATGACTTATTAGTTACGCAACGCTTTATATTTTGTCAGGTATGGGAAATGCCAAAGACAGGTATTTTTTGTGAGAAGGGAATTTTTTTTTTTTTTTTTTTTTTTTTTGGTTTTTAGGGTTCAGTACTTATAAAGTAAAAACGGAATCATTATAAGATCACTCATGTCTCTGTATGTCCGTCTGTTAGAGCCCTTTTTCTCGTAAACTATGGAACGTGGAAAGTTCAAACTTGGACAGTTATAAAGCATATTGATCCACATATTTCCAGATTATTAGACATTCACAAATATGTTTATAAAAAATTTATGGGAGCTAATTAAGTTACTTAAAAAAAAATTTTCGTTTGATATATCGTGAAGGTATCGTGTGAAAAATATCGTAACACCGAAGTCAAATATATAGATTTTTTTAATTTTATGTATTATATTTTCAGAGATATCGTCTGAAATACACTGCAAAAAAAGTCCCCCCCCCCTCCTCTATTTCCAAATCTATGTAAACTAAAAATATGAAACTAGTCGTTGGGGGCCACCGTAATACTTACCCATCATGGATATACATAATATAAAATATGAAAATAAAATATGTGTAAACTATTATGTTTTACATTACAATGTATTTACAATGTATTACAATGTATTTACATTGCAATTCGAATAAAATCGTAGCTTGATGACGTCCTAAAATTTAAATGCTCTATTACCCGAATTGCGTAAAAGAAACATCCTTATAACTCCAAAATTGATAATCATATTAACTAACGGTTTACTGCGTCGGATTAAGCGTCTCATTTCCAGTTAAAATATATCTTTGAATTGAAATTTGAATGAAATACAGGGTCATGAAAAATCGAAGAGTGTGGAAAATGGGATTACAAATATCTCGGCAACTAATTATCCGATCGACTTCATTCTTTATGCAAAATTTATGTTTTTTAATTGTCTTTTATATTCACTACTTACAATAAACAATTTTGAAAAATTTTATATACCTTTTATCAGAAGGAATAATTCGAGAGTCCGAAAAACATAGTTTCGGATAATCGAAGTTACTGAAATCCAATAAGCTTCTTTCCATTATTACATACTAAGTACATAAAAAATTTCAAGTCTCTATCTCAATTTGTTCGAGAGATAGAGAGTTTACAGACACACAGAAACACAGACAGCCGGACGGCAATTTAAAAAAAAAAAAAAAAAAATGTTTTTTGGAATCTACAGTGTCTGAAACGTGTAAATCCGCCAATTTTTCTTTTCGATTTTCAAAACGATTACCAGACTTACCCTATGCTACGTATGATGGGTAAGTAATAATTAGGGGTAGTAGGAGTTTATTTAAACCTTGCAGGAAAAGGATAACGATTTTCCTAGGTCACATCGTTCTTGACAAAACGCATACTTTCGTTACACAGAAATTTTACTTTTCGGGAGATCAGTGAGTGGCGCTCAAGGTACTTTATCGACGCAGAATCATCCAAGGATAGTTGATAATGACTTTCGAAAAAAATTGTCGGTAATTAGCCGAGATATTAATTAAGTTACTTGAAAAAAAATATATATATGTGTGTGTCGTCTAGGGTATTGTTCGAAAGATCGTGTAACACTGAACTAAAAATTTTACTTTTTTTTAAATTTTAGGTATTATATTTTAAGGGATATCTTTGAAAGTGTACTTCATAAATAAATCCCCCCCCCCCCGTCCTATTTCCGAATCTACTGAAACTGAAGCTTAAATTATGAAAAAAAAAATAATGGTTGTAGGAGTTTTTTTTTTTATTAATAAATGGTAATTAATAAATTAATGTACGGAACCCTTTGAGCGCGAGTTATACTCGCACTTGACCCATTTATTTATTTACTTATTCATTATTATTATTATTATTGTTGTTGTTGTTGTTGCTGTTGCTAATAAAACATTGTGTAGGCTACTATTATGAATTTGCAACATAATTTTTGAACATTAAATACATTTGTTCTGAATTTAAATAGAGTGCACTCAGAAAAGGGAATTGATTAAAACTACAAAACATGTTTTGTTGAGTACATTTTGGTTGTTTTAGCAAAATTCAAGTAAAATTGAACCATTTTACTCCAATTAACAAAACATTTTTTGCTGACGATACAAAAATTTTTTTTTTTGGAATTGATAAAAAAAAAAAAAAAAAAAAATTGTTGATTCAAACAAAATTTCCATTGACCTATATTTAAACAAAAAGTTTTGTTTAAATATAGGTCAATGGAAATTTTGTTTGAATCAACAAAAAAATTTTTTTTTTGCAATTCCAAAAAAAAAAAGAATTCTATCGTGTAGCAAAAAATGTTTTGTTAATTGGAGTAAAATGGTTCAATTTTACTTGAATTTTGCTAAAACAACCAAAATGTACTCAACAAAACAAGTTTTGTAGTTTTAATCAATTCCTTTTTCTGTGTGTGAGAAAAAGATTTTTATAGATGCAGCTTTATAGGATCGTGATAAGTAATATACATAACTGCCAACTGCTACAATTTGTTGGCACCACTCTGCACGAATAGTAATCGTTAACTTATTTAATCACAGAATTCTGAAATTAAATAAAGCGCAGATTACTATTCGGAAATAAGTGATAAAAACATCATAGTAGTTGGTAACAATGGTGATATGTAAACAATGAAAACCTAATGTATTTTAATAGCCTAATGTCTTTTTTATTGTTATAATAAAAAAATACTACATAGAAAAACAATGCACTTTAAGATTTTCATTCTGATTGCTGAAAATCTGGCACAGACGATTTTCGAAAAATACCATTTTAAATTATTTTTTCCTAAATGAAATTTGTTTTTTGCAGTTAAACTATTGGTATAATAGGAAAAAATGTATTGATATTTTTTTATTAATTAAAAGTAAAGTATGCAATTTTATTTTATTTTTTATAATCAAGCTCTTTTTTAATTTGTATAACACATTTTAACTTTGATTCAAATTGAATCATTTTTTATAAATATAGCAGGGCTCCCACTGGTCCATTTTTCCAATAGCAGTATTTTCGAAGAAAAATTTTCCTGGTAGGCTTTTACAACATTTAAAAGATCCTTCGGGGTAGGTTTCTACAAAATTTTCAAGAGAAATCTAAAAAAAGAAAATTATTCTTTGAAAAATGTGGTATTCAAAATTTGGATCGACTGACAGCCCTGACTGTCACTCGGCATTTACAGCATTTTCAATGTAACTGGTGTTTATTATTTTCAGTTAAATTAATAAAATGATATTTTTCACCGTGAGAAAGCTGGTTTCACATAGTAATTATAACAACTAAAATTTATTTTAAAGGAGTAAAATTTCCAGATTATATACTACACAACACATATTTCTTTAACTCTCTCCCTTATCAGCAGATTAACATTGGCCTTATTTAGGCTAATATTGTATTTATTTTATTGACAACATGTTGGGAATATATACAATACAATTTCGCAATATTACTTAAATGTTAGCAGGTCATTGGAAATATTTCAAATTTAATACATTCCATTAATAATAATGTCGAGATGTTTCATAACGCTATTCTAACATTACTTATTTTCATTTTTCGTGGTAGATTTTTACAGCACTTTCAATAATCATCGGGGTATGTTTTTGCAAAATTTTCAAGAGAAAGCGGAAAAAGAAAATTATTCTTTGAAAAAAAGTGGTATTCAAAAATCAGAACGAGTGAGAAACCTGTTGTTGTAGTGTTTATTAATTTCAATTGAATGAGTAAAATGATGGTTTTCACTGTGAGAATTCTGGTTTCACAGGAGTTAGGAGTGAGCTGGATAGGGAGGCCTGCCAAATGACTTAAGCATTCACAAGCCCCGTTCAGAAGAGTTGGTCTTTTAATTTTGAACCCATTCCAGATGAGAGACCTGCACCTGGATTGGCACCCCCAGGGGTAACGCTTATTCTAAACTTGGAGGACATTGAAGCCACGCACAGATTTTACGTACAACTGCTCCCATTAACGTACATGGTCCCACAGCAGCATAATTTCCGTCTCCACCGCCGATCGACGATTGGGATTTTTACGCTTTCTGATTATTTGTAAAATCAAACGCTTTTTAAGTCATTTCCGGTATTTTGTAGTATTATGAAGATATAAGAAGATGTGATATAAGAAATTAATATACATTATTAGATTATATAGAAATATTAGATTATATAGAGATTAGATTATATAGAAATTAATTAGATTATATTACTATAATATTTATTATATTACAGTTATAAATTAATTAGATTATATAGAAATTAATAGATATTATATAAGAAACCATGTTCAACCAGGAATGACTGAAGAAGCGTTCGGTTTAACAACTAATCATAAAGCATGATAATCGCAATCGTCTATCCGCGGTGGACAGGGAAATTATGCCCGATCCGATCAACGGCAGTCGAGAGAGGTTGTCACCCTCCCAAGCACTGACCACGGTCGATGATGCTTCTTCACTTTCAGTGATCTTACGGGAACCGAGCTTATTCGTCCACGCCACTGCGGGACATACTGGTTTCACATAGTAATTATAACAACCAAAGTTTATTTTAAACAAGAACGAAAAATCATGCGTCAAGCATAGATTATGAAATACTTTCCAACACAGCCAGAAAACTGTAACGAAACTTCACCGTCAAATAAGATGAAAGAAGATACGTAAGTAAACAGTTTAGAAAACATATACCACATGGAAAAGTACAGTTTTCAAAATTACCTTCCAGTGTCAAAAAAGTAGTCTAATTATTTTGTTCAATAGATGTGGATATACAGCATGATAATATTTAGTTCTATTAGAACATTCACATTTAGCAATTTTCCCCAATCGTTAGAAATGCACTCGAAATATTTTGTACAGCTCTGTATATTATCTGAAGACTTTTGTACATACCACATATTAAGCAAAAAGGCAACTTAAAACTTAACTTTTTCTGAAGATAAAGGATAGGCTTTCAGATTCGTGGTTGACTACGGGATTACCCTGAATTTAAGTAAACATTCCTTTTAAAATGTGTTTGTGGAAATGTTACTTCATTTTTTACAACGAAATATTAGTTTAAATGAATTTTCAGGCCAAATTTTTATAACTTTTACATGCTCTAAATACTTTTGACAATTTTAGCTGAAATATCATTAAATAACTTTACATAAAATTCTTTTATTATAGAAAGATAGAAAATTAAATCCTTTGAAATTTTATGCCTTATATAGCGTATTCAAGTTAAAAATAGATATGCACACACATAATTAAGGATATGGACACGCATTTCTAGATACATTCACAATGTCCACAAATAGACACACACATACATAATAAACATAATCTGATTAAATAGGTGAACGGTTTTCATATAAAAATTCTAATTTCCTCTAAGGCGGAATCAATCCGGACCGAGAAAACTTTCTGTCGTAGAGATTATTCGGCCTTAGACAAACTTTACTCTATGTCTAATGGATTCGCTGAAACTTAAAAGTATTTCCGAGTTAGACAGATTTTAATAGCTTACACAAGAGGTTTACTGTAGTTTAGAGATAAAAGACGTGACATGTGTTACGTAAGAATCGAAAATTCCTGCATCAGTTAGAAATACAAAGGATCGTATCTATGATCTTGTAGTCTTTACTGTATCCATTAAACGCTTGTAAACGCTTAGCAGAAATATCAGTAATAACAATTTTTATTTGAAAACCAGATTCTATTTTTTAAAAAGGAAAAGAAAAGAGAAGAAGAAAAGAAGAAAAAAAGTAGAATTTAATTGTTTAAAATGGTTGGTTCGTTAAGTATTATTGTCACAAAGTCCCCAATTGGACATACCGTGCCAAACACATGTCGCTTCAGATGTGATGTTTAATATAACTTATTCAAGCTAAAATATAGATACGTATATCGTTTAGTTACGTTTATGGACGTCCATTTCCTAGACAAATTTTTATAAGGGTACTCTAGTGGACGACGGAGTTTCAGTTTTTGCGCGCGATCGTGGTGTCCTGAATCCTACCATTTATGCGTGAATCAGACCTATTCTGTCATTTCTTTACGTTTTTCGAAGTACATAATATCCCTGAGAATATAATTGTCACTGTTATTTTTGCAATTATATGTTAATTAGGTAACTGTGGTTGGGTAGTAGCTATATGTAGTGCAGTAGTAGATGGGATCAATGGATTTGGAAGGAGTTCTCCCAGGTTTAGTTAGTTCTGTAGTGCAGTTGAGCCACGTGTTGACTTCGAGTAGAGTTTCCGATTAGCAGTTTGCATAGATTCTTCGGCAGTGAGTTTTACCAATTTAGTAAAAAGTTGAGCTTTTTACTTGAATAAAAAGCCATCGGAATCCACGGGATTCCATTTATAGTGATATTATTTGCTAAAGTAAATGTCACAGGCTCATGTAAAAGGAACAGTAAAGTCATTTGAAGCCGAGTTAAGTGAGTTAAATTTAACAAGTTTTGGGAAAGGATTCCCCCCCCCCCTCAAACTTTCCTAAAGTGATATTTTTCTAATCGTCGGTATTCAATCTACCCGCTCCACTGCTAATTTCCCTGTTTACTGCTATAATAAAATGTTGTGTTTTTGTTAAATCTGTGTCATGGCATCCTTTCAAATAGACATCCCAAAGGGCACGTCACAACATATATAGCCACACTCTGGTTAAATAAGAGAACACTTTTCAAATAAAAATTGTTATAGTCAGAGTTGAAACAAAGTGTTGAAAGTTGAAGCAGCTTATAGATAAGATTCGAAAATTTCTGCGTCAATAAGAAACACAAAGGATCTGATGTAGTTTTTAATATATGCACGAAATGCGTTTATGGGATGATATAATTCTTTCAAGCTATAGACACACATTCCTTGGTTTTACGTATATGGGCACCGTAGCTGCCAACTTTTACGGTTTTTGACTGTCATTGTTTCCAAATAGTAATCTTCACTATATTTAATGTTTTACTGCGATTAAATATGGTAAATATTGCTTTTCAGAAACAGTGGTTACAAAAAAGCGTAAATGTTGGCTGCTGTGGGACACCCATTTCTATTTTCTACACATAAAGAGAAATAATGGATACAAATAGATACACACATATGTAGACACACTTTGGTTAAATAAGTAAAAGCTTTTTATTTAAGAATTCTTATAGTTAGAGATGAAAGACGTGACACCTTATACGTAAGATTCGAAAATTTCAGCGTCAATAAGAAACGCAGGGGATCAAATCAATGATATCGTAGTTTTAATGTGTGCATGAAATACGTTTAAAGATTTAGCAGAAATATCGGTATTAATACTGATTATTACAAATTTCATTTTAAAACATGATTTTACAGAAAAGTATAAATTTCATTCATTTCATATGGGATGATATAATCTTTTCAAGCTAAATTATAGACACACATTCTTTAGTTACGTTTGTGGACACCGTGGCTGCCAATTTTTACGCTTTTTAATTGCCACTATTTCCGAATAGTAATTTTTACTATATTTAATCTCATGTTTTACTGCGATTAAATAAAGTAAATATTACTATTCGGAAATAGCGGTAACAAAAAAGCTATGAGACACCCATTTCTACACACAGAGAGACAATGTATACAAATAGATACACACATTTATAGACACACTTTGGTTAAATAAGTAACACATGGGCTGATAAGTTCCCGGTCTAATAAAGAAAACACAACTTTTTTACAAAACTTTATAACTTTATAACTTTAATAAATAACATAACTTTAATAATAAATAATAATAATTTAATAATAATAATAATAATTTAATAATAATAATAATAATTTAATAATAATAATTTAATAAATAAATAGTAATAATAGTTTAATAATAAATAACATAATTTTATAACGAAAAAGCTCCAAACAGTGCCCAGAATCATCGACACGTTGTTGTTTTTGGTGAAAAGTCAACATGCGCTGCACCCACTTTGACAACAGCTTTTTCATAGACAAATGTTCATTCAAAATAAAACCTACACGTTCCTTGGATATATTCAGAGTCTGAGCTATCTCCTGAAACTTAACTTTGTGGTTCCCCAAAACGATTTTGTGGACTTTTTTTTATGTTTTCCGGAGTATTCACCTCTTTTGCGTGGTGCATTACTGGTGTCCGTACGACCACGTTTAAATTCAGCAAACCAGTCAATAATGGTTGATTTACCTGGTGCAGTGTCCGGATAACGCTTATCAAGCCAATCTTTTGTTTGAACGGTGTTTTTTTCCCATCAAATAACAATTATTGAAATTCTTGTTCATTCATTTTTTTTATCAACGAAGTCGTTCAACTAAAACCACTCTAACGTTATATCCACACGGCGAATCGTCATAACATTTTTTCTGCTACCTTTTAAAGGTTAGTATTTACTGAAAAAAGCATCGGTTCAGCGATTGCAACGCCATCTGTGTGCCAGACCAGGAACTTTTCAGCCCATGTGTTAAAAGCTTTTTATATAAGAATTGTTATAGTTAGAGATGAAAGACGTACACCTTATACGTAAGAATAGAAAATTCCTGTGTCGATAAGAAACACAGGGGATCAAATCAATGACGCCGTAGTTTTTAATATGTGTACGAAATGCGTTTAAAGATTTTGCAGGAATATCAGTTATTACTGACTATTACAAATTTCATTTTAAATCTTGATTTTACAGAAAAGGATAAATTTCAACCGTTTCATATAAGATGATATAATCCTTTCAAGCTAAATTATAGACACGCACTCTTTAGTTACGTATATGAGCACCGTGGCTGCCAACTTGTACGCTTTTTGTTTGCCACTATTGCCGAATAGTAATCTTCCCTATGTTTAATCCTATATTTCACTGCGATTAAATAAGTTAAATATTACTATTCTGTAACAGTGGTAACAAACAAAGCTATGAGACACCCATTTCTACTCACATAGAGAAATAATGGATACAAATAGATACACACATATATAGACACACTTTGGTTAAATAAGTGAAAGCTTTTTATATAAGAATTCTTATAGTTAGAGATGAAAGACGTGACACCTTATACGTAAGAGTAGAAAATTCCTGTGTCAATAAGAAACACAAAGGATCAAATCGATGATGTTGTAGTTTTTTTCTTTTTTTTACGTTGTAGATGAGGGATGAAGGTGTATTCGAGATCGGTGTTTCAAAAGGGAGATAAAACACGAAAATTTCCGCGGAATTGTTCTTGTTATCCTATCCACATAGTTTTATCCACTAAATGTAATCGCTTCTCTAACGTACCGAAAAGAATTTTTCTTTTAATTCATTTCAATAAATGTGAGAAAACAATATAAACGTTTCCTAATTCTACTTTTATTTTAAAATCGTATTTTATAGGTTTGATTCAAGGTATTTTAAGTTATATTTCCTTTTATAAGCAGATTCTAATATAATAAAGGAGCAATTGACTGAAAATGATTTTCTAAGTTTCGTGATATTTCATGTCTATTTAAATGAATTAATAGTGTCTTTAAATGAATAAGCGGGTATTTATACATTTAAAATGACTATTTCATTTATCATAATTTTCTAATGTTTATTTCAATAAATGCCATTGCATTACTGTGGCTCTCTTTTAAAAGATATTCCTTCAAGTGTTTAATTTGAAAGTTTTTTTCAAAAAAATGCCAAATTTAAACTTTCTTTTTTTTTCGGTAACACATTAAAAGAATGAAACTTTTTATTAGTTTAATTGATTTCTCTTATGAAATGAATACTTTAATTTTAGGCATTTCTGAGGCGTTTTAAGAAACTAATGTTAATGCAGTTTGCGTTATTTCACAGTTTATCTGTCCATTTGTTCGTGCTCTAATTCACGTAAATATGCCCGGGTTACGATGTTATTTATATATGTTATTGAAGTTATTGAGGTGTTAAAAATGAAGTGCGTAGCATTCATAGTTCGTTTACAGGGGTACTAAAAAGAATTCCGTTACATTATGGCCTATGGGGAAAAATCGTCTGCAGTGTATTTTCATGATGTTACACTATTTCAAACATACTGAAATTAATATACATCACTGAGGTGCAAGACAAGATTTTTACGATTGAATATGGTGCTCAGAACAATTATCGTTCATTTACAGGGATACACAAAGAACATGCAACTAAGTTTTTGCACATTACTTGGCTATGCGTTTCCTACACTATTAAAAATTTGCAGCAAACTGTCCAGCCATTTGACCGTTTTTATAGAAAACGGTTACATAACCATAATTTAACTCAATTCTGACCATATTATTGCTTATATTGTGCACACAATCTAGTTAAATTACGGTCCTATAACTTTTTTCTATAAAAACGGTCGAATGACTGGATAGTTTGGCTGCAAATTTTTAGCAGTGTAACTGAACTAATTTTTTGTACACTATGTAGTATATATTCAAATCTACGAATCATATACAGCAGGATTGCACAACATAATTCAGATATTTTTCAGATTATAGATGGTAATTGCGGAAATTGGGTTTTCAAATGTGTTATGCGTTTTCCAAACTGTGTGTACTGAGACACCATCTTTCACCTTATCAAACGGAAGCTTTATTACGGTATTTTGAATGTGTTGAAATGTGTTTCATAATCTATGCTTCATGCATGATTTTTCTATCTTGTTAGTTTTAAAATGCAAATATTCATAAATCTAATTTATCAAACTCAGCCTCTCTGTTAAACTTATTTTCTCAAGTGTTTCAAACAAATGCATTCTTTTCTGAAAAATCATTAAAAAAATAATAGTCTTTCAAAATATACGATGAGTTTTAAAATCAAATTTTCATACATATTCAATCACAAGTACTATATGCTGTTGCCTCTCGTTTGCTTCAAAAGGCCCTTTCACGCTGCCAGTAGGGTTATTTTCAAGACTGAACGGAATCCACAATTGTAACCGACGGGCAGAACATTTGCCGAGTAATCTCTACTGAGGCTTTTATAAAGTTTTGTACAGCCTGAGAACTGTGAACAACAATTTTTAGAGCGCCCTGATTGGTGAAATTAGAGCTGATATCAATCGTAAGCGATCTCGTCAGGATTGGGCTCAAATTTTATACCAATCTTCAGGCTAGGGCTGAAAGTGAAAATTTTATTTATTCACAAATTGAAAGATAAGAAGAAAACTTGCTATTTGAGAAGTATAAAGGTAGTCCAAATTTCTTAAAGTGTTTTACAATCCTTTAAAAATTAGTTTGAAATAAAATATTGTTATTGATGGAATTTAAGGAGAAATATTCTGTCTAATTCTGAAGTCGTTGCATGGTCAGTGTTAGTAAAACAAAGAAGCCGGCCGTGTTATATCCCTTGTCTATCCTCGCTAGAGTCCTGCATTGGTTCAGGTCATGTTGAGGCTAATTTTTCTCGTTGGGTGTCAAGATGACTTTAAATGTCTCGTGTTTGGGTAGGTTTGATTTTAAATGTATTGGATTCAGATCGGTTTCGTTCCAGGTTTTGACTCTTTCGAGTCGGGTTCGGGTCGACCCGATTTTTGAAAAGAAACGACTGAATATTTTTAAAATAAAAAAACTATATATTTGAAGATTAATGAGTGTATATGTGTTCATTTTTCTACAAAAAAGAAAAATATATATTAGCGATATAATTGTAGACTATTTATCCATAATTCTATTTAAAATATGAATTAATTTTCGTTCATTTTGGCTTCGATTGGGGTTCAGGTTTGACTATTTCGGGTTCGGGCTGAAGTGTATCGAATTTGAGTCATGTTGACTTTAAGCAGAAATTTCGAGTTCGGGTCGGGTTGTACCAGACCTGTGCCGGATTCTAATTCCCGCTTTCTGTTGGAAGTCTTTTTACACAATTACTGGAAACAGAACATGTCTTTGTGCCATAGTTGTATAAATGATATTTTAAAAGAATAAGCATTTTAACTTTTTCAGATTTCTGCCAGTGTTTAGGCATAGGTAACAAATTTGACGTTATAACACTCAATTATTATCCTCAAAAAACTTACGTTATTGCTTCCGTTGTATGTGAGAAATACATGACGTTATTTCCACATTCGTACAATTTATAAAGTAATATTTCGGGGGGAAATTACCAATTAAGTAGAAATGTATGTTCTTCTTCCTTTAATCACAAAAACTAAAAAAAAAATCTTATGAACATAATTATGAAAAATTAAGACTAACGGAATTTAAAATAAATTTATCGTAACATTAAGACCTTCTATCTTACAGATACACGACTAGTAATCGAGTGTTAAAAGATTTTCAGGGATATGAAAATCACGAAACGTTGTCATGAGGGAGTATTTAAGATTAATATTTATTTCTATGTAAGAAGAGATTTCTAAATGAGAAAATTAATCTTGGAACAATTTCAAAATGTTATTAACAATTTTCTACTACGTATTTCCGATATCGGACTCGGGCTCTGAAAAAAATCCTGAACTCATCTCTAATATAAACATCAATAAGTTTGTCTTTCACGAAGTTACAAGAGAACTATCATCAAAAATCATGTTTTAATGCACTTAGTAATTATATATCGATTTCATCATGTTTTAAATGACGTAGCGTCATCAAAATGCACTTGAAACGATTATTTCCCATTGTCTGTAACGCAACGGAATACTTTTGACTGTCCCTGTAAAAAAACTATAAGCGAAATAAGGAACATGCTATAGAAAAACGACAATAACATGCCCAAATTTCAGGGCAATCCGAGTGCATTTACGCGAGTTAGAGCACGGACAGACGGCAGACGGCCAGACAAACCAAAGTCATAAACACTTTTCGACTAGGTTGGAAAGTGTTAAAAAAAGAGTATAACATAATAATTTATCACCAAATTATCCCATATGGATGTGAGAGATACCATTCGACAGAGAACTGTATCTACTTTCTGAATATGAATGTAATTTTTGAAAAAGAGGTCATGCTTTTCTTATATATATATTAAAATTTCCATCAAAATTGATTTTTCTAAGGGTAATACCCACTTTTGACACTTTTTCGAGTTCCTTGGATCAAAACAGTCCAGAAAAAAGTTCCGATATCTTTTTTCAAATCTTCATAGCGATATAAAAGAAAATGTATTAGGGGTCTTCGATGAATGTTTGAAAATAAAAAATTATGATTAAGATTTGATAAGGAAAAGTACCGAAAACACTCAACTAAAATCTACACTCTTCCCTATAAGGTCACGTATTTGTCGGGGATTTAACTGTATCTCCTATAGACACAGATAAAAATATAAAACGCAAAACAAACTTACTTTATATGCAAGAAATCCCTTTTATTCGTAAGTATATAAGATTTCACTTTTATTTTTTGTACATTCTTCAATAATACCAGGCAGCTTCCTTAGATTGTCGAAAAGTAAAATTTCTCTATCTATCGAAAACTAATGCTTCGAAAAAGCTGTAAATTTACACATATTACATAATTTTGACGATTGTGTTCCATGTAAATATCAATGCAAGTCATAATTAATAATTTCTTTAATATGAATTTATTATTAATTTTCATAATTAAAAATATGGTTAAAAAATACCTGAAATATGTGTAGGCTTATTCATTCTATCTCATTATGAAAAAAAATTCAATTGTGTGATATTTTGGGAAGATATAAATTAAATTTTGTCAAGTGAATTTAACATTAACATACTTAAACTTTGACATCTTGTAACTTTGTGAAAATTTAAGAAGAAATATATAAACTATTCATTTTTCGGGCTTTATTCGTTCGAGAAACTCAAAAAGGTGTCAAAAGGGGCTATTACTATTTGAAAAATCAAAGTGGGGGGAATTTTTAATATGTTTCAAAAATTGCATTCATATTCCAGGCTTCTTACTTGGCCCGTTTACCGTTTTTTTTTTCAAAGAAAAATCTCTGTTATAGATTTTTTTTTACAAATTTTGTAGAAACCTACCCGGAAGGTAATTTTTGTTGCAAATTTAGTAAAAACCTAGCACGAAAACTTTTCTACAGAAATACTGGCTTTCAAAAAACAGACCAGTCTGAGTCCTGATATTCGTAATGTAGACATAATTCCTCGTCGAATGGTACCTCTCGCATCTCTCTGCGATAATTAGGTGATAAAATAGTAGCTCTTTATTATTTTGACGACTGTACGTTTACATCATTTAATTTTGTATAGTTTTGTATTAGTAGTATGTTATTCGGATAGTTTAGAATTTGAAGATATGAATGTGCCTTCCTTTGCGGATGAATAAGTTTTTGTTTAAAATTCCCCCATCAAATTTTAGTTCCAGTTTTTTTCTCATATAGACAGACGTTTTAACTTTGTTTTTATGAGTGTTACGGGTTGAGTGAAATGTTTTGAATAGTTCGTGCAGAAGTTATGTGGAAGAAAAAGCCAAACTGTGTTTATATAAGAACTCGTAGATTCGCCCTGGATACTGATTAAGTAGTATTTACATATTAATTAAACTAATTTGCGAAACAGCTTTTAGAAATGGAATATGCCAAAAGGAGTTTTCGTGGGCAGAGTGCATTCGATGTTATCCTTTGTCACCAATCTTCTTAAAATAGCGAATAAATAGTTGTGCTGTATTCATCTGTGTAGTTATTTAAATTATCACATTATGAAAGATTAGGCCAGTATGGTGGATGTTACAGTCGGTGTTGCCACATCTTGCGGATTGTTTATTCAAATAATCGGAGTTATAACCAGAAAGTTTGAAAAGTTATTTTGTTGATATTTTTATAGATATTCCTTGAGTAAAATAAAAGGAAATTACTAATCAAAATTTTCTGGTGTGAATTCGGAATTTCTGAATAAAAAATTCACCAGATTTGGCAATAATGGTAACAGTCTCGGTTGAAAAATGTTTCTTCATCTGTCTCCCCTTTTATCGAAGCTTTATTTAATTAAACATCCAGTCTTTTTGGAAAATAATGTTAAAAATCTTTAAAAAATTCATGACCAATTCATTACTTGTAAAAATTTAGATGCTCAATCAGGAAAAAAGGAATTGTATTCTCACTTAGTAATAAGAAAAGCTAAAGCATTTTAGATATTTAAATGTTCAAAGAAAACTGTTTCAGTAGCAACAAATCTCATTTTACTCAAAGGGTCATTCCATAGAATTTCGACAGATGTGGGTTACCACACAAATTTTCATTTGTTTTCATGCTTTGTATGCAAAAATCTATATAGAGTAGAAGTTAAAATCCATTAAAAAATGTACTTTAAAAATCTTTTTTAATTAGAGGGGATCTAAAACTACCATTTTGCACAATTTAAAAAAATTCAAAGATTTATAAAATCTTGAATATTTTTCGAGCTGAGACAAACAAAAAATTGAAAAATATCTGAAATATGTACATTTTTTTAATTATATTACGTAATTGTTGTGGATTTATCTGTATTATTTTTTAAGTGAGCACTTTGAAATATGCTGAAATAGTAGACAAAATGCCAGTTTTTGAAGTATATCATGAAGGAAAAGCGAATTAAGTGTTATTTTTTTAAAAGTGTTATTACTACTTTCAAACATGGCAGAAAAGAAAAAACAGGCTATTATCTTTTTCCCATCTAAATTAAAACAATAAAAATTTTGAAGTCATCCAATAGAAAAGTTGTGTATAGTTGAAATCGTTTTGATTTTTTTGTTTATCTCTATCAGTTAATAAAATATTCAAGATTTTATAAACCTTTGAATTTTTGTAAAAATGGGCAAAATGGCAGTTTTCGACTCTCTCTAATTAAAAAGGTTTTTCAGCTAGACATTTTGTTTGCAAATGGATTTTAACTTCTTTCCTATTTAGTTTTCAACATACAAAGTATGGAGAAAATAAAAATTAGTTCGGCCACTAAAATAAATAAAAATAAATAAATAATTAATTAATTAAAATTAAATAAAATAAATAAACAAACAAATAAAAAATAAAATAAAATAATTAATTAATTAAAATAAAATAAAATAAAATAAATAAATAATTAAAATAAAATAAAATAAATAAACAAACAAATAAAAAATAAAATAAAATAAATAAATAAAAAATAAATTACATTTCTATGTACTATCTATAATGTGTAAATCATTGTCTATTATTCTTACTGGTCTATATGATACAGAGTCTTGAATTTGGAGAAAAGAAAGCCAGCCACGGATAAAAAGTACATTTAGAAATTAAAAAAATCCCTGACGGCTCGGCCTACAGCACAGGTAGATTTCGAAGACGCAGACCGTGGGGCGCCTGTTTGTTGGGAATTGCGGAAGAAATGACCTTTTTGCCATTGCGGCAGTTGGAACCACCTACTTCGAAACCTAACTTGTTTGCAGGCGGAGCCAGCAGGGATTTTTTTTTTTTTTTTTTTTTTGCTATAAGAGTTGGTCCTATAAAAAACTTATCAATATAAAAGTTTTAGATAATATTAAGAGGATTTATAATAAATTTAAGCGGATTTGAAATCTTGGGAATTGACGAAGTTATGAATTTTTTTCTTCTAAAACCCCCCTCCCCCCCTTTGGAGCCATTTTTAATTATATCACAAATCTGTCATACATAAATTTTCGGCCCTTCTCCTAGAAGTAATAATAACTTCAAACGGATTCGATATGTATCATAATTAAGAAATTATGGGTGGGTTTCTGTTTTCACAAAAAAAAACCCATCTCCCCCCCCCCCCCCCCTTGGTTCGATTTTGCCCATTAACGAACTTGACCGAGATTTTATGCCCCTTGATTTTATGTATCAGTTTCGAAAAGATGCGGGAGTTAGAACCGCCTACTTCGAAAAATAACTTGTTTACAGGCGGAGCCGGCAGGGATTTTTTTTGTTTTTAATTTGTTTTTTTTTTTTTTTTTTTTTTTTTTTTTTTGCTATAATGGTTGGTCCTATAAAGAACTTGTCAATATAAAAGTTTTAGATAATATTAAGAAGATTTATAATAAATTTAAGCGGATTTGATATCTTGTGAATTGACAACGTTATGAATTTTTTTCTTCTAAAACACCCCCTTTTTCCCCCCTTTGGGGCCATTTTTAATTATATCAAAAATTTGTCATACATACATTTTCGGCCCTTCTCCGAGAAGTAATAATAACTTTAAACGGATTCGATACGTATCATAATTAAGAAATTATGGGGGGTTTTCTATTTTCACAAAAAGCCCCCCCCCCCCCCCCTGGTTCGATTTTGCTCATTAACGAACTTGACCGAGATTTTATGCCCTTTGATATTCTGTATCAGTTTCGAAGAAATCTGTGCAGAATTATTGCAGTTATCGTGGTCATAAAAAAGTGACATAGATTGATAGATAGATAGATATATAAAGTTTTTGAACTGGGGGGTGGTTTTGGGTTCTGGGAGTCATGATCGGCGTAGATCTGCAAAAATTTTTCAAAAATTCCAACTTAGGTGTGAATGTAATAGGTAGTATTTCTTACGAAATCTACCTAAAACATTTTATTGAATAAGTTTTCTGTTTTCTGTTTTTTTTTTTTTTTTTTTTTTTTTTTTTTTTTTTTTTTTTTGCGAAATATTTCTGAAATCTACTACGCTTTTGTGTAATAGATTCCAGAATTTATCTCCAAAAGTTTTGATTTCTGTAACATTAGAGTATTTAATACACGTGGTTATTGCAGTTGTATCCCTATGTTCATACTACAAGGGTCTATGAAATCAAAAATCTTCTTGTGTGTATTATTCAGTCATTTTGTTGTTAATAATGTGTTCGGAAAGAGAGATTTCATGGACTCTCATGGTATGGACAAAATAATATAACTGTAGTAAACATGTGTATTCAATGTTCTAATACAGGAATCAAAACTGTTGGCAAGAAATTCTTATCACTCTTGAACCTTTAATTATAACACAAAAGCACAGTGGATTCCAGAAATATTTCTATACATAAACGCAGAAAATTTATTTAGTAAAATGTTTCATTTTTTAAAATTTGCTTCTTACTCGTGGCTGGCTGTAATTTTTCCAATTTCAAGACTCTGTATCTCATATACTAGTGAGAACAATTTAAAACGAATTACAGATTATAGACAGTATATAGAGATGTCCCACCCTGCCAAATCGTCTATGAATATCACTTCCCTCTTTTGAGTTGCAAACTGTCAAAAATGCTGATTTTTGAAGAGTTTTCAAAATTTAAATTGTTATAATTCAGGAAGGAAAAGAAATATCAGCCTGCTTTTTTTCTTCCCTGTTTGAAAGTAGTAATAACGCTTATAAAATTGCATACTGATATCTCTTTCCCTTTATGATATGTAAGTTTTCAAAAACTTTCATTTTGACTTATTTCAGCATATTTCAAAGTATTCAATTTAAAAAAAAATTACAGATAAATCCCTGACAATTATGTCATCCAATAGAAAAGTTGTGTATATTTGAAATCGTTTTGATTTTTTGTTAATCTCTATTAGTTAATAAAATATTCAAGGTTTTATAAACCTTCGAATTTTGTAAAAATGGGCAAAATGGCAGTTTTCGACTATCTCTAATTAAAAAGGTTTTTCAGCTAGACATTTTTTTTTGCAAATGGATTTTAACTTCTTTTCTATTTAGTTTTCAACATACAAAGTATGGAGAAAATAAAAATTTGTTCGGCCACTAAAATAAATAAAAATAAATAAATAAATAATTAATTAAAATGAAATAAAATAAATAAAAATAAATAAATAAATAATAAAAATAAAATAAAATAAATAAACAAACAAATAAAAAATAAAATAAAATAAATAAATAAAAAATAAATGAAAATAAAATAAATAAATAAATAAAACTACCTAGGTTGTTTCCGACGATCTTCCACCCTCCTTTTTTCAGCGTACTTCAACATTAGGCATCTGCTTGAAAAACCAAAATAGTAAAACATGAGAATGCCGAACCACATGTACGTTCATTTTTCTTTCTAACAATGCAATCCGTTTCGAAAAATACGAATACCCTTTGAAAAAATATTCATTACCGAAAGTCCCTTTTGGCAAATTTCGTTTCTTCTCGTAGGATTTTGATGTGAAAAAAAAAGTGAGAATAAATACGTTGCTTTTTTAAAACTAAATATCAATATTTTAGCACGGAAATTATACACAGGAAACATTATATTTATAACTCATAACAATTTCAAAGAGCAATAAGAATTTTCTTTAAAATTTTAAATGAATTTTATGGTAGTCGAAGAAAGAAAACAAACATTGTAGAAGAACGTTTCTTGCAAGCTCTTTTTTAGTAGATTTTCATTCAAAATATAAAACATTCAACACTTATGTTCGGTATATTTAAAGCTATTATCACTGACATGGAGAACGTCGGGCGGGTTAGCTTGTAACTCATAAAGATAATATATGTATATATACGTATATATTTATAGATATTAGACTAAAAATAAATTTACCAAATAAGCCAGATACTTGCTGTGCGCAAACATAATTTAAGCTACATTCAAAGTGATTAATACATCTTTGAAAAATGAACACCCATCTCTTTTATTATTTTAAAAGCTTTAAAGGGAAAATATTGATTTCATTAATGCTTAATTCGTTTTGTTCCTGATAAAAATGAAAATATTTTGCGTGAGTAACTTTAATGTGTCGCTCTCGTAGTTGCAATTTAGTTTCCTTTTTTATAGGTGAAAGATTTTAGGGTAGTGGGACTTTAATCTGATTTGATGCAATACTGTACTGCTGTGAGTTTTAACAAACAACGCTTCAAAATGAAAACTTTCCATCATAAAATAAATTTCAGTACTTAATAAAATAAATCAATTTTTAGTTATGAATCTACCATTTGACTAAAACATTGGAGTTACGAATATACACCCGAATCGTTTAAGTATTTGGGTTCCAGTGGGAATTGGAAAAATAAATTGTCGAAAAGTACCAATAGGCGCGATAGCAATTGTCTTATTTTATTAAATTAAATTAAATAAATATCATTAAATATCGTTAGGTTTTGTAGAACAAAAATATTGGAAAGGATGGTAACTATAAACAAAATGTATTACTCAAATCTTAAATGGTTTACATAGAAAAAGTAATAATGCTACGAACATAAATCACTAAAGTTGAACGCTAGGGATTCCAAACGCATGGATTTTTGATTCTTTTCAATTTAAAATCGGAACAGCGCCTCGACTCATGGGACTCAAACGGTTAAAACCGGAATAGGCGCACAGAGTATGATATAGCCAGAGTTACAATTGTCATCACTGTTTTGGAATAGTAATCTTGGCTTATTTTATTGCAGAATTTGTAACAATTGCCTGCGATTTACTGAGTTTATGTTACTTTATGCAATTAAATGAGTTAAAATTTATGTCCTGCACTGCGTACCTGTTTTCGTGTTAAAATAGATTTCAGGCGGTTTTCCCATAGACGTATGGGTACCACCAGTGGATGAAAGGTTCTGCCCTCAAAGCTGGTAGACGGGAGGTGCTGGGTACAAACCCCTGTCGCGCTCGTCGACCAACCGTTAAGAGTTTTCCGTGGTTTTCTTCTAACCATGCCGTAAATACGGGTTAGGATCCCTTAGAAAGACCCCCACGGAGGGCACTGCCCCTAGGTCCTATATCCCTCGTGTAGATAATCGGTCGTCGTAAAGTCAACCACCAACAACAACCCATAGACCTATTTTACTCATGAGGTAGACTACCACATTATTTGCAGAGATTAAATAATCATTTCAACAGGTCGTCGAGATACTTTTATCGTATATTATGAATCTCATATCTGGTTCAATGAACTGCGTCGAATATATTTTATGTTATCTCATTAAAATGCACCTTAGTTTTGAGCAAAGTTGTCCTAGTCATCCAACTAGTTTCTTTATCATTATCCATCATCAAGGTAACTTTTAAAAAATATTTAAGACAATAAAAATCGTATTTATAGTGTAACATTTTGAAAGTTGTGATATGCATATATTTGTAAATTATATGTCCTGAAAAAATACGTCCTCATATAGCTTCTAGAAAATTGTCTTCGATTTAATAACATTGACTTTATACAACTTATAAGAGGTAATTTTTCAAATATTTTACAAGGAGAGGCTCAAACATTGAGGTTCACTAATTTGTTTTCAAGTTTGTAAGGTTGGCAGAGGAGCACATGTAATATATATAGTTGAAGTAGTAAAGTGCAACTGCAACTCTCAATCTTTAGATAGGTAAAAAAAATAATAATAATCAGAGAAATGTATTCAGATCCAAAATTAAGGGATCACTTGCTTCATTGATAAGTCATGATATTCAAAATCCACGATTTGATTACCGTAATTTCCGGCGTATAAGCCGCAGCTCAAAGAGTCGTTTTTCGACCCAGAAATATTATTTTATAAAAGGTAACTTAAAAGATCGCTGTAAATATTTAACTACAATTATTGAATAAAATTTCTGGGTCGAAAAACGACTCTTTGAGCTGCGGCTTATACGCCGGAAATTGCGGTAACTACCAACACCAACAACAAAAACAAATTGAGTAAATTGATGACCACGATGTTCAGTTTTTCTTTGTTAATTAAATTCAACCAGCAACTTGCAAAATAGTTTATTAATATTGCGGGATAAAAAGTAAAATTTTGTTTGTTACACGAATATGATACCTCTTTTTGTCCTTTTTGAGAAAAAAAAGAGAATTAATAAAGCGAAGGCAACAATTTTCTTTCACTTTTAAAAACATTTGGTCTGAGGTTACTTTTAACAAAATATCCACGAAATCATTAAAGGGATCATTACAGTTTCTATTTATTTTCATTTAATAAGTTTCATTTTCTTTATTCATCTTTTAAATGTATTAATACAAGAGAAAGGAATTTTTTACAGTACTATTACTTAAAATAAATTCTCACAAAAATAGTTTTCCCAATTAAATTGTTAAGTACTTTATCTAGTTTTATATCTGATCACTATGTTCATAAATTCAAAAATTAGTGAAACATATTCTATCCCTCTAATTAATATACTATATAAAAATTAATTTTCTACTTTGTGAATTATTATTATCAATCTGTCTCTTTAATTATATATATATATCTTATTTTACTTTTAAAAATTTGTTAGTTAAATTAATGAAGTTTATTTTCATTGCAACATTTATACTTCTTTTTTACAACATCTACAATTTTTTCCATTTTTAGATATTTTTATCTCATAAATGTAATAATTATTTTACACTTCTTTGCATTTAAAGCCAGTTAATTATTAATATATTATCGTAGACTGTTTATTCATTAATCATTTATTTTGATAGATTATTTTACTTTATTTTTCAAATCTCTTCTTGAATTCCATCCTATTACTTACCCTAACATCAAATAAACTAAATTTATTAAAGGGTTTTCGTTTAAATTTTTCGTTATTTTTTAGGGTGTCCTTCATCTGACAAAACCCTATTCTTTTCATTCCGCTGTCTGTCTGTCACAGAGTTCGTTCTCGGAAAATGTATAAGTTAGAGACTTTAAATTTTGCATACTTGAATACCTCCTGTCACACGACAAATCTTAAAATTAAAAAATAAAGGCTTATGTGATTTTAATGAAATGAATTAATTTAATGACATCAGACCATTTCTGAGATTTCAAGCTTGAGATTTCTCCAACTTTTCTCATATACCAATATAATCTTAGAGAAAATGTTGTTCTCTTAAATCGCAGAATGTTCCGATTAAATAAAAAACCTTTTCTCTAAAATTATACTGGTATGCAAAAATTCGGAAAATTTTCATCCCTGGATTTAGATTTTGAAACAGAACCTTAATGCCAGTCTCTTTCGCGTAAGCTAGGTGGCTCAGTGATAGCGCGTTTCCTTCTGACCCAAATGTACCGGGTTCTATTCTCGATGACGGAAGTTGAAATTTTTGATTTTTGCCCTCGGACTATATTTTATTGTCCGATTGATTTAATTAAAAGAACTTTCGTATTTTTTTGCGATTTTAAGGGTTTGTCTTTTTTTTTTTATTTTAGCTAAAATTAAATAATGTAATTAAATATGCTTTTCAGATATACAAACGTATGCTGTTAATCGTCTGGAAAGTAGTTCTTAAATATTTTTAATTTGATTAAAAAATAGCTTCCTCTTGTTATGATTTTATTATTAAATTTAATGGTCCTGCAATCCATGTTCATATTGATAAAGTGCATTGATAAATGATAAGCATTTAATAATTTTAAATTAATGATTTGGATTTATTAATTACAGGATAAAGTGTTTTGAAAGGAATATTAAACGAAACCTTTTGTGAGATCTTTGACCACATTTACCCACTTGTTACATATAAGTCATGCCAGACACAATATATCGATCAATTAGTCCACTTTTTGGAAAACATTACTAAATATTTTACTAGCTGCATGATCTGCGTATTTTTTTCTGCTCTAACCAATAGCAATAATATATTCCATATATTGTGTTGCTTTGCGGATATCGCCAAATAACATGTGGTTTAACTAAAAAGATTAAAGGTGTACACCACTTTGATGCCTTGAAATGGAAAGATTTTTCAAGAATTTTTCGTAAAGAATTGTGGATCGTTTATGAAAATCCATTTACACAAATTTATTATACATATATTAAAGTACATAATAATATTTTTGTTTAATAGATATATTAAAAAATGAGTGGCTTGACAGCTGATGGGAAGAAGCGTTTGGAATAAAAAGAGAAATGACTGGCGGGCATGATAGCTCATCGTAGGATTGAGCTACAGCAATGAGACATAAATTAATATTTTTTTCAGTCCAAAAGCTAATGAAATACTTAATCCTTTTATTTTTAATATATGAATTTTTAGAGAAAGTATCAATTAAAAGTATAAAATCTAAATTTTCAACCAGAAATTTCGTTATTTAAAGTTACTCAGAAAAGTGAGATAGCAATATTTTGAAAAAATCCTGAATATTTTATTAAAACATATGCAAAAATTTATTTCCAATAACATCAAGTTGATTGATTGAAATATGGCAGAATTGCATTGCCCACCGATTTTTAAACGGCTGTTAAAAAAAATAATAATAATGAAAAATAAATAAATAACGCGGTTAAAGTTTTTGTTACTTTTTAGTACGGTTTGGCGCGTGTGATTGCCTATAGCTCCATAATTGCCCTATCACTTTTGATATGGATTTCTAACAAATAAAATATGATTTTCGTGGGTATAAAAATTAATTTGAACGAAAAAAATATTGGAAATTATGAACCCGTAATAGTCGTCAAGGCTCCCAAACGGTTTTTCAAATACCAGTTTTTACAAACAAAATCTACTTTTTAGATTTTTCTTGCAAATTTTGTAGAATCCCATGTCTAAGGCTATTTCTGTTGTAAATGTTGTAGAAACCTACCATGAAAAAATATTCTTTGGAAATATTGGTGTTAAAAAAAGGGATCATTTGGGATCCCTGAGTCGTGTTACCCTTAAGTCGAATATATACAGTATCCGATATTGGAAATGATTTTCAATGATTGGTTTATAAGGTAAAATCATTTCGTCATTCATTTTCTTTAATTTTATAATAGAATTATTTATGTAGTCTACTTATTTACATTTGAAATTAATAACAATAACCAAACCATATTTTTAATCAATTTTCAAACCATATTTTTAAGAGATTGAAAAAAAGAAGCTTCTGTTTTTGGCAGTTCTGTGTGTATGTAAAAATTTATGTATTGAAGAAAGTAGGGTAAAACCGAGTATTTAACGCTTTTCCTTTGTTGAGAAAAGTCTAGAAGGGCGGAAAAATCGAAACACCCCACAAAAATATTGGGGGACATGCTGGCTATTGAACCCCCCCCCCTGTTGCCACAGGAAAGTTACTCTGTACTTGAGAAAAGGTGTTCTCTAGAACTATCTGAAACAGTTCTAACTTTTAGTGTAAGTTTAAATCGGGTACTAATCAGAAACTAAGTTTTAACACTTCCAGTAACAAAAAGCTTTATTGCAATAAATTTTAAATCACACTTTAAAACATATGTACATTTTTTAATGTCAGTAACTTTTGTTTCAGGTTTTCAATCTACTTTAATGGTGCCATGTAATGGCTTTCTCAACTTTTACATCTCCTATCCTCTGCACTCCTCATGTGCCCACTCTTTGCAGGCTGAACATTATATCCATCCTTCACGACCTGTTGAATGAAGAAACAATGCATTGCAGATTGCAGAATGCAATGAAAAACCATGGGTACCCGGTTTTGCCCAAACAGACCACCAAAAATCAACATGGTTGTTCTCCTGGGTAACTGGACGAACTGACATTAAAATATCGCATGAAAGCTATATTAAACAGTAGTTTGCTTACCTAAATAGATCCGTCAGGCTGGATTTATTTGAAGAGCAGAAAAGACGGCGAAAAACTAAAACTTTTGAGGTGAATTTCTTTCCAATAGTACTCCAGGGACACAGAGATTAACCACTTCAAAAGCCGATGACACACTGCTATGGGACGCTAAGAGATGAAGTTAAGACGAGTCCTGTCCACAGGTCAGCACCCATCAACGAGAAAACAGGGTAGCCGGTTTTACCCAACTCACCCCTATATATCCTCAAATTTCTCAACAACCACTGAACGGTTTTGAATGTAACTTTTACACTATAATTCTAGTATACCAGGAAAGGTTTTAAGTTAAAAGGATTCCTCGTATCGTCTAGAGTATTTTTTTATTATTATTATTACAGGGACAAGTCAAATATTTTAATATATGATGACTGTCTACTGCTTTCCAAACTTCGGCTATGAGCAACAGATTGCCTTTATAAATGTGAGATAAGTGGCATACGAGTGTATAAATTTGATTGGTTGAAATGATTTTGAAGAAAATCTCGAGTTATGAGTGTTATTATAAACAAGAACTATGCGTCATAAGGAGCAATAAAATTGGATTGGTCAAAAGTATTTTTTGATGATATCGTGAGAGTGTCCTTAGTGTCTTTATATATAAGAGTGAGAGGCCATGAAAAATAAAATTTTTACTTCATTAATTTAAAACAATTATCTAATTAGTAAATAAAAATCATACGAGTTGTAATTTTCAAACTGAGTGAAAAAGTGTCCAGGCCAGGATTTGAACCAGGGACCTTTGACTTAAGCTGCTACCGCTCATCTAACTGAGCTATTTCGGACAAATGTGGAGGACACATCGTATAGTCTAGAGTTTTTTTTTATTATTATTACAGGGACAAGTCAAATATTTTAATATATGACTGCCTACTGCTTTTCTAATTTCGGCGCATGTAAATCACATGTAATAGAAACTCCCCCCCCCCCCCAATAAAAAAACCGTTGGATATATAATTACACTTTATTAATTTCAAAATTTATTCTAATTGGTAAAAAAATCATACGAGTTGTAAATTTCCAACTGAGTGAAAAAATGCCCAGTCCGGGATTTGAACCAGGGACCTTTGGCTTAAGTTGCCAACGGTCTGCCAACTGAGATATCCTGGAACCAGAAATTTCTTTTTAAAATAAATTAAATGTAAAACTTGCAGAAATACGTTAAATTAATAAGTTAAGTAGTTTTAAATAAAATTTCTGATGTGAAATAGTTTAAAAAAACTTGAGTAAAATTTCCGGTAGTTCTAGTGTTAAATATTCTTCTATATCACATTGATCTACACAATTCGTCCAAGTTTGCTATAAGTAGTTTTATGTTTTGTTATTTTCAAAATTCGAAATTTCTGAATAAAAAAGAAATTTCTGAAATGCACCCATATATGTGCATTCGGAATAATAAAACTGTTTAAAAGTATTAAATTTCCCAAAGAATGCCTAATGAGTAGTTATTACTTCGTCTATTTCTGCATTAAATATTCTTCTATGTAACATTGATCTACACAATTCGTCCAAGTTTGCTATAAACCGTGTTATCTTTTGTTATTTTCAAAATTCGTGTGTAAATCTACCTTGAGATTTATCCCTTTATATAAATATACTGATCCAAACTGATAAGTACACTTTCATTTAAAGTACCAAGCTTTGAAAGGGTTGATGACACTCGTTAGACTAATGAAAGACTTGTTCAGATTTGGGGTTTTATTTCTTTAGGAGTAACGGCGAATCAGATGAATGTCAAACAGAATTAAGAAGATTTCATCTCTCGAAGTGTGTTTGAAGTGCAACATGCAAACAGGCGGAACGTTCGTATCCAAGGTACCCTTGTGACGCAATTCAGTATCCCGGCGCTGGAGGCTCAAGGGTTGCCAGCGGAAAAAGAGGTGGAGGAGGGAGTGAAAGCTTAAGCACGCTCTGACACGCAACTCGCGCCTTGCCAAACGCAGAACCCCGTGATGCCCACTTTCTGGAAAAAAAGTTCTTTGAAGACAAAAGTAAGGAAAGTTCTGGAAAGTAGAATAATAAAGATTTTTATAACGCAGAGTTATATCGGTGATATTAGAATAAATTCTCCGAGACTCAAGGGCAGATTATGACTTCTGAAGTCTCTAAACACAGACTTGATACACCATGGTGAAATAATTTTCGTTTTTAAAGAGTACGTTAAATGAAATACATTTTTATAAGCACAATTAGTTACACAATTAGACATTAGTCTAGTCTTATTTATGACATCAATCTTTTGATTACGGGTTTGGGACACCGGACGTCCCAGAAACTACTTTTTTATTCCATTTGTACCAGTTTTTGTAGAAAAATCCCTGCCATACGCTTAAACTAGGATATTTACAAGAGAAATGTACCCCAAAGAATTTTTTTGTAAATTGTGGTAGATAGAATTTAGAAATAGTCGCCCGATCTGGCCCGCAATCGAAAGGTTGAAATAATCTAAATATGCAAAGCTAAAAATTTGCTGATGGGTTGAAAACTTTCGGTATTGCAGTAGCTGCAAACATAACATTATGAAACCTTGTTGCACCATTTATTGCTGAGATTGAATCATAAACTTGTGTATGTTCAACCATTAACCGTTAAAATGTTGAACAATAGACTGGTGGTAAAATATTGAACAATAAACAGGTAAAAGGCTGAATCCTAAAATCGCTATCAGAGATGCAAGCGCTGCGCTACAAATGGCCGATTGTCACCACTAAATTTTAATAGTATTTGTCCCCTTATTTAATGACAGAATTTCTGAAATTTAATAAGGCGAAGTAAACCATTAAAATTGAGTGGTAACAATTGGCCATTTGTGGCGCAGCACTTGCATCCCTCCGCTATGTTTAGCCTTTGCAAATAAGGACTAACCAGATCGGGATCCATGTTTAAAGTGGAATTTGACACACTATGAGCAGCTAAGTCTGCTTTGCGGGATTCGAACTTGACACCTTTTACCTAGTAGTGAACATTCTAATCACTAGAGAACGGTTCTGTAGTTGTTCTGTCTCAAATGATGGCTTACGTGGCAACAAACTCCTCCGAAAAAACAAGTCAAAACTCTATCATCTTTTACCCCCAATTTCAGAAACAAAGACCTCAATTAGAGGGGGATATTGATAGCTCTTAGGCCAGTTGCAAAATATTCATGGGTACTTAGCAGGGCTCTCGCTGGTCCTTATTTTGAATACCAGTATTTCCGAAGAAAGTTCTTCTTGGTAGGTTTTTACAACATTTGCAGCAGAAATAACCTTCTGGGTGGGTTTCTATATAATTTGCAAGAGAAATCTAAAGAGTAAAGTTTTCGTTGAAAAAAAGTGCTATTAAAAAAACGGACAGTGTGGGAGACCTGTACCAGCAATCGTTGTCAACATCAATACTGAAGTACCGACTCTCTTTTCCATAGATTTTCTGAATGTGTAACATAATATATATGTTCACTTCCATTTGAATCCTGTATTCGAAATTTTCTTTAGTATCGTAAAATTTCCTTTAAAAGACACATCTGAATAAAGACCTCTATTTAAGGAACAATTTCTTAAGTACCAGCCCCTTCATATAGGATGCATATTTTACCTTCAAGGACTGCCTTTTACTAGACCCCCTACAGGAAATTTTCATTAAATAAAGGGGTGGGATGTAAAATTCCTTCATAAAATTATTTATTCAAGAATACCTTGTTAAAAAAAGGTCTAACATTAGTCTTATTTCATAAAAATTTATATTTTAAGGTAACGTGTTTAAAAGAAATAAAACTAAAATATTATTTACTTTTTTTCATAAAGAATCATTAAGATCTCTATTATTTATTTAAATCTTTATTATTTATCTTATTCTTTTCTATCTTTATTATATCTTTAAAAAAAAAAGGAAAAAAAAAAACTCTTATGAAACACTTTTTTTTTAAATTCTTTATTAACCCCTTGAGGGTGGTGGTTCATTTTTTGAACCACTTAATTTTAATACCTAAATACCACATTACCACCAGAATTTTGAAATGAAAATTTTACTTTTATTAAGTACGCGAAGAAAAGTTTTTACTTATTTACAAATAAATGTGTTTGTGAATTCTGGTGTCACTCAATCATTTCACGAGCAGAAAAGCCCAAGTTAATTCCCTTGAACGGGCTAAACTGTTTATTTAAATTAATTTATTAGAAATTAAATGTATTTTCTAATAAGAAAATGGTGAGAAACAAGAAAATTTTGCCATTAAAGAGATATGTGATGATTTTTTTTGTATGCATACCGCTAACCAGGCCCCTACCTACCGGGCATGAGTGCCTAGCTTGACGAATTAGTACCTGGACGTAGGGCGATATTCGCCTAATCACAGCATGGCTGTGATCCACCTGGCAAAAGTCTTGTTGGCATCTATGCAGTGATCTCTAGTGGTTTGCTACAGTTTTCTTTGTTTGACGGTTCATGGTTTCTATTTAACTTTGTTGAATTGGCAGATTTAAAAAAAAAGCAAAAATTAAACAAGAGAAAGGAACTGGTTTCGTAATTTAGAACCTTGATCAGATGACGAGACCTTCACCAGGCTAGGCAATTATAGGCCCAGAGGTATAATTCATAGGGAGAACTTGGAGGTCTTTGCACCCACGACGGATTTTATATGAACCAGACGCCATTAGCGTACATGGCTTCTTATCTTCTACCTCAAACCGATGGCCAGACCCCCTACTGTCTGGCATCGGGGCGAAGATCACATGATCGCCGCATAGGGGAGCTCCACTTGACTGGCACTTAGGCCGTCAGGATTACAGGACTTAATTGTTACTTTGTTGAGTTACCTAGTTGAGCGGTTACTTGACGAAACTAAATATTTCTAAAGTCCTGCTCCACACATCCACGTGTCACACTAATTGGAGGGATTCTCCTGGATTTTTTTATGCTTTAAAATATGGCATAGAATTATCAAAATTATTTTTCAGTATAGGTGACAGTGAAGGATTAAATTTTGGTTAATAAACTTAATTTGCGGTATAGAAAACTATATTTGTCAAGCGAAATATAAAATACAAACTCTTTTAACCGAATACTTAAGTAAACGAATCTAAGTAATCACACTTTTATGTATTATTTGAAATGCTTGAAGAATAAATTACCTATTGCATTAAATTAATGCTATTTACTAATTTAAATTAATACCTGTTAATAAGTTAAAGTAGAAACTTTTTAATTATTATCGTTTCAAATATTTTGTTATTTTGAATCACTTGATCGAATTTAATTTATATTACGTATTTATGCATACGCATTGTGATTTTATTTTTTTTTTCAGCAATATCTCCAAATAAAAAACACCTTCTTTAACAGGAAAAAGGGAAAACAGAAAAAAAAGGAAGGGACAAAGTATCTAATCCATTGATGTCCTTTATTGCTGGGTTTCACTGTATAAATAATATCCACCTCATAGTTTTCAATTTAAAAAAAAGCCTTTTCTCTATTTTTTTTTCTTTTTCTACTTTACCAGGTTACAATTAATAATCACCCAGAACTTATTACAATTGCAATCACTCTTTATACTGTTATATTCGTATATACCATAATTTGTTTTTGTTGAAAGTGACTTCAGTTACTTCAGCTTACTCTTTTACTTTATAAGCTAACTGAGTTTTATATTTTTCTTTATGTTTATAGGGATATTACATAATAATACCGCAATTTCCTGCCTTTAATCCGCGGATCAAAAAGTCATGTTTCGACCCAGAACTATCATTTAATAATTGAAGTAAAATATTTAAAGCGATCCATTAAGTTACATGTTATTAAATAACATTTCTGGGTCGAATTTTGATTGTTTGATCCGCGGATTATAGACTATAAATTACGGTAATATAATAAATAATATTGCATAATAATAATGCAATAATATTAACAATATAGTCACCCCTTTGCAATATGTGCGATCAAATTCGTGTATTTAGCAAACGTTATCGAAGTTCTTATCATAAAGAGACATTTTTTTCAGGACTTCATCTCAAATGATAACAAATACGTTAGTGATTATGACATTATGGTTCTGGTAACTGTTCTAAGTTTTTATCATGCAAATACTTTTAAAATTTTTACGCTATGGAAATGCTAATAATTATCAAGTGCCATCATAAATTTTAATTATTTAGAAAATGTCGTTGTATGAACATTGCTTATAAGAAAAGCAAACTAAATATAGAGAACTCTTTATAAAAGTTTCTTTTGCATACTTTTGTGTAAACGATAACAAATAATGTTTTTACAAGGTTAATACAGTCTTCTCGCTTTTAAGATTTATTACGCATAATTTTATATTCTAAAAATATTCATTTAAAAAAATATATATATAATACTTGTGTGTTTAATGAATTAAGACGCTCTCTGAAGAATTTTATATGCTTGAATTGCTGCATGAATAATAATAAATAAATGCCAGTCATTATTGGATATAAAATAAAAATAATAACGGTTAAATAATACTTTTGCTGTTATTCATGACCAACACTTGCACATACATGCATATGCATAAAAAATAAACTTGTAAATTGGCATGTGCTTTTGTGAATAATTAACAAAATTTTTATACATATGCAGATACGATTAACAGCTTCATCAGAGAGAGTTTTGTTTTCATTTTTATTCGAAATTCGGCTTAAAAAATAGCTTTGGTTGCAATTTTCACTAATTATCGTTAATTAATCTAATCACTACTCTAATCTAATTACTAATCACTAATTAAGCCTTTCACTAATTATTATTTCTGCATCTCATTTACATTATATATAACAGGTAACCTAGACTATTCGCTATAATTCTGCTCCAGTATGCCGTATAGTTTTGATTTCTGAAATATTCCAAATGTTTGTCTCCATATCTTGCCGCCATATTACTAAGTGTTCATCAAAGTCACTCAATATTGTCGACAAGTCACCAAGAGTGTTGTTAAGATCAAAATCTACACCGGTGATTTCATTATATTCATTATTCACAAATGCCTATAAAATTACTTTTACGACAACAGTAATGCGTCGTGTATATGTTATTTATAGCACTATAAAAATAACATTTCGCTCATTTGAATTTACATTGCTTTCGGTTCATTTGAACTTCTGCGATTAAATAAGGCGAAAATTACTTTTTTTTACTGTTGGAAGATTGCACACATGCGGCACATGTCCAGAATACGGCCCTATTTGTGAGCGCCATACTATATTGGACCGAGTGGGTTCTTGTCGGCTTAAAATATATATATATAAGCATATGCGTAGATATGTAGTTTTAACTGCCTGTTTATCAAGAAAAAAATATGAATAATTTATGAAATGTAACATATAATAACACCACAGCTTTATAAAAATGTCACTCGTCTCAATGTAAAACAGGAACGAAAAATCATGCATCAAGCATAGATTATGAAACACTTTCCAACACATCAAGAAAACTGTAACGAAACTTCACTGTTAAAAAAGTTAAAAGAAAATATGTAAGGAAATAGTTTAAAAAACATATACCACATTGAAAAATACATTTTTCGAAATTACCTTCCATTGTAAAAAAATTAGTCGATTTATTTTGTGCAGTCCTGTATAGGATATGTAGATTTAGATATATAAAACATATCATGATAAAATTTAGTTCTGTTAGAAAATTCACGTTTAGCAGTTTTCGCCAGTCGATGGAAATGCACTCGAAGTACAGCCCTGTATATTATCTAAACACTTTTGTACACACCACATATTAAGCTAAAATTTAATTGAGATAAAAATCGCATAAGGCAAGTTAAAACTCACTTCCAGCAATCACTAATCGTAAACGACAATGTATTTTGTTCTTTGCGTAGCCCTGTATATGAATTTATTTATATTCCGCAATTTTATATTAGTCTACTAAATATAGTTCAGCAGGAAAATGCGTAACAAAATTAAAAACTACCCGTAGCCCTGATAGATGAACATTATCAAATCATAACTTTGACTTGATTCTAAACTTTATGTAAACTGTTAAAAATTTGCAGAGAACTGTCCAGTCATTCGACCGTTTTTATAGAAAACGGTTCCATAGCCGTAATTTAGTTCTATTATGACCATATTATTGCCCATATTAGAGTTAAACTACGGTTATGAAACCGTTATTTATGAGAACGGTCCAATGACTGGACAGCTCGCTGCAAATTTTTTACAGTGTAGGTTTACCTAAGACAGAGCTGACGCATATCCATCTTGTTGCCCAAAATAACCGCCATATAGTAACCCAGCTCAGCATTAGGGAACCGCCCGAGCAGGTGCTTGCCGTCTTTGTCACTGCCACTCGCCATCCAATACTATGGTAAGCTAACCGGCTTTAGCTTGGTTGTTGGTCTGTTGGGTTATTAAATAGAGGCATCCTTACCCTGTTTGAGAAAGTATACCACTTCACCCAGTCTCAAAGTGTTCGGGAAGTAGTTGTGCTGTAAGCACATAATGGCCCAACTGGTGAATACACCAGGAATAATTTTGTGTGTTAGTTTTAGAATTTTGAAATCTACGCAGTCTGGGCCTGGGGATGCTTATCGTTTAATGCTCTTAGCGCATGTGCTATTTCTGATTTGAAAAAAGGTTTGTCTGGTGGTGAGTCAAAATGAAAATCTGAGTTGTCTACATTTGAATATTGCGAAGGGCCGAAAAGTGTTGTTGTGAGGGGCTCCATATTATGCTGTCTGGATGATCTGTTTGGCGGCAGTTCGAGCTTGATTTCATCAGGCGTGAAAAACTTGCCTGTGAAGAATTTTTGAGCTGTGCCGAAAGGGTCTGTTTGGTTGCTACAGAATTTCCTCCAGGCCGTGTTCCTTGCATCTAGTACACTGCGTTTAAATTTAGCCGAAAGGTGTTTGTAATTGGCACTGAGGGTGCGATAGTAATCTGTGTCGTGATCCGTGTTTCTAAGATTTCGAAGTTTCTTCCTTAGTGTCGTGAGATGATTACGTTTAGTTTTTAGTTCGGAGGTCCAAAATGAGAAGACTGGTGTACTCCGAGTGTTCTTTAGTCTAAAGGACGCGCGCGCTGCATTTTGCATTGTTTCAATTAATTTTGTTGTGAATACATTGAGTTGTGTTTTGTTTGTTACGTCCCTTAGAAGGCTGGTGAGGAGTGATTTCTGTGATTTGATTATTTTGTTGAACTTTTTGAAGTTGCCTCGGGTTGTGTTAAATCTTCTCTGTGTTTTATAGAGTGGTGAAATTTCAAAGCCGAATTCTGTGTATTTGTGGTCTGAGGCAGAGTGAACATCTGATACATGCCAGTTCCGAATCTGTTGGAGTGCTTTTGTGTTCACCAGGGTATGATCTGGAAAACCCTGGGCGATGACATCTCCTCGAGAATTTGTTTTGGCAAAAGTGTGTGTGGAATTGGCTATGTTAGCAATGGAGAGCTTATGGGCTGTCAGATGTTCGATGAGGGAATCCCCACGGAGGCTTTCAAGATCATATCCCCGTGAGGTGGAGCTAGCATTAAAGTCACCTTCGCAGATAAAGAATTGTCTCTGTGTGATAAGGTGGCTCTAATCCTCGAGGGAATCCTCAAAATTTGTTTTTGGCGCTGCGTAGGTTGATCCAATGATTAGTTGGCCTTCCTTTGCAGTGATTGTGGAAAATGCACAATGTGTGCCTGTGTAGAGATGTGCGTATTGCAGTGCTGTGTTTGAGATCACTAGATCTGCACTGTTGGCTTTTGACTGGAAGATGGCACAGGAAGATGGCAAACCCCCAATAGTGCCATCCGGCACGCAGTATGCATCCTGTAGCAGGGCTAAATCTATTTTATTTTCAATTATATGTGCCTTAAGGGCTTCATTTGCTGCTCTGCAGTGGTTTAAATTAATCTGTAGAATTTTGAGGTGGCCGAAAGGGGGGGGGGGGTTCCTCCTGTGCCTTGGAGGAGGCTGGAGAAGACATTAAACAAGTAATTTAAGTTATATAAAACTAAAGAGATTACTAAAAGGATAATTTAAGTGTACTTACAATTGGCTGTGAATACCCGTCTTACCAGTGGCTGCGGGAACCGCCTGCTGGTCAGGTGGAGGTCTAAAATAGTTCGTCATCCTTTGTTCTTGGTAGTATGGGTGGTGAAAGGGGGACCAATAGTTATACCAGTCCTCTCGATGTGGTGTAGGTAGTGAGAGTAGGCCGTCTTGTGTACTACTGACGGTGTCTGGGTGGAGTTGGCCTCTTGGATATGTTGGGGCTCTTTCTGGTTGTGTTGACTGTTGGTGTTGTGGCGATGGGCATTGTTGTGATGTGATGTTTGGTGGTTTGCACGTGTGGTTGAATTCCTCGTCCAGCCGTCTTCTCGTTTCTCGGTATAGTTTTCTATATGTGCTGCAGAGCGGGTCGGATGCCTGGTGATGTGTGTTGAAGTTTGTGTCTTCTTGTTCATTATGAAATTTGCAGTTTACGCAGCGTGGTGACTTGTTGCAGTGAGTGTCTGTGTGTTCTTGGCCACAATTGACGCAGGAAGGCACTTCACGCTGGCAGTGTTTTCCACGTGCGTGAGTGCCTGGCATTTACGGCATCTTGGAACTGTAGTGTGTGGGCGTAGGATGTGTGTGGATAGTCCAATTGTGAGACCACCATCCTCTATTACTGAGTGTCCGAGTGTCTTGGGCATCAGAAGGATGATGTCAGATTTTTCTTCGGCCCTGCGGTTTGGAAGTGTTTTGAGGATGGTGATTTCATGTGCGTTAACTTCATAATGTGTGGTGATTGATGTCTTAAGTTGTTCTTCTGTTGTGTGGGAAGTTGACTTGCAGGAGGATCATCTTTTGTTGTGGGAGTGCTTTTGGGACCGCGCTGAGTTTCTTGTTAAGTGCTTGGTTGTGGTGAATGTCGTTCTTGAGTATAGATCGTTTGCTGATTTGCATATGATTTCTATTTGGTTTCCTCTTCGGGTGATCTGCTGTGGTTGAATAGGTGCTGCATATTTGTTTTGTTGTAGTGTCTTGTCTATGTCGGTGCTTGTGATGGTGTCAACTCCCTTGATGATGAGTGTGTTCTTCTCTGTGTGATTTGATAGTTTCTTTTTTCTTACTTGTTGTGTGACTGCTTGGCTGTAGGGACTGTTTGTGTCGTTGCTGGAGTGTGTGGCTTGTGCTGCGTCAGTTGTGGATGTTACTGTGGCTTGGGGTGTTTTTGCAAGTGCTAGCTGTACTGTTTCGGCGATATCTGTTTTGTTGGGGATCTGTTGTAGGAGTTGTTGATAGTGATTTCTGTGTTCGTGTAATGTTCCTCCAGGCAGAAGACCCGTTCAGATAGTATTAGGTTTTTGTTGATGAGGTCCTTCATTTCATTATGCCTGGCTTGGTCGAGTTCATCAATTTGCTGGAGTGCGGTGCGTATTGTCTTGATTGGCTGTTTCCCTGGATTGATGTTTTTGCAAGGGATTTCCCCACCAATTTGTCAATTAGCTCACTGTATTGCAGGTATTTTTCTGAGTTTGACGCGTCTTGTTATATGAGGTGCTCTAGAGAATGGAGAACCAAATCATGAAAAAAAGTATTTCTTATGTATTGCGCATACGCAGTTAAAATTTATTTCATACAAATGCTCATATCTCCTCAAATATTCAATATTTCATTTTTTAATTGCAGTATACTCTTTCTACTGTTCTTGAATTCAAACATGTGCTTTACATCTTCGAAATTCAAAGACAATTCGTCAAGATTTTCAGTAGATATTCGACACGAACCGTGTAAAAAGCGAAAGCGTCCGGTCACTGTCCCTTAATTTTTGGACACCAGTGTAATATTAGATTCGTATAGCAATGTGATATAGCTTCTTCAATTAAAATTCAAACATTTTAAACTACTTTTTGTTATTCAAAATTCCCCTCATGGCCTAATTTTAAGCAAATGAAAGGCTCAGGTGTAAAACGTGCTAACTGTTTTTTTTTTTTGTTTTTTTTAATATTATATTAAGTTTCGTGCAAAATTATTTCTATTCTGACATTCATTTAAAATTACAAAATTTATTTATCACTCAATATATATCATCATAATAAAAAAAATTAGATAAACACAACAAGTTTTTGTTATTAAAATTGAATAAGTTAAAAAAGTAAAATCTATCAGATATAAAATGTTGTAAATAGTTAACTGAACGTCAGGTGATGAAGTTTTTTTAAGTTTATTCTATCGATTGACGTATTAAGGCTCTTCTCAAATCCAAACTGACTACTTTCTGACACATTTTTATTCATTTTTGTTCGCAAACGACTGAAATTGACATGTGCTCTTTTTCAGACACTTTGTCATCGAGCTGTTTTTTTTCTTTCGATAAAAACAGAACACCTTTTAGAAAATGCTGTCAAAGTTGGCGCTTTGAACCAAATATCGGGAAGCTACAATGCGAGAAAAGGGAAAAACTGTTGTCACGAGTCAACAATCACTTGTTACTCAATATGTAATTAATTTAGCGGAAAATGAGAAAATAACTAATCGATTACAAATCACTTCAATAATCATACCTGAAAGTCTCATGCTTTTACGGTTAAAAATGAGTCAGAAAATGCATCAGAAAGATTTGCATTATTGAGCAGGGGAAAATAATTTTTTGAGAACCGCCTTAAAAACCAGCACTCAGACTTACTCCAGAAGATGAAATTATAAATTTAAAAGTTTTCTGAAACCATTTGCTTTCTTCGTGATATCTAATTTTGACATACGAAATGCACAAACTAATCTACACAAATTATTTCCATTGAACGGGTTCCCTATTCCATGATTATTTCAAATATTGCAGTCGATCCGTAACAGTCACACTGGAAATTTATCTACAGGTGAAAGTGACAGAAATATGTCTATCTACAGGTGAAAATAACTGGAAATAGCCTTTGATGGAGAAATTTAAAATAAAAACTCACAAATCCACAAAAGCAGACTTATTCCGAAGTTATCAGCATAATCTACAAGATACAAAACCGTACTAAATTGAACACTGTAAAAGTAAAGTTACAATTGTGCATTGTTTATCTTACTTCTCATCTTTAAGGCGGTTGTTAAATAAGTATATTTCCTCGCTCAACAATGCGAACCTTTTTGACACATTTTCTGACTCATATTTTAAACATAACAATGCAAACCTTTTTGACAGATATTCTGACTCATTTTTTAAACATAAAACATGATACTTACAGGCTATTATTGATTATTGAAGTGATTTGTAATCGATTTTTTTTTCATTTTCCGACAGAAAGATTATAAGAGTTATGTTTGATTGTTTTATCAGGATAGCTGTTATTTTTCTTTTCCTAAGCTGTCAGGTTAAGAAAATATGTTCAAAACGCCAACTTTGACATTATTTTCTGAAAAGTCTTCAACTTTTATCGAAAAACGGAAAAAGTTCGGTTAGATAGTTTCTTAGCAAGAATATCTGCCAGTTTGGTACGTTTGGAAACAAAAATTCATATTAAAAAAATGTGTCAGAAAATAACCAGTTTGGATTAAAGAACATCCTTAACACAGAAAGGAAAATACGAGGGTAAGTCATTAAGTAAGTGACAAAAGATAATTAAATAATAACTTACAATGATATTAACTTCAAAACTATTTTTATTTATCAACATATTCTCCACCAATATTTATGCACTTATATCACCGTTTTATCAGTAGTGCCCAAACACCAGCTGCATAACATTCTTTGGGTTGCTGTCTCACCCACATTGGACTTCAAGTTGAACCTTTTAATCATCTGTGAACATCATCTTGCAACTTCTTCAACATCCACCATACAGCTTCGACTTAGCTCCAAACGATTTTCATCTGTTTAGTCCACTAAAAAACCATCTTGAAAGCAAGATGATGTTCACAGATGATGAAAAGGTTCAACTTGAAGTCCTAATGTGGCTGAGACAGCAACCGAAAGAATGTTATGCAGCTGGTGTTTGGGCACTGATAAAACAGTGATATAAGTGCATAAATATTGGGGGAGAATACGTTGAAAAATAAAAATAGTTTTGAAGTTAATATCATTGTAAGTTATTATTTAATTATCTTTTGTGACTTACTTAAGGAAATACCCTCGTAAACTAAAAATATTTTCAAAATTTAGGTAGGGTTCATTTGTACTCTTTTCATTTCAATATACTAATGTAATATTAGATCCGTATAGCAATGTAATATAGCTTTTAAAATTAAAATTCAGATATATTAATCGCCCGTTTAATATTAAAAATTTCCTTCGCAACCGAATTTTTAGCAAATAGTAAATAGAAATGTGAAAAACATATGTAAGCGTAGGTGGAGAAGAAATGTTTCTTTTAGCTTTATTTTATCGATCCGCGTATTAATAACCAAAACTCGGACTTTACACGTACGTAGAAGATTACCCTGGAGATAAAACTACAAATTTAAGAGTTCTCCGAAACATCAGCTTTCTTCAGGGCATCTGATTTTGACAGTTTCACTTCTGTTTCCCTGCTTTTTGAGCCTTTGGGGGGGAGAAATGGAATTAATCGCTCTTCTGAAAGTAGTTTTAATATGGAAGGGAAAAAAAGAAATACATTTTAACTGCTTTCGTAATTTGATGACAATTGCTGGCGTTATGTAACGTAAAAAAAAAATATAATAAGATATTTAATGAAAAATAAAAGAAAGAAGGTATTAGTTACACTCTAAAAGTTTTGATAATCTGTGAAAAATTAAATATAGGAGTATCAAAAATTTAAATACACAATAGATGAGAAAAAGGGAAGTTATGAATTGAAAAGAAGTAAGCTATTCCACTTCATGTAGAGTAAATTCTAATCTCATTCAAATAGATTGAGTCTTGTTTTTTTCTCTTGATGTAAGAGCTTGCATTGTTTGCCGCCTAACGAAGAAGAATTCATTTCTCCAGACAGTGTTGCCAGTTCGCTATTTTTTAATTCAGATTGCCTGATTGCCTCCACTTTCTTTAAGTTAGAAATATTCACTTTATTTAATGACATATTTAATAATGCGAAAGTAAGGGGAATTATACTATTTTTAAAAAGTGGTGGCTATCAAGCAATCTAAATAAAAAAAAAAAAGAAGTATCCCACTGGCAACAATGTTATCGTTTCTCAAAACTTTCATTTCTTAGACTGTGTTAAACAACTTTTTCACATTTGTTACATGTCTCGCACCTTTTACACAAATTTTATATTTTGAAGTGTATTTCAGATCTTTTGTTTCTTTGGCGAACTTGCATGATAGCCATTGCTATATGACCTCATCCAAGCAGTGGCGTATCCAGGGTGAAGGTTCAGAGGCTCTAGATACCGCTATTTTAAAGTAAAATTCTTCGACTTATGTTCTGACAACACTGTCTCCAGCATATTTGCAAGAGATATAGGCTTTTTGTTAAACAGTTTTTTGACAAATTTTTTGGTCTGGGTCATTTTCCTAGGATTTGGAAATGCGGACAGGTGATCTTTTTTAGAAAAAGGAACAAGAGTCCACATTCTTCTAGAGGTTATAGACCCATTACACTTTTATCTATTTTTGGGAAATTATTAGAAAGAATAATAAAAATTAGGATAATGACGAAACTTGAATCTATAAGTTATTTTGAAGCTGCTCAGCATGGTTTTAGAGAAGGAAACAGTACGATTACAGCATTATATTCATTGAAGAGTATGGTTAAAGAAAAACTAGAATCTGGTAAATATTGTACCTTAATTTCCTTGGACATTGAGGGTGCTTTCGATACAGTGTGTTGGAAGACACTATCTAAAATTATTGATGACTTACCAATTCCTGCTTATTTAAGATCTATTCTTAAAAATTATATTTCTAATCGCAAGATTGGCTTTTTATTTTCAGAGGGAATAAGATGGTTTACCCTTAATAGAGGATGCCCTCAGGGCTCATGCATTGGTCCGTTGATGTGGATTTTAGTTGCAGATACGTTATTTAAAGTATATAAACAATCTTTTTCGGATATTGTATCGTACGCAGATGATTTCGTCATCATTATTGGTGGCAATACACGTCGTAGTCTTGAAGAGAAAGCTAATATGGCAATTGATCTCTTCAATGATGTTTGTCAGGAATTAAGGCTGAAATTAAGTGTGAATAAGTGTGAATCAATGATGTTTGGCCCTAATCAGATGATAAATAGAAGACCGATATTTAAACTTCAGGATACTTCGATTCCTGTAAAAGATAACGTTAACTATTTAGGTTTTAAGTTGGATGGAAGGTTTAACTGGATGGACCATTTTGATCAAGTCAGGGAAAACATTATGAATTTTATTATCAATATAGGTAAAACGGGGTGTAGAGATACAGGTCTTGCTGCACATTTTAAGAAAACTTGGTATAAAGTTGTCATTGAGAAGCGAATTTTGTATGGTTGGGAGGTTTGGTTTCCAGACCTTAAAATACATGCCATTCGGAGATTAAGCTCTTGCCAGAGGTCTGGGTTAATGTCTATAATAAAGGCTTATAGAGACGTACCTACTGAGGCCTTATGTGTATTAGTGGGAATTGAGCCAATCTACATTAAGTTAAAAAATGATTTTGAAATATATAGTGTAGTGAATGGGTCAAGCCAACTTTATTTGGAAGACATTTGCATTAACAGAGAAAATGTAATGAGGAAATTGCGTACTTATGATTATCCAGAGAATTTAACTGAAAATAATATAAATATCATATCTTCTGTAAGAGAGGTTAACCCAGTAATGCATGGGCTGGTAACTTATACAGACGGGTCTAAGATGGAGTCTGGCACGTCAGCTGCTTTTGCAGTCTATTTGCATGGTGCAAATATTTTTGATTATAAAATTAAACTACACAAATTAAATTCGATTTTTCAGGCGGAACTTACAGCTATTAAATATGCAGTTAATTGGTTTGATAATTCCAGCTTTAATAGAATGATTTTATATTCAGATAGTTATTCATCTATTCAGGTATTGCAACATACTTTCCCAGATAAAAAAATTATCATGGATACTTTTAAAATAATGTCTCAGTCAAATAATAAAAAATTGTCATTAGGATGGATTAAGGCTCACGCAGGGTACGCAGGAAACGAGCGTGCTGACACTTTGGCCAAAAATGTAATAGAAAATGAAGAGTTTGATATAATGGAAGTTATGCCTTTTCCAATTTCCACAGTTAAGAGGTATTATAAAGTTAAGGCACTGTCAGACTGGCAAGAGAGCTGGAATAGTTCAACAGTTGGAAGGGATGCCTATAATGTTTTTAATGAAGTAACGACGGATAGAATTATAGGTAGAAGAGTGGTTCATTATTATTGTACGGGTCATGGAAGTTTTCCAAAGTATTTGAAGAAAATTGGTAAGCGAAGTAATGATTTGTGTGACTGTGGACAAAGGGGTGATATTTTGCACTATCTGTTCGGTAGATGCAAACTTATGCCACATCATTTTGCATTTGATAACTTTTTGACAGTGAGAAAAAATATACAAAAAACATTGCTGAGTTTTGGAAATTACAATAAGTTGAGGGAAAATTACAATAAATTGAATGAGTTATACTCGTTCATTAGATATAAATTCTGATTTTGGAATTACTCAGTGTATCATGGAAAATTATTTTAATCTCAGTGCATTTTGATGCGTACAGTGAATGTTTAGTGAACTGTTGCTTTATTGGACAATAAGTCACAATCGGGCTTGCATTTGCAGCAATGATGAGTCATTGTGTTATTGAAGTGCATAGTTTGAGTTATTTCTTGAGCAAGTGTGTTTGCAATGTTTTAATGATGAATTCTGAACATTGGTTTTAATCATTGTATTAGTTGCATCATCATGAACGTTTGCTTTTAACAAATACCCGAATGAATTAATATCTTAATCGTTGTCTATAGAATATTTACATGGTAGTTGGTATTGACATTGGATACGTAATTGAAGTATTTTGAAATAGTTAAGTATTTATATAATTATGGTCAAGATTTTAAGACTGGCTTGCTGAGTTCATGGAGTGTATGCATCAATACAGATTTATTTACAGTGGTGTAGCGTGGCGATGTAAAACTGCAATTTGAATAAATTAATTTCTAATATGAATTGTGTAGCATCATGAACAATGACTTTTAAATTATGATATTGGTTGTGGCATGACGAACACTTATTTTACTGGTTTTTGAAAGTTGCTGATCATCTGAATGGTAACCTAAATACTTAAAAGTGGATAAGCAAGAACTTGTTCAATCTCATCTGTGCATTGTAGTAAGAATCTATTTGGTCTAGTAAAGTCTGGACATTTGGTCTTCAATCAAGTGAATGGAGACATTTACAATTATCTATGACGAAGTGAGATAATAGTGATGGAAATGGCATTGTCCTAATAAAGCTCTTAATGTTTTACAGTTGAAGATTGTCTGATTGTAAAGTTATATTATATTTCAATTAGATTGTATCTTATTTTAGTTTAGTTTAGTCGGACACTTGTAACTTCAATTGTCCTTAAAGTTGTTATTATTTTAGGTTACTTTAATATTAGTTGACAATTGTAACTGAAATTGTCATTAAACTTTGTATAATTCAGTAGGTTAGTTTTTCATTTTTAGTTTGTATTTTAATATATAGTCTGGGCTAAGGTTTGTTTGGCCTTCTTGTGACTCCATTTCGGAGCTCTTGTTGTATGGTTTTATATTTGCTCATTGTTCTGAGTCTGTCTTGTTGGGGTGATTTGCTGGCTAGCTCTGGGTATTTTTCCGCCGGTACATTGTATCCTATACCTTTTACGGTTGGTGTCCCGGTTGGGTGTTTCAAGCCATATAGTTATCTTTTCTCAAAACTTTCATTTCTTAGACTGTTTTTAACAACTTTTCACATTTGTTACATGTCTCACATATTTTACACGAATTTTATAATATTTTGCAGCGTATTTCAGATCTTTTGTTTCTTTGACGAACTTGCATGGTAACCATTAAATTTTATATGACCTTCAGATCCAAGCAGTGGCTTAGCCAGGGTGGGGATCCAGAGTCTCTAGATACTGCTATTTTAAAGTAAAATTCTTCGTCTTCTATTCTGGCAACACTGTCTCCAGATGTATAGTTGTCTTTTCTCACAACTTCCATTTCTTAGACTATTTTTAACAACATTTTCACATTTGTTACATGTCTCACATCTTTTACACGAATTTTATAATATTTTGCAGTGTATTGCAGATGTATGGTCCCTAGAATTTGAATACCAATAATTTTTTTAACTTTTCTTTGCCTTATTTTTCTGAGATCAAATATGCCAAAGAAAACTTTTAGAAATTACTGATGGAAAAATTCAGGAGGCTGTATAAACGCTTAATAAAATCCGCCTACGACAGCCGCCATTTTTGTGTTAGCGCTTAAGCCTAGTACTCAGGGAGCGGTGGTCAAAAGCTATATTCAAATCCGTTTAGTGGCTGTTGAGAAAACTGCGGACATACATAACAACCAAAAACTGACTCTCCTCTTTTTAAGTCGCTTAAAAATTAATAAATATGTGAAGTGCTTAACACAGCTTTATTTATTTTCTCTTGTTACGATAATATTTTAATCACTGAATGTACAAGTGGTGCAAATTGAATATTTTGAATTCCCAATGCTGAGTGTCAAAGCCAATTTAATATAAAGCTTAGCAAAAGAGAGAAAAGAAATAAATAATGTAATGCATACCAACAGAGAGAAAATGAAAGAAAGAATATAATGCAGAGCAAGAGAGAGAGAAAAAAAGAAATAATATAATACATAGCTAGAGAGAGGAAAATAAATAAAGAATGGAGACAAGTTAGGTGAGACTGAGGGCTAATGAGATCCGGAGGTTAACGGAACAAGTGGATTTTCTCGTAAAACAAATCAGTTAAATGTTTAGACTTTTGCAATAGAAGTAGTACACTGGTGTGCAAAACTTAAGCAACAAACACAAAATGCTAATTTCTGAACCCGTGAGTTCTCAAAAGGAAATTCTATAAAGAGCAAGTGTAGAAAAGAGGTACTACCCTAACAGCACGGCCAGTCGATGTGAACTCCCCTTGACGTCACACATGGTTAGAAGTGTCACAATCGCTACGGTGAAATAAAATATGGGATATTTCACTGTCTCAGGATTACTCTCAAATGATTGTCAACATTAAAAAGTCACTGTGACTGTCGCCTGGTGACATTGTAATGTCACCAGGTGACATTACAATGAAGGCACCTTGTGATTCTCCAGTCACTGTCAGTTGAAGACTGAACTTTGAATTCATTGTGAGCATTGCATTGTGATGAGTCGCCAAATAATGTCACAATGAAGTCGCATGGTGACTTTCCGGTGATCGAAACTCTATTGTGAAGACATTATTGCACTCCTTTGTGAAAAGTCACCAGATGATTTCATTTTCTGTCACTTGGGAACTCGTCACAGAACAGCTATCATGATGACTTTACAATGGAGTGTCAAAATGACAGTCACATGAGAGTCACGAAATGACTTCATTGTAATGTCATCTGGTGACTCGTCAAAAAGCATCAGTCATGGTGACTGTTCAGTGGAGCGACCAAATGAGTAAAAATGAGACGAATGAAAGATATCACATTTCTGTTCATTGTAGTGACTGTGACAATTGTGACCATTTGTGATGTCAAGACGACTTCACATCGACTGTCTGTGCTATTAGGGTAGTCCCTATTTTCTACACTTGCTGTTTATAGAATTTCCTTTTGAGTACTCACTTGTTCAAAAATTAGCATTTTGTGTTTGTTGCTTAAGTTTTACACACTAGTGTACTAGCATTATATCAGGTCATCCAGAAAGTAAGTTTCCCAAGGCCCGTAAAAATAAACAAAAGATAATTACCTGGAAAGATTTAATGTAAAAGATACCGCAATGTTTTGTCTACTTCTCAACATAAGAACCTCTGGAATTGTAACACTTGTCATAGCGTGTGTTAAGTTTTTGTAGTCCATTGTCATAGAAGTCTGCCGTCTGGGCATGGAGCCAGCTTGTCCAACGCCCCCTAGAGATAATGCCTAAGAGCTCAATTTTGACGTCACAGCAAATCGGCTAATAATTCAACTGATTACATCCTACCATTCCTGCAACCACAATAAGACAAAATTCTAAATTACCTTTTTTTTAAACTTGCATGATAAAATTGAAGATCAACTAATTCAAAATAGACACAATTTGCTTTTCATACCCCCGAAAAAAAAACCGTAGGATTTAGTATCAAGAACATTTTGTTTTATGTAACAAAATTTGGAAATACAAAATAGTTATTTTTATTGAAAAATAAAATCTATCTAATGAGGTTTCATTAACACTTTTTTTTTTTTTTTTTTTGTTAATGTGTAAATGAAAGCTCATATTTGAGTTCGAGCATATTTTCATGAAAATTAATAATATTTTCGATTAAAGATTGGATTGCTTTCAATTGAAGTAAGTACTTATTTACAGTATATATATGCATTTTTATCAATATTAACAATGTTAATCATTATCTATTAAAATATGTTTACTTTGTCACTGCTGAATACTTGATTGAATATTTGCATTTGATAATTACAAATTTCATTTATTTTGCCATATATGTGGCTTTTTTTTATAATCACTAATAAAAATCACCAGTAGTAGTTTACTATTATTAGACAATATTAAATATATATTTTAGTAATGTGCGATTGAAAAGATATAATTTTGTTTTTGCTGTGCAAAACTTGAGAAGATAAAAACTAACTTTTAATTAGTTTTGTAAATATTTTTAACACAAAAGTAATTACAAATTTTAAATGATAGCTTTAAGAACACAACACACACACATACATATGTAATATGTAATATATATATATATATATATATATATATATATATATTGCAAAGTGTAACCAAAGATGTTTTATTATATAATATAATAATTCTAGAATAATTATTATAAATACCTAAAAATCCATATATAATAATAAATATAAAAGATATAAAAATAAAATTAATTGTAATCGGAATTATTATAGTTTACAGTAAAAAAATCCCGAATTTAAATAAAAGTTTAAATAAAGTTTAAATAAAAAATCCCGACGGCAGTAAAAATAAATCCAAAAGCAAAAATAAACAAAGATTTTAAATAATATAAGATATTCAAAGATTTTAAATGAATTAATAAATGATGATATTAACCAATTTAAATCCAGTTTTAAATCAAGCTCATTTAACTTGTACATGAATGATATTTGTAAGCCGTTTCGTTATTTTGTATTCGTAAAAATTATGAAGAAAGGATATGCAACACTCCGTTCTAAAGATGAAAGTAAACAATAATGACATCATATGAGCCTGCGCGCTATGCTAGGGAAAGTTGTGAGGTACGCAGTGTAGACTCTAAACCTCAGAGCGGATAGTATTATTAGAAGTTCTATGCGCTAAACCCACAATCTTCCCGGCTTGGGCCTTTTTGTTTCGTGTTTCTTGCCTTTTGCAGCGCCATCTTTTTGCGACATGGAAATCATATTTTCTGGATAAACCTAGTATAAGCACACATGTATTGAACATTTTTTTTTTCCATTAGCTAGTTGCAAAGTAAGAAGCAAATCATTCCTAAGCCTAAGGAATTTTTTTTTTTTTATGTTTAATAAATATTTGTTTTCGTAACATATTAACTCAGTTTTTAACAATAATACACATGATTATGAAGCTTTTAATCAATTAATTTACAATCTTCATTTTGTGTTAGTGATAAATAGTTACTAATTTACAAAAAGCCTAAATTTATTTCAAAATGTTACGGGGACTAATGGGACCTGTCTCATTGGGGGACCCCCAAAGTGATTATATCCCCAAAGGATAACTATTGCATCATAAATTTATGTTAAATGATACATTTTGTGGACACAAAACTTAATATGCCTTATCCTTTTATATTTGTTAAAACTAATACCGTTTTACCAAATTAACTTTCAGTAAAAGCAAGAAAAGATAATATAAGCCTCAATCAATTTTCCTTCAGTAAAAGTTACAAAATAATAAAAAAAATTTAATTTTAAAAGTAAGATTTTGTTCGTTGAATTTATAATAGTGCTGATATAATGCTTGAATTCACCTATTAAGGAAACATTTATATTTGATGAATGTGCTCCATTGGACCCATGGCAAGACCCATTAGACCTCGACTTCGGAATCTAATGGAAAAAAAAAATTCCATATCACAAATTAAGGCTATTTATTTTTCACTAGTTAAGCTATGACTAACATATTTTATATATCATTATAAAACTGTGTAAAGTAATTGTCTGTCAAAAAAATCTGGGAATTGTATAAATTATACTTTCTACAAAATGAAATGTAAAACATGTCCCATTAACCTCCAGTCCCCCCCTACTACTTTTGTTGAAAACAGATTAAAGATAAAACCATACTTATTGAAACATAACTTTTATTTAAAGCACTGAAACAGAAAAAAAACAAAAAAATACTCTCAAATTTCTGCATTTAACGCTAATTTAACATATGCTATATGCAACAGAAATACAAAAATAGGCTTAAAAAGTTAATAAATCTGTAAAATACTTGTCACAGCGATATTTTTCTAATTCATTAATTTAAGTCAAAATAGTCCGACGGAATATTTTCCCACTGTCATATCACATTTAATTTTTTAATCATTTATCTGTATCTAATAATAAAAATAAAATATCCAATATTTTTTAGTATCTCAATTAGAAAAACTTCTAAAATAAATAATCTATCTATGGATGGATGCATTATGAGAGAAATTTAAAATTATTTGTGTAGATTTTGAAATTTCAATGAAATAACTCTCATAAAATGACTTTCATATTTCTGCATTCAACGCTAATTTAGCTCATGCTATATGCAACAGAAATACAAAAATTAAAAATTCTCTCTAAAATGCAACCCTTAAAGAACCGCTTTAGGCTTAGAAAGTTAATAAATCTGTGAAATACACACAGGGGTATATTTTCCAACTCATTAATTTAAGCCAAAATAGTCCGCCGGAATATTTTCCCACTATCATATCACATTTAATTTTTTGTAATTGTTTAACAGTCTCTAAATAATAAAACTAAAATACTCAATATTTTTTAATATCTGTATTAGAAAAACTTCTAAAATAAATAATCTATCTATGGATGGATGTATTATGAGAGAAATTTAAAAATATTTGTGTAAGTTTCGAAATTTCAATATTTGTCAAGTTTTAATGCAAAACTTTTAAAATGAAATCTTGAATATCAAACGATCGTTAGATAATTTTGTTTAATTTCCAATACTCTTAACGGAAATGAACCTTAAGTCAAATATTTAATTACAATCAATAGTTTATGTATGAAATGATAGAGAATATAGGTGGGTGGGCTCATAAAAGTATACGAGTAAATGATAATCACTGAGTTGAAATAATCATAAAAATGCCTGAAAAATATGAAAACTTATATTAAGAGATGTTGAAAATATTTATTTAAAATAAAGATTTACAAGATCAGAAGGATTTTGTAAGGTATGCAATTTCAATATGCTAGTTATGAATGAGTTTTCTTTTCTCTTTTTATATTATTCTAACAAACTGTAGTTGTTGTTATTCTCTCTTATTGATCTTTTAACTTTCCAAAATGAGAATAACTAGTATTTTAGCATAGTAGCCAGATCATGTTTTAAGCAAAATTTTAGTGATGAATATTATGTGGATTATTTTTATAGCTTATTGTATAGTTTATTACTCGCTTGGTCCAGTTTGCTTAGATAAGTTATACGAGTAACGAAACACTAGCATGGTGACAATGGTTTGTGCAAATTGTGCTTTTTAATATAAAAGCATAAAGCTGCAAAAGCCGTAATATATTCGTAGTATAGGAACTTATCTTTCATGCTTTTTTTTCAACAATTACATGCTTTGGAACATAAGATGTATTCTTTTTAAGAATAGGGAAGTTGCAATCAGCTGATCAACTATTGTTCGTGACCTCCACGGTTTGTCACGTGAACCTCTCAGCCGCCAATAAGAAATGCCTTGTTGTTATTGACCTACACGATGACGTCATTCACGAATGCTTTATATAAACATTTTCTGATGGAAGTAACAACAATCAGAAAATGGAAAAGGACTCCTTCGATATAACTTTAGAAATAAAGTAGGATATTTTAGAGGATTAAGTCTTATTAGCAATATTGTTTTCAGAAAGACGTTACTCGGTGTCACGAAAAAAAATTATTCAAAACTTATGGCGTTAACACCGTGTAAGATAAATAAACAGAAATATCCATTAATTGGTAACACCACTTTGACTTCTTCAAAGTTTAGACTTTTTTTTTTTTTTTTTTGGTCGCTCAAAGTACTTTTTATATACATGAAAACCATTTTTTATTAGTTAAAATTTGATCTCAAAAGTTAAAAAGCAATTTTGGAGCTATAGATGTAAAGCGCAGTACAGGGAGTAAACAGAACGAAAATTTTAATTTCAAAACAGCATTTTCAAAATCGGTGACACTCTATCTCCACCAAGGGCTCTCCGTGGCCGAATGGTTAAGGCACCACTCTGCTAATCGCTTGTGAGCGTAGGAGCAGGCGGCAGGTTCGACTCAAGTTGACAAATCAAGTACACTCTTTCTCGAGTGTCTGGCTGTATTCTACAGTGATGTCTACTTCCTTGTGTCTATCTCGTCCTCATCTCGACGATTGCTTATAAGCGGGCGTTTGAGTCAAGCAAACAAATCTGATGTATGCTCTCAATAAACACACAAGCTCCACCAACTTTCTATCAATCAACTTGATGTTTCTGAAAATTAATGGTCACATGCTTTTCTAATGAAACGCGTAAGATTTTTTTCGAAATATCGATAGCTCGATTTTCTGTATAGCTTTAAATATCGAAATTTTTAGCTGAAAATTTACATGTTAATTTAAATTAATGCCTCACTAAAAATGCATATTTTTTAAACGGCTGCGTATTTCACTAACTTTTGGACTAATTTTTTGGTCTCATCGTTCTAGATTATGTCTACGATAAATCATCGTGTCCCCTCGATTGACCCTCTTTTATCGCAGCGTTCCCGCTAAGGATGCTAAAGAGAAAACGAACACTCAGCATTTCTCTTCACATCATCGCTGACAACGAGAAGTCAGAATAAGTAAGATTTTAAAGACTAATAAATCTGCATAGAATGCGGAAACAAGAATATTTGAATGAATCAGTCATTCTAGAAAGAGCACTGGTCTAAAATTGCCAAAAATAGTTTCATTGCAGAATATAATACTTTTCCCCATATTCTATCACTTCTGAAAAGAAAATGTATATATATATATATATATATATATATATATATATACAGGGTGTATCTGAAATGCTTCAAGAAACTTAGAGGGATGATAGTACTCATGAAGACGAACAAAAAATGCAATGGAACATGGGGTCGCAAATGACGTTTAACCCTTTCAGGGGCAGTGGTATGTTTATGAAACCACTTAATTTTAATTCCAAAATGCCACAATGGCACCAGAATTTTGCTAAAATCTTTTCCATTTAATATGTATGTGAAATATAGCCTTTTTCTTATTTACAAATAATTTTTTTTGTAAATTCCGGTGCCAGTCATTTATTTCAACATTTTAGTACTAAAAGTACTTTGCCCCTGAAAGGCTTAAAGGATGAAAATCGAGAAAATGCGTCTGGAAATGGACAAACTGAGAAAAGAAAGAAACACTCCAGAAAATTATTTATTGCACGGAATATGTACAACACAGCTCGTGATGTCCAGAGAAAACAAATATTTTACAACAATTGTTCAAAGTGTCGACCGCGGACATTATTACACAGAGTACATCTACGGAGCAACGACTGGCGGACACGCTTGAAGATTCCGGGAGTTTCCTGGAATTGGCCCCATGCTCGCCGGACCTTAACCTTTTGGATTTCTTCTTCCGGGGACAAATGAAATCCCTCATTTATGACACGCCAGAAGAAGTTGTAGCGCGTATTGTGACCACTGCAGGAGAAATCCAGGAAACTCCTGGAATCTTCGAGAGTGTCCGCCAGTCGTTCCTCCGTAGATGTACTCTGTGTAATAAATAATGTCTGCGGTCGACACTTTGAACAATTGTTGTAAAATATTTGTTTTCTCTGGACATCACGAGCTGCGTTGTACCTATTCTGTGCAATAAATAATTTTCTGGAGTGTTTCTTTCTTGTCTCAGTTCGTCCATTTCCAGGCGCATTTTCTCGATTTTCATCCTTTAAACGTCATTTGCGGCCCCATGTTCCATTGCATTTCTTGTTCGTCTTCATGAGTACTATCATCCCTCTAAGTTTGTTGAAGCATTTCAGATACACCCTGTATATATATATATATGACCATAATAACGACGATATATAATTCACCACGCGCAAATTGGTAAAAATAAATAAAAATCAAAAACGTAAGATGAATCTCAATCCAGTTATAAAAAATGTATACTAATTATCCATAAAAGAAAAATGAAATAATTGTGGAACCATGACAGAATTATCAACCTGTTGATGAAAGTACAAATTACCATAGATTCCACAAAACATGTACGATTTCGTCATTACAGGAAGTATAATAAGCTACAAATGTAGAAGATTTAAGCTATAGCACTTATAAAGAACCAGAAATTATAAAATAAAATAAAATGGGACCAATACAATGAACAACTGAAGTATAATTGCGAATGAAAGTAAAACCACATGCATATTACCAGATGCACATTACCATATTTACCAGCATTCATAAACTACAACATTACACAATTTTGCCAAAATGTATTTACTAATTCAGGATAAATATCAATTGACTGCGGTATGACTCAAGAAGATTGCATTTCATTGAACCAGTGAGTTTCACAGAGAGAGTGCATTATAACAAGGTGAAGCAAGAAGTAATTGAATAATATAAATTTTAGTGTTTGCATCTAGTAAGAGAAAATACAAATATAAATGATAATAACTGGAATGTATTCAAATTGGATTGATAGCATCAGAATATGAAACTTGCATGTTATATAATGGATCTTAAATTAAATAGAATAAGAAAACTAATGTAATAATAATAAGGGGGTAGGAGTAAATATCAAATACATTATAAATTAATATTAAAAAATGTTTAAATAAAATTATTTAAAATGCAAAAATATAAATATAAATAAAATAATAATTAAAAGAGGGTTGAGATTATAAAAAGACAAGAGTTAAACAGTTAAATATGATAAAATATATTTATTTATATAAATGCAAGATTATGGATGAAATGAAATGAAGTAGATTATGACATTGTCCCACACCAAGCGAAGAAGGTAATTAAAAATTAATAATTGAAATTATAAGAGCAATGAATTAAATGAACAATGAATAAAATGTAACCAATTATGTTAAAACAAAATTAAATGTGCTGAATCAACTAAAGAAATTTAAATAATAATTAATTGATGCATAATGATACAATTACCCACTTTTTTAAGACAAATACATAGCTGCCAACTTTTACGCTTTTTTCTTACCACTAAAATTTAATAGAATTTTTTTCCTCATGTAATCACACGATCTCTTCAATTTAATAAGATAAAATTTACTATAAAATTTTAGTGGTAGGAAAAAAGCGTAAAAGTTGGCAGCTATGCAAATAAGTATTTTGGGTTTAATAATGTAAACCTAAATAGTAAACAACTACTATAAGGTAAAAAAAAATATCATAAGCGAAAACTATGTTCTGATGCATTTTCATACACGCGCACGCACAAATGAAAAAAAAAAAAAACTTCAATGTATTACATGTCTGGTTCACATGTAATACATTGTGTGTATCGACAATTTTGACAAAGTCACCTTTAAATTTAGAGCATATATATATATATATATATATATATATATATATATATATATATATATATATATATATATATATATATATATATGCATATATTTTCTTTATTGCTAGAGAAATAATCAAAACGCCCTTGCTTGTCTAATGTATACATGTAATAACAGCATCTCCTGAAATTCTCAGACTTTTAGATTTTTCATTCTTTTGCAAAATTTCGTCATCATCATCAACTTCATTTTCACAGTTTGAAATTTGATTTATGCTCAGTATGTCTTCATCTGACCTGTCTAATTGTTTTTAGTTATCAATTTCTGAGTTTCACGACGAATCATTTTGCAGTTCTGGTGAATCTTCATCGGCTTACATTTGATGTCGGATCTCTTCTGTTTTTCTTATACATGATCTCACTAGTCTCATTTCTATACATTTTATTTAGTAAAAATTTTAAATACAATATGTAACCGATTATAAAATCATTTCTAAAAATACATAGTAAAAAAAATCCAAAATTTACATTAAAGTTATTTTTTGATTCATACTGGTGTTAGGTAAACCACAAAGTCTCTAACAATATCAACTTTTTTAATCAAACGCATGATTAGGACTTTTCAGGTTATAAACCTTCTCTATACATTTCCTTAAAGCATTAAAAACAAGAACGAAAAATCATGCGTCAAGCATAGATTATGTAACACTTTCCAACACATCCAAAATAATTTTACTTTGGAAAACGCATAACATATTTAAAAACTCAATTTCAAGAATTACCAACAATATTCGGAAAAATATCCGAATTCTTTTGTGAAGCCCTGTGTATAATCTATAGTTTTGTATATATGCTACATAGAATGCTAAAATTTAATTCAGTTAGGAAACGCGTAGCACAGTTTAAAATTCCACTTCTGGAATTTCCGTCAATTAACGGAAATGCACTCGATAACTTTTGTGCTGCCTTGTTTAGTATTAGCCTTGGCGTGTATAAAATTTATACACGCCAAGTACTAGACAAAATGGAGTTAAATTTAAAAAGCGTTCAGCAACTGAAAACGCAACTTCCAGCAATTATTGTTAAAGACAGTACAGAATTTTTTTGTGCGTCCCTGTAAATGTGCGATGAATGCTATACACACAATATTCTATAGTAAGCCTCTTGTAATGCACTTTAGTGATATATATCAATTTCAACATGTTTGAAACAGCGAAACATTGTTAAAATAAACCGCAAACGATTTTTCTCCATAGACCGTAATGTAACGGGATTATTCTGAGTGTCCCTGTAAAGGAACTATAAGTGCTATGCACACCATATTCTATAGTAAGCCTCTTGTTCTACCCCTCAGTGATATACAGTAGATTCTCGTTACAACGAATTCCATTACAACGAAAAATTCCGTTACTACGAAATTTGACAAATCCCCTTTTCAAATTCCATTAACTCCAATGTATTAAAAGTTCCAATTTAACGAAGTGAATTTTATTAGGAATTCCGTTACAACGAAAATCTTCATCGAGCTCTTTTTTTTTCAATTGCTTAACAGAAATGACATATACTTCGAATTAGAATGTCGAAGATAAAAAAAAATAACGTTGTTTTGGGGATAGCTGCAATTTCCGATTTTTTTCTCCTTTGCTATTTTTTCTTTTGTCTACTTCTGTTTCCGAATTTCTTTTCTTTCATTAGCCCATTCGCTTAAAAATGATCACATGACAGACAGCAGGTGGACTTCACTGTGAAATGAGTGTTTGTGCTTGTTCTGGGATATCTCTATCGCCAATACCTGTTGCAGTGTGTTTCTTGCTTCGTTCGTTGATAAAATGGCTTGTGTGAAACGAAAACAATTTTTGTTGGGGGGAAAAAAAGCTATAATTTCTGAGATTGATAAAGGATTGCGGAAAAATTGATGTGACTAAAAAATATGGAATAACACCATCGACATTATCTACATTTCTAAAAGACAAGGAAAAGATTGAGAGACAATTCCAAATTGCAAGCATTGGTTCCCATAGAAAACGAATGCGACAGTTCAAATTTCAAGATATTGATAAAGCCGTGTTCAATTGGTTCGAAGATTTTCATTCACGCATTGTACCTATAACTGGTCCTATGATAAGTCAAAAAGCTCAAGATTTCGGAGCAATGCTTGGTATCGAAAATTTCCAAGCCAGTGTCGGATGGCTCAATCACTTCCGTACTCGCCATGGAATTGTAACGTAATCAATTTGCGGCGAAGCAAGTGATGTACCTACAAAGAATGTAAATGAATGGAGAGCAGGAAAAGTAGTTGCCCTTATAAAGACACACAGCTCCGATGATGTTTTCAATGCTGACGAGGCTGGAATATTTTATCAACTTGAACCGAAATAAAACATTAACTTTTAAAGGCGACAAACGCATTGGATGAAAAACTTCAATGAAACGAATTACAGCACTTTTTCGTTGTAACAAATCTGGAACCAAGAAGAGAAAAATATTAATTCTTGGTCACTCTGGCAAGTCCCGTTGCTTTAAGAACTGTCACTTATTGCCTTGCGATTATAAATTCAATAATAAGGCACGGATGACACAAGATATCTTTAATGATTGGCTATTGCGATTTGACAATGAAATGAAAGCTAAAAAACGGAAAATTCTTCTCCTGAATGATAACTCCATGCCTCATAATAATCCCCCAAATTAGACTACATCCAAGTTGAGTACTTTCCGCCGAATTGCACTTCTATTCTACAGCCTCTAGACTCTAGACCAAGGCATCATTCGTGCTGTAAAATATCGCTATAGAACTCTTTTACTAAAAGAAATCCTTTCCGGCTTAGAGAATGGCAAAATACCAAAAATAAATCTCAATAAAGCTATTGAAATGATCTCTGGTTTGTGGTAAGAAATTAGCCAGAAAACAATTTATAACTGTTGGACACATGCCCGATTACCTGAGGCCGAAGAAAATTAATCAGAAGTTTTAGGTTTGGATGAGTCCTCAGAGTTAAACACAATTTGGAAGGCTGCCAAAAATTATCCTCAATCCCTGATCAGGTGAATTTGGAGGATTTCTTATCTGTGGATGACACTATTCAAACATGCTCTGAAGTGATTGATGAAGATATCATTTTATCCATTAAAACTACATTCGACCAACAAAATGACGAAAGCAGTGATGACGATATTGATGTCACCGATGATTCAAAAGTTACCTCTTCGGAAGCTCTCTCATGCTTGGAGAAAATGCGTGCTTTTGTTTCTCATCAAAGGAATGTTCCTGAGGAGGTATTTTCTCACATTCATTCGTTGCACAAGTTTTTGTTCACAGATTTTCTGCAATGATGTACTACTAAATAAAGGTTAGTTCGTAATTTTGTATTTTTAATATTAAAATTTAATTTACTAACTTTTTCTATGTTATTTTAACTAGTCTTCCATTAAAATCCTCTATAATGAAAGGTAAATTTATCTTACATAATTCATTTACGTGTATGTGTAATTCATTAGATAAATAGGAGCAATTCCATTACAACGAAAAAATCGTTACAACGAAATATTTTAGCGGTCCCGTGGAGTTCGTTGTAACGGAAATCTACTGTATATCAATTTCAATATGTTTGAAATTGTGTAACATCATTAAAATAAACAGCAAATGATTTTTCCCCATAGACCATAATGTAACAGAATTCCTTTGAGTGTCCCTTTTTAAAAAAAACTTCAAGTGCTACACACTTCATTTTCAATACCGAACATACCATAGTAAACCTGAATAACATATATCAATTGCATGACAATCCAAAAATATTTACGCGAGTTAGAGCGTGGACAGAGAGACAGACAAAGAAACTGGATCCCTAAACACTTTTCAACTATGTTGGGAAGTGTTAAATACAGACGCTCCCTTTAAAAACGTAAAAAATGCAAGGTTATGAAAATTACGTGGAGTGTAGAATAAGGCAGTCTTGAGATTAAGAGTTTGAAATATATATATATATATACGTGCCAGACACCTAATGAAGCAGAAAAGTTTGTAGGAAGAAATTAAAGGTTAAAATTATTTGCCAGAAAACTAAAGGTCTAATAAAATAAATGTGACATTTCTTCTCCTACGATGAATATGTGATATGTAAAAAGCGACATCAAGAAAAGCACAAGTAACTAGAATAAAATGGACGTCATAAAATAATTATAATCCTTTAGTAGAAATTGAAAAGAGACAGACAGAGAAACAGCAACAGGCAAGGAGCTATTTTTATAAAGTCTTAAAATATAATTCTTCCGTTATGAAGCAGAAAGCTAATATTTTTCTATTTGCTTTTCTTTATGTTGGATTTACTTTTCACGTATTTATCAAAACATACTTTTATAGAAGCATATAAAGTAACGACGTCAATTATTAATTTAACATTTGATGAGCAATAATAATGACTTAAAACTCCTCCAAAGGTAAATACTAGCTGCATAATTAAGAGACCATTAATTTAGTAAATGATCTAATTTTTTTATTATTTTATAATTTATTATTATTTAATAAAGATGTGATATTTTTTAAGCAACTTGATTTAGTATGCTCGGAGATATCATTGAAAAACGAAGGTTAACAAACGCTTATCACAGTCTCCAGTGGCTATATAGTTCCTGATTTCTGATTTTGACGAAATTGCGAAAATATTAGCTGTGGTGTCACTATGCACTGAGGTAGGGCTAAAGAAAAAGGCAAGTCCTTTGCATGGCAAAAAATATTTATTTTTTTCAAAATGTATCAAATAACAGAGTTCGTATGCTTTTACCACAATGTAATAGAATTTTTCTATTTAATATTTATATAGCAAAAATTCTTGACGCCACGTTTAACTGCAGGATTTGTAATAATTTTCTGCATCTAAATAAGGCGAAAAATTATCTTAAAAAAAATTGTGGTCAAAGGGTATGAACCCTGACTAAAAGAAACAAAATAAAACATTTTTTTTTCATTTCACTTGAATTATTTTAGGGGAGGACTATAACCCCATGACCCTCGAACCGCCTCATCAAAAATCAATTAGCAACCGGCCAACTAAGAAAAAGCAATTAAAGCAACAAGACGCACTGAAGCCACATCGGTCTATAGATTTAACAAACACATCTTCGCCAAACGGAGAGCAGGCGAATCCTCGCTCCGTTGCCAGGTATCAACTCGTTAAGCTAGGCAAAAGCCTGGCAGGTAGGATCCTAGTCAGCAGTCTAAAAAAAAAACATGACCCTCTCCATTTTGGATATGCCGTATGGCTTTGCATATACATATTTATATGTATATACATATAGGGGTACTTAAAAAACGGAAAACTTTGATTAAGATTAGATTGATTTTTTTTTTCTTTTACAATTATGGCATTTTCTGTATTTTATGTGGTTTTGTGAATGTAATCATATATATTATTTTTATGGCAACATACCTTTTTATATGCACATACCAAACGCACAATGATGTATGAGGTATCATACAAAAAGATTTTGTAAAGAATTTCGACATAGTATACTCACATTTTGTTAAAATAAGTTGTTTGATAAAAAATTGCAGTTAATTAAAAAATAATAATGAAAAACGTATCAGCAAATGATTTTAACGATTGCGGTGCGAAGGCCTCGCACGAGTCTACCGCTTCTTCTATAACGTAGAGTAAAAAAAAGCAAGAGGAAAATATATTTCCTGATTTTAACGAGATGTTTTTATATAATTTCAAGCGACGATAATAATAAAAAAAAATCCATCACGTGGTTCATTTCTCTTACCTGAAGAACGACTAAGGTTCAAAAAAATAATAAATGATCGTTAAGTGGGTGTTTTTTTTTTTTTTTTTTTTTTTTTTTTTTTTTTTTTTTTTTGGAACAGTATCAAAAGGAACAGCTAATCACAAAAATGGACAGAGGATGGGGCAGCAAATTACGAAATAACAGGATAAGATGACAACCTGTCTGAAAACATAAGGGAAGCACAAATAATTACAAAACAAATATAAAAGTCAATGGGAAATTCCATGAATACACAAAAAAGAAAAGAGTGTGGTTCAATGAAATTCAAAATGACAAACAACAAAAGCAATGAGACTTGAAAACATAAATTTTTACAGACTCTAAAAGAAATGATGTTCTTAATTTGTTCTTCTATTTCTTCCCAATATTATTGTATTAATTTTATTATTATTAATACTATTATTAATGCATTTTTTTTTCATATTTCTTTTTCAACCGGCAGAAAAAATGAAAGATCGGATTTTTCATTAACAACTTAACAATAGTTTGATATTAATGGTAACTAAATTTTCAAGAAAATGCAGTTCAGAAATACAATTAAAATAAAAATGTTGTATACAGTACTTTATTATGACATTTTCTGTGCAGAAAAAAATAAAAGTCTCGCGTGCACTCAAAAACACAAGATATTTGGGCGTTTTTCATTCTTGATATTCTTAGAAATTGTAAAGAGGCTCCTTTAAGTTTTGCACTTGACATTCTTTGCAAATATACATTTATAGAGAATACATTAGTAGCGAATCCTGCTACTGAATCTGGGAATTCTTTTCCACATTACTTTTTTTTAAACAAAGTTCTTTGCCTTATTTAATCGTACAAAAATTACTAGAAAATACGAGGGAAAGTCATTAAGTAAGTCGCAAAAGATAATTAAATAATAGCTTAAAATGATATTCTCTTCAAAACTATTTTTATTTCTCAACATATTCTCCACCAATATTTATGTACTTATATCACCATTTTATCAGTGCCCAAACACCAGCTGCATAACATTCTTTGGGTTGCTGTCTCAGACACATTAGGACTTCAGGTTGGACCTTTTCATCATCTGTGAACATCATCTTGCTTCCAAGATGGTTTTTTAGTGGACTAAGCAGGTGAAAATCGCTTGGGGCTAAGTCGAAGCTGTATGGTGGATGTTTAAGAAGTTGCAAGATGATGTTCAAAGATGATGAAAAGGTTCAACTTGAAGTCCTAATGTGGCTGAGACAGCAATCCAAAGAATGTTATGCACCTGGTGTTGAGGCAATGATAAAACGGTGATATAAGTGCATAAGAGAAATAAAAATAGTTTTGAAGTGAATATCATTGTAAGTTATTATTTAATTATCTTTTGTGACTTACTTAAGGCTGCTCGTCAGTAAACTTCCTGATTCCCCTCGCTAATGTTATTCCTATGGGCGTAGGATGCATTCGTATTTTTAAAATATCTCCTCGGAAAATTAATATTTTTAATTTCTGTTTTCTTTGTATTGTTCTTAAAGAATGTCTCTTTTTTTCTTAGTTGTCAATTTTTTTCTAAAATATATACTTCATTTTATATGAAATGTTAAAATCGTATTCGGTTTCTCTAAGATTTTAACACATAAAAATAAAAATTAAGCACATAGTTTAGAACTATTTTGATAACTAAGAAAAAAAGAGACATTCTTTAAGAACAGTACACAGGAAACAGAAGTTTAAAATATTAATTTCTCGTGGAGATATTTTAAAAATACGAATGCATCCTACGCCCATAGGAATAACATTAGCGAGGGGAATCGGGAAGTTTACTGACGAGCAGCCTTAATGACTTTCCCGCGTAGAACAAAGATTTATGTAATACGGTGGGAAAGAGAATGTTTAGTTTGAATAGCAGGATTCGACACTGATATCCATCCATACACAGGGCTCGGAAGTAGCGCGCTACAAGTAGCGAAACTACAGTAGCCGCTACTTTTTCTAGTAGTTTGTAGTGTAGCGCGCTACATTAAAAAAAGTGTAGTGTAGTGAGTAGCGCGATACAAAATATCAGTAGTTTGTAGCGAGCATCGACGCTACTTTTGACGCTACTAAGGAGAGAAAAAAAAGTGCCAATCTTCAAATCCCGTGATCATAACTCGTTTCTTTTGTGCGAAATATGTTCTCTGCTACAATTTGCGAATATCAGCGACAAATCTCAGTTACAGTGTCATAGATTTTTCCATAGACGACGGGCACGGTCACAAATTAACTGTCATTTTCACAGTTTGGGTGTCAGAAACTTCGTGCATTGTCATTTAAATCCATGGAAATCATTTCATTATAATGTATTTTTATACGATTACGATTGTTACCAAAATATAGTCGTCTGGCTAAGTTAAGTCTTTATCTGACTCTAATTTCTTCTTCCTTTTTGCCTCCCACCCCCAGCAAGGAAGGAAATGTAAAATCTTTATTTAAAAAAAAAGAAAAAGAAAAAGAACGGATTCATCTAAACATAAATCATCTAAATTATCCCTAACCTCTCAAATTCACGCTTCCTCCTAATAGCATATAAAGGAGTTTAAAATATATTTAAATCTTTATTTTTATACAAAAATAAAATCTTTCACTCCATTTATTGCTCTCTAATGATAGTAAATAAAAATTAATTCCTTGTCCCCAAAATTTACACTTCCCTTTTTGTACCTCCTTCAGCATACAGTTTCAAATATTTAAAATTCTTTATTTTAAAAAAATGGCAACATTTGTTTCTACCTAATAATAATATATAAGTAATCGTCTAAATTGACCCCTGACCTCCCATAATTTACTCCCCCCCCCCCCCCCCCCACAGCATACAAATAAATCTAAAATCTTTAAGTTATTTTTATTTTTATAAAAAAAAAAAATCTTCTGCCCTAAATAGTGCTCTGTAGTGACGATAAATAATCAGTAATATAAATTATCCCCCTTCCCATAAAATCTCCTCCACCTATCCATATTCAAGATTAAAACTCTTCTTTTTTTTTAAGTTCCGTATTCTTTCTGTCTTGTAACATCAAATAAATAATCAATCATCTAAAATCTTCTCCTTCGAACAAAATTTCTGCTCGCTTCCTGCCAGTTTAAAATCGTTAGAACTCTAATTAAAAAATATAGATATATTCGAAAAAGCACAAAAAAGAACAAGTATACCATTTTATTATTAGAGAAAAGTGCACTAGGAAGGAATGATTTCTGCCCTTCAACAAACTAGCAGCTGAAACGTAAAGCGTCAGCTAGAGTCCTGCGCGGGTCGGGTTCGACAACCCGACCCGAACCTGAGTAATTTCACCCCGCACTCGACCCAAATACATAATATTTAACCCGTAACCCGAACCGAACCCGCAATGTAAAGACAGTAAATCAAGTTTCAATGCCACTATGAAAATTAATCAACAATTGTATCTCTAATACCATTTTTATGTTTTACATAAAAAATGAACAAATCTATATTCTTTAATATTCAAATATAGTAAAACCTCTGAGCACCTTGGGATCGTTAAATAGTGTCAAACATCGGGTCGGGTTATCCCGAATTTTATTTTTTCGGCTTGGAATGAGTCTAATTTTCTTTCTGCAGGTCTGTAGAAGAATTCTTTCGGGTCATATATAGATTTTTTTACCACTCAGGTTGTTGGGAATTTCACAAAAAGTTTGAGCACAACTATGTTTCAGAGGAAAATAAATACGTATTTGAATATCTAGGACTATATGTTCAATTTACTACATGAGAAATAAAATGTCTGTAAGAAATGCGATCATAGATTATTCTTTCTTTAAGAACCACTTTTTTTTTCTTTCGAAATATTAAAAAAGTTATCAACATTTCGTTTTTGATACACACAAAAACAAAGGTATCATATTATTGACAGTTTATGTACACATACACATGTTACGTGTGTCTAGATTGAGAGGTTACCCGCTATTCAGAGATATAAGCATTGGCATTCAAATAAATAAATTTTAGGAATTGAAAAAGTGTTCGCCTTTCGGGAGAAAAACCAGAATGTATGTCTTATTGTATATAGATTTTTAACCTGAAAAAATATTTAGGACATTCTTTTGAAATTCGGGAATTCGGGTCAACCCGACCCCGACCCGCTAGAGTCAAAACCCAACCCGAAATCGACCCGAATTCGAAACAATGAAATTCAGCCTGTTCCCCTGTAAAAAAGTGGATGTCAACCCGATCTGAATCCGACCCGCAACAAAAAAAATCTTGAGCCAAACCGAACCCGGGTCGGGTCGGATGCGGGTAACCCGCCCCGATGCAGGACTTTAAACGGTATAAAACTAAAAATCTAATCTTTAAATATACTTTAAAATTAGTTGCGGTTTCAAAACTTCCACTTATAGTGAAATACAATACGCAGCAAAACACTAAATGATCCTTCCTGTCTTCTTGTAGATCACACAGTAGTTTTTTATCATAACAAAATTAGAAGTATCAAGAATTAGAATTGTAACTATTCAGCAGAAATGCTTCAGCAATGCAGAAGCATTCGCTATAATCGTTATCGTACCAGTAGTTGAAAAAGTATGTTTATATTAACTTCCTGAAACGAATTCTAAGACTAAGACAAAACAGACAGGCACGCATTTTGCTTTTGTAAAACTTTGATCTGCGGTTTATATAGACTTTTAAAATGAAAAAAATTATTTTCTTGCTGACAATCCTTTGTCTTCTTACTCATTATTAGATCTTGTGAGATTCTTCTTTTGAGATTGATGTAATATAATGACAGACAAAAATAGTATAGAACTGCCCTGGTCGGCATATAATGAATACGTTGAAGTTATAGAACAACAAGAAAGTGGTAATTATTATGAAACATGTAAACTTTGTCCGATTAATAAGAAGTTACCAGTATCAAAATCATCTGCATACAAGCTGAAATTTCACATAGAGGTGAGTTAGCATTTTCTTTATTAATAATAATTACAGGATCGCATCTCGCACAGAATATCTAAATCCTTATTCATGAAAATTCATAAATCATTAAAAAGAGTATTTTCAAATTAAGATCCCTGGTTCAGAAAATATTCTTATCGAATTGTTTATTATCGCAAAAAAATATTTTATTAATACGTCTTTTGATCGTTGTGAAATATTTGTCCAATGTATGCATACAAATTGATTTACTACATGTTGCTCTTCGAAGATTTCAATAGATAAAACAAAGGTGGTTGGAAATAGAAATATATTACTTTAAAAAATGCCTAAGAATGCTTAATTTTATTTTTATGGCTATATTTATTTTTACTTTATAGTTGCACAGATTATTTATCGCTAAAATAATTTATTTGTAATGTTTTATATTTGATTTGATATTGGTTAGCTTGGTGTTTTAATGAAATATCTTTGTCTCCAGAATGAATCTAAAGCCCATTATGTTGAAATTCGGGTTTTCAAAGGGAAACAAACAAAAAGATATAGGAAGGAAAAGTAAAGCTAGGATTTAACTTATGCAAGTCTGTATGATCTTGTTCAATTTTTAAATTGCTTTCTGGAACTATATTTAAATTGTAAAGAAATAGGACTATTTAGCTGTATTTTTAAAACATAATGTATATTCAAATTTACCAAGGGTTATCCGCTCTTAAAGTTGTTCTCAAATCCAAATTGACTACTTTATGACATATTATTTAGTTCATTTTTGTTCGGAAACGCATGAAAATGCAGGTGTTCTTATTCAGAAACTTTGTAACCGAAAGACGTTTTCCATTATTCTTTATTTTATTTTTTGGTAAAGACAAAAGATTTTTCAGAAAACACTGTCAAATTTGGTGTTTTCAACCGAATTTCCGACGCCGCGGCAGAGGAAAGGGAAACAACATGACACGAATCACTTAAAACCGGATAAGTAATTTATTTATCAAAAAATGGAAAACTCATTTCGGTTCCAAATCGCTTCCATAGTCAGGCCTGCTAATTTTATGCCTTTGTGTTTAAAAATGAGTCAGATAATGTGTCAAAAAGTTTCGCGTTATTGAGCAAGGAATTTGAGAACCACCTTAAGCGCTACTGTGTTATATCACTCACATAAATTTGTAAGATTATTACAATTTTTGTTTTCAAATTTTCTCTTTTTAACACTTTCGAACATGATTAAAAAGTGTCTATGAATTCGCTTTGTCTGTCTGTCTGTGCTCTAACTCTCATAAATATACTCGGATTGTCATGAAAGTTTTATATGTTATTGAAGTTTCCCATAGAATGTTCAGTATTGAAAATGAAGTGTGTAGCATTTATATCTCGCTTACAGGGACATGCAAAATAATTGTTACATTATGGTCTATGGGGGAAAATCTTTTGCGGTGCATTTAGTTAGCTTTAGGATATTTCAAGCATAATGAGACTGGTGTACATCAATAATGTGGACTACATCATACTTTCTCGGGAGTATTGAATAAGAAGCAGTAATACAGCTTACAGAGACGCACATAAGAATTCAACTATATTATGATGTATGGTGAAAAATGGTTTGCTATGCATTTTAATAATGCTATGAATGATACGATGTTAAGATGATAATTAAAGTAGCGAAGTAGTGACTACTTTTGAAAAGTAGTTTGTAGTCGCTACTTTTTAAAAAAAGTAGTTGTAGTTGTAGTTCGCTACAAACAAAAAGTATTTTTTCCGACCCCTGTCCATACATATATATGATAATCCATCATTTTGTGTATATTTATGCAACATGGATTCAACACACGCACATTTAAATAAATGTGTAAATGGGAGAAGTTCAGCCTCGTAGATATTTAAAAAATTCAAATGCGCCCATGGAAGCACAGAGGTTGTCGACAATTGCCCTAAACGTATGCGATCATATTATTAAAACTAACTTTTTTTTTCATTGCTTTCAAAATGATATATACTGAAGTTTATCGATTTTTACGAACTGTAAACATTAATTGTCATCAAAATTTACTTTCCACATTCACGTTACCAAATTATTGTTCCGATAACTGAAATAGAGTCATTTATTTATTAAGGGTGTCTATAATAAAAAACTTGTCACATTGTGTTTTCTACATATCAGCTTAACAATTTATTTGCATATGAAAATACATTAAAATATTTTACATATTTTACACTCTGGTGTAATATTTTTAAATTCTTTTTGCACGTTTTCTGTAATGTTTAAGTATATCCAGGGATAAATTTATTGTAATCCAGTAATAAAGTATATCATGTGAATTTTGAATAAAAATTCGATTTCGTACGAGCTGGTTTTTTTTATATATATATAATTATATGTCGGATAAAGAAATGGATGCATTTTTTAAAAAATAAAGTTTTCTTAAGTATTAAAATGAAAAAAAAATGTAGAAAACATTTTAAATATTGGAGAGCATGGAAATTTTTTTTATTATTATTAATTAATAACTTTAGTTTTTTCAGTATTTTTTTCTTAAATGTTTATTAAATTCAGGGAACAGAACACCACAGGGTACACACTCAAATTTCTTTTTGGAATAACATAATGAAAAACCATTTTTAAAGTAAAACGTAACATTAATCGCATACATAGTAACATATTTTGGATAAATGACAGCCATATATTTAATTGTGATTCAATTTATCTTTATTTCGATTTATGTGCTGATTTAATTTTTCTTTCGCTCCTTATAAGACATGACGTGACGTCACCATCTGTCTATGGCTTAGAAGATTTCTCGAACTTAAATAAGATCTGTTTAGAAAACCCTCTATTTAAATCAAATAATCACTTAATTAGGATCACTTGGTTAGGACAATGATTTCTAAAGTGTGTATTCAACCTATCACAAATTAATGAAAATCTGAGCGCGAGATTATAAAACCATCATTTAACGAGAAAGAGGTTGGCATTTTCAATAAACGCTTATTAAATAAATTTAAGCCAATTATATTAATTAATTTACGAGAATTTTGAATGAATAAAATGCCCAGAATCGATATGACTTGTTTTAAAACAGAATTGAAAAATATATTTTTCGTCAAAAGCTACAGAAGCGAAGATAAATGTTTCTGTGTATTCGCCATTGTATTAAAAAATTGTTTTAGTATTAAATACATAGCCTCAGTTCTAGTGGAAAGTAGGGTAAAACTGGGTACCTAACGGTTTTCCTTTGTTGACAAAAGTCTAGAAGGGCGGAAAAATTGCAACACCCCACAGAAGTGTTTGGTGATATCTGAACGCACAAACTTGGCATCAAAATAGCGTGTGAAAAATGTAGAAAACAGTAGTTTACTTACCTAAATCGATCCGTCAGGCTGAATTTATTTAAAAAGCAGAAAAGACGGCGAAAAATTTAAACTTTTGAGGTGAATTTCTTTTCAATAGCACTGCACGGACACAGAGATTAACTCACTTCAAAATCCTATGCCACACTGCTAGGGTACGCTAAGGGATGTAGTTAATACGGATGCTGCCCACAGAGCAGCACCAATCTGTGGAAAAACAGGGTACCCTGTTTTACGCTATATTTCGTTGAAATATAGTATTTATAAGATTATACCTATTTTAAAACCTTCAAGAACCTTATTTTGTCATAATTTTATAAAGCTATTAAAATTCCAGATACATTTTATAATCAAAGAATATAACGACTTATTTCAGTGACAAATAGCATGAAATGATACCATGGAATAAAGTTTATGTAGTTAAACTTAATTTTGTTAAATTGGCATGCGGCACATATCTCGATTCTTTGGGAACCCCAAACTCATACAATATTCTTTATTGTTTAATCTTTTAATTACGGCCAGAGCTGGCGACTATTTTTATATTCAATCGTATCACAATTTACAGAAAACTTTTTTTTGTGGTATATATCTCTTGACAATACCTAGTATAAGTGTATGGCTGACATTATTTTTTAAAAAGTGGTTACGAATAGAATAAAAAATAGTCGCTGGGACTTGCAGCGTCCCAATCCCGTAATCAAAAGGTTTATTCCAAACTTCAAAAATTCTATAATTTCCTGTGGGCAGTCTTTTCTGTTAACTGTAAAAGAAATTTCTATGTGAATTTCTGAATGAAATCCCGAACATGGTTTATTGTAATTGATTATGTAATGCGATTTAATGTTTATAAGGAATCGGAGGGCAAAATGACAAACTCAGTTTTCCTTCCGTCCAGTCATACGTAGTAGCACCTGGCCTGGTGCACTAGAGACACTTGAGGGGGGTTCATGTAACTCACTAACGACAGTTCGCTTCAAAGCAACCTTTGAGTTGTTGTGAACCGAATTTCGTATTTTAAGTGTGTTATTGTAATTTTTGTACCTCACAGTGATTACCTCACATTTACTCATCTATGATTGCAATATGATTCATGTCATGTAAATATTGCCTAAAAAACAAATATGATGTCCAAATTAGGTGTTCGTATTGAACACTTCAAAGTTTTTGTACAATTTCATTAGGAAGACGTCCCCTTAGCTTTTTAATTAATATAAATTGGAAGAAAACTTAATTTCCAGTCAAATGGCTTTTTCCGTTTCTTTCTGTGATAATTTGGAGAATAAAATGTATGGGGTGTTCTGTCTTTTCTGGCCGACTGTATATCTAATATTAACACTGTCTTGGCAATATGATCTAAAGAGATCGATGTCAAATTAAATATCTACTCTAGTAAAACACGTTATATATGATGTCTAAAAAAAAAAAGAAAGAAAACGCTTGTATAAAAATTTAGAAAGTCCAGAAACGTTTTATTTGTTCTAAAATACAAAATATGCTCAAATTTCCCTCCTTTAACTTCTATAGACACGCAAGTGAATGCTTAATGATGCTTACGTTCACAATTACTCGTTTTAATGTGTCAAGTTATTGTATAATCATTACGAAATCGCTGCATTATTTGGTAAATTGTTGAGTCGGCTAGCGCATACTGTTCACCAGATTTATCATAAAACTGACTTCTCACTTCTTTGAACGATTTCTTTTCTAAAAAAATAAACTTCTAGAATGTAACATCTTCCGTGAAAAACACCATGTTGACGTTTAAAAGCGTACGCGTTTGTTTACATTATTATGAGAGCTGTACATTATTTTAACACTTTTTGGGACGTCCTGTCCTTACACATATTTTGAATCTTTGAATCCTTGAAGCTTTACACATATTTCACAGAACCTTCATTGAACCCTTTTAAAAATTAGGTTTCCCCCAAAACATGGTGGCCAAAAAGATTCAACCGTGAGTGAAACATGAATGAGTTTGAATCATGAATTGGTTAAATGTTGAACTGAAATTTCCAAACATGCACTCTATAGACATCACCGCACTCCAAAGCAGCATATTGTAAGTGCATTGAACTATTTTCTCTGATTGGCTTTTACATACTCCCATAGAATAGTAAAATGTGGCAACATTTTTGAAATTTCAACATAATGAACATAACTCTCGTAGCACTCCTTTATTTTTGAAGACTATATTATATTTTAAAAATATTCTGAACATGTTACATGGAGTTTTCAATACCTTTAGCGACCTAAAAAATTTCGCGTATTTGCTCAAAATGAATATTTCAAATATGTTTTCTTCATTTTTATATTACCTCTACTCTATTGTGAAATGTCTGCTTCGACTATTGTATTTTTCCTTCGGATGACTTCAAAAAGATATTTCAATCTAGTTTCAATATTGTATTTATTTGAAAGGAATTTTGTATACGAGACACTGCAATCCAATAAAAAAGCTCAAAATGCTCTTGTCTCGGTGAATTGTCAGATAATATAAATGCCATACCTTTAGCATTTATAGACACTATCTTGAATCAAATTTTTATAATCGTGATTTTTCTTAAAAGTCCTTATTTTAAAAACAAGAGCATAATTTATTTGTAATAATTGACAAAAATATTATATTAATGTAATTTATTATCATTATTCAATTGAGAAATATTTTGCTTTATCGGTATACGTCATTCATAAAACTGTGAGAAAATGCAATGTAACCAATAAAGAAATAAATGTAAGCCAAAATAAAATAATAAAATAAGATGAGATACAAACTTAAAATAAGATTTTTTCCCTTTGTGATGTTTATTTATTTATTTACTTACTTACTTTTTTTATTTTAAAAAAAGTTTTTTATCTTTAGAAAAAGAATATTATTTATAATAATTGATAAAAGTGTCTAAACTCACCATAATTTTTTAATTGAAGATATATTTGGCGTGATCAGTGAATTTAACCCATTAAAGACCGACGTTGCGTTTTCGCAACATTAGGTTTCTTACACAGGTTTTAAGGTAACACCAGTTTGTTTTTAGGATAAATATTCGCTTTATTTGATGCAAGAAACACCATGATAAAGTCACTCTTAGGTTGTTATAATATAAAAGTGGCATGAGTCGCAATATTTGTATTTTATTGAGAAAAATAATTCGGTCCTTAATAGGTTAATTCATAGAACCATGAAAAAATGCACTATAGCCAATACAGACATTGATATAAATCAAAATAAAACAAAAAATTAAAACGGGAACAAAGTCCAATTTTTATATTCGTAATTATATATTTACTTATATATTTATTTACTTATACTTTGCGAAAGAACATTAATTATAATAATTGGTAAAAGTGATACAATTCCACATAATATTTTAATTGAAAAAATATTTAGGTATTTTGGTGTTCAGTTGAGTCATTCATACAAACATGAGAAAATTTACCCTTGCCAATAAATATTAACCCTCTGATTATGGGTTGGGACAAATATGTCTCAGCGGATAATTGTTTATTCTATTCGTACCACTTTTTAAAAAATAATCTCTCCCATAAATGTATGGGAGAAATCTAGTACAAAGTGTAATCTAGTATAAGTGCACTTAAACTAGATTATTTTCAAGAGAAATCTGCCAAAAAGAAAAAATATATATAAACTGCGGTACGATTGAATATAAAAATAATCGTCAGTCCTGGCCTATAATCAAAGGGTTAACAAAATTTAAACAAAAGTTAAACAAAATGATAAAAGAAAAGGGACACAAACATGAAATCAAAATTAAAACGCTTGTTATTTTTATCTATTTACAGTGTGTCCCAAAAATGACTGATGGATTTTGAAAGTCAACAGAAAAAAACGGAACGTGATAGAAATGTATCGTTTGCGGCCTTATGTTTGGGAAAACAGAGAATTTTATCCCACCAATTTGCAAATTTAGTTAACACTTTCGCCAAAAGATGGCGCTGCAGATATGTGAGAGCTAGAGACTAAGTTATATGTTCTCTAGCGAGAACTGCAGAAAAGTTGTATCCGTCACATCTTCATTCGGTATTTTGCTACGAAATCTGTTAGTGAGTGCTTTTGAAAGAGTATACACTATTGAAAATGGTTTATTCGTTGGTACAGCGGAAATTTCTTGTTTTGGAGTATCACTACTATTTTGCAGCACCACCTTTTGTGGAAAATGTTAACTAAATTTGCAAGTTGGTGGGATAAAATTCCTTGGTTTCCCAAACATAAGGCCGCAAACGATACATTTCAATCGCGTTCCGTTTTATTATTATTATTATTATCAAAATGCATCAGTCATTTTTGGGACACACTGTATTTATTGAAATGGCACCTTGGAACTTCATTTATAATAATTTTAATTGAAAAAACACTTGGCTTTTTTTAATTTCATTCATTCAGCTTTGAGAAAGTGTGTTTTAGCCTAGAGGGTCTTCGACATGTGGACCGCGGGTTACAAAGCTACCACTATTTTAAAATAGAAAAATTTTCTTTATTTAATGAGAGAAACTTTAAATAAGGAGACCATTACCTTTCGAGATTTGTGGTTGCAGACGACTTTCAGGCAAAATGTTGAAGACTTCTAATTTAGACCATGGATGTTAAACTAGTGGGTCACTTCCTACCAAAATTCTTTAATAGCACAATCACATTATTTAGACGCAGATATTCTGAAATAAACAGGCTTTCGGCTCAGTGAATGTCATAAATTCTGCAATTAAATAAGACGAAGATTACTAATTTGATATAGTAGTATTACGAAGCGGCTCGCCAGTTGGATCTCTATGATTTAGCCAATAAAATAATTATTTAAAGAGAAATAGAATTATAAAGTGAAATACTCACAAAACTTCAAATTAGGTTTTCATGTATCTATTTATTTATTTTTAATTCAAAAGGATGGTTTTCTTGAAAAAACTCATTCGTTTTTTTTATTGAAAATGCTCTTATTCTTGAAAAATTCTTGTCGTTACTTAAATTTATTTTTTACTAAATATTTTGGTATTATTCTTTACTTATAATAATTGTTAAATGTGACATAATTTCGCATAATTTTTTTTCAAAAATAATTTTGTTTACCAATATATTTTTTTTTAAACAACCACGAAAAAATGTTCTGTAACTGATGAAGAAATAGTTGTAAAGCAAAATAAAATTTCAAATTGGATTTTAAAATTTGTGTTTTTTAATATGGTCTTATTCTAAATAATAATAATAATAATAATAATAATAATTTAGGTATATTAATAGGTAAAACTGATGTAGTGGGAAGTTCTTATAGCTTCTTTTTAGTTAAAATATATTTGAATTTACCTTCTATGTCGCTTATCCAACCGTAAGAAAATGCACAATACCAATAAAAGAAGAAATACAAAATAAGACAAAGCAATGAAACAAAACAGGGATACACAATAATTACGATTAAAGATAAGAGTCAGTATATTTATCCCCAACGTTTCCTACTTTGATTATGCACGCTAATACATTCATTTAGTTCTGCGCTCCAGAAAAGCCGTTGTTTATCCTTTGAACCATCTCGTGTAATTTCGGGGTATTCCAAATCCAATGTCAATCTCAAAAGAAAAAAAAGGAGAGAGGGAAATGCTTGATTATCCAGAAATAAATGTTTGAAAGGCAAGAATAAGAATAGAAAATTAGGCAAGAAAGAAGAAAATAAAAATGTTAATTTTTGGGGGGAAATCTAAAATTCAACGTTAGTAGGGATAATATTTTTCTACGTGTATTGATATTTTTCGAGGACACTTTATCCATCTATTAATGTGTAAAATGTCTTTATTTCTCTCTTTATTATTTACCTGAAATATTCTATTACATGAAAATTACAGAACCCGATTACTGTAAGGGTAAACGGACCATTTTCCTTTACAATAAATGGCATAATTTGGCGTCCCCCCCCCCCAAAAAAAAAAAAAAAATCTAGTAGTAAATTATTTGTTTTTTCATACTATCATAAATTTTGCAATATGAATTTTGTTTTATTAATTTTTTTTCGCTTAAAAATCACATACTTTTTTCTAACTTATTCACCTCTAATATACATCACATCAATCTTCTATTTCTACAAACCAAATAATATTTATTTTTTGGCTAGACACCTTAAATTTTCACTCTTCTTTACATTATGCTTTTATAAAGTTCATTTTCAAAATATTACTATTTCTATATTTAATTAATTAACAACAATAAACTAAAATTAACAAAATACGCCATAAAAGCAATAAAACGGCTAAACAACCGTATAATACCAAGACCATTTTTAGATAAAAATCCAGTAGTTATTTTTATGACATGAAGATTGACATTAGTTGCATATTTCGTTATAAAATCACGTTTTTTTTTTTTTTTTTTTTTTTTTTTTTTTTTTTTTTTTTTTTTAAGAAAAGCTCGTTTTCTTTATATCTAGCAGTTAGTTTCAATTAATTACATCGTTTTCTTTATCTATTATTATTATATTAACTACTCCAAGGATAAAAATAATTTGATCACTGTAAATACTGGTGTTCAGAAACTTTTAATTGGTGTAGATTTTACCGTTAAAATATGTAATTATTAATTATTTGATATGATTAGATATATGGTTCGGTAGATAGATTACAATGCGCTTTATGTTATTTAAATTGTTTATAATAAAATGAAATATTCTAAAATATTGAAACAGTGAATTAAAAATGTATGAATAGTAATTAATCTACAAACGAACAAATATCGAATTCTTAGTAAGTTCAAGTTATTAAGTATATTATAAATGTATAGCGCTAGGATAAAGCATGAGCTGGAAAGAAGGGGAGGAAGGGGTGCACCAAATTTTAGTATGCATTTTTTTAAAGTATTTTAATTAGAAAATCTACAAATGTTTTAAGTAAAGCATTTTATAAAAAGGTTACTTCAAACAGGAACTGAATATAATCATATAGATTCAAGTGGTAATTTCATTCTAGCTGATAAAATATGCACTTTGTTATTTATACTCTTTATAATAAAGGGAAATTTTCTATTGAAAAGATGGATTTTAAATATATGAAGAGTTATTATGCATTAATCTACAAACTATTCTAAATGTGAAACACTTATTCTTAGTAAGTATCAGTTCAGGTCATTGTAATATAAGCATATTATAAATGTATGGGGAAGGGAGGTGCACCAAATTTTGTACGCATTTTTTTAAAGTTTAAATAGTTTAAATGAAACATATACAGATCTTAAAACAATTTTTCGTAAAACCGGTTACTTTTAAAAGCAGCTGAAAATATTCATAAACGGTTATTTCGCCTCTTATGAATTAAAAATGCACTTTGTGTTATTTAAATTGTTTATAATTAAATGAAACAATTTTAGGTATTGAAACTAGGAAAAAAATGTATGAAGAGTTATGTATTAATCTACAAAGTTATGCAAATATGAAAATTAACCGATCTTAGTATAAGAATAAGATTAAGTCATTCTACTCATATTATAACTCTATGCAGTTCCTGAATAAAGTATATGCCAACAAACAGACAAGGGGATGGTTAACCCTTTCACGGGGAAGTATTTGTGTTGCTACAATGTTGATATGATTGGACGATGCCAACATTTGTGAAAAAAATTATTTGAAAATGAGTAAAAGTTTTTGTTCACGTACATTATAAAAGAAAATTTTATTTTAAAATTCTGGTGCCGTCGTGGCATTTGGGAATTAAAATTAAGTGGGAGAAATAACATCCCACCACCTTTCAAAGGGTTATGTTTAAAAGATTGTTTATTAAACGGCTACTTCAAAAAGCAAGTGAAAATATTCATAAAGTAGTTATTTCACGTAATATATATTTCCCTGCTCTAATTTACTACTTTCCACTTACTTTTGACAGTTGCTAAATTGATATTTTCCTAATAGTAAATATTTATGTCAATAACATACAGAATTGATAAAATAATAACTACACGAGCAGGGAAGACCAAGCTATGCTCGGCAAAATTAAATTTGAGTTCAAATATCATGACCCATGACCAAAATGACCCACTAATTGAATTTTCTCGAACATGTGACTTAGCCCAACAGTCTTCTCGTGCCGGAAAACCATAGGATGCAAAATTTAGTGTAAATTGAGCCGCTTTTTAGATATTGACCCACAGTGACCCAGAAATGACCCACTAATCGAATTTCTAGAACATGTGACCTAGTCTAATGATTTTCGCGTGCCCGAAACTCGTAAAATACAAAATTTAATCAAAATCGTTAGAGCCGTTTTTTAGATAAAATTAATTTGACCCGCTTTGACCCAAAAATGACCCCCTAATCGAAAGTTCTCGAACATGTGACCCAGCCCAATAGTCTTCTCGTGCCCGAAAATAGTCGGATACAAAATTTCGTCAAAATCGTTTGGACCGTTTTTTAGATACAATTAGCTTGACCATGACCCAAAATGACCCAAAATGACCCACTAATTGAATTTTCTCGAACATGTGACCTAGCCCAACAGTCTTCTCGTGCCCGGAAACCATTGGATGCAAAATTTAGTGTAAATTGAGCCGCTTTTTAGATCTTGACCCACAATGACCCAGAAATGACCCACTAATCGAATTTTCTCGGACATGCGACCTAGCCCAATGCTTTTATCGTGCTCGAAACTCGTAGGACACAAAATTTAATCAAAATCGTTAGAGCCGTTCTTTAGATAAAATTAATTTGACCCGCGTTGACCCAAAAATGACTCACTAATCGAAAGTTCTCGAACATGTGACCCAGCCCAATTGACTTCTCATTCCCGAAAATGGTCGGATACAAAATTTCGTCAAAATCGTTTGAACCGTTTTTTTAGATACAATTAGCTTGACCATGACCCAAAATGACCCAAAATGACCCACTAATTGAATTTTCTCGAACATGTGACCTAGCCCAACAGTCTTCTCGTGCCCGAAAACCATTGGATGCAAAATTTAGTGTAAATTGAGCCGCTTTTTAGATCTTGACCCACAATGACCCAGAAATGACCCACTAATCGAATTTTCTCGGACATGCGACCTAGCCCAATGCTTTTATCGTGCTCGAAACTCGTAGGACACAAAATTTAATCAAAATCGTTTGAGCCGTTTTTTAGATAAAATTAATTTGACCCGCGTTGACCCAAAAATGACCCACTAATCGAAAGTTCTCGAACATGTGACCTAGCCCAATTGACTTCTCATGCCCGAAAATGGTCGGATACAAAATTTCGTCAAAATCGTTTGAACCGTTTTTTAGATACAATTAGCTAGACCATGACCCAAAATGACCCAAAATGACCCACTAATCGAATTTTCTCGAGCATGTGACCTAGCCCAATGGTTTTCTGGTGCCCCAAACGGTAGGATACGAAATTTCGTCAAAATCGTTAGAGCCGTTTTTAAGATAATTTTTGCATATATATATATATATAACCACCCACAAGATTTGCTCGTATTAGAATATATGATAACTGAAATTGTAACATATGTGTATGACTAGCGTTGAGAAAAATAATGAAAATGTTTAATTCCTTGCACTAGCATAGGAAGGTAGGCCCAACACGAAATAGTCCCTGGGTCCTGCTATGTCTTCATTGGGTCCTGTCTGTATGTATTCATTAAAAAACATTCATTTCAAGATTATTAATTTCAAGGAGTAAATTATCAAAATTTTATAAGCTGTTGAAAAACAATAAATAATATCCACAAAAAAAAGGAAAAACCTTTAAAAAAGTAAAAAAGAAAAAGAACCAAGCTTAAAAAGAAAACAGGTTGAAAGTTGTGTCTAAAAAATGGTGTGCTATGGTGTTTAAAACATGATGTGTTTGACGATAATCTTGAAAAAATTATACAAATCGTAAAACGTTAGTTTGAATAACAGAAATTTCGATTTGGGTTGATTACACTTAGGTGCTTGGAATATTATATAAAATATAAAAATATGACTGTCAAGCCCATCATGAGTATATATTTTTTTTAATTTTAATTTTCAGAAACACATTGTGGTGCACTTAGTACAGGACAGAAACAGAATGATTTCTATCAACATATCATACGTAGGCACTTGGCTTATTTACATATTAAGCTAAGTTAACCCTTTGGTTACGAATTTATTTTGAAAAAAAAAACATACGGAACAGACTCACCAGAAATTTGGAATAGTGTTTTTTCTGTATTTGTTGACATATATTCCCTGATTAAAAGGATGCGAGAAGTACTGTTTGAATTTTCTGGTGTAAATTCGAAATTTCTGAATTAAAAAAATAAAATGCGTGGACAATACTGATGACGAGTCTCAGTCGTCAAATGAACCCAAGGGAAATGGAAAGATAGATTAGAAAATGTTAAATAAGCACAAGTATAAAAGCTTAGAAAATTGATATCACATCATTTTTTAGACACAATTTTCAGCCTTTTTTTTATGCTTGGCCTTTTTTTACTCGTTGAAAGTTATTTTTTATAGATTATCCATTAAAAATATTTTTTGCTATATACAACAAATAATGCTTTTGGAGCATGATAAAGTAAAGTATCTAAAACTCATCCTAAATCGTATTACTGCCAATCCATGTGTTAAATGAGTTTTATAACAAGTTTTCTTTTATGGTACTTTAAAATACCGTCGGGGCATAAAGAGTTAATAGGATCACGCTAAACAAATCCTTCTTTCTTTACACAATTTAGAATAAAATTTTAAGTGTACCAATACACAGAATTATTTTTTAGGGTTTCGTTCATCTGACAAATAATCTGCAATGTACAAACAATCGAATATTAAAACTATTGTGAACATAGTATACAATATTTAGAAATGAAGACGTCAACTTATACCGATTCCCATGCATTCAGAGGAGGGAGATCTATATGTATATATACATTTGTTTTTACATTGAATATGTGTATTACATTATATTACATTGTTTATTAATGTGCTTTACATACGTATGATACTTCATTTCTTGCAATTACGAAAAAAATTAAAATGACAACATACGCCAGTTTCTAATGCATTCAGAATCCAAAGATATTCTATTCTATTAGATTATTTATATGTTTTAAAGTATACAACATTAAAAATGATGCATCATTTTTGCGATTACTTAGATTTCAAAACATTGCCGTTTTGCAAATATAGAGAATAGGATTCATTTAATTCACTTGAATAGATAATTATGCATGCTAGAAAATACTTCATCAATGCCTTTTGATATAGAAATTTACGTGATTACTAAGGCTTCGAACAATACTATTCCGCTTGCAGGTAGAAAGCAAATCTTTAATTCACTTGAATTAACAATTATGCATAAGCAAATATTCCATCACACTCTCGCTATTTGGTTTTCCGAGAAAAATTGTTTTCGTTATTGAAGGCATATAGAATCATATCAACAAGGGAATGGCGAAAATTAAACCGAAAAGCTAAAACGGCCAAGAACGTGAGAAAAACATTTAGAACTGAAAAAGACAACATATAAATTATTGCATCCATTCAGGATCAGAAGATATTACATTATATTACATTATGTATATGTATGAAATTATATTAATTTATGTGTACATATTACTTTATATGACATTATGTATAAGGTTATATTACATTATGTTACATTATGTATACATAATAAATTATATTACATTAAGTATAAACATTAACTTATGTTACATTATATATATATATTAAATTATGTATTAATGTATATTACATTAAGTATAAGTGTGATACATCATTTCTGGAGAATACGAATTAAATTAAAATGTCAACATACATCGATTCCTATGCATTCAAGTTTGGAAGAAATTACATTATATCACATTGTGCATATAAAATACATTATGTATTAATGTATATTAAATTAAGTATGATACATCATTTCTTGCAATTACTCAGATTTCAATAATTACTAATTTTATGAACATGGAGAAAAGCATTCCTTTAATTTACTCGAATTAATAAATTATACATGATAGCCTATACATTGTAAAAATAGAGAATTGCTTCTTGATCAAGCAAGAAGATATTCGAAAATATAATATCACCTCGTTCGAGTTACTTACGATTCCAAAAAGCACCCCTTTATCTTGCAGAAGCCAATAGATTTTCGATATTTAATGAAATATTTCTGAAACAGAAGTTTCTTTTGCTACCCGCAATTTTCGGGAACGTTTCAGAGAAGTACTTACAGTATATTAATTGGTTTTCTAGACCCGGTATCACGACGAAATATTAGTTTTACAGATGCTATCAAACCTTAAGTAAACATTTTCATGTTCAAGAGATCAACATGCTAAATTACTTGCAAAAAACGATTTTTTTTTTTTTTTTTTTTTTTTTTTTTTGCATATATAAATTTTGCTACTCAACTAAAAATGCTTACTTCAGAATTGATAGCATCCGAAAAACCAATATGTCTTGTTTTAAACGTCGATTCGAATCAGAATTTTTTTCATAAAATTTGTTAAATATAAACCTCCCAGAAATAAATTAAATAAATAAGTCAAAAAGTTTTAAATAAAAATTCTGGTTTGAAATATTTTTATAAAGCTTGAGTAAAATATCCAGACGTTCTAGTGTTAATACACAATAAAAACTACTCAGAAACGTTTCCGAAAATTACGTGCAGCAAAAGAAATTTTTGTTTTAAAAATGTTTCTTTAAATCTCGTAAATCTATTGGTTTCTGCGGTTTCTAAATATAAAGAAACGCTTTTCGGAATGGTAGATAACGCGGAAGAGATTATTTATATTAAATTTCCGCAAACCTTTTTGCTACATCAATAAACGTTTCTCTTTTCTTATATCGTAGCAAATACTTCGTCAATCCTTTTTGGAGCAGAAATTTATGTGAATACTAAGACTTCAAACAATGCTATTCCGCATGCATTTACACTGTAAAAAAGGCAAATATTTCGAAATCTAGGAAAATATACTATAACCACGAAAGAAAATATATAACAACCTCCTCCGAGTTAATATATGATTCCAAAGAGAATTCTTTATCTTCAGAAACCTTAGAAATAAATATATTCTCGAGAATTGAAGCTGCATTTATAAAAACAAAGTTTCTTTTGCTGCCACTGATTTTCGAGAATGTTTTCGAAAAGAATTTATAGCACACAGAATATAGGTTTTTCGGATGCTATTCGGATGCGCAAATATTTTCGTGTTCTACAAACATGTTTGTCAGACAAAAATGATAAATTAACAGCATTAACAATAACATTAAAATTAATGTTATTTTGTTACTCTTGCATCTATAAATGCAATTACGCAGTCGAAAAGTTTAATTGAGAATCTATAGCATCCTAAAATCCGATATTCTGGTTTGAGAAAACTAATTGATACACTATAAAAACTTCGCGCGAGCGTTTCCGAAATCAGTGAGAGCAAAATGAACTTCGTTTTTATAAATGCTAATTTATAACTGGAAAATATATTAGTTTCCGAAGTTTCTAAAGATAAAAGACGCTTTTCGGAATCGTAGGTAACTGAAAAAGGTTATATTATAATTTCCTATATTAAGAACATTTCTCTTTTTAAGTGCGTTCGTAATTATATAAATACGAAGCCCCTATACTCGTCGTCTGGTCCGTCCGTCTGTCCGCATATGACAGCGCAAAAACTACCCAACCGAATGGTTTAAAAGGTAATATATATAATCTTTGCAGAAATTTTGTCGAGTCATTTCAATTTTTTTGAAAATCGAATCAACACTGAAAAAAATATTTATAAAAGTTTTCTTCATTCTATTAAATCCTATCATACGTAATTCAACGATATCCCACGATAGGTAATGATTCTAGGTTGTCATGGCAATTACGTCATATTTAAGATGGAGTCATATTATTTCCGTATGTCTGAATTTAAAAACCGAATTTGTATACTAAAATTGTTTAATTATAGCAATCCTATAATCTAAAGACAGTTTTTTTGATAGATGTTTCCGGAGAAATAGATATTAAATGGAAAAAGAGTCTACATATTGATTTCAAGTTATTGGAAATTTCAGTAAATGTCAACAAAAGATAAAATGTTGCCAACTTAAAATGTACTTATTTTATTACGGAAATTAATCTTATCATAATAATAGACGATATATTTCATTTCACTGAAATAATAACAATGATTTTTTTTTTTACCTTGTCTTGTATTGGATATTAGCGTATGGTATAATTTTAACGCAACAGAATTGTAATTAATTGTTTGTAAAAGTGTGTTGAAATTTAATTTCATAAAATAAAATTAGTACGTATATTATAAAAATCTGCACTTAAAATAAATTTTGTATTCATGCATTTTTGCATAAGAGTGCAACAGCTATTGTACCAAGATCTGAATATTTATAAAACTGGTTATAGTACAAACGCACCTCAATTGTCACGTTTGACGTATAATTTCCAACTTGTTTTTACAATGTATCAAATACTTCATTAATGGTTTTTGATGTGCAGTTTAAGTGAAGAAATTTAAGTGATTTACTAAGACTTCAAGCACTGCTATTCCGTCTGTATATAGCAAAGCATTCCTTCAATTTTCCTGAATTAATAACTATATATAAGCAAATATTTCATCCCACCCTCGGTGTTTGGTTTTTCAAAGAAATTTATTTTTGTTACTGGCCACGTGTAAAATGATCTCAATAAGTGAAATGAGAAAATTAAACCGAAGACTTAAAACTATGGAGAACGTAAGAAACAACATTTAGGAAAGAGAAAAAATCACCATAAACCGATTCCCATGCAATCAGGATCGGATGAAATTAATTTCCGCTTTTCGGATTCCATGTAAGTCAAAACGAAGGAATGAGGTTGCATTCGGGGTTTTATAAAAACTTGTAGAAACAATAAAAGCTTTAACGGCAGAAACACGATATTATAATAGATTTTCTATTGATTTGATTTTTGCAGCTATCTAAGTAATTTCAAGCATTTTATGATTTCCTTAAGCCTAAAACATTTAATTATAAATCAAGGTACGCTGCAAAACAAGCGGTTTCTTAATCTACGAAAATATATTATCTAACCAAGCGCGAAAATATAAAATAATCTCAACCGATATACTCACTATTCCGAAAAGCATTCTTTATCTTTAGAAACCTCAGAAACCAATATATTTTCGAGATATAAAGATGCATTTGTAAAACCAAAGTTTCTTTTTCAGCCACTGATTTTCGGGAACTTTTTTGAGTAGTTTTTATAGTGTATTAATCAGTGTTCTCAACACGAAATATAGGGTTTTCGGATCCAATTGATTCTCAAGTAAACATTTTCCTGTTAAACAAACATGTTTTTTCGGACAAACGTGACAAATTAACATCATTAACATTAACATTAAAATTAATATTATTTTGTTATTCTTGCATGTATAAATTCAATTACGCAGTTGAAAATGTTTACTTGAGAATTGATAGTATCTTAAAATCCGAAATCCTGGCTTGGGAAATCTAATTTATAGACTATAAAAACTACTCGGGAACGTGTCCGAGAATCGGTGGCATGAAAAGAAACTTTGTTTTTGAATATCTTCTTTAAATATTGAAAATTTTATCAGTTTCTGTCTGAGTTTTACAAAGATAAAGGACGCCTTTCGGAATCATCGGTAACTCGGAAAGGTTATATTGTATTTTTCTAGATTAAGAAACATTTGTCTTTTTTTACATATACCAGTATGATGATGCAAATAAGAAATAAGTTGTGAAATAAGTAATAAGTTGTGAATTAGATAATTGTCTCTAAGCGAAAAGAAAATGTAAAAATTTTAAAATTAGTTTAATTACGCATTGATTTCTTTAAAACATTTTTTTAAAACTTTGTTTTTAAATATGTTCTTTAAATCGTAAAAAAATTATTAGTTTCTGAGGTTTCTAAAGATACAGGACGCTTTTCGGAATCATGGGTAACTCGGAAAGGTTATATTATATTTTTCTAGATTAAGAAGTATTTGTCTTTTTTTACATACAGGGTGATTTTTTTTTTAAGTTGTGAAAATAAAACCCTATAGCAAAATAACCTCTGATGCAAATGGCCTGAAATTTCACCAGTGTGCTCCCAAAACAATGAGATTTTTTTAGGCGTGGTTACAAAAAAAAATTTAAAATCGCACCGACAGATGGCTTTGTATATGCAGTAAAGTCGGGAGACGAGCTTGCGCCCGACACACTAACGGTTGCGGTTAAAACGTGAAGCATGCAGACCTCGTGTTCATTATTCTACGGATATCATCGCAATGTTAATCACAGCACATTGAAAATCCCCTGCTTTAGTTGAGCAGTGCCGTACGAATGCTTTACTCCATAATTTTATTTCGTTCTGTTTCTACGAAAGTGTTCGCAATTCCTTTTCCCAATTACTGCATTCTGCATGTTTTTGATAGTACGTAATAACGTTTTCTTTTGCTCAAAGTACTGTCCATTGTTTTCCTCCCACTGACGATGTTCTTTGTTTCTGTTAAGTTACAGTGCCATCTGGTGGTGTGATTTTACATTTTTTTAAACCACGCCAAAAAAAAACCATTGCTTTGGGAGCATACTGGTGAAGTTTCAGGTCATTTGGATCTTTGTTTTTTTTTTTTTTGTTACAGGGTTTTACTTTCAAAACTTTAAAAAAATCACCCTGTATACCATGTAGGATGATACAAATAAGAAATTTTAAAGTTGTAAATTAAATAATTGTCTCAAAACGAAAAGAAAATGCAAAAATTTTAAAGTTAGTTTAATTACGCGTTGATTTCTTTAAAACATTTTAAACAGTTTCATGACTGTCACGGTAATAGCATAATTGTTTAACCCTTCTTTGCATTGTGATGGAAATTTCCATCACTGTTTATTTAACTTTTAATAAATAAATCAACTTCTTCGCCACCACTATATTTATATAGAAATATTAATGTAGTAAATTTCCCGTGAACTATGTTGCTGAACAAAGTTAAAAATCTATCTTAAAATTTCTGGTGTCTAATATTTAATATATGTATAAAAAACAATTGTAAAAGAAAAACTCATGCAAAGAAGGGTTAAAATAATAAGAACATAAGTTCATTTTATAGTAATTATATTTATCTTCAGACTAATCATATTTATAAACATTTTCTTTTCCTTTTCAAAATATGAAAATAAAACTTTAATTTGACATAATAATTATATTTAAAAGTGCAAATTTTTTAATGTCAGTACTGAAGCAATTATTAATTTCTCCAAGGGAACGAAGACGTGAGTGAAAAAAACAACAGTTTGAACTTGTGTTTCAATAGCTCTATTTTCTTTAAGAGGTTACATTGAGAAAAATGACACTTTCAAATCTGAGTAAATCGATGTTTTCATTTTGTTATGAAACTTTTTGTTTCAAATAGAACGACCCAATGCTTTTAATTCTAAAATACCAGAAGTACTCAGAATATTGAAATATGGACATACTCAAAACTGAGCCATGCAGGTTAGTTCATACTCATTTTTGAAACATGGACACTCAAAAAAATATTAGAATCAGTTCAAAGTCATTTTTGAAACATGGACATACTCAAAAAGGATTAGAATCAGTTCAAACTCATTTTTGAAACATGGAAATACTCAAAAATGAGCACATAGATTTCAGTTCATTTTCATTTTTGAAACATGGACATACTCAAATATGAGCACATGATGTTTTATTCTTGAGTGTGTGCATGTTTTCAGAAATGAGTATATACATGTTTCAAACTTGTGTAATTTTGATTCGGAGCCATTTTGACTAATCGACATACTCAGATTTGAGTATTTTTTTGCTGAGTTTTGAAAATGTCGTTTTTAGAGTGTACATGCATTCTCGGCGACGAAAAATTGGCATATATATATATATATATATATATATATATATATATATATATATATATATATATATAGGAAAGGAATAAAATTTATTAAAAAAGTAATAATTCCACGTTGTTTTTTATTCCTTCAAGTATTTAATTTTTTTGTTGTTGTTGTTGTTAAATTTGGTCACATATTAAGTCGAAAACCTACAGCCGCATTGATCTGTACAAAAATATCCGGGACGATGGGCAGCATCCTAACTTCCTGTAGAAACAAATAATTATTAAAATCTCAGTATTTTCTTGTAAAATAAGGTTGTCTCTAACGGCCATCGGTTCAATTTTTTTATTTTTTTAAATAAAAAAATTGCGCTACTTTTAATTTTTTTTTTCATTTTTTGTCTAAAATTTTGATTTTTAAATTTTTGGAAAAAAAAATATAAAAAATTTAAATTTACAAAAAATGACTCAATGGCCCTTAGACAGTTTAATTATGCGTAGATAAGAGCAAATTTTATCCAAAAATGTTTAAAATTGTTCAAGTTATCATGCTGCCCATGTTGAAACATTTAGTTTCCAGAAAATCGCGTTTAAAGTTTTAGAAGAAAAAAATATACAGATATTTTTTTTCAACTTACACTTAATTTGCTATTCCTGAGACATATTGTGGACCTTCCTGTGCCATCTGTAACTTTAATAAGGGAGTAGAATCTTTAGTATAATCTTTTCGGCGAGGTCAGTTTTATCGATCGTGCGCGCGCTCACATTTTTTATCATATCTTTCTTAATGATTGAGATATCACTTTAAATATTTTTGCCCGTAATTCTGCACAATATAAGGATTTAATTTTTGTCCAAAAATATCGATTTTTTGAAAGTTGAGAACGTATTTAACCCCTTAAGCATCAGTAACAAGTGTATATTTACGACTCTTTTATACGAACCTTAGACAATTATGTTTATTTTCAATCAAAGTATATTCTTCTATAATATAATTAAAATGTATAATAACGTTTTAAATTATGCGGTTTTTTTTTTTCACTTTACATAACACGTAGATTATGTAACAATACGTATTTTTAAAATATAATAAATGATAACATTCTGAATCTGAAGAACCTATACTATTTTATTCATTTTTATTAATATGTTTTTTTATTAAATATATAGAAATTTTTTTCTAATATTGGAACATAAATTCACCTTAGTATACCAATTAAAAACATGAAAACATTTAAAATGAATCACAATGTATTTATTACTAAGATAGGTGTAAAATGAAATAAAGGTTTTAAAACATTAAAACCATTCTATAGATGTTAAAACTTTGGTTGGAGTCAGAGGCGTAGCGTCAAGGGGGGCACGGATCACTTTACTACCAGTATTTTTATATACTATATTTTGCCTTATTTAATTCATACCATTCAAAGATTAAATAAGGCTAAATGTAGTATATAATTATACTGGTAGTAAAATGATCGTCCCCCCCCCCCCTGACGCTACGCCACTGGTTGGAGTCCCATGAAAGTTTTAACATCTATAGAATGGTTTTAATGTTTTAAAACCTTTATTTCATTTTACCCCTATTTTAATAATAAATAAATTGTGATTCATTTTAAATGTGTTCATGTTTTTAAATGTTTTCTTTAATTGAAACTGGGTAGTAAAGATATGCATTTAAAAAAATACAGGATGCCCACTAAAGACATATCCACACCCCTGCAAAACTTCAGGACTGTAATAGCTATATTCATAAACGTGGTGTCTTAGTTAGTAAAATTGCTATACACTACGCTATGAGACTAGAGATCGTAGGATCTCTATGAGACCAATTGCAGCGCCACTTAGCAGCAAACAGAGGAATTGGTTTGAGACCCGAAACCGGTTTGAAACGGTTTGAAACGGTCGAAAACGGTCGAAAACGGTTTGAGATACAAGGAGAAAGTCAACTGTTTAATGTAGAGTGTCCTCGATTTAGTATGAAATGGTGTCTTCCATGTGCTATAATTTCCGGCGTATATAAGCCGTGGTTCAAATAAATCTGTTTCCAAACAGAAATTTATTTAATAAAAATTTTAATGCTTTTTACTTAGTATTTATTTCACTGTATTTATTATATAAAATTTCTGGTTTGAAACAGAGTTATTTAAGACGCGGCCTTATACGCCGGAAATTACGATAAATATAACTTTATTAGAAGCTCTGAAACGTAATTTTTTTATATCTAATCACCAGCTTAAATACGCCTCAAATTGGATGCAGAAGTGTGTAAAAGCAGATGCATACTTACAAAAAAACTAACACAACAAGGTACAGTTTATTTTAATAAGAAAATCAAGTTAAATATGTTCAATATGTCCACCATTAGTAGCAATACATCATACATTCCGCATGTGTTCCGATGGTGGACACATTTAGCATACTTATCTAGATTTTCTTATTAAAATAATTTGTACTTTGCTTACATGTGTTAATTTTATTAGTTAATGTATGTACATCTGCTTTATAAAGTCACACTTCTGCAAGCAATTTGTTGCGTATGGTGATAGGATATTAAAAAAAAATAATTTCAAGGCTTCTAAAAAATTATTTTTATATGCAAAACATCATTTTATATTGAATCGAGGATGCTCTACAACTTTGTATTTGACGTTTTTTCCCATATCTCGTACTATTTTCGAGATAGGAATGCTGACTCTACTGTTTCTTGATAGATAGCGCTGTAAGCGGTCTCGTCGTGTAGCGCATAGCCATTTTTCTAGGACAGAACGTTTATGACTATGGCTATCGCCGTTCTGAAGTTAATGGGAGTGAACCATACACACATGTGAACAGGACTTAAGTGAAATACAATACTGTACAATATCCAATATTTTTTATGCTTTTTATAGGATATAAACAAAAATTAATGCAGGTTCAGTATGTTATCGAAAATATTTTAAATCTTCACACACGTTTTCAATATAAAACATTACTCCAGTCTTTAGGAAATTGATCTAAAGTAACATTTCTCAGGCAAATAATGTATATTTTTATACGGCTATGCGCTATTATATATTTTAATTGCATTATAAAGGGATATAGTTGCTGGAAAATAAATATATCTAGTTGGGTTCGCATAAAATATTCTGAAAGATAAGATGCACTCATATTTTGATTAGTTATAGATATTGAAACATTTCATCAAACTTCTGTTTCTTTTTCACTTAAGACATTTTGTCTTTAAAATACTTTTTAAAACACTAAAACCTTTAATAGAAAAATCATATTATTAGATTTTTTATTTTATTTTATAATTTTATTTTATTACTTTATTCTATTCTATTCTATTCTATTATTATTATTATTATTATTTTATTCTATTTATTCTATTCTATTCTATTCTATTCTGTTTTATTTTATTTTTATTATTGATATTATTATTGTTGTTATTAGTATTATATTTTTAAATCTTTTTTTCCTCAAAACAAATGATGTAGTTTTGTAATCCAGGGTAGTAGATATTACATTGCGTTTACGATGGAAATAAAATACTTTTAATTGAAATTAAATTAGTTAAAACATTTGATTTCATATTCATTTGATTTATCACCAGACTAATTCTTTCCATGTTGCTTTTTCTTTCAACATGCAATACAAAATTGTAATCGAAGATAGTTCGTGATGCATTAATGTTACAGATATTTTTCTCTTTTTAATTAAGCTTTAAATGATTATAAGTGAAAATGGAATAATTATAAATTGACTTTTTATAGTAGATAGTGTGTGCATGATCGTAAATGCTATATTGTGACTATTAGATACTGCGTTTACGATAAACAAAGTATTTCAAATTTGAAGTAAACTATTTGTGATGTTTGATTTCATACTAATTTGTCTATCACTGGATTTATTCTAGATTTATGAATGTATTTTTTTTTCTTTTAGCATATCGACGCTACCATGTCAAACTATCGAATGTGAAAAAACACGTTTTTCATTACTTTTAAAAATCGGCCGATTGTCATCACTAAATTTTAATAGTATTCTACAGCAGGGTTGCCAGTTTGGGCTCCTTATTTTTTAAGAAATTTCAAATCCATTCCAGAAATTTCAAATAGAAATGTTTGCTTTATTTAATGAAAGACATTTCGTAATTACATAAAGTAATTTTTTTCTTAAAATTTCCAGTATGAATTCGGCATCTTTGAATAAAAATGAAGGCCAAACTGGCAATCCTGTTTTTCACAGAAATTTTATTAGAATTTGTACTTGGCGAAGAATTTTAATAACATTTAGTGGTGATAATCGGCTCATTTTTAAAAGTAATGAAAAATGCACTTTTTTCATATTCGATAGTTTGAAATGGTAGCGACGATAATAATATCAATATAATATCAAATTTTACTCCAAGATATCTCATGGTGCATTCATGTTTTGAATGAAATACTTTTAGCTTTTGCTTAACATGATTGTAACTAAAAATAGATGCATTATTAATTGAGTATTTTGAATAAAGGATTAATTTCTCTGGAAAATTTTTACTCTTATCTGGAAAGTTTTATCTGTATCAATTCTATTGGTTTCAGCTTCGTTTTTGCCAACTTGCGGTCATTTTTTGCATGCAAGGGTTAATTAACTTCATGTTGACTTTTTACCCTAGTTTGTACGAAAAGATGAATTTTTTTTCGCTTAATACCAATTTTCGCTTTCATTACCACACCGGGAAGCCACACGAAATTCTTTTTTTTCTACTTATCTTAACTGTATCGGGAAGATCCCGTTTTTCTTTTTTCTCCTTTCTCATCTCCGATTTTTGTTTATTCTCACATTAATACGTTTTAACTGCATTTGAGATATCATCTCTCTAGAAGCCGTAGTATGTAGCAAAAATGACCATCATTGCTAATGATTCCGCATTTTTTCATTTCTTTAGGCAAGTCGGGAAGGTTAATGGTTTTCTGCAGGGAAGCTCGGAAAGTTTATCCATCTATACCTATATTCTGCAATAGCATCTTTTTTATAATATGCTCATTCATCAGTCGTTAATTTAAATTTATCTTTGGAAAAAGCACTGCATATAATTGATATTTCAGAATTTATTTTTGGAAGCAAAGTCCTTTCATTCTATTAATTAGAAATAACAAACTTATTTGTACGATTAGTTTAAACAGGGTGCTTAGCTGTCTTTATATTTGAGTGCCACTATTTTCAAATAGTAATATACGCCTTATCTAATCGCAAAATGACTGTTATGAACCTCGCATAAAGTACATTTAAAACACTTTCTAATTAGATTTATACTATTTAACATTACTATAATGTGACGACCCATATATTCCGCAGTACATCTTTTTTATTTCAAAAATTCATCAGGGAGTAATTGAGTAATTAAATTACATTTTAAAAATATTGAAAAGAGTAAAATAGCAAACTTATATGTTATACATATATTTTTTAAATTCTAATTTGAATTATACCATTTAACATTACTATAATGTCTTTATACATATATTCTGAAATAGCATCTTTTTTATAATATGTTCATTCATCAGTCGTTAATATCTTTGGAAAAAGCATTGCGCAAAATTGATATTTCAGAATTTATTTTTGGAAGCAAAATCCTTTGATTCTATTAATTAGAAATAACAAAAACTTATTTGTACGATTAGTTTAAATAGGATTCTTAGCTGTCTTTATATTTTAGTGCCACTATTTTAAAATAATAATATTCGCCTTATATAATCCAAAATGACTGCGATGAACCTTGCATAAAGCATATTTAAAACACTTTCTAATCCGATTTATACCATTTAACATTACTATAATGTGACAACACATATCTTCCGCAGTGGGATCTTTTTTATTTCACAAATTCATCAGGGAGTAATTGAGTAATTAGATTACTTTTTTAAAATATTGAAAAGAGTAAAATAACAAACTTATATGTTATATATATATATATATATATATATATATATATATATATATATATATATTCTAATTTGAATTATACCATTTAACATTACTATAATGTCTTTATACCTATACACTGCAATAGAATCTTTTTTATAATATGCTCATTCATCAGTCGTTAATTTAAATTTATCTTTGGAAAAAGCATTGTGCAATATTGATATTTCAGAATTTTTTTTTGGAAGCAAATTTCTATTAATTCTATTAATTAGAAATAACAAACTTATTTGTACGATTAGTTTAAGCAGGGTTCTTAGCTCTCTTCATATTTGAGTGCCACTATTTTCAAATAGTAATATTCGCGTTATCTAATCGCCAAATGACTGCTATGAACCTTGCATAAAGTATATTTAAACCACTTTCTAATTAGATTTATTATACCATTTAATCCCGTGAAGAGCAGTGGGATATTATATATCCAACTTAATTTTAAACCCCAAATGTCATAATTGCACCAGAAATTTTGAATATATATATATATATATTTTTTAATATATGTGAAGAAAAGCTTTTACTTATTTTTAAATAAATTTCTTTGTACATCCTGGTGTCATTAAACCATTTTAACATTTTAGCAACTGAAGCACCATTCTATGACACTAAAAGGGTTAGCATTACTATAATGTGACGACACCTATCTTCCGGTGTGAGATTTTTTTTTATTTCACAAATTCATCAGTGATTAATTAAATTATTTTTTTTTAATATTGAAAACAGTAAAATAACAAGAGGGGAAAATTCTGCTATAAGGCAGAATATAGATTGCCACACACGGCTTTTATTTAAAAAATAAATAAACTAGCTGTAACTCAGAATAAAAACGCAATGACAACAAACAATTTTAAAATATCTAAATAACAAATAAAAATTCCCCTGTTAAAGTGTTGAGTTGTTCATGTTCAATAACCATTCGATTTAGAAAACATTTTTCTACCACTGAGCAATTTTTTTAAATGAAATTTAAATCATGTTGCTATAGCAGCAGACGATAAAACGATATCTTTGGAATAAGGGAATAAATAGAAGAAAATCTTTTTTTGATGTTTGTGATAAAATGTTTTTCTTTATTTTTTAAAAATGTATATACATAATTCACTTTTATATTTTAACAGAATAATAAGTTTACAATAATTCGTTACTCATGCTATGGCCAGTATACACGATACACGTCGAGCCACAATGCCTTTATCATTATCTTTTTACGTGTTAAAGTTTCGCTACGGTACTCCATTGTGAAGTTTTGTAATTTTTGAAATCTAATATTTGAAAAACGACATAATCATTAGATTTGAAATTTATATCAAGAAAAATACAATTTTTTACCATTCTAACGCAGTTTGTAAAAAAACTTTGTGACAAATACTTTTCGAGTTATTAATTTTTTAAGTAACTTCAAATGTTTCATTTTCCGAGATTAATCTGTGGCAACGATGAATTGCTGTGACTTTTCATAAACATGAAAAATGATAGAGATTGAAAGAATAAGCCACCCTGTGTGTGGCTAACAAACTTATTAGATACAGGATGTGTCAGAAAAATGTAGACACACTTAAAATGAGTATAACTCCAGTTTTTATTCATTTACAATCTATGTCTTTAAAGCGAAAAGTGCATTCTGTCAAATTCACGCTCTCTTTTCCACACGAAAATCGACTGTTTGCGCATGCTTCAACCTTTTTTTTTTGGCTTCTACCCTCAGAAACGGAAAACGTGTTTAGCCTAGGCAGATTGAAAAGGGTTGATTGAAAACGGATGGCGTAATATGGCCATTGCGTTGGAAGATGCTTTTTTAAAAGAACTCATGTTTTCACTACTAAATATGCATATTTTTTCATAAAATTTTAGAGAGAGCTTGGATACAGTTATAACCAATTGAAATTTCAAAGAGTTCAGAAGACGAGAACTATTTTTTTTTATTTCTATGTTAAAGGAGCCGACGCGAAAACAAACAAGCAAACGAAAAAGCGAGAAGAAAACATTTCTTTTAGAAATAGATAACAATATTTTTTCACGAAATTCTTACACGATCTGTAAAACGTTTTATTTATAACTGATAAAGATTTCAAGGAGTTCAAACAAAAAGAACAAGAAAATGAGCGTTTTTATCACTAAATATCAATATTTTTTAACGAATTTTTCCTTTTCAAATATAATCTCATACACAAAAAAAGGATTACAGATATAAAATAATAAAAACTTGATTTATTTTAACATTTATTATCACGGGCCCGGGCAACGCCGGGCGGGTCAGCTAGTTAATATTTAAATTGCAAAATAATTTACATAAAATGTATAACTTTTCCTCCTACCGCAGATGTTCTAATTATTACAGTTCTGGTCAATAAACTGCTTATAATGGTGGGCTATTGATTCACAAACTTCAACAAACATTTCATTTGGTGTTGTGGCGCAATTGGCGCAATTGCGCAATTGCGGTTCCGGAACGTTGTCTATGAACATCTATTCGCTCCAAACTTATCTTTTATCCGATGAATTGTAAGTCGCATAGGTGGATCTTCCTGAAACTCCCTGCGATATTGTTTTTGTACTTCTGCTATATTTTCATACTTAGAATAGTATTTTAAAATAAATTTTCGTTTTTCAAAAGTTAATCTTGGTCCACTCATTATTTTCAAATAATTACACTTTGAAAAGAAAGAAAAATTAGAAAGTTATGACCCGTTAAACAATGTATGTATACATTTTTTTCTGGCGCACCCTGTATATTTTTAAAATTCTAATTTGAATCATACCATTTAACATTACTATATTGTATCTACACTGTAAAAAAAATGGGTCGATCTACTAAAAAATTTTTAGTTTTTCTCATTGATTTTTGGAATTACTAAATTTTTTTTTGTATTCTTACTAATTTACTAGAAGATCTGTAAGAAATACTATAAAACAGCTAGCAACTATTCTAATTTATAGTACCAGTTACTAAAAAAATCTGTGGAATACAAATATACTAAAAAATTTTTAGTAACCTCAGGATTTGTTTTTACAGTGTACACATATATTCTTCAATAGCATCTTTTTAGGGTTTCGTTCATCTCACGAAACCCTATTACTCCCGCTCCGTTGTCTGTCTGTCACAGAGCCATTCTCAAAAACTATGTAACTTACAGAGTTGAAACTTTGTGTATATAGCTGAATATTAGCTATGAAAAGTTCAAAATATTAAAATTTGAAAAATTCGTATTATTTTAATAAATGTAGATAAAAAACCAAAATTTTAAGTCTTTTCCTTTTAAATTTAAACATTTTTCGTTATAGCAGATGCCAAAAATTAAAATTCCACGATGAATTTCTTTCTACAATAATTAATTTTCTATCAGACGATTTCCACGTGAAAAATGAAAATGAAATAAAAAGTTTCACCAATTGAAAAAAAGATTAATATGAAATAAAATTGATTGACGTCATAGTGGTAATAAAACGGAAAGATTTCTCAATAATACAAGGAGTATGAGTATGTGTATATACACAAAGCAGATTAATATCACGTCATTAGAGAATTAAAAAGAAAATCTGACGTCATATCGGAAGTTTAACGGATTTTTCAAATGTTTCAGACTAATACAAAGTGAGTATCAATATGAGTTATGGAGAATAGTAAATATATGAGTTTGAGGAACGTATTGAATCATGATAAAAACCCGATAATGGTAATGTTCGCATATTTTAACATTTTGAAGGTGTACAACATGTTTAATTTTGAAATGAATTTTTTTTTAAATATCGCATTTAGTCCACATGACAGATATTATTATGACAGAATGTAATAGCGGGCTGGTTTAGATATTCGAAAAGACGAGAAAAATAGACCGGTAAATTTTTACTTTATAAAAAAATGACTTTTTTGTTGTTGTTGTTATTGCTAAATGAAATTTATTTGGATTTATTAAAGAAAGAATAAAGTGTTTTGAAAGGAATGTTAAACGAAACCCTTTTAGCGATCTTCGATCACACTTACCCACTTGTTTATAATCTGCGCATTCATCAGTCACTAAGTTTGCATTTCAAAATTTTTGTTTTTACTTATTTGTAGGGTCAGTATGAACTATCTTTTAAACAATTTCCAATTTGAATTACACCATTTAACATTGTTAAAAGCTGGGCACGTACATTTTAGCCATATTTTTTAAATAGAATTATTTACCATATATTTAATCACGGATAAATATTTCAAATCGTGCTATCAAACATAGCGGCTACGAATTCTGCGATTTAAATACTAAATGGATTTTTTCTAATCAGAAAAATTAATGCCAGACTCCTTGGCCAGACTTAATACGCTTCTTTGTTTGTTTGTTTGCAATAGCTGGAGACTTATGCTACGCCGAAGGCGGCTTTGTCACTAATAATCCATTTGGGATAAACCCATCGATATCCAAGAAAAACTAGCACACCAACATGGTCCTTGTCCACGAGGTGACTTCCATACGCTTCTTGTTATAATGTGAAATTTTAATCAGTTATTTGAATAAGATCTCTGCGATTCTATTATAAATATGTCAATATTTTTATCCTTTTTAACACTTTCCAACCTAGTTGAAAAGTGTTTATGACTTCGGTTTGTCTGGCCGTTTGGCCGTCTGCCGTCTGGTCGTCTGGCCGTCTGCCGTCTGGTCGTCTGGCCGTGCTCTACTTCCCGTAAATATGCTCGGATTGCCCTGAAATTTTCATATGTTATTGTCGTTATCTATAGCATGTTCTCTATTTCAACTGAAGTGTTTAGCACTTATAGTTTTTTTACAGGGACACTCAAAAGAATTCCGTTACATTACGGTCTATGGGGGAAAATCATTTGCCGTTTATTTTAATGATGTTACACAATTTCAAACACATTGTAATTGATATATATCACTAAGGTGCATCACAAGAAGCTTAATATGGAATATGGTGTGCACAGCACTTATAGTTACTTTACAGGGACAGTCAAAAGAATTCCTTTACATTACGTCTATGAAGAAAAATCGTTTGCGGTTTAATTAAATAATGTTTCACTATTTTAAACGCATTGATTTTTATATATATCACTAAGGTACATTACAAGAGGCTTACTACAGAATATTGTATGTATAGCAGTCATCGTTCATTTACAGGGACACACAAAAGAATTATCTACTGTATGTTAACAATAATTCCTGGAAGTGCGTTTTAAGTTGCTGAACGCGATTTTAAATTTAACTCACTTTTTGTTTATTACTTGGTGTGTATAAATTCTGTAGATCATATACAGGGCAGCACAAAAGTTCGCAAACACATTTCCGTTTATTGACAGAAACTCCAGAAGGAAAATTTTAAACTGTGCTACGTTTCCTAACTATACTAAAATTTAGCATTCTATGTAGTATATATACAAATCTATAGATCATACACAGGGCTGAATAAAAGTATTCGGATATTTTTCCGAATATTATATATGTTGGAAATTCCTGAACTTACGTTTTTAAATATGTTGTGCGTTTTCCAAATTGTTTACTTAGATGTTATCTTTCAGCTTATTAAACGGTAATGATTTGTAAAATTATTTTGGAAGCGTTGGAAAGTGTTACATAATCTATGCTTGACGCATGATTTTTCGTTCTTGTTTAAATTATAGGATGATATACTTGCTATATCAAAGTTATTAAAATATTAAAATAAATGATCAACGTAAAAATAGCACAAAATGTATTAAAGTATAATATATATTATATTACAATATATAATATTATATAATATAGTATAATATAATATATTATATTACATAATGTATTATATTATAATATATAATATATATTAATATTTTAAATATATCAAAGTAACCTCAGCAGAATGTACCCAACAAAGAAATGTACCCATATTTCATGTAACCATGAAAACAAATTCCAGCACTTTTTCATCCAGTGCTATTTATCGTGTGTGTTTTAGTGACGGCTGATATGTTTCAATGTGCCATTACGTATGTATAAATAATTTAACTCAGTTGGCTTTTAGTTTGGACTGTAAATATTTTATCCGGTAGATTAAAATCGTTTGATAATAAAAACTCAAAAGTTATATTAATTAAAAATAATGCGAATACTTATCCACTATCTTTCTCTAGTTTACGTTTAAAAATAAATAAATAAATAAATAAATTTCTGTGTAGTTACATACTTTCTAACCTCCAACGATTCTTCTGTAAAATATGGTTTAATTTAACCCAGTAAAAACACATTTCAGACCAGAAAATTTATTTAATATATTTTTTTTTCTACGGGGAACTAATTTGATTTTATTTCTAAAAACTTTTCTGGTCAAATTAAAAAACATTTTACGGAATAATATGGGAAGTTGGCAAGTATGCAATTAAGATTCCGAAGGTTTAACCGGCTAATTTCAGCTACTCGTTCGGTATTTTTTCTATTTAACTATAGATATGAAGATTTGTTAAAGCTTTCATTAATTGTTCATCGTAGTTTTGTGCAAAATTGCTTAAATTCAGGTTTTATAGTAACGTATTTTTCAATGATTCAAAGTCAGTTTTAATAATTTAAATTTTCAGTCATAAAATCCATGAAAAGGAACTAGAACCATTGATAATGCTTTTCCTTCAAAGTTAATTTCCGGACCTCCATTAATCGAATGTCAGACCTCAAAAATAGTCTTTAGGATATTAGTCATATCATTAAAAGATGGTGAAAAAAGAACATGCTTCGTGAAAAAAAAATTAATATTTTACCTTTTTTAAAAATATATAACTGGAGCTATAATCGTGTGTATTAATTCATATCACTAATTTTATATCTAGTATAAACTTCGACTCTCTGTATTACAAAATTCAAAGCTAAACTGAAAACAATACATCAGAATGCCCTCTGCTGCTTCCTTTATTCTTTGACTCCTAACTAAAAACATATGGGCTGAGGTGGCCACAGTTCTAGAAATGTTCAGTTATATATATAATAAAATCCAAGATCATACATCTTTTGAATCTTAAAGTTTTTTATTAGACCGATAATATTTAATTTTAATCGATAGAATACAGTTACAAAATCAGCAAAAGTCATCTCACGCGTTCAAAACACACTTCGTGTCAACGACCACATAGATTTCATCAGATCGTACTCAAAGTTCATAAGACAGTATTTTTTTCCTCTCCACACTACCCTTAAGACTTTACTCTCTGTGTCCGTCCACTCGTCAACCCCTTCTTCTCCCCGAAGGTAGTAAGGGAGAATTCCATCTTGATTGGTTCTTTATGACATCATGGAATTTGTAAGAAAGTTCTACACAGTTCAGTAAATTTCATCTATTGTCACAAGTCGTAGAAATTCTTATTTCACAGGCATGTGATTAACATCAAGGTGATACACATTTAACTTGAATAGGATTATCCTCTGGATTTCACCACGGGTCTAGTAATACGTCAACAAAAAGACACCTTTTTCTGTTAAGAAACTATCTATTGTTTGCCTTTAAAGATGACAATTGAACTCAGGATATCACACATGGAATCTGTCCGCAAAATTAATTTTCTAAACTCCATTAATCAAATGCCAGTCCTCAAAAATATTGTTTGGGATATTAGACATAGTATCGTAAAAAAAAAAGTGAAAAAAGAATATACTTCGTGACAAACTGGTCTAATATATATTTAACATATATAAGTGAAGCTATAATTGTGTGGATTATTTCATATCACTAATATAATCTTCTACTCTCTGTGTTTTAAAATTCAAAGCTAAACTGAAAACCAACGCACCAAAAAGCCCTCTCCTGCTTCTTTTATATCTCTGACCCCTAACTAAAACATGGAATCAGTCCGCAAAGTTCATTTCTGGGCTTCCATTAATCCAATGCGAGACCTCAAAAATATTGTTTGGGATATTAGACATACCGTCAAAAAAATGTGAAGAAAGAACATGGTTCGGGAAAAAATAATTTAATATTTTACGTTTTTTATATATAAATGAAGGTATAATTGTGTTGATTAATTCCTATCACTAATTTTATATCTCATATAATCTTCTACTCTCTGTATTTTAAAATTCAAAGCTAAACTGAAAACCAACGCATCAGAAAGCCCTCTCCTGCTTCTTTTATTCTCTGACCCCTAACTAAAAACATGGAATCAGTCCGCAAAGTTAATTTCCGGACCTCCATTAATCGAATGCCAGACCTCAAAAATATTGTTTTGGATATTAGTCAAATCGAAAAAAGTGAAAAAAAGAACATGCTTCGTGAAAGAAGAGTGCAAAAATGCATAAAAAGTTCGTAACAACTAGCAATAGTTTATCGCTGTATGGTGCAATTAAGGTAAACGCTAATATGAAACAGAATGAGGAATCAGTAATAACACCTAGATAGTTATCAGCGGAACTTGGCGGATTTCATTATCCGTATGGAAAAGCGAGATAAATTTTTGTCACAGATTAATCACTTTTGGATATTTTGCCAGTGAAATAATATTCGACATTGCATTTGATAACGAAAGGCGGTTCCCTGATCATTGTTCTTTCTCCTATTTGTTTCAATTTTTTTTTCTTCCTCGCAAATGTGCCTAGTTTGTTAATTATATAAATTTCTTTTGGACTTCTGATGAAACCTTTTGTTTTTCTAATAGATTTTCGAGATACAAATGTCCATTTTCTCTCAGTATTTTTCCCATAAATTTATCAGAATAGCTATAACAGATTATAGTAATTTATTTGATAAAAAAGCGAAATTTAACTTTCGCAAGATTCTTGTTTATGTTGTTGTCTAAATAATCATAATTCTCTAAACAAAGTTAAATTTTCTTATTTTTTGAGAAAAATATTGAGGAAAATTTATATAGCATTCTGTTACTAAAATGTTGAAATTACGGAATGACAAGAGATTTTACGAACATTTTTTTTTAATAAGTAAAAGCTTTTATTCACGTATTACATTATAAATGAAAAATTTTATTACAAAATACTAGTGCCATTGTGGTATTTGGAGATTAAAATTAAGTGGTATAAAAATGTACCAACGGCATTCAAGAGGTTAACAGTTTTTTTTTTGTTTTTTTTTTATCTGCTATATTGTCAAAAATAAGCTCCTCCAACTTTTTTATAACATTTTTTATTCAAACAACAGTTTAAAACAACAATAAAAATTTAATTTATTAATTTATTCTTATTTTTATTTAGAGAGAAAAAATTGGAAATTTTCTGGGCAAATCAACTGACTTGTGTGGGGAAAAAAAATGTTGCCAGAGCGGCAATTCGGACAAAACTGCTAAGTAGTTGAATTTGAAAAATGCATTTTATATAAAATTGTAAAGCTTCGAACGAAATAGGTTGCAAAAATTAGGAATACAGACGCATCTATGCTAAGGATTATGGATTTTTGCATACCATTATTTTCGAAAAGTGATATTTGTCTTATATATTAAAGAAATTTTGTGATTAAATAAAGTGAATATTATTGTTCACAAATATTGGTACTAAAATTCGCTATCCTTGGTTCAACCGGAAAAAGATTCAAGCAATTTCGTAAATGTTTGACAAATACTTAGCATTTTAAAAGTAACTACACTGTTAAAAATTTGCAGCAAACTGTCCAGTCAATTGACCGTTTTTCTAGAAAACGGTTACATAACCTTAATTTAGCGCTATTCTGACCATATTATTCCCCATATTATAGTCAGAATAGAGTTAAATTACGGCTATGTAACCGCTTTTTACAAAAACGGTCAAATGACTGGACAGTTTGCTGCAAATTTTTAACAGTGTAGTGTAAATGCCCGTTCTAGGACGGTAGGTAGAAATCGTGGTTTTCATTTAAAATTTTAAATAATTGATAAAGACATTCATATACTATTCATCGGCAATAAGTAAAACTGACATGAAACTGACATGGGCCTCTGAGATTTTAACAATAAACTTGCAATCTGATGTAAATATGATGGTGAAACAGGAGAAATTGCAGATCTATCTTAATTAGCAAAATGAAACAGGTAGTATATTGAATGCAATATCAGTACAAATAGCTTTTATTGAATAATTTGTGCTCTAAGAAATATAAACATGTTTATATAAGTACTATTCACCGACGATAAGGAAAACTTACCTGAAACGTTAAGTTTATTTTATCTGGAGTTTTAACAACAAATTTTTAATCTTATGTAAATAAAATGACAGAACAGAGGAGAAATTACAGATCTTTCTTAATTGGTAAAAGAAAATAGATATAGATATAGTTCTAATTTGTGTTTTATTATGATGTCTTAATTTTGTTATGGTATATTTGCCGGAAACAAACGCTGAAATATTTATATTGTTTTAAGTGCAAACGTGTTAATGTTCCGTAATCGTTTTAAGTTTTTCTACCAAAACACTACTCTTAATAATTTTATTTTTCCTGAAATCCTTTACTATTCTGAATTATTTATTAAAAAAATTAATTCATCTTACGTATGATTTAGTTTTTTTTAAAAGGCAATCGCTAACATGTAATCAAGGCCTACAATCGAAATTATAAAGGCTCCAATTCTAATTTTTATAATTAACAATTGACAAATCGGTGAAAATTACGTAATTTTGGCACAATCATATCAATTTTGTTTTAGTTTTATCAATGTAAAAATGCATTTCAAGCTGAGCATAACGTCATTTTCACCGGTAGAAACTTTTCAAACGTTCTTAGTATGCATACTTTTATGCTTAACTACCATGAATTCAAATAAAAATATATTTCATATTTAATTGTAATGAAAAAAAATGGCAACCATAAAGTTATAATACATAAAGGTAAAATAAACCCAAAAGACACTATTCTCGTGACGTCACAGTAAATGTGAATTTTTATTCACTTATAAAAACAAACGTGCACAGATATTTTTACCGAAATTTAACCTGCAAATTAGAAAATATACATCCAAAAAGCCACGTGTCTGAATATTTTTTCATTATTTCTCTTTTATCTGCAACAATGGAAGTAATCCATTGTTTCTCATCCAATGTTTTTATGGGTTCGCACAGGAATCAACACACTGTGTTTTATTATATTTAGATAATTATTTAAAGGTACAAACTACGATAAGTGCTTTTAAAAACTTCAGTCACTATTATAAAATGTTAAGAAGTGTTTGTAAAAACAGTTTTATCCCACTCTCTAATGATGATAAAACTTTGATAAGTCTCTTGAGGTGTGCTTTAGAGTATATGAACTGTTTTGAAAGTACCAGTCCTGGGCTATTTTGAGAGTGGAGCAAGAATTTTCTGCAGCACCCACTCTTGCTCAAAAAACATTTTTAAATCAAACGTATACCCCCTCATCCCCTCCACTAAGGGCGATTTGAGTTTAAATCTTATGTGGCTGAAATTAAAATATAGGAGAAAAAATACAAAAAGGGGCTTGATTATTCAGTATCAGTATTGATTATCAGTAAGCTTATAGAAAAGCGGAATTTCTTCTTGTGCATGCTGCTGGCTGCTCTGTAACCAGTATTCAATAAGTTTTCACAAAAATAAAAAGGCTCTCACTTCCTACTGACCTCATGTACCAAATAAATTGACATCATACCACTTCGCTTTATATACTGTATTTGCTGTTCAGAGTAAACACATTTCATGTTGAAGGTATGACGGGAGACGCAAAGTTTCCTTAGGCTACTATGGATAGTGCTTTTATTCAAAAAAGTAATAGAGTGCGGACATAAAAAAGTACAGCTTACTTTATTTTTTCTATATATTCACCAAGGACATGTATGTGTAGCCATGATTCTTACCAAAGTTCAAGAACCCTGTTGGAATAAAATGCGTGTCCTGCATATGGAAGAACTATTTCTCGTCTGTTTTCACTTTTTTATAAGTACTGAAATGTCCTACCCTCAGATCCTTCTTCAATGCCAGAAAGGTGTGAAAGTTGCTTAGCACCAGGTAAGGCTGTCGGTCAGATGAGCAATGCGCTAGGTGATGACTGAAGGTGGTAATGACATCATGACCATACACTTCCAGAAGCTTATAATAAATTTCACTACCCTTTGTCAACTTTCCTCATTCATATCGCTCAAAAGTTCTCACTTCTTCCTGAGTTCACGAGTGCAAAATAGGTTGCTCTCCAAACCGGCCAGAAACAAAGTGGACAGATAATTCAAGCTTTCTGCTAGCACTATGCCAGCACCATCTGCAAGACCTCGTTCGTGCGTCACCAAATGACGTATGGGTTGCTTTCGCATTAAACTGCATTTATTAGCAGTCTAAGCAAGTCTGCCTGAGAGAGCGATAAATAATATGATTTCCCATTCTTTCCGAAGGATTTTAGGGTCATCGACAAAAGAAAGGGGAGTCTCAACAAAAGAAAGAGAAATTAACTGCTGTCGGTGAAGTTTCCTGCTTGACCTCTGAACTTTAGACATGCTAAGAAAGTTATAAAAAATCAAAGAGCTCGAATTACCACAAAAAAGAGGAAGTGGGTAAGTCTGGCAGTCTGTTCGAATCTTTAAACCAATGTCTAGTTTTCCAGATTGCCTTACGATTTCTCTGGAGGAAAATGAGACGAAACTTATTTTCTGACTTTCGCTCGTACTTTTCTTATACCAAACTGACACATAGAATTTGTCAATTTCATACCTGTGCAAATTTTTAAAACGTCTTAGTTGTCTTGTAATTTATTTCGGGTTATTTTACAGCTTACTATGTATGATATACCATGGCTCAACTTCTTTACAATTTGCGTGCTGTCGTGGGAGCAGTCTTCTCTATATTTACTTGATATATGCCAGGCTCAACCATGTGTTGAATCCAACACTGAATTGAAATAGAATTCACCTGAATCGTATTGTTGAAATCTAAATCAATTAAAACGTTTTTATTAAAGGTAATTCAAAAAAATTTTCAATTTTTGTGAATATTTGGCGAAAAGTTAAACACAAATTTAAACTGTTGTATCTAAACCTTTACTGAAATCACTTGAAAAGAAGTGCTTTCCTTTACTCAAAGCCTTTTCTTATGAAAAGGGGGCTGTTGCTAGGTTATTCTTATATTTTGGCAAATTATCCTGGAAGGAACGCTTTCAGGCAAGTCTTTGAGAAGATAATTACTCATATTTTCTTTCAATGGAAAGAGAGAGATAAGTCATTTCGTATGTGTCAATTGGACCCGTAGAATGCCTACAAGGTAAATCAAATCCAATATTTTTACATAGAAATTGCTAAATTTCTTGTTATGTATATGAAAAGGGTATATTCTACTGCGTTTGTACGTCTACAGAATCGAGGCCATCGTCTTCGAGCATTATAGAGGGAGTTCGGGTATTTTGGAATGGTCGGGTAATGAATATTTGCCCCGTACTGTGCTGCAGCCAAGCGTAAAACTAACATCCTAGAACTCCCATGACGTACTGTGGTGAGTTCTGTTTAAGTACCTGTTATTGGAGTGACGCGGTAAAATGAAATCTACTCTCAATTGTTGCAGTTTTTGCATGTATGTTTTATCAAATTCGTATTCATTATAAGACCTCTTTGTCAGTTATGTTAACCAAGTTCAGTATTAAGTTGAACAGTTATATTTATAGCTGTGTTAGTCAGTTTCATCTATGCTGGCTTGTTGACGAACGAAGAAAATATTTTTTTCAAGATGGCTGGTCGGGTAATATGGAATACTTAGTATACTGCTCAAAATTTGTCTTGTCTTTCGAGATATCACCGCTTCCGCCAAAAAACAGAAATCAATTAGGGAAAGAAACCTAGAACATCAAACATTTCAACATAAACCTATAAAAAAAACTCATTTGGAGCTAGATCTGGCAGCTAAGAAAGATGAAACGACAAGAATGATAAGAAAGATAAGAAAAGTGCAACGGTGGTAAGACAAAATTGTCAAAAGTTGAAAAAGTGTCTTAAACAAGAACATGAAGTTTGATTATAGACCTAAGCATAAGCACTCTAGACAATTGTTTCAAAACAAGTCTAGTGAAGATGAACAATACTTCCACTCTGACGTATCATCTGAGATGTGCTTTTTACAAGGTTGTACACAAGACGAGAAAATTGTAGTGTGCCTGTTTTGCAATAGAAAATATTCAGAGGATGGAAGAGGGAAGGAGTGCATAAAATGCATCATGTGTGCAATGCGGCCCCATGTGGACTGTGGTGGTGCCGAAACAACAGACTACATTTGTGATTTTTGTAAAAAAATAAAACAATTTTTCAAAGAATCTGATGTTTTGTTTATGATGCACTACTGTTGTAGATGTTGTACTACTCATTAAATAATTTTGGATTATTCTTGTAAATCATTTATTTTCTTGCAATTTTAATATTCCTTATAACCCTACTCCACATTACCCGACTGGTTCATATTACCCGAAAAGTGTAATTATTTCCTAAAATCTAAATATTGATATGTATTCTTCTTCTTCTTCCACTTTAAACACATTAAAATTGTGTTAAGAAATAGTCAAAGTTTGTACTGTACTAACTTTTAATGTATCTCTTTTTTTTATGTTGCCCTAGAGATCAAAATGTAAATGGTATTCTATAATATCCAAACTTCCTCTACGTTCAAAGAAAACAGAAAGTATTACTGGGATATGAGATTCTTTTCAACAAATGCAAACCTTAAAACTCTTCAAATGCCATCGCACTAGAATTGCGCATTAGAAATCCCAAAAGCGTAAATTCCAATGATCTCTTTGTTTATGAAAAGCTCGCAATATTAAAACTTAATGGATAAGGAAGTATTTTTCAGGGTTCGTAAAGTCTGTGAATTTGAGTACCACTATTTCCGAACAGTAATATTTGCCGTATTTAATAACAAGAATTCTGCAATTAAATAAAGCCAAAATTTATTATTCAGAAATAGTGGTACTCAGAAATTGAAATCGTACGAACTCTGGAAAACGTTTATCTACGTCAGTCGTAATTAAGTGTAGGCAATGGGGTTCAGTAACAATCTTATAACGATTAATTTCATCATTTTAGAGTGTTAAATGTTTGTGTTGAGGACGTGGATTGAAAATGTTTGTGAACATGTCGGAAAGATTCGCGCTTTTCGTTGTTTTGCGAGCAACAGAAAAAAAGTTTAAGCAATCTTAAACCTTCTTTATACTCATAGGTGTAATAATTTTTAAACATTGTGTTGAACGTTCAGGGATACAATATTTTTTTTTCTAGAACATGTTTAATGGCTAAACATTCATTAGAAGAAAACAGTGATTCGGATTAAAAAATATTATGCATATCATAGTAATAGGTAATAACAAAAAGGTAAGTGTTGTAAATGTCATTTTTTCACCTCCTTGGGTTATGTAAATTTGTTTCTTTTATTATTTTATAATTTTTTATTCATATCCTCTTTAATGTCCCTTAACCATAAATGTGTTGCTGCTATTGATTTAAAAAATATACGAGGGGTTAACTTTTTTTTATTTTAACACAATCATGCTGATTGGTAAATAGATCATACAAGTAGTAATTTCTTACAACTGAGTGAGTGAAAAAGTGTCCAGGCCGGTCACGATACCAGAACCTTTGGCTTTAATTGCCAATGCTCGTCCAATTTAGCTATCTGGACGACATCCCATTCAACACATTCCACTCAGATAACCATAGGGTAAGAGCATCTGGTCTGTTATTTGAAACAGCTCGACAAAATAAACCACAGGTAAAGGATCTTCAATAATCGATGAATACGTAATTACACTTTTTTATTATTTTAATACAATCATGCTGATTGGTTGGTAAGTAGATCATATGAGTAGAAATTTTTCCAACTGGGTGAAATTGTGTCCAGGCCGGGACTTGAACCCAGAAACTTTCGCTTTATTGGCATTGACAATTAAAGCCAAAGGTTCTGTATTCGAATCCCAGCCTGGACACATTTTCACTCAGTTAGAAAATTAATACTCGTATGATATATACCAATCAGAATGATTGTAATAAAATAATAAACAAGAAAGTAAAATCATGCATCAAGCATAGATTATGAAACACTTTCCGAAATTTCCAGGATACTTTAACAAACCTTCTCTGTTTAATAAGGTAAATAAGATACCTAAGTAAAACATTTTAGAAAACGCAAAACACATTTGAAACCAGATTTCAGCAATTACAGGCCATGACAGAAAAGTACTCCAATTCTTTTGTGCAGCCCTGTATATAATCTAGAGATTTGTATATATACACTATATAGTATATAACAATTTAGCTTAGTAAGAAAACAAATAACACAGTTGAAAATTCACCTTCAGTAGTTTCTACCAATATACTGAAACATATTTGAATTCTTTTGTACAGCCCTGTATATTACATTAAGATTTTTATACACGCCACATATTCAGCTAAAGTTTAATTCAGGCAAAAACACGCTGTAAATTACTGAAATCACACTTCCAGAAATTATCATACGAACTTGTATATAATTTTATTTATTTTCAACAAACATCTCTTTAAGTGTACTAAATATATTTCATGTTCAAAATGCATAGCTCGATTTAAAAAAAAAAAAACCTTAAGCAATTTACGCTGACACACGGTAACGTTTACGAATTATTTTGTGTAGCCCTGTATATGATCTATAGCATTTATACATACCACATAGTATGCAAAATTTAGTTAAACGCATACCTAACTGAAAGCGCACTTCCAGCACTTATCGCTTATAGATACTTCGGATACAGTACTGCATCCTAAATCTTTTGTGTATCCCTGTAAATTAACGATGAATGCTCTGCACATCATATTTACAACAGGTATCTTGTAGTAAAGCTCAGTAATGCATATCAATTTCATTATATTTGAAATAGTGTAACGTAATTAAAATACTCTGTAAACAGTTTTTCTCCATAGACCATTATGTAACCGAATAATTTTGTGTGACCTTGTAAATGAATGAGAAATGCTTTACGCTTCATATTCTACAGAAAGCATGTTTTAGTGCACCTCACAAATTGATATCAATTATGTTTTTAATAGTATAACATAATTAAAATGCACCTCAAACGACTTTTCCCCATAGACCATAATATAAGAGAATTATTTTGAGTTTCCCTGTAAACTAACTATAAGCGCTACATGTCCCATATTCGATAATAAGCATCTTGTAGTGCACTTCAGCGATGTATATCAATTTCAATACATTTGAAATAGTGTAACATCACTAAAATGCACTGCAAAGGATTTTTACCCATAGGCCATAATGTAACGGCGTTCTTTTGAATGCTCCTGTACACGGAGTATAAGTATACTTCATTTTCAATACCGAAAATGCTATAGTAAACCTCAATAACATATATCAATTTCATGGCAATCCGAATATATTTACGCGAGTTAGAGCACGGACAGACGGCAGACAGGCAGACAAACCGAATTCATAAACACTTTTCAACTGTGTTGGAAAGTGTTAAAAGGCGAAAATTTACTAAAGTCGAAATTGAATTGGAAGTAGAGAGAGACAATAGCTTTAGTTCTACCGAAAAACTTTCCCCCATCATTACAAAGTAGTATGATGCTCTAAGTTGAATTTTATCTATACCCATCGGTTTGCTTTTTGAGCCCAGTGTATTAACCCTTTCGGGACGGGTGAAGCATATATGCATCGTCAAAAGTTGTATGTGGAATATGTTTTTGGCACCACTAATAAATAATTGTAATAATTGTCTTTTTTAATTAGAGTATTTGATGATATTTTTCAACTACAGGGAACTGTTTAAAAAAAGTGGTACCAACCAAATAAAATTTCTGTAAGGGATGCCGTCGCGAAAGGGTTAATATCTGGTCCTTGCAAGTGTATATTTACTTTTTTTCTACTTCTTAAAAAAATCTCAACATGTTTACTTATCTAAATATGTTTTATTGTCAATTCCTAAATGTCAAATGCCAAACAATTCAAAATTTAAAAAAATAATAATAATAATAATAATTAAAAAAAAAAAAAAAAAAAAAAAAAAAAACTCGAAAGATTTTATGCCAAATGTCAAATGCCAAACAATTCAAAATTATAAAAAAAAAAATCTCGAAATATTTTATGCCAAATACCCACTTTAAAAGAAATATATATCACTAAATATTTTATATATTTTATAAAAGGGCACGTTTTCTCCCGAGAATACAAAAGTTAAAAGAAAAGTAAAGCATATCGAATAAAGATTTCCATTAAATTTAAAGAAGGAGAAATTAATTGAAATCGAAATTGAATCATCGGAGGTAAAGAGAGACAATGAGTTTAGTTCTACCGAAAAACTTTCTCCTTCCTAGTATGATTCTTTAATCCCACCAACCATTTAAGAGATTTAACTTACCCAGACTGGTAAACAGACCATGTGTGTGATTCCCCTGTTGTTGCTTTTGGATTTCCATTTTGGCGCGTCTCTATGACAACACCTGTTCTGAGGCGGGGAATAGAAAATTTTCCTTGATACCCTTTAGCTTTCAATCTGGACTTATCGATCGGGGATGCTAGTGACTAGAACGTTGCCATCGCAACTGGCTCTCAGGCCTCCCACGCTCCCACAGTAATTGACGTCTTACCTGTTGCTCGGTCCCACCGCTTCGTTAACAAGATTTTTGCTCGTTTACGAATTAATTCTACGGAATTTTTTTCGCGTCTTCTGCTTTGATCACGTTGCACAAGATGTAGCGAAGTATAATCAGTTTTCCAAGCAAGGATAACACAGCAGGGACTCTTGAAACAAACTTTTATTTATGACCTTTTACTCCGTGTGAGCCATTTGACTTGTTATAAGTGAGTTACGAAGTTTGAAACTTTTCATAATTAATGCAGAAACGAGAAATTTTGAGTCGATAAAATGATAAAGAGAGAGAAAAAAGTGACTACATTTATAAGTCAAATATATTTCTTTTTTCTTATGGTGGTGACCATATAACATTGTGGCATTATGGTGACGTCACAATGATGTCACTCTGTGACCTCAGAGTGCGATTCGCAATCGTCGACGTGACGTCGATTTGAAATCTCAGTGACGTGGATTTGAAAACGTTACGGCCGTTTTTAATTTCTTCTGCTACGTCATACTATGAGCATTTTGTGAAGTCACCGTGTGACTTCAATGTGAAAACTTTGACTTTTGTCACGATTCTACATCAGATTGGTTGACCAGAGTTTACCCGAGTCCGACTTGAAAAAGTTGGGTCGGATTTATTTTTTTTTGCACGTCGGATTCGGATTAGAAATCCACCATCGAGTCAGATGACTGTGTAAGAACTCGACCGGGGTGAAGTCGGCCAGGACCCGGGCGACTGGTTTTTTTATTATTTATTTATTTCATTTCATTTATTTACTAGCTGACCCGCCCGGCGTTGTCCGGGCCCATGATAATCAGGGCCTGATTACCGCACAGGCGAACTAGGCCACGGCCTTGGGCCCATTGGAGACGTGGGGCCTCAAAATGAGTAAAATTTAGAAAAAAAATTATCATAGATTTTTTTTTTTTTAATCTTTGATATATAAGAAACAGGTACTTCTATAAACTCCTTGCCTGTACTTTTCAGTTCTCTGAAAACAGTTTATATTACAAATCCTGTAGACAAAATATTTTTCACGGCAAATTTTTAAAAAGAAATATTGAAGATTAAGAGATATTTTTACTTACAGGTACTTACCTGACATATGGTGTAGCTCTGCGCGCAACAGACTCTTCAGAACACAGCAAACAAGCAAAAAAAAAGACACACAAATTTATTTCCTTATAATTATAGATTTAATGTTATTAACACTTTCCAACATAGTTCAATTTGTCTGTCTGCCGTCTGAAGTCTGTCGTGCTCTAACTCTCCTAAATATATTCGGATTGCGATGTAATTGATATATGTTTTTTTAAGTTTACTATGAAATTTTTTGGTATTGAAAATGACGTGTGTAGTATTTATAGTTCATTTACAGGGAGACTCAACACGTCTCAGCCGTCCTCCCAGACCCAGCTTCAGGATAACGTAGATTCTGTTCCACGCTTTCAATCTCTCTTTCTATTATTCATTGCATGTGGCGCAAACTACCACCGCGTTTTCCGGTTAATCTGTTGAATGGCTGATTTGTTTTACGTGATTTTCTTTGTTTTGTTCTGCCTTTTATGCTTTCTTAACAAAGTACTTATTATTTACTAGTTGGTTGGCTAATTGTAAGGATTACCTACGAAAATTCATATCGTTGTTGCCTTGGGTAGGCAAGGTTCTAATTGCTTCGACCATTCTTTAACCCTTTATATCCTGAATTAATTTTCCAGCTACTTTTTAATTGTATTTTTGCATCATTGGATAAGTTTTGGTGCAGAATAAACATAGGAAAGAGGAAAATAATTTTTTAGTGTTTTAGTGGTTAATTATGCAACTGTAACCACCATAAATTTTTTACCCTATGATATAAAATAAAATAGTAAATTTCAAATAGTAAACTTCAAATGAAATATAGGAAATGTTCCCCTGTAGAGAATAGAAAACAATAGAAAATAATAGTACTAAATAACCGGTAATAAACCACTAAAATTACTCAAATGAAGAACAACATGCATGTCAATTCCATTGCAAAATGGATTTCGAATTTAGCGTGGCAAATGTAAAATCCCTACAATGCAAAGAAAGAGGATATGTGCTTGAATTTGCCATCTCCTGCCTGCTGTCAGAAATACACTCTTTGTGCCATTGTGAATACCGTTAGGAAAAACGGTCATATTACGAATATATAGGTGTTTTATTAAAGTGGTACTTATAAGTACCGTCAGGATAAAAAGGGTTAAACCATTTCAGGGGCAAAGTCCTTCTGCAGCTAAAATGTTGAAATAATTGTTTGACGCTGGAATTTACGAACAAATTTATTTGAAAATAATTAAAAGATTTTCTTCACATACATTAAGATAGCAAAAAGTTATTTAAAAATTATGGGTGCCACTTGGTAGTTTGAAATTAAAATTTTGTGTTCACGTCATGCAAACACCGCCCTTGAAAGGGTTAAGAAAATTGGTATGAAAGTTTCATTTTTCCATAAGCGATACATAGTTCAAAAATTTTAAATATCGCTATCTGTCGAAGTGCTTGAAGAAATAGTATCGTTTTAAAGTTTCAAAGCTTATTAAAGTTTTAAAATTAGAAAAGCTAAAGTTAAAAGTTAAAGTTAAGTTAAAAACTAAAAGTTAAAAGTTAAAATCTAAAAGTTAAAAGCAAAAGTTTTAAAAGTTTTAAAGCTTAAAGCTTATTAAAGTTTTAAAGTTTTATCGCTTTTAAGTTTAAGTACTGCTATTCGTCGAAGTAATTCATTGCATGTTAACTCAAATTGTAGAGAAAACTGAGGACTCTCACTAGATGATATCGACACCTAAAAGCATAGATTTGATATGCCTTTTTTTTATCTGAGATATTGGCAAAATCTGAATCGTTATCAAAATTAGAATCGGGAGCACAAGCGTCCAAGTCCTGTTTGTGGTAACAAGGAGTAGAAATAAAGATAAACGAAAAAGGCTACGTCCTTCCAATCAAGTTAAGTTAGTACTCACAAGTCTCATGCCATGTCCACAGTTATACAAAATCGCGACTACAAAATATGCTATGTCCAAACATACAGCATCGACACCTAAAAGCAGAAATGTACTAGTATAATATGTCTATCATTTGCTAATTTATTATCTATTTTTCACGATTTGTCAAAGTTGGACATGACACATCTGCACTGTTAGCTATCAATATCATCGTATTTTTGCCGAATTTCTCAGTTAGAACCTTGTCGTTCCAAGGCAACAATATCCTGATAATAAATTAAAAAAGCGAGATGTTTACCAAACTAATTAATGGAGATGAAAATAAGTAAAATATAGTGATGGTTGCTAACTGATTGCCATATTATTTGTTTAATATTTTAGTTAAAATAAACTGAACAAATGAAAATTTTTGTTAGAAAAAATATAATAACTTTAATGAAATGAAAACAAAGTTTCAGAAACTATATTAACCCGTTAGCGCCCAGCGTCCTATTTATAGGACGCCGAATTATTTTTCTCAATAAAATACAAATATTGCTATTCACACCACTTTTATATTATAGCAACCTAAGAGTGACTTTATCATGGTGTTTCGTGCATCAAATAAAACGAATATTTATCCTAAAAACAAACTGGTGTTACCGTAAAACCTGGTGTAAGAAACATAATGTTGCGAAAAAGCAATGTTGGGCGTTAATGGGTTAACTTGAATAAAAAATAGTATATTTGAATAAACAGAGTATATAATTATAAATAGGGCTATATCACGAGAGTAACAAGTAAGAACAGCTGAAGAATTAACCTTACAAAGGCAGTATGTAAAACATAAATGTTCGAAATGTCCGAGAGAGTCCAGCCAGCTGTATTGAGATTAGCATAATTTAATTAAGGACATTCAAACTAGTGAGTGATATATTTTATTTGAAAACACAAAGCAATATATTTAACGGTTTGTATTCTGCTGTAAATGCAGACTACTGTGTGGCTGCTGTGATTTGTTGTCCTCCATTTAAAGAACATTTCTTTATCTGTTTTCCTTTTAACTTCGAAATTATTTTTTCTGAAAAAGGAATTTTTTGTCCCATATTTTAATTTAGTCTCCTTTCCAAACGAATAGCCTCAATAAACATTTTATGGACTACTGAGGAAACTCAGTTAAAAGTTGAGACATTGAAAAGTGTCAACTGTTAGTGTGGACTGTATTCTTTCAGCATGGAAAATTTAAATGCAGGAAGATTGTGAGTCAATGAGCGGCTTTCTTCAGTGTAACTGAAGTTCTCTTTACTTTTATAGTAATATATTTTTATGTTGTATTTCTTTAGAGCAGGATATTCAATAGGCTGCTTGATCTTCCTTGCAATTTACAAATCTTCCAGGGAGAGTGCAAAAAATTTCAGTCATGTTTCAAGGATCGAACAGGAACAGTGAACTCTGTAAAAAACACCGACAAAACACCGTTCAAAACACCGACTCCGGAGACAGCAAAGAACTAATTCTGCTTATCTTACTTATAATAAAATCCAAAGGCGAGAAAGTGTCTGTAAGGGTACCGGGTTGTACCACTCTGCGATTCGACCGTAGTTAAACGCCATGTTAGGCTTACTGAAAAAGAAGTTATATTACCTACTTTCGTCGTTTAAATATTTGTAAAAGCATATTCAAGCTTTTAAATCTTTTAATTTTGTTTAAAACCTTAAAACACTATTTCATAAAAAAAATGTATATTAACATTTCTGTAAAAAAAAAAAAAAAAAAAATTCTGTAAGCACTTTTTTTTTTCAGAATGCGGTGATTTATTTCCTTGTGAGAGATCTGAGGTTGATTCAGTATAGTGTCGCCATCTACTGGCGGATTTTGAAATTATTTCCATCGTTCCGGATTTCGGGTCCTCCCGAAATTCATGATTATTTGACAAAATTCATGTTTTTTTTCGTGATTCTTTGACAAAATTTGCATTTTTTCTGCTGTTCTTTGACAAAATTTCATTTTTTCGTAGTCCTTTGAAGAAATTTGCGTTTTCTTTTTGCGATCCTTTGAGGAAATTTGCGTTTTTTGCTATTCTTTGACGAAATTTGCCTTTTATTCACGATCCTTTGACAAAATTCGAGTTTTTTCTGAGATTGACGAAATTAGCGGTTGTTTTTTTCGATCCTTTGACGAAATTTCACTTTTTTCGCGATCGCTTAACGAAATTAGACATTTTTTCGCAGTGCTTTGAAGAAATTTGTGTTTTTTTTTTTTTTGCTAGACCCTTTGAAGAAATTCATGTTTTTCCGCGATTATTTGACGAAATTCGCAGTTTTTTTTTTTTTTTTTTTTTTGCGATCCTTTAACCATTTTTTTTTTTTTTTTTTTTTAATGTGATCCCTTGATGAAATTTTACATATTTTTCGGAGTCCTTGGAAGAAATTTGCGCCTTCTTCGTAAGCCTTTGACGGAAATCGCGTTTTTCTGCAATTTGTTAACAAAATTAGAGGGTTTTTTTTTTTTTTTTTATGCAATCCTGCAACGAAATTTGCGTTTTTATTTTCGGTACTTTGACGAAATTCACGTTGTTTCCACAATCCTTTGATGAAATTTTCTATTTTTTCTGAAAACGATAGACATAATTGATTTTTTTCAGCGACTATCGTTCAAAATTCGAGATATTTATGTTCGAAATTTTGGACTGAAGACTTAAATTTTCGAAATCGAATGCCTTAATTTTTTAGGAAAACTTGAACAGAATCACCCCTGATGAAATAAATACATAACTATTTTTGTTTCTAACGAATCGTAATATAAATTAATTTTAAACTAAAATTTGAGAGAAAAATGATTTGTTTTTAATTTCGGGAAGAGAAGGGGAAGGGGGGCCACTGAAGTAACAATATCTTAGGGATTAAACATTGAAACACAATGGACTGAAAAAAAATTAGGAATCGGTAAAATTTTCGAAAAATTTCAGAAAATCTAAAATTTTAGTAAAAATTTACAAATTTAGAAAATTTTCGAATTTTTCTTTCCGGACTTCGGGTTTTTCCGGATTTTGTATTTTCGGATAATGGGTCATATACTGTAAAATGATTCTTTCTTATCAAACGTAATTAAAATATAAGAAATGCATAGTACAGCGTAATTTCCATTTAATTTTGCTTATGTAATCAAACAATGAGTTATGGTAAGTCAAGCTGTTTAAAAACTCATTGATAACACTTTTTTACAAAAACTTTCACACATGGATTATTTGTTAATATTTGATTTTGTCCAATTTTTGAACTATTTCAGAAATTTAATACTAAGTAAAATATAGATATATATATATATATATATCCTTATTATTTTTATTTGTAGAAATCATTTGTCCTTTTTAAAATGTATTTTTCTACAATACAAACCTTTCAATAATAAATCTCCATGCTGTTTGTTTGTATGAAGTCTTATGAAAATGAAACGCAGATAAACAATCCGTCATTTTTGATGGGGTTATATACTAGTAATTATATAATTTGTATTTTTTTTTATTAGAGTGCTTTATAATTAAGTAACTTTAATCTAGAACCTAATCAGTTTTAGAGCACACTCAAATGCGAAAACGTTGTTCTAGTAGTATAAGGTGCGTTTCTTCTCAATTCCGATTATCGTGTGGGATCGATCCCTGCTGTGGACAGAATAATTTTTCTTATTTTATTCGAATTATTCTTCAAAAATTTAAAACTTTTTAAAACAGCTAAGAATTTCATTTTTATGGTACTATCATGTTGTTTGCCGTCAAATTTTGACGATTTCCATCTAGTTTTGAATATTTAATGTCTTTTATGTGGCGAACAAAGAAGAAACTAAAGTATTGGGTTGTCCAGAAAATTCGTGCCGTTTGGAAAAATCAATTTGCACCAGAAAATTCTGCCTGTTAATCATTAGACATTGGTTATCGAAAATAATGTCTAATAATTAAATGATAGAATTTTCCGGTTTGAATTAATTTTTCCAAACGGCACGAATTTTCCGGACAACCCAGTATTTTGTAGGGAGCATTTCCTCATTCATACAATGGAAATTCGAAAGTTTCTACAGAGATACTGATAACGGTCGCTATCCTAGAAACGTGCTAAACGATGTCACAAAATATATATAAAAAGTAATTTCAATTGAAAATATAATGATAATATGATGCGATACAACCAAACAGTATATGCAATTAATTAAACAATAAAAAAGATTAATTTACATAATGTAAAAATACAATTTTAATAAAATATTTCTCACAATTTGGTCAAATATCAATGTGTTAGATAAGTCCAAAGCAATATGAAAACAAATAACTTTAATCCTTAATTTGAAATTTTTTAAGAAAATTTAGCACTGAAAATGTGCGCCTCTGAGAGAATGATGTGAAATTCTACAAGGTGTCACGAAAAGTTTGAAACGCGTTTTATCTTTTTTCTTGTTGAAGATACGTAGGCAATGTAAATTGAAAAAGTGTTCAAAATTCGTTACGATTTAGGATTATGTGGACGTGGACGATATAGTCCTGCCATTAATTTTCTAAAAGTTACACTTCTGAAATTTTTATACGGTCCCTAGGTCCTAAAAGTTATATTTAGAAAATAAATTATCCATGCTCTAGCAAGTACAATACTAAAAATTTAATTTTTCTATCACCAAAACTCACCAAGTTATGATGAGTTATGCAATTGCGGTGCTTTCCGGCACTAAAAACAGATGATTTTTTTGCGCCAGAAAGCTCCAGAATTTCAGAATGGAATTTTTTCTTTTGTATGTCTCAGAGCATGGAGAAATTTTTTCTAAACGAAACTTATAGGACCCAGGGACAGTATAAAAAAGTTAAAAGTGTAACTTTTTAAAAATTAATGGCAGGACTATTTCGTCAACATATTCTTAAATCCTAACTTACTTTGAACACTTTTGCAATTTTCATTTCCTACGTACCTCCAACAGGTAAAAAATTAAAGGCCGTTTCAATCTTTTTGGGGCACCCTGTATAAGATTTTTCCTTACAAAGCACACAACAAGTCGGTCAAAGAAATTGTTCAATGGAAAGTACTGATAGATTGATGAATCCAAAGGAATAACATTGAAAGTATATAACAGTCTAATTACCGCTGTGTCAAACATCCACCCATATTTTATGCTAGACATTTTCACCTTATTTAAGACAGACGTTCTACCTTTAAATAAAGGAAAATTTCTATGTTAAAATGCTGATAGAAGTTTGCAACTGCGGTAATTGGGCACTAAAGCCTAACATATTCGATTGAGAAAACAACATGTGTACTGATATATGTACTGATAAAGACCGTATTCTGAATAACCTACAATACGTGCAAATGTCAAAAAGTAATTTAAAATATTAATTTTTGTCGTATTTAATCGCAGATAAATGTGGCGAGAAATACTATTCTGAAATACTGGTGGAATTTTGCACATATTCCTCGTGTTCAGAATACGTCCCTGGTGCTGATATAAATGAATAATAAATTTATGTCTATTACATGAAATATTGGTAGACGTAAAAACTAGTCGTTGGGGGCCACCGTAATACTTACCCATCATGGTTATGCATAATATAAAATATGAAAATAAAACATGTGTAAACTATTTATAAAATGCATTGGAATTCGAATAAACTCGTGGCTTGATGACGTCATAAACTTTAAATGCTCTATTACTGAATTGGGTAAAAGAAACATCCTTATAACTCCAAAATTGATAATCCTATTAACTAACGGTTTACTGCGTCAGATTTAGCGTCTCATTTCCAATTAAAATATATCTTTGAATTGAAATTTGAATGAAATACAGGGTCATGAAAAATCGAAAAGTGTGGAAAATAGAATTACAAATATCCCAGCAACTAATTATCCGATCGACTTCATTCTTTATGCAAAATTTAAGTTTTTTTATTGTCTTTCATATTCACTCCTTAAAATAAACAATTTCGAAAATTTTTATATACTTTTTATCAGAACGAATAATTCCAGAGTCCGAAAAAAAATAGTTCTGGATAATCGAGGTTACTGAAATTCAATAAGCTTCTTTCCATTATTACATACTAAGTACACACAAAATTTCAAGTCTTTATCTTAATTTGTTCGGGAGATAGAGCGTTTACAGACACACACAGACAGACGGACGGCAATTTTTTTTTCTAAAAATATGTTTTTCGTAATCTCCAGTGTCTGAAACGTGTAAATCCGTCAAAAAAAAAATTTCGGTTTTCAAAACGAATACAAGACTTACCCTATACTACATTATGATGGGTAAATAATATTGACTTTCAAAAGTTATATTATCTTTAAGTGTAAATTCAGTTAATAGTTAAAACTATTTCTCAGACTTAACAGCTGCGCTTTATGTTTAAAATGATTTGAATTATTCTCAAATATTTAAACGGACTCAAAAGTACACAGACAAGTGTTTTCTTTTTAGGATGCTCTGTAAACGACTAATTAACTACAAATATAATCATGATATTATGAAAATCAAATAAAACTGTCTGTGTAACTTCATGTACAGTTTATGTTCTGTAGAGTTTGTTCAGTACTTATTTACTGAGTAAAGTTGTTTAACTGCTTTACAGCTGCATATTCATGTCAATTTATTGGGGTATAAATTTATTTTAAAAATGCAATTCATAAAGTTTCGTTATATATTTCTCAATATTATTTTACATGTAGATTTTATAATTGTTTTTTGAAAAAAAAAAGTAACATCTGCCTTAAAATTTTTAGAATTAGTACAGATGTCTATGTGATTTTATATTGCATATTTTCTTTCCTCCAACTCAATATTTATATGATAATGGAATGTTCATAGAGGAAAAGTTAACAATTTACTGCTAGAGATCAAAGGCAGAAATTCTGGAAATTAATTTGTTTAAATAAGTTTATAACCTTATTTAAATTTTATTTACTCCTAGCTTTCATTAAGGTGACTTGGGACTCTTAAAATGTCGAAAAATGAAAAAAAATTACCATTTTTGTCATTTTAAAAAGTATACATTACAAAAATACAATTTTTAAAGGCAGTAATATACACGTTTTTTCTTTCATTTCATATTTTCTCAAATCACAATGGGTAAAATTAATTTTTATTATGGGTTTTTAAAGTTGTCGAGCAGAAAATTGAAATCACAGATTGCGCGCATGGTTGCAAAAGAATTTCTGCATGTAAAGCAAATTTTTTGGCATCTAGTTATACTTGAAAGTCTTGTGCATACAGTTCACACAAGAAAAAAAATTCTTCATTTATCTTATTTTTATGTTTTAAAAGCAAAACTATATCTTGCTTATATAAAATTTTGAAAATTGTAGCAATATGACACCAAGAGAAAAATATTTTTTCAACAAAAAAAGATGAAAATTTAGATTCACCTTATAAAACCTACCATATATTATAAATCCTGAAAAATTCATGAAAAAATACTCAAAGGATTTTTAACTAACTTTTCGCGCAAAAACGCAAAACCACATTTTGAATAAAATGAATTTAAAGCTCTCTTTTTGAAAATATTTCATATTTAACAACTATTAAGAGTAACATTCATTGTGTTTTAAAGTGTTCAGAAATGATATTTTTTTTTTTAGAAATTAAATTTTTTAAAAGTTTTAAGAGATCTAAATCCTCTTAAAATGCTTTTAATATAGCAATCCAAGCTTGCTAATTGAAATCAAATTTTTTTAAGGTGATGAAAAATATTTTTGTCAAAATGCTTTAAGGTTAAATATTTAATGGGGTAATATTTTTTCAGATCAAATTTATGTTTACATGCCAATTTTAATTCGCTTAAAGCGGTTCTACTTAACTCGGTCTGTATTTTACATAACATCAACATTGGTGGTTAATTTGCCTGAAAAAATGTATTCCGCAGAAGTCTACATAAACTTGATCAGGGTACAGGTTCACTACTTCAAAAAGTTCACTACTTCAAAAAGTTCGCTACTGAACTTTTTGAAGGAAAAATGCCATATTTAAAAGCTGTCGTTGATTTAAATACATTTTGTAATTGGAAGTAAGTTTTATTAAAGTTCTTTACAAATAGCAAATACTATATGGGTTATTTTTGTAATAAGGGATAATGTACAGGGTGATTTTTTTTTTAAGTTGTGAAAGTAAAACCCTATAACAAAAAAACCACTAATCCAAATGACCTGAAATTTTAACAGTATGCTCCCAAAACAATGGGGATTTTTTAGGGGTGGTTAAAAAAACTTAAAATTACTCCGACAGATGGCGCTGTATATGCAGTAAAGTCGGGAGACGAGTTTGCGCACGACACACGCATAGTGGATACTCTTCGTTCTGTTGTGTAACATGCGGTTTCACGTTTCCAATTCGTAGCTGAAAACAGTGGACAGCACATTGAAAACCTTATGCGTTAGCTGTGCACTTCTGTACGAACGTTTTACTCCATATTTTTATTTCGTTCTGTTTCTGCGAAGGTGTTCGCAGTTCCTTTTCCCAATTACTACGTTCTGTATGTTTTTGATATGCGTAATAAAGTTTTCTTTTTTCTCCAAGTACCATCCATTGTTTTCCTCCCACTGACGACATTCTTTGTTTCTGTTAACTTACAGCGCCATCTGTCGGTGCGATTTTAAGTTTTTTTTAATCACGCCTAAAAAATTCCCATTGCTTTGGGAGCATACTGGTGAAATTTCAAGTCATTTGGATCAGTGATTCTTTTGTTAAATGGTTTTACTTTCACAACTTTAAAAAAAATCACCTGTACTTTAGTGTGGTCCAACATGGACCCGCCGATAACCATTTTCGCGAACAGAAATTTTCGGCTTAATCGCAGAATTTTGCGATTAAATAAGACGAAAATTTCTTTTTTATTAAAAGCGGTCCAACGCAGATCGCAGTTAGACCACATTTGCCTATATCTCAAAATTGAATCTAACATTTAAAAGGTCAAAACAATACCAAAATATTATTACAAATTTAAGTTCCTGATGCCAAAAAAATGTGAAAATATCCAAATTGGCGTATGATTTTTAATCATAAGTTAAGTGAGATACAGGTTATTGAAAAAAGAAGCTATCCATGTTAAAGATTAACGGCTAAACGGATTTAGGCATAACTCAAACAATAATGTATGTATTTTATCATTTTTCATTTTATAGGATACTTTGTAAGGGATTTGTTAAGCATCGGCCAGTTAGGGCGATATTGCTATAGAATGATGTCTTCAGGAAGGACTTTTGGAGGAAAAGTGACTCGAATTATCGTTTTCGTGCAAGGAAAATCCTGAAAACCTTTCACACTCCAACCACACCCAGATTGCGTTGGTTTCAGACTGGCGAACATTGATTCTCATTTTGTGGCCAGTATGCTAGCCACTGGGATGAGTCGGGCCTCTGTGATACTTTGGAAGGGCCCAAATATAACGCACATGCACAATTTTTATAAATATGTTTTTGTTATATTAATTAATAATGCTACTAGCTGGCTTCGCCCGCCAGCGGGCCCCTAATTTACATCGGTGCCTCGAATTGTAGAAAATCTCGAATCTTGTAAAACCTCGAACCGGACGAACCTCCGACCCGGGTCCCCGCTGCCTTCGGCACCGGATAATCCCTTAATTTGCACATTGAGTAGTATAAACCTCTAACCGAACGAACCTCCAACCCGTGTCCCCGCTGCCTTCGGCACCGTATACCGGTCGTGCTACGCACACACCGGATAATCCCTTAATTTGCACATCGAATAGTATTAATCTCTAACTGAACGAATCTCCGACCCTGCCTCAATACCTTCGGCACCGGATAATCCCTTAACTTGCACATAGAATAGTATAAACCTCTAACCGAACGAACCTCCAACCCGGGTCCCCGCTGCCTTCGGCACCGTATACCGGTCGTGCTACGCACGCACCGGATAATCCCTTAATTTGCACATCGAATAGTATAAACCTCTAACTGAACGAATCTCCGACCCTGTACCGCTGCCTTCGGCACCGTAAACCGGTCGTGCTACGCACGCACCGGATAATCCCTTAAATTGCACATAGAATAGTATAAACCTCTAACTGAACGAACCTCCGGCTCGGGTCCCCGCTGCCTGCGGCCCCGTAGTCGAGTCGAATGAGCCATACACCGTCGTGATCCTTCCCATAGAAACAGAGATAGGAAAGCGCCCCCTGTTGGTGAGAGTCGGAGCAAAAATCAATAAGCTGTAGTATCCTCTATCGACGTTGAGTCGAATGAGCCATACCCCGTCGTGATCCGGGCCATAGAAACAGAGATAAGTAAACGCCCCCTGGTGGTGAAAAACGAACTAAAACCGATAAGCTCTAGTCGAATAGTATAAACCTCTAACTGAACGAACCTCCGGTTCGGGTCCCCGCTGACTGCGGCACCGTATAGCATTCGTGCTGCGCACGCGCTGCAGTATATGTTAGTTCCACCTTCCACCACCAGGTGGCGCAAACTGTTTATACGATCATAACTGAAATCGTTGCAACTTATTTAGACTACCGGAGTTCTCGTTCAAAGACAGTGAGCTGTAGAAAAACTTAAAACTGAAAAAAAAAAAAAATTCTGATGTCTTAATTACATAAACCGTCCGGATTCGATAACGGGCGAAGCCCGCTTTTAAACAACTTATTTAGACTACCGGAGTTCTCGTTCAAAGACAGTGAGCTGTAGAAAAACTTAAAACTGAAAAAAAAAAATCTGATGTCTTAATTACATAAACCGTCCGATTCGATAACGGGCGAAGCCCGCTTTTAAACAACTTATTTAGACTACCGGAGTTCTCGTTCAAAGACAGTGAACTGTAGAAAAACTTAAAACTGAAAAAAAAAAAATCTGATGTCTTAATTACATAAACCGTCCGGATTCGGTAACGGGCGAAGCCCGCTTTTTACTAATCGAAAATAGTGGTAATTTTTCTATACATATAAACAATCAAACGTTTAAAAATATTAAATTTGTTGAAATGGAATTGGTTTCCTCAAAAATACTACAAATGTACAAATATGTCTTAATTCACAAACCGTCCCGATTCGATAACGGGCGAAGCCCGCTTTTCCTTATTGATTTAGACTACCTGAGTTTTAGTTCAAAGACAGGGACCTGTAGAAAAACTTTAAAAAAAAAAAAAAAAAAAAAAAAAATCGATAACGGGCGAAGCCCCCTTTTCCCTATAAATACAATCAAAGCAAACTCACTTTTTCACTTCAAAAGAACCTGATTTAGACTACCTGAGTTTTAGTTCAAAGACAGGGACCTGTAGAAAAACTTAAAACTGAAAAAAAAAAAAATAATAATAATCGATAACGGGCGAAGCCCGAATTCATAGTTAAGAGAAAAAAAACTGAAGGAGTGGGGGGGGGAGGGGGCGATGACACTGCTTTTCCTCAAACGACTGATTTAAACTACCGGACTTCTTGTTCAAAGACAGGGACCTGTAGAAAAACTCAAAACTGAAAAAAAAAAAAAAAAAGTTTAGACGCGGCCTACTTCTTAAAATCTTAATATCTAGCCGGCACTGTAATAGAAATATTTCTTTTGCTTTAATTATACAAATAACGATGATTAATTATACAATAAAATAATATATCGGCTCGTAATGAATCACTTCAAAAGAACCTGATTTAGACTACCTGAGTTTTAGTTCAAAGACAGGGACCTGTAGAAAAACTTAAAACTGAAAAAAAAAAAAAAAAAAAGTTTAGACGCGGCCTACTTCTTAAAATCACATCTAGCCGGCACTGTGATGGAAATCTTTCTTTTGCTTTAATTATACAAATAACGATGATTAATTATACAATAAAATAATATATCGGCTCGTAATGCAGATATGAGAATAATTTTTAGATATTCTGAAAGCAGAATCAATTTTGCATCGCCCTGTAAAAGTTAGGAATTACTGCGCCCCTTAGATTCATAGATTGGGCCTCCCTCTGAAAAAAACCCAATTGAACGTCACGTGACCACAATAAAAAAATTGCGCCTCTACTCTTGAAAATCCTCCTCTTGTCTGAAAATATCCGGTCACGTGTCGTTTTTCTGCATTGGTTACAAATGATTAGAAATAAATTGCTTCATTAACCGGTTTTTAATTGATATCTTCCGATTTTACTGGTCGAATTGTACAATCTTTTTTTTTGTTGAAATCAGGATTTTTTTTTACGTGTGATGGCCGATTTGGGGGTCCAGAGATTAATTCCTTCATTGTTTTTCGAAAACGGACTTGAGCATTACATGAAAGCTGTCACGTGAATTTGCTCTTTCTTCCTTCCAAACATCTGCGCTCCAGGCAGTCTGCGGTCTCCACATGCCGCGCCGAAAGAATTAAAAAAATATTTTTTATCGATCGATTTTTAAAGGATTTTTTTGGTTCTAATGGTCGTACGGGAATGATTTTTCAAATTTCTGAAAGCAAATGCTCTCCTGAATCTGTCTGTCCCATTTCCGAATTTCTGACCCCCCGACTTCCGTAGATCCGGATCGGTTTAAAAACCCGCACTGCGGTTTGGGGCTTAATTTGCTCCTGGCGACCCTGCCTTTTTCGAGAATCGTCTCCACCGGCAAACCTTTTCGAAGGCGAAACTTTGCGGTTTTCAATTCTTTTTCAAGTTCGGTTTCGGTCGGTAATTAAAACACTTTCGCTCATTAATAACTCCCCGGGTCCGGGTCGGAATCCCGACCCGATCGAAACTTGAGCGTCGCGCCTTTTTTGCGAATTTTTCGGTCCGCGTCCGCCGTCCGTGCGTCGCCTGGTCCCGGAGCCTTTGCGGGTACAAAGGTGGAGTGCACAGACAGAAACACACACACACACACAGACGTTTACCGCGCTTAATATTAGGGACTAGCTGGCTTCGCCCGCCAGCAGGCCCCTAATTTACATCGGTGCCTCGAATTGTAGAAAATCTCGAATCTTCTAAAACCTCAAACCGGACGAACCGCCGACCCGGGTTCGTTCCTCAAACAACTTATGTAGACTACCTGAGTTCTAGTTCAAAGACAGTGAGCTGTAGAAAAACTTAAAACTAAAAAAAAAAATAAAAAAAAATCGATAACGGGCGAAGCCCGCTTTTTCCTATCATAATATCTGGTTGCCACTCTAAAACAAAAACTGAAAATACTCGTCGTTTTTAGACGCGGCCTACTTCTTAAAATCGTAATATCTAGCCGGCACTGTAATGGAAATCTTTCTTTTGCTTTAATTATACAAATAACGATGATTAATAATACAATAAAATAATATATCGGCTCGTAATGAAGATATGGCAATAATTTTTAGATATTCTGAAAGCAGAATCTATTTAGCGTCGCCCTGTCAAAGTTTGGAATTTCTGCGCCTCTTAGAATCAGAGATGCCCCCCCCCCCTGTGTAAAACCCCAATTGAACGTCATGTGACCTGACCTCCGTCAAAGAAAATGCCGATCCAGACAATCGTCTGGCCGTGCGTCTCCGATCTGGGAATCGCAGCTCGGAAAAAAAAGAAAAATAATTTTTTATCGATCGATTTTTAAAGGATTTTTCCGGTTCTAATCGTCGCACGGAAACGATTTTTCGAATTTATGAGACCTGACGACGTCCCGGTTGCGTACGTGCGACTTACGAATTTCTGGCCCCCCGACTTCCGGAGATAGGGGTCGGACCTGCGCTGCGGTTTGGGGCTTAAATCGCTCCCTGGGAACCCCCTGCCTTTTCCTTCCCGGACCGGACGTGTACCGGCAACCCTCGGCGAAGGCGAACTTTTCGCTGTTTTGACTTCTCTTCCAACTTCGGTTTCGGTCGGTAATTAAAACACTTTCGCTCATTAATAACTCCCCGGGTCCGGGTCGGAATCCCGACCCGATCGAAACTTGAGCGTCGCGCCTTTTTTGCGAATTTTTCGGTCCGCGTCCGCCGTTCGTGCGTCGCCTGGTCCCGGAGCCTTTGCGGGTACAAAGGTGGAGTGCACAGACAGACACACACACACACGCACACACAGACGTTTACCGTGCTTAATATTAGTGACTAGCTGGCTTCGCCCGCCAGCGGGCCCCTAATTTACATCGGTGCCTCGAATTGTAGAAAATCTCGAATCTTGTAAAACCTCAAACCGGACGAACCGCCGACCCGGGTCCCCGCTGCCTTCGGCACCGTATACCGGTCGTGCTACGCACGCACCGGGTAATCCCTTAATTAACACATTGAATTATACAAACCTCTAACCGAACGAACCTCCGACCACCGTATACCGGTCGTGCTGCGCACGCACCGGATAATCCCTTAAATTGCACATAGAATAGTATAAACCTCTAACTGAACGAACCTCCGGCTCGGGTCCCCGCTGCCTGCGGCACCGTATAGCAGTCGTTCCGACCCTGGTCCCCGCTGCCTTCGGCACCGTATGACGGTCGTGCTACGCATGCACCGGATAATCCCTTAAATTGCACATGGAATAGTATAAACCTCTAACTGAACGAACCTGCGGCTCGGGTCCCCGCTGCCTGCGGCACCGTATAGCAGTCGTGCTGCGCACGCGCTGCAGTATACATTATTTCCACCTTCCGCCACCAGGTGGCGCAATCTGTTTATATGATCATAACTGAAATCGTTAAGACTTTCGATGTCTAGTCGAATGAGCCATACCCCGTCGTTTTCATGCCCGTAGAACCGAAGGTAGGAAAGCGTCCCCTAGTGGTGAAAAAACGAAATAAAATCGGTAAGCTCTATCGATGTCGAGTCGAATTGATTTAGACTACCTGAGTTCTAGTTCAAAGACAGGGACCTGTAGAAAAACTTAAAACTTAAAAAAAAAAAAAATCGATAACGGGCGAATCCCGCTTTTCCCTATCAAAATATCTGGATAGGGGGTCCTTATTACTTTAATTATGATGTTTGGAATCAGTTTGGTGGACATCCGTAACATAGTTTCTTAGTTATAGAAACGGACCACAGTTAAAAGAAAAAAGCCGGGGGGGGGGGGGGTTGGCGATGACACTGCTTTTCCTCAAACAACTTATGTAGACTACCTGAGTTCTAGTTCAAAGACAGTGAGCTGTAGAAAAACTTAAAACTAAAAAAAAAATCGATAACGGGCGAAGCCCGCTTTTTCCTATCATAATATCTGGTTGCCACTCTAAAACAAAAACTGAAAATACTAAAACTTAAAATAATAATGCAGTTTTTAGACGCGGCCTACTTCTTAAAATCGTAATATCTAGCCGGCACTGTAATGGAAATCTTTCTTTTGCTTTAATTATACAAATAACGATGATTAATTAGACAATAAAATAATATATCGGCTCGCAATGAAGATATGGCAATAATTTTTAGATATTCTGAAAGCAGAATCTATTTAGCGTCGCCCTGTCAAAGTTTGGAATTTCTGCGCCTCTTAGAATCAGAGATGCCCCCCCCCCTCTGTAAAACCCCACTTGAACGTCATGTGACCTGACCTCCGTCAAAGAAAATGCGGATACATGAAAGCTGTCAGGTGAATTTGCTCTTTCTTCCTTCCAAACATCTGCGCTCCAGGCAGTCTGCGATCTCCACATGCCGCGCCGAAAGAATTAAAAAAATATTTTTTATTGATCGATTTTTAAAGGATTTTTTCCGGTTCTAATGGTCGTACGGGAATGATTTTTCGAATTTCTGAAAGCAAATGCTCTCCTGAATCTGTCTCTCCCATTTCCGAATTTCTGACCCCCGACTTCCGTAGATCCGGGTCGGTTTAAAAACCCGCACTGCGGTTTGGGGCTTAATTTGCTCCTGGCAACCCTGCCTTTTTCGAGAATCGTCTCCACCGGCAACCCTCGGCGGAGGCGAACTTTTCGCTGTTTTGACTTCTCTTCCAACTTCGGTTTCGGTCGGTAATAAAAACAGTTTCGTCGGTTAATAACGCCCCGGGTCCGGGTCGGAGGCCCGACCCGATCGAAACTTGAGCGTCGCGCCTTTTTTGCGAATTTTTCGGTACGCGTCCGCCGTCGGTGCGTCGATTTGTCCAGGAGCCTTTGCGGGTACAAAGGCGGAGTGCACAGACAGACAGACACACACACACACAGACGTTTACCGTCCTTAATATTAGTGATTATTGAAAATTCATGAATAGAAACATATATTTTTGCTACCATTAGAATTCTCATGGTCGACCCCCCCCCCTCCCCCCAATATATATTTTTTTCCTTCTAACTATTAGTTGTAAAGTTATCAGTAGATATGCAAAATCGGCAACCTTAAAGGGCCGTACATAAGTACTCTTCATCAGTGAGATTTCAAATTCCCCTCGGTAATGTTAAACCTATGACCCTGTGATGCCTTCATATTTATAAAATATCTCTTGTGGAAATTAATATTTTTAACTTCTTTTTCCTGTGTACTATTCTTAAAGGATGTTTTTTTTTCTTAGTTGTCAAAATGTTTCTAAAATATATACTAAATTTATAATTTTATATGTTAAAATCTTAGCGAAGCTGGGTAAGATTTTAACATTTCAGTTAAGTATATATTTTAGAAATATTTTGACAAATAAAAAAAAAGAGACATCCTGCAAGAAGAGTACACAGAAAAAAAAGTTTAAAGTATTAATTTACTGAGGAGATATTTAATAAAAATACGATTGCATCCCACGGCCATAGGTTTAACATTAGCAAGGGGGATTTGAAATTTTACTGATTTCTGCTATTTCATGCACACTAAATATATCAAGTAAACGATATATTTATGGATTTTCTGATGAGCATTATAATTTCAGTTAACAAATCACTGTTATATCATTATTTTAACACTCTTAGCCGCAATACCATACAACTTTCAAAATACGTATTCCAATAATAACACAGTCCCCGCACACACTTTAACTCGTATTTTTTAAAGATAGAACAATGCAAATTTGTATTCAGGATAAACGAGGTTAGACAAATTGAATGAAATAAAGAAATATAAGGCTTCGTATTGAGATTTTCAATCTCAATACGAAGCCTTATATTTCTTTCAAAGTCCCCTATATTTCTTTCATAGTTCGTATAAAAAAATATGCAAACTTCCCCTCAAGAGAATTTCGCCAGTAGAAAATCATAAACAAGAAACTTTGGTGCAAACACCATTTATTTTGTGACTTTTCGAATTGGAGTTATGAGTATCATTCAGGGATAATTTTTTCCTACATTTTGTATGTATGTATGTATATTTCTAGTGTCGATTTTGTCTTGCGATTTCATAGTCATTGTGTTTACTAAAAGGTTTATTAGAGTATCGTTCGAGGGGATAATTTTTTCTTACATTATGTATGTATGTATGTACACTCAGAAAAAGGAATTGATTAAAACTACAAAACATGTTTTGTTGAGTACATTTTGGTTGTTTTAGCAAAATTCAAGTAAAATTGAACCATTTTACTTAAATTAACAAAACATTTTTTGCTGACGATACAATTTTTTTTTTTTTTTTTTTTTTTTTTTTTTTGGAATTGCAAAAAAAAAAAAAAAAAAATTTGTTGATTCAAACAAAATTTCCATTGACCTATATTTAAACAAAAAGTTTTGTTTAAATTGTCAGCAAAAAATGTTTTGTTAATTGGAGTAAAATGGTTCAATTTTACTTGAATTTTTCTAAAACAACCAAAATGTACTCAACAAAACATGTTTTGTAGTTTTAATCAATTCCTTTTTCTGGGTGTATGTATATTTCTAGTGTTGATTTTGTCTTGTAATTTATTAGTCATTGTGTTTTCAAAAAGGTTTATTATATATATATATATATATAATATATATATATATATATATATATATATATATATATATATATATATATATATATATATATATATATATATATATATATAGTAGAATGTTGCCCTTGATAAATTGTTTCATAATATAGGTTTCCCTTTTCATTTTGTAATGTTGGTAACTTCTGTTAAAATTTTTTTGCTCCTGTTTTTTAATCTGTGCATTTAGCAATACTGTATATATTTTTTCTATTGCAACCTAGTTATTGGTAACTTTATATTGTGTCGATTATCAAAATTTTAAAGGGAAATTTTAAAAAAAAGTATCTTATACGTGAAATTAACACATGATTTTATATGACATTAAAATGTAAGCAATTTTCATTTTAGATGAAATATTGAATTTTTTTAAGAAATAATTAATGCATATTATTTTTAAAAAGGCATAGTTTTCTCATTAAAAGTGCGGCATATAAATAACTGTGGTTCTAACAGTTCTTTAGCATATTTGCTCTCATATTTTCGATTTCGATTCCACTATCCCTTTTAAATACCCAACTTAAATACTCATATAAAATAGAAAGTAAATAGTTCTTTCTCGCTGTGTAGATATATTTCATTCTTAGATCAATTTAATCGCAATATAATTAATATTTTACCTATGTTAATAATATAATATTTGTAATTTATAAGGAAATTTACTTACCATTATCACACGTATTACTTGTAAACTTACTTTTGTACAGTAGTATGGTTTTATATAGTGAATTTATTATGTATTGAGAGAGTGTGCGGTACGCACAAAATAATAAAATACATAAATAAACAAAATCTTAATAAGTCATAATTCTCGTTCTAAAACTCACGGAATAATTCTGTTTGCTCCAAAGTGCCTTGTTTATGATTTTCTATATTAATATTATAGTTATATTTTCTTAAAGGACCGCAAACATGTTTATTACTTACCCATCATATGTAGTATAGGGTAAGTATTGTAATCGTTTTGAAAATCGGAAAAAAAATGACGGATTTACACGTTTCAGACACTGGAGATTACGAAAAACATATTTTTAGAAAAAAAAAATTGCCGTCCGTCTGTCTGTGTGTGTCTGTAAACGCTCTATCTCCCGAACAAATTAAGATAAAGACTTGAAGTTTTGTGTGTACTTAGTATGTAATAATGGAAAGAAGCTTATTGAATTTCAGTAACCTCGATTATCCAGAACTATTTTTTTTCGGACTCTGGAATTACTCGTTCTGATAAAAAGTATATAAAAATTTTCGAAATTGTTTATTTTAAGGAGTGAATATGAAAGACAATAAAAAAAACTTAAATTTTGCATAAAGAATGAAGTCGATCGGATAATTAGTTGCTGGGATATTTCTAATTATAATTTCCACACTCTTCGATTTTTCATGACCCTGTATTTCATTCAAATTTCAATTCAAAGATGTATTCTAATTGGAAATGAGACGCTTAATCTGACGCAGTAAACCGTTAGTTAATATGATTATTAATTTTGGAGTTATAAAGATGTTTCTTTTACGCAATTCAGTAAGAGAACATTTAAAGTTGATGACGTCATCAAGCCACGATTTTATTCGAATTTCAATGCATTTTATAAATAGTTTACACATGTGTTATTTTCATATTTTATATTATGCATATTCATGATGGGTAAGTATTACGGTGGCCCCCAATGACTAGTTTGTATACGAAATTTGAAAATATCAGTACGAACTTCTATATATTTTTCTTTCTTTCAAATTGTAATGCCAAATTTATTATAAATACAAATTTCCATTCCTCTATTTTGATAAACACGTTAAATATCAGTTAAAATTGTGCGTCAGTATTGTGCAATGCATTTTTCAGATTGGGTGATATTGCGACCAAAACTATTAAAATAATTATAACAATTATTTGTTAACGAGAGTAAAGATGCTCAACTGGAAGTCCATAAACACATGTTAGTATTTAGCATACGTGAAATGGTAAGAAAAATATTTTCAAAATAAATATGAAGTAGGATCATTTAATGTTTTAATGTAATTTAATCATTTCACATGTTTTTTTCATAACTTCTACACCAATTGCCAGAAGTGAATAAAAATTTGTTTTGGAGAGTTTCCGATCATGCGGATTTTAATGGTGACCAAAAAACGTAGGTGTTTCTAAACGTATGTGTCCTTTTAATATAATCGCTTTACTAATTAATAATTAACATCAAACGACGTATTTTATCACCTCAATTAGATTCAGCTCAAAACATTGTCGTTAAATATTAGTACATTAAAACTTCAAAATTTAGTTCAAAATGGGAAAAAAAAAAAAAAAAAAAAAAAACTAGAGTTGACAAAAGTGTGAAAGCGGCCCCTTTCAATAAAGAATTAAAAAGGTTCTTCGAAAATTTTTTTATATTTTAAATTGTTTATTTATTTAATATTATATAACATTTATAGGTTCGCTGAAATTGTTAAATATATATATATTTTTTGGCGACCTAACTTGGCTATTTATAAAATTTTACTTTTTTTTCACATTTATCCTTTTTTTTCTACACAAAGTGAACGAATGTACCAATTTGATTTGATATATGCTTATGTTAGGTGTATAAAGATTTATAAAATATTAAAATGAATTTGGTACCTCAATTCGTTCATAGTTGAGAAAACAATTTTTCATTTGCGACTTTATTTTACATATTACCTATTTTTTCCACACAGAGTCAATGAAGACACCATTTTGATTTTTGCGTATGTTTATTTAGAAAATATAAGCATTTATAAAACTTTATAATAGATTTATAAATTGGTACCTCAGTTCGCTCATACTTAGAAAAATAGATATCGTTTACAAGATTAATAAGTTTATTATAATATATTTTTATTTTTTTATTTTATATATCTTTTTACCCTTTTTTTAATACATTTAAAAAATATATCAATATAATATCAATAAATAAATTATATTATTATTTTGTCAATAATTAAAAATTGTTCTACTGCAGTATCAATTTATATTTAATCATATTTAATACCCATTGTCTACTTGGCGTTTTAAAAATAAGTTTAATTGCGTATTGTTAGTTATTAATTGTTCTGTAGTATGCTTTAAAATTTATATGATTGTCGCAGGGGGCCCCTTTTTTAGTTTTATCGACCCTTGTCCTCTGCACTGAAAGATACGCTTGAGATACAAAGTATAATATATGAATACATAAAAAAAACAATAATAAACAGCAATATCAACACGAAAACCGTCAACCACTTCATATATCATGTGATCTTCCATATCAAAAATTTACATTGTAACATTGTCTGTGCTGTTTTTATTTTATATCGAAACCACATATCTGATACCACAGGCATAGCAACGTGAAATTTTTATCTAGTATTACCTGTGCTAATTTAAATATTATGAATTTAAAACTTCATCTGCATTCAATTCAAACCATTCCGGTTAACTGATCTAATGACTGACAAAACAAATACCATTGTTCAAACTACATCAGAGCATGGTACATAATTGCCTGTGCAAAAGCAATATACTATTTTTAAATTTGAAGCACGATCACTTAAACTATTGCTGTCTAAAGATAGAATAAGATAACTCTTCAGATTAAAAAAAGAATCTCAAAAATATTAAAATTAAGATTTCAACAGCTTTCAATCTTGAAAAAGATAGTTTGGCTATTATTAGAACTCATCAACCGTGGATAGTGCGACAGAAGATGAATTTAAATTTCGTTTCACGATCGAGTTCTCAATTCAATGACGAAATATCGTGAGACGTAGCAATAGATAAATTAATATAATAGCATTCGACTGGGCGGATGCATATTTCAATATATAAGAGACACAAAGGCATCCAAAAATTAAAAACAAATAAATAAGCTGCTGTGTTTCTCAAAACGCCGTGATTTGATTTTTTTTTTTTTTTAAGTGAGTTTTAAAAGCCCTTCAATGAAGCTTAAAAAAATCGTAACGCGTTGTGTTATCAGAAGTATTTTTGCTGATACAGTGGACTCTCGTTAATGCGCCTCCGGATAAGAAGTATCTCCGGTTAACACCAGAACTACCATGAGGCGTCATTTTGACGGCTATCAAATGAATATATTCCAATTCGAACCAGAAGTTCCTTTGCAAAATAAATTAAATAGAAAACTCGCAGGGATATGCTAAATGAATAAGTTAAGTAGTTTTAAATAAAATTTCTGGTGTGAAATAGTTTTTATAAAAACTGAGTAAAATTTCCGGTAGTTCTAGTGTTAATGAGGGCAGTTTTGTTTTCCTCATAATCTTCTATTTGAAATTAATGTTAAGGACATTGTTTAATGCGTAGGGCTCATCGGATAATGCGGATAAATTATTCACAGATTGCTCCGGCAGAACCGAAATTCGTTTTGTACATTATTTCTCCAAAAGAAACTTTGGTTATTGAGATATCAAAAAATGGTCAGTGACAATATGGTGAAGACAAAAGAAGCATTCCACCACCAAAACGTGAGAGGTTTAACGGTTCCGATATTACCTATAAATATGTGATATAACAGACAAAATATTCCAATTTGTCAAAAAAGTTTTTAAATGATGTGAGTTTTCATAAAAACCATCACTACACAATAACGTTTTCGTCTCCGATCCGGAGCGTCCTCAGTTGTAAATGCAAACACCTCTGTGCTGCCGTTTATTAGATCTTTGGGGATTGAGAGATTTCCTTTACTACGCCTTTGTTTTCCTTTATTATTTTATCCTACATTTTTTTTCTCCCTTTACGACCAAGAAGAGGAAAAACTAAAGGAAATAAAGGAAAAGGGAGGGAGTAGGAGAAATAAAGGGAGAAAAAAAAATATAGGATAAACAAATAAAGGGGGAAAAAGGCGTAGTAAAAGAAATCTCTCAATCCACAAAGATCTACTAAACGGCAGCACAGAGGTGTTTTCATTTACAACTGAGGACGCTCCGGATCGGAGATTGTGAAAGAGGCTTTACCTAATCTATATTAATAAAATGAAGTTCCGCTCTGTGTGTGTCCATCTGTCTGTCTGCGATGGCTAGCCCACCTAGAAGTCTGAAAATTTAGGTGTGCATAGTCCAAGGTCTGATCACCCATGTGCACCTGAGTCTCAGAATTTTAATACTTTGAAAATTGGCAAAAATATGAATTAAAAACTGATCAATAACTCATCTATTTTTTGCGAGTCGGCTTTCAGAACTCGCGCATGCCCAAAACCCGATTTTGCACATCGTACGAGAATGACGAACCATTTGCATGAAGAATGCATTTATTTCGCAATTCTGTTTTAAATTATATCGACTAAACCGTGTGGTTTATTTAAAAACGAAAAGTCTATTCTGAAAGACCGTATTTTTAAGTCTCCAATGCCGTAATCAATTCGAAAAAAAAATTATGTTAACCTTTGAAGAACATTTTTGAAAAAGGGTCATTTTCCCGGGCTTCAGTTTCTCCCTTACGCCAACGCCCGTCAATAGCATAATTCCAGAGATACAGACATATGCTCCAGAGATACAGAGAACAAAACATATGCTCTTAAATCTGAAACCTTCTTCTAATAGACGGTATAATTATTTTTTTAATAAGTATTTTAACCCTTTGAAAAACACCAGCGAACGCAGATCGTTTCGCACCTCACCAGAAGATTTTTTTTTTTCACAATCTTTTTAGAACATCTCGGTTGACCAGATTTACATCACCTACTACAATTTCGAAGTGTTCGGACGAGAACAAGTATTTTAAAAAAAATTTAAATCTGAGATATTTTCTGCGAAAACCCATAATAACGGGATGTTTTCCGCAGTCCACGCTCGGCTTCTGGTAACGTTTTCACTATTTAAAATGCATATATTTTTACATAATTTTATTAAAAACTTGGAAACAGTTATGTTTATAAACGATTAAAATTTCAGAAAGGTCGGAAGACGAATACTATTTTTTTTTATGTTAACTGACCCGACGCGAAAAGAAAACATATTTATTTTACAACCAGATAACAATACTATTTATACATTTTACCAATTTTTTTCAGACATTATTTATAAAGTAGCAGGGTTAAAAATTTCCATTAAAAACGTCCTTCATTTAAAAAAATTAAAAACAGTCTCCAATAAAAACTTCCACCTCCTAACAAAAGCGCTTTCACCCCCCGCCAGGGCATCATCAGTTGTAATATCTAACCAACTTCCTCTCCATTATATACATGACTGGTGGCTGATGAGCTCCCCCTATCGCCTTTCAATATTTTCTCTCTCTCTCTCTCCCCCTCCTCCAACATTTTTCTCCAGCGGCAATCAAGTAATGAGTGTACCATGTCATTGCACGCGTCTGCATTTATTTCTATTGATTCTTGTAATAACGCGTTATGTAAGTTTTCGTAGTTAGCTATTTTCTTTATTTTTAGGGTATCAAGTTTTATTGGGGTTTTAGCGTTTAATCTTGCAAGAGCTGTTGACTGTTTATTTAGTTTTATATCTCGGATATGTTCTTTCTTTCTTTCTTCTATTTTCCTCTTCGTCATTCCTATGTAAGTAACTTTTTCATTTCTGCTGTTTAGACAATTTATTTTGTATATTCCTGCTGTTTGTATTTCTTCATATTTTTCTATTTCATTTCTTATTGATTTGAAGAGGGATGGATTGGGGGTTAGTGGGACTATTTTTCCTAATTTTTCTAATTTTTTTTATTGGAGACTGTTTTTAATTTTTTTAAATGAAGGACGTTTTTAATGGAAATTTTTAACCCTGCTACTTTATAAATAATGTCTGAAAAAAATTGGTAAAATGTATAAATAGTATATGTACAGACATTAACAAGTGAACACCTAATTTTAACAGATAACAATATTTCTGACGTAAAACCGTTATATTTATAGCCATTGAAAATTTCAAAGGGCTTGGACAAGAAAAGCTTTATTTTTTTTTTTAATCTATAATGATCATACTGGAAAAAAAGAAGTAAATGTTTTTTTTTACGATTTTGCGATTTTGTCATTAAAGATATAAATTCATACAAAATTGGGTAAAATATATAAAATAATACAAACTTGGGTTTTATTTAACGTTTTATCACGGGCCCAGGCAACGCTGGGTGGGTCAGCTAGTCTAATAGAAAATATTAGAAACAGGTTACCAACATACAATGCCAATAATATACTGACGATAAACAATGAAGATTCTGAATAAGCCTTATTCAACATTCAGGATTTATTTTTTAAATGCGTTAACATAAACGAAATAAAATTATCAAGATAAGTTTAATGATTTTTAAAAATAAAAAGCCTGTTTTAAGCATGTTTCTCATTATTTATTAACAATTATGATATTATGTTTTATATAAAATATTAGAATTGAATTTGTATTAATGGTGATTAGAATTTTTTTTTCATCTTATAATTTAAGATTGTTTTTACAAGCTGCTGTCTAAATTATTAGTTATCCTTTAAAGCTAACCTTATTAGCTGTCCTTTAATACGACTATGTTTTAAGATTTAGTTTGAAAAATAAACTAAAACATATCAAGAAGTCCAGAAAAATGGAATGATGCATATTAATAAGAATGCGGTCATTTTAGCATTTTTCTGGTTGGTTATTTGTTACGGCCGATTTAGCTACGTTAGGGCTATAGGCCGGCGGGGGTAGTGCCCTCCGTGGGATGTCTTTCTAAGGTATCCCAAACCGTATTTTTGCAAGGTTCGAAGAAAACCACGGAAAACTCCGAACGGCTAGCTCAACGAGCGCGAGAAGGGTTTGAACTCAGCACATTCCTTCTACCAGCTTTGAGAGCAGAACCTCTCTGTCACTGTTTGGGCCTTTTTGTCTGATTTTAGCTTCTTTAAAAAAAAATTTGATCTCAGCTTAAACCCTTGCCTCCTGATATATACTCTCTTTATACTGATAACATTTTTACACATACCGCTGTACTCATGGGAATATTTTTAATATCTACTACAATATATTACTGCATATTTATTACAAATGTTTTATTACAAATGATATTGGACGTATTTTTTTTTCTAAAATTAGTTTCATATAATAAATCTTTTTTTTCTTCAATTAAAAAAGAAAATTCAGATATAAAGAAATTATTTCTTTCAAATTTAGCTGAACGCTATTTCTTTTCGCACAGATATAATTCTCCCAGATTATTCTCCTCTAGCAACTTATACATGTTCGTAAAATATGATTTAAAGTTTTTTTGTTTGCATGTGTGGTATTATTTAAATTTTGTTCTTTATTTGTTTTTTGTTTTGTTTTTAGGTGCGTTCGTAATTATATAAATACGTAGTACCTATAGTCGTGGTCTGGTCCGTCCCTCTGTCCGCATATAACACAGCAAAAACTATCCAATCGAATTATTTGAAATTTAATATATATATATAATCGTTGCAGAATTTTGTCGAGTCTTTTCAAATTTTATCAAAATAGAATCAAAACTTACAAAGATATTAATAAAAGTTTTCTTCATCCTATCATACGTAATTAATTCAATGATATCCCATGATAGGTAATGATTCTAGGTTGCCATGGTGATTACGTCCTATTTAAGATGGAGTCATATTATTTCCGTATTACTAAATTTAAAAGCCGAATTTGTATACTAAAATTGTTATTATATATAATCTACCGACAGTTTTTTGGATAGATGTTTCCGGAGAAATAGACATTAAATGGAAAAAGTGTCTAAATATGGATTTCAAGTTCTGAAATTTTCAAAACTGAACTTCAGTTTCCCCATTGGAATTTTCAGTAAATGTCAACAAAAATAAAATGTTGCCAACTTAAAATATGCTTATTTTATTACGTAAATTAGTCATATCATAATAATAGATGACATAATTCATTTCACTGAAATACTAACGATGATTTTTTTACATTGTCTAGTATTGGATATTTGCGCATAGTGTAATTTTAATGTAACAGATTTGTAATTAATTGTTTGTAAAAGTGTATTGAAACTTAATTTCATAAAATAAAATAAATATCTATAATATGAAAATCTACACATAAAATTAATTTTATATTCATGCATTTTTACATAAGAGTGCAACAGCTATTGCACTAATACCTGAATATTTATAAACTAGTTATAGTATGAATGCACCTCATTTGTCACGTTTGACGTTCAATTTCGAACTTGTTTTGTTTATAGCATTAGACCAGCATCAATTTTGAGGTTATTTGAACTTAAAAATTAATTTTTGTGAAACTTTAAAATCATATGTGATTATTATGCAGAAAATTAAAAATCATTTATTTTTGCAGAAAAAATATGTTTAAGGATTAATGACGAACTCTCTGAAGCAGCTGTTTCCAAACTGTATTTTGATATAACCCACCTTCAAAAGAAAGTGCGTAGATTCCTTGGAATTTCCATGGACTCTGACACATCTATTTTCAGTTTAGAAAATTTATATTTAATATTTCAGTGGCACAATTCGCAATCACCAGGTTTAATCGTAGAATTTGTATCAATTTTCTGTGATTAAATAGGGCAAAAAATTCTCTTAAAAATTGTAGCAAAAGTGTAAGCCCCCTGTTAAAGTTTAATATTTTTTTCGCTACCCACCTATTATGTAAATATACATTTTGTATAAAGCATTTTGTATATCCTACGCGTAAGCCGAACATTTGTACAAGTCATGTACACAAAAACAGTTACAGGCATTTTTAAAGTGAAATACCCTTCATTTTAAAAATGATGGCGTACAGTGGAATTCATTATTAATTTAAAAATTACAAGAAAAAAAATGCCTTATTTAAATACTTTTCCGTTACTGTATGTGTATCAGGAAGGATTCCACAAGTAAGATATCCTTCTTTTTGTCGGTGATCAGTATTAGAGGCATTCATTAATAACATTCAGTCCTAATCTCCTACGAAATCCTTAATATTAAGTACACACCCCGATAGAAAGCAATTATTTAAAGAGTTAAAGTTCGTAGATTAAAGACTTTTTAATGAATAATCAAAGTTTCTCTATAATATATATATATATATATATTGTAAACCATGCATTATTATTACATTCAGTTGTTAATAACATACGCAATGGATGAAGTTGATGAATTTTTTTTTTATTTATTCAGAGCATATAGAATTTCCTCATCATTCTATATGTTATTCAAAAGGTCTATATTATTATCGAACTCGTCATCTGGCTTCAATTTTACAAAGATTAGAAAAAAAGTTTAGAAATTCAAGATTATCTCATCTTTTAAATACTAGATGGCAGCACAACAAATTTGACACTGTGGAGTGGACTGTGGCATGGAGTTTGTCTTGTCTTGACCAAATATGGTGAGAGCAATAAAATAACGATAATAATAATAAAGTCTGAAGCATTTTAAAGAAAAACTGTTTCAGATAACCTTTTTCAATTTTAATGTTAATATTTATTTAACTTTAGAATAGGTAAGTCCAATTTTCAAACGCGCTTTTTTTTTCAGCAGCGTTTTTCTGTTTTGGGCGGTAATAGCTCATTTGAAAATATGATTTCTTTTTCGCATGTTGCTATATCTAAAACTGTTTAAAACTTTCAGCTAAAAGTAGTCAATATAATATACACATTTCAGTCACTGGGTCATCTCATTTAAATATATTATCAACCATATAGTATAATGTTTTTTTTTTTGCAAATGAAAAACCATATCTTGAAGTTTTAAAAACAACTTTTTTTTGGAAATTGGTTGAAAAAAATGATGCTCTGGCGGCCTTTGATACAGGGGTGTGCAAAAAGTGAAGCGTTCCACGTTGCCAGATGAATCTCAGAATCTGCTTATTTGTAACAAAAAAAAAAAAAACTTAAAATTTACGATATTTTGTTAGTTTTTCTCGGATGGGTTTATCAATTTTTCGATCCCGAAGAAAAGGGCGGCTGTTCAAATTTCAGTTACAAAAATTTTTGCATTTAAATCGCGCAAAAAAAATATTGAAAATTCGAATATTGAAAAACCCGTCTGTGGGGACTAAAATATAGCATATACTAGAAAGGCATGAAAATTTCAACCAAATCGGTCGATCCAATCTCGAGTTCTACCTGGTACCGATTTGTAAAACAGAGTTTCGAGAAAAACAGGTTTAAAGTTTTACAACATTTTTAAACAAACATGATAACAGTGTCAAGAGAGAGCTTACATAACAGAGTGAGCTTACATAAAATTATCTATACCAGGCGAATATAATGAACTCCTCTAATATAATGACTACCTCTTTCTCATTTATTTTGTTTCTACCTGCTTGCCGCACACTATACGCTAAAAATGAGCCTGTTCACTGCAACACCAAAAGGCGGATAATTTTTAAACCAATACGAATTTCAAAAAACCTGCTTTACTACCAAGTTTTTGAGGGTTTAAAGAGTGAAAATATAGCAAAAAAATTTTTCGATTTTTTTTCAAAAAAAAAAAATTATAACATGCCTTTACTTTATAAGATCTTAAATTTATTTTTCTAAATGTATGGATAAACCCCTTGCACATTTTCTTTTATAACTCTACATGAAGATTTAAGAAAAAGTATTTAAACTATACATTTTTCGGGGCTCTCTTGATTCAAAGAACTCAATAATTGTGTAAAAAGTAGGTTTTACCACTTGAAAATTCAAAGTTTATACAATTTCTAATATGATGACGGCTCCTATTTCAAAAAAATAATTTATATTCGGAAAATAGCACAAAAAATCGAAAGGTACCTCTCGCATCTCTCTGGGACAGTTTGACGATTAAAATGTATGGGGATGGGGGTTTTCTCTTTCTTTTGACAACTATACAACCATTTTTTAAGAATATCTCATTAAAATATTGAGGGGTTTTTTTTTTCGTTTTTTTATATGCGATTGTTCAAACTTGTCGCTCTTTACTGTTATTTACAATTTGTATTAAAAATAAATTCGAATATTTTATTTGATGTAATATAATTGAGTACAATTATGATGTAATATAATTATACTCAAACATGATAAAATGATTAAGACTGCCACTCAATAAAGTGGAATTTTTGCAATGCTATCGGATAGTTTCAAATTTCTTAAAAACGCGTCGAAAAATTGGGTTTCTAATTTATGCATTGATTAACTTTTTCCACAGTAGGGGTTATTTTTCCTCTTATGATGGGAATCTTAAAAAAAAATTATAAAATGAATACAATCCCTAGCATATTCTTATGCAGCGAATATTTTAACCAATTGAACTTCAATTGATATTAATTTTATGTTCAACATAAAATGAAAATCTCTTTTTTCGTTGACAGATATGAGTGAGGTATCGCATGTTTAATCTGACATTTTGAATAATCTGGTATTTTTTTTCTTTCAAATTTGCTCTGGGTAATCAACTGCCAAATTGTAATAACTTTGCCACTAATATTCACTGTTGAGATAGATTTTTTTTTAATATATGCTTGAAAATTATTTTATAAAGTCACTAAATTGAGCTCAATTTTTTTTCAAACAATTTTCATTCGAAAGTAACCTCCCCCCCCCCCCCCCCCCCCCGCCTATTCGATGATGTAAAAATTGAAATTATGCAATATTTAGATTTCCTATAGGAGCAATAAAAGCTAAAGCGAAAGCACAGTTCGTTGTCACCAATATTATAATTTTCTAAAACACACAACCGTGTTTAGCAGCAGTACATAAGGTGAACTATTAATTTATGGAGACGACAGAAAATTTCGCTGCGAAAGAAATAGGACTTTGTGACAGTTAAATAAAAGAAGAAATAAAATTGTACGTCATAGATTTCTCGATGCTATAATCCTGTGCTAGCTCTCATTTTATCTAATTGAGAGGATGGCTTTATCATTTATAATTAGAAACAGGGGAGAGATGGTGCTTGCGAGAAAGACGGATTCTATGATTCTAAATTTATCAAATAAAATAGGAAAGTTTCTTATGACATTAAGAACTAATCGGGATTAATACATACATAAATAGCATATAAAGCCTTGAATAGCAGTGAATAAAAATATCACTAAGCTGATTAATAAACATTTGAATATTTTGTTACTATGTTATTATTAAATCAGAAAAGAATTGACATGACATAACATCAAAAACATAAATTCTATTAATAGAGGAACTTCGGTATTATGGAATAGTTAGGTAATATGGAATTCCAAGGTTTCTGTTTGGTAAAATGCTGCCACCAAGCGGCAATATCATAAAATACTTAAGAACTAAATAGAAGAAAAGCTAAATAGAAGAAAAATTAGTTCCCTTAACCCTTTCCGGCACAGACAAATTCTGTTCGTAAAATGAGAAATTACTGACTGACACCGGAATTTACAAACGACTTTCTTAGAAAATAAGAACTCCTTATTTTAAGCTTTCATTATAGAAACAAAATTTTATTAAAATATTCTTGGTGCCGTTTGCAAGTTTGGAATTAAAATTAGGTGTTCCTGGAGTGGGACCACTGTGCCGGAAAGGGTTAATCCATACATTTTTACGCGTCAAAGAAAAGTAAACTGAAAATGTGGATAATAAAAATTAACTATAAAAAGTAAAATATTCTTATCAATAATATTTTATCTTCATTTAATTACATTGTAATACCTCCTTTAATGTTCTACGCATATATTCCAGTACATTTTTAACACTTTCCAACAATTTTAGCAATTTTGCGTAATGAATTTACTTCTGTCATTTAGCTTTATTTTAAACGATTCAATAGATGTTTTTAAAATTTAAAATATGTTTTTTTTTTTTTTTTTTTTTTTTTTTTTTTTTTTTTTATAATAATACTTTTGTCCCATTCAATCCCACTCATAGAGTTGAATGGGACGCTAAAGGTAATGAATTGAACATGTAATGCAATTCAAGAAAAATAGTGATGTTAAATATTTGTAAATAGAAATACAAAAACTTATCAAAATGAAGACTTTTTTTAAATGAAAAATTTACAGCTCTAAAAATGAATAATTCCATGAAATAATTTTTAAATAATATGCCAAAGCTGAAGCTTATTATTCAATCATTTATATTCAATCATTTGATCAAAGCAACATATATATATATATATTGTTTTGTACGAACTTTCACCATCTAATGTTCATCAATGTATGCACTATATCATCAACATCAGTCCAATTCCTTTTTGCCACGCTTTTTTAGTGCCGAAAAACTCTCAAAATTCACAAAATTCAAAGTATCATTACTCGATAAGTTTTTGTCGCAATATAATGGGACTTTTTGTTTTCCTCGTTAGAGCATGTAAAATATTTCTCTATATAGTATCATGTCATGGACCCTATAAAAATTTAAATTTCTTAACTTTTACAAAAATAACTATTTTGACATAAATGGTTTTAATATGAGGAGAATAACACATTGAAATATTTTTGCAATTGGAAGCATGAGTTTAAAAATAATGGTATACGATTTAGCTATTAGTCACTGTATATCAAAATGTGTGTTTACATAGGAATTCAACTGCATTTTTTGATAATATATTGCTTTATAAAATGCTTCGAATGCAAGCAATCCCTTTAAAAAGAAATCCCTCTGTAATGTTTACTTTTTTTGTCTAGTATTCATTAACTTAGTAAATCTGCAGATCAAGAGCCTCAACGTTAGCTCTGAAAGTCATTGTTTTTTAATATTATATGCTTTTTCATATTATTTAGCATCTTACAATCCGCAATTAATTTTTTTATGTATTACATACATATTTACAGGCATAAAAAATACTTCGGAGGTTTCAGAAATTAGAAGCGTTAAATTAAACACGATTTATGCAATGATATTCTGATATTCTTATGAACTTTTTATTCTGGTAATTTTTTAGATAAAAAAATGCATTTCTTATATTGATATTCATTGAAATGTTGTTGCTAAGCAACTAATAAAAGAAAGAGAAAAGAAAACGAAATGCATTTTAAAATTTGTAAAAAAAATAAGGAAAATAAAATGTTTTATATTTCCCGAACAGTTGCAAAAAACTTTCCAATAATTTAAACAATTAATTTCTAAATTCTACTAGATGTATGGGAAATTTTTCAAAGCTATTGCTTATATTTAAGACCTCCAAATCAAAAATTTAGTATCCGTAATTTTATGTTTAAATCCATTATTCAAATATGCGATTATTCATTTCAGTTAAAAATGAAATTTGAAAATCGTCTGCATTCCCATAAGAAAGCATTATGACCTAAAAAGAAATTTTCTATATTTTTTGAACGAATGAACCAAAGTTAACCAAAAACTATACAGCTAATTCCGGGTATCTCGCCAACATACATAGCAAAAATCAACCTAATCGGACGTTTTTTTACAGCAGTTATCGCGGAACAGACAGACAGACAAACAAACAAACAAACGGAAACCAAAATCTTTTCGGGTCTCCACAGTGAGCCTCAACTGACGTTTCGGCAACTAGTAAATCTGCAGATCAGGAGCCTCAACGTCAGCTCTAAAAGTCATTGTTTTTTAATCTCTCTTTTTATATTATTTAGCATCTTACAATCCACAATTTTTAAATATGGTTGCTAAGCAACTAAAAAATGAAAGAGCAAAGTAAAAAGAAATGCATTTTAAAATTTGTAAAAAACATGAAAATAAAATGTTTTATATTTCCCGATCATATGCAAAATATTTTCCAATAATTTAAACAACTAATTTCTAAATTCTAATAAATGTATCAGCAAATGTTCAAAGCTATTGGATGCATTTAAAACCTCCATATCGAAAATTTAGCATAGTAACTTTAAGTTTAAATCCATTATTCAAATATGCGATTTTCATTTCAGTTAAAAAAGAAATTTGAAAATCGTCTGCTTTCCCATAAGAAAGTATTATGAACTAAAAAGAAATGTTCTATATTTGTAGAACGAATGTACCAAATGTAACTAAAAACTATACAGCTCATTCCGTGTACCTCACCAATGTACCCACCAAAAATCAACCTAATAGAACGATTTTTACGGCAGTTATCGCAGAACAGACAGACAAATAGACAGACAAATAGACAGACAAACTGACAGACAAACAGACGGAAACCAAAAATTTTTCGAGTCTCCACAGTGAGCTTCAACTGACGTTTCGGCAATAATTTGCCCTTTCACTAATTTTCTACTCCATTCTTTAATGAATTGGATGTAGTTTTCATGACACCACAGAATAAATTTTTTGGCGTGATTTTTTTATTCTACCTTTTTAAAGCAGTTCTTAGTTCAGATCATTGATGAAGAACAAGTAATGATTTTAAAGTGACATCTGTCATCCTTAATTATAACTTCCTGGAACACCCGTAGATGTCTCATTAATAATGCAATACATTCGCTAGAATATTTCAATCAAGATCCTTCACGAATTTAAACTTTGTATATAAAATAGATGAATACGATGGAACGTGTAAGCGTTTCAGAATGTTGAATGTCTTTTTGATACGATAACATTTTATATGTAGATGTAAACTAAGATTGGAAAAATAAAATGTATTTAGGTTAAAGTGGAAAAATATAAAGAAAAAAGAAGATCGCCTGGAGATGTTTTGATTTCGACTTATTTATCTCTCGATTCTTCCCTTTTCCTTCAATTCTAAACTCGTTGGATGTGTCAATCTCAAAACTTTCTTATTATCTCATACATGCTAATACTTCAAAAATCGCGCCAATGAAAATGGCACAAAAATCGCTATTACAGCGCCCTTTCCGGCGAAATATCTCCAAATTCAAGAAGGACCTACTTGCCATAGTCACAAACTTTAAAAAAAAATGGTTCAATTCTATGCATGCGTCAGTCATACACTTTTCGATGGTACAATAATGAAAATGACACAAAAAATCTCTATTACAGCGCCCACTTTTGGCGTAATATCTCCAAATTCAAGTGGGACCTACTTGCCATAGTCACAAACCTTAAAAAAAAAATCAATTCAATTATATGCATAATATTCGGTTCACTTATATGCATAACTTCATACACTTTTTGATGATACAATGAAAACGGACTGACAGACATTTTGTATAAACATGTTTTTCGGACTCTGATCACTAAAACGTGTAAATCCGTCAAAAAAATTTCGATTTCTATACTTTCTTCTATTATAGACTAAACAAAGACCAAAAAAAAAAACGAATTTTGGAAAAAAAAAAAAAAAAAAAGATCAAAACATAATTTAATACGTCTTAACTATGGACTCTACTATATACCGCATAGAAAATGACTACTGTGGTTAAAATAGTTTTTGTGATCGCCAGGCTGCGATCAAATTTCGTTCACCTTCAGCGGCCTCTTTGGTGTAGTCAGTCGCTTTTTTTATGTGGTCGGTCTTGTGAAGATCAACTACAGGTCAGTGGTCAGCAGAAGAGATCCCTGACATGTTTATTACCGCCCCTTTCTTCTATTGATATCCACAGAACCTTTGGAAGAAAAAGATTTGAAAAATAATTTCTGACTTTTTGAAACGGATTTTTGACCAGGGCTGTAGTGAAAGGTATACGGTTGTATACGTCGTATACTTTCGGATTTTCTTAAGAAACTCCGTATATCCTCTGTTTCTGGGGTGAAAGCTATAGTGTATATTCTTTGGTGTATACTTTCAGCCTATAGCGAATACCATCTGATTTTGTAACAATTACAGCACTGATGTTAACCTAGCACAGACACTTCAGGCAAGGCGCCTGGTGAAAGAGCACTGACCACTTCACCTTCACCCTTGCTGTGGCTCTGTAGATGACTTTTATAAAAACAATATATTAAAAACACAGCGTTTTATAAATTCGTATATGTGTGAGGTTGAAGTTAAAACTTCTGTTGCAAACTATAAAGAAAAAGAACAAGTGACGATGTGATAAACTTGTACGCATTCACTACTCGATAGAAAATCACTGTTGGAGCCGACACTGTTTCAATCGGGGGAATATTTAGCGAATCAAAGATCGTAACAATTCAGATTGGGGAAAAAAAAAAAAAAAAAAAAAAAAAAACGAAATCTGGCAAAAATTGTCAGTATATCAAAATACTATTTAATGCAATTCGCATTTACCTGTAGTTTCGAAATCGTTGGGACTTCACCTTGAAAGTGATGGCTTGGCAGAACTATGTCATCCACATAATACATAATCTTAATTCCTAACTTATTTTTGACACTTTTGAAATTTGCATTACCTACATATCTCCAACATGTAAAAAAATTAAAACGCGTTTCGATCTTTTTGGGACATCCTGTATTTCTATGTTTAATGCATATATTCATATAGTCGTTTGAGTTCTGTTTATTCTTTGCTTGACTCCCTTTTTTCGGATCTTTTCTCTTAAATATTTTCCGAATGATAAATTAATTAATCGAGTTTATTATTATTGCTGTTTTTCTTTTTCTTTTTTTTTTTTTTTTTTTTCAATATTCACGCAAACTTCTTATAACTTCTCTTTCAGAAAACTATACTTAATTTTTTTTTTAATCATTTTATACTGTATTTGAATCTCGCTATTCATATAAAAGGAATGGAAATAAAAATGCGCATGTGGCGCCATCTATTAAGAAAGGTGTAAACAAACATCTTTTGTAAAATATGTAACTTACTTCATTTTCAGATCACATTTATGTTTTTAAACTAAAACTTTACATTTTTTTTTTTCTGATACAAATCTTAAAATTTGATTATATATTTTAACAAATAAAAAAGCTGCAGTTAGATTTTTTTTCTTTTTATCTTTCTTTTAAAAGAATTTTTACGGAATTTTATAATTTAACTTCAGCTTGTTAAAAATATAATATATATATATTAAACGTAAAATATTTAGCTGATGTTTTAAAAAGTATGAAATTATTTCAAACTATTCAGAGCACTATTACGTTTCACAAAACTTCCCAAATATTTATCTAAATTCTAAATATTTTTTTCTGGAGAAATTTGAAACTATTTCCAACGCAATGTTATTGTTTCTTATTCAAAAAATGTTTTAATCATGATCATGGTCATTGAGATCTTAAATCATTTTTGAATATGATATACTATTTCACGAGTGTATACATTAACTCTTTTATTCATGACAAAAGTAACCAGTTTTGTATGAATCTAAAATACTGTTCCAATGAATATTTTACCGAAATTTATTTTGAAAGATCTGTAAATTTTTACGTAGTTATTTCTAAAAACTAACCCTGTGCAAATAGGATCTTCCCCAAATAGTACATTTATTTTAATCCAATTTTTTTTTTATTTGCCAAAACATGTCAGCCATTACAATTTTGGTTATTTAATTATGAAAATGTCACGTTCTTGTGTTAATATCGCCTTCTGTGATGAAGCCTTCAATTTTATGAAGCGACTTAAAAAAAAAAAAAACAAGAACGAAAAATTATGCATCAAGCATAGATTATAAAACACTTTCCAACACATCCAGAAATCTGTAATGAAACTTCACTGTTAAATATGGTGAAAGAAGATATGTAAGGAACAAAATAGAAAATATATAACACATTTAAAAGTCCAGTTTTATCATATACTTTCCATAGTAAAAAATGTAGTCGAATTATTTTGTGCAGCCCTGTATATGATCTATAGATTTGGATATATACTACATAGCATGATAAAATTTAAAAAATTCACATTTAACAATTTTCGTCAATCGATGCGAAATGCACTCGAAATCTTTTGTGCAACCCTGTATATTATCTAAAGACTTTTGTACTCACCCCATATTAAGCTAAAATTTAATTCAGGTAAAAAACGCGTAAGGCAACTTAAAACAAATTTCCTGCAAATACCAACCATAAACGAAAATGTATCTTGTTCTTTGCGTAGGCCTGTTTATGAATATATTTATTTTCCACAAACTTCTATAAGTCTACTAACTATAGTTCAGCAGGAAAATGCGTAACAGAATTAAAAACTACCCTAAGCAATTCACTCTCATAGTCTGTAATACTTAAAAATTCCTTTGTGTAGCCCTGTATATGATCAACCGAGTTTATGCACACCACGTACTATAGAAAAATTTAGTTAAACTTAAAAACACAAACCAATGTTGAAAACGCAATTATCACACATAGACTGTAATTATTGCATGTATACTTTAACGGATATATTTACCGATACATTTTGTTTGTCCCTGGAAATGAACAACAAACGCAATGCACTATGCAGACCATAATTTTAAGTGTGCAATTTATAGTGCACCTCCTTCACTCAATCACTCTCAATTCTTCACTCAATTCTACAAAAGTATGTTTTAGTGCGCTTCATCAGTAGTGATTAGTAATGCACCTCAGTAATGCACAATAATTTCATTATGTATGAAATAGTGAAACATCATTAAATTATACTGCAAACGACTTTTTCCCGTAGAACAATGAACAGAATTCTTTTGTGTGACCCTGTAAATGAATAATAAATGCTTTGTATCCCACATTCTACAAAAGTATGTGTTTTAGTGCGCTTCATCAGTAGTGATTAGTATATCAATTTCATCGTGTTTCAAATGGCGTAGCATCATCAAAATGCACTTGAAACTATTATTTCCCATTGACTGTAATGTAATGGAATACTTTTGACTGGCCCTGTAAAAAAAGTATAAGTGCTACACACTTCATTTTGAATAGGGATCATGCTATAGTAAACAACAATAACATACAAAAATTTCAGGGCAATCGGAGTATATTTACGCGAGTTGGAGCACGGCCAGACGGCAGACGGCCAGACAAACCGAAATCATAAACACTTTTCAACTAGGTTGGAAAGCGTTAAAAAGCTTCTCTGATCGTTATGTGTGTATGTATTTATATATATCCTCAGTTTTCTCAACAACTACTGAACGGATTTGTACGTTACTTCTACACTACTATTTTAGTAAACCAGGGAAGGTTTTAAGCTGAAAAAACTCACTGTATCATGAAGAGTTTTTTTACGGGGACACGTCAAACATTTTAATATAGGATTGTCTACCACTTTTCAAACCTGAGCAATGAGCAATAGATTACCTATCATGTGAGAATGATGCCATGCGAGAAATAAAATTTGATTGGTCGAATGGATTTCGGACAAAATCTTGAGCGATAAGCAACTTGAGTGCATTTATATATATATATAAAAAAAAGTGGCGACATATGAGTAATAATGTTTGATTGGTCGAAATGATTTTAGACAAAACGGTGAGTTATGATCATCTAGAATGCTTGTATAAGATAGTGGCGACATACGAGCACTAAAATTTGATTGTTCAAGACGATTTTGGATGAAAAAACTTAGTGAGCCTAACATTATCGCCAAGCTAATGTTTGTTGATTTGTCTCATTCGGTTTAATCGAATTTGTCCAGGTGAATATTGCCAAGTTCAGGAATGTGGATTTCAACCAGGGCTTTACAAATTTGATAAAATCTGGTAGCCAGCAAAAATTTCTAGTCGCCAGTAAAAAAATATACCGTCCCCCCCCCCCCCCCCCCACAATTGTTTCTCAAAAAAAAACACAAAAGTTTTCTATGGATTCAAAAAAATTTAAAGAATAACAAGCAGAGGTTAGAATTGTTAGTTACATAGTTTAGAACAGTATATAATTATACTAACATATAAACTAAGAACACACTAACATTTAACACCTATAAACCAAGTTTTCTAATGTAACTTAACAAAATTACATATCTCTGAAAAATGATACTATAAAGGCTGAATTAACCGGCTGGTTCTTGAAATGCTGATTGCCGAATGCTTCAAATGTCTGGATAGTTGAATACTCCAAAATCCATACTGATGAGGGGAGCATTAATGAAATATTGAAACAGGAAAATAATTTTTTTCTTATTTTCCGAGCAATATAATTCTCATTTTGTTATTTTAAAATGTACATTTGATGAACTTATTTTTGCCAAATTCGAAATAAAAGTTACAAATGATTTTTGTTTTAATATAATTTCTAAGTTTATTTTTTAGTATTTTGGAACTTTGCAACATCTATAATGAAACATTTTATGAGAATTTTAAGTTAAGATTGTAATTAAGATAAGTAACAGATGCTGCTCTTGATAGAAATTGTAAGCAACTATAATTGTAAAAAAATAGACTTTTTTATATACATAAACCGGCTCTAATAATAAAAAACTTTACGTGCTTGTAAAATAAATACATATATGAGAATTATCAAAACTGATTAAGCTTGCAAAATAACTCAAAAATCGTATTACGTAATCGAAATTAGCCGGTTGAGGGGAGGAGGAAGGTTTATTTGGATCCAACAATCTATGATAAAAATTGGAGGATAAAGAAAATAATAATAATAAAAAAAACTTACCCTTCTGAAGTGCAACGAATGATTTGTTCTGGTTCATTTGGTTTTGATTGTTTGCCACCATTTTACGCCTTATTACCACTTTTATAAATTCCAAATGATTAAAAAACAAACAAAAAAAAAAAAAAAAAAAAAAAAACAAGAAAGAATATTTTTTTCGTTTTTTACTTTCCATAATAAAAAATAAGTCTCCAGACAGCAGTAGTATAACATAAAAATAAAAAAACGAAGATTCAAATGCAAAAAGATTCTAAGGCTCCATGGAGCGAGGCATCGCAATAGATTTCATTAGCGAAATAAATTGTTACAAAAAAAAACAAGGATGCTTAATATTTGTTGAATTATTTTTTTTTTCTTTTTTCAAAAGCAGCCAATCTCTGCAAACACGCTGTACCTTCAATCTTTTATGTCATATAGACTAGACAACCGTGCTGCAAACCAGGGTGACGCCAAAGAATGGTGACGCCTACGTATTGTGCAAAGTGTGTGGTGTGCATGTGCAGATAATAAAGGAGCCATGCATTTTTACGCGAGGGAGAAATATTTAAAAATTCACATTTTTATTAAAATTAGTTATTCTTCAAATTTCAATTAAATTTTATAGTATACTTCAAATGAATTACTTATAATCACTTAATTTAGATGTTATTATTCTTTAAAATGAATGGGATAGATTAATCAGTTTTAATTCTGAAATACAAAAATCTGATTTGAAACAAAAAAATACCTTGAGCATTTTGTAGCATTGTATCAAATTTTAGATGCCGTCAGAGAGGCTAGATTATCTTGATTGCTTACATTTTTATTGAAACCTCCCTCTTTCCCCCCACTCTTCCCACATTGTAATCACGTGGCATGCTATAACGGAAAAGAATGACGTTTTCTGTGCATGAGATGGGAAATAAATGCCTTTTAAATTCGTCTCTTTTGTTAAATAGACGATAGAAGAGAAAAATCATTGGTTTCCGCGGACAAGTAAGGGTGTGTGTGTGTGTATGGAGGGGGGGGGGGGGGACCGCTTACGTTAATTTCTTATGTCAATTTTTATTTTAAAAAAAAAATAAAATAAAATAAAAAGCCAGATTAAAAAACTTTTAACCTGGATAGAAAAATCTGGTCGCCAGATAGAAAAACCTAGTCGCCAGTGGCGACCTGGCGACCGCATTTGTTAAGCCCTGATTTCAACAGTTACGAGATTAAAAGAAGCATTTTTGAAGCAAAGTTTCTTTTGCTGCTCATAATTTTCAGAAACATTCCCAAGTATTTTTTCAGTGTATAAATCAGTTTTCTTACCAAGAGTATCAACACGAAATTTCGATTTTTCAGATGCTATCGATACTCAAGTATAAACATTTACAGCTGCGTAACACAATTTATACATGCGAGAGTAACAAAATAATGTTCATTTTACGTCGTTAATTTAGCATGATTTTGTTGAACATTCTTGTTGATCATGAAAATGTTTACTTTGAGAATTGATAGCATTCGAAAAATTGATATTGCGTGTTGATACGGGGTTTAGAAAATTGATTAATACAGTGATTAATACAGTGTGGCAATAATGGTCAACTCGAAAAAATTTCCGAAAATTTCAGGCGACAAAAGAAACTTTTGTTTCAGAAATGCTTCTTTAGATTTCAGAATTATATTGGTTTCAGAAGATAAAAGGATTTTTTCGGAATCGTGTGTAGGTTTGAAGAAGGTATAAAACTGAGCTGCACCGCCAGGCACGTAAACCGCCGTACCCAATTTCTGGAGAACTTTTAAGGAGCACGACCAGGAGAGTTCCTGCATGCTCTACGGGATCTGCTCTAAACAACAGAAACAAAAACGTCTAATCTAAGCTGCGTTGTGTGCGTTTGTCAATACTCTTTTATTTTATAACTAGCTAAACCCGCGGCTTTGCTCGCGTAATTGTTAAAATATGTCAAGTGGCATTCGTGTGCCTATTTTCATTAGAGGAAATTTTACTGCTACAGATAATTCAAAATTACTAATTAAGCTAAATTTTGAGTAAACTGCATTCTTATACAGCATTAGGTGAACATGACTCCCTATTTTCATTCAATATTACGAATAACATTCAGTGTAATGAGTTATTTCTTATTTAATTCTTTATTTTATATTTGCGCATTATATAATGCTTAATCTTAATATCAGTAACCCTAGTTAGTGAAAATGTAAAGTACTTGCATGTAACTGTGCACTTAGCAATTCCAGCCAGTGCTAGGTTTGATTATTGTGCACGCCCGCACATATCCCAGATGATAAGCAGTATATTAGGCAGAGTAGAGTGAGACGCTGACACTCTCGCAGTGCCGATAATTCAATGTTTTTCTGCTAAACACTTTCTGCTAGATCCACAAGAAGAAAGTTACAGTATTATTTTCAAGTCGTAGTGTAGCATTTATTAATTGCAGATTTGTAAAATTTTGCGTATATAAGACTATTTTTTATGAATTCTGCATTTTTTTTTCTTTTTAAGAAAAATATTTAACTGTTCTCATATAATGTTGGATTTTTTATTTGAAAGGGCAGTGTAGAACAAAGATAAATCAAACTATATATGTTCAAATATTTCTATGTATTTTTTTTTTCTTATCGCATTAACTGTTAGTGTTTAAAATTGGTTTCAAAACATATAATTTTTCATTTATTTTATGTTTTAGCAGTTTTTATTCAAAATTTAAATATTTACAATGATTTTTATTTAACAATAATTGTTAGTGTTTAAAATTGGTTTCAAAACATATATTTTTTCATTTATTTTATATTTTAGTAGTTTTTATTCAAAATTTTGAATATTTACAATGATATTTATTTAACAATAACTGTTAGTGTTTAAAATTGGTTTCAAAACATATAATTTTTTATTTATTTTATATTTAAGCCGTTTTTATTCAAAATTTTGAATATTTACACTGATATTTATTTAACAAAAATATTGAATTTTTAATTTTTAGACCATTTGTAAGTCTAGAAGAAGAGTCTTTTCTGATGATAGTTATTAATTTTTTTTTCTACAGAAATGAAAGAATTTTTTTACACAATATTAAAACAATAATGGCTGAAAACTTTTTGAAACAGTATCCCCAATTTTAAGAACGAGCCACCACTGGTTAAGAATGTCAATTTTGTTTCACTTGTGATGCAATTCAATGATAACCATGAATAAATCCACTTAAATAAAGAATATATCAAAAACAACTTCTATAAACCCGGAACTGTGGCTTAGAGACTATGGTATTTTTGATAATGGAACTGGTCTGACTTGATCCTTGTGAATATACCGTCTGATGTGGGAATGAACTCTGGCATAGCTTTTTCACCTGGCGTGGGAGAAGCAGTTTAAAATTTTGTGTCATTTTTGAAAGTTATATCAGTTAATCATCATGGGAAAAGAAGCAGAAAGGTAAGACTATTTTTTAAGTAATTTTAATCCTATTTCTTCTCTTCATTTCAGCTTCAGCTTTTCTTATTTCTGCATTTTGTTTTGTTTTTTAAATACAACTGTATAACTATATAACTGCATAGCTGCCAAACTTCCGGGTTTTTTCCAAGTAAAATAATCATATATTGAACCGAAAATTTTACTTGAGAAATGAAATCAAAGGAGTAACCTATAGAAACAAAACACATATTTTAAATTTTGTGGTTCTAAATTCGTTTATCAGACTTGAAAATAATCAGACTGTTGGGAGCTACGTAACTGTATATTTTATACACCTATAACATAGTTTTCACGTCTCCCGATTGTTTGATTATTACTTTTTTCGAATAGAAATGTTTTCTTTATATAATCGCAGAATTTAGCGATAAAATAAAGCTAATATTTCGATTCAAAAATAGTAAACAACTTAGCAACTATTATATAGTATTTTTGCATATTTATACAACTATGAAATATACAATATATTATAGTTGTATAAAATATACATCTATATTTATATAATTGTATATTTTAGCAGTTATATAAACATAGTTGTATAACTGTATAGCTTATACAATGTAGTATATTTTAAATAACTGAAAGAAAAAGTCGTTGATACGGATAATCTTTTCACGATTAACTTACGCATTTTTTCAATTAATGATTTAAGGAGGATTCAGATACCCTTTTTAAAGACTCATCTAGTACAGTAATGTATCTGTATTTTTTTTTTTTTTTTTTTTTTTTTTTTTTTGGCATGAATTTTACAAAAATATAGTGATACATTTTGCCAGATTTGAAAGTTTTGCATGCAATTTTAAGTACTAAAAAAGAGCTAAAAAAAAAATCCGAAAAAGCCATTTATTTAAATTTTTAACAAATATATATTTCATAAAATGAAAAATACATGTAGCAGGAATATTAGTTTGAATTTTTTTTTTTTTTTTTTTTTTTTTTTTTTTTTTTGAGGAAGCAGGAATTATTTAATTTTTTTGCACATTGTCATTATACTTTTCATGCAAAAAAAATATGTTTGTGTTTGTTTTGACGTCAATTGTTGTTCTAGTTTTTTGGAACTTTATGAAAAGAAATGTAACTATTTTCAGCTGCATGCGTAATTATATAAATATGTAGCACCTATAGTAGTCGTCTGGTCCGCCCGTCTGTCCGCCTGTCCTCATATAACAGTGAAAACTACCCAACCGAATGGTTTGAAATTTAATATATATAATCGTTGCAGAATTTTGACGATTCATTTTAAATTTTATGAAAATGGAATCAAAACTTAAAAAGATAATAATAAAATTTTTCTTCATTCTGTTAAATCCTATCATACGTAATTAATTCAATGATATCTCATGATAGGTACTGATTCTTGGTTGCCATGGTGATTACGTCCTATTTAAGATGGAGTCATATTATTCCCGTATTACTCAATTTAAAAACAGAATTTGTAAACTAAAATTGCTTAATTATAGCAATCATATAATCTACCGACAGTTTTTTGGAAAGATGTTTCCGGAGAAATAGATATTAAATGAAAAAAGAGTCTAAATATGGATTTCAAGTTCTGAAATTTTCAAACCTAGGCTTAAGTTTCCTATTGGAATTTTCAGTAAATGTCGACAAAAGCTAAAATGTTGTCAACTTAAAATGTACTTATTTATTACGGAAATCAATCATATCATAGTAACAGGCGACATAATTCATTTCACTGAAATAACAACGATGTTTTTTTTACATTATCTTGTATTGGATATTTGTGCATAGCATAATTTTAATGTAACATAATTGTAATTAATTGTTTGTAAAAGTGTATTGAAACTTAATTTCGTAAAATAAAATTAATATCTATAATATGAAAATCTGCACATAATATAAATTTTGTATTCATGCATTTTCTCATAAGAGTGCAACAACTATTGCACCAAGATCTGAATATTTATAAAACGAGTTATAGTACGAAAGTACCTCATTTGTCACGTTTGACGTACAATTGTAAACTTGTTTTATTGTGTTGGCTTCTTTAATTTGCAAATTTAGTGCAAAATAAAACTGAATCAGTCATTTCAAAAATTACATAAGTAGAAATTTTATTTTTTTTTTCAGTAATCAATAAAAACTGTACTATAAACAAATGCTAGATATTTCGAAATTTTTCTAGTGAACTCATTATATTTCTTAGATCTTTACATTTGTAAGTCCGTTGTCGGTCATTTATTTTATGATAATTAAAATATAAAAAAATTTAAAATTACTTTTGGACAAGTTATTTTTACTAGAAATGAGATTTAGTACACTAAAAGTGATACAAAAATTATATTAATATTTTTATTAGATATTTATGACAAAATAGACATACGTACGCTGTAAAAGAAGACAAATGTTTCTTAAGCTACGAAAATGTTGTATAACCACGAACGAAAACTGGTCGTTGGGGGCCAGCGTAATACATCATGGATATGCATAATATAAAATATGAAAATAAAACATGTGTAAACAATTTATAAAATGCATTGCAATTCCAAAATAAAATATAAACGTATTTTTAAATATTTTTTAAAGATTTATTCATATAAATAATTATACAAATGTGTACACTTAAAAATCACCGAACATTCTAATTCTAAACAAATATTTAAACAAATATTTAAACAAATGAACAATAATAATCGACAATATATAACATATAATCTTATATATAATATACTTAATTGCGTAAAAGAAACATCCTTATAACTCCAAAAATGATTATCATATTAACTAACAGTTTACTGCGTCGGATTAAGCGTCTCATTTCCAATTAGAATAAACTTTCAATTGAAATTTGAATGAAATACAGGGTCGTGAAAAATCGAAGAGTGTAGAAAATAGGATTACAAATATATCGGTAACTAGTCATCCGATCGACTTCATTCTTTATGCAAAATTTATATTTTTTATTGTATTTTATATTCACTCCTTAAAATAAGCAATTTCGAAAAAAATTATATACCTTTTATCAGAACGAATATTTCGAGAGTCCGAAAAAAATAGTTCCGGATAATCGAGGCTACTGAAATTCAATAGGCTTCTTCTCATTATTACATACCAAGAACATACCAAATTTTAAGTCTCTATCTTAATTTTTTCGAGAGATAGAGCGTTTACAGACACACACAGACAGACGGATGGCATTTTTCTTTTATATATATATATATGTTATTCGGAATCTCCAGTGTCTGAAACTTATAAATCCGTCAAAAAAATATTTCGATTTTTAAAACGATTACAAGACTTACCCTATACTACGTATGATGAGTAAGTAATATAAAACTAGTCGTTGGGAGCCACCGTAATACTTACCCATCATGGATATGCATAATATAAAATATGAAAATAAAACATGTGTAAACTATTTATAAAATGCATTGCAATTCGAATAAAATCGTGGCTTGATGACGTCATAAAGTTTGTGCTCTATTACTGAATTGCGTAAAAGAAACATCCTTGTAACTGCAAAATTGATAATCATATTAACTAACGGTTTACTGCGTCGGATTAAGCGTCTCATTTTCAATTAAAATACATCTTTGAATTGAAATTTGAATGAAATACAGGATCATGAAAAATAGAAGAGTGTGGGAAATATAATTACAAATATCTCGGCAACCCATTATCCGATCGACTTCATGCTTTATGCAAAATTTATGATTTTTTGTTGTATTTTATATTCACTCCTTAAAATAAACAAATTCGAAAAATTTTATGTACCTTTTATCAGAACGGATATTTCGAGAGTCCGACAAAAATAGTTCCGTATAATCGAGGTTAGTGAAATTCAATAGACTTCTTCTCATTATTACATACTAAGTACATACCAAATTTCAAGTCTCTATCTTAATTTGTTCGATAATAGAGCGTTTACAGACACACACACAGACAGACGGCATTTTTTTTTTCTAAAAAATATGTTTTTGGAATATCCAGTGTCTGAAACGTGGTAAATATCCGTAATTTTTTTTTTCTATTTTTAAAACGATTACAAGACTTACCCTATACTACGTATGATTAGTAAGTAATATAAAATAATCTCTTGCGAGTTACCCACAGTTTCGAAAAGCGTCCTTTATCTTTCGAAACCTCAGAAACCAATATATTTCGAGATTTAAAGAAACATTTATAAAAAATATGTTTTTTCTTCCTGCCGTTGATTTTCAGAAACGTTTCCAAGTACATTTTATAGCCTAATGAATCAGTTTTCTCAAACCGGTATATCGGTTTTTAGGACGCTACCAATTCTCAAATAAACATTTTCAGCTGCGTAATTGAATTCATACAAGCAAGTAATATAATAAAGTATTATTACTTTTAATGTTAATGTTGTTAATTAATCATGTTTGTCAGTAAAACTTTATGTTATAACATATAAAAATGTTTACACTGAAAAAAAAAGAAAAAAAATTGATTTTACGGTATAATACTGACATACCAGCTGCCTGTATTATACCGTAAAATTAATAGTAATAAACAGTAAAATAAGCAGTAATACGCTACCGCACATGCGAGGTAGTGTATTACTGCTGGGATGGCAGTATTATACCGTAAAATCAAAAGTTTTTTTTTTTTTTTTCTGCTATGTACTCGCAAATTGATAACATCAGTAAAACGTATATTCCGGGTTGATAAAACTGATTTACACTCTAAAAATTACTCGGAAACATTTCCGAAAATCAGTGGCATCAAAAGAAACTTTGTTTTTATAAACACTTCTTATAATCTCGAAAAAATATATAGTTTTTGAGGTTTCTAATGATGAAGAACGCTTTTCGAAATCGTGGGTAATTCAGAAGAGGTTTTTGTATTTTTTATTCGTAGTTATATTATATTTTCCTATAGATATAGAAACATTTGTATTTTTTTTACAGTGTACCGCGTACCATTAGCGTCTCCATTCTAAGAGTCAACATTAAGATACATAGTATATTTACCATCGTGTTCGATCACATTTTTTCTTGTTCTGTTTTTAACACTTTCCAACATAGTTGGAAAGTGTTTCTGAATTCAGTTTGTCTGTCTGTCTGTCTTTCCGTCTGTCTGCCGTCTGTCCGTGCTCTAACTCACGTAAATATACTCGTATTGTCACGCAATTGATATATGTTATTGAGGTTTACTATGGCATGTTCGGTATTGAAAATGAAGCGTGTAGCACTTATAGTTCCTTTACAGGGACACTCAAAAGATTGCCGTTACATTACAGTCTATGGGGAAAATCATTTGCGGTTTATTTTAACGATGTTACGCAATTTCAAACGTATTCAAATTGATATATATCAATGAAGTGCACTACAAGAGGCTTACTATAGAATATGATGTGCATAACACTTATAGTTCCTGTACAGAGACACTGAAAAGAATCCCATTACATTACTGTCTAGGGAAAAAATCGTTTGCGGTTTATTTTAATAATGTTTGACTATTTCAAACGTATTGAAATTGATATACATCACTGAGATGCTCTACAAGAGGCTTGCTATAGAATATGGTGCGCATATAGCATTCATCGTTCATTACAGGGACACACAAAATAATTCCGTCACAGTATTGTCTATTAAGAATAATTGCTGGAATTTATTTTCAGACGCTGAACACGTTTTTAAATTTAGCTCACTTTTTCCCTATTACTTGGTATGCATAAATTCTATATGGAGGGCAGCACAAAAATTCTTGAGTACATTTCCGTTTATTGACGGAAATTCCAGAAGGGGAATTTTAAACAGTGCTACGCGTTGCCTATAACAGAAGAACTAAAATTTAACATTCTATGTAGTATTATATACAAATCTATAGATCCGTATACAGGGCTGCACAAAAGAGTTCGGATATTTTTTCGAATAGTGTTGGTAATTCCTGAAATTGGGTTTTTAAATATGTTATGCGTTTTCCAAAGTGTTTATTTAGATTTTATCTTTCACGTTTTCAAAAGGTAAAGATTTGTAAAATTATTTGAAAGTGTTGAAATATGTTCATAATCTATGCTTGACGTATGATTTTTCGTTCTTGTTTACCATTGGAATATATCTTAGTAATTGACTAATGTTGTTTCTGCAATGAACTTGTATTTTTCCTTTTGAGTGGAAACGGATCAATAAACCTATGTAAATTATATCCGCACATGTGAGATGTTTAACTTCAAGTGCAAGTGTTCTACAAAAAAAGAGTATTAAAAAAAACTGGACATGTATAGTTTTTTAAATCACACTGTTTCCAAAACGAATAAAGCTGCTTAATTACACTGTTAAAAATAAATCCTTAAATTCACGGTAAAACTACTGGCAGCAAAGTAGCCGGACTTTTTCCGTTCCGTTAGTAGATTTTCCGTTTTGAAAGATAAAAGAAGGACAAATTCCGTTTGCAGAAGCGGTAACTTTCCGTTAACGATCTCAGAAATCACGGAAATATACCTGGCAGCACTGGCAGGAAAGGAAATTATCCGTAAAGAATACACTCGGCTTTTAAAAGATTACTTCTCTACATGTGCTGCCATCTGTCGACTATGACTATTGTGGGAGTATTTACGATCTGATATACTTGAAGAATATTTCCCGGCCGACATCGGGTTTGAACCAGGGATGACCACGTCTCGAGTCAAGTGTCTTGCCCGTTAGACCAGTGGGCGCTTGTTAGAGTAGCAGTTTTAAAGGATGATATGGGGTTTTTCAAAATGGCGGCTTAGAACTTGGAAGCTTGGTAATTTTGAAGTTAATTGCGGGGAGATTTCGTTATGAGATGATGTTCATGTTTTAAAATTGTAATATTAATAGAGGATAAAAATATGAATTATATATTCTTAATTTGATTGTTAGATGTAAAATATGAATGTTATATTTTGAAATAAATTCGATAAAAAATGTTTGCTTTTTTGAGAAAATCGATTTTTTTTTTTTCAACTATTATATATTTTTAAAATGTGTTCGCTTAGAATATATTTTCAGTGCGAGTGCTTTTTATTACTTTAAAAAATAAATTTCGAATAATTTTAAATGAATGAGAAAACTGTTATTATTATTTTTTTTTTATTCGAAAGCATTATTATTATTATTATTTCTTTTTTATTAAAATCGATTTTTTTTTTTTACTTAATTTAACTTATTATATATTTTACTTAATGTATATTTTTTAATCTGTTTGTTTAGAATTTATTTTAAGTGCAAATATTTTCTTATATCTTTAAAAAATAAATTGCAAATAATTTTAAAAGTAACAATTTTCCTAATCTTAATGGGAAAATTGTTACTTTTTTTAATTCCAAAGCACTATTTTGTTGTTTTAAATAAACTCGAAATTTTAATTTATTGAATTTTTAGTTTTTCTGTGCAGCAACATGTCAGTTTAAAAAAATTTTTTTTAAACATGCAGCAGATAACGGAATATTTCCGTTGGCCCCTTTCGTCTCCGTCCGTTCTGTTGTTTTCAGGAAATATGAGAAAATTTTCTGTTTTTTAACGGAAAATACCCTTTTATCGCGAAAAGGGACTTTTTCTGTGAAATTCAGGGAAAAAATACCCGTGAATTTCAGATTATTTTTAACAGTGTAAGTTGGTATTTTTAATATACACACTGAGAAAAATGACACTTTCAAATGTGAGTAAATTGATGTTTTCATTCTTTTATGAAATTTTTTGTTTCAAATAGAATGACCCAATGCTTTCAGTTCTGAAATACCAGAAATACTCAGAATATTGAACACATGGACATACTCAAAACAAAGCACATAAAGATAAGTACATACTCATTTTTGAAACATGGACATTCTCAAAAATGATTAGGATCAGTTCAAACTCATTTTTGAAACATGAAAATACTCAAAAATGAGCACATAGAAGTCAGTTCATACTCATTTTTGAAACATGGACATACTCAAATGTGAGCTCATGATGTTTTATTCTTGAGAGTGTGCATATTTTCAGAAATGAGTATATTACATGTTTCACACTTGAATAAATTTGATTCGGAGCCATTTTGACTATGTGACATACTCAGATTTCAGTATTTTTTGCTCAGTTTTGAAAATGTCGTTTTTAGAGTGCAGGGTGCGTCAGAAAAATGTATACGTACACTGTTTAACGGGTCACAACTTTCCAATTTTCTTTCTTTTCAAAGTGTAATTAATTAGAAATAATGAGTGGACCAAGATTAACTTTTGAAAAAAGAAAATTTATTTTAAAATACTATTGTAAGTACGAAAATGTGGCAGAAGTACAAAAACAATATCGCAGGGAGTTTCAGGAAGATCCACCTATGACTTACAATTCATCGGATAAAAGATAAGATTGAAACGAATGGATGTTCATAGACAACGTTCCGGAACCGCAGTTGAACAAGAATGCGCCACAACACCAAATGAATTGTTTGTTGAAGTTTGTGAATCAATAGTCTACCGTTATAAACAGTGTATTGACCAGAACGGTAATAATTTTGAACATCTGCGGTAGGATGAAAAGTTATACATTTTATGTAGATTCTTTTGCAATTTAAATATTAACTAGCTGACCCGCCCGGCGTTGCCCGGGCCCGTGATAATAAATTTTAAAAAACATCAAGTTTTTATTATTTTATATCTTCAACCTGATTTTGTATGAAATTATATTTGTAAATGAAAAATTCGCGAAAAAATCTTGATGTTTTGTGATAAAAACGCTCATTTTCTTGTTATTTTTGTCCGAGCTCTTTGAAATCTTTATTGGTTATAAATAAAACGGTTTTACAGCCCGTTTAAAAATTTCGTGATTTTTTTTTATCTAGTTGTAAAAGAAATGTTTTCTTCTAGCTTTTTTGTTTGTTTGTTTCCGCGTCGGCTCCTTCAACATAGCAATAAAAAAAATAGTTCTCATCTTCCGAACTCTTTGAAATTTCAATCCATTATAAATATGACTGTATCCAAGCTCTCTTTAAAATTTTACGAAAAAATATGCATATTTAGTAGTGAAAACATCACTTCTTTAAAAAAAAAAAAAAAAGCGTTCAACGCAATGGCCATATTACTCCATCCATACATCCGTTTTCAATCAAACCTTTTCAATCCTCCTAGGTTAAACAGCTCTAGGCTAAACAGGTGAGGGATAAACACGTTTCCTGTCTCTAAGGGTAGAAACCTTAAAAAAAAAACGTTGAAGCATGCGCAAAGAGACAATTTTCGGAAAAGAGAGTGTGAATTTGACAGAATGTACTTTTTGCTTTAAATATATAGATTACATGTGAATACAAACTGGAGTTATAATCATTCAAAATGTGTGTACATTTTTCTGACGCACCCCGTATATTTCGCTTTTAGTAAAAAAAGAAAAACATCTTAGTTTCATAATATCCTAAAGCTGAAAATTAAAGTATAAATTTATCGTTTTCATATGGTTTAATAAAAAAAAAAATGCCTTTTTAATTTTTCAGCGGGTTTTTAAAAGTCTCAACAGTAGTAAAAAAATTTAATGATTAAAATATCATTCAAAATTTGGTGAATGAAATCATATTAAATAAAAAACTAAGTAGCTTATGACGTCAAATTGGTTTCAGCTCTTAAAAAAGCACTCATTCGAAATTTGGTGAATGAAATCAAATTAAAGAAAAAAAAACTAAGTAGCGTGTGACGTCAAATTAGTTTCAGCACTAAAAAACACAGAGTAAAAAAATATATGTATAATCCTCAAAAATCAATATCAAAATAACTTCAAAAATCATCTAAATATTTATGTTTAAAATTGTAATTAATTTATAATTAAAATAGGCAGTAAATATGTAACTGATTTTTTTTTACTTTCATACTTTACTGAAGTATATTAACGATAGATACATATTAAACTATTGAATAATATGTTGTTTATTGTTTTTGCATTCAAGATTTTCTGTTGCGGATGTTTGCCAATCTTGGAGGCTACATATACATAAATACACCATATTAATACAGGGTGCGTACGGTCCTTACTTTTGAACACCACTATTTCTGAAAAGTAATATTCGCCTTATTTAATCGTAGAATTTGTTTTAATTTTCTGCAATTAAATAAGACGAAGATTACTATTTGAAAATAATGTTACTCAAAAGTAAGGACCGTGTGTACCATGTAATACTGGGTTCGTTTAAATCGTTATTAAACCCAGTGGTTTTGGATACGCTCTCAGCCTGATTCGGTTATTAATAATATAAAGAAGAACGAAAAATCATGCATTAGTCTTAAATTATGAAACACTTTCGGCTATTAATAATATAAACAAGAACTAAAAATCATGCATTAGGCATAGATTATGAAACACTTTCCAACATTAACAGAATATTATTAAATAATTTCATTTTTTCTTAACAATGAAGTAAGATATCTAAATAAGCAATTTAAATAAAATGCACCGTAAACGATTTTTCCCATAGACCTTAATGTAACGGAATTCGTTTGTGTATCTCTGTCATCAAACTATAAATGTTACACATTTCATTTTCAACATTGGATATTCTATAGGGAACCTCGTTAACATATAAAAATTACATGTCAATCCGAGTAATATTTACGCAAAATAGAGAATGGACAGACAAACCGAATTCATAAACACTTTTCCTGTATGTTGGAAAGTGTTAAAAATAGATTCTAGGGCTTTTAACCCTCGCATGCAGGAATTATTTTTAAGTGGGTAAAAGACATATGCACATAAAATAGATTTAAAATGGATTTAATAAGAACAAATAATGTTGAAATTTTTAAGATATTACATTTATTACAAAATTAGAAAACGACCCTGATATAAAGTTTACAAGCATTAAAACATTATTATTAAACGTTATTAAATAGTTTTTTGTAATACTTTAAACTTTGGACACCTTACCACAAAGTAAAAAGTAAATAATTTTTTTTTTTAGATCTATAAGTAGAAACTCTTTAAGGAAAGTGCAGAATAGAAACAAAAAATTGTCAAAGGCAGATTTTCCAACTGAATATTCGAAAAGAAAATGGCTCTCTCTATGTTTCTGTATTTAAATAGCATTATTTAACTTTATATGAGGTTTATGTGTGATGCAGAATATATATAAAATTCGCATAGTTCGCTGGGGGGTTTCAATACAACCTCATACGAAGGTTACCTTGCAATGAGTGGGTTAATGTGTTAAACTTGAAGAGCAAATTTTACAATTTTATGCTGCATTTTTATCATGCTAAAATGTCTGCTTTCAATGATAAGTTTTGAGTTGACGTCAACTACTGTATAGATTTCAAAAAATTCTTTTAACGTTGTTACTGAAACGTAAGAGAACCTGGAGTGACTCCTCTTGACTCTCCGATACATATATATATAAATTTCTGACACAATTGAATCGGTTGGATTCGAAAATGGACCTCCCGTTTTGAAACTGGAGACGTTACCTCTGTGCTACTCATGCTTGATTACATCGCCGCACTATTTATCACTTAATACTCTGTCACATTTCCTTTGTGATTTTACCTATAAACTGTAAAAAAGACAAATGTTTCTTAATATAGGTAAATATAATGCGAGGGTCACACTGAAATTTTTGAGATACGGCTAAATGGTACAAGCTACACTTACCAACTCTTAGGACTGTTCAAAGTAGTTCCCTCCAAGAGCAATGCACTTTTGTAGATGAATTTTCCAAAGATTGAATGCCTCGAGCCACCCATTTTTTGGAATAGATGAAAAATATTCTTTTATCGCCTCATCAATCTGATCTTCGGAATGAAAACGACGCCTACGTATTTTTTTTTATTAAAAAATAGCCAAAAGTCACACATAGCACTACCAGGAGAATAGGGTGGATGTTCTATAACTTTGATGTTTTTTGTTCAAGAAATTCGACCTTGCTGAATGAAGATGCATTGTTATGGTGAAGCATGAATCCCCTAACATTCACCTCTTGAAGTATTTTTGGAAGACACTTAGTGGTGAACCAGTTAGCTGTAACTGTCTTCTGTCCCTCTAGCTTAATGGCTTTGACCAGACCTGTACTTCTGAAGAACACGACATGCATAACCTTTTTCATTGTTCATTGTCTTTTCACCATTGTTGGTTTGGGATCATCTTTAAAGACTCATATTTTACTTTCATGACACGTTGGAACATAAACAAGAACGAAAAATCATGCGTCAAGCATAGATTATGTAACACTTTCCAACGCTTCCAAAATAATTTTACGAGTCATACTCTTTAATAAGCTAAAAGATAACATCTAAGTAATCCGAATACTTTTATTCAGCCCTGTATAGGATCTATAGATTTGTATATATACTACATAGGATGCTAAATTTTAGTTCAGTTAGGAAACACGTAGCACAGTTTAAAATTCTCCGTCTGGAGTTAAATAATACGGAAATGTGTTCCCGAACTTTTGTGCTTCCCTGTATAGGATCTACAGAATTTATACACACCACGTAATAAACAAAAAGCGATTTAAAATTAAAATAGCGTTCAGTAACTTAAAACGCACTTCCAGGAATTATTGTTAACATACAGTAGAGAATTCTTTTGTGTGTCCCTGTAAATGAACGATGACTGCTATACACACAATATTCTGTAGTAAGTCTCTTGTAATGAACCTTATATAAATTTCATTGCGTTTAAAATAGGGAAACATTATTTAAATAAACCGCAGACGATTTTTCTCCATAGACGTAATGTAACGGAATTCTTTTGACTGTCCCTGTAAAGTAAGTATAAGTGCTATGCACACCCTATTCCATATTAAGCTTCTTCTAATGCACCTTAGTGATATATATAAATTTCAGTGCGTTTAAAATAGTGAAACATTATTTAAATAAACCGCAAATGATTTTTCCCCATAGACCGCAATGTAACGGAATTCTTTTGAGTGTCCCTGTAAAAAAACTATAAGTGCTACACACTTCCATTGAAATAGGGAACATGCTATAGATAACGATTATAACATATAAAAATTGCAGGGCAATCCGAGCATATTTACGGGAGTTAGAGCACGGACAGACGGCAGACGGCAGACGGCAGACGGCCAGACGGCCAGACGGCCAGACGGCCAGACGGCCAGACAAACCGAAGTCATAAACACTTTTCAACTAGGTTGGAAAGTGTTAAAAAAAGGTATGTACGTCTCATCGCCAGTTTTGATTTTAGAAATAATGTGGTGGCCACCATCATTAAGTAATTTTGCGGTTTCTTTGAATAAACAATTTTAGGGGTCATAGAACTTTTAAAATGTCGAAAAGTGAAAAAAACAAGAACGAAAAATCATGCGTCAAGCATAGATTATGTAACACTTTCCAACGCTTCCAAAATAATTTTACGAATCATACTCTTTTATAAGCTAAAAGATAACATCTAAGTAATCCGAATACTTTATTCAGCCCTGTATAGGATCTATAGATTTGTATATATACTACATAGGATGCTAAATTTTAGTTCAGTTAGGAAACACGTAGCACAGTTTAAAATTCTCCGTCTGGAGTTAAATAATACGGAAATGTGTTCCCGAACTTTTGTACTTCCCTGTATAGGATCTACAGAATTTATACACACCACGTAATATACAAAAAGCGATTTAAAATTAAAATCGTATTCAGTAACTTAAAACGCACTTCCAGGAATTATTGTTAACATACAGTAGAGAATTCTTTTGTGTGTCCCTGTAAATGAACGATGACTGCTATACACACAATATTCTGTAGTAAGTCTCTTGTAATGAACCTTATATAAATTTCAATGCGTTTAAAATAGTGAAACATTATTTAAATAAACCGCAGACGATTTTTCTCCATAGACGTAATGTAACGGAATTCTTTTGACTGTCCCTGTAAAGTAAGTATAAGTGCTATGCACACCCTATTCCATATTAAGCTTCTTCTAATGCACCTTAGTGATATATATAAATTTCAATGCGTTTAAAGTATTGAAACATTATTTAAATAAACCGCAAATGATTTTTCCCCATAGACCGCAATGTAACAGAATTCTTTTGAGTGTCCCTGTAAAAAAACTATAAGTGCTACACACTTCCGTTGAAATAGGGAACATGCTATAGATAACGATTATAACATATAAAATTTGCAGGGCAATCCGAGCATATTTACGGGAGTTAGAGCACGGACAGACGGCAGACGGCAGACGGCAGACGGCCAGACGGCCAGACGGCCAGACGGCCAGACAAACCGAAGTCATAAACACTTTTCAACTAGGTTGGAAAGTGTTAAAAACACCATTTTTGTCATTTTATATCTTAAAAAGTACACTTTACAAAAACGCAATTTTTGAAGGTGGTAATAGATACATGTTTCTTCTTTCATTTCATTTTTTTTCAGATTATAATTTGGGAAGTTAGTTGTTATAGGTTCGTTTTTTTAAGCTTATCAAGAAAAAAAATGGAATCACGCGTTTCTTGCATGATTATATACAAAATAATTTCTGCATATAAAAAATAGGTTTTCGTATCTAATTATACTTGGGAGACTTGTATTTACACTAAACATAAAAAAATGTTTATTTATAGCATTTTTATGTTTTAAAAACATAACTGTATCTTGCTCATATAAATTTTCAAAATTTTAGCAATGTAACACCAAGTAAAAGCAATTCTGCGCAATGCCCCAAAATTACTTTTTGAAAAAAAATGACCTTAAAGTTCTCTTTTTGAAAATATTCCATATTTAACAACTATTAAGAGTGTCATTCATTTTGTTTTATAGTGTTCAGAAACGATTACTCTTTAATATATAGATATATTTTTTTTTTCAAAGATTGAATTTTTTGAAGGTTTAAAAGCCCTATGACCCCTTAAGCAGAGTAGGAAAGAAACTAGAAATCGAAGTTTAAATCTTTAATAACGAAAAACATTATGTATAAACTTTCCCTTACTTCACAATACAAATCTAGCAGTAAGAAAATATTCAGAGGTGCTTTAGAAAAGCCTTTGAGACAATCGATAAATGCTAAATAGAGTAAGAATTTACTATTTTTTATGACAAATATTCTAGTTATTTTAATTTACATAAAGTCAAATGGACTTTGATTTTCTCTTCCATTTTTTATTATATTTCTAAAAGACATGAAAGCTTCAAAGTATTTTAAGATTACCCTTAATTTATTGAACATTTAAAAATTAAATGAAATTTTTAATTACATAATTATGATTTAAATTCCATATACATAATTTAAATTAAAAATTTAATTTAAATAGTCTGTCTAATGAGTGTATTAAGCTTATAATCATAACAAAAGCAAGTGTACTTGTCATATAATCTTATAATTAAGTCGTGAAAGCGCTAAATGATATTTATTGCATCATATTCTAATACAGTATGCCTTATACAATGCGTCCCAAAAGTTTAGAGACAACACAGTTTTCTTATTTTACAATTGAAAAAGAGGAGTAACAATTTCGAAACAACTTATAATTATAAATAATATCAAGATAATAATAATACTATACAAAAATAATATTACACAATCGCATACTTTGTGAGAAAATTAAAACTTAAATTTTACTGTCCCAAAAGTTTATAGACAACTCATTTTTTTCTTTAACGTTCAAATTTTTAAGCCGTTTTCACTAATCACTTCAAGAACTCGATCAGACATACTCAACACAAGAGTTTGAAGAAATTTTGGCTTTAAATAAAACGAACTTTGTTCAATTTGCAGCTTTAGATCTTGAACTGTTGCAAATGGACGCCCATTAGCATATACATCTCTAGCTAATATTCCCCAGAGGTTCTCTATTGCGTTCAGGTCAGGACTTATGGCTGGCCCGTCCATAATAATTACTTGGTTTTGACTAAACCAGTGCATTGTAGAGTTGGACACGTGAATGGAGCAATTGTCTTACTATGGTATATCCATTTGTCCTCACCTAGAAACTTTCCAAATGGAAGTAACTGCACTTCAAGTGTTTTCTGGTAATCTTCGGAACATTGACGACCTTTCAAAAAAGCAATATCGATTGATTCATTATAAGAAAATGCTCCCCACACCATGAGTAAACTCCCTCCTTGTTGTTTGCTGAAGAACGTTCATGGTTTCTTGCGAATATCGTGCCAGTAATATGCCCGACCATCGGGGCCATCTAAATTAAATTTATTTTCATCACTGAAAAGAACACTCAACAATTCATCTGTCCAATTCATGTAATTTCAGGCCCACTGAACAAGAGCGTCTTTATGCCGTTTTGTAAACTTTGGTGAACGACGTATTTTGCGATAATGAAGAAATTAGAGGTCTGCACGGGCCGAAATTTCCAGGCCCGGGCCCGGCCCGACCCATACAAAAAATAATTTGGCCCGGCCCGGCCCGATACAAAAATTAAAAGTTCGGCCCGAGCCCGGCCCGGCCCGAACAAAAAAAATATTGGCCCGGCCCGGCCCGGCCCGATTTAAAAGTTAAAAGTTCGGCCCGAGCCCGGCCCGGCCCGGAAAAAAGTTAAAATCTCGGCCCGAGCCCGGCCCGGCCCGAGTGAATTTCTACAAAACATAATTTTTATGTCGATTTGGTTAAAAATTTGCCCCATAGGAGGAGATCTAAAGAAGAACCAAAAATTCCTATCTCAGCCTTTTTTTTTTTCATGTTTATAATCTTCATTTTTATAGAGGTGCCGCAAGCTGGAATATTTATTTTTTTAATAAATCTCTATTTATTGTATGTATGTGTTTAAGTTATCATCGATATTGTTAATCCATATTCCATTTATTGAAGTGTTAAAAATCAGAAAAATGCTATACAGTAAAATCTAAGATGGAATTGCATAGGGAAGAAAAAAAAATGAGTTATAGACAATTTGCCTTCTTAGCAGGTGTAAATGTATTATATATTCTTTTCTTACATATTAGTATATTCATTTTTAATGGATCAACACATTTTTCAATTTAAGACAGGATTCCATCATAAGCAGGTTCTTTTTCACACGTTTTACTATATTTTAATTTAGCTATATTTTAATAAGTGTATAAATCTACTATTCTTTAAAAAGAATAAATTTTAATGTTTAATTATAAAATAATGGCGATTTAAAAATGTATGCATGTTTTGAAAAGATTTTTATGCCAGATCTTATTTTACTGACCTTCGAACGGACCAGGCACGCCGAGACAATGATTTTCATACGGGTCAAAACCAAGACTAAAAATTTTGAGGCGAAAAAATTAAACCAGTCCCGGCTCTGTACGGAAAAAATAATTTAAGGCACGGCCTTATCCTTTAGGAAAAAGGTAGGGACCGCCCCGGACCGGCCCGGCCCGTAAAGAGTAATCACTAGGCCCGGCCCGGCCCGAGCCTTCAGAAAAAAAATATGGCCCGGGCCCGGCCCGGCCCGAGTGCCGAGAAGAAAAATAGGCCCGAGCCCGGCCCGCGGGCCGGGCCGAGTACGGGCTTCGGGCCTTGGCCCGGCCCGTGCAGATCTCTAGAAGAAATGTACTTGCCTGCAGCCGTCGACTGAACGTGGATTTTGATACTGGAACGCTTCCCGTAAGGCATGGTGACGTCACGGCGACGTCACTGTGAAGTCAGACTGTGACTTTGTGACCGTCGTCGTGACGTCAAGTGACGTCGATGTGAAGTCACTGTGACCTAAATGTGAAGTCGTTATGGCCGTTTTCAAGGCTTTCTGTGACCTCACAATGTGACTACTTTGTGAAGTCACCGTGCGACTTCAATGTGACAAATGTGACGAATCTGCATCGGATGGGGTGACCAGATTTTACCCGAATCCTATCCGGATTGTTCGGATCAACATTTTTTTTATGCTACAAGTTTGTGACGTTTGTGACGACACTGCACCGGGACGGGTGACCAGATTTTAACCGAATCCAATCCAGAAAGTTCGGATCGATCTTTTTGGATTTGTTTGGCTACAGAATAGATTCGGATTAGTGGTCGAGTGACCTGATTTTCGTGAACCCGATCTGACCCGAGTCGGGTATAATATTTTTACTGTAAGTCTTGTTCGGAATATAATCTTGCATACGACCGAGTAACCAGATTTTATCAGAAATTGTAATACGACACAATTTCTGATGTGGGATGGGATCTAGAGTCATTCACGAATCCGGTTATATACTTCTTGAAAATGACTGAACATGAATGATGGTTGACTGAAATTATATTTCGATTCAACCAGTATTCTTACCCTAACCCAACAACAACAACAACAAAAAATCTGTTGACCCTCAACCCGACCGAACCTGATAAATGATTTCGCATAGATTCGGATAACAAGATTTTACCAAATCACGATAAAATCGACGATAAGGATTGGATCGGCAATAATATTTTTTATGCAACTCGTATTCTAATTAAAACTTTGCATCTGATTGGGAAACCGACTAATGTAGCCGTTAAGCAAGAAAATTATTAATGTTAAAAACGCATACTAATATAAAAATAATATGTCAATCCATTAAAAATTATAATAAAAGTTAATATTTCAATAATATGAACTTCTATTGTGCAAATAAAAACTTTTTAAATTAACTTCTACTTCCATTTGTTTTATGTAACCACCAAAAATATTGACAATAATTAAAACAATGCTATTTTGCTGTTAAGTATTGAAGTCTTTAAATATGTATACTTTGCCATATTTCCCCTCGCTCAGTATCACGAAACTTTCTGACACATTTATGAACAAATATTTAAACGCTGGTCACTTGCATGCCTGATTATTAAAGCGATTTGGAATGAATAGAGTTTTCCATTTTTAGATAAATGAAATACTTAAGATCAATTTCGGTCACGTTCTTTGTTTCATTTCTGACGCTGCGCGTCGGTAATTCGGTTCAAAACACCGACTTTGCTAGTGTTTTCTGAAACATCTTCTGCCGTTACCAAAAAATGGAAAACGCCATTCTATTAAATATATTCTGATTAAGAACACCTGCCAATTTCATGTGTTTCCGAATAAAAATGAATTCAGAAATATGTCAGAAATTAGTTATTTTGGATTTGAGAACAATGAAATATTTTGATAACTAGGGAAAAAAAAGAAACACCCTTTAAGAAGAGTACACGGAAATCAGAAGTTAAAAATATTAATTTCCTGAGGAGATATTTTAAATATACGAAAGCATCCTTCGCCCATAGGTTTAAAATTAGTGAGGGAAGTTCACTGAAGAACAGCCTTAAGCATTGTCAGAGGAAACACAATTCCATGTATTCTGATACTCCGAAAAATGTTCTCATTATATATATATATATATATATATATATATATATGTTACGGTCAATATGATTAATCCGGCCGGACATAATGGCCGGTTATTATTATTAATGACCAGATTAATCATATTGACCGTAACATATATACAGGGTGATTATAAAGAAACTTTGCCAACATCTGCACTTCTAGCGGCCGTTCTATTTAACCGATCAAGATGAAATTTTAAATATAGTTGTTTGAAGGTATGCGCTCGAGATTCTGTGAATGGCAATACAGTGGTGCTCACGGTTACGGTTATAGTTACAGAAACTCGAAAATTTCGAATGGCAACGCCTACTTTTTCCTGTCTCAAAATGTTCAGCGCATGCGAAAACCCTAAATAGCGTTGAAACGGTACCGATATGTCCAAAAACAAACGTGTTATGCATACACAAAGAAGAGTTCTGAAAACCGGCCAACAAAACACGATCTGTGCGCACGCAGTAACTTTGCATATGACACAGGCAAGATACCAATCACAGAACGCCGTTCGCCAGATATTCAGCGGAGGAAGCCTATAAAATACCAAGCGGGTATGCGAAGTCGTCATTCATGAACTCGCACATGCCGACGATATGACTCTTCCTGGGAAAGTTCGCGGTGAATTGATCAAACTCTATTATCTAAATGGGATGAACGCTGCGGAAGCCTTGCGTGTGTATCGCCGCAATCATCGACAACGACGTGGGCCATGTACTCTGCAAGCTGTGCGTGATTTAGTGCGCAAATTCGAAGATACAGGCTGCACCTGTGACAAACCGCGCTCCGGACGGCCAACAGTTTCTGAGGACGTTGTCATGGAAGTGCATCATACAGTGACTACAGGGCACACAGAAACTGCAAGAGGATTATCGCGCTTGTTGGATATTCCGAACACAACGGTCCGCAAGCTCTTGCGCTCAGTACTTCACATGTTTCCCTATCGATTTCAGCGCGTCCAGATGTTGCAGCCGGGTGACCCACAACAACGTCTGGACTTCGCAAATGAATTTTTATTACGATATGATGCTGATAACGACTGGCCACTTCGCATACTATGGACGGACGAGGCGCATTTCACCTTACATGGCAACATTAACACAAAGAATTGTGTGCACTGGGGAGAGACGAATCCTCACGCTGTGGCACCAGTACCATTATTTGACGCCAAAGTGACTGTGTGGTGCGGCATTACAGCTACATTTGTTCTCGGCCCGTTCTTCTTTGAGGAAACGACCCCAGCGGGTCCTGCAACATGTTCTGTAACAGGCTCTCGGTATGCAGCCATGCTGAAAAATTCTGTACTACCGGAGTTGCGTCGGCGGAATGCACTCAATGACGTTGTTTGGATGCAAGATGGTGCACCTCCACATATAGCGAGGTCAGTTAAAAGGCTCCTAGATCAGCATTTTGGTGATCGCATCATCTCACGCCATTATCCTATTCCGTGGCCTGCGCGATCCCCAGATCTGACGCCTATGGATTTCTGGTTTTGGGGATATCTCAAATCCAGAGTTTACCTGTGCAATCCGCAAACATTGTCGGGCTTGCAGGATTCTATACGGCGTGAGATTAGAAACATTCCTCGCGTCATGTTGCGTTCAGCGGTATTGTCCGTCGTCTCCCGCATGCAATGCGTAATTGCTTGTGATGGCACCCATGTGGAAAATGTTTGATGCCAATAAAGGTTTTCTTTTGTCTGATATGTGTTCTCATCATTCAGCAGTTTCTTGTCTCTGTCGAATGCATTATTGCTCGGTGCGCCTTAAAGAACGGTTTGTATGTCTATAACACGTCGGTTTTTGGACATATCGGTACCGTTTCAACGCTATTTAGGGTTTTCGCATGCGCTGAACATTTTGAGACAGGAAAAAGTAGGCGTTGCCATTCGAAATTTTCGAGTTTCTGTAACTATAACCGTAACCGTGAGCACCACTGTATTGCCATTCACAGAATCTCGAGCGCATACCTTCAAACAACTATATTTAAATTTTCATCTTGATCGGTTAAATAGAACGGGCGCTAGAAGTGCAGATGTTGGCAAAGTTTCTTTATAATCACCCTGTATATTAAACTCCATACAAAATCATTGTCTCAGTAATCTAATAAATGTAATTCTCTAAAATTCAGTTTTTTAAATATGCTATCGAAATACATAAAGTATTCATCTTGTGATAATAACAACAATTAGCTTGAACAATTAATTTTAGCATAAATATTTGATTAATTATTGATATCCTTATTGGTAAATGTATTTCAAAACGAATATTGTGTTTATTTAGTATAATTTCATTAAGTTCAGATTCGAAACGCAATTATAAAACAATTACCTATTACTTTTTTATATGAAGTCCATTACTGGCACAGTGGATGTCCAGTACTGGAATGGTGGAGCCCGTTGCTGGAATTTTAAGTATTTTTATTTATTTCTATTGGTATAATTAAATTTACATTCACAAGTGGAAATGTAACAATGAGATTGGTTTCATATTGTAGATACATTCATATATTGAATTTAAAAAGTGGAATATAATAACGATAACTAGTAATTAAAAAAATATTTTTTAAAGAAATTACTTAAAAGTACCCGTTACTGGAAAGAGTGCCCTATTACAATAATATAATTATAATTATTTTACATTAATCCCTCAGACGTAAATTTCTCTATTAAATATTTAAAATTTCCAAGTACTTCCTTATGTATTAGCCATCGTGTTATTTTCGTAATGCTGCAAAGTTCTATATTAGATATTAATTCCTAATGTTTAATAATAAAACTCATATTTTATGCAAGACCTTTCATATATTATTAATAATAATTTTGATCAAGTCTCTTTAAAATGAAATACATTACGCATAAGAAATAGTACCTGTAAACAAATCTATGGAAATTCACAAAATCTTATATTTATGTTTAAAAATCTATTAAGTCCTAAAACATAATAAAATAAGAATATATCGTTTTACATTATGAATTAAAAATATTACAAATAATTAATTTAAAACAATGTAAATTTGTAACTCTTAAGTATAGACAAATTGAAATTAATTTTAGCATATTTTGTACTTACCAAATCTTAATGCATATCCATCTAAAATTCTTCGCGTGTTCCTTTATCCATTTTTAGCAAATTATTAATGATGTCATATTAGAGGGAATCTTTTCCAGCAAAAAATTTCGGATAACTGACACTTATATGTAACACAGCTACCACGAAATTCCCCAGCTAGAATTCTTCAAAATTTGAAAATAAATGAAACAAAACTTGAATTCATCTTATGCTTACAAGTTACAACAGTTTGAATAAATAATCCTTCCGAATGAAACAACCACTTTTCAAATTTATCTTGACCGCAGACGATAGACGAGTCCATATTATAAATAATGAGCAGCTGCTCAATTTCCTTACCAAAGAATAAATGTTTTCTTCTTCCCTCCCCCCTCCGCCGTTCAATATGTATATGTTGTTTTTCAGGCTTCAAAATAACGCTTTGCAGATGATACAATGAAAAACTTCCGTTTATTTTATTTTATTTTATTTTATGTCAAGTTTGATAAATGCAATTTTTAAATTAAAAAATGTCGAGATTTTTTTCCTTCCAAATATGGGCTAGAATAGCTATAACAATTATATTGAAAATTCTGGAGATAAAATAAAATGAAATAGTATTTTCCTTCTAACAGAAGCAAATTACTTATTTTATACGTTTATGATATTCATAACCTACTTCATCCATAAAGAAACGAAAACAATTTAAATAAAGCCCTAGCATACAAAAAAGAAACTTTGCTTTTCTTAAAATATAGGATTATCTCTATTCGCATTTTGTCTACATTTTAATAGCACTTCACAGTGAACAACACTTCCCTCCACTGTATTATTTTTCTGCCAGTTCCGATGATTACAAGTAATTTATAATTGACAAAATTCTTTGAAGTTATTTTAACACTAATTATTAATTTTTCCTAGAAAATAAAACTTTTATATTTTTTTAATTAAAAAATAAGTTTAAAAAAAATAAAAAAAATTACATTTTCTAGTTTTCATAAATAACTATCTTTCTATGATAATTTACAATTGCATAATTAAAAAGATATATATATATATATTATGCTGATAATTTTATTTTAGTTAGATAAATGAATAACTGAATATAAATTACTTTCCAAGAGGCATAATAAATTACTAAGGCTCTCAAATGCGTAAAGATGACACTATGTATGTTTCTTCTCATTTCCAAAGATTTTTTAAATTCACATTTTTGTCACAGTGTGAATTCCCAACATGTTAGTATTTTGGTCGCAGATGTGACGTGACATGCGTGATTTACAAAGACGTCAAAGTAACGTCACAAAAATTAAAAAAATTGACTAGAAAAGTATTTTTACGATGAATAACATGTTTGAAATAGCTTTGTATGTTTTTTTTATAATTTTTAAAGAAGTCCACATTTTAGTCACAATGTGACCTCACTGAATGGTGGCATTTTGGTCACAGATGTGTCGTGACAACTGTGACTCGCATTGACGTCACAGTGACGTCATTGCGACCATGCATGCTATGAGGGTTACTTCTTTAGAAACTGACGTACAGCCAGGTTCTGGATTGAAACTAATCTCAAAAACTCTATGTCTTGCCGTTTAGTTGTTTTCTTTGGTCGTTCAGAACAGAATTTTGCTTCAAAATTGTCCCCTTTTGACAGAATTCGGTAAATACCAACCCTGCTGCATCCGGTTTTTCTTGCAATGTCCACAACTTTCCATCCACGAGCCTTTAAACGATAGATTTGCAAAATTTCCTTTTTGGAAAACTGCACATTGCGAGGCATCTTTGCAATCAGTCGGAAACAGAAAGACAGATTCGCTTTTATCTCAGGAAACTATTGAGTCACACGTACATGACCTTGGAACATGCAAATTTTGGATATCAGTACTTAAATCAGCTTTTAACACCAGTTGTCTATATATTTTTGGGACAGCCTTTTTTTTTCTTTTTTTTTACATTAAATGTATGATTGTTAAAAGTTGTTTGAGTATTTTATTATTTTTATTTCATGATTATATAGTTGCATTTTTTTTTTGTCTTTCTTACTCATTTAGTTAGCTTTTAACCTTGAACCCGCCAACGTTTCACAAGTGGAACATAAATTTTGTGAGGCTGTATCGTTTTAAGTATTTGTTTAATCTGTTTAAAATTTTAAATCTATCTTTTTTAAAGATATGTTATAACGGATTATAATGTTTTGTTCAATAATTTTTTGTGGCTCCCATCCTGTAGTTTGCTGAAATGCAACAAAAAAAACGTAAATGTTGTAGGTTTTTGCTTTTTATCTATTTTTTCCTTTAGAATTCAAATGCGAGTGCTCTGATGATGGTTATTGTATTGCTAACTTTTTTTTATGAAGTTTTATGTATAAAGTAATGATTTATCTAATTTTGTTTTTGTTTTATGCTCATTTGAATGCCAATGTTCCACATGTAGAACGTTGGCGGTTCAGAGTACAAAATTATCTTATTATTATTATTATTATTATTATTATTAGGATTTTGATCATTTTTATGCAGTTCGGTATAATGCTAGATATGCTAAAATTAGTCTAAATAAGCTAAATAGGGTGCAGCTAGTCCAGATAGGCCCAAATTAGAATAATTGTGCCATAATTGGGGAAAATATGGTTTTACTATGGTAACTAGCTAAATAGGCTGGTACTATGCTACATAGGATAAAATTAGTCTAAATAAGCGGCTAAATAGGGTGCAGCTAGTCTATATAGATCCAAAGTAGAACAACTAGGCAATAATTAGGGTAATTTGGCCATAATTGGTGTAAATTGGGTTTTGCTATGGTAACTAGCTAAATAGGTTGGTACTATGCTTGATAGGGTAAAACTAGTTTAAATAGGCTAAATAGGGTGTAGCTAGTCTAGTAACCAAAATTAGAACAATTGGGCAATAATTAGGGTAATTGGGCCATAATTGGTGTAAATTGGGTTTTGCTATGCTAACTAGCGAAATACGCTGGTACTATGCTGATAGGGTAAAACTAGTCTAAATAGGCTAAATATAGTGCAACTAGCCTAAATAGGATCACATTACCTTGTTTTCTTTGTTTTGATATGCATGTAGTGCTGTTATTGTTTGGAAATAAAAATTCGCCTTAAATTTAAAAATGTTATTCGTACCGTCAACGTTCCACAAGTGAAACATACCTCTAACTCCACTTCTATTTTACATAACATCCCAAAATTTTGCACACAACCTTAGAATTAATCTAAATAATCAGAAATAAAATTTCAAATAAATCTGACAAGTAGTTCATGGTGCGGCGGGTAAAAGGTTAAATTAAAAAAAAATGGTTGTCTATAAACTTTTGGGACGCACTTTAGGTTATTCGAAATTTAACATATTTTAGTACTATCATGGTGCGTATAGAATTCTACCAAAAATTTTTTTTTAATGTTTTCGCCTAATTTAATCGCAGAAAAATGTTACAAATTCAGTGATTAAATTCGATGACTGCCAATTACGCGGTTTAAATATTATATACAAATTTTGTAATTTGAGACAGTGGTGTCAGACTCCTTAAAAATTCCAATTTCTTAAAATATCCTTAGAAATGCCAAGGAGTGTATGCAACTTGGTATTATACAAGTTGCATACTCCATATGCAACTTGGTATTATACAAGTTGCATACTTCAGTGCAAGTTAGATCATTATATATTTGAACACAAATTAAACGAAATTTATATCGAAATTTGATGTACATAACACAAAGTAAATTGTGAAAGATGTATAAAAGATACTGTGGATGCAGACGTATCATTGTGTGCATACGGTGTGCTCATAATTGGGAAAACTCGAGGCTAACGAAAAAGACAGGCTACAGTACATAGCATTAAGTAACATTACGCGTTCGTATCTTTTCGGACCGCTTGAGTCATGTGATGATTTTCATGATATAGCTGCAGGAAAAGCACGAATGCAGGTGTACGAAACGTGTATCACGTGATTCTAGCGGTCCGGAGGGAAACGAACGCAAAACGTAGTGCGGCAGGCTGTCCTTTTCGTTAGCCTCGAGAAGACGGATGTTTAAGTGACTTTGGTAAGGGCCTGATCATTGGTGGTCCTACCAGTGGTTGAGAAATTCTGCTATCAAAGCCGGTGGACGAGAGATGATGGGTTCAAACTCCTGTCACGCCTGTTGGCCTAGTCGTTCGGAGTTTTCCGTGGTTTTCTTCAAACCTTTCTTAGATTGCGTAAATACGGCTTAGGATCACTTAAATAACCACCCACGGAGGGCATTTCCCCTTCGGTCTATATCCCTCGTGCAGATAATCGGCCGTAACAAAAACACCAACACAACCCTATAGTTGGTGGTTGTTTGATTTGGAACGAGTACAACTGAAATGTCAAAGATTATTGTATGCTTATGATCTGATGTTATTAGTATTTTCAAAAAGTGGAAGAATGATTGCAAAGCTACTTGTGGACGCCCACATATTACAAATCGTGGAAGTAGCAAAATAATGTATTTCTGCTGAACACATAGTTTCATTTTTTAATTAAATAATTACAATTAATATTCCCATCCATTAGCTTCATTTACGTACCCAACATATTTGGGTCTCAATATTACATGAAACTATATTCTAATGATATATTGCGTTTTTTAAGCATTTTAAAACTTAATTATTCTGCGTTATAGTTCAAAAAACGATTAATATTAATATACATTGATAATTTATTTCAATTCATTGATTTTAAATCTCAATTGCAGATTCTACTGGTGTATTGTACTTCTGTCTAGTTTAACGGCTCTAACATGTAGTAAAAAGTAAGTATAGCCCCTTCTTAATCTATTGTGTAATTTCATACTTTCTGATGCTGTTGAAATTGTGTAAATTGTTTCATACAGAATTTTGTTGAAGAGTTAGCATTATAAAATTTAAAACTTACCAATATAAACTGTACTTATTCAATCACTGTAGCCAAATTTTAATTTATGCGCTTTTGAAATAAATATGTTACAATTACAGAGAATTTCATTCGTTGAGAACAGTTCTTTAATTTCGGATAAACTGTAGTTGAATACATAGGGCCTAAGAAAAAACATTTTTTTTCTTGCAGTCATCTCATATCTCATTATTTTTTGCTATCCAAATAGTGTATATTTTTATGAGCAATATTTATCAAATTTTTCATGTTTATTGCTAAGAGTACATGAGATTTTATTTTAAAATGTGATGAAATTAAATAAAACATATGGTTTTTTAAGTAAAAAATATAATTCAATTAAAAATTCAGTATCTTCCTCATATTTTAAAAATAAAATCGAAATTGAAAATATCTACCCCATACAGTCAAATGGGATCATTGCTTTGCCCATCGAACAAGGATCGACATTTTGGAAAGCTGCTGAGAGGAGGGGAAAAAAACTACCAAAATTTTGCCAAACGCTTTGAATTACTGGAATCCTACTCCCTGAATTCCCTTCTAAAATGAGAATGAAACTAACTTCTGATACTACGTCTAGTAGCACATAAGTATTACTTGAATAAGCACTATGGTTTTGTCGATGAAATTACATAACTATTATTAAGAATTTTTCAACACATTAATATTAGTTTTTTAAAATTTGTAATTCTCAGTATCAAACGGAATATAATTTTAAAAACATTCAGAATGAGTCACTAGAAAACATAAAAATATTTTAATCCTTCTACAATCCGCTGACCGGGTAGGTTAACTGAGCTAGCTATGAACTCTAACTGATTCTTGCGTCATACAAAAAAAAAAAAAAAAAAAAAAAAGTGTCAAGCTAGAAAAAAGCTAAACAGCGACAATCACGCCAAGTTATCTCCTCTCCCGTTCCCAGGTAGTCTAAAACGGTGGCAACGACTAGATAAAAGGTAACCTGTGTTACGGGATAAGAGTTTTCCATCTAGTAATATCCTTATTCTATGTTTTTGCCATATTTTTTTCCATGGAAGTATGAACCTATAACTGTAAAGATAACGTCAATGCCGTAACATAGGCCGCTTTCTACCTGAAAGTTGCCACTATGTTTGAGCCTGTGGAGGATCAATCCCAGAATTCAGAGCAGGAAAGGGGGATAGTATGGTGTGTTTGGCACTGTTTGGCTCCTTTCTCGGTTTGCAACTAAATATTACAACTAGTTATTACAATTTAAATCTTAATTGAGGGGCCCTCTGCAATAACAAGGCAAGTGAAAAATGGAGTTTTCAGCTACAAAGTTTTAAATTTATTTTAACATTTTTATTTAGAATATAATTTATTGCATATATTCCTATTAAGAAGAGTTTTCTAGCATCTTTTCTTTGCTTATGATCATAAAATTAATATTTTCTTATATGCTGAATAATACAGGGTTATTCTAAATGCTGGGCCCATTTTCAAAAAATTGTATTTATTAAAGTACAAATCCAAAAGGAACAATCTTTATACCAATGAAAAGAGGAAGTTTCAAAGTTTTTTTAAGACATTATAAATGTTCAATGTGTCCACCGTTTGCTGCACGGCAAACATCTACGCAATGGACTTTACCCATATCACGTCATACGTGGATAAAGAGAAGAAAAACACAAATAGGCGTGAAGAACATTTTAACACAGCTTCCCCTTCGTCCAATAAACAGTCTTTTTCCGAAGGAAATTACCCTCAAAGGTGGGGGTGTTGCCATTCGGGGGTAAGGTCCATAGCCAAACTCGTCCCACACACGAGAAAGCAAATGTGACTACTTCTTCTGGGGTTATGCTAAGGAAGCTGTATACGTCCCGCCGCTACCAACAACTCTGAACGATCTGCGGAACCGTATCACTGCTGCCGTGCACTCAGTAACAGCAGATATGCTTTCTCGTGTGTTGGACGAGTTTGCCTATCGCGTAGATGTTTACCGTGCAGCACACGGTGAACACATTGAACATTTATAATGTCTTAAAAAAACTTTGAAACTTCCTCTTTTCATTGGTATAAAGATTGTTCATTTTGGATTTGTACTTTAATAAATACAATTTTTTGAAAATGGGTCCATCATTTAGAATAACCCTGCATATTACCTAAATCTGAAAATTGAGAATCAAGGTTACTCCACTTGCCTCGTTATTGCAGAGGGCCCCTCAATTATTACAACTAAATTTTGATTTATTATCAGCAATGTGACTATGGATTTGATTCAATATTTTTAATAGATTGATATAATATTCTGAATTTTTTACATACTCCTTGCAACAAAATTTGGATTCAAGTTAAATTTTATATTAAATATATTTATATTCTCTATTTCAGGACGTATCTAGCTGATTATATAAAATTTAATACCGTTATTTTATATATTTTTTGTACCATAACAGAGTACTACAAAATATGATCAACATAATATTAATTTTAGATCCACAGATATTTATATTAAAAAAATAAGAAATATTAATGTAAAAAGTCCTTAAAAAATGTACCGTAATTTCCGGCATATAATTCGCGGATCAATCATATTTCGAGCCAGAAATTTTATTTTGTAATAAAAATGTAACTTACTAGATTGTTGTAAATATTTCACTTCAATTATTAAATAAATTTTCTGGGTCTAAAAATGATTGTTTGATCCGCAGATTATACGCCAGAAATTATGGTAAATTACTTGTGCAAAGACCACATTATTAGCAGAAAATCAAAAGTTTTTTTTTTAATGATGATTTACAAGGGTTTAAAATATGTACTATTTTTATGATTAACGTATTATATTTAAAATGATTTACATATTATATTTCAATTAACATTTAAAAAAATTAATAAATGTAACACAAAAATAATTAAAAATATATTAAACACGTTATTAATTTCATATATCCATACAATATTTTTAAAAAATTAAAAAAAAAACATACAGAAAATAATAAAATAAACACTTATTTATGAAACATAATTCCAGGTTCTTTCCTATGCCTTGAACTGTGACAGAAAATGAAACTGCAGGACATTATTTACTTAATATTAAATAATATAAATAAGAAAACTTGAAGGCTGAACGGATTAAAGACACATGTGGAGCTCGTGCTTAAAAAGAGGCTGCTTACAGAACTAACCGTGATTGAAAAAAACATCGAACAAGGTAAAAAACGCTAAAACTAGCCAAACACTTTAGGTTTACTAGAATACCAATCCCAGAATTCCCGGCCGAAATGAGAACGAAACTTACTTCTTATGCTACTTCCAGTAGGTTCCTTGTTCGATGTTTTTTCCTTCCGAATTCTGAACGCTTTATTCAATATAACAGAATGGGAATTTAGCCCTCCATTCTACTTTGTACCTCAGTGATACATACATCCATGGCATGAATAAAGAGTAGTAGGAAACTCAATTATAATAATGTTAAGATATGATCGCGACTTCGAACAAATATGACTGCCAGCAAGGCAACACTAGATACCGGGCTTGCTCATTCACTCTCAAAACGTCACAAATGGTGGCTGACCGCGACCAGCGATTGGTCCAAAGAAACGCGCCCAACGTTTTGTGCCAATCGCTGTATGTCTTTCCTCCTAGTCAGCCACCTTTTGTGACGTCATCATAATGAATGAGCAAGCCCGGTATGTAGTGTAGCCCTGCTGCCAGCGTAGAACCATGCTAAGGAAGCGCTACCAACTGAAGCTTCTATACATATGTAGTAGCTCCTACCTAACAAACAAAAACGAAAACCGTCACCAACAAAGTTTCATGTTGTGATATATATGAAGAAGCATACGAACCAATATGGGCGCTTTCAGTCGTGGCGTCAGTCTTGACATTTTGCTTGGAAACTGACCCCAAACAAACGGTTGCTATGTTGTATTTTGTATTATGTTTGTATACTATAGATATATCTTATAGCTATATCTCATGGCAAAGTAATGTAATACATTATATGCAGTGGTAACATTTTCTACGAATTCTATTTAATAAGAAATGAAACATAGCAACCGGTTGTTTGAAGTCAGTATCCAACCAAAACCGGACGTTACGCTGAAACTGACGTTACGTTGAAAGTGTCTATAACTGTGCTACATATATGTAGCAAGGTTTTCCCTATATAGGCGTTACCTATTTCAAATAGTATCCTAGGCCGATTTTCTTCTTCCAAAGCCTATTTCGTGAAGGTCCTACTACTCTATGTGTTCATGATCCACGGTAAAATCCCACTCCATATGTTTCAATCTGCTTTTAATGTGCCTCGATATGGGAGTGGCGACATATGCACAGGGCGCATGCTTAGACTGTGCTTAGCTTACACAAACGTTTGCATCCAAACTATGACAAATCTACATTCCTAATTTGGTGATACGCCCCTCTCGCCTGGACGAGTTCGATTATGCGAGTGAAATAAGTTAGAGGGCATTAGTTTGGCGTTAATGGCAGGTTCGTCAAGATGCTTGGAGATTCACTTTTGTCCAGAATCGTCTGAACCAATCAAATTTTACATCTGGTATGTCGCCACCCTTATATCGAGACACCCTACGATAGCCGATCGTAAACAGAGCCTACGTCGCAGTAACCTTTTTTTGAAGCTATCATCTCCCTTTCCACCATCATGTGATGATGGGAAGTTAATGCGCCAAACCAACACCCCCTAGACAAGAAAGCCGTGACACGCGTCAAGAAAACGTCATACCAAGCAGGCAAAACAAATACAAAAATTCGAATAACTTGCATGTTTCGATTTCATTGGCTCATAGAATTTATAATTATTGTTTACGATTAATAATTCCTCGAGTCATCGAAATCGAAACATGCAAGTTGTTCGAATTTTTTTCTTTGTTTTGCCTGCTTGGTATGACGTTTTCGTGACGCGTGTCACGGCTTTCTTATCTAGGGGGTGTTGGCCAAACCAGTTTTTTCCACCTTCCTGCCGAAAAGGAAAGGGCAGCTGACGTCGTAGACGCTTTCTCAAGGCTAACGAAAAAGAAAGACTACCGCGGAGCTTTACGTGTACCTTTTTTACAGACCGCGGGAGTCACGTGATGCTCGAAAGCACCAATGCAGGTGTACGAAAAGAGCATCACGTCACTTTAGCGGTCTGTATAAAAAGATAAGCGGAATGCACCGCGGTAGCCTGTCTTTTTCGTTAGTCTCGCGCTTTCTCTCATGACATCAGTGATAACTTTGTTTGTTTGTTTGTTTGTTTTGTTGTTCGTTTATTGAGAACATACATCTGACTTGTGTGCTTGACATCAAGTGCCCGCTTATAAGCAAGGCAACACTAGATACCGGGCTTGCTCATTCACTCTCAAAACGTCACAAATGGTGGCTGACCGCGACCAGCGATTGGTCCAAAGCAACGCGCCCATCGTTTTGTGCCAATCGCTGTATGTCTTTCCTCCTAGTCAGCCACCTTTTGTGACGTCATCATAATGAATGAGCAAGCCCGGTATGTAGTGTAGCCCTGTTATAAGTCATCGTCAATATACAGGGACGAGATAGCCACAAGGAAATTTACAACACCAGAGAGTTACATCCGCGAGCTCCACAAAGTGTGTGCAACGGAGCTGGCGGGAGTCGAACCCGCCGACCTGACTCCTACGCTCTCAAGCGATTAGCGGAATGGTGTCTTAACCACTCGGCCACGGAGGCCCTATCATGAGGCTAACGAAAAAGACAGGCTACCCCGGTGCATTCCACTTATCTGTTTTTACAGACCGCTAGCCTGACGTGTTGATCGCTTTGTACACCTGCATTGGTGGATTCGAGTATCACGTGACTCCCGCGGTCTGTAAGAAAGATACGCGTAAAGTACCGCGGTAGCCTTTCTTTTTCGTTAGCCTCGCCCTATCAGTGATGACGTTATGGTTAGAAACTGACTCCAAACAAACGGTTGCTATGACGTATTATTATTTTCTATTTTGTTTGTATATATATTATTGCTATATCTCACAGCTAAGTATTATAATGCGTTATACGCAGTGGTAACATTTTCTAAAATTTATATTTAATAAGAAATGAATCATAGCAACCGTTTTTATGAAGCCGGTTTCCAACCAAAACGTCATGGCTGACGTCAAATTGAAAGCATCCGAGGCTAACGAAAAAGACAGGCTACCGCGGTGTATTCCACTTATCTTTTTTTACAGACCACTAGAGTGACGTGATGCTCTTTTCGTACATCTGCATTGGTGCATTCAAGCATCACGTGACTCCGGCGGTCTGTAAAAAAGATACGCGTAAAACACACGGTAGCCTTTATTTTTCGTTAGCCTCGGAAAGCATCTATTGTTCGTTAAATTACTGTTGCATCAACACCACCTGTACAGGGTGAATCTAAACTCTTGGGCAAAACTGTAAGAGGTGATAGTACACACCAAGACAAACAATATTAAATAGGAAACTAAGGGTCCGAAACGTCTTCGAAGGAGATAGGCGCCATTAAAGTTTAGGGTCCACAATTTTAAATGATTATAAAAAACGGAAAAATTGGTAACGATTCGTTTGCGGTTTTCTCTAAAACTATTCTTTATGTCAGTATTTTCTTGAAAATAAATTTTAAAGATAAAGTTCAAAAAACGACGATAGAAGATGCTTTAGACTTTGGAGTAACGAACAATTATTTTTTACCGTTATGTTTTGTATCTCATTAAATGCTTTCAAAGGCTTAGACTTAAACTTAAAATTTGAGCCCGAAATCTGAATCGTTGGGAGTGGTTAAGTAGCGCAAACTGAACTATGTTCAGGAGTTGAAATTTGTACCCCCCTCCCCGTGAACACAGTTCAGTTATTACCGATCTTGGTGTCGTAGACTAGGCAGGAACTACTTTCCCCTACACGTAAAATAAACGATAGAAGGATGACAAAATTAAATAAAAAAAATTATTCATAACAGACATGAGCAATTTCTCCGTGCAAAATAAAAAGAAAGAATTTGATGTATGCACGTAGTGCGCAATAGGAATGAAGGTTTACACTTAGAAAATGGTACACGCATAATGTTCGAGCGGAATCACAAAAACTGCTCGAAAGAGTGCCCACCAGCAACGATGCAGGCCTCACACCGCTTGCGGAGGGAGTTGCGAACATTAGCGAATACTCCGGGCATCACCCGGATATCGCCTGCTGCGATGGCAATGCTCGCAACCAAGTCCTCGTCGAAGTCGGCGGATCTTGCGTAAACAAGATTCTTCATATGGCTCCAGAGGAAGAAGTCCAGGCAGGAGAGGTCAGGCGAGCGTGCCGGCAAATTTATTGGACCATCCCGTCCAATCCATTGCCCTGGATATGCTGTATCCAATGCATTTCGCACATCCGCGCTGAAATGTGCAGGCGCTCTGTCATGTTGGAACCACATACCAGACTTTATGTTGGCTGGAACACTGTGAAGTAGAACTAAAGCATCTCTTGTAGGAATACCAGATACGTACCGCCGTCCAGGCGCCTTGGCAGAAGATATGACCCGATCAAATGATAGTGGATAATTCAGGCCCACAACTTGACGCTGAAACGCCGTTGATATGAATGAGGACGGGTGGTGTGTGGGTTCATGTACGCCCAGTTGTGTGCATTGCGCGCATTGAAAATGCCTTCCCGACTGAAACTGCATTCATCGGTGAATAGCACGTGTGCGGTAAAGTCTGGTTGCGCATCCATCTGTTGGAGGAACCATCGTGAATATCGACACGTGGCTGATGGTCGGTTGCTTTCAAGGCGTGCACGCGCTGTGCATGTTAGGGCCGAAGGCCTTCGGCTCCTAACACTCGCCAAATCGTCATCTGGCCCACATTTGCGGCGGTGGTAGAGTTGCAATAAACCTGTTTCTTCCCAGGTTTATTTCCGATAGACCCAGTTTATTCCCAGGTTTATTGCTAAAAGACCTCGTTTATTCCCAAAAACCAAGTTTGTTCCCAAAACCCGGTTTATTCCCATGTTTCAACCGGGTTTTTTCTAGCATTTGCAACTCATAGGTTACTCTCCTTATACTGCAGTATAAGGAAAGAAAGGGCGAAAGGTCGATCCATAAGTACGTCATTCAATCCAGTGTTACCAATCCTGAGGCATTATCTGTAGGTAGTGGATAGCAAGAAAAACCTGCCCGTTCTTTATGACTCCTATTGTACACATAAGATGGGACGATTTGATTGGTCTACGTTAAACAGGTCTATGACATGATTGGCCTACGTCGTCATGACGATTCTTGGAACAATCGCTAATTTTGTGGTAGATTGGTTGATGGAAGTGTTTGTTTGTAAATTTCCTTTCCTTATTGCGAGGACACCCTTTTGACGATGAAAGCGGGATCATGTTGGATATCAACTCCCTCCCGGAGGAACAATGGAATCCTTCCTCTAGTTAGCATTTAGCTCTGTTCAACGACGATCAGGTCGCGCGCGCGCGAAGAAGATGTCCTTATGGAGTTGGCCTTATCGTAGCAAAGAATTTTGTAATAATTTAATCATTTCATGCTTTTATGGTTCAGAACAGGTAAAAACAACGACTACATATCCTTATCTTTCCAAAGCAATGCCTCTCGTAATAGGAATGCATGCCTATATTTACTCAGACAATAAAACGTCATACGGAGTGGATCATCTTTACACGGCGATTGTTACAAAGCGTCGATGAATCGTTTTGGGCCAATGGCCGTGTAAAAATTATCCACCCCGTGTGACGTTTTTAAAGTCATGAACAGGCCGTTTATAACGTAGGTCACGTTATAATCCACAAAATTTTCGCCCGCGCTGCGTTCACTCGACCCAGAAAAAAAATTCTGTGGATGATGTGATTTGATCACGTGATTGGACTTTTTGTGTTTATGTTTTATTTTGTTTGGTAGGTTGATTGATACAGCTGTAGCAGCTTGATCGGATATCTAAAACTTTTTAACAATCTGAAATGATTTTTTTAAACCTTCATTTTTTCTAATGATCCAACATAAAAGTATTAGAATACCGGAGTATGATGTATATATATACATCACTTATGTATATAACTGCTGTCAACTTATATGTCACTAAAAACTAGTATAATAGTTTTTTAGTGACATATAAGTTGACAGCAATTATATAAGTATATGTATTGTACAAAACAATGCATATAATAAAATAAAATTTAATTTTCTATAACCAATACATCTTTAACTAAAAAGGAAAGACTTTCGGGTCACCGATTTGCCTAAAACATAGTGTTGGTTTGAATAAAGACAGAAAATAGCCCTGAGAGTGGAAACTCTCAAAGGAAAAAAAATTACAAATGGACCCTATTCCTATTGGAAAACCCCAATTTATAATCACCCAATTTAAGAAAGAAATATGTTACATCAGTGATCTTCAACCGAGAATCGTAACAGGAGGTGTGTCTTGCATCATCCTAAAGCGCATCGGCTGACAACATGACTGTTTTTTCTCCCCCTGTAATAACCAGAGACAATTGCATCATTCAAAAACTGAACTTTTCTTTCTCTTCTAAAAGGACTAATAAACTCACTTTTAATCTCTCTCTTGATCTGAACGGATCAAAAATGTAAAAACTAAATATTTACGAGGAGCAAAAATCTTAATCTCCTCAATTCTTGTAAGATAAATCTACTGCTTATTAAAAGTAATATTTAAACAGTTAATAAGTTTAGTTCAATAAGAAACCATGCATTTTGTTTATAAAACATTTGCTAATTATAATTTTATCTTAAGATAATGTAGGAAATATCAAAGAAATATTTTAGTGCATTTTCGTTATGGATACACCCAGGATTTACGCTATTGGATTAAACTGTTCGATGTGCCTGACCCTGCTCTTACGCCGAAATAGGTATGCTGAAAAACTTTCCTTACCATTTGTTCTCTCCAGTATTAAAAGATTAGTGCGCGCTACTGAGTTTCCTGATGATATTTAGTTTAATGCTTTGTATCTCGCAAATTCGCAACAATATGATTATGAGACTGATATGAAATCTTTTAAAACAAAGCAGACAGGCAATAAATAAATACATAAATAAAATAAATAAAAATAAAAACATCGAGATTTGAAAATGGCTTCGTTTAGCAATAGCCAATTAATTGAGAAATTAAATTCTCAAAATTATTCGAATTGGCGCTTTAAAATAGAAATGATGCTCATAAAAGAGGAATTGCTAGAAGTTACAACAGAAAATCCCCCAGAACAACCCAATGCTGATTGGATTAAAAAAGATAAAAAGGCCAGAGCCTTAATAAACCTCAGCATTGAAGATGATCAAATAGTGCACGTCAAGCACTTAAATAGCGCAAGGGAGACGTGGACCGCGCTTAAAGAAATTCATGAGAGATCAAACCTCTCCAGTAAATTGTTCTTATTAAGAAAGCTATATAGCACTAAACTAAACGAAAATGGGAATATGATAGTCCATATAACTAACATTTTAGAACTAGTGGATAAACTATCAGCCATCGGGGAAAACATAAGTGATTCCCATATTTCAGCACTATTATTGTGCTCATTGCCCCACTCATATGACACTTTAATCACCGCCCTTGAGGCAAGACCCGAACAAGAATTAACCCCCGCTTTCATTAGAAGCAAGTTGACCGACGAATATACCCGTAGAATAGAGAATGTAGAAAATTCATAAAATACCTCGAAAGCATTTAAAACTCAAAAAAGATACGGAAATGAAGATAATAAAAAAGACACAAAGTTTTGTTCGCATTGCCGAATGAGAAACCATTCAAATTCCCAATGTTGGTTCCAAAAGGGAAAAAATACCAACAGATACAGACAAAACAATAAAAGTTATAAAAATAAAAATCATTCTACTTCACTATGCTTTGCGAAAAATAAAGAAAACTTAAAATTTCACAATCACGAAACTCATAAAAGTGAAATACATGAAGAGATTAAAACAGAAAATATAGCATTTCTAGTAGAAAATACAGAAAAACATACATGGGTCGTCGAAAGTGGCAGTTCCACACACGTAACAAATTCTAAAGATATGTTAACGAATTTTAAAGAAATAGCAGAAACTCAAATAACTGTAGCAAATGGAAGTAAGTTAGAATCTTACGGTTCCGGTGAAGTAATTATAGAAAATGGTAAAAGTAACGGCCAGATTATACTGAAAGAGGTACTATATGTCTCTGAAATAGAATCTAACCTTTTATCCGTAAGTAAAGCACAAGAATGGTTGTAAAGTTATTTTCGAGAAAAATCATTGCTACATAAGTTATAAAAATAAAACAATCCTTGAAGGCATATTAAAAAATAATTTATATGAAATACAACTTGTGTACAACAAAACCACCAATTGCGCGAATCTTACACACACATGTAAAAACTCCAATTGCATAGAAACGTGGCATAGAAGGATGGGTCACCGAAATTACCAAACAATTAAAACAATTACGTCCAAACAATTAGTGAACGGAATTAAACTAGACAACTGTAAACACGAAAGTATTTGTGAAGTATGCATAGAAGCAAAAACCAGCGAGACCCCATATCCAAAATCGGCCGAATACAGAGCGAAGAGAAAATTGGAATTAATACACTCCGACGTTTGTGGTCCGATTCAGACACCTACAATAGGCGGAAAAACCTATTTCGTAACATTCATAGACGATTATTCAAGATTCTGTATAATATATTTAATGTCTAAAAAGAGCGAAGTGTTTGAAAAATTAAAAGACTATGCCGCGACAGTACACAATAAATTTGGAAGAATGCCGAACGCAATCAGATCCGATAACGGAGGTGAGTATACAAGCTCAGAAATGGAACAATATCTTAAAAATAATGGAATTGAACACCAATTAACAGTTCCACAATCACCGAGCCAGAATGGTGTAGCGGAGCGTAAGAACAGATCTCTGTTAGACATGACAAGAAGCATGCTATTGGAAGCGAATTTACCTCATGAGCTATGGGGAGAGGCTATAAGCACTGCTAACCATCTACAAAACCGGCTTCCAACTAAACCAAATGATAAAACTCCATACGAGCTTTGGTTGAATCGAAAACCAAACCTACACTATTTAAAATTCTTTGGCTGTATAGCTTACGCTTACGTACACAAGACAAAACGCGGAAAATTAGACAGCAGAGCTGAACAAGGAACTTTCGTTGGTTACGACAACCGCTCTAAAGCGTACAGACTTTATATGAAAGACGGAAGAGTAATACTTTCCCGATCGGTCAAATTCGTCGAAAACAAGTTCTTAAATGCTAAAAATGATGTAAATTTAAATTCAAACGAAATTATATTAAGCAAAAATGAACAACCAAAAACCAGCGATACAAGTAACATAGAAATAAGCATCGCACCCACTCCTTGTGAACCAACCGCGTCCCAACAACAACAACAACAAACACTCGAACCCCGTAGATCACAAAGAACAAACAGAGGTGTGCCACCTGATAGATTTGCATACACCGTAAAATATGAACCGATCAACGAACCTAAAAGTTGGAAAGAAATGTTAGAAATAGAAAATCCGGAAGAAAAGAAAAACTGGCTAATCGCTACACAGGACAAAATAAATTCCCTAAAAGAAAATAAAACTTGGATACTAGTAGATCCACCGCAAGGAAAAAGAGTAATTGGTTCCAAATGGACTTATAAAGCTAAATACGACGAAACGGGAAAAATAAAACGGTATGAAGCCAGATTGGTAGCAAAAGGATTTTTACAAAAGTACGGAGAAAATTATGACGAAACCTTTACCCCAGTTGTGACACACACTACGATCAGAGCATTCCTAACCGCAGCAGCGTATCATAAGTTAGAAGTAAGATATTTAGATATAAAGACAGCTTTCTTACGGCGATCTAGAAGAAGAGATTTATATGGCTCAACCAGAAGGTTACGTTGTTTATAACGAACGCAATAAAGTGTGCAAATTGACAAAAGCCATCTATGGGCTTAAACAGGCAGCAAGAGCCTGGCACACAAAAATAAGCAAAACACTAAAAGAGTTAAACTTTACACAAAGTACTGCAGATAATTGTTTATTCACCCTCGGAGTAGAGGAAAACACAGTTTACATAATTGTGTATGTGGATGACATTCTCATAGCTGGAAAAGAGAAACAAATCGAAGAAATAATTCTAAGCCTAAAATCACAATATACATTAAATGATTTAGGACAGGTAAACAATTATTTAGGAATTAAAATCGACAAAATCGAAAACGGATTTATTCTGAACCAAAAATCTAAAATTGAAGAAATTGCGAGAAAATTTAAACTTGAAGAATCCAAACCCTATAGTACACCAATGGATACAGGGTACTTACGTCTTGAAAACGACGACAAACAAATGCCCAACAATACACAATATAGAAAGGCCATTGGAGGGTTACTTTACATAGCAACCATAACAAGACCCGACATTACCACAGCCCCTAATATATTAAGCAGGAAATGTGAAAGTCCCACCGAAAGGGATTGGAAGGCTGTAAAACGAATAATAAGATACTTGAACTCAACAAAAGATTTAAACTTAATTTTAAGCACCGAATCAGATCCAATCTTCGAAGCATACTCTGATGCTGACTGGGCGGGCGACGTTAAAACGAGAAAATCAACTAGCGGCAACATTTTCCTACTGGGGAAAAATCCTATTCAGTGGAATTCAAAAAGATAGACTTGCATAGCCCAATCGTCTGCGGAAGCGGAGTATATTTCTGCCGCAAATGCTACTCAAGAAATAGTATGGATCATTAAACTTCTTGAAGACTTAAATTTACCACAAAAACTCCCGATCAAACTACATGAGGACAATACATCTTGCATCAAAATGATAGAATCCGAAAAACATACAAGTAGAAGCAATCATATCGACATAAAGTATCATGTAATAAAACATCTGAAAGAATCAGGAACTATAGAACTAATCTATTGCCCAAGTAAAGAGATGATAGCAGATATCTTAACCAAGCCCGCGCCTAAACCTGATTTTCTGCGGAACAGACTGAAACTAAAACTCCAGAATTTTCCACCATTGGGCGATTAAGCGGGAATATTGGAAAACCCCAATAAATAATCACCCAATTTAAGAAAGAAATATGTTACATCAGTGATCTTCAACCGAGAATCGTAACAGGAGGTGTGTCTTGCATCATCCTAAAGCGCATCGGCTGACAACATGACTGTTTTACTTCCCCTGTAATAACCAGAGACAATTGCATCATTCAAAAACTGAACTTTTCTTTCTCTTCTAAAAGGACTAATAAACTCATTTTTAATCTCTCTCTTGATCTGAACGGATCAAAAATGTAAAAACAAAATATTTACGAGGAGCAAAAATGTTAATATCCTCAATTCTTGTAAGATAAATCTAATGCTTATTAAAAGTAATATTTAACCAGTTAATAAGTTTAGTTCAATAAGAAACCATGCATTTTGTTTATAAAACATTTGCTAATTATAATTTTATCTTAAGATAATGTAGGAAATATCAAAGAAATATTTTAGTGCAGTTTCGTTATGGATACACCCAGGATTTACGCTATTGGATTAAACTGTTCGATGTGCCTGACCCTGCTCTTACGCCGAAATAGGTAAGCTGAAAAACTTTCCTTACCATTTGTTCTCTCCAGTATTAAAAGATTAGTGCGCGCTACTGAGTTTCCTGATGATATTTAGTTTAATGCTTTGTATCTCGCAAATTCGAAACAATTCCAACTGACGTCAGAGTCACGTGCTTTGCCGAAATTGTAGTCCTTAATTATGCAACGACTCGTTTGTAACTCAAGCCTGCATGTCATAGAGTAGCAACGGATCAGAATTTCGTGATGTTGAGTCACGTGCATTGGGGAAACATTTCGGAAATCGTAGCCTCGAAACCAAACGGAGAATAGGGTCCATATTGTTATGTACTTTACAGTCGTTTCGGTTGCACTACACAGATGAGCCTGGACGGTATGGATACAAAGTGCATTCTCGCCTTTTATTTCAGATTTTTTTCAATTTTTTTTAATTTAAAAATGGGCTATCAGTTCGCTTTATATTTTTTGAGAAATACAGTACTGTTAATAAATCAAGATTGTGATATCAACATGTTATGAGATTTATTTATTGTAATAGTAAAATGAAATGTTTATTAAAATTTGATAAATAAAAAAAAAGATTTTAAACATTTAATTAAAATATCTTTTTCGATAACAACATGGCTGAAACATAAATATAATTAGCAAAATTTCTAAAAATATATTTTACTTGAAATCAATTTTTTATGTAAATTGCATTATTTATTATATTTTAATAAACATAACACAACATGGGGAAACATATGCCATTTAAAAATCGAATTCATGATAGTATATGCAAAATACTTACTTATACGTTCAGCAGAAATTTTATAAATATTCTAACTATATTTTATTCATTACACAACTAGACGGTAAACCACATGTATTTTACCTCTTTAGAAAAATATGTACTGATATTTTTAGTTTAAAGAGTGTATATCTTTTACATTTTATTTTTATAATACTTTTCACATTGATTTTTACATTGTAAAATATTATTTTCATTTTATTTTTTCGTTACTTATTTTTCATTTTCTAAAAAAAAAAAAAAAAAAAAAAAAAGTAATGTTTAAATATTAAAAGGACTGTAATGTAAAATTTTAATCGTGAAATAGCTCAATTTTTCGTATTTAAATAAGCATTTTAGTCATAGATATACATCTATAATTGTTATTAATATCAAAATTTACTTTCATGAAATATATTCCATTTATCATGAAAAATGCAAAGCAACCGATAAAATTTTTTTAAATAAAAACTTTGAATAAATCAACCAGAAAGGCAAGAAAATCGCACCCTCCAGAGTAAATGTCAATCCTACACTTCTAGATTTCAACAAAATATCATTAAAATTGGGACTTAAAACAGCATGTTTAGAAACAAACAGTTCCATCAACCAATCTACCATTACATTTTTGTTGTAGCTATCATTTCAGTAATCGTTATGACGACGCAGGCCAATAATATCATAGACCAGTTTAACGTAGACCAATGAAATCTCCCCATTGCTGCCTTTTCCTTTTAGGGCAGTTGCAATTGGCGTCATGTTGGAGGTCACACACTACAAATAGGCAATTTTGATTTGTGGAAGTACCCTGACCTCCAGGTGAAGTACAATGGTGATCAGCTGATTGCACTGATCGAAGCCAATGCGAAAGTGACAATGTAATAATTATTTATTACAAACGCAATTGGGAATTCAAGCACTCGAATACGCCATCTGGTGGATAAAAGATATAACTGCTCCCTTTTTTATGCACAATTTCAGATTTCATGTGCAATTTATGTTTTGTGTTTATATGTCAAAGTAAAAATTATCCGAATTTGAATATCTAACACTTTTAAACGCGTTTACAATAAATAATGGTTTCAATGGCACTTTAGCATTAGTTAAAGGGCCAATTTTACTGTACCGACGGCTGCAATCAGCGCCTCTATAGGCCGTTTTAAGTCCCAATTGAAAGCGTTAGATATTCAAATTCGGATAATTTTTACCTTGTCATATAGACACAAAACACCAACATCACATGAAATCTGAAATTTAAATTCACAGTAAAACACACTCCATATCACTGCTTCGCCCGCGCGTCGTTCGTGAACAGAGCTTTTCTTCTCCAACAGCTTTCTGCCAACAGCCAGTCAACCAACCCCATGAAAAGCTTTGTTTATTTGCATTTCATTCCATTCAACATGGTAGTGTAGGTTTCTGCGGTTGGATGGTGAGAGGTTGGCTTCTCTCTCGTGCTGAATTTACAGTTCACGTGGGGGGCGGTTCCGTATTCTAGCTGCCGGCTGTCGTGGTTTGTTTGTGTTCAGGTGATAGAAGTTTTATCTGTTTTTTGTGCGTTTTGGGCTGCTTTTGAAAGTAAGTGGTTTATATTTATTTTTCTCTGGAGATTTGCTGTATCACCAGTGCTTTTCTGTGTGGATTGTTTTCTTTTATTTTCGTAGTAAGTAGTTATCAGTTTGAACTTTAGTGTCGTGTGAGTAATGTCGGGATGGCCGTCGGCATCCAAGATGGCTAATTCGACAGTTAATGTGGTCAATGATGAAACATCTTTACAACCACCAGTTAGTAGTGTCGAAATGGTAGAGGTTTCTGAAAATTTGTTACAATGTGATATGAATAATGTAAACATAGCTCGCGCTACAGTGTCTACGGACAGATTGCTTCAAATTGCGGCATCTAATGGTGGTAAGGACTTTAACATCTTTTTACACAGCTCGGTGTCGAAAACAATCCCCCAACGAGACCCGAGAGCGGTCCAGGCAGAAATCAAGTCAAAAGTTCCGTCTGCAGCGGACATTGCCAATATTAGATATACGAGATTGGGTGATATTATTGTCAGTACAAAAAAGGTGGATTGTGCGATTGATTTCGTTAATTTGTCTGAATTTTTGGGAGTTACTATATCAAAGAGAGTAGTGTGGGAAAACATTACTAATCGTTTCCTGCTTTTCAATATACCCGTTGACATCCCGTTACCAGAGTTGGGTAATGAACTCGCGGAAAATAACAATTTGAACATTTTGGAACTTCGGAGATTCATCCGAAAGGACTCTCAAAGTGCGGTGTCTCCGGTTCTGGTGACCAGCTTGGGGACATTAATTCCAGCTGAAGTCAAGTTATGGTATTCACTACAGAGAGTCACGCAATTCATTGATCGACCCCGGCAATGCATTAAATGCTTCAAATTTTCTCACCCGTCAGGCAAATGCCCAGCACAGCAGTGTTGTGTCACATGTAGCCTTGTACACTCGGGGCCATGTACCACCCCAGTTAAATGTGCGAACTGCAATGGGGATCACAGAGCGGACTTTCGTCAGTGCCCCTCGCGGCTCCAGGAAGCCGAATTCCTTCGATTCAAAAGTCGCAATTTTCTTTCCTTCACAGATGCCAGAAGAAAATTCTTTAGTCAAAAACCCGAGGCGAAGTCATTCGCTCAGACAACCAGCACTAGAAGTTTTGAATTCGGGGACTTTCAGAAATTGTTGGAAGTCCGAACGAATCATTTGCTCAAAATCATCGTTGACGTGATTTCAAATCAGTCTGCTAATTTAACGAAGCAACTGGATGCCTTTAGTGCAAGCATTATAAATACTTTGGCTAAAATATGCGACTCTTCCCCGGAGCGCAAACGCCCGCATAAACCTGACAAGACTTAAAAAAAAAAAAAAAAAAAAAAAAAAAAAAAAAAAAGTGTGTTTGTGTGTGTCGTCTCACTATTGATTACGTTTTTTTTTGTTTGCCTTCTGTACTGCCGGGGCAGTTTGGCACTGTGTGTGTCTTGTGGTTATGTTTTGCTGTTCACCCCCCCTTTTTTTTCTCAGCTTGTCTTAATGGGTATCTCAGTTCTCCAATGGAATTGCCGTAGTATCTTAAACAAACTCCCCTGGCTGCATACCCCCCTTTTCGCCGCTGCGGACATCTTGGCTCTACAAGAAACATTTCTAACTGCTGAAAAGTCCCTGACCATCCCCGGAAAAGTGATCTATCGGTTGGACAGATTGGGTCGCCCTGGTGGCGGACTCCTCATTGCAATTACAGACGCTTGGTCCTCCCTTCAGTTAAACTTTGACGCTTTCAACCTCTCTAATGAGATTTTGGGGGTTCGCATATTTCTTGGTTCACATCATTTGAATATAATTAACCTTTACTCGTCTTCGGGTCTGGTGGTAGATGATATTATGAATGTGACAAACAGCCTGCCAGGTAATACTCTCATTCTCGGAGACTTTAATCTTCATCATCATCTGTGGGGCGCCCCGGTGTCCTCGCGTGCTGGCGAATTGTTCGTTGATTGGCTTCTGGACAGCCCTTACTGTATCATGAACCTGGACACTCCCACTCATGTTTCTCCCAGTGGCTCCTGTTCTTTGATAGACTTGTCTCTTTGTACTTCAGACATCTTCACTCAGTCCTCAATCCATGTGGAGGAGGATTTGTTTGATAGTGATCATTTCCCAATTATCATTTCTGTAGAGCTTTCCAGTCCACCCCATCCTAGCCCTATTCTTTACAAGTGGCCGAACATTTGTCGGGAGGTCAACGACAGACTGCAACGGGTTTCCTCCATGGATTATGACTCCTTTTCTCAGTTGGTTCAAGGTGCGATGCAAAATCACAGCTTTTCCCGCGCTAGGCGTAACAAATGCCTTCCTGCCTGGTGGAATGCGCGATGCAGCAATCTTCACAAGCAAAAGAACTTTTTTCTAAAGAAAGCCCGGGGTTTGATTTCCAGTGAGTACTGGATCAAATACAAGCGAGTGTCTGCCAAGCTCAGGAAAGTCATCAAAGAGTCTAAGCAGCGATTCTGGGACTTAATCTGTACTGATGCAAGGGATCCCAAGATTCTGCACAAGGTATTCCGCAAGATCCGAAATCGATCCACCACTCCCATCGATACACACCTTGTTCTTCAAGTAGGGGACATTTTTAGCGCTGATGCGGCTTTCCAAGCGGAGACGTTCGCTAATGTTTTCACTGGGGAGGGGGATCATGAATCCATTCCCATCACATATGGCATTGTAACCAGTCCTCAGCTCAACAATCCTTTCGATATCACTGAGTTAAAAGATGCTATCCGCCGAACGAAAACCTCGACTCCAGGAGAGGACAAGATTAGTGCTGCATTATTTAAAGGCCTCAACGATCACTCGCTTGGAGTCTTGCTTCAAGTGTATAATGACATATGGCTCACGGGGGACATCCCATCATCCTGGACCACGGCGATCATCCTGCCAATCCTCAAACCCGGCAGAACTAAGAAATTGGCTGCCTCCTACCGGCCCATTGCACTTACTTCTGTGGCCTGTAAAATTTGTGAACGGATGATAGCTACCCGTATCAATTATCACCTCCTCGCGAATAATACCTTGGACCGTAGACATCTTGGCTTCCTACCCTTCAGAGATAGTCAGGCCACACTTACCCGGCTCCATCAGGACCTCATAATGGCAAGGAAAGAGAAAAAGTATATTTTGGGCATATCTCTAGACCTTCAAGCTGCTTATGACTCTGTCTACGTGGACGGACTTATTTACAAATGCGCCCAAGTTGGCATTACTGGTCCCATCTTACGCTGGCTCCATCGCTTCCTCTCTGGGAGGTCCATCAAGGTGGCCTGGAGGAATGTCACATCGTCACTCAGGTATATCAATAGAGGTGTCCCTCAGGGAGCGGTGCTGAGCCCTATCCTGTTTACTATTTTTCTGGCTGATTTTTTCGAGGTACTTGAGGGTCTTGGAGTGAAATACTTAATTTATGCAGATGACATTTTCCTCTACTGTGACAACTGCTCTCTGGAGAGTTGCCGTATCAAGCTACAAGAAGCGCTCCGACTAGTTGCTCAGTGGTGCACACACTGGAAGCTTTCCATCCGGCCGGATAAATGCCATGCTATCAACTTGTCCAGACGCCCCGCGGAATGCTACTTCGACTTCAGTGTCAACGGTGGATTAATCGAGTGGTGTACGGAGATCAAGTTCCTCGGTTTCTATATCGCACGGCGTGGAGGTTTCCGGAAGCACATCGAGTACCTCCGGGGAAAAGTCTTCACCAGAATAAACATTCTCAAGTCTCTGGCACAGAAACGGTATGGCGCACGCTCCCATCACCTTCTAACTTTAGTTTTCTCTTCCATTCGAAGTGTGATAGAATATGGAGCGACGATTCTCAGCTCAGCAGGCGTCTCTCTTTTTCGTAAGCTAGAAGTTCTCCAAACCAGTGCCCTTAGAATTGCGTTGGGTCTACCGAAATGGACTCCAAACATGGTGCTAAGAAGACATGCCGGTGCTGCCCCACTTGCAGACAGGATCAAAGCTTTGGCGTTCAACTTCTGGGTTAAACATCTTTCTTTGGGTAGTTGGTCCCCCCTCTGGGACATTCGGGCGGATGGTCTCGACCTTTTTGTTCATGATTTACCCAATGTTTCTGAGATGCTGACAAAATTAAGGATTACTCCAGATCATCTTCTTCGGTTCCAAGTCCCATTACCCCAGGATGTTGAAGCTTTCAGGGTCCTCACTGCGGGGTTCCCGTTCCAAAATAAAGATCTTGATACGGCCATGATCGCTCCATATTTTGCTGAGTTCATCCAAGATTACAATGAATGGAACATCATCGCAACCGATGCTTCGAAGACCATTTTCCTCACCTCTATAGCTGGCTGCAATTCAAAGAATCAGTTTGCTTATAAAGTCCACCATGTGAATTCGATCTTCACTGCGGAGGCCCTTGCAATTGGGATTGCGCTGGACGAACTGGCTCACCCGTCGTCACGTGTCCTCATTCTGTCTGACAGCTTGTCCGTGCTGTCTGCTCTTCAGTCCATAACTCTAAAATCTCCTATGGTCATCCTTTGGCTTCATAACAAAATCATTCGTTCCGCTCAATTTCTCTCGAATATTATCTTCCTTTGGGTTCCGGGTCACCGGGGTGTCCCTTTAAATGAAAAAGCAGATAGTTTGGCTAAAGGCGTCACTTATTCAGATGTTCTGGTTGACTGGATTTCCCCTGAGGATATGATCAGCGTTCACAAACGGGAAGCGGCAAGTCAGTTCGATCAAGATTACAATGCATCCAAATACAGTGTCTCGCATGGGAATATTCCCTCGGTTAGACTCACCTCGTCATGGGCTCGGAACAGACGGGAGGACGTGTTGATTTCCCGGCTTCTCTGTCGGATGTTGATTACCCCTGAGGTTTTAGCACGGTTTCACTTGATTCCGGATGGCCGTTGTAGTATGTGTGGTTGTATAGACTCCTTGGATCACATTTTGTTTAATTGCTTGAAGTATCAGTCTCATCGCAGTAGTTGCTGGGATTCTAGGGTGTTGAACAGTGGTGGTTTTAGTTCTTTTGTGTGTTTTGTGAGCAAGTTTTGCGCGTCTAAAGACTTTCGTGTTTCAGCTTTGTTGTTCCTTCATAGCATTGACCGGTTTTAATGGTTTAGTGTTGTTGGTTTTGCTTTGGTGATTACACTAGTTGTGGATCATTCGGGACGACAGCCGTGCAGCTATATGTCCCAAACCCTCCCCCCCTTCAAACTTCAAACTTCATGGTAGTGTAATCTGTGTAGATAAGGATTTGATTTGTAGATAAAGATGAAAACAGGAATAAAAAAACCGTGCAAATTTGTAACTAAATTGGTCTTTTCGGAATTTTCTTAACTTCTACTCATCCTGTTACATCGATCCATCACCATCGATGTGAAGTAAGCACAGACATAGAGACTTGTGTAGGAATTCCTCATCAACATCTGCATTGGTTGAAAGGAATTTTTAAAAGATTCAATAATTTGAAATTCCAAAGTAATTTTAACTGTAAATTAAAACATGTATTTTGACTATAACACATACTTTGTTTTATTAGGATATTAAAAAAAGAAAGGAGTAATATATATAGAAGTCTGACTTATTCAGAATAATCCTATTTATAAAGAATATAGACGACAAAAAATATACCATTGTACTAAAAAAATCCGATTAATTTTGAATGGTTCTAAAGTGACTTGGAAAGTGAACTTAATGTGTTTCTCATTTTTAAATCCCCAAAATTATTAAATTTACCATAGCATCACTTTTGCTAATTTTAACTGTCTTCAGTTGACAGTTTAAAATCATATTTTACAAAGTTGTAGAGATTTTATGCTATCTGAAAATTGTTAAGCAAACTACGGCTTAGATGCTTTACACTGACGCTAAAAAAAAAAAAATTAATCGGTTAAAAAAAAGAAAAAAGTCGCCAAACTTTGGGGACTATTTTTTTCTTTTATGGCAACCCGGCTATTAAGCTTGTATTTAGTTACTGGTGTTGAAATTTGTTATTGTAATCCGTATTTGCGTGGATGTTAAGGGAAATGTTTGCGCATGTCTGTATTACGTCATTGATAATGAAAAGTAGAGAAAACGTGATTGGTTGTAGAAGAACGTTCTATTGCACGTTATTGGTTGCAGAGTCGCGTATTATAGAACCATGTATGGAAGGGAAATAAATTTGCATAACTGTTGAGTTAATGATTGGTTTTTAATTCTCATGTGAATTATTACATATTGGCGGTTACAGTGGCAGTTCGAGAGAGCGGTAGAATTGAATTTATCATTCTATTTTGTTTATCGAAATTGTTTTGACGTTTGTAGTTGCTGGTAGAAGTTGGAAAATGTCCGTGGCTATGGATACCATTTTTCGAGAGTATCAGGTAAGTTTTTATGAGGAAGCAGAAAGGCAAGTTCAGCATTTCAAAACTGAAATAACGCGATGATTTTATCTAATAGTTTGTGTTAAATTAGAATTAGAATTATCGAATGGTTATCCTGATATAGTAGTGCTCTTTAAAAGATTGAAATGAGGTAATTTTATCTAAAGGTTTGTGCGAAATTACAAAATCAGTTATCGAATGATTATTCTGATTGTAGCAGTCCACTTTAGAGGAATGACATAGGTAATGTATTTTCTATTAAATTTATGTTAAAAAAATTTATTTTTCATTTATTTTGATATTTATTTTCTGATTTAACTAATACGTCATTATTTATAAATGTTGTGTTCGTCAAGAAATTAGAAACTAAATAATCTGTGTGTAACCTATAAATAAAATACCTGTAACCTGTAAATAATCGAATGTGTGTGATACCACTGATATAGTAGGGCACTTTAAAAGATTGAAATGACGTAATGATTTTAACTAAAAGTTTGTTTGAAATTAAAATTAGCATCAGCGAAGGATTACTGTAATATAGTAGTGCACTTTAAAAGATTGAAAAGACGTAATTAACATTTTCCATTAAATTTATGTTGTAAAAAATGTATTTTTGGTTTATTTTAATTGTTGTGTAGAAATACGATTTTCTGTGTTTTCGAATACGTTATTTATTAATGTTCTGTTTTTTATGTTTTCAAAATGGCAACGGATAATAGTAGCTTGGCGCAGTCTTGGAAATTGTGCCATCCAAACAGTCGCCAATCTTTTGTTTACATTTTAGCGTCAGTGTAACACATCTGTTCCGAATCAATAAGTATGACTAATGATATGACCAGGGGTGGGGAATTTTCAGAAAATCTTACCAGCCAGCAAGATGGAATGTACAGTTAAAAATTGTTATGACAAAATGTACGCAAATGCAGAAATAGCTGATTACTATTACTATAATAAATTTTCATACTTTGTTTTCTATAAAATTAAGAAATATATATAACAGAGGAAAGTTTAGTATAGAATAGAACTTTGTACCATGTTTACATCATGATAGTTTGAAAAGTTGCAAAATATAGCTATCTATAGTAAAAAAAATAAGTTTTGGCATATCTTCTATAGTCTGCATCTTTTCAAAGACTGCCTAAAAATTCACTCTCCCCATCAGAAAATCCACTCGCCAGTGGCAAGTAAAATGATGTGTTTCCCCATCCCTGGATATGATAATGATGATATTAATGACTTTGATCTTCCACATGATTCCTGTAGCTCATTTAAAAACAGCTTAAATTTGATATGATGGAGCATCTATTTTTCTAAATTATTATTACGGTTAACAAATTATTAAAGTCACTGAGTTTTAGTGATAAATCTATGTTATGGTAAACCCTGTGTTTTCCTCTTGGACCAGAGAAGAAGAATTTATCTTTCATGTGTGTATTTACTGGCTGACAGCGGAAAAGTAGTTTAGAGTTGTATTTTATTTAGTGAATGTGTATTTAACAATTGATCGTATGCCATTTTATTTAGAATTCTGTGAGATTGTCATTTTGAAAGGTTTGTGGAACTTTAATTATTTTGTTTTGTGTAGTGTTTAAGTTTAAAAACTTTTTGTGGCAGAATCCTAGAACAAGCGAGACACCTGACTTGACAGTTTTTATGACACATGCCAAATACCCACGCACGACAACCTAAAAAGCAAAATTCTTCTCATTGCGGCAGACAGTACATTACTTAATGAGAGAAAACAAGATTTCGAGATTCTTCAATGAGAATTTCTTTCACAGAGTAAACAGTTAATGCAAAAAAGTTTGATTTTTCAGCAACTTACTAATAAAATCATTCCATCATGTTGATTTTATTCCATTCTGCAGCAATTTTTAAAAATTGATAAAAATATTCCGATTTAAAACATTTATCCTAATATAGGGGAGAGTGGGGGCTAATGGAGCAAGGATGTAATGGGACAGTGGCTAAATTTTATTAAAAATATTATTTTGCAACTAAATGGCAACACTAAAGCCTGTATCTTCAACAACAAGAAGTCAGCCATTTTTCAATTGTTTGAAAGAATGCTCGAAGAAAGTTTGTTTTTAACTATAAAAAGTAAGTTTGATTTTTTTTTTTTACTTCAATGACATTTACAGTTCCTTAAATTGCCTAAAATTGTTCATGAGGCTACTAATTAATAGTATAACACTAATATTCCATTTTATATTAAACTTAGTTAAATTGTCTTGGGATAAACATGTGCTATGTAGATTTGAAAAATATAAAATATCAGCCTATGGGGACTAATAGGACAACTTGATTGGTTATGCATAGGTATTTATTGTTAGTGATAGGTATGCATGATTTATTTAAAAGTTTTATAAAAACAAGTTATAAAAAACATGCATCTACTAAAGAAATTAGTTAAAAAGTGGAAACTAAAGTTTTTCTTTCATGATTTTCAATATTTTTAGTGTTTTTTCACATTTCACGATGATTTTTTAACATTCGTTAAAGGAATTCAATAACAAACTTTTTCTATCATTCCCTTTTGAATTTTTATGGATTTTTAACATAACATTTTCGAGTTCTAAAGTGAATTTTTAACATTCCTGAAAGAATTCCACTTACAATGTTTTAAGCCACTAAAGTAAATTTTGTCCTCTATGATTATTGAAATTATAGCAATTTTTTGTGATTTTTCACGTTTCACTCCAATTTTTACACAGTAAAATAACTTTGGTTTTAATCTTCTAAAATTTCTTTAAATTTCTTTCACAAAATTCTTTAAAGCCGTGGTCAATAACACATGTAATATACTGCATGCCGATGCAAAAAAAAAAAAAAAAAGACTGGATACAGCAAACTCATTGCACAGCAATCTCTAGAGTGCACGAAACACAATACTTATGCACAAAACACAATACTTATCAAATAAAATAAATAAAAATTTACTCACTTTTATTTCTGATATTTTGTTCACACCAGAGGACAAAAATTAAACTTACCCCTAAACTTCTTTAATTATTCAAAAAATATGACCTCTTAATATATTTAAATTTCTTCAACCATTTAAAAAAGAAACACTTAAACATTTGAAAAAATAACTACAACCATTTTAAATAATTCACTTATTAAATAAAACAAAATATCAGCACCTTTCTACATGTCAAATGTCAAAACCCATTGAGAAAACAAGTCAAACCTCCTTTAATAAACAGCAAAATAAAAGAACACCTCAACTCAACAACAACCCATTTCAAGAAACCCCAACGATCCGAAAAAACAAATTAAAGCAGGCATTAGCCACAATGTATGAAACAAAGGGGTATTGCAATAAGTGATTTATCGCCTTGCCAAATTCAATGTCTCCAAGTGTCTAGCTTGTTCTAGGATTCAGCCCTTTTTGTGAGTACTTAATTTAATAGATATAAATTTTAAATACATATTTTATTTAAAGAATTTGTTGTAAAATTTAAAAAATACAGTTGAACTTCGAAAATCCGGAATCGACCGGACCGCGGCAATTCTGGATTTTTGAATTTTCTGGATTTTGGAGATCTGTTAAAAATATTTTTTATGATAGTATAATAACATACAAAATGCAATTTTTTTCCCCACTGCAAATAAAATATGATCAAATTGGCAAATTAAATAATAAAATAGGAATAATACAGTAAAATATAACGCCTAGGCTGAAATTAAATATACATATTAAAACACAATAAATTAAAGTATAGTACGCAATAGATAATACAGTATAGGATCTATTATCCGGCGTCCTGATTTCCAGAGCGTGCTAAAAACTGGAACATTGAACGATCTGAAACCGAAACTTTCAATAAAAAAAATTGGTAGATTATTTATTTATTCTCACTGAAGAGTTAACATGCTTTATTATTCAATATTTTAAACTTTTTCTCATACATATCAAGATACGGTAAAATCTTGTTACCCCCCCCCCCCCCCCCCCCCCCCTTCACAAATGTGATTAAAAAACGTAAAATAATCAGAGGTGATAAATTTACAATGCTCTGCAGAATACAAGCATTGAATGAATGCAACTGTCAGACATATGCTCTTTTTTGGATCATTTTTATAACTTCACATCGGCAAAATCGTTAAAAATATGGAAGAACTACGAGGGTCACTTTGAAATTTTTGAGATACAACTAGGTTTTTAAAGTTATACTTACAAAATTTTAGGTGTGTTCAAAGTAGTCTCCTCCAGCATCAATGCACTTTTGTAGACGAATTTTCCACAGATTAAATGCCTCAAGCTATTCATTTCTTGGAATAGATGAAAAAAATGCATTTATAGCCACATCAATCTCTTCTTCTGAATGAAAACGACGTCCATATAAGATGTAAGTTCTTTTTTAGATTAAAGAATAACCAAAAGTCACACATAGCTAGATCAGGTGAATACGGCAGATGTTCTATCACTTTAATTCGTTTTTGTTTAAGAAACTCAACTGCTAATCCGGCTGTATGTGAAGATGCATTGTCATGGTGAAGCATTAGTCCCCTAACATTCACTTCTTGTAGAATTTCTGGAAGACATTTAGTGGTATACCAGTTTGCTGTTACTGTCTTCTGTCCTTCTAACTTGATGGCTTTAACCAATCCCGTACTTCTGAAGAAAACGGCATACATCACTTTTTTCAGTGCACGTTGTCTTTTCACCATTGTCGGCATGGGATCATCTTCAAAGACCCATGCTTTGCTTTCTTGACGTGTTGGAGCATCAAAAAACGGTATGTACGTTTCTGTTTCATCACCTGTTACAATTTTAGAAATGATGCGGTGGCCACCATCATTTAGCAATTTAAGAGTTTCTTTACTGATTCTGACACGCTCTTCTTTTTGGTGCTCAGTTAGATTATGGGGAACCCAACGGCAAACTACTTTTTTCATATGCAATTCTTCAGGAATAATTTTGTGTACGGCTGCGGATCTAATGTTAAGTTCCTTCTGTATCATTTGATAGGTACTGCGATTATCATCCATTAACATTTTTCGTATGGCAGACACATTATCCGGGATTACTGCCAACGGCGGCCTTCCTGTGTGTTCTTCATCCTGAAGAAAATTGCGACCTCTGCTAAGTTCTTTAAACCATCTGAATACAGTAGCATGAGCTGGAGATTCATCACCAAATTCTAATTTCAACCATTGAACGCATTCTTCTTGATTTAATCCTGCTTTAAAATCGTAGAAAATCATAGCGCGAAAATGTTCTCACGTCAACTTCATTTTCTCTTCTGCTTAAAATTTATTCTACGCTAAACAAGTTGAAGTAAGTCAGTAAAAAATCGTCTGCTGTGTTAAAATACTTTGTATTTTAAAATTAAACCGTTATTTTTATTTTGTAAATTCTCGTCTGTGCGTATCTCAATAATTTCAGAGCAACCCTTGTAACTACATATTCCTAAATTTCATACTTTTCTTTCTTAAATGCCAAAATTCATCAAAATTTTTTTGAATTTTAACCCTTTGAAATAAAATATTTTTTAAACATTGTCATGCTTTATTTTCTCCTTCTTCCCCTTTTTTCTTAGAACACTTTTTTGAAGATAGAAAATCTGATTTTCATGATAGCAGGAAGCCTATGTCGTCTAAAGGCACACTCACAATTCCGGCAATCAGAGAAATCAAATCAGGAGAATGAACAAAGGGAGAATTTGTTTCTTCACAATTCAGCTGGGAGAGAAAAGAGTTAATAAGAGAGAAAAGTGATAGGATTCCTTTACTGTTTAAGGAAATTCCCAGAATATTGTACTTAGCGTGCTTTATTTATTTATTTATTGGAAAGGCTGCTTTTCTGGGATTATTTAAATTTTTTTAATTTCTTTAGAAAATTGCAGGGGACGGGCGAAAAAACGGGAAATAACAGTAATTATGTATTCCTTTATCTCCATTTTATGTATCTAAAATTATTTATTCATTAAAAAATACTCAAATAAAAATAAGGAATCTGACAAAATATTTTTTATGATGATTTTTTTAAAACACTTCAACGTTTTCAAGGGTTAAAAAGTGCAAAATTCTCTCACTTTAATGAGAATCCTGTTACTGTTTTTATGCCTTTTTTAACTTGCCCATTTTTTTAATAATTAAAGTCTTAATTAACAGTCAGGTGGTATAAAAATATCCCAGAACATGTCCATATTTATTTATTTAGTTTTCAGTTAAAAGTGTTTAACTGCATTCCACGAGAAATATGGAAATTATAGCTAAGTCTTATTTCAAAAATTAATAAAACTGAAATAAGGAAAATGTCTGGATTTTAGAGATTTTCAGAATTTGGATGTTCAGATTTTTGAGGTTCAACTGTATACAGGGCTTGAAATTCAATTTTTCCAAGGAGGGGAGTCTCCCTACCAACATTTTTAAATGGAGGGGAGTTGTAATGTTTGGGAAGGGGAAAAAAAATCTTTAAACCCCACTATTATATTACGTGCTATTTAAAGAATTACATTAATGCAGCCGTGACAAAATACCATTGAAAAAATTAAGTCAACTGAGAATGATTACGTAAAATGTTTATTTTTATTATAAAAAAGGGAAGAAAGTTAAGTTGTATATATGCAGTGTATTTTTCAAGTTCCATTAAATGTGTTAGGGACCCTTAACAATTAGGTTGTTAAATAAATTTCTGAATTTAGATTTTATTTGATTGAGGAGTGCTGAAGCCTCTTTCACAAGGTACACTTTTACTCTTTCACAAGGATTAAAAAGGCTTACTCCTTTACCTCAAGGAGTAAAAGTAATAAGATCTTTGCAGCTCTTCTAATCTCATTTTTGTTTAGTGCTGACTGTAGGCCAATTTAACAGGGTGCAGTGACCAGTGGCTCTTACTGCTCTTTTTTGTTCTTTTCCCTCTTTTCGGTCGCAGAAAAAAAATCTTTAAATATGTCTATTTGTCGTTCGAAAATATTGTGAATTTAGTTAATTGGTTGAGGGAATAAGATAATGAAATTCGTCTTACGCATGAACAGAAATAGAGAAGGATTTCTAACGAAATAGTGTTAATATCGATTTGGGACTGCATGGCAGCCAGTGTACAACTGTGCTAAGGTAACGCCACCTACAAACAACAATGCAAATAAATACCATTGAATAAATCTATTATATCTACCAGACGATGGCTGTCAAGCAGACGATTTGAAGAGGTAGATGAACTAATACAACTGTTCTAAACAGACATTGTATTTGAAACATTTTTCAAGAAACGATTTTCTTATTCAAAAGGCTATTTTATTAGAAGTCCTTATCTATGTCTATGTTCATAGAAAAAAAATCGCTAAATTCGTCGGTCAGTCGCGGGAAAAAATGGCGATGTTTGTTAATCGGTCCCAAGAAAATAACACGAAATTCGTCAGTCATTTGCAGAAAAAAACTTGAAAATTTTCAGTGAGGCGCGAGAAAAAAAAATTAGTGAATTTCATCAATCTGTCACCAGAAAAAACCGAATAATTCACCAATCGGTTACAAAAAATTCGCAAAGTTCGTCATTCAGTCAAGGAAAAAAACATGAAGTTCATTGATTGCTCATCAGAAAATATTGCGAAATTCGTCAGTCAGTCACGGGAAAATATTTTGAAATTCATCAGTCGGTCGGGGGATAAATCGTGAAATTCATCAGTCGAATGCAGAGAAGAAAATCTAAATTTGTCAGTCAAACACAGGTAAAAAATAATTACGAACTTTGTCAATCTGTCGAAAGAAAAAAAAAGGAGAAATTACGCGAATTTCGTCGATTGATCATGGAAAAAACATGAATTTTGTCGATAGACCGCGGAAAAAACGCAGATTTCACTGATCGATTGCACAAAAATGCACAGTTCGTCGGTCAATCTCGGAAAAAACATGAATTTTGTCGATAGACCGCGGAAAATACATAGAGTTCGTCGTTGGATCGCGGAAAAACGCAAATTTCGTCGATCGATCGCGGAAAAAACACAAAGTTCGTCGATCTGTCCCCAAAAAACGCAAAGTTTGTCGATCTGTCCCCAAAAAACGCAAAGTTTGTCGATCTGTCCCCAAAAAACGCAAAGTTCGTTGATCAGTCGTTTAAAAAACGCAAAGTTCGTCGCTAAGTCTCTTAAAAAACGCAATGTTCGTCGATCTGTCACAGAAAAAAATGCAAAGTTCGTTGATCAGTCATTTATAAAACGAAAAGTTCGTCGGTCAGTGGCTTAAAAAACCTTAAGTTCGTCGATCAGTCGTGAAAAAAACCGCAAAGTTCGTCGATCTGCCGTGGAAAAAACTGCAAAGTTCGTCGATCTGTTGCAGAAAAAACCGCAAAGTTCGTCGATCTGTCGTGGAAAAAACTGCAAAGTTCGTCGATCTGTTGCAGAAAAACCCGCAAAGTTCGTCGATCAGTCACTTAAAAAATGCAAAGTTCGTCAATCAGTCGCGGAAAAAACACAAAGTTTGTTGATCTATCATGGAAAACACCACAAAGTTCGTTGATCTGTCGTGGAAAAAACTGCAAAGTTTGTCGATTTGTCGCAGAAAACACGCATAGTTCGTCGTCGATCGGTTGCGGGGAAAAAAATCACGAAATTTATCGTTCGGTTGCAGGTAAATTAAATAACGCAAATTTCTCCGAAAATGGTGAAATTATTTGGGCGGGATGCTCCCGTCCACGATCTTTTTTTGGGCGGGATTTCAAAATTTTCGGCGCGAATCCTGCAATCCCATCCTGAAATTCATGCCCTGGTATATATCTTTACTTTAGATTTGAAATGTTCAGCCTTTGAGTATTGTGTTAAGTAATTGCCAGGCTATTAAAAAAAAAAAAAAAAAAAAAAAAAAATCAGGATATGACCATTTGGTAAGTGATTTAGCCACAGACATTCTAAACACATCATTTTTTTATATGCTTTTTCAGAGAGTGTGATCATGAGGATTTTTAAAATTTTTGGACTGATACTTTGCTTATTACATTACATCCATGGAGCTTAGTGGTTGGTGCATTAGAACGAATTTCTCTCATTTTTTAGATTTCTATGAAACGAGGTTGCTGCTTCCAGTAATATTTCTTTCGGATTTCATGTGTGCGAAATGCACATAAAGTGTGTCCCACCAAAATAAAGCCACCATGATTGTTTGCTGTAACTGTACACAAAACAAACCAATGAGAATGAAACAAATATATTAAGAATGTCTATATACAAATACATATTTACAAGGAGTAACTCACTTCCTGCCCCACCTTGGCAGGAAAAAAATAATAAAATGTAAAAAAAGAGGGGAAAAAGTGTCCCGCCGAAATAAAGCCACCAACTCTATCAGTGTTTATGGGAACTCCCGATATTTGAGCTGCTACAGGCCAACAGATTTATGATGTTAGGAAGTTGTCAAATATCTATTACTATGCCAGTCGAACTTTGTGTAGACTTCAGAAGGTTGTATTTTCTATTTCTTCTGCAGTATTGCAATGGGAAAGGGAACCCAGCTATCAGAGTCCAAGAAAGACCCGATAACAGCTTTTAAGGAACAAGGACTTTCTCGTAGACAAATATCTAAACTAATCAAAAGATCTGAAACCGTAATAGACAATTTTGGGGATCAGGGCAATGCGTACAGGTATAAAACATGGAGGTGTACATGCAGAAAAATGACTTCCAGTCAGGAAAGAGATGTTGTGCGTCGTCTTTCACGAGGTGTTATTTCTCTAAGACAATTGGCCAAAGAGGAAAACATCCCTGTGACACAATCAACCCTGTCACAGATTGTAAAACATACAAGCAACTTGCGATGTAAAAAAAGTAAACAGCAGCCCATGTTGATAGCTATCCACAAACAAAGAAGAGTCAATTTTGCCAAATATCATCAAACCTCGAAGCACCAGTGGCATCGTTTTATATTCTCAGATGAGAAAAAATTTAATTTGGATGTCCCAGACGGTCTTGCCTTCTATTGGCATGACATGAGGAAAGGAGAGGAAATTTTCTCCAAAAGACAGCAAGATGGAGGCTTATTAATGGTATGGGGAGGCTTCGGCTATGGTGGTAAACTTAACCTGGCATTTCGCTCAGTCCACATGATGGCTACCGATTACCAAGAAATGCTAGAAACCCAGTTACTGCCATTTGCAGAGAGAATTGGTGGCCTAAGTTGGATTTTCCAGCAAGACAATGTCCCCATTTGTGTTGCAAAATCCTCCTGGCAATGGTTTTTGGATAATGGAGTGAATACCAGGGAATTACCTGACCTTTCCCCTGATCTTAATCCCCAACAAAATGTGTGGGATATCCCCAGTAGGGCTGTATATGCTAATGACAGACAGTTTCAGTCTGTGGCAGAATTGAAGGCCTCCATCATTGAAGCCTGAGTTAATATTGATGCTACTGTCCTCCAAGGACTGGTAAATAGTATGTCACATTGTATATTCCAAGTCATATATAAGCATGGTGGATATATTGGCTATTAACAGTAGTGGCTTTATTTCGGCAGGACACTTTTTTCCCCTCTTATTTAAAAAACATTCATTTTTTTCTGTCCAAGTGGGGCAGGGAGTGAGTTACTCCTTGTATATATGTATTTGTATATAGACTTTCTTAATATATTTGTTTCATTTTTATTGGTTTGTTTCATGTCCAGTTAAGGCACACAATAACAGTGGCTTTATTTCGGTGAGACACACCTTACAGGTGGTTTAGTGATCACTACGTTATCCAATTTCTCACATTTTTTTTATTTCTCTGAAACGAGGTTGCTATACTTCAGTTATGTTTTTTTTGGTGAAGTGCACATACGTTTAAGAAAGATATTTGAAATCAGGAAATTTTTTTTATAAATATCGCACCTGATATATAGAATAGCTTCATGCAATATGTATAATATTTATAGTGTCAAAATTTATTTATTTTATGCAGTTGAATCCTTATTAGGGCTTGAATTTCAGGGCAGGATTCTCGCCCAAAAGAATATTGTGAGCGGGAGTCTTCCACACAAAACATTTCATCATTTTTTGGAGAATTTTGCTTTTTGAAACGACATGACAATCAAGTCCCACAACTGACTGATGAATTTGTCTATATATTCTTGCGACCGATTGACGAATCTTGCAGGTCTTTTCCCTTCCCCTTCTTAATTTCACGATATTCTCCCGTTATCCATTTGATCAATTTCACAGTATTTTCTTGCAACCAGTTGGCAAACTTAGCAGGGTCTTTTTCCCTGCGACAGATCTACAAAATTAACAAGTTTTTTCCTGCGACCGATCAATGGTTTTCACAATTTTCTTCCACAACTATTGACAAATTTGAGGATTTTTTCTGCGACCAATTTTTCTAATTTCATAGTTTCTTCTTGTAAGATATTGATGAAATTCACAATTTTTTCCTCGCGTTCAACTGAAAATTTTTCCAATTCTTCTCCGCGACTGATTGACAAATTTTCTGATATTTTCTCACGATCATTTGCCAAACTTTGCATTTTTTTTTTCAAGTTACTGAACGACAAATTTTGTGATTTTCTCCTATGACAGAATTCATGATTCTTCTACCCCCCCCTCCCTCTGTGACTGATTAACGAAATTCAAAATTTTTTCCTCACGTCAGACTAAAAATGACCGCCTGATGAATTTTGCAATATTTTCCTGTGACTGTTTGACAAATTTCCCAATATTTTCTTGTGGCTGGTTGATGAATTTTTCAGTATTTTCCCTCGACCGATTGGTGAACTTCAGAAGAATTTATATTTTTTTCAAGCTACCAAATGACAAATTTTGTGAATTTTTTTTTCTTGCGACAGATTGATGAACTTTATAATTTTTTCCTGTGATCGATGGACTTATTTCACAATTTTTATTCCCATGATCCAAAAGGATAGTAAGGGCCACCAGGCATTGTGCCCAGCCAAATTGGCTTAGAGTCAGCACTAAACAAAAATGAGATTAGAGCTGCAAAAATCTTGTGGTGTACATGACTTTTTTTTTATCCCGAACTTCAAGCAAACATCTTTAGAAACAACAAATTAATTTATCCTTGCAATTCACAGAAATTAGCACTTGACATTTTAAAGTCAACCTACATTTTCCATATAATAGAAGAAACAAATCAACGGTTTTCCTTTAAAACTTTGGAGATGGATTTAAAATTTCAATACATAGAATCTAGTTCAGTCAAAGAAAATACCAGGGATTCTGGTTTTGGCTTTATTTTGGCTAAAACAATTCCATTCAGAAATGAATATTGATAATGCACCACCCCAAATATGCATTGTTCATGCAAATAGTTAAAAATGAAGGACATCAGATTTTGCAAAGTTTTCTGAAAATTTTTTAAGAGAGCATAACCATAAGTTTCTGATATTTTCCAAAGTTATAAAAGTTTCTCTTGTGCTGCCTCTCACAAGCGTACCTTGTGAAAGAAGCTTCAATACTCAAAATCGAATAAACTCTAAATTCAGATATTCATTTAACAGCCCAATTGTTAAGGTCTATAACATTTGGTGAAAGTTGAAAAATAGATGTTGTATATATAAAACTTGACTTTCTTCCTTTTTTTAAATAAAAATAAACATTTTGCATAATTATTCTGAGTTCTCAATTTAAATTTTTCAAATTGTATTTTGTCATGCCTCTATTAATGTAATTCTTTAAATTAAATAGTATATAAAATAATAGTGGGGTTTCAAGATATTTTTTCTCCCTCCCAAACAGTCCAACTCCCCTCTATTTATAAATGTTGGGAGGGAGACTCCCCTCCTAGAAAAAGTTGAATTTCAAGCCTTTCTTATAAAACTTTTATCTACAATGTTCCATACATTTTGTAGAATTCATTGTTTAATTTTGCATTTAATTAAGCTATAATGTATGAAATTGTTCTTTATGGCCTGTTTCTACTTACCTAAGCAAAAATCCCTTGTAACGCTGCATATCTGGAAAGAAGGGAGAAAATTTCTCTCTCTCTCTCTAAGATTGATTTCCCTAGCCATATATTGACGAGATATTTGGCCCCTTAGTAGAATTGCCCCAAGCGAAATTTGTGCAACAGCATTTCAAATCTGTTCAAAAACTATTGTAACTATAGATTAGAGTTTAATCTAGGAAAAAGAGATTTGTAGCTTTTTGGCTAATTGCAGCCAATAACTTTTAGCCAAATAAAAATAGCTTTAGCCAAGAAAAAAAAAAACTTATTTATACAAAATTTCTGTATAAATGAGTATTATTTGTAATTATACAATATACAAACAGTACAAAACTCTGTAAGATTGACCCTCTCGAGATTTGGCCATACATCACACATCAAATGCTTTTTTAAATGGAAATTCTTTTCAAACTTCCCCTTCCAAATTAATCACCATTAAGTTACTTAAATTTTTGATTGTCAGTCTATTTCTCAAACCAGTTTTTGTTATATTCACGAGACTCAATTCCCTTTCACAATCTGCTGTAGACAACATAATTGTTGCTACAAATTCATACAAAGAAGTCACATTGGGAAGCATGTCAGTAATGCCATTTTTATGGAAAAAGAATACAATCAGCTGGTTTCATTTCTTTACCCCTTGTAGCCAGAACCTGCCTGAACAACTTCCATTCATGGTTTCATTTCTTAAGTTGGGATCATCAACAAAAAATAAACAAACTCTTTTAATTTCCTCAATACTTGTTTAATGCAAATGACATCATACTATCTGTAAGATGCTTGCACAGAAAGGGTGAGACAAATTTTGAAGTGAGTTGCCGGGACAGAGGTGGTTTGAGATTTTTTTTCACGCGGCAGCTGCAGGTTTACGAAAGGCAGAAACAACAAAATGGAAATGATATATTTTTTTGGCTGTTGCTATTTGGCTAATCCACTAAATGCTTTGGGGGCAAAAGGTGCTTTCAGTTAGCTTTTTGGCTATTTGGCTAGCTCTAGATTAAACCCTATAGATAAATGTGAAAATATTTAGCTGAATGTTTTTATTAAGATTTTTTTTAAAAGTTAAAATAATATTACAGAGTGTTTAATAAAAGTGTTTGTTATTTATGAGTGTTCTGAAAATAAACAAGAATACAAGAGAAAAGGTATTGCCCCATCATGTTTTCAAGTGTGTCTAAAGTTCTTCATTTATTAATCAGTGTTTCCCTGTTTTTTTCCCATGCAGCAAAGTTTCCACATTCTATGAAATTCTATTTGTATGTAAAAATATTAGAGCAGTAAATGTTTGAGATGATATAATCATATTATAAAGGTTTGAATATAAGCAAGCTTTGATAAAGTATTCTATTTGAAGCTTCAAACTTATTTTCAAAATAAATTTCTCCTCTTATGTACACATATTCAGAAAGGCATCAGAAAGAAGAGATATAAATTAATATGTATTATTTACACTACTCTAAATATAAAATGTTAATTAAATAGCAGCCATATATTTTTCTAAAAAATAAAACAATTCCTATTTAATCTACTGTAGATATTCCTCAGGTTTAAAAAAGGGCAGGGTGCTACTGATGGGAAAAGGGCACTTTTTAGATTCTTGGGGGCATATATTTTAAAAGTTTTTTTTAATGAAGTCTTGAACTTTCAAAGTCTTTTCAAGACACAATGATTCCTTTTTTTTTTACTATGGAAGCAATTTTTTTTTAATAGAAAAAGCAGTAAGGCTGTCATAATCTTTTTGACTGAGGGTAAGAAGACTGCTATTTTTGGATAAGAGGCAAGAAGGTTGCTTTTTTTTTTTTTTTTTTTTTTTTTTTTTTTTTTCAACCAAAAAGCAGGCAGGGTGCAGTGCATTTCTGAAGCTGTTGGTGGAAACTCTGCTACCAATTAATGCTAGAAAATGATTTGAAAGCAACAACTGTGATCATTTAACTGAATTTTAGACATAAAACAGGACATTTAATTTGAGTGATAATACATAATGTTTACTTTTGTATAGTGGACATCTCCGAATAGCAGACACATTTTATGGTTCTGGGGTACCTGGTATTAAGAGATTTTACTGTATGTTCTTTTAAAATTAGTATATAAATGCTGTCAAGCAGCCTATTCTTGATACTGATTTATTTATGTGCATTTTTATTTAAAACAATAAGTCTAAGGATCTATATTTAAGGTAAAGGCAGACAAAAAGAGTAAGTAATTCTAACTGCTGCTTATTTAAAAAAAATAATAATATTTAATTTTTTTCCAAGAATTCTGAATTTACAATGGCAGCCAGCTTTAGCCTTATGTGGGAATAGACAAGTTTACATCCATCCCTCTTCTGGCATTTGAAGCCTCAGTGTGTGACACGCATCTTCACTACCGACCATGCTGCTGGGAGTGCTCATCTTTATTATAATATACCTAGCATAACCAAGGATCTATTTAGGAAAAAATTGGGTTCTTTAAAGGACCTTTTACAAATCTTTTAATCTGAAAACAGGACCTTTCACAAATTTTTTAATCTTAAAACAGGACCCTTCACAAAATTCTTTGTCTTAAAAATAGACCTTTCACAAAACTTTTTTTTCTCCAATTTGAATCTTACACAAATTTAACAACTTTTAAACAAAATCTGACCTGTCATAAGACAGCTGAAGTCGCCAAACAATCTATTACCTAGCTATTTTATTCATAAAGGTTCTTGTTAAAAATAGATAAAAAAGAACCTGAATATAATGATAAATTCAAATTCGCAAAATAATGACTAGAATTTTCACAAATATAAAAAAGAAACTCTTCACAATTTCACAAGAAACAGGACTCTATCAGAAAAGTCTGACAGATCCCTGGTAGATTTTTAATGGTGGTTTTAAATGGATAGCATTTCTTGGAGTGAAGTACACTATTTATTATATAATATGTACTTGATTTTATTATTTTTACCTGAACTCTGTTTTAGGTAATCAGTTTTATCAGTGGAAAAATATTTGTATTTAGGGTATTTATTTGTGAGGGGATTTTCAGGTCTTTGTGCATATTTTACAGCTACTAGCATTTTTTCAAGTAATACATTTTTAGTATAACTATTGTTTTTATATTATCTGTGTTTCTGAGCTTTGTGTTCAATAAGTTAATAAATTTCTTTTTAATGTTTCTTAGGATGAATTTTGAAATACACAAAACTTGGGATAATAAACCAACAGAACATGATCCAATTAGAATTAATCTGGACACCAAAGATGACCAAATTGTAATGGAGATAAATGCACCATTCTTTAATGATCCTCCTGCACCAGAGGGAGAAGCAGGAAAACCCTTTAACAAGTTGTGGGATTATGAAGGTATTTGATGAAATGAGTTAATCTTTTCTTTTTTGTTGAAATGGAAATGTCATAGTATATTTCTTTCTTATGCTTAATATCTTTATGAAATATATAATGTGTATGATAAATAAGCAAATTATTAAGAAAAATGTATAATGTAGACTATAGTATTCTTATTACATAATATTATTTCATATACTTAAATTAAATATATAATTAAATTAAATATACAGTCGAACTCGCTTATAGCGAGCGCGAAGGGATCATGATATTTGCTCGTTATAACCAGGTGCTTGTAAAAAACGGGTTCATAAATATATATAAATTCATGCATACTTACTTTATTATACATACTTTATTTATTTTTTTATTTCTGTACAGTACAAAAGAAGTTAATTTGCTTTGAACTGTCTTATTATCTCTTTCTTGTGTTATTGTTCTTCGAAGAAGACTCATGGTCCAAAAAACATCGGCATTTGCACCATGGCTTCGTGAAATGTTTGAATTTTTTCTGCGCACTCAAAAGATGTTGAGTATGTTGGGGGCGGTTCAGCTTGAAATTCTTCACATTCGTCATTATCATAGTCACTTTCATCATTTGTTTTCATCTTTTTTAGCTAGAATTTCAGCTACAATATCCTTGCGAGTAAGTATCTAGGAAGTGATAACATTGGCGTCAACAGATACATAATTTTCAAATTCTTCTCTTCTATTTTCCAAATTTTTCAAGTTTTCTACTTCTTCCTCAGACATTTGCCCCTCTTGAGAAATGTCCAATCCAGACTTACGGAAGCAATTGGTAATGCATATTGATGCAACGTTTCCCAATGCATTGTTTATTAAACATATCATTTCCAGTATGTTTACATTAGCGTATGAGGTTTTTCCTATTTTTTCTGTTCTATCGAGAAGCATCAAAATCAAGTGCTTACAAAAGTTTGATTTCAAACTTCTGATGACCCCTTGGTCCATAGGTTGGATGTGTAGAATTCCATCGTAAAAATTCAATCCTGATGTTTGTAAGTCCAGTGATTTCTTGATGCGCGGAACCATTTTCAATTAAAAGGAGAATTTTACGATTTTCTTTCCTTAGTTGGCTCTCCCATTTTGAAATGAATTTTGTGAAAATGAAAGCAGTCATCCAGGCATCCCTGCTGTGGTCATAATCAACAGGAAGCCTTTTTACATACTTAAAACACCTAGGGCTTTTGGACTTGCCAGTAACCGACAGTTTCTTCTTGTCAGCGCCAGACATATTAGAGCACACTAAAGCTGTCAATCGATTTTTGGAGAGCTTGTCTCTGACGCACTTTTCATCCTTGAATTTAAAAGTCTGCTGTGGTGTTACGTTGTAGAAAATGCCCGTTTCATCAGCATTATAAATGTCATCTTTTGTGTATTCTTCTCTGATGACTGGCTTGTTCTCAGGATTTATGACTCATCACTAACTTCCGGTTGACTTCGGGATGTTAAAGGAATTTTTCCAAGAAATGATTAGCTGAGCTGGAGAGGTGGAAGTCAATAGAAATTTTATGAATCACAAAAAAATTGCTCGCTATAACCGGGGTTTGCTCGTTAAAAGCGAGTTATACTTCCATAGACTTAACATTGTACCAACCAAATATTTCTGATTTCCTCGTTACATCCGGGTTTTCGTTAAATCAGGGCTCATTATAAGCGAGTTTGACTGTATAATTAAAAGTTTTCAAAACATTATTTATTGAATAATTTGAATACACACTTACAGGCAAATTAAATCATGCTTGTAACTGGTATAAACATTACTATTTATCATTTTATCTCCAAAACTGTGATATTTATTTAATTGAACTGTGGAAATATTTGATTATGTTGTAGTTTTAAATGGATAGCATTTCTTGGAGTGAAGTACACAATTTATTATATAACCTTATTGCTTACATTTGGAAAATATCAATTTTGAAACTTTTTATAAGAGCTCAATTTTATGTAAAAATAAAGTCAATCATCTTTTTTTTAAACATCAGTAATAGAGATGAGTTCGGGCTCTTTTTTCAGAGCCCGGGCCTGCCTGAGCCCAATGATTTTAAATCTGAGCACGCCCAAGCCCGATACCGAAAAAAATTACATAATATTTAAAAATTGTTTTAAAAGTATTATCCCATTTTTTAAAAACTTCGTACATTCAATCTTATCAAAAGACAAGTTTGGTATCAAATAAAAATATACTTCCTTAAAAGGATTTTCATTTTTTTCTCTCCCAACAAGCAAATCTGATGGACACGTTAACATAGTGCGTTTTATGAATAAATGCATGAAATTTGTAGAAATCGCTATTTCTATGCCAAAGAATTCAACAATGTTTTCTATTTCGTATAGAAGGTGTATATCGTAAATTATAATTGATTCCTTAATTAAAACAATATTTCGTGTTCCTAAAAATCAGATTAATTTAAAATTATCTTCTCCTATTGGTGCCGTATCACCCAGTCGTCAGTCGCGTCGCAAAAATCGTAAATTTTCTTTTAAAGTAGCATTCTAATGCTAGAAAAGAAAAATAAGATTTATGTACCCCCTTCTATTCATTCTGATCAAAATAACATTAAAATGACTTGAAATGGAATATGTAATTTTTTAGGGGAAACAGGCCCGAAGGCTGGTAAAAAAATCGAGCCCGTGTCGGGCTGAGCCCGTCTTATCTCTAATCAGTAATACTGTTTTTTCTTTGTTATGGAAATCAATGAAAATTTCATCAATGATACCATGGCCAAACTCGATTCCCCTATATGGCCTTCACAATCACCCATTAGTTTCGGAACTGTTAAAGGGCTACTTTCACTGGTAGAAGGCTTTTACTATGGTTGTCAAAGCATTTGCTCCATTGGTACTGTTGTACTGCTGTACTGTTGAATTTAAATGATCAATGTGGGAAAACAAACGATATGGGAGCAGTAGATTGAAGTTCTACTGTATTTACTTATTCAGCAGAATTTGGATATAAAATTTTAAAAGGAAAAACAAGTCTTATAACTTTTTTAATAATTATCAGTATGTTCTGCAGTTTGGGATAAACAAGTCAATATGTATAAAATATTTTCTCTATATTGACTATAGTGTTCTTTTGCAGTAAGAATAACTTCATGACTCAACTACTACTTTACAACGTTAATATCTTAGGAAATTCATCCTCAAAGTGATATAGTCTGAATGTGAATTTTTTTTATGAATTTCTATATCTGAGATTGTTAAGGAAGTTTGTCTCATCACATTCTAATTATGTTTTTTATACTACCCTTTCATTTCAGTGATAACTCTAAGTCAACTTTGATAATTGCTGTATTATTCTCATATATAATCCACACCAAACTGTTAAATGTTCCTTTATTGAACTTCACATCTTGCATATTCTTTATCAAATTCTTAAAAATGAGAATAACTTCCCCAATCAATCAAATTTCCTTCTGGTCTTGTCCAAAAATTTAAGATAATGTTTTTTATGCTGTTATTAACTACTGTTAATAATCTTCATTTTTTAAATTATAAAAAATTGATACTAAACTGTCATTATTTTTATCTATTTTATTGTTGTTAATTGATTACATCTATATGTATTAATTCTGTTTTAAGGTAACCCTTTGGGACACTGGATATTCTGTAACACATGCTAATCTGTAAAATACACATATTTTCTTTATATATGTAAAAGTGACAGTCGAATTTCACTTTTAAATTATTAAATTTCCCAAAAGGTTCAGTTTGGAGAGGGAAAAGTTAAAAGGTCTATTTTTAAGAGAAAATATTTTGTGAAGTGTTCTGTTATAAGGTGAAAAGTTTTGTGAAGGGTCTGTTTTGAGATGAAAAATTTTGTGAAGGATCCTGTTTTGAGATGAAAATTTTTGTGAAGGGCTCTGTTTTGAAATGAAAATAATTGTGAAAAGGGTCCCTTAAAGGACCCAATTTATTCCTAAACAGATCCTTGCAGATAAAAGCATGATATAAAATCAACTGTGACTAATGCAAGCAGACTGCTAAGATAATGTTTTCAATAGAAAGAAGAAGTTAATTGTATCCAATAATTTGTAAAACTTAAAAAGAAAAAATAAGTAGCATTCAAGTTAATCTATTTTAAAAGTTTTTTTAAGAAATATTTATTTTATATAGGTTTAAACTATTTGTTTTGAACTGTGCCAGTACTGTTTTATAATAAATGCATATCAAAATTTAAGTGTTCTGACTTTGAAAATTGTTTAAAAATTTACATGAACTTTTAAAATTTAAGAAATGAAAAGATGCTAATACTTTGTAATAATTGTTATAGCTGTTGTATAACTCTTTTTTTAGTTGTAGAAGCTTTCTTCCTTGGGAAAGAAGAAAAGTATTTAGAAGTTGAATTCTCACCGTAAGTTTATTTCTTTTATCCTTAAATAAAATTAATTAATAATTAAAAAAATTTTATTCAAAAATTGTGGTGCTAATCTTGATTAAAAGTAAGTGGGATAAAATATATCTCACCACCCTTCAAGGGGTTAAATCATAGTCCTGATTCTGCTTACCTAACAACATTCTATAACTGAATTCTATGCATGGGATCAAGCAGAATTTTTTTTAAATTCTCATTTTATACTTTTATGTAATAAAGAGTTTAAATGCAGTAAGTTTTTAAGTTACATTAAAAGTTCAACTAACCGGCATGCTCAGGAAACGCTGATTGCCGGATACTTGAAAAGTCTGGATAGTTGAGCACTACAAAATTTGTCATAAAAGGAGGGAGGGGGGGGGGGTGGGCATCGATGTAACAGTGAAACAGGAAAATTATATTTTGGCCTATTTTCCTGTTATTGGAAAGTCAATCGAATAATTATTTTATTGTTATTAAATTTGCATTTGATAGTTATTTTTGCCTAATTAAAAATAAAAGTAAACCATATTTTATGTTAGGATGTAATTTCTAAATTTATTTATTTATCTTTTATAACGTTACATTATTTACAATTAGACATCTCAAATATTTTAATTTAGGACTAAGATGAATAACTATGCTGTTCTTTTTTCATGTGCTAATAAAGTAATTCTCCACATGGAAATAACAAAACTAATGAAGTCAACTAACAAACTAGTGTTTCTGTTAGACTTTTTCATAGGGCACCGTGCCTTGCTCTTTTTAAAAGTGAAAAATGCATTCTGGCCTTTTCTTAAGACATTAACTTTGTGCCCCATAATTTTTTTTTTAAATATTGCCATTTTTTCCTCTTTTCTGGAAAAAGCATGTGGAAGCTTGGAAAATTAAGTTCTGTATGATTCACTTGTGTTGACTCAATTATACCCTCTCCATCTCCCCGCCATGCCGGCCAAGAACAGGTGCAGTAACCCACTGCCCCACTGTAATAATGGATCCTTTCTGCATATCTAAAAACATCAGATGCAAGCTGATAACACTTCTCTGATCACGATAGAAACAAACTACAAACAATAGTCAGCATTTTCTCTTTATAGTGGCCCAGATAGTGGGGTTTTTTAAGAATAAACTTTTTAACCAAAAATTGAACCGACTTCAAAAACTACTAAAAAGCAAAAAATAAACTTTTTAACCAAAAATTGAACCGACTTCAAAAACTACTAAAAAGCAAAAAATAAATTTTTTAACCAAAAATAGAACAGACTTCAAAATCTACTAAAAAGCGAAAAATAAATTTTTTAACCAAAAATAGAACAGACTTAAAAAACGACTACAAAGTAAAAAATAATTTTTTTTTAGATAATAGTTAATAAGAAATTAAATTAAGAGCATTGTATTTACCATGCATATTATTATATTTATGTACATTAATTTGATTTTTTGGAGTCTGTGCCAGCCAAGCCAAATTAAAGCCATGTTACCATTTTTAAACATTTCATCTGATGTTATAAATGTGTATTTTCAAATGAGATTAGCAACTATATATGTCGACAAACATTGCTTTGGAAATTAGTTAATCATTTAAATCATTGTATTTTCTACCATTTGAAGAGTTATATGTATTTTTTTTAATTGTCTCGTATTTATGTAGATATAAATTATACGCGTGTTACGATTTATATTGGATATTTTGTTTTGAATTTTGTACTTGGTTTGGCTGGCACAGACTCCAAAAAATCAAATTAATGTACATAAATATAATAATATGCATGGTAAATACAATGCTCTTAATTTAATTTCTTATTAACTATTATCTAAAAAAAAATTATTTTTTACTTTGTAGTCATTTTTTAAGTCTGTTCTATTTTTGGTTAAAAAATTTATTTTTCGCTTTTTAGTAGAATTTGAAGTTGGTTCTATTTTTGGTTAAAAAGTTTATTTTTTGCTTTTTAGTAGTTTTTGAAGTCAGTTCAATTTTTGGTTAAAAAGTTTATATTTCGCTTTTTAGTAGTTTTTGAAGTCGGTTCTTTTTTTAGTTAAAAGTTTATTTATTTATTTATTACTTTAGTGATATCCATATTTACATTAAACCATATTGTTGCTAATATCTTTTTTATTTCACGCTAGCTTTGGCAGTAGACTCGAGTATCGAAGATTAGAAAATTTATCATTATTCTCATCAAATGTCTTTAAAGCCTTTAATGATATCTATATTTACATTAAACCATATTGTTGCTAATAATTTTTTAATTTCATGCTAACCTTGGCAGTAGACTCGATTACAGAAGATTAGAAATATTATCATTATTCGCACCTAATCGTCTTGGATAATGTGTCAAAATCGGGCTGTATACTACAGTTTTTATAACTGCATAACTCACTGATTTCGGTGCTTATGCTTAATGTGTATTGATTTTTACGATCCGTAAAAGGTAAATACACTGCACTAACAGTGTCACCTATAATACTATTCAGAGTAACCCATTCTTTCTTTCTTTCTATATTGTCACTCTATAGTTAATATTATGTAGTAGAAATATTAAAAGACAATTGCAGAAGCATTTATATACAACTGTATTGTATAATATAATATAGATAATTGGGTATTTTAAAGGCAGTTTCCAACTTGTGTGCCAGAGGTGATAAATCGCTAAATATTTTCTGTAACTCGTACATTTGTATGGGAGTTGAAACAACAATGTATTTAATTATGCGCCAATAAACACTCGTCAAAATATGCCAAACTGTTGTGAAACTGCAACAATGGAACTTTTAAAAGATCCAAAAGTAGATTTGTTGTGGCATAATTTATAGTTTTTATCCGTACGTTGTATTATATTCATCCAATTCACAATTTTATGTAATTTTGCTTTTCAAATTTGGCAACACTCAAAAGTTTTAGTTTTTGTTTGGATCTTAAAAAGTTTGTTCCATGAAAATAAATCCTATAAGTTAAAGCTGATTTAAATATGTCAGTCTTTTTAACACTTTCCAACCTAGTTGAAAAGTGTTTATGACTTCGGTTTGTCTGGCCGTCTGGCGTCTGTCCGTGCTCTAACTCCCGTAAATATGCTCGGATTGCCCTGTAATTTTTATATGTTATTGTTGTTATCTATAGCATGTTCCCTATTTCAACTGAAGTGCGTAGCACTTATAGTTTTTTTACAGGGACACTCAAAAGAATTCCATTACATTACAGTCTATGGGGAAAAATCATTTGTGGTTTATTTTAATGATGTTACACAATTTCAAACACATTGTAATTGATATATATCACTAAGGTGCATTACAAGAAGCTTAATATGGAATAGGGTGTGCATAGCACTTATAGTTACTTTACAGGGACAGTCAAAAGAATTCCGTTACATTACGTCTATGGAGAAAAATCGTTTGCGGTTTAATTAAATAATGTTTCACTATTTTAAACACATTGAAATTGATATATATCACTAAGGTGCATTACAAGAGGCTTACTACAGAATATTGTGTGTATAGTAGTCATCGTTCATTTACAGGGATACACAAAAGAATTCTCTAATGTCTGTTAACAATAATTCCTGGAAGTGCGTTTTCAGTTGCTAAATGCGATTTTAAATTTAACTCACTTTTTGTCTATTACTTGGTGTGTATAAATTCTGTAGATCCTATACAGGGCAGCACAAAAGTTCACGAGCACATTTCCGTTTATTGACAGAAACTCCAGAAGGAGAATTTTAAACTGTGCTACGCGTTTCCTAACTAAACTAAAATTTAGCATCCTATGTAGTATATATACAAATCTATAGATCATATACAGGGCTGAATAAAAGTATTCGGATATTTTTCCAAATATTGTATATGTTGGAAATTTCCTGAAATTACAATTTTAAATATGTTATGCGTTTTCCAAATTGTTTACTTAGATGTTATCTCTCAGCTTATTAAACGCTAATGATTTATAAAATTATTTTCGAAGTGTTGGAAAGTGTTACATAATCTATGCTTGATGCATGATTTTTCATTCTTGTTATTATTTGCAACTTGAAAGTTGGCTGCCCAACAACTGGTGACCTGAACATAATAACTCCTGATAATATCCGATTTGTTTAAAATTTTGTATATACAGTAAAATCCCGTTACAACGAATTCCATTACAACAAAAAATCCCGTTATAACGAAATGCAAGCGAGTCCCGTTTTGAAATGTATTCAAATAATGTTAACATAATCTCAGTATAACGAAATATTCAATTTTTTATAATCTCGTTAGAACGAAATAATATGACACGGCAAATACTTTCAGTTGTACATTTTTATCGCTTGACAATTTTTGTTTTCGATGCCTAGTCTTAGGGACAATCAAGCTTATCTCTAAAGCAATCGCTTTTCTCCGAGCTTTGTTGTAAAATCGGTGTGCATAGGCATTTCACTGCAGAAGGAATGTTTCCTTTGTTCGCTCTCCCCTTTTCTCCACCCCTTTTTCTTGGAAGTCCAAGTAAGCTGTAACCAATGTAGGCAAACTTAACAAAACGTGAAATGAGTATTGCACATTCCCCCTTCCCTCTCCTCCCTACCTGAATAACTTTCGCAAAGGAATTTCCAAAGCTCGAAATCAGTTTGAAAATTTTCATCTTACCAGTAGGTCATAAAATGGCGGCTGTTAAGCGAAAACAGTTTAGTTTGGAAGAAAAAAAAGCCATAATTTCTGAAGTTGAGAAAGGAATGAAAAAATCTGATGTTGCTAGCAAATATGGAATTTCGCCGTCTACTTTATCCACTTTTCTAAAAGATAAAGAAAGCATTTTGAAAAAAATTCAAGTTAAAGTCTTTGATCCAAGCAGAAAACGAATTCGAAATGCCCAGTTTCAAGATGTGGATAGTGCTGTTTACAAATGGTTTATGGATGTTCGTTCTAGAAACATCCCTCTAAGTGGCCCTTTAATTAGAGAAAAAGGTTTGGAATTTGCAAGAATGCTAAACATTGAAAATTTTCAAGCCAGTGTCGGATGGTTGAATCGATTCCGAGAAAGATACGGTATAGTGGCAAAATGCATTTCAGGAGAAGCAAAAGACGTCCCAGTTGAATTTGTAAACGAATGGCGTAAAGGTGAAATACAAAAAATAATCAAGACGTATAGTCCTAACGATGTTTTTAATGCCGATGAAGCCGGAATATTTTTTCAGTTAGAACCAAGGAAGACTTTAGCGTTAAAAGGAGACAAGTGTATTGGAGGAAAGCTTTCCAAACAAAGGATTACAGCCCTATTTTGCTGCAACAAATCAGGAACAGAAAAACGAAAAGTACTCATAATCGGCAAATCTGAAAAACCCCGTTGTTTCAAACATTTTAAGTCCTTACCATGCATCTACAAAGCCAACAAAAAATCATGGATGACGCAAGGATTCTTTAATGAATGGCTGATAAATTTTGATAAAGATATGCAAAAACAAAAACGTAAAATTCTTCTACTCATAGACAACTGCACAGCACACAATGATCCTCCTATATTGAATCACATTCGTGTAGAGTATTTCCCGCCTAACTGTACTGCAATACTTCAGCCTCTTGACCAAGGCATTATCAGAGCCGTAAAATCACGATACAAAACTATGTTATTAAAACGCATTCTCTGTGATCTGCAAAATAACGTAAACAGAAAGTGCAACATGAAAGAGGCAATTGATATGATCTGTGGATCGTGGGATGATATAAGCCAGAAAACAATAGCCCACTGTTGGAAACACGCGCAGATTGACCAGGATTTAAATAAAGAATCGACGGCTCAAGGATCTAGCGATGTAGTACATGATGAGGAGCAGACAGTCGAATATGAGATCGAATCCACTTGGAACTTAGTAAAAGAAAAATCTGGTGTGTCTCAAAGCATAAGCTTTAAAGATTTTTTAACTGCAGATGACAATGCTGCAACTTGTTATTCATTAACAGAGACAGATATTGTGCAGTCTATTGTTGATGATCGCATTTTAGAAAATGATGAAGAAAGTTCTGAAGATGAAGAAAATGAGGTTTCAAAAGTTACATCTGCTGAAGCCTTAGAAAGCTTAGAAAGAGTGCGCAATTTTATTTCTTTACAGAGCAGTGTACCAGATAACATTTTTTCTAATATTAATCATGTACATAATTTTGTATTGTCCGCAGCTTCAAACTCCCTTGTACAAAAAAAAAATCACTGATTTTCTGCATTAAATTTTTTCTTGTACAATTTGAAGATCATTGAAATGGTGGTAAGTCAATTTTTCAGTTCTATAAAAAATATTATACATTGTATTATACTAACTTTACGTTATTAGAAGGTACTACTAATTTTTATTGCTATTTTTAATAATTAATTATCTACTAATTTGTATTATACTACTATATTTTTATAATTAACTATGATATGAGGATCGGAATTGAAATGTTTAATTTTCTATTGAATTCCGTTACAACAAAATTCCCGTTACAACGAATAAAATTTGCGGTCCCGTGAAGTTCGTTGTAACGGGATTTTACTGTACGTTCTTTGTGATAAGGCGCTCATTGGTTAAGTATAAAGAGGGGGGGGGGGGACAGTGGCTAATCCCCCGTTTAATTTATTTATTCAGAATTATAATCCGATAAGTTAAATCTGATTTAAATATGTCAGTCTTTTTATTTGCAAATTCACGTAATAGAATATTTTAGGATATTAAATGAAAGTCTGCCCAACAAATTAACTATTTTTAAAATGCTTACTTTTTTTCGTTTTTGTTGAATTTCTGTTGAATTTCTGAAAAAGTACTGAACCAATTTTAATAAAATTGGAATGGGACCAATTCGAGAGTATTCCCTTTCGAATAAAAAAAAATCCTATAAATAAGACGCATAGTTTCGGTGTACATACATAAAAAAAAAAAAATACATACATGTCGAATTGATAACCTCCTCCTTTTTGAGTCGGTTAAAAAGGGCTCTAATTTTTCTGAAAACTTATTGTATTTTAATAGAAATTTGGCATACGGCCTAATTTATTATTACTTGAATTCTCTGGAAATTTGAACACAATCAGACAATTAACAACGGAAATATCGAAAAAAAAAGAGTATCGTTCGGTTCTTTTTTAAAAATTATTATTCCTTCTGTTTGCCGTTTAACTTTGAAACAATCTCAGTCATTTGCAGTTGGGTGGGGAGAATTGATAAAAAATCCAACAATAAAACAAAAACAAAAGAAAGAAACATACACTGGAGTGTCTTTTTTAATTTCCAGTTAAGTGTAGATGATCCAAACACATACTATTATAAAATATTCTTGTGTAAATGTACTATTTAAAATTAATATAGTATAAAGATCTTTGTTAAATAATTCTTTAAAAATAATTATTTCTTATTCTTGATGTAGTTCTTCTACTGTTTATTCCTCCTCCCCTGTCCACTTTCGCCAAAAGCAGAAAGATCAAGCCTCTTTTCTCTCACCTTCTTTTCCCATCCTCTCCTTCTCTCATTCGACTTTCGCCCGGAAAAAAGCTGGCGGGCAACTGTAGATTATGACGTAACATGCAGCTATTCTGTGCTATCGATCTGTAGATAGTTCTTTTATTTGCTATATATTTTTATTTTATAACATTCACTGTCATGAACATACACATAGATTTGTTTAACATCGAATCAGTTGCTGTGATAGTTTGAGAATGCTAACAGTAAACTTTCTAAACTAGCAGTAAAAAAATTTCAACTGTTTATGGAAGAGAAAGTTAAATAAGCTCTCCGAATTTTTCCAGTTACTTGAATGCTGGATAACAGAGCTTTTACTGTACTTATTAACTGACAGAATTAGTGATATATTTTGATTTAATAATAAAAATTATTGTTTAATAAAAAATATGCAAAATCTACATTATTATGGTCTAGATTTTTTTATTTAGAAAATAAAAAAAATAAATTATTTGAAGAATATAATTGTTTTTCAGCCTATATTAAGGGTGGCTGGAATTAAAACACCCCTACTCCAACCTCTTTATATATTGAACTACTCAGTGGATAAGCTTTAAATTACACATACTATTGAAGACATGGGGAACAGATTACATGAAAAAAATTGTTCCAGAAATCACTGATAAATGGCACTGTACAACTAGACATAAGTTGAAAAGACACAAAAGTACATTTACAACACATTTTATTTGAATGTGACAAGGACCATATGAATGCAGGGAATGCTGCTCAATATGGTTCCCTTCTTGAAGATTTAAAATCTGTACTTTGTGGACATCGTGTTCAACTGTGGATTGTAACTGATCAACTGAGATGCTTCTCACATGCAGAGTGACACTTTCTTTAAAGTTTACCAAGGTTACAAGACGTCCTTCATAAACAAGATTTTTTAAGTGTCCCCACAGCAAAAAATCACGCAGATTAAGATCCGGAGAACGAGATCGTGAGGTTGTCAGAAATGCATGGCTGATTACTCTGTGATTAGTCAACGTTGCTGAAGAAACTGCCAGGGGTCAATACTGTTTTTTTTCTTGGGGCTCATTTTGTGAAAAATAAAGGTTATTTTTGTGAAATTTATTATATTTTTGTGAAAAATAACATTTTGTAACAGAAGTTGAAATCCCTTTTACTCAAATTCAAACCAAACATTTATTAACAAAAACTTTTAAAATCCTTTTGATAAAGTTTTCTTTTCTGGTGAACTTGTTTGTTTACAAATTACACATTTTAAAAAGTCACAAAATAATACATTAATTAATAAATAGTAAGTTTTTATTGAATAGAATTTTGTGAAATGCTCTATTTTATTAAAAGAAATTTTGTGAAGGGGACCCTTTTATCAAATTGATTTTTGTGAAGGGGTCCTAAATAGGCCCCAAATTTTGCCTGGATCGACCGATGACTGCTGTACATAGAATCCAATATGTGGAGGCTTTCCATCTTTCATAAAGATAATTGAATCAAGACATTGCGGCTCTTGCAAATGGGGTACAACAAAAGTTTCACACATCTTTTTGCACCTGTTGGCTATTACAATGCATGTCACAGGGCTATGGTGAATAGCCTGTTCAAAAAAGAAAGGTCCAAGAATGAATGTGGCTATGAATCCACACCAGATTGTAACTTTCGGCAAGTGGAGTGGAATCGCTTGGAAGGTAACTTCTGAATCTGCCCTGGTTATGATGCATTCACTTCAACTCTTCAACTTGTTATTTTTTCATATTTTCTGTTGTACAGCACTATCTATCGGTATTTCTGGAACTAATTTTTTTTTTTTCATGTAATTCATTTCCCCATGTCTTGAATAGCATGTGTACAAAATTTGAAGCCTTTACACTGAGTAGTTTGACATATAAGGATTTTAATTCTGGCCATCTGGTATACAGGGTGATTATAAAAAAACTATCCCGATATATGAGCCCCTAACTATCATACCGTTCACAGAAACTGAATGAAATTTTGGTTTAAAGTATTTTGAGGTATGCGCTCAAGAATCATATGAAAAACAACAGTTAAATTCTAACAGTTACGGTTACAGTGACAAAATTTTGAAAATTTCAAATGGCAACACCTACTTTTTTTTATTGGAATGTGATCTTCATATTGTAAAACCATAAAAAGCATTGGAACGGTACCTGTAGCAGGAAAATTGCTGGTGCTAGACAGACTAAGAAGAATAGTGAAAACAACCAATAAAGACAGAGAAGCAACAGAAAACAAAACATTTTATTGTGTTTCATACATTTTCCATTTCACACACAATGACACTTTACAAGCGGCAGATGGTGGATAACACTGAACAATAAAATGTTTTACTTTCTGTTGCTTCTCTGTCCTTTATTGGTTGTTTTCACTTTTCTTCTTACTCTGTCTAGCGCCGGCAATTTTCGTGCTGCAGGTACCATTCCAACGCTTTTTATGGTTTTTCACTATGAAAATCACATTCCAATAAAAAAAAGTAGGTGTTGCCATTTGAAAATTTCGAAATTTTTTCACTGTAACCGTAACTGTTAGAATTTAACTGTCGTTTTTCACATAATTCTTGAGCGCATACCTCAAAATACTTTAAGCCAGAATTTCATTCAGTTTCTGTGAATGGTATGACAGTTAGTTACTCATATATCAGAATAGTTTTTTTATAATCACCCTGTATATATATATATATATATAGATACAGACTGTAAAAAATTATATCATGAATATCTTGAAAAAAAAAATACCAGTTTACCGCAACTGAACTGTTAACAGAATCTTAACTGTAACCATGCAGATTCTCTAACAATAGCAATGTTGTTATTTACTGAGTTCTGATTCTTGAATGAACGTTTCATGTTAACTGAAATTGTTTACTTGACATCATACAAGCTTCATGAAAAAACACAAAATTTATGCTACTTCTGAAAGCAATGTAGCTTAAGGATCAAAATCTCCTGCTTCATGTTTCATCACATATATATGAATTATTGCACATCATGTAATTTGGTAATTTACATAATCCTAAATTGAATGTGTTTTTACTTGTTCACAGATGGATACTTTCAGCCAGTTTTTACAAATTAAACAATTTTATGACAAAAAGTTTTCATTTAGCTTCTGCCCTTAATTTTTTCACAACATTGTATTTAAAATATCCATGTTCTTGCGTTTCTAGTTATTTATTATCAGACTGGCTACTGTTGCCGAAGGCCAGGATAATAATCTTAAAACTTTATGACACTAAATCTCATTTAAGTAAATCACATGATATGAAATGTTGGATATTAAACTATCAATATCTCTGTTAATTATTAAAATTTTGATTCAACTTGATTTAAAATTTTTGTGACACATCTCAGGTCCTCTCATGGCACATCATTGCACTGCGGCACACCAGTTGAGAACCATTGCTTTAAATTTATCTCACATGCACTGAATGAAAGAAAAATTGCCCAGATCTCTGTTTACCATGGTAATGGCTTTGATCCATTAAGAGCCTACCTAGGAAGCCAACACTGAAATTTTTTTTTCTTCTCTTTCTTCTTCATGTTTCAGAGGAAATAATTGAAGGCCTTACTTTCTTTAATAATTAATTTAAAAAATATTTTATATATTTTTTAATTTTTTTTGCAATCTATTTCTAAAAGTTTGCTCCATACTGGGTATAAAATATAAGACTGGATGGATCATATACATATTGGTTATTAAAGGAGAAACTTCTCATTTTCAGTGAAATGGAAACTTTTTTCAAAGAAAATCTTTTAAAAAAATTTAAAAATCATACAAAATCCAAATTAACTTTATTGAAATGAGGACAAAATTTAGTATATCGGGACAAAATTTTGAATTTGGATTGCTTTTATGAGTCGGTCAAAATCATCAGTGAACTTGGAAGATTGGGGAAATATGTGAATTGTTCTGTTCATCATAAAGTAATGAAAAATCTAATTTAAAAAATCCAAAATTTGAGCCTCAAGTACATTTGAACCCATATTCAACTATCTGGAACAAAATCTGCAGACCTCTATGTACAATAAATTTCTCTAGCTATTGCCAACACACACAAACACATATTGAGAAACATCTTTCTTTTATTAATATCGATAATTAAATCTTGCATAGAGATGAGAATGCTTAGAAAAAACTGAGGATTTTGGAAGAAAAAAACTGTTTTCTTCTGAAGGGGTATATTTCCATTTAAAAAAATTGAAAATTTTAAAATTCCATTTATAAATAATGCATTCAAAATTTTATATTAGCTACATTCTGATGCTTTTTTTTTTTCAATGTTGAGTGATCTATGTGAAGCATTAATTTGGAAAATAGATAATTAAAAGCTACTTCTCTCATTAAAAATGAAATGTCATATGCATTTTTATATCAATTATACCAATTTGCAGAAATGGTAAGGTTGAAAGAGGGTAATATAGTCAATTCTGTAATATTTCATAAAGTCATTTCTGTTCACTACCATATGAGCACTTTTCCATATACTCTAATAGTAATCAACTGAAATATTTAACTATTATTAAAAATGTAAAAAAAATAACATGCAATCGGAATGATATTCTTTTCTGTCTTTACCTTAAGTATAAGTCTTTAGACTTGTCTAATTGTATATATATATATATATATATATTACAAAAATTTTCCCTTCTAAAATCATCCAACAACCCTACTTATTAAATTATTTACTATCTTAAACAATATTCCATTTATTTAAATCCCTTCCTATTTAAAATGCTTATTTAATATTTTTTTCTCCTTCAAAATAATTTTTTAAAAATACTTCTCATATTTATTTTTCTTATAAAAACCCTTTTTATTTCTCCGTTCTTAAAAAGACGAATTCATTCTATTTAGAATTATCAATACTACCATTTTCTTTTTTTTTTTTTTTTTAATTCCAAAACTCAGATTCCTGTTGTTTCTTGATGGTGCTTCACACTTCAAAATTTTGCTGCCTTCAGTAATGTCTTCTGACGTAATAAAGCTCTGTGATTGGGTAAATCGTAATGCTGCATTAGCATAGAAAAACTTACGTGTTAGAGTTTAAAATGTAATGCAGGATTCTCAGAGCTCAGAATTTTCTGTAAGAGTGGCTGTTAAGAAAACATGTTGTTGCCAGGAGTGAGAAATAGAATAATTCGGAAATGTGATCTCATTTTCACATCAAATGTCTTAAGTAAAAAGTGTAGCCTGATGGCTAAAAATTTATTCATGAAACATAAGAGAGACTAGTGGTGAATGTTGACATCTAGGCATCTTATAAAGAATAAATAAAATTTCTGTTTGTTCAAAGTTTTGTCTATTCTGTTGTGGGAAAACTTCCAATGAATTTTTGACCAAAGGTCTAATGAAATCATATTTATGACTGCATTATGATTATGTTGGTGATCAGAATGAATTCTATGAAATTAAATTCCAACTACTTCAATTTCTTAATTGATTAAAAGGTGCTGCAATATGCTTTGGGTCCTAAAATAAATAAAAAAGTATGACAGGATTCTTCCTGTTGTAACACATATATATTTATTTAAACTTTTCAAAAAATAAAAATAAAAAGAAAGAAAGAAAAAAATATACGCAATCTTTTGGTAAAATTTAGTTGAAAACAATTTATGTAAGTTATTTGTATGCAAAAATCCACCTGTTGCAAAATTTTTATTATTTTTTAAATTTTAATTAATTTTATATTAAACATTATCAAAGAATCAATAATAAAATTTATTAATTTCCAATGTCTAAAGTTTTTCAATTAACTTTGAACAAAATTTATATTTTATCTTAAGGCAGTATTAAAAAAAATATTTTTCCACGCTCAACAACTCAAAATTTTGAAAAACATTCGCAGACTCATTTTTAAAAGTAACAACAGGAAACTTGGTGGCGTGATTTATAAAGACATTTATAAGGACCCCATGTTTTTATTTTTCGTTCAATTAATTAGAAATTGATTTACATACAATTATTTTCACAGTACGATCATTTTTTTTTCCCCCGCGCTATTGCTTCGCGAAATTCGGTTCAAAATGTCCACTTTGACAGCATTTTTTGAAATATATTCTGCCTTTATCAAAAAATCGAGACAATACGGATATTATAAAGTTTCTGAATAAGAGAACCTGCCAATTGGATGCATTTTAGAGCAAAAATGAATTTACAAATGTGTCTCAAAATAAGCAGTTTGGATTTGAATACACCCTTAACAACTGTCAATAAAAACTTTTTAGTGTACAAACATTAAAAAAATATTTTGTATTTTATGTTTTCTAACAAAATATAGCTGCTGAAAAGCTTTTATTTGCGAAAAATCAATTTTTTTTAGAAAAAAAAAAGCCTTTTTATTCTTTTTTACACCACTTCAAAATTTTCAAAAAATTTACATCTCTTAATCTTGAGGCATGTAGAAAATACTATTTTTTTCTCCTTTAGGCATGGCCAGCATCTTTTACTATTGCTCTCAGGAAAGAAAAATGCTATAAAGGTATGATTACTATAACATAATTTATGGTTGTCATTATGATTTGCTTATATCAATGTTGTGACATTCAAAGCTCAAATAGGTCTTTCACATCTTAACTGTTCAGTTCCCATATAGGATCTAATAGAGTAATTTTTATTTAAAAAATTGTTTTTAGTTACTTAGCATTTAAACAAGACAAATGTATGCAATTCAATTTTGTACTTTTGATTTGATTCTTTTAGTACAGCAGCACTCTGAAGTGGGCAATATTTACTTAACAATTTTCATACACAAAACTTTTAAAACTATTCTGTTAATGATAAATTGTGAAAAAATGCCAGCACTCGCCTTTTAAATTTCATGTTAAGCACAAAACTTAAGCAACATTGAAGTATCATGAGTCAAAAAGACATGAGGAAGTTTTGAAAGTTATAAAAAGCACTAGGTTATGTCAGCAGGTATTGATTAGATATCAACACCTTCATTAGTTCCCCAAGAAGGCAATAAATGTGCCTGATCTTGTCTGTGGCATTGTTTTTAAGCATTTCAGAGCAGAAAAGAGGTGTGCTCTGATGGGAGCATTGGAAGCTGGAGGTTTAAGACCTATAAGAGATTCTAGGTCTAAATTTGTTTTTGTACACTTCTTTCAAATTAATTTATATGCACTTTTTTATATAAATAATATTCATTCTTGCACATATAATCAACATTCTTTAAAATATGACATGGGACTACTCATGCAAAAAGTTTAAGTGCACCCACTAAAAGATCAAATACATTTAGAGTTATTAAAGTTTTCTTTTTAATGCATTTTTTTTTCATTTTAATTTTTGTATAAATATTAATAATTTGTAGTCACAATAAAGTAAATAAATAAAATGTAAACAACAATCCATAATTAGCATAATCCTGTTATTTGCAAAACCTTTTGTTCCAAATTGTGTGGCTTTTACAGAGCTGACCGTATTAATGCAATCAAACATTTTATTTAATTTTTTAAAATTTTGAATTAAAGAATGTAATTGATTAATTTTTATTATTTTATTTATTTATTTGCTGATCTATTATGATGGAAAATATTAAAATATTCAGGGATATGTATAGGTAGAAATTAGGTCCTTTTAACCCTTTCAGGGACAAAGTACTTCTGTTGCTAAAATGTCAAAATGACTGAATGACACCAGGATTTGTGAACAAATTTATATGAAAATAAGTAAAAGCTTCTCTTCAAGTACATTATAAAAGCAAAATTTTATTCTAAAATTCTGGTGCCATTGTAGCATTTGGGAATTAAAATTAAGTAGGATATATAATGTCCCACCACCCTTCAAGGGATTAAAGGACCCTCGCAAAAATTTTCATCTTGAAACAGGACCCTTCACAATATTTTCTATCTTAAAACAGTACTCTACACAATATTTCCCATCTTAAAACTGGAAACTTCACAAAATTCAAGGAACCCTTCACAAAACATTTCCATCTCCAAACTGAAACTTTCCTAAATTTACTACCATAAAACAGCTAAACTCACCAAAGAATCTATTATTTAGCTTTTACAAATATAAAGCATGATTTGCAGTCTGGCACCACTATTAATGTTAAGAAGCTTTCTATTTAATTTTTAAAGCCCATAATTCACAACCATCTCGTTTATTCACAGAATTTGCCTTACTTTTCTACAGTTAAATAAGGCGAAGAAAACTTTTATAAATTTGTGGTAAAGCTTTTATAAATTTGTTAGTTGAACTGTGCAAACCCTGTAAATGATCTTGTTAAAAATGTATAAACAGGAACTTTGACATAACAATAATTACAAATTTACAAAATTATGACTAGGTTTTGTACAAAAAAAAAAAAAAAAAAAAGTCCTTCCGGCCTGTACCGGGAGGAAAAGGTAGCTTTCCTATATCTTCGTTTTAAAATTTTAGCTAATGTTACACGAAAACAGCAAGCTAAAATGCAAAGAAACGTTTACAAAAGATTCGCTAATACTGAATTTGAATAAGAAATTCGCCAAATTATTGAGCAATAGCCAAATTGGCTTCATTTATGAAGACTTATTTTGGTTGCCAAATTTGGCGATATTTCACCAAATGTTGCCAATTTTGGCGAGAATTTGGCGCTAACGGATATGAATATATAGTTTTATGCGTATGATTGGGAAAATTATTACAACAATGACAGAAAATAATTTGCGAGTAATTGCGTTAATGTGCTGTTTTGTTTCAAAATGTCAGCCACCCTAGAATTTCAAACTGCTCTATCTCAGCCATTTTTTAAGATAGAGGTAAACCAAAAAATGCTCTGGAATCTTTGTATCAAGGCCTAACAGAGTAGTTAAAAAATAAATTTGAATTTTTATTTTTTTTGTATATTTATTTTAGTTTTAAATTTTTAAATGGCCACCATCTTGAAACAAAATGGCGGACCAAGCTGGCCAACGAACTCGTTTGAGACATTAGTGACCTTAATACACACAATTAGTTTCATCAAAATCAATTCATAAATACGGGCGTTATCGTATGACATAGGTCAGATATATATATATATATATAAATCAACATTTGAACGGAGGGTGGTTTTGGGGTCTGAGGGTCATGATTGGTGAAAATATATCGAAATTTTTCGGAACTGATTTCCTCCGAATGGCTGCAATAGGTAGCTTTATAGTTTTTTGTATTGAAAGCTACCTAAAAACTGTTCACAATTTCACAAACACAGGACCGTGTGAAAGAAGTCTGGACAAATTCCTGCTATTTGTTGAATGCATGGAAAGCTTTTTACTATTTTAAAAATAGCTTTTAAGAACATGGTACATTTTCAAAAGATTTCAGTGTGCTACCCAATTGACAGATAATTTTAATGAAGTAATTCAAAAATTCTTATTTCTGAATTTAAAAAAAAATGTAATTAGGTTTTTTTTATTCACTGAGTTGTTATGATGGATTAGATTAAACTATTTGTTGAATGCATGGAAAGCTTTTTAATATTTTAAAAATCACTTTTGTGAATTTGATAGATTTTCAAATAATTTCAGTATCCTACACAACTGACAAATAATTTTAATGATGTAGAATATCTTTATTTTTTCATCTGATGCAGCCAGTTGAAGGAGGCTTAAAAAATGAGATAGGTTAATTTTGTGTCATCTTTATCATTTTCTGTGCTTTATGTCCTGAATAATTTCTTTATGATATGTTTATAAGTTGTATACCTTTTAAATTATAATTATAAAATGTTTTCTTTTTACAATTTATAGATGTGCCTTCCAGTTGAATATACTGCTTCTATAAATGGTCAAAAGTGGCATGGTGTAGCTAGAATTCCCAAATCATACTTTCCTCCTAATATTAACCTGTTTAATGCCTATGCTATTCATGGATCAAATGAAAGTAGAACATATGAAGCATTATATCCTGTTCCAGAAGGTCATTTTGATTACCCAGATTTGTAAGTCATTTTTTATATTGTATTTGTTTTTCATATTAAAACAATTTTCAAATATTAAGTAGTTAGATTAAATGTATATTGTATATTATTTATTATAGGCATTATATTGCATATTTCAAGCAGGATTTTTTAGGAACTTGAGAGCACAAAATAATTTGTTGTATTCTGATAACTTTTTCATGTTTCCTTTTATTGCTTCCACCAAATTTGGATTAATAAAAGGTTTTTCAAGCATGTATTATCCTACAAAACAATGTTATATAATTAAAAAATTAGTCTAATACATAAAATAGTTAAATTTTGATGTGATATTATGACTATTATAATCTGAATAAGCTCAAAGCCACCACGTCCATCCGATGTATTAAATATTCCTACCTGCCCAGTTGATGTCTTAAACTTGTTGAATTTAGCTTTTAAATTTTTCTGGTTTTGATCTTCCATGATTTGGTCTGCTACCATCCTGCTTAGAGTTAAAAGAAGGGGCCCTTGATGGCCAGCTGTTCCACGAAGTAACTATAATGATCTCAAAGCCACCACATTCGTTGTATGTATTAAATGCACTGGTCTGCTTAAACCTGCTGGTCAATGCCTTAAACTTATTGAATTTAGCTTTAAAAGTTTTCTGGTGGCATCTACCGTGATTGTGTCTTCTACTATTCTGATTGGTAACTGAAGTAAAGGGATATCCGATTCTGCAGCATGCTGCATTTTCTGCAAAATAGCTGGGGTCAGTACCTAGATACAAAATAAATTACTTAGCTTATTTATCATTTCTTTATGATATAGATTGGACAACAAAAATAATTTCCAATAAATATTCTGATGCAGACGATTGTTTTAAGAAGTATACTAAAGTTCTTTTATACTTATTAATTTTTAAGAAACTATCATATTAATAAATAATAATGATGATCTGACTAATAATTAAAATGAATATAATTAGATTTTTTTTTTTTTTTTTTTTTTTTTTTTGCAGAATATTATGATAATTTCTGTACTGATTTTTTTTATATTAAACTCATAAATAAAAGAGTATGGAAAATAAATGTGATGTGGTTCTTATTTGTACATTCTCATTTTTGATTGATATGCATCTAAAATAGTAAATAAATGTGCAACAAATGTATGTTTTTTTATATGATGAGATAGAATGTGACTAGAATGAAAATGTTTAAATCTGCATAATGTTCTGTTAAAATGTGACTCTCTGAAATGTAACTCTCTGAATGCAACTGTTCCCTGTGTTCCCTAATATTAAAATGGTCAGGGTGTTAAAGGAAAATAATAAAAAATTAAAGATGAGTTTCAGCGAAAAATATTTGGGAAGAAAATAGAAAGAAATGATTGAAAAAACTGTTGTGCTCATAACCTGTGAAATTTGTCTATAGTAATATTACATTAAGTTGAAATTTTGTTTCTTAAATAAACTCATTCACCTAAAATGCTTAGCATTTTGGTAAAACTTTAACTACAAATAGTGCATAAAATTCTAAGTATTTTAGGCTTTATCTGTTATACCTTTATCATTATTATTATCAACAGAACCATTATCATCAAAATGGGTATTATCAGTATCCAGGGTAAGAGTTATATTATGAATTTCTTAAACATGAAAGTCTTCAGTAATTGCTTCTTGAATTCTGCAATGAGAGATTTGAACATTTGATGTTTGTCCCTGTTCTCAGATCCTAACTATAGATATTTTTATTCCTGTTACTATTATCATTGCTAATATTTTATAATTATCATATCTTTCTCCATCTAACATAAAGATTTTTTATAGTCATAGATTGGAATTCTTTCGGTATATTGACTTCTCAAAGTTTATCCCAGACAACCATCCTCTTTCAGAAGTTTGGGTAGATGCACTAGAAAGATCAAGTAATAACAATTAACTTTTGTTATCTTTTTATTTTTTAATTCATGTTGTATTACTGCATGTTCTATTTTATTGCTATGTATTCTGCTAATATTAAAAATAAAACAGCTTTTTGAAGTTAGCCATTTCAGATTTATTATAACCATTGCTTTTATCTAGAAATATAGCTGTTTAGTAAAATTTAGTTGTTTAGTATCTATTTGAAATCAAAATGTTAATTTTAATCTCAAATTTAATTGTATTTTTGTGTTTCATTAACAAAAAAAAAAAAAGGAAAAGAAGAAAACCATACGTTTATATTAACATTTTTTATGAGATTGAGAAATAATAGCTAGTGAAGTTAAAAACTATTGTTTATACTTTATATTAACTTTACGTTTATATTAACTTTTTTATGAAATTGAGAAATAATAGCTAGTAAAGTTAAAAATCTATTGTTTATACTTTAAAAACTATGATTTAAAGGGTTGTTTTCATCAGAAACTATGTCAGAGGATTGCCTAAAATTTTAATAGAATAATCATTCAATAAAAGATAACAAGACGAAAGAGCTTGAAGTTTATGTTAGACTTTTTAATTTTTCTTAGAGGATATATTTATTCATGATAAATTTGAAAATATATTTTAGTTCTAGAAAGTTTTAGTTACACTATCATTGAAATTTTTATCCCAGGATAAAATTTCATTTAAGTGTTTTTTTATGTTTGAAAATATTTTATTATTTCAATTTATACCCTTTCATTTATTACAAAAAGAAAAATGTCTGAGACACCACTCTTTTTTTTTTATATGGCATTTAAGATAATAGGTAATGATATTGTATAAAAAAAATATTTATTCTAGCCAAAAAAAGGAGTCACATGGTTTTCATGCAAAACTTGGATATCAAGCATTTTTATATCTTAATACTTTTTTTTTTACTATCTTTAAGAGCTAAACAATGTTCATTTTTAATAATTAGATTTCTTATTAGAGGAAAAAAAAAAGCATTTTCAGTTATTTTCTAAGCAGTTTTCTAAGTTAGCTATATTCTCTATTACAGCTGCTATTATTTTAGCACCTTAACATACCTGATAACATGTCAATTTTGAAAACCATACAATTTTTATGATGTGCTAAGCATGTAACATTAATAATATATGCAACAGAAACTGTAATATGGTTTCATATGTACAAGTTATCTGAATATTTAGTCATATCCAAATGTTCTTTTTTATCACTCCTATCTGTGTAAAGAATTTTAACATCCGAATTGCACATGGGTGCAATGAGCAAGGTGTTCTCCTTCATGAGATTCAGTTTATGTACAAAAATTCTTTCTGCGTATGATTCCATAAAAATTAGATTATACTGCTTCAGTTTTGCTTTTTCTAATTTTGATTTATATCTGTTCATTCATTGAAGAAATACTACAATTAAATAAAATTAAAAATGCAAAATGAGCAAGAAAATAGAGGGTTTAGGGGATTGAGACCCCCTGAAATATGTACTTTTTATTTTAAAATAATTATAAGAATAAGCAGTTCATGACATGGGTACAAGACTTTCAGCCTCTGGACTGATTTCAGTGTTGAAGAGATTTTTGAATGATAGTACACTGTTGAAAATTTGCAGCAAACTGTCCTGTCATTTGACCGTTTTTATAGAAAATGGTTACATAACCGTAATTTAACTATATACTGACCATAATATGGGCAGTAATATAGTCAGAGTAGAGTTAAATTATGGTTATGTAATCGTTTTCTATAAAATGGTCAAATGACTGGACAGTTTGCTGCAAATTTTTAACAGTGTAAATTCTACTTTATATACTTAAATTATAGCAATTTTACCATCAAGCACTTTTAATCACTTTCTTTTTTTGTAACAGATCAATTTTAGCCATAATGCAAGACATAGAAATTAGCCTATTTCCATTTGGTTATTACTAATCAGAAAAGTTTTCAGTCTTGGCTTGGATGGGCTTCTCACACCCATGGTTCAAGAACATCATTGTATAAAATAGTGTTTAGTACATTTAACAGTTTCTAAAAGTTATGTTATATGAATGTTTGAAAAATTTTATATTCTCGTAAATGTATTTAACTTTAATTAAATTTCTGAATGTAGGATATCGGATATTATGTAAAGAGAGATAAATAAAAATGCAAATTACGTAATTATCTAAAAGGTCCCTGATCTGCATATTTTCTAGTATTTTATGATTCATTGCTACTGTTTATGCAAAACCATACAATCTCACTGTTCTCCCTTACAACATGCAGAACCCAAACTTTATATTGAATGACCAAAGGCCAAACAGTGTAAGTTGGCAGCTATTCCTTATCATTTGCCTACAGGGGTTACAGAGAATTTAAAATATATAAGAAAATGTGTTTATTACTTTAATAATATTAAACTTCTATAAAAAATATTTAGAGAAAAATTTAGAGGAAAAAGTGGTTAAATACCATAAAATTAAGATAATGTTTATGGTGTTTTGGAAAACCAATTGGCAATTCATTTTCATAGGGAAATCACCATTAGATTAGACAAGCTTTAAACAGCATATTCCATGAAAACAAAATTAATCTGATTATCAAAAACTCAGATAAAGACAATTTTATTTAGATACAATTTAATGACATTATAAAGACAAATTTATGGCCATAATGTAGCTGTCTCATGTATATGCACTCCACATTTGAAGTCAATAGCTCAACTGCTAATTTTCCTGCAATGGCCACCAGTTATAAAAGCACTATTTTGAGAAAAATACATTTAAAGGTTTTAGAAGAGATATTGACATTTTGCAGATAATGCAAACAAAAACCTGTAGAATAACTTTTTTTTTTTTTTTTAAATAAGATGAGTGCTAACTAAGATTGTGTTGGAAGCACAGACCTCTTCTGAGTGGCTCATTTTTTGTCCTTTTTCTTGCATTTTTTGTATTTGCCCTTTTTAGTCTGTATTTTTCTGATTTTGTCTCTTTTTCTAACTGTTTTTTATCAGCCTTTATATATTGATTTTTTTATTGTTGCTATTGCTCTTAGCCCTCTCAAATTTACATTCACTTATTCCACTTATATGTATGTGAGTATAGCATTTTATCATGGGTGAGACAGCTCATATGTTTGTATTGGCATCTTGGCAATTTTTCAAAGAAAACATGGTCAAATTAAGGAATCTTTGCTCTGTTCAAATTAGAATTATGACTTTATTTCATGTTCTGTTAGAGCATTCATGCTAAAGCACAGGGTCTTGTACTATTTTTGTGAGAATCCCACTTAAAATAACTTAACTTTACAAACAGTCTATTTAAGGTGCAATTTTCTGATTCTAACTAAATATTATTTATTATTTTATTATTTTGCCTGATTGTAGTTATTTCTCTTCAGCTAACAAGAGATCTCTTAGTGATATAATTTAAAATTATATAGGGTGTCCACAGTCTCTTTACAATTTCAAGTTTTTATTACAAACACAAATGAACAGATACATGTATGGAAAGTAGTACAATATTAGGAGTATATATTGAAGTCTTTTTGCATCTATTAATAAACCTCTATATGTACATCATTGGTTGCACGAAGCACATCAAGCCAATAATCATTGATGTTTTTCGCTGAATCTCTTTTTTTTTCCCTCTCATCCACTCCTTGCTTTATCCAATACTGAGCCAGTCTCCAAGAATTTCTTGTGCTCCCACGTCTGAATAGCAAAATGTTAAATTATTGAAAAATATTGCTTCTCTGCTATTTGTACTATTGTTTTGGAATTAAATTTTTTAAGTGTTTTCCTTAATTATGTTATCATACCAAGAAAACAGGATAAACGAATCATTATTTTTCCTTAATCAAATGAAATTGAATTAAATTTCTTAGGTGCAGTAATAATTAATAATTTTTTCCCCAAATATCACATTTCAGTTGTGCTCTAGTTCATGTGTATAGCTTATTTTTTTTTTTTGTCAAATTATAATATCTAACTTAATTGGAAAATATAACATTTTAATTTGAGATTTAGATACATGCCTCATTAATAAGACTGAAACTTTATGATAATCAATGTTCATATAACTTTCTTCTATATTTCATTAAGAGATTCAGATGCATTTACTTTTTATACAGTAATGTGCAAAAGTTTTATTTACTATCAATTATCTACAAGATTTTAATTAAAACACTTTAAATTATTCAGGCAAAGGAGAAAAACTTGTGTGTTCAGAAGAGTGAAATTATTCTGATGAGTAAGTTTTATAAATATTTTCTCTTTCATTTTAAGTTATTATTTATTAGAAGGATTTTGTCAATTTCCTTTGAGTTTTTGCTATTCAATTTACTGAATTTGCTTTTCTGTAAGAAATGAAAAGAAACTATGTTTTCATATATAATCAGAATTTGTTGCATATAATATTGAATAATATTTAGTTCAAAAATAAATTTGATTTGAAACATGTAATGTCAAATGTATAATGTTATTTTTAAACTATCAAACATTAATTGCTAATTCAATGAGTGCAGCTGCTTCATTCATTCACATTCATAATGGATATATAATTTACAAGTATGCATGCATGTAACACATAACTTTGAACTGAAGTAGATACAGTTATAAGGGGTTATCCATTATCCTCCCTCCATCTATGTCACAAGTTCTCACATTCCGGTGATACTGTCTGCCCTGTTATGGTGTTACATTTTTGCTATGTATGTAATGAATAGCAATTCATCCAAATTTTAGGCCAAACACCAACTTTATTTTTTTTTAGTACATATTGATTATAATATCTTTTTCAAATCTATATATATATATATATATATATAGATTTGAAAAAAATATATATATAGGGTAGTCAAATGAAAATGGGTCAGATGACAGAAAGACCTCTAAAGTAATCTCCAAAACTGTTTATACATTTATACGACTATGGGACAAGATGATTAGTCCCATTCTTGAAAAAGCTTATAGACTGTCTACTGCCAAACCAGTTCTTTACCCAGTCACATGTCTTTATCTGATGCAAATTGATGTTCATGAATGTCTTTCTTCAACAGTGGTCTGTTGATTTCAGTATATGAGACCACCAACCTCAGCAATAACAGCAGGAGTGATGACATGATGAGTCTGTCCTGGGTGAGCATTGTTTTTTAGTGACACACACCCCTCGCAGAATCTCTTGTTCCATTCTAGTACATGTGAACATGGCATGTTGTGTTCACCATAAACAGCAGACATGTGACAATGGATTTTTTATCCTCCTACTTCAATCAGCAGTCAAAAATCTTACTGCAACTTACTGTTGTTCTTTACTTGCCTCCATCACTGATGTTGGACAAACACACATATCTCTAACCTCACTACCAGCACAATTAACTAACGACTCATGTGTAGGTTGACATTGTAACTGTGCTTTTGTGAGTCGCTACTAGATGCCAATTCAGCAATCAAATTCCAGTGCTACCAACATGTGTGCCATGAGAGTTATGCATGGTGACCCATTTTCATTTGACTTCTCCTCATATAGCTATAAGTCAATGTGTAGGTGTATGTTCCCTATATCAATCTAAAATTTTTTTACCGATCTGCACAAAACTTGAAATATATGTTTTAAAACAAGAGTAAAATTAGTGGTTACTTTAAAAATTTCTCAGACCACTATTTGCCACTTTTTTCAACCATGTGTCATAGTTTATCTTTGTACAAAGTTATTTTTTTTTAATTTTGTAATGCAATTTTTTCTTTCCTGTTGCTATACCCTAAGAAAGAGCATAAGAACTAAAAAAAAATAAAGTAATAACACATGTACTTTGTTTTTGCATGCTAATAAAACTTCACATCCAACGTCATTCTGAGCAGATAATGTGCATTTTTCATATATAAAATTAAAAATTTTTACTATAAGTGCATTAAAATGATGTAGTACTTTCATTTAAATGTATTTAGATTTAAAACCTCTATTATAATACAAACATTACAAATTAAAAAAAAAATTAGGAAGAAAAAAAAGAATTTACTACATATTACACCACTTTCGATGAGATGCTTTTAGTGTGACGTCAAACTTACTCTAAACAAATGTTTGCTACATTTTATTTCCTATTTTGTTGTATACTACAGCTATATCTTATAGCTAAGTGTTTTAATACTTTAGATGTAGTGGTAACATTTTCTACGATTTATATTAAATAGGAAATGAAACATAGCAACCATTTTTTAGAGTCAGCTCTTTCTCTTTTCAAACAAAACTTTATGACTGATGTCACAAATGAAAGTGTGTAGAAAATGATTTCATTTTCATGTGATCATTGTAGATTTTGTTTTTATGAATGAAAATGCAAGTTTCCATTTAAAAGTAATGACATACAAAATAGAATTTCACTAAATGCTTTGCCATTTGGTTGAATTTTTTGCATTTTTTCTGGTATTGTCTGATAAATTGTATATTTTTCTGTTACATATGCTAAAGAAAACCTGCATTGTCATTTATAAAGCTGAGGGATTTTACTATGATTTCGCCAAAGTAATGTAATTTTTTTCTGATTGTCTCTTTAATTATTTATAAGCACGAATGCACTGAACTATATTTTTGTGATCACCATATTTTTAGGATATTGCATTTTTATTTATTTTATCCAGAAAGTTCCCATGGTTAGCACTGGCAAAGCCAGGTGATTCTTCCAGTTTAAAAATAGAAATAAAATTAAGCAGAAATTAAAATTTATATTTTATTATTTGTTTGTTTAAAATTTTTAACAACTACATGTATTTTTTTATTTTTCGTTGAAAATATTTCAAGCACCTTAATGCCAATAATAAAACAATATGGCTTTTACTAAATCTATATTACTAATATAATATTATCTGTAGATACATTTAATTCATATACATTTCAGTTAAAAGAGGAGCTCATTATTACCACTGTAAATATACTTTTTATTTGTTTATTTATTTTTGATTTTTTTTTTTAGAAAACTTATTTTAGCACAATAAATTAAGAATTTGCATTTTATCTTTTTATACATAGACATATCAAACTCATTTTTGGTAAGTGAAGATGGATATCTACTACCCAGTGAAAAATTTATCCTTTCTTACATTCAAAGTTCATAACTCATATTTTCTCCTGTAATCAATGATATACCTCTTGAAATTTCCCTTGATCGTGTAAATTTTATTGCAAGGAGTTTGTATGTTAACATTTACTTATGATTTAAAACATGAAATGTGGTAGTATATATTTTGCGTGTTATTAATTAAAGTTACAATGCTTGTTTATGTGAACATTGATTAAACATGTAAGAAGAAAAATACTTTTATTTATATAACATCATTATTTGCAATTATTTAGAACTTAAACAACCTAACACTACAACTTAAACTTACATACAATTTAAAATTCAGTTAGTACTAAGAAATGTTTTAATATTGTACTGAAATATAATCCTACAACATTTTGTATTAGATACTGTTGACTGCATTTCATGTTGTGTGTTAGACCTGATTTCACGCGGTTCCTAAAACGAGAAACTATGGAATAAACTGACACCCCTATTATTTGCTTTTGCATGTTTGCTTTTCAACTATGTTGAAAAGTGTTCAAAGCAACGCGATTAGATGCATCAGTTGGGACCCCCGCATTATTTGCTTTAAAATTATATAATATCTATATGCGTCCCTGTAAACGAACTATAAATGCAACTTATATATATTTCGTGTTCAAAATGCATAAAAGTGTTAAAACAACTAGATGTAAATGTGGCAGTTGGGACTGCCCCATTATTTGCTTTTCAATTATATAATACTAGCTGACCCGCTCGGCGTTGCCCGAGCCCGTGTAATAAACTCAATTCTTTTAAAAAACGAAACTCTAGCCAAGGTCTCGGATGGCTTTGACACCGTATACCGGGCTCGCTCGCATGCTCCAGAAAATCTTTTATTTCTTACTTCCATCGTCAGAGGAATAACCTCTTTCGGAAAGAACCTCTGAGACAGGTCAACGTTGCCTACGGTACTGTATAGTAGGCGTGTGCCAAAATTGAGCTCGTTTCGAGAAGATGGGAACATTATAAGCCGAGTTATTGAAATAAGGCACAGTTAGAGAAAATAATCATGAGTGAGGTGGTGGGGGGGGGGGGGGACGTTCAAGTGCCCTTCAGCAAATTACTAATTAGGAGGACCACGATGCATCTTTAAAGATTCGTTTGTTTGGTTAAGCTAGGAACATAATTAGAAATTTGGCTTAAACTATTATTCGAAAATAGTAGCAGCCTCTACTGATAAATTTACTTTAATGTTATAAAGGGTGTCTATTAAGTTAATTATAATCTTTGGAATCAGCTGCGTTCAAATCAGAAAGATAATTGCTGAGATACGAAAATGAGGAATAGTTAAAGAAAACTTTGAAGGAGGGCCCCGGAGGGAGGGCGGATGTTCAAGTGCCCTTCAGCAACAGTCCATACTTCGCTTTTCCACTGCAGGATTCTTTCAATTCTGTTGAAAAGTGTTAAAACAACTAGATGCGTCCCTGTAAACGAACTATAAATGCAACTTAATATATTTCATGTTCAAAATGAGCTCTTTCGATTCTGTTGGAGAATGTACGCATGCATGTTAATTTCTTTATGTTTGAAATAGTGTAACATCATTAAAATACATTGTACACGTAAATCACTTTCATTTTTTGGTTTTAAAAAAGCATTTCAAAAAATTTTGAAATGGTATGTGTGCCTCATTAATTTTTCTGTTGAAATTGTGACTATGTTGAAAAGTGTTCAAAGCAACGTGATTAGATGCGGCAGTTAGGACCCCCTCATTATTCGCTTTTCAATTATATAATATCTATATGACTGCATTTCCTGGTGTGTGTTGGACCTGATTTCACGCGGTTCCTAAAACGAGAAACTATGGAATAAACTGACACCCCTATTATTTGCTTTTGCGTGTTTGCTTTTCAACTATGTTGAAAAGTGTTCAAAGCAACGCGATTGGATGTGGCAGTTGGGACCCCCTCATTATTGCTTTTCTATTATATAATATCTATATACGTCCCTGTAAATGAACTATAAATGTAACTTATATATATTTCATTTCAAAATGCATAAAAGTGTTAAAACAACTAGATGTAAATGTGGCAGTTGGGACCACCCGTTATTTGCTTTTCAATTATATAATACTAGCTGACCCGCTCGGCGTTGCCCGAGCCCGTGTAATAAACTCAAATCTTTTAAAAAACGAAACTCTGGCCAAGGTCTCCGATGGCTTCGACACCGTATACCAGACAAGCTCGCACGCTCCGGAAAATCTTTTATTTCCTACTTCCACCACCAGGGGAGCAACCTCTTTTGGAAAGAACCAATCTAAATTCATATTCATGCATGATAAAATTGCCGCAATTGATGATCAAGTTTAACAATCCAAGAAAATCAAAATCGAAATATTATGAATAGAAAAATTAAAAATCCAAAAATTAAAGCTGTTAGTTTATAAATATTTTTACGGACAGTGATAAAAAGGAAAGGTATAAGAAGTATGGGTAGAGTAATGCATAAAAGAGTAGTATATCCAATACTTTTTTCGAAAGATCCAAATAATCCTAGGTTTCGATTGTCTGCTTGAAGGATGTCTTCTATTAGATTCACAAAGCTTTATTTTAATTAAAAAAAAAAAAATCAATTCAATATGAAGATTTTAAATATATTTTATTTACAGACAGATAATACATGTAACAATAGTATTACATTATTGTGATTTAGTTCTATTTACATATTACGTTATTACAGTTTGCAACTCTAATGAATTTGAAGAAATATCTGACATTTAAAACTTGTCAAACTTAAAATTATTTTTAGTGAAAAATATAATTTCAGCTTCTGTGAACAGAGGGGGTGGAGGTGGTAAATAATGTTCAAACCTGAGTATTATATCACGCTTTTTTAATGATTGGATTTTTGACTCTTGCAGTTCAATCTCTTCTAATGACTGGCACTCTTTTATCATGTTATATGTCGCAGTCCAAACTTGAGGTTTAAGGCATAAAAGGATTTTCACTTGTACTAATCAATCCACACAATGGATGTACACGGGCACGAGTACTAATATCGCCACGTTTTACCAATCTCTTAACTCTGATTAGTTGCATATACATTGTCTTTTAAATTATTTTATATTCCTTTTAATCTAATTCATTTTTCTTTCAACTTTATCTAGTCAACATCATTGGTTACTGCTATTGTCACGTGATTGAAAACACTCCTTTTTTATAAATAAGTGTTTCCTCTTCATCTGATCCATTTTTGAAGAAATGTTTCGCCCCCTTCCATATCCCCTGGTACTGAGACATGACGTCTTCATTGTTGCTTGTGCCAAATACGTCAAGGAGGTTCAAGGTTAATACTCCGATGTTGTGGCCATGCATACCACGCAGGGTGTATTATATATTTAGTTAAAAATTACCTGGAGCAACAATTTGCTTTAAGATGTCTGACTTGCAACACCTCCATTCATTGGCGTGAACTTAGAGCAATAAGTTTAATTCTGTTCGACCCCTACACTCGAACTCAGAGTGAGCTAACCCCTGAAGAAAGTGTGACGGAGGAACGATTTCAGAATGAAATAGAACGAGACAGAATAGATCCTTCAAACAATGAAAATTGAGGAATTGCATTACCTGTATATATGTATATGAGGCTGGAAGGAAAAGCTGAAACTAAATTTCAATGTCTTTTCCTTCCATCCTCATTGTTTTGCTTCACCCAATCAAGTTTTTAAAAAACTTTTGGGGAATAAAGTATCGAAGTCAAATCATACTGAAGTAAATTGGCTTTATGATACCACATCCAGTTTGTAAAATTCATTCCATAAAATGGTCCGCAACCACAACAGTTCATGTATTTTATTTACATATTTCACATTTTTCCCACACGGCAACTGATAGATGAATTAGGCTGCTTTTGGATAATTTTCTTCTTTCAACAACATGATCACATGATTTTTATGATTTGACACAATCAATTTTGTCTTGAGTTTCAAACAATTATCTAAAGTAGTTTGTCGGGACTTAGGTTTTGGGTTTCATCGTAACTGTACAGTAAGATCACCTGCATATAGCACACACTATAGTTTTAAGTAATTTGAAAGAGATATTCATGCTGGTTATATTTATATATGGTTATATTCATATATGGTTATATTCATATATGGTTATATTCATATATGGTTATATTCATATATGGTTATATTCATATATGGTTACATTCATGCCATAGTTCATGCTGGATTTTTTTATTTTATTTTTTTTTTTTTTTAAGAACTGTTTACGTAACTTCTAGGTAATAATTATTTGTTATTGAAACAAATATACAATTTATAATGTTTGAATGTTTAGATTTTATGTTTCACTATTTTTAATAAAGTAATGAATTTCATTCAAGAGGCCTTGAATTCTAAGCGTTCCACCATTATTTGTGTACATTTTGGCAGATACCCTTTTCTCGTTAAATTTTATTAAGATGCCATTCGAGAATTAGAATCCGCATCCGACTACGAATTAATTTTTTGGTATCGCAACCGTGGTCTTTTATATATAATTTTAGAACCTCCTTTTGATGCGACCATTCCTTCGGATAAATGGTGTATTGTTTTTACTAGTCATATACGTCTTCGATGGTATCCTCTCACCACTCGACTCGTGCAGACTAACAGTCCTCTGGATAGATTTATTCCCTTTCCAGGAAAATTGAATCCCGATCTCAAAGTTGTAATACCCCCAACTAGTCATATTTTAACTTTTCTAGATTCCGAACCCTCCCAGATTGATTTATTGGCTGTAGAAAGCACCCATGAAGCCTATTTGCGACTCTTAACCCTCTATGATGCTTTGCGACCTTCTTCGAAATGGTCTTTGCAGATTTCGGATTCATTACGTAAGAAACTTTTGAAAAATATTCCGGGTACAGGCCCTTATGATGTGCTCATTTATTAAAAATATGGTGACATAAGAGCAATGACCTTTTTACATTTATTGGGCTGTTGTTGTTGATAAAGTTTAGCTTTCCGTGGATACTAGCTTCATTTCCTCTTCTCCAACCATTTCTGCGTACATACCTACACATCTTTCAAAATCAGTCATCCATTTCCAATGGATCAGGATCTTTTTCATTCTCATTTCGAAATAAGGCTGTTTCAACCACTTTCTTAATATTTTCGACATTCGAGTAATATGTGTATAAAGCTCGAACTGCATCGTTATGTTTAGCAAAATGAGGGAAAAAAGCTTCTTGAGCATAAAGTTTAGGATGGATACCGAACATTCCATCCATGGCGAACCATTTACAAGCTTGGATAGCATTATATTTACACCAAGTAGAAGCAAATTTCTGCAATTCAAACAGATGGGGGCTATCTAAAAAAAAATATATATATATTATTTAATAATAATATATATATATTTTTTTAATAGCTTCTGTCTGACTTTAGACTTTACATGCTTTTGAAAATGGTTTTAATCATAAAATCATGGATGTATGCAGCATCTGTCTAAGTGAAATATTTCCAGATTATTTTACTCCTATTAAATGTAGACACAATTTTCATAAATGTTGTATCAGGTAAAAAATCAATTAACAAGCCCAATATGTCGCAGTTCTCTAGTTAAGAATAAATTAACAGCTCTACTTGGATGTGATGCAGATGGAAATCTGAAAAAGGACTCAACTATTCTCAGTGATAAACAAAATGTTACAAAATTTTTTTGTGAAAAACCTAATCGATCAAAAAAGCGGTGCAATGTGTTTAAAAATAAATTATCAAACTTCAAAATATTCTCATTTCTACTCTAAATTATATCTTTGCATAAAAGATAACTTCGCATACAGATTTGTTATTCAGTAAATCAGGATAATTTCACCTACTCTTCATTAAGACAAAAAAGTGCGACTAAGTCAGTAAATTTATTTTTCTGTTGCAATGACAGTTACACGTTTCTTCTTAGTTTCAACCTGTTTCTGTTTCAAGGCCTCGTTTTCCTGTCTGAGTCGAATCAATTCTGATTCCAATGTTTCCAATTTTTCCTGTGTACCTCGTTGCAACCAAATGTACAAGTGAAGAAGATAATCACTGATAAATTGAATGTGTTTCATCTCGTTTTCACAAAGCAGCCTCATTTCGTCATGATTGATATCCATCTTTGAACAACATCTAATATCACCGGTGGGTTTCATTTCCTCGATGATTTTTTTGAGTAAACGCGTAAAGGCATCCGCACGTTCCTCGATACTCATGCTAGTCGATTGGTGTTCCATGTCCGAAACTATTTTTATTTTAAACTTTGTATCTTTTGTCAAATCTGTCTTGCAATAGTTTAAGATTAATGGTTTGGTTGTTTGGACTAAACTCAGATTTTAGTTTGAAATATATTTTGAATATGGTTATGTTGTTTAAGACGGGTTGGTAATAATATATAATATATAAATTACTCCATACTTCTCCCCTTTTTTAAATAGGAAATTTATTTTTCTGTTACATCAAGAGTTACGCATTTCCTCCTAGTGTTGACCTCTTGCTTTTTTAAGGCCTCGTATTCCTGTCTGAGTCGAATCAATTCTGACTCCAACGTTTCCATTTTTTCATGTGTCTTTTGTTGTGACCATACGTACAACTGAAAAAGATGATTGATCAATTCGAGAACGTATCCACACTGTTCCCTACAAAACGGTCCCGTCTCCTTGCCTTTCATCTCCTTACAACAACTAATATGGAGGGTGGGTTTCAATTCCTCGATGATTTTTTTAAGTACACACGTAAAGGCGTCAACACGTTCCTCGATACTAATGCTAGTCGAATTCATGACCAAGTTATACCTTTATTTTAAACTTTGTATTGTATTTTTGTCGAGTTTTTCTTGCAATAGCTTCAGATTAATGGTTTGTTTGGACTGAACTCAGATCTTAGTTTGAAAAAGTATTTTGGAAGCTCCCCCGAAAAAAAAACAAAAAAACAAACAAACACATATATATATATATATATATATATATAACTATTCTTTTCTATTGCCTACCTTCAGAAGTTTATGGAAATTTCAACTATAGAGCTCAATAAAAATGCCTTACCTGATGTGAAATGTGAAATATGTACAGAACGTGTTGATGTGAAATTTATGTTTATGATGCAATGTGGACACATTTTATCTCGCATTAGACCAGACATTCGATGTAAGACATGTAAAAAGCTTTCACCTGCTGATGAAATGCGACTTAAAGAAACTAGAAACTGGATTCATAATCGATTATTAGAAAGCATGTAGATTTTTTGTGGTTATTGGTCTAAGAGTGCACCATGTCTCAATATATGCAAATAGAGCCCGTTTTTCCTAATATTTCAACTGTGATAGGACCAGACTCAAATGATGTTGGAAAAAAATATGTTGAAGTGTGTCAAGAAGCATTTCCCATGAATGTACTTTGCAAGGTATGCAGTACATTGATAGAACCGTCTATGATATTTGTTTTTTCATGTAGACATTACTATCATGCATACTGTGCCAAAAAGTTTGTGAATAAGAAAATTAGAAGCTTGAAATGTACAAAATGTACCAGCGAAGTTTCATACAAAGATTTTAGAAGGTTGAAAGACGTACCAGCAAATTTTCCGCGAGGCTACAGTATACGCTTTGTATCAGATTAATAATAATAATAATTAATAAATAAAGGTCATTTGTTAGTTGATAGTACTTTAAAAAAATTGTAACAAATTGTATCAATGTAAGAAAAAAAAAATATATATATATTTATTTTTTTGGTTAAATTTTATATATTAAAGAGAAAAGGATTTAAAAATATAAGAGGTGATAATGAATCTCAAAAATAAAAAATCTGTTTCTTTTGCCAATTCTGATGCTACTATATTTTATTATACACAACATGAAACATCTCACAATTCAGATTTCATTTGAGAATCTTGCCAACATAGAGCTCTAGAAAAATCTATTTTTAAACATCCCAGGTCAAAACTTGAACATGTACAAAGTTTAATAAGTTATTGGAGAAATCGAGAAATTTCCATTGTGTTTGGAAATTTGGGTCGACAACCATTTTTACTAATTTATTGTTTAGATGTATGTTTTAGTGCTGAAGAAACTGTCAGAGTCGTATGCAGGGGTGGAAAATCTGCTCCAATTGCTCCGAACTGCTCCAATTTTGATTTCCTGCTACATTCTGCTCCAAAAATAGCATTTTTTAAAAATTCTGCTCCAATCTGTTCCAAAAATGAAAATTTCTTAATCTAAAAAATTAGAATAAAAAAAAAAAATTCATTAACTTCATATAGGCTTGGCAACGCACTGCTATGATGCATGTAGCTAAGATATGCAGCATCATTTAAGTTTAAAAATTATTTCTAACTGAATAATGGATTATACTACATAATCATTGTCTTACATTTCAGTTTTTATAATATAACATATCTTAATCCAAAGAGGATGATTACTCCAAAACACAGCTGATGTACAATCTATCAAAAATAAGCATTACTGAAAAGATATCCAGCATTAAGACTGTTCTCAAACAAAATATTTTTACCCCCTCAACAATGCAGAAATTTCTGACACATCCACAAACTATTTTCAGATGTAAAAGCATGAAATTGGTAAGGCATGACTACTGAAGTAATATGAAATTGAATAGCAGTTTTTGATAAATGTCACATCTTATGCTATAAGTGATTTTTGAGGCATAAAGACCTTTACAGAACTGTAGCATCCTAAAATTGAGTTAAAAATGCTCACTTTGATAACATAAAAAATAATCTTTGTTTTTATTGAAAAATAGAAAATTCTGTTTGATTTCAATGCTAAAACATAAGTTTGTTCTGCTACAAAACCATTAAATTCTGATACAGAACTGCAATTTATTCTAATACAAAAACAATTTTTTTATTTTCTACTTCTGTATTATGAGACTCCAAATCAGAAGATTTGTTATTATTATAAAGTGCGCTTCAGCCAATTAGCCAAAAGATTGGTTACAAAGATTGTAAAATACAAATTGCATGAAATCAACAATAATACTATTGATACAGAAGCATGCACTCTTCACAAAGTCCACAATGCATCTGGCCACGATTTTAAAATGTGTCTTATTGACTTATACTACTTTTTTAAAAGTAAACCACTGTGCAGTCTAGTGATTACTCACAGTTACAGGTATCACTTGGGTTATTTAAATTTACTATCAAATGTTTGTCATTTGCCAAAAATATACAGTAACTATTGTAAGTAAACATATTTAACTTGTTACATTCTGTTTTTAATTTAAATCCTTTCCTAAATCTTTTCCTAAAGTGTTAGATAAGTTGAATTATTTTTTAATTTCTAAAAGGGGGTGTAAAACATTTGTTGTCAGAATATGGTATATTTGTTATGTATTATTGGAATGTGGGAAGTTAATTCATCTGTTATAATCATATTACTACAAATTTTGAAACTCTAAGTAATTAATTTTGTTGAAATTGTATATATGCACTATGTTAAAGGAAAGTTCATTAACAAAGCATATTTGCTTTTAATTTGGAGCTGCTACAAAATGTAATTAACCCACCCCAAAACTGTAATTGACGTGCTCCAAAACTGGCATTTACTGCTTCAAAACTGGCATTTACTGCTCCAAAACTGTAATTGATGTGCTCCAAAACTGTAATTGACGTGCTCAAAAATTGGCATTTACTGCTCCAAACTGTAACTAACCTGCTCCAAAACTGGCATTTACTGCTCCAAAATTGCAATTTGACCTGCTCCAAACCTGCTAAAAAAATGGATTTTCGATTTTCCACCCCTGTGTATGCGATTAGGATCTATCTTCCTAGTCCCAAACTCAGAGTAAACAGGTTGATTTTTTAATCCACGTGGAACCTTATTTTGGTTTCACCTTTCATAAAGATTCTAACGTTAAACATTTAATAGTTTTGACTAGTCATATGAATTTGTGTTATTGGGGGAAGCATGAGATTGATTTTTACTACCTATACCTCTCCAATATTGACATTTCCAAGCTTCCCGATCCGCATCTTCAAAATTATGAAGTATTTAAACCTCCCATTTTTTGTAAACAGATCTATCATGAAATGTTGCCCCAAGCTGTTTTTTTGGATGTGTCAGACTCTAAAAGCACACATGAGGCATACCTAAGACTTTTAACCGGGCGGGAAATTATTCGCAACAAATCTTTTAACATACACATGAACCCACGAGATACATCCATTTTAAATATACGATTACAATATCACAAAAAACGTATTCAACAACTTTGTGCGAATCACCGTTGGAAAAATCTTCACGATACAAACCCGATTAACGAGGACTCGATGGGTTTGTTCCTTTACAATTACTTAAGTAACTCTTAAACCAATATTTCAAACCGTTCATAATTTGGATTCGAAGAACTTTGTCTCTTTTGTGTAATTAGTCGTTGCACAGTTAATTTGTCTAAAAATATGCCATTACCTAGGGGAACTTTATGCTGTTCATGGTCGGGTACTAACAATTTTAAAGAAACGTGGGGTTGATCGTAGCCTAGACACCATAATATGGAATTTCTAAAAAAGTAATATTTTTTATTTTCATCTGCATAAACGATAATTTCGTAAACTTTTCTGTCAGGAATAACACTATGTAAAAGTTTGAAATGATTCCATTTCAATTTATTCATTGTATTCTTTGTTTCTGAAAAATAACATAATAGAAAAAAATGTAAATGTTATTTATGCATGGGTATTGTGGATGAAGACTCAAACGTTGATGGTTTAGGTTTTTATTCAAATGGAACAGAGTATACTTTAATATCTTTTTAAATTTATCTTAATGAATAAGAAGGAGAATGGTACTTGAAGATGGTTTTGTAGATCCTATTGAGGATCTTACCATTGAAAATGATCGATTAAGAGAGTTTATTCAAATCATTCAAAAGAAATGTGCAGCTTATGACGCAGAAATAAAAACACTTTTAAGAAAAATTTAAAAATTGTTGGAAGAAAAAGTGGAGAAACTACAAATACAATTGAGACATATTGCAAATTTGGACGGTATAGAACAGATGTAATAATAAATATATGGAAGTTTGAAACAAAAATGTTAAAATATATGAAACATAATATTAATATATATTTTACATACAATACATATAAAGTAAAATAAAAAAGGGAATGCTGTGAGTATTGTTCATGAAATTAAATTTTAACCTGAAATTTAGATTTTTTTCACGACTGTAGAAATATTATCCAAACTAAAATTCAACTTTAGATTTTCTACCCCATTCAAGTCTCTTTTCAAAAAGTATTTTCATTATATTCTCTGAAAACATATTGATTAAATTTTTATTATTAGAAAAACAGAATCTATTAATATTAGTTGTTGACACATCTACAGATATTTTTTCCCTTCCTTCCAAGGAAATATCTAATTGACCAGTTTTTTTGCTAATAGGTAATGGACCATCTTCCCAGTTGTCACGGAAAAAGTTTTTAGGGTCACTAAGAACATAGTCATCATTTAGGAGGTGCGATTCTAAAGACTTAGGTTCTCGACTTAGGTTATAGAATTTTCCCCCATAGAAATTTAATGACACCCTACTATCATCAAGTAACATAAAATGAATACCTTTTAAACTACGATTACGGAAACGCCAAAAAAAGGTACTTTGTCTGGGCTCTAATCCATTGTCAATATCACATTTGTTGTCTTTTATCGTTAATATAACATTATCTATCCACCTCGCAGCATTGGTAGAAGGATTAATTAATAAGTTATTAAGTTGATTAAAAAATTTATAAACAAAGATTGACTTTTTTTCAACAGACAGTAGTGTTTTAGAAAGAAAAAAAATCACAAAGATTCAATTCAGACACAGAAACGTTGAACCGTTCAACTGTGAGGGTGTATTCTGAATACATCCTATTTTAATACAACATAAAGTAAATGTGATTTTATTTCCCAAAGTTCCCCTCGACACGTAATAGCCGTGATCGGGAATATCTTTTGAGATGACGTACAAACCCTCTTGCAGTGAGCGTAAGATTGAAATTAACTGGGAAAATTCATTGGAAATGTTTAACTATGAAGAACGACAATCAAGTAATTGTGAAAACTCGGGAAGTTGGCCGAGCATATGGATCTGGGTGAGCACCGGAACATACTGTCTCAAAATTTTCTGCTGAACCACCTCGGGCAAGTCGAAAAACAGGAAAGATTTGTTCATATAGTTGTGGTTATCTTGATGATTCCTCATGATGAAGAACGATTTCTTTGAAGTAATTATTTGAAAAAATATATATATATATATATATATATATATATATATATATATATATATATATTTTTTTTTTTTGGTACTTTAAATACACAATCATTCATTGAATTTCTATTTTTTTCGGGTTGCATACAATATTAAGCACTTATGGAGGAATATTCAACCCTTGTTTCCCGTATTCTAAAGAATAATATTTTATTTACAGAAATTGAAAGCATGATGTCAGTAGAATCTGTATGTCATCCTAAACCAGCTACTCTTAATCTCATCACGACGATTGGATGACTTGTTTGGAAAAGGATACATGCTTTCAAGATTGTCAATTTCAGCCTGAACGTAAACTCAATTCAACCAGTTTGTATGGTTATGAAACTTCTAAAAATATTTTTTTAAACGTTATACTGGTTGGATATTATAGATTTGCCAAACCGTATAGTGGTAAAGAAGAAGAAGCACCATCCATAATTATTAGCAACTGTCACCTTTGACTAAAATTGCTAAGGTCATGACTCGTGATTTAGGACCACATCTTCAGATATTGGATGAATTTAAATTTAATCCCAATAATACTTGCTCTGTTTCTAGTTGTACACAATGCAAGGAATCTGCTATACGTTTGGCTAAAAGGGGTTATCATATTAAAGATGATTATCTGAAGCCTTGTATTGGTGTTACAAAAATCTTTGATGGAAAAGAAATTTTAAACCAATATTAATATCATATGCTCACTATGACTTCACGCACCTTTTTAGGTATTATGCATATAAGCATTAATGCAAGATATCATTATACAGATGCTAGTAATCCTAATCAAAAGCTGTATCATATTGGGGGTACTTTTAACACTCTGGTAGCGTTTAACGAGGCACAACTGGACTTGATAAGACCAATTAATTTGGGGGATTTAAAAGAAATGGAACTCATTAAAGAAACACCACCTGAGAAAAAGAAACAAAAGAAAAATGAAGTAAAAACGAATGAAAATGAAGATAATTCTTTGCATGAAATGTTTGATTCTACTCAAACTCAAGCAAATTTGATGATTGAAGAAGAGTAAAACAAATTTAAAGCCCTGATGGAACAAGATAAGTTGTCAGATTATGAAGATGATCCTTTTGCCACAGTGAATGATATTTCCAAAACAAAAAGACAACGTACTGAAGATTTTTTTGGAATTCCAAATGAAAGCAAAGTAAAAAAAATTAAATGTGAAGAAAGTTTTTTGTCAATGGAATGATAAAATTGCTTTTCAAACATGATTGAAATTTTTTTACATGTATACTAGAAGCTGATAAATAGTTTATAAAATATATTGTTTGTAATTTTAATAACACACAATCTAGCAATCTAATAGCACTTTAAAATGTAATTTTATTATATTATTGTAATAAAAATAGTACTTTAAAATGTAATGTTTGTCTTTTTTAACAGAGGGTTCCACCTTTCCAGGCTTCATTTAATGTATACTGTCTTGGAATATCTCTCACTGTAAACTTGGACGGCTGCATTAATTTTTGTACCAAACCCACATGGGCATTGTAATATATTGCACTACCTATACTCTGTCCATCGATAACCAAATATAAGGGATGTATAATCATTTCTGACGCTACCAAACCAACCTTCTCTATAAAAGCCGTATTAGCTGGTATGTGATCTAAATAGCTATTTTGCCCAATTTGAAATTCTGCATACATACAATTATTTAATAGATACTGAAAATTTTTAGACCAACCTTTCTCGGTTATTTTATATCCTTTTCTGCCAATAAAAATGGTGTTATCTTTTAAAGTTTGACTTACTGGTTGGTTTCTAATATATACTTCAGATTGCTTGTTTTTAGCTTCAACAAGAGCTTGTAATTTAGGTAAATTATCTTTATGAGTTAGATCTGTATCTGCTTCTGTTTCTTCCACATAATTTAGATACATTTCCATTATGTGTCAATGTTCCATGGTGTCAGGAAAACTACTTGCATATCCCTGAAGTGTTTCCTCAATACGGTTATTTAATTTATACTTTTCCAAAACACTGAAAGTATCATTACTTGAACGATCTTCTGTACGGATGTTTAAATCCATAAAATATTTTGTCAGAATAATCACTTCATTTCTATTAAAGGTACTATATCCAAAGATAGGTTTTTAAAAACCACCTAAAAAAGCCACATGTTTCACACCATCGATCATTTCATAGCCCACTTCTAAACCATAATATTGTTTAAGATGCTGTTGACACATTAGAAGCGGTAAATCTTTTCTAGGTTCACTTTTGCTACGGGATTTCTTTCCTTGAAAAATACATTTGGTTTCTTCCATATTATCTACTTGTATTTTTGAATCAAGTACACCATGAAAAAACTAGGATGTAAGTTTAATTTCAATCCACGTCGCAAATTTCACAAAACATTCGATTCTTTTAAAGTGAAAGCCAAATCACTAACAGACTTAAATGACTGTATTGCTAAAAATAATTCTTTAAAAAAAGTCATTACACATGTTTTCAGTAAAAAAACTTTGGCAATCGTGACTGTGGGTAGTGCCGTGGCTGTTCGGGCTGCGAGTATTATGAATTATATCGAATCTAATTCAGGCTGTTTCAAGAAAAATCAAGATGGAAGTGTCTGTAAGGTTGTTGAGTTGAGTTGCTGTCAACAAGATAAATTAGATAATGTACCCTACTGCGATGGGATGACTCAGTATAATACCGCATGTGACCATTTTGATGAAGACGTAGAAAAGTCTTGTTGTAGAGACTGTACTTGCAAAAAAAAATAGGATGAAATGAAAATGAAGACATGCAATGTCACTGTGGCAGATGCTCTGACTCATTTTGCTCAAAATGTGAGTTCTGGTATATGGTCTGGTATAGAAACCTTTTCCTCTTAAATATCATATGTTGTTTATGGATTTGGGATTGTTTTAGCCGTCTGGTTATTGAGTTGGATTGCACCTTTCATCTACTGCATATTGCCTAGAAAAAGGAATCAAGCTGTATGAAAAACTAGCCACATGCTTTTTACTTGTAGATGATCTGTTAAAAGAATTGTATAAAATGAATCACTGAGTCGGGAAATGTCATATGTAAAGGAGAGTTCTGGAAGTGGTCCAATAGAGAAGCTCATTACCTTAGATTTGGTTACCAATTTAAAGATTCAAAATGTAGCTCGAAAATACATTTCTACACTTTTACACCATAAGGAAAAATATGGTTACCTGTATTTTTTGAGTGGTCAACGAATGTTGATTCCGTTGGATATTCGTTTTAAAGGAAGTGAAATACTTGTAGATTCCATGGATTATCAAGAAATTGTCACGGAAATTGAAAAATTGGCAAGTGAATTTGCATGTAGAAATATTTTGATGTATGAAATCACCTTGCTAGAATGTTATTATTTTTACATTAGACTCGTAAATTTACATTTAACGTGGTTGGCTGTAGAAAGTATTCTTAATAGTGCCCGAAGCCATCATCGCCTAATTATATCACCTGATCGACTATAAAGGTTTCAAATGAAAGTATCGAATGATATGAGAGACGAAAAAACAATTGTTTGTCCGCAAACTTTATATTCATAAACTGTAGGGTATAAGAATATGCACAGATTAATATTAAGTTTTCAGATCATAAGTTTTCAGTTTTTATGTCCAATTTAAATAAAACATAACCTTATTAAAATAAAACATAACCTTATTAAAATAAAACATAGCCTTATTAAAATAAAACATAACAAATATTAACCTAAACTAGCAATCAACTAAAGAAAAACCAAAAATTAAACTCAAGTTTTAAAATAATATTTACATATATTTATTTTAAAATACAAGAATAAATTACATAACATACATACAAAATTTTAGACGTAAAGGAGAAAAACTATACATTTTTTCCAGATTAGACTAACTTCTGAACATTTCTGGAATCAAAATATTTGTTCTAGTATCTTTTAAATTAGCCCATCCACCTTGTTTTTGAATCCATACATCCAAGTATGCAAAATTTTCACATAAAATATCCCAGGTAAAGTCGAGGGTGTTTTCCACAGAGTCCTTTTTCATATAAAGGACCATTGCCTCTACCACATAAATCATGCACAATATGAGTTGATTCCATTTCAATTCATATGAAAGCGATTGGTGAAAAATAAAGTTTAAACAGTCAAGTAGCTTTTCATATGTTTGTTTCAACAGTTGTGTTCTTTTTTGAATAAGTTCGCTGTAAAGAGTGTAGATTTTTTCTATGTGTGATTTCATAATTTTAAGAATGTCTTCTTCTTCTTGACTGGTGGGACGTACAGATTTATCAGTAGTATTGATATTATGATGGGAAAGTAAATGGATAAAAATATGCCGTATTATAACTTCAGTGTTGGGAGCCATGACTACAAATATCTTCTAGGGAACAGTCGAGTATATATGAGAATATGAAAAAGAATTTGTATTTATATAAACGAGAATCGAGGTCAAACTACCTTTCAAAAGATAAAAGCATGCTTATTAGAGGAAGCCGGATTCTGAAGGCGGAGCTGATAAACACACGTATTGGATCTAACTACATTCTGGAGGCAAGGATAGAAAAATCAATTATTGTTCTTTTGAACCAAGATTGAAAGCATAAAAAAGTTCATTGATATATTACACCATTTTAAAAAATTTGAAATAATCAAATATGAAATGAAAACGAGCACCCATAGCTTGTCCCATTTCTATTTTATGAATTAAATGTAAAACATTCATTTACATTTACATTAACGACATTACTTATAAATTTTTTTGTTGTATTGAAAGGGATTAATCTTTAAAAAATTATTTTCAATTTTTAAATATGAAATAAATATGTATATATCTCATTTAATTTCAATTACACATAAGAATAATTCGTTGGAAGTTATTTCATATAGAATTCTAAACAGTTTAACGTTTAAAAAAAAAATATATATATGTATTTCTTTTTTTTTTCTTTTTGTTATATAAAGTTTAATATGACCTCTTATCAATCTTTTCTTCAAGCCATCTTTGGCAGCCATTATATTTTGCATGCTCGGTACATTTACAGATCGCATCTCTATTGTCTTTTTGTCATTACGCTTATCATTTGTCTATGTGTTTACAGTCTTCTCGGTTACAAAGACATTTGCGATCGCACTTTCCATGATCGTGTTCATCTCATGCACGTCAAGTATGCCTCATCTAAACTTCCCGGATATGATTAATCCTATACTCCATAATAATGATACACATGTCAACAATTTTATTTGTTTTCTACACAGGGTTGTTATGATTTAGCCCAATCCAAAAAACCCAGGTGGGTTTTCTCTGAAAAAACCCACTTGAAAAAACCCAACTGGGTTTTTTCAAAATTACAACTTTAAATCACATACGTAATATATTTCTTAATGTCAGTACACCAGTCGTAAAGTTTATCATCCGCCATCCCAAGGTGGAAAAAATATCTTAATTCTCCCAATGACAACTTTTAAAACAAATAATTGTAACTTAATTTTCTATAGGTATGTGAAGTATCACAAACATAAAAACTAATTTTTTTCTCATTAAAAAAAAAATACTTTGATATATAATCCTACAGTTGAAACTCGTAACAAAATACCACATATGCTGAGAATCCTAATTTAATGATGTAGACATGTAGAATTATTTGATTTATTCTATTAATTAGTTATAATAAAAAAATACTTACTTTACAGCAAATTTTTTTTTCCAGTTCTGCAAATTTTGTTATATAATTTCAATTGCAAAAAATTTTGCTTAATTAAATATAAACTACCACCCAACTTAATTCAATAACAACATAAACTAAGAGAAAACTGAAATTTCCTATTTACCTTGGGCTGAGGAAATCTTACTTAGTTGAAGATACTTACCTAAGAAAGAATATAGCAACACATTTTGGAATGCAAACAACAACAACAAAAAAAAAAATCTTGCAATTCATTATTAATCAATACGTTTCAGAATGACTTTTTTCTAGAGAAAATATTTGGTACTTCTCTATTATCCTGTCGACCACTTTTCATAACAAAAAACTATTGCTAAACTGTAAGATTAAACGTCAAAAATGTAGTCCCATTTACTTGATGTCAGAAACATTATACAAATTTGTTATGTCATCAAGTGGTTTTTAATTCAACCTTTGTGTGTATTTTTCATTATGTTTTACTGATTTATTAGTTATTTCATTAATTAAAATAACAATTGTGTCCTTAAATTCTGATATTTTATTTATTTATTTTTATCTTCCAATGGCAACGTTCTCCCGTTTATTTGGCGTTCCAGTTTGTCGATAGTTTCTTGTTATGAAAAGTGGTCGACGGGATATTAGAAGTACCAAATATTTATTATATATAGGCAATCACTTCAATTAAAATGAATAAAGATACTTTATCCTTAACAAAATATTAGTTTAAAAGTTCTGATTCAGCACTAGTATTAGTATAGTACTTTAATGATAATTTCATTGTTAAAACTATTACTAATAATCAATTTATCTAAAAGCAAACATAATTTTGATTATTGTCATTGATTTATATATTTTTGTAATCAATTAGTTACTTTAAATTGTATTTAGTAGTAAGTAATTTTTTTTCAAACATTCTGAACCACCTCTTTTAACTTAAAAAACCCTGATAAAACCCTGATAAAACCCAAAAAACACTGATAAAACCTATAAAACCCAGTGGGTTGAGTTTTTCTGAAAAAACCCGGGTATTTAACAACCCTGTTTCTATGGGATCGACTTCAATGTTGACTCGTTTATCAAGGTCCGGATACTGTCCGGCATCACATTCTACAAAAAACAGTTTATGTTTGCTCGGTGCATTGTAAACCCCAAAAATATTTAAAAGATGTCTTTCCCATTATGATTGGTTCCCAATTGGATTTTGCTATTCACCATCACGGTCTTCGATCGTTCCCTGAGCCCCTCAGTTTTTCCGAAGCTTTTCCTTTTCAGGAAGTCGATATAGGTCATGGGTTTTTCATTATTAATGGTTTTTTGTGACACATTCCTTATTTTTATACCAATACCCATGTCATTCAGAAAATAATTGTTTGCGTCTATTCTTACAATGTGCAAGATCGAGGGAAAGAACTCAGTTATTATGTGGCACATACCTCCGAACGTCAGTTTAGAGATGTCGTCATGATCCACAACGATGGCTGAGAAACCTCAGAAGATCCCACCTTTTTTTTTGCATTTCCCTTTATCTGTTCATTTAACGGCGTATATGTCTCATCTTTATTGCCATAATGTATTTGATATCGACCATTTAGGCAATAAGGTAGTCGTGAGTCTGGATCATCTATTCACCAAACTGTTTGTCAAATATCTTTATGAACCCCTCCGAGAAGGGGACTGGGAACTCATTCAATCAAGTACGGCTTTGGTCCGCAGTTCCATTGACTCGGGGTGTTTGTTACATGTCCTGTTGCAAAAAACTGTTTATTTTAAGGAGGGAAAATTGGCAGGTAAAATGACAAATGAACCCCATGAATCGCATTGAGAAATTTGATCGAATGGTGAAATTTTCATTGAAAAGAGCATGGGCTACTATCTGAAAATTTCGACCCAAACGTATCTTCTCAATCCCTTTTTATTGTACCTGATTGTGAGACAAATGTCCAATAAAGTTAATCATGCAACCCTTGATCCCTATCATCCCAGTCAAGAACGTTGGTTTTGTTAGTTGGGTCTGTTTGACACCAAAAATGTCGGCCGGATGAATACAATGGTTTGCCATACCATTTTCTCTACCTGTGACCTGTTGGACCCCGTTTACCATGAGTCCTTTAACCAGGCCTTTTGGGACATCTTACAGCTGGTACCCCAGGCTGACAGCCCTTATTACGTCGTTGTGAATGAAGCGTGTATTCCTGTATGCAAGGTGTCTTTTCACACAATCAATCTCCTTTCCCTCAAACGGACTTTTCGACACATTGAATGTTATGCGCGTGACAATTTTATCGTGATCCGCTACAAAATGGGTTTAATCATGAAACAGTTGCCCGAGACCGATATTTGGGTGACCCCGTTGTTAGCAATTACAACAGTAATTGCCGAGCTAAAGAAAAATATATCAAAGTTTCCTAATACAGCATATGTGAAAACGTGATTATCTGGAAATTATTAGTTGCCCACTTCAGCTTTAGCAATCTGTGACCCATTGTAAAAACAGCAAGAACTATGTAAAATAATGAAACAAATCTCAACTGTGACTGAAATAAAAACAATGTATTTCTCAAAAAAAAAAAAAAATTATTCAAATTCAACTAGTGCAAAAATGACTAGACTTATTCATTAAATATATATCACATTACCAGGAAAACAACACCAAATATTTGATTCATAGCTCACAAAGTTTTAGCAAAAATGTTATCAAAGATTTTGCTTTACTGGAACCCCAAGAAGGTGTCATGCTGATATATCAATTAAAAACAAAGAGCCAAATGGTATCTTTGAACAACTTTAACATTATAATAACTTTAAAAGTTCAATTAAACCCTCAATTAGTTTTTCATAAATATTAACTCTTTAAATTCATTTAAGTATTAAGTTCAAATATAACTCTTATCCAATTAATAACGTTTAAAATTTTAATCAAGTTAACTTTAATATTTATCTTTATGAACTTTAATTCAAAACACAGGGCTTGCATTCCCCCTAAAATTCCTAAAATTCCTAACTATTATTTTATCCCCTAAAATTCCTAAAATTCTCCTAAAATTTTCTTCTTGTTCCTAAAATTTCGAGATCGCCAAAATTTCACTGAAAAATATCGTGAATTTCAACAAATGGTCACCGGAAAAGACAGGTATTTCGTCAAAAGATCGCTAAAATAACGCAAATTTCAACAAAAAATCGCTAAAATAACACAAATTTCATCAAAAAATCATATAAAAAAATGCAAATTTTGTCAAAAGATTGCAGAAAAAAGCAAATTTTGCAAAGAATCAGGAAAAAATAACTTAATTTCATCAAAGGATATCGTGGGGAAAAAAAAAAAGCTAATTTCGACAAACAATCCTGAAAAAAAAAACTCAAAGTTCATCTAAGGATCGCAACAAACATGAATTTCTTCAAAAGATCACAAATTTTTTAGAAACATCTCGGGCGAAAAAAAAACTAGAATTTCTTACGATCGCGGAATAAATGTGGTTTTTGATAAAAAAAAATCGTGAAAAACCCCTCAATTTTCATCCAAAAATCAAGGAAAAAAGATAATAACAATTAAATATTATCTCTTTATTATATTAAATCTATTACTCAAAATTATAAAAAGTTACTTTACCAAATAAACTTTAATTCAAATGAAATACAAACTACAGTGAATCTTCCATTTAACGAAGTCTCATTGTTACACTCAAATACTTCGTTATGAAGAAAATTCGTTAAATAGAATTCAACTTAAATTTATGAAACTTGTATACACATAACCCACATAAAATGAAAAGTATACACAAACTGGAAATATTTGAAAAATGTATTTTAATTCGGGCAGTCATTTTTTTATGCAATGTAGATATGAGAATAATTTAATTAGAGTAATGTAAAAAGTCCTTCCGGCCTGTACCGGGAGGAAAAGGTAGCTTTCCTATATCTTCGTTTTAAAATTTTAGCTAATGTTACTCGAAAAAAGTCCTTCCGGCCTGTACCGGGAGGAAAAGGTAGCTTTCTTGTATCTTCGTTTTAAAATTTTAGCTAATGTTACACGAAAACAGCAAGTTAAAATGCAAAGAAAACGTTTACAAAAGATTCGTTAATACTGAATTTGAATAAGAAATTTGCCAAATTATTGAGCAATAGCCAAATTGGCTTCATTTATGAAGACTTATTTTGGTCGCCAAATTTGGCGATATTTTTCGGCAAATGTCGGCAAGTTTGGCAAGAATTTGGCGCTAACGGATATGAATATATAGTTTAATGCGTATGATTGGGAAAATTATTACAACAATGAAAATGTTTGTAATGTGCTGTCGTGCTTCAAAATGTCAGCCACCCTAGAATTTCAAACTGCTCTATCTCAGCCATTTTTTAAGATAGAGGTAAACCAAAAAATGCTCTGGAATCCTCGTATCAAGGCCTAACACTTAATTAAAAAATAAATTTGAATTTTTAACTTTTTTGTATATTTGTTTTAGTTTTAAATTTTTAAATGTCCGCCATCTGAAACAAAATGGCGGACCAAGCTGTCCAACGAACTCAGTCGAGACATTGGTGAGCTTAATACACACAATTAGTTTCATTAAAATTGATTTATAAATACGAGCGTTATCGTATTACATAGGTCAGATATATATATAAATCAACATTTGAACAGGTGGTTTTGGGGTCTGGGGGTCATGATCGGTGAAAATATATCGAAATTTTCCGGAACTGCTTTCCTCCGAACGGCTGCAGTAGGTAGCTTTATACTGTTAGGTAGCTTTCAATACAAAAAAGTATAAAGCTACCTATTGCAGCCGTTCGGAGGAAAGCAGTTCCAGAAAATTTCGATATATTTTCACCGATCATGACCCCCAGACCCCAAAACCATCCTCCATTCAAATATTGATTTATATACATATATATATCCATATATATACATATATCTGATCTATGTCATACGATAACGCCCGTATTTATAAATCGATTTTGATGAAACTAATTGTGTGTATTAAGATCACTAATGTCTCGACCGAGTTCATTGGCCAGCTTGGTCTGCCATTTTGTTTCAAGATGGCGGGCATTTAAAAATTTAAAACTAAAATAAATATACAAAAAAATTAAAAATTAAAATTTATTTTTTAATTACGTGTTAGGCCTTGATACAAGGATTCCAGAGCATTTTTTGGTTTACCTCTATCTTAAAAAATGGCTGAGATAGAGCAGTTTGAAATTCTAGGGTGGCTGACATTTTGAAACAAAACAGCACATTAACGCGATTACTCGCAAATTATTTTCTTTCATTGTTGTAATAATTTTCCCAATCATACGCATAAAACTATATATTCATATCCGTTAGCGCCAAAATTGGCGACATTGGTGACAAAATTGGCGACATTTGGCGAAATGTCGTCAAATGTGGCGACCAAAATAAGTCTTCATAAATGAGGCCAATTTGGCTATTGCTCAATAGTTTGGCGAATTTCTTATTCAAATTGAGTATTAACGAATCTTTTGTAAACGTTTCTTTGCATTTTAACTTGCTGTTTTTGTGTAACATTAGCTAAAATTTTAAAACAAAGATATAGGAAAGCTACCTTTTCCTCCCGGTACAGGCCGGAAGGACTTTTTTGTATTGAAAGCTACCTAAAAAAAAAAAAAAAAGAAGAAAAAAAAACATAACAAAGAGAAGTAAACAAAAACTGAAGCATACCTTTCCTTTTTTCATTAAAATGTGATTAAATGTGTGTGCTTTGATTAAATGATTCAAATGTGTTCATTTTCATACAGTCCACTGTAATAAATTCATACATCCATATCCATCGCAACAGCAACCTCTCCATTTAAATAAGTGCACGAAAGTGGAATAAACTTCGTTTCATAGAATACGTTTTTCGTAATATGGAGATTAATTTACATGTTGATGATGTTCGAAGTGAAGGTTCTACAGAAACTTTTGTTAAATAGAAAACTTCGTTAAATAGAGACTTCGTTAGAGGGAAGTTCCACTGTACGTACATTCTGTTAATTTTCAATACGATTTAACTATTACGGCAATATCGACACGCAACAATAAAATTGTTCCAGCATGTTATCTAATCCTGAACTACACTGCGCTAACCAAGAGAAAGCAAATACCGGACAACTTCAATTGAATAGAGACTTGTTTTAATACGACCGGACAAACGTCATCACTGAACAGGGATACAGTTCACCTGCTGTCATTCCTAATACGCGTTTAAAAAGGTCAACAGTCCTGCAACAATCTCTCCTACATTCAACATAAAGTCAAGCCTTACCGGTTTAAAAGCAATCCATTAAAAACACAAGAAAAAGCTTTCGTTTCCACCTCCCCCATCCATCACATCATGTTCGAAATACTCAATTAACGAAAAACACTATCGTCATTCCGGCAGCTGACTTCACTATAAAAATTACGATTCGATGAAAAACAAATTGAATGTCGACCACATCATCTTTTATCAACTCGAACCAAGCTCTTTAATTCTTTATTACATTCTGCATTTCACCATAAAACATCTCCAAATTAATTCTCAAATAACAAACTCTCATTTCCCTCTTGGCCAGTAAAAACAATAACTTATTCAAACAATGCAACATCGCACCGACACACTCCTATATCGACCAACTAATACGAGCGTCAGGCATCTTTAAATACCTATACCTCTCTCCAACTTCGTCTACTACGCAATACGGAGGTGGGAAACGCCGCCCTCTAGGGGATTATGCAGCGAACGGCTCTCGGCTGAAACGCACGTGTCATGGACAGATACCGCCATCTATTGGCTACCTCGGTACTGCCGTGAAGCAAAACGGAGGATGAAGCATGAGGAGAAAAACTACCAGCCTGGCTGTACATAATTTGAACATTGTAAACGATGAATGTGATGGAACGCGATGCATAAATAATTGAACTCACAAGGTAATTTAGTAAACAAAAAGATAGATGAGGTAAAGATTGGTAATTAATAATATTCACTTTAAAACCCTTTTCTAAATATATTTATTTAAAGTAATAAGACCAAAAGGTATGACATATGGCTATATTGGCATAGGTAGTACCCAGTACGATGAATTGTACTGGGCGCGATTGTGTTTTCAAATTGAGGACAAAGAAGAAATGATTCAACGATGGCCGTTTTCGTACAGTTATTTTGTCGATTTAAATCCCTTCTTTCAGCATAATGCTTTTTTTTTTGTTAAAAACATTTTGGCATTTAACGCACTCAAAAATGCCGTTTTGGCCACCACATCCAAATACGCGCTCTATTTTATGGATAGTGTCTCGACGTACCGATGGACTCCCAGTGCCACTCATGGAACCGGTGAACGATGGCATCTCACCCCATTTCGGGATCCTTTTACCGCGCGTGATAGTCACCTATATGAGTTTTTTGGGACTCACGCAGGAAGACTGTATCGTGAAGCACAAGGATTTTCGTGGGTTTGACTGTTTTCAATTTTATACCCTTCGACTCAAAGTCAAAGCAATGACATGGGTCAAATTTTACTCCATACAAGGAGATGTGGATGAAGAGTCCAATTTATTAGGAACGTTGATCAGTGGCTATCTTTTGGAAATGGAGTCTTATTCGATCCACGTGCGCATGCATTGCCTATCCCCTTGCGAATACCGGCTAACTTTTTCAAAGTCGCCTTTTCGAATTGTACAGCACTCTTTAACCAATGACAAACTCATGATTTGCGTGGAACAGGAACATGTGAGTAGCACGGGAGATAAACTGTGTAGTTTGTGCGGACAAAAGGGGGTCATTTGGGTGGTGTCCAAGGTTCCCCGTTTAGATGAAAACGTGGATCCCGTGTTGATTATCAATCCATATTGCATGTTTCGCATGATCACAGGTCAACCTTTGGAAGTACTGCATCTGGGTGTGCGATGCCCAGACAGTACACAATTCGCAGGGTTGTTTAATGGAGGGGCTTCTGCGTTGTATGGAAATTTTTTTTATTTTGTTGTCATGTATTTTAGTTGTGAACACATGTACGCTCCAGCTACTTGGGTAATAGACAAAGTCATTCACCAGCCCATGAAAGGAAGAAGTCAACAAGGAGGAATGAAGTTGGGGAATATGGAAGTGAAATCCTTTTGCCGAAACGGCATTGCCTGTTGCTTTGAGGAAAAGTTTTTCAAAGATGGGGACAGAGTTCCCTTGGAAGACAGATCGACAGAAACTGTTCCGCAGGCCATGTATTTAGTGACGCATGATTTGGCTTATTACAAATGTCGCTTGGAATATGAGAGTGAACCAGCCATTCAAATCCGGTAAAAGGGTCTGCACACAGGAATCGTTTTTTTTAATGAAACCTATCATTTGCTACATTTTTTCTAATGTCACAAGCAATAAGAAATTAACAACAGTCACATTAGAAAAAATGTAGCAAATGATAGATTTCATTAGGAAAAAAATGAAGGGTTAAACTGTTGACATTGTAACGCCATGTTCAGGATTCGATTCCGTCCCGGGTCAAAAATGTGAAAAAAAAAACCTTATTTTAACCAACGAAAGGGAGTAAGCAAAATCCTGTAAAATGACTAAGCAGTTGAGCATCGTAAAAAAATGATGGGTTATTGAAAAACAGAAAAAGGGATGAGCAGCTAAGCATTGTAAGAAACGAATGGGTTACCCAAAAAGTGAAAAATGTATAAACGGTTAAGCATCGTCAATTTAATAGGGGTATTCAAAAACAGATAAATAGGTAAGCAGTTGAGCATCGCAAACCCAAGTGGGTAATTAAAGAATTGAAAAATATATAAACAGTTAAGCGTCGTAAAGTAATATGGGATATTGAAAAAATGGTAAATGAAATAAGCAGTACACTCAAGATACGAAGTGAATATTATGTATTATATAATTATAACAATAACATAATAGTTTATATTTAACTATTGTTTTTAAATACAAATATTTAAGTTTATTTTATTTAAATTTCACAGAAGAATTATCTTGGATCAAGAAATTTGTTAAAAAAAAAAAAATATATATATATACAATCATTAGTTATGTTTGAAAATTCAAAGTAATTTAATAAAGATTAATCTCTTTCAAATATTAATCGCAGGTTAAAATAGTGTTTACACACGTCTACGATGAAGAATATGAAATATTGAATTTATAAAAATTATTATTTTACATTTTATTTTTGAACAGTTAAATAATATGAAAATAAAATGCTGAATTATTTTGCACTTTATTTTTGAACAGTTAAATAATATAAAAATAAAATGTTGAATTATTTTACACTTTATTTATGAATGATCTTGAAAAAGTTACAATTTTTTAAATCTTCATTTCAACTAGCTTTCCTCCTTTCCAATATTTGTTTTCTATTCTAGATATGTGGATTCGAAAAACTTGAGGACCCTCACACCACCCGTGGCTTAATACAAGAACAAGATACAAGCCCTATCAGCATCATACCTTCACCATGACTTTTTTTGAACTTTTTTATGAATTTCGTAGTCGAAGTTTCTCACTCTTTGGTTTAATTTCCGATAATGATGGCGAACGTTATTTTTCTATTCAAGATATTATTCGTTTAGTTAGAAAGGACAATGACCTATGGTCCAAGAGTTGCGCTCTACATTCACTTATAATTTATAGCCCACTTATGTCTAGTATTTTAGGTTCTTTTTCAATGATAAGTTACAATCACCTGTTAGATATATTAGAACAGATTAATGCACCTCCTTTTTATCTCCAGACTTTATTTCAAACATGCCATGTCCTTGATATGCCATTTGATGGCATAAGATCGCATATTCTTCACTGTGAAGAGTATGAAGGTCAACAGTTCCTGACTTGGATTTATAATTTACAAGACAATTATGGCCCAACCTATAAATTAAAAAGAAAACACTTAGTAGATTCTGGACATTCCTTTCAAATAACCTTTGTGAATATGGCCATGTGCGGGATATACACACTCCTGATGGCACTTACTTCATTATATCCTGTGAAAAATGGGAAGGGATGCAGTTCCCTTCATGGCTGCATGAATTTAAAACAAACTATGAACCAAAATAGTAACATTTCTTCGCAAGCTGATATCCATCAGCATAGAAGAGCAAAAAAGGGGGTTGAAGGAAATTGGAATTATAATTCCAATTTCCTACAACCCTTTTTTTTGGCGTCAGTAGCTTCACCAACATTGGATAATTTTAAATGGGTAATTGAAATTGTAGATGAATAATTTGAGAATAGATTACACAAATTCTCACAAAAAAATATATATATACATATATATAGATATGTATATATATATATATGAATAAATATAAACCCATTATAACAAGATAAACGACATGTCTCACAATGTGCTTAACAATATGTCCAGTGATTTTCATGTATCTTTTGATAAACATTTTATTTCCACTCCCAACAACTTCTATAATTCATTGGAAAAAGAATTAAGATATCCGTCCAAGAAACTTAAATTTTAAAAAAAATTATAGTATACCGCGTAAAGTAACTGCTTATGGAGATTCATGTGAAAATAATGTATTCTTACTCTGGTACAAGAACGAGAGCTTTTATATGGACACCAACGTTTACTTCATATAAAGGATTTAGTAGAAAGAAAAACTGGCTACACAAGTATAATTTTTGCCTTGTAAACAAATATCGTAATGGATTTGATAGCATTGGAACACACAGAGATGATGAAATGCATTTGGTTGAGGACCATCTAATAGCATGTGTTAGTTTTGGTGAAACTAGAACACTTGTGTTTTCAAAAAATGGTTGTAGAGGAATTAAATTTAATTTAAATAGTGGAAGCTTGTTGATTATGTATCCACCAACAAATGAAAATTGGTATCATGAAATACTGAAAGAACCTGAGAAGAAAGGAATTTGAATAAGTTTGACTTTTAGAATGATAAATACAAAAAATTTTATTTTAAAAGATTGATTTTTTTTTAGATTATTTGTATATTTGTATGTAATATAATAAAGGAATATACCTTAACAGTATTTTTCAAAGCATAGTTTTACTACTCACACCTTCATGATGATTACTGCAGCAGTATGTATAAGTGTTTCTAATGATTGCATTGCTGATTGCATTGCTGAAGGGCACTTGAACATCCGCCCCCCTCCCCTCACCTCACCTTCGGGGCCCTCCTTCAAAGTTTTCTTTAACTATTCCTCATTTCCGTATCTCAGCAACTATCTTTCCGATTTGAACGCAACTGATTCCAAACATTATAATTAACTTAATAGACACCCTTTATAAGATTAAAGTAAATTTATGAGTAGAGGCTACCACTATTTCCGAATAATAGTTTAAGCCAAATTTCTAATTACGTTCCTAGCTTAACCAAACAAACGAATCTTTAAAGATGCATTGTGGTCCTCCTAATTAGTCATTTGCTGAAGGGCACTTGAACATCCGCCCCCCTCCCCCACCTCCAGGGCCCTCCTTCAAAGTTTTCTTTAACTATTCCTCGTTTCCGTATCTCAGCAATTATCTTTTCGATTTGAACGCAACTGATTCCAAACATTATAATTAACTTAATAGACACCTTTCTATAACATTAAATTTATGAGCAGTGGCTACCACCATTTCCGAATCCATATACTTAAAGCTAACCTGCTTTTTAGTTTTTCGTGCAAAAATGCCTTTTATAGGCATGCGCGAGCATTCAGCTAATCAGCTAGAGGCTTTTACTATCTTCAGACACGATATTTCAGCCAATGAGGTGAAGGCTTTTTCCTCTCTCTAGAAGCGTGTGTGGATTACTACGACTCCATTTGGTTCTTCAGTTGTTGAAACTTTATGGATTTCTTTTATAAGGTATTTTTTCATTTTACCGTATTTATTTTCTTTTTAAGTCGTATGTATTTTATTACTTTGAATTTTTTATAACTAACCCCTTTTTTTGAGAGAGAGAGAGAGATTTCGTGGCACGAAATTCCGGGAATCGTTTCCGATGTAAACAAGTGTAAAATTTCAGTTTTTTAAACTTTTAATATGTAATTCTGTGTGATATGATTAAATTCAGGTTTTCTCAGCGACGATCACAGTATTTTTACCAAAAAATTTTTGTATTAATCAAGCTTTTTTGGTTATTAAGCATAGCTAAACACGAAAGAAAACTTTGTTATTTTAAGATTTTGATGTGAATTATTTGCGTACATTTATAAGGCGAGTTTCACTGAATAATTCAAGAAAAAAAAATCTCATCATTATACATATTTAGTTACGCATTATTAATTATTTACTTGGCCTTTACTTTTAATATTTCAAACTTACAGCTGAATGTAACTATTAAAACATTTGAAATACTGTATTCGTAAAATGAAATTTCAGCTTAAACACTCGACAATTACTTTTACTTATGCATTATTAATTATTTACTTGGCCTTTAATTTTAATATTTCAAACTTACAGCTGAATGTAACTATTAAAACATTTGAAATACTGTATTCGTAAAATGAAATTAGCTTAAACACTCGACAATTACTTTTAGTTATGCATTATTAATTATTTACTTGGCCTTTACTTTTAATATTTCAAACTTACAGTTGAATGTAACTATCAAAACATTTGAAATACTGTATTCGTAAAATGAAATTTCAGCTTAAACACTCGACAATTACTTTTAGTTATGCATTATTAATTATTTACTTGGCCTTTACTTTTAATATTTCAAACTTACAGCTGAATGTAATTATTAAAACATTTGAAATACTGTATTCGTAAAATGAAATTTCAGCTTAAACACTCGACAATTACTTTTAGGTTAAATTCAGGTTTTCTCAGTGACGATCACAGTATTTTTACCAAATAATTAAAAGTACTACATGCATGCATCTATCTATCTATCTATCTATATTAGAAATTGTGCAGGTTTCTGGTCACTGTTTTGTTTACATATTTTAAACAAAAATTTCAATTTAATAATGCACTGAAAATTATAATGAATGCTTACAATTAAACACAACAACACAAAACAAAAAATTTCACAAAAACACATTATTTCCCCGATATTTTCCCACAACTAATCAATAAATTTCATGATATTTTATTGCGATTTTAAACCATGAACTTTAGTACTTTTCTGTTATACGGACACTATGCCAAAATGTATGTATGTATGTAAATGTATGTATGTATGTTTGGCGACAATGGTGTACGTATAACGGAAAAGTGCCTGAATTATTATTTTTATATATATATATAAAATATGAACATAATTGGCGACACAGCAAGTTTTCTGGATTTCTCCCTGGCTCTCTAACCACATTGTTAACAAAACAAAAAATTCACGAAAAACACATTATTTCCCCGATATTTTCCCACAACTAATCAATAAATTTCATGATATTTTATTGTGATTTTAAACCATGAACTTTAGTACTTTTCTGTTATACGGACACTATGCCAAAATGTATGTATGTATGTATGTTTGACGACAATGGTGTCCGTATAACGGAAAAGTGCCTGAATTATTATTTTTATATATATATATATAAAATATAAACATAATTGGCGACACAGCAAGTTTTCTGGATGTGAAAGGCGGAGATGAATTTCATTCATTCAATGACCTTTTTAAAAGTTTCAAGTTTGGGTTGAGTGCACATGAACATAGAAACCGATACCTATTTCTATGTTTATGATTGAGTTATTTGGATATCTTTTCGTATAGCACAGAAAATCATTTCTCCCGCTTTCGTAATACAGATAAATTCTGGTGTATTTTTTTTTCTTCTTTTTATATCATAAGTACTTTTCTACTTTAAATTTTTTTAACCTAATAGTAATTGTCGCGTTTCTAAGCTGAAATTTCATTTTTCGAATGCAGTATTTCAAATGTTTTAATAATTACATTCAGCTGTAAGTTTGAAATATTTAAAATATTAAAAGTAAAGGTCAAGTGAATAATTAATAATGCGTAACTAAATATGTATAATGATCAGAATGACATATTAAAATGTGTACAGAATGACATGAAAATTTAAAAAAACTGAAATTTTGCACTTGCAACTTAATTGTAAATTTCATTTTTTACATTGGAAACGATTTGTGGATTTTAAGAATTTGCGGAACTTCGTGTCACCAAATTACTAAATCTCTCTCTCTCACTCTCCAAAAAAAAAAAGGTTAGTTTAAAAAAATTCAAAGTAGCAAAATACATACAACACAAAAATAAAATAAATACGGTAAAATGAAAAAATTACTTTAATAATAGAAATCCATAAATTTTCAACAACGACATCAAACGAATGCGACAGATTGACGAACATTGTGTTTTTTAAGCGACTGATCGACGAACCTTGCGTTTTTTGGGGACATATCGACGAAGTTTGCGTTTATTCCACAATCGATCGACGAAATTTTTCTTTTTTCCCTGACTGATCGACGAACTTTGCATTTATTCCGCAATCGATCGACGAAATTTGCTTTTTTCCGCAACTGATCGACGAACTTTGTGTTTTTTCCTCGACAGATCAACGAACTTTGCGTTTTTTCTGCGACAGATAGACGAACATTGCGTTTTTTAAGCGACTGATCGACGAACCTTGCGTTTTTTGGGGACAGATCGACGAACTTTGTGTTTATTCTGCAATCGATCGACGAAATTTGCTTTTTTCCCCCGACTGATCGACAAACTTAGCGTTTTTTCCGCGACAGATCGATGAACTTTGCGTCTTTTCCACGATCGATCGGTGAATCTCAATCAAGTAAAATCTAAAGTCAGAAATTTATTTAACAACCTAATTGTTAAGGGTCCCTAACACATTTAATGGAACTTGAAAAATACACTGCATATATAAAACTTAACTTTCTTCCCTTTTTTATAATAAAAATAAACATTTTACATAATCATTCTCAGTTGACTTAATTTTTTCAATGGTATTTTGTCATGTCTGCATTAATGTAATTCTTTAAATAACACGTAAAATAATAGTGGGGTTTAAAAATTTTTTTTCTCCCTCCCAAACATTACAACTCCCCTCCATTTAAAAATGTTAGTAGGGAGACTCCCGTCCTTGGAAAAATTGAATTTCAAGCCCTGCCTATAATATGTTTGTGTGTATTGAGGTTTGTATAGATGTTTGTGTGTGTGCTGTTTTTAATAAAGACAGTTTCATTTTTCACACGAACCTTTCAAAAAATTCACATTCTTTGCGCAATCCTTTAACAAAATTCGCATTTTTTTTCGTGATTCTTTAATGAAATTCGCATTTTTTTCTGTATCTTTTTTTTGTCGAGATTCACAATTTTTTCAGCTATCCTATGACGTAATTCATGTTTTTTTTTCAGCGATAATATGACGAAATTTGTGTTTTTTCTGCGATTTTTTTTTTCCACGAAATTTGCGTTATTTTCCACGATTCTTTTATGAAATTTGCGTTTTTCTGTGATCCTTAGACGAAATTTTCTTTTTTCGCAATGCTTTGATAATAATCACATTTTCTCTGCTGCCTTTTGATAAGATTCATGAATTTTCAGCAATCCTTCGATGAAATTTGCGTTTTTTCAGCAATCTTTGAAAAAATTCGCATTTTTCTCGCGATACTTTAACGAAATGTGCGTTTTCCAGCGCTTTTTTGATAAAATACATTTTATTCCGCAATTTTTAGACGAAATTTGGCAAGAAAGCGCTATCTTTTGGTGGAATTTCCTGTTTTGCGATTCTTTGACAAAATTTGCTCATCTTTTGCGTAAATCACGTTTTTCTGTGGCCTTTTAACAAAATTCACGTTTTACATGATCCTTTGATGAAATTAGTGTTTTTCCCGTGATCATTTGACGAAATCTAGGATTTTTTTCCCGCGAAGATTGATTATATGTTTTTAGTCTGCAGGTGCCCTAAAAAGTTTGTGACGCCAAACAAACAAAATTCATCCTAAAGAATTATTGTTTCGTTTCTGGAAATGAACGACTGTCAACTCATTGGCTGAATTATAAAGGGTGAAATGTGTAGGCACTGAGTATCATCTATACTATTAACAGAGTTTCCCCCAGGTTTAAAAAGGGGCAATGTGCTGCTGGTGAGAAAAAGGGCACTTTTTTTATTCTTAAGGGCACTTTTTGAATTTTTGAGGGCACTTTTCAGAATCTTAAGGGCACTTTTTTAATTGTTAAAGCTTAAAGGTATTCTTTTGGTTTTTAAAGCCACTTTTGATATTTCAAAGTCAAAACACTCTTTTTAAGACAACATTGAGTCAGTTTTTATTATGAAACCAAATTTTTTAATGCAAAAAGGAGAAAGGGCACTTTTTTTACTGAGAGCAAGAAGGGTGCTAATTATTTTGCTGGAGGGGGCAAGAAGGGTGCTAATTATTTTGCTGGAGGGGGCAAGAAGGGTGCTAATTATTTTTATGAGGGGCAAGAAGGGTGCTATTTTGCAAACCAAAGCGTAGGCAGGGTGCAGCACCCTTCTGAAACTGTCTGGGGGAAACACTGCTATTAATGTCGGTAAACGTCTGTCTGTGTGTGTTGTTGTGTCTGGCGTCTGTAAGCACAAAACTCTGCATGCAGACGATGGACATAAGTGCTTTTGGTATAAAAAAATTCGGACGGGGAGTTTTTAAAATTCACAACATTTTGCGGGAGAAGAGGGGTGCGAACGAATTTAAAAAATGAGTCCGCATCAATAATTATGGCGGCGGGGGGGAGTATGTTTTGCCCACACGGGGCGGAGACTTTTCTTTGCTGACACCACTCATATGATATATCGTTTGAAAGGCCTGCGACTGCCTTTTCATGTTATGCATCTGTGTGGTCCATCCCCCCCCCCCCCTGGTCAATTGGGGCACTTTTCTAAATTTTGCACATACCACTCATGTTATATATCGTTAAAAAGGTCTGTGACCGCTTAATCATATTATGCATCTCCGGTGTTCATCCCCCACTTTGCCCCCCCCCAAGGGGGTACTTTTGTAAATTTTTCACAAACCCTTCATGTTACGTATTGTTGGAAAGGTCTTTGACTGCTTATTCATGTTATGCATCTCCGGGGTCCATCCCGCCATTTCCCCCCTTTTAAGGGGGGCACTTTTCTAAATTTTGTTGACACCCCTCATGTCATATATTGTTGAAAAGGTCTGTGACCGCTTAATCATATTATGCATCTTTAATGTCCATCTCCCCAATTGCCCCCCCCAAGGGGTCAATTTTCTAAATTTTGTTGACACCCCTCATGTCATATATTGTTGGAAAGGTCTGTGACTGCTTAATCATATTATGCATCTCCAATGTCCATCTCCCCACTTTGCCCTCCCCCCCCCCAAGGGGGTACTTTTCTAAATTTTGCAGACAACCCTCATGTCATATATCGTTGGAAAGGTCTGTGACTGCTTAATCATATGCATATCTCTGATGTCCATCTCCCCACTTTGCCCCCCCCCCCAAAGAGGTACTTTTCTAAATTTTGCACACAACCCTCATGTTATATATCGTTGGAAAGGTCTGTGACCACTTAATCATATTATGCATGTACCGTGTCCATCCCCTACTTTACCCCCCCCAAGGGGGTACTTTTTTAAATTTTGCACACACCCCTCATGTTACATATCGTTTGAAAGGTCTTTGACTGCTTATTCATGTTATGCATCTCCTTGGTCCATCCTGCCATTTCCCCCTCCCCAAGGGGGCACTTACCATTTACTTGCACAACAGCGCTAAATGTGTCAAATGAAAGAAATTCCGCGAGTGCATGTGCCAGTGAAACTTAGCCAATTGCTGTTCTTCAACCTAGCTTTAATTCAAAGTGGGTTTTTTATTTATTTGAATTATTCTGCAAAAGTTTCAAACATTTTAAAGCAGCTATGAATTTTATTTTTATGGTACTATCAAGTTTTTTGCCGTCAAATTTTGACGGGTTCCATCTAGTACTAGTTTAAGGCAAATTTGTAATTAAGTTCCTAGCTTAACCAATTGAACGAATATTTAAAGATGCATCGTGGTCCTCCTAATTAGTCATTTGCTGAAGGGCAATTGAACACCCCCCACCTCACTCATGATTATTTTCTCTAACTGTGCCTTATTTCAATAACTCAGCTTATAATGTTCCCATCTTCTCAAAACCAGCTCAATTTTGGCACACGCCTACTATGCAGTACCATAGGCAACGTTGACCTGTCTCAGAGGTTCTTTCCAAAAGAGGTTGCTCCCCTGGCAGTGGAAGTAGGAAATAAAAGATTTTCCGGAGCGAGCCCGGTATACGGTGTCGAAGCCATCGGAGACCTTGGCCAGAGTTTCGTTTTTTTAAAGATTTGAGTTTATTACACGGGCTCGGGCAATGCTGAGCAGGTCAGCTAGTATTATATAACTGAAAAGCAAACAATGGGGCGGTCCCAACTGCCGCATTTACATCTAGTTGTTTTAACACTTTTATGCATTTTGAACATGAAATATATATAAGTTGCATTTATAGTTTGTTTACAGGGACGCATATAGATAATATATAATTGAAAAGCAAATAATGAGGGGGTCCCAACTGCCACATCTAATCGCGTTGCTTTGAACACTTTTCAACATAGTTGAAAATCAAACACGCAAAAGCAAATAATAGGGGTGTCAGTTTATTCCATAGTTTCTCGTTTTAGGAACCGCGTGAAATCAGGTCCAACACACAACATGAAATACAGTCAACAGTCCAAAGGCAGGGTTTCTACTGTAAAAGGGAGAGAAGTTCTCATTTTGCAGTATCTAGTGTAGAGAAAAATGTATCACGCATTCGAAACAAGTCGACAAGGGACCGGTGCACAGAGAAATAAACAGTCGACAGTATCAGGTGTTTCACTTGGTGTAGTTACACTGACTTTGCATGGTCTTTAAATTTTAATTCTACTTTTTCCAAATAATAATCTTCACCTTATTTAAATACAGAATGTCATTAAATAAAACCAATCTTACTATTTGAAACAAATGGTACTCAAATTAAAAAACCCATTGAAACTCACAGTATATTTAAGACCATTCTTAAGAAAAATAATAATACTGCTGAATAGTGCAAATATTAACAGAACCATTTTTATGTGTGCATGAATTCAAGATATTCATTGATATTCATGTTTAGAATTGAATAACATTTTTATTTTTCAATAAATATATTACAATATATAATTTATTGTGCCTCCATAGTCATGTCTCTAAAATTGGCTTAAATCTCCAACTTTGACACCATTTTCTAAAAGATACTTAGTGTTTAAAAGAAATCAAGAAATTGTATTTGTTTTCTTAGTATATGAATAAAAATACCAGCAAATTTTGTGCATTTAAGTATAAAAATAACTGAATGAATAAGTGAAAAAGTAGCATGTTTGGATTTGAGAAAATTATTGTTAAAAAAGAAGTAAAAATTATTTTTATTCTGAATTTATTTGACTAAATATTCAGCAAGAGGACCAAATACTAAATAGTAGCTGAATATTCGTTACATCCCTAATTTTTGTAGCTAATAATTTAGAGCTAATTTTATGCAGATAAAAAGAAAACCCATTTTCTTACGTACTGATATATAGGGTGTCCATAATTAAATGACTCTACTTTAAAGTTGTCTACAGACGAAACTATTGGTCAGAAAGTTGTGAAATTTTGTTAAAGACATAATGAAACAAGAACAAAAAATCACGCGTCAAGCATAGATTATGTAACACTTTCCAACGCTTCCAAAATAATTTTACAAATCATACCGTTTAATAAGCTGAAAGATAACATCTAAGTAAACAATTTGGAAAATGCATAACATATTTAAAAACATAATTTCAGGAATTTCCAACATATACAATATTCAGAAAAATGGCCGAATACTTTTATTCAGCCCTGTATATGATCTATAGATTTGTATATATACTACATAGGATGCTAAATTTTAGTTCAGTTATGAAACGCGTAGCACAGTTTAAAATTCTCCCTCTGGAGTTTCTGTCAATAAACGGAAATGTGTTCGCGAACTTTTGTGCTTCCCTGTATAGGATCTGTAGAATTTATACACACCAAGTAATAGACAAAAAGTGAGTTAAAATCGCGTTCAGCAACTTAAAACGCACTTCCAGGAATTATTTTTAACAGACAGTAGAGAATTCTTTTGTGTGTCCCTGTAAATGAACGATGACTGCTATACACAATATTCTGTAGCAAGCCTCTTGTAATGCACCTTAGTGATATATATAAATTACAATGCGTTTAAAATAGTGAAACATTATTTAAATAAACCGCAGATGATTTTTCTCCATAGACGTAACGTAACAGAATTTTTTTGACTGTCCCTGTAAAGTAACTATAAGTGCTATGCACATCCTATTCCATATTAAGCTTCTTGTAATGCACCTTAGTGATATATATCAATTACAATGTGTTTGAAATTGTATATCATCATTAAAATAAACTGCAAATGATTTTTCCCCATAGACTGTAATGTAACGGAATTCTTTTGAGTGTCCCTGTAAAAATACTACAAGTGCTACACACTTCCGTTGCAATAGGGAACATGCTATAGATAACGACAATAACATATAAAAATTGCAGGGCAATCCGAGCATATTTACAGGAGTTAGAGCACGGCCAGACGGCAGACAAACCGAAGTCATAAACACTTTTCAACTAGGTTGGATAGTGTTAAAAATGGGAATTTGTTTAAGCGAAAAAAAAATTAGTTCAAAATTTCGCCACCAGATGGCGTTTTCTAATGACTTACATATTTAGCCATTTACGATAGGTTACAAATTTTATAAGAGCAAAACATGTTGGACAAAACTTTTTTTTTGAGCATGTTTTTAGCATTTTCCAGGACACACTGCAGTCAACTGTGGAATATGCTATCTCACGATTCAAGATGGTAGCTGAAAATGATGGCCGTCATGCGGAACATGTTTTATTGCAATAAAATATGTAAACTATCGTAAATGTGTAACTCATTAAAAACGCCTCTGGTGGCAAAATTTTGAACTAATTTTTTTTTTCGCCTAAACAAATTCAAATTTCTTCATTATGTCTTTAACAAATTTTCACAACTTTCTGACCAATAGTTTCGTCTATAGACAACTTTAAAGTAGGGTCGTTTAATTATGGACACCCTGTAAATACTATAAAACCAAAATTTTCAATGAACTTTACTACACTGTTTGCAAATAGTGCCTACCCAATAGTGTTCATATTTTAGATGGGACATCACAATGTTTTAATACCTGCTCCTCCCTCTTGAAGTGTGACATAATTGACTCTTACACAAATTTTATTCGGTTGGCACCATTTTTTTAAAAGTAGTTACCTTCAACTACAGAATTTCGAAAATGCTCTAATTAAATAAGGCACATTTTATTTTCCTTTATTACTGGTACCAAAAGCAAATTTTACAAAGAAAAATTATGCTGAGTTGGACTGTAAAGTGTTAATAAATGACCCCTAAATGTGACAGAGACATTTTAAACAGACTATATTTAAACTAAGGCTGCCTGCATTACCTTTTTATGGGAAATTTCAGAACTTACCTTAGCTCAAAAACCTTTGAAGATAAGGTAAATTCACTAATAGGCGTACTGTACCTCTTATTTGTTAGATGTCATTAATTGGTTTGCATACAGTTTTTTAGGCTAGACTTGCAGCAACATTCTGAGAATGGTATATAGCATGCAACTACCAGTAGAATTTTGTGGTAATTATTAGGTCAAATGCAGATATTCTGGCTTCTTTTCTTACATTGATCATTTTTTAAATGCATGTTTCTTTGAATTGTTTCTGAATTTGTTAGGATTATGTATAGTATATTTTAATCATCAAGCCACTTCCACACACATCTGTTTAGTCTTTAGCCTGTTTCATGATTCTGCATTGCAATTCATCATCAAAACAATTATGGGTTATTCTGAAATCAAGTGGAAATTTATGACAGTTACATTTTTTTTCCTTTTTAACACTTTCTAACATAGTTGAAAAGTGTTTATGAATTCGGTTTGTCTGTCTGTGCTCTAATTTTCTTACATATACTCGGATTGTCATGAAATTTTTATATATTATTGAAGTTTACTATAGAATGTTTGGTATTGAAAATGAAGAGTGTAGCATTAATAGTTCATTTACAGGGACACACAAAAGATTTCCATGGAGGAAAATAGTTTGTGGCACATTTTCATTAATGTTACAATATTTAAAGCATAATGAAATTAATATGCATTACTGAGGTGGACTACAGCATGCTTTTACCAAAATATACAATTAGTAGTATTTATAGTTCAATTACAAGGATGTACAAAATTCTTTCTTTACATTATGATCCATGGGAAAAAATTATTTGCAGTGCATTTTGAGATTGTTATGATACTTGAAACATAATGAAATTTAAAAAGTTGTTCACTAAGGTTCAATAAAACTTATTTTCTATAGATTACGGAGTGCATAAAATTTATTGTTCATGTACAGAGACGCACAAGAGAATTCAATTAAAGGACTGGCTATGACTGGTAATTGCTAGAAGTGCTCTTTCCACTGTGATATGTAATTTTTAGTCTATTGTATGTTTACAAATTTTGTAGAGCATATACAGGGCTGTACGAAAAATTTCGAGTATGGGCAGCAATTGCTGAAAATGGATTTTTACTGAGTTATATATTTTAAAAATTGCTTATTTAGGTATGTCATTTCATCATATGAAAGAATTAAATTTCTTAATGATATTTTGTTAGTGTTGGAAAGTGTTTCATAATCTATGCCAGAAGCATGATTTTTTGTTCTTGTTTCAAAATTTAGTTTAGTAATTAATGCAGTAATAGTATAGTGCTTCCAGAGTACATTTTTTTCTTATTTTAACAAAATGTTTTGATAAATATGAGTAAAATAGTAAAGGGGCTGAAATTGAACCTCTGTTGTGCGTTCTTCAGAGTTCTGCTTTGCATAGGTTTTTGCATTGGTATTTTACTGAACAGTGCAAAATCTATTTTGTGAAGTGATTGCTGAAGTGATTAGTGGCTCAGTAGACAAGTAAATATTTTATAGCTAATTTTTATAGTTTGCAGAAAACTTCATTTGAAAGTTTTTGTAATGATCTTAAGTTATTATAGAGAGCAATTCCTATTGTACTCCTGAGAGCAAGATTTTGAGAGAGTTGAGTAAAGGGCTTTTAAACCTTGTCAATTAATCCTTGTCATCTGTATTTATAAAATTTTTGTATTTTAGGAGTGATGCAATATTTTCGTTTGCCCTAAATATGTCCAGTACTTAAAATACTATACATTAAAATACATTTGGAAAAGTCTGGAAATTTCATTCTTCTATGTGAGTAGAAACCTGATAAATCTGAAATAAATCCTGACATAATAAATGTAAACACAATGCTTAAAATCAACATTATTGTAATTTTAAAATATGTATATCATAAATATTATAAGATTGAAAAGATGATGCAGAAAGTTTATAAAAGTTGCTGAAGTCTAAAAAACTGTAATAAATAAATAAAACAAAAGTGTCTGTTATATATTTGCATGTATTTTGTGTATGAATTTTTTGCCTTAAGTTTTTTTTTTTAACAATTGTGTCTTTTGAATTACAGGTCTAAAGAAATTTATTGATTTTGGAGATGAAAACATTCCATCTGAAATTTTGGAATTCCAAATTGATTAATTTTATTGTTTATTTATTAATATATTTTTGATATAATTGTGATTATAAAATTTATATAATGCATTTTGAATAAATACATATTTTAAACAATTTTGTATGTCAGTTTTATTTCTAAATATTTTACCCATTTCAATGGTACAAATTCTTTATCTGTTGATTAGTGATTGAAATACAAAATTTTGAATTCAATGGCAATTTATATGGTGTTATAAATTGGTTTGAACTTTGTCTGTGATTACAGGAAATGAGAGAAAGCATCCACCTACTCAATTAAATTGTGCATTTATAGAGATAAATGTATAAAAATTGAAGCAATATTAAAATGTAAATTATTGTTATACAGAGGCTGTTCGCACATTTTTTAGACAAATTTGATAAATGATTTAAAAAAATGGAATTATTTTAGAGGAAAAAATTATGGCATCCTATTATTATGTGTAATTTATATTATCGTCTGATACTTTCAAATTTATTCTTATTTCAAGATTGTGCATGCAAAAAAGTCGTAAATGGGAAGATGCGTTTTTTTTTTTCCGAACAGAAGTATGCTAATTCGACAGTCTAAAATGATTGCAAAGCACATAATATAAAAACTTTTTAGTGCGAAATAAACATAACTATTGATTGGAAAGTGCTAACCCAAAAATCAGTACGTATACATAGTAAAAAGATACCAGATGGGGGAAAAAAAATAGTCCATTTCAAGGCTGAAAACGAAGTTTCAGGTAAGGATTTATGACTTTCGCAAATTTATCTTACAATGGGAAAATAAAAATAAGAATATTGGACAAAAATGTTACAATCAATTCATTATATTCAGAGTTGCCAAGTCTCCGAATTTTTGTACACCAGTATTCTTAGAGAAAATGTTGTTCTTTTAAATCGAAGAATGCTCCGATTAAACAAAACAAAATTTTCTGTACTAAAATAGTGGTATCCAAAAAGCCGGAGACTTGGCAGCTCTGATTATATTATTAAGAGAATGTGTTACATCTGATATTTACAGAAAAAAATGCTATTTTCTTTATTTCAACGACTTTTAAAGGGTGAAACTGCATCAAAGCAAAGCTACCACTCATACTTCAAAAACTACCGCTTTATTCGTTGAAAACATTAAAAACTCACACAGGTATTGCATTTATACCTTTCAACATATTCCTAAGAAGTCACCTGACGTTTCTCTTATGGTTTATTGTGCATTTTTTCTGCTGAAAAGAGCTCTTTCAAAGCGCAAAACCACCACGATTGATCGAATCTGGAAAGTTTTTAAAGAGGCATGGGAAGCAATAACCCTGTAAATTTTACAAAAAACCTTCTGCCATCAAAAGCATTACGCAGAATTAGAATCAAGAAACAAGATTATCATATAGATTATTTCAGAAAGCAATATTCATATTTTAAACTTAAAAAAAACAACGCCGAAATCGTCTAAAAAATGTGCGAACACCCTCTGTATACAGGATGTCAGAAAAGTCTGGAAATGGTCGAATAACTCGAGAAATATACATCGGATAGAAAAACGGGAAATATGTGTTCAATATTTTTGAAAAATCTATTTACAGATATCAAAGTTGCCCCCTCCCCAACTCTGCTCCCTGGGGGGAGGATAAGCTATACCGCCGAAGGCAGACGTACTTCACCGCTGAGTCCAGGTTCTTGTGAACCTATACGAGTGATTTGCTATTGGAGGGCCGGTTTACCCGGGCACCTCCGCAGGTAGGATCTTTGGCCTGGGGAGCATATGCCACCTGCATATCACTCCCCTACCCCAAGTGAGTGACGAAGGTCATCTTGTGCGATGGCAGAGCCTATGCAGAGAGGAAACTGCCACGGGACACTTGCAGACCGTACAGGAATTCCCCAGAAGCTTCGGGGCCAGAAACCCAGGAGGGCGCTAAGCCTCCCACCTTAAACCAGGGAATTAGTGCATGCTCTTGCTATACCAATGTCTTCGAATATGAGAGCTCTATAAAGACAATCACTTGGCTCGTCAGGGGAAAAGGGGGGGAATTTTGAAATCTTAAATGATAATCGCCCTCTTTTTATTGCAAATTTAAATTCTACGGGAAAAAATACGTAACTTTTATAATTAACATTTTCTTTGGAAAATCATAGATATTGCTGTAATAAAGTAAAATGCATTGATAACCGTTTCCATTGAAAAGTCTGGAAATGGTCGAATAACTCGAGAAATATACATCAGATTGAAAAATGGAAAAATATGTGTTCAATATTTTAGAAAAATCTATTTAGGGTTAACAAAGTTGCCATTTTTGAATAGTCAAATTGAATAGTTTGATTATTATTTTAATATTCATTCTTGTGCTGATCTCAGTGCACATTAATAATTTATCAGGATTTTTGTAAAACAGGAGTTGAGATTAGGTTCTAAGTGTGCAAACTTGATCACATAATAAAAATATGTATTGACATTCTGAAGTTCATCAGTAAAAGCAAAAATACTGCTATATAAGTCATAAATATTGAATAATTTCTAAAGCTATTCACATAACTAAAAGTTAAAACCTGTGGAAGTGGTTAAAATGTAAGAATAGACATAGTTGTCAACCTTCCAGAATTATTTAAAGTCAAATATTTTTTGAACATGAAATTTAACCATTTAAAAAAATACCATGTAGAAACAAGATGCATTTTATTAAATAAATTTGATGCTATAAAATATGTTTATTTGACTTAGAAAAAAAAACAAAATGTTGGCAACTGTGGAATAGAATAAAAACAGTTAATTTATGATTGTTCTAAGTCTAGAACAAAATTGAGTATGAATGAGCTTTAATTTTTTATCTGTCAGAGAAATGCAGGCAGTGTAAATTGCAAAAAATGTTTAAAATAAGGGAGAAAACAAATGTATAATAAAAAAATGTCCTCCCATTAATTAAAAAAAATTGCACTTTTAAATTTTTATACGACCTCACTAGACAAAAGTGGTCAAATAGAAAATTTTATTTTGCTCTAACAACATTATTACAAAAAATAAAAATAATACTGCATACCTGTATCTTTAAAATTAACTGAGTTATCATAAGATAAATGAAAAAAGCTAACTTTTCCACTTTTTTGTACCTTCTAAAATGCTATTTCTTTAGTAAAAATAGAAACCAATCACAAACTGGTGATGGTATTCTTTATATCAAAAATATGTTAACGAGTGTGAAAAAAATTCATCACAAGTACACCTAAATAAAGCATTATACAAGCAGAAATTAGTGATGAAATGCTTGAATTAAATACTGGCAGTGATCATGTAAAAAGATAAAAGTACTCCTAATCCTAGAAACATAATTTTAAAAAATGCAATTCATAAAGTATACACTAAGTGTTTTCTCTCATATCCAGTAATGCCTCTGTAAACATTTTGAATTTCTTCAGCATTGCTATCAATGCAAGTTCAGTCTTGTTTAAGATAAATTCCTACATGTATTATTGTCTGTGTTTTCCTTTTCATGTAATATCTCATAAATTTATAGTTCTAATTTGATATATAGTCAGTCCTCATTTACAATAGTAAATTTTTATATTTCTTTTAAATGCTAAAAGGTGTAAACTAAAAACACAATATACAGTAAAATAACTTTTATTAGATTGTTGACATGTTTTGGCTCACTCCGAGCCATTATCAAAAACAAAATTTATAATTGCATGGTTTTTGAAATTTTTATTGAAATGCTATCATTTAATTTTCATGTACTTTTTAAAAGTATGCACGTTATTTTTTATTTTTACTTGGTTGTTTATTTCCATATTTGCAACTATGGAGTAACTCAAACCACAATTTATTATAGTAAATTTTTAATTAAGCATAGCTCATTCAATTTTAAAGATACTGATATACATTTTTTTCTAATGATCTTTTGCTGCAAAAGGAAATTTTTTCTAGGTGACCAATTTTGTCTAGAAGGATCATCATATGAAAATTTAAAATGTGTCCTTTTGGAAAAATAAGAAAGCAAGAGATGAGAGAAGTGATGAGAAAGTCAATAGATATGTGTATGATAGACATTAGATATTAGTCACTAATGAAACAGTGAGGAAGAAGTGTGTTTAGGTGCAGAAGTATATATTTGCTCTGCCTAAATATGTTTATTGTGTACTCTCATCTTCCAAAAACCATATGTGGCACCTGCCTTGAATCTGAGGCAATTGGAATTTAAGGTTTCTGGAAACACAAGGAAAAGTGCAAATGGAAATGAAAGAACAATTACCATAAAGTCAAAAATTTTTTATGTTGCCGTGCTGGTATATACAGATATTTTCAAGATTTGGCAATTTTCCAATAAGAAATTTCACAAATTCTTAAAAAAAAGTATAAGTAGTGATATTCATTATTAAATTCATTATGCAAGATTTTCAGAATAATTGGAGGTTCCTTAAAATCAAATTATTTGTATAAGCAATTAGAAATGGATGAAAATTTCATTCGTTATATACAGAGGTTTGCTATAAGCTTTCTCAAAATGCAAGGAAAAAAAATTACAAAATTTAATCAAGATTCAAAGAACATTAATAGAATCTAAATAATTTAAAGAAAGTCACAAATTTTCAGAATTATTATATTTTTTTATATATTTAAATATATTTTACTAAGTTTCTTCGAAGTAAACACCAACAATGTAGAGGGCTTAAATTTCAGTTTTCTTTTTCTGGTTTCTGCACTCACTAGAGGTGGACTGGGATAAAAAAAAACAGAAATTGTAGTGTAGGGAGGAGGGGCTATTTTCTAAATTCCCCATTCAAAATAAAGAAAGAAAGTAAAATAAAATTTATTTATAAAATAATGTACATTTAGAATTTTATGATAGCTTTAATGTGATTTTTTTTAATGATCAGTATATCCCATCTGTTGCCCAAATATTAACTTTTTTTCTCATATGTAGATTTAATTGTAAGTTTGTTAGCATGAAAATATAATCTGTAAGCGACAAGATCGTGGCCATGTTTTTTTGAGATGGTGGGGAGATGGGTTTTGTAGGTTTTTAGCTATATAACGGTTTTTTCAAATAAAAGTATATAAGTAGGCCCCTTTCAAATTTTTTTTTTGTTGGAGGGGTGGGAGAGCTTTGGCTATGGTCTTTGTAAGAGAATTAGATGCGATTTCTATCACTAAAAATGAAAATTCCAGTGCAAAATTATATTAGTAAGAGTTACTGAAATGATAAGATAAGAACTTAATGTAGCATGATTTGAAAATTTCATTTATTTGATTTAGATTGCTATATGTGCTATTATTTTATGATCATGAGATCACAATCATCAGAGGTAATTAACTATTATTAAAATTTTTTTAATAAATTGTTAAAATAAAAATCAGATGAAATTATTCCTAGTTTTACTGCTATTGCTTTAAATATAATTCTAAACTTGTCTAAATATTATTATTATTTAAAAAAAAATGTTTTGAAAATATAAGCAATTTTCTGTGTAAAAAATAAATATATAAGTAATTATATACATAAATATATAAAAATATTCTTGTTATATAAGTTACATTTTTACTCTTATATAAAAAATAATCAAAGTCATTAGTAAAGTTGGTTTTCATATGCATGGACCAAAGCTAAATTATGATATATTTTTACTGGAGATGAAACTTATATTATGATTCTAAAATCTAGCATTTTAAAATAAAGTTTAAATCCTCATTATATTAAATAATGATTACAATGGCCCAATAATTTGTTTCATTAAACTAGCATTTAAAGCAATAAAATTTGCTTTCAAACCATAATAATATGAAATGGAACTTAAAAGATTTGGTAATTTTTTCAAAATTAGTGTTGAAGGCAATGAAATGAAAAGAAAAATACAATTGAAATTATTATTTTAACAATAGAATGATGTTAAATTAATCAGGGAAAACTCTAAAAGAAATGATACTGAAAGGTTATTTTTTTAATAGTATCATTATTTTTTAAAATAATATAACATATTCATCTGAAGTTTAAAAAAAAAACTAGTCTATATAAATATTAAAGATGTTTATTATTTTCTAATTTTTAAGGAAATATAACTAAGATTTTTTTAATATATATACAGGGTGATCACACTCAATGGCGCAAAATGGCTAATTCCTAAACTGTTAGTCATAGACATATAGTTCCAATTACAAAAAGTTTTAAATGAGGTAAAAATAATTTTAAAAGTCTTTTGGATCAATAAAAACATTTCTTTAAAAGTTATGACAGTTAATTTTTTATACCCCTGTCCTATAAGTGATATTTAGTAAAAATTTCCTATTACACTAACAAGTATGACTAAAAAGTCACATTCATCTAACAGTAAAATTGACCGAGTTATGAAACTTTGAATTGGATGATTTATACCAATTATCTGCATCTGAACACAGATGAGTTGAGCCATGCTTCGAGAGATTGTACACAAAGTGCTTAAAGTATTAGAATATTTTATTTCATGTGTATCTACACTTTAACTGAAAGTAGTCACATCATATAAGTATTACAATAGTGTTAATTTCTATTAAGTTTCAGATTGGCTAAAATAATTGTATTTTAACATGTTTTATTTTGTGAAAGAAATTAGGCTGTTTCTTTTCATGATTTCTTTTAACAAAAAATGTGTTAATTTTATAAGATTTTTTTAACTTGCAATGTTTGTATGCGTGTCTTTCCAGTTCAAAACTTGTTCTTGAATTTTAACTTGCTTCTAAATATCCGATCGAGTTTAAATTTTGCATACTTATGTAAATCTGATGACAATGTAATATTATTATGATTTTAGGTGCATACCATTTCTACTTATTTTACAGGACTACACAAAAAATTTTTGATACATTACATCCTACAAGCAGAAATTTTAAATCAAAATCAGTAAAATTTATGTAAGGTATTGTGATGTACAATAGCATTTTTCCAAAGGAAAGTGTGTTGAATTTATATTTTTTTTGCTGGGCCACACAAAAGAAGTCAGATATATTACGATGTATGAGCAGAGATTTCTTAAAATAGATTTTAATAATATTATACTCTTTCAAATTTAACTTTTTAGTTCTTCAAAACAAATATAAAAACTTGTTTTAAAAAAATATATTTTAGAGATCAAAATCAAAATGCAATTTCTACTTGCTAAACAAAAAATAAATATTAAATGCAGTGAAAAATTTTACTGTTGGACAAGGAAAATGACGTAACAATTTTATTTGCATTAACACAATTGCAGTGCCAAAGCATTTGTGTTCTCAAATCATGCACATACAAATAACTTCTAAGAGATACACCTAAAATACGTACAATATGTTAATAATATTTTTACTCTTTTTGTTTAAAAAATACCAGTTGGGAAGACCGAGCTACGCTTGGTTAAAATTAGTTTTGTGTTAAATATAACAATAAATTCAGTGCCGACTGCTCTGAACTACCAGAATCGTGCTTTCTGTTATATTGTGAATTATAGGTTGAATCACTATCAACTTATATTGGAAAAAACTCCTATTAGGAAATTCTTGAAAATTCCTTCAGTCCTGAACACATATTTTTTCACCAAAAGTCGTCAAAATTTCAAAAAATATCGCCAAAAAGTGACATTATTTCATTTGGCGCCAAGCATATGTTTTGGCATTGGTAATCTTGAAAGTCAATTTTCCAGCCAAATTTTGCCAATGTTTTTAATTTTGCGGCTTCCTTTACTGTCAACTGTTCAACAACTTAATACATTCAAATTGGAATGCAGTAACCCAAAAATGACCCACTAATCAAATTTTCTCGAATATGCGACCTAGCCCAATGATCTTCTTGTAATCAAACACGCTAGGATACAAAATTTATTCAAAATCATTAGAACAGTTTTTTAGATAAAATTAGCTTGACCCGTAGTGACCCAAAAATAAACCACTAATCGAAATTCCTTGAACATGTCACTTAGCCAAATGGTCTTCTCGTAATCGAAAATGGTAAGATACAAAATTCTTTAAAACTCGTTTCAGCCATTTTTACACAAAATTAGTTTGACCCTGACCCATAGTGACAAAAAATAACCCATTAATCGAGTTTTCTCGATTATGTGACCCAGCCCAATGGTCTTCTCGTGCCCGAAAATGATATGATACAAAATTTAGTCAAAATCGTTACAACCATTTTTTAGATAAAAGTAGATTGACCCATATTGACCCAAAAATAACCCACTAATTGAATTTTTTTGAACAAGTGACTTAGCCACATGGTCTTCTCTTAATCCAAAATGGTGAGATATAAAATTTCCTGAAAATCCATTTGGCCATTTTTTACATAAAATTAGCTTGACCCTGACCCACAGTGAGCCAAAATGACCCATTAATCGAATTTTGTCGATCATCTCGTGCTCAAAAATTGTAAAACCAAGCTACGCCGCCGAAGTCGGACGTACTTCACTGGCGATTCCATGTTCTCGTGAATTCACACGAGGATCCACCAGAGGGGGCCGGTTGACCCGGGCACCTTCACAGGTGGGATCTTTGGCCAAGAGGAGCATATGCCACCTGCATATCACTCCCCTGCACCCAAACGTATGGACGACAAAGGTCGTTGCGATATGCAGTTAAGCACAAACTCTGAGGACACCACCACATCACACTTGGGGAGTGTGCCTGAGTCGCTCGACAGCTTCGGAGCCGGAGACCAAAAGAGGAAACTGGGTCCTAGGCCTTAAGCCCAGTTTACCCGACAACTCTTCCTGTACCACAGATTTCGATCATCGAGTTCCTACAGAGGATACTACTAGTTCGTCGGCTGCTGCAAAGAGAAGGCGTCTCTTGCTACCCCGGGATGTCGAGGAAATGCGTTCTTGAACGCATAGACACATCGTAGCTTAGGTTGTTACTGTGTGACCTCCTAAAGCTTTCCCCCTGGCTTCTACCGATGGCAGAACGTCAGATGCGGTCGACTGAGTTGAAAGTCATCTGGAAACACATATAAAAACACACATAAAACTCACACAGAAAAGCGTTAGTAAATGGAAAGTTATGTTAGATACTGCTATCAGACTCAAAAGGACGCAGAAACTCCCTTGAAAAGCGCCAAAAAAGGTGTCCCGATCGATATTAGTAGCTTGACAGTTATTTCTTAGATTCTTGCTAATCCAACCGTCGGGCGCAGAAAGCTCTGACTACGCATAGACCCGCTGGATTGGTTTTCAACCCAAGGTCCGACTTAGGTGCGGACGCCATCACTTGACTGACGGGCCACCGGCCTGGTTCTTCGTAACCGATCTGTCCGCGAAGAGGTTCAGATCTCCTCTCAAAGAAGGTGATAATAGCCGCAGACCTCGGACCTGAGGTGTCCTCTGCGACTCGAACCACTCTTGGTCAAACGGGCACTTCCTTTTCCAACCGAAAATTGAGGGCAGTATACAACTACTACAGCTACAGAGGGAGTCGCAGGGAATGGTCGGTTGCAAGGACCTTGCCGTAAGGGTCGAAGCCTAGATCCTTGCGCCGACGTCTACGTTCCACTACTTGCCAGTACCGAGGGTTGCTGCATGCCGCCTCACTCACTGACCAGGCGCCAGTACAGAACCACAAGCGCTCATTGTCCTACAGAATCCGTCCTCGCCTTCGTCTCGTCTTAGATAAATTTGGAAGCTGTCCTGTCACCGTTAACTAGCGTCACAATCCTGGCATACCACATCACCGGGCACGAGGGATTGGCCTATATGATACCTTTTAAGACCTATCCGATCCGAGGGACGTTGCAAGAGGCATCACCCTGAACCTACCGTGATATGTCGGCAGACAGCTTATCAACCACAGATTCTAGGCGGAACACTGCTATTGTCCATAAGCAGGCACGTAGCCAGGGAGGGGGCTGAAGCCCCCCCCCCCGAAAATTAAAAAAGATTTTGAAAATTATCTTTAATGATAAAATTTGACAATGTTTTTGTTTTTATCTTCCGTTACATTAAACCTACGCACATTTCGTTTGAAAAAATATAAAATTATTCATTTACACTTACAGTAATCCTCGTTATATTGTTCATTCGGATATAGTGTTTTTTATTGGTATATACCACTAAGAATATAAGTTCTTAAAACACAATTTTGACTATCTTTATGCACAGTAAAATTCGATATGTGTAATTCTGTATTATTAATTTGACTAAGAAAAAGTAAGTGTAATATGCATATGGCATATACGTTAACTTTAGGAATCACAATGAAAACTTAGAGTGGTCAATGTTAAAATATTTTGTAGAAAAAGGAGTCAAAATCTTTAATAGCTATCTATAATGTAAATTCGTGTGAAAATTAATTATTTTAAAGAAAGTATCTTTGAAAATTGTGTTATAACTGTAAAAAGTTTTTTACTTAAAAAAAATAGTAGCAAGAAATATTGAAAAGGAATTTGTTCGATAAGAAAAAAAAAATTGATAGGTCATCGAGAAATCGTCAAAGGCGCCATGGCGGCGTCCCCCAGGCTCTTCATTGAACAACTTAGCTTTAAATTGTTTTGTTTTTGTTTGCATATGAATATTAGAAAGAAAGTGTACTAAGAGTAGTCTGTTTGTCTGGGAAATTTTCTTTGTCTTTTGTAGAATTATCAACCTTAGGGATGGATACACCTATGTAGGGATTTTTTGGCAGTTTTTCACCGCTGCTTTTAGAGTAGATATAGGGACATTTTGAGCTGTGTGTAGGAGCATAATAAAAATTTAATTGGAAACGCCTGTCTTTTGATAGAGCATTGTTTAAGAGTGACAAAGCAATCACAAAAATGAAACGGTTAAAAAAAGTTCAGCCTACCATTGAATCATCATTTAATAAGAAGCTTAAAAGAAATGATGAAATTGGTAAGTAAGGCTTTATTATTATTATTATTATTGTTGTTGTTGTTGTTATTGTTGTTATTGAAAAGAAATATTCTTTTTATTACGAACTTTGCTTTCTATTAACTTACAATTATGTTCTATATTGTGGCATTTGGTGGTATTCAAATATTCAGAGTCAATTTCCGTCTACTTTATTTTAACTTAGAGAATTAAAAATCTGAACATATATGTATTTTGGAGGGAAATGCATGAATTGGATATTTATTTTTAAAACTTTAAATCTTAAGGGGCCAAAAGGGGCACATAAAAAATTATTAGAATCGCCATATCATGAGGCAAATAAAAACAAGAACGAAAAATCATGCGTAAAATATAGATTATGTAACACTTTCTAAAACTTCCAAAATAATTTTAGAAATCCTTAAATTTTAACAAAGTGAAAGATGATATTTTGGAAAACGCATAAAATATTTAAACATTTCAAGAATTACCAACAATATTCGGAAAAAATATCCGAACTCTTTTATGCAACCCTGTATATGAACTATAGATTTGTATATACTACATAGGATGCTAAATTAAAGTTCGGTTAGGAAATTGCGTAGCACAGTTTAAAATTACCCTTCAAGAATTTCCCATCAATAAACGTAAATGTACTCGAGAACTTTTGTGCTGCCCTGTATGTGATCTATAGAATTTATTACACAACGTACTATACAAATAATGAGTTAAATTAAAAAATGTTCAGCAACTAAAAAAAAAAAAAAAAAAAAAAAAAAAAACACTTCCAGCAAATATTGCTAACAGACTGTACCGAATTCTTTTGTGTGTCCCTGTAAAGGAACGATGAATATTATACAAAAAATATTTTATAGTAAAACTCTTGTATTGCTCCTTAGTGATATATATCAGTTTCAATATGTTTAAAATAGTGAAACATTGTTAAAATAAACCGCAAACGATTTTTCTCCATAGACCGTTATTTAAGGGAATTCTTTTGAGTGTCCCTGTAAAGGAACTATAAGTGCACACCATATTCCATAGTACTAAATCTATAGAAGTGCTTCTCAGCGAGATATATCAAAATGTTTGAAATTGTGTAACATCATTAACACAAACTGCAAACGATTTTTCCCAATAGACCGTAATGTAATGGAATTCTTTTGAGTGTCCCTGTAAAAAAACTATAAGTGCTATATACTTCATTTTCAGTACCGAACATGCCATAGTAAACTTCAATAATACATATCAATTGCATGACAATCCGAATACATTTACGCGAGTTAGAACATGGACAGACAGACAGATTGACAAAACCGAATTCATAAATACTTTTCAACTATGTTGAAAAAAAAAAGCATATCGCATATCTCATAAACAAATGCAAATGAAATTCTTAAAACCTCACATGCCTACAGTATCACGTAACGTAACAAGTATTTCAAGATTTTCCATATTCGCCCCTAAGACGAAAAAGAGGGAGGGTAATTGGGTAAAGTTTGATTATTTTAAATTTAATAAACATATTCTTGACACTTCAAGTACCTACAATATGGTTAAAGTTGATAAGATTTTTTTTTTTCAAAATTCAATAGGTAGAGAGGTAAAGATGGTAAATTAAATAGTTTATCATATTTTATATGCCACTTCAAATAACATTTTTCACTTGAACTGACTGCAAAAATAAAATTTTTCGCACAATACAACGACGAAACTCTCGTTTTCCCGCAAACCTTCAATGCAATTCCAGAAGCTCTTTGAGAAAATGTATGTGTTTTCTGCGATTCTTTGATAAAATTCGAATTTTCGTGGCTTGGGCGGACGGCAACCCCCCCCCCCCCCAAACCGACATTTTCCAAGGAGGGGTGTGACAATTTAAGGCGGGAAACTCACCCTGAACTTTAGCTCTGAAATTACAATTTTCTGCTTTGGTTTCTATTTATTTATTTTTACTTACCCATCATACGCAGTATAGGGTAAGTCTTGCAATCGTTTTAAAAATCGAAAAAAAATTTGACGGATTTACACGTTTCAGACACTGGAGATTCCGAAAAACATATTTTTAGAAAAAAAAAAAATTGCCGTCCGTCTGTCTGTGTATGTGTCTGTGTGTCTGTAAACGCTCTATCTCCCGAACAAATTGAGATAGAGACTTGAAATTTGGTATGTACTTAGTATGTAATAATGGGAAGAAGCCTATTGCATATCAGTCACCTCGATTATCTGGAACTATTCTTTTCGGACTCTCGAAATATTCGTTCTGATAAAAGGTATATAAAAATTTTAGAAATTGTTTATTTGAAGGAGTTGATATAAAAGACAATAAAAAACCATAAATTTTGCATAAAGAATGAAGTCGATCGCTTAATTAATTGCCGAGATATTTGTAATCATGCTTTCCACACTCTTCGATTTTTCATGACCCTGTATATCATTCAAATTTCAATTCAAAGATTTATTCTAATTGGAAATCAGATGCTTAATCCGACGCAGTAAACTGTTAGTTGATATGATCATTATTTTTGGAGTTATAAGGATGTTTAATTTACGCAATTCAGTAATAGAGCATTTAACGTTTAATGACATCATCAAGCCACGATTTTAAACTCTGCATACCGAACAAAATGAGATAGAGGCTATTATGTATATCCATGATGGGTAAGTATTACGGTGGTCCCCAACGACTAGTTTCTTTTGGGAGGGGGATAATTTTTAATTTTGTTGTTTCATTTCTTCCTATAAAAATTTCATTATAAAACTGTTTCTACTACTACTAAATTTTGCAAGGCTCACTTGTCATTACTATTTATTTATCTTTTTATTTTATTTTATTTTGTAAGGAAAGAAAATTCCTGATGAGATTTTGCACTGAAACACCTTATGTGACATTTTTGAAAATAACACAATTCTTAATTTAAAAAAGAAATGAGTTACTGATTTGAAAATGAACATTTTCCTTTCGGATCTAATTTTTAAAATACTGTGTATTCCGCGGCTTAAATAATTCAGCTGAGACCCAGAAATTTTATTTAGTAATTGAAATCAAGTGTATTCCGAATCCAATTTATGTGTCTAAAATGGATTTTTTAAGTGGCGAATTATATGCCGAAAAATGCGATATTGTATTTTGTCAATTGGCTGGATCAGATGAGAGTAAAAGTGTATGTAAATAATTGGTAATGGAAGCTTTTAATTTATTTGGAAAATATGATATGATATAGCAAAAATAAATTTTCAGACGTATATCACATTTTTATTTGCAGAATCACAGGACAGCACCGCGGGTGCACTAAATGTTGAAATGACTTCCGTAGAACCAGATCCAATAACATCATCTTTTTCTGGAAGCAAGTCTTGTTTAGAAAATGAACTTGAGGATTGTTTAAATGTTAGCTTTCCAGAAGAAATTGACTCTAGTGGGGGTAATTCGTTAAATACTCCATGTGTGTCTTTAGTATGGCAATCAACTCAATTCGATATAGGTGATGTAACTAGAGATGACTTAGATGATGTCACGAAGAGAAACATTCTTGATTCAGTTTTACTTCCTAAACAGCCATACAACTTCCCAATGACTGAAAGGAAGAAACAAAACAGAAGCTTTCAAGAGAAATGGATAAAAGATCCTGAAATAGGATTTCCTTTTCTTGCTTATTCTAGAAAGCAAGATGGTGTTTACTGTAAACCTTGCTTTTTGTTTTTCCACGAAGGAATAGGTAAAGGATGTCATGAAAAACCAGGAGCACTAGTTTCTACATGTTTCAGAATTTGGAAAAAGGCTAAATATGTTTTCTTAAAACATATGCAATTAGATTATCACAAACAGTGTGTTACGTTAGCAAACAAATTTCTCGAGATTTCTTCAGGAAAACAGAAAGATATTATCTCGCTATTGGATTCCCAAAGAGCTTCAGAAAAAGAAGAAAACAGGGCAGCTCTTAGACCAATAATTGAAACAATCTTATTTTGTGCAGAGCAAGAAATGCCACTTAGAGGTGATCATGATAGCGGTCCTCTAACATTAGAGAAGCCGATAAAAAAAGACAGTAAACTAAGAGCTCTTTTAAGATTTAGAGCAAAGTCTGGAGATGATGAATTGAAACGGCATATTATAAACAGCCGTAAAAATGCTACTTACTTCAGCCCTGACATTCAAAATGAAATCATTCAAATATGCTCGGATATAGTTACCGAAGAACTAATTACAAAAATAAATAACGCAATCTGTTTTAGCTTGATTGCTGATGAAACTATGGACATTTCAAGCACATAACAACTTTCCTTTTGTGTTAGATATGTGGACTATTTAAAAAATTCACAAACCCAAATAATTCGGGAAGATTTTTTAGGTTTCATTCCAGTAAATGACTTGTCCGCCGAAAATTTAACAAAAGTAATATTACAACGTTGTGCTGAACTACGGCTTGATATGTCTAAATGCGTCGCACAAGCGTATGACGGAGCGTCCAATATGGCTGGTCATATTAGTGGGGTTCAGTCTAGAATTCGTCAGAAGTATCCAAAAATTCGATACGTTCATTGTGCAAGCCACCGTTTAAACCTCGCATTGTCCAACAGCATGCTGATTCCTGCCATCCGAAACTGTCTCGGAACTGTTAATGAAGTGACGAATTTTTTTAGAAATCACCCCAAGGCAAATTTAGCCCTTCAAGAAGCAATTTCATCATATGCTCCAGAAAACAGAAGAAAACGACTTATCCGCCTTTGTGACACAAGATTTATCGAAAGACATGAAAGCATATTAACTTTTGTTGAGCTGTTTAAATATATTTGCATTAGCTTAGAAAATATTTCGGAAAACACTTGGAAGATTTCTTCAACAGCTAAAGCTTTCTTGGCAGTCATGGAGAAGAGTGATTTTCTCATAAGCCTGTTTGTTTGTGACAAACTTTTCAGTCTTACAAAGCCATTGTCAGTTCTTCTTCAAGAAAAATCTCGTGACATGATATCGGCTGTAACACATGCTAAAGATGTCCTAAATATTTTACAGAAACATAGAGAAAATGCAATCGAAGTCTTTCGTGAGATATTTAATTCCGCATCAAAACTTGGGGAAGACGCCTTCCAAACTGAAATAAAGATCCCAAGACTAACATTAAGACAGACAACACGTGCAAATCCACAAATTGCATCCCCCGAGGAGTATTACAGGGTCACAGTCTTTATTCCCTGTGTTGAAAATCTTATTCAAAATTTGAATGACAGATTCATTTCGAATGAAGACATTCTAACAAATTTCCAAGTACTTCTTCCAGGATTTGCTTCTCCGGAAAAAGCAAGAAACTTAGAGAATCTCTGTCAATATTTCGACGATAAAGCGTCAATGTCGCAAGTGAAAGCAGAATAGGAATTGTGGTGCGAGAAAATCGCCAATATTGACACAGATACAGAAGTCTTAAAAGTTTTAGAATACTGTAATGCAACGTATTACAATACTATCAAACACTGGCTAACAGTCTTAGCTACGATCCCGGTAACAACAGCCAGTGCTGAAAGGTCCTTTTCAACAATGAAAAGAATTAAATCTTTACCTCGAAGCGTTATGACCGATGAGAGACTGAGTAGTCTTTCAATGATTTCTATTCATTGGGACATAACAGTAGATCCAGATAAGGTAATCAACCTCATGGCTGAGAAAAAATCACGAAGATTGCTTCTATAGCTGTAGTACTAGTAAATTTAATGTACTAAGGATATTTAATGTATGCATTTATAATTATTGTAATTAGAGAATGTGAAGTATCAATATAATTTTTATGATTACATATATCTGTAGTATTTAATTTTTTCTTTCGAAAAAAATAATATGTGTAATTAATTTCATCTATGAATTAATCATTTTAAGCCCCGGCGCTCCTAATGCGAGGCTCGTAAGCTAATATTAATCCTGTGTTTTAAATTTTCAAATTACATGTTTCCATTTCAATATTTTTTAACGTTTTTTTTTCTCTTAGGACACATGAGACTCATCTCAAACATTGTTAGTTTGTGCTTTTGACTTTTGTTTTTTTCGTTGCAGTCTCCCCCCCCCCCCCTAAAAATGCTTCCGGTTTCCGAACCGGCTTGGAAACTAGAAGTGCTCTTGAAAGCAAAAATTGAACCGAAATCGAAAAAATACGAAATAACAATTTTTGACATGGACATCAAGTATCCTATGTAGGAATATACTTTAACTTGCTTTGTTTATTTTTTTTTTGTAATTTACACTTTAAGTTATGAAATTACTACTGTCTGATCAAAATTTTTTTTCCAAGATTGAGCCCCCCCGAAGGGAAATTCTGGCTACGGGCCTGTCCATAAGGGCTCAGTCTTAGGCCACAAACCTCCTGCAGACGAAACAGACTCAAAGGAGGGGATAGTCCAGAGTCATGTGGGCGGCCATCACACACCCCCGGCACTCTGGTTAATTGGCCATCACTTTAAAACACCCACACACCACATTGAGGTGGTGAATCGTCAGCTTACCTGCCCCTGTCGTGTCGAAGAACATCTCGCAATTCCGGGCTGCCGGTATTCTTCCCCACTTAAGGGGCCGATTCGGGACCACCCAGAGGGGTGGACCGGCTCAAAACGGTAAGATAAAAAATTTCGTGAAAATCGTTTCAGCCGTTTTTTACATAAAATTAGCTTGACTCTGACACATAGTTGCCCAAAATGACCCATTAATCGAATTTTCTAGATCATGGGACCTAGTCCAATGGTCTTCTCTTCCCGAAAACGATAAGATACAAAATTTAGTCAAAATTGTTAGAGCAATGTTTTAGATAAAATTAGCTTGACCCGTAGTGACCCAAAATTGACCCACTAATCGAATTTTCTGGAACATATGACCCAGCCCAATGGTCTTATTGTGCCTGAAAACGGTAGAATACAAAGTTTGGTCAAAATCATTAGAGCCGTTTTTTAGATAAAATTAGCTTGACCCGCGGTGACCCAAAAATGATCCACTTGTCGAATTTTCTCGAACATGTAACCTAGCCCAATGATCTTCTGGGACCCGAAAACGGTAGGATATAGTCAAAATCGCTTGAGCCGTTTTTTAGATATGATTAGTTTGACCCTGACCCAAAATGACCCACTAATCGAATTTTCTCGAACATGTGACCTAGCCCAATGGTCTTCTCGTGCCCCAAAATGGTAAGATAAAAAATTTATTTAAAATCGTTAGAGCCGTTTTTAAGATAAAATTTGCATATATATATATATATATATATATGTGTGTGTGTGTGTGTGTATTTAAAAATGAAAACACATCTGTAAAACAAAGGATGAGATACAGTATAGGATACATTATCCGGCGTCCCGGTGTCCGGAACGCTCCGAAAACCGGAATGCAAAACACTAAAGGAAAAAAAATTAAAAATTAAAGTGTCAGTAAAAGAAACAATAACAAAATTATATTGCCTTCATTCATTAATTTATAAATTCTATAAGTAAATATAAAAAAACTCTGATACGAAAAACATTACAATAAAAAAATTAAAAACAATTATGTTAGATAAATAAAACATGTCTGTGTACAAATTTTATTTTGTCACAAGTTTCATTAAAAAAGGTTAAATGTAGTTTAATGCGACGGTGTTATTCCGGAAAATATGGTAAACAGAAAACTGACTAACTTTTTTTTTTTTTTTTTTTTTTTTTTTTTTGTAAAATTTAGCCTAGAAAAATTATTTCTATGCTAAGAATCAGTGCGAATCCGCCGTTGCGATCAGCATCAATAATAACAGGTTATGGAAAGTTGCCAGATTACGCATTGATTTTAACATTTCCTTTTTATACATAAAATAATAATTACTTGATAATTTGTAAATTTAGATTTGAAAAATTTTTCACAGTCAAAGGGATTTTCTCTGAATAAAAAACTAAAATTCGTTTTTAGAATATTCCAGTAAATTTTATACACAGGACGTCACACTCCAATATGTGCAGCTGCAATTCACTCCAGCAGATAATCTTTAGCCTCAATCTGGGGTACTTGTATAAATCTTAAACAAGCTGGATAAATGACAGCAGTTGATACCGTCACTATCTCCAAATCAAAAAATTCTGCTCCCAAAATGATTTTTTTATTTTTTTTTATTTTGTGCAAATAATGTATTAAATGAACAAATATATTAAGTAATGTATTTACATATATTATTCATATTTGTCACTATTTTATGAATTATTTTGTACATTTTTTATACTTACAAAAAAGGTGTTCTGAATTACAGAAAAACCCCTTATCCAGAATGCCCCAGGTCCCAAGCATTCTGGATAACGGATCCTATACTGTATTATAAAAAGCAATGGAAAGGATATTGCAGGAATGAAACATAATAAAAAAAAGGAAAACTGTGAATATCTGATGGAATCGCCAGAGGAGCTTCACAAGAAAATTCATAGTAAATATATGTTATTTCATCAAATATTGTCAGCATTATGCCTAAAATCGACAATATGAAGCTCCTAAAAACATATATAAGAAACAAAATAAAAATGAAAACATACAAGAGTTCAAATAACAAAATAAATAAATAAACTATTATTCAACAAAAATAGAAATTAGATCATAAAGCAATGTACAAAACTCACCAAAAAACTAAGATTGAGGAAGATTTAACTGGATGAAAAGTGCATTACAAAGAATGCAACTCTTCATATCACCAATAAACCCAAAATGGCTGCTAAAAAGACAAAGTAATTGCATTAATAGAAATGATGAAAGGAAAATAAAATTGTTTGGTGCTGCCATCTATCACATAAAAATAAAAGGAATAGCTGAAATTACAGACTAGTTAAATGATAAATCTGGTGCTGCCCTCTATTAGGGAAGAGGAGAAGATGGAATTAAAATAAATAAATTTTAAACAAAGTAGTAATTAATGTAAATAAAATTTAGAATGTGATGAAAATTAAAGGATGTAAATAAAATTTAAATATTTATAAAGATGAAATGAGAAGATAGCAGTACAATAATTAGCCATATAATGAGGAGACAGTGTGTAATTAAAATGAAGAGTGTATTATTTATGTTGTGTAAATGAATTTGTTATTTAAATGATATTGTTAAATGCATAAAACCCGAATTGTTTTAGCAGTCCCGCCTCATCCCTCTTTAATAGCATTTTGATTTTATAATTTTTTGGGGGGGAATTTTGTCATTTTATGATTTTTTTTGTAATTTTTTTTAAAAATAAGTTTTAAAAATTTTGTTTAGCAATCCACGTCTTCCCTCCATAATATTGTTTTCAATTTTATAATTTTTATACATATTTAATGCTTGTACTGCTTATATTATATGAATGTTTTAATGTTTAAGCCATGAAGAAAGAAAGGCAAGAGGATAATTATAAGACAAAGTTGTATGTTTTAATTGTAATAAATTAGGTCTAATGAAATGGGAGGAGCATAAACGTTTAATATGATTGCAGTGGTTTAGAAGAATATTTCTGTAAACTGAAATATGTAGACATGAATGAAAGTTAGTAAACATTGGACATAGAAAGAAAAATCATTATGTTTATCATAAATATTGAATGTTAGAGTATGATGAGAAAGAATAGAGATATTAATGTCCATAAACTTAATAGTAGAATTATTTAAATAAGTAGTTCTAAGTTCAAGATTGGATGGATATGCTACAGGTAGAGAAATAGAATGATTATTATTAAGGGAAAAGTTAATAATGTCATCTATATATCTATAGAGCAAAATATTATTGTTAATATACTTTCTTTCATAGAAATAAAGATATAAATCTGAAAGCATACTAGAAATAGCAGAGCCTTGTGGAATCCCTTGTGTCTGAATTCTGAAAATTTTTTCATATACATAAATCTAGACTTTGATAAAATTTTACTCATTATTTTTTAATTTTTACATGTTACATCTTTAATACGTTAACGTGAATTGTTTTTAAATGAATGTTTTGAGTAGATTCACAGCCACCAAAAGAGATTATCTCGTTAGCAACGGGTAAAGCAAAAAATAGTTAATTTTCGAGCGCTCATGCAGTAACTTCCCTTTCCCCCCTGTAGGAAACCGGTTCTCGCCTCCGAGAAACCGAAACTAGTGCATGGTGCATTTTGTGATATTGCTGTCCCTAGACGCTAGTAATAAAAATAGCATTATTTTGGAAGATATAGTTATGAAAAAGTAAAAAAAAAATAGTTAAAGTTTTAAAGTAGTCAATATCGATATATATATATATATATACACACACACACACAAGATTTGCTACTAATTATAATATATGATAATCGAATTACTATGCGAAATTTTCATTGGACTACAAATATTTTCACTCTCAATTTATGCAAAACAATTTGTACTTTGGCTGTGTGCCAACACATACATTCACTTATTTAAGCCTGAACTTTAATCAATTTGCAGGCATTTGTTAAATTTTGACATTAGAAAAGAATATGTTTACCAAAAACGAGTACTGTGAAATGGTATTACTTTATGGACAGATCAATCAGAATAAGCGAGAGGCACAGAGTAAAGAGATTTAAACAGAGAATCAACTCTCATAGACTTCAATGGTCACTTCTTTAACATGGGATTACACATAGACAGTGGCGATATCTGCGGATGACGCAGAAACTACGCCAATAACAGAAGCTAGGTTTCTAATAACGGCTATATATCGATTTCTTGGCGACAAATGAGGGAAGGGAAAAAAAACGGCGACTGCTTGTTGCTGCTTGTTATTTAAATCTTATTTTTGATATTATTTAACATCGTACAATCCGCAATTATTAGTTTTTCAATTGCATGCATATTCATAAGCATATAAAATTCTTTGAATGTTCCAGAAACATTAGAATAATTAAATTAAACATGGTGTTATACAATGATAGTGTAAAATTCTGATGAATTGCTTATTCTTTTAATTTTAAAAATAAACAGGTATTAATCAGCAACGAATAAATTAAAGTGGAAAGTAAAAATAAACGCTTTTAGAATTTGTAAAAAATATGAAAACATGAAATAAGATGTTTATATTTCCCGAACAGATGAAAAAACATTTTCAAATATTTTAAGCAATTAATTTCTAAATTCTATTAAATTTATGGGCAAAATTTTAAAAGTATTGGAAATCCATATAGAAAATTTAGCATTCATAATTTTACGTCTAAATCCATTATGCAAACGTTCTATTTTCATTTCAGATAAAAATGAAATTTGAAAAATCGTCTGCATCCCCATAGGAAAGCATTATGGCCTAAAAAAATGTTCTATATTTTCCGAATGAATGAACCAAATTTAACCAAAGGCTATACAGCTAATTCCGGATACCTGGCCAACATACCAACTAAAATTCAACCTAATCGGACCATTTTTACGGAAAACAGACAGATGGAAACCAAAAACTTTTCGCGTCTCCACAGTGAGCCTTAACATGACGTTTCGGCAAAAATCTGTCAACACTGAATATATATAAAATATTTCAAACATTACGGAACTTGAAAAACAAGAACAAAAATAACACATGAAAATAAATCATAACTTACATTTTGAAGAATTATAATGACCTATTTGATCTTCAAAGAGTAATTTTAATAATAAATATTATTCAAGATTCAAAAATCAAATAGCGAACGCCGAAAATTTGCACTTGTGCAAATGACAACAGCAAAAGCAGTCAAGCTGAATAGAGTTACAACTAAACGGAAATCACGAAAAAAATCGCCAAAGTGATGATTTAGTTTATAAGTCATCCGCCGCAGTCGCTCTTTTCAGGCGAAGTTGGATCTCTGTCTTACTCTGTGGCGAGAGGCTGCAAGGCTGTATGCTATGAAATTTTCGGATCAAAGTCAACCACATCCAAATCCTATAGCTAAAATTTTTAAGCGTTTAAGAAAAAACAGTTAGATGAATCATCCTCGATTAAGTCGGTTCACTGGTTCAACATTACCTCCGGAGGATGGTCTAGGGTATACACTTGCTCTTCCTGAATGTAGTGTACCAAATATTTGCCGAGAGTGTGGATATTCAAATAGTCAGGTATGGAAAATTTTAAAGAAGTATGGTGCATATCCATTTCGACCAATACTAGGACAAGACTTAGCAGGAGACAAAGAGTGTCAATTTAATTTTTGTAATTTTATTTTAAACAAACAAAATGGAAGTCCATTCTTTCTCAATGAAATTATTTGGATTGATGAATGTCAATTTACAAGACGGGATGGTAAATACTCAAAGCATTCACTATTGGTCCCTGGAAAATCCACCACATTATTCGTCCAAACAAACATCAAGTACGTTGGTCCATAAATGTTTGGTGTGGTATCGGGAAGACATCATTAATTGGGCCATTCATCTTTGATGACATTTTAACATCAGAAAATATGCAGATATTTTATGTGGACCAGTATTCGAATTTTTAGAAGAGTATGTTTCGTTACAAGATTTGTTACATATGTGGTTTCAGTATGTTTACACGTGAACACATAGATCAATTAAGCCACACACTGTCTTAACCAGTGCTTTTAGAAATAATATTATTGGATATGGACGTCCTATTGAGTGACCCAGATCGCTAGATTTGAATCCTTTAGATTTCTTTCTTTGCGGTTTTCTGAAAAATAACGTATATGAAAGAAAATCCAGTAGTCGAGCAGATTCGTTGAATTGTATTTCTATGGCTCTCTGTAACACCTACAATGTTGCTTAAAATACAGGAAGAATATGTTTTATATGTATGTACATTTCTGCTTTGCAGCCGAAGGAAGTCACTTCGAGCAAGTTTTAAGATAACTTTAAGTTTTATTATTTAATTTTTATATTAGATAATCTAATAGCATTTTAAAATATGTATCATTTTGTAAAGAATTGAGACTGTTGCTTTTCATCATTTCATGTAAAAAAATTCTGTTATTTCTTCACTTATATTTTTAGTACACATTGTATATTTTGCTTTAATATGTCAGAATGAAAATAGATTTCAAATTTATATTGTAATGTTAATTTGAATCTCAACTATTATTTTTTTTATATCTGACGATTATTATTTCTAATAAATTTTGAATCACCCCTATTTCGCAGCAAAAAAGATGCTTCAACTTTAAACAGCTACTATTCGGTCAGTTTTAATCGTAGAAGAATAGGTATTTTTGTGTCTTACTTTCTTAGTGTATGTTGGAGAGATATGGAGTTAAAATTATAAAATTATAGGGAGTTACTAGAAACCTATATTTCTCTCCTCCAGACAGTGAATCACAAATTACTTTAGCAACAATTTTGGTGGCCTAAAAAAGAGGTAAGGAGATCGTGCAACCTGGGACAAACATATGGAAACAGGGATTTATGGTAATTAAATAATAATAATAAGATTGGATAGCTATCTCCCTAAAAAAAATGTACTGCATTGTGAATATTTTTGTAGAAAAATTTGCCCTTATGAAAAAATTTCTAAAAACATTCTAAATTACAATTTGTATGGAATGTCTGGAACTACTAAAGCGATTTCAAAAGTGATGGTGGCAAATGGATGGTGACAATCCCTGCTCCAACATAGGCTATATTTTATGTCGGTGCCACTACCCCGAGGGGGGTGCAGAAGCGAAAAACATTCTAAAATTGCGATTTTTGCGATGCTGAAGGAGCTAGAAACTTCAAGTTCGGCATGATTGTTATTTATAAGATCTAAATGTGCTCTAAGAACAATTTCTAAAGAAAAATGATCTAATGATTCTGCGATTTTTCAACTATTGAATTTCTAAAATTACCAAATTTCACAATAGAGTACCATAGCGAAACCTTCACGCGTAAAAAGATAATGATAAGGGCAACGTGTCCTGACGTGTATATTGACTATAGCACGAGTCACAAATTATAGTATCCTTATTATTCTGTTAAAATATAAAAGTGAATTATGAAATGTCAATATTTTGTTTGATTAAAGGTTCGTTAAGAGAAATTGACGGGCGTAGCGGGCGTAGCTTGCTAGTAATGTTATAAAATAACTGTATTTTATCAGCACCAGAGTAAAACATCTTTAATGATTGAAATATTTGCCAACGAAAGTCTTTCCTGTGGTATTGTATTTCTGCAAAAGGCTTTTATTTTTTTAAGAAAAGATACATTTCTTTGCGCAGAAAGGCTTGAAGATTGGAGCATTAAAAATATTGGAATCAATTTGTAAATGTAACCAATTTGTATAAGTAACTCCATTTCTACGAATCTCTCACACAAGTCTTTGATGTGATATATTTCTTAAATTAACATTATAGAAAACAATTAGCATTGGCATTTTTGAATCAACATTATAAAATCTATTGTTCTTCGTCTTTGTCTTTCCTTATTTTTATTTTCATTGTTAAGGATCTTCATCAACGAGATTTCAAATTTCCCTCGCTTCTATTAAACTTACGGCCGTGTTATGCATTCGTATTTATAAAATATCTCCTCAGTAAATGAATATTTTTAACTTTTTTTGTGTGTACTCTTCTTGAAGGATGTTTCCTTTATTTAGTTGTCAAAATATTTCTAAAATATGTACTTAATTTTATGTGAAGTGTTAATATCTTACTCAGTTTCGCTATGCTTTTAACACATAAAATTATAAATGTAGTGTATATTTTAGAAATATTTTGACAACTAAGAAAGAAAGAGTTTACGTACGAGAGAGTTTGTGTACCTGTAAGAATAGTACACAGAAAAAAGAAGTTAAAAATATTAATTTCCCAAGGAGATATTTTAAAAATAGGAATGCATCACACGCCCGTAGTTTTAACATTAGCGAGGGGAATTTGAAATCTCACTGATGAAGAGCCTTAATGGTCCTATTCTTTTATGACAAGGTGCATCGCTGTTTGTTTTAATCTTTTCAGTAATTAAATAGTGTTTATAATAAGTTAAACACAAAGTCATTAGCAGAAGGCATACTAAAATTTCTAATTTAAAAATACATATAACATTAAATATCGTATTTAAAGTTTACAGCAAACAATAAATGAAAGCAAGAAAAATCTGTCATATTTCAGTACCAACTCGCATCTTCTTCACGTCACGATTGCTCTAGTGCAGTGCTTTAGCTCTAACATGTGTAGCTCTTCGTTTCGCTCTGCATAGCTTTTAGAAAACCCTGCTGCTTATGTCATGTTGCCATGTCACACCGCCCTCTGAATACTAGGCCTGAGCACTGACACAAAAATTGTGGCAGTCGCAGGCGGATTTTTTTCAGCGTGTGTACGGTCCCTTGAAATTCAATACCAATAATTTCTAAAAGTTTTCTCCGCCTTATTTTTATGAGATTCAAGAGTCAGGTGGATGGGGGGGGGGGGGGGCTACCAAATGTCTTAAGCACTCACAAGCCCCGTTCAGAAAACTGGTCTCTTAATTTTGAACCAATTCCAGATGAGAGACCTGCACCTGGATTGACACCCCAGAGGTATTTTTTTTTCTTTCTGAGATTCAATAAGGCAAATAAAACTTTTAGAAAATACTGGGGTGTAAAATTAGAGGACCGTACAAAGGTTTAAAAAAATCCGCCTACGAGCGCCGCCAATTTTGTGTCAGCGCTCAGGTCTAGTATTCAGAGGGAGGTGCATGTCAACCGGATGAACTGGAGTAGTGTTTGGGTATCTTTGTTTCGTCTGCACTCATGTCAGATCGGTTCAGCAGAAAATGTTTGCTTTTATTGTACCGATTGTTTTGTGATTATTATGTATTAAAAATGCCATGCAAATACGCATTAAATATATAAAAAGAAGAAAGAAAGAAACTGAATATGAATATTTAAGCGAAATATTTTCATAAAATATTAGGTAAAGATGCATTTTACATGATGGGCCTTCACTTTTACTTTTTCGCCATCATATTTATTTAAATCTATGTATGATTTCAAAATTCAATATTAAATCTATTGAAATCTGACTGTATGTATTTCATATCTACTCCTCCGAGAATACTGGGAATTTTCAGAAACGCTAACATAATTTATTCGTAGAGATCCTAGAATATTATAATAGCTGTCTAAATATCAAATTTAAATTATAATATATTATTACCACTTTTTAAATACTGTAATGAAATTTCGATGATGAATTAAGATGGTGAGAACTAAATTATCCCACTGTTTTGAGAAAAAATATAGAAACAGAAATATAATGAGGATTATTAAATATTTATTTATGCCATTTTCATTAAAATTTCTAGGAAACACATTTTATGAGTAATTTTAATATACAGATAGCGTTTAAGTCTATTTTCAGCACCCCCAAAATTGGAGTGCTTTAACGAGAGAAAATTACACCATTTTCAAGACAATGCATTTATTTTCATTTTTATAACTGAAATATTTCTGTATACTTGCGCCAAACTGACGATATTTTCATTACACAAGCTCCAAAATCGAAAGATGAAATGCTTTTGTTATTGAAATCCCATTAAGAAAACTGCAATGTTTTATTGTAAATTCAGCAAAATTATGTAATTTTTAATTTTCATTGAACTGATAATGTAAAAGGGATTTCCTCCTTTATTAAAATTTATATTAATAAAATAATTATTAATTTATATTAATAAAATGCATATTAATAATTTAGTAAAATTTATATTACAGTTGAACGTCTATTTAATTAACTTCCTTTTTGCGAAATGCTCTATTTAACGAAATTTTCCGTAACAAAAATAAAATAGAAAAAATATCTATAAATGAAGAATCTTTAACTCAGATTTCTATTAAATGAAATTTTTTCAGAGCAAAATTTCAAAGTTCTAAAGAGTTTTGAACTTACTAAGAAACTGAAAACGTATCTAAAAAAATTCGTAAAATTTGAAAAAAATTACGAACAAAATTCCCTTTTTAAAAAATGTGCAGTCTTTAACTTAATTCTGTTGCTGTAAACATCGTAAATTAAAAATTTTTAAAGTAAATTTCTTTTTTTTATTTAACACTTTCGGATTCGATTTTTTTTTAATTTTGGGGAAAAATTACTTTTACCGCTAAAATTTTAAAGTAACTATCTAAATCCCAAAATATAAGGTTTATTAAAGTTTAACGAATATATCATTTACTGAAATCTAAAGAATATAGTTATTTTGTGTAATACTAACAGATTAAGGAAGAATTTTTGAAGACGTTTGGAAAATGTCGTATTACAAAAGGATTAACCAGGCATAACAGATTTCTAGTTTTTCTTTTATTATAAATTATTCGTTTGAAAACATAGCTCCTATTTTAAATTTAAAGGTTAAAACATATATTCAAATAAAATAATCATCAACGGTATAAAAAGACTTAAGTGAACTTTACTTATTTATTTTTTTTTTGTTTTATTATTAAATGCTGAAACATAAATGAAGTAATAATAATAAATGTATAGACGCGTGCCATCATTACTATATACAGTTAACAAAAAAATAATTTTAAAGACAAACTTATAGTCAATCTAAAGACATGTTTTATCAATAGGACGCCAAAACAAAGGGCTAATGAAAAAAAAATTAATATGTAAAAAATGGGAATGAATTCAGCAACATTTATCACTTTAAAATGTAGCAGTTAAAACAAAACTAAAAATGATGCATACAGTTTTTATTTGAAAGAGACAATAATTTCATGATTTCTATTTAACAAAATTTCTATACTATGGATTTTTTTTTCTTTTTTTCTGAGGAATCATGAGATTTATTCAATAGAAGTTTAACTGTATTTTCTTGTAAGCACAATGTTAGTTTTATTTATAAACTTTATATGTAAAATATTTTCCAAAATATTATGTTCTGTCGAATTAACAGCCTTTTGCGGTAGATGGTAATCAACACTAGAGTCCTATACCCGAAAATTCTACTTAAATTCCACCCGAACCCGAAGTGCAAGAATTAATACAATTATGGAAAAATAGGCTACAATTATAATCTCTAATATTAATTTTATTTTTTTAGAATAAAAATGAACATATATACATTCATTAATATTCAAATATATAGTTTTTATTTTTTTCAGTTGAAAAATATTCAGGACTTCCTTTTGAAAAATCGAGACAATCCGAAACCAACCCGAAGAATCAAAATTCAACTCGAACTCGCAATATTTAAAGTCAACCCGACCCGCAACAAAAGAAATTAGCGCCAACCCGACTTGACCCAAACCGCGGGTTGGGGACTGGGTCATGTAAAATTATGTGACCCGATGCAGGACTCTAATCTACATCTCAAATCTGGCTTCTTGGAAGTAAGTGATTTTCGAATTCCTAACATATATCAAGATATTTTTCTTTTCCTAGTGCTTGATGTTTATTTTAATTGCGCATTTTGTTATTTTGTTTAAGTTCAAGTTTTCTGAGTTTGTTTTGTGTTATTTTAAGTAATTACATTTAAGCAATTTATCTGAAGAAAATATAGTTTTAATTTTAAAAATGGTGCTTCCTCCTATGGAGACATTTTTCTTTTCTGGCAAAAAAGAAACAAAAAAAAAAAACAAAAAAACAACTGCATATTGTTTTAGTATTATTTATTTTGATTTTGTCTTAAATTTAAGTTAAGAGTATTGAAAAGGTACCCATTTTATATTGTAGATTATTTTTATTTTATTGGAGTGCTGACTTTTAATGCAACTATGAATTAAACTTTGGCAAATCATACCATTTTCTGTTAAAATTTTTGTGCAAACATTTTCTAAATTTTTAATAAAATTAGATCCTTATCTCCTCCTCCAATTTAAATGATAGAACTCATGCAATGCAAATGCAATACATCCAGTGGTGTAGTCGTGGGAAAAAAAAGTGGAGAGACGTTCATAGTTCCGAATAGCGGTCTGTGGCACCGATAAAAAATTTTATACTAAATCTTACCTTTAATTTTGAACTGCAGAGAAAAGTAATTGAAAAATTAAACAGTTTAATTTAATTTAATTAAAGTTTTTTTACTTGTAATATTTTAAAAAGCTTGTCCCTAATTGGAAAGTTGAGAATTTTATTTCGTGTTTGAAAATGATGGTCCATGCAGATCTCTAGATTGAAGCTATACGATAAGGTTATAGCATTTTCCATAGTGATAATAACCCAAAGAAGGTATTAGGAAGGAAGTAAAACATACATACATTTAGCCAACATTCTAACAAAGTTACAGAAGTTAGAGAGACAACATATAAGTAGACAGACATGGCAGAATATCCGAAGTGATAAACACATTTCAACTTTGTTGGAAAGTATTAAAAATCAGTGCTTTGTTTCTTAAAATTTTTAATTTATTAGCGTGCTTATCCCTTTAAAAAAATAATAACTTTGGAACGTCTGCGTCCTCCCGCAACCCTAACGTCCCCTTGAAAATAAAAAGTGGGGGGACACTTAAGATAAAATAAAAAAGTGAGGGGTCGCCATCCCCCTGCGTCCCTACTCGATTACATCAATGAACACATCAGGTTGCCAATCAGCTAGTACTCTTTTAAAATAGGGTTACACAACCGCTGACCCGCGAACCACCAAGATACCACTATCTTTACACAAAATAATTTGCCGTATTTAATAAAAGAAAATTCTAGTAAATGAGTCAAAGATTACCTTTTGAATATTGTGGTGGAAAACGATTTTCAGGCAAAAATGTTGTGCAGCGCTAATTTAAAGTCTATTCAATACTGTTTAAATAATTTAAAGTAAATCACTAAATCAGCAATAGATGGCAGCACTACAAGATTCTTTTATATGTTGAAGAAATAAATATCTTATGTGTCTACTTTTGAATCTTGATTTACTCTTTGTAAAGTGTTTAAAAATTTGATTAAAAAAAAAGGAACTTTTAAAGAATAATTTTGAATAGGATTTTGAAACTAAAAAAGAATATTTATTCATTTATTTTTTTTAAATTTAATATATGATATATTTGCATGGGCGTACGCAGAATTTTTGTTAGCAGAGTGATTAAATAAACTTATTCAGAGAAAAAAAAAAAAAAAAAAAAACCCGTTGTTGTTTGCTAATAGTTAGCGTTTCTGAAATTACGAGAAATGAATTGTCAACTTTTATGTAATTTCTCGACCTGTAATGTTGCTATTTTTACAGATTGCTCATATACGTCAAGGAGAAACTAAAACGAGAAAGGAAGAAAATTTATTTTTGGAGATTTAAAACTGTGCCGATTCCAATGGGGATCATAACACACTTTTAATACTATTCTTAATTAATATTTCAGGAAAGTTTAATACAAAAAAAAATTGAATTTTAGGTTTGGGTTTTTAGAAAAAGTTATGTAAACTCAAAATATCAATCAACTTTATAAATTTTTTAAGGAATGTTAATGAAGACTACTTTTCTTTTAATTTTTTTTTTCGTCAGTCAGAGCTGATGTTATATCCTCCGTTCATATTTTTCTTTTTCATACTGTGCATTTAACTGTAAAGTATTTATTTCCGTAATATGCGTAATGGTAAAGGCATCGTCAGGGATACCTGTGATAACTTTTTAATACATGTCTTATAAAACTGTAATAATAACAAATAACTATAAAAAATACAAATTGCAAATTTAATATTTATTTCTTTCCTTGGATCCTATTAAATTGCACAAGCCCACTACATAATTCTATTCAACATTTTCCTTAAACTCAAGCATTTGTTTGTATAAAATTTAATCTAAACCTAGAGTGTCAAGATGAATCAGCACTCAAATCGTATGTAGCGGGAACAGTTCAATCATTAAGTTAAACTTGTAATTTTTTTCTAAGAGTTTTTGACTGGCGCATCTGTTTAAAAATCAGCGAATTTCAAACTCCTGTCTCAAGTTATCCGTGAATTATACTGTCGATCAAGATAATTTTGAAAGTCTCTAATGAATGAATGTTTAAATGCTGTTTTTGTATTATTTCAGGAATTCAGTTATTTATCTTAATTTTTTAATAATTTATGTGATTGAGTGTTTGTTTGTATGAAGTAATATCCTGTAATTTAAAGCCTTATTATCAGCATCAGTAGACAGAACTACGCAAACAACCGAATTTGTGGAATTAATTGCTTCAGTTAAATTACCTGCTGGCTCCACCTGTTAGCTAAATCTGATACAAATAATTCTTTTGAGGAATAAATTGAGTTTTTCAAATAATTCCTAAATAAAATGCTTAGTTAGAGCTTAGTATAGATATAAATAGGAATAATATTTCAGTGTTAATAGAAAAGATAATGATACATAATTTTTTCACAAATTTGCATTAAAATATGAAATGTAAATGCTTAAAATACTATATGAATACCCAAAAAGAATCTTTTTTAATTATAATGATTTTAGAGGCTCTAAAAAGAAAGTTTTCGTGCTTATCGCATGTTTTGATGAATTATTGAAACATAATTAGTATAGAATTATTAAAACTAACGAATCATCGTTACATTAAATCATGTTTTGCTGATGTCGGCATCCAGCTGAAAGCGACTCTAAACTTTCAATGAACTCTCCATTCCTTCGGTAAGTATATAAATAGTTTTCTCTCTTTATTGTTATACCAATACGATTTATTATATTTAAAGCAGGTTTGAAAACTCATTCAAAACAAAACATCTTCCATGTGACGATTTTAATTGTTCGTTACCCAGAATGCATATATTTTTCGATAGAAAAAGAATAAAATAAATGAAACAAATCTTTCGTGCTTATCGCATGATTTGATGAGTTATTGAATCAGAATTAGTATGGAATTATTAAAATTAATGAGCACGTAATATTATTAAATCATGTTCGGAGAAGAAGTTGAAATCTAGCTGAGCGCGACTCCGAAAGATCAGTGGTTTTCTTCGAACCTTGCTCAGTTTGTGTAAATACGGATTAGGATCCCTTAGAAAGAACCCCCACGGAGGGCATTCCCACCTTCGGCCTATATCATTTGTGTAGATAATCGGCCGTAGCAAATACACCTACACCTACACACCGAACGATCAGTGCACTCTAAATTCCTTTGGTAAGAGTATAAACGGATTTCTCTCATTACCGTTATGTCTATAAGATTCATTAAATTTATAAGAGGTTTGAAGACTTCATTCAAAATACAAACAGGCGCTATGTGACGATTTTAATTGTTGGTTACTCAGAATGCATACATTTTTTGATAGAAAAAGAATAAAACAAATGAAACAGACCTTGCGTGCTTATCGCAAGATTTGATGAGTTATTGAGTCAGAATTATTAAAATTAATGAGTAATCGTAATGTTAAATCATGTTTGGAAATTAAGTTGAAATCCAGTTGAGCCTCCGAACGGCCAGTGCACTCTCTATTCCTTTGGTAAGCGTATAAATGGTTGGTTGGTTTTATGACGGCCGATTATTTACATGAGGGAAATAGGCCCTAGGGGGAAGTGCCCTCCGTGGGGGGTCTTTCTAAGGGATCCTAACTTGTATTTACGGCAAGGTTCAAAGAAAACCACGGAAAACTCCGAACGGTTAGGTCGATGAGCGCGACAGGGGTTTGAACGCAGCACCTCCTCGTCTACCAGCTTTGAGAGCAGAACCTCTTAGCCACAGGTGGGGCCGTAAAAATAGATCTCTTCACTATTACGCTTCTAAGATTTATCATATTTAAAAGAGATTTGTAGCCTTCATTAAATATATAAACAGTAGAGATGAGTGCGAACTTTTTTCTGCGGACCCGAGCCCAACGATTCGAAATCCGCGCCCGCCTGAGCCCGAAAAATTTTGTGTTACGAGAGCTCACACCCGATACCTAAAGTACGGATAGTAGAATATTGTTAATAACATTTTAAAATTGTTTCAAGATTGTTTTTTTCATTTAAAAATCTCTTCTTAGATAACAGATAAGTATTAATCCTAAATACTTCTTCATGACAACGCTTCGTGATTTTCAAGTCCCTGAAACTCTTTTTAAAATATCAATTTTTTTATTTATACCCAAGTACTGACAGAAATCTGCAAAAGACACAATGTTTATATTTTTAAAATATCATAGTACAACTATAGCAGAAAGACATGAGTTCTCTTTTCCAGTAATTCTGGAAAATGATTTCAAACATAAAACGAGGTTAGACAAGGGATATCCCACAATTTCTTTATGTTACTAACACTGACCGCATAAAGGTTTCAGAATCAGAGATAAAGTATTTTTCCTTATATCCCATAAATATCAATTCAATTCAAACTGATTTTTAAAGGATTATAAAACACTTTAAGAAACTTAGACTATATTCTTGTTTTTCAAATAGCAAGATTTTTTTTCTTTTTTGCAGTTTATCAATAAATAAAATTTTAACTTTGAGCCCGAGCTCTGGATCGTTGCTGAGTCTGTCATCTCATTTCTATAATAAACATCCGGTTTGTGGCAATTTTAATTGTTGATTTCAGTGTTGAATTCAGACAATTTTTTCCGGGAGGGATTTTTGAAGATCCAGGCGTTGGGAACATTATAGAGTTTCGGAGGATTGCACTTTTAGACCATTGATGGTAACAAAATTTATAATCTTCCGGGAAGGGGAGTTGATTGATTTATGACGGCCGATTATCTACATGAGGGGTATAGGCTCTAGGGGGGGAGTGCCCTCCGTGGGGGTATTTCTAAGGGATCCTAACCCGTATTTACGGCAAGGTTCGAAGAAAACCACGGAAAACTCCGAACGGTTAGGTCGACGGGCGCGTCAGGGGTTTGTACCCAGCACCTCCCGTCTCCGGAGGGCGGGGGCTTCTGAATTCACCACTGGTTCATTTCACATAATGCATACGTTTTTCGATACAAAGAGTTATAAGTGAAACAGAGCTTTCGTGCTTATCGCATTATTTGATGAATTATTGAAATAGAATTGGGATAGATTTATTAAAACTAATGAATCATCGTAACGTTAAATCATGTTTTGTTGAGGAAGTCGACATGCGGCAGAGCGTGAGGCCGAACAGTCAACGCACACTCTATACCTACGGTAAGTGTATAAATGAGTTTCTCTTTGCATTGTGATGTCCATAAAAATAATTATATTTAAAAAAAAAAAAGATTTGAAGTCTTCATTAAAAATACGAAGAACCGATATGTGAAAATTTTAATTGTTAATTACACAGAATGAATACATTTTACAATACGACAAAAATAGACCGCAATATTGTAAAAATAAAAGTCATATTTGTGATATCACAGCAGAACTAAAATACAGGGTGTCTCAAACAGATTGTTTGGTTGCGTGCGCTATGGGTCATATTTTGCACACGAGACCTAAACAGATCTTGACCTCCGTTTAACATGTTCGCTACCGAGGACGTATATGGGGCGTCGCTTGGTCACTCATTTCACATTTCATTTTTAATCCAAAATTACGAATTCATACCGGAAATTTCGAAAGAAGAATTTTTATTTTATGTAATCAAGAAATGTCTGTCATTAATTAAAGTAAATATTGCTATTAGTATTTTCTGGTAGGAATTCGGAAATTCTGCATAAAATAAAATCCCGTTAATTTAATACCCCTTAGTGAACGTGTTAATAGCCTACGCTAGTCACGCGAAGAAACGCTCAAGCTAATGTTAAGTCTATGGGAAGGTTCTTGGCAGATTTCTCGCTCGCATTTTAATATTTCTAAATGATGTTTTTTGCATAGGATAGCTGAGGTCGATCTTTATTGTTGTTAGTTTTTACTTTTTAACCGACTCAAAAAAGGAGGAGGTTATCAATTCGACGTGTATGTATATATTTTTTTTATGTATGTACTCCGGAACTATGCGTCCGATTTATGTGATTTTTTTTTATTCGAAAGAGAATACTCTCGAATTGGTCCAATTTAAATTTTATGAAATTGGTTCAGTACTTTTTCAGAAATTCAACTAAAACGAAAAAAAAATAAGCATTTTAAAAATAGTTAATTTGTTGGGCAGACGACTTTCATTTAATATCATAAAATATTCTATTACGTGAATCTATACTAATAAAAGAAAGTTTCGCTCTGTGTGTCTGTTGGCGATGGCTAGGAAAATTTAGCGCACCTAGAAGTCTGTAAATTAAGATTTAGGTAATCCAAATCCCCTCCTGGTGTACCTGAGTCTCAGAATTTTAATATTTTGATAATTAACCTAGATATTTATTAGATTCTCATTAACCACCGCTTCTAAAATGACAACTTTTAAATCAAAATGGCGAAAGAAACGAACAGGTGCATTGGATTTGGAAGCGGAAATGAAGGAATTCGAACTTATTTTACTAATTAGCTAATTTTTAGAAAACTAATTGAGATATCAATTTGAAAATTTATAAGCATATGTAAAAAAAAAAATTCTGCATCTGCCTATGTGATTTTTGAATAATTCGGTTGGTAATTTTTCTTAATATATGCAAATAAAACGCCGAAAATCTGCCGGCGCCAGTGAAAACAATCCAAGAAATTTTCAGACAGGGATCTGCTATCATTAAAAACTGAACTACAAAGAGATCTGTTTCTCTGGCCGATCCCTCCATTTAGTTTGCAAAAATGAAAGGAAATAATTGCCAATTTTTACTAATGAACAAAAATTTAGGTAACTAATTAAGATATAGATTTGAAATTGAGGTCGGGAAGGGGTGTCGTCTGCCGGCTACTTTAGCGTAGCGTCTTCGTTATTTTCTAATTATCAGAAAAATGTAATTCTTTTTTTAATAATCGCGTTAATTAGGTGACGGTGGTTCTCTTGAACAAATTATTTATTATATTTGCGGGTATGGGGAGGGAGGGGGTTAACGCCTTTCTCTGATATTGTAATTATCTCGGTCCCGGGCAACACTGGGAGGGTTAGCTAGTTTGAAAATAAAAAAAGAGTGACATATTTAAATCAGCTTTAACTTATCGAATTATAATTCTGCATGAATAAATTAAAGGGGGTATTAGCCACTGTCCCCTCCCCGTCTTCATACTTAACCAATGAGCTCCTTATCACAATGAACGTATATACAAAATTTTAAGCAAATCGGATATTATCAAGGGTTATTACGTTCGCGTCACCAGTTGTTGGGCAGATGACTTTCATGCTGCAAATGATAAAAAGACTGACATATTTAAATCAGCTTTAACTTATCGGATTTATTTCCGTAGAACAAACTTTTTAAGATCTAAACTAAAACTAAAACTTTTGAGTGTTGCCAAATTTGAAAAGCAAAATTACATAAAATTGTGAATTGGATAAATATAATATAACGTACGGATACAAACTATAAATTAGGCCACAACAAATCTACTTTTGCATCTTTTAAAAGTTCCATTGTTGCAGTTTCACAGCGGTTTGGCATATTTTGACGAGCGTTTATTGGCGCATAATTAAATACATTGTTGTTTCAAATCCCATACAAATGTTCGAGTTACAGAAAATATTTGACGATTTATCACCTGTGGCGCACTAGTTGGAAACTGCCTTTAAAATAACCAATTATCTATATTATATTATACAATACAGTTGTATATAAATGCTTCTGCAATTGTCTTTTAATATTTCTACTACATAATATTAACTATAGAGTAACAATATAGAAAGAAAGAAAGAAAGGGGTTACTCCATATAGTATTATAGGCGACATTGTTGACGCAGTGTATTTACCTTGTACGGATCGTAAAAATCAGTACACATTAAACATAAGAATCAAAATCAGTGAGTTACACAGTTATCAAAACTGTAGTATACAGCCCGATTATGACACATTATCCAAGACGATTAGATGAGAATAATGATAAATTTTCTAATCTTCCGTAATCGAGTCTACTGCCAAAGTTAGCGTGAAATAAAAAATATATTAGCAACAATATGGTTTAATGTTAATATAGATATCATTAAAGGCTTTAAAGACATTAGATGAAAATAATGATAAATTTTCTAATCTTCCGTAATCGAGTCTACTGCCAAGGTTAGCGTGAAATAAAAAATATATTAGCAACATAATGGTTTAATATGAATATAGATATCATTAAAGGCTTTAAAGACATTAGATGAAAAAATGTTAAATTTTCTAATCTTCCGTAATCGAGTCTAGTGCCCAGTTTAGCGTGGAATAAAAAATAGAAACAATATGGTTTAATGTAAAGATAGATATCATAAAAGGCTTTAAAGACATTAGATGAGAATAATGATAAATTTTATAATCTTCCGTACTCGAGTCTACTGTTGTAAATATAGATATCATTAAACGCTTTAAAGACATTAGATGAGAATAATGATTACTTTTCTAATCTTCGATACTCGAGTCTACTGCCAAGGTTAGCGTGAAATAAAAAAGATACAGAAAAGCAACAATATGGTTTAATGTAAATATGGATATCACTAAAGTAATAAATAAATAAATAAACTTTGTAACCAAAAAAAGAACCGACTTCAAAAACTACTAAAAAGCGAAAAATAAACTTTTTAACCAAAAATTGAACCAACTTCAAAAACTACTAAAAATCAAAAAATAAACTTTTTAACCAAAAATAGAACCGACTTCAAATTCTACTAAAAAGCGAAAAATAATTTTTTTAACCAAAAATAGAACATACTTAAAAAACAACTACAAAGTAAAAAAAAAAAAAAATATATATATTTTTTTTTAGATAATAGTTAATAAGAAATTAAATTAAGAGCATTGTATTTACCATGCATATTATTATATTTATGTACATTAATTTTATTTTTTGGAGTCGGTGCCGTGAAACCAAGTACAAAATTCAAAACAAAATATCCAATATAAATCGTAACACGCGTATAAATTATATCTACATAAATACGAGACAATAAAAAAATACATATAACTCATCAAATGGTAGAAAATACGATGATTTAACTGATTAACTAATTTCCAAAGCAATGTTTGTCGACATATAGTTGCTAATCTCATTTGAAAATACACATTTATAACATCAGATGAAATGTTTAAAAATGGTAACATGGCTTTAACTTGGCTTGGCTGGCACCGACTCCAAAAAATCAAATTAATGTACATAAATATAATAATATGCATAGTAAATACAATGCTCTTAATTTAATTTCTTATTAACTATTATCGAAAAAAAAATTATTTTTTACTTTGTAGTAGTTTTTAAAGTCGGTTCTATTTTTGGTTAAAAAATTTATTTTTCGCTTTTTAGTAGTTTTTGAAGTCGGTTCAATTTTCGGTTGAAAAGTTTATTTGATTTTGGTTATAGTTTTTTTATAAGCGGACATTTTCAATTTTGGAACCGGTTAGAACCAGTTCTGAAAGTGAAAGTTCCCTTATATAAAAAAACTGGAACCAAAATCGAAAAAGTAAAAACTAACAACGTCAAATATCGACCTCAGCTATCCTATGCAAAAAACATCATTTAAAAATATTAAAATGCGAGCGAGAAATCTGCCAACAACCTTCCCATAGACTTAACATTAGCTTGCGCGTTTTTTCGCATGACTGATGTAGGCTCTTAAAGTAGAATACCATCCACTACAAAATAAAAATCCATACCTGATTCGGGATTCGAACCGTGAACCTTCTGTGTTGTAGCTAGCGCTCTAACCATTAGGCAAGAAGATGGGCCCCAAAAAGGGAACACGGTTAAAGCGGTGAAACACGCGTTTGAATTCTTTATCTGTTAAGGATACGTTAGCAATGTAAATTACAAAATTATTCAAAATAAGGTAGGTATTAAGATCATGTCGATGAAATACTCCTACAATTATTTTTCAAAAACACTTTTTAAATTTTTATAGGGTCCCTGGGTTTTATAAGTTATATATATAGAAGTTTTCTCTATGCTCTGACAAGTACAACTGTAAGGATTTCATTCTTATACGACCAAAATTCACTAGTTATGGTACTTTGAATTTTATAAAATTTCGGAGTTTTCCGGAACTAAAAAATCGTATGTCCGTTTTTAGTGCCGGGCAGCTTCAAAATTTCATAAAATTCAAATTATCATAATTCGGTGAGTTTCGGTTGTAGAAGAATAGGATTTTTACTGTTGTGTTTGTCAGAGCATGGAGGAAAATTTTCTAATTACAACTTATAGGTCCCAGGAACCGTATACAAATTTAAAAATTGTAACTTTTTGAAAATTAATGGCAGGACAATTTCATCGACATAATCTTAATTTCTACCTTATTTTGTCCACTTTAGCAATTTACAGTGCTTACATATCTCCACAGGTAGAACATTAACGCGGCTTTCATCCTTTTTGGGACACCCTATATACAGAATTCACACTAAATTCAGGAAGCACTCAAATAACTACTGAACAGATGAATCTACAGATGAATGAAGTGTCTTACCTTTAGTAAAAAACTATGAGCTATCATATGAGAGTGACTTCCGCACCTCCTAGCGGTGAAATGCTTAAATTCTGGATTTCTTTTCGTAAACTACTACTATAAGAGAGGGCGAAAAACAGTCAATAACAAATGTGTAGCCAGTTCTCGATTTAGTATGAAATAACGTCTTCCCTGTGAAAATAACTTTTTTAGAAGTCCAGAAATGTTAATATTTAGATCTCCAACCATTGCTATTCATCACTATTCGCGGGCAGAAGTGTGATACTTATAAGACAAATGCATATTTACCAATAAAATAACACGCGTGATCAAGATACAATTTACTTCAATAAGAAAAAAATCAAGTTAAGTAGGTTCAATGTGTCCACCATCGGGGCACATGCAGAATGCATTGCTGGAGACGCATTGATCATACTTAACATGATTTTTTTATTAAAATAAATTGCACCTTGTTTACATGTATTATTTTATTTTAAAATGTGCATTTGTCTTATAATGTCACTCTTCTGCACGCGATTACTGGCGTACTTAAGACTGTGATTGAATATATAAATATTATCGTTTCTGGACTTCTAATGAAGATAAGAAGTAATTTCATACCAAATCAAGGATGGGATACATTTTTGTAATTGGCCTTTTTTGCTATTTCTCACAGTGTTTGAGATGCAGTCGATAACTTCCACATTTTGCGTCTAGGAGGTGCTGCAGCCACTCTCATGTAACAGCGCAGAGTAGTTTTACTATAGGTAGAAACTTGTCTCACAGTTATAACTTTATTCGTTCAGTAGTTATTTTAGTATTTCCTAACTTTACTTTGTACCCTGTACAATTATTATCTCATAAAAAAAAAAAAAAAAAAAAAAAAAAAAAAAAAAAAAAAATTCGTTGGTAATTGGTCCCGCCAAGCTATAAATTTAAATCATCAGCCGTAAAGAAATGATATGTGACGTAAGTGCCGTATGAAAATCTATCACCATTCATTATTGTTGCAAATGCCTCGGATTGTGGTATACAGTATATGAAAACTACTTGGTGACTTGTTGGCATGTGTAGTGTATGTGAGTCCATATGACTGCATGTTTAGTCCGTTATCCCTTTACATGCCTGCTTTTTTTTTAACTGCATTTTAAACTTCTTCATGAGTATTCCTAGAGTTGATGAATTCCCATTCTTAATCACCTGCTTGAAAAATTGATCAGTTTATTTTATTACGATTGTCATATGAAAGGAAGACGTGAATGTATATAGAAGCGTTTAGTGTTTGTAAAAATGAAAACAAAAGAATTTAAAATAACATGCAGATTAATGTTGATGTACCACGCACTTGACATTTAAGGTACAACTAGTGATGAAGCAGTAAATATATTATTGAAGATTAAGTTTATAAATAATTAGGGATGCATAGGATAACAGCTATACAGCTGTTTAGCAAAGTGAAAAGAAAATTCACATCCTATGTAGCGTCATTTAAATATTTATGGCGTAGTTTCAGTCCTGCTGAAAATTTAATTGGACATTTAGATATATTATCCGATGCTGGAAACTTATTCGTCTCATGTACGCCGCAGAATAGTGTGCTCATGTTGACATTCCATCTAGCGCTGCGAGGTTGCAGCCTTGCCAACGTATATTAGTCAAAAATGCCAGTCTGGATGTCGTCCAGATGGCTTACTTGGTAAAAGCACTTGGTGCGCTATACCAAGGTATCTGGGTTCGATCCCCGGTCTGGACGCATTTTTCACTCTGTTGGTTGTACGCTGTTTAGCAAAGTGAAAAGAAAATTCATATTCTTTGTAGTGCCATGGAAAATGCCTTTTAAACTTGGTTCTTCCATTAAAAGTAGGAGAGAAGAGGAAGATTACTGCTTGCCGGGTAGGGGATAGGGGTGGGAAATATAGCTATTTTTGGCTAACATGTTGCATCGCCCCCTGCCCCCCACAGTTGGATAGGCAACAGGTTCCAACAATCTGTTATTTTTATAACATATAACTAATCACTATGTATGCTGCCAACGGACGTTTTAATTAAAAGACATTTAGACAGAATGTTTGAAATAATTTTGGAAGTAAGTATAAACGCTGTTTACTGTTGAGATGAATCCACACCATTAAAATCAGTTTATATGATTAAACTCCATTTTTGTCAGATAAAAGCTTACCCAGTTATGATACTTTGAATTTCATGCATTTTCAGCTTTACTGCTACTAAAAACACCTTTTTCCATTTTTAGTGAACTCAAACGTTGAAAATTCATATAATTTTAAGTATCATAAGTCGGCAAGTTTTGGTCATTGAAGAATAAATTTGTATTGTTTTACTTTTTAGAACACTTAGAAACTTTTCTAAATAAAACTTATAGGACCCAGGCATTGTACACATTTTTTAAATTTCTTAACTATTTAAAAAGTAACCATTTTAACGTAAATCGATTTTTATATGTTGCAAAACAAAGTATGAGACATTTTTGCAACTGGAACTGTACCTCTAAAACAACCGGTTTAGAAATTAGCTATTGGTACACGATCAGAAGAGACACCCTGTATAAGAAAAAAAAAACACACTTTTAACAACATCATTTGTAAAAAATAAAATTTGATCCCCGATTCATTGCAGTCATATCTGTCAACACATATCCAAAGCAAATCCCACAAATATTATTTATACACTTATAATCAAATTCAATTCATCCTAACAAATTTTCAATATGATTTTCAAATTAATTACAATTGTATTAAAATTAAGTTAATTTGCCACATACCGCACAACTTATACGATGCTATTTTCTTACTTTCTTTCCTTTTTTTTTCAGTAAAATAAAATCACAGAAAAAAAAAAAAAATCCTGTTCTTATTTTCTAAAAACGAAGTAATGACAAAGTAAAAATAAATAAATAAATAAATAAATAGAAACACATAATCTCTCTCCCCCCACCTCCTAAAAAAGCGCCAGAATAAGTCCTCATACTCTATGAGTATATAGCAACATCCCTTATAAACATTCAAATATCAAAGAAACCGCCATCCAGCAACGCCGGCCAAATATGTCTTCTCTCTAACCCATCTATGCCTAGCGTCGATGCTTTAGTAAAATGGGAAGAAGTGCATTTCAAGCCAATTTTGTTTAAATAGAAATTTTGTGTCTTATTTTATCGAGGAATTCTCGATAAAATAAGACACAAAATTTCTATAAAAAAATGGGGTGTGAAATGCACTTTTTCCCATTTTACTAAAGCGTCCCAAAATTGGGACGCTAGGCATAAATGGGCCAATACGACCCAAAACATAACGCGATCGAAATTAAAACCTTCTCAATCCATCTTTACTAAAGAACATCTTTTACTTTTCATTCCAAAAAAAAAAAAAAAAAAAAAAAAAAAAAAAAACCCTACAGATACAAACGATTTTATGAAACTATAAGCATCAACACAACAATTTACAATCTTTTTAACACTAGAACCGCGGGAAATTTTACTCAAATTTTATGAAAATATTTTACACCAGAATTTTTATTTAAAACTATTTTATGTCTTTATTTAACTTATTTTTGTGCGTCATATATTTAACTTATTTTATAAAAAAATTTCTGGTTAGAATCGACAATTATTCATGTGGTATGGGTCAAAATTACCCGTCATCGCGGTTTTAGTGTTAAGTTACATCACTGTAAGCATGTAAAATGATTTTTTAATCCGTACTGAACGAAAGTAGTTACTTTATAAAAATAAAAAATAACGATAATTTGCAATAAAATAACTGTGGAGTTATTTAGGGTTGCTTGTACTCAAAGAGCTGCATAGGTTCACCGCCCCCGGAATACTAGGCCAGAGCGCTGACACTAAAATGGTGGCGCTCGTGGGCCGATTTTGTAAAACCTTTGTACGGTCCCCTAATTTTACACCGCAGTATTTTAAAAAATTTTCTTTGACTTATTGAATCTATTAAAAGTTATTCAACAAAAAATAATAATAAGCTTTTTAACACTTTCCAACCTAGTTGAAAAGTGTTTTCGGTTTGTCTGGCCGCCTGTCCGTGCTCTAACTCGTGTAAATATACTCGGATCGCCCTGAAATTTTTGTATGTTATTGTCGTTTGCTATAGCATGTTCCATATTTCAACTGAAGTGTGTAGCACTTATAGTTTTTTTTTCTTCAGGGATAGCCAAAAGTATTCCGTTACATTACTGTCAATTAGAAATAATCGTTTCAAGTGCATTTTGATGATGCTAGGTCATTTGAAATATGATGAAATTGCTATACAATTATGAAGCAAATTAAAACATGCTTTTTGTAGAATATGGGGTGCAAAACATTTATTATTCATTTACAGGGTCAAACAAAAGAATTCTGTTACACATTGTTCTATGGGGAAAATCGTTTGCAGTGTAATTTAGTGATATTTCATTATTTCAAACATAATGAAAATTATATGCATTACTGGGGTGCACTATAAATTGCTCTCTTGTGTGCATTATTTACAAGGACACATAAAATATATCGGTTACATTATATGTGCGATAGTTACAGCCTATGTGTGATAAGTGCGTTTTCAACTTTGGTTTGCATTTGTAAGTTTAACTAATTTTTTCGTAGTACGTGTGTGTTTATAAACTTGGTTGATCATATACAGGGCTACACCAGGGAATTTGCACGTATTACAGACTGTGAGAGTGAATTGCTTAAGGATAGCTTTTAATTGTGTTACGCATTTTCCTGCTGAACTATATTTGGTAGACTAATAGAAGATAGTGGAATACAAATAAATTCACATACAGGGCTACGCAAAGAAAAATATACATTGTCGTTTACGGTTTATAATTGCTGCGAGTGAGTTTTAAATTGCCTTTTAGCTTAATATGTGGTGTGTACAAAAGTCTTCAGATAATGTACAGGGCTGTACAAAATATTTCGAGTGCATTTCCATTAATTGTCGAAAATTGCTAAATGTGAATATTCTAACTGAACTAAATTTTATCATGCTATATATCCATATCTATTGATCATATACAGGGATGCACAAAATAATTCGACTACTTTTTTGACGTTGGAAGGTAATTTTGAAAACTGTATTTTTCAATGCTTTATATGTTTTCTAAATTGTTACTTACATATATTCTTTCACTTTATTTAACGGTGAAGTTTCGTTAGAGTTTTCTGGCTGTGTTGGAAAGGTCTTTCATAATCTATGCTTGATGCATGATTTTTCGTTCTTGTTTTAAATTGAAATAAAAAACAAATTTCGTAAATTTTATTAAGTATAATTTGAAAATGTATAAAATACTATTTTTTCAGCTCTTTTTAAATACTTTGCAGATAACGCATTCCAAATTTAACAGTGACTTTCCGTTAATCTGTTACCATTATAACAAAATGTAAAACAATAACATTGTTATTTATACTAATACGTTAAATACCACCCATCTCCAGTAGGGGAGAAAAAAATGCCGTTTGTACTCATTTCTTACGTACCTCGAAAAAAACCCCGCCAAATTAAATAATTTGCTTGCTATGTAAAAAAAAACTTGGTCGTCAGTAGCGACTTGGCGACCGGATTTGTCTAGCCTTTGCTATATTCATTATCTATTACTCCCGTTGTTTTCAGTTTTCTATATGAGGAGTAAAAAAATCTCTCTCTCAATAATAATAATAATAATAATAATAATAATAATAATAATAATAATAATAATAATAAACACTAGTACCCAACTATCCCTAACGCGCAATTCTCTCTGCTTATCCTATATGCATTAAAGCCTCAATAAAATGAAAAAAATTCATATTTTATTTTATATTCTAAGCATCCTTATTTTAATTTTAAACATATTATGCCCATTGAAACCATTGGCCTTGAAACAAACAAAATACTTTCGGCGACATCTTAACCCGGGAACAGGCGCACCGGGTATTATATACCCAGGATGTGTGCGATTTTTACAATTGCACCACTATTTTTCGAAAAGTAAATTTCAACTTACTTTATCACAGTATTTTAAACAATTGTCTCCGACTAAATAAGGCGAAGATTATTATTTGTATTTATTGGTGACAAAGTAAAAACTATTCATACCCTGGGTATGTGCGATTTCTCCCGGGTTAATTCTCTATTTTGAATATCAATAAATTTTTTTTAATAAATTTATCTTAGAATGCTACAAAAAGTTAAACATGTGCACTCGTTTGTCGTTTAGTACCCGACAAATGTTGTCGCTAACACTATTTAAATATTTCTGTTCGATATCTTTGTAGTATATTTCTATAATATGTCTATAACAAAATGCTTTATTTTAAAATAGTAATAGCCAAAAAAGTGACCACCTTTTAAAAAAAAATCTTAAAAGAGTACAAAAAGTTAACCATTTGCACTCGTTTGTCGCGTAATACCCGACAAATGTTGTCACTAACACTATTTTAGTATTTCTGTTCGATATCTTTGTAGTATTTTCTATAACATTTCTATAACAAAATGTTTTATTTAGAAATAGTGATAGCCAAAAAAGTGGCCACCTTAAAAAAAAAATCTTAAAAGAGTACAAAGGGTTAAGAATGAAGAATGAATAAAAAAAGAATGTTAATAAACACTAATTTTCACATAAATGGGTATAGAAAATAATGATTATGAATATAAAGCGTGAAGCGGTGTGTTGTATAATTATGGTATGCTTAAGGATTTGTGCTTACATGCACGCGTAAAATCCATAGATTAATTAAAGGCTCTCACGCCATTTAGTTATTACACAACATGCATCCTCACTCTGCAGAAGTTATGTGGCTTAGATGAAATTATAAAGCGTGCTATGTGTAATTATATTGTTCCAGGGCTTTCAGCGTTATGGAGTTATTAATTTATTAAATGTTCTTGAAAGTAGTTTAAAGTGTACTTTTTAAAATATCTAATGCATATGATATTCATATTTCAACTTATGCACTTATGCATCTTCTGCAAACCTTTGGAATTAATTGTTATGCTTGGAATTAATTGTTATGTTTGGAATGTGAGTTCTATTAAACTTTATGTCATAAATGTTCAGTCGGGGAAAAATAAATAAAAAAATAAAAAATAAAAGAGAACACCCAATACATTTTAATCTCCAAATTGTCACAGAAAAAATGAAATAGCCATACGGCAGGAAATTATATCTTCTTTAAATTTATATTATAAAATTAAGATTAGGGGGTTGTCTTCATAGAGAAATTGTACCAAACTCTAAAATTTTCAATGGTAACACCTAATTTTGACATCATATTTGGACTTTTCGATAAAGTTTACATTAGGATTCCTAACGGGAAGTCATTTGGTCAAGTAGTTTAGGAATTACGAAGATTTAAAGTTTGAAACTCCTGATGTTAAATTCATTTGTAATCGTTGCAAAACAGATTGCAGTGCGGGTAGATTTTGAAATATAACTCAAAAACTACTTGGCTGAATCAGCTGTAATTTTAGATTCGTATACTTGAAGCTTCTAAAAATTGATTTCTGTTAAAAAATTCATCGATTACAGCTCATATTTGTTTAAAAAATTAATAAAATAAATATTTTTTCGAAATAAATTTTCGAAACAAATATGAATTGTAACCTATATATTTTTTTAAACAGAAGTCGATTTCTAGAAGCTTCAAATATGCGAATCGAAAATTACAGTTATTTCCTTACAAAATTACAGTAAATTTTGAGTTATGTTCAACAAACTACCCGCATTGCAATCTATTTTGAAACGGTTACAATTGAATGAAACATCAGGAGTTCTAAACATTGAACATTCACAATTCCCAAGACCACTTGACCGAATGACTTCCCGTTTAATATCCTGAAGTAAAATGTACCGAAAAATCGAAACATTTGTCAAAATTGGTATTCGGATTAAAAATTTCAGAGTTTAGTAGAATTTCATTACGAAGACGACCTTCTGAGCATATTTGTCTAATATAAATTGAAGTAAGACATAATTTCCAGTCGAATGGATATTTTCGTTTTTCTTTTCTGAGACAATTTAGTGATTAAAGTGTACGGAGTGTTCTCTTATGTTTTTGGCGACTGTACGTCATTAAGCAGCGATAAATGTACCCGAGAAAATTCCACCAATGAAAAGTGTACCAATAGATGGCGCTGTAAGCGGCAAATCATGCAAATTAAAACACTCTCATTTGCTTTTTATGAGGTTTGGGCCCAAGGACAATTAAAAACCGATTTTTCCCATCCAATGTTGTACGACCTTGCCGTGGTGGACGGGCTTTCTACTTGGATTTGTGCTTGGATAGTGTTGGATTGTGCTACTTGGATAGAGTGTACCACAACTATTGACTGATTTGGAAGTCATTTTTCCGTCAAACAACCGAAACACTCATGCACATTGAGCAGTATGGTTGGTTTACTGTGCAACTCATGCCAAAGACGTCGTATTTCTATTAAAAATGTCACTTGTAGCCGAATCCACTTTCGTTATGCCACTTACACCTTTTTCTTCCTTATGACATACCTTTTGTCCCTTCTTCCAGTATATTCAGTTCAAATTTCAAGTCACTCTAACCAGTGGTTCCCTTTTTACAGCATTTTGAAAGTGGGACTTTAATTATAATCACCCTGTATATATATATATATATATATTCTTACAATAAATATTTTAAGTAACTACAGGCCAACAATTATTTCTTAAGAGAAAGGCGTATGGGTTGATGTTGGGCGATGCCGAAATATTTTAATAGATTCTATTGATTGTTTGAATATCTCGATTGTTTTTGATTGTATCATTTGTCTCTCGATGATACTCCAGTAAACTAATTGCTATTCGTACCCGATCTGATCTTATCACGAATCATCACCGAGGGACGAATCGAGACAATCTTTGAAAACGCCACGTCAGAAACAGATACCAAACTGTTTTTCATATAATTTTTTCCTATGCTATGATTCATATTCATTAGCGCGAAGTTGGTTTATGTTTTTATTTAGAATACAGCATGCAACCATCTGCATGAAATATACTATATTGAATCTCTTGATTTTACATGCTAAATATTTAAAAACAAAAAGGAAATTAAGTTATTTTTTTGTGTAAGGAATCTTTTGTTTTACTGAAGAAAACTCTGTTGCGTGGATGGATGTGATGTAATTAAATATATGAAGCCCTTTTGGGCTAGCATTTTATTTATTTTTAATTTTTGAGAAAAAAAAAACACTTTTAAGTTGAAAAAAAAAGTAGCTATCCAAATGACGAAAATGAAGGTTAATTGAAATCTAAAGAATATAATTATTTTGGGTACTTTTAATATTAATCCTTCACGGTCGCTACGGGGACATCACACTTCCACGACGAGTGTTAATTACACTTCTTTTATATTTTTAGCACAACTTTTTTTGCATTATTTAATTGCTGAAATTTTGAGATTAGATAAAGCGAAATTTTATGTGCGAAAATACAGGTGTGCAAATTCAAGGATTTTGAATAATCCGCAGATCAAACAATTCCGTTTCAACCCAGAAATTTTATTCAGTAATTGAAGTCAAATATTTAGAGCAATCTAGTAAGTTACAGTTTATAAAATAAAATTTCTGGGTCGAAACATGATTATTTGATCCGCGGATTATACGCCGGAAATTATGGTACTTTTCGGAATTTGTTGTGGCAAACGAATTTCAGACAAACCTTTAAACGAAAAAAAAAAAAAAAAAGTGAATCAAAATTTTATATATCGCATCCTTACATGCATAATTATCGGCACCTAAATCAAAAGTGGTAAATTCCTAATTTTTAAGAAAAAGTACGCATTTATAAAAAATCGGTAAAAATAAAGATAAAAGGCAGAATCGACTGTATAATTCTAAAATATGGGTTTAAAAAATATTAGAAATAAGACTTTGATTGTCACTCGATATGGTTATCATATCAGTATTTTTAAATGATTTTTTTTTTTCATTGGACAGCTGAGGTCGATCTTTATCCAGGCTCTTTTTTACTTTTTCGATTTTGGTTGCAATTTTTTTTATTGAGGATACTTTCACTTTCGAAACCGATTCTTAAAGTTAAAGTATCTTAATAATAATAAAAAAAAACTTCTAATCAAAATCAAAAAAGTACAAAAAGGGCTGCACAGAGATTGACCTCACCTATCCAATGGATTTTTTTTAAATATTGAAATGCGAACGAGATATCGTAAATAAAATATTTCCCCCATAGGATTAACATTAGCGAGCGGGTGTTTTCATCTGATTGAAGTAGCCTCTTAACTTATGTGAGCAAAAAATTGATGTTACACATCAAGCAAACCAAACCATAAAATACTACCGTAATTTCCGGCGTATAAACCGCAGCTCAAAGAGTCGTTTTTCGACCCAGAAATTTTATTCAGTAATTGTAGTTAAATATTTACAGCGATCTTTTAAGTTGCATTTTATAAAATAATATTTCTGGGTTGAAAAACGACTCTTTGAGCTGTGGATTATACACCGGAAATTACGGTAATTCATGTTCTGTGGTGCGATGTGTGTTTTAGTATTTATGTTTAGCTGCCAACTCTTATGCTTTTTTCCTATCACTATTTCTAAACAGAAACATTTGCCTTATTTAACCCTAAGTTTTCGATGACTAAATAAGACAATTTTTTCTCTTAAAAAACAGTGGTAGGAAAAAAGCATAAAAATTAACAGCTATGTGTAATTTTTTTTAATGTTTTATTCATTCTTATCTTTTAGGTATTTCCTATTTTTTTTAAAGATTGCCAGCATATTAAAAACAATTAAAATTCATTTGTTTATGATAAATACTTATCTGATTAAAAAAAAATCCATACACATCCAATTTAAACACATAAAAACATCCCCTGCTTTTTAAATAAAAAGTAATCTTCACTTTTTGAGTTTTACGTTTTACCTTTCATATCATGGCGTGCTTTTTAGAAAAAATTTACTAGCAGACCAAAAAACTGTTAAATTATGGATATGATATCGACATGCTTGTGCTTTTATTATATGTAAGCACGCCATTTCAGAATATTTATCCACGCTCTTGAGTTTGGCAAGTTAAAATGAATATGTAGACTTTATTACGCACGCAGACTATTTCGAATAAAAGCGAAAGAGGGGATATAATATATGTTAATGTGCCAAATAAAATTTGTAGGTATGTTTAAATCTTTCGAATCGATTTTTCCAGATAAGCGTGTTGTAATAATGATAATTGTTGTTTATTTAAATCATATTAATTGTATAATACATCTATTTTTTTTTTATGTAATTGTTAAACTTATTCAGTGTTCGTCCGCTTATACCACAATTTTGTAATACATTTTATTGCCTTATTTAAATGCAGAAAAGTATTTAAAATCCTGCAATTAAACCCGGTGTCTACAATTTATGCTATTCAAATATTAAATAGAAAAATTCTATTAAAAAATTATGGTACAAGTGTACGAACCCTGTTACTGGGAATTGATTTTTAATACATTTTCTGAATGCAAAGTGTAACATTTTTCGAATTTGACATTTGCGCATTTTTGAATTTGATATTTACCGTGGCGTAGAGACTCGTGTAACGTAAGATGGGGAGAGGAAGAACTGCGTCCTCAGTGCAGGATTTTTCTAGACAATGCGTGCCAATGAACTGTAGTTATTGGAAAGCAGAAATGGCATTTGGAGAATAACGTAGGAATATCAAATATTGCCAGCGTCTAGAGAAATCGCTGACACATTGTACAAAGCAGCATATATATTGTGAGAGAGAAATACAGGGTGTTTCACGAAGGACCCCTAATTTCGAAAATAAATAGCTCGGAAACGGTGATAGATAGAAGTATAGAACCAGTTGTATCTTTATTAAAGAAACCGTAAGAATCTGATACATAAAGCTCAAAATTTTAGTTAATAATAGCGCCGATAGATGGCGCTGCAAGCAATATTACATATCCCTATAAAGACAGCCCAGTCACCAAGAAGGACAGTCTTTGAAGATTTCGCCATTGAAACGTGATCGCTATTAGCATTTAGTGAAAGAAATTCCGGAAGTGACATTTAAGGGCATTGTTTAGCGCAACAATCCTTTAACACTCGACGAGCTGGAGGAGGCTATTTGTCAAGCTTGTGTGTTGATTTCCGGTGACATACTACAGAGTGTTACTGACAATTTCATTCTTCGTTTGTGACATGTGTGTTGTGTGAAAGGTACACATTTTGAATTGATTTTTATATGATACAGTCTTCTTATGGTTATGCCACCTGCAGTGCCATCTATCTGCGCAATTTGTTACTAAAATTTTGATTTCTCTGTGTATTTTTTACGTTTTTTTTAAAAATAAACCTACCATTGGTTTCATGATTCTATCTATTACCGTTTCCGAGTTATTTATTTTTAAAATTAGGGGTCCTTCGTGAAACACCCTGTATCTCCTGCGAAGATGTTTTCAAATGACGCTGCTTCAAGAATGCATCTAATGTTGAAGAAGCTGTGGCAACCGTAATGAAAACTTCCTTTTCTAAAGGCTTCAAGAAATGTTTTCCGCTACTGTGCTTGCGCTGGCAGAAGTGAATACAGCAATAAAAGAGGTGTACTTTGAAGATGGTTGTGCATGTACATGATATCAATAATTCATAACCGTTAGGAAAATCAGTCTCCAAACTGTTTGATCCTAGTTGTATAGTGTTAACAAAAACGTTATGGGAAAATAAAATTTCCCCCCTTTTTACTCAAAAGTGTAATTGAAGCAGTATGTTTAGACACTTTGTTCAGTTTATTTATTATTTTATGGTTTTGTGTTGTTTTTTAAGCCTTTTATTTTAAAAAAATCTGTAGTTTTCCTTTTAATTTACGTTTTAATTGCGGTTGTTTGGTTTGGGCCCAACGGCAAGTTTTGAAAACTTAGGTTAAACAGACCGAGACCTTTGTTTAAGGTGTAAGCTGATAAACTAGGAAAATCGAAGCCCAGTAGTGAATCTCTATTCGAAACAGACAACTTCTGATTAATATTCAATATTATTTACGGAAACTAATTGCGGAGACATAAATTTGGATTTAATTTGTTTATAAATCATGTACATAGTAAGGATAGTAATGTTATATTTATTATAATTTCTGGGATTTTATTTATTAGGTAGCTTTCAATACAAAAAGCTACCTATTGCAGCCGTTCGGAGGAAAGCAATTCCAAAAAATGTTGGTATATTTTCACCGATCATGACCTCCAGACCTCCAGACCCCCAAACCACCCTCCAGTCAAATGTTGATATATACAGGGTGAATCTAAACTCTTGGGCAAAACTTTAAGGGGTGATAGTACACATCAAGACAAACAATATTAAATAGGAAACTAAGGGTCCCAAACGTCTTCCGAAGGAGATAGGCGCCATTAAAGTTTAGGGTCCAAAATTTCAAATGATTATAAAAAACGGAAAAATTGGTCGATTCGTTTGCGGTTTTCACTAAAACTATTCTTTATGTCAGTATTTTCTTAAAAATAAATTTTAAAGATAAAGTTAAAAAAATGTCGATAGAGGGCGCTTTAGACTTTGGAGTAACGAAAAACTATTTTTTACTGTTATTTTTTGCATCTCATTAAATACTTTCAAAAGCTTAGACTTAAACTTAAAGCTTGAGCTCAAAATCTGAATCGTTGGGAGTGGTTAAGTAGTGCAAACTGAACTGCGTTCAGGAGTTGAAATTTGAAACACCTCCGCCCCCACTCCTGAACACAGTTCAGTTATTCCCGATCCCTAACCCCCACGATTTCTAACCTCCTGATCCCTAACCCCCACCCCCACTCCTGAACACAGTTCAGTTATTCCCGATCTTGGTGTCGTAGACCAGGCAGAAACAATATGAGTTGTAATTTTCCAACTGGACGAAAAATGTCCGGGCCAGGATTCGAACCTGGGATCTCTTGGCTGAAGCTGCCATGCTCTACCAACTGAGATATCCCGATTATGCCCTCCAGATTCAACCGGGATAGCTCAGTTGGTAGAGCATGGCAGCTTCAGCCAAAAGATCCCAGGTTCGAAACCTGGCCCAGACATTTTTCGTGCAGTTGAAAATTACAACTCATATGATTTTTTTACCAATTTGAATAATTGTGTTAGAATTAATCCAGGCAGAAACTACTACTCCCTACACGTAAAATAAACGCTAGAGTAATGACAAAATTAAATAGAAAATTTATTCATAACAGACATGAGCAATTTCTCTGCGCAAAATAAAAAGAAACATTTGATGTATGCATGTAGTGCGCAATATGAATGCAGGTTGACACGTAGAAAATGGTACACGCATGATGTTCGTGAGGAATCACAAAAACTGCTCGAAAGAGTGCCCACCAGCAACGATGCAGGCCTCACACCGCCGGCGGAGGGAGTTGCGAACATTATTGAATACCCCGGGCATCTCCCGGATATCGCCTGCTACGACGGCAATCCTCGCAACCAGGTCCTCGTTGGAGTCGACGGTAAAAAATAGTTGTTTATTACTCCAAAGTCTAAAGCGCCCTCAATCGGCCTTTTTGAACTTTATCTTTAAAATTTATTTTTAAAATAATTTTTTTATTTAATTTTGTCATCCCTCTATCGTTTATTTTACGTGTAGGGGTAGTAGTTTCTGCCTGGTCTACAACACCAAGATCGGGAATAACTGAACTATGTTCAAGGGGGGTTAAAATTTCAACTCCTGAACACAGTTCAATTTGCGCTACTTGACCACTCCCAACGATTCAGATTTTGATCTCAAAATTTAAGTTTACGTCTAGACTTTTGAAAGCATTTAATCAGATACAAAAAATAACATAACGGTAAAAAATAGTTGTTCGTTACTCCGAAGTCTAAAGCGCCCTCTATCGACATTTTTAAAACCTTTTCTTTAAAATTTATATTTAAGAAAATACTGACATAAAGAATAGTTTTATCGAAAACCGCAAACGAATCGACCAATTTTTCCGTTTTAATCATTTGAAATTTTGGACCCTAAACTTTAATGGCGCCTATCTCGACGTTTGGGACCCTTAGTTCCTATTTATTATTGTTTGTCTTGATGTGTACTATCACCCCTTAAAGTTTTGCCCAAGAGTTTAGATTCACCCTGTATATATATATATATATATATATATATATATATATATATATGACATATGTCATGCTGTAACTCTCTTATTTATGAACCGATTTGGATGTGACTGATTATGTGTATAGGACATACCAAGGTCTCGACCGAGTTCGTTGGCCAGCTTCATCCGTCATCTTGTTTCAAAATGGCAACCAATAAAAATTTTTAAAATTTTTAAAAATTTAAAAAGGTGTACAAAAAATTCCAAATTGAAAATATTGTTTCTGTTAAGTGTTAGAACGTGATACAAGAATTCTGGAACATTGTTTGGTTTTGCTATATCTTAAAAAAGGCTGAGATATGGCAGCTTGAAATTCTAGGGTGGCTGAGATTTTGAAACAATCTGATATTTGCTATGCTGTAACTCTCGTATTTGTGAACCGATATGAATGTGACTGATCATGTGTAAGGAACATATCAAGGTCTCGACCGAGTTCGTTGGACAGCTTCATACAGATTCTTGTTTCAAAATGGCGGCCAGTTAAAGTTAAAATTTTTTTTAAAAATTCCAAAAGGTGTACAAAACAATTCTAAATTGAAAATATTGTTTTTATTAAGTGTTAGACGGTGATACAAGGATTCTGGAACATTTTTTGTTTTTGCTATATCTTAAAAAATGGCTGAAATATGGCAGTTTGAAATTTAAGGTTGGGCGACATTTTGAAACAATCTGATATTTGTTATGCTGTAACTCTCATTGCTGAAATTTGCATTCAAATTCACATTCAGTATTAACGAAAACCGGGATTGAATCTTCTATAATCGGTTTCAGAGCATTTTAGCTTCGAGTGTTTGAGTAAAATGAGTTGAATCTTTAAAAACATGGACTATGAAAGTTATTTTTTCCTTCCGGTACAGGACGGAAGGACTTTTTTCTTTAAGATTAAAAAAATAAAATTGTGTCCTCATTAATAATAATTTCCTTGACTTTGTCCGTTTTTTTTTTCAATCTGTATTTTTATTTTTATTTTTTTATTTTTTGTGGGATATTAAACACAATTTCTGGGACCTTGTTAATTTTTTCTATAGTATGTATTTTATTTTTTTAATTTATTATTTTCCTTAACACTTTTTATTAATAAGCAACTTTCATTCAGTTCTCATACTAATCATCAAATTCTCGGAAAAGCTAGAAAGAATCTTTTAAATAAGGGTTTAAAAACACTTTATTTTTTTCAGTACTATTGATAAAATCTTAATTGTCTAATGTACGCATAAGAAGAAAGTCTGAAATTTTACAAATTCACAAAAGTTATGACTGAAAGAAAATAACGTGAACAGATATCGAATTTAATTAAGCAAATATTTTTTTATTTCTAGTATTATATTTGATCGACTAAGAATCATACAAAATGATTTATATGATATTTAAATCATTTAGATGTCAAATGAACAGATTCCATTTATTGTTTTTTTATTCAAAAACACATTATATATGGTGACAGTGAATAAAAAAATACTAATAACAAAATCAATACAAAATATGTCTATCTTTTTTATGTCATTTTATCTTTTTTTATGTTATATGGCGTACTGAACTATTATAATAATAATAAAATGGTAATTGAATGAAAAACTATGATGAATTTTTAAGTGCTATATCTGAGCGCATAAAAAACTATTTTACGCTGACATCATTTTAACTGCGAAAATGACGTCAAGTTTAAAAGAAAACGTGCACTGTAAACTCCGTCTAACACGGAATCTGTGTAACACGGAAATCTGTTTTTTTCAAGCCCCGACAAATCTAAAACCATAGAGTCATCTTTGTCTAAGGCGGAATATTGTCTACGACGGACAATTTTCTCAAACGTGATCGATTGCGCATTAGACAAAGTTCACTGTACTTTCATTCTTAAAATAAAAAGGATTGTGTCTAATATATGTAATTTTGAATGATTTTTTCCAGTTAGAAATGACATTATTGCTCTGGAACTTTGTATTTATGAACTGCAGCATATTATGTATTTCTTATACTTAGAAATGCCATTCATTTTCTGCTTTTCATCACTAATTTTTACACGTGCATAGAGCTTACGAAAACTTACCACTTGTGAAGAAGCATTGTGCTTTAGAAGTAATCATAAATTTTATTTTCATGCATAAAACTGAATTTGTTTTCCTCCGATTATATGAACCAGTTTGTTTTTGTGGAACGCTGCAGCTTTCTATGCCAGATTCCTAGAATTAAAGTCTAAAGTCTAAATAAATTTGAATTACATAGAATAGGACTTGTCTTTACTGAGAATTTATTAGACCATCACTTCTTGGCCGGGAATGCCTCGACATTTCATTCGTACGAATCCCATTTACGTATAATTAATTTAGCTCTTGCAGAAGAAAGTGTTTGACATGCGTTCACATTTACTAAAACATCAGCTATTGATAGGCGAAAATGTTTGCTGCAGAAGTTCTCACTTTATTTTTGCGCTTAAGTAAGAAATTCATACTGGCTTTTTTCTCATAAAATTCTGGAACTTACTTAATTCATGTCTCTCTTCAAATTTTCATAAATAATATCTTTACGAAGCACAAAACAAAAAGGAAAATTTTGCGTTAATACAATACATTCATTTTAATGTTAAATAAAAGTATTAAATTATTAATAAGGCATTTCTAATCCACTCTTTGTTTAAGTGTCATTTGAATTTGTTACATTCCCGACGCTATTTCAAGAGCATCTACGAAATGCAGACATGAGTTTTCGAAAACAGGCTGACAAATGACAAAGTTATTCGGGAACTTTTAATTACTAGCCATTAATTTTAGCTAAATCAAATACCGAGCAAGATCTAATTTATCAACTTCAGTAAAAATTAAGCTACATGTCCAATATAACTCAGTTTTAGACAGAAAGTCAATATTTCATGATATGCGGGGAGAAATTTTCTAGAAGAATAATTGGATTATTCTTATCTAATTAAAACATACAACAGAATGATGGATTTTAATTGTGTAAATGAATGGATTTAAAAATATTTACATCATAATAAGCAGAAATTTACATGCAGATTATTACTGAAGTATTCATTAATTTTCTTTTGGTTATTAATTCATTTTGATTCATATTTTGATTTAAAATATTGAAAATTGAAATAACGTTTAGTATTACGTAAGTAATTTTAAAGAAAAAAGATAAAACCGACAACAACAGATTGTTTCTTTTCTTCGTCTTTGGTGGCAACTTTTTATTGTTATTCGAATCAGAGTGAATCAGAATGTGATTTTATGTAAATGTCTGTCTTTTAACAGAAGCTTTCTATTTTGAGAGGGTATCGTAAATTTTCCTTGAATGAACGGAAACTTTCCTTTTTATATTTACTCGTAGAATGTTATAAACGGAAATATTTCTTTTCTGGACCGACAAATGGAAAATTTTTTTCCTAGACAGACAGACGGAAGTGTTCCTTTTCAATTGAGAGAAAACGGAATAATTTCAGTTAAAGATATTTGGCCTATAACCTAGTTGTGTAGGGGGTCGCATTCATCCTCTAATTGCGAGTGTCGAGGTTCGAATCTTTGTCCTATCCTCTTATGGCGAGTACCGAGGTTTGAATTCGGATTAAGGCAAGTAGATAGGAAACGGATATGATAATATCCAATACAAATACCTGTTTCTGGTCTTGAATAACGGAAAGTTTTCGTCTTGAAAACGGAGGAATACCATAACGGAAGTTGTGTGAATAAACGAAGAATAGACGGCAAGTTTGCTGCCAGTACATTTTCCGTTTTTTCCAGCAATTATTTTTTCCAGTGTGCGCGCCCTATCCTAAATCGGATATAGTCATATAAGATAAATATGGTTCATAGAGGTGTTTATTTTATGCGAACTGTAATCTCTGCCTTATTTAATAGTAGAAGTCTCGATTTAGTTGAGAGGGAATTATTTCTGCTCTTAGTCAACAGAAATATTGGTGATTTAAAAAAAAAAAAGTTACTATATTATAAATTATATTATTTTTGGAACATAATCATTAAATGCAGTTTACAGCATAGTTAGAAATATAAAGAAATATGTCGGAAGTATATTACTAGTGGTACACTTAAAATTGTTACAAATTCACGAATGATATAATAATCATTAACAAAGTAATCGAATATCACGTCACATTGACAGACGTATCTTTTGTTTGAATTAATTTTGTAATATGACTGATTTATCAAAAATTCAGAAACATTATTTCAATAGCAAATGTTTCTAAATCTTTAAAAAGTAAAACATTATATTAGTGTCTGGTGAATAACAGAAACCGGTTTTAAGCATACTTATTCAAATTAAATCAAGAATTCATTTTAATAAAATATAACTGTCGTAAAAATAAACGAATTTTCCACTCACTTGACTGAGAAATAATTTTTTAACAAATATTATTGTGTTATTTTCTGTTATATTTTGATATAGAATTAAACAACTCGTTGCATAAATTTTATATGATATGAATTCAGTATATGAATAGATAATAAGGTTACGTTTCGTTGATTTTCGAATTTTCCTTTACTGCTGTCAGAGAAGCAATTGCCTAAACGTAAAATTCTTCATAAATGTATTTAGAAACTAAATATTTTTAAATATGCATTTACTTTCATATGCAAATATTCGAATAATTTCATTGTATGTAATAGACTAGAGGGGCTATGACCGCTTCGATGGTCAGTTTTTCTAAACGAACCTGGGATTGGGTGTCCCGCTGATCATAGGCAGTGTACATCCGGGCGGGCAACGCCTGCTAGGGTCTTCGAATTATGAACTTTTTTAGACGAAAATATTTCCAATCGAACCTAGGTTTGGATGCCCCATTGCCTTCAGCAGCGTACACCCGCTCGATCGGTTTTTCAAATTTGTACAATTTCATATCAAACGAAACTCGCGTTGGGGGTCCCACTACCGTTTTAACGATTTATGACAAAAAAAAAAAAAAAAAAACAACAACAACACAGGGAACCACCGTTATAGCAATTGCCGCCAATAATTGATGGGGAAAACGTAAATAATCGAAAAACCGGCACCCTCTACTGCAAGCATTATGTAAACTGGATCATTCCTTATCTCACCTTAAATTAAATTAAAAAAAAAATGGCAAACAACCTATCGAAATCGGCCAAATAGTTCTCGAGTTATGAAATTTTGATATTTTTAACACGCAATTTAAAATAATTAATAATTTCCATCTTTAAGGAGTTCCGGGGGTCAAAATTCTCAAAAAATAATGCAAAGTTAAATAAATTAAATAAAGCAAACCACGTATTTCTACGATGATTACATCAGCAGATATAACAATCTTTGTGTTGTAATAGCAGTCCTGCACCGCCCGTAACTAAAACTTCAAGTCTATTTATCTCACAAAGACTTTTTTTTATAATTTCTCATGTTTAGAAAGATATATCTAAACTTCTTTGCAAGATGTGTGTATGAAATTTAGTACAGAGTTTTTATGTTATGTTTTAATAAATTGTCTTCAGTATTTTAATTTGATGTGAAAATTTTGAAAATATAGCCCTTGAAATAAAAAAAAGTTCTCAAAAATCATCTCAAAATTTCTCTTTTTTTTTACTTTTAAATTTATTAGAAATTTTGTAAGAAATATTTTTATAAATCCTGAACACAAATTAACAAGAAAAGTTTACTGCACATAATAGTGAACAAATTAATGAAATCGGTCAAGTACTTCTTAAGTTATACCAAAAATTAAATAAGTTTAAAAATTTAAATTAAAATTTTTTTTTATTGAAAAAATTCAATGTTTTCAAAAACTTTTTATTTGAAAAATAATTTTTTTTATAGAGACACATTTTATTGAAATAATTCATTTACAAATGTTTATAAATAATGAAAATAAAATTTTTAACCCCGGACCCCCTTAAAGCCCCGAATACTTTGTCTCTCTGCAAGAAAACATAATTTTTACCTCTCCCGAGTCACATTGGGCTAACGCGATAATAGAAAAAGTCCCTGACGGCTCGGCCTAACAGGCACAGATAGATTTCGAAGAGGCAGACCGTGAAGCGCCTGTTTATTGAGAATTGCAGAAGAAATGACCTTTTTGCCATGATGCGGCAGTTGGAACCGCCCACCTCGAAATCTACCTGTGCCAAGTAGGCGGAGCCGGTAGAATTTTTTTGTTTTTAATTTTTTTTGCTGTAAGGGTTGGTCCTATAAAAAACTTGTAGATAATATTAAGAGGATTTATAATAAATTTAATTTTCAATCTTGCGAATTGACAAAGTTATGATTTTTTTTCTGAAACCCCTAATTCCCCCCCACCCCCCCCCTGTGAGGCCATTTTTAATTATATCAAAAATCTGTTATACATAAATTTTCGGCCCTTTTCCTAGAAGTAATAATAACTTTAAACGGATTCGATTCGTATCATAATTAAGAAGTTATGGGGATTTTTCTGTTTTCACAAAAGGCTCCCCCATCCCCCCCCCTGGTTCGATTTTGCCCATTAACGAGCTTGACCGAGATTTTATGTATCGGTTTGGAAGAGATTTATGCAGAATTATTGAAGTTATCGTGTCCATAAAAAAGTGATATAGATAGATAGATATATAAAGTTTTGAACTGGGGGTGGTTTTGGGTTCTGGGAGTCATAATCGGTGTAGATCTTCAAAAATTTTCCAGAAATTCCAATATAGGGGAGAATGTAATAGGTAGTATTTCTCACGAAATCTTCCTAAAAAATATCAACTCTTCTGCAGCTCATATCTGAGAAACAGAGTTGATAAAGTAACCTTGCTTTGTTGTTATAGAAATCGATTTGGCAATTTTCCAATTCACGGGCATAATAAAAATCCCCTTTGAGATCTTCATTACGTTTCCGAAACAATCAATCCATATTACTTTCTTTTAAAAATTGGCAAAAAATCTATTGCATATTTTTTGGATATTTTTTTAAATACCGAGGGTTTCCTCCATACATCTATATAAAATATAAGATTGCATGAGATAAGATTTCAAAGAGATATTTTTAAAGAGAACACAAGTTACTAATTTTCGGCGGAAGGGATGCTTAAAAACCCCCTCAAAACTTCGAAAATATTTGTACAAATTTCGAATAAACTTTATTGTTAAGAGTACAAAATTTACTACATTGGGATAAATGACTGAAACCGAATTCCTTTTACTAACGTGGAAAAATCCCCTCGGATGACGAAAAAACGCTGAAAATCGCATAAAAAATTAAATACAAAAAATATAAGCAAAAAATGAAAAAAAAAAACTACCTTTAAGATGTATAATTTTAAACATATAGGTATATTCATGCCAAATTGTGTAGCTATACTGTAAAAAATTGCAGCAAACTGTCCAGTCATTCAACCGTTTATATGGATAACGGTTATTTGACCATATTATGAAGCGTTCTTATTGGTCAGAATAAAGATCAATTATGGTTAAGTAAACATTTCCTATAAAAATAGTTGAATGATTGGACAGTTTGTTGCAAATTTTTTACAGCGTATGCGCTTAAAGCTATCTTTAGAAAACTGCACGCTAACATATATACAAATACAGAAACATCTGTTTTTATTATTAGAGATTTGAAAATGAGCGCTTTTTAATAAAACTAGAGGGCTCTGCCCCCTACGAGCTACGCTCGCCAACCCCCGTTCTGACACCACAAACTGTAAAAACACACTGATTTTATCAACCTTAAAACGATTGCGGAAGATTGAATTATAATTAAACGACCTGCTGTAATCGGCTGCTATAATCGGCCTTGTGTAATCGGCTGCTCGCTGTAATATCTGCTATAATCGGGTTTCCATTCATTTTCCTTTGACCAAGGGATTTTAAAGCGGACTGCTGTCGGCTTTTTTTTTCAACTGCTGTTGAGACAGCTAACAACTGTTGATAAAATAAGGTTAATTAAACATTTGAAAATCAACTCGTGCAAAATGGTTAAGTAAGCAATGTCATGGCATCGGGAAATTTTATAACGATGCTATAGAAAATTGGGTATTACTTCATTATCCCGACTACTACTTTCTATAAAAGAAATGAACTGTCGCCAAAATATAGGATTTAAAGCCAAAAGTGCATATCTGTGGCGTCGCATTCAATTGATACCAGATGCGTTACGCGTGGTAGTTATGTCATCGAGTGATCTTTAATTCAACGTTTATCTGTATTTTTAACCCTTAACCGGAAACGTGAAAATTCAGAACACAAACAGAAACGTGCCGTCTGTGAGACTGCTAAATTTTAAAAATTGCTATTAAATTTTAAAAAGAAAACAACTCATAATAATTTACTAAATAGTGAACTTAAACATTTATTCTTTAACAGTAATGCATTAACAGGAACAAATTTTTAATATAAGAGCATAAAAATAAGTTTTGAATGTCGGATAGAGGAAATATTTCAAAATTACACACTATTATTCAAATATTTACATTTTCGACAAAATGATGAAATAAATGCAACTATTTTTATATATATTAGTAGAATATGAATTTAAAAAATATATTAGACAGTAAAATTAACAAAACATTTAATAGTGAATATTGCAGCATGTTCTAAATATCAGCATTTTTTATGCAATCATTGCATTTAGGTTTCGAGCATTGCAGGCATACAGGCTTCCGTCACTGTACACACAGATATTTTGTCATTCTATGGTTAGTTCTGTGACACAAAAAACATGCTTTGCCTTTGAGAAGTATTAAGTCATCATCTACCTGGGGCACATTTTCAACAGGTTTTTGCAGAATGCGAGCAATTATAAAGCGCAATTCCCTGGGTAATTGAGGATTTTCTAATTGTCTCTCCATATTACTTTCTTTCATATTACTGATCAGAGTATCATATTTCATTCGCATTTGAATTATTTTATGGTTTGTCCATTTCACTATATGCACTAATATATCATTTGTAAACAACAACTGCCAGACAGAGAATGGATCTAGCTTTTCTCCGAGATCTCAAGATTTTCCTCTTAAAACTGGCACTTTTAAAATATTGTGTTTTTTTGTTCTTGACGAGGGGCGAACCTCTGAAACAGACCATCGGTACCGATTTTTTCCATATATATATTTCGTATCTGCGTCTGATAATTTTTAAACATTTCTTATATCTTCATTTTCACTTTCATTAAAATTTTCTGACAATGTTGAATCACTTTCATGTTCAGAATTTATATATTCATCATCTGAAATACTTTCAACATCGCTTATGTCACTTCGTACTTCATCAAACCATCGCAAAATAGTCTCTTCAAAGTCTTTATCACCAAAGCGTACTCGCTTTGACGGCTCCACCATCTCACAATCCCAAAGCAAAAAATTACATAAACGGAAACACACAGTCTGACAGACTGCGGCGAAAAGAAAATATTTTTTCTTTCAACAACTAAAAAAGATCAGGTGTTGCAAATGGGTCTGGGGGGAGAGGACCAATAGCGTAACGATTAGATGGCGTGATAATATTGAGGATACATTCATTTTTGCATAAAGGGTAGATATGTAGACGCCACCGTCTCACAGACGGTATGTTTCCGGTTAAGGGTTAATTATATTTTACCAATTTATTAGTTATTTCGTTGATTTAAACGTAATTATTAAACGTAAAAATATAGCTTTTAATTGGAAATATTATTAATTACACTGTTTTAAAATTTGCAATAATAGATAAAATATTTTGTCGAAATAAATTAATCTTACTCTACTTGATGCTTTGAAAACGGGGAATAATTTAATTATTTATCTTTTTAATATTCACGCGCAAGTATATTTTTTATTCCGTTATTTTCTACATTTATTGCTTTTAACACGTGATCATTTAATTATTATTTTAAAGTTTTATTTCTGTTTTTAATAGTCACGTGTTAATACATTTCTTAATTGAAAGGGAATATTATTACGTGCGCTATTTTACAAATTGGCAACGATTCAAATAATGGAATTTATGAAATATGAAATAAATCTTCGTCAAAATAATGAAAATTTTGAATAAAAAATGGAAATATAACCTCAAACAAAGAGTCAAATTGAAAAAATAATTGCAGTCTGCACACCCCAACCTTGTCAACTATATCCTTACAAATTATGTTTAAATTCCTGTGCATAGTTTTCGTTTCTATAAAACTTATATAAGAAAACTGTTTTGACCAACTTTGATTTTAAATATCTCTTAAAATAATTCTTCGATTTAAAAACTGTCTACTTCAGCGTGTTTATCGAACATTTCTTTATAAAACCACCAATTTTTAAATTTTTATTTGCAATAGTTTTCTGGATATTAGTCCAGAAAGACTTCAAGGCACAAAATCTTAATTGACAGCGGAGGCCGCAGCGGTGGTTACTTTTTTTTTAATATAGAGAGATAGATGCAAGAATTGAAGGAGAAATTAAAAGAGCGTGAGTTATATGTGAAAAATATTATCAATAATAGAGGGTGGGTGGGTGGTTAATTTGTTACGGCCGATTATCTGCGCAAGTGATAGGGGTGTGCCTTCCGTGAGGGTCTTTCTAAGGGATCCTAACCCGTATTTACGCAAAGTTCGAAGAAAACCACGGAAAACTCCGAACGGTTAGGTCGACGAACGCGACAGGGGTTTGAATCCAGCATCTCCCGTCCACCAGCTTTGACAGCAGAACCTGTCAGCCACTGGTGGTGGGATTTGACCCTTAAATTCCTAAAAGTCATGGCCATGTATTTCGTTGATCGCGATTTTTTTTTTTTACACCAACTCTACTTTTGACATCAAAGTCGAACCTAAAGCGATGGGTTGAATGGTTGGTTGGTTGATTTATGACGCCCAATTATCTACTCGAGGGATATAGGCTCTAGGGGGGGGGGTGCCCTCCATGGGGGTCTTTCTAAGGGATCCTAACCCGTATTTACGGCAAGGTTCGAAGAAAACCACGAAAAACTCCGAACGGTTAGCGCGATAGCGGTTTGAGCGCAGCACCTCCCCGTCTACCAGCTATGAGAGAAGGACCTCTCAGCCACTGGTGGTACGCAATAATAGAGGAGACTGATGGCTAATATGACATGGGGGCTAATGGAACAAGTGGATTTTCTCATAAAATAAATTAGTGCCAGCATTATACAAGCGCATTCATTGGACTATTTTTTTTCGATTAGTTGGCTTCAAAGTAATAAGAAAAACATTCTTAAGCCTAACTGTGAGGGATTTTTTTAATGTTTAATAAATACTGGTTTTGATAAAGTATTAACTCTGTTTTTGACAATATTATATGTGATTAAGAATCATTTAATCCATACTATTCATTTGCAATATTCGTGTTGTGTTAGGGATAAATAGTTAATTTACAATAAATATAAATACAGTTCATAATGCTATGGGAACTAATGGGACATGCGATATTGGGGGTTCCCAAAGTGATTATATATAAACGTTATTGTATCTAAAATTTATTTTACATGATACATTTGTGTGTAAAAAACTGCAAAAATTAAGGCAAAAATATCTATTTGTTTTTACTGGTGTAAGTTTGTGCCGGCGGTAGTCATGCCTTGCGGTTCCGCCATATAGTGACAAAATAAATAATCCTCTTATCAATGTCTGTGTAAGAGATTATAATTCCGCCGTGTCAAATTCCCCCCCTCCCCACCAATAGGAACCAACAAAAACTTTTGCCTTATTTATGACAGATATGTTGCATAAATAAGACGTTTAAATAAGGCAAAAATTTCTTTTCAAATTTACTGTTGGAAGTTTGCCCCGGCGATAATCAGGTCCTGTTGATCCAATGTAAACAAACTACAGCCACCATCTTGCGACTACATCCTTAGTTACTTCACTCACAACTGGTAGACACTACACTATATCTCTCCTTCTCTTTATTCATAGCTCCATTGCAAAAATCAACAAATATTTCAACAATAAATATCAAATATGTCCCCAGGCATTAATAAAAGATGACAAAAGAAAGTGTTAGATACTTAAAAAGCAAAGAATCAGAAGAAATAATTCTCGTAACAAATGGGTTAACAATATTTAAAACTAAACAAGAAAGAAAAATAATGCATCAAGCATAGACTATGAAATAATTTTCAACACTAACAAAATACATTAACAAACCTTCGCTGTTTAATAAAGTAATTAAAATACCTAAGTAAACATTTTAGAAAACGCAAAACCCATTTGGAAACCAGATTTCCACAATTACAGGCCATAGCCAGAAATGTACTCCTATTCTTTAGTGCAGCATTTTATACAGGGTGTTTCACTACCAGACCGACAAACTTGCAGGAGGTGTAGAGGGCACAGAGACGACTCGGAATCACATAGCAATGCAAGGTCGAAAATGCCGCGTATCCTCCCGGCAGCTACAAATATTTGATCGGCGAGGTCTTCAACTGAAGGAACGGGGATTTCGTACACAAAACTTCATTTGACCCCAGAAGAAGAAGAAGACGACTTTTGGTTCAAAGAAGCAGAGAAAAAGAACAGAAGCAGAAACACATTAATGAGACAGAAAACATTTTATTGAAAGGTTGTACTGCAGAAGATGATTGAAATTACAACCAGAAGTCATTAGGCAGGCTAGGGGTGCTGCATGGATTCTTTTACGTTCTGGAAGATTTCTGGCGTGTCGCGTATCCTCCCGGCAGCTACAGATATTTGATTGGCGAGGTCTTCAACTGAAGGAACGGGGATCTCGTTCACAAAACTCTTCATTTGACCCCAGAAGAAGAAGACGACTTTTGGTCGTAATTTCGAACATCTTCTGTAGTACAACCTTTCAATAAAATGTTTTCTGTCCCATTAATATGTGGCTTTTTCTCTGCTTCTTTGAACCATAGCTCGCAACTACGGCATTTTCGACCCTGCATTGCTATACAAAGTAATGCTTACGAATTCTTTTGCGTAGCCCTGTATACGGTGTATAGCATCACGGCCAAACTCGATTCTCCCTCCCCTCATACGGCCTACACAACCACCCCTTAGTTTCGGAATCGTTAAAGGGCTACTTTCGCCGGTAGATGGCGCGATATACTTACCATAAATAGTGCTTAGTAAAGGTTACTTCTATACATAAAAATACAAGAATCTTTGCAATATATTCATTATAAAAGGTATATATAACATATGTATCTTTTGTTTCGGCGTTTTCTTTACTACAAACAGGAAAAACTAAAAGATTTAGAGATAAAATAAATAAATACAATGCTTTAAGCAATTAAAAATAGTTTAAATAACACCCTACTATAAAATGTAAAACAAACATTATAAATAAATTTCTATATTTTTATACATTTAAATTCTGGATTACTTGAAACATTGATAATTCTGAGCGTAAAATATACAGCAAAAAATTTAAAAAATATTTACTAGTTTCACAATAGTAAGAAAATTAAGTAACTTCGCCAATATCCGGCAATGAACTCATATCGAATTTTTCTTCTCAAAACAAGGATTATTTTTACACGATTCTTAATTATTTAAAAAATGTATATAATGTATATTCAAAACAATTTTCAATAAATTTAATCCTTATAGGTACTGATCTGAAATATATAAGCATTATATGTAACATATCTATCTTTTGTTTCGGCGTTTTCTTTACTACAAACAGGAAAAACTAAAAGATTTAGAGATAAAATAAATAAATACAATGCTTTAAGCAATTAAAAATAGTTTAAATAACACCCTACTATAAAATGTAAAACAAACATTATAAATAAATTTCTATATTTATATACATTTAAATTCTGGATTACTTGAAACATTGATAATTCTGAGCGTAAAATACACAGCAAAAAATTAAAAAAATATTTACTAGTTTCACAATAGTAAGAAAATTAAGCAACTTCGCCAATATCCGGCAATGAACTCATATCGAATTTTTTTTTCTCAAAACATGGATTATTTTTACACGATTCTTAATAATTTAAAATATATGTATAGATGTGTACATTCAAAACAATTTTTAATAAATTTAACCATTATAGGTACTGATCTGAAATATATAAGCATATAGAAATATAATAGAATTACATATAAAATTAAATATTATATTCTAATTCTAGGAAATCATGGTATAAAAGTATGTATATAAAAATAAAAATATACTTTCATGTTTCATAATATCAACAGAATAAGAAAAACCTATTTCGCCAATATCCGGCAATCAACTCATATCGCTTTTTTTTTCTCTTAAAACATGGATTATTTAACAAATTCATAATAATTTTTTCAGGTTTTATTATTTTAGAGAATGTACAAGTTTTTTTTTTGCTGTAGCAGTAAGTACTCCATTTATGAGAGAATGGTTTTTGTGGAAATTTTAGAATATTGTGGTTACAGAAATTACAGAATATTTTTTCAGATTTTTAAAATATTAATTCATAAATCTGTCCACCCTACTTATATATATATATATATATATATATATATATATATTCTATTTCTTGATTAGACTTTAAACATTCATAATTTTTACAGTGAAATATACATTAAATATTATAAAATTAAAATTAAGTAAAATTTAAAATTTTTCTTGATAAAGAGTTCTTATATGCAGATAAATTGGCTTCATGTGTAAAATACCTTGCCATATTTTTTTAAATGATGGGCAAAAATTTTGCACATATTAATGATCATATATTTATTTTATGCTCGTTTAAGTCACATTCCCATAAAGGGTTTTTTATTAGTCTCGGATATATCAATTCATAAATAGTGTTGACGAACGAAACGCGAAGATAAAGAAATTCTCCATTAGTAATGGTAAGTAATAGCGCCATCTACGTTCCTCCGGGGAGAAACTCTGATTCGTCTTGAACAAAGGGAAAATGACTTTTTGTTACGGCCGTATAAAGGGAAGGAGAAAAATGGAGTTAGGCCGTGATAGCATTTATACATACCGTGTAGTATGTAAAAATCAGTTAAACGCATACCTAACTGAAACCGCATTTCCAGAAATTATCGCTTATAGATAATACTTCGGATACATTACTGTATCTGAAATCGTTTGTGTGTCCCTGTAAATGAACGATAAATGCTATGTATATCATATTATACAACAAGTGTCTCGTAGTAAACCTCAGTAATGCATATCAATTTCATTATATTTCAAATAGTGTAACATAATTAAAATACGCTGCAAACAGTTTTCCCCGTTGACCATTATGTAATCGAATATTTTGTGTGGCCCTGTAAATGAATGATAAATGTTTTACACTCCATATTCGATAGAAATCATGTTTTAGTACACCTTAGAAAATGATGTGAATTTCAATTTATGTTTGTAATAATGTAACACGATTAAAATGCACCAAAAACGATTTTGCCCAATAGACCATAATATAACGGCATTTTTTGAGTTATCCTGTAAACTAATTATCAGTGCTACACGTTCTATATTGTATAGTAAGCATCTTGTAGTGTGCTTCAGCAATGTATATCAATTTAAATATATTTGAAATTGTGTAACATCATTAAAATACACTGCAAAGGATTTTTCCCCATTGACCATAATGTAAAGGCAGTCTTTTGAGTGCCCCTGTACACGAAATATAAGTGCTACATACTTCATTTTCAATACCGAACATGCCATAGTAAACCTCAATAACATATGTCAGTTGCATGGTAATCCGAGTATATTTACGCGAGTTAGAGCGCGGAAAGACAGTTGGACTGACAGAGAGACAGACAAACTGAATTCATAAACACTTTTCAACTATGTTGGAAAGTGTTAAAAATACTTTTATCTAGGTTTCACATACTGCATGTTATGTAAAATCAAACTATGAGGCTGAAAATCACTAAATGGACATTGATAAATGCTGAAGTAATTAAGTAACAACGATTTATCTAAAAGCTACTTAGAAATTAAAACCAAAAAGTTGCTTAAAGGCTTACGCAAGATTTTGTTTTCATTATAAGATAAAACACTTATTCTGATACCGAGTAAACTTCAGAATTTATAACTGGCATTAGCAGTAAGTGTAAAACGAAATAAATACGCCTAGGGGGTAATTACATTGAAATGAAACTCTTAGCGATGATGTTATTCGTAAAAGTTAAAAATAAAGCTGAAAATCTTATCAGGAAAAAGACTTTCCAGCTTAAACGAATTTCTATAGCCATTATCGTATAAATTACTATAAATAAATCTCAATATTTATTTCCTCATTTTACTGAGTGTAAAAAAAAAATTCTCAACTTTTAAGGTCGTAAAAAAATGAAAAGAGAAGTAATGTATGAATTTTCAAAAGTAATTAAAAAAAAATCTGATGAAATGAGATGAACAACTGTAGGCCTAAAAATAAGTATTAAATATTTTTTAAAGCAAAAAATACTACAGAAAAATTCGGGTTTGGTAGTCTTTTTTTGATATCAAAACAACACAAGGTTAAAATATTAACTATAAATTATATATAAACACATATTGACTATGTTTAATCATCCTAAAAATTGGAATGATTAGGAGCGACTATTAAAATGCACACGTGTATTGCCTTTTCTACACGTATAAAATCAAAATGAATGAGTAATAACTGTGAGGGGGGGGGGGATATGAACACAATATTTTATCGAAAAAAATATGTAGCTACATAAAAATATCTTTTTGCTATATAAAAACAACTTTTCATGAAAATAAGGAAGTCTTTCTTGACCTAATTCAGATTCCTAATTTGAATGACACCGAGGTCATTCTTGAAGCTTACCATGTTCTTAAAACATGAAGAGATTTTGACATTTTCTGTTAACCCTTTGATTATGGGGTTAGAACATATATCGTCCCAGTGACTATTTCTTTACTTTATTCACACCACTTTTTGAATAATAATCTCTGTCATACACTTATACTAGGATACTTTCAAGAGAAATTTACCTTAAAGAATTCTTTTCGTAAATTGTGGTACGAGTGAATATAAAAATAGTCGCCAGTCCTAGCCCGTAATCAAAAGGTTAAGGTCAATGTTTTCATAACGTCTTTCAGACTAAAGGGTGCCTCTTCTTCCTTTTGACAAATTTCCGAGTTCCAGAAACCCTTTTATAAAAAAAAATATTTACATATCCGTCATCTTGAGAGTATAGAACAGGAGCATATCAAGGGAGAGACCAAAGGGGGAGGGGGTATCCCACCACTGTTTACGAAAAATAATTTTCGTCTTATTTAAACAAAATATGTTTTTTTTTTTTAAATTCTGTAATTAAATAAGGCGAAAATGTTTCTTTGGAAAAAGTGGGATAGGCACCCTTCTTACCTCTTTCTGGCTACACCGATGGTATAGATCTTTTTAAACATAGAGCCCTGACTGTATCCTTTGTCTTACAACCCTTACAAGAATTTTTTATAGAATTCTATAAAAGTTTTTATAGAAAACGTATTATAAAATCCTATAGAATTATTGGCACGTTTTTCTATAAGCTAGTTCAATAGAAAACTATAGAAATATCTGTAGTAGTTCAATAGAAACGTCTGTAGAGTTTCTATAAAAATGTGTATAGAAATAATATAGTAGAGCTTCTATAAAAATATGTAATAAATTTTAGATAGAGCTTCTATAGAAAACATCTAGATATATTTAAAGGGATTCTATAGAATTGTCTGTATAGATTCTAAAAAGTACCCTTAGAAACACTTACAGAGTTTCTGTAGAAGTTCTATAGAAAACAAAGCGAACGCACCCCGAAACAATCGCAATTCACGGTTTCTACTCGTGAAAGCCTTTTTATTGATTCCCAGTGCCAGGTAATTATGACGGTAGATGGGCAGTTGAAATATATGCCTAAATGATCCGTTTAGTAAAAAGTGGTGGGAATTAATTTTTTCGTTTATAGTAAAGTGTACAATCGACCAAAAGGAAGGAAAAAAAAAGAGATATTTTGTTAGATATTACAAAAAAGATATGTTTTCGAAAATAATTCAAATTCTAATCTATGCAACTTGAAACATAAATTGTTTAAATACTTATACTTCAGATTAAAATATTTGAATAAAAATTACAATATTATTAAAGTGAATAAAGTTTATTAAATTAGATGGATGGTTCTATAAATTTAACAGCAAACTAATAAATGATTATACAATTAACCAAAAAATTAATGAATTATGAACAAACAAATTAATTAACCATCATTTAAATCTGTAGTTCAACTGATATTACTACATTAACTATTGAATCACAATACATTAGAACTGAATTGAATTATAATCATATTAAATCTATGGAGTACTATTATATTAACCCATTAACCGCCAAAACTATGTGGGCGGAGCCTTTAATATTTTTACTGAAATTAGTTTCTCACCAAAAATTATGAAATATAATATTCGTTATGTTTAATAGCAAAGTTTTTTGTCACTAAAAAAAGTATTTTTTAACATATTAAAATAGTGGTGGCCTGGCAGGTTTTTTTTATACACTTTTATTTTGAATGTTGCGTTAACGCAACACCAGCGGGTAATGGGTTAAACAATTGTATTACAAAGTTAATGATTAAAAAAATATATATATAGGTTTAAATCAGGGATGTCCATGTGTCCAATCTGCGGCCTCAGAGATACCACTATTTTTTAACAGAATTATTTGCCTTCAACAGTGAGTGAATTTATGTGACAAAATAAGACGAAAATTTCTATTTGAAAAAACTGGTGTCGAACGATTTTCAGGGGAAAAGGTTGGACACACCTTGTTTAAATAAATTCGTGCACATAAATTTTAAAAGACCAAAAATTTTTTTTTATAAAAAACAAAAACAAAAACAAAAAACTATAGAATCATTAGTCTATAGAACTTAATTCTATAAGGTTTATAGTAGTACTCTACAGAATATCTAAGAATTCTACAGAAACATTTTCTTTAGAAAAAGTATTCCATAGCACTCTTCAAAACTCTATAGAAATAGTATTCTATAGAAAGATTATTCTACAGAACTTGTAAAGAATTCTATAGAGTTCTATGAACTATTTTCATAAGGGAGAAAATGTTACAGAGTGAGTTATTACATTCTTACAATAAAAATCTTTACCTTATTTATTAGCAGAATTTTTGACATTAAATAAGGTGAATATTACTTATTACTTTTCGCAAATAGTGGTGTGAGAATACTTTTCGCGAAAAATAATATTGAGTACCATTGCCTTAAACTTAGAATTTAGAACCTAATTGCGTTTTATATCTGCAGTTTTATAGCTTTAATAGAAAATGTATTGAGCATTTTTTTTAAATATTTTAAAATATTTGCTATTTTTTATAGTCGAGTTATATTCTATATTTTGAATTCCGTTCTCAGTATTTCTATTAACGGATAATTTTAATGATAGTTAATTCTTTTTTTTCCATAAATGAAATGATTGCTTTTCTAAAATCTTTATCTTTGCAACAGGGCCGCCACCAGCTGGCAAAGTCAGAGAAGGCTTTGAAATTTTTTGGTGGGCTAATTCATGTTTGATACCTTTTCTTCCTCTTTAGCGGTGAACAAATACAGGCAGAAGTAGGGGGCAAGTCCATTTAACATAAAACCCTGAAAACAAAGTTTAAAAATGTTTAATTATAATATGGATGCTATTTATTACAAAAATATTATGAAGTCCAGACGGGCTCAAGAAGTTGCTAGTTACGATGATTTTCAAACACTTAAATTTCAAATTTTAATTGCTTAATAGGCGTATAGCCAGCATAGTGAAAAAGTATCCAAGCCGCGACTCAAACCCGGGTTATCAGATAAGCCCACCGATAAGTTCTACCAACTGAACCACTTGGGAACGATACTCGTTACCAAGTGGGTATATTTCCTATACCATGTGGTATAGTAAAGTGACACCAGGTTGGCTATACGCCTATTAAGCAATTAAAATTTGAATATTATGAATGCAAGGCGTGAAAAGTTTTCTCTGGAAAAATTTCCAAGTATTAAATATGAACTTAAATTTCTATATGAATTATTACGATGTTATATTATTTTTCGTCTCAGAAGTGATCATACTTGGGCATATGGGAATAAACATACAAGGAAACTCATTAAATTTCTGTCCATCACCATTAACTCAAAACGGCGACAGCCATAGCCATAAATGTGGTGTTTAAATGCCATAAATGTGGTGGCTGGAGTAACTATGACTCTATTAAAATAGAGTCTTAGGGAAGAATCCTTCGGGCATGGTGTCAGGGGGATTTTCCTTTGGGAATTTTTTTCTGATCCCGTGTTCCGATGGGGACTCCGTAGTTACATGGGATAAGTGAAGCGTACCTCAATTTGTCGTTCAGTCGCTGACGTACGGCAAATCTAGCCTATCCTTATCCAAGTTTGACCTGGTACCTCTACGTTGGTCCAGCTAGGGTGTAGCGGGTTCGTCCCGTTTGCACGTGCAGAACCAGGCAAGCGAACCCTCCAGGGACTTGGGCTGACAACCCAATTTCCCACTTTCATTTGCTGTTGTCACGAGTACAAATTTAGAATCAGACGGCGGTGCTGTTGGCACTGCTGTGGCAAATTCGGCGGCTGGTGCCTCAACGACTCCTGCTGATGGGAGCGCCCCAAATAAGTGTGATCTCTGTGGAAGGACCCTGAAAAGTAAAGCGGGCCTCACATTACACCGGAGGAAGGCCCACTCCGCTCAGTTCCATCGAGTGGAGGTTGAAAGGGAAATGGACCGCCAATTAAATATGAAGTCAAGGTGGACACCTCTTGAGATAGAGAATATGGCGAAGGCGGAGGCCTTGTTTGTGATTGAGAATGCACAAGGAAATATCAACCAAAGGCTCCTCGGTGTCGTCCCCGGGCGAACCTTGGAAGCCATAAAAGGGAAAAGGCGTGGTGCGGAGTACAAAAAGTTAATGGTGGAACATCTTAATAGACTCCGGGATGCCCCAACAACATCGGGGTTCAACATCAATCCCCCACCAACCCCTACAATGTCTCATAGGGGTGGATCAGACTCGAGCAGCCTGCCCTGCTCGACTCAAACACCATCTATGAGTCAATTACCATCTGAGTCTGATCCCAATAAGACCTTATTGGTGGGCACCACTGCCTACTACATTGATGATCTCAATACGAATCAAAATTTTGGTTCAATTGGTACTGACGAAGCGGAACTCCTGGATGAGGCTTTAAGCTGCTATGCCCATGATCCGGATAGGGCAAAGGCATTAATTATGACCTTTGTCCTAAATATGAATCCAAGTTTTATGAAGCAGAAAATTTCTGATAAAAAGTGCAATACAGATAAAACTAGTACCTTGTCCAGGAGGAAAGCTAAAAAAGTCGAGTACCAGCGGCTGCAAGCCGCATATAAAAAGAATCGGAGCACTGCGGTCAAACGTATCTTTAGTAATACGTCAGTTTCTCCTGAGTTAGTGGCCAATGACATCTTTTCGTTTTGGGCACGGCTGCTAACTCAAACTGACTACAATGCTGCTCCGACTTTTACCCCCCTTTTAGGGAGGTACGATGGAACAGACATTGTTGACTACATAACACCTGAGGAAGTCAATGAGGCAAAGATATCATATCGTTCGGCTCCTGGACCCGATGGTATTACTACTGCGCAGTGCTCCAAAATTAGTGCCCGAGCCAGAGCCAAACTTTATACGCTCTGGCTCAAGCTCAGATGGGTCCCTGAGCATATACTTGACTCTAAAACGATCTTTATTCCCAAAGAAAGTCAAGTGGCGGAACCCTCAAAGTTCCGCCCAATAAGCATATCGTCAATTATGCTTAGGGAGTTCCACAAGGTCTTAGCAAAACGTCTAATCAATAGCTTAAAATTCAATAACTTTCAACTAGGATTTCGTCCTATTGACGGTATATCAAAAGCTGTAAATCTGTTGGATGATGTATATAAGCACATAAAATCAATAAATTCTGCCTCTTTAGCTTTTTGTGATCTGGCTAAGGCCTTTGACTCGGTTTCGCACAACTCTATCTTTGCGGCCATGGAGTCAGTGGGACTCCCTGACGACTTCATATCATATATGAAGTTCGTCTATGGGAATTCAAGAACTTTCTTGAATTTCCAAGGCAATGTTTCTGAGCCAATCCATCCAACGAGGGGGGTCCGGCAGGGGGATCCCCTAAGTTCGATCATGTTCCTTTTGGTCATGGACATGATCCTGGCCCAGATTCCTTCGGAGTCTGGTGTCCAGACAGGCTCAGGTAAGACCCCATACATTGCCTATGCTGATGACCTGGTCCTCATCAGTCGAGATGCGCTGGGGCTTAATAGAATGTTAAAATCCCTCGAGACGGCCCTTTCGACCACTGGTTTGGGGCTGAACACTGAAAAAACCTTTACGTTTTCCTGGCTGGCTAACAAGAAAAAGAGATCTACCTATTTCGATGGGCAAACAAAATTCCTTGTATATGGCAGAACATTGAAAAATCTACAGATTCATGATAGCTTTTCATATCTGGGTGTCAGCTTCACTCCAGATGGTCGGAAGTTCACGGATCCATCTTCGCTAACTGAGAAATTAAAAATTCTCGGTGGATGCCGTCTGAAGCCCCAGCAGAAGATGTATATCTTACGTGTGCATGTAATTCCATCTTGCATGCACCAACTGATCATGGGACGTCTCCACACTGGTCATCTTAAGCGCCTAGATATTAGAGTAAGAAAGTTTGTTAGAGATTGCCTCCACCTCCCCCATGACCTACCATCTAGTGCCATTCACGCCTCTGTGTGTGATGGCGGCATGGGGATTCCATCTATGAGGTGGAATGTCCCAATGTTGGCGCGGAGACGTCTCGGTGACAGCTCCACACGTACCGAAAACATCCTTAGGTACGAAAATCGAATACTAAACACCAAAGCGAAAATTCAGTCAATGTGGAGAGTGGAGCTGTCCCGGAAGTGTGATGGGGTAGGACTCGCCCAGGCGGCAAAAGTGCCGCAGGCCCATTTATGGGTCTCCGATGGAACATCTCTTCTTTCTGGGCGGGACTACATCAGCTGCATACATATGAGATATAATTGTCTTTTCAATAAATCTCGTGCAGCTCGTGGCAGGGACAAGGATAAATGTGTTCCAGGGGTTGTGGGGTCCCTGAGACCCTCAACCATATAATACAACAGTGCCACGCCACACACTTCCGGAGAATCCAGCGGCACGACGCTGTGGTTAAATACCTCAGCCGGTCATTGTCGCAGAGGGGCTACTCCGTGCATATGGAGCCGGTGCACAGGGTCGAGGCTGGGGTCTTTAAGCCCGACCTAGTAGCGTACTCTCCTGAGCAAGTCATCGTCATCGACGCTCAGGTGGTAAATGATCAGATACATCTCGACTCGGCTCATAGAACAAAGAGCCAAAAATATGAAAGCGCCTTACGCGCCAGTTTACAACCCCTACGACCCCGGGGAGTTTTATTTTCATCTTTCACCACCAACTGGCGCGGCGTAATGTCGGCGGCCTCCATAGATGACCTTTGTACGTTTGGTGTTATCAATAAAAAAGAATTAAAGGTCATCAGTACGAGGGTCCTTCTTGGTGGGGTCGCTGCTTGGCGCTTTCATCAGCATATGACGACGCGTAACCCGCGTCTGAAGGAGGGGGTCGGATGAGGATCACATCAGCTGTCTCTTCGTGGGAGAGGCCTGCCGTGAAGTGGCCGTATGTGGGGCCCCTTCAGTCGAAGGAGCGGGTGGATGGATGGGCCCACAAAAAAATAAAAAAATAAAATAAAAAATATAGTAAAGTGACACCCGGTATTTAGAATTAATCTATATCAGGACCCGTCGTGTTTCATAACGGAGCTTTCTACCACTACTCGAATAAAATACCGTAATTTCCGGTGTATAATCCGCAGCTCAAAGAGTCGTTTTTCGACCCAGAAATATTATTTTATAATATGTAACTTAAAAGATCGCTGTAAATATTTAACTATAATTATTGAATAAATTTTCTGGGTCGAAAAACGACTCTTTGAGCTGCGGATTATACGCCGGAAAATACGGTAGTTCTATTAATACAGAAGTATATATCATAAGAAATATCTATTCAAAATGTAAATTCATCATTAAAATGTTTATTACTGGTAATTTCTAACCTTTATATCTACACACTACTACTACTACAGGGTTACGAAAAAAATCTGTAAACATAATCCTATTAAATGGTACGGTAGATACAAGTTTTTAGTTAAAATTATTTCTGATATGATAAATGTTCATAATTTTTTTTTCCACATATATCAAAATATTTCTTAAATAAGACTTAAGAATATCAAACTTATTACAAGAAAAAGCCGATTTTAGGAAATAACTTATGAAGCAGACATGTCATAGACGACATTAATAATTTCCGCTGTGAGAAATAAAATACTTCTCAACGTTGATATATGTTATTTCTTAGATATGAAATACAGTTTTTGAACTTTCAGCAGAAAACTAGATAGTCAATAATAAGTTTAGATAATTTATAAACTGTCTTAAACATTGATTTATAAATATTTATAAAAAATATATTTTGGTTTAGGAAAATGACAATAATTTTAAAACAGGGTAAGTGTCTCTGTAAATAGAAATGCCTGAAATGGATAGCGCCATTTTAAGACTTTTAAAATGTCTTATTTTATTCAGTCACCTTTTGCGTCCGAAACGTCTTATTATTTTAGAAACTTGAAATATTTGAATTGCTGACATTTTTGAACTCTTATTTTTCGTCAATTGGTAGCCAATTTGACCACTTCTTTTAACCATTATGTAGTCATGATTGACCACATTGAATCCTGCTTGATAAAAGGGATAATATTTAACCATAAAGCAGGGCTGTGTTTCTTCCAAAACAGGATCTGATTAAAACATTGTCAAGCTGGGTCGTGGCCCTGCCCCAGTGGCGTAGCTTAAGGGGAGGGGGGTCGATCATATTACTACCAGTATAATTATATAATACATTTGGCCTTAATCTTTGAACGTTATGAATTAAAATAAGACCAAATGTAGTACATAAAAATACTGGCAGTAAAGTGATCAAGGCCTCCCACCTTTCGCTACGCAACTGCCCTTCCCCCTCTCCCCCTGATATTTCGACACCTCAAATTTGGTCTGCAATTTTTCTAAAGCTAATATTTTAAATCACTTTCGACATTCTATTGACAAGGTTCGCACACTCCTTGGAATTCCCAAGGAGTCTGGTACCACTATTAATGACAAGAAACTTTCTATTTAATTTTTAAAACACAGAATTCATAACCGCCTCGTTAAATCACAGAATTTGCAATATTTTTCTGCAGTTAAACAAGGTGACAAAAACTGTTAAAAATTTGTGGTAAAACTGTGTGAACCCTGCTATTGATTATAATCATTTTTTTGATTTTTTAGAGTAGGATAATATTAATAACAGAAAATATAAATGCAATCAAACCTCTTAATAGCGGACACCTGTTTGAAACTTAAAAAAAAAATGGATTTTTTTTTTTGCATTTTCCGATAGCGTAGAGTATTCGAAATATAGCCCAAAAGCAATTTTTTGAAATTAAAATTATTACAAAAGTTACTGCGACAAATATGCAGGTAATATCACAATCTAAAAATTATTTGCATTAATATATTTTTTTATTTTGATGTTTCAGAAATGCTCGGTGCAAGCGGTCAGTTGACATTACATTTTCAGGACTCTTGTTTGCATGGCTGTCAAAGAGGAAGTATCATTTTTTTAAACAAAAAAACTACAAAACACTCTCCAAAACTTAATATATTGTAAAAACCTTCAACAGTTTACGTTATTATTGAAACCAACAAAAATTTCCTGAAATATGACCTTTATTTCAACGTTCAAACTGGTGTCCTTCTTATAACAACACAAAAGGAATAATTTCATTTAAAACTTAACAATAGAAACAGTAACAATCCCATTCAGTCAGTCGCACACTAAATTGCAGCCATAGGTGACGACTTAACGGGGGCGACGGGAGCAAATCGGCAAACTTCCAACACTAATTTTAAAATGTTAATTTTGTCTTACTTAATCATAGCGATTAAATAGGACACATTTTTTTTTAATTAGTGATATGCCCGATTGCCTATTTTGGGCCCGTGAAGTCGGCGCATATGGTTTCAGGTTACAGAGGATATCACAGATTAATTTCAAAGCACACAAATTTTAAAATAAATCTAAGCTGGCCGTAGAAGTTAAATCAGTAGAATAGGCACACACTAAATAACAATAAAAGCCTCAATTTCTGTGGGAAAACCTAGAATCACTAAAAAAATGAACAATTCCAATTAACACTGTTCCTACTTGTGTCAAAAGACAACACCTTTAAAGATTTTAATTTACGATAATTTAATTTTATTTGTAGTTTTTAAATTAAAACAGTCACAGATTCTTTTTAATATATTCAGTGATGAAACAGTGGCGCAGAAGAAAACCATCTGACACCGCTTTTAAATTGTATTATTCGTCTTATTTAAGTACAGAAAGTCTGAGATTTTTTAACATGAAGAATGCCATTAAAATTTAGTGGTGACAATCTCCCAAATGCTGCACCACTGTTCCATCACTGATATATTGAATGTTTTTTACCATGCTTATCAGCAATAAAAATTATAAGTACAATACCTGCAAATCAAAATCTTAAAAAGTATCATATTATACCGGTAGAAAAGCGTTAAAATTTAATAATAGAAATAGTAAAAATCTCATTCAGTCCGTCAAATGCAGGCTAAACTACTGCGAATATGCGAGATTCATTTCAAAGCACGCAAATTTGAAAATAAATCAAATATGGACATAGAATTGACCACACACACACATTCTCTCTCTTAAAATATAAATAAGATTATTTTATAAATTTATTGATTTATCATTTATAAAGGATTAAAGAATTTCTGTTCAAAAAAATACAAGAAATTCATTGACAGAAGAAATTAATTTTCATCTATCGTCTTGTCACTAATTTAAAATTAGATAAATACTTAAATAATACAACCTCTTTAAGCAAAATGCATGTCAGTTATCTTACAAAAATATTGATTTTATGATTACCTTTAATACTTTTAGATTTCGTGCAAGTAAAAGAAAAAATAATAAAACTTATTTTATTAAGCTTTCTATGAACAGACTCTAACGATGCCTCATTATAATAAAAAAAATCACGCATTCAATCATAATCTTTTTTGCATAGTATTTACTTTAAACCTCCTGAAAAAGTAAATTTTACTACTTTTTCAAAATCAGCAAAGTTCATTTAGATAAAAAACAAAATTCTTGGCAAGCACATGTTTGCACATAATTACCGAATTTATAATTGCTAATAAAAAACTCGGGCATTACTACTCATTAAAATAATTAATGTTAATAATTTCATTTTAATAACAGGTTATAATAAAATTCTCAATAAGGAAACTAATTTTTTTGGAAATCCAATTTGAAATTAGGAAAGTTAGTTTAACTACTAAAAAATTTCTAATTTAAAATTCTTATTTATTTTACATAATTTTAAAACATAATTTATTTTACAACATTTTATAAATATAAAAACATTACAAAAAGTGGCATTTTCAAATATCTAACAGAATTTATCATTTAAAATCTTCATATATTAATAAATTAAACAATTTATATGAATTATAATTGATTGAATAAAATAGATATTGGTTTAAAGAAAACTTTTCTAATCAGATTCAACGTTAAAAGTAATACAATGGTAGAAAGGGCAATTCGGAACTTACGGACGTAAAAATTGTAGGTCTTAACCCCTTAACTGTGTAGCCCGAACTCAGTTCGGGCAAGAACAGTTTGCTTGTTTTGTTACTCAAAGCTTTTGCACACCAGTAATTATTTAATGCAACCTTCGCTTTATTAATCGGCAGACCATTTTCGATTACACAAAGCAAATATTTTAGTACGGAAAAAGTGGTGTCAAAATACCTCCCACAGTTAAGGGGTTAAACACACGTAATTAAAATTTAATTTGACAAAACATGTATTTTTTTAGATATAAAAATTGAGGTTATTTATGTTATTTCAATTTTGGTAAAACATCCTTGATTACAAAACATAACAGAAAACAAAAACTTACTGTTATGGACATATTTCAGAAAACAGTCAAAATTCTATATTGGTATAAAGCTGAAACAATTTCTTTGAATTATTCAGGATTTTTCATAAATTAATTTGAGTGCTTGTTCTAAAGACTTTAAGCTGTTTATAATCATAAAGTTTTTGTAGATTTTATTCGTGTAATTTATGACAGAGATGGTGTTTCGGACGTAAGGTCTCTGAGCATAATATTGTAATATTGTATATATACTGTAATGTTGTATCTCTGTAATATTGTATACATATATAAACTCGGTTTATGGCGTCAGGTGGCGCCATCCAAAAAATCTACACGAGACCACTCCATTTCTTCTGGTCAAGGGTCCATTCTTCCTCCAGATCCCTATCCCTCATGGCTTTTTTTATACCATCTATCCAAGTCTTCCATGGTCTTCCTTGTTTCCTTTTTTGGTTTGTTCTATGATTAGATGCGATTTTGGGTAGTTTCTCATCTCTCATTCTTTTAACATGACCCTACTAGATTAATTGCTTCTTTTGGAGATCGAATAATATGGTTCCCTTTATTTTCATCATTTCTTTGATTCTTTGATTTCTTATTCTTTCTATTCTTGATATCCTGCATGATCTTCTTAGGGCATCCATTTCCACTGCTGCTAATTTCTTTCTTTCTGTCTCCATAATTCTCCACCCCTCTGTTCCATATAACAATATGCTCTTTAATCTGTAATATTGTAAATGGATAATAAATAAGCAGATGCATCTAGATATAAAGTCACCTGTAAAAGAAAATAATTTAAGTAAATAACAGCTTAAAAATATATAAATTAAGATTTATTTTTTATAACTCCTAACAAACATATAAGAAGAAAAAAAGAGAATTCTTCTCAGTTTCTGGTACGAATCTGTAGCAGGTTCAGAGAATAATTTTATTATTTGCAATTTTTCTATAACTACATCTTTAACCACTAGCCAGTTATATTTAGTCTCACATATATTTAAAAAATTGACTGTCGTTTTGATTTTTATGAGATTTTCAGTTATTTGTCGTACAAATTGCAGTACACTTTTTCTGTCTGACTTTAATTCTGCTAAAACCCGTTTTCCAAACTGAATGTCACTTTTGGTGATACAAGTTACTTTGGTAAGTTGAATATCGTTGTTTATGGCAATAAATTATATCTAAAAACAAAAAATGTTTTCTTCTTTTATAAGAAGTTCTAGAATATTTTACTGCATTTACCGGGTGTTTCACGAAGGACCTCCTATCTTTGAAAATAAATAACTCGGAAATGGTGGTAGATAGTGGCGTAGCCAGGGTGGGTGTTCAGATGCTCTTGATACCACTATTTTTGTACAGTTTTCTTTGCCTTAGATAATCTGAAACCTTTCTGCGATAATGAAGGGGAAGAAAACTTTACAATTTTACTGGTATCCAGAGCGTTTAGACCACACCCCCCCTCCGTGACTACGCTACTGGTGGTACCGTAATTTCCGGCGTATAATCCGCAGCTCAAAGAGCCGTTTTTCGACCCAGAAATATTATTTTATAAAATGTAACTTAAAAGATCGCTATAAATATTTAACTACAATTATTGAATAAATTTTCTGGGTCGAAAAACGATTCTTTGAGCTGCGGATTATACGCCGGAAAATACGGTAGATAGAAGCATGAAACTGGTGGTATGTTTATTAAAAACCAGTAAGAATTTGATACAGAAATCTCGACATTTTAGTTAAAAATGGCGTCAACAGATGACGCTGCAGAGAGCATCACTGATTCTATTCGACAGTTAAGGGAAACGACATGGACTGGCCTCCGTATTCACCCAACCACCCCCTGCTACTACTTTTTGTGGGACACACTGAAGGACACTTTTTACCGCAACAATCCTTTAGCACTGAACGACTTGGAGAAGGCTATTTGTCAAGCTTGTCTGTCGATTTCCGGTGACACACTACAGAGAATCACTGACAATTTCAGTTTTCGTCTGCGCATGTGTGTTGCGTGAAAAGTGTACATTTTGAATCGGTTTTGATGTGATGCAGTCTACTTATGGTAATGCCGCCTGCAGCGCCATCTATCAGCGCAATTTTTTACTAAAATTTTGAAGTTTATGTATCAGATACATTTTTTTTTAAATAAACATACCACTGGTTTCATGCTTCTATCTATCACCGTTTCCGAGTTATTTATTTTCAAAGTCAGGGATCCTTCGTGAAACCTCCCGGTATATGTTCTGTTCTTACCCAGTGTATCTTGTATATGAGGCAAACGCCCTACGTTATACCAATGCTCTTCTAATTTTATCGTTTTATTTTAAATAATCTTTTCTTAATGTACACACGCAACTTGACTTTCTCTGAAACTGAAGTAGCACACTTAAAAAATGAAGCATCATTGAAAAAAAATGTTTCTGGATTTAGCAGTTTGCACTAAAATAAAATTGGAGAACACAATTTTTATCTGTAATGTTTTCAACAAAACGCGGCTTGCTGCAACAAACAAATATGCTGTCATCGCACTTTGCTTCAATCAACTTGTCATTCGAGAGTGATTCAAGATATAAGTGCCTGAATTTCTGAAATGCATAAACTTTTAAATGTCTTAATCGCAGACATTCGTCGCTATCATGTCAAACTATCGAATATGAATGCAATTTTCGGTACCTTAATTTCCGGCGTATAATCCGCAGCTCAAAGAGTCGTTTTTCGACCCAGAAATATTATTTTATAAAATGTAACTTAAAAGATCGCTGTAAATATTTAACTACAATTATTGAATAAAATTTCTGGGTCGAAAAACGACTCTTTGAGCTGCGGATTATACGCCGGAAATTACGGTACTTTTAAAAATGGCCGATTGACCCCACTATATTTTATTAGAATTCTTCGCCTAGTGAAAACCTTACTAAAAAAACTTCTATGAAGATGAAGAATGCTATTAAAATTTAGTGGTGACAATACGCCCATTTTTAAAAGCAATGAAAATTGCATTTTTTCACATTCGGATGTTTGACATGGTAGCGACGAATGATCATTATTCAGACATTTTCTGAGTTCGTTCATTTATACTTTGATCATAGTACTACATTTATTTGTCTTAAATTCAGACATCTATTATATATGAAGTTTCCCATTCAGACACTTAGATGTTTAAATTCCTTTTTCAGACACACATGTGTCTGAAATTATCACGCCTTTATTTGCAGTGCTAAAAGATTCTAGGTGATTTTAAAAATAAAAACTTTTGACTTTTTTAGTTCTTTTACTTTTCATTTTAGATTTGGAGGAATTTTACCATGCAGAATAGGGGTGCCCAGCATTTTATCTAGCGGGTCGTTTGTCAGAAACGTTCATTTTAATTAATTGTATAGTTTCTGTCATTAAATAAGGCGAATTATACTATTCGAAAATAGTGGTAGCTCTCCTGTCCACGGGCCATAGGTATCTGATGCAGAGATACATGGTTAAACAAAAGCACGTAACTGTCTTTTCAAAATCAACACCTAATTATTAAGATTCAAAGCATTCTGTGGGCGTAACGGAAACTAGCACTAAATGAAAAAAAAAACTTGTTTTCCTGGTTACCACACAATAATACTTGTTAAGACAGATACCAAAACGGAACTTTTTCCATGTCCTTTCCGATTCCGTCTTAGAATGTTTAGCTGTATTATAAAGCTTCCGTAAACCGAAAATAAAATGTGCCTTCCAGAAAGACAGGATAAATTCTTTATTTTTCGGAAATAGGTTAAACCAATATTAACCAATAATTAATTTTAATTATTGGTTATTTAAGACTGCCCATGTGGAAAGAATCTTTTCTTACAAAAATTTTAGCCTTATTTATTTGCAAAATTTCTAAAATTAAATAAGGCGAATATTAATATCTGGAACTAGTACTATTCACGTGTACTGTAACGTGGGTAGCACTGTTTTGGATAAATGTTTCATACTTATTTTTCGCATAATTTCCTCGAAAATACATCAGTGTTATTTTAAATTCGTCATAAAATATTTTGATAATGTTCCCGCGATGAAAAACGCAATAATTAGAGATGTATAATATATTGACGGTTATCAGACGTTTGAACATTTATGCATTATCCAGGGCTCCCAAATGCTCCTCTTTTTGAATACTAGTTTTTATAAAGAATACGTTTCGTGGTAGGTTGCTACCACATTTGCAATAGAAATGACCTTCAGAGATTATTTCTGCAAAATTTGCAAGAAAAATCTAAAAAATAAAATTCTTAGAAAATACTGGTATTCAATAAGCGGTCCATTTAGGAGCCCTGATTGTCACCTTTTTTTTATATTCAAGGAACAATGTTAGCTAGACAACTATGGTAAAGTAAATAAAGCCTAATTATGGTCATTGTTCTCTGATATCCTTGGTTGGTGCGGTCCCACTTCAGCTGCGTGAAACAGCTATGTTTTTACAAAAAATTTCGCTTTATTTAATCGAAGAATTTTTGGGATTAAATAAGGCAAAATTTTTCTTAAGAAAATACTGGTTCCATGCAGGCAAGAGTTGGACCACACCAACGCCCTAATATATTAAGCATGAGAAGATGAATGAAAGAAATTTAGCAAGTGGAAAATAGCGCCCTCTCGCAGTCGATTGTACAAAACTTCGCATTTGATGTCCAGCTATCGTAAAATATTATTTTGTGCCAGTAAAATATTAATTATTAATTCTTGTTATCTCAATGTTGAAATCTACAACGAAAATTACTCCAGTCCGCTTATTTAAAATTTAAAATTTATCTTTTTATTTTCGTTAGCACTTTAGTATTAATACAAAAAACTCCAGTAATAAGAAAGCTTTTAAAGGGGGAAACAAGAAAATAAAACGCTGTTTCAAACGATAAAAAGTTTATGAAATACAAGTTGCTGTTTTCCCTGTAACGCTAGTATCTTTTTACGACCGGCCGCCGGGGAGGAAAGTGGCGCTTAATTTAACACGTTAGCGCAATTGCGCTAAAAAAATTAACAGGTACTGCGCATGCTCTAAGTATAAATGCTCTGGATCAAACTACCGTAATTTCCGGCGTTTAATCCGCGGATCAGACAATCACGTTTCGACCCAGAAATTTTATTTTATAAAATGTTACTTACGAGATCGCTGTAAATATTTCACTTCAATTATTGAATAAAATTTCTGGGTTCAAACAGAATTGTTTGATACGCGGATTATACGCCGGAAATTACGGTAATTTAAGATTTAATGCAGGGCTGTAATTGCAAGTATTTTTTTTATTATTATTTCTTGTACCACTAATTTAAAAGAATAATTTTCTTGCTAGATTTGTGCTTATACTCGAAGTAAATTACCATAATTTCCAGCGTATAATCCGCGGATCAAATAATCATGTTTCAACTAGTGCTCCTGATGCGATACGTATTTCAGTTATACGTTTAATCGGCAGTGGCGTAGCGTCAAGGAGGGGGGGGGGCACGATCATTTTTCTACCAGTACAATTATATACTACATTTAGCCTTATTTAATCTTTGAACTTTATGAATTAAATAAGGTCAAATATAGTATATAATAATACTGGTAGTAAAGTGATCCGTGCCCCCCTTGACGCTACGCCTCTGTTAATCGCTACTTGTATACGTATATACGTATGATACGTATTTAAGGAATATGTATACCTTAAACTATACGTTTAAACATATCCGGATACGTAACCGATATACGTAAGCGTATATCGGTTAAACGTATAATTCAAGTATACGTTTAATTCAAGTATACGTATATTTCCAGTATCGTATTTACTTTTAATGCCAATGGATCTCATCAGTGTTACGTCACTCAACGGATAACAAGTTGTAAATCGGTGGCGTTACTTTAGCAATCTGTATAGTATGTTTCATACATAGAATCTTGTTATTTTTCCCTATAAACGATTATTGTAAATATATAACGAAAGTAAAAAGACCTTTTGAGCAAATAAGGAGAATATACACGCTTCAGAGTTACTGTTAATCCTTATTAAGTACATTCTTTCTTTTTTAATTAAATTTTTTTTTTGTGTGCGTATACTCAAATTGGGCCCGAGGGGGTCTAATATTTTCTACTCTGTGTTAATGTATCACGCAATTTCATTTTTTTAACCATGACACTCCTGTTATTTTTTTATGCAAAGTGTAAGTGCATTACAAGATATTACGTTTTAAGAATTGTTGTTAATCTTGACAAATTTCATTTTTTGTGTTAGTACCTATACATTTTCGATTACTTATAGCCTGACAAATAATCGTCACTGCAGGTTTCAGAACGCAATCACAAAAGCTTAAAATGACTTGCTTTCTCTTTTCTTTTTCGCTGTAAAACGTATTTTCATAATATTTTTAATATAGAAAAAAGTATTCTTAAATAAAATAAGAGTATGTTTAGTTAGTTATTTGTTACGGCCGATTATCTGCACTAGGGATATTGGCCGGTGGGGAGGGGAGTGCCCTCCGCGGGGGTCTTTAAAATAAAAATAAGATTATGAAACTTCCCAGGTGTTGGATTGATCAATGTCAGTATAAAATATGAAGTCAATGTAAGTTTCTGTTCTGCAATACTAATGTTTCGGGCGAAATGTCCACGCCATAAATCAAAATAAGCTATGTGCGTGTGTTATAGATATGCAAAAGGTAAATCATTTCATAATTAATAGTTTAGATTTGAGGGCAGAGGCGTAGCGTCAAGGGGGGCACGGACCACTTTACTACCAGTATTTTTATATACTATATTTGGCCTTATTTAATTCATACCGTCCAAAGATTAAATAAGACTAAATGTAGTATATAATTATACTGGTAGTAAAATGATCGTGCCCCCCCCCCCCCCCTGACGCTACGCCACTGTTTGAGGGGAAAAAAAAAACCTAAACTGAGGAAAAAATATTCCGATTTTTTTTTTGCAAGTACCGACTGCACAGGACACAGCGGGTGTTTCTCAAAGTCTCTGATCCGTAGAACAGGCAGGAGAAAGGTATAATTTTTTAAGCAATGAACGAAAACAGCTTAAACGTTTATACGTTCAACCGCTGGTGTAAGTTCCGTATATACGATGTACCGTATATGCTGTTTCGTATAATACGTATAACCGCCTTGGTCGTATCATACGTATCCAAAATCTGCACCCCGTATAATACGTATTATACGAATACTCACTCGTATAAACGTTTACTAGGGAGCACTAGTTTCTACCAAGACATTTTATTTTATAAAATGTAACTTACGAGATCGCTATAAATATTTGACTTAAATTATTAAATAAAATTTCTGGGGCTAAACATAATTGTTTTATCCGCGGACTATACGCCGGTAATTACGGTATTATTGTATAGAAAAAAGTGTAAGGATAATAATAATAATAAAAATGGTCACCAATGGTAGTCCTGTTTAATGCCTTCCCTTTAAATTTAAGTATAATTACATTTATATAATTTTACTCAGAGATAATCTAAATTATGGGCTCACAGCCGCTGGCCCACAGGTCATCAAAATGGCTTTATTTTTATACAGAATAATTTGATTTATTTAATGACAGAAACTGTGCTATTAAATAAGTCGAAGAATACCATTCAAATATTGTGATGGAAAACGACTTTCAGGCAAAAAAGATTGTACAGTTCTAGTTTAAATAATGAAAAAAAAACAAATGAAATTGATCTGATTCTAAATCTAGGGCAACACATCGATAAAATTTATTACCTCGTACATTTTTTCTCAAGGCATACACCAACACGAACTATTCTGCTAAAAAATTGTTAAGAATATTTGATTGTATTCCTGCTGATTTATGTACTACTAAAGAATAGAAAAAAGAGAGCAAGTATTAAATATTTACTCAAGAACAAGGGAAGAACTTTTGGAACGTATTCAAGTCGAAAGTTTACATAAGGAGGATAAAAATGAAAAGAAATAAAAAGTTTTTCCTTATTTTAAAGATATTCCTTTTAAAATTGGCATTTTGTAGAACTGTGTCTTTGAAATAAATGGCTAGCTTACAGATAATAGAAGAAAGTAGAAAGCTAATTTTCCATGTTCTCCTTCTCCTGAAATATGTATGTTGCGATTAATATATTAACGGGAATTGTTGAACAAAAATGTTGTGTGTTGTTAAGTAAACAATTATTTAAAAGTTTTAAGGAGCTAATAACAAGATTTCCTTTTCAATTCGAGTTTTAATCTTTAAATTGTAAAAATATATATCTTTTTAGAGAGGATTATTGAAAGAAAAAAGTAACTTGTTGTCTTTGTCTTGAAGATAAAAATAATATAGGTGCTGCCAAGGATTACAAATTTTGAATATATATATTTCAGAATAGTAATTTTTATCTTATTTAATCACAGATTTAATAAGGTGATTTAAACGCAATAAGGCCGATTTAATAGGGCTATTTAATCGAAATAAGAGCATATTGACCCATTTGTATCATTTACGCATATTGTGCTGTCCTCTAAAAAACTCCCATTTTAAAAAAAAATTTCTCTATGTAAAGTCTGATAAAGAATTTAAAAAAATTAAACATGGCTATTTTTACAGCTTGTTCTGACTAAGATTTTAATATTGGGCATTTTTCATTTTATCACTTTATTACAAAATGGCAGCTAATTAAGCGAGAATTTGAAAAAAACCCACTTTTCCAAAAAATAACCCATGTTACCTGAAAAAAAAAACCACACCTGACATAATCAGCGGAAAATGAAGCTTTTCATTACATATTAATGGTTTAACTTAAAAAAATAATTTATGTAGATCATTCTAAAATTATATTATAACAAGAAAATCTGTAAAAATGAAGCTCATGTTTTGCCAGAATTCTGCAATTGTTAATTTAAATTACTTTAAAACTAAATAAGCACTCATTAAGTATTTTTAACTGTTTTTATTATTCTAAATGGTGCATAAAAATTGAAAAAAAAATGACTTTAGTGAAATATTTGATGTAGTACTAAAGTGGGTGTTTTTAAGGAAACATTTCACTGTGGGGTTTTTTTTTTAGAGGACAGCACAATATCGTCGCTACCATGTCAAACTATCGAATGTGAAAAAATGCATTTTTCATTACTTTTAAAAATGAGCCGATTGTCACCACTGAATTTTAATAGGGTTTCAGGGTTGCAACAACACCAGGGTTGCCAGTTTGGCATCTTTTTCCATTCAAAAATTTCGAATCCATACCAGAAATTTAAAATAGAAATTTTTGCTTTATATACTGACTGCATATTTCGTGATTACTTAAAGTAAAAAAAATTGTCTCAAAATTTTCGGCATGAATTTGGCATTTCTGAATAAAAAGGAAGGCCAAACTGGTAACTCGGTTCTCCACAAAAATTTTATTTGTATTTTTACCAGGCGAAGAATTCTAATAAAATGTATTGGTGACAATCGGCCCATTTTTAAAAGTAATGAAAAATGCATTTTTTCATATTCGATAGTTTGACATGGTAGCGACGATATATGCGCGCATTTCTTGAATTTCTTTTTTCATTCAGAAACCAAAACCTTACCGGAAATTCCGAAAGAATAATTTTTGCTTTATGTAACCCCGAACCGTCTGTCATTAAATCAACCAAAATTACTATTCAGAATTTCTGAATGAAAAGACATTCCTGAAATGCACGCATATATGCGCTAATGATGCAAATAAGTTAATATTTGTAACTAGTATTATTCAAAATTTGTAAACGGCGGTACCTATGATTTTATTTAGAAAAATCAATCTATGGAAACTGTTCCACTGTTTATGTTTACCAAATTTTGTCACGTTTTGTCCAATACAGTTCTCGTTAGAAGACACTAAACACCTCAATTTGATAATAGGCTTTTCTGACAGAATATACATTTATCAGTCTTTGCCTATTCTTTTCCCGAAGATATGAAATTTGACACAATCATTTATACAGGGTGCGTAGAGGAACTTATTTTTAAGTACCATAATTTCCAAATAGTAATATTTGCTTTATTTAATTGCAGAATTCTGTGATTAAACAGGAAAATGATTACTATTATTTATTATTTATTTTTAATATTTGATATATTAAGAAATGGTAGTACTAAAAAAAAAATATTCCTACAAGTATCCGATTTTATTGCCGGTAGTCAGCAAGAAAAAATACTGTTTATTATTTTCAAATTGCTTATGGATAAATGAGTGCGCAAAAACGCTGTATAAACTTTAAATCATAAGAAAGAAGAAATAATGATATGGAAGACTTGCCAAAGAGAGTAGGAATTTTGTGCCAAAGAAGAAAAAGACGTAGTTCTAAGTTTTACCGATAGGTAGCGCTATTAATGTCCACGTTGTAAGACATAAAAACATTGAAATTATACGGAAGGTATTTTTTGCACTTGAGAATATAATAAAAATTATAGTATTTCCATGTACAAATAAATTATACAAATTTCAATATTTTTTTGTCCTTTAATAAAATGGACAATAATATCGTCATCTATCGGTGAAAATTTGAGCTATTTCTTCCTTTTGTCTCAAAAAATCCTACTCTTTATCAAATCTTATGTCTCAAATTGCACTCCGATTAGACAATTTTTTCTTAATTTTTAGGAATTTCTAAAGTTTATACGGACTGTTTGCCCTCCCTGTATATCTTATTTTGATTCATAAAAAATATGATTTGTGTTAGTTGTGTCAGATTAATACTAAATTTGTCACGGTAATAATATATATATATATATATATAAAACTTTAAGTAAAATTTAACCATTGAAACATAAGAAACTGACCACATTATATATTTCAAAATTTTGTGACAGTTTTTTTTTACTATTTTTGATGGATCAATTCATTTATATATAAATGAACTACAAATTTATCTTTTCAAATTAGTAGACTAGTAAACTGTTTTAATAATTTGATCATTTCGTCACTTGCTTCAGGAATAGTACAAAACTTGGTTGTGGATTATCAATGTCACATCTCCATTTATATTTCGATTTTGAAATTTGGAAAAATAGCTTTTTTTACATCTTGGGTGTCCATTAGAGATGAGACGGGTTCAACCCGAACCCAAGCCCGGGACCGAAATATACTTTGGTTCGATTTTTAACCCTTTCCAACCTAGTCGAAAAGTATTTATGACTTTGGTTTGTTTGTCCGTCTGTTCGGCTGTCCGTGCTCTAACTCCCATAATTATGCTCGGATTGCCCTGATATTTTTGTATGTTATTGTCGTTTACTATAGCATGTTCGCTATTTCAACTAGAGTGTGTAGCACTAATAGTTTTTTACAGGGACAGTCAAAAGCATTCCGTTGCATTACAGTCAATGGGAAACAATCGTTTCAAGTGCATTTTGGTAACGCTACGTCATTTAAAACATAATGAAATTGATATACAATTATGAAGCGCATTAAAACATGATTTTTGTAGAATATGGGGTGCAAAGCATTTATTGTACATTTACAGGTTCAAACAAAAGAATTCGGTTACACATGGTTCTATGGGGAAAAATCGTTTGCAGTTTAATTTAGTGATATTACCCTATTTCAAACATAATGAAAATTATATGCATTACTGAGGTGCACTATAAATTGCTCTCTTGTGTGCATTGCGTTTATTTACAGGGACACACAAAATATATTGGTTACAGTACATGTGCGATATTTACAGTCTATGTGTGATAAGTGCGTTTTCAACATTGGTTTGCGTTTTTAAGTTTAACTAATTTTTTTCACAGTACATGTGTGTTTATAAACTCGGTTGATCATATACAGAGCTACACAAGGTAATTCGTAAGTATTACAGACTATAGGAGTGAATTGTTTAAGGGTACCGTAATTTCCGGCGTATAATCCGCAGCTCAAAGAGTCGTTTTTCGACCCAGAAATTTTATTCAATAATTGTAGTTAAATATTTACAGCGATCTTTTAAGTTACATTTTATAAAATAATATTTCTGGGTCGAAAAACGACTCTTTGAGCTGCGGATTATACGCCGGAAATTACGGTAGTTTTTAATTGTGTTTACGCATTTTCCTGCTGACCTATATTTAGTGGACTAATAGAAGTTTGTGGAATATAAATAAATTCATATACAAGGCTACGCAAAGAAAAAGATACATTGTCGTTTACGGTTTTTAATTGCTGCGAGTGAGTTTTAAGTTGCCTTTTAGCTTAATATGTGGTATGGACAAAAGTCTTCAGATAATATACAGGGATGTACAAAAGATTTCGAGTGCATTTCCATTGATTGGCGAAAATTGCCAAATGTGAATATTCTAACTGAAGTAAATTTTATAATACACATCTATTGATCATATACAGGGCTGCACAAAATAATTCGACTACTTTTTTCTTACTGGAAAGTAATTTCGAAAACTGTATTTTTCAATGTGTTTTATGTTTTCTAAACTGTTTACTTACATATCTTCTTTCACCTTATTTAACGGTGAAGTTTCGTTACAGTTTTCTAGCTGTGTTGGAAAGTGTTTCATAATTTATGCTTGACGCATGATTTTTTGTTCTTGTTATACCAGTCTTCGGCTCGGATTCAACGTGAAAATTTTATTTATTCACAACTTGAAAAGGGGAAAAAAACTTAAAGATGATATTTAAGGAACAAGAATGTAGTCTAAATTTCTTAATCCTTTGTGATTCAACATTTTCAAATATTAAAAATATTTACTCCAGATGTTAAAATCATTATTACTCAAATTATCAAATTACTCAGATGTTAAGATTTTAAAAATATTTACTCAGATGTTAGAATACATCATTTTAATCATGTAAAAAGTAATAAAAAAGTTTTGGAACATAAAAAAATATATATTGACTGAAAGGTACTTTTTAACACTTTCCAACATAGTTGAAAAGTGTTCATGAATTCGGTTTGTCTGTCTGTCTGTCCGTGCTCTAACTCGCGTAAATATATTAGGATTGTCATGCAATTGATATATGTTATTGAGGTTTATTATGACACGTTCGGTATTGAAAGTGAAGTGTGCAACACTTATAGTTTTTTTTTCAAGGACACTCAAAAGATTTCCATTACATTAAGTTCCATGGGGAAAAATCATTTACGGATTATTCTAACGATGTTACATGTCATGAAATTAAAATATGTTTTAGAGGTATTAAAGAATTATAATTCGGTAGTTTTCTTACAATTTCTTTCATTGAAAAATTGTGAAAATATCGATGATATATATTTTTAAACAGGTAACTATTAGTTATTTATTTTTAGAGTTACCAATTAGTTATATATTTTTAGATAGTTATCTCTGTACATACCCATACCTGATACTGAGGAAACTTTCTTTTTTTTTCTTCTTTTCTTTATACTTATGTTTGTGTGTACTAAATGTTCCTTATGTTTGCCCATGACATATGTAGTATTTAGCTTCAAATTGTGAGATGAGTATCACACGTAAATGTTTTCAAATATATATGTAAAATACTAAATATGGGGAAAAAAGAATGGGTTTAGGGCGGAGTCACATTGTTTCGATTTACTCCTTAAACGTTCTTTTTTTTTTCCTTTTTGTGTTTTTCTAGCATTAAATTTTTAAAATATTATGTGAAGAAAATAACTTTTGTTGCTGGTAGCTGCTATTTCTTTTTACATGTTTATTGTCATATAAAACGGTGCCGGCCAATCAAAATGCATGAATCTTCAAAAGTTACGTGACTTGAGAATTTGGATAAATCTTTGATTAGGTTCTAAAATAAAATACTCACGGCCTCTCTCCGCTCTTCTATTCTATACTAAATAATAATGCATTACCTTTCAGTTTTATCTTTTGCAGGTTATTAAGGGGTGAGATCACACTGAGCAGCCTGAAAATGACAGTAATTAAAACCAGAAAGAAAAACGCTGTAGTTTGAACACCAATCAATGAAATACAACAATTTTTCTTCTAAAATTTCTTACATTCTTGTAGTTAAACAAAAGCACCCAAATTATATACGTAATTTCCGGCGTATAATCCGTGAATCAAATAATTCTGTTTCACCCAGAAATTTTATTCAATAATTGAAATCAAATATTTACAACTATCTCATAAGTTACATTTTATAAAATAAAATTTCTGGGTCAAAACATGATTGTTTGATCCGCGGATTATACGCCGGAAATTACAGTACATTAAGCAATATTAATTAATTATATGATAACGACAAAAATGGCTTTTTCAAAATATAAAAACTAAAATATGCATTTTGCGTGCAAGATTAAAAAAATTCTACTGCAGACACATACTTAATATTTCATTTATTTTTACTTATACTGCTATGTTTTACACTGAACCTAAATTTAAAAGTATATTGAAATTCATTAGCATAATTAATGTCTTTTATAATGATATTCACTAAATTTATCAAAAATTTTAGATTTAATTTTTCAATACAAAATTTTCTATGGCAAAAATCAGACTCAATTTAGGTTCAGCATAAAAGTATACATGAAAATTAATTATACGCAAACTTTCAAGGTTCTATGATAATCACTGGTTTACACGGTTTATATACTTTCGCCGAAATGTGTATTTTTTCAAAGATTCTAATGCACTGAGTACGGGAAAATTCTTGAAAAAAATCTGTCACGTCTAGTTTAAAAAATATTTATTAAATACTTGAAACAAATACTAGCATGAAATATAAAAAGAAAAAATTAGAAATGATTGATTTTACTCTTCTTTTTATAATTTTCTTGATCTGTTTATCTTAAAACAGACCAGCAGTAGTCCCCTAACAAACTTTCGTCCTAAAAACCTTTGTGTCTGTCTTCAATAAGTTTAAGGTCTTGGTCAAAGACCTTGGTTTAAGGTCTAAGGTCTTGGTCTCCCTGCTCGTCACTCACGGCGATCAAGTTTTCAGGAAAAAAATCCGGGTGTACATGGAGAAAATGTACCTTCAGAGACATGTTCACACCGATTGCATTATAGTATTTTAATGAAACAGCAATGTGTTTTTCATAATTTTCATCTTTATGATTTCATAAGAATCCACGAACAACCGTCCTTTTTTGTGAAATAACTGCTGAAAATTTGACTTCGATTTCGGTAATACCGTAATTTCCGGCGTATAATCCGCAGCTCAAAGAATCTTTTTTCGACCCAGAAAATTTATTCAATAATTGTAGTTAAATATTTACAGTGATCTTTTAAGTTACATTTTATAAAATAATATTTCTGGGTCGAAAAACGACTCTTTGAGCTGCGGATTATACGCCGGAAATTACGGTAAGTTAATTTGATATTTGGTGTCAATAAGTTCCACTGTTGTAGACGAGAGGCAAGAATCTCTGCCTTAGATCTAGATATATTAGTTGCAAGTCTCGCACAAGGTCGTTCAACTCATTTTGGATTATTAAATATGGCGTTTTATCATCTTCGATTACGAATTCATCATCATTTTCATCCTCCATAAACAGATCGTCAATATCTTGGCAACTCGCACTTGACATACCTGGACGTACGAGATATGATAGAGTTTCCGAATGTGATATCGGTTTTGAGACTGATAGAATGTCAGGATATTGAATTTTATGTTTATTTTTTTTTAATTAAAGCCTGCAGTTTTTGTCAAACAAAAATAACAGTCATTTTCGTGATTTGAAGGTGCTCTCCACATAAAAACAAACATAAAAATAAACATAAAATTCAATATCCTGACATTCCATCAGTCTCAAAACCGATATCACATTCGGAAACTCTGTCACATCTCGTATGTCCAGGTATGTCAAGTGCGAGTTGCCAAGATATTGACGACCTGTTTATGGAGGATGAAAATGATGACGAATTCATAATCGAAGATGATTGGTGATCCAAATTGAAGATACTTTTTTTCTCTCGAAGCCCAGCATATAAGAGTGTAAGCCTACAGCTTTCACAAAAAACATGTGGGAACCACTTTTTATCTTGATTAATCACTGAGAATTCAAAATAATGTACATATGCTGTTGTGGTAACGTGGACACATGTATATATAATTAATGAAATCCATTTATCGTTTGAAACGAAAAAAACTTTATTTTAAATTAACACATTAAAAAAAAGTAAAAATGAAAAAATATGATAATTATATCCGTCTTGTAAAATTACGATGTCAGAAAAAATCAGATTCTGACGTCCGCTCAAAAAAGGACCTTACTCCCATCTCGTTCAACCTCCAACTGCCGTCTGCAATTTCACTTCCCAGGGGCTTTCATTGCATCCCAGGAATTTCTGCAGAAAGCATTCTTTCACTCCCACACCTGCTCCAGTCTCTTATCTCCAGGTGACAATGAAAAATCCCAATCTCTAGTTCTATTTTTCATTCTTATGAGATTATCCCCCTTCTCCAAGTAAGTGATTAGCCGATTCACGTCCACCTGTCACCCTTCTGTATAGTACTCTTACTTGAATAGTGACAATTCACAAAAGGCCTTTCATTCACAAGGGATTATCTTTATCTTCCGAGTCTGTGAGCGCGTGAAATTTCCAACATGTCACAACTCCTCCCCCCTAAGGAAAAATTTCTGCAGGAAATTTGGCATATACATGAATACAATAAGCTCCTTCAATCAACTTCTAAAGAGGTCATCAAAGAATAAAGGAATTTAGAATAACACATGAAATCCCTATAGAATACAAACACATTCCCATACTCAGTACTTGATAGACCACACTGTCAATAGGATTTACTATAATCTCTTACCTACAATACTTAAGTATAATTCCAGGAATAATTTATACTATTGATGCCCTAAGAAACAATTTTGAAATACTTCACATACATATAATACCAAATACAGATTACACTTTACATGATTCTAACAAAAAAAAATAATAAAAAGAAAGAATAAATCTATATACAACACAATGCCTAAAACAATTCTCTTAAAAACTTGCTTAAAAGCCTAAATTTAGACGCTTCTACAAACAAAAAATTGCATACTAAATTATGCAATTATTAAATTAATGAAGTTTTACCATTGCGAAAATATTAAGCATTAAATGATAAATAAACACAATACAGATATTACAATAATGAGTACTCCCAAATTTAGAATAAAACTTAATTTAGAGAATTCTCCCAAAAACCAATATCTAAATTACCTTTATCATAAAATCTTTTCAACAATAAATTTCGCTTTACAACTTCATGATCATAATTTTTCCTTTCAAAATCTTGTTTGACTTTAATGAATCTTTCTTTGTGATTCGTTTTAAAAACAGAATGTTCCATTCTTTTTAACTTTGAATTTCCATATTCAATTTCTTGGCATTTAGCCCCCCAATTTACTCTATTATTATCTTTCATCCCAGAGTTAATTTTTCTGGCCACAGTCATAGGTGAACTCAATTTCTTTCTAATTCTATTTCTAACATGTATAAATCCCATACTACCAACAAAATACCTGGGTATATTTACATCATGCTCAGAATTCTTTTCCCGAAATTGACCTCCTTTACCTGACCTTTTATCACTGTCCGTTCGAGACGCATCATCTTTTAGATCGATCAATTTAGAGCCTTTTTCCAAATTCTTATCAGTCACGTCTCCCGGTGAATTTACCTCTATCTCATTAACAGACTTATTATCCCTTTCACAGATTTCATTCACAACCGGTTTTCTAACAACCCTTTGCTCATGATCGCTAGATAATCTGAGGGTTCCCTGCCCATTTAATTCTCTTTGATTCCCCACTTGTTTACACCCTGAATTTTGCTTATCTGTACTTCCAAATTTTAACAAGTTATAAACAGCGGGTGTTATCAGCGGAGGAGAATTCAGTTTTCTCACAACTGTAACCACCAAATTCTTTTTAACATACTCTTTTTCATCTTCTATCAAAGCAATAGACACAGACATTAATTCCGCTTTTTGTTTATCTCCCAGGGCCGGAATAAGAAAAACCTTTCCCACCTTTTTTGCCCTCCAGGGAACATCGCATCTATCAAAAACAGCAATTTGCGCCCCTGTGTCCTTAATCGCTTTTAACTTCTTACCATTTACGCATAAATCAATCATAGGTAAATCAGTTTCCACACCTACCCTATTATTTAAACTTTTCCCATCATTTGTAACAATCCAACCTAGATTTCTACTCTCATAATTAGATTTATCTTTTAACCATTCCGCACAATTTTGTTTCACGTGACCTGGTTTTAAACAAAAAAAACATGTAATTTGCCTTTGTTTTTCAAAAGCCTGGTCCTTCTTAAATTTATCATTTTTCACAATATCTTTTCTATTTACAAAGTCCAATTTAGATTTAATTTTATTCTTAATATTAGAATTAAAGTCATTCCCATGAGTTTCTTGAAAAGATTTCTTTTCCCAAGGTTTTCTTTCCAATCTCTCAAATTCCCTTCTAACACTTTCAAACCTATCTGATTTCTCCGGGAGTTTAGAAGCAATCTTCATTTCCTCCCAATCATCCATAAATTTTTCTTTTATCTCAAAAGGGACACGTTTTTTCAGTTATTCCGTGAGCATTAGTTCTTTTAATGATTCAAAATCTCTCACTTCTAATGACTCTAACCAATTATCAAGATAACCCCTTAACTCATAAATCAGATCTACCCATAATTCACCAGATTTTCTTTGATGAGTTTCAAATTTTTGTTTTAAGGCGCCTGTACTTAGCCTAAACCTATCTAACAAAACTTTCTTTATATGTTGAAAATCATCACATTTGTCTGACGGTTGTTTTACTATAATTTCGGCAATATCAGAAGGTAATAAAGGAAGTAATTGGCTAACCAAATCTTCCTGAGAAATTTTAGCTTTCTCGGCTTGCCTTTCAAAAATCATAAAGAAAAGAGTTATATTAATTAATTTAGAATCAAAGCGCGGAACTAAATCCTTTAAATTTACCTTAGGAGTTCTATGAAAATCTACATTTGATTCATTAGATGAAATGCTAACAATATCCGCAGAATTTTGAATACGCAATTTTTCTAATTCAAATTGCTGTTGTTTCTCAAGTTTTTGTAATTCAAGTTGTTGCTGTTTTTCAAATTTATCTGCCTCAAGTTGTTTTTCGAGTTTATCTAATTTAAATTTCCTAAGTTTATCTTTTTCCTCTTGCGCAATCCTATCTAATTCAATTTGCCTCTCTCTTTCTTTACGATCTTTTTCGATTTGTTTTTCCTGCTCTTTCCGCTCCGCCTCCTGTTCAAGAAAATATTGCAATCGAATTTTAGCGAAACTTTCATCATAATCCTCTGCATCTACGATAGCCTGAATTATAGCTTTATTTTTACACGTTTTTGACACACTGGTCTCAAATTCCTCTGCTAATAACAGCAAGACACTTTTATTATATTTTCCTAAATATTCTGCCATATTTTCCCCCAAAATATAATGAATTTCAAAATATCAGATATATTCAATTTACAATAATACAATAAATACAGAAATAGAATTTTCTTCACTATACGTATAATAATGTATTCAAAAACGACACAATTTTAATATAGCAAATTCTCATGCAACAGTGACGTCTTTCAAACTGAGTATATCCCCCAAAATATATTTTATACCCAACAGTACAGTATAACCTCAATTTATTTTGAAACATTAATCATAATCATCCACAGTATACCCATAAAATTAAGCTATAACTTTATTACTGTAATAAATAAAATGTATATAAACAAAACTCTCATTTCCAAAAGTTTTATACAAAATTATAATTAAAATATCCTGATTAATAATCTCAATTAATCAATTACGATTTACTATACCCCAAATAAATTTTAACATATACATAAGTATATAATTTTCTTAACCCAATATTATACCAAACAGATACCAGAAAATCAACAAACATAAAAATTCTAACTAAAATTTAAATACCAAATTAATATCTTCCCTAGAATTCTTAAATTTTTCATAGAGTTTTGTTCCCCAAAATTAAAATTTATACACAAAATTTAATTTAAAACAGACCTCTATGGAAGATATCATAAAAGAGCTTACCTCCAGATGCAGATATTTCCTCCACACTGATACCAGGCTTCCAAGCACTTTTAAAGATGACACACACAGACGTTTGAAGATTTGAAGACACTAATTTCGCTGATGAGGCACTAATTTCACCTTAGATCCGTATGTAGACAACTCAGATGGTACGCCGCATATCTTCATTCCACTGATATATTTTGAAGCACACACAAATAGCACCAAGTCTATAGTTGACTGTTCATACACCTCACAGCTTTAGTCGATAAAGTTCTTTTACCAGTTCTCTACTTGCTAGAACTCCGAGAAAAAACCACGACTCCAATCAGACTTCAAGACTCCACAACTCTGCTTATCCATTTTTCACTGGCTCTTCATCTGTTTTCAGGTTAACACATAGATCCGTAATCTAATTTAATCTAGATCACATATCCCAGTCGCTGCCACCAATTAATTATATATACTATAGCTGTGGTAACGTGGACACATGTATATATAATTAATGAAATCCATTTATCGTTTGAAACGAAAAAAACTTTATTTTAAATTAACACATTAAAAAAAAGTAAAAATGAAAAAATATGATAATTATATCCGTCTTGTAAAATTACGATGTCAGAAAAAATCAGATTCTGACGTCCGCTCAAAAAAGGACCTTACTCCCATCTCGTTCAACCTCCAACTGCCGTCTGCAATTTCACTTCCCAGGGGCTTTCATTGCATCCCAGGAATTTCTGCAGAAAGCATTCTTTCACTCCCACACCTGCTCCAGTCTCTTATCTCCAGGTGACAATGAAAAATCCCAATCTCTAGTTATATTTTTCATTCTTATGAGATTATCCCCTTTCTCCAAGTAAGTGATTAGCCGATTCACGTCCACCTGTCACCCTTCTGTATAGTACTCTTACTTGAATAGTGACAATTCACAAAAGGCCTTTCATTCACAAGGGATTATCTTTATCTTCCGAGTCTGTGAGCGCGTGAAATTTCCAACATGTCACACTGTTTTAGAACATTCCGATAGCGGTCTTCCTTTTTTTGCGAATATAAATTGCCCACAAACGTAACAAAAACGACCAGAATTTAATTTACACATTCTATTAGACATTTTATCAAAAACAAAACCACTTTAGTTCACAAAAACACAAGAAAACAGAATATAGAATCAAAGTTGACAATACCGGTAAGTTGAATGTGACGTGATAGATATATTATAGAATTAAAAATGTGAATATTGAAAAATGTAAAAATTTAAAAATTGTGACGGGATAGATTTTTTTCAAATACCGCATTTTATTAGTAAGAGGTAGTATAATAAGAAAATAGGTGTTTCATCAAAAGTATATAAAAAATGTTTAAATTTGTAAACCAGTGAATTAGTTTTTTAACGAGTGTGCGCGCAATGTGAAAAAACACTGTTTTGAGAAAAGGGCTTCAAAGGTAACTTTATAGTATGACAGAAAATGGCTTTTTATAGGATATTTTTAGCTATAACTTCTGTTCCAATTGGAATTTTTCTAAAATTATTTTTGCAGTGTATTTGTAACATTTCAAGGTATCCATGCTAGGTTTTTTGAAATATCAATTTTTTAAAACCTTCAACGTGATCTCCCTCCTTAAACGCGGGAATCTGAGGGCTTGAGGGCACAGTGTAAAATTATTGGGCGTTTCAGACTTGCAAAAATATTTTTTTAATCATTGAAGAATTTTAAACTATCATTTAAAAATTTTACATAATCACATACAATATTTAAGTAAAATGTCTAATTTTTTTAGTTTACAAAATGTGCAACTTTTCCGATGCACGGCAGATCGAAGAACAAAATTTAATTTGAATATTTTTGGCTTGTCCTAATCTGCAAGTCAGACGGGTTGAGAATCACTGATGTCAATTATTTTTGCAAAAATGTCACAGTTCGACACTCATTTTAGTGAACAGAAATAAGCCTTTTTATGAACAATTAATACTAAAATAATTTTGTTATGATAAATTATTATTTTATCATTGAAAATGATTCCTCTAACAATTTGAGGTGAGGATGTTCCATCAAATAAAAGAAATAAGGGACTGTTTTTTTTTGGTTAAAAAAAACCCGTTTACTTAGAACTCTGTTTCAGACACACACATACATATACATACATACAAGTAACACTCTTAATATAAGTGACTTGCGTCATTTGTGATAGCCCGTAAAATTTATCTATTTTTTAAATCTGAATTAAAAATAAAATATTGCACAGCCATACTACTAAAAGACAGAATTGAAGAAAGTATATGTATGGAATAAGGAAAAATGCTCCTATAAACTGTTTACATACTAATACGAATCCACTACTCAAAGGGTTAAAGAACATTAATGATAGAAGATCATTAATGTTACAAATATAAAACAAGTCATCGCAAAATTCGAAGGCAATCCATTAATTACATTCATGCCGGTAAAAGTTTACCGGATTGTTGTTTTGTAAAAAAGATGTGCTTTTTTGAAACATCCACAAGATTTATCCAAACTGCTTATTTCTTGTGAGCAGTCTTTCATTAGACTGTATATCATATTTTATAATGAGAGCAAATCTTTTGTGTGTATTGAAATTTTGTTTATAAGACGGATGTAATGATTTTGACGAAATTTTGCATACTACCCTCTTGGGAAGACTGAAAAACCATTGGGCTAGGTCACATGTTTGGGAAAATTCAATAAGTGTGTCATTTTTGGGTCATCGCGTGTCAAGCTAATTTTATCTGAAAAACGGCTCAAACGATTTTGATCAAATTTTGTATCCTATCATTTTCGGACACGGGAAGACCATTGGGATAGCTCACATGTTCGAGAAAATTTGATTAGTACCGTAATTTCCGGCGTATAATCCGCAGCTCAAAGAGTCGTTTTTCGACCCAGAAATATTATTTTATAAAATGTAACTTAAAAGATCGCTGTAAATATTTAACTACAATTATTGAATAAATTTTCTGGGTCGAAAAACGATTCTTTGAGCTGCGGATTATACGCCGGAAATTACGGTACCGTAATTTTAAGTAAAAAATGGCTGAATCGATTTTTACGAAACTTTGTATCTTACCATTTTGGATTATGAGAAGACCATTTGGCGAAGTCAAATATTCGAGAAAATTCGATTAGTGATTCATTTTTGTGTCACTACGGGTCAAACTAGTTTTATCTAAAAATAGTTGTAACGATTTTGACTAAATTTTGTATCATATCGTTTAAGGGCACGAGAAGACCATTGGGCTAGCTCACCTGTTCGAGAAAATTCGATTAGTGGATCAATTTTGCTTCACTAAGTGTCAGGGTCAAGCTAATTTTATATAGGAAACGGCTGAAACGATTTTGATTAACCCCTTAACTGTTGGAGGTTTTTTGACACCATAAACTAAAAATAGGCACAATACACCACTTTTTCCGTACTAAAATATTTGCTTTGTGTAATCGAAAATGGTCTGCCGATTAATAAAGCGAAAATTGCGTTTATAAATTACTGGTGTGCAAAAGCTTTTAGTAACAAAACAAGCAAACTCTTCTTGCCCGAACTGAGTTCGGGATACACAGTTAAGGGGTTAACACTTGAACTACCGGAAATTTTACTCAAGTTTTTTAAAACTGTTTCACACCAGATATTTTATTTAAAACTACTTAACTGATTCATTTAACGTATTTATGTGGGTTTTATATTTAATTTATTTTAAAATGAAAAAATCTGGTTCGAATCGGAATATATTCATTTGGTAACCGTCAAAATGATAGCTCATGTTAGTTCTAGTGTTAAATTGTTCATCCTACGGTTTTCGAGCATGAGAAGACCATTGGGCTAGATCACATGATCGGGCAAATTCGATTAATGGGTCATTTTGGGTAACTATGGGTCAGGATAAAGCTTATTTTATTTTAAAAACGGCTGAAACGATTTCAGCTAATTTTTTTATTCTACCGTTTTCAAGAACAAGAATACCATTGGACTAGGTCACATGTTCGAGAAAACTCAATTAGTGGGTCATTTTGGGTCACTATTGGTCAGGTTCAAGGTAATTATGACTAATAAACTGCTGAAGCGATTTTGACTTCGATCACGAAAGGACCATTGGACAAGATCATACGTTCGAGAATATTCGATTAGTGATAACCGGCCCATTTTTAAAAGTAATGAAAAATGCATTTTTTCATATTCGATAGTTTGATATGGTAGAGACGACATTTCCACACTCAATAATTCCTTCGGTGTCGCAGAATGCCACAGCGATCGTTCTGACGTCTGTCAGTTTTGACTTTCCTCCTTCAAGTGAAGTCTCGTCAATACGTTCCTAAAGCCTGTTGTGCTACGGTGTTCTCATATCTAGTGCAAACACCCTAGATCTAGGGAATTTTAAGTATTTTAGGGACTTATGGAAATATTCCTTGTATCTAAGGAGCCTTTCAAAAAATGAAAAAAAACTTTTCAAAATTAAAAATAATAGTGAGAATGACAATATTTATTTCATTTTTTACCGTTGAGAAATTGTTATCAACCAATCAACGATTTGATCACGCTATAGATTTGTCGATGTAGAGAAAACCTAAAATTTTGAGGTGAATTTTTCCCTTTGCCTGACCCCTCTTCATGCTGATGTATTAATATTAACAATGCACACGGCTTATATACGTTGTTGCTAGTTTATCGTTATTTTACCACGTTCATGGCCCTTGTAATGGACGTAACAAACATATTTTAAAGAAATTTCGAGTTAATTATTTTTTGTTATACTTAGATCCTTAGCGCAAATAATTTTATAGGAGATGTACAGAACTCAAGGATTCTCTGAGAATAATATAATGCATTGTCAGATAAGCATATGTAAAATTTGTTTAAAGCATATCCATTCTTTTTACGCTTATATTAACTAACTACCTCAACTTCAGGTTAAGCACAAAAAGTTCGGGCGAACGTTCAAAATGTATTCACTATTAAACTGATTGGACTTCCGCTGAATCAGGTCTAATCAGGTTAATGGTGAATACTACTTGAGCGATCTACCAAGGCTTCTCAGCGTAACCGGGAGTTGAAGTACATGATGAACGCTAGCGTTAAAATATTCTGCGGTTTAGTTTGCCAGATGTGAGTGAACAAAAAATGTTTCAAAATATCAACATATACATTTTAAATTAAGGATTATACGCCAGAAACCTAATAATATGATTTTGCTACATTTCTAGATGGTCCACGCTGTATTTTATATTTAATCCTATGAAGGGCTTTGGGATTTAATAGATCTCTCTTAATTTCAATCCCCAAACACCCTATTGGAACCACTATTGTGGAATGAAAATTTTGCTTTATAGGTGTACGTGAGGAAAAACTTTTACATATTTCCAAATAAATTTGTTTGTAAATCACGGGTGTCATTCAATTATATCAACATTTTAGAAATAAAATAATTTTGAACCTGAATGGGTTAAACGTAACCCATCGGCATTATGATATGTATTCATTCATAATTTAAGCATCAGTGCAGAAAATCTAGCTATATAAAGGAGGCGAAGCATTATCTCCGGGACGATTTTAATACAGACGTAAATTGCATTAATATTACTTCAGAAAAGAATATATAATTTTTGAATTAAGCAAAAAACTCTTTTCTTTAAAATCGTTGCACAGAATTTCATGAAATAATTAAAATATGTTTTAGAGGCACTAAAGAGCTATATTTGGTAGTTTTCTTACAATTTCTTTCACTGAAATATTGTGCAAATAACGATAATATATATATTTAAAAACTTAACTTATTAGTTATTTAATTTTAGAGTTACCAATTAGCTACTTATTTTTAGCTAGGTGTCTTTAAATACCCATACCTGATACTGAGGAAACAATTTTTGTTGATTTTCTGTTTTTCTGTTTACACCTGTTTTTGTGTACCAAATATTCCTAATGATTTACCATGACATATATACATATCTCGAAATTGTGCGATGAGTATCACACGTAAATAATCACAAATATATATATATATAAAATATTCGAAAAGGGAAAAAGGAATGGGTTTAGGGTGGAGCTACACATTGTTTCGATTTTCACCTTAAACCTTCTTTTTTTTCGTTTTTGTGTTTTTCTACCATTAAATTTGTAAAATATTATTGTGAAGAAAATAACTTTTGTTGCTGCTACTGCTATTTCTTTTACATGTTTATTGTCATATAAAACAGTGCCAGCCAATCAAAATGCCTCAATCTTCACAAATCACGTGACTTGAGAATTTGGAGAAATATTTGTTTAGGGTTTAAATTGAAATACTCTGCATTTTTATTTTTTCCTAAATATTATTGCATTACCTGTCAGTTTTCCCGTTTGCGATTATTTGAGAGCTTTAGGGCACAGTGTAAAATTTTTGGAGCTTCCAAGATTGCAAACAATTTTGTTTGAATCATTGCAGAATTTTAAAATATCATTAAAAGCCTTCACGTAATCACATAAAATATATTTTATTAATAAAATATATTATATAATACAATAATATATAATAAAAAAATATCAGAAAATATATTATATTTTAGACATTTGATATAAATATATATTTATGTCAAATGTCTAAATTTTTTATATTCACTTTTGTATCTGAAATTCGTAACTTTTCCGGGGCACGGCATAGCGATGAGAAAAATTGATTATAAGTATTTTCGGCCTGCCTTAATCCGCCAGTCAGACAGATGGGGAATCACTATGCATACAATTACATGCATACAATTAACACACTTCAACTAACCGACTTCCGTCATTTGTGATAGAGCGTAAAGTGTAACTGTTTTTTAACACTTTCCAACCTAGTTGAAAAGTGTTTATGACTTCGGTTTGTCTGGCCGTCTGGCCGTCTGGCCGTCTGCCGTCTGGCCGTCTGGCCGTCTGCCGTCTGGCCGTCTGCCGTCTGCCGTCTGTCCGTGCTCTAACTCCCGTAAATATGCTCGGATTGCCCTGCAATTTTTATATGTTATAATCATTATCTATAGCATGTTCCCTATTTCAACGGAAGTATGTAGCACTTATAGTTTTTTTACAGGGACACTCAAAAGAATTCCGTTACATTGCGGTCTATGGGGAAAAATCATTTGCGGTTTATTTAAATAATGTTTCACTATTTTAAACGCATTGAAATTTATATATATCACTAAGGTGCATTAGAAGAAGCTTAATATGGAATAGGGTGTGCATAGCACTTATACTTACTTTACAGGGACAGTCAAAAGAATTCCGTTACATTACGTCTATGGAGAAAAATCGTCTGCGCTTTATTTAAACAATGTTTCCCTATTTTAAACGCATTGAAATTTATATAAGGTTCATTACAAGAGACTTACTACAGAATATTGTGTGTATAGCAGTCATCGTTCATTTACAGGGACACACAAAAGAATTCTCTACTGTATGTTAACAATAATTCCTGGAAGTGCGTTTTAAGTTACTAAACGCGATTTTAATTTTAAATCGCTTTTTGTCTATTACGTGGTGTGTATAAATTCTGTAGATCCTATACAGGGAAGCACAAAAGTTCGGGAAAACATTTCCGTATTATTTAACTCCAGACGGAGAATTTTAAACTGTGCTACGTGTTTCCTAACTGAACTAAAATTTAGCATCCTATGTAGTATATATACAAATCTATAGATCCTATACAGGGCTGAATAAAAGTATTTGGATTACTTAGATGTTATCTTTTAGCTTATTGAAGAGTATGATTCGTAAAATTATTTTGGAAGCGTTGCAAAGTGTTACATAATCTATGCTTGACGCATGATTTTTCGTTCTTGTTTTAATCTAACTTGAAAATAAATTACTTTACAGCCATACTACTAAAAGGTAGAATTGAAGAACGTATATGTATGGAATAAGGGAAAATGCTTCTAAAAACTCTTTACATACAAATACGGATCCGCTACTCAAAGGGTTAAACATGACGCAACTTAAACTATATATTTGTCGTAGAAGTTCATCTATATTACAAATACACTATACTGGAAAGGTGACCGGTCACTTCGGATTACAGACGTTTTGTTAACTATCTAGAAAAATACATGAGGAATTAACCTGAAACTGCAGGTGTGAAAACAGTATAGTCTAGGTTATATATTTCCGCGAAGATTTTTTCACGAAACCCCATAGGGGACTGTCAACAAATTGAAAAAGAACGAATATCTTTTGTATTACCCTGTAAAAACTGATGTAGCAAAAGCGTTCAAACTCGAGATTATTAATAAGTGGCTTATTGCAATATACTGTGTTGATTTTTATGAGGATAGCATGTATACTCGAAGAGAAATTAATGTTTTTATAAAAACAGTCCCAAATTTCGACAAGTTTTTTTGCTTATAATCAGTGGCGTAGCGTCAGGGGGGGGGGGGGCACGATCATTTTACTACCAGTATAATTATATACTACCTTTAGCCTTATTTAATCTTTGAACGGTATGAATTAAATAAGGACAAATATAGTATATAAAAATACTGGTAGTAAAGTGGTCCGTGCCCCCCTTGACGCTACGCCTCTGCTTATAATTTTCAGAGTTCTTTAATATTAAAAAAAAGTTATTTTGAGAAAATATGTCAAAAAACATAGTACATAATATTCAGCAATCGGAATTAAAAAATAATAAAAATTTGATGAAAAATGAGCAGGTTTACTAAAAAATGTTTCACTGCGCATGCGCGAATGCAATCAAAATATAATGTGCATAATGTATTAGCTAAATATATAGAGCAACTTTTGCGAAAGTCTCAAAATCATAGCTTGAAAATTATGAAAATTATCGTCGATAGAATAAGCTCGAAATCCGTTGTTGCCAAAAGGAAGCAAAACGATGAGGGGTTGTATCCAAATATAGTAGTACGTGCAATATTGTGTACGCTATCTTGGTACTAATCAACCGATATTTGATACAACCCCTCATCTTTTTGCTTCTTTTTGGGAACAACGGATTTCGAGCTTATTCTATCGACGATAATTTTCAGAATTTTCAGAATTATTTTTACAAAAATTCCTCAAAAGGACACTTATTGCAGTGAACAGAGATAGGCATTTTTATTAAAATTATTTATAAAAAACATTTTCTAATGATAAATTATTATTTTATCATTAAAAATGATTTCTCTAACAATTTGAAGAGGATGGTTCCTCAAAAAAATAAAAAAATGTTTCTTTCAAATAAAAAACCCCGTTTAATTAGAAAACTATTTCAGACACACACATACATATACATGCATAAAATTAATACCCTTCAATTAACCGACTTCCGTCATTTGTGATAGAGCGTAAAGTGTAACTGTTTTTTTTAAATCTAAATTGAAAATAAATTACTGTACAGCCATACTACTAAAAGGCAGAATTGAAGAACGAATATGTTTGGAATCAGGAAAAATGCTTCTAAAAATTCTTTACATACAAATACGGATCCACTACTCAAAGGGTTAAACATGACTCAACTTAAACTATATATTTGTCGTAGAAGTTCATCTATATTACAAGTTTAAAACAATTTTATCGCAAAATTCGAAAGCTAACCATTAATTCCATTCTTGCCGGTAAAGTTTTACCGGAATTTTGTTAAGTAAAAATGAAGTAGTCTTTCGAAACATAAAAAAAAATTCTCATCAGTATTGTTTGATTCTCGTGAATAGTCTCTGGGTAGACCTAATATGTAAAATGCACTTTTCAAGTGTTTTTTCCCATGTATTATTTAAAATTAACTCATGTACCAGGGTTGCCATTTTGGCTTTATTTTTTTAATTTCAAAAATTTCAAATTTTTATTGGAAATTTTGCATTGAAAAAATTCGTATTGGAAATAAATGTTCCGTTAAAAAATATGGGATTTTTTTTAAAACAAAAAACCCCGTTTAATTTGAACCCGCTTAGTTATGTTTGAGCACTACCTTTTTAATATTAAATGCCGATCGTATTCACGTTTTCCCCATGCAGAAATTGGAAGTCAATTTTTTCCCAGAGTACAGTGCCATCTATCGGCTGCAACTGACACGATCTTTCGATACATAACAGTGCGCTACCTCTGTAATACATTACCGTATATATTACGGTGGTAGTGATCAGTAAATAACGTAAAGAAATGCTGCATTGAGAATATTTATATGGAAAGTTAAAAAATAAACTTTGTAATTAATTTCTAGAATTTCACAAATGTATTTATTATCTTTTCTTTTATAAATAACAATTTAAATTGCTGTAGTAACTGATATTTTTAATTTAAAATATTTGTTTTTAATATAAAAGTTCTTTTATTAATAAATTATAATATATAAATTAATAACACTGACCTTTATTTATAAATAGACTTCCATGAAAAACACAAACATTGCTTATGGCGCAAAAAATTTTATGAAGACTATAAAATTTAATTAATAGATCAAAATCTATGAGTAAGTATTTAAAAGATTAATGCAAAATACCAAAGTAGTGGATTAATTTAAAATTACTGGTAGCAATTGATAATACATGCCCTAGATGGTAGCGCCTAGTTGGCGCTACTACACTGCTAAAAAAAATTAGGGGAGCAAGCAAATAAAAGAAGAGAACCATGCGAGACAGCCATGTATGGGTATAAAATGTACACGTGTATCAATGAGCAATACAGAAAATAAGACGCAAAAAAAATTGTAAGGGAGCTTTAATTCTTTGAAAGGATCGAAAAAACATGAAAAGAGGGTTTAGGGCAACAATTTGGTTACATCTAAATTACAAATAAAGTATTGTTTAGTAATGATGCAAGTTGTTTAATACGGCGCGTGGTCCGCTCTAACAGCTAAGACTGCTGCACACCTGTTTTCCATGGATGTGATGAGGTTATTGATAAGACTTTGAGGAATACTGTTCCATTCTTCAAGAATTGCAATCTCCTTGTCCCAGACAATAAAAGAAAACTTTCGTCTTGTTGCAATGCCTCGTCCGAGTGTGTCCCAAACATGCTCGATCTGATTCAGGTCAGGAAAGCACGCTGGCAATTCCATACGCTGTATTGTTTCAGTTTCAACCATGTTCTCCAACAAACGAGCTGTATCCGGTCAGGCATTATCATGCATGAAAATAAAGGAATCACCATGGGTGAAGCGTAAGGTATGACATGAGGTCTCAGTATCTCGTCTGTATAACTTTGGGCCGTCAAAGTGTCATTCCAAATGATATGCAGATTCGTACGTCCACCTATGCTGATTCCAGCTCATACCATCAACCCAACATGTCTGTAATGTGATCTGTCACGAACAAATGTATGGGGTTTTTTCGAGTGCTCCTTTCCCTCCATACAGAAACACGTCGAGTGTCACACTCCAGACTGAATAGGGAAGCAGCATTTGACTCCAATCCGTTGCCTTCAATCTTGATGTTCAGTAGCCCAACTTCTTCGGGCTGCACAGTGGCTTGTGGTAATCGGAATACAGATCATTGGCCTACGTGCATAGAGACCACCCTGATGAAGCATATTTCGCACTGTTTGGCTGGACACCCTTCGTCGTGTTTCCAAGAGCTACCGTTTTTGCAACTGAGTATCATCCCCTTTTCTGTCTCGACGAGCTGTTAACAGGATATATCGGTCATCAGTTGCAGTGGGGCACGTGGTCGACCTTTTCCTGGCCAACATCTAACATTTCCTGTTTCTTGGAATCGATTGCACAGCCTTGCAAGGACATTTCTTGCAACTTCAACAGCGTCCGCTACACTTCGTTGTGTTTGCCCGGATTCAAGTCTATCTCTAATACGCCAAGCCATGGATTCCGATAAATCACGTTGTTGTGACATTTTCAAATCACCCTTTCTCAAAACAAAAGCTGAGCAATTGAATTTCGCAACTGAGACAGTGAAACAGACATTTCTGCGAAATCCTGATTTCTTCACTTATCTCCTTTTTCTGGTTTTTGACGTCATTAACTTTGATTTGCATAAGTTTTATTTTTCTGTTTTCTGCTATGCTTTAAATTATGGATGTTTTAATTTAAGTTACTTATTGGTGTAAGTATTTGTGTAATTTCGTTAAAACCATGTGCTCCCCTAATTGTTTTGAGCAGTGTATTTGGGACATGCTGACTTCCATTTTTGAGACAAATACGATAGGCATTTAGTTATTACGGAGGTTACACCCATAGTAATTTCTAAAAGTTTTCTTTGCCTAGTTTTTCTGAGATCAAATAAGTCAAAGGAAACGTTTAGATATTACTGGTGTTGAAGTTCGAGGGACCATTCAAACGCTGAAAAAAAATCCTCCTGCGACAGCCACCATTTAGTATTTAGGGGGCGGTGCATAAATGCTGAGTGGCGTAAGTTTCAGCCTTGACTGAACGCCAATCGCTGTCAACGCCATCTATTGTTTGAAATTCGAACTAGAGTAAAGAATCACAGTACAAAATTACTGACATAATACATAACCCACCTGCAAGAATTTTTTAAATGTCTGTCACCGTTTGCAAGTTATTGAATTTTAAAATCCATCAGTCATTTTTGGGACACCCGGTATATAAGCATACAATTAACACATTTGAAATAAGTTACTTGCGTCACTTGTGATAGACCGTAAAGAGTAACTGGTTTTTAAAAACTTAACTCGAAATAAAATGCTGCACAGTCATCCTACTAAAAGGGAGAATTGAATAACGTATATGTATGAAATAAGGAAAAATGCGTTTGAAAAATCTTTACATACTAACACGGATCCAATACACAAAGGGTTAAACATGACGCATCATAAAAGATATATTGAAGTTCATTAATGCTACAAATATAAACAAGTTTTATCTCAAAATTAGAATGCTATCCATTAATTACGTTTATGTCGGTAAAATTTTACAGGAATGTTGTTTTGTAAAAATGATGTGCTTTTTTTAAATGTCAACTGTTTTTTTTTTTTTTAATTTTTCTTGTTAGCAGTCTTTCAATAGACTGTATATGAAAAATGAAATTATCAAGACTCTTATTTGTTCTTCTATTACAGGCAAATAAATCCTGGAGTAGTTTCACAACTAAATTTTGAAAAGTCATTTCAAGTTTTAGATGTAATTAAAAATTTTGAGTTTGAAAAATATTTTTCTAGTCATTTATTTTTGTTATAAAAACACTGGAAATATTTTCTTTTGAAAGTAGCAAATATTCTCTTGCTGATTTCGCACCTAATTCAGAATAAATCGATTTTTAAGAGCATAGATGTGCTGTGTCAAATTTTGCTAGTTCGTGAAAATAAAAATAAAGTTTTCTCTCTTGCATAACTCGAAAACTAAAAGCGCAATATTCCTTTTTTAGTGCACATTATAGGCATCCCAATAGTGAATAAGTTTTTTTAAAACCACAACCACGCCTTTTGAGTAATTTGTATCTATAAAACCAATTACGGTGTTTTCCAGCCCTGTGTTGCGAGTGTGCTACTTATTTAAATTCTGATTGCTTGATTGCCAATATTTTTTCAATAGTAGAATTCACCTTCATTAAGAATTTGTTAACCTTCCATTTTTAATAAGTCGAATATTTCTAATTCATAAAAATTGGTGGCATTGAAGCTTCAAAATAAAGAATTAAAAAAAGTAGCGAATTGGCAACACTGTTGCAGTTTATATTTCTCAGATAAAAAACCATGTTTTTCAAGCCATAGTACTTAGCGACGTCAAATAAACACTACCAAAGATTACCTTACATTTTATTAAATAAAATTTCTAGTTTGAAGAGGATTATTTGATTTGAAGGTTATAGACCGGCAATTATGATACTTAAAAAAGTTTGGCCGTCGGACAACTGTGTAGGAAGAATATTTATGTACAAATTGTACATTGTCCTGAAATTTTACAATGAATTAACAAAATGTATCATTGTTTCACATAACAGTGTGTTTTTTGTTTCTCTTCTCGTTTCCTGTGTCTTGTTGTTATTTGAAAAATACTCTACATTTTTCGTCATTTAATATAATTTTTAAAACATTTAGGCAAATAGCGATTACTATGGTTCCTGGATCACTGTTTGGTGGAATGCTGTCTGTTTCCTAGATAGCTATAAGGTCCCTTTCAATGAATTTCAAATGAGTGAAATCTAACAACCAACAGTATGTATTGCATAAAAATGTAGAAAATTCACTTTTCATGCGATTTTAACCACTGCATGTATCCGGATAGAGATACCGCTTAATTTCTCATGTGCAAGGATGCCACTGGCAACTATATTAAAAAAAAATAAATACTACTATTTTCAATCTATATTCTTCCTGATAGATTTTTCTTAGAAACCATTCTAATTATAGACGTTGCAGATTTGTGCACTACAAAAATGTATTTGCTAGAACATAGCATTTTTAGTTTCCCCTGCTTTTTTACTTTGTTATTACAAACTGGATTTCAAACGCTTTTGGTCTCGACTCTACCTTTGATAACTATTCGAGTATTACGAAAATCTCAGATTCTCAAAAAATGGTCATAGCATATCTGTGAGTCTAGGTGATGAAGTGTTACTTTTTCTTGCCATCGTTGGGTGATGAGGGAAAAAGATTCTTTTTAACTATTGACATCAAACTGCTTCTATTATAAAGCTTATGCACTAGATGTAAATTTTGTCTCACACATGAGCGCCCCTTTCATCTCATGCGGCGTATTGTCAAAACAGATTTTCATCGCAAAAAACTAGCTACTAGTAATTCATAGGTTTCATTACCTGTCGTTAATGTACAGCCACATCCGAAAACTTCCTTACCGTGAATTCATCCCAGGCTAATTCCATGCGTGAATGTAGTGTAAGTCACATAGCTGCAAAAGTTTGCCGTTCTTGGCAACCGGTATTTTTTTTTTAAATTCTTCACTATATTTAATTGTAGGTATATGCGATTGAATAAGTCAAATTTTTCTTTACTATTATACTGGTAGTGAAACACCGCAGCCATTTATATCTCTGAGACTAACACTACATCCGCGCATGGAATTAGCCCCCAATGACTTTACAAAATCGTGGGTTTCCAGTCGATGGTAACCAGTAGGTTACTTTTTAAAAATTCAAATTGCTTGATTGCCCCCAATTTTTTGAAGTAGAAATATTCGCCTAATTTAATGACAGATTAAAAAATGCGAGAATAAGGCCAATTATACTATTATAAAAAAGAGGCGGGAATCAAACAATCTGAATTAAAAAAAAAACAGCCTACTGGCAACTTTTATCTAGGGTGTACATTTTGCCTTATTGTCCGAGTTTGTCTCGATTAAAATTTTGCAAATTCAATTTAAAAGTTTTCTGGTATATTCTTCTCTTTTTCCAGCATGCAAAAAAAAAAAAAAAAAAAAATTAAAAATAAATAAAACAGTTAGTTATAAGAGGGCGCTATTTTTAACTCGCTAAATTTCTTCCATTGATTTGCGCCGTGTTAAAATATAATGACTTTGATTGACTTGGTTGCTTCTTAAAAATTCGTAATTGATTGTTTGTGAAGTTAATGTGATTATTTTGTATTCTCTTAACGGTTTCAAAAAAGTTATAGTGTTGGTAGTTTTTAAACAAACTCTTCCGTACACGTCATCGTTGCAAGTGTTACATATCAATGCCAGAACCAAGGCCTCCTTATCATAGTATCAGGCCTCACAATCAGCAAGTTTCCTTTGATCGCTATATTCTCCTGCTACTAGCGCCATCAATCGTCAGTAATAGAGTATTTTCGACATGAAATTTTTTCACAGCTTCATTTGTTCTATGCATTTGCTTATAAACTAGTATCGGTGGTAGCAGAGCTGCTAGATTTTTCTATTCTCTTTTTGGATACCAGTTTTTTAGTACAGACAATTTTGTTTTGTTTGATCGGAGAATTCTGGGATTTAAAAGAACAACATTTTCTCTAAAAATATACTGGTGTTCAAAAAAGCCGGAGACTTGGCAACTCTGCGGTAGTATCCACCAGGCGGCGATACTTGCCGGAGAAAGTCAATTAATAAGTGGCAATTACCGCGGACATTTTTTCCCATAGACTTTCTCCGGATTGTCAAGTCTTATCTATTAACCCCTTGAAGGGCACCGGTATATTATATATACCACTTAATTTTAATCTCAAAATGCCACACTGACACCAGAATTGTATAATCAAATTTTGAATTTATAAGGTACACGAAGAAAAGCTTTTACTTATTTTAAAATAAATTTGTTCGTGAATCCTGGTGTCAATCAATCATTTCGATATTTTAGCTACAAGATTACATTGCCCCTGAAGGGGTTAAGGGAGTCTTGGCCAGAACATTTCCCCACTCAATCATTCCTTCGGTGTCGCAGCATTCCGCAGTTATCGTTCTAATGTCTGTCCGTTTTGACTTTTCCTCTTCAAGTGGCAACCTATCACTACATTCCTAAAAGCAGTCAAAAGTCTGTTGTTCTGCAGTGTGTTCAGATCTAGGGAAAATCCCAAGATCTAGGGAATTTTAAATCCTTTTAGGGATTTAAAGAAAAGTTCATTATATCTAAGGAAATTTTAGAAAAACGAAAAAATATTTTTTTAAAAATTAAAAATAGTAATGAGAATGAGAATATTTATTTCATTTTTTACCGTTGAAGGATTGTTATCAACCAATCAATGATTTTATTAAGCTATAGATTCGTTGATGTAGAGAAAAACTATCATCTTTGAGGTGAATTTTTTCTGTGCCTGACTCGGCTTCATGCTTAACTATTAATATTAACAATACACTCGGTTTATAGACGTTGTTGCTAGTTAATCGTTCATTCTACCATGTTAGTTCCCCTTGTAAAGGACGTAGCAAAATTATTTTGAAGAAATTTCGAGTTAATCATTTTGTTTACACCGTAATTTCTTGCCTATAATTCACGGATCAAACAATCATGTTTCGACCCATACATTTTATTTTATAATACATAACTTACTGGATCGCATTAAATATATGACTTCAATTATTAAATAAAATTTTTAATTCGAAACATGATTATTTGATCCGCGGATTATAGGCCGGAAATTGCGGTACTTAGATTCTTAGCGCAAATGATTTTAGAGGAGTTTTACAGAAGTCATATCTGTGAATAACAAAGTGCATTGTAAGATAAGCATGTGTAACATTTGTTTAAAGCATATCCATGCCTTTTACGCTCATATTAACCAACTACCTCAATTCCAGGTTAAACTCGGACGAACGATCAAATTATATCCACTATTAACCTGATTGGACTTCCGCTAAAATCAGGTCCAATCAATTTAATGGTGAATACTGTTTGATCGATCAACCAAGGCTCCTCAGCGTAACCGAGAGTTGAGGTACATGATGAATATGAGCGTTAACAAATTTTGCGGATTTGTTTGTCAGATGTTGTTCTTTAGTGAACAATAAATTTCCCAAAATATCAACATATACATTTTAAATTACGGATTATACACCGGAAGTCTATTAATATGTTTTGCTACATCTCTACATGGTCCTCGATCTATTTTATATTTAACCCCTTGAAGAGAGGGGGGATATAAAATATGTCTCTTAATTTTAATCCCCATCGGCACCACTGTTTTGGGACAAATTTTGCTTTAATAATGAACGAGATGAAAAAGCTTTTACTTATTTCCAAATAAATATATTTTTAAATCCTGGTGTCAGCCAATCATATCAACGTCTTAGAAACTGAAGTACTTTGCACCGAATGGGTTGAACGCCACCCATCGTCATTATCATACGTATTTATTTCTTCATAATGCAAGCATCAGTGAAGAAAATCTAGCTATTAAAATTCTTATCATCGTTTCTGGTACGATTTTAACACAGACGTAAATTGTATTAACCCCTTAATCGTCGCGCTCTTTCAGTGTAGGCTACTTTTTAAAAAGTCAGATTGCTTGATTACCACCAGTTTTTTTAAGTAGAAATGTTCGTCTTATTTAATAGATAGATAAAATAATGCGGGAATAAAGCAAATAAGACTATTTAAAAAAAAAAAAAAACTCGTGTGAATCAAACAATCTGAATAAAACAGGCGCATACTACGCTGCCCGTGAATGTCTCGGGCACGACGATTAAGGGGTTAATATTTCTTGAGAAAAGAATACATAATTTTTGAATTATGCGAAAAAAAAAGAACTTTTCTTAAAAATCATTGCACCGAATTTCATGAAATTAAAATATGTGTTAGAAGTAATAAAGAATTTTAATTTGGTAGTTTTCTTACAATTTTTGAAAAATTGTGAAAATTACGATGATATATATTTTTAAAAAGAAAACTGTTAGTTATTTATTTTTAGAGTTACCAATTAGTTATTTAATTTTAGCTAGCTATTTTTACATACCCATACTTGATATGGAGGAAAAAATTTTTTTTTAACTTTTTTACACATGTTTGACAGGGTTCGTACGCTTTTACCAAAATTGTTTAATAGAAAATTTCCATTTAAAATTTAAATATCTGAATTTGCAGACGGCTCGTTAATTGCAGGATTTTTACTACTAAATAAGGCAAAAAATTCTATTAAAAATTGTTGTTAAAGCATGCAAACCCTGTTTGAGTGTACCAAATATGCCTTATGGTTGCCTATGACATATATATTTAGCTTCAAATTGTGCGATGAGTACCAGACGTAAATATTTACAAATATATATGTAAAATACTAAAAAAGGAAAAAAAAAGGAATGGGTTTAGGGTGGAGCTACACATTGTTTCGATTTTCTTCCTAAACATTCCTTTTTACCTTTTTGTGTTTTTCTACCATTAAATTTGTGAAATATTATGTGAAGAAAATCACTTTTATTGCTGCTAGTTGCTATTTCGTTTTACATATTTATTGTTATATAAAACAGCGCCAGCCAATCAAAATGCATCAAACTTCACAAGTCACGTGACTTGAGAATTTGGAGAAATCTTTGATTAGGCTCTAAAATAAATATTCAAGGCCTACCTCCGCCCTTCTATTCTATCCTAACTAATCCTGCATCAACTTTCAGTTTTCCCGTTTGCGGTTTATTAAATGCGGGTATTTGATTGCTTGAGGGCACAGTGTAAAATTTCTAGGCTTTCAAAAATTGCAAAAAAGTGTTTGAATAATTGTAGAATTTTAAATTAACATTTAGAATGTTTGCTGAATCACATACAATATTTATGTAAAATTTCTAGATTTTTTATATTTTCTTTTCTATTAAAATTCGCAACCTTTCCGGGGCCCGGCACAGCGATGAACAAAATTGATTGAATATTTTCGGGCTGCCCTTATCCTCAGGTCAGACAGGTTTGAAATCATTGATGACAATTATTTTTGCAAAAATGCTACAGTACAACACTCATTTTAGGGAATAGAAATATGCATTTTTATTTATAATTTTTATTAAAACAATTTTGTTATTATAAATTATTTTTTTTGGTCATAGACAATGATTCCGCTTGCAATTTGAGGGGAAGATGTTCCATCAAATAATATAAATACGAGAATTTAAAAAAAATAAGAAAACCCGGTTTAATTAGAACACTGTTTGAGATACACACATAATACATACATACAATTAACACCCTTCAAATACTGTAATTTCCGGCCTATAATCCACGGATCAAACAATCCTTTTTTGACTTAAAACTTTCATTTAATAATTGAAGTCAAATGTTTACAGCGATCCAGGAAGTGATATTTTATAAAATAAAATTTATGGGTCTAAACATGATTGTTTGATCTGCCGATTATACGCCGGAAATTACGGTAAGTAACTTGCGTAATTTGTGTTCGCCCGTTATGTGTAACTGTTTTTTAAAATCTAAACTGAACATAAAATATTGTATAGCTATACTACTAAAAGGCAGAATTGAAGAACTTATGTGTATGGAATCAGGAAAAATTCTTCTAAAAACTCTTTAAATACTAATACGGATCGACAACTCAAAGGGAAACATGATAAATACATAAATGGTGTATTTGTCATAGAAATTCATTAATGTTACAAATATAAAACAAGTTTTATCTAAAAATTCGAAGGCTATCCGTTAATTACATTCATGCCGGTAAAATTTCACCGGAATATTGTTCTGTAAAAATGATGTTCTTTTTCGTAACACCCAGAAGTTTTTCGGTTCTTTTTGTTTCTTGTAAGTAGTCTTTAATTAGTCTGCGTATGTACAAATTAATCCGTAACTAGTACCATCATTAGGGTCAATGTGCTAAATTGTGAAATGTCTCTTTTTCAAAAGTCTTTTCATGTTTAGATGTAAATAAAAATTTTGAGTTTGCAAAATATTTTTCTAGTCATTTATTTTTGCTTTAAAAACACTGAAAATTATTTTTTGAAAATAAAAAAATGTTTTCCTGTCGGTTTCGCATTGAATTAAGAATAAATCGATACTTAAGATAATAGATATGCTAAGTGCAATTTTTCTAGTTTGTGAAATATAAAAAAAAAAGACCTGTCTCTTGCATAACTTGAAAACTAAAAGCAAAATTCCCTTTTGATGGCAACAGTTCTTAAGTTTTTTAAAGCCACAATTGCGCGCTTAGAATATTTTATATCTATAAAATCACTTACCGTATTTTCCAGCCCAGTGTTGCTAGTACGTTACTGTTTTAGTAATTCTGGCTACTTGATTGTCATGCATTTTTTAAATTAGTATAATTCATCTTATTTTCGCATTATTTAATCTGCCCTTTTTAATAAGGTGACATTTCTACTTAAAAAAAATTGTGGCAATGAAGCAATCTGTATTACAATATAGTAGCGACTGGCTACACCGTCCCAACCAATAGTACTCAGACAAGAAAAAATATGTTTACAGCCAAAAATTTGTACTTAATTTGACGTCAAATAAGTTCTACTAAAGATTACTTTACATTTTATTAAATAAAATTTCTAGTTTGATTATGATTTTTTGATTTGAAAGTTATAGACCAGAGACAGAGGTGCCAAGCCTCCAATAATCTTCCGTAATATGTGGATTAATTTTACCCAGTTTAACAACGTATCGAACCAGAAAATTTATTTGACGAATCTTTATTTATGTAATTTCAGGTTTCTACGTGGAGTTAATTTAATTTCATTGCTGAAAAAAATTCTGGTGTGAAACGTATTAAACCTGGGTCAAATTAACGCATATATTACGGACGATTAGTGGGAGCTTGGCACTTCTGACCAGAAATTATGATAAATAAAAAAGTTTGGCCGTAGGATATCTGTGTAGGAAGAATATTTATGAACAAATTGTACACTGTCATGGAATTTCATAATGAATAAAAAAAGTTTCATTTTTGTTTCAGTTAATAGTGTATTTTTCGTTTCTCTTCTTGTTTCCTGTGTCTTGTTGTTATTTTAAAAATACACTAAATTTCCCGTATTTTAATATATTTTTAGAGATGTTAGGCAAATAGAGTTCCTATGGTTTCTGGTACTTTCACTGTTTTCTGGGATGCTGTCTTTTCCGAATAGCTAAGGCCACTTTCCACGAATTTCAAATGAGTGACATCCATCTTACCAATAGTATTTATTGTATAAACTAGCAGATCCGCCCGGCGCTGCCCGGTCCCGCCAAAACATAGTACGAAATGCGAAATCACTCTTAAAAATCGCTGCAAGAAACCCTTCCACTGGTACCATCCACTGTCTTTCGGAAATTACATAGAGAGATGGACCCAAAGCGGAAGTAAATTTAATACCGCCTCCTCAAATATCTGGATCATTTGATTCAAAACATGTCAGTTTTTGGTAAAAATTTAAAAATAGTTACCGTTTGATTTTCACAAAATTCGCATTTTCGGAATCAGAAAAATAAACTGTGAGTTCTGATTCAAATATTTCAATACTTTTCTTAATACTCGAGGATGAGTGAAAATGAAAATTTTTCGTTGTCTGGGACTATCAAATCGGTAACTTTCTTTTGCGGTTTCAATAAAAATAACCATTTTTGATGCACGCGCAGGACAATCTTTTAGTTACACCGCCAGGAGATGCATTGTGGTCTAAACAAATTATCCGACACGTGTCCCCGCTGCCTACGATACCGTGTATAGCAGGCAAGCTAGGCACGCGCTGCAAAATCTTTTAGTTCCAGTTTTCACTACCGGGTGGAGCATTCTGTTCTAAATAAACCTATTTCCGAACGAAACTCCGACACTCGTTCATGCTGCTTACGGCACCGTGTAGAAGGCGTGCCTTGCACGCGCGAAAAATCTATTAGTTCCACTTTCCACCGGCAGGGAGTACCAAATCCGAGTTTGAAATAATTAGCTATATCTTAATTGGTTCATGTTAAATTGAATGAACCGATTCCTGTTGAAATTGGACCCATAGAACCCAAGAAAATAAATCAACACCCCTGGATATTAATATTCATAAATGGTGGTAACCAAAAGTAGAAAAAATGATACCGAAGTTTATTTAGTACCTGGGAGACCTCGGAAGAATGTCAGAAAAGATTTCGTTTGAATCGGACAAAGATTAAATGCAAAATCTTTTAGTTACATTTTCCACCGCCAAAGGGTACACTTTGTTCTAAACAAGCTTCTTTCCGAACGAAACTCCGGCACGTGTCCCCGCTGCTTATGAAAACGTATAAAAGGCGTTCTGTGCACGCGCAGAAAATGTTTTAGTTCCACTTTCCACCACCAGGGGGCGCGAAATCTATGTCTTAATTAATTATCTATACCTTAATTATTTCATGTTAAGTTGAATGAATCAATTGTCGTTGAAATCGGACCTTTTGTTTGAATTGGACAAATTTTAAATGCAAAATTGTTTAGTTTCACTTCCCACCGCTAAGTGATGCACTCAGTTCTAAATAAAACCTTTTCCGATCGAAACTTTGGCACATATCTCTTCTGCCTATGACACCTTATAGAAGGCGCTGCAAAATCTTTTACTTCAATTCTATATCTTAATTAGTTCGTGCTAAGTTGAATGAACTAATTCTCATTGAAATTGGGTTCATAGAACACTAGAAAATACCACTCGCTCGTCATTAATATTCAAAGATAAGTGGTAACCAAGGGCTGAAAAAATGATACCGAAATTTATCTAGTACCTGGGGAACTGAGAAAAGGTTTCGTTTGAATCGGACTAATAATTAAACAGTTCTGATTTTGGAGGCAGGGGGGGGGGGGGGGAAGGAGGGAGTTTCGATCAGAGCATTAACGTAATATTTAAACTACAATCGACCATTCACCTCTCCCCCACACAGAATTAATTCAACGGCGTTAAAATATTAGGAATTATTAACTTTTGAAACAAAAACAAAATGATTTTTTTCTCTTTTTTTTTTTTACATACAAAAATAGTAAGTTATCGTTGTTAATTTCTAAAATCAAATACATAAATGACGTATACACGAAAAAACTCTAAAAATCGCATAAAACAAATGGCAAAAATTCACAACTCGCTGTTCGAATTGCAATCAGCTGTCAAACTTTTCATCTGCCAATCACAATTGCCCGGTTGACTTCCATCTACCAATCACAACTGCCCTACAATGATGTTTGACTTGTAGTGGGCGATTTATGACGTCATTTGAAACAAAAAACGCTGCAAAACATGAAAAAAATGTTAAAAAATGAAAGTAAAAGGAAAAATCTAATAAAAAAATTGGGTTAATAAAGAATCCTCCCTTCCCTTTTAAAATTAAGATTTTTTTTTATCTGAAAAGAATTATCATTTTTCTCCAAGCTAAAAAGAGTAAAAAAATAGCGATTGTGGGTGTATCTGAGGTTGAAATGGAAGTAACCACCGAACCAATCAAGCGTTCTGGGCAAAATTACTTGTTGTCGAAGGAAAAAAAATCTCCAAAAAATCAAAAATCGCTGTACGAATTTCGCATAAACTTTATTGAAAAGAGTATAAAATTTACTATATTGGGCTAAAAGATTGGAACCGGATTCCGGTTACTAATGTGGGTAAATCGCAGCGAAACGCCAAAAAAACACTAAAAACCGCATATTTAAAATCATGATTTTTTATCTGTAAAGAATTATCAACTTTCTCCAAGATAAAAAGAGAAAAAAAAATGCCGATTCTGATCGTATCTGAGGTTGAAATGGAAGCGCAACCACCGAACCAATCAAGCATTCTGGCAAAATTTCTTAATGTCAAAGGAAAAAAAAATCGCCAAAAACTCAAAAATTGCTGTACAAATTTCGCATCAACTTTAATGAAAAGAGGACAAAATTTACTATATTTGACTAAAAGATTGGAACCGGATTCCCATTATTAATGTGGAAAAATCGCATCAAAACGTGAAAAAACACTAAAAATCGCATAAAAAATTTAATTAAAAAAAATCTATTCAAAAATTCCATAATCTGGCTTCGAGGTACAAAACTACATGCATAAAAGTACCTTCCCACCAAATTTTGTAGCTCTGCGTGCAGCGGTCTCTTCAGAACACAACCGAGAAACACACACACACACACAAACACACAAACTTGCTTCTTTATTATAGTTGGAGATGAAAGAATAAAATTCACTTTGGGTGCGATTTTCCCCACTGTATGTATCTTTATAGAGATACCGCTAAATTTCTCATGGGCAGCGTTGCCACAGTCAACTATATTGTTAAACTTTGAATACTACTAAAATATACTATAAAACTATATTCTTCCTATTAGATTTATCGTAGAAATCTATGTATTTTTGACGTAGCACATTTGTGCAGTACAAAAATGGATTTGTTGGGACACAACATTTCTGTGTTTCCTTATTTTTACACTTTGTTATTAGAAATCGGATTTCAAAGGCTTATGGTCTTGACTCTAACGTTGATACGTATTCCAGTTATGCTACAGGTGGGCAATTGTAATCATTGCACTAGAATTAAGTTCATGAAATGTTCTTCGTGCCACTATTTTCTATGCTTCAATCATTTTTTGGTCCAGTACCATATTTGTCAATAGCATTTTTTTGCGGGCTTCTATCATTTTTATATTACAATATCTAAATATGTTTTGCATTTTATATGAATCTGTTTATTAAATTTTCTGAATCATAACCTCGCCTTTTCTCTGTAAATTAAACAAATAGATTAACAAACTTTAATATTTTATATCTCGATAACGAGGAGACGAGGCTAAATGATTTTTGTGTTAAAAAACACATTTCACTATGGTTTTTTGATTGCTGCTTACTTTGAATTTTTTTCATTATTACACTATGGCGTGGTTTCCTGGTTAGTATCATTCAATCATATCTACGTTTTGCTAAGAGAATTCGTTTGTCCCTGAAAGGTCAAGCTCCACCCATCGTCATTATGATATGTATTCATTCATAATGTAAACATCCGTGCAGAAAATCTGGCAATATAAAGTGGCTGGATCATCGTGTCCGGTACGATTTTAATACAAACATATATTGCATTAATACTAGTTGGGAAAAGGTTACAATTCATACTTGTTTCGAAAGTTTATTTTCAATATACACATTTTTAGCACTTTCCAACATAGTTGAAAAGTGCTTATGACTTCGGTTTGTCTGGCCGGATGGCCGTCTGGCCGTCTGGCCGTCTGTCCGTGCTCTAACTCCCGTAAATATGCTCGGATTGCTCTGCAATTTTTATATGTTATTGTCGTTATCTATGGCACGTTCCTTATTTCAACTGAAGTGTGTAGCACTTATAGTTTTCTTACAGGGACACTCAAAAGAATTCCGTTACATTGCGGTCTATGGGGAAAAATCATTTGCGGTTTATTTTAAAAATGTTTCACTATTGTAAACGCATTGAAATTTATATAGATCACTAAGATGCATTAGAAGATGCTTAATATGGAATAGTAGGTGTATAGCACTTAGAGTTACTTTACAGGGACAGTCAAAATAATTCCGTTACATTACGTCTATGGAGAAAAATCGTCTGCGGCTTATTTAAATAGTGTTCCACTATTTTAAACATATTGAAGTTTATATATATTACTAAGGTGCATTACAAGAGGCTTACTACAGAATAGTGTGTATAGCAGTCATCGTTCATTTACAGGGACACACAAAAGAATTCTCTACTGTCTGTTAACAATAATTCCTGGAAGTGCGTTTTAAGTTACTGAACGCGATTTTAATCTTAACTAGCTTTTTGTCTATTACGTGGTGTGTATAAATTCTGTAGATCCTATACAGGGCAGCACAAAAGTTCGCGAACACATTTCCGTTTATTGACAGAAACTCCAGAAGGAGAATTTAAACTGTGCTACGCGTTTCCTAACTAAACTAAAATTTAGCATCCTATATATATATACAAATCTATAGATCCTATACAGGGCTGAATAAAAGTATTCGGATATTTTTCCGAATATTGTATATATTGAAAATTCCTGAAATTACGTTTTTAAATATGTTATGCGTTTTCCAAATTGTTTACTTAGATGTCATCTTTCAGCTTATTAAACGGTAATGATTTGTAAAATTATTTTAGAAGCGTTGGAAAGGGCTACATAATCTATGCTTGACGCATGATTTTTCGTTCTTGTTTAAAATGTATTTTTGAAAAAACATAAGTTGTAGCCTTTAAATCTTTTAACAAAAATCGGTCTCTAGACACTTCGAATATTCGAATGGAAAATTACCGTAATTTCAGGGGTATAATCCGCGGATCAAACAATCATGTTTCGACCCAGAAATTTTATTTTGTAAAATGTAACTTACAGGATCGCTGTTAAAATTTAACTTCAATTATTGAATAAAATTTCTGTGTTGAAACAGAATTGTTTGATCCGCGGATTATACGCCGGAAATTACGGTACAGCTCATTCCGCCAATTAGACTTTGAGACTATCCGCATTGCAATTGGTTTCGCAATGACTGTATATGAATTTACTGGGAATTTATTGAAAATATTAGGAGTTCCAAATTTTAACATTCATTATTCCTAAACTACTTGACCGAATAATTTCCCGCTTGGTATCCCATTGTAAAAATTACTGAGGAAGCCAAGTATGATGTCAAAATTATGTGTTAGTAAAATTTCAGAGTTTGGTACAATTTCACTTCTATGTTTATTTTATAACATGAATTGCAAGAAGTCATAATGTTCAGTTAAATGGCTATTTTCGTTTTTATTCTGTCAGAATTTGAATATTAAAATGTATGGGGTGTTCTTTCTTTATTTCGCCGACTGTACACTGCTCTTAGACGTTATCCACATATTTGCAACTATGCGGAGATGCTCAAAAAAAAATCGATATCTTATAGAGGATCCTGTCAATTTGACCCAGGTTAATTGAATAAGTTTTAAACCGGGAATGTTACATGCAAATTTAAGCTAAATAATGACCACATAGAAATAAGAAGCAATTTATCAAATAATTTTCTTTTTTTTGCTACAGAATTAAGATATCGGTACCATAGATGACAACGTACCGATAATTTTCGTAAAATTGTACCAAAATCTTCTGCAGCAAATAAAAACCTTTGGAACAAGAAGAAAATGAAATCAGGGGTTTAAAATAGTAGATACACCGCCCTGGTTTCCTAGATAGATTTCTCTATCAGTAAATATCTTTCAGTGTATGGTTATAATAGAAAATCTCTCACAATCCAAAAATATGGACAACATGATATATATGCATTTTCTGTAAAGTAGAAACCACGTCCTTAATCCGGTTTGGTTAAATAAACACAAAAATTCTCATTACCGGTCACCAATGTGTTAAAATGCTTTCTCTTTCTATGATGTTTCGTATATAATTTCATTTAGTAAGAAACTGTTCCGGTGTAAAAAAAAAATATATACCGTAATTTCCGGCGTATAAGCCGCAGCTCAAAGAGTCGTTTTTCGACAGAAATATTATTTTATAAAATGTAACTTAAAAGATCGCTGTAAATATTTAACTACAATTATTGAATAAAATTTCCGGGTCGAAAAACGACTCTTTGAGCTGCGGCTTATACGCCGGAAATTACGGTATATATTTAACCTAAGAGACGATGACACAATTTTAAGAAAATTATCGGTATGTCAGTAGCAGTGTTGCCAGTGGGCTACTTTTTTAAAAATTCAGTTTTCTTGACTGACACCAGTTTTTTGAGAAAGTAAAATTCGCCTTAATTAATGACAGATAAAATAGGAGGTAAACAAGGCGAATTATACCATTTCAAAAAAAGTGGTGTCAATCAAGCAATCTGAATTAAAAAGAAGCAGCCCACTGACAACGCTGGTTGGCAGATATCGGCGTGGTTTTCTGGAAATTATAGATTATGTTGGCAAATAGGGTATACGTGACTGGTAACCATATCATCCTTAATTTTTACAGTTCTCGCTACTTTTGATGTTGTTTCTGTATTAAAATCCGTATTTAAAAAATAATTTAATCCCTAGTGCAGTGTCGTCTGATTACTGCAAAAGATGGAATCTACTGCATATATTTTCACACTACACTACCCGTAAGGCATGGTGACATCACGGCGACGTCACTGTGAAGTCATACTGTGACTTTGTGACAGTCGTCGTGACGTCACGTGACGTCGATGTGAAGTCACTGTGACGTAAATGCGAGGTCGTTATGGCCGTTTTCAAGGCTTTCTGTGACCTCACAATGTGACTACTTTGTGAAGTCACCGTGCGACTTCAATGTGAAAAATGTGACGAATCTGCATCGGATAGGGTGACCAGATTTTACCCGAATCCTATACGAATTGTTCGGATCAAAATTTTTTATGGTTCAAGTTTGTGACGTTTGTGACGACACTGCACCGGGTCGGGTGACCAGATTTTACCCGAATACAATCCAGAAACTTCGGATCGATCTTTTTGGATTTGTTTGGCTACAGAATAGATTTGGATTAGTTGTCGTGTGACCTGATTTTCGTGAACCCGATCTGACCCGAGTCGGGTATAATGTTTTTACTGTAAGTCTTGTTCAGAATAGAATCTTGCATACGACCAAGTAACCAGATTTTATCAGAAATTGTGTTACGATACAATTTCTGATGTCGGCTCGGATCTAGAGTCATGCACGAATCCGGTTATATACTTCTTGAACATGATTGAATGTCTACTTGAACATGAATGATGGTTGACTGAAACTATATTTACATTCAACCCGTAATCTTACCCTAACCCAACAACAACAACAACAAAAATTCTGTAGGCCCACAACCCGACCGAACCTGATAAATGATTTCGCATAGATTCGGATAACAAGATTTCACCAAATACGGATAAGATCGACGATAAGGATTGGATCGGCAAAATTTTTTTTTATGCAACTCGTATTCAAATTAAAACTTTGCATCTGATTGGGAAACCGGCTAATGTAGCCGTTAAACAAGAAAATTATAAATGTAAAAAACGCATACTAATATAAAAATAATAGATGAATCCATTAAAAATTATAATAAAATTAAATATTTTAATAATATGAAATTCTATTGTGCAAATAACCACTTCGACTTCCATAATAACTTCGACTTCCATTTGTTTTATGTAACCACCAAAAATGTTGACAATAATTAAAACTATGCTATTTTGCTTTTAAGTCAGTTTTTAAATGTGTATACTTTGCCATATTTCCCCTCGTTCAGTATCACGAAACTTTCTGACACATTTATGAACAAATTTTTAAACGCTTGGCACTTGCATGCCTGATTATTAAAGCGATTTGGAATGAATAGCGTTTTCCATTTTTAGATAAATGAAATGCTTAAGAGCAATTTTGGTCACGTTTTTTCCGTTTCTGACGCTGCGCGTCGGAAATTCGGTTCAAAACACCGACTTTGATAGTGTTTTCTGAAACATCTTTTGTCAAAAATGGAAAATGCCATTCTATTACATATATTCTGAATAAGAACACCTGCCAATTTCATGTGTTTCCGAATAAAAATGAATTCGGAAATTAGTTATTTTGGATTTGATTACAAATTTAATGAAAATAAAAGTTAAAAGTATAGATTTTTAAATAAGCATTGTGAAAAATTTGTATTAGGAATCCATTTAAATAATAGATTTACCTATTGTGCGATATTATTAAATAATAAACATTGTATCAAGCAATAAAACATTTTTCGAAGCAAATGAAATTTAAAACTTCGGATCATTAACGCAAAGAAAAAAAAATATATTTTTTTCTTTACAAATTATTTTATTTATAGTTTTTGATAGAATACTAAATGCAGAGCTTAAATATCAATTTTTACTATAGAAAAAATTCGATAACATAACTGGAAAAATTACCTTAACTGAATAGCTGTTTTATTGTTTCATCAATATTCATTATTTTTGTGCACCTAATATTGACATATCTTGACAACTAAATTTGTAATGAGTTAAATTGTCGCAATTATTTCAAATATACCAGAAAATTATTTCTCAAAACCTCCACTAGCTAAGAAATTTTCAAATTGTAAATCAAATATTAATAGTTTTAAAAATTGCAATGTTTTTAATTACAATGAATAACTATGAAAATTGAACTGAGAAACGCAAAATATAAATACATTCCTCGTCATAAATAACTCTTTACATTTAGAATATATATTGTTAGTAAATACTTTAAGCTTTTTTCCAAACTCTCTATTTAAAACGATTTAAAACATTAAAGATAAAATTTTATACAAGTGATTAAAAAAAAAAAAGATTTAAACATCTTAACATTTAAATAATGCACTATTAGTGTACCATTACTAAATATGCACTATTAACAAAACTGCGAAGACATTAAAAGTTACCTGCTAATCTATAAGTATAACCACCAGTTCTAGGGATTAAGTTTTAATGGTCGTTGACTGCTTCCTTTTCATTGAAAAATGAGACTCAAATCCACTGCTTTAATTTTCAAAGTGTCCAGCTTAGGTGTGTTCATAGATCTGAGATATCAAATATCACGCAGACCTTAATAACGCACCCAGCTAGACATAAGGATAGGTTAAAATGGATGATTCACTTTAAAACGTTAATTTACTTTCACGGTATAAATTCCACAATATACTTCACAAATTTAAAAGAACACCACACACTCTAATCCGCCGATGAAAATAATCGTCTGCCCTCAACATCTGCGATCATGATCTGCGCAGTAATGTTTACCACAAAGTAACATCTAGCAGGTGTTTCCAGAAAAAGAATAGAAAGAAAACAGTTAAATAAAGACATTTCAAATGCTTTATAGTTTATATGGCTGACAAATAACTTCTAATAAAACTATAATATTCTGTTTTTATATGAGAGAGTTTAATATTCTTGGAAATAAGCTGTGAAAATTTAAATTTTTATATATTTTTTAATCAGTTGCATTTGTTTTAGGCGTCCAAAGTAAACATAAATTTTAAATAAAAATGGATTTAATAGTCTTTATAAAATAATTACGACATAAATTTAAATACTATTCTGCAATCAGTTTTCCTAAATACGATTTTTTCATTTTTTACACTCTATTGAAAAGAGCAATATATTTAACAGAGGTGATATATTATTAAGCACTGACCAGTTTTGGAATAAATTGCTATAGGAATGACATATACTTTATGACATATTTTTAATTCGTTTTTGTTCGGAAACGCATGAAATTGGCTTTTGTTTTTATTCAGAAACTCTGTAATTGAAAGACGTTTTCCATTTTTTAGTAAAATCAGAAGATCTTTCAGAAAAGAATGTCAAAGTCAGCGTTTTGAACCAAATACCCGACGTAACAGCGAAAGAAAAGAGAAAAACCAGTCGTCACGTGACACGAATTGCTTATAACTCGATAAGTAATTTATTTATCAAAAAATGGAAAACTCATTTCGATTCCAAATTGCTTCCATAGTCAGTCCTGCCCATTTTATGCCTTTGCGTTTAAAAATGAGTCAGAAATTATGTCAGAAAGCTTCGTGTTGTGGAGCAGGTCAGTTGAGAACCACCTTAAATATTCAGTACAAGAAAAATCTTGAACGCGTTCGACGGTCACCCCGAGCACCCCCGGTGTCGAACTCGCAAAAATGGTGTCCTCACTTTTTAAACAGAAAGCTGATGATTGGGTTGAGTGGCCCCTCAAAATAATAAGAGATTGGAGATTTTTAAAATATTTTTAGTATCACAAAATTAGCAAATGAGTTCTATGCGATGGTAGGAAAAAAAATTAAATGTTTGTATTTAAAATGCTAACAAATCTCTAAATCGCTAACAGTTTTATTAGAATGGGAGATCTATTTCTGAATTACTTTCCGCCAAAACTTTCCTACGTTACTAAATTTCTATTTAAGGATTTTTACCTTTGTATTATATAGTATATTTTGTTAAATTTCATGAAAATGGCAATGAAAATTGTAAAAAAATATCTGCCTCATATATGTAGACAAATATTTATTTATTATTTTATTTTGGAAATACAATATATTTAAATAATGTGTGACAATGTTTTTATTAATGATTTAGGTACATGACATAATTCAATTCTATATTTTATGAGTTTTTTTCCAAATTCTCACTCCGATCACACCGTGAAATCACAGAGTGTTGGCATTTTGGTCATAGGTTTTACGTGACTTATGTGACTTGCAGTGACGTCATTGCAACGTCACAAAAATTTTTAAAGCTGTCAAAAAGTAATTTTCTTCATGCCATAAGATGTTCTAAAGTTTATTTTAAGTTTTCTTTAGATCTTCAAGACGTTCACATTTTGATCACAGTGTGACGTTACAAAGTGGTGTCATTTTGGTCACAGATGTGACGTGACGTACGTGACTCACAGTGACGTCACAATGACGTCACTGTGACTGTGCATGCTATGCGGGTAGCCAGGGGTGATTGTGTTCCGGTATTTTGTACACCACTAAATTTTTATAGCAATATTCTTAGTATGTCATCATAGAATTTATCGATTAAAGAAGAAACAGATTGATATACAAATTTAGTGGTGTACAAAATACCGGAACACAATTACGCCTGACTACCATTCCCAGACATTAACAAAAAATTTCACATATTCGATGGACGAAAATATTTTTTTAGCACATATAAATGTTTTTAAAAGAACTAACTTCTTCTGTTTGGAGGAAAGTAATGTATATCTTTGTAAATAACATCTACATTGGCTTTTTATATGTGAAATTTGTTGTTAATGTCTGTGAATGGTAGTGTAGTGTGAAAATATTTGTATATAGTTGACATTATGAAAATAACTTAAAGAAACTACTGTTGTTTCAATTCCTACTATTAGTTTACACTCTCCTTATATATATTTATATATCTTATTCAAATTTTCAATCGTTAATAAAATACTTTTTATTCATCCACTAAAGTTCAAATACATTTTTTAAAACTTGTAGTGGATGACACTTGATGTTAATACAGTTTTTTCAAATATTAATTCATTAATTAAATTTAATTATTTATATTAATTGTAATTACTTAATAAAAAGTAACAAAAATAAAATTTTTCTTTGTTGATCTAAGTAGGAATTGACTTAATTTTTTTTTATATTACTTGTTAATAATAATTTTTACCCTGTTTAATCCCGACTTTTGGTGTTGAAATAAGGCGATGATTACTATTTGAAAATGCTGATATACAAATTTAAAATAAAAGTGCATTATGACCACCCTGTAATAAGAAATGCTTAGTTTGCATTTCAAAATTTAAAAAAAAGTGCTTAATTTATGGCTCTTTCAAAATGCTTACAAGATATACTATTCTAATACCCGGAATTAAAAGTAAAATTTTACCACGAAAATGTATTCGAGTTTTTTCGTTATCTATTAACATATTACGAATACATTTGTAATCTTTATTTACACCCTTTATTTCATTCTCATGTAAAGTTGTTATATTCCTGATGCTATCTCATGAATGCATACGAAATGCAAACTGAATTTTCGCAAACAAACTGACAAATGACAGTTATTTGGAGACTATTAATTAGTAGCTATTAATTTCAGTTAAATCAAATACGGAGAAAGATTTAATTTGTCAACTTCACTAAAAATTAAGCTGCATGTCCAGTATAACTCAGTTTTAGACAGATAGTCAATATTTCATGACATGCGAAACGGAATTTGCTGGAAAAGTAATTATTCTTATCTAATTAAAATGAACAATGGAATGAAAGCTTAATAGAGGGATTTAAAAGCTATTAATATCCGGAAATAACAATTTACATCTATTTCATTATAGAAATGTTCGTATTCAATGTGTATTCTAACAAATGAAATTTAGAACATCTATAAACGTGATTATCATAGATGACAACATTCCGAATTTTTAAATTCAGACATACATGCTTTAAAGCAGTTTCTTTTTCATTAAACTTTTACTAACTTTCTATATATTAGTTACGTCTTTTGTTGCATTAAATAAAATTTTTGTTTGAAATATGTTTATTTGCCTTTGAAACAAATCGTATTGTTGGGAGCTGTGGATTATAAAAATAGGGTTTTTCAACCTGTAGCCTGCGGGTCACAGGTTGAAGCGGGCCTACATTTTGGAGTATATAAGTTGGGTTTATATAATAACATAAACTTTGCCCCATTTAGGGCGAAGATAACCTTTCGAAATTTCTGATGGCAAACGACTTTCAGGCAAAAGGATGAAGACCCTTAATATAAGAGATCTAATACAGGGGGGTCCAAAAGGTAAAGAAAAAGATATCTTATAGCTGCTGCTAGGTACGAGCGAGATAAATCACAAGTTGTGCACCTGATCTTCATAGCGGGCAATTGCTGATGCATGCGTTGTTTTTGTGAGCGATGACTTTATGTATAGGTGCCAACTTTTACGCCTTTTTCTACCACCATTATCTTTTCCACCTTCCATTGTCTTATTTAATCGCCGTTAAGTGTATTTCAAAAATTCTTTAGCAAGTTGAGTTTAGGGTACTCATGCATCACCATGATAATGCCACCTCTCATTCAGCAAGATTGACATTCGAATTTCTCAAACAAAAACTCATCAGATTGCTAAAGCATACCTGGAAGCCAATCTGGCAACCCTTCTGAGGAATATTATTTTATTTAGTGGTGACAATCGACCTATTTTTAAAAGTAATGAAAAATGCGTTTTTTCACATTCGATAGTTTGACATGGTAGCGACGATATTATTAATATACCACAATGATTCTACACCATTACTATACCATGAAATTCTCTTGGAAAATAGTGGTATCCCTCTCCCCTTCACCTCCTCTCTGACAACACCACCGATGCTTTTAAACTGGTAAATGTTTGCAAATGATAAACAATATCAAATAAAAAGAAACCTAATATGGCAATATGGTGGCACATTGAAATACTCATTTTTTTTTCTGAAATAATTTCGCAATACCTTAATAATAGAATAAATGTTACTTCATGTTCAAATGTTTCTTAATTATAATGTATAACGATGATCCAAAATTTTGTACAGCATAACCGCGTAAAATAAATCAAAAGTTCTCTATAATTTAAAGAACATTGCCTTAAAATGTAAAAAGATGTTTGTCACTTCTTTTACTAGACGAAAAGATTTGTTTAATTATGACTTATGTTTACATAAATGAAATTACTTGTGGTATAACATTTAAATGTTTTAACTTTATGAATTTTTATCATATAGGTCAGCGGTTCCCAACCTTTTTCCTCTCACGTACACTTTGCTTAGACTTTTCATTTATGTGTACCCCTTCTCACATAAACCGGTCCCAAATATTTTTGTTTTCATTCGCTAGTAATGTTCGTATGCTAGTTACCAATGTCAGATGCAGTTCTCTTTAGAATTCCAGTTTTCAATCACTTATCCATTTTGAACCACAACACAACATCAACATAAAGTCCCTCCCAAAACACTAAATATTAGCTAAAGATTTTAAGCTTAGCACTCACAAAGAAGGAATAAAAGTACTCCCATTGATATATATTAATGAGTTTATACTAATGCTGCCTTGTTAAAAACTCAAATGATGATTAGCTTTCAAGTGGCTTCAATGAAGTCCCGATGCGATTCATGTTTTATCTACACATTTCTAGAACGAAAATAATATTAAAAGAAAACGAGGAGGGGAGGGGGGGGGAGTTATATGCAAGATATTATTAGGAGTTGGTGGTTATAATGGCAAAGAATAATCAACCAATTACCGAGTTTTGTCATCTTCCTCATTTTATGTAAATAGCCTATTTTACTTTTTTACACAAATCTCTCATTGCAAAAAAAAAAAAAAAAAAAAAAAAAAAAAAAAAAAATGCATTTTTGTTTATCTGTTTTCATTTTAACTTTTTTTTTTGCCTTTTCCGCCATTACCAGTGTAATTTTCTGTACTCCCATCCAGACTACAACGTATCCCCAGGGGTACGCATACTCCAGGTTGGGAACCGCTGATATAGATAATAAAGTTTAGAACTTGTTCAAATTATGATTATTTTATTTCGTTACTAGCTAACCCGCCCGGCGTTGCCCGAGCCCTTGAAATAAACTTAAATCTCTTAAAAAACGGAACTCTGGCCACGTCTACGATGGCTTTGGAACCGTATACCCGGCATGATCGTATGCTCTAGAAGAAAATCTTTTATTTCCCCCTACCACCGTCAGGGAAGCATTCTGTTCTAAACAAACCTCTTTCCGAACGAACTTCTGAGACAGGTCACCGCTGCCTACGCTACTGTATAGTAGGCACACTACAAAATTGAGCTGGTTTCAAGAAGATTGGAACATTATTAGCCCAGTTATTGCAATAAGGCATAGTTAGAGAAAATAACCTTGAGTGAGGTGCCGAAGGGAGGGGATGTTCGAGTGTCCTTCAAAAAATGACTAATTAGGAGGCCCACTATGCATGCATAAAAATTCGTTCGTTTTGTTAAGCTAGGAACTTAATTACAAAGTTGGCTTAAACTCTTATTTGTAAATAGTGGTAACCGCTACTCATAAATTTAATTTAATGTTATAAAGGGTGACTATTAAGTTAAATATAATGTTTGGAATCACTTGCGTTGAAATCGGAAAGATAGTTGCTGATATATAGAAACGGGACATAGTTAGAGAAAAGCCTTGAAGGAAGGGCCGGGGGGGGGGTTTGTTCAAGTACCCTTCAGCAAATGACTAATTAAGAGGAGTACTATGAATCTTTCGAAATTCGTTCGTTTGCTTAAGCTAGGAACTTAATTACAAATTTGGCTTACCCAATTATTCGGAAATAGTGGTAACCGCTACTCATAAATTTAGTTTAATGTTATAAAGAGTGACTATTAAGTTAATTATAATGTTTGGAATCACTTCCGTTGAAATCACAAAGATAGTTGCTGAGATATGGAAACGGAGCATAGTTCGAGAAAAATCCTTGCAAGAGGGGCCGTAGGGGGGGGGGGGGGCGGGTGTTCAAGTGCCCTTCAGCAAATGACTAATTAGGAGGACCACTATGCATCTTTCAAAATTCGTTCGTTTGCTTAAGCTTTGAACTTAATTACAAATTTGGCTTACACAATTATTCGGAAATAATGGTAACCGCTACTCATAAATTTAGTTTAATGTTATAAAGAGTGACTATTAAGTTAATTATAATGTTTGGAATCACTTGCGTTGAAATCGGAAAAATAGTTGCTGAGATATGGAAACGGAGCATAGTTAGAGAAAAAAGGAAACGGAGCATAGTTAGAGAAAAAACTTTGAAGGAGGCCCGGGGTGGAGGTGATGCTCAAGCGCCCTTCAGCAAATGACTAATTAGGAGGACCACTATGCATCTTTCAAAATTCGTTCGTTTGCTTAAGCTTTGAACTTAATTACAAATTTGGCTTAAACTATTATTCGTAAATAGTGGTAACCGCTACTCATAAATTTAGTTTAATGTTATAAAGAGTCACATTTAAGTTAATTATAATGTTTGGAATCACTTGTGTTGAAATCGGAAAGATAGTTGCTGAAATATGGAAACGGAGCAGAGTTAGAGAAAAAACCTTGAAGGACGGTCCGGGGGAGGGGGGGGGGGAGGGGTTGTTCAAGTGTCCTTCGGCAAATGACTAATTAGAAGGACCACTATGCATCTTTCAAAATTCGTTCGTTTGCTTAAGCTAGGAACGTAATTACAATTTTGGCTTAAACTGTTATTCGTAAATAGTGGTAACCGCTACTTATAAATTTAGTTTAATGTTATAAAGGGTGACTATTAAGTTAATTATAATGTTTGGAATCACTTCCGTTGAAATCACAAAGATAGTTGCTGAGATATGGAAACGGAGCATAGTTCGAGAAAAAATATTGAAGGACGGGCCGGGAGGGGGGGGGGGGGTTGTTCAAGTGGCCTTCAGCAAATAACTAATTAGGAGGATCACAATACATCTTTAATGATTGATTCATTTGGTTAAGCTAGGAACTTAATTTGAAATTTGGCTTACACTATTATTCGGAAATTCTGGTAACTGCTTTCTAGAATTACACCTTGAAGCTTAAATGTAATTAGACCCTTGCCCCTCTTCATTCCCGCAAATTTAAAAAAGAATCTGTTAAATAAAGTTTTCTGTATTAACAATCTCCATCATAATAATAAATGTCATAAAAAAAAATCTTAACCTCGACTAATTGTCATGAAAAAAAATGAGCCTGGAAAATATTTCAATCAGTGGGACGTATGTGTAATTTGTCATGTACAGGTGGCGCGACAATCGCATGGCTCCTCTACGCTGATAACTTCAATCCATATTGACACTGTTTAGTTAGAAATCCTTATTTATGCACCGCTACTCTGGTTTATTTAATTACTTCTGTGAAGAATCGATGCAACCAACCAGTGAACCAACCAACCCAAGAGAATAAAAGCGTATTTTTAATGAGAGTTCTTTGTGCATTTTAATTAATATTTCAGAAAGTAATTAAAATATTAAAATTCTGACGCTCAAGTATACCAGGAGAGAGTTTGGACTACCTAAATCTAAATTTACAGACTTCTAGGTGCGCTAGATTTTACTAGCCATCGCCAACAGACACACACACACACACCCACACACACACACAGATACACAGAGCGAAACTTTCTTTTATTAGTATAGATTCTTGATAAAATAAGTCCCTATCGATAAATTTCTTACAAATTTTTCAGAAATGGAACAATCTTAAATAATCATTTACCTTTTTATGCAAATATTTAAATCTAAATGCACGTTGTATTTTAACTAAAAGATTTTATAAAAGAAGACATATCGATATAATAAAGAAATAATAATAATAATAATAATAATAATAATAATAATAATAAACAGAAATAGTATAAAAGATGCCTTAATGATATTTCAAACTAAAAAAGTTACTTTAAATAACATCTTAACGAAAAAATAAAAGAAATCAGGATAAAATCACTGAACAAATTTTGATAAATGCTCTAATAATTATACTCCTAGAAGGTATCAAAAAGATCGAAAGCTTACTTAGAATTTAAAATAGAAAAAATGCTTAAAGGTATACGCAAGAATGTATTTATTAGAAGACAAAACACTTATTCTGAAATCGAGTAAAGATACAAATTTATAGTTGGCATCAGCAATAAATATAAATGAATACACCGAGAGAGTAATTATATCCAAAAGGAGTTCTTTGTGACTATATTATTCTTAAAAGCTAAAAATAAAGTTTAAATTTTATTGTGAAAAGGAGTTTCTAGTTTAAATGAAATCTTGTTGAATTTATGATATAAATTACCATGAATGTATATTAGGGTTTATCTTCTGAATTTATGACGTATAAAGGGAAAAACATAAACAATTAACCAACTGTTGTAAAAGAATGGAAGACATTTAAAGTTATGTATTAATTATTAATAAACAAAGAATAGTTTTACGTTTCTTTCTAGAACGTTCTTTATTATTTGTAATGAACTCTTTATTGCAGAACTTGTACTTTGCAAGCATAAGCTCCAAATAAACGTGAATAGAAAATAGAATTAAATTGAAAGAATGTTTATCATATTTATAGGTTTCGTATGAGGTACTTGAGTACTTGGCATGCGCACTGAATCAAAAATGGAGGCTTTTGTAGACGAAAATTTTCCAGCATTTGTACGGTTCCTTGTATTTTAATTACAGTGATTCCAAATAGTAATCTTCATCTTATTTTTCTGCGATTAAATAAAGTGAATATTACTATTCGGGGATAGTTTTAATCAAAGTCAAGTGACCGTAGAAACGTTTAAAAAATCCGCTTACGACAGCCGTCATTTATCGAGTCAGTGTGTAGTCCTAGTATTCGTGAGGCTTTATTTTCTGTGATTAAATATGACGATAGTATTTGGAAACAGTGGTACACAAGTACAAGGACCATACGAATCCTGTATTTATGAATATAAGCATTCATGTGAAACATTTAAGATAATTGCTAGCAATGGTTTAGCCAAAGGAGGACTATTTTGGAAAAGTAACATTTTTAATAATATTTAATATTTATTAATAATATATTTGGAGGGAGCCACTATTTTGGAAAAGTAACTTTCGTAGTGTTTTATCGCAGGAAATTCTGTGATTAATTAAAGCGAAGTATTCTGTGCGAATATAGTGCATAATGCCACACCTGGTTCCATCCTGGGTATGTCACTGATCATTTCGTCGCTACCATGTCAAGTTATCGAATATGAAAAAATGCATTTTTCATTACTTTTAAAAATGAGCCGATTGTCACCACTAAATTTTATTAGAATTCTTCGCCTATTAAAAATATTAATAAAATTTCTGGGAAAAACAGGGTAACAAATTTGGCCTCATTTTCTCTTCAGAGATTCCGAATTCATACCGGAAATTTTGAGAGAAATTTTTTTAGTTTAAGTAATCAAAGGTTTAGTTTAAGTAAATAGGTTGTCATTATATCGTCGCTACCATGTCAAACTATCGAATATGAAAAAATGCATTTTTCATTACTTTTAAAATTGAGCCGATTGTTTACACTAAATTTTAATAGGGTTTCAGGGTTGCAACATCACCAGGCTTGCCAGTTTGGCCTCCTTTTCCATTGAGAAATTTCGAATCCATACCAGTAATTTAAAATAGAAATTTTTGCTTTATATAATGACAGCATATTTCGTGATTACTTAAAGTAAAACTTTTCTCTCAAAATTTCCGGTATGAATTCGGCATCCCTGAATAAAAAGGGAAGCCAAACTGGTAACCTTGTTCTTCACAGAAATTTTATTACTATTTTTATTAGGCGAAGAATTCTAATAAAATTTTGTGGTGACAATCGGCCCATTTTTAAAAGTAATGAAAAATGCATTTTTTCATATTCGATAGTTTGACATGGTAGCGACGATATAAAGCAAAAATTTCTATTTTAAATTTCTGGCATGGTTTGGACATTTCTGAGTAGAAAAGTAGGCCAAACTGGTAACCCTGGTGATGTTGCAACACTGAAACAGTAGTAAAATTTAGCGGTGACAATCGGCCCGGTTTTAAAAGTAATGAAAATTGCATTTTTTGACATTCGATAGTTTGACATGGTAGCTACGATTTGATACCTTTAATTTTTAATGTTCTTCAGTCTTTTTTATTGTTATAAATTTTTTCAGAACAAGTTCAAATGACCACACAAACGTTAAAAAAATTATAATGTATAAAGATGATCCAAAATTTTGAGCAGTATAACCGCGTAAAATAAATCAAAACTTCTCTTTGATAGAAGAAAATTGTCTTAAAATGTACTATAATGATTTTTATCGCTAATTTAAAGTTTAAAAAGCAGAAATGAAAAGCTTACCTACATAGGAATGACAAATAGAAAAATTGAGGAAAGAATGAAAGAACACATAAGGGATATAAAACTAAATAAACAGTCAACAGCGCTTGCAAGATTAAACATTAAAACCCCAATTAAACTTGAAACTCTACAAATACAAAAAATAGCGAACTATGGAAATCTGAATAATGCTCTAATAAGAGAAGCAATAGAGATTAATACATCCACATTATTTCTTATGAAACATTTTTATTTTATTTTCTAACAGTTTGCAATGATATGGTACATGCAATGCTAGATTGCCGCTGGAAAAAAATGTTGGAAGAAGAGGGAAAAAAGAGGGAATCGAATGCGAGTAAAGGGAATTCTTCAACCCCCAGTCAGATATATAGGGAAGAGTCGGATGCTTGAGAGTTACAACTGATGATGCTCTAGCCGGAGTGAAAGCGCTTTTGTGTAAGTATGAATATTAAAAAACCTCCCTTATAAAATTTCTGTGTTGTGTAGGGTTAACCCTTGAAGGGCGGTGGTGCATTTTTATACCACTTAACTTTAGTCCCCAAATGCCACAGTGACACCAATATTTTAAATAAAATTTTTCATTTATAGTGCACTTGAAGAAAAGCTTTTCATTAATTTCAAATAAATGTGTCCGTAAATTCTGTAGTAAATTCTGACTATATAGTTGTAGTATTTTTTAGATAATGTTTGAGTGTAAAATTGGTACTATAAAGAAAAATTAAATATTAAATATACAGACATTAATAAATGAATACCTGTTTTAATGTTAATTTAATGTACTTTAATTATGACATATGTTGACATACATTAGATTACTTGTGGCATAATATTCGTATGTTTTAACTTTATTATTATTTTTTTCATATAGATAATAATGTACCTGTTAAATTTTTAAATACATTATTTCTCTACTCTTGGTTAAATAAGTCCTATCAATAAATTTCCTTTAAATTTCCTCAGAAATTGACCTTTCTCAAATAATCATTTACCGTTGTATGGAAATATTTTAATTAAAATGTATATTTTACTTTAAATAACAGATTACGTAGTCATCATCTCGCTATAATAAAGAAATAATAAAAATTTAAAAAACAGAAATAGTGTAAAAAATGCATTAACGATATTTCAAACTGAAAAAAAAATTGCTTTAATTACTACATTAAATAAAAACATCAAATACATGAGGATAAAAGCACTAAGCAAATTTTGATAAATGCTCTAATAATTAGACTCCAAGAAGTTATCAAAAAGTTTGAAAGCTTACTTAGAACTTAAAATGGAAAAATCGCTTAAAGGCATGCGTAAGACTTTTCATTAGAAGACAAAACATTTATTCTGAAATCGAGTAAACATCAAAATTTATAGCCTGCATTAGCAATAAATATAAATAAAATAAATACACCAAGAGAGTGATTATATTCAAATGAAGTCGTTTGTGACTATATTATTCTTAAAAGCTACAAATAAAGTTGAAATTTTATCATGAAAAGGAGTTTCTAGTTTAACGGAAATCCTGTCGAAGTTGTTTTATAAATTACTATGAAAGCATATCAAGGTTGATCTTCTAATTTTCTGGTGTCTAAGATAGAAACATAGCATTTAACCAAGCTTCTGTAAAAGAATGGAAGGGCATATAGACTTATGTATTAATTATTAAAAAACATTGAATAGTTTTACCTTTTTTTAAAAATGTTCTTTATTAATTATGATAAATTCTTCATTGCAGTGCTTGCATTTTAAAAGCATAAGCTTCAAATAAACTTAAATATAAAACAGAATTAAATTAGAAGATTGAAGTTTATTATATTTACAGGGTTTGTTGATAGTCCCCTGAATTCTGGGCCAACGCGCTGACTAAAAAATGGCGATTATCGTAGAAAAAAAAATCAGCGTTTGTAATGTCCCTTGAAATTGAATTAAAGTATATTTAAATAGAAATCTTTGCATTATTTTTCTGAGATTAAATAATACGAAGGTTGGTATTCGGGACTAGTGGCACTATATTGGAAAGTATTAAAAATTGGCCGACTGGCAATACTGTGTTTGTGTGTGAATTGCTGCTAAACATTGTGTTTATTTACATTAATGTAGGAGGGAAATTGCCGTTGACACCGTACTTTACTGTAATGTATTCGTATTTTGAGTTTAAAGATTTTTTAAGACACTTCTCTAAAACTTTAAAAAATACTAAAGAAAAGTAAAATTTAGAAATTTCAGTTTTAAACAAGAAAGTAGATTTTCTTAAATATGACAGAAATATTTTTCAGTTTTATGACATTAAATATTTGTTTAATACTCAGAGATGCTGGGAAAACTTTTGAAGGAGAATATATTTTCTTTTCCCAATAGCATGTGTTATGTCATTAACCATCCTAGATAAATGTAACTTTTTAGTAATATAGCACAACCTTGGTTTTCGAATACCCCAGTTTTCGAACAATTCAGTTCTCAAAGAAGAAGTTCGAGCAAAAAATGAAATTGGTTTATGAACAGAAATGCGATTCTCGAACAGTGAGAGTGTCGCCCTCAAATCAACATTAAGAAAAAAAAATGTAGCAAAAGCAATTGAATCGATTTTTTTTCGTTGGACAAAAAGCGCAAATACATCAAGTACACTGATCAAAGCATTAACAAAAAACATGCTGTTTCGGATTTCTGTACAGCAAGGTTGTTGAATCCACTGATTTTTATTTATTTTAATGCCCTTTTTTCATGGATGCGTAGCACATATACATACGATTGTAGTGATCCCTGTGATAAAATTTTCATTCAACTTGAGATTCAGAAACAGGGAGTTTATTTAGTGGTTCTCATGGTCTAAAAATCAAGAAAGGAAACCACCTTCCTTCTGCTAAGTCTCAAATCATCCAAAGTTTCACTAATAAAGGTATGGGTAGAGCCTTTGTTAAACTTAAATTAAAATGTTATAAAAATTTCATCGTTTTATGTAACATACAGTACTTTAATGTATTTTTATATATAATGAAATGTAAATGTATAGTTTGAAACAAATAAATGTAGGGAGTAACTTGGAAGGTGGGGGAACAATTAATCATATTTCAATTATTTCTTATGATAGAATTTTATTTTATTTTCTAACAGTTTTGTTCCGAACAATTCAATGGAAAGAATTGTGTTCCAGACAGTGGCGTAGCGTCAGGGGGGGGGGGGGGCACGATCATTTTACTACCAGTATAATTATATACTACATTTAGCCTTATTTAATCCTTGAACTGCATGAATTAAATAAGGGCAAATATAGTATATAAAAATACTGGTAGTAAAGTGATCCGTGCCCCTCTTGACGCTACGCCTCTGGTTCCAGAACCGAGGTGTTGTCGTTGTTATTACAAATGCGCTGTTTTGTATTTTATAAATGCCTACTTAGTGAATATGCCTTCATCCCTTAATCTGAGTGTTCAAACACTGCCATACAATTATATACCCACCTGACAGCGGGGTGATTTTAATTAGTGGCGTACTCGGGGGGTGGGAGGCAGATTTTCTAGAAATCACTAATTTCGTAAAGTTATTTTAACCTTTTTTAATCACTGAAAATTGTGGAATTAAATAAGGCGAAGAATATGTCTTTAAAATAGTGGTATCCAGGTCTTCTGGACCCCCACACTGCATCAGAAATTTTTTTCTTTTCACGTGCCCAAGTGTTGTTCGGGCAAAAGTGTTCAGTGGTTAAAGCGAAAAATTCTACGACTAAAAGGGAAAAAATTACTATTTGTAAATAGTGCTAATCAAATGTAAGACATTCTATGACGCTTAATATTTAGAAATGGGTTTGGGGTTTCTAGTTTGGACCCATTTCTTATTCAGAAATTCCGAATAGTAAATTTTGCTTTATTTAATGACTGACATTTCGTAATTACCTAAAGTTAAAATTCTTTTTTCGGAATTTCCTATAAGAATTTGGAATTTCTGAATATAAAAGGAGGACAAACTGGTTAACACAGGGAGAATAAAGCATTTTATTTACCACTTTAACCCTTTAACGTTCATTGGTTTCCCCACGAAACCACAAAACTTTAATTACGAAACTCAACAATGACAGCAGAATTTTAATAGAAATGTTTTTCGTTTATTATATATGTGAAATATCACTTTTTTTATTATATAAAAATAAATTTGTTCATAATTTCCGGTGTCAATCATTTATTTCAACATCTTAACAATTGAAGTGCTTTATCCGTTAAAGGGTTAAACCTTAAATTCCCATTTTTTTTTCGAACGCAAGGTAACTGCCGTTGCCCTTTACTTGAGAGAGGCAAATAAGACAGAATTTAGAACCGCGCGAATAATACAGACAATAATAATTATTAAAGTATCCCTGTTTCAAAGGTGGTGTTGAACTATTTATAGGGTCACTTTGATTACATCTTATTTTCCTTGAATAAATATTGTATTGAAGTTACAGGATTCAAGATGGAATTCCTTAGAATTTCCAAGAAGTATGGTACCAGTATTTCAGATTAGAAATCTCTGCTTATATTTTTCCTTCAGATAATATCCTTCAGTTTTTTCATTCAAATGAATATAACTAATCGCAGTGTTTGTAATATTTTCTTGCGATGAAATAAAACGAAATATTATATTCGAAAATTGTGGTAGCCAGCAGGTAATATTTAGCAAGAAAAGTGCTAGGTATGAGCGAGATAAATCATACATAGTGCGTGTAGTTTTCGTGGAGGGCAATTGATGATATGTGCATTTTGTTACCTCAACAAAAAATGTTACCACTACTGTGGCAGAGAAAGGTCTATAATCGCTGTAGTTTTAAATCTCCATCTGAGAAAACTTCTCATACGGCATACAGTATCATCGCATTTTTTTTGTGTACTTTTAATTATTGCATTTCATAGATCATTTCAAAAGAATAAATTTATGAGCAAATTTTTTTTTCTGGTGAAAGGAAAGACCACAGTTAACCACTTGAAGGGCGGTGAGATATTATATATTATTATATATCCCACTTAATTGCATTTCTCAAATGCCACGTTGGTACCAGAATTTCGGTATACATTCGGTATAAATTTTACGCCTTATTTAACCACAAAATTTTGCAATTAATTAAGGCGAAATTTTTTATAATGGAATAGTGTTACCCAAAACCCCCGCTCCATTGTGGGCGTCACTGCAACAGCGTGGAGCAAAACACTAATAAATTAAATATTTGAAATAGCAATATTCTACATATTAAAAATTGACTTTTAGAGCTGATGTTGAGGCTCCTGATCTGCAGATTTACTAGTATATGATTGGTATTGTCTGACATTGATTACTCACAAACACAAACTGTATTTAGATACACTATAATGCTGGTTTCCCACTCGGTACGTTTTTTGAACACAACTTTTTTAACACGTTGACGGACAGTAGGAAATAGTGAAGTTCGAAAATTGACACTATATGTTTTTGTAATTTTTAGAATATTAGAAGTATAGTTTTACTCTTTCTGCTTAAATAAACTTAATTTTGATTAATTCAGCACCTTTAATTAGGTTGCACTACTCCCTTCACAACCATGTCAGGGTGGCTAGTGGTCAGGGAAAAATACAGTCAAAAAAAGTGATAAACACCAGTATATTCTTATAGAAAAATTTATGTTGATAATTCGATCAAATAATCAATTTGAATTTTTCTATAAGAATATACTGGTAATTATCATTTTTTTACTGTATTTTTCCCTGACCACTAGCCACCCTGTACGTGCATACTGAAGCTGCAACTCGTATAACAGGTGGAAAACGAACTTCAACCTAAAAAATTGTCTCCTAAACATGACACTGGGCTTCTACTTGTACGCCGGTAAATGTACATTTGTGCTGCTATAGCCGTAGTGTCTAAAAACGACCGTTTCGTTTTGGGCGGCTATAGCCGTCATGCCACATTGTTAACTTCGCTTTGACGGCTATAGCCGCAAGTGTCTGTCAACGTGTTAAAAAGAAAAATCTTTTTTATAATTGTTATAGAAACTAACTTCGAAGCTCGTTTTAGTTGCAATTGTTTAAATACGTACCACAATTTTCTTTCTAAAAAAATACTGGTTTAAAAAAACGGACCAGGGGGAGCCCTGTATAATGGCAAAATGGTTATCGGATCAGTAGATGGAAAAGTGTGTAGTGTATATAAATGGATCTTGTATTAACTGACGTTGTATAATGACAATTGTGTATGATTTATTGCTGTTGTGCCAGTAAATGGAAAAGTGTCAGATGAAAGAAATTCTGTGAGTGAATGTGCCAGTGCAACTCAGCCAATTGCTGGTCCCCAACCTAGCTTTAATTCAAGGTGGGTTTATTGTTTATTTGAATTATTCTGCAAAAATTTCAAACATTTAAAAGCTGCTATGAACTTTATTTTTTATGATACTATCAAGTCGTTTGCCGTCAAGTTTTGATGGTTCCATCTAGTATAAGTAATTTCAGATGCCAATATTATTATTCACCTGTTCTAATTTTGAATATCACTATTTTCGAACATAGAATTTAGCTTTATTTAACGTAGAATTTCGGCGATTAAATAAAATAAATATATCTATTCGAAAATAGTGGAGAGCTTGTAACTCTGTAACATAAATCCGTATGAAATATTAAAAAGCTAATAAAGCTCTAATTTATCGTTAAATAAAAACTATTCAAAGTTTTCTCTCTAATCAGGAATCTTACTGATCTTTGATTTTGAGTAGCTCTTTAGCTAGTACTGTTTCTGAATAGTATTAATCTCCTTATTCAATAACAGAAATTCTGTGAATAAATAAGACGAATATTACTATTCAGAAATAGTGGTATTCCAATTTAAGGACTCGTGAGAACCCTGGAAAAACCATATGAAATCATGGGTTCTAAATCAGTTTAACACTATGTTGCCAGTCCGATACTCATTTTTTACCTAGATTGCTTGATTGCCACCACTTTTTTGAAGAAATAATATTCGCCTTATTTAATGACAGATGATATAAGGCGAATTACACTATTTCAAAAAGTGGTAGCAATCAAGCGATCTGAATACAAAAAAAAAAAAGTAGCGGACGGGCAACACTGGTTTAACCCCTTCTGGACGGGTTTCATTTAACCCTTTGATTATGGAGTCGGGACATACATTTTTGAAAAATAATCTCTGCCTTACAGTTATAATAGGATATTTTCAAGAGAAATCGAAATGTTTTTGTAAAATGTGGTATGATTGAATATAAAAATAGTAGCCAATCACAGCCCGTAATCAAAAGGTTAACGACAATTTAGTTTTTAACACTAGTAACTTCGTATACAAATTTTCGCCTCATTTAAAATTACTGGTATTAAAATGCTTTTAACCCATTTATGACGAGCATTTTTGCACTTCTTTTAATTCTTCGACACCAGTTTTTCTATATTTTAATTTTGACTTATTTAATTGCTCAAAATTTGTAGTCGGACAAGGAAAAAAATTTCGTACTGAAAAACGGGTTGTTAAATTGAAATGTTTCGTACGCCTTCAGTGTTGCCAGTGGGCTACTTTTTTTATTTTCACTTTCCTAGATTGCCACCAGTTATTTGAGAAAGTAAAAATTGCCTTATTTAAAGGCAGATTAAATAAGGTGAAAACAAGGCGAATTATGCCATTTCAAAAAAGTGGTGCCAATAAAGCAATCTGAATATAAAAAAAGTAGCCCACTGGCAACACTGTACGCCTTAAGTGGCAAATAAACTTGTCAATCATCGTGAATGAGTTAACCAGAATATTACGGGATTGGGACATATGTTGTCCCAGAGACTTTTTGAAAAATAATCTCTACCCTAAACTTACATTTTGATATATTTCAAAATAAATCTAACACAAAAAAATTCTCTTTGTAAATTGCGGTACGAATTGATATAAAAATAGTCACCAGCCCTGGCCCATAATCAAAAGGTTAAATTATGCACGTCCCTGAAGGGGTTAAATGCCTTCCTACACCAAGCATTTTCTTCATTTCAATTATTTATTTACAATGTCTCAACGTTTTAAAGTTCTCTGTAATATTGATTGCGCCTGAAAATCTTTATTCAAGTATGCTTCTTAATATATCATTCCTACTTTTTTAAAAATGATTTTTAAAATGATTTTATGTCGAAAGATAAATTTATCAAATGAAAAAAGAGCTTATCATTGACATTTGTCTTCAAAAAAATTTTAATTTGTGAAAAGATCATTATGATGCATTTTTTATAAATGGTTTTCAGATACAATCTATATCACCGAGTTTAAAAAAGTTATGATATGGATGATTAGTAAATTTCCACATTAGTGACTGGATTTGCATATTAAAACCATTTTGAAGGTCAAATTTGGAAGTATTATCTTTTTTATTTCAACTTGACAAATCGAATAACTGCCAGTGACACAAAATAATAGTAATGGTAATGATGATCAGTCCCTTTTTTTTCTTATGCACTTTAGGAAGTGTTCTATAAAAATTTATCAACAACGTTATATTCTATATATATAAAAGGGTTTTAAATTATTATTATTATTATTATTTTTGTTTTGCGGAATTTATTTGGCAAGTAAATGACTTTTTAAAAATAGATTTAATTTATTTAACTCTTTTTAAGGTGAATTAATTCTGTTGCTAGAATGTTGAAATGATTGAATACCACCACAATTTAAGAGCAAATTGATTTGAAAGTAATTAAATACTTTTCGTTACGTATACTATAAAAGCAAAATTTTGATCAGAAATTCCGAAGCAAATTTGACATTTCGGAATTAAAATTAAGAAGCGTAAATACTTCCCTCAGCGTTAGAAAGGTTTAAACAAAATCCTTATACGTAATGAAATGTTAGTTTTATAGCAGTATCTCCCTTGATGCTGGATCACATATCAAGTTTCTAAACCAAAAAATATTTAATAGTAAAAGTAGTTTTAGTACTACAGCGCTGTTAATCTTCCGGATTGTTGAAGAATACCAGTATTATGAATCAGGGATTTTTGTTTTGTTTAATCACCAAATTTCTGCTTTATATAATGAGACATTTTTTTTCTAAAATGTCTCTTTAAATATTAAATAATTATGCAATATAGAAATAGTGGTATACAAAAATTCGGAGGGTTGGCTGCTCTGATTCTATATAAAACAAGATTTTTTACTTGTAATCATTTCAGGAGAAAAGTAATCCTACTACTAATGATGTGTTGCCACTAGAATTTACGAGCATATTGATTTGAAAAAACAAATATTTTTCTTTACGTACATTATTAAAGAAAAGTTTTTGAAAAAAAATCGGTTTTTAGGGATTAAAATTAAGTGGTATAAATAATATACCATCATCTTTCAATCGGTTAATCTTTTCAGGAGCAAAATATCCCTGCTGCTAAAATATTTAAATTATTGAGTGACACCAAGATTTCTGGACAAATTTATCTGAAAATAAGTAAGTGAAATAAAAACGTTTCATCACGTACATTATAAACGTAAAATTTTATTCCAAAATTCTGGTGCAAATGTAGAATTTGGGGATTCAAATTAAATTGTATAAATAACATACCACCGCCTTTCAATAGGTTAAGATAACTATTGCTTCTAAGGCTAGATAAGTACTTTTCACACTTTCTGTGAGTGCAAAATTGTGGACATGGTTGCTGTTACTCTCGTTTGGGTCATCCTTTTTACTGTGTTTTAGCAAATTACCAAAAATCAAAATACGCGGTTACATCGAATGAATTCAATATTATTTAATTGCAGTTATTATTATATTTAGAACAAATACAAATTTTTAACATTCTGTATCATTCTGATTCATATTATTTTCATTTTTTCAATCTCGATGTTTTTCCCCCATTTTTTTAAAAAAACAACACTAGATAGTCAAAAGTTTTTTCCTCCAACGGTAAGCATTTTGACAGTTCAGCCGTGATCAGCACACTGTAAAAAATTTTCCTGCAGATTCCGGAAAAAAGTGGTGGCATTAAGATGCCACGGATTTTGGCTGTTACGTTTCACAACAAAGTAGTGAAACATTCCAATTTTCAAAAATCAATGTACTTTTTTTATTCAGTGTCTTATTTAAGTAATTAAATTTGAAAGTTTTGTATTACAGATAAAATGAAAATTCAAATAATGAAGCAAAGAAATATTTAAATTAGCTACTTACTTTATCGGTTGATATCCAAACAAAGAATGGCATTTGTTCAGATTGCATTTGTCTCTAAGTACTTAGGCAGCTGTATTTTTTATTCTTCTTTAATTATCAAAATGGCTAATGGAACATAAAACATGAAGCACGCATGCGCAGAATGTAGTTTACGGAAAAGTTGAAACCTCTCAAAAATATTACAGGAATTGTTACCGAATTGACGTGGGACATAAAGAAATTCGAAAATCCGGTAAAATATGCGAAATGTTTCAGAATAATTTCCTGAAACGTTCCGAAAATTTTTTACAGTGCACTACGGCCAATTGTTTTGCACCATTTTATTATTCAGACACAGTATCGGCCGTCACTTTACCCTCTATGAAGGTTCGGACATATTTACATCAATGGCTCACCCGGGATTAAAACACAGACCCTCAGCTTGGCATGGGCTTCAGCTACTTACCATGCTGCCGAGTGGTCGGATATTCGAAAGTAAATCATTACCTACAGATAACGTCTACTGCAGGGGTGTCCAATCATTTTGCTTGAAAAGCCTTCTGTTACTACTTTATCCTATCTTTTCATTATCTAATCGGAAAAAGCTCTGAACTGCAGTTTGGACACACCCCCCCTGGTCTACTGTTTCTTATAAAATATGTTTAATTTATAGTTTTTTTTTTCATTTATAAGTGCAATATTATCTAGTATAGAATTAAATGAAAAAATTTGATAAAATAACGTATTTTCACTTTAAAGCTCTAGTACCAAATTTTAATTTTTGATAAGCGTTCTTAGTTTTGCATGATTGAAGCCAGAAATGGAGCTTCTTGACATTATACGCCTGTTTAATTTAATTTATTAAGTTTAAATAATTATTATTGTTTCTGGTTCGAAAGATGAAAAACTTCAAAACAAGTAAAAATAGAGTTAAAAATATCCCAATGGTACTAGGAGTGTTAATTCGCAATGAATGTATTAAAAAATATGATTACATTTATAATCCTCTCCTCGTTTTGTTATAATATAAAATTGTCACATCCCCCATTGATGTTATTTCAAGAATATCTGCGAAATAACGTTATGTATTTTCAGAAACAAATTGAGAAATGTTATTGGGTAACATTTAATTACAAACAATTAATTCTAGTTAAATGAAATACCGGGGAAGATCTAAATTTTCAACTTTAGTAAAAGTTAAGCAGTGTCCAATATAACTGAGTTTTAGACAGAAAACTCAATATTTCTTGACATATGGAACGAAATTTATCGGATGATTGGATTGTTCAAAACTAATTAAAACATACAGCTGATCGAACGCTTTTAATTGTGATAGTGAATGGAATTTAAACTATTATCATAAAGAAGTTGAAATGTCTTTGAAAATGCATAGTTTAACCATTTAACTGTTTAGGTTTTCTAACCAATTTGGTCCTAAAAGTATAATTTATTTTAACTATCATAAACTACATAGTACCAAAGGACAAAAATATTGACAAAATACCACTTTTACCGAATATTAATCTTCACTTTATTTACTAAAAGAATTTCTGTCATTAAATAAGGCGAAGCCAAAATAAACCACTATTCGAAAATAATGGTAATCAAGTAACCTAAGAAAAAAGAATCAAGAAAATTATTTTAGGACGTACGGCTTAAGAGCAAATTGAGCAGGCTCTGATAACACTCGAGTGGTCAAAAAAGAAAATTATATCCACCTATACTAATAAAATAAAGTTTCACTCTGTGTGTGTGTCTGTCTGTTGGGGATGGCTAGGAAAATCTAGTCCACCTACAAGCCTGAAAATTTAGATTTAGGTAGTCCAAACCCTCTCCTGGTGCACATGAGCCTCAGCATTTTAATATTTTGAAAATTAGAGTAGTTATTAATTAAAAACTGATCAAGGATCACAAATAAAATAGCACTCTTCCGAAATTCGCGCGCGCATGTTCAGAAGCCCTTTATCCGTTTCTCCGTAAATAGAAGAAACAAAGCACGAGTCAAACCTTTTCTTTTTTAAGTTTTTCCAAATTCGCCATGGGCGAACGGGTAAAAATACGGAAAGACCGTCTACATATTCTCAAATAACGTACCTTTACGCCTCAAACGATCTGGTTGGTTTGAAAAAAATTCATATTTAACCCTTTCCGGCACAGTGGTCCCACTCCGGGTACACCTAATTTTAATTCCGAATTTTCATCGGCACCAAGAATATTTTAATAAAATTTTGTTTCTATAATGAAAGCCTAAAATAAAGAGCTCTGATTTTCTAAAAAGGTCGTTTGTATATTCCGGTGTCAGTCAGTAATTTCTCATTTTACGATCAGAATTTGTCTGTGCCGTAAAGGGTTAATCCTTTCAAAAAATAATCATTAAGCATCGATTTCATGTTTTTTATTTTCTCCCGTTTTCCGATTATTGCATCCACTGGACTACAAGAGATACGAAAAAACGAAGGTCACCAAATTAAAGAGCTTTGCCCTTTTTAAAGCCATCTTTGGTTTAAAAAAACACGAAAATTAACCCTTTGAAAAAGTATATTTTCTGTATGCCGTTTCGCAATTTTTGCGATTTCGGCGATTTTTAAAAATTTGCATCGACGGTTCAGAGCAAGGTACGAAAAACCAAAAATACCAGACAATATCTACATTTATTCTCGTTTTGACATCTGTCTTTGTCTTTGAAAAATTAGAATATTAACCCTTCAAAAAAAAAATTCGCGCGCAGGACTCACTTTTGCGAATTCCGATTTTCTAGGATATATAAAATCTGGCATCGGCTTTCTAAAATAACCAAACAAAAAACAAACACACCTAAAGAAATCTACGTTCTATCGGGTTTAGGCAGAAATCTTTAGTTTAAAATAAAATTCTCGTTAACCCTTTCGATATCGTTTTTTACCGTAAGTCAATTTCGCATTTTTAACGATTTCTCATATCTTTAAAAATTCGAATAGGCATTTATAAACAAGACACGAAAAACTAAAAATACCGCGCCTAATATACATTCCTTTGCTTTTTAAAATCTGGTATTTGTTTTGAAAAAAATTAATTTTAACCCTCCGAAAAAAATCATTTCCAAAACTCATTCACACGCTTTTCGTTTTCCGGCCCAGGTTTAAAAATCGGCATCGACTCGGGAAATGCGAATAGGAATAAACAGTAGACTCTAGATCAGGGGTGCAAAAATCTACGCGCCAATGGGCTGATTCCCTCCACTAAATTTTATTAGTATTCTTCGACAAATTTTATTAGTATACTTCGAATAAATTTTATCAGTATTCTTATTAGGCGAAGAATACAAAAAATTTAGTGGTGGGAATCGGCTCATTGGCGCCTAGATTTTTGCGTTGATTTTCTTCAAAACGCACCGTTGGGTTTCAAAAAATTTCTACATTAACCCTTTCGAAACCAATTGTTTACGTAACCCACTTTCGCGATTTCCACTATTTTGGCAATGTTTACCCGTGGTTAAATTTCAATTCTGCTAGGAAATTTGGTTGGGTCGAGTGTTCTGAAAAGGTCTTTTTCAGAACATTTTTCAGAATAGATAAGGTGTAACTACAGGAGTATGTCTGGTTCTATGGGCCCGATTATGACGGTGTTTGGCTCATTCGACTTGATATCTATAGCCTTAAATATTTTATTTGCACTTTCGACCGCCAGGGTACGCTTTCCGATCTCGGGTTCTATGAGACCGAGTACGACGGGGTTTACTTCATTCGACTTGATTTCGATAGCCTTACAGATTTCAGTCATATTCGTATAGAACAGATTGTTATTATATCGGTACCGGGCAACGCCGGGCATGTTAGCTAGTATAGTAATAAAAGAAAGTTTCGCTCTGTGTGTGTGTCCGTCTGTTGGCGATGGCTAGGGAAATTTAGCGTACCTAGAAGTCTGAAAATTTAGGTGAGGATTGTCCAAAACCGGTCCTGGTGCACCTGATAATCAGAATTTTAATATTTTAATTATTTGCAGAAATATTAATTAAAATCCACGAACTCTCATAAAAATACGTTTTTTTCTTCGTTTAGTTAGTTGTACAGAGTCTTCACAGAAGTAATTAAATAAACCAGAGTAGCGATGCATAGATAAGGACTTCTAACGAAATAGTGTTAATATGGATTGCAGTTATCGGCGTATTCTATACAGCCATGCAAATGTAGCACCACGTGCACACGACAAATTACACAGACGCCACCACCTATTTGAAACATTTTTCCAGGCACGTTTTTCTTCATGATAATTAGCTGGGTGTAAGGTTTTTTTTACATGACATATATTATTATAATAGAGATTATTAATGCAGAAAACTTTATTTAACAGATTATTTGTTATATTTCCGGGGATGGAGAGGGGCAGGGTTCGTACGGATCATGGAATTTTCCAGAAGTGTTATCAATATTTTTTTTATAGAAAAAGAAATCCAGGTTAAACGCTCGAAACTTCACCTTCTTTTAAGGATAGATTTTCTGTAAGAAAATACTGGTACCGAAGAATTTCCTGGTCGTGAAATTCCAGGAGCCGTACGAACCCTGGAGGGGTAAGGGTCTAATTACTTTTAACATTTTTAGCTTCACTCGTAGCGTTTAATTGCTGTTTTATATAGAGAATACCGCTGTTTTAAATCTCAGCTAATAATGTTCCGAACTTTTCAAAACCAGTTCCATTTTTACTAAATTATTGTAAAAATTAGCATTCATAGCTTCAAGGTGTATTTCTAGAAAGCAGTTACCAGTATTTTTGAGTAATAGTCTAAGCCAAATTTCAAATTAAGTTCCTAGCTTCTCCTTCATGGTTTTTTTTACCTAACTATACTGCGTTTCCATATCTGTTTGCTGTCATGACGTCACGAATGTAGTAATCAGATTATTTTATTTAATAAAATATCTAGTTATATTTGAATTGAAATAAAGCTGGAAGTTTGGCAGGTACATTAATATATCACATGAAAAATTTTCAAATTAGTGAAGACTTTTATAACCAACGAAGTCAAGTTTCATTTTTTAAAGCTACTCATTTTGAACCACTACTGGTCATTGGAAGGTTGTATATTATTTATTCCACTTAATTTTAATTCCAAACTGTATTTTTAAAATAAAATTTTGCTTTTATAATGGGCGTGAAGAAAATTATTTATTTTCAAATCTATTTGTTTGGAAATTCTGGTTGAAGTCACTCATTTTATCATTTTAGTAACAAAATTACTTTGCTCGTGATAGGGTTAAGGCGATAGTTACATCTAGTTATGTGATAGAAAAAATGGTGTCTTTCATAGTTTATTTTTTTCATTAAGAAGTTATTTTTTTCTTTGGCTTTATATTTATTTTATAATACTTAATGATAATTCGGTTATATAAAAAATAATAATACAATTGAAGTTATTGCCACTTTTCAATTCCAAATTTGTAATTGCATATATCTGCAGTGTAATTACAATATAATTGTACGTAATAAATTATAGTTACAATTACATGCCGTAAAAATTCTTACAGCACTGTAACCGTACCCCCCCCCCCCCACACACACACCCATTCCCATTTTTTGACAAAATTTCTGTGTTTGAATCTGCGTAACTACAATCATTCACATTCAATTAAATTTACATTGCAGATAATTTCAATTACAAATTTGCTGTTCGAAGAGAAAGTTCAATTTTTATCTTAAAAAAGGAAAACTATATTTTGATAATAATAATTGAAAAGAAAAACTAATAAAAATACATAATTTATTCTCTACGTAATTACATAAGAAAAGAGCTGACATAATTAGAAGTGAAAAGTTCAGTAGTTTTTGAGTAATTGCAGTCACCGATTTGAAAAATGCACTTTTGAGAACATTGTGTTTAAAGTTTTGTGTTATATATTCAGTCCGATACCTATTATTTTTACTTACATACAATTATCAATTCCATCAAAGTAAATTAGATCCTTTTCAACACCAAACTTATCTGCAAAATCCAGCAATAGGTCCAACTTGATCCTGGTAGCACTAGTTGTTAGTCCGTTTATATTACACTGAATAATTCTCAAAAAGTTCCAAGATGGAGACCGTCGTATACTTTTCGGAAAGGGCCCTCTGCCTAAACCCTGAACGCACCCCTGATTTACCTGCGCGACGTGTGATGCAGTATGCAGACCTGCCAAGTCTCCGGCTTTTTGGATACCAGTAATTTAGTACAGAAAATGTAGTTTTCGTTAATCGGAGCATTTTGCGATTTAAAAGTACAACATTTTCTCTAAAAAATTACTGATGTTCAAAAATCCGGAGACTTGGCAACTCTCAGTATGACTATCATTACAAAGCTGGCTCATGGAAAAAGGAGAATGTGACATCTTCTGTTCATCCGGAGATGTGGAGCACCAGTGGTAGAAGTCTGACTTAGCTCCAAAGTTGCCTACTAGCTTTAGCTGGGCATAGTGGAATGGCCTTCATGCCTTGGGTGGCCCTACCAAGAGAATACACTCCCGACGTAGTTCGCCCATTCCGTCATGTTGGTAATATATCAAAAGATTAATATCCGGAATTAATTTCTATGACAGTTTATTTACATCGTTTAAAACTCATCCCGATAAAAGGTAATTATCTGTAATTTCAAACAGGAAATGAAATTGCCTGATGCAATATGAAGAGGTTTTTACAACACGTGATCTGAACAAGGAAGTGAAAGACTAAAATACGTATTAGTGACGTAAATTGACTTTACGTCATTACCATCCAATGAAAGAACTTAAAAATGATGTCACTTGATAAGGACTAAGACTGTTGCATCTCTGCTTTATAGAACTTTAATAGATGCTTTTTCTCTCGCGATGGAGTTGGAACTGTATACTCCGATCTCCCTTAAACTAAATTAAATTTAACTAATGATTAAAAATTAAAACTAACGTAACAGCAAAATGTAATTAAAGGATAATTAAATAATTTAAATTAAATTATGAATATGTTTTATTAATTAATAATATTTTCACATTTCAAATCACATAGTGAGTCAACATGAACATAAAACATTGTGTGTGCCCCAATTACTGGATATTACATTTTGGATACAACTTCTGCAATAAAGGATTAATCAAATGGAGACTCTAGCGACCTGGCACGCAGAAAAATGAGGAGTGACTATGAATGCTGAAAAATGGAGGTAAGCAATATCTTACCTATCTTTTGTTCCGAAAGTACAATTGTTTATTATATACCTTATATTGCTTTAGAACGCGCAAAATTACTGACTACAGAGAAAATAACACTAACAAAGATTATGAGAACGAAATATTCTAAAGTATATAAAGGATAAAAATAAAAATAAATATAGTGTCCTTAAATCCTCGAATACTTAAAAGAAATTAATTAATTTTAGATATATTCTAAAATAGAAAAATGGCAACCTTCAAAGAAGGTAGTATAATTGAAAAATTAAATTCCAGTAATTATGCAAACTGGAAATTCAAGGTGGAGATGCTCTTGATAAGAGAAGAGCTCTTTGAAGTTGTGACAGACGACCCACCTAATCCAATAACCCCGGAATGGTCGAAGAAAGATAGAAAGGCAAGAGCCTTGATAAATTTAAGTATTGAGGATAATCAAATTATCCATATTAAGCATTTACAAAATGCACGGGACACATGGAATACGCTAAAAAGAATCCATGAGAGATCAAATCTGTCCGGTAAACTCTTTCTCCTTAGGAGACTTTATGGAACTAAATTATCTGAAGGAGGAAATATGATTAATCATATTACCAAAATATTAGAAATTATCGATAAGTTATCAGCCATAGGCGAAGAAATTAAAGCAAATCATATTTCAGCATTATTGCTCTGCTCTTTACCTCTTTCATACGACACCCTCGTAACCGCATTAGAAGCCAGACAGGAAGACGAATTAACTCCAGAGTTTATAAAGAGTAAATTAACAGACGAATTTAATAAAAGAAATGAGCATTCAAATACAAGTGATAATACCAACAAAGCCTTTAGAGCTGAAAGAAAATTTAAACCCACAGGTTTTAAAAAAGAAGAAAAATACTGCACGATTTGTCGATTAAAAAACCACAACACAGTTAATTGCTGGCATAACAAACATAAAACAACTAACTTTAAACAAAATGTAAGAAAAAACTTCGCTTCTTCATTAGTCTTTCAAAAAGACGAGAACAGGTTAAAAAGCGCGGACTCAAATAAACCGAACAATAAAAGCACAGCTTATTTCGGAACCGAAGAAAAGAAAAATTGCGCATTTATAGCGAACAAATCGCAAAATAAAGCATGGATCATAGATTCTGGCTCATCCTCCCATATTTCAAATAATGAAAATTTATTTTCTGAATTTACAAATAAAGAACATACCAACGTCGTAATTGCCAACGGCAATAAACTAAAATCCTATGGTTCAGGTAATGTAAATATTACCACAATAACCTCCGACGGTAGAACACATGAAATAACATTAAAAGATGTTCTACTAGTACCCGAAATTGAAACTAATTTATTTTCGGTAGCTAAAGCTACGAAAAACGGATGCAAAATAATGTTCGAGAATAATAAATGTTTTCTAGAATATGAAGGATTAATTCGCTTGGAAGGTACAAGAAAAAACAATTTATACGAAATTCAGCAAACTAACGAAATCACAGATGAAAATGTCGTAAATATGATAACAAATTGCAAAAATAAAAATTGCGTTGAACTGTGGCATAGAAGATTAGGACATGAAAACGTCGCATCAATGAGGGAAATAATGACTAAGGAATTAGCATGCGGAATAAACATAAATAATTGTTCCCATAGTACCGAATGTGAGCCTTGCATCAAAGCAAAATTAACTGAGCACCATACCCCAAAAAGACGGAATTTAGAGCAAATAAAATTTTGCAGTTAGTGCATTCAGACGTATGTGGTCCTATTCAAACTCCAACCATAGGTGGGAAAAATTATTTTTTAACTTTCATAGATGATTACTCTAGATTTACGATATTATATCTCCTACAAAATAAAAGTGAGGTATTCGAAAAACTAAAAGAATTTGTTGCCCTGGTCAACAATAAGTTGTTGGCAAAAAGTCTACAGAACTCAGAACTGATAATGGCAAAGAATTTAAAAATTCTAATATAGATAATTTTCTAAAAGAAAATGGAATTAAGCGACAGCTAACAGTACCATATTCTCCCAGCCAGAATGGTGTTGCTGAACGAAAGCATATATCATTAATTGAAATGACAAGAGCATTGTTAAGTGACTCTAATTTACCATTACATTTCTGGGGAGAGGCGATCTGCACCGCAAATCACCTACAAAATCGACTGCCAACTAAAGCCAACGAGAAAACTCCATATGAGTTATGGACAAACAGAAGACCAAATCTAAAATATTTAAGAGTCTTTGGCTGCAAAGCTTATGCATATATTAACAAGCAAAAAAGACAGAAATTAGATAATAAAGCAGTAGAAGGGATCTTCGTGGGATACGATAATTATTCCAAAGGATATCGTATCTATACGAGCGGCAAAGATATCACTATAGCCAGAACGGTGAAGTTCTTAGAAAACTATCCGATAAATTCAAATAAAGAAAAACGGCTAGAACTAAATTTAGATGAAAACACTAATGCCGAAAACGAAAAGTCAGAAAACCCAAATCTGATAAACATCGAAATTTCAAATGAAAATGATAATCAGAATGAATCTGAACTAAATCAAACAGAACCGAGAAGATCAGATAGAGTAAATAAAGGGGTTCCCCCAGATAGACTAATTTATTTTGTTAAAGATGTAAATATTAACGAACCGAAAAACTGGCAGGAAATATTAAACATGGAAAACCCAGTAGAAAAAGAAAACTGGATCAAAGCGACACAGGAGGAGATAGAATCTCACAACCAAAATAAAACTTGGACATTAGTTGACCCCCCGCCAAATACAAAAATAATAGGTTCGAAATGGCTCTTCAAAACAAAATTAGATGATAAAGGAAAAATACAAAAATATAAAGCGCGTTTAGTGGCGAAAGGCTATTCGCAAAATTTTGGTATTGATTACTATGAAACTTTTGCTCCAGTGGTTTCATATACTACAATTAGAACATTTTTAGCAGCCGCCGCCTATCATAAACTAAACATAAACCACGTTGACATTAAAACAGCATTTTTGTATGGAAATTTAGATGAGGATATATACATCACTCAGCCGGAAGGCTATGTCAAACCTAATCATGAAAACAAAGTGTGCAAATTAAATAAGGCTATATACGGCTTAAAACAGGCAGCTAAACCCTGGAACACAAAAATTTCAGAATCGTTAGAAAAGTTAAATTTCAAACCAGCAACTTCAGACACGTGTTTATTCATACGTAATACTAAAAACATTAAAGCATATATTATCGTCTATGTAGACGATTTATTAATATCAGCAAAAGAAAATGAAATTAAAGAAATTATACAAAAACTTAAGATTGAATATGAACTAAAGGATTTAGGTCAATTAAACTACTACCTAGGGATTAAAATTGAAAAAAAAACGAAGGATATAAACTGAATCAAAAAAGTAAAATTGAAGAATTAGTTAGAAAATTTAAATTAGAAGATGCGAAACCTTACAAAACGCCCATGGAAACAGGCTATTTAAATTTTGATAACGAAGAAATACCATTGCCAAACAACATCGATTATAGAAAGGCAATTGGCGCTCTTTTGTATATCTCAACTGTCACAAGACCAGATATTTCAGCTGCGATTAACATCCTAAGTAGAAAAAACGAAAACCCTTCACAGAAGGATTGGAAAGCAACTAAAAGAGTGATTTCCTATTTAAATCACACTAAAAACTTTAAATTAGAAATAAATACAACACAGCAACCAATACTTGAAGTATGCTGTGACTCAGACTGGGCTGGAGACATACAAACTAGAAAGTCCACCAGCGGAAACCTATTTTTATTAGGGAAAAACCCAATTTTGTGGATTACCAAAAAGCAATCATGCATAGCCATGTCAAGTGCTGAAGCTGAGTACATTTCAGCAGCAAATGCGACATAAGAAATTTTATGGTTAATTAGACTCTTACAAGAATTTGACTTAGAACAGACATTACCCATAACTATGCATGAGAACAACCAGTCCTGCATAAAAATGATCGAATCAGAAAAATACACCCGTCGCACGAAACACATTGATATTAGGTATCATTCCATTAAACACCTAAAGGACAATGGTACAATCAATTTAAAGTATTGTCAATCTAAAAACATGGTAGCGGACATCCTAACGAAGCCCACTCCCAAACCTATCTTCGAAGTTCACAGAAATAACTTAAACTTAAGAAATCAAATTCCAGAGATTAAGGAGGAGATTGTTGGTAATATATCAAAAGATTAATATCCGGAATTAATTTCTATGACAGTTTATTTACATCGTTTAAAACTCATCCCGATAAAAGGTAATTATCTGGAATTTCAAACAGGAAATGAAATTGCCTGATGCAATATGAAGAGGTTTTTACAACACGTGATCTGAACAAGGAAGTGAAAGACGTATTAGTGACGTAAATTGACTTTACGTCATTACCATCCAATGAAAGAACTTAAAAATGATGTCACTTGATAAGGACTAAGACTGTTGCATCTCTGCTTTATTGAACTTTAATAGATGTTTTTTCTCTCGCGATGGAGTTGGAACTGTATACTCCGATCTCCCTTAAACTAAATTAAATTTAACTAATGATTAAAAATTAAAACTAATGTAACAGCAAAATGTAATTAAAGGATAATTAAATAATTTAAATTAAATTATGAATATGTTTTATTAATTAATAATATTTTCACATTTCAAATCACATAGTGAGTCAACATGAACATAAAACATTGTGTGTGCCCCAATTACTGGATATTACATTTTGGATACAACTTCTGCAATAAAGGATTAATCAAATGGAGACTCTAGCGACCTGGCACGCGGAAAAATGAGGAGTGACTATGAATGCTGAAAAATGGAGGTAAGCAATATCTTACCTATCTTTTGTTCCGAAAGTACAATTGTTTATTATATACCTTATATTGCTTTAGAACGCGCAAAATTACTGACTACAGAGAAAATAACACTAACAAAGATTATGAGAACGAAATATTCTAAAGTATATAAAGGATAAAAATAAAAATAAATATAGTGTCCTTAAATCCTCGAATACTTAAAAGAAATTAATTAATTTTAGATATATTCTAAAATAGAAAAATGGCAACCTTCAAAGAAGGTAGTATAATTGAAAAATTAAATTCCAGTAATTATGCAAACTGGAAATTCAAGGTGGAGATGCTCTTGATAAGAGAAGAGCTCTTTGAAGTTGTGACAGACGACCCACCTAATCCAATAACCCCGGAATGGTCGAAGAAAGATAGAAAGGCAAGAGCCTTGATAAATTTAAGTATTGAGGATAATCAAATTATCCATATTAAGCATTTACAAAATGCACGGGACACATGGAATACGCTAAAAAGAATCCATGAGAGATCAAATCTGTCCGGTAAACTCTTTCTCCTTAGGAGACTTTATGGAACTAAATTATCTGAAGGAGGAAATATGATTAATCATATTACCAAAATATTAGAAATTATCGATAAGTTATCAGCCATAGGCGAAGAAATTAAAGCAAATCATATTTCAGCATTATTGCTCTGCTCTTTACCTCCTTCATACGACACCCTCGTAACCGCATTAGAAGCCAGACAGGAAGACGAATTAACTCCAGAGTTTATAAAGAGTAAATTAACAGACGAATTTAATAAAAGAAATGAGCATTCAAATACAAGTGATAATACCAACAAAGCCTTTAGAGCTGAAAGAAAATTTAAACCCACAGGTTTTAAAAAAGAAGAAAAATACTGCACGATTTGTCGATTAAAAAACCACAACACAGTTAATTGCTGGCATAACAAACATAAAACAACTAACTTTAAACAAAATGTAAGAAAAAACTTCGCTTCTTCATTAGTCTTTCAAAAAGACGAGAACAGGTTAAAAAGCGCGGACTCAAATAAACCGAACAATAAAAGCACAGCTTATTTCGGAACCGAAGAAAAGAAAAATTGCGCATTTATAGCGAACAAATCGCAAAATAAAGCATGGATCATAGATTCTGGCTCATCCTCCCATATTTCAAATAATGAAAATTTATTTTCTGAATTTACAAATAAAGAACATACCAACGTCGTAATTGCCAACGGCAATAAACTAAAATCCTATGGTTCAGGTAATGTAAATATTACCACAATAACCTCCGACGGTAGAACACATGAAATAACATTAAAAGATGTTCTACTAGTACCCGAAATTGAAACTAATTTATTTTCGGTAGCTAAAGCTACGAAAAACGGATGCAAAATAATGTTCGAGAATAATAAATGTTTTCTAGAATATGAAGGATTAATTCGCTTGGAAGGTACAAGAAAAAACAATTTATACGAAATTCAGCAAACTAACGAAATCACAGATGAAAATGTCGTAAATATGATAACAAATTGCAAAAATAAAAATTGCGTTGAACTGTGGCATAGAAGATTAGGACATGAAAACGTCGCATCAATCAGGGAAATAATGACTAAGGAATTAGCATGCGGAATACACATAAATAATTGTTCCCATAGTACCGAATGTGAGCCTTGCATCAAAGCAAAATTAACTGAGCACCATACCCCAAAAAGACGGAATTTAGAGCAAATAAAATTTTGCAGTTAGTGCATTCAGACGTATGTGGTCCTATTCAAACTCCAACCATAGGTGGGAAAAATTATTTTTTAACTTTCATAGATGATTACTCTAGATTTACGATATTATATCTCCTACAAAATAAAAGTGAGGTATTCGAAAAACTAAAAGAATTTGTTGCCCTGGTCAACAATAAGTTGTTGGCAAAAAGTCTACAGAACTCAGAACTGATAATGGCAAAGAATTTAAAAATTCTAATATAGATAATTTTCTAAAAGAAAATGGAATTAAGCGACAGCTAACAGTACCATATTCTCCCAGCCAGAATGGTGTTGCTGAACGAAAGCATATATCATTAATTGAAATGACAAGAGCATTGTTAAGTGACTCTAATTTACCATTACATTTCTGGGGAGAGGCGATCTGCACCGCAAATCACCTACAAAATCGACTGCCAACTAAAGCCAACGAGAAAACTCCATATGAGTTATGGACAAACAGAAGACCAAATCTAAAATATTTAAGAGTCTTTGGCTGCAAAGCTTATGCATATATTAACAAGCAAAAAAGACAGAAATTAGATAATAAAGCAGTAGAAGGGATCTTCGTGGGATACGATAATTATTCCAAAGGATATCGTATCTATACGAGCGGCAAAGATATCACTATAGCCAGAACGGTGAAGTTCTTAGAAAACTATCCGATAAATTCAAATAAAGAAAAACGGCTAGAACTAAATTTAGATGAAAACACTAATGCCGAAAACGAAAAGTCAGAAAACCCAAATCTGATAAACATCGAAATTTCAAATGAAAATGATAATCAGAATGAATCTGAACTAAATCAAACAGAACCGAGAAGATCAGATAGAGTAAATAAAGGGGTTCCCCCAGATAGACTAATTTATTTTGTTAAAGATGTAAATATTAACGAACCGAAAAACTGGCAGGAAATATTAAACATGGAAAACCCAGTAGAAAAAGAAAACTGGATCAAAGCGACACAGGAGGAGATAGAATCTCACAACCAAAATAAAACTTGGACATTAGTTGACCCCCCGCCAAATACAAAAATAATAGGTTCGAAATGGCTCTTCAAAACAAAATTAGATGATAAAGGAAAAATACAAAAATATAAAGCGCGTTTAGTGGCGAAAGGCTATTCGCAAAATTTTGGTATTGATTACTATGAAACTTTTGCTCCAGTGGTTTCATATACTACAATTAGAACATTTTTAGCAGCCGCCGCCTATCATAAACTAAACATAAACCACGTTGACATTAAAACAGCATTTTTGTATGGAAATTTAGATGAGGATATATACATCACTCAGCCGGAAGGCTATGTCAAACCTAATCATGAAAACAAAGTGTGCAAATTAAATAAGGCTATATACGGCTTAAAACAGGCAGCTAAACCCTGGAACACAAAAATTTCAGAATCGTTAGAAAAGTTAAATTTCAAACCAGCAACTTCAGACACGTGTTTATTCATACGTAATACTAAAAACATTAAAGCATATATTATCGTCTATGTAGACGATTTATTAATATCAGCAAAAGAAAATGAAATTAAAGAAATTATACAAAAACTTAAGATTGAATATGAACTAAAGGATTTAGGTCAATTAAACTACTACCTAGGGATTAAAATTGAAAAAAAAACGAAGGATATAAACTGAATCAAAAAAGTAAAATTGAAGAATTAGTTAGAAAATTTAAATTAGAAGATGCGAAACCTTACAAAACGCCCATGGAAACAGGCTATTTAAATTTTGATAACGAAGAAATACCATTGCCAAACAACATCGATTATAGAAAGGCAATTGGCGCTCTTTTGTATATCTCAACTGTCACAAGACCAGATATTTCAGCTGCGATTAACATCCTAAGTAGAAAAAACGAAAACCCTTCACAGAAGGATTGGAAAGCAACTAAAAGAGTGATTTCCTATTTAAATCACACTAAAAACTTTAAATTAGAAATAAATACAACACAGCAACCAATACTTGAAGTATGCTGTGACTCAGACTGGGCTGGAGACATACAAACTAGAAAGTCCACCAGCGGAAACCTATTTTTATTAGGGAAAAACCCAATTTTGTGGATTACCAAAAAGCAATCATGCATAGCCATGTCAAGTGCTGAAGCTGAGTACATTTCAGCAGCAAATGCGACATAAGAAATTTTATGGTTAATTAGACTCTTACAAGAATTTGACTTAGAACAGACATTACCCATAACTATGCATGAGAACAACCAGTCCTGCATAAAAATGATCGAATCAGAAAAATACACCCGTCGCACGAAACACATTGATATTAGGTATCATTCCATTAAACACCTAAAGGACAATGGTACAATCAATTTAAAGTATTGTCAATCTAAAAACATGGTAGCGGACATCCTAATGAAGCCCACTCCCAAACCTATCTTCGAAGTTCACAGAAATAACTTAAACTTAAGAAATCAAATTCCAGAGATTAAGGAGGAGATTGTTGGTAATATATCAAAAGATTAATATCCGGAATTAATTTCTATGACAGTTTATTTACATCGTTTAAAACTCATCCCGATAAAAGGTAATTATCTGGAATTTCAAACAGGAAATGAAATTGCCTGATGCAATATGAAGAGGTTTTTACAACACGTGATCTGAACAAGGAAGTGAAAGACGTATTAGTGACGTAAATTGACTTTACGTCATTACCATCCAATGAAAGAACTTAAAAATGATGTCACTTGATAAGGACTAAGACTGTTGCATCTCTGCTTTATTGAACTTTAATAGATGTTTTTTCTCTCGCGATGGAGTTGGAACTGTATACTCCGATCTCCCTTAAACTAAATTAAATTTAACTAATGATTAAAAATTAAAACTAATGTAACAGCAAAATGTAATTAAAGGATAATTAAATAATTTAAATTAAATTATGAATATGTTTTATTAATTAATAATATTTTCACATTTCAAATCACATAGTGAGTCAACATGAACATAAAACATTGTGTGTGCCCCAATTACTGGATATTACATTTTGGATACAACTTCTGCAATAAAGGATTAATCAAATGGAGACTCTAGCGACCTGGCACGCGGAAAAATGAGGAGTGACTATGAATGCTGAAAAATGGAGGTAAGCAATATCTTACCTATCTTTTGTTCCGAAAGTACAATTGTTTATTATATACCTTATATTGCTTTAGAACGCGCAAAATTACTGACTACAGAGAAAATAACACTAACAAAGATTATGAGAACGAAATATTCTAAAGTATATAAAGGATAAAAATAAAAATAAATATAGTGTCCTTAAATCCTCGAATACTTAAAAGAAATTAATTAATTTTAGATATATTCTAAAATAGAAAAATGGCAACCTTCAAAGAAGGTAGTATAATTGAAAAATTAAATTCCAGTAATTATGCAAACTGGAAATTCAAGGTGGAGATGCTCTTGATAAGAGAAGAGCTCTTTGAAGTTGTGACAGACGACCCACCTAATCCAATAACCCCGGAATGGTCGAAGAAAGATAGAAAGGCAAGAGCCTTGATAAATTTAAGTATTGAGGATAATCAAATTATCCATATTAAGCATTTACAAAATGCACGGGACACATGGAATACGCTAAAAAGAATCCATGAGAGATCAAATCTGTCCGGTAAACTCTTTCTCCTTAGGAGACTTTATGGAACTAAATTATCTGAAGGAGGAAATATGATTAATCATATTACCAAAATATTAGAAATTATCGATAAGTTATCAGCCATAGGCGAAGAAATTAAAGCAAATCATATTTCAGCATTATTGCTCTGCTCTTTACCTCCTTCATACGACACCCTCGTAACCGCATTAGAAGCCAGACAGGAAGACGAATTAACTCCAGAGTTTATAAAGAGTAAATTAACAGACGAATTTAATAAAAGAAATGAGCATTCAAATACAAGTGATAATACCAACAAAGCCTTTAGAGCTGAAAGAAAATTTAAACCCACAGGTTTTAAAAAAGAAGAAAAATACTGCACGATTTGTCGATTAAAAAACCACAACACAGTTAATTGCTGGCATAACAAACATAAAACAACTAACTTTAAACAAAATGTAAGAAAAAACTTCGCTTCTTCATTAGTCTTTCAAAAAGACGAGAACAGGTTAAAAAGCGCGGACTCAAATAAACCGAACAATAAAAGCACAGCTTATTTCGGAACCGAAGAAAAGAAAAATTGCGCATTTATAGCGAACAAATCGCAAAATAAAGCATGGATCATAGATTCTGGCTCATCCTCCCATATTTCAAATAATGAAAATTTATTTTCTGAATTTACAAATAAAGAACATACCAACGTCGTAATTGCCAACGGCAATAAACTAAAATCCTATGGTTCAGGTAATGTAAATATTACCACAATAACCTCCGACGGTAGAACACATGAAATAACATTAAAAGATGTTCTACTAGTACCCGAAATTGAAACTAATTTATTTTCGGTAGCTAAAGCTACGAAAAACGGATGCAAAATAATGTTCGAGAATAATAAATGTTTTCTAGAATATGAAGGATTAATTCGCTTGGAAGGTACAAGAAAAAACAATTTATACGAAATTCAGCAAACTAACGAAATCACAGATGAAAATGTCGTAAATATGATAACAAATTGCAAAAATAAAAATTGCGTTGAACTGTGGCATAGAAGATTAGGACATGAAAACGTCGCATCAATGAGGGAAATAATGACTAAGGAATTAGCATGCGGAATAAACATAAATAATTGTTCCCATAGTACCGAATGTGAGCCTTGCATCAAAGCAAAATTAACTGAGCACCACACCCCAAAAAGACGGAATTTAGAGCAAATAAAATTTTGCAGTTAGTGCATTCAGACGTATGTGGTCCTATTCAAACTCCAACCATAGGTGGGAAAAATTATTTTTTAACTTTCATAGATGATTACTCTAGATTTACGATATTATATCTCCTACAAAATAAAAGTGAGGTATTCGAAAAACTAAAATAATTTGTTGCCCTGGTCAACAATAAGTTGTTGGCAAAAAGTCTACAGAACTCAGAACTGATAATGGCAAAGAATTTAAAAATTCTAATATAGATAATTTTCTAAAAGAAAATGGAATTAAGCGACAGCTAACAGTACCATATTCTCCCAGCCAGAATGGTGTTGCTGAACGAAAGCATATATCATTAATTGAAATGACAAGAGCATTGTTAAGTGACTCTAATTTACCATTACATTTCTGGGGAGAGGCGATCTGCACCGCAAATCACCTACAAAATCGACTGCCAACTAAAGCCAACGAGAAAACTCCATATGAGTTATGGACAAACAGAAGACCAAATCTAAAATATTTAAGAGTCTTTGGCTGCAAAGCTTATGCATATATTAACAAGCAAAAAAGACAGAAATTAGATAATAAAGCAGTAGAAGGGATCTTCGTGGGATACGATAATTATTCCAAAGGATATCGTATCTATACGAGCGGCAAAGATATCACTATAGCCAGAACGGTGAAGTTCTTAGAAAACTATCCGATAAATTCAAATAAAGAAAAACGGCTAGAACTAAATTTAGATGAAAACACTAATGCCGAAAACGAAAAGTCAGAAAACCCAAATCTGATAAAAATCGAAATTTCAAATGAAAATGATAATCAGAATGAATCTGAACTAAATCAAACAGAACCGAGAAGATCAGATAGAGTAAATAAAGGGGTTCCCCCAGATAGACTAATTTATTTTGTTAAAGATGTAAATATTAACGAACCGAAAAACTGGCAGGAAATATTAAACATGGAAAACCCAGTAGAAAAAGAAAACTGGATCAAAGCGACACAGGAGGAGATAGAATCTCACAACCAAAATAAAACTTGGACATTAGTTGACCCCCCGCCAAATACAAAAATAATAGGTTCGAAATGGCTCTTCAAAACAAAATTAGATGATAAAGGAAAAATACAAAAATATAAAGCGCGTTTAGTGGCGAAAGGCTATTCGCAAAATTTTGGTATTGATTACTATGAAACTTTTGCTCCAGTGGTTTCATATACTACAATTAGAACATTTTTAGCAGCCGCCGCCTATCATAAACTAAACATAAACCACGTTGACATTAAAACAGCATTTTTGTATGGAAATTTAGATGAGGATATATACATCACTCAGCCGGAAGGCTATGTTAAACCTAATCATGAAAACAAAGTGTGCAAATTAAATAAGGCTATATACGGCTTAAAACAGGCAGCTAAACCCTGGAACACAAAAATTTCAGAATCGTTAGAAAAGTTAAATTTCAAACCAGCAACTTCAGACACGTGTTTATTCATACGTAATACTAAAAACATTAAAGCATATATTATCGTCTATGTAGACGATTTATTAATATCAGCAAAAGAAAATGAAATTAAAGAAATTATACAAAAACTTAAGATTGAATATGAACTAAAGGATTTAGGTCAATTAAACTACTACCTAGGGATTAAAATTGAAAAAAAAACGAAGGATATAAACTGAATCAAAAAAGTAAAATTGAAGAATTAGTTAGAAAATTTAAATTAGAAGATGCGAAACCTTACAAAACGCCCATGGAAACAGGCTATTTAAATTTTGATAACGAAGAAATACCATTGCCAAACAACATCGATTATAGAAAGGCAATTGGCGCTCTTTTGTATATCTCAACTGTCACAAGACCAGATATTTCAGCTGCGATTAACATCCTAAGTAGAAAAAACGAAAACCCTTCACAGAAGGATTGGAAAGCAACTAAAAGAGTGATTTCCTATTTAAATCACACTAAAAACTTTAAATTAGAAATAAATACAACACAGCAACCAATACTTGAAGTATGCTGTGACTCAGACTGGGCTGGAGACATACAAACTAGAAAGTCCACCAGCGGAAACCTATTTTTATTAGGGAAAAACCCAATTTTGTGGATTACCAAAAAGCAATCATGCATAGCCATGTCAAGTGCTGAAGCTGAGTACATTTCAGCAGCAAATGCGACATAAGAAATTTTATGGTTAATTAGACTCTTACAAGAATTTGACTTAGAACAGACATTACCCATAACTATGCATGAGAACAACCAGTCCTGCATAAAAATGATCGAATCAGAAAAATACACCCGTCGCACGAAACACATTGATATTAGGTATCATTCCATTAAACACCTAAAGGACAATGGTACAATCAATTTAAAGTATTGTCAATCTAAAAACATGGTAGCGGACATCCTAACGAAGCCCACTCCCAAACCTATCTTCGAAGTTCACAGAAATAACTTAAACTTAAGAAATCAAATTCCAGAGATTAAGGAGGAGATTGTTGGTAATATATCAAAAGATTAATATCCGGAATTAATTTCTATGACAGTTTATTTACATCGTTTAAAACTCATCCCGATAAAAGGTAATTATCTGGAATTTCAAACAGGAAATGAAATTGCCTGATGCAATATGAAGAGGTTTTTACAACACGTGATCTGAACAAGGAAGTGAAAGACGTATTAGTGACGTAAATTGACTTTACGTCATTACCATCCAATGAAAGAACTTAAAAATGATGTCACTTGATAAGGACTAAGACTGTTGCATCTCTGCTTTATTGAACTTTAATAGATGTTTTTTCTCTCGCGATGGAGTTGGAACTGTATACTCCGATCTCCCTTAAACTAAATTAAATTTAACTAATGATTAAAAATTAAAACTAATGTAACAGCAAAATGTAATTAAAGGATAATTAAATAATTTAAATTAAATTATGAATATGTTTTATTAATTAATAATATTTTCACATTTCAAATCACATAGTGAGTCAACATGAACATAAAACATTGTGTGTGCCCCAATTACTGGATATTACATTTTGGATACAACTTCTGCAATAAAGGATTAATCAAATGGAGACTCTAGCGACCTGGCACGCGGAAAAATGAGGAGTGACTATGAATGCTGAAAAATGGAGGTAAGCAATATCTTACCTATCTTTTGTTCCGAAAGTACAATTGTTTATTATATACCTTATATTGCTTTAGAACGCGCAAAATTACTGACTACAGAGAAAATAACACTAACAAAGATTATGAGAACGAAATATTCTAAAGTATATAAAGGATAAAAATAAAAATAAATATAGTGTCCTTAAATCCTCGAATACTTAAAAGAAATTAATTAATTTTAGATATATTCTAAAATAGAAAAATGGCAACCTTCAAAGAAGGTAGTATAATTGAAAAATTAAATTCCAGTAATTATGCAAACTGGAAATTCAAGGTGGAGATGCTCTTGATAAGAGAAGAGCTCTTTGAAGTTGTGACAGACGACCCACCTAATCCAATAACCCCGGAATGGTCGAAGAAAGATAGAAAGGCAAGAGCCTTGATAAATTTAAGTATTGAGGATAATCAAATTATTCATATTAAGCATTTACAAAATGCACGGGACACATGGAATACGCTAAAAAGAATCCATGAGAGATCAAATCTGTCCGGTAAACTCTTTCTCCTTAGGAGACTTTATGGAACTAAATTATCTGAAGGAGGAAATATGATTAATCATATTACCAAAATATTAGAAATTATCGATAAGTTATCAGCCATAGGCGAAGAAATTAAAGCAAATCATATTTCAGCATTATTGCTCTGCTCTTTACCTCCTTCATACGACACCCTCATAACCGCATTAGAAGCCAGACAGGAAGACGAATTAACTCCAGAGTTTATAAAGAGTAAATTAACAGACGAATTTAATAAAAGAAATGAGCATTCAAATACAAGTGATAATACCAACAAAGCCTTTAGAGCTGAAAGAAAATTTAAACCCACAGGTTTTAAAAAAGAAGAAAAATACTGCACGATTTGTCGATTAAAAAACCACAACACAGTTAATTGCTGGCATAACAAACATAAAACAACTAACTTTAAACAAAATGTAAGAAAAAACTTCGCTTCTTCATTAGTCTTTCAAAAAGACGAGAACAGGTTAAAAAGCGCGGACTCAAATAAACCGAACAATAAAAGCACAGCTTATTTCGGAACCGAAGAAAAGAAAAATTGCGCATTTATAGCGAACAAATCGCAAAATAAAGCATGGATCATAGATTCTGGCTCATCCTCCCATATTTCAAATAATGAAAATTTATTTTCTGAATTTACAAATAAAGAACATACCAACGTCGTAATTGCCAACGGCAATAAACTAAAATCCTATGGTTCAGGTAATGTAAATATTACCACAATAACCTCCGACGGTAGAACACATGAAATAACATTAAAAGATGTTCTACTAGTACCCGAAATTGAAACTAATTTATTTTCGGTAGCTAAAGCTACGAAAAACGGATGCAAAATAATGTTCGAGAATAATAAATGTTTTCTAGAATATGAAGGATTAATTCCCTTGGAAGGTACAAGAAAAAACAATTTATACGAAATTCAGCAAACTAACGAAATCACAGATGAAAATGTCGTAAATATGATAACAAATTGCAAAAATAAAAATTGCGTTGAACTGTGGCATAGAAGATTAGGACATGAAAACGTCGCATCAATGAGGGAAATAATGACTAAGGAATTAGCATGCGGAATAAACATAAATAATTGTTCCCATAGTACCGAATGTGAGCCTTGCATCAAAGCAAAATTAACTGAGCACCATACCCCAAAAAGACGGAATTTAGAGCAAATAAAATTTTGCAGTTAGTGCATTCAGACGTATGTGGTCCTATTCAAACTCCAACCATAGGTGGGAAAAATTATTTTTTAACTTTCATAGATGATTACTCTAGATTTACGATATTATATCTCCTACAAAATAAAAGTGAGGTATTCGAAAAACTAAAAGAATTTGTTGCCCTGGTCAACAATAAGTTGTTGGCAAAAAGTCTACAGAACTCAGAACTGATAATGGCAAAGAATTTAAAAATTCTAATATAGATAATTTTCTAAAAGAAAATGGAATTAAGCGACAGCTAACAGTACCATATTCTCCCAGCCAGAATGGTGTTGCTGAACGAAAGCATATATCATTAATTGAAATGACAAGAGCATTGTTAAGTGACTCTAATTTACCATTACATTTCTGGGGAGAGGCGATCTGCACCGCAAATCACCTACAAAATCGACTGCCAACTAAAGCCAACGAGAAAACTCCATATGAGTTATGGACAAACAGAAGACCAAATCTAAAATATTTAAGAGTCTTTGGCTGCAAAGCTTATGCATATATTAACAAGCAAAAAAGACAGAAATTAGATAATAAAGCAGTAGAAGGGATCTTCGTGGGATACGATAATTATTCCAAAGGATATCGTATCTATACGAGCGGCAAAGATATCACTATAGCCAGAACGGTGAAGTTCTTAGAAAACTATCCGATAAATTCAAATAAAGAAAAACGGCTAGAACTAAATTTAGATGAAAACACTAATGCCGAAAACGAAAAGTCAGAAAACCCAAATCTGATAAAAATCGAAATTTCAAATGAAAATGATAATCAGAATGAATCTGAACTAAATCAAACAGAACCGAGAAGATCAGATAGAGTAAATAAAGGGGTTCCCCCAGATAGACTAATTTATTTTGTTAAAGATGTAAATATTAACGAACCGAAAAACTGGCAGGAAATATTAAACATGGAAAACCCAGTAGAAAAAGAAAACTGGATCAAAGCGACACAGGAGGAGATAGAATCTCACAACCAAAATAAAACTTGGACATTAGTTGACCCCCCGCCAAATACAAAAATAATAGGTTCGAAATGACTCTTCAAAACAAAATTAGATGATAAAGGAAAAATACAAAAATATAAAGCGCGATTAGTGGCGAAAGGCTATTCGCAAAATTTTGGTATTGATTACTATGAAACTTTTGCTCCAGTGGTTTCATATACTACAATTAGAACATTTTTAGCAGCCGCCGCCTATCATAAACTAAACATAAACCACGTTGACATTAAAACAGCATTTTTGTATGGAAATTTAGATGAGGATATATACATCACTCAGCCGGAAGGCTATGTCAAACCTAATCATGAAAACAAAGTGTGCAAATTAAATAAGGCTATATACGGCTTAAAACAGGCAGCTAAACCCTGGAACACAAAAATTTCAGAATCGTTAGAAAAGTTAAATTTCAAACCAGCAACTTCAGACACGTGTTTATTCATACGTAATACTAAAAACATTAAAGCATATATTATCGTCTATGTAGACGATTTATTAATATCAGCAAAAGAAAATGAAATTAAAGAAATTATACAAAAACTTAAGATTGAATATGAACTAAAGGATTTAGGTCAATTAAACTACTACCTAGGGATTAAAATTGAAAAAAAAACGAAGGATATAAACTGAATCAAAAAAGTAAAATTGAAGAATTAGTTAGAAAATTTAAATTAGAAGATGCGAAACCTTACAAAACGCCCATGGAAACAGGCTATTTAAATTTTGATAACGAAGAAATACCATTGCCAAACAACATCGATTATAGAAAGGCAATTGGCGCTCTTTTGTATATCTCAACTGTCACAAGACCAGATATTTCAGCTGCGATTAACATCCTAAGTAGAAAAAACGAAAACCCTTCACAGAAGGATTGGAAAGCAACTAAAAGAGTGATTTCCTATTTAAATCACACTAAAAACTTTAAATTCTCAGACTGGGCTGGAGACATACAAACTAGAAAGTCCACCAGCGGAAACCTATTTTTATTAGGGAAAAACCCAATTTTGTGGATTACCAAAAAGCAATCATGCATAGCCATGTCAAGTGCTGAAGCTGAGTACATTTCAGCAGCAAATGCGACATAAGAAATTTTATGGTTAATTAGACTCTTACAAGAATTTGACTTAGAACAGACATTACCCATAACTATGCATGAGAACAACCAGTCCTGCATAAAAATGATCGAATCAGAAAAATACACCCGTCGCACGAAACACATTGATATTAGGTATCATTCCATTAAACACCTAAAGGACAATGGTACAATCAATTTAAAGTATTGTCAATCTAAAAACATGGTAGCGGACATCCTAACGAAGCCCACTCCCAAACCTATCTTCGAAGTTCACAGAAATAACTTAAACTTAAGAAATCAAATTCCAGAGATTAAGGAGGAGATTGTTGGTAATATATCAAAAGATTAATATCCGGAATTAATTTCTATGACAGTTTATTTACATCGTTTAAAACTCATCCCGATAAAAGGTAATTATCTGGAATTTCAAACAGGAAATGAAATTGCCTGATGCAATATGAAGAGGTTTTTACAACACGTGATCTGAACAAGGAAGTGAAAGACGTATTAGTGACGTAAATTGACTTTACGTCATTACCATCCAATGAAAGAACTTAAAAATGATGTCACTTGATAAGGACTAAGACTGTTGCATCTCTGCTTTATTGAACTTTAATAGATGTTTTTTCTCTCGCGATGGAGTTGGAACTGTATACTCCGATCTCCCTTAAACTAAATTAAATTTAACTAATGATTAAAAATTAAAACTAATGTAACAGCAAAATGTAATTAAAGGATAATTAAATAATTTAAATTAAATTATGAATATGTTTTATTAATTAATAATATTTTCACATTTCAAATCACATAGTGAGTCAACATGAACATAAAACATTGTGTGTGCCCCAATTACTGGATATTACATTTTGGATACAACTTCTGCAATAAAGGATTAATCAAATGGAGACTCTAGCGACCTGGCACGCGGAAAAATGAGGAGTGACTATGAATGCTGAAAAATGGAGGTAAGCAATATCTTACCTATCTTTTGTTCCGAAAGTACAATTGTTTATTATATACCTTATATTGCTTTAGAACGCGCAAAATTACTGACTACAGAGAAAATATTACTAACACGTCATATAAGCTGTACCACTTATAAAGATATTTGGATTCTAACTGACAGTCGCAGTTCCTTACAACACTTACAAAATTGGCCTCATGTTGGCGACAGAACTTCATTATCTATTCTATCTCTACTGAGAGGACTCTCAAGCTACCATGACATATTCTTTCAAAGAAAGAGATCGACAATAAATTAAGGGGGGGATTAGCCCCCCCCTGTTTACTCCCTTTATACTTAACCAATGAACCCCCAAAACTATTCAGGAAAGCGCCTTAGCACTATAAATCTATATACAAAATTTGAAGAAAATTAGGTAATTCTGCATGAAAAATCCATTTATCTAAATTAAAGGGGGATTAACCCCCCGTTCCTCCTTTATACTTAACCAATGAACCCCCAAAACTAATCAAGGAAGCGCCTTATAACAATGAACCTATAAACCAAATGTTAATCAAATCGGATAATTTGGGATGAAAAACACGTTTATCTAAATTAAGGGGGGATCAGACCCCCGTTCCCCCTTTATACTTAAACAATGAACCCCCAAAACTAATCAGGGAAGTGACTTATAACAATGAATCTATAAACACAATTTTAATCAAATCGGATAATTTGGCATGAAAAACACATTTATATAAATAAAGGGGGGATTAGCCCCTCGTTCCCCCCTTTATACGTAACCAATGAACCCCTAAAACTAATCCGGGTAGCGCCTTATCCCAATGTACCTATAAACAAAATTTGAATCAAATCGGATAATTCTGCATGAAAAACCCATTTATATAAATTAAGGGGGATTAGTCCCCCGTTTCCCCCTTTATACTTAAACAATGAACCCCCAAAACTAATCAGGGAAGCACCTTATAACAATGAATCTATAAACACAATTTTAATCAAATCGGATAATTTGGCATGAAAAACATATTTATATAAATAAAGGGGGGGTTAGTCCTTCGTTCCCCCCTGTATTCGTAACCAATGAACCCCTAAAACTAATCCGGGTAACGCCTTATCCCAATGTACCTATAAACAAAATTTGAATCAAATCGGATAATTCTGCATGAAAAACCCATTTATATAAATTAAGGGGGATTAGTCCCCCGTTTCCCCCTTTATACTTAAACAATGAACCCCCAAAACTAATCAGGGAAGCGCCTTATAACAATGAATCTATAAACACAATTTTAATCAAATCGGATAATTTGGCATGAAAAACACATTTATATAAATAAAGGGGGGATTAGCCCCTCGTTCCCCCCTTTATACGTAACCAATGAACCCCTAAAACTAATCAGGGTAGCGCCTTATCCCAATGTACCTATAAACAAAATTTGAATCAAATCGGATAATTCGGCATTAAAAACCCATTTATATAATTTAAGGGAGGATTAGTCCCTTGTTCTCCCCATTATATTTAACCAATGAACCCCCAAAACTAATCAGGGAAGCTCCTTATCACTATAAACCTATAACCAAAATTTGAAGCAAAGCGGATATTTCTATCAAGGGTTATCGCGTTACGTACATACATACATAAGTACATACAGAACTGCCGGGCACATTAGCTCTCAGGCTTTGATGGCCTGTGAGCTAAAAATTACTACTTATAAGTCATACGCTATGGTAGTCCTTTAACCGTTTAACGGATAAAGCACTTTAATTGTTAAAATGTTGAAATAAATGATTGACACCGGAAATTATGAACAAATTTATTTTTATATAATAAAAAAGTGATATTTCACATATATAATAAACGAAAAACATTTCTATTAAAATTCTGCTGTCACTGTTGAGTTTCGTAATTAAAGTTTTGTGGTTTCGTGGGGAAACCAATGAACGTTAAAGGGTTAACACGTTGGCTACCGAGGATGCATACGTGGCGTTATTTGGTCACTTATTTGACATTCCACTTGTAATCCAAAATTACGCATTCATACCGGAAATTTCGAAAGAAGAATTTTTATTTTATGTAATCATGAAAGGACTGTAATTAAAATAGAAATAAAGCAAATATTTCTATTAGTATTTTCTGGTATGAATTCGGAATTTCTGAATAAAATAAAATCCCGTTAATTTTAACCCGGTAGTGAACGTGTTAAATGAAAATGGGCATAAGTTGCAACACTGACCCTGAAATAGCAACCGTAAGACTTAAGCTAACTTAATGCGATCATCATAAACTAACTATTTTACCCTTTTCCATGTTGTCTAAACAACATTTTCCACGAATACAACTACTGGAAATCGAACTTTAGTGATAAAACTTCCTTCTAGGAAAATACATTATATATGTCTAACTATTACTTTTTTCATGGTGGGAACTTCATTAAAACATTTTTTGGATAAATTAAAAATTAAACTGATTTGTATTTGAACAATTTATACTATAACATAGCTGTCAGATTCTACGCCATTTTAAAGTTAAATAAATCATAAGAGCCGAATTTACGGGGGCGAAATAGGCAATCAGGCATACATCTACCCCTAAAAAAGTTTTATATCCTATTTAATCACTGTGATTAATTAAGACAAAAATAACATTTTAAAATTAGTGGTGGAAGTTTGTTTGATTCACACCCATTAATTCGGCGCATATTAAATAAAAATACCGTAATTTCCGGCGTATAATCCACGAATCAAACAATTCTGTTTCAACCCAGAAATTTTATTCAATAATTAAAGTCCAATATTTACAGCGATCTAGTAAGTTACATTTTATAAAATAAAATTTCTGGGTCGAAACATGATTGTTTGATCCGCGGATTATACGCCGGAAATTACGGTACTAGTAGATATTTTCCTATCTCACAAACCTTTTTTTTGACAACTCGCCGCATTAGAGGGAAGTAGCGCCTATGTACGTGAACAAAATTTGCCATGAAGTGCACCTAAAACGCTCTTGTGTTTTCACTACCGACCACAGGAGAGGAATGCGGTCCTAGTGTGCGCTAACAAACTTAACACGTACTGAGCACGCTCTAACTATAATCGCTCTGGTACCTGCGTCCCAGTATTAGCAATTGTGTGGTTTTAAGTTCAGAAAATCTACTACAGTTTTTTATTAGTAATACTCGCCTTCTTTAATATGTCATTAAACAAGGCAACTATTACGATTTCCCATTTAGAAAAGCCATCCTAATTGTAACACCCGTTCTCTTTAATGATTTTAAATAATTATAAAAATTTATTTAATTAAATGTATATTGTTTATACCTGGTACATATTTAGTTTCATTTATTCAGTAAAATTTCACATTCAAATCATGTTTATTTGAATTGATTTAATTGACACAATGCTACGGATAAGTGTTAACAGCAATGCAAATACTTTTATTATCCACGGTGCCCTAAATTTTTTTATCCGATAGCTAAACTGAAAAATTCCTTTTTGGTGCCAGAAAATATTAAAAAATTATAAAATTCAAAGAACGGTATTCAAAGGTCAATCATAAGACGGTAATTTTTGGTCGTATAAGAATGAAATTCTTACAGTTTTATTTGTTAGACGTAGTGCTGTACAGACACCTTATAGCAAACATGGTGTCAATGACGTCACTGCAAGTGGTGGTTGCGTCACATCTCTGAAAAAAATGCCACCCATCAGTTACGTCACATTGTGACTAAAATGTGAACTTCTCCGAAAAATTAAAAAAAAAAGAATATTTCAAAGCATGTTATTCATTTTGAAATTTATCATTTTGGCAAATTTTTAAAATAATTTAATAATAATATTTTAATTTCTGTGACGTCACTGTGACGCCACTGCAAGTCATGTACAATACATGAGGACTATGACAAAAAAAACACCATATTGTGAAGTCCCATAGTGACCAAAAAACCACCTTATTGTGAAGTCTAATTGTGACCAAAATTTGAATTTTAAAAATATTTCAAATTGAGAAGAAATATTTAAAAAAAGAATTCTACATACAGTCAAAAATAAAATAAAGTAATTGGCACCAGCCAGTAGATTAGGGTCGGGACGGGCTTCTAGTAAAATGTGGTTGCCGTCCCGCTGCAGTATCCGAATCCTGCCTACCGAAGACAAACTGCCAAATGAATCAGATAGAGTTGAGTTTATTTAACCCCTTCAGCGGCAGCTAAAAGCTTGAAATGAATGATTAACACCAGGATTCACGAACGAATTTATTTTAAAACTAAGTAAAAGCTTTTCCTCATTTACCTTATAAATTCAAAATTTTATTATAAAATTCTGGTGTCAATGTGGCATTTTGGGATTAAAATTAAGTGGTATATATAATATACCGGTTCCCTTCAAGGGGTTAAAAAGTGGTCCCCCGATACGATGCAGACTCGCCACATTTATCACAAATTAATCACACTGTGACTTTAAAAAGCGGTCATGGACGGGCTTGAAAATAGCCATATGGCCCACTACCCTTGAATACTAGGTCCATGCACTGACACAAAAATGGCCGCTGTCGTAAGCGGATTTTTTCAGCGTTTGTACGGTCCCTTGAATTTCAATACCAGTAAATTCTGAAAGTTTTCTCCGCTTTATTTTTCTGAGATTAAAAAATGTAAAAAAAAAAAAAAACTTTAAAAAAATACTGGTGTCTAAATTCAGGGAACCGTACAAACGGTTTTAAAAAAATTCGCCTACGACAGCCACCATTTTCGTGTCAGCGCGTAGACCTAGTATTCAGGGGGTGATGAACGACTTCACATCCACATCCTGTAACTTCAAATACACGTCACGTGTCATAACATCGACGGCCACAAACTCAAAATATGACGTCACATTGTTTAACGAGACTTTTAGCCTGAAAGTCGTTCGCAATCACGGTAATATTCACTTCATTTAATAGCAAAATTTCTGTCATTAAATAAGGCAAAATATTCAGCGGGAAAATAGTGGTAGCAAGGTCGCTTGCGGTTGTGCTCACCTATGTTAAAGCATAGAGAAAGTATTTCTAAATAAAGCGTTGAGAATTAGATTGGACTATTCCACATTTTTGTGAAAAATGAGTTTGAAATGCAAAAGCATTGTAATCTATTGGCTGTATAATGAATTTTATTACCGTAATTTCCGGCGTATAAGCCGCAGCTCAAAGAGTCGTTTTCCGACCCAGAAATTTTATTCAATAATTGTAGTTAAATATTTACAGCGATCTTTTAAGTTACATTTTATAAAATAATATTTCTGGGTCGAAAAACGACTCTTTGAGCTGCGGCTTATACGCCGGAAATTACGGTAATTTCGAAACTATTACAGTGATATAGCCACTTTAACAGATGGTACAACATTACTTGGATATCAAGTTGCCAGTGCAAGAGTGAATTCATTGGCTTGGTTCACTCTGGCACTGCCAAATTAATCACAATATGTTTGCTGAAGAAGCTTGATCCCCACTAACAATGGCAGAACTGGCTTAAAAGAGTTTGACAAAAATTTGCAAAAATTTTGGAAAACATTCTTCTCGAAATCGTAGCTGGCGAGATTGGTCCACTACTGTTCTGAACGCCTCAAATATAACTTATACACTGATAGTATATAAAATTAGCTTTCGTAACTTTAAAATATAACTACTGAAATTCTTTTTTTATAACTAGAATAAAACAAATATTGTTTTTATTGTTTAATTAAATAATTTCCAGATCCGAGATAAAGAAATTATTCAGGAAAATTATAATTATTTATTCCACGCGAGACTCCTACATGGTACGTTTTGTTTAAATACCCCTTATTCTAACAATAATCCTCTTTTTAGATTCCCCTTGTAAAAATTCAAACCTACACCGAAATATATTTCTATTGCAAATATTATAAAAACTTACCACGTAATTTTTTTTCGGAAATACTGATACTCAAAAAGTAGAGCATTGGTATCCCTGTTAACGGAACACATTTTAGTCGAAACTTTATTTTTCAATAGGCTACATTAAAACCCCTTGAAGGGTGGTGGGATATATTTTATGCAACTTAATTTTAATCAAGATTTGTTTTAGAATTCTTGAACAATATTTTATTTTTACAATTTTTATGAAAAAAGGGAGGTTGTAAAATCGCATTTCCCTATTTTGAAAAAAAAAATGGTATGAATTTATTATTATTACTTTACACAATTTTACATTATTGCTTTACACAATTTATTGCCTCTGAAAGGGTTACGTGGACGTTTGCGTTTTCTGTTGCACCATCATTACTGGTGTATACTCCGGGAAGCAAGTAAACATTTTTAGCTCACAGGCTATCAAAGCCTGAGAGCTAATGTGGCCGCCCGTTCTGTATGTATGTATGTATGTACGTATGTATGTATGTATGTATGTACGTAACGCGATAACTCAGGATAGAATTAACCGTTTTCATTCAAATTTTGTTTTTATGTTCATTGTGATAAGACGCTTCCGTGATTAGTTTTGGGGGTCCATTGGTTAAGTATAAAGGGGGAAACGGGGGGCAACCCCCCCCTGAAATTAGATAAATGGGGTTTTCATGCAAAATTATCCGATTTTCTTCAATTTTTGTATATAGGTTCATTGTGATAAGGCGCTTCCCTGATTAGTTTGGGGGGTTCACTGGTTAACTATAAAGGGGTGAACGGGGGTTATCCCCCCCCTTAATTTAAACAAATGGGTTTTTCATGCAGAATTTTCCGATTTCCTCTAAATTTTGTATATAGGTTCATTGAGATAAGGCGCTTCCCTGATTAGTTTTGGAGGTTCATTGGTTAAGCATAAAGGGGGTAAACGGAGGGCTAACCCCCCATAATTTAGATAAATGGTTTTTTCATGCAGAATTATCCGATTTTCTTCAAATTTTGTATATGTATTCATTGTAATTAGAGACTTCCCTGATTAGTTTAAGGGGTTCATTAGTTAACTATGAGGGGGTAACGGGGGGATGAACCCCCCCCCTTAATATATTGTTGATTATTTATTTTTCGAGGGGCATATTTCAAATTTTTTGAAATAAGAGTATAATATACAATTAGTGTGAATAGCCTGTGAGCTCATTGCCCTCAGTTTAACTGGGCAGTTTTCTTTTTTTATTAATATTCCTTCTCTTATTTAACCGGACAGCACGTTCGCAAGATGTGGCATACCCTGGGTGCGTACGGTTTTTGCATTTGGTAGCACTATCTTACAAAAGTAATCTTCAATTATTTTTATCGCAAAATTTGTACCAATTGTCTATGATTAATTAAAGTGACGAAATTTATTTGAAAGTATTGGGAGCAAAATAAAAGCCGGGCTCATCTTTGGTATGTCATACCCCGCGCGTGTGTTCCCGTGTTAAATAACTGTAACCGTGTACATAATTTTTTAATTAAAATTTCTGGTTCAAAATTTACTTATTTGATACGTGTTTTATACGCTGGAAATTACGATACTGTATAATATTCATAGATTTTTCTCAAAATTGGTATGAAAATTATTTCAAACTGTCCTGAAAAATCATTCGACACCACTGAAAAAATATAGATGCATTATTAGTAAATATTCTCTGCAAAGGTTTAGTTGATTTGCTTTAATACAGGGAATACTTTTCTCCAAGCGACACGCATTGAAAGTCTATGCGTTTGAGAAATGCAAATGTATATTTGTTTTTTGAATTTCGGTGTGTTACTTTTTAACGCGATCAGAATTGCCAGTAGACTTCTTAAAAAAAAAAAAAAATCAGATTGCGTAACACTAGAACTACCGGAAATTTTACTCCAGTTTTTTTAAAACTATTTCCCAGCAGAAATTTTATTTAAAACTACTTAACTTATTCATTTAATGTATTTCTATGAGTTTTATATTTAATTTATTTTAAAAAGGAATTTTTGGTGCGAATCGTAATATATTCATTTGGTAACTGTCAAAATGACGGCTCATGGTAGTTCTAGTGTTAACTGGCACCACTTTTATGAAACTGTGTAATTTGCCTTGTTTTTACCTTGTTTAATCTATAATTAAATAAAGGGAATTTCAAAATTTAAAAAAACTGGTGATAGTCAATCAATCTGAATTAAATATGGAGCCCACTGGCAACACTGAACGCGATTGGGAAAATCCTGTATAATACAGGCGTCCCATCAAGACCGCCCAAATTCTGCACAACCAGATTTCTTGATTGGAGTACATAAAAATGTCTAATGAACTATACCTCTACAACCCCTAGTTTTTGAGGAAAATGGGAACTAAAAAGTATGACATTATATATGTCACAAGAGCAGCAAAATTTATTGGGAAAGCGAACATCGATATTTGCATATGTTAAGATGTTCAAAACACCCACCGCGAATATCGAAGAACGTTTGCATAGATATCTTCCTATGGGGCCATCTAAAATAATTGGTCTGTCTAGAATGAACTACTACAGAAAGTGATTTAGTTGCTCGTGTTCATGCTGCTTGTACTTTTGTGAATACCACGCTGCTGCAAAGTGTGCAGTCATCCATACCATGGCGCGCAAGGATATGCGTGGTGGACATTTTGAGCATCTTCCTACGTAAACATATGCAAATACCGATGTCTCTTTCTCCAATAAAGTTGTTTTTGTTTCACCGGATATGACGCCATACATTTCCTTTAAAAATAAAAAAGAATTCTACCTATTACAAAAATAACAAAAAGAAAATGATCCCAGCCGGTACAATTAGGCCAAGACGGGTTTCTGGTAAAATCTGGTCGCTGATCTGCTGCAGGATCCGAATCCTGCCTACCGAAAAAATAGCCGACTCAATCAGGAGTAGTTGCTATCGTATGAAATGTGGTCCGCTGACCCGATGCAGAATCGTCCCAAGTGTCACAATTTTCACAAAGTGGTCACAGAAGACTTAAAAACGGCCATAACGACCTAACGTCCCCTGAATACTAGACACAGAAATGGCGGATTTTTTCACCGTTTGTACGGACCCTTGATTTTTAATACGAATAACTTCTAAGTTTTCTCCACCTTTTTTTCCGCAATTAAATAAATAAAAAAAACTTTTAGAAAATATTGATGTCTAAATTAAGAGAACCGTACAAATGCTTAAAAAAGTCGCCTACGACAGCCGTCATTTTTGTGTTAGCGCGTACGCCTAGTATTCAGGACACATCTCCGTCACATGGCATTGGCGTGACGTCACAATGTTTTATGGGACTTTTAGCCACCACAATATCCGGAAGGTAATCTTCGGTTTATTTAATAGCAAAATTTCGGTCATTAAATAAGGCAAATTATTCTGTGTGAAAATACTGGTAGCTCGGTGGCCGCGCGCTTGCGGTTGTTTACCCTTATGTTACAGCATGGAGAACTGTTATCTAGATGAGGCGTTGAGATCTAGAGTGGACTATTCCACAGTTTTGTGAAAAATGAGTTTGAAATGCAAAAGGCGTGCATGTGATGCCATCTGTAGGATGTATAATGAATTTTATTAATTTCAAAACGATTCAAGTGATAGAGCCAGTTTAACAGATGGTTCAACATTACTTGGATATCAAGTTGCCAGTTCAAGAGCGGATCTAATGGTATGGTCCACTCTGGTACTGCCAAATTAATCACCACATGCTTGTTGAAGAAATTTGATCTCCTTTGGCACTGGCTTATAAGAGTTTGGCAAAAATTTATAAAAATTTTGGAAAGCATTTTTCTCTGAATCACAGCTGGCAATATTGGTCTTCTATTGTTCTCATCGCCTCAAATACAACTTATAGGACTCACAAAAATTTAAATTTCGTAACTTTAAAAAAGTAACTACCGTAATTTCTGGCGTATGAAACAACCATGTTTCGACCCAAAAATTTTATTTTATAAAATGGGACTTGCTAGATCGATGTAAATATTTGACTTCAATTAATAAATAAAATTTCTGGGTCTAAACATGATTGTTTGAATTATACACCGGTGAATTATACACCGGAATTTACGGTATTTTGATGTAAATGACTTATGATTTGATGAAAAACAACATTTGAAAGAATGGTTTAAGAATTAGCTATTCGTTAACGATGAGAAGAGACATTCTGTATATATTTTTTGACTAAATATTAATACGTGCTCAGATAATTAGCCTATCGGGAATTGACTCAGATCCTGAAGTGTGATTTAGAATTTAATCCTTAAATGCCTAGAGTATCAAATTTGCAACACTTTTTATTTAACTTTTAATAAAAAAATCAAGTTCAACACAACCACTATATTTATATATAAATATTAATCCTATAAAAATCATATAAATATGCTACTAGACAAAGTTAAAAATATATTATAAAATTTCTGGTGTCTAATCATTAACCCTTCAATGCATGAATTTTTTTTTAGAATTTTCTTTGTGTTTTTTTTTACTTATATTAAGGATTAGACACCAGAAATTTTAAGATATATTTTTAACTTTACTTAGTAGCATCGTTGTGTGATTCTTACAAGATAAATATTTTGATATAAATATAGTGGTTGCAAAGAACTTTATTTATTTATTAAAAGTTAAATAAAAAGTGTTATAAATTCGATACTCTAAGCATTTAAGGGTTAAAAGTGAAAAATTGCTTATATAAAGGATAAGTTATTTTTAACTGATATCTAGTAATCATCATAATTTATAGCTGACATTAACAATTATAAAATAAAATAAATACACTGATAAATTAAGTCTATCTAAATTATGTCCTTTGTGACTATCCTATTTCTAACAGGTAAAAATAGTGCTTGAAATATTATTATGAAGAATAATTTTAAGCTGCAACGAATCCCTACTGATGCTATCTAATAAAATATTATGAATAAATCTTTGCTTTTATATATTAGTTTTACAGTATATAAGATAAAGGAAATTGAAACACTTACATTTCATTTATTAATAGACAATGAAAATATAAGGAAACTAATGATTGAATTATGAAAATCATTTCAACAATAATAAGTTTTGCAATTCTTTCTGACGAAGTGATTTTAGTTTTTTATGCATTCATAATTATCACTGATATATTAAAAAAATGCAGTGTTATAAATATACATTTTTAAAATTAAATAAATCATACGCATTATAATGTATATATATAGTATAACTCTGTTATTAAGTTCCCTGAATTCACGTTTTTCCACAATTTACACTTTTTCAATTCCCTTGAAATGTGTGTAAACAGGGACAGATTACCTCAGGGATTATTATATTATTTCATATTATATCATCATTACTTTAGTATAGAGATCTTTACATTATTTAAACGCAAAATATTTTATCTTAAATAAGGCGAAAATTTCTCATATAAAATACTGGTGGAAATTTGAACCTGAGGTGTAAAAGCGGGATTCTAGTGTACTTTCTCGAAATTTATATTTTTTCTGTTACCTCTCTTGAAAAGTATAAAAGTTGGGTTTTAGTGTAGTTAAAACCGCTGCTTTATGTTTTAAACATATTCTTCTCATTTCATAATTAAACATGAATATGGATAAAACATGAATAAACATGAATATATTTATAAGCAAAAGTCCCACTAGTCTAATATTTTTTAAAAAACATCTGTCGTAGAATACAAAAAAAGAAAAATCATGAAATACATTCCAACATAGTCAGAACATTCTAAGAAAAATTCACATTATAATATTGTGAAATATGATGTCTACAATTTGGAAAACGCATAGCACATTTGAAAACCCAATGCCAGCAATTACCGCCAATAGTCGGAAAATTATCCGAATTCTTTTGTATATAGTATAGCATGTATAATAGTATGTATAGATTTGTATATATACTACATAGTATTCTAGAATTTACTTTAGTTAGGAAACGCATAGCAGAGTTGAAAATATCCCCACAGTGAATTTCCCCAAAAAATGGAAATGAATTTGAGTATTTTGTGCAGCCCTGTATAGCCTTGTACAAATAAAATTATATATTCCAAGTAATATGCAAAAAAAGGAGTTAAAACGCGTACCACAACTGAAAATGCACTACCATCAGTTATTATTCAATTACTTTTGGAAGACATAGACAGTACTGTAACGGAATTATTTTCTGTGTCTCTGTAAATCAGGCATCTCAAACACGTGGCCCGCCGACAACTTATCTGTGGCCCGCGAAGCTTTTGGAATTTTACATGTGTTTAATTTGATTGTTAGAGTTTATTTAATTTTTTAGTTGTTAGTTATGTCTACCACTACTTTTGAATAGTAATATTTGTCTTATTTATTCTGTCATTAAATAAAGGAAATATTTCTCTTCAGAGTGTGGTAGCATTGTATGCCAGGATTCATACGGGATCCTGGAATTTTCAGGGGAATTACCAGTATTTTGTTATAGAAAACCTTATGTAATCGCGTGATTACATAAGGCGAGTTAATATTTCGAATAAAATTGCATAAAAGTTACATTTTTAGATAGATCGTTCAAAAAATTGTTTGCTTGGGAGATGAGTTACATTAAAAAATGTATAGATTCTGAGATACCTTCAGTGAAAATTAGGTTAACAGCCGAATATCTCAATCCATTAAAGTACATAAACAAAATATTTTATTTCATCGTGAGTCATAGAAATATTAACCATGGAGGTAATCATTCGCAAAGAAAGATCTCCATAGCGAATTTACAGCTCTGTCTGCAGTAAAAAAAAATAATGTAAGTCGAAAAATAATGTAAGTCGATAAAAATAGTGTAAGTTGGTGCCATGCGGGCCACTGATTATGCAGACCTTAATATAGGGTGTTATCTCTTTATATTTTGGCCTCCAGACTGATTTTGAGCAGTAAAATAGGCATAGGAACTAAATTTAAATTCATTTGAGTGCTTAATATTTTATGGAATCTGTAGTTTCTATATCTGTTTTATTGGAACTACAAAAAGAACCTTTCACGTAATCCTGTTCTAACGCTGTGTTACCGGTCGGAAGAGTTTTATTTTTAAATTGAGATTGCTTGATTGCTACCCTGTATTTGAAATAGCAAAATTTGCCTTATTTAATATTAAATTACATCACTATTAAATAAGGTTAATATTACAATTCAGAAACGTGGTAGCAATCAAACAATCGGATGAAAATCCCAGCCCAACTGGCAACGTTGGTGTAACGTTTAACCCCTTTGTGCATTTAAAACACCCTTCGCATTTAAGGCTTAAGAAATCCTTGAATTCGAACACCAGTATTTTAGTACATAAATTTTCTTCTTGTGTAATCACATATTTTCAGCGATTAAATAAAGCGAGATCTACAATTTGGAGAAACTGGTACCAAATAATCAAAATAATTGTAAAAGTCGCTCGTCGCGAAAGGGTTAATGGAATCTTTAGTTCCTCTGACATGAAGAGCTAGTTTTGGCAATGGTGAAAACAAATCCGTACTTTGCGTTAAATCTATACCTCATGATCTAAGTAATGGTAAAAAACATGAAACTGTGGCCCAAGGACACCACTATTTTTTAACAGTAATTTTCAACTTTTTTAATCATACATTTTCTACTATTAAGCATGGCGGAGATTAATACTAAAAAAGTGGTACACCGTGGGCTACAGTTGGGTACCTCTGGAACAATCAGTATTTATATAAAATTTTGCAGCAATTGGACTAGTGAAATTTTCACAATCGATATCTAAAGCCCTCTACTTTAATTATGACGGCATTACATTTTTATATATTTGTAATATAATATACTTTGAAATATTCTTATGTTAATGACATTAAAGTTATTGGAACATTAAGTATAAAACTATAACATTAATTAAGTAAAATATCTTTCGACAAAATTTACAAATTTCAATTACAGTCACCAGTATATTTTTTTAAACAATGAAAACATCCGAGAACAACTCTATCGCTATACTTCGTTTCAGCGTTGCCAGTGGGCTACTTTTTTAAAATTCAGATTACTTGACTGGCACCAGTTTTTTGAAACGGTATAATTAGCTTTGTTTTCATATTATTTAGCCTGTCATTAAATAAGGCGAATTTTACTTTCTCAAAAAACTGGTGTCAATCAAGTTAATTGAATTTTAAAAAAGTAGCCCATTGGCAACACTGCTTCGTTTAACTGTACAAATAAGATAAGCTGATATTTTTCAGTATTAAAAAAAATGTTTTTCTTCAAAGACTTTTAAGTTTGAAAGATAATTAATCATATTCTAATTTCTCTCTGCATAGAATAAAAAATACCTGATCACAATTTTCAGGCGCATTATATTCAAATAAAATATATTAATGAAATTAGATCGTTACTTTTTTTTTATTTTTAGAAGAAATGAAAACAAATATTAAGCTGCAGAACACATTAATTTGAATCTTGAATTAAAGTTTCTCCTTTTAACTCGGGAGAAGTCGCGCATACCCAGATTATGAATGATTTTTACATTGCCACCAATAAATACAATTAATAATCGTCACTTTATTTAGTCTGAGACAATTGTTACAAATTCTATGATAATGTAAATTATACATTACTTTTCGAAAAATAGTGGTGGCAATTGTAAAAACCGTGCGCCCCCTGGGGTATGTCAAACTCCATGCGACTGCTTCTGGGTTAAAATGTATTATATTTTTCTATACATGGCGATTTGCACAAAAATAGCATTCTAATTGCACTCTTCGGATTTTATTAACCGTTTGATTACGGGCCAGGGCCGGCGACTATTTATATATTTAATCGTACAAAAAATTACAAAAAATTTCTCTGTGGTAGATTTTCCCTGAAAATATTCTAGTATAAGGATATGACAGAGATTATTTGTCAAAAGAGTGGTACGAATAGAAAAAAAAATAGTCGGCGGGATGTATATGCCCCGATCCAGTAGTCAAAGGATTAACCTTATTGCGGTTAAATTGGGCTATTTCGACACTTAAGAGCAGGTTGCCAGTAGGCTACTTTTTAAAAATTAAGATTGTTTGTTTGCTACTACTATTTGAATGAAAAGTATTCGCCTTATTTAACGAGAGATTAAATAATGCAAGAATAAGGCCAATTACACTATTTTAAAAAAAGTGGTGAGATTTTTCTATTTACAAACTACAACCTTACAATATAGGAACATATATTTTATCAGACAATTAAATACACTAAACCAACATGGAGTGAAAAATTGACCTGGGCCAGGACTTGAACCTGGGACCTTCAGCTATCGTGCTGATGGCCACTAAGGCCCTAGGTTCGAGTCCTGGCCCAGGTCAATTTTTCACTCCATGTTGGTTTAGTGTATTTAATTGTCTGATAAAATGTGTGTTCTTATATTGTAAAATTAAGTAATTAGACGCAGTGTTTATTCTTTAATATATACAACCTTACTTTTATAATTGTTGGATACAGTATATGTTTGCGCTAATTAAAAGGAATTTGCTGAAACATCGCATTTTTCGTTTTTCCTTATTTTTTTCATTTTGTTATTACAAATTGGACCTGAAACACTTATGGTTTTGACTCTACCTTTGACAACGATTCCAGTTTTGCTATAGTCTCAGATTCACAAAAATGGGCATAGCATTTGTGTGTTTTTAGGTGTGGATATACCGGGTGATTATAATTAAAGTTACGATTTCAAAAATCGATAATTTTAAAAATCGATAAAAAATTGTTCCAAATTGTGCCGATAGATGGCGTTGTCAGGGTAATGTCAGGGGAAAGACCAAAAATGTATTCTTGAACCCTTTCCGGCGCGGTGTAAATTTGTTTGCAAAATGATGAAATAATAGACTGACACCGGAATTTACAAACGAATCCATTAGTAAAAAGAAACTTGCTTATTTTCTGGTTCTTAATGAAAGGAAAATTTTAATTAAATATTCTTGGTGCCGTTTGTCAGTTTTAGAATTAAAATTGGGTGTCATTTTTTGTGACCACCACCCGTTAAAGGGTTAAACATAGAAATGATGTTGCCAAAAGGAAAAAAGTAGAGTTCAGAGATTTACTAAAAATTTATTAGCGAAAAGACAAGACTACGTGTTTACAGCGACGACAGCGATAATGACAAAAAAAGAAAAAAAAAAGAGCTTCATGGAACAAACACCTTACTGATTATTAAGGCATAAGTTGCTCAATATGCCCTCCGCCTTGTTCCGCTACTAATTGGAAGCGCAAAACGGCATGCTCCACAACAGATCGGAGGGTATCTGTACTAATGCAATGGGTGTGTTGTGTGATGCTTGCCTTCTAGTCGGCTGGATTCTGAATCCGCCCGCTATAAACAACATTCTTCAGGTACCCCCAAAGCCAGAAATCACACGGGTTTAAGTCGGGGGAACGTGGCGGCCACGTTGTTGGAAAATGGCGGCTTATGATCCTATCATCTCCGAAATTATCACTCAGTAGCTGCTTCACAGTAGTAGCAATGTGCGGAGGAGCGCCATCTTGCATGAATATTATGCGATCCACACACTGACGCTGTTGAAGTGCCGGAAGAACATGGTTACGCAAAAGTGCTTCATACCGCTTGCCAGTAACTGTGCAGGTAACGGGACCCGCAGGTGTGATCTCCTCGAAGAAAAATGGACCGACGATAAACGCTGCCGTCATTCCGTACCACACATTGACCTTTTCAGACTGAAGAGGTAATGGCTGTAGCTGGGACGGATTCTCGGTCGCCCATATCCTGCAATTTTGCGTATTTACAGAACCTTGCAAATGAAAGTGGGCTTCGTCAGACCACAGAATGTTCCATGGCCATCCGTTGTCCACTTCCATCCGGGCAAGAAATTGTAGTGCAAAAGATTGATGTGCTTCGAGGTCAGCAGGTAGCAACTCCTGCACATGAGTTATCTTGTACGGATAACAGCGTAAGACGTTCCGTAGGACTTTACGCACCGTGCTGTTCGGCATATCCAGCATTCGGCCAATCCCCCTTGCACTGCTGATTCCAGCATCACTGTCAGTATGTTCCTGTAATGCTGTAGCCACATCTTCCACTGCCGCAGCTGAAACTGGTTTCCTTTCTCTACCCCGTTTAACGTCAAATGAACCGGTCTCTTCGAATTTAGCAATCATTTTTTGCAGACCATTTGTTGTTATTGGACCTTTTTTTATGGATTTTAATGTCCGAAACTTCCTAATAGCTGTAAGTGCACAGTCATCGTTCTTATAAAAAAGCTTCAAGAGCAGAGCGCGATCCTTCATAGTCAGAGTCATGATGAAGCATTCAGGCAAAGAGCTGCTGCTCTGTATTTTTATGGTTGCTATGTCTGCGGTGCGCATGTCACGTATTAGTAATTTGCATATCTTTAGACAATGTGAACCCAGACAGCGCCATCTATGGGCACATTTTGAAACTTTTTTTTTCCTTCGCCAAACAAAATTCCATTGCCTCACGATTGTTCTGCTAAAATATCAAGTCAATCTGACCAGTAGTTTTAATTAAAATTATCGATTTTTAAATCGTAACTTTAATTATAATCACCCGGTATTTAATTAAAATTTTCCTTTCATTAAGAACCAGAAAAATAAGCAAGTTTCTTTTTAATAATGGATTCGTTTGTAAATTCCGGTGTCAGTCTATTATTTCATCATTTTGCAAACAAATTTACTCCGCGCCGGAAAGGGTTCAAGAATACATTTTTGGTCTTTCCCCTGAAATTACCTTGACAACGCCATCTATCGGCACAATTTGGAACTATTTTTTTTCCTTCGCCAAACAAAATTCCATTGCCTCACGATTGTTCTGCTAAAATATCAAGTCATTCTGACCAGTAGTTTTAAAATTATCGATTTTTGAAATCGTAACTTTAATTATAATCACCCGGTATATGAAACTGGATGATTGATCATCAATTGAATAATTTTTCAAAATTTATTCTTAAAGTAATGGATTAACTGTAACAATAAAACACTGAAAATAATTCTATTTACAGTATATGTTTGTGCTAATTAAAAGGAATTTGCTGAAACATCGCATTTTTCGTTTTTCCTTATTTTTCTCATTTTTTTATTACAAATTGGACCTGAAACACTTATGGTTTTGACTCTACCTTTGACAGCGATTTCAGTTTTGCTATAGTCTCAGATTCACAAAAAATGGGCATAGCATTTGTGTGTTTTTAGGTGTGGATATATATGAAACTGGATGATTGATCATCCATTGAATAATTTTTCAAAATTTATTCTTAAAGTAATGGATTAACTGTAACAAGAAAACACTGAAAAGAATCTTATTAATTTTTGTGATATTTTTAGGGTTATCTTAAAAATATTTACAATATATATTTCACGCTATATTTTTTCTAAGAAAGACATAATACCCCTTAAGATAAAATATGTATGAAACTGCAAGATTTTATTTTAAGTCATTTTAGGTGTAAAAAAGGAAAGACCAAATTTTATATTCAGGTGAAATCTTTAAGCTTTCATTCTTTATTTCACATTTTATCGCCAGCGTGGGAGCTACAAAATGCAACTATAACCACTGCAGGAAACTTTATACAAATGCATACTACCATTTTGTGCGTTTATCACTCCCATGCCATTTAAAGAACCGCTTTTTGTTGGAGCCGAAATCTTAATTCTCTATAAAAATTCCCTTCAGACTTTCGTTAAAGAAATCTGATATCTTATTTAGGCTAGAATTTTTCAAATCTGTCGTAAAGTTCATTGCTTTCAGTTTAAAACTTCCTTTTTGATGGATTTACTTCGTGAATATTTCAGCACTAGGTAAATTTTTATACACAATTGAAATCAAACATACGTTTTTACGAATGTAAATTTTATGTCTTACATTTACGTTATGTGAAAGTAAAAGACATTTTTGTATGATGTTGGATACTTTTTTGTATGTCCATTTAATACAAATATCTTAGATGTTTTGTTGATAAAGAGGACTAAAAAATATGTATACCTTGCGATTCAATGTAGAGGTAATGGCTATTTTTTTCTTAACCCCTCATTTTTTCTACGTACATACAGGGCCTGATTACCGGTGGGGCAATCTACCACCAGTAAAAAGAAACAGAAAAATATACCTTATACGTGACAGAAATTGTGCATGAACAAGGCGTTTAAGTAAGCCAAATTTAAATTTACTGGTGAAAATATGCCCTCCCGTAATCGGGCTTTGCGTGTACGTAGACGGCCTTACGCCTGGAGGGGCACATTTGCATCTTTAGCGTACATTTAAGGAATTTTCTTTTTAATTCGGAAATTATGAATTCACACCAGAAATTCTGATTAGTATTTTTTATGTATTTAATGACATACGTTTGGTAACTACTTAAAATAAAAAAAATTTCTTTCGAAATTCCACGAAATGGACACATATAGGCGCTAATGATGTAAATATGTTAACCCGGGAACACACGCACAGGTTTGACATTACCTGTGCACGTATGGTGTTTTTACATTTGTCACTACTATTTCACGAAAAGTAATATTAGACTTATTTCATCGCAGAATTTGTAACAATTGTCTGCAATTAAATAAGGGGAGAAAATTATTTGGAAGTATTGATGGCAAAATATAAACCGAATATTTTTGTGCTTTATATTTTGTGGGATATGTTTGTCAGGATATGACATGACCGGAGTATGTCATATCCTGCACATGTGTTTTCGAGTTAACCCAGGAACACTCACTATTACTAAGGTTGCGTGCGTTTTTCAGTTTGTCACCAATATTTACACAAAATTAGCCAGGTATTATTTAATTGCAGGCAACTGTTTCAAATTTTGCGATAAAATAAGTCGAAGATTTGTATTTGAAAGTAGTCCTGGCAAATGTAAAAAACGTAAGCACACAGGGTATGCTATACCATGCGCGAGATTTTCTGGGTTAATTGGATTATGATACAAACAAAATTCCAACTACAAAAAGTATGCAAATAAAGTATAGCTTTTTGATATGGCATTTGTTTTACAAGGGGTGGTTTACATATCAAAATAAAAATTTAACTTTTATACGGCCCTCTTTTCCTATAATTATATTTAGTAAAGTGGTAATCTGCATCTAAGAAGAGAATGAAGAGGGGTCCCATTCTTTAACAATTATAATTTAATGTGTTATGATAGTTTGAAATTTATGAATTTTCAGTGTTTTCTGGTACTAAAAACACAAACAATATTTCATCGACTATATACATGATACATTATATACATTATTTCAGTGAAATCTGCACGGTTTGATGACACTTGATGAGATTTTATCCAATAAGTGTATTTATACATAACTGCCAACTTTTACGCTTTTTTGTTACCACTAAAAATTAATAGAAATATTTGTGTTATTGAATCACAGGATTTCGGCAATTTAATAAGGTAAAATTTACTATAAAGTTTTAGTGGTAGGAAAAAAAGCGTAAAAGTTGGCAGCGATGATTTATACATATAGATAATTTTGGGAAAATTTAAGGGAGTTTCACAAATTCTGTAAGACATTCAAGGTTTATTCATTACTCTGTACAATCACGTCAATTAATAGAGTTTAAAATTTCAATAATAGGTGTCATGCAGTACTGTAAGACCATCTAATAGCTTAAATAATATGCAAAAAAATAACAAAAATATAGGGTAATTTTCTCCGTATTTCCTTTCCATATAGTTGGTATTTACAGGGCTCCTGATGGTCTGTTTCATGAATACCAGTATTTCTGAAGAAATATTTTCATGCAAGATGTTTACAACATTGGCAACAAAAACTACCTTTCGCGTAGATTTCAGCGAATTTTTTAGAAAAATCTTTTCTTTAATAAAAGTGGTATTCAAAAAACGGACCGTATGGAAGGCCTGCATTAAAGTAGAACTCTTATGTATTTTTCGCTCTTCATAAGAAAAGAAATAAATTGAGTTTCATTGTTTTCAAAACTATTAACAGCAGCATCGCCGATTAGGACTCATTTTTTATTCAAGATTCTGACTTCATACCGGAAATTGCGAAAGAATAATTTTTACTTTATGCAATCATACAATGTATGTCTTTAAATAAACCGAAAATTACCAATCTGAATTTCTAGTATGAATTCGAAATTTTTGAAAGGGGCCATTCTCCTTAATTTACAATATTCCTTATTTGATAAAGGTTCACTGGCGACTATTTTTATAATTTTTTAATACTACAATTTCAAACTATAAATTTTGTGGTACACTACTTTACTTTTTTCTGTCGAGAGTAGAAGAAATATACCACAAAGGTATTTGTTCGCAATTATTGGTACAAATAAAATCAAAAACTTGTCGCCAGTGATGCTCTTGATACAATTAAAAACATTTTGCATTACTCCAGGGTTGACAGTTTGGTCTTTTTTTAATTCAGCAATTCGAATTCTTACCAGAAATTTCAAATAAAAATTTGTGTTTTATTTAATACCAGACATTTTGTAATTACATTAAGTAAACAGTTTTCTTTCAGAATTTCCGGTATGAATTCAGATTTTCTGAACTTAAATAAGGCCAATCTGGCAACCCTGCATTACGCAGGGTTGTTAATGGCGGCTATTTTTATATTCTATTCGCACCACGTTTTCCTACATACAGTCTGGTAACAACTAGAAAAACAATTTACCAATTTTTTTTTTAAATAGTGGCAAGAAATGAATAAAAAAATAGTCGCTAGTGGTAAACCCTTATTACAAAGGACGACAACTCTACTATTATCTAACAAGTTGCAGGTACAGTTTAGAATTTTTAAAGAGAATGCCCCCACTATTACAGATTAGATATCTTCGCCTTAATTATTCGCAGAATTTGTAATATGTTTCTGCGATTGAATAAGACAAAATTTCTATTTGTAAATTGTGGTAGAAATGTACGTATTCGGGTAAATAATGATGATAGAAACGTCTTTAATATTGGAAAGCCACCAATTTGATTCAGTTGATTTAAAATTCGTAACTCTTTAGCAAGGAATCATAGGTACAAAAATCGGATTTTGTGATAAATAATGGATAAATATATAAAACGTTATAATATGAGCTAAAAAGACTGCATCTGTTTTGTATTTTACATTTCAGCAGATACAAAATTATAAAATTATTCAAAAATATTAAATTTTTTTAAAAAGAATTTTTATTCTGTTACATTAACCTTCGATAGAATGCACATGCGATAAAATAGGCGATAAACTATGAAGTGCGATAAAATATGAAGCTAAAATAGCATTGTCCATATCTAGGAGGTGTCATTTGCCTTATTCGTTAAAATCTCGGGCAATCGGATGGGCGGAAATTGGGTTATCACAAGCTAGTACTGCTAGACGTCTTAATGTGTCTCGTAGTGTGGTTCAAAGACTCTGGGATAAATTTGATTAAAAAATTCGGTATCAATAAGACTTGTTCCAGACCGCTCACGGGTTATAACCCCTCCATAAGATCGCTTCATAGTTCTTTTGACCCGAAGAAGGTTGAATCTACTGTGGTTCAGCTCATTTCAGATCATCGTAGCGCAACAGGGATGACAATATTTGCTACTACGGCGCACAGACGACTTCGGAATTAAGAACTCAATTCTAGACGACCACTTGTATGTGTACCTCTTAATCGACAACACAGAAGTGCCCGTTTATGTTGGCCAAGTTCGCACGTTACCTGGAACAGACAACAATGGGCTTCCGTACTGTTCACAGACGAGTCCCGGTTTCTTTGGACATTCAGTTCATTCAGGACATTCATTGATTCAGTTCGTGTGCTGATCTGGAGAGAGTAAGACATCAGATCGTACCTATGTAGCATTGTTGAAAGACACAGTTACAGAAGAGGTGGAATCATGGTTCGGGCTGGGATCTCTCTGGTGGTCACAGTAACCTCCATGTGTGCCATGGAAAAACTCTGACTGCTGTGAAATATCGGACGAGATCCTTGCTCCATTTGTCACACCGTATAGCGATGCTATTGGGGATGAATTAATCTTAATGGATGATAATGCCCGATCGCATTGAGATATAGTCGTTGATGAATATTTTGAGGATCAAGGTTTGGAGCGAATTGAATGGCCAGCTCAATCTTTGGGTCTTAATGTGATAGAGCATCTTTGAGACTATATCAGTAGACAGGTGGATGCCATAATTTCTTTTCCGAAGTTTTTAAATGAGATAGAACATGCATTGTTTACTCTTCCAGTGTCCGACAACTTAATTGAAAGTATGGAAAAGTCTATGCCATGAATGCATTACAAGTAGGGGCGGACACATGCTTTATTAAAATCCGTTTATTTAACTTTTTATTCACAAAAATATATTTTCTTATCAAACAGTGACTTTTGCGAACATACAATTTTTTTATTTGTAAATCATGCTTGATGTTAAAATTAAGTAAAATTCAATAAAGAACAGTTTAAAACACAATTCTTCTAAATTTTATGTTTTTATCTTCATTTATTTTCAAATTAGACACAAAAGACTGTTTGTGTCTTAAATTTTAGAACCAGTGTACATGAAAGAATGTTTTACGTACAGGGGTTTTGGAGCCACCACTATTTCCAAAGAATTGTTTTCATTTTAGATTTATTTTACAAATGTTGTAGAAACGATATCCTGGTAAATTTTCTTGGAAATATTGTAGAAATCTACCACTAAGATAATTGTGTGTAATCAGAGGTGGCCAAAAACAGAGATAGTCCCTATCCTTATATATGATGCTTTTCAGAAGAAGAACCATCTGGATATCTTACCAGGAAACCACGCCATTAGTGTAATAATAATGAAAAAAATCTAAACAAGTAGCAATCGAAATTGCATTATGAAGCGTGTTTTTGACGCATGAATCATTTGCCCTCGTCTCCCCGTTATCGAGGTATAAAGTCTTACAATTTGCTAATTTATTGATTTAATAGGATGGAAGGAGGAGTCGATAGGATTGAACGAGGAGTTGTTAACGTTTTCAACGTAACAACATCATCAAACTCCAGTCACTTGACTATTTCCAGTTTAGTACGCCGTAATACTCCGAAATGATTCGCTATGCTTGTTACAAATCTGGGTTAGTGCAAAATCGGCCATTTGCATTTGAAACGCCCTTGTAATTTTATTTTTCGCAGGAGGTTGATCATTGTAATCATTGCACTGGATTTAAGTTCATGCAATTTTCTTGGTGCCACGATTTTCTACGCTTCCATCCTTTTTTGGTTCAGTGCCATATTTGTCAATATAATTTTTTACGGTCTTCTTTCATTTTTATATTACTGTATCTAAATATGTTTTGTATTTCATATTAATCTGATTATTAAAATTTCTGAATCAAAACCACGCCTTTTCCCCTTAATTAAATAAATAAATTAGCAAACTTTATGACTTTACATCTCGATAACGAGGAGACGAGGGCAAATGATTTATGTGTCAAAAAACACGTTTCATAATTCTCTTTCGATTGCTGCTTACTTAGATTTTTTTTCATTATTACACTATGACATAGTTTCCTGGTTAGATCAATCTCTATAAATGTAAATTTAAATTAAGCTTCAGTTAATCGTATTCGAATGTCGATACTCTGAACCTTGTTGCATAGAAGAATCGTATTATCTAATAATTAGATAGAAGTAAAAAAAAAACCACATTTATGACAATACCCTGATTCACAAAGTGAATACATTTTCATAATTTACAGTCTACCAAGTTCCAAAATTAAATTAAGTTTAATGAAACTTAACACGTTACTAGAATTTCCGAAAACATATTATTTCAGTACATATAGTATACAGTATACAGTTATTTCACTAAATAAAATAAAAACTCTGAAATTGTCTCTGTTGTATAGACTACTTTGGAAACGATGAATCACGAGAAATGCTTTTCAGAACAAGAAACCATTCGTATTCTCCTACCTTAATTCAATCTGTATAAATACAAATTAAGCTTCCGACAATCCTTTTGCATATTTGAATCTCAAACTATGCCAAATTGCTTTCTGTTTCCGAAAAAAATAAGAAACCTGAAAATGCTTTACATTTATTTATTTCTTTTTATCTTTGTTCCTGTTCAAATGTCTCAGCGTAAATACATTTATTTATTAGAAATCCTTTTTCCTACATCTCTCTTAAATTAGAGAGAGAAAGATTTAAAGCTTTTACGTAAAATGTGCTCTTTTGAGATTGAAGTAATTTTGAGAAAACAATACATTTAAGTCATTTTTTCGCCTTTAATCTTCAGCGGAAATGTCTTTTTAATTAGACATACCATTTAGACTTGATGACAATTACATCTTCTTTGAATTTGAAAACAAAGTGAGATGCATTGTACTGATATAATTCTATAAACAAGTTTAGGTAAATTACTCTTTATCGGTATTTTTTTTTAATTATTATTATACAAGATAAATGTTTCAACATGCTTAATTGTTTGCTAATTTTACTTGTGTTTTAAAAACTAAGACACTAATTAAAATTATAACATAAGATGAAAGTATTTTTTCCTGACTTAAATAAGAAGACAAATATTTATTAAATATTACGTTATTTTAACTGAAATGTAAATCAGCACCTGCTACGTCTGTACCTTTTCTAAAGGTGCAAATTTAATGAGATGGTTTTACAACAACTATTTCTATGTACCGTAATTTCCTTAGTATAATCCGCGGATCAAACAACCATGTTCCGACCCAGAACATTTATTTTATAAAATGTAACTTGCTAAATCGATGTAAATATTTGATTTCAATTAATAAATAAAATTTCTGGGTCTAAAAATAATTGTTTGATCCGCGGATTATAACGCCGCAAATTACAGTATTAGAAAAATATTTTCTATGAAATATTCTATACAAACATAATATAATATCTCAGTCTCGACTAATATTTCTAAAATTACAGATGTAGATAGATAAGAAACAAACATTAAAATAGGATAATTCATTCATTTACATATTTCTACTTTTTCCCCCCACACTACTAGGATAAAAACATCGGAGACTGGTTTTCTAACAAATATGATTTATTGATATCATATGAACACAACCACCTTCAAAGTACCCCCTTCTACATCTATATCCTTATGCCAGCGCGAGGACAGTTTCTGAAATCATTTATGGCAAAATTTGGACGAGATTGTCTTCAGTGAGACTATCGCAGTTTTCTCATCTTTAAATACACTCTTAAAACGGTGTCCTTTGAAAGCATCTTCGCAAGACACATTGCTCTCAGCGCACACTTGCTATAACATGTGAAATGTTTCTGTGGGTGATTTCTAGGGTTTTTAGTTAAGAATTTTTAATTGAGATATTCCGAATTCATGTGGGAATTTCCGAATGAAAAGTTTTGCTTTATTTGGTGGTAGATATCTCACGATTACATGAAGTAAAATTTATTCTTTCGGAATGTCGGGAATTCGGGATTTCCAGATTAAAATAGACCGCACTGTCAACCCTGTTGATTTCTATAAATGCTGCAGAGCTGCCAAGTCTCCGGCTTTTTGGATACCAGTATTTTAGTACAGAAAATGTCATTTTCTTTAATCGGAGCATTATGAGATTTAAAAGAACAACATTTTCTCGAAGAAAATACTGGTGTACAAAAATCCGGAGACTTGGCAACTCTGAATGCTGGCATTCACATATTGTTCATCAAATGTCATTTTTGCTTTCAAGAAACGCGTACGATTGCAGTTCACGGGCACACATTAAATGGTTGGATTCTTCCCTACAGATATTCTTTTTTTCACTAAATACCACGCTATATATGCCTTTATACCACGGTGAAAGTCGAGGTTTTTTACTTTAATTGGAGTTTGAGATATTGACACATTATCCGAGTAGTAATACACAAGAATACATTCAAAAAATATTAAAATATAGCAGGGGTGAAAAACTTTTGAAAACAGAGGAATGCGATATTTCATTCAGGGTAAATGCGGCATGAAATATCGAATTAAAGTAACAAATTTAAAGAATTGTTGTGAAATTTTCAATGTTGGTACTTAAATAAATATATATACAGAACCCCCAAGAAAAATTCACTATAACAGGATTGTAAAATAATATACAAAAAAAATGGTGCAAACAGCTTTATTCTATCACTTTTAAATTTGGAGTACTACACTCGTTCGATTTTTTGTTTACATACTGTGCATGGCTTCTCATAAACAATCATAAATATCAGGGGGTTACGGATCTTAATTTTGATTACACCTATTTAGGAACAGAAATATATTTAATAGCAGAAAATTCTTGCAGATTCTGCGATTAAATGTCAAAGATATCTGTTCAGAAATACTGTTACGCAAAAGTGAGATCCATACGCACCCTGTAAATGCATCAATGTTGTACTAAATTAAAGATAATTATGGTAAATTTTCTCTAAAAAACTTTGAAGACTTGAAATATCATTGCTATCTGAGACAGTGTTGGCAGTCCGCTACTTTTTTAAAATTCAGATTGCTTGATTGTCACCACTTATTTGAAATAGTACAATTCGTCTAATTTTTTCTTTATTTAATCTGTCGTTAAATAAGGGGAATATTTATATTTAAAGGAAATAGTGGCAATCAAGCAAACTGAATAAACAAAAAGTAGCTTACTGGTAACACTGATCTGAGACAAAATAATATAAACACGAATTTATTGGGTCATCCGGAAAGTTCTACGGTATTCTTCTGTTGAAATAATGTTGAAATGATTGAATCTCACCAGAATATGCGAGCAAATATATTTGAAAATAATTAAAAGCGTACGTAAAATAATTAATAATTAATTTTACGTACCTTATAATAGCAAAGTTCTATTCCAAAATTCTAGTGGGAACGTGGCCTTTATGAAATCAAAATATATAAAAAAACTGCAGAACTTTCCGGTTGACCTAATACACTAACATTAAAATAAATGATCAACGTAAAATAACACAAATAAAATATATAAGATGGCAAACAGCTGTTTTTAAAAAACTCACCGCCATTCTATCTTGGGCGCGTGCGGAGACGCAAGCATACTTACATGGCTTAAACTTTTGAATCAGTTTTGAATATTTTAAATTTGGCACTGATGATGGAGTTTTAGGGGCTCCGAAACAGCTGTTTGCCATTTTATATATTTTATTTGTGCTATTTTACGTTGATCATTTATTTTAACACTTTACCGACCGGCCGTCGATTAATCGACGTTTGTTTCCCAGCGCTTACCGACCGGCCGTCGATTAATCGACGTTTGCTCCCCAGCGCTTAGGCCCCACCAGTGGCTGAGAGGTTGTGCTCTCGAAGCTGGTAGACGGGAGGTGCTGGGTTCGATCCCAATCGCGCCCGTCGGCCTAATCGTTCGGAGTTTTCGTGGTTTTCTTCGAGCCGTGGATTTATCCATGCGTAAATACGGATTAGGTTCCCTTAGAAAGACCCCCACGGAGGGCACTCCCCCCGGGCCTATATCCCTAGTGTAGATAATTGGCCGTCAATAATCAACCCAACCCAACCCCAGCGCTTAGAGACCGGTCGTCGATTAATCGACTTTTGATCTTTCTGTTAGATTTGGTTAGGTTAGATTGACAAGTAGCAAGCAGCAAGCATTCTTTATTCAGATAATCGGTGCTTTTTTATAAGCTTTAGCCCTTTAGAACAGGTTTCGCTTGTAAATACTGCAACGTCCCATTACACAAAGGTGACTGTTTCGAGCGCTATCATAGTTAAAAAAAATATTAAACAACTTCTTTTTTCGACAAATATTGTTACATGGATTGTGGTACATTTTATGTAAATAATAAACTGAAAACGATTGTAATAGATAAAATAAATATTGTTTAACACTGATATGATTAACCCCTTCACGACGAGCGTCCTTTACAGAATGTTTAACCTTTTACCACCGGTTTTTCAAAACAGAAAATTTAACCTAATTGAATCCTAGAAATGCTAAGATTTAATGAGGCAAATCTTACATTAAAAAATAACTGGTGGGAATAATCGAGGATTCTGAGCATCTTATGCGTCACGTATACGTGTCGCTCGTCCCCAAGGGGTTAAAATAAAATATTTTATTAAATTTCGTTACCCTAGAATAACACGAAGCGTACAATTTTACCAGAGTTTAAGAAAAGTGCATATATTCCCGCGCGTCAGTCTAGGCCAAAGCCATTAAATAATAAGCCCAGTCAGATAAATGGGAAACTTTTCGCAAGTTGAAAATAGCGCCATCTAGCGGTTGGGAGTGCTGCATTCGGCACCAAGAATATTTTAATAAAATTTTGCTTCTAAAATTAAAGCTTAAAATAAGGAGTTCATATTTTCTAAGAAAGTCGTTTGTAAATTCCGGTGTCAGTCAGTAATTTCACATTTTACGAACAGAATTTGTCTGTGCCGGAAAGGGTTAATTGCATAGTGATGTACCGTAATTTCCGGCTTATAATCCGCAGCTCAAAGAGTCGTTTTTCGACCCAGAAATATTATTTTATAAAATGTAACTTAAAAGATCGCTGTAAATATTTAACTACAATTATTGAACAAAGTTTCTGGTTCGAAAAACGACTCTTTGAGCTGCGGATTATACGCCGGAAATTACGGTAAATTTCCATCACTTTTTATTTAACTTTTAATAAATAAATCAACTTCTTCGCCACCACTATATTTATATAGAAATATTAATCCAGTAAATTTCCACATTTTTTTTTTCATTATAGTTTTAGCTTTAATGTAAAAGATCCCAATAATTAGCAAGCTTTTAAAGGAAGTGCAAAAACAAAACATCGATACAAGCGATAAAAATCGTATAAAATATCGATATAAATAAATCGTATCGTTTCTCTGCGACGCACTTCTGTTTTGTCCGCCTTCCGCAGCAGAGGTTTGGCGCTAGTGTGTCGCTAACAAATTTAAGACTATCTGACTGGGCTTATTATTTAATGGCTTTGGTCTAGGCCGAAACCAAGCCGGTGTCTCGGACGATCTGCGGCTGATCGGGCGGTGAAAGGGCATAGTATGTTCGAACCGCTACCGGTCGGTAAAGTGTTAATATAACGGATCAAAGTTCAATGCACCTATTTTAAATAATACACTAACACACTTGTCAATTTCCAACTATTTTTAAATAGAAAGCAACAGACTTTGATCTGGTTAATTTATTAAATGTGTTTTGTTTGTTTGTGGCAATCATTTGAAATCTACTTAATTTCATTCATTAAATAAATTTCTGGTTCGAAATATTATTTTTTACTCACAAAAAGCCGCAGCTTGATATGTATACACTAATTTTCAAAACGAGCCAAGACCGGTATAACTAATATGTGCAGGAATATTTCCGGTACATTTATATAATGCACGTAGAGATGTATATTCAATGGTATAAAAAATAATCATCTCTACGCTGTTATGCGAAGAGAATTGAAACTATGTAATTGTGTATTCCAAAATTTATGCATCTTATATTATTGAGAAATAAAGAACATAATGTGTTATTGTGCTTAACAAGTGATACTAAACATACCGGGAATTTTACTCAAGTTTTATAAAAATATTTCGCATCAGAAATTGTATTTCATTCAAACTATTTAACTTTTTTTACTTAACTTATTTCTAAGAGATTTATATTTTATTTATTTTATGAAGAAATTTCTGGTTCTAATCGAAATACCGGTCATTTGGTACCGGTCAAATGGCCGGTTGTTGGTATATTTAGTTTTAAAATCAAAACGCTATTTCATATTAACCCTACACTTCGCAGCGATGTAGGATATATAAATCAATTAAAATTTAACTTTAATGAATAAGTTCAGCTCCATGCAAGGTTTCCGGTTTGGACTCCTCTTTTTATTCGGAATTCATACCAGAAATCGTAATTAGTAATTTTGGCTTTATTTAATGAAAGACATTCTGTAACTACCCAAAATAAATTTCTTCTTTCGGAATTTCTGGTAACATTATGAAAAAAAAACCTAAACTATCAATCCTGGTTCCATGAAACCAGTCTTTTATCAAATATATTTGCGGTGTGCAAATTCAAATATCTGCTATTAAGTAAGTCGAAGAAGTACTCTTTAAAATTTATGGTATCTAACTTTAATATGAATATAAAGAAAAAAATACATCCTAAACAAAATTAATGCAGTGTAAAGTTAAATTTTCAATAACGTTAAAGTATTTTTAGAAATTGCCAATTAAAATGTCTGATTAAAAAACAATTTATAATAGGGTAATAGCAACACATAGATAAAAAAAAATCTTGCTGCATTAGCTTTCTATTTAAATTTTGCAAAGCAATTCTTTAAATACAAGTTTTTTCAAAAGCGCAGTTTTTTACAGCATTATTTTAAGAAAGAAATACTTTAAAAAAACGAGGCATTTTATCTTTCTATTTTCCGTAAGATTTTTTTTTATCATAAGACAGACTTGAATGTGTTCCAGAAGTTTGCCGCTTGTTCCTGAGTAAATATTTAATTCTTGCTCACATTTTTTACTTTAGTTCAACACGCAGCAGAAAGCTATCAAATATTCGTAGAAAGTTCTCTAAGTAATGCATAATCTTTCTTTATCGCATTTGTCATGAAAAGATAAATGAGATAACGCAGTTGTATCAGAAAGTAGCCCCAATTTCAGAAAGTTATTGATTTAAGTGGATTATTTTGAAATACTGAAGTTAAAGTATAGTAAAGATATGCAAAATTAATTTTAGTTGAAAAAAGAATACGTATATAAAAACATGTTTGTGTTTGAAAAAATTGCAGGGTGTCTGAGAAATATTTAAACAAATTTGATACTAAAACTAAGTTAATTTCTATGCTTAAGCAAGAAAAAAACATAATATTTTTTTTATTTTTGTGTTTTCTATCTTCCTTTTAATTTTCATATTGCACATTTTAATACTTTTTTCATTTATTCTTCCATTTACGTTCACATATGTAATTTAATTTTATAAAAAATATGTATATAAAACTTTTGTTCGTTTGTACAGTCTTTGGAAAAAAATAAACACAAAAATTGCACCACTCGAAGCAATTATATCACGAAATTGTCCCAGAGATATGTGATAGTTATCGCACGACTGGAAATAGTACGAATGGAAATAATACGACTGCAAATAATACCTTCCGAATAAGAATGTAAATTTTGAAATAGGGGTCATCAACATATTAAAAATTGTACTAACTTTGAATTTTCAATGTTCCTCCATTTGTATTTAGAAATTTCGAATCGATACCAGAAATTTTGAATTGTATATTTTTCTTTATTTAATTACAGACATTTCGTTTTTAGTTAAATAGAAATTCTTCTTTTGGAATTTCTGGTATTAACTCGTCAATTTCTGAATAAAAAAAGCCAAACTGGCAATCCCGATACCCTGATTGCTTCTGTAATAAATACAAACATTCGTAAGTTCAAATATATTTAAGCATGATTAAAGCCATAATGAATTTTTTTTAAACATTTATAGTTGCTAAAGTATCACAAAATTATTAGCAGATTAAGGAAATATAAATATGTATATACATATATATATATATTTGTGCACACAAAAATTTCCAAAGGAGTAACTTATATTTCAAGTTGAATTAATAACCCGTTTTCGTAAAAATATACATGTTTCTATATCTAGCAAGTTCGAAATTTCAGTTTCAAAAATCTTTGATTTCAATGCTGTATAATAATAATAATAATAATAATTTATGTGATTTTGAAGTGAACCAAAAATATATCTAGGAGTATTATATTTTCATACTAATTCAATAATCTAAGAATAAACACTTATCCTTTTACAAAAAAATATGAGTTTAAGCATGCTCTTAGTTTACCTGTTATCTAAATTTATTATACCCGATAAAGTTCCCAATTGAATGTTGAAAGCTTGTATTTCATTTTTGAAAAGTAACATATTTCTGCGTGGAATAATATTTCATTGCCCACTGTGGAATTCATTAGAGTCTTCTGTGACATGTCTGTTTTATAATTTGTTTTCTAAAACCGACATATGATAACAAGATATTTGGTAATAGGTTTGATATATTATATCTTTTTAAAGAAACAATTCTCAAAATTTATGGATTGTAATTTCTAAGACCTAGTATTCGGATACGTTCTCGCAAATTATTTTCAGTTTTGAAGACGTGCATATCATTTAACTTATGGTGATGAAAATTATAGACTTTTGCTTTAAAGCGTTTTAAACTATCACGGAATGCAGTAAACATACATTTTAAAAGTCATTTAAAATGCAATTCACTTAATGTGTATATGCAGAGTTGCTAAACCTTCGGATTTTCAATTACCACTATTTCACTATAGAAATTTTCTCTTTATTTAATACAGAAATACTTTTATTAAATAAGAATAGATGCCAAGACTCCCAAATTACTTACATATTTTTAAAATTATATATATATAATTTCAAACAGATTAAACAAATACTTAAAACGATATAGCATCACATAGTTTGTGTTTCACTTGTGGAACGATGGCGGGTAAAAGATTAACAGTTATAAAGGTTTGTAGGTTAACAGTTATGAAAGCTGTATACTCTTAACCTGTGTGTACACATGCACCGGCGTACCTTATAAAAATTGAAGCACAAAAATTTCCTTGTATATTATATTTCATATCTTGCAGCGGAAAAATGACTCATAATAATAATAATAATAATCACATTGTCCTAATTTTTCTATTTTTATCTATAACATTTTGAATGATATGCATAAAAAATAATACTACCACTTAATCGGTTCTCTACCACTTAATCGGTATAGAAATATTCATTTTACATTAGGGGTCATTAGCCTGTGGCCCTCGGCACACCAAGATACCACAATTTTAGAATAGGAAAATTAGCGTTATTGACAGAAACTTTAAGATAAAATTAAAAGAATATTATATTTCAGAATCTGTGGTGAGAAACGACTTTCAGGCAAAATGACAGGCAGATTAAAGACATGTATTTCAAACTGCACGAAGTCTCATCTCATAGGTATGCTACACTGGTGTCCAGAAATTTAGGAGCAGTGACCAATTTCAGACGTTTCGTCGAATATCTACTGAAACTCGTGAAGAAATGCCCGAAATCCCCTTGAATTTTGAGGATGTAAAGACCATGTTTGACTTCATGTTTTTCAGTGAAGATTTTGTCGCGAGGACAATTAGGGGGACAATAATAATTTTAATAATAAAATAATATTTTTGATCACACAAGTAACAGAAAATGCTAAAAATGGTCTGTCACTGTAGTAAATGGCAATGTAGGTCCTGTTCAACATTTGTGTGCATTTGTGTAAGCATAGCACGTATATTCGGGAAGATGTTAACGTTTCTGGGAAAAATTCAAAAGGGTTTTTTTTATAGCATGCAGAGCTTTCAGCGGAGTTGAACACCACTTTCCAAAAACTTGACAAATATCGTAGAAATAGTATACTGTAATTAAAATTAATATATTGAATATTTGATGAGATATGGGTATTTGTATGAAATAAATTTTAACTTCGCATGCGCGAACTACAGCAAAAAATTGTTTTTTCAATACTATAGGGCAATTCATTTAAAAATACCAGTGAAATATCTTAAAAACACAAAAAGTTACAGCAATTATTTATAAATTGAGGAGGAAACCCCATAGGATTATATGGGATTTTCCCCCAACTACAATAACATTCATTAGATCACTCACATTTGAATTCTAAAAGTATATATCGTGTTGATATATTTTGTTTTGAATTTCCCTAATTCACATCTGTATTTCAACATTTTAAATCCATATTCTTAATTATTCAATCTTTAATTGTAACATATTATATTTAATTAATCTTACGTTTTCCCTCTTTTTACGTTCATTATTTTAAGTTTAATCAAGCGATCATCTTTCATCTCATTTATTTCGTAAAGTCTCTCTTTTTCCATTCATCTCCATCCCGTTTCGCCCTTGGCCGCGTGCCAGCTTGTTTCGTAGCCTTCCTCCTCGGAACACGAGCTTTTACGGCTAGGCAGCCGGCACTCTTTGCGCATGTGCGTACGGCCGCGGAACGGCAGCGTTTCGCTGTTTCTCCTTCGTGCGTAAACTCTTCATTGAGTCTACCAGTTTGGCGCATTCCTCTCCGCGCGGCGAGTTTTTGAGACGTGCTTTTACGCACGCTCGCCATGGTCGCGCGCTGTTCAAATTCAGTTCTAGTGATTGTAGAGTTCAGAGTAGGTCGCTTGTTCGACCGTTGTTCGTGGTGCGTGTTCTCGCGATGGCCGGACTTGGTGTCCGATCCATTCGTCTTTCTAATTCCAATTTCATATTAGTTTATTTAAATAGTAAAGTGACTTACCTTCATTCATTTAATCAGTAGTAATTAACATCTCCCAGCATGACATCCTATTATACAGATATCTGAAGTTTGTAGCGTTTGTGAGCATTCAACACCTGAAAAAGGACAGCACATTTTCCCAAGTCCACGGAAGTTTTTCATAATAAAATCATGGAAGTATTCTACAGTATTTTTGCTCATTCTTTATGTCACCTCACTCCTGGATTCAAGGTAAACTTCTCTCTTATAATTTAACATTAAAACGACGTATTGAACCTGATATAATATATATACGATCACGTTTCTTCTTGTCTTCACCTTCAAAGTATAATCAACCAACTAATTTTAAAAGAACAATAGTCATCATTTAAATTCACATACAAGATCCTCTAAACATTTCGGTGAAGCAGTTTCCATCTTAACAAATATGGTGCTTCGTTCCAGTGCACAATAAGTGCGTAATACGTCGTTTTTCAAGATATATTTGAAAACATGTGCTTTTTTTCTGCCACCTTAATATTCATAATTTTATAAAATAAGCAATCCTTTTTAGAAATATGCAAGATTAAAATGTATAGTGCAGTTTTTATCAATTTTGCATAAAAATTATAAAGGATGTTAGAAGATTGAAAAATATACATAGAAGATTTTTTTTAAACACATGGAAGCTTGTTTTTTTTGGTGTACATATATAAAATTCATTTTCTTTTCAAATTTCTGAAATTCATCTATAGTGTTTGTATATAATTTTTCATTGCATATAATATTTAAATAAGTGTATGAAGAAGAATATTTTTTTTGAAGATTTTTTTTTTGAAAATTTTTGAAGATATTTTGTTTGAAGAGATATATTTTTGAAGACATTTCTGGAAGATATAATTGTGAATAATCAATAATTTTTTTAATTTCTAATCAATAAATTTACACATTTTAATTTCTATTTCATCAATTTCTATTACCATAATCATGGATCAAAATACTCAAGTAATGAATCGTATAAATATATTTACTGAGGCACTCTCAGATTTTGTACAGAGTATTCCAGATACAATTAAGTATCTCGTTGAAAGCAATGGTGGTGATACCACATTTGACTCTGACATATTTTCCATTATAACTAAAACACTACAGTTTACAGGAAACAACATGATTGAGATGCACAAATGCTTTATTAAAGATACGTTTAGTAATACACTCAACGATGTTGTAAACCTTAAAGAGCTTAATCAGAAACTGTTGGTGAAAGTAAAAGAATCAACCAAAGTACAAAGCATTACAACTAGAGATTCATTCACACAAACGGAAGAGCAGAGCATTCCATCTACTAATAACATCTCAATATCTGATTCTTATACACAGTCTTCAATTCTCTCATCAAGTCATATAGACGACACCGTAAATCAATCCTTTTTCAACTCCACATTAAATTCACAATCATCCTCAACTCACTTAAGCAAGATAATAATTTATGATGTACCGCAATATTTTGGCACTCACGAAATAATTGAAGCAATCAATAAATTCAAGGAAACATCCCATATAAATATGGTGAAAACATATAAAAATAAATTCAGCAATAACCTCAACCACATTTTAGAACTTCCAAGCAACATTGCCTACTGCCTAATGCGGCGCAAACTCCAGATCAAGGATCAACTCTTTACAGCAAAGAAATTCGTAAAAATTAAAAGATGTTTCAATTGTCAGGCTTTCCATCACGTAGCAAATCAGTGCAAAAAATCAAGATGTTGTGTATGGTGCGGTGAGCATCATGCACCAGGCTTTTGTGAGAAACCTGCCAATTGCAGAAACTGTGTTCATAATAATCAAAATGGACACAACTTTCGAACAGATCATCCAGCCTTTTCTAGAGACTGTGAATCATACAGACTGTGCTTATATAAAATAAGACTTAAACTCAATAATCGAGTTACATAAATTTTTGTGCCACATCAAACATAACTGATACGTCTGTGTTTTAATTTCTTTTCATGCATTATATATATTAATTTTGTAAGTTTTTTTGTGTCTTGTCGGAGGAAAATAAGATTTCGGTACCCAATGGAGTGGTACTGTCAAGATATTTTCTTGACACTTCTTTAACCCTAACCCGACAGATACATATGTTCATAATATTTTTAACTTTTATAATAATAACAATAATGAATTTTTTCATATCTTACCTGATTTTTCCTTTTCAAGTTGGTTTTTATATAAGTTTTTTCAGCTTTACAGGTAATTGTGTTCAGTTGACTGTTTAAACTCATTTTTCAAAATAATTTCTTTTTAGCATAATTTTGTTCATGAGATAACAAAATTTTAAAGAAATTTCTTTTCTAGTTTATTGTTTTTTAATATATATTTCATTTGTTGTGTACATGTAATTTATGCTTCAGTAATTATTTACAACTAATATTTTAAATTGTTTGGCATTTTCGAAAGTATTGTAGCATAATTTCAAAGTAATTTTTCAGTGTTTTAAGCAAATGCATACAAAGATATGCCTCTTACTTTTAGAATATTTCAAATTAAAAAAAAAAAAAAAAAAAAAAAAAAAACCTTTTTTTCAAAAATCTTTGTGAGATTATATGTAACATGTTTACATAGTACCATTTTCAGATATGTATGTGTTAGTTATGTTGTGGTATATAAATTTTTTTGCATTTAATGTACATATAATTATCTTTTGTTTTTCTAAGCATTTTAATCTAACTTTAATTTTTTAATTCAACTTTAAAATTTTGACAAGTAAATAAAAATTCAATTTTGTGATTCAATTCACATATCAGTCTTTTCAGACTTAAAATGATGTTTTTTTATAGTATGATAGGCTCTTCCTTCATATTTTTTTTAGTTTTGAATCTTCATTTCACAGTGCAAGTATTTGCAATTTCATTCAATAAAATAAAGGTATCCTGTGTAAATACTTTACTTAAATTTTTTTGTGGTCAATGTTGATGTTGACAAATGTTTCAGTAATACACCATTCTAAAAAATTCAAAGGGTGTGTTGTATTATTTTTTCAATTTATGGTAAAATTTGATATACTTTGTGTAATTAGAATACATTTTTTAATACAATCTTTTATGAATACTCACGTAAAATTTTTATTCCATGGATATGTAAACATTATTTAACAGTATACGTATACATAAATTTTTTCATGATCATGATCATCTTTGCATATAAAGTAATGCAAGGTTTACTTGAAAGTTTTCTTTCAGCATGCAGTGTATAATATCAAGTGTTACAAGATTGCAATGTATATATTTTTTATTTTTTGTCCCTATTTTTTTTTGTGGCGCCACTCATTTCCCCGTAACTTTTTTCTTACCCTTTTATTTGTCTGTTTAAATTTAATATTTCTTTATATATATATATATATGTCTTGTACCATCATGATAGCAGCTGTACTGAAATTTTATATTGATTGTTGATATACAATCTCAGATACCCGTCTGTTGGGTATAGTATGTAATCCCGTGTATTCCCGTGCTGTCTTGATCGGTTGTTGATGCTCTTGGTAAGTAGTGGTCATTCTTGGATCAGTTTTTGCTCTTGGTATTGGGATATTCCTTATAGGTTATCTACACTCTCAATAGAGTACTTTTTATTGCTAAGTTTTTCTTTAGAGCTTTTTGTAAATTTTGTGAGTTTTTTTTGTTTTTCCAATTAATATTTGATATTCTTATGCAATTTTTGCCTTTTTTTCACACTTTCTAATTTTTTGCATTTTAACTGACATTTTTTTACATGTTCTCAATCGACATTTGGAGTTCTCTAATAGTAATGAGTGTTTTATTGATATTTAATGTTTTCGATTGATTGTTCATGTCCTTTTGTAATGTTCCTTGTAATCCATTTTTGCATTCCAGCTTATCTGATTCAACGGTAAGTTGTGAATTTCCTTTTCATGTGGATCTTTCAGTTTTTTCCCTATTTGTGGTGGAGTAATATATCGTGTTGATATATTTTGTTTTGAATTTCCCTAATTCACATCTGTATTTCAACATTTTAAATCCATATTCTTAATTATTCAATCTTTAATTGTAACATATTATATTTAATTAATCTTACGTTTTCCCTCTTTTTACGTTCATTATTTTAAGTTTAATCAAGCGATCATCTTTCATCTCATTTATTTCGTAAAGTCTCTCTTTTTCCATTCATCTCCATCCCGTTTCGCCCTTGGCCGCGTGCCAGCTTGTTTCGTAGCCTTCCTCCTCGGAACACGAGCTTTTACGGCTAGGCAGCCGGCACTCTTTGCGCATGTGCGTACGGCCGCGGAACGGCAGCGTTTCGCTGTTTCTCCTTCGTGCGTAAACTCTTCATTGAGTCTACCAGTTTGGCGCATTCCTCTCCGCGCGGCGAGTTTTTGAGACGTGCTTTTACGCACGCTCGCCATGGTCGCGCGCTGTTCAAATTCAGTTCTAGTGATTGTAGAGTTCAGAGTAGGTCGCTTGTTCGACCGTTGTTCGTGGTGCGTGTTCTCGCGATGGCCGGACTTGGTGTCCGATCCATTCGTCTTTCTAATTCCAATTTCATATTAGTTTATTTAAATAGTAAAGTGACTTACCTTCATTCATTTAATCAGTAGTAATTAACATCTCCCAGCATGACATCCTATTATACAGATATCTGAAGTTTGTAGCGTTTGTGAGCATTCAACACCTGAAAAAGGACAGCACATTTTCCCAAGTCCACGGAAGTTTTTCATAATAAAATCATGGAAGTATTCTACAGTATTTTTGCTCATTCTTTATGTCACCTCACTCCTGGATTCAAGGTAAACTTCTCTTTTATAATTTAACATTAAAACGACGTATTGAACCTGATATAATATATATACGATCACGTTTCTTCTTGTCTTCACCTTCAAAGTATAATCAACCAACTAATTTTAAAAGAACAATAGTCATCATTTAAATTCACATACAAGATCCTCTAAACATTTTGGTGAAGCAGTTTCCATCTTAACAGTATAGATAGCGTAAAAAGCACAGCATACTACATTTACGTCTTTTTGTTGCATTTCAACAAGCTCGAGGATTGGAAGGACAAAAAATTATTGAACAATACTTTATAATCCGTTATAACATATTTTTAAAATTACCGTAATTTCCGGCGTATAATCCGCAGCTCAAAGAGTCGTTTTTCGACCCAGAAATATTATTTTATAAAATGTAACTTCAAAGATCGCTGTAAATATTTAACTACAATTATTGAATAAAATTTCTGGGTCGAAAAACGACTCTTTGAGCTGCGGATTATACGCCGGAAATTACGGTATATCTTTAAAATTTCAAACAGATTAAACAAATACTTAAAACGATACAGCATCATATAGTTTGTGTTTCAGTTGTAGAACGATGGCGGGTAAAATATTAACAGTTATAAAGATTTGTAGGTTAACAGTTATAAAAGTTGTATACTTTTACCCTGTGTGTACACATGCACCGGCGTACCTTATAAACATTGAAGCACAGAAATTTCCTTGTATATTATATTTCATATCTTGCGGCGGAAAAATGTCTCATAATTGTAATAATAATCACATTGTCTTAATTTTTCCATTTTTATCTATAACATTTTGAATGAAATGCATAAAAATTAATATCGGCTTCAACAAAATAAATCTAATTTAACACTACAACTGCCGGAAATTTTACTCAAGTCTTTAAAAACTATTTCACACCAGAAATTTTATTTAAAACTACTTAATTTATTCATTTAACGTATTTCTGTGAGTTTTATATTTAATTTATTTTAAAAAGAAATTTCTGGTTCGAATCGGAATACATTCATTTGTTAACCGTCAAAATGACGGCTCATGGTAGTTCTAGTGATATATATATATATATATATATATATATATATATATACAGGGTGTTCCGTTAAAGGGGTCCAATATTAATAGGGGTAATAGAGGAGATCACACGGAGCATAAATCAGTATATAATGCCTGGCCGGATCTCAATAATTTTCAAGTTACAGCAAATAGAATGAAAAATCGGAAATTTGTAAAAAAACCCTCATTGCTAAACTATCGATAATGCTACATAAAAACGAAGCACATATTTAGAAAGAGCAGAAAAAATCCTACGAAATGACATAAGTTGTTTTAGAATATTGAGAATTAATGGCGATTTACAAGCTCTGAAACAGTGAAAAAATACAAAATCAAATATTTAGCAAAATAGTTAATCGTTAATTCCAAAAATGCAACTCTACCTACATCAAGGAAAATGTTATAAAATTTGGTCCATTCCGAAAGCTTTCGAAGAAGCTGACAATAAACCATATCAGTTTAATTGTATGGGAGAAATCAAGCAGTTCCCTAGTTACAACTCTGTACTGTTGCACGCTCGGAAAGAGCGAAACTCTACCCATGACGATTGTAAACACCCCGTTTTAATATCTTTCAATTATACATTTCTGATCAACCTCTATCAATACCCTTTCATTATTCAGTCTGGTCAAGTGAATGACATATTGTGCAGCTCTCGCCTTGTCTTAAAGCAAACTCCGTGACTGCTGCGTTTCCTCCATGAACTTTCAGGATGATGAAGAAGAAGTACTTTTTATGCAAATTTTCTATGTGTATAGGAAGAAAAGTGTAATAAAACAGCAGTCATCAGTGGGCGTTATGTTAAAGGGAGGCTGTTGTAAGTGGGATTGTAGTAAGTTGATGTATAATAATTATGCCGGAATACTCTAACGAAGAATATGCGGACATGCATCTGATGTACGGGCAAGCTCATGGAAATGCATGTCTAGCACAGCGCATGTACCGTGAGCAATTTCCAAGGAGACGTTGCCCAAGTTCGAAACTCTTCATAAATATCGATAGACGATTACGGGAGACTGGATCGTTTAATACAGCAAGCATTGATGCAGGTAAACCTCGACATGTACGAACACCTGCAATGGAAGAAGATGTACTGAATATTTTTAAAGATAACCCCTCCACGAGTACACGAGCTGCTGCGTCTGAAGTCGGTGTTTCTCACCAAAGTGTGTGGCGTGTTCTGCGTGCAGAAAACATGCACCCCTTTCATGTGCAGCGGGTACAACTGTTATCAGTAACAGATTGTGCTCAGCGGACAGAATTCGTACGCTGGTTGCTTAATGTAACAGAAAATAATCCACAATTTCTGGAAAATATTTTATTTACTGATGAAGCAACATTTACGAGAGAGGGCGTGGTAAACACGCACAATATGCACACATGGTCATATACAAATCCGCACACTGTTTTCCCGTCGAACGCACAACAAAAGTTCAGTGTGAACATATGGGCAGGTGTCCTCGGCGATTATCTCATAGGACCATATTTACTCCCAGATGTACTCAATGGCAGTACGTACTTGGTTTTCCTACGGGATATCTTACCGCAGTTACTGCAAAATGTGCCAGCAACATTGCGCCACAATATGTGGTTTATGCACGATGGCGCACCGGCACATTTTTTCATAGGTGTTCGCAATCACCTCAATTCAACATATCCTGGGAAATGGATTGGACGCAGTGGACCTGTTGCTTGGCCTGCACGCTCTCCAGACCTCAATCCGTTAGACTTTTTTGTTTGGGGACACCTTAAATCGCTGGTGTATGAAACGCCTGTGGATACACCGGAGGATTTACTAGCGCGAATCGTTGTCGCTGCAGGAGACATTCCCAACTCCGTCGGAGTTTTTCGGCGTGTTCGCCAATCTTTACGACGTCGCTGTCGGCTGTGCGATTCTCTTAATGGGCGCAACTTCGAACACCTATTATAATAATGTCCGTTCGTCTGCCTTCCGACATTGAACTGTGCAGCGCAGGCCAGAAGACTATGCTTCACATATGTCATAAAGTACGTGGAATGTAATTCTTTATTTGTCATTTTTCTTTTATTTTCAACACTTTTTGGCACAGTATTTTGTAAGTCACAGACTGTGGTGTACTCAAATTGTAAATTACAAGGTTTGTATGAATTAATTTAAAATTTAGTGTCTTTTTTAAATTTATAAAATTATTATGCTATTTGTTATTATTATTTCCTATCATAAATTATGATGCACATATACATACAATAATTGTCCATGTAAAACATGTACTGAAACTTCTTGCATAGTTACAAATCGCAATATTTTTAATTATTTCCGAATTTACACCACCAGTTTAATTTTAAGGAATTTAACTTAAGCTTTATATCAATAAAAGACCACTTTAAAATGTAGACTATTATTGTAAAGTTATTTTGGTTCATTCAACTCTTGAATAATTAAAAATGTTGCATCTCAGAAGAAGCATGATCGAAAATGTATAGTTGAGAGTAATTAAAAAGGCGGTGTTTCCAATCGTGATGGGCGGAGTTTAACCTTTGCTAGTGTCAAAGAAAGCGGAGTTGTAACTAAGAAACTGATTAATTTCTCTCACACAATTAAACCGATATGGTTCATTGTAAGCTTTTTCGAAAGTTTTTGGAATGGACCAAATTTTACTACATTTTCCTTGTTGTAGCTAGAGTTGTCTTTTTGGAATTAACGATTAACTATTTTGATGTATATTGGATTTCGTACTTTTTTCACTGTTTCAGGGCTTGTAACTCGTCAATAAATATTGCTATTTTAATACAATTGATGTCATTTTATAGGTTTTTTTCTGCTCTTTCTAAATATGTGCTTCGTTTTTATGTAGCATTATCGATAGTTTAGCAATGAGGGTTCTTTTACAATTTTCCGAATTTTCATTCTATTTGCTGTAACTTGAAAACTATTGAGATCCGACCAGGCTTTATATACTAATTTATGCTCCATGTGATCTCCTCTATTACCCCTATTAATATTGGACCCCTTTAACGGAACACCCTGTATATATATATATATATATATATCACTGATCACACTAATATTTCTATATTTCCAGTTGATTATCCTACTAATTTAGAATTAACGGAAAACCTCCTTTCTAACAATACTATTAACTTTTTAGATCTTAAAATTACACTTAAAGGAAACAAAACAATAATTGATCTATTTGATAAACGTAAAGAATTTAAATTTAAAGTTAATTCATTTACTAACTTTAAATCATGTCTTCATAATTCTGTATCTCGTAATATACTCCTTAATCATATTTATAGAATAAAAAGTTTATGTTCTTCTCAACTAATTAATAACAATATTAAAAAACTTATCTATGATGCATTACAACATGGTTTTCCAAAAAAATTCATATATTCTTTAATATATAATTAGTACTTAAATGATCTTTGCAACTAAATTAACACATGCGTTAAAAAATGTATAAAAAAACATATAATCTTAGAAAATAATTTTAAAAAAATAATAAGACGGTTGGGTGGGTAGATGCTGGATTGAGGTGGTGTGTGGCGGAGTTGTATGGAAAAAACGCATGGTTAATTTATATTAATAAAAAAAAAATAATAAAAAAAATAAAAGGGGCATTTTGATTTACACACACGTTTGATATTACACATTTTATAATGGACTGTGATGTGATATTTTTACATGTATATTAATTTAGTTATATTTATATATTCATTATTTAATTAATTTAAATGAATTTATATTCATTAATATTAAGAATGTTTTTGATCTAATGCATTTAGATTAATGCCTACGGTGGACAATATCATATTAACTTCTAATAAAATGTATACTTTTCTAAAGTGTTAATATAATACATGTTTTAATTTTACTAAACGTTCTACCCTTACCACTTATATCAAGAGTATTTAATTTTTAACTTTGTATGAAGAAACATTATATGTTACTAATTAATTTCAATATTTAATTAATATTAATATTAAATCCTTTGTATCTTAACTCAAATATTTAGTATTTTAATTTAATTTAATTTATGCGATGTTGCATTTTTGGCACAGCTATTTAATAGTTGCTATGTCATTTCATGGTACATATATTTTTATATTGCTTTAATTATTAATTTTTCCTTCTTACATCTTATTTTTAACATAGAATTATTCATTAATACATCCATTACTTTAATGTAATTGGATATTCTATTTATTATTTATTAATAAATTTCATTTATTTATTATTTAACTAATTGCTATCATCTTTAGATAGTATATGGTTTAATTTTTAAATATTAATTTTCATGCAATGCTATTTTTATTCAGCGTATATTCACTTTTTACCCTTATAGATGGCAGCACCATGGTTTCTTTTGCTTTACAATAATATTCATATTATTCTAAAACCTCTTCTGGTAACATGTAAATCATTTTCTAAAACTAAATTTGGCAACATGTAATGATTTTTTGCAATTCATTCCCTCTGTTTGGTTGTGTTCATGTGTGGTTCATGTGGTGCACAGGTATCTTTTTAATCCAACTGGATTGTGTACTTTATGACTCTATTTCAAGTTTTATCTGTATATTATAGGTATGGTTTCTTTCCTTTTTAACACTTTCCAACCTAATTGAAAAGAGTTTATGACTTCGGTTTGTCTGCCGTCTGGCCGTCTGGCCGTCTGCCGTCTGTCCGTGCTCTAACTCCCGTAAATATGCTCGGATTGCCTTGCAATTTTTACATGTTATTGTCATTATCTATAGCACGTTCCCTATTTTAACTGAAATGTGTAGCACTTATAGTTGTTTTACAGGGACACTCAAAAGAATTCCGTTACATTACGGTCTATGGGGAAAAATCATTTGCGGTTTATTTTAATGATGTTACACAATTGAAAACACATTGTAATTGATATATATCACTAAGGTGTATTACAAGAAGCTTAATAGGGAATAGGGTGTGCATAGCACTTATAGTTAATTTACAGGGACAGTCAAAAGAATTCCGTTACATTACGTATATGGAGAAAAATCGTCTGCGGTTTATTTAAATAATGTTTCACTATTTTAAACGCATTGAAATTTATATATATCACTAAGGGGCATTACAAGAGGCTTATTACAGAATATTGTGTGTATAGTAGTCATCGTTCGTTTACAGGGACACACAAAAGAATTCTCTACTGTCTGTTAACAATAATTCCTGGAAATGTGTTTTAATTACCTGAACGCGATTTAAAAATTAACTCCCTTTTTGTTTATTACGTGGTGTGTATAAATTCTGTAGATCATATACAGGGAAGCACAAAAGTTCACGAACACATTTCCGTTTATTGACTGAAACTCCAGAAGGAGAATTTTAAACTGTGCTACGCGTTTCTTAACTGAACTAAAATTTAGCATCCTATGTAGTATATATACAAATCTATAGATTATATACACGGCTGAATAAAAGTATTCGGATATTTTTCCGAATATTGTATACGTTGGAAATTCCTGAAATTATGTTTTTAAACATGTTATGCGTTTTCCAAATTGTTTACTTAAATGTTATCTTCCAGCTTATTAAACGGTATGATTTGTAAAATTATTTTGGAAGCGTTGGAAAGTGTTACATAATCTATGCTTGACGCATTATTTTTCGTTCTTGTTAATATTGTATTTATTTTTTATTTTTTCACAGGTTTGATTCATTGTTTATGAGTAGGTAGTCCCAAAATCATATTCTTTAGCAATGTTATGGCTAATATGATGATGAAACCACTAATTTTATTTGTGGTATTTAGGCATTTGGGACTTGATAATTCTGTCTAAATTCCACAAATTTCATTTCATTCATTCAATTTCGTTGATTAATGTTTAATTTAATTTCTTCTTCTTTTAAATAAGTTTTTGGTATCTATATTCAGTGTGTTGGGGAATACTTTCATTGTCAACTAATTATTACATACTTAATCATTATTTCATAGTTTAAGTTGGTGTTATGGTAATGTTTCATTTATTGTTTTATATATATATATATATATATATATATATATATCAGAACACACTGTACACAACAAAATATCTTATGTTGTATTTAATCATTCATTCATAATTTTCCCAATTTTAACATTTTATTTTGGATTCTCAATTAAATATTTATATTTAAATTTTCTTAGGCACAATACATTCAACAAGTTAATGCTGAGATTTATTTTTAGTAATTTATATGATTAGCTTCCAGAGGGATTATTTTAAACAGAAAATTCTTCATTGTGATAAAGCTTTGAAATTTAGATTTAGATCTCATGAATAACACAGTCACAAAGGACATCATTTAAATATAATTGTTCATTTGATGTATTTATTTTATTTTATACTTATTGATAATGTCAGCTATAAACTCTAAATTTCAAATGATGTCAGAGAAACTGCTTTACTTTAAAATGAAAACAAAATTTACACGTATTTATATGGAATAATTTTATTTTCTACTTTAAATAACCTTTCGAGCTTTTAAACAAACTCCTTGTAGAACAATTATGAAAGAATTTCTCAATGTTTTTTTTGTGATTTTTAATCTTAATTTGAAAATTCCCTTGGACACACTATTTAAAAAAGGAAAACAAGTGTTAAAATATCAGTTTAAAATATCATTTATAAACCAGTTATACGTATTTTATAAATTAAAAAATTATATTTTAAATATTATCTGTTTCTTACAACATGAAAGATATTTTTTACAAAATGAAATAAATCAAAATTCAAATATTTGAATATTTTGCAGAGTTTTTTTTTAATATTTAAGAGATTTCTATTTTCGGATAGATTTATTTCCATAGGTGGTAAGGTTTACGGATTTAGAATACCACTATTTCCGAATAGTAATTTGCCGCTTATTTTTATATGTTTATCGCAGATTCATAAACCTTGGCACCTATTCATTGTTGAAGAAATCTATTCGTAAGTGAATTATTTGAGCTACAGAGTCCGATTACGACAGGGCAAGTTTATCCAAATAGTAATTCTTTCGTTATTTATAACAGAGATTCTGCGTTTAAATAAATCGACGATTACTATTTAAGAAATACTAGTGGAAGTTTTCCACTGCAGTAAACAGGCTCTGTTCAGCTAGAAGAAGGGTTTCCAACACCGCAACCGCTGGCTGTAGAGCTACTAGTAATTTTGTAGCTTAATCTTCACCTTATTTAAACGCAGAAAGTTAATTCAAGTTCTGAGATTAAATAATATGAATATTACTCTACAAAATAACTGGTGTCTCTGCGGCCCGTGGTTGAGTTGTTGGAAACCCCTGAGCTAGAATGCTGAAAATACAAATTCTATAAATAATAGAAGATCAAAATATATTAAAAAATTCATAAATCTTAACCAAATAAGAATTATACTGGTCAACAAATATATATAGTTTCTCAGCTATTTTGACAAATGTAGGTATTATGGACTAATTTGAATGTGCTGATTCCAAATCTGAACTCCAAATTTCTCTATCACGTTAGGATGTAAAGTTATTGTCATCCTGCTCTTTCAAAAGTGTAAAAAGCTGCTTCCCATCATTAATTTGCTGTGGAAATTGGAGATCAGGAAAAAACGTGGGCACCACATATAATGCTGTACTGTGTGCAATACAAGGCTAACACAATAATTAACAGCAGGGGTGATTGTGTTCCGGTATTTTGTACACCACTAAATTTATTTAGGAATCTTTTTCTTGTTTAATCGATAGATTCTGTGATGACACACTAAGAATATTGCTATATAAATTTAGTGGTGTACAAAATACCGGAACACAATCACCCCTGTAACTGGTAAATGAAAAGCAATGTCTTTTTCTGTGAACCCACCGAAAAATCACTTGTCAGACTGTTACTTCTGTATGACAAAGATATCCGGATTTTAAAAGAAAAATAAATCTAAAATAACATATCCAGTTTGTGAATCTGCTCTGAAACAAATAATATTGCTCAAGTTTCAGTTGTGTAAAGCAGTCTTATAATGTCCAATTTAAACATTGGTAGTTTCTATAACTTGAGATCCTGACGTGATAGAGAAATTTGGAGTTCAGATTTGGAATCAGCGTACTCAAATTAGTCTAGAACACCTATATCAGTAGATAAACGTTGTTGACCAGTGTTATGCAACAAGTAACCTCATATCTGTACAATACAGTTTGAATATTTGTTCCGTTTTTACCCGAGACAAATAAAACTATCTAAGCACGAATATAAATCCATTTTCAAAACTTATGTATAAATGCTATATATTTCTAAAATAGGATTGAAACTTTGTAAACGTGTATGAAAACATTTATGGATCCTATAAAATGGAGAAATAAAGAACATATTGCTTTAACGCTAGAACGGCCATAGCGGTAAATGTGACCTGCACGATATAAAAATATTTCAATTCGAACCAGAAATTTCTTTATAAAATAAGTTAAATAAAAACCGCATAGAAATATGTTAAAATACATACAATTTAAATACAATTTTGATGTCAAATACTTTTAACACACTTGAGTGAAATTTTCGGTCGTTCCAGTGTTAATGTGCATAAATATTAAAATACTTTTTTATATTTTTGTTTAAATAACTGGAAGATATTTTGAGGAACTGAACAGTTAAGAGTTATGATCAACATTGTTTAAAATTTTTTAAATAACTAAAATATTACGTCTGAATCAGAGTTTTTAAATTAAAAAGACATTTAGAATCACACAGTAAGTAATAAAACTAAAAACAATACATTAATATCACATAATAAAATTAATTAAAGTAGGCATTCAAAGCTTTTGTACAAGCTCCTTATTAGTACAGATATCAATCGATAACCAAGGCTGCTGTTTACAAATGTTTATGTTCAAAATTGTGAATTTAAAATATTAACTCACCAGGGAGTATATGTCACAGTGGAACCACATATACTAGTGTGATTGTGCATGCTTCATTTAGGGGTTATTTCACTAATCTTGTAAACTAACCTCCTAGAAAAATTGTACTTTTAAAATTATTGCAGTTAGATTTAATAATTTTGCATTGTTTGATTTAATATTTCAAACGAATAATTTTAAACGTGAACATGTGTAAACAGCAGCTTTATTTTCGATTGATATTTGTACTGATGAGGAGCTTGTATCATATATTCTAATACGAGCAAATCTTGTGTGTGGTTATATATATATATATATATATATATATATATATATATATATATATATATATATATATGTGCAAATTTTATCTTAAAAACGGATCTAACGATTTTGACGAAATTTTGTATCCTACCGTTTTGGGGCACCAGAAAACCATTGGGCTAGGTCACGTGTTCGAGAAAATTCAATTAGTGGGTCATTTTGGGTCATCATGGGTCAGGGTCAAGTTAATTTTATCGAAAAAACGGCTCTAACGATTTTGATTAAATTTTGTATCCTACGAGTTTCGGGCACGACAAAATCATTGTGCTAGGTCACATGTCCGAGAAAATTCGATTAGTGGGTCAATTTTGGGTCACTGTGGGCCAAGCTAATTTTATCTAAAAAACGGCTCAGACTATTTACACTAAATTTTGCATCCTATGGTTTTCGGCACGAGAAGACTGTTGGGATCAGTCACGTGTTCGAGAAATTTCGATTAGTGGGTCATTTTGGTCATGGGTCATTATGGGTCAAGCCAGTGGCGTAGCGTCAGGGGGGGCACGATCATTTTACTACCAGTATAATTATATACTATCTTTAGCCTTATTTAATCTTTGAACGGTCCGTGCCCCCCTTGACACTACGCCTCTGTGTCAAGCTATTTCATCTTAAAAACGGCTCAGAGGATTTACACTAAATTTTGCATCTTATGGTTTTCGGGCACGAGAAGACTGTTGGGCTAGGTCACGTGTTTGAGAAAATTTGATTAGTGGGTCATTTTGGCCACGGGTCATTATGGGTCAAGCTATTTTATCTTAAAAATGGCTCAGACTATTTACACTAAATTTTGTATCCTATGGTTTTCGGCACGAGAAGACTGTTGGGCTCGGTCACGTGTTCGATAAAATTCGATTAGTGGGTTATTTTGGTCATGGGTCATTATGTGTCAAGCTATTTCATCTTAAAAACGGCTCAGAGGATTTACACTAAATTTTGCTTCTATGGTTTTCGGGCACGAGAAGAGTGTTGGGCTAGGTCACATGTTCGAGAAAATTCAATTAGTGGGTCATTATGGGTCAAGCTATTTTATCTTAAAAACGGCTCAGACTATTTAGACTAAATTTTGCTTCTATGGTTTTTGGGCACGAGAAGACTGTTGGGCTAGGTCTCATTTTTGAGAAAATTCAATTAGTGGGTCATTTTGCTCATGGGTCATTATGGGTCAAGCTATTTTATCTTAAAAATGGCTCAGTGGATTTGAACTAAATTTAGTGTTCTAAAGTTTAAGGGAACGAAAAGACAATTCGGCTTGGACACATGTTCGAGAAAATTTAATTTGGCGGTCATTTTGGTGATGCGTCATGATATTTGAACTCAAAGCTAATTTTGACCGAGCATAGCTCGGTTTTCCCTGCTCGTAAAGCTTAAGCGTCTACATTAATTCATTTTGTTATGTGATATTAATGTGTGTTTTTTTTTAGTTTTACTAAATGTCTGATTTTAAATGTTTTTTAATTGATTAACCAGCTTATAATATGCTAATTAAATTTTCCAGGAGAACTGAAATTACACTAGAGGATACTTATATAACAAAGGATATGAATTATCACTTACTACTCAGTGTATAACCAACAGCATGAAAAAATGTCCAGACCGGGGATCGAACCCGGAATCTTTTTCCGGACGACATCCAGTCGAATGCATAAGAGATAGAAAATGCTAAACAGGATGTCGTATGGATAGCCCCAAATTGTAGAGTATTGGTGAGTAATACCAAAGGTTCCGGGTTCGATCCCCGGTTTGGACATTTTTTTACTCTTGTTGGTTATATGCTGAGTAGTAAGTAATAATTCATATCCTTTGTTATATAAGCTTATAATATGTCAGAAGCAATGCATAGATTTTAGGAAAATGAAAGCATTAACTTCCAATTTTAGTTTTTTTGGAAAATATAATTTAAATAAACATTTATTTCAAAAACTTAGTTTTCTATAGCACAATTTTTAGAAAGAAATATTTTTAAATAACGAAACGTTTTTTTATCCTTTTTAATCCTTTTGATGTATGATAGTGACTTGAATGCGTTCCAAAAGTTTTCCGCTTGTTCTTGAGTAAATATTTTAATTCTTGCACATATCTTTGAAACTTTAGTACAAAACGCAGTAGAAAGTAATCAAATATTCGTATCAAGATCTTTAAGTAACGCATAATCTTTATCGTATATGTCATGAAAAGATACATGTGATTATAAAATTGTATCGCATTACAGCCCTCAGTTTCAGAAAGTTTTAGGTTGGAAAACATTTTGTTGAAGTACAAAGCTTAAGTTGGAGTGAAAAGATATAAAAATATTTAGTTTAATTATTAAAATAATCAAAAGCGTTAGGAAACACATATTTGCCCACTTTAATTCTTTATTTAACATGAATTTTTAATATCAATGCTTGCCTTATTTAGTCTCCGATGTGCTATGATTAAATAAGGTAAAATTACTATTAAAAATTACTGGCAACAAAAAAGCTTAAAAGCTGGAAAAAACGATTACTGTGTGTTCGAGAATTGTATATACAATTTTGATATTGAAAGATTTATTTTTAATATTTATAAACAAGAAGTAAAATGTTTCAGAAGAAACCACATAGAAATTTCTTTTTGTTGTAAATATTTCACTTGTGTGACAATTTTTAGAAATGTTTTGAGGGAATGATTCCAAAAGTCAATTGATATTTCGTAATAGCTTCTATTTTGTAGCCTCCAAGATAATCCCTCGTGACTTTTTATGAGGTGCTATCAGTGGCTTATCCAGGTTAGAACCAGGTGTCGGCAGTTTACCAATTTTCGCATTAACTAATCACAGAACTCGTAAAAAGTTTCTGATATTAAATAAGGAGAAGATTACTATCTAGAGATAATAGTACCCTGGCTTTCTGTCGCTCTATATTAGGTACGATACCGGGTTTTATTAAGTATGTCTCTTTCAAACATCTGTATTTCTACATGAAGTGTAAAATCGAAGTATCAAAGCAGTATTAAAAAAATATCATAGATTAACACTGTTCAACATTGTGCCTCAAAATCATTTTCCAACCAAAATATCCGAAAGGTAATCATCGACGCATTTAATAGCAAACTTTCTGTCATACGAAATGGTACTGCGTTTGTCTCCGTACATTCATTATAATTGATCTCTATGCACATATACTTCAATTATAGCCACATTGTATAGCTTGGAAATTATAATACATTATTAGTGTTCTGTCTTTGAACTGGTATCTTAAAACTTTCAGAAATTACTCAGTTACAAAACATCCCGAATAATTTCTGCTTACCTTGAATAATCAGGGTTCCTACGCTGTTACCACAATTTTTAATAGAATTTTTCTATTTAATATTTAAATAAGCAGAAATTGTAGATGCCACATTTAGTCGCAGGATTTGTAATACTTTTCTGCATTTAAATAAGGCGAAAATATAAATTAAAAATTGTGGTAACAGCGTACGAACCTTGTGAATAGGAATTTTAAAAATGTCGTTAATTGCTGAAACATCAGTTGAGGCTTACTGTAGAGATTGGAAAAGTTTTTGGTGACTGTGTGTTTGTCTGTCTTTGTGTATGTCTCGCGATAACTGCGACAAAAAGCAGCCGATTAGTCTGCAATTCGATAAATATATTGGTGAAGTGCCCGGAATTAGCTGTATAGTTTTTGGTTACATTTGATTTATTCGTTCGAAAAATATAGAACATTTCCTTTTGCATCATAATACTTTTCTATGGGAATTCGGATGATATTAAAATTTTACCATCCATTGCAGAGGAAACAGCACATCCGGATAAGTGATTTAAATGGAAAATTATGGATTCTAAAATTTCCCAGTGGTGTCTTAAATTATTCCAATTAGTGTAACATTTTGTGAACACATATGCAGACATTTTAAATTATGTATATATATATATTTTGATGGAATTTTTTGTATCTGTTTTAAATATATGAGAATTTTTCACTTTTCAATTTTCTTATCATTAGCAATTATTCTTCCTTTTCTACTTTAATAGTTGCCTAGCAACCCTATTTCAAATCATGCCGGAAAAAGAAAATTTATTAAAAGGATTAATCATTGTGGCTTTCCCGATTATGAAAGATTTGATAAAAAACTAAATAAAATATAAAAGAGCTAATCTTCATAATGTAATCGAATCTACAAACAAGGTTAACACAATTTTTGCCAGTGTACCACTTTTTAACACTTTCCAACCTAGTTGAAAAGTGTTTATGACTTCGGTTTGTCTGGCCGTCTGGCCGTCTGCCGTCTGGCCGTCTGGCCGTCTGCCGTCTGGCCGTCTGGCCGTCTGCCGTCTGCCGTCTGCCGTCTGTCCGTGCTCTAACTCCCGTAAATATGCTCGGATTGCCCTGCAAATTTTATATGTTATAATCGTTATCTATAGCATGTTCCCTATTTCAACGGAAGTGTGTAGCACTTATAGTTTTTTTACAGGGACACTCAAAAGAATTCCGTTACATTGCGGTCTATGGGGAAAAATCATTTGCGGTTTATTTAAATAATGTTTCAATACTTTAAACGCATTGAAATTTATATATATCACTAAGGTGCATTAGAAGAAGCTTAATATGGAATAGGGTGTGCATAGCACTTATACTTACTTTACAGGGACAGTCAAAAGAATTCCGTTACATTACGTCTATGGAGAAAAATCGTCTGCGGTTTATTTAAATAATGTTTCACTATTTTAAACGCATTGAAATTTATATAAGGTTCATTACAAGAGACTTACTACAGAATATTGTGTGTATAGCAGTCATCGTTCATTTACAGGGACACACAAAAGAATTCTCTACTGTATGTTAACAATAATTCCTGGAAGTGCGTTTTAAGTTACTGAATGCGATTTTAATTTTAAATCGCTTTTTGTATATTACGTGGTGTGTATAAATTCTGTAGATCCTATACAGGGAAGTACAAAAGTTCGGGAACACATTTCCGTATTATTTAACTCCAGACGGAGAATTTTAAACTGTGCTACGTGTTTCCTAACTGAACTAAAATTTAGCATCCTATGTAGTATATATACAAATCTATAGATCCTATACAGGGCTGAATAAAGTATTCGGATTACTTAGATGTTATCTTTTAGCTTATAAAAGAGTATGATTCGTAAAATTATTTTGGAAGCGTTGGAAAGTGTTACATAATCTATGCTTGACGCATGATTTTTCGTTCTTGTTTAAAATTCAGATTGCTTGAATGGCACCACTTCATTGAAATGGTACAATTCGCCTTGATTTCAATTTTACTTTTTAAAAAAACTGGTAGAAATCAAGAAAACTAGCCCACTGGCAACAGTGGGTTAGCGTCAAACATGAACGATATAGTTTAAATGAATTTAGGTATTATTAAAAACTGCCACAAAAATACTCTATTGCGCAAGATCATACTTGCTAAAATACTTCATTTGGCAATGGACCTGATTATGGAAGTTTACGAATTAAATTTAAATGTCTACAGATAAGTTGATATGTTACAACTGAATCTAGGTACTATTAAAAACTGTCACAAAAACAATCTATTGCGCAAGATCATACTTGCTAAAATATTCCATTTGGCAATGGAACTGATTACGGAAATTTACGAATTAAACTTAAATGTCTACAGATAAGTTGATATGTTACAACTGAATCTAGGTACGTAGGTACTATTAAAAACTGTCACAAAAACACTCTATTGCGCAAGATCATACTTGCTAAAATATTCCATTTGGCAATGAACCTAATTACGGAAGTTTACGAATTAAATTTAGATGTCTACAGTTAAGTTGATATGTTACAACTGAATCTCAGGCGAACATTTTGCAGCATAACTAATAAAGTGAATAAGTAAAGTAGTTTTTGTCAAACTCTATATTAGAAACACATATTTACATAACAATAAAAATGTACGAAATGCTCCATGATAGAAAAGTATTTCATGTCATTATTGGTTTGTATCGATTTAATGAAGGATATTAACTAAATCGATTAGAGAAAATGTCATGGTACAATGCATAGTGTACCTTAAAGGGTTAACATGCTGGTTACTACAAGAAGATATTTAAACTAAAATTACAACATTTTATTTTCAAGAAAGAATTTTTTTTTAAAGAGAGGTGATAATTTTTGTACGCTGGATTTATTTAGATAAGAGTTTTTTTAAATACTCTAAAATACCACCAAAACTAGTTTTTCCAAACAAAAATTATAAAAACGTTGGGTTTCTAAATTAGATATAAGTCTCGTAAGGAGAGTTTACGTTTACATAAGTATTTTGTTACATGATATTTTATCCAACTTTTGCAATAAATGCCGATGTTTCGTGATTGATAGGTGCGTTTGTATTTTATTTGAATAGGATAAAATCTTATGTAAAATAAGACGCTTATCGTAATAAAATAATTTAAAACACACTCGCAGATATACTAGAAGTGACTTATACTCTTGAAAACCCCCAATTATTTGCAATTGCAAAAGAAATTGATTGAGACAACTGGGGGTTCCGGAGCTCTGCCTCCTGAAGAAATGTACATTTTTATTCAAACAATCACACCAATAAGTAGTTGAAGATCATAATTGTATGGAATCGTTTTAATATTACAGGTCTTAAAAGTTAATTTTTTTGAACCTTTGGTTAAACTTATATGATTGGAATATACAAAACGTCGCTACCATGTCAAACTATCGAATATGAAAAAGTGCATTTTTTATTACTTTTAAAAATGGGCTGATTGTCACCACTAAATTTTATTAAAATTCTTCGCCCAGTAAAAATATTAATAAATTTTGTGAATCAATATTGGCCTTCTTTATTATTCAGAGATGCCGATTTCATACCAGAAATTTTGAGAGAAAAAGTTTTACTTTAGGCAATCACGAAATGTCTGTCATTAAATAAATCAAAAGTTTCTGTTTGAAATTTCTGCTATGAATTTGGAATTTCCGAATGAAAATTGGCAACCCTGCTGAAGAATACTATTAAAATTTAGTGGTGATAACTGACCCATTTTTAAAAGTAATGAAAAATGCATTTTTTCACATTCGATAGTTTGACATGGTAGCGACGATATAATCTAACATTTTTAAATTCAGGATGTTTTATATTATGTGAAGCGGTATGAAAATTAAAATGCCTTGTGTGTGTGTGTGTGTGCAAAATTGACGTCGAGGCCCGTCATCTGATGATTTACTAGTGATAAATTTATTATCCGTTTTCGTAAAAGTAAATGTATCCTTGCGTCTAGAAATACCAAACTACGATTTCCAAATATGTCGAAGTTAATATTGTAAACGTTAAAATATTACATGACTTTGATGTAAATAAAAAGAAATAGCTTGGACAAAAATATTTTCTGACTAATTTAATAACATAAAAGTAAATATCCCAAACAAAAGATGAAAAATACAGTTATTTTTGCACATAAATATATACTCTTTTTATTTAAGTACACATTATATCTACTATGTATCTAAGTTTATTATATCCGAACCCGTGCCCTGTTAAAATATTAAAACATGTATTTCATGTTTGAAAAATAACATATTTCCGCGTGGAGAAATATTTTATTTCCCACTGTGGAATTCATTAGTGTCTTTTGGTGGCATATCTGCTTCATTTTATTTTTCCGCGAGCGACATTTTATAACAAGGTATTTGATAATACGTTCTTTATGTTATAACTGTCTTATTTAAAAAAAAATATATCTATGAAAATTTATGGATTGTTATTTGTATGAAATGGGAGTTAGATGCGTTCTCCCGTATTATATTAAGTTTTGAAGATGTGGATATTGTTGCAGTGTTGAATTCAAACGTTTTTCTTCGGGAGGGAATTTCGCAGCTCCGGGGGAGGGGGTACATTATAGCATTCCGTTGGGGAAATTGCACTTTCAGGCCATTAATAAATAGAAAATCTGAAACTTCCGGAGGTAGAATATCCCTCCCCCCACCGGGCCACCCCGTGAATTCATCAATGCAATGTTACCATTCAGGTTATTTTTATTCCGATTTCTTGATTGCAACCACTATTTATGAAATCTTTTCACCTTTTTTCGTCTTATTTAATGACAAATTAAATAAGGCTAATATTACTATTTACGGACAAGTAAGCTGAATAATTTAAAACAACCACAGAACTGACAACACCGGGGCATATCATTTAACGCAGTGTGATGATAGCTTTAGATTTTAATCTTAAAAAGGTTAAAGCTAAAATAGCATTGTATGAACCAAAATCGGAGAACAAGCGTGCCAAAAGGTCAATTGCTAACACTTTTCTTAAATAAATTTCTTAACCTTATTTAATCTTAGAGTTTCTTTCAGTATATAATTTGAAGACAATTTTTCTGGAAAAGTGGTGGCAATTTGCCTTTTAGTTGGGTGGTTTTTATCTTTATTTAGATTGCTTGATTCCAAGTACTTTATTTTAACACGGGAGAAGTCGCGCATACCCAGGGTATGATTGGTTTTTACTTTGCCACCAATAAATACAAATAATTATCGTCACCTCATTTAGTCGGAGACAATTGTTACAAATTCTGCGATAAAGTAAGTTGAAGATTACTTTTCGTAAAATAGTGGTGACAATTGTAAAAACCGTGCGCACTCTGGGTATGTCATATGCGGCGAGACTTCTGCCGGGTTAAAAGTAATATTCTACTTATTTATTGCCTAAACATGCATTTAGACAAACGAAGAGTCGTTTCATTTAATGTAAATTAGAAATACTAAAAATACTTTAAGAATAGAAAAAAAAATGTCGTGCAATTCAAAATACAGGGTGATTTATAAGTAAGTATACAACTTCCAGATGCTGTAAAACAGGAACAGTTTAAGGCACGTTTTCCAAGTGCAAGCCGTAAGGTAGGTGTACTCATAATTTTTCCCCCGCTGCCGTGCGAAGTGACATAGGGGATAGCTAGCGTGTCAAGCGAATATCAGTAGAAATGTTTGCGTCTGCAGTGGAGAAGGTATTTTGTGTTCTTTAATTGAACAAAACGAAATCTGTCACGATTGTGCAACAGCATTTTCGAACATGAATTGGAAACAAACCTCTAATCAGAAAAATGTATTTATGATTGGTTTAAAAAAATTTAAACTACGGGTTGTTTGTGCAAAGTGGACAGAAATGGATTACCGGTTTGATGTGTACCATGTGAGTTAAATGTAGTGTAGTAATTTTACAGCTGTAATTCTCTGTAATTCAGTATTTTAAATCTTCTATCAAAAATAATGAAAGTATTGAACTTGTGATAATGACAATAATTAGTTTGAACAACTAATTTTTATCAAAAATATTTCGCCTTATTTCTATTATTAGAATAAAATTTTGATTCACAAGGGAAAATATGACAATGATATTCATTACATATTGTTTATAGACTGATATAACATAAAAAGACATACTGGAATATAATAGTTCTAACAAGTAATTAAAAACATATAAATAAAAAAAAATCCTTAAAAGTATCTATTATTTTCACGTTTGCTCTATTACTATAATATAAAAAATAATATTTTGAATTAGTCCGTCAGAAATAAATTTCTCTATTAAATATATTTTAAATACCCAAGCAATTTAATATGTAGCAGCCATCTTGCTATTTTCGTAATATTGCAAAGTTGTATATTAGAAAATAATTTCAAATGGTTCATAATAAAACTCATGTTTTACGCAATACCTCTGATATATTATTATGAATAGTTTTGATTAAATATTTTTAAAACGAAATACATTATGAAAACGAAATACCTATAAACAAAGTTTACAGAATTTCACAAAATCTTAAATAGGATTTACGTTAAAAACCTATTGAGTTTTAAAAACAAATTGAAATATGATTTTTTAAAATTTTATAGTATGAATATTAATATATTTAATATATTATAAATAATTTATTTAAAGCAATGTAATTCGTAACGCTTAAATACAGCCAAATTAAAATAATTATTATAATATTTTGTACTTACTTACTGTCAAACATGTTTTGTGACTACCAAATATTTAATATATAATCCTATAAAAAATCCCTCGTGTATTCCTTTATCTCTTTCCAGCAAATGGTTAATGTTGTAATATTATAGAAAATATTCGTTCAATCCTTTCCAACAAGAAATTTCAGATAGCTTATTCTTTTATTAACTACACATCTACCACGAAATTTCCTGCTAACATTCCTCAAAATACATGTAAACTTAAATGCAACAAAGCGCGAATCCATTGTCAGGGTTCGTACGGTTCAGGGAATTTTCCAGGAGTGTCACCAGTATTTTCTTTATAGAAAAAGAAATCTATGTTAAACTCGTAAAACTTCGCCTTCTTTTAAGGAGATATTTTCTGTAATAAAATACTGGTACCGAAGAATTTCCTGGTCGCAAAATTCCAGGAGCCGTACGAACCCTGAATTGTATGCTTGCAACACTTTGAATAAACAAACCCTTCGAAGCCTTCGAATGAAACCACTTTTCAAATAATCTCGACCTTAGACCGCAGACGATATTATCAGACGATTCCATATTGTAAATAATGAGCAGCTGGCAAATTTTCTGACATCTTTAAATTCAATCAAAAAGAAGAACACCTCTCCCCCCTCGGCCATTGTTTTAATAATAGTGTAACCTATTTCAAAATAACATTTTGCAGAAATACAGAACACTGGTGAAATTCTGTTTTTTATTTTATTTTATGTCACGTTTACTAAATGCAATTTTAAAATACAATAATGTCCAGAAAATTGTTTTTATTTTTTCAAATACGAACTTGAATATTTACATAAGAATTATATTGAAAATTATGGAGAAAGAATAAAATAAAAAATTTTTGTTTCTTCTAATTATTTATCTTATACGTTTATGTTATTCATGACTATTTCTCCATGAAGGCACGAAAACAATTTAAACAAACCAATAGCATACAAAGAATTAATTTTGCTTTTCCCAGTAAATCGGATTATGAATATTCACATTTCGTCCACAATGTGACTTGTAATGGCGCTTCACAGTGAACAACCCCCTCCTCCACTATATTATTTTTCTGCCAGTTCCGATGGTAGCAGTAATTTATAACTAATAAAATTGTTTGACGTTATTTTAACACAAATTGTTAATTTTTCATAAAAAATAAAAGTTTTTTTAAAATTAATTTTTAACACTTTCCAACGTAGTTGAAAAGTGTTTATGACTTTGGTTTGTCTGCCGTATGGCCGTCTGCCGTCTGCCGTCTGTCCGTGCTCTAACTCCCGTAAATATGCTCGGATTGCCCTGCAATTTTTATATGTTATTGTCGTTATCTATAGCATGTTCCCTATTTCAACTGAAGTGTGTAGCACTTATAGTTTTTTTTACAGGGACACACAAAAGAATTCCGTTACATTACGTCTATGGAGAAAAATCGTCTGCGGTTTATTTAAATAATGTTTCACTATTTTAAACGCATTGAAATTTATATATATCACTAAGGTGCATTAGAAGAGGCTTACTGCAGAATATTGTGTTTATAGCAGTCATCGTTCATTTACAGGGACACACAAAAGAATTCTCTACTGTCTGTTAACAATAATTCCTGGAAATGCGTTTTAAGTTGCTGAACGGGATTTTAAATTTAACTCACTTTTTATCTATTACTGGGTGTGTATAAATTCTGTAGATCATATTCAGGGCAGCACAAAAGTTCGCGAACACATATCCGTTTATTGACAGAAACTCCAAAAGGAGAATTTTTAAACTGTGCTACGCGTTTCCAAACTAAACTAAAATTTAGCATCCTATGTAGTATATATACAAATCTATAGATCATATACAGGGCTGAATAAAAGTATTCGGATATTTTTCCGAATATTGTATATGTTGGAAATTTCTGAAATTACGTTCTTAAATATGTTATGCGTTTTCCAAATTGTTTACCTTTGTTTATCTTTCAGCTTATTAAACGGTAATGATTTGTAAAATTATTTTGGAAGCGTTGGAAAGTGTTACATAATCTATGCTTGACGCATGATTTTTCGTTCTTGTTTTTAAATTAAAAACATATTTTTGTTTTCATATCTAATTATATTTGTATGATAATGTACAATTGCGTAGTTACAAAAAATATATATAGATACAGCTCATTTTCCTCCAGTTCAATAAATGAATAAGGGAATAGTATAAGTTAATTTGCAAAGGCCAACAAAAATTACTATGATCCAGGCTCTCAAATGCATAAAAATAGCATTATTTAACATGTTTCTTCTCATTGTTTCAGATTTTCAAAATTCACATTTTGGTCACAGTGTGACTTCACGATGTGGTAGTCTTTTGGTCACAGTTTCTTGTGACATACATGACTTGTAATGACGTTACAGTGACGTCACAAAAATTTAAAAATTGACCGGAAAATTATTTTTTACAATGAACATGTTTTGAATTAGTTTTGTATGTTATTTAGAGTTTTTAAAGAAGTTCACGTTTTAGTTACAATGTGATCTCACTGAATGGTTGTATTTTGGTCACAGATGTGTCACTGTGACGTCACTGCGACCATGCTTTCTATACGGGAATTCTTGTAAATTTAACAGACCATACTTCATCGCTTTCATCGGATTTTCATTTTCCTATACAACTTTCTGCATGAAAATAAAATATATGAAAATTAATAACCTTTTTAACAAAAGAAATCTAGTAACATTTTGTTTGATAATTCATGCGTTACTTTCCGTATCTTGTAATTTTCTTATGAATGCTTGATTACATATTTTTATTTACACATTCTTAGATACAATAAATTGTATAAAGAAATGCTGAGATTCATTTATAATAATTTATTAGATAGCTCCTACAAAGATTCTTTTAAATAGAAAATTCTTTTTCATGATTAGGCATCGAGCTTTAGATATAGCTCTCATGAATAACGCACTCACATGGGGCTTAATTTAGATACGATTACTCTTCCGTTGTATTTATATTATTTTGTACTTATTGCCAGCTATAAACTCTATCTTTTATTTGATTTTAAGCGAATATCTTGTGCATTAAAAGAAAAAGAATGTCTTATATCTTCATCTTTAAGGAATATCATATATTAAATTGTAAATTTAGCATTTAAGCTTTCTAGATCATTTATCAGACAAAACTATCAATTTTTTATTTTATTTTATTTTATTTTATTTTTTTTTGTGATTGTTAATTTTAATTTGAAATTTTCATTGCCCACAATAACACAATATTTAAAAAGAAAAACACATGTTAAAACCATATATTCTAATTTCAAAAATATTTATGAACAACGTTTACCAATCCTGTATTAAAAATTATATCTGTAGTTTTATCTTTTTGTTATGCAGTTTTTAAATACGAAAATATATCAAAATTCAAATAAAAGAAATCTAATAACATTTTAAAAAATAATTCATGTGTTACGTTTCGTCTCTTGTAATTTTCTTATGAGTGCTTGGTTAAATATATTTATTTATACGTTCTTAGACACAATAAATTGAATAAAGAAATGCTGAGATTCATTTATAATAATTTATATGATATATTTTACAAAGATTCTTTTAAACAGAAAAATATTTTTCATGATTAGGCATCGAGCTTTAGATATAGCTCTAATGAATAAAACACTCACATGGGGCTTAATTTAGATACGATTACTCTTTTGTTGTATTTATTTTATTTTGTACTCATTGGCAGCTATAAACTATAAATTTTATAAGATTTTAAGCGAATATCTTGTACATTAAAATGAAAAGAATGTATTACATTTTCATCTTTAAGGAATACCCCTACATTAAATTTTAAGTTTAGCATTTGCACAATGCCTTCTAACACAGTTTTTTGTGTGATTTTTAATTTTAATTTGAAATTTTCCTTGCACACAATATATAAAAAGAAAAAAAACCCATATTAAAACCATATATTTCAGTTTAAAATATTATTTATGAACAACTTTTACTTATACTGTAATAAAAATGATATTTGAACTTTTATTTTTTTAATGAAATTTGATGTATTATTATGAAATGTATTCTCTAAATGTGAAAGTATATTCAAATTCAATTATATGCACATTATTTAGAATGTGATTTATTTAATATTTAAGATGGTTCTGTTTCTGAACACATTTAGGAGGAAAACCTATGCAGAGGAGAATAATTTCAGCTAAAAAATTCTTAAATTTTAATTATATAAAAACATGGACCAAGCAATCTCATTTCTGTCAGTCAATACGCAAGTAAAAATGTTATAGTGGAATTATTTTAAATAGTGGTTTCCAATAATTTTTGCCTGAATGTCATTTGACACCAGGAATTTCACTACGCATTTTTTATTTAAAAAATTTCTGACATTAACGGAAAGCTGATGACAGAAATTAGCACCCGAATAAGTACACGTACGAAACTGTCCGTACGTGTGCTTACATTTTCACTCACTTTTTTCCCTTGGACACCAGTATTTCTATAAAGAAAATTTCGCTTTATTTAATCTATATACAGCAAAATTTACGTGGTAGAAATATTTTTCATTCTAAAATAGTGGTAACTGGGTGACCTACAGACCACAAGATGGATACACCCAATTTAATCACTTTATTATAATATACCTGCAATTAATCTTTAATGCAGTTTGGTCCAATTAAAGATCACACCTAATTTAATCAGTTTATTCTAATATACCCGCAATTAATCTTTAATGCAGTGTGGTCCAACTAGGGACCGCAAGGTCTCAATTGCACTAGTTTTTTAAAAGTAGAAATCATCCCGTTTATTTAATAGCAGAATTTTTGCAATGATGTAAGGCAAAGATTACTAGACAAAATTACTGGTGCCATCGAGACTTCAAAGCCGCAGTTTTGACCACACTTCTTTGATATTTGAAGCTCTCAGCATGCCTTCAAACTTTTTATGCTAATAGATTTTAAAATAAGATTTAATTTGTCGTAAATATTGCCTGTTGATACCTTACGGATTTGGGTAGTTTTATCTTACCTTATAAAGGAACTCATTCACGAATTAATGTTAAAGCTAGACAACTGTTGCCACAGACCCCGTTTAAAGGTTAAAGCAGCTTTATCGTTTATAAAATTCACGTGAAAGTTTCCAGCATGTTAAATTTAATCACTGTCGACATATTGCATGTGCTAATAAACGCTGAAATTTGTATGTTCAAATTGAATATACAAAGTTTTTTATCCTAAAATATCATTTCACGGGCTTGTAGAAAAACCACTGCGGCTTATATCCCCAAAGAAATATAAAACTATCTGAGTAGATTAACAGAAAAAAGGTATAGAATATGAAAAATAATAAGTACCTTAAAAAATGCTTTCATTGGATTTAAAACGGTGATAGTCATTACGTTTCGCGAAAAATATTCTCATACCGTTATTATTATTTTTTAAATAATAATAATCGTAATACGCACCTCAATTAATGACGGTATTTCTGCAAAAAATAAGGTGAAGATATTATTTTAAGTGGTAATTCCGCAGACCACATAATAAGTATCACCAATTTACAGAAATAAAAATAGTTAATTTTTAAGGGAATATATCGTCGCTACCATGTCAAACTATCGAATGTGAAAGAAAAAAAACATTTTGATTACTTTTAAAAATGGGCCGATTGTCACCACTAAATTTTAATAGTATTTTTCGTCAGGATTCCCAGTTTGGCTTAATTTCTTATTCGGGAATTCCAATTCCATACCAGAAATTTCAAATAGAAATTTTTGCTTTATTTAATGACAGACATTCCGTGATTACTTTAAGTCAATTTTTTTCTCAAAATTTCAGGTATGAATTCGGCATCTCTAAATAAAAAAGAAGGCCAAACTGGCAACCCTATTCTTCAAAGAAATTTTATTAGTCTTTTTACTTGCAGAAGAATTCTATTAAAATTTATTAGTGACAATCGGCCCATTTTTAAAAGTAATGAAAAATGCATTTTTTCATATTCGATACTTTGACATGGCAGCGAAGATACGTTTGGTAATATTTTTGAAACACTAAAATAATGTATTTTAACTTCATTTGCAGAAAATTTACTATTCGAACCGGTTTTATGTAATAGAAAAAATACATGTTTGACTCAAACTTTCCTTCAATCTTATGATATTTATTAACACACACATCTAACTTTATATTATTTTATTTTATAAGCGCCCATGATATAGATTTATTTAATGACAAGCTGTATTTTCTTCTAAGGATGTATTGGTAAAATAAAATATGCTGAGAAAATATTTAACAACTTTTTAAACAAATCAAAAGAAAGTACAATATTTTATATTTTTTGCAAGAACAGCACATTTACTAACCAGTGTCGAGCCCTTAACAGTACATTATACTCGTAAAATAATATTTATGACACCCTAGCGAAAATTTTTGTTTCATTTATTAAGAAATCACTTCTATGAATCATAAAAAATAATTTGATTTATCGTTATCCAAATTACGCAAAGAATTATGAGAAACATGATTCTAAAATATATACTCATCTGGGAAATGAAATAATATATTTTTGTATAAAAATATGTTATGTATTATTATGTTGTTACTGTTTTATATTTCTGAATAAAAATATGATTAGATGCATTCATATTTAACTCTTACATATGTAAAATATTTTTTATGACACATATAAACAGAAGATTAATGGTTGCTTATTTTGTATTACATCCAAAGATTGTTTACAATGTTTGTCAGAATCCGTCAGGAAATCTCAGTACAAAAAAATATGCATGAGTGTAAATGTAATACAAGTATAAATTATATTTTCAAATAATAGGAAAAGTACTATTTAGAAACTCAGTTAATGATAATAATATGAGTAAAGATAATTAAATAGGTTATTAATCAATTAACATATTGATTACGAAATAGACGCAGCGGGTTTCGTTCAGTTTTAAGTTTTAATACCAGTATTTAAAAATACTGATTTTCATGTTATTTAATAGCAGAATTTCTGTTTCTAAATAAGTCAAATATTAATATTCAAAGATAGTCTCTATCTCTATAAAAGAGTAAGTGTCAGTCTGCCTGCCCGCGGATTTCTCCGTAATTATACCACCTAGGACTCAGAAATTTTTGTCATGTGTAGATGTTATCACCGGACAGTATACCTCACGGTCGGATTTTTAAATTTTAATTTAGATTAAAAAAAAAATTAAAACGTGTATATGGAATTTTGGGTTCGAGGCTATTTCAAGCTCCTCCCATGAAATAGCCTCGGCAACACCATCCGTGGCAACGAAGCAGCCAGCCAATGAGAGCAGGTGCAGCATCCAGGATCTAGCCACAGATTAAAGATATTCCATTACTCTATGGATTTAGCTACCAGCGACGATTTATTTACTTTCTGTTCAGTGAAATGTAAGATGAAATTGGCCTAAACCCAGTGACAGAACTATCTTTGTGTGTCTGCAACGCTAATAATATTTCAAAAATAGTTTGAAATATGCAATATATATCGTATTAAGTTCCCGATAGTTAGTTTTGTCACTGGGGTTTAGGCCTATTTCATCTTACACTTCACTGAACAGAAAGTATATCTTCATGTATCTGCAACGCTTATAATATTTAAAAAAACTATTCTTGACTGTATTTTTAGTTAGTTTGTTTCATTTTTTAACATTTTTAGTATGAAAATATTCAGTAAATAATTTGTGCAACGCTTATAATATTTTAAAAAACTGTTTTTGACTGTATTTTTAGTTAGTTTGTTTCATTTTTTTAGCATTTTTAGTATGAAAATATTCAGTAAATAATTTGAGTTCTTGGGCGGTTAGGAATCCATTGTGATTTTTTTTTTTTACCTCATACTTACAAATTAAATATTTTTGATGGAAACAAACAATTTACATTAAATTTTTGAGTAATTTATTGTTTACAATTTTTTTCCTGTAATTGTTTTGGACTACATTTTTAGTTCCCGAGATTGATGAATTCATAACATGCGATAAATTGTTAAGATGTATGTTCTCATTAAGATTTGTTATTGAATTCCATTTAAGAACCATTTTTAACTCCATTTAAGAAGTTTCATTTAAGAACTTTTTTAGTCGCCCAAGAAAAATATTCTTAATGAAACAGATTTTCTGAGCTGTTTCTATATATTCATGATTTTTTTGTGACGTTTTTGAGTGATGTTTATGATTTAAGAACTTTTTTAGTCGTCCAAGAATCTAATGTTTTTCTTGAACTTTGCTTTGAATAAAATGAAAACATTCAGTAAATAATTATTAAATCTTAATCACCTGAGAACGGATTTTTTTTTCCAAATTTGTTTCTTTTGTCACTTTATAGAATGCATACTTTGCGACGATCGGCCGGTAGCATCCAACCACCACCACCATCCATAAATATCATATAATACATTTCTAATACCGTGCAAGCGCCCCCCCCCTGGTTATTTTACGATTTTCCGTCGCATTTAGGGGGGCGGATTAACGAGATTTGACGGTAATTATTAAATTGTTTTGATGAACTGATTATAATTTCCCAGTCCGTGAAATATTTATGATGTGCATTTTGTGACATGAGTTTCATAAGAATCACTCACATATAGGACAAAATTAGCACTCACCAATCTGCAAGTAATACTAAAAATTTGTCGATTGACTGTTTTGCCACCACTGGCCATCTTAATAGTCACACTCGCCAATTGTGATGATTGATTGAAAAAATATTTTTTACCCCTGCTGTCGTTTGATTATTTTTTTCAAAACCATTTGGTACATTTCACAATTACCCCCCCCCCCCCCGACCCAAATCATTTGACAAATTGTGATTTTTTTTAAAGCTATTTGCCGATATTTGCATCCCCCCCCCTCGAGACCATTTGATGATTTTTGAGATTTTTTTCAACTATTGATTGATCAATTTTGTGATTTTCCGTTTTCTCACATTATGAGTTTCATCAGAAAGTAAAACAATAAATAAATATGAATGATTTGCGGATCTGTTTCAAAATAATTATAAAGAATAAGTCTTTAAAAATGTAAAATCAATGTTATTTCTGGCCGAGTTTTTTTTTTAAATAATTATAAACCATTTTAATTTGTAAGCATGTTGTAAAAAAATCACCATTTGTGACAAATTTTGTGTTTTATAAGAATCGCCCAAGAACAGACATGCAAATTTATGTTGTCATCACACTCTTAATAATTATTTTTGTTGAGGGTTTTTGGGCGATGTGATTGAATTTTTGATAGAAACAGCTCCGCAAATCATTCATATTTACTTAATGTTTTAACTTGCTGATAAAACTCATAATATGTGAGAAAACAGGGATTTTTTTTTTTTAACTTCATATTTACAAATTAAATTGTGGAAGACAGAATAGGTTTGTTTGTGTAGAGGTTTGTGTGTGTGCTGTTTTTAATAAAGACAGTTGTATTTTTCCCGCGACCCTTTCACGAAAGTTTTTTCTGTGAACCTTTCACAAAATCTGCATTTTTTCCACAATCCTTTGACGAATTTCGTATTTTTTCTGCGATCCTTCGAAGAAATTCAAGTTTTTCCTGCAATCATTTGACGAAATTTGCTTTTTTTGTGATCCTTTAACGAAATTCGTGTTTTTCCACATACTTATGTCGAGATTCATGTTTTTTCATTGATCCTACGACGTAATTCGTGTTTTTTTTTTTCAGCGATCCTTTGACGAAATTCACATTTTTCCTGTGATCCTTTGGCAAAATTTGCGTTTTCTCCGCAATCCTTTCATGAAATTCGCATTTTCCGTGATCCTTTGATGAAATTTGCTTTTTTAATGATCGTTTGACAATATTCGTGTTTTCTCTGCTGCCTTTTGACGAGATTCATGTTTTTTTAGCGATCCTTTTACGAAATTCATGTTTTTTCAGCGATTATTTGATAAAATTCGTGTTTTTCTTGCGAACCTTTGACGAAATTTGCGTTTGCCAGCGATTCTTTGATAAAATATGCTTTTTTCTATTATGATAGGGAAAAGCGGATTAGGATAGGTAGATAGGGAAACCCCATTATCAGATCGGGACATTAGATGTAATTAAGAAACATTTGTATATTTGTAATAATTAGCGAAAATGGCGAGATAAAGGGGGTGGGGTGGGAACGACTTTTTATTAAATATCACATTTATTCTACATCAACTTCCTCTCACCACCAGGGGGTGCTTTGCTATCTCTGTTTCTATGGGCTGGATCACAACGGGGTATGGCTCTTTCCACCCGACATCAATAGAGCTTACTGATTTTAGTTTGGATTTTCACCACAGGGGGGCGCTTTCGTATCTTTGGTTCTATGGGCTGGATCATGACGGGGTATGCCTCATTCGACTCGACATCGATAACCTTAATGAATTCAGTTATGTTCGTATAGAACATATTGTGCTCCCTGGCGGTGGAAGGTGTAACTAAAGGATTTTGCAGCTAACTCGGGTTCTATGGGTCACATCACGACACGGTTTGGCTCATTCGACACTACATCAATAGAGCTTACCTATTTTAGTTCTGAATTTCACCACCAAGGGGTGCTTTCCTATATCTGTTTCTATGGGCTGGATCACAATGGGGTATGGCTCTTTCCACTTGACATCGATAGAGCTGACTGATTTTAGTTCGGATTTTCACCACAAGGGGTGCTTTCCTATATCTGGTTCTATAGGCTGGATCACGACGGGGTATGGCTCATTCGACTCTACATAGATAGAGCTTTTCGATTTTCACCACCAGGGGTGCTTTTCTATCTCTGGTTCTATGGGCTGGATCATGAAGGGGTATGACTCTTTCGACTCGACTTACAGTAATATATGGGAGTGTGTATGGCACGCCCAGTGTTTGCTGTCTAAGGTAGTGGGGCCCCCAACATTAGATTTGTTTAATAATAAAAAAATGTTCAACACTGATTTCAGGTACATTTAAGGTTGTGTTGGCACGGGCAACGCCGGGCGGGTAAGCTAGTGTTATTATATTTAACACTATATCTGCCAATATCAAATGACACCTTTAAAAATATTTCGATTTTTGGTTATTTTATTTGTAATTTTTAGATTAAAAAAAATAACGAATCATTTTTAATGCATTGGAGAATTATTTTTATACTTCTTACATACTTGCCAACCTTTAAGTTTTTTAAAAAATATAAACAAGAAAGGAAAATCATGCGTCAAGCATAGATTATGAAACACTTTCCAACTCGTTCAGTTCAGCAATTACTATCTATAGACGGGAAGGTATTCGAGTTATTTTGCACAGCCCTGTATATGGTCTATAGATTTATATATATATACTACATAATAAGCTAAAATTTAGTTCAGTTAGGAAACGTATAACGCTGTTGAAAATTATCCTTCAAAAATTTCCGTCAATAAAAGAAATGTACTGAAATTATTTTTTTGCAGCAATGTATATGATCTATAGAACTAATAAACAGACGGTAATATGCAAAAATTAGTTAAATTTAAAAATGCATACCATAACTGAAAACGAACTTCCAGCAATTATCGCTCGTAGACAGTACTGCATCCGATTTGTTTTGTATGACTATCTAAATGAACGATAAATGCTATACTCACCACATTCTACAGTAAGCATCTTGTAGTGCACCTCAGAGATGTATGTCAATTTCAGTATATTTAAAATAGTGTAACATCATTAAAATATATGGGTAGCCTAAATGAAAGTGGCATTACAGTCGGTTTGAGAAATGGTTTAATGGTATTAATATAAATTAGTATACAAAAGAAAGAAGTAATACAGATGTAACAGATAGGCTAGACAAAGTCACCTTGTAGGTTGAAACAGGTATCCCAGCGGTCAACGAGATGATGGATACCCTAGGTGAAGAAGCTCCGGGGTTGATTGTGGAACCAATTTTCAACGGCAGCTTGGACCTCATTATCGTCGGAGCTTTCTTGAGTGGACCGAAGATGTGGCAGTCACACGGCGTGATAGGTCTGGGCTGTAAGCACATGCGCTTGACCAGGTCGTGACCTGTCGTCTGTACTGCTTCTTCCGCTACGGAAATCACTACACCATCGGAATACGGATCTGCGTGACATACATTCCGTGTCATACACATTTTGCATTCGACGATAGATTTCACTAGCACTCACATTCTCCGCTGTTAAAAATTGCACGACCGCGCGTTTACACCGTTTGGAGGCATCCATGATGCAAACGATGCCTTTTAACGTGCCCCCTCGCTATCACACACGCATCTGGCGGTATCTGACGACATCGCATGCATTCTCAGCACTCTATGCCCTCTATAGGAGCATGCGCAGTCATCTTTCTCTTCAAATGGCGGAGTTATTACAGTAATGCCACTTTCATTTGTGTGACTCTTATACATTGCAAACGATTTTTATGTATAGACCGTAATTAATCGAAATATTTTGAGATTATTTATAAACGAACTATAAATGCTACACACTTCATTTTCAAGAGCAAACATTCCGTAGTAAATCTGAATATCATATATCAATTAAATGACAATCCGAGTATATTTAGATGAGCCAGAGCATGTCCAGACAGCCAGACACACGGAAGACATAAATGCATTTCAACTATGTTGGAAAGATTTTAAAAACATACTTTGAAGGATAAAAAGTATTTACCGTAATTTCCGGCGTATAAGCCGCAGCTCAAAGAGTCGTTTTTCGACCCAGAAATTTTATTCAATAATTGTAGTTAAATATTTACAGCGATCTTTTAAGTTACATTTTATAAAATAATATTTCTGGGTCGAAAAACGACTCTTTGAGCTGCGGCTTATACGCCGGAAATTACGGTAATTAAATTCGTTTTGCTTATGTGTGGTAGTTATTTGAAATCTACTTGATTTGATTCATTAAATAAAATTTATGGTTCCAATATATTTATTTTAACGGGATGCTTACTCACAATAAAAACCAGTGATTTGTCAACTATGCTTATTAGCTTTAAAAATTACAAATAATATGAACATAAATCAAAACTTTAAAATGTGTTATTTGACACTGGTAGAAGTATTGTTACATGATTGTACGAATATGAATGTAAGTTATATGTCTGTACGAATCATGCGTATTTGAAACAACGCATAGTAGCGGGAGAGGGGTCAAAGATATCATTATTTCATTAAAGGAATTTTGTCCTTCATTACTCGTCCATTTCTGCGATTGAATTCAGCCGAAGATTGCTATAAGAAAAAAGGTGAATCTGTAACTCCCCTTCTCTGGGTACATCAAGGATAACGCACTTTGTTTAACACACTTTGTGTACCACTATTTCTAATAGGAATATTTGCCTTATATATTGATAGGTATTTTCGATTATAATTGCGGTTAAATGACGCAAACATTACTGTTCGGAAGTAATGGTACAAAAAATCGAAAGGTTTTTAGCTATAGTATTCTTTTAAACTTAAATGTAACCTTATACTTAAGAGTATTTTATTCTTTTTTTCTTTTTTTTATTATTTATTTTTGTTATCAGTTATAGATGTAAAAGTTGTTCACGAACATGTTTATAACATGTTTTAAAATAAATTACGAATTAAAATGTTAAACATTTATTGCAAGTTAAATTGAACCAAAATCCTTTTAAAAATTTTAGTGCATACTTTTGAAAACATACAATTTGAAAAACAAAATTAAATAAGTTAAAACTTTAACAATTTAGCGTATGTTAACATATTTACTCGTGTATAAGTCGAATCTCAAAATTTGAGAGGGAAAACAAGTTGAATGCCAGAATTTAATAACAGTTATCCTCGTTTATTTAACCGAGGACAATTATTACAGGGCTTCCAAATGGCCCGCCAACTGAATACCAATATTTTTCAACAGAAAATTTCAGTAGATTTCTACACATTTCCACAAAAAATTTCCTCCGAAGGTGGTTTCTGCAAAATTTGCAAGAAAAATTTAAAAATAAAATTTTTCTAAGGAAATACCGGTATTCAAAAAGCGGACCATTTGAGAGTCCTGTTATTATGAATTCTTCCATTAAAAATGAAGAAGAAATCAATTAGAAAATACTCGTATTCAATTTTTTTCTCGCATTTGGGGGGGGGGGGGAGACCTATACACGAGTATATACGGTTCATTTTTTGGCACTGCAAACTAAGACTCGTAAATTTAACAAAACGTACTTCATCGCATACATTGTTTTTTTTTCTATACAACTTTCTGCATAGATATCAAATGCTTGTAAATTACAAATGTTTCAAATGAAATCTAATAACATAACATTTTGTTTAATAATTCATGCATTACTTTCCGTATCTTATATTTTTCTTATGAATGCTTGATTAAATATTTTTATTTATATATTCTTACACATTAATGTGATGTGAAAAAGAATCGCTGAGTTTCATTTAAATTAATTTATTGATATCTTCTACAAGGATTCTTTTAATCGGAAAATTCTTTTTCCTGATAAGACTTCGAGATTTAGATATAGCTCTCACAAATGACACATTCACATGGGGCATAATTTAGATACGATTACTCTTTCGTTGTATTTATTTTATTTTGTACTTAATGCCAGTTATTATACAAATTTTATTGGATTTAAAACAAATATCGTGTGCATTAAAATGAAAACAAATCTTACATTTTTATCTTTAAGGAATATTTTTACTTTAAATTGTAAATATAGCGTAAATATACGCAATGTTTTCTAGCTCAATTATCAGAGAGTATTTAACAATGTTTATTTTGTGATTTTTAATCTTAATTTGAAATTTTCCTTGCACACAATATTTTAAAAGATGAACACATTTTAAAACCATATATGAGGAGGTTAGAATGATAGTAGAGTAAGTCAAAAACTTGAAAAATCTCGATAACCATATTTTCACTGAATGTATATTAACACATTGACGGACAGTAGGAACAAGTGAAGTTCGAAAATTGACACTATATGTTTTTGTAATTTTTAGAATATTAGAAGTATAGTTTTACTCTTTCGGCTTAAATAAACTTCATTTTGATTAATTCAGCATCTTCAATTAGGTTGCACTACTCCCTTCACAACCCCATACTGAAGCTGCAACTCGTATAACAGGTGGAAAACGAACTTCAACCTAAAAAATTGTTTCCAACACATGACACTGGGCTTCTACTTGTACGCCGGTAAATGCACATTTGTGATGCTATAGCCGTAGTGTCTAAAAACGACCGTTTCGTTTTGGAGGCTATTGCCGTCATGCCACATAGTGAACTTCGCTTTGACGGCTATAGACGCAAGTGTCCGTCAACGTGTTAATTTCTGTTCAGTGCGACAGTCAAATATGTCATAGCTCACTTAGGGAGTCACTTGAGTTCAAAACAAGTTGGACAACTTAATGCAACAGAAATACGACAAGTTTCACAAAACCCATCATTTCTCAAATCACGAAATATTGACTTACTCCACTATCAGTCTAACCCCCTCATATTTCACTTTTAAATATTATTTATGAACAACATTTACTTATATTGTATTTAAAAATTTTTAAAAATATATATTTTATATTTCTGTTAAAATTGATGTAATATTATGAAATATATTCTTTTATTTCCAAATTCAAATATTTGAATATTATTTTGATTTTCTTTAATTTAATATTTAAAAGGGTTTTATTTTCGAATACATTTAGGAAGAACACCTATGGATAAGAGAATTAATTCAACTAAAATATTGAAAATTAAAATTTTAAAGTAGCAGAATACTATTTTTTATTTTTTATCAATGAGCAGGAAAATTCATAAATTTAATTGTGTAAAAAATAGGGAATAATTAATCTCATTTCTGTGAATACGTAAGAGAAAATGTCATAGTTTAATTATTTTAAATAGTCGTCTTCAAATTTTGCTTGAATATCATTTGACATAACGAATTCCGAAAGGTAATTTTCGCGTTATTTAATTGCAAAATTTCTGTCATTATTACTAGTACGGGTGCTTACTTTTACACTTAGTTTTTTTTCCGCTTTTAAATACCAGTATTTCTATCAAGAAAATTTCGCTGTATGTATTACTATTTGAGGAATGTGGTGGCAATCAAGCAATCTAACTAATAATAAAAAAAGTGGCTGACTGACAAAGCTGAATAATAGTTTTAAAGGTTCAAACCCATTGAATACTACTATTTTTAATAGTAATATGTATCTGATTTAATATAAGTTTTCAACGAGTAAATAAAGCTATGAGAACTATTATACAATAGTGGTATTGAATGTTATAAATTAATTAGGTGTAATAAGATTTTCGATGTGTCACTGAATAAAACTGTTTGCGATACGGCTACTATTTTAAAAGCGTGAAGTAGTATTGTGTACTTTAAAGCTTTTACAACGTACGTCGCGTATACGTGACGCATAGATTGGATTGGATTTAATCGCAGAAACCTGTTATTCAATAAGGTGAATATAATATTTAAACTAGAGTGGTAATAAAAAAAACTTTTACACTCTTTACTTTAACCGTTTGAGTGCTGAGAATTCGGCCTATAATCCGCGGAACAAACAATTGTGTTTGAAAGCAGAAATTTTATCTCATTAAAATGTAACTCACTAGATCGCTGTAAATACTTCAACTATTGAATAAAAATTAAATGATTTCAATTATTGAATACAATTTCTGGGTTGAAACAATATTTGTTTGATCCGCAGATACATTGCGGCGCTATCGCGCTTCATAGCACTCAAACGGTTAACAGAGATGCCAAGCTCCTACAAATCTTCCGTAATATGTGGATTAATTTGACCCAGTTTAACAACATTTCGAGCCAGAAAATTTATCTGATGAATCTTTATTTAGTTAATTTGAGATTTCTACTTGAAATATATTTAATTTAATTCCTTAAGAAAATTTCTGGTGCGAAACGTATTAAACCTGGGTCAAATTAACCCACATATTACGGAAGATTAGTGAGAGCTTGGCACCTCTGCTTTAACTTTTTTTACTTCTTATAAAAAAGTGATTTCACATTAAATTGTCGGCCAATAAAATGTTAACAAGTAACATATGGAAATGACAAAGTGATATTTTCGCGCATTTTTGTAAATATCAATTTAATAAATTGATTTAAAGAAGACAAGTAAACACATTTTATATGTGAATAGTCTCTCTTTTAAAGTATAAAGAAAGAAGTCTGCGAAAATCTTTTAATGCTTTACTGAAATATAGTAAAAAAAATCTTTCTTCTTTTCAAAAGAAAAAAAATCATTTTAATAAACTGACAGACAAAATTTATGAAAATACAATTTTTTGTAAGCGGGTTTATTTTATACGTAACAGATGCTCTGGGAAGATGCGTTACTTTGGATCGTAAATTTTCCCAATCACCATACACTGTTCACGACAAACAAGTCATATTTTTTACAACACACGATACAATTATATTTTCAAAAGAGCTGGAGGTATAAATTTTACTCCAAGTGTCGGTCCATATCTTATATTAAAATATATTTATAATACACTCTTTTTACGTAATGTATTTTTCTCTTGATATACATATTATAAAGCAAAAATAAATAAAGACAAACAAGAGCTTCAAAACACACAAAATGAATATTATGATGCTGCTTGAAGTGGAAACAAAAATGTTTTTGTCTTCAAAAAATTAATTAAATTAACGACTACAGCAAAATTTAATAAATACAAGCTGTTTTTAAAATCTGGTACAATATATTTTAGTAAAAATTGTTGCAAGATATTTTTGTGTTCTGACAAAGCACCGTTAATCCCTTGGGGACGAGCGACGCGTATACGTGACGCATAAGATGCTCAGAATCCAGGATTATTCCCACCAGTTACTTTTTATTGTAAACTCTGCCTTATTTAATGATAGCATTTCTGCGATTCGATTAGAAGAAAATATCTGTTTTAAAAAACCAGTGGTAAAAGATTAAAAATTCTGTAAAGGACACTCGTCGCGAAAGGTTAAAAACATGCAATTTTGAGATTAATGTTACATTGCATTTTGTTAATTTTATTAACCTTTTGATTACGGGCCAGGGCTGACGACTATTTTTTATTTCACCGTACCACAATTAAAAAAACATTTTCTTTGTAGTAGATTTCACTTCAAAATATCCTAGTATAAATGTAAGACAGTAATTATTTTTCAACGAATGGCACGAACAGAAAAAAAAGTCTATTGGGATGTAAAAGCCTCGACCCGTAGTCAAAGAGTTAACTGTATGAATAATTGCGGGGCCTTCTGCAAATCAATGCAAGTGGAATTACCTTGATTCTAGGTAAACCATGTAAAAAGAAGGATTGTTGACATACCTCGCTGTTCCCCGGGCTCTATTTCGTATTCGAACCGTCACTTCTTGTAAAAATCTTTTTCAACTGTCATGTGTAAAAAAAAAGAAGAAAAATACCGCTAATATGATTTTATGTCTTGTAAACTTTTGTGTTGCATTATATAAAAGTTGCAAAAAATCATTATATGTTAAATGCACCTTTTCTTTCACCCAAAACCATAGGATATGCATTAATAAGTGATTGAAGTCTTCTCAGATTTCTGCAATGTATTATTCAGCATATAAGGGAATATAAATTTTATGATTATAAGCAAAGAAAAGATGCAAGAACACGGTTCTTAATACAGGGTTCGTACGGTTCAGGGAATTTTCCAGGAGTGTCACCAGTATTTTCTTTATAGAAAAAGAAATCTATGTTAAACTCGTAAAACTTCGCCTTCTTTTAAGGAGATATTTTCTGTAATAAAATACTGGTACCGAAGAATTTCCTGGTCGCAAAATTCCAGGAGCCGTACGAACCCTGTTAATAGGAATATATGCAAAGAAGTTATATTCTAAATTAAAATATCGAAGTAAATTAAAAATCTTTGTAAATGAATACTCCATACTCCATTTTTTCCTTGCCTTGTTATTGCAGAGGGCCTATTAATTGCTTTTATATTTTGCATCCAAAAAATATGAAGAAATTAACAATATACATGCAATAAAACTGTTCTTAATAGGATTATAACGAAGAAGTTACATTATAAATTAAAATGTTGAAAGTAAGTTTAAAATCTTTGTAGTCGAAAACTGCATTTTTCACTTTCCTTGTTATTGCAGAGGGCTCCTCAGTTGATTATATATTTTGCTCTAAAATTATGAAGAAATTAACAATATATGACTCGTTTAGAATCAAAATTTCCAAGTCCATAAAGTATTACCGAGAAATATTTGGAGATAAAGTTATATAAAGTAAATATGGAGATAAAGTTAATATATCCTGCATTTGATTCAGAATCATAGGAGACTAGTGTTGCTCATAATTTCAACCTGACTGTCACTTCAACGAAAAAAATATTGCCAATAGAACAATAATTAATCTCTAAGTCTGGTGAAGGAAAAAGTGGACTTCCTCCATGTTGGTTTTGAACAACTCATACAGTATTTATGTATTAACACATTTGCATCCAAAGCGCATACATCAGGGTTTCTACGGGTCAGGGAATGTACCACTATTTTATTATACTAAAATTCGTCTTAAAAGATGTGAAGTTTCGCGTGATTAAATTCGGTGAATTTTTCCATAAGAAAATACTGGTACTTTCCCTGAAAAATTCCCTGACCCGTAGCAGCCCTGATATATGCATCCATTTCAAGAATTTCTTTTTTATTCAGAAATTTCGAATCCATAGCGGAAGTTATTTTCCCTTTATGTATGCACGGAATGTCTGTCATTAAATAAAGCAAAAATTTCTACTCAGAATTTTTCGTATGAGTTCGGATTTTCTGAATGAAAAAGAAATTCTTGAAGTGTATGCTTCATCCAAACGGGTTAAGAAACAAATTACAGAAATAATTGTAAATAAACGAAATGCTAATTTGATAAACAAAGGGCTATGTCTTACACTCACGCAACTTTTTTTTTTAATCGGTTATAAAAAGGAAAAGTTGCCAAATTTTGGGTTTTTTCCATAATTGTAACCTAGCTAATGTGTTAAGTTATTTGTCTGGCGCGGGCTTGGAAATCGCACCAATCAAAAAACCGCCAAACATCGGTGCGTGAGGGTAACACATCTGTTCCAAACAAAATTATATTTATGAAAGAACTTCTTTATAAATTCTCCTTGTTTTGTCGGGTTGGTTTTATATTGTGCTCTAAACAGAAGACCAAAACAACTATCACACAATTTAATAAACATTATAATTAAATCATCTGTACTGTTCAAAATCATAAAAAAATATTTAATTGCAAAGACGGGCCTCCGAAATAGTTCGTTTTTTGAATGTCATTTTTCGGAATAATTTTTTTGGTAGTAGGTTTCAACCCAATAGTGGTATTCAATGTCGTTAAATCTTTAAACCTATGATCATATAAAAATAGAATTAGCTGTATTAAGATTTTTGACGTACAATTTAATAAAACTATACGCGATACAGCTACTATTTTAAAAGAGTGAAGTAGTATTGTGTACTGTAATGCTTTTGCAACGTGCGTCGCGTATACGTGATGTATAGATTGGATTGGATTTAATCGCAGGAATCTGCGATTAAATAAGGCGATGATAATTTTTAAACTAGAGTGGTAATAATAAACTTTTACACACTTTACTTTAACTATTTACACTCTTTTTACTTTTTATAAAAAAGTGATTACACATTAAATTGCTGGCCAATAAAGTGTTAACAAGTAACGTATGAAAATGACAAAGTTATATAAACCTACCTAAAAAAAAAATCTTCGGAAAACAGGCATTCAAAAAACGAAGTATTTTGGAGGCCTTCCTTTAAAATTAAATATATTTTTATTATTTGGAACAGTACAGCTGAATTAATTATAATGTTTATGAAAAAGTGTGATATTTGTTTTGGTCTTCTGTTTTAAAGAACAAAATAAAACCAACACGACAAAACAAGGAGATATGATAAAGAAATTCTTTCATAAATATAACTTTTTTTATCAAATTAGTTTTTCGTTTATATAAAATTATTTCTATAATTTGTTTCTTAACCCATTTGGAAGAAGCGTGCATTTCAAAATATATTTTTCATTCAGAAAATTCAAATTCATACCAGAAATTCTGAATAGTAATTTTTTTCTTTATTTAATGACAGACGTTCCTTGGTTACATAAAGTATAAATAATTTCCTCTATGAATTCCACAGCCATTAAATAATGCCGTAATTTCCGGCCTATAATCCGCAGCTCAAAGAGTCGTTTTTCGACCCAGAAATTTTATTCAATAATTGTAGTTAAATATTTACAGCGATCTTTTAAGTTATATTTTATAAAATAATATTTCTGGGTCGAAAAACGACTCTTTGAGCTGCGGATTATACGCCGGAAATTACGGTAAGCCCAGTCAGATAGCGTTAAATTTGTTAGCGGCACACTAGCGCGACTTCATCTGCTGAGGAAGGAAGGCGAAACAGAAGTGCGTCGCAGAGAAACGATACGATTTATTTATATCGATATTTTATACGATTTTTATCGTTTGTATCGATGTTTTGTTTTTGCACTTCCTTTAAAAGCTTGCTAATTATTGGGATCTTTTACATTAAAGCTAAAACTATAATAAAAAAAAGGGGAAATTTACTGGATTAATATTTCTATATAAATATAGTGGTGACGAAGAAGTTGACTTATTTATTAAAAGTTAAATAAAAAGTGATGGAAATTTACATCACTATGCAATTAACCCTTTCCGGCACAGACAAATTCTGTTCGTAAAATGTGAAATTACTGACAGACACCGGAATTTACAAACGACTTTTTTAGAAAATATGAACTCCTTATTTTAAGCTTTAATTTTAGAAGCAAAATTTTATTAAAATATTCTTGGTGCCGAATGCAAGCATCCCATCCGCTAGATGGCGCTATTTTCAACTTGCGAAAAGTTTCCCATTTATCTGACTGGGCTTATTATTTAATGGCTTTGATGAATTAAAAATTTCTGAATAAAAATCAATTCCTGAAATGAATGCATATATGCGCTTTCTTCGGATACAAGTGGGCACGTAAACGGTGGAAAGTCAACATTAGTAATGAAAATCATCTCCAGTAATAGTCCAGTAACTACAAAATTTGCAAATAAAATGTAAAAAAGAATATTTCTGTTTGAAAAACTGGTAGATTAGTCAATATTTAACATAGAAATAATTTTCCAATTTTTATTGCTCATGATCTGTTACATCGTAGAATACAATTTTTATAATTGTTTTGCATATTACATGAGAAACTAACATATTTGCAAGTAAAATCTAAAGTGACATTTTTATTTTTACTTTGACATTTTAATTTTTAGTTTGGTATTTTTACTTTTATTTTGATATTTTTCTTTTACTTTAACCCATTCCCTGCTAATGGTGCGTTTTCGCACCATTCAAAATAAAAGTGCATGAAAATAAAACCTGGCTGGCTACCACTATTTTAATATGTTAAAATATTTTTTTATTTAATGACAAAACATTGCTATTAAAGATACCTAATATTATCATTCAGAATTTTTGGTGGCAAACAAATTTCAGTTAAAAACATTGAAGACTCCGCCCATATAGTTTCGACAGTTAATGGGTTAACAGGGTTCGTACGCTTTTACCACAATTTTTAAGAGAATTTTTTTTATTTAATATTTAAAGAGATACACTGTAGACGGATCGTTTAATTGCAGGATTTGTAATAATTTTCTGCATTTAAATAAGGTGGAAAATTCTATTAAAAATTTTGGTAAAAGCGTACGAATCATGTTTAAAAATATACTTTTTATTTTGTTTTGTGGAAAAGCAATTAAAATAATATCACCAATGCACCAATCTTCATTTCATTCACTCCTCTAACCCTTTCCACTGCTTTGTCGACTAGACATAGGATTTTATCATATAAATTCCTATGGAGAGATCCACTATTTCTGAATAGTAATAGTTGTAACTCCTTACACTAACAAAGCTACGAGTGTAAAAGGTTAAATAAAAAATGATAACCATATGTGTTTTTTTTACTCGCCTAAATATGGTTTCGTAAAACTATATTTATGTATTTCGTTGACTTGTGTTTCTAAAGACCTTCCACGTAAAGAATCAATATGGAAAGATGAAAAATAGTTTGATTCGTTCACGATTGAACTGTTCAGGTGTAAACAATATATATGTTTTTGTAGATCCGGAAATATTCCGGGTAAAAGTTGAACTTTGTATCATCTGAAATTATTCAAATGAAAAATAATAAAACACAATTAAATGAAAATAAAAGTGAAAAATAAAAGTGAAAAGTAACTATTGCTAATGTGAAGGATTGCAGTTATTCGCAATAGTTACGTTCATTTTAGCACTTTTAAACACGTTGCTGCATCCCAAAGTCTCTTAGTGACGTGAAGGAATGCAGTTACTTAACTCTCTATTTTTAATATTTTACTATGAGCGAAGTTTTGAAACACTTTTATTTTTACATATATTGCAAATTTTGATGTATTTTATAATATATGTACAGAAGAAAGTGTTGCATTATTGCGCTTATATAAATAATTGAGATAAAATTAGGAAAAATTGCATATTTTTCATCACAAACTACGAATAATTCGAACTTTGAGCTTGTGTAAGTCATATAAATCCGAACAAAATGCAAAAACTACTGTCGAAATCGTACAGGATAAATCTTCTAATATTAAAAAGTGAAATAATTAAGTCAGTACAACAAAATCGAATTTTAGTCTATTTCATGGGCCAAAAACACTGCTTATGGACCCTTATCCTTTGTATGATTTTATACTTTAAAGGAAAATCTATCAGAACGAACCTAGAGTTGTGGGACCCACTACCGTCGGCAGCGAACAACGATTGTGCTGCGCACGCTCCGGTCTGTTTCGAATATATAATTTTAGACGAAAATCTTTTCCGGCGAACCTAATGGTGGAATCCCCACTTCCTAATATTTTTAAACGATAATATATCCAAACGAACTAAGAGTCGCCCGTTATAGTGATTGCTGATTTAATTTCTGACATTTAGATATATTATACTTTCAATTCTGAACAAATGTACCTGAGAACTTTATATGAGGCTTAATATAACCTAATATGGAACAAAACACTCATAATGTTTTTTTGCATAATTACCCCATATTACAAAATGTGTGGGGTAATTATGAGCATGGTTTTGTAGGGCCTTGAAAAAGAATTGGAACAAAAATTTATTAATAATATGTTAGAGTAATTATAATTGAACAATTATCATTAAGAACAACGACTTACCTTGATCTTATTTTATAGAAATGAAGAATATTCACATGCCTTACAAAAATGTGTGCCACTTTGAACAGTTAATGAATTTGATAAGCGCGCGCAAGGATGCCAAACGCGAACCAGAAGCAGCTGGAACTCCATCATTCTATCAACAAGGATTTAAAAAGTAGATTTGATTTCTACTTCACTCTACTGTCCGCTAGTCTCACACTGGGTAAGCGGCCCTTGTTCTGAATTACCCCATGTTCATAATTACCTCAACTGACCATACTTAATCAGGACTCGCACGAGTGGTTACTTTTGAATATCAATATTACCGAAAAGCAACCAGTGGCGCAGCCAGCGTGGAGCTGCAGAGGACACCATTATTTTAATGAAATATTCTGCACCTTATCTAATCGCAGAATTTTCAGCGATTAAACTAGGCGAAAGTAAATTTACGAAATTTGAGGTATCGGGATCATGTGGACCCCAACCATTGCTACGCTACTGAAAGTAACTGTAATTTTTCACCTTATTTAATAGCAGAAACTTTTAGTTAAATAAATCGTAACTTACTTTTCCATAATAGTAATATTCAAAAGTCAGAATCCTGCTCATTATTAAAATTCAGATTTACAAATTCATTTTTCCCCAAATTATTTGCTGATTTAAAGAAAATCAATCTAAACATGCTATTCCACCTTATTTCTGAGTAAGAATATTTTTTGCTTTACATTATCTCTCAGAACATCATACCTTGTTTTTCAAATAAAAAAATATCTAAATTAACGTAATGACTTGGTATATTTTTATATTCCAGCAATATAAAATTGATTTTTCGTATCAAATTTCGAGTAATATTTAGGTGTTTCTTGAAAGTGGAAGTTGGTTGGGTGGCATTTATTACGGCCGATTACCTGCGTCAGGGTTATAGGCCGAGGAGAGAATTGATCTCCGTAGGGGATCTTTTTAAGGTAACCTAACTCGTATTTACACAACGTTATGCAGGTTCTAAGAAATGCACTGCAAACCCCGAGCAGTTAGACTCAGTGGCGTAACCAGGGTGAGGGTTCAGTCGCTCCGGTTTCCTCTATTTAAAAAAAATATTCTTTGCCTTATCTAATTGCATATTTTTCAGTGATTATACAAGGCAAAAATAACTTTAGAAAATTACTGGTGTCCAGAGCATCTGGATCCCCATCTTGGGTATGCCAGTGGTTAGGCCAATGTGCATGACAAAGGTTCGAACCCAGAAACTCCCGTCCACTAACTTTTGAGAGCAGAATCTCTCAGTGTTAGCTGGGGCATATGAAAGAAGGAAAAAATATGACATCAGAAGCTAAAAATAAGATTAAAATTGATGACACATAGAAAAAGTTATATCTCATAGCTTTCTTACTGACATTAATAGATCTACTGTATACAATTATGTCATTTAATTTATTCCATACAAAGTAGTATGCAAGACATATAGATCTGCATTCCTTATGTTATTTTCATAAACTTTCATCTGTTATATTTATGATAAAAGATACAGAAATAGGTCATTTAAAATGGTAAAACATTGTTTCAAAAACGGAGAGAGAAAATATTGTCATCGAATGTTTGAATTCTAATGAGCAAGAAAAAGAAATCTTTATACTCTAAATTCAAATGTTTATGCTACTGATGACTCCAACAGTAAGTTGTTATGCAATACCTACAGCACATGGAAAAAACGTGAAGAAAACTCTCAAAGAAAATATTCTTTTCAGTAGTTTGATCAGAATAAATACAACAAATGCTTTGTGCGCCATCTGAATTTCATATGACCAAAAGAGAAAGTCAACTATTCTTTGAATTTTCTAGTGATTTAGAAGTAGTCAGTGATCTCACAAAATATTTGGACTATAAGAATGTAAAAAATCTCTGTGTCTGCATTCGAAAACAACTTGGATTGTCTTAAAAAAATGTATGCATTTTTGTTTATATGTGTGAATATATATATATGTATGTAAAACGCTAACACTTTGTAAATATTTTTATTTTTCAGTTATTCCTGTATTAAGATAGAAAAATACATTCCATTATCACGTAAAACTGTTCAATTTGGTCCAAGTCAAAGAAACATTTTCAAACCAGAAATTTTACTCAAAAATTGAAATCAAATATGTGCTATGTATGCGCAAGCAATTATTTTTTCTGATTCAAAACGTGTTTATACGATTTGGGTGAAATTAAACTGTTTCTTGATGTTTACAAGTATGTAGTATTTAAAAACAGCAAAAAGTATTTAATAAATAATAAGAAATACTCATCATAAGACTATTTTATAATTATTTTTGTTTGTCTTATTAGGTTCGAAATTTATAACCTAATATACTGTTGTAAAGATGCTCATAATTTCTATATTAAAAATCAGTAGAGGACTTATTACTCTAATGACATAGGAATCATTATAGGAATACTTCATCTAATGTATGTCGGAAGTGGCGTTGCAATGTACGTCAGAATTACTCCTAAAATTGAATTGATTCCGACAAACCACATACCTACATTAAGGAAAATATGTATGGCAATCAGGGTTTTGAACTATTTTCAACAACACACACACACACACACACACACACACACACACATATATATATATATATATATATATATATATATATATATATATATATATATATATCAATCTTCATTTGCAGTGAGGGCAGGCTTCGGTGAAAACGTCAATTTAAGATAAAACTGCATGGATTAATATTGAGTGTTTGACATGCATATACATGGTATAATACGTACTGAAACGGAGACATGTTGTTTGAAACGGATAATTATTTGAGATGAAAAATGAATTTTTCATGAGAACGCGGTACGGGAGCGATCCTGGTGTTAACCCTCAAAAACAAATAGCAAATCTCAATATCCATGCACGACATACTTTACATTCTGCCTGCTGGGGTTATAAAAGTGCTATTTGTAATGAACTGAACCAGAAAAGTGAACCAATCCTCAAGAACTCGTAAACAGGCTTTGCCAATTAATGAATGTTGTGCTGTTCCACCTGAGTACATGATCTTCCTCTAATGGAAGTTCGTCAAATTTTTCAAGTTTTAACTGGTTAACTTTATTAACTGTAAACATGGTTGAAAATTCTCCTCTCAACGTAGCTAGATGCACTGATGAGGGGCTAAATTATAGCCTTAAACGTTTTCAGTAATTTTTAATGTTTTTAATGTTTTAGTTGTATTTTATGTAACTTTTATGTCTGATTAAATGTGATATTTTATTTAAAGACTTTAATTATCAGACGTTAAAAAATGTTTAGTTATTTTAAACAATCATAACTTTATTTATATGGGGAAAATTCAAGTTTTGGGCCGACGTTGACCCCCCCCCCCCTTAGGGATCGAATTTTTAAAAGTTCAATTCACGTATTGCCTTCAGGTATATATATTGTGGCAATTTGATAAATCGATTGCACACATACTTGTAAGATTAAAGTTGTTCTATGGGAATGGAAGGGGTCTTGTGAATTGTCCCCATTCTGGGAAGATAATACTATGGAGGAGTTGTGACAGGTTGATATGATCAACTAATCACTTACTTGCCATCTAGACACTTACTTGTAGAAACAAGATAATCTGTTAAGAATGCAAGTAGTCTTATAGATTGGCCTCTTTATTAGAGGATAGTCCTATTGAGTGAAGAGTTTCATTGTCATCTTGAAGTGGGCCAGGCTGGAATGTATGTGTTGTATTGATGGCAATACTCTCTGAATGAGTGGATAAAATTGTATCAGCAATTCCTTTGATACAAAGAACTAAGCCCCTATGAAGTGAAAATTCAGACTTGGAAAGTAAGGGATTAAAGGAGGTGTCAATCCTAAGAGATTATAGGGTTTTTCTTTCCCTGTATAAGAAAGGCGAGTTTCGAGAGAAGAGACAGTCACCAAACAGATATCGACAGTTGTCAAGGGAATTCTGACGAGATAAGCGATACGGAGGTCGTGAATGCTGAAACTGTATTTATGCATAATGGGTATACTTATAATTTTTTCATTTTTTTTAATTTGTTAATTTACAATAAAGTTTTTTCGTTTTAAACCAGAATGGAGTGTATTGATTATATATACATTGGTCCACGTTATCACAATATATATTCCAAATTTGAAAGCTCTACTTCAATAGCAAGTGGGTAAAAAATGAGCCACAAGATTTGACTCTCACATACATACAGAGATGTAAGTTAAAAGAAAGTATGTAATACAAAAATCCCCCAGTTTACTCATAATTCTTTTCTTAAACATTCACAATAAACAGATGTTTTCTTTAAAAGACATAATTAAAATATTTCTACAAAACTTTTTTTAAAGTATAAAATACAATAAAGGTGCAGTTCTTCAAGCTATGACTCATTCTTTCTTGTTAGATTGTATATTTTGCAATTTAACCTATGAAGTTGTCTCAAATAATTATTTATTTTTGAAGTTAAAATATTTTTTATTCAAGAAGTGCTAAAGAGAGAGAGAAAATTTCTCAATTATCTATGTAAAAAGATGTAAGAATTAAGAAATATCTGAAAACACTTAATATATCCAATTATAATTATAAATCGTTGTCCAAATTAAATAACTCAAGTAACCGCAAACATAAACTCTAAATCATCTTATAAGATTCGATTGGCTGTACAAACAAGATAAGCACTTATTCTAAAGAGAAAAAAAAATCCATTTCGCAAAATTATTTTGGAGATTTCCACTTAAAAAGGTACTTGGCTTCTTTAAGCTATTTTAATACAATGATTTCTATTTCGTTTATGAAATATCTATAAAGGTTTTGGAAGAAGCAATTTCGTATGTAAAATATTTAAAGAGAATATCATCTGATTTAAAATATTTTACATTATTTAATTTATTACTTTAATTTAATTATTTTTGTGTGCATTGCATTCTATGAAAAATAATGTAAATGTTTAAATAGTTAAGTTCAAATCAGATTGAAAAACATTTACAAACATCACGGTGCGTAAAGGTGCTTAATTTTAAGCACCACTATTTCCGAATAGCATGCTTTGCCTTACTTAATCTCAGAATTCTGTGACATAATAAGGCAAAGATTAATCGGAAATACTCGTAGAGCATCTCTGTAAACCGTACATATAAGTACAGTTTTCCCCCGAAAAATGATCTATGTGATTAACCCTTTGGTATATTATTTATACCACTTAATTTTAATCCAAACTGTCAAATGACGCCCAGAACTGTTTAATAAAATTTTAATTTTATACGCAAAGAAAAGCATTTACATTTTTTCAAATTATTTTGTTCGTAAATTCTGGTGGAAGTCAAGCATTTTAGCAACGGGATTGCTTTGCAGCTGAAATTGTTAAAACAGAAAGTCAAATGTATTTTACTGATGCAAGTAAAATTCATTCATCTTTGGATATGAATAGGTGAAAGGCTTTTTATGGAAATTTTAATGAATGAAACGCTTAATTTTTAACTTCGCTTCTTTAAACACAAGGCATCGTGGCTTATAATCAGCTTCTTACTTTTATTTAAGGACAAGACACATAGAAATAAGAAACATTTTTTAAAATAAATTTTCTGGATTTAGTTGGCACAGTGAATTCTTGAAATATTTTTCTAACTAAATCCAGAAAATGTATTCAATGAAACATTTGTTGTTTTTAAATTTGTTTTTTATTCGTGACTGGCTGTCATTTCTCCCATTTCCTGACTTCGTATCTTAACCTTATGATTACGAATTAGGCCTAGAGACTATTTTTATATTCACTCATCTCGCAATTTATAAATAAATTTCTTTGCGGTATGTTTTTCTGGAAAGTATCCTAGTATAAGTGAATGGCAGAGATTATATTTAAAAAAGTGGTGTGAATGAAATAAAGATATAGTCGTTGGGACGACATGTGTCCCAGCCACGTATGCAAAGGGTTAATAGATTAGTCAGAAAAACACAGAACGTCTACATACACTGGCGGAAAGAAAAATCCCAACACCAAAAAAGACTTGTGTTAGATAAACGAAATTTGGTAGGCGTGTTTATATATCTGAAAGATGACATCGATTCAAATTTCACGACTCGCGCATAAGTGTGGCGCTAGTGGCGCCACCCAGAACTTTCAAATCAGGTTTGCTTTAAACGCGTGCTGTAAAGTTCGTGAGCGTTATTTATCTTCGGAATTTGACGTATTGAGTTGATGTTATAGTCCAGCCAAATTAGGCAGATTTTGGGTCAGTTTGGGACATAATTACGAAAGTTTTGAAACTTGATAATATTGTTTGGGAGGGTCTACTAATGAACATACTAAAAGTCCTGATGGGTAGGGGGTGAGCGCGATGGGGGGAGGTAAAAGAATGTACCATTTTTCGTTTTTTTGTTAATATCTCGTAAGCTATAACTCCTACGAAAAAATTGCTAACACAAAAAATAAAGACAATTAAATTCTCTACAAAACATGTTTTATACATTTTTCTCTAGAGCCCATAGGTAACGAGATAATTGCATTCAAAAATGAAGAAATTTGTCAACAGTCACACCAGTGCCAGAGAGCGGGTCCACGGCTCTTACATTATTACACCTACTTAACCTAAACTTAAACGGACATTAATAAATGTTGTGGTCAGAAGAATGGAAGCCTGAACAATAACTTTATCAAATGACATTTTTTGTTAACATAAAACATACAAAACTGAAAAATGCGTAAAATACAATAATATATGAATAAACAATATACTCAAGTTCTTGATCATTTTGATTACACCGGGTTCAATGGGAAATTTCAAAAAATGTTGATTTATGTTCCATTTCCATTATGACATCCCTGAAATTAAGTATTCATGTTGGTGAGGTACCCGGATATAGCTGTATTGTATTTAGTTACATTTGGTCCATTCATTCGGAAAATATAAAATATTTTATTTTGTGCCATAATACTTTGCTATGACAATTCAGGCGATTTTCAAATTTCCATTTGGCGAAAGAATAAATTTTGGCGGAATTTCATACATGTTTTCAAATAATGTAAAAAATTTTCTTTTATAAATTTACTTATTTGACATTAATTTTTTCTTTTACTTTTACCGTTACTTAGCTACTGTTTTTCATAGTCTATAAAAATATTCATTCAAATAATACCGATTGCGAAAGAAGAAATATGAAACCTAGCTGAGAAAAACAAAACATTAGCTAATTTTTCGTAATTTGGTCTGCAACACAGAATTGCGTCAAATATTAACGATGTTATTAACATTACGGTTTTGAATTGAATCTGGATACTACTCGTATTAAAAGGCTATCACAAAAAATACTTTATAGCTCCAAATCACGTTAACAATTTTGTCAATTGGCAGTAGACACGATGATGAATGATCCATTAAATTTAAAAGTCTCCAAATATACCTATTTGGTGGTGATTTTAGTAAGCTAATGCTATAGAGTAGATTAGGATGTATTTAGATAAATTCTTAGATCTAAATATTATAGAACGACAATCAAAACTGTTTTCGGAAACAAAAATTGTAAAAACATTAGATTTCCTGATCTGCATATTACTTGTAATTATAACTATTATAACTGTATTAGCTTTATAATTATTAATCGCAGGTTTTTATAATTATTATATTTAATGTATCTTTATAATTATTAATTTAATTAAAATTTCTGTTTTTAAAATTCCATAGCCCTTTATTATTAATATTATTATTAATAAACCATATTAAATGAGTTATGTAGTGAATATATTTATGTATATGTACTTATACACATCTATTACATGCACTACTTACAAATATTTGCGTATTTATAGTGTTAATTATAATATTATATTATACTAGCTGACCCGCTCGGCGTTTCCCGGGCCCGTGATAATAACCTTAAATATACCTAAAATCCAAAATCTGTTAGTTTCACATGCCACCGCCAGGGGGCACACTCTGTTCTAAATAAACCTCTATCCCAACGAAACTCCGTTATTTAACCTATTGGTAGATATGTTAGTTAAGGGAGTGGGGATTCAAATAAGTTTAGGTTAAGTAAGTGCAATGTAAGTGCCGTTGACTCGCTCTCTGGCGCTGGTGTGACTTTTGGCATATTTCTTGATTTTTGAATGCGATTATCTCGGTAACTATGGACTCTAGAGAAAAATGTAGTAAACCTATTTTGTAGAGAATTTAATTCTCTTGATTACGGGATATTAACAAAAAACCGAAAAATGGTACCTTCTTTTACCTTCCCCCCCCCTCGCGCTCACCCCCCATCCATCAGGACTTTTAGTATGTTCATTAGTAGACCCCCCCAAACAATATTTCCAAGTTTGAAAACTTTCGTAATTATGTCCAGAAAAAAACCTAATTTGACTGGACTATTAGTCAAAAATGCCTTTAAGAAGACGAAGAAGCCATTATCAACAACTCACCGAAGTTGATCGAGGTCGTATAATAGGGCTACGAGAAGCTGGATTTTCTTTCCGCGATATTGCAGAAAGACTTGGTCGGAATGTGCATGATTGTTAGGAGTAGTGGTCAAGGGATAGTACAGGCTCAAGAAGACCGGGTTACGGGCGGCCACATAGCACTACTGAGAGGGAAGACTTCCGTATTCGGCGTACGGCTGTGGCGCATCTTACTGCATCTGCGGAGGAAATTCGAGCTGCAGTTGGTACCACAGTGACACAACAAACTGTTAGAAACCGGTTACTTCAAGAGAAGCTCCAAGCCAGGCGTTCTGTAGCGTTCATTCCACTAACGCCAAGTCATTGTCGTTTGCGTCGCCAGTGGTGTCAAGCCAGAGATCATTGGAGGATGGAGTGGAGATCTGTTGTGTTTTTTGATGAAAGTAGATTCTGCCTTGGTGCCATTGATGGCCGTATGTTGGTCAGAAGGAAGTCAGGGCAACGCCTACAACCAAACTGTCTACGGCCTAGACAAAATAGACCTACACCTGGAGTCATGTTCTGGGGAGCAATTTCCTATGCTCGCAGGAGCACTCTAGTGGTTATCCCAAACACACTGAATGCAAATTTGTACGTCAATTTGGTAATTCAACCTGCAGTGCTGCCATTCATGAACAGCATTCAAGGGGGAGTTTTCTAACATGATAACGCTCGCCCTCATGCCGCTGTGGTAACGCAACGTGCTCTACAGAGTGTCGACATGTTACCTTGGCCTGCGAGATCACCAGATCTGTCTCCAATTGAGCACGTATGTGATATCATTGGACGACAACTCCAGCATCATCCACAGCCAGCACTGACCATTCCAGTATTGACACAACAAGTACAACAAGCATGGAACTATATACCACAAAGTGACATTCGGCACCTGTATGACACAATGCATGCACGTTTGCAGGTTTGCATTCAAAATTCTGGAGGTTACACCGGCTTTTAATGTAACAGCATTTCACATTTGAAATGCATTTTCTTGAGCTTAAATTAACCTGTGATTTTGAAAATCTAATCAATTAAACATGATAACTAGAAAAATGCATTGTCCAAATTTCATTGCTCTACAATAATTTTTTCTTGGTGTTGGGATTTTTTTTCCGTCAGTGTATTACAAGCGGTATAGAGAGAGGTCCTTCCATGCTAAATCCCATATAAATCCCACTTTCTCATTTTAAGTTAAAAATTGCCGAAAATGCTGATTTTTTTAGCTGTTCAACATTTAAATTGTTATACTTTAGGAGGGAAATGCGATAACATCCTGCCTTTTCTTGGGTGAACGTGTTATTCGGAGGTAGTAATAACAGATATAAAAATGTATATACAGTTTTCGTTTTCCCTTCATAAGTTATACTTTAATATTAAATAGGAAAGTTTTTCCAAGTTGTAATCCAAGTTCTTATTCATAATATTTGTTTTATGGTTATTAAATATTAGACTACGAGTAAAAAAAAAAGGAACTTTCAATTCTTTTATATTGCAAAGGTGCATGCAGAAACTTTTGATGTAGGAGACGTTTTTAGAGAATGGAAAAAAAGTATTATTTTAAACCTTTTAAAATAAAAAAATTGTGATATTTGAGTATATTATACATCGTGGTGGTTGACTAGATACAATCTGAACTCGACCCGAGCTTATTCAGACGGCTGCTTTTTTTTTTTTTGTGCAGGTCGAATTTGAGTTGCATCGAGTTGGGTAGGTAGATTTTATTAGCTAAGAAGAGTTTATTCGTGTAAAATATGGATACTCGATCCAAAGAAATATTCTAATCCGAACCGTACATACAGCCGAAAAGAAAAAAGGAAAAAACATCCGATATAATATGGACATATATGGATATATAATGTTGTGATTAAATCTGGTCATCAGACCAGATGCAGTACTATAATCCAAATCCTGTCTACAGAAAAAAACAGCCGACCAAATAATGTCGTTTTTGATTCCAGTATAATCTGGTCACCCAACTCGATGCAGAGTCGTACAGATGACACACTTTTCACAATTTGGATACACTGTGACTTCACAAAGTGGTCCCATTGTGAAGTCACAGAAGATCTTAAAAACAGACATAACGTCTTTATCACCATTTCACTGTGACTTCACATCGATGTCACGTGGAGTCACATCAATGGTCCCAAAGTTATAATGTGTTGTTGAAGTGACGTCACACTGTTATACGGATTTTGAAAATTACTGGTATTCAATTGAAGAGACCGTACAAAAGCTTAAAATATCTTTATAACAGCCGCCTTTTTTGAATCAGCGCGTAGGCCTAGTATTGTAAAGAATGTGTACACGTGAAAGTTTGTACGTTCAAAATACGGCGCAGCGTACATTTAATATGTAAATAAAAATAATTTTATCTGCACAACGAAATATTTTTTTTACTAAAAGCCTGCAGTCAAAATAATTTGCCATGTAGTAATCCGAAACTTCTTTTTAATTTGCAAAATTAATCTATATAGAAATATAACTTTTAAATAATTAAAAAGAAAGAAAAATCATATAATTTCATTACAAAGTTAAAATCATAGTTTTATGTCACAATTATTGACGAGCGTTCTTCATTAATTATTTGAGTTGACTAATTTCATTTATCATAATATTTCCGTCTGATTAAGCAAAATAGAGTATAGTATTTGATAGCGAAGATCGTACAATTAGATTTAATAAAATTATTATCTTGCAAAATGTACGATATTTCCATTCTATTGTCTCCAGTACTTTACATTTTAAAAGATAATATTTAAATCCACTTTAAGTCATCAAAATGGTACTTAAGCTTTTCGCAATTAATTGGCTTGTATTTCATTTTATTTAATTTCTACATTTCAATATTAATAAATAATAGGTACATTTACATTTATTAGAATCAAATTTGGACATTTGAAACTCAATTATAACATGAGACTATTTTTACATTTGTTATGTTATGATCAATACAAAACGAAATTTCGTACGAAGAATAAAAAAAGATCTTTATTTAATTTCATCACAAAGTCTCAACTACATTTTTGAAATTTTATTTCATCACATTGAATACATCTTTCGTAAATTAATTTCTAAAATTCAAGATTCATGTATAAAATTTTATAAATTATTTTTGAAATGTTTTCTTTTTAGTAAATATTTCTGAGGTAATCCGATAAAAATACATTCTAAAAGTGAATTACACTCTGCAGCACAAATCGATGAAGTTAATGCTTCTGAATTAAAAATACTGAATTCTTACTGAATTCTGTGTGGTAAAAATGAATATGACCATCAAAAGCTGAATTAGCTACGGTTTTTATGTAATACATCTATTTCTCTATATAACGCGAACTTTGCATTAGATTTCTTTGAAAATGAATGAAAATGCTTTTATCAAACACTAACTGCAATCAATTAAAATTAAAGAGCATAACCCTTTTTGTTTTTAGATTAGTATTGGATTTAGTTTTGATATAGATGGTTGTAAGAAAAAAAAACGAGAGAGAGAGAGAAATAATATAAACTCCACACTTTTTAATCGCAAAATTACCTTAAAGCAAAACGAATACAGCCATCCGATTAGGAGTTATGTCTATTTTAATTTTGTGTTAAAAGAAGTCTAGGGTACAGTCGTCATATAGAATTTGAAGCAAACATTTAAATTTTTACATGGCACCCAATTTTGAAATCATATGTGATTTTTCCAAGTGTTTTTAAAAACTCAAAACATACTTGTGGAAGAAACCTGAAATTTATAACTCCTTTTAAGAAATCGATTTCTGTAAAAGAAGTTACAGGTTACGACCATATTCATTTTGAATTTTAATGCCAAATAAAATATATTTTGAAAAAATTTTAACTTTGCACATCTGTATTTCCAAAACATAGTTCTCTGTACTTACTAGCCAGTGTAGTTTTTTCATGGCGATATTCAGTGTTTAATTTCATGCAGAATTGCATACTTTCACTTCAGAATCAATTTCCCTATTGCGCAGTTTTATTGCAATGCTTACGGAGTAAGACAAATTCTTCAGTTACCGTAATTTCCGGCGTATAATCCGCAGCTCAAAGAGTCGTTTTTCGACCCAGAAATATTATTTTATAAAATGTAACTTAAAAGATCGCTGTAAATATTTAACTACAATTATTGAATAAAATTTCTGGGTCGAAAAACGACTCTTTGAGCTGCGGATTATACGCCGGAAATTACGGTAACCCTTCTTTGCATGAGTTTTTCTTTTACAATTGTGTTTCTTTGTACATATATTAAATTTAGACACCAGAAATTTTAAGATAGATTTTTAACTTTGTTCAGCAACATAGTTCACGGGAAATTTACTGGATCAATATTTCTATATAAATATAGTGGTGGCGAAGAAGTTGATTTATTTATTAAAAGTTAAATAAACAGTGATGGAAATTTACATCACAATGCAATTAAGGGTTAATAAATAACAGAACATGTTAAAAAAAATTACGGCAGAAAATTTATAGGACAAATATATTCCCCTCCCCCCAATATATGATTTTTGAAAACTTCAGTTAATTTTTTGCTAAATAAACATGCAGTTTGTTAACCCCTTCGCGACGAGCCTCTTTTACAGAATTTTTAATCTTTTACCACCGGTTTTTCAAAACAGAAATTTTCGCCTAATTGAATCGCAAAAATGCTAAGATTTAATAAGGCAAAGCTTACAATAAAAAATAACTGGTGGGAAAAATCGAGGATTCTGAGAATCTTATGCGTCACGTATACGTGTCGCTCGTCCCCAAGGGGTTAAGCTGTAAATCTAATAAAACTTTGTAGGACGGTGGTACATATTTTTTCCACTCAATTTTAATCCCAAACTGCCAAAATTGTACAAGAATATTTTAATAAAATTTTTCTTTTATAATGTACGCAGAGTTCGTACAGTTTGACGACATTTTTTAATAGATTTTTTTGTATTACTTAGTCGCAGAATAATATTACAGTCTCTGCGTTTAAACGAAAGGATTACAACTCCTACGATTTAAATACAGGGTTAGCAAGAAATAAGTTTCCCACTTCAGAGGGCTCTAGTTAGCTGATAAATCAGCCCCGGAATACTAGGGTTGGGTTGATTTATGACGGCCAATTATCAACATGAGGGATATAGGCCATGGGGGGAGTGCCCTCCGTGGGGGTCTTTTTAAGGGATCCTAACCCGTATTTACGACAAGGTTCGAAGAAACCACGGAAAACTCCGAACGGTTAGGTCGACGAGCGCGACAGGGGTTTGAACCCAGCACCTCCCGTCTACCAGCTTTAAGAGCAGAACCTCTCAGCCACTGGTGGGGCCCCGGAATACTAGGATTGCGCGCTGACAAAAATGACGGATTTTTTTTTTCAAAGTTTGTACGGTCCCTCGAACTTCAACACCAATAATATCTAAAACTTTTCATCGCCTAGTTTTTCTGAGATCAAATGGGTCAAAGAAAACTTTTAGATATTATTGATGTTGAAGTTCGAGGGATCGTACAAATTTTGAAAAAAAAAGAAAATCCTTTATTTTTGTCAGCGTGCAGGTGGGGCGGTGCATCAACGCTGAGGGGTGTCAGTTTCGGCATCGATAGAGCACCAATCGCTGTCAGCGCCGTCTATTGATTGAAATTCAAACTAAAATCAAGAATCACAGTAAGAAAACTCCTGACATCATACATAACTCCCTTGCAAGAATTTTTTTAATATCTGTCACCGTTTGCAAGTTATTGAATTTTAAAATCCATCAGTCATTTTTGGGACACCCGGTACATGATAAACCTTGTAATATTAAAAAGTGAAATAACTTAGTCAGTATAACAAAATCGAATTTTAGCCTTATTTCATAGGCTAAAAGCACGGCTTATGTGCCCTCATCCTTTAGAATGAAGAATTGTTTCTTTAATTAATCCTTAAATATCTGTCATTAAATAAAGCAAAAATTACTATTCGTAATTTCTGGCATGAATTCTTAATTTATAAATAAAAAAGTAAACCAAACTGACAACTCCGATCCTATGTACAGCAAAATCTCGTTATAACGAATTTCTGGAGACCATCGATCAGAGTCGTAGCGTCAAGGGGGGCACGGGTGACTTTACTACCAGTATTTTTATATTCTATATTTGGCCTTATTTATTTCATACCGTTCAAAGATTAAATAAGGCTAAATGTAGTATATAATTATACTGGTAGTAAAATGATCGTGCCCCCCCCTGACGCTACGCCACTGCCATCGATTAAATTCGTTATAGTGAAAAATTCGTTAATGTGAAATTCCAATATGGGTTTTTTAAAAAGAAAATTTCATGCACATTGAATAAAAAAATATATTATTACTACACGTATATTAATTTTCGGTTAATATGCAAACATGTCAGTAAATAATAAATATACAGTACATTACCATTGTGACCTTACTAGTTAGAAATAAGATAATTATTAAGTTCATTAAGTTTCAATATTTTAATCGTAGATATTATAAAGGAATTATAATTTATCTTGCATATCTGGCAGATTAAAAAATCTTACTGACATCTGCCGTTAGTGTAACATTATCTCTCTATATTAAAAAAAAGTAACCACCGCCGCGGCCGCCGCTGTCAATTAAGATTTTGTGCCTTGAAGTCTTTCTGGACTAATATCCAGAAAACTATTGCATATAAAAATTTAAAAATTGGTAGTTTTATAAAGAAATGTTCGATAAACACGCTGAAGTAGACAGTTTTTAAATCGAAGAATTATTTTAAGAGATATTTAATATTACAGTTGGTCAAAATAATTTTCTTATAAAAGTTTTATAGAAACGAAAACTATGCACAGGAATTTAACCATAATTTGTAAGGATATAGATGACAAGGTTGGGGTGTGCAGACTGCAATTATTTTTTTCAATTTGACTCAATTTTTGAGGTTATATTTCAATTTTTTATTCAAAATTTTCATTATTTTGACGAAGATTTATTTCATATTTCATAAATTCCATTATTTGAATTGTTGCCAATTTGTAAAATAGCGCACGTAATAATATTCCCTTTCAATTAAGAAATGTATTAACACGTGACTATTAAAAACAGAAATAAAACTTTAAAATAATAATTAAATGCTCACGTGTTAAAAGCAATAAATGTAGAAAATAACGGAATAAAAAATGTACTTGCGAGTGAATATTAAAAAGATAAATAATTAAATTATTTCGCATTTTCAAAGCATTAAGTAGAGTAAGATTAATTTATTTCGACAAAATATTTTATCTATTATTGCAAATTTTAAAACAGCGTAATTAATAATATTTCCCTTCAATTAAAAGCTATATTTTTACGTTTAATAATTACGTTTAAACCAAATAAATAACTAATAAATTGGTAACATATAATTAAAAATACAGATAAACGTTGAATTAAAGATCACTCGATGACATAACTACCATGCGTAACGCATCTGGTATCAATTGAATGCGACGCCACAGATATGCACTTTTGGCTTTAAATTCTATATTTTGGCGACAGTTCTTTTCTTTTATAGAAAGTAGTAGTCGGGATAATGGAGTAATACCCCATTTTCTATAGCATCGTTATAAAATTTCTCGATGCAATGACATGCTTACTTAACCATTTTGCACGAGTTGATTTCCAAATGTTTAATTAACCTTATTTTATCAACAGTTGTTAGCTGTCTCGACAGCAGTTGATTCGGCTTTAAAATTCCTTGGTCAAAGGAAAATGAATGGAAACCCGATTATAGCAGATATTACAGCGAGCAGCCGATTACACAAGGCCGATTATAGCAGCCGATTACAGCAAGTCATTTAATTATAATTCTATCTTCCGCAATCGTTTTAAGGTTGATCAAATCAGAGTGTTTTGACAGTTTGTGGTGTCAGAACGGGGGTTGCGAGCGTAGCTCGTAGGGGGCAGAGCCCCCTAGTGTTTTACAAAAAAATAATCAGAATTTTTTTCTCCACTAAAGTTAACAATGCATTGTTCAAACAAATTGTATAAAATGTTTTTGGAACATTATTTTTCTGGGATAATTACTTTTTACGGCTTTCAATGTTCTATAGATCCCCCTTTTGATCGTACAACACAATCTTCGATATTAAATAAATGGACAGTCATCATCCGTTTAATTTTCACTGTCGTTCGCAACCCTTTCATTGATTTCCCGACTAAAGTTTTTTTTACGAATTCTAGTTTTTCAATAAATTTTTTTCTTGCCATTTCAACATTCGTAAAACTGAAATTACTATTCTTTTTTAGTCTTTAATAAATTAATTAATTTGAAAAAATCGTTAATATGAAATTCGTTAAAGTGAATATTTTTATAATGTAAAAGCATAGGACGTTTTTTAACAATCTAGAAAAAGTCGTTAAACTGAAAAATTCGTTAACGTGACATTCGTTTTGACGTGATTCTTCTATATTCACAGACCTTGAATACTAGACCAACAATTAGGCCGTGAATATGACGCGAAATCGAGCTTTTCTCAGTGCAGGTACACTCCCTTGAATTTGAGTGCCACTATTTCCGAATATTTTTTCCACTTATTTGCAGAAAATCTAGGCATGTATAGGCCGAATGCATTCAGGGGGCTTTGGTGTATTTAAGTTAAAATATTATGAACAGGGTTTGTTGCAAATTGGTAACCGGAAAACGCAATTGCTAAGAATTGTATCATTTTAATTAAAAAATATATACTAGCCTAACTAAATGTATATTCAAGCCTAGGAATGGTCTCTTTTTTGACCACCGTTAATACCAAACAATAGTTTTCACTTTAGATTTTTCTGGCTAATGTTGTAGAAATCCAGTTGGTGGTAGATGTTTCTTGCAAATGTTTTAGAAATCCACAAAGATTATTTTTTGTAAATAGTGGTGGCCAGAAAAGAGACCGCTCCGTTGCTCTATTGTCAACTTAACCCACTTTTTTATATAAAAACAAAACTACCACCCTACCAAATTTTCTGTATAGTAATTTTTGTTTTATTTAATAAAAGATATTCCGCGATTAAATAAAACAAAAGTTACTTTACAGAATTTCAGGTAAGATGGCAGTTTTCTTTAATATAAAAAAGGGTCAATTCCGATTACGAGGTCTTCAATTTATTTTTGCATAATATTTAAGCTATTTTAACAAACTGCATTCGGAAAATGAGATTACTTTGCTCGTAATGGGTGTTTCATGTAATCATATTTCCGGCCAGAAATTTTATTGAATAACATCTGTATCTTATTTCTATGCAGCACGTAGTCGAACTATTTCACTAAATAAAACTTTCGAATCAAAACATACTTAACTCATCTGACTACTGAATATACTCCTCCCGAATGTATTAATATTTAAAATATACGTATATATCTTTATAGTTCCATAATATTTACAAAATAATACTAATACATAGTATTCGTAATATTTTAATTAAAATATAGACGTGAATATGACATTTTAATTAAAATATTCCATGAACATATATTTTACACAGTGCCAGTAATAATTTAGTAATAGTAAACCATATTTGCATGTTTTAAAATGAAATATTTTTCACAGCATATAAAATATCTTTTATATTAAAATGCTGCATAAAACTATTGTTTTAGTTAAAATAGTTAGGAAAATAGTCTTAGTTAAAAATTATTTTACGTTACATGAACAATTCTTTTATTCCTGAAATACAGATTTTAAAAAACATATACCTTCGACGACAGTATATGAAAATAGTAATATATAAATCGACTCCATATATAAACTATTCGTAATTTTTATAATACAGTTATGCATTTGTTTAATAAATTCAAACTGTTATATCCAAACTTTTGATTTCAATTCAAAACAAAAATTGCATTATTGGCAGATTAATATAACATCTGTAAAAAATTACGCAACTACTTCTTTCAAAATTTAAATATGCATAGCTTTTTACATTCCACTTTCTATCAAGTCAGAAAACGGATGCTCATCCATAACATATATGTCACAACTATTTAATATTATGACGCCTTTCTATGTAGTAAATTTTTGATTTAATTTCTTAAGAATAATTATTTTTCAGGGTGTATTTATTTGACTAAAAAAAACCCAGAAGGTTGTCATCTATGATTATGTGTGTGAGAATTATTTACAAATCTTTCTTTCAAAATATAATATAGTTATCCTGTAAAAGGAATTTATAATAGATGATTATAAACAAAATTTCCTAGTAGATATATTTTAAAAATTTTTAATCAGTTGATGTATTATATGATCGGAAAAGTCATAACACATAGCTGTCAACTTTTATACCTTTTTATTACTATGATTTCCGATTAGTATTTTTTGACTTTGTTAATTACAAAATTGGTACAGCGAAGATTATTATTCAGAAATAGTGGTTCGACCAGATGACTTATAATCGCACTCTAGTACAGTATGGAACAGTTTTTCTGGAAATAGGGTTCCCACTTATATTTATTTTGGAATACCACGATTTCCTAATATTAGGACTATATTTACTATTCAGTAATATTATTTAATCACAGAATTTCTGTCATAATATAAGGTGAATATTACAATTTGAAAGTATTGGTAGTTGAAAGTAAGCATCTGCACAAACTAAGTAATGATTTTTTATTAGAATCTATTTTGTATGTTACAACATTCTTATGAATGAGTTGATGACGCATGAATTAAATATGCTGCGTAAATTTTATCTTGTATCAACATTTGTCATGTATTTGATGAAAATGTTAATCACTTTAGCTGTGATTATTTTATCTGTGATTTATATATATAAAAGATTTATTCTAAGCTGACGGATTATTGTTACATATAACTCCTTTACGGGCGGTGGGATATTATATATCCCACTTAATTTTAATTCTCAAATGCCACAATTGTACAAGAATTTTTAAATAAAATTTTGAAGTTTTTTAATGTATGTGAAGAAAAGCTTTTACATATTTTGATTTTGTTTTCGTAAAACCGGTTGACATTCAACCCTTTTCACAATTTAGGTCAGAAATATTAATGTTGACCCGAAAAGGTTACAGGTATACTTGAAAAACTTCCGGTTTTCTTCAAATGTATTTCAAATCAGAAATTTTACTTAATATATACAATCAGTAATATAAGGCACCGCATATAACCAGGACACGTTTTATAAAATACATTTTCTGCTTTATATTATATTTATATGACTTGTAAAACAAAAACGTAAATATTGCCAGCTATGTTTTAATCCTTTGATTACGGGGTTGGCACATATGTTGTCCCAGCGACTATTTCTTTATTTACTCGCACCATTTTTTGAAAAATATTCCCTGCCATACACTTATACTAGAATCCTTTCAAGAGAAATCTACGAGAAAGAATATGGTACTTTCGTAATGCAACTAATTTTTAATAGAAATATTCAATTTCACTGAATTTCTGTAATGACGAGATGAAGGATTCTATTAAAAACTTGTGGTATTCCGCGTGAGCCAGGTTACGCTAAATAAATGAAAATCGTTGGACGGCATCTAGAAAGAGTACGATGTATGGACCACAACATCTCTGCCAAGTTGTGAATGTTTGTGTCGGATGACCAAATGCACATGCTGTCTAGCATTGTCTTGATGGAACACAATGTATTTTCTGTTAAATAATTCAAGCAGCTTCTAGTCGATTACTTACTTTTATTCACTTAATTTAGAACAGTATTTCTCCAAAGTAATAGTTTGGTTTTCAAGTAAGTGTGTTTGATAAACGATTCTGACCCAGTCAGTTTCAGAACCAAGATGGCGATAGAGGGGCTCTGGATATCACTATTTTAAAGAAATGTTCCTCGCCTTACATTATCGAAGAATTTTCATTTAAACAAGACCAAAATAACTTTACGAAATTAGAGTAACCAGAGCATGTGGATTCCTAATCTGGCTATACCGCTGGTCACAGTCTCAGCAAAAGCATACAAAATCTTTCTTCGGATTGTAAACGGACTTTTAGCCTAATATGTAAAGTACATATTAGGCCCGACTTAGACCACTATCTCCAATGCTTAACATCAAACGCAATCCATTTTTCGTCAGCTGTACCCATTCGCTTTAAAAAGGGATCCGTTCAATAGAGAATCGCATACAGAAATTTTGCCAGTCTCTCTGCCAATTCTTCCAATTTGCTCTATTAACTCATACTGCATTTTGCCAGTGGCGTAGAGTCAAGGGACGCTGTATCACTTTACTACCAGTATTATTACACACTAAATTTTACTTAATTTAATCTTTTTTGTTATACGATTAAATCCGGCGGAATTTAGCATATTATAATACTGATCTTTAATCGGTCTTACTAACCATTACAAGTTAAAATAATCGTCTTAATGTGATTGAATGGTCGATCCAAATAAAATTTTTCCGATCTTTCTAGTTGTTCTACACTGATCACTGCCACTTAGCGCCAATATTACATTGCTATGAGCGTCAGTCAATTTTCCAGAACGTGGTGCATTGCTAAGATTCATAATGTTTGCACGACATTTTTTGAGCCTCATCGACAGTACTTGGAATAGTGAATGATAACTTCGCTCTACACACCACGTATCTTAATTTATGTGTGCAAAGGATTTTGTCTTTTCGGGAAAAATAGAATAAACGCGATATGATGAAACTACGCCTTATTTTCTACCATTCTTAACAATTACACAGAGATTACACATCAATTTGACCGCAGGCCAAATAAACATATTTCGAAAAAGATTTTTTTAATAAAAGAAATCAAATGTATCCCACACAGAAATATGTTAAATAATTAAGTTAATTAATATAACATCAAAATTCTCGTTTTTGATAAGCTTATATGACATGAATTAAATATGTTTATGCGGCCGTTCTAGTGTTAATGCTTAACCCGGGATCATACGCGTAGGCATTGTTGCCAATTAGGCGGATATGGCGGATTTTTGCATTCAGATTGCTTGATTTGTACCACTTTTTGAAATATTGTATATTCGCGTATTTAATCTGCCACTAAAAACATTTGTCGCCACTACTTTACGAAAAGTTATCTTCGACTTATTTTATTGCAGAATTTGTACATTTTTTAAGATTTACGAGTAAATAAGGCGGCGAAAACTATTTGAAAATATAAGTGTTCTTTCCCCACCTGCCAAAACTAAGAAAAACCGTACGCACTCTGTGTATGTCATGCTTCCAAGTTCACAAAATTTTAAAAACAAAACCTAATAACATAATTTTTCATCGAAGTTCCTTATTTGAATCAACATCAAAATCTTCATGTTTTAAATAGGAAACGCTTCGGTTTTGCGATGGATTGACATCTAGGTTCAAAACGGGGGAGAACTTTTGCATCAAGTCAATGTCTCATTACATCTATCATATATTATAATACGACCAAATCTTGTGTGTGTGTGTGTGTGTGTGTGTATATATGCAAATTTTATCTTAAAAACGGCTCTAACAATTTTGATTAAATTTTGTACCTTATCGTTTTCGGGCACGAGAAAACCATTGGGGTAGCGCACATCTGCGAGAAAATTTGATTAGGGGGACAGTTTGGGTCATTACGAGTCAGGGTTAAGCTACTTTTATCTAAAAAACGGCTAAAACGATTTTGACTAAATTTTGTATCGTACCATTTTGGGGTACGAGAAAACATTAGACTAAGTCACATGTTCGAGAAAATTTGATTAGTGGGCCATTTTTGGGTCATTACGGATCAAGCCATTTTTATCTAAAAAAGGCGCGAATGATTTTGACTAAATTTTATATCCTGACATTTTGGGGTACGAGAACACCATTGGACTGGGTCACTTGTTTGAAAAAATTTGATTATTTGGTCATTTTGGGTCACTAAGGGGGTCACTAGGGGTCAAGCTAATTTTATCTAAAAAACGGCTCAAACGATTTTTACTAAATATTGTATCGTACTATTTTGGATTACGAGAAGACCATTCGGGTAAGTCACATGTTCTAAAAAATTCGATTATTGGGTCCTTTTGGGTCACTATGGGTCAAGCAAATATTATCTGAAAACGGCTCAACCGATTTTGATTAAATTTTGTATCCTACCGGTTTGGATTACGAGAAGACCATTGGGATAGGTCACATTTTCGAGAAAATTCGAATAGTGGGTCATTTTTGGGTCATTACGAGTCAAGCTAGTTAGATCTATTAATGGCTCTAACGATTTTGACTGAATTTTCTATCTTACCATTTTTGGGGACGGAAAAGCATTGGACTTTGTTACATGTTCCAGAATATTTGATTAGTGAGTCAAATTTGAGTTAAAATATTTCATTAGTGAGTCAGAAAATTTGATTAGAGTCATTTTGGGTCACTATGGGTCGGGGTCAAGCTAATTTTATCTAAAAAATGGCTCAAACTATTTTGACTAAATATTGTATCCTACCACTTTGGATTACGAGAAGACCATTGAGCAGGGCTGAACTCATCACATGTTCCAGAAAAATCCATTAGTGTGTCATTTTGGGTCACTGCTGGTCAAGCTGATATCTAAAAAACGGCTCTAACGATTTTCAATAAATTATGTATCCTACCGTTTTAGGATACAAGAAGACCATTGGGATGTGTCGCATGTTGGTGAAAATTAGATTAGTGGGTTATTTTTGGGTCTCTACGGGTCAAGCTAATTTTATCTAAAAGAGAGCTCTAACGGTTTTGACTAAATTTTGTACCTAAAAAATTCCTAAATTTCCTACCGTTTTGGGTTACGAGAAGACCATTGAGCTAGGTCACATGTTCGAAAAAACTCAATTAGTGGATCATTGGGGCACTATGGGTCAATGCATTGCATTGGGAATGAAGGATGAAACAGTTATTAAATTGTTGAACAGTGGACACTAAACGAAGTGCAAAATCGGCACCATCTCGCCAAATTTGGCGAACATTGAATTTTTTAGATATATTTTGGCGACATTCAGAAAAGTGGCGGAAAACCGACTTTCTACAAATATCAAAATACATGTTTGGCGCCAAATGAAAGAAAGTCTCAAAGTTTGCGACTTTTCTTCAAATTTTGGTGACATTTGACAAAAAAATTGGCTATCAGAATCTGAAGAAATTTTCCAGAAATTCTCAATAGGAGCCGATATATATGATTCTACCAATCAGAGTACATAGAACGTTCTTGAGCAACACAGACGTTTTTCCGTATAAAAGTTCTGTACACCATTCCGTGCTGAAGAAATTCAACTGTCACATCAACGTTGATGTTATACCGAGTTGAACACAAAGCTAATGTTAACCGAGCTTAGCTCGGTCTTCCCAGCTTGTTTTTTACTTAACTAGCATGGACTATGAGATATTTCTTCTTTCGTGAACAAAGAACGCCCGCCTGATTGTGTAGTGGTTAGGGAATTGATTACAAGTCAACGAATCTCATTTTTGGCTTGGATGCTCACATGTGATCTGTTTGCACTTTAAACTGGGATACCGACCTGCTTCGTCCTTCTATACAAAAGATGATCACAACGCCACACACCGACCAACTTATTTTAGCCTAGCTGCCAACTTTTACTCTCATTTTTGTTATCACTGTTTGAAATGGAAAATTTTGTCTTTTTTAACAACAGAATTTCTGTGATTAAATAATGCGAAATATTCTATTCACGAAAAGTGCTGACATAAAAGCGTAAATATTGGAATTTGACTTAATTCAATGTGTATACAAAAAGTTTCCTAATATACTATTATTTCTCGATATTGCTATTTATAATCATGTTGCGTTTTGTTCTACCAAAAGTTTCGAATATATTTTGGCTTTTTTTAATCGAGTTGAAATATTACAAATTCTCTGATGTATAATCATGTTGCGTTCGGTACTACCAAAAGTTTCGAATATAAATTTACGCTTTTATTAATCGAGTTGAAATATTACAAATTCTCTGATTAATCACAGAAAGGTTTTTAATCCGATAAAAAAGTACTAAGCAAGGATATCTAACCTGAAACAGTGTTTCCATACTCCTCGGAAATTTTATGGAGCGTACGTACCTTGTATAATTCTTTTAGTTTAATGTAAAACTTTTTAACTTGCGGTGGCACAGTTACCAGTAATATTGACAAGAATAATTTGCGTTTTTACTACAATTTCTACAATTTCTGTCAAATGACACATTTTAAAACTTATTTTTGTTCATTCTACTTGTAATTTTTAACTCTAATTTTAATTTGAATCTTGAATTAAAGTTTCTCCTTTTAACTCGGGAGAAGTCGCGCATACCCAGATTATGAATGATTTTTACATTGTCACCAATAAATACAATTAATAATCGTCACTTTATTTAGTCTGAAACAATTGTTACAAATTCTATGATAATGTAAATTATAGATTACTTTTCGAAAAATAGTGGTGGCAGTTGTAAAAACCGTACGCCCCTGGGGTATGTCATACCCCATGCGACTGCTCCCGGGTCAAAGCTAATATGTTTACAAATACATCTTCAATGTATTAAAAATGATTTGTGATTGTTTTAATCTAAAAATTACAAATAAAAGATAACATTCAGATCAGGGGAAAACACAGCAAAATAAAGGGGCACACCAGTATTTTCTTATAGAAAAATTCGCGTTATAATATAGCTCAATTAAATAATGTGAATTTTTCTATAAGAAAATACTAGTGTTTCCCACTCTTTTAACTGAGTTTTTTCTGATCCGTCTCCACCCTATATAATCATAAATCGAAATCCTCTAAACGGTGTCAAATGACACTGGCAGTTATAGTGTTAAGGACAAAAAGTTTGTGATTAAATAGGGTAAAGATTTATATTTAGAAAAATTGGTGACCAATGGATTTCAACCAAAAACCTTTGGACAGCCATGATTTAACCCTTCTTTGCATGAGTTTTTCTTTTACAATTGTGTTTTTTTATACATATATTAAATATTAGACACCAGAAATTTTAAAATAGATTTTAACTTTGTTCAGCAACATAGTTCACGGGAACTATACTGGATTAATATTTCTATATAAATATAGTGGTGGCGAAGAAGTTGATTTATTTATTAAAAGTTAAATAAACAGTGATGGAAATTTACATCACTATGCAATTAACCCTTTCCGGCACAGGCAAAGTCTGTTCGTAAAATGAAAAATTACTGACTGACACCGGAATTTACAAACTACTTTTTTACTAAATAACAACTCCTCATTTTAATCTTTCATTGTAGAAACAAAATTTTTTTAAATATTCTTGGTGTAAAATACAAGTTTGGAATTAAAATTAGGTGTGCCCGGAATGGGACCACTGTGCCGGAAAGGGTTAAGGGTTAAAGGCTAAAATCTTGGATTGTAAAATTTAACTGCTAAATAGTACAGATTTGTTTCATTTAACAGTTTGTTATATTCCCCAAGGTAATATTTTATCACACGTGCATCTGCATACAAAATAGCGGAAAAATAGCCTACTTTAAATATATGAATTTGTTTTGACAAAAATGTGCTTATCAATATTTATATTTATATGCTACATAATGTATATCGAATATCGTCTATTTACATAGATGATTTTCTGCCAGTTTTGAGAGCGTTCATATTTATCTCCATCGCATTAGACATATTTTACTATAGATTCTTTTATTAGCCACCCACAGGGAGGCTTATTCTTTCAATCTCTATCATTTTTCATGTTTATGAAAAGTCACAGCAATCCATCGTTGCCACAGGTTAATCTCGGAAAATGAAACATTTGAAGTTACTGAAAAAATTAATAACTCAAAAAGTATTTATCACAAAATTATTCGACAAACTGCGTTAGAAAGGAAAAAAAATTGTATTTTTCTTGATATAAATTTAAAATCGAATGATTATGCCGTTTTTCAAATAATGAATTTCAAAAATTACCAAATTTTACAATGAAGTACCATAACGAAACCTTCACGCGGAAAAAGATAATGATAACGGCTGTTGCTTTCGGTCGAGAATGGACCAAACGATGTCCGCATTTTACTATTTTTACCGTTTTTAACGAAATTCTGTAACTTTAGAAGAATTTTTCTTTGAATAAGCAATAGAAATGCATAAAATCGTTACAAAAATTTTAAAATTACAAAAAAGGATAGATGCAAATTATCAGATATGAAAAATAAAGAAGAATTTTGGTACTTTCGTTCTTTCGTGTTATAGCAGCCACCAAGCATAAAATATTTTTGTTTCTGTTTTCATTAATACAAAAGGGCATCCAACCCGGGCTTCCCGGGATTAGAGGATATAGGTAAAAACCATTTTTTTTTTAATTAAAAACTCTAATAGATTTTTTACATTTAATATATATATATATATATATATATATATTTAGATTGTCCCCTAACAACACCAAAGAGCATTTTTATATGAAATATGTCAATTATATATATTTTTTTGAAATTGTCTAAGAAATCGCTGAAAATTTCTTTATATACAACAGATTTTCTTATTCTGATAATTTCGGTGGTTTTAAGCGCTTATTTCGATTAGATGTTTGTTAAATTTGTGTTTTATATGTAGTATTTTATTTATTGCTTAATGAAATTTTAACTTCGTTATGGAATATTAGATCGAAACAAATGCTGAACTATTTATATTATTTAAAATGCAAACGGATTAATATTTTGTAATCGTCTGCAAGCGATAGAGATTTTAAAAAAATCGTGCTTGAAATTTAATTTAAATGCTATAATAAATGAGTAAATTGTGATACAGTTTTCAAACAAATTGCATTTGAATGTAGATTTTTTTCCCTATCTAACGGTGTAAAAATTGAAAATGTGCGATGTTTAGAAATAAAAAAAAATTGCAGTAGCAAAAATCTCAAAGCCAAAATTTCATCGTCAGCTGTTGCCATTCGCAAAATGACGTCAGCATTACGCACGGACACGTTTGTCCTTTATAATATAGATATTGTAAATTTGGTACTTTCGTATTATAGCGGCTTCCAAGGATGAACTGCCAAGCGGTCAAGATTTATCGCCAAATTATAAAGCATGTATGACATTATAATAATATATGATATATATGTAACATTTCTGTACGTATGTGGCCAAGTTATAGTCATATAGGATGCATATATGATGTATATATATGACATGTGTATAATGACGTATATGGAACATATAGGAGTGTTTGGAATATATATATGCATATATAGGATGCCTATATAAGCTTTGCGATGATCTTGGCGAAATATCATAACTACAACCTTGATATAATCATAATTGTGGGAGCCGCTATAACACGAAAGTACGGTAATTTTTTTTTTTTTTTTTTTTTTTTTTTTTATAGCCACACACAGGGCTAATTCTTTCAGTTTACAGTAAAATTCATGTTTATGAAAAGTCACAGCCACTCCATATATAAAAGAGGACACCCTTTATGCATAGCTATACAAATGGTTGTTACTGACGATATTAAAAATCAAATTGTCTCTCTGTATTATGCCGATACTTCGGCTTGTATTTCCTTTCTCAGTACCTAATTGCCATACAGCGGGCGCAGACCCCATTTAAACAATAATATAAAGGATCCAACAAAGTTAAACCCGTCGTGGCGGACATTTCTAAGGGGACCCGTGGCCCTATCTCCAATAGTAATGAAGTTACCTCTGGGGGGGGGGGGTAAGTTCTTCTAAGTTCCTGAGGGGAAAGGTTCAGTAAGACCTTTTTGGTGTTCCTCCCTCATGTAAACCCCTTCATGTAACATATCAACAATTGATAGATATCGTCAAGCACTATGGTCTGGTCCTACTCTCCGCCTCTCACTCGCCCCCTCCCTTAAGAAGCATATTTCTCTGTTTCAACTCTTTCTAAATTTTAGTTTTTCCCATCTTTCTCAGTCCCTTTAAGCCCCACAGAGGGCGTAGGCCTCTTCTAAAAGATCCAACGAAATTAAAATCGTCGAGGCCGACATTTCTAAGAGGGTCCCGAGGCCCTATATCCCATAGGACCGGAGTTACCCCCCCCCCCTCACGGTGGAGACATACAAGGTGCTCAAACCCGGTCATGTAACATATAAAAAGTTTGATCTCATCAAGCACTTTTGTCTGGTTTTACTCTCCCCCTCCTTCTCTCCCGTCTCCTGTCAGGAGCACTTTTCTTATTTATTTTTTTCAATTTTTCATATTTATTTTAGTTTTTCCCATTTTTCTCTGTTCCTATGGACCGGACAGCTCCAAAATTTTACCAATATTAGCTGTAAACTGCCTAAAGGTATTCCCCCCCCCTTCTTTTGGCGCCCTCGGTTTTCAGGTATCTCTCGAGGGGGCCCGTCAGAGGGGCGAAAAGGGGGATCCCTTTTAAAGTCCTATCTCTCAATTTCAAGTGAGGATTCATTTTAAAGGTCTCGTAGAGCACTTGTGTTTTATATAGCTCCCCCTCCCTTCCCCCCCACCGCTCCCCAAGATCCCGTCAATTAATGCTAACTCATCATTTGTTAAACAACTTCTCTTAGCTTTATCCATCATAAAAGTTGCTATCATAGAACTTTTCATTACCTTTTTTAGGTTATCTATTAAGTGCTAAAATGCCTTGAATGATTAAAAATAATTTAAAGGGTGTCATTAAGCCAGCACATTTGTAAACAACAACTACCTCGCCACGTCTCAGCCCATTGAAGCCACGTCTTTTTACTATTATAGTTATTAAAAATACTTCTAGTCACCGAATCCTTTTAAAACTTGGTGTGCTCGTGCCTAATATATTCCGCCAGCTCACAAAAAATCTTAGAGCGCAAACTAAATTCTAAAGTGGAGAAGCTGGCTTATGCTAACAAACACTTTTTTTGACGAGTTGGGCATGGCTGAAAAAATTTCAACGATAAAAGCCGTGGGTGGCCAATCTATATTCTGCCGTAAGGTAGAATTTTTCCCGCTTGTTTGCTATTTCTTTCGTTATTCCATATATTATTACTAAATTGTAAAAATATCTCAAAGTTATTGTAATCTTTATCATAAAATATAAAACACGTCGAATTCTACTTTTTCAAACCTATCAATATTTTTAAGATTATGTAATATTATTTCCGGAAAAGCAACGTCTAAAAATCGTACCAATGTAATTTAATTCTTTTAGCAACCAAATATTGAAATGACTTTCAAAACTGATATAAATATTTATTTGTGTAAAATTTTATACATGCGTGCGTTTATTTTAACAAAATAAATTTGATCAAAATTATATTTTGATCTGCTAGATTTTCCTAAAACGATAGCCTTTTCTCCAATTATATTTAAACTCGTAGCTTGCAGAGAAATTTTTACTTTTTTCTTCTTCTAGCAAATGCATTGAGGTAATGTATGTCATTTGGAAGTATTATAAAATTTTTAGTAAAAATAAAGGCAAAACAATATAAAATAAATGGGAAATAACACTGGGGAATTATTTGAATGAAAGAACGCTTGTAATAATAATTTTGTTAAAGTCATAAATCATAGTTTACTCCTTGTGCAATAATCAAGAATGTGACTAGCGTAAAGTAAGGTAGGGTTTGCATTGCTCGTAAAATTTTCTCACATTGTTATCACTATTTTAAAAATGTTTTTTTTGTACACACACTTCTATTGCAAATGTTACAGGCATGTATTATGAAGATTTTTGATTTGAAATGTGGTAAAAAATGTCAAAATATTTAAGAACGCTGCGATTATTGCGTAAACTTTGTCTTGTGAATCGATCACGAGTGTCACTCGTTGTGAGTAAAATAAACCTTGGGAATCAGTCACAAGCACGACTCGTGATTAATGTACTTCGGATAAGGTTAAATAATCATTCTAAGTATATAACTAATTTAAATAAATAAAATCACAATGGATTAATTTTCTTTAATTGGTATACTGAAAATAAGATGAAATCGTACTAAAACTTATCTTTAAAAAATCGTATTTTATTGTTTAGACATACAAAAAAACCTTTTTAAAGAAAATTTACACGCAAACACACACACATATTAAAGCACTTATCGAAAACAAAGAGTTATAAAGCAGATGCATATTATTCCAGCTGAAACACTTGGTATATGACTTTAAGCGCTTCTCGTCTTAGTCGGGACATAAGTCAGAAGTATATTTTAACAGACCTGAGGGAACAAGGGATTTTGGGTCGCAGTGGCGCACAAAAAGCGGGAAGGGTGACCCATTTTTTCGATTAGAAAATTTAGTCTTATTTAATCGCAAAATTCTGCAATTATTCAATGCAAAAATGTCTGTTCAAAATTTGTGGTAGACTGGACTCCTCACCCACGTTTGTGTGCGCGCTACCGTTGGGTTGAATTATTTAAGTAAATTCTACTGTCTGGATGTCTAAAAGCAACCAGCATTAAAAAGTGTAATTTAGGGTAATCTGGCTCATACTTTTGTTACAATTAAATGTGTAGACAGGTAGACCAAACAATACCAGAACTTGAATTAAGGATCATTCTCAGAGTTGCACCGCTTTGCCGCTGATTCAGTTATATGACATGTGACCATAGGGGGCAAAAGAATATAAGAGGGGGGAAATATATGCAGGGCTCATACAATATCCACTTTTAATACAACTGTTTCCAAGTAGCACAACTTCGTCTTTTTAATTAGAAAAATGGCTGTTGTTAAATACGGCAAAGAATTGGTATTCAAATGTAAAATCCATGAGAGCCCTGCGCATATTTCCCCCTTTGAAATATATGTAAAAGAAAATAAACGTATGAAATTGTATGCAAAAGCTACGAAGATCAGCAAATCCATTTCATATAATTAAAAGAAGAAAGTTCCCAAGTAAAAACTTTTACAAAAATTAAATTGAGAATTACAATACAGACAATTATATGACTAATCATAGAAAGTTTATACGAGTATTAAAATATATGTGCATAGTTATCTATATAATAAAGGACAAACGTGTCCGTGCGTAACGCTGACGTCATTTTGCGAATGGCAACACTGAACGATGGAACTTCGGTTTTGCGATTTTTGCTAATGTATTTTTTTCTTCTAAAGATCGCACATTTTCAATTTTTACACCGTTATATAGGGAAAAAAATCTACTTTTAAATGCAATTTGTTTGAAAACTGTATCTTAATTCACTGATTTATTATAGAATTTAAATTAAATTTCAAGCATGATTTAAAAGAAATATCTGTATCGCTTGCAGACGAGTTCAAAATATTAATCTGTTTGCGCTTTAACCAATATAAAAAGTTTAACATTTGTTTCCAGCTAATAATATATAACAAAATTAAAACTTTAGTAAGCAATAAATAAGTTAGCATAAATAAAACATAAATTTAGCAGACATGTAATCGAAATATGTGCTTAAAAGCGCTGAAATTATCCGAATAAAAAAAAAAATTGCTATATAGCGAAATTTTTAGCAATTTCTTCGGCTATTAACTTCTGGCACGAGGTCAATATGAAATTACTGTTTTTAATTAATTTCAAAATTTTACTTGAATATGTAATTGACATATTTCATATAAAAATGCTCTTTGGTATTTTTAGGAGGCAATCTAAAATAAAAATTATTAAACGTAAAAAATCTATTAGAGTTTTCAATAAAAAAAAATGGTTTTCACATTTATTCTCTATCCCGGGAAGCCCGGGTTGGATGCTCTAGTTATTATAAAATATCAAATGTATATACGAGCAATGTCTATACCTTCTACCCCAAAAATAGTTTGAAACTACTATTTCCAAATAAAAATCTTCATCTTATTATTTCATCTTATAAAAAGTGGTATTCAAATGTAGGAACCATGAGACCTTTGTGCATATTTCCCCACACTGAAATATATTTAAAAGAAAATAAACGTATGAATTGTGTGCGAAAGCTAGGCAGATCAGAAAATACTTTTCATATAATTAAAAGAAGATAGTTCTCAAGTAAGACCTTTTCAAAAATTAAACTGAGAATTTAAATGCAGAAAATTATTTGACTATTCATATGAGTATTAAAACATATGTGTATTATTAATGCAAAATATAAAAATGTATATAAGGGTATTTTGTAAAATAAAATAAAATATAAACACTGCTTAACACACATAGAGCTCGTTCAGAGACCGAAACGCGGGTTAGTCGTATAATTGGGGAGTGACACCATTTGATTTTCTCAGGGTAAAGTTGGGTTAACCTTTAATTGCATAGTGATGTAAATTTCCATCACTTTTTATTGAACTTTTAATAAATAAATCAACTTCTTCGCCACCACTGTATTTATATAGAAATAATTATACAGTAAATTTCCCGGGAACTATGTTGCGGAACAAAATTTAAAATCTATCTTAAAATTTCTGGTGTCTAATATTTAATATATGTATAAAAAAACACAATTGTAAAAGAGAAACTCATGCAAAGAAGTATTAACCCTTTCAGGGACAGTGGTATGTTTATGAAACCACTTAATTTTAATTCCCAAACGCCACAATGGCACCAGAAATTTGCTTAAATCTTTTCCATTTAAGATGTATGTGAAATATAGCCTTTATCTTATTTCCAAATAATTTTTTTATAAATTCCTGTGCCAGTCATTTATTTCAACATTTTAGTACTGAAAGTACTTTGCCCATGAAAGGGTTAAAACGGCTGTGAACGCTTTTGGGTAAAGTTATGGGCATGAATACAATCAAACACTTCCGTTAACCAATCTACCATTGCATTTTGATTGTACGAACATTGCAGAAATCATCCCAGCCGACGTTGGCCAATTATATCATAGTCCTGTTAAGAGCCTACACTAGTCACGCGAAGAAACGCTCACGCTAATGTTAAGTCTATGGGAAGGTTATCCCGCGATTTCTCGCTCGCATTTTAATATTTTTGAATGATTTTTTTGCGTAGGATAGCTGAGGTCGATCTTCAACGTTGTTAGTTTGTACTTTTTTGATTTTGGTTAAACTTTTTTTATAAGCGGACATTTTAAATTTTGAAACCGGTTGAAACCAGTTCTGAAAATGAAAGTACCCTTATATAAAAAAACTGGAGCCAAAATCAAAAAAATAAAAACTAACAACGATATATATCGACGTCAGCTATCCTATGCAAAAAAAATCATTTAAAAATATTAAAATGCGAGCGAGAAATCGCGGGATAACTTTCTCATAGACTTAACATTAGCGTGAGCGTTTCTTCGCGTGACTAGTGTAGGCTCTTAAAGATAGACCAATCAAATGGTCAGGACTCGAGTGTACAGTAGGAGTCATAAAGAACAACAATTAACAGTTGCAGTTATACAGTACAGTTGTAGCATAAAGCAAACAAACAAATCAGATTTCCCAACCACATGATCACTTTACCCAACAAAATTCTCCAGGTAATGGGGGTTACCCGAAGTAAGGGTAATTTCCAGCTCTGAACGCTAAGGGAAACCCGAGAAAAGTCACGCGATATCGGTCTCTGAACGCTTCGGATTACCCATGTGTTACCCTATGTAACTCGGGGTTCGGTCTGTGAACGCGTACATACTGAAAACTATAGTTAATTGAACTTTGCTATACACTTTAACTGTAGCTTTAGTTTAAAGCTCACTAACAACGAGTTCGTGAAATGTATGTCTTGACACAGGTATAAATCTAAACTTAAACAGAAGGATTCATAAAGCTTGCTCAATTTTAAATGATATAATAAATGTTAAATTTTTCTACTGAAACTGTTTGAAAACTAAACAAAGCACTTTTATGTAATAACCACGACACCGGGGGGCTCTCCCGGTATTCCATCGGAAAATCTAAGCAAATCTTTATTTGATTCTAAGAGTATTCTAAAATTATCTTATCCCTCGCAACGTAAACGTTTAGCAGCTCAGATATCAACATCAGAGAACAAGAACTACCAAATAGCAAACCTTAGTTTCAGGTACGCATGCCTTTATACTGAAATTTATCTGTGAAAAAGACTAACAAGTGCATAAGTGCAGATTCCTAAAAGTCTCTACTTAGGTGGCATTTGTATTTGAATATTAGAAGAAATTTAGACAAGAAAACTATAAGTTAAAATTGTGATAAGTAAACTAAAATTTAATGTAACACATTCACATTACTCAAAAACCACTGTTTACGCAAAAACACAACTATTTGCCAAAACTCCATTCAGAATCCATTCCACATAATCTCCAATTCTGTAAACGTGAGTTCGAATCCAAGCGGCGGGTGTTTGAGAAAAAAAAAGGATTTTTTTATATTTCAATACTTAATTAGGTTATAAAAATAATGTAAATGGAAAGTTTCTATTTTACAATATTTAAATATGGTATAAAATTTTTTTTAAACAACATTATCAATTTACATAAAGTGAATATTTATTATTATTTTTTATAGAGATAGCGGTTTTAACGAATTTCTTATTTTTATAGATTTTAATACAACGACTTAACAGAATCAACTTATTTTTTGTTTGTTTGTTTTGTTTTAATGGACGTGAATCGTTCGAGCACGCGTTATATTAATGACGACTTTAACGAATTTCATGCACTTTTCAGATTGCTACACGACGAGGTTGCTGCATCCAATGATTTTTTTTTTGCGTTTACGGATGGAATGCGCTCATACATGCATTAACATGCATTAAGAATCGGGGCTTTATCGAATTACTTGCTTCTTTGAAATGGCTAAACAGCGAGGTTGCTGCATCCAGTGATTTGTTTTGCTTTAATAGGCGCGAAGCTTTCATACATGTGTGAGTGATCGCGGGTTTTATAAATATCATGCATATTTTGGATGATTATTTTTACACAACGAGGTTTCTGTATCCAGTGATGTGTTTTTGGTTTTCATAGGCGCGGAACGCTTATACATGTGGTAGTGATCGAGGGTTTAAGGAATTTGAATTTTTAAGATTGCAAAATTTCATAAAAAAATTAGTACTGTTAGATTTTTATAATTTTCTAATTGACGGGCAGAAAATGAAACTATTTAATTTTAAAATAAAACTATTTAATTTTAAAATAGACTAGTTTTAAAGATTAAAGATCCTTGAAGGAAAGGCATTTTTATATGCGCACTCGACAATTAATTTTGTTTTTTTTCTAGCACTATATTGTCACTAGGAGCACATTTTTTATTATTCTATCAGAAATATATTTTCCCAAAACAGCGGGAAATAGCCAAATTTTGTTAGGCTACTTTATTTCTGAACATGCGCATTAAGGTAGTCTTTGTTGTGGGGAACAGACTGTATCGCGTCCAATAGTCTTACGGAGCCGGTTTGGGAAATATCCACTCGCTTCCTGATTAGTGATTAATCTTGATTTCGCATTTTTTGAACAAAACTAACTAACGACATCAAAACTCACTATCGGAAATTCATAACGTGTCATTTCTTATACAAAAACTCGCGAAATATCTGAGTACCTTGATATGTCAGAGTAATTATTGCTTAACACCACACTGTGCAGCGATGCGTATATGAAACAATGAAAATTTATCCTTTAATAAATAAATTCAGTTCCAGGGTATCACTATATTTAAAGAAAAATATTTGTCAGTCACAGAGGTCTAATATTTACAGAAGTCTGTTTTTCATTAAGGCAAAGAATTACTCATGTGGTATCTAAATCCTAAATATGAGTTTATAAAAACATACATCCGAAAAAAAAAAGAATCATGCAGTGTAGGGTTAAAAATATGTCCAAGTTCACTTTTCGATAAATCCACCAATTCACACCACACATACCTTACAAAGTTTATGTTAGAATATATGTTTATAAAATATTGCAAATATATTTCTTTTGATAAATGTCTTAAAGTATCGTAACGGAAGACGTACAATTTTAATAAATATCTCAAAATATAAATGCACACAAATAATTTACGTCTACAATAATTTATTGTAATCCAGACACTTTGGACAAGAAAATTAGAAACATGTAGGATGTGTTGTTTAAAATTAAGCAACTTATGTGTCAATGTGAATTGCGATTTCTTAAACTTGTTACAAAATTATTCAGATTTATCTAAAGCGTAATTGGCTTTTACAAAATTGAGAAAAACTCAAGAACATTCTGTTTACATCACCTCGCAAATGTGTTATGTGATTATTTTATCTTAATTTATCTATTCATTTAAGTTTATCGCTGAGACATATTCACTTGTTCATTCTAAATATTTATGACAGTAATTAGTTTGCCTTATTTTCTTATACGTTATAATATGCTATTTGAAATTCTCCTCTAAGTGCTAAAATGTCTGAGAGAAATTAAGGAACTTATCTAATCAATATAGAACCTTCAAATGTAATCTTATTTGAGAAAACGGCATAAATAGTAAAACTGTCATAAGAATTATGTATTGAATACCGTATTTTATGGCTTTGAAATAAAGAATATTCTGTGGTGAAGCTTTAATTACTTTCAAGCAAACAGAACACCTGTGAAGTTGCAGAATATTAACAATTGCATTTCCGTTTGAGAGAAATCGAGAGAGATTATTGCCTTTATTAATATTGAATAAACATTTATAAAGCTATTTGATTACTCTTTATTCTTTCCATATAACACGTTACGTAAAGAAAATTCTAATATTCAAAATCTATTGTGGCTCAATGCTTACGATTTAAATTACATGATTTAATGCTTTATTTATACTTACTAGGGGATCCGACTCGGGATTCCCAGTTTACAGAATAGAGGTGATAACCCTTTTTTTATTCAAAACTCTAACAGTTTTTTGCATTAAAAATATATTTTAGATTGCCCGCTAACAACAATTTTATATGAAAAACATAAATAATTCATATAAAATTTTGAAATTTATTAAAAGTGATATTTTCATATTAGCCGCATGCCACGAGTTAATAACCGAATAAATCTGCAAAGATTTCGCTACTCTCAGCAGCCTTTTTGATTCTGATAATTTCAGTGATTTAAGCGTGTAATTCAATTACATGTCTATTAGATTTGTTTGCAAAATGTATACATTTTAACGTCTGAATGTGAAAAATATTAAAAACACCAATTAAAATAATTTAAGACAGACATGAGTACACATAAAATAAAAATTTATAAAAAAATATATACTTAAAAACAGTTAAAAATACAAAATAGTAGACGTTTCGCCAAGCGACACGCAAGGCATCATCAGTACAAAAACAATCTATTGCATAACAAACCACAGAACAAGGAAAAAGAAAAGGTTTGAAATCAAGGAAAGTTGAAGTTATTTTAAAAACAGATAATATTCATTAGGGACAGAACGAGCTTCATTCAACGTCTGCGATCGCAATTGAGTGAACCAACTCTCAAGGAGTAATCGACCATGGTAGCTGTTACAACCTGATTTCAAAATACTGGCGTTCGCAATTAGCGGGATGTGATTCGTTTGAAGTGAATGCTGGACAATTTTTGAATTCAAATTACTATTTTTTAAAGCACTAGTATGTTCTTTTATGCGAATTTCCAATGATCTACCTGTTTCACCAATGTAGACACTATTGCAATCTTTACAGGGAATAATATAAACAACACCGGGTAATTTAGACTTATCATATTGAAATTTATGCTTAGTGAAAAAGGAACTCACTTTATTAATTGGTTTAAAAGAAACCCCAATATTGAATGATTTTAGAATGCCAGAAATTTTTTCAGAAATGTTCTTATAATAATATCCTTTTCAACGTAGTAAACCAAACTCTTTTATCTGTATCCCTTATTATAAGAACATTTCTGAAAAAATTTCTGGCATTCTAAAATCATTCAATATTGGGGTTTCTTTTAAACCAATTAATAAAGTGAGTTCCTTTTTCACTAAGCATAAATTTCAATATGATAAGTCTAAATTACCCGGTGTTGTTTATATTATTCCCTGTAAAGATTGCAATAGTGTCTACATTGGTGAAACAGGTAGATCATTGGAAATTCGCCTAAAAGAACATACTAGTGTTTTAAAAAATAGTAATTTGAATTCAAAAATTGTCCAGCATTCACTTCAAACGAATCACATCCCGCTAATTGCGAACGCCAGTATTTTGAAATCAGGTTGTAACAGCTACCATGGTCGATTACTCCTTGAGAGTTGGTTCACTCAATTGCGATCGCAGACGTTGAATGAAGCTCGTTCTGTCCCTAATGATAATTATCTGTTTTTAAAATAACTTCAACTTTCCTTGATTTCAAACCTTTTCTTTTTCCTTGTTCTGTGGTTTGTTATGCAATAGATTGTTTTTGTACTGATGATGCCTTGCGTGTCGCTTGGCGAAACGTCTACTATTTTGTATTTTTAACTGTTTTTAAGTATATATTTTTTTATAAATTTTTATTTTATGTGTACTCATGTCTGTCTTAAATTATTTTAATTGGTGTTTTTATTATTAGATTTGTGTTTTATTTATATTAATTAATTTATTTATTGATGAAATTTTAATTTCGTTACGGAATATTAGCCGGAAGCAAATGCTAAACTGTTTATTTTGTTTTAAGTGCAAACGGGTTAATCTTTTGTAATCGAACGGCACGCGATAAATACAGAGTTTTTTTAAAAATCATGCTTGAAAATCATAATAAAAACCAGATAATTATAAAAAATAAAAAATTGAAAATTATTATTAAAAATTAAAATTTAATTAAAATTGAAAATATTATAAAAACCAAGATAAACTAAAATGAGATACAGTTTTCAAACAAATTGCATTTAAAAGAACATTTTTTCCCTATTCGAATGTATAAAAATTGAAATTGTGGGAAGTTTAGAAGTTACAAAAATTGCAGTAAAATCTAAATTCATTGGTCAGGTGTTTCTACCGTCAATATGACGTCAGCGTTACTCACAGACACGTTTTCATTTATAATATAGATATTAAATTTATCTCAAAATTGTATATCAACTTAAAAATATAACCCATATTATACCATCGTCCTATATCGTCACATGCAAAATTTATCGAATTTTATGAAGTAATATCGCATTTTTTAAAATTTTTGCTCCGCTACTAAAGTAGACTTTAGGAGTGATAATTGCCATTTGTCATATTTGTACTCAATTTGTATAGCTTAATTTTTCGTTTAGACTTTTAAGTTAGCTAATTTTTGCTATTTTATCTGACAAGACTTTTTCTTTCTTCAAATTTGCCAAATTTCCCGGTGAATAACTCAAACCCGAAATTATAGAGAAAATTAAGATGTCCTAATACTTGAATACCAGTATTTTAATACAGTTTTCTGCACATTTTTAAATCGCAGAATTCGCGATGACTTTCTGCGATTATATAAGATGAAAGATAACACACGAAAATAATGCTGTTCAAATGAAAGAGCATACTATGTCTCTCGAATTTTGCGGTCGACTTATACATCGGAAAAAGCGGTAAGTAATTGAGTGGAAAAAAATTACAAAATTCCTTTCACTTTAACACGACTAATTTTATATATTGCAGGATGCTCTATCAAAATATTTGAAAAAAATTTATTGTCTCATTAAATCGCAGAAAAATAATACAAATTCTGCGATTAATCGCAGAAAGATGTTTAATCTGAAGTAAAATATTAGTCAAACATTTCTAACTTAAAAAAGTGATCCCATATTTCTTGGAAATTCTAACCAGGAAACTACGCGGTTTGTGTAATATTAAAAAAAATCTTAATAAGCAGCCATAGAAAGAGCATAGTGAAATGTGTCTTTTAACACATAAATCATTTAACCTCGTCTCCTCAATATCGAGATATAAAGTCTTAAAGTTTACTAATTTATTTGTTTAATTTAGGGAGAAAAGGCGTGGCAAAAATTTTAACAATCAGACTAATATAAAATACAAAACATATTTAGATAAAGTAATATGAAAATGAAAGAAGCCCGGAATAAAATGCTATTGACAAATGTGGTACTGAACCAACAAGTGATTGAAGCATGGAAAATAGTGGCACCAAGAACATTTCATGAACTTAATTCTAATGCAATGATTACAATGGTCCACTTCTTGCAAAAAACAGAATTGCAAGGGATTTCAAATGAAAGTATTCCAGTTTGCACTAATCCAGATTTGTACCAAGTATACTGAATCATGTCGGAGTATTGCGGTATTATTAGCACTAAACTGGGAATGGACAAGTGACTGGAGTTTGATATTGTTACGTTGAAAACGTAATGACTACTCCTACCATCTTATCGACTCCTCCGTCCATACTATCAAATCACTGAATTAGCAAATTTTAAGACTTTTTACCTCGATAACGGGGAGACAAGGGCAAATGATTTATGCGACAAAAACACGTTTCACTATGCTCTTTCTATTGCTGCTTATTTAGATTTTTTTTTCAATATTACACTAACGGCGTGGTTTCCTGGTAAGGAGTGCACGAATTTGTATATTGTTGCTGAGAAAAATTAAGTATTCTTGAGTAATTGCCTGTATATATTTTATAGTAGTTTATTGCACCATCGTTCTACATATAGTGCAGTTTGTAAAAATCAAACCATTAAAGGTTTGGTACGTTTTTGTATTTAATATTTATATTTGTTACCTAATTACTCTTTAATAGCAATTTTTTGCGAAAATATTAATATTTTCTATATGTCGTAAATTAATGGTAAAGAAAATGATTTGAGATTGTAATCGTAGCTACTTATTGCTACAATCCTTCCCCCTCACTATAAACCTTAGAGAAAATTTTGCCTTATTTAGTCGAAGAAATGTGGCATAAAATAATGCTGAAATTTCAATAATAAAATATTCGTGTCAAAAAATCGTAGCAGTTGGCAGCTATGCTTGTAGTAGAAACTTCAGCGCCAAACTGAAGAATTATTTAGACGAAGAATCTGTTTCAGTATGCGTAAAAGTACTTATTTTTCATTATCATTATTTTCGAAAGGTAGTCTTCGCCTTAACCCTTTAAAAGGCAAGTAGTTCCGGTCCTGTAATGTCGAAATAAAACTCATATTTTCAAACAATTTTAGTCAACAATAAAAAAATTCAATCAGTGTTGCTAGTTCGCTACTTTTCTTAAATTGTGATTGCTTTATTGTCACATTTTTTTGTATGTAGAAATATGTGCCTTATTTTATACAAAATATAATACACACGAAAAAATAAACGAAATAATAGTCATATCCCCACTTTTAAATGTCTAAAAAATAATCTGCTTGCACCAAAATAGTTTGTTTATGATTTTCCACAATTCTATTACAGTGACATGACTTTGAGGGACCGTATATATACTTATTTTCATACGAAATTTGAAAATGTTTCTACAAACCCCTATCTTTCTTTATTTCATTTGATTTGTCATGCAGCATTTACACCAGATACTGCATTGCTCTATCTTCAAAAACACGTGAAATATGAGTTAAAATGTATTCGAAGACTGTATCGATATTGAGAATAGCATTTTGAAAATTGAGTTATATTGCGACTAAAATGTTAAAATAATAATGTAACAATAATTTGTTAACGAGAATAACAATACTCATCCAAAAATCAATAAATGTATCATTTGCTTGCTAATTTAGAGAGTATCGAATAGTTCTTCAACTTTTAACCGAAATATGGCCCGTTAAAGTTTTAGATTTTATATATCTTCAGATATTTTGACAACAAAGTGTCAGAAGTGAAAAAAAATATATTGGGAGGTTTTCGACGTTGTAGATTCTATTGATTATGGAAAAAATATATATTTCCTTTTATGCATTTTTAATATACACTGCTCAAAACAATTAAAGGATATTTGAAGTTTTATATAAAATAAAGATATAAACGAAATTTTTTTTGCCGAAAATAGAAGAAGAGAATCACAAATGCAAATTTTTCTGGTTTTCAAACTGTGGAGTATGCAAATTTTGAGTTCGACGTCAAAAACGTCGCTTCAGCGGCAGTGAATGAAATTTGACTTTCAACTGGATAAAAGAGAATGAAGACAAGGATGATCGGCATTCAGTGATTGTTTTGTTTCGATGAGTACGATGTCTCAGCGAAGTCATTTGACAGATTCAGAAGCTTGGAGAATTGTTGGTAGGTTAGAAGGGGGCCAAACTCAAGCCGAAGTAGCGCAAGCCATTGGAGTGTCACAAAGTGTCATTTCCAGGATCTGGAACCGTTTTTTGGAGATTGGATGTGCAGGCCGAAGACCAGGGCAAGATCGTAGACGGGCAACAACGCCCAATGAAGATCGGTATTTAGCGTTAACAGCTCGGAGACACCGAAACATGAACGCTACTCTTCTCCAACAACACCTTCGCTCGGCTACAGGCACCACGATTTCAACTCAGACTGTCCGAAACCGGCTCCATGCTGTAGGTCTGTATGTTCGCCGACCGATGGTATGTGTTAGATTAACATCAAGGCATCGTCGCGACCGCAGGGAGTGGGCAACCGAGCATGTCAACTGGAGGAGAAATGAATGGAGCAATATTCTGTTTTCTGACGAGTCCCGTTTTTCTGTGCATCCGGATAATAGGCGTATTTTCATCTGGAGTGACCGTGGCAGTAGGAATAATCCTGCGTTCGTGCACGAAAGTGTCAGATTTGGCGGTGGAGGAGTGTTGGTGTATGGTGGCATCTCCATTGATGGGCGCACTGACCTCTACATCATTCGAGATGGAGCTCTGACTGGTCGCCGATATAGGGATGAGATCCTCAGACCTATTGTAGTTCCTTACGCTGCAGCAATCGGAGATAACTTTAATGGACGATAACTGCAGGCCACATCGTGCAAACCTGGGGGAGGATTTCCTTTTCGAGGAAGGAATCGTTCGAATGGAATGGCCAGCGTGTTCTCCAGACATGAATCCAATCGAGCACGTTTGGGACGCTCTAGGAAGACGAGTTTCTGGCCGCCAACAACCCCCACAAACTCTCCAAGAACTGGAAACAGCTCTTCTGGAAGAGTGGGGCAGAATACCCCAACTCGTCATTAATAGCCTCATTGAGTCCATGCCTCAAAGGTGTTCAACGTTGCTGGCCGCCCGTGGAAACCATACCCCCTACTGAAAATGATTTTCTTTGAAGAAAACACCTTTTCTTATTTTTTTTTCTCATATGCACAAATTGTGTTTTTTTCCTTTTGTACACAAATGCGCAATAAAATGCATTTTTTTCTGCCAAACATGTGTAATTTATTCTCATATAACCTACTATGTCTGTCGACCATGTATCAATCAGCTAAAAAGTTTCCCAGATACAAAATCCACCTAAAACTGCAATATCCTTTAATTGTTTTGAGCAGTGTATATAATCGCATTATTAATTAATATTATAAAAACATATTTGTAGAAAACAAAAGATGCGCGTTATGTTTGGGCTTTTACAAAGCACCACACAATATAAAAAATTATGAAATAGGTAAAATAATGTTTGAGTTATGCCTAAATAACTGATGTTTATCTTTAATATAGTTGACTTATTTTTCAATAATTTATATCACTTGAACATATCATTGAAAATCGATGCAAATTTGTATTTCCCATTTTCTGCCATAGGAAAAGTGATCATGCATTACTGTGTTGCTATTGAACTTTACTATTTAGGTTAATTTTCAATATGTAGGTATTCCTCTTAAAACAAAATAAAAACGCCTGCAAATATAAAGAATTATACAAGAATTGAAACGGTATAGTTTTCTTTCTTTTCTTGCATTAACCCTTAAATGCCTAGAGTATCAAATTTGCAACGCTTTTTATTTAACTTTTAACAAATAAATCAAGTTCTCCAAAGCCAGTATATTTATATCGAAATATTAATCCTCTATAAATCACATAAATATGCTACTAAATAAAGTTAAAAATATACCTTAAAATGTCTGATGTCTAATCCTTAATATAAGTAAAAAAAAAAAAAATCCAATTCTATAGGAAAAGTTTATGCATTGAAGGGTTAGAACCCCTTCCGGCACAGTGATCCCACTCCGGGCACACCTAATTTTAATTCCAAACTTGCATTCGGCACCAAGAATATTTTAATAAAATTTTGTTTCTATAATGAAAGCTTAAACTAAGAAGTTCTTATTTTATAAAAAAGGCGTTTGTAAATTTCGATGTCATTCAGCAATTTCTCATTTTACGAACAGACTTTGTCTGCGCCGGAAAGGGTTAAGGATTAGACACCAGAAATTTAAAAATATAGTTTTAACTTTATTTAGTAGTATATGTGATTTTTAGATTATTAATATTTCTATATAAATATAGTTGTTGCAAGATCTTGAATTATTTATTAAAAGTTAAATAAAAAGGTTGTAAATTTGATACTCTAGCCGGGGTAATTAGAACTAAAGTTATAGCCATCTTTTGAATTTGTTTTTGGTGTACTGTACCAACGAATATAATGAACCCTCATTAAAAAACACTTCAGTTATATACTGCGTAAATATATATGAAATTTACCCTAATTTTATATCGTTATTTCAAAAGTTTGAAATCAGAGATAATTATTGTTTTAATTACACCGAAAAAGTTAATTTAAATTGGAAAAATAGCTGCTTTAAAAAAAAAGAAATTGTATATTTAGTGTATAAATAATGAGTACAACTGATGTTTTGTGTTGTATTACATTATTCTCCATTTAGAAGATTTATATGTTTCGAAGCAATAGCCGTTGTATAAACCATCACGATCTAAAAATGAAATACTGCATTTTAGAATAAACAAAAAATATATTTGCTTTCAGCATCTATTTAAATAAAAATGACATTAATAATTGATTTATAAGATTACAAAATATCATATTTCTTATATCATTTGAATTTATGTGTATCAGAAATTTATAATACGCTAGGTTTTACAATAAATCATACCGCTATTGACTATTAAAGCAATACATTGTTGAATACGATGCGATTCCGAGCGGGATTTTGTTATTCTACTTATGAGACAATGGTAAAGTAATATTTCTTTAAAACATTTCTGGGTTTATTATTATTAAAACTTATTTGGGATAGTTAATATGAGTTATATATTCTCGCCGTCTCGTTCCATGGGCACTAAATCTATGCGTACCAGAGCTATTATACATAGAGAACGTATACAGAAATGCGCTGTAGGGGCACAATATGTAATTTTTTTTTCGCGTACGTAAGCGCCATTTTCCAAAGCAAAAGTTTGCGGGAGAAAAGTACAGCTACAAACAACTCATAGCTATTATAATCCATTTCAATAACATTACAGCAGAATGAATTTTCAACGTAGGGCCACGTTTAATGTGTTTTTACGGCCTTATCTGTATTAATATGTCCCAACTTCCTTTTGTGAGTTCTTTGGTGTAATCTTTTCAATTTCCAGCACGCAAAAAGACTGCCAGTCGTAAGAGGGCGCTATTTTCAACTTGCGAAATGTCTTCCATTAATCTGCTCAGGCTTTCTATATAATGCGAAAGTAGCGGTTGGGGACAGCTTAACAGCCTACATTAGTCATGCGAAAAACGCGCAAGCTAATGTTAAATCTATGGGAAGGTTCTTGGCAGATTTCTCGCTCACATTTTAATATTTTTAAATGATGTTTTTTTGCATAGGATAGCTGAGGTCGATCTCTAACGTTGTTAGTTTTTACTTTTTCAATTCTGATTACAGATTTTTTTTATATAAGGGTACTTTCACTTTCAGAACCGGTTCCAACCGGTTCTAATCTACCACAACGAAGTTTTTGTGTAAATTTTGGTACGATTGAATATTAATATAGTCTCCAGTTTTGGACCGCAATGAAAGGATTAAGTATAGAAATCATATACTTTAAATTGATATAAATAAAAAAATAACATTTTATTTACATGAAACTTTAACCCTCTGAGCGTTTTGAAAAAGGGTAAAATTGTAATGTTGTTTTCTCTTCATTTTGTTTTAAATGCTAAAAAAATATGATTTTTTCAACATTATAAATAAAATTTAATTACAAATATGAATGTAACCTTTGAGAGTATTAATCATTCTTCAATGTTATGAAAATTCATTAAATCTATATAATTATATTATATTAAACATTGCATATATTACAGTGAAACCTGGAGCTTAGTGAACGGAATATTACGTTCCACACGCTTAGAGGGTTAAAGGTTCGATCTGCATTTAAAACAAATAGAATACAGCAACCCTCGTAGAAATCCGATAATTTTATAGCCCCATCAGAAATTTGGGGGGGGGGTACTGTGCAGAAAATATTAAAATGGTGGAAAAGTGTTGTTTTAAATTGCATTTACTAAAACCCAATTCGTTGGATTTCATCTTACTGTAATTTCCGGCCTATAATCCGCGGATCAAACAATCATGTTTCGACCCAGAAATTTCATTTATTAATTGAAGTCAGATATTTACAACAATCCAATAATTTACATTTAATTAAATACAATTTCTGGGTCTAAACTTGATTATTTGATCCGCGGATTATAGGCCAGAAATTACGGTTCTTTTAGTTACTTAGTCAATTGGCATACTCCATACCATAAAAATAAGAGATTTGTTTCTATGACAAATAGAACGCGAGCTATAGAAGTGTCAAAACTACATTTTGTTAAGCCCACAAACTATAAAATAGACAGAGTACTATTTGATCTCGAAAAATCGTTTAGTAACAATTGGTGGAAATTCACTTCTTTTGTTGTTCATCAAATTGTTGTTTCTCTTGCTTAACAAGAAATTCTGTTGAGTGATATTATGTTTATAAAAAAAAAATGATGACTTGCATGATAGCTTGATGATGGAAAACATATCAAGCAGGAGTGGAGAACCCGCGTGCAAGACATGTAATTTAAACTCGTGGCGTAGCCAGGGTTCGGGTACAGATGCTCCGAATACCACTAATCTCTTAAAGCTAGTTTTATTTTGTTTAATCGCTGAAAATTCTGCGATTAGATAAGGCGAAGAATATTTCCTTAAAATTGTGATATCCAGAGCCTCTGGGCAACCATCGTGGCTGCGGAACTGTTTTTAACCATAATTTCCAAATAACTATTTTTGCCATATTTAATTATAGAAATTTTAAAAATAAAATATGTCGAAGATTACTATTCGAAAATAGTGGTGACAATTGGCTCGCTGGCACTCGAATTCACAACCTCTGATCTAAAGGTGTCCCTCTCTTTCTCTTTTTCTATCGGAGATATTTTGAACTAAAACAACGTAGCGTATAAAACAAATTCACACAGAACTCTACCGTAAGAATAACTCCAATAGCTGCTTCCATTTATTGGTTCTTCAATTTTAAAAACTGTCTATCCAGTTTAGAACACCCGAATATATCAGAGGTGTCAAACTGTGGTTCGCGAGATACCACTCATTATTAATAGTAATATTCGGCTTATTTAATCGCAGGATTTTTGTGATTAAATAAGGACAGGATTTCTATTAAAACGTATTGGTAATGCGCGGATCACAGTTTGACACCCCTGATGTAGAGATTATTCTTAAAAAAAATGTTTATACATTCTATTTTCTAATAACTGCCATGTCCTGTATACGATTAATTGGGAAATTTTGCAACTGTTTTTATCATCTAACATCACAATGCATGTAATGTAATAAATTGTAATGTAGATAGTCAGGTCCACCTAAGCAAACTAATGTGCTTTCGTAGTTTATTTTGCACTTATTTAAACAACTAATTATGAAAATCATTGAATCAATGAATATTTTGACCAAACAAAAGTTCAAGAGTTTTATGCTGTTAAAAAGTCATTTATAATGCAGAAAATGAAAATAAATTTGTGATTCCAGAACTATTGAAATGAGAAAAATAAAAAATTGTTGAGTTCAAAGTATGCAAATGAATTTTCGCGCTAAATGTAGCTAGTTAATCTAAAATGATAGTCATATTATTACTTTATTTGGATAAGAATTTTAATAGTTTAGGATTCATCTGTATGAAAGCAATTTGTTTTCATAACAGATAGAATTTGGTTTAAAGCATGCATTCATTTTAGCAGGTGAAACCCTGAAAATTCTGGAAAAAGCTAAATAGACACATACTAGAACTCTAATTTTTTTTTTTTTTTATATGCGTATAAAAAGTATAACATTCGTTTAAAAAAGAGGAATTTACTTAATTTGATAAAAATTGTACATACCACAGCTAAAATTCTTCTTTTCTTCTGTTTATATTAGAGTTAAAAATAATTTCATGTTAAAAATTCTTTAGATGATTTCCCTATCCTTTAGAATGATAGTATTATTTAAGACCATGGAATGAGCCACATAATTCAATTTGATTGGAACATAAAAGGAATTATCTTCTTTCACGAAAGCTTATTTTATCTGTTGAACTGAATATTTCAATTAACGAAGTACTGTTTTAGGAATTGTGTTGCTTAATAAAACTTTAAAAGCATTATAAACTTTCATATTTAATTTTGATTAAATGTCTGAACGCATGTCAAACTTCAATTGGCTTTGCTATAATCTATGAAAAATGGAAACGACACAATTTATATATATATATATTACACCAAATATATAGCACTACTATACTTTATTATTTACTATACTTTATTATAAATTATAATTACAACTTAAATATAATTTTAAAACATGCTGGAAATATTTAAAATAAATTCCAATTATGTAATTTAATGGTAAACGTAACTCCTAATAAAAATTCTTCTACCTTGCTTTAGCACAAAAATTTCTTATAATATTTCAAGATGCAAGAGAAATTAACTGTGATTTCCTAATTCCATTAAAGTGTATAATTTTAAACATATTTCAGTCAATTGCTTACTTTAATTCTTACAGAATTTATTCCTTTTAATGATATTTATAGAATTTATAGATGAATTAATATAATTGAATTGGGTTAATATATATATTGAAGAATACATATTTAATTTTAAAGTGAAATATAAACTTTTAATTGAATTTTAACTATTAAAGGTAGATTTAAATTAATTTGAAATGTTGTTAAAAGTTTTTCTACATCTTAACCAAAATGGTTATTTTAGAGAATGAATAAAATATTGTAATTTTCACACTACACTAAGAAATACATTCATAGTTTTTAACGAACAAGGTATATTCAAATATATATTTAAAACATTATTATTATTATTATTATTACTATTAAATTATACATTTATTAGTATTAAATAATATTTACTTATTTATTATTATTAAATAAAAATTATTTATTTATTTGATTAGCAAATTAATTATTAAATAAAAAATAATGATTTAATAATTAAATGATCTCTGTTCTTTAAGAGTTTCATATTTTGTCAAATATGCGATTATGATTATTGTTCTAAAAAGAAGACATATTATTCAAATTTTTTGTTTTATTTGTAAAACAGTTCCATAATTGGTAGCCTTATTACACAAAACTTTGATGATGCAAAAGAAATTAACTGTGGGATTTACCATAGCTGCGTTTATAAAATAGATTTTAAAAGAACTTTTCCGCTGAAATAAAATCAAGAAATATTCTTTAATTTTTTAATGAAGTATTTTATATATTTAATTTTTTTAGAAAAAATTATGGGATTATCACGAAAATGATGAATAGAATGATTAATAGAATCGCATGTTGCAAAAAAAAAATGGCAATTTTAAATTTTCACCTTTTTAATATAACTATTTTTAAACAGTAATTTTCGTAGAAGATTTCTATTGAAAATGCTGTAGACGACGAATTCTACGAACTGTTATTAATGTTTAAAGAATTTGGTATTAAATAGGAGACCTTTTAAAAGGTGCTTTTATTTCGTGACAAACATTTAACCCTTGTCATGCACACAGCCGTCAACTTTCACGCTGATTCTCGCCACTATATCCGAATATCTTTGCCTAATTTAATCACATAAATTCTACTGTTAAATAAGATGAAGAATACTGTTTGGAAATAGCGATAACAAAACAGTGTAAAAGTTGGTAGCTACGCGTCAAGACTTTCCCGAGAACCAAAGAAAAAAATGTGCATTTAATTTTCCTGAGAGATAATGCTGATAAATTAAAAAAAATTCTTATAGAGTGCGTTGCATAGTTATAGATCCACTCTTAAAATTCCATTTAATTTCTAAAAAAAAAAACAAAATCTTGCAAATTTTCTCGCAAAAAACCGTTATTCTAACAACCCAAGAAAAAGAAATGTAGATTTAATTTTCATGAGAGATAAGGCTCATAAATTAAAAAAATTCTTATTTTCTTATATCTTCTTATAGTTCGAAATTTTAAAATTAACTGATAAATACAAAGAAAAGAAATTAATATTTACACAAGGAATGATGTATGGGAAAACAGTTTGGAAAAGAGTGATATTTAGTGATGAAAAAAATAATTTGGATGGGCCAGATGGCTAGCAAATTTAACAGGATGACATGTGACGAGAAGAACCACTGCCCCCTGAATACTAGGCCGGCGCGCTCACTTAAAAAAGGGAGCTGTCGCAGGCGGATTTTTTTAAGCGTTTGTACGGTCCCTCGAATTAGAACACCAATAATTTCTAAAAGTTCTTTTCGCCTTATTTCTTTTAGATCAAATAAGTCAAAGAAAACTTTTAGAAATTACTGGTGTGTAAATTCAGGGGACTGTATAAACGCTTAAAAAATCCGCCTGCGACAGCCACCATTTTTGTGTCAGCGTTCAGGCCTAGTGTTCAGGGGGCGGTGGAAGAACAGTCAGTGGCATAGCTTCAGGGCATGTTTCATTATTTTAATACCAGTATTATTATATACAAAGTTTGGCCTTATTTAATCTTTGAATGTTATACGATTAAATAAGGTCAAAATTTAGTATATAATAATACTTATAGGGAAGTGATGAAGCATCCTTTGATGCTACGCCAATGAAACGGTTGTTTTTCAAGCGTGAAGGAGGCGGAATTCCGTAATATTGGGCAGGCCTTGTACTATGACAAAAACACAACAATAACATATATCTTAGTTTAAAATAATAACTTGAATGATAAAGATTGCAAAAAGGTATTAAATAACCACCTATTATCAGTTTCTGACGAATTGGAGGACCATATTATATGTTTCAACAAGACAATCACCCTATTTACACAACAAATTCTATGTTTGAATGATTTTTATCCAATGGTGTGAACATTATCGTCTGGCCTGTTATAGGTCTTGATTAAAGCTATATTGAAAAAACTATGGCGAACACTGTCAAAAGTTGCATATGCTGATGGAAAACACTAAAATTCCAAATGTGCACTAAAACATGAAAGTTTGCTTCAGTGGCGTATTCTCGGCTTGTATTATTTGCAGAAACATACACTATATTGCCAAAGGTGACCGGTCACTTGCGATTTTAAACGTTTTGTTAACTATCTAGAAAAATACATGAGTAATTAACCTGAAACTGCAGGTGTGTAAATAGTATAGTATAGGTTATATATTTTCGCGAAGATTTTTTTATGAAACCCCATAGGGGACTGTCAACAAATTAAAAAAGAACGAATATCTTTTGGATAACCCTGTAAAAACTAATGTAGCAAAGGCGCTCAAACTCGAAATTATTAATATGTGGCTTATTGTAATATACTGTATTCATTTTTATGAGGATAAAATGTATACTCGTAGAGAAATTAAGGTTTTTATAAAAACAGTCCCAAATTTCGCCTAGATTTTTGCTTATAATTTGCAGAGTTCTTAATATAAAAAAAGTCTCTCCGGCCTGTACCGGGAGGAAAAGGTAGCGTTCCTATATCTTCGTTTTAAAATTTTAGCTAGTTACACGAAAACAGCAAGTTAAAATGCAAAGAAACGTTTACAAAAGATTCGTTAATACTGAATTTGAATAAGAAATTCGCCAAATTATTGAGCAATAGCCAAATTGGCTTCATTTATGAAGACTTATTTTGGTCGCCAAATTTGGCGATATTTTGCCAAATGTCGCCAATTTTGGCGCTAACGGATATGAATATATAGTTTTATGCGTATGATTGGGAAAATTATTACAACAATGAAAGAAAATAATTTGCGAGTAATCGCGTTAATGTGCTGTTTTATTTCAAAATGTCAGCCACCCTAGAATTTCAAACTGCTCTATCTCAGCCATTTTTTGAGATAGAGGTAAACCAAAAAATGCTCTGGAATCCTTGTATCAAGGCCTAACACGTAATTTAAAAATAAATTTGAATTTTTATTTTTTTTGTATATTTATTTTAGTTTTAAATTTTTAAATGGCCGCCATCTTGAAACAAAATGGCGGACCAAGCTGGCCAACGAAGTCGGTCGAGCCATTGGTTAGCTTAATACACACAATTAGTTTCATCAAAACTGATTTATAAATACGAGCGTTATCGTATGACATAGGTCAGATATATATATATGGATATATCTATATATATATCAACATTTGGACGGAGGGTGGTTTTGGGGTCTGGGGGTCATGATCGGTGAAAAAAGATTGAAATTTTCCGGAACTGCTTTCCTCCGAACGGCTGCAATAGGTAGCTTTATACTTTTTTGTATTGAAAGCTACCTAAAAAGTTATTTTCAGAAAATATGACAAACAACATTGCACATAACACTCTGCAATCAGAATTGAAAAATAATAAAAATTGGAGGAAAAATGAGCAGGTTTACTAAAAAATATTTCACTTTGCATGTGCGAATGCAATCAAAATATAATATGCATAATGTAATAGCTAAGTATACAGAGCAACTTTTGTAAAAGTCTCAAAGTCATAGATTGAAAATTCTGAAAATTATCGTCGATAGAATAAGCTCGAAATCCGTTGTTCCCAAAAGGAAGCAAAAATATGAGGGGTTGTATCCAAATATAGTAGTACGGGAAATATTGTGTACGCTATCTTGGCACTAATCAACAGATATTTGATACAACCCCTCTTCTTTTTGCTTCTTTTTGGGAATAACGGATTTCGAGCTTATTCTATCGACGATAATTTTCAGAATTTTTAAGCTATGATTTTGAGACTTTCACAAAAGTTGCTCTATATACTTAGCTAATACATTATGCATATTATATTTTGATTGCATTCGCGCATGCGCAGTGAAACATTTTTTAGTAAATCTGCTCGTTTTTCATCCAATTTTTATTATTTTTTAATTCTGATTACAGAGTATTATGTACAATGTTGCTTGTCATATTTTCTGAAAAGAACTTTGTTTTATATTAAAAACTCTGCAAATTATAAGCAAAAAACTAGGCGAAATTTGGGACTGTTTTTATAAAAACTTTAATTTCTCTACGAGTATACATGCTATCATCATAAAAATGAACACAGTATATTACAATAAGCAACTTATTAATAAACTTGAGTTTGAGCGCCTTTGCTACATTAGTTTTTACAGGGGAATCAAAAAGATATTCGTTCTTTTTCAATTTGTTGACAGTCCCCTATGGGGTTTCGTGAAAAAATCTTCGCGGAAATATATAACCTATAATATACTGTTTCCACACCTGCAGTTTCAGGTTAATTCCTCATGTAGTTTTCTAGATGGTTAACAAAACGTCTAAAATCGCAAGTGACCGGTCACCTTTGGCAATATAGTGTATTAACACTTTGCCGTCCGGCGACGTAACAGTGGTGTTGTTCGAAAAAAACTTAATTTTAATCCTTAAATGCTACATTGGCTCCATAATTTTGGAAAGAAAAATTCCCTTTTATCAAGTACACGAAGAAAAGATTTTACTTATTTTCGAATAAATTGTTTCTAAATTCTGGTGTCAATCAATCATTTCAATTTTACGAATAGAAGTATTTTTACGAGACATGCAGACCACAAAGTGTTAATTCAAAGAAAGGCAAAATGAAGTGTTGCTAAAAAGTAGGGAAAATGTCCTACTATATATTTTAACCATATTTTATTTGGTTAACCTATCATCTTTAGGGTTCGTTCGCTTTTACCACAAATTATTAATAGGATTTTTTGCCTTATTTAAATGCAGAAAAGTATTACAAATCCTGCAATTAAACAAGGCGTCTCCAATTGCTGCTTTTTAAATATTAAATAGATGTTTTCTATTAAAAAATTGTGGTATAAGTGTATGAACCGTGATCTTGCAACATCCTCTTTTTTATATCGTTTTAATTTTTGTTAATATATTTTTTATAACTTTTTGTTCATGATAATTTTATTTTAGGAGAGTTTTGTAGCTTGTAAAAAATGTTATTATATATTATAATGTAATAATTCAATAGAAATCTTAAATTTTGATCATTTTGCAACTCACTGTATTGGACGTTTTAAGGATAGTATTGTATTCAATACTTTGAAGTATTCTTATATGAATCACACGAAAAAAAAATTCTCGTAATAAATACAAAGTTTATTAGTTTTAGAAAATGCAATCTTAAAACTTTTATTAAAATTAATTTTATTCACAGATTTTAATTAAAATTTAATTTTTCAAAAACAACGAAAACAAACTAAAATACTTCCTGCGTTTTTCTTCGATTAACTGTGTAAACAAGATAAGCTTAGACGGTTCAAGATTCAAAAAGATTTTTTTTCCGAAAGTACTTTACAGACTTTTACTTTAGAAGATAATTAATCAAATTACTTTCATGAAACGATTTCCAAATTTAATCATAAAATGAATGAGGAAACATTAAAGAATATAATTACTATCTGAAGCATTTTTTAAAAAGTGTCTCATTAGTGTTTTCACATATATTTGATTCAGCTCCGAAAGTATCAAAGTAGCAAGATAAATATTTTTCTTTTTATATAAAATGATAAAGTTTCTTCAATTAAAGTGAACGGGGACATTTTTTAAAGCATTATTTTGAATTGAGTTTTGTAATTTTGAAACTACGTAATATATTGATTGCTATTGATTTAATCTGGACACGTATATCCAAAATTAATCAGCTTACGTGGATTTAAAAAGTAAACATCTTTATTACTTATGAAAATTAAATCCAATGAATTGATGATAGAATAACATAGAGAGTGTTTCCAGTCCACTTTTTAATATAGGTAATGAGACGTACTTTTACGTCTGTTTGAAATATCTGATCGCGTGCACTTCAGTACCATTCTAAGTTATGTTGTAGTGAATCCAAAATTTCCCACATTGCATAAATATGCTTCCCCAATATAAATTATCATATTATTTAGTTTCATATTATTTTTAAAATCCTCCTAATACAGGATTCGGCGTAGTCACGATCAATTTTTGGCTACCACTATTTCAAAAAACAATATTCTTCGTGGTAGATTTCCACAAAATTGGCAACAGAAATTTACTATGAAGATTATTATTTGGAAATAGTGGTAGACAAAGAAATGACCACACCGACTCTTGTATTAACCCCTTAATCGTCGTGCCCGAGACATTCACGGGCAGCGTAGGTTACGCCTGTTTTATTCAGATTGCTTGATTCCCACCAGTTTCTTAAAATAGTGTTATTGGCTTTATTCTTGCATTATTTTATCTGTCTATTAAATAAGATGAACATTTCTACTTAAAAAACTGGTGGTAATCAAGCAATATGAATTTTTAAAAAGTAGCCTACACATAAAGGGCACGACGATTAAGGGGTTAATAACAACGTTTCTAAAATACAAGTCTTTTTGTCGGCATTGTCGTCAACTGACGTGTAATATAAGTCATATCTACGTCACCTATGAAGTCAACATGTTCTATTTTATGACGACTTGCGAATTTTTAGCAGCCAACTGCTACAGTTTTTGGCACCACTATTTGATAAATTTGATTTTCGACTTACTTACTCTTAGAGAGAAGGTCTTATGAGGATCATAATGTGATCAGATAAAGGAGGTCGTCATTGTGACTTTGACCATTTGTGATCATTGTCACTTCAAAGTAATATTCCTTTTGCTAAAAAAACTTTAATAACACAATAAAATTTACACAAAAGGTTTGAGCACTTAGTGAATTCTTATACAATGGATACAGTGCGAAACTCTAAATTGTGGTAAATTATTAGTACTTCCAAAATCGGAAAAATATATTTCAATAAAACAGGAACACCTTCCTGTGTTTTCTCCTAAAATATTGCAAATATATATTTTGTTTTATCGTACCGTAATTTCCGGCGTATAATCCGCAGCTCAAAGAATCGTTTTTCGACCCAGAAAATTTATTCAATAATTGTAGTTAAATATTTACAGCGATCTTTTAAGTTACATTTTATAAAATAATATTTCTGGGTCGAAAAACGACTCTTTGAGCTGCGGATTATACGCCGGAAATTACGGTAAAAGCAATAAAAACATTGTAGCATCATTAATTTCAATTGCTAGAACTGAAAAAGTGGTGCATTAATCGTCACCCTTTTTAGGCGAGTAATATCGCATTCTATAATATGGGTTAGTTCTAATTGTTTTACAGTTTTCGCTGAGTTCTCACGAAGCGACTCAAAAGTTGTTTTTTTTCTCACTCACTATGTATATTTTAAAACTAGACATAAACACCACGAATTTACCTTTTGATTCTAAAAAATAAATGAGATTGAAATGGATGCCTGATCAAATAAACATTTTGTCTCATATAAGAAAGATAAATAAATAAAAGTTATACGAAAACTAATTTTTAATTTCTAACTTTTTTCTGAAAAAAAATATTCAAAATTATTTAATTAATCTTTGCCTTATTAAATTGACGAAACCTGCGGGCCTCTTAATACTACTTTTTTCCAAATAGTAAACTTCGCCTTATTTAACTTCAGACTAATAAGTCGAATATTACTATTTGGAAATAGTGGTAAAAAGTGGCCCACTGGTTGAAAAGATTTACAAAACTGAATTTTTTAGCTAAATATATTGTAAAATAATAAATTATTATTCATAAATTTGGAAGTAGTTGCATTATTTGTGAATTACTTTTTAAAATTCTAATTTATCACCCGGGTTATCAGAATGATATTTTAATACAAGACGGGTCAGATGTATTTGACATATTTTAAAATTTAATAGATTTTATATTAAATTTGACTAAGTAAAAGTAATTGACGAGTAAACATAATTGTATGTCAATTACTTTGAAAGTAATTGACGTAGGGGAGCAAAATTAGGACTGAAATGATTAATTTATTACCTGGATTATCAGAATGATTATTTAATACAAGATGGATCAAAAGTACTTATCACATTTTAAAAATTAATAACACATCAAGTAATTGACGTAGGGTAGCACCTTGAACTAAAAAGCTTTTTACAATAAAAAATTTTGTTTACACTGTAAAAAAAAACCTGAGGTTACTAAAATTTTTTTAGTATATTTGTATTCCACAGATTTTTTAGTAACCGGTACTAAAAACCAGAATCTTTGCTAGCTGTTTTCTAGTAATGTTGCTAGGTGTTTTCTAGTAATTCTTACATATTTTCTTGTAACTGAGTAAGAATACAAAAAAATTTTTAGTAATTGCAAAAATCAATGAGAAAAACTAAAATTTGTTTAGTAGATCGACCCTTTTTTTTTACAGTGTATGTAATGTAGAAAAAAATACACATTTTGACAATATATAGTGATGAATCTAAGACAACGGGCATAAACATCGAAGTAGTTACAGATAATTCAGTTCCTGGAATATATGGCCATACTTCATCGTGGGAGATTTTAGCAAATTAAGCACTTCATAAATTTTACAGAGTTTTATCCTTATGTTCTGTAAATTAATTAACACATTAAAGAACAACCTTAAATTATGTCAGTGGATTTAAAAGATAATAAATGCTCAGAAACTACTTAAATTGAATGTCTGATGTCATTTTACCTTTTATTTTATTTTTGATTTAGTGCCACCCCCCTCATAAAAAATGTAGGTTATAATTTTTAATTCTCTTAAATAAAGCTTTTAATAATGATCAGAATTTAATCTGAACTGCAAAATCCTACCTCAATTACTTTATTTTATGTCTCATATATCAAAATATGGCTGTATGTAATTCACAGGATTTGTATGCCTCAGGGGAAGAATACCAGAGTTTTCGTAAAGTAATATTCATCTTATTAAACGAAAAAAAATCTGTGTTTAGATATGGCGACCGTTACTTTACGAAAATTCTGATATTTAAACACATTGAATCCCCTGAATCACCCGAGGCGTACGAACCCTGCATTTGCTCCTCCGAAAATATAACGAAATGCCAGTTGAAACGAGCATAGAATGTTGTAATAATTCTTGAAAATTTCAATGATAATTTCATGAATTATTTTTTGACTCTATTTTTTATTTTTATGAAATTTATATAAAGGTGTAAATTATCTTATTCCTTTGATGTGAATAAAAGAAGAAAAAAGTAATAATGTGGATTATTCTACATTTATTGATGCCGTTTTCTGATTAAAGTTCAAACGAAGAAATATTTTAAGTTTGAATAGATAAAGTGTTAGGACGTAGATCCGATTTTTAAATTTTTGTTATAAATGTAAGATTTTTAAAATTCAACATTATGTCTTCTTAATAATCTATTTTAATTGTATTTTATGTGAAAAAGTGTTTTTAATTAATTAAAAAATAACTTATTCAGTTTATAGAAAAACTATTCTCAAGATCCCTAAAAAAATCTCCTGTTCAATAGGTTCTAGCACTGATAGTGGAATGCTTTAAAGGGTATATGTCGGATTCCACTTCTCCGTCCACACAACTTCGAAATATAATCCGATCTTTTGATATGCTGCCACCACCGATATGAATACGTGATATCGGACACAATACGTGATGTATATTCAAGAAAAACCTAACTCTTTCTATTACACTTAAACAAACACTTTATTAACAATATTTACACTTAAACTCGGAGGTAAAGTATCCGGTTTAATATTAAATCAAAATAATTATAGAAACGCTTTACGTGTACCGTTATACTACGTTCATTTATTCCACACTGAGATTTCTATTCATCTCACACCCGCTCTCAGCGCTCATTCCCCGAGCAACCTTCACACTTCGCTGCTCCGTCCGAACTCAACACCGGTCTCAGAGCTCCAACTCTGAACGACCTTACACCTTCGCTTCCTACGTTAGAACTAACTTTCTCTCTCTCGTAAACTGCAGAGCACCCTCCTGTCTACGGGGCTACTGGTATGTTTCCAAGGGTCGCTTGACAACCGTTCCTCCCTCTTGACTGATCTGTCTTCTTAAATAAAAGAGTGCACTATCTTTCTTATCTATCAAAGACCACATTGTAATGGAAATACCTTTCATTCTGTTCCACCTTCCTTCCACTCATATTCTGAGTCGCTCCCCTTCGGATTAAGATTCTTCTTAAACCAGCCTCTAACGGTACACAATAGATACATATACAATACATACAATATGCCAATCCCTTAAGAATAGCTTTCAACTCTTGCCCCTGTGAGAGAAACCTGACAGTATAAATGGCTTATTATTAAAACGAAAGCATGAATTTTAATTCATAAACTTAAGTACTTTTATATAAGAGTTCACCTCACCCTGTATAGGCGGATTTTTTCAGCGTTTGTACGGACCCTCGAATGTGAACACCAATAATTTCTAAAATTTTTCTTTGCCTTACTTTTCTGAGAACAAAAACGTCAAAGAAAACTTTTAGAAATTACTGGTATGTATTCAGGGGACTGTACAAACGCTTAAAAACAATTCGCCTAGCAGCCGCCATTTTTGTGTCAGTGCTCAGGCCTACTATTCAGGGGGCAGGGTAAGAACGTCCTACTGACGTCATTTGAATTTTACTTGATCTGAATGTGTATATCCAAATCATGAAAAAATTAAATGCTTATCTTATAATTTCTCTGACACAAAAAGGGATACTGTTGTAGGTGGATATTTTTCAGTTTTTACGGTCCCTTGAATTTGAATACCAGTATTTTGTAAAAGTATCTTCCGTGTTAGTTAATCGCAGAAAAAATGCGAAGAATACTTTTAGAAATTTCAAGGTGATTTAAATTCAAGAGACCGTACAAATGCTGAAAAAATCCGTCATTTTACGGCAGCCGTCATTTTTGTGTAAGAGCGTAAACCTAGTGGTCAGAGGATTGTGCGCTTGTGACAAATGATGCCATTATCGAACATAACATCATTGAAATCGCTCATTTTTATTGAAAAATCTATAATTTTTTACTATTGCATTAAAATTACATAATTTGCTAAACATAATTATACGAAGTTCAGTTAACCTAAAATGTAAGTATGATTTATTACTTGTTATAAAAAAGTAATAAAATATATATTATATATTTTTGTTTAATGCTGAATAAATCTACATATCTCCCCAAAATCAAAGGATCTTATGCAATGCAAGCCATGAGAGTTAGCTAACATGCAAAATGTGTCAGAGACTTTTGTCCTTTGTTGTATCATCCTGACTCATATGATTAAAATAAATATTATTCAATTAGAAATAATATTTAACGATAACTGAATAACTATAATATTATTTATGATGAAATATAATAGTATATAGCATTAATAAAATTTATTATACAAGGCATTTACTCATATGGTTGTGCAAAATCTAATATCAAAACTGATATTTTTAGAGGCATAGTTCCAGATGCAAAATTGTTTGAAATGTTTTTATCCATCATATTTAAAGACATTTATTACTGAATAGATAATTTTGAAAAAAAAATTACACATTGTAAATTTTTATACTGTCTCTGTGTCCTATAAATTATATTTAGAAATTCTTTCTCCATGCTCAAAGAAGTAAAAGAAAAAAGTACATACAGGTGAACCAAAATTCTTGCCCTGATTATAAATATTTATTGTGCTCAAACTATTATAATTAGACATATGTTTGTTTGGATACATTGTAAGTACTATTATAATTTTTTTTATAAGACCACATACCTTAGTAAATTTCAACGTATGCCCCCTTGGTAGCTCGGAGAATGTCTAAGCGGTATTCTAGCTCCCGCCAAGTGTTCTTTAACATGTCTTCTGTTACAGTACACACATCAACTTGTATCCTAGTCTTCAGTTCTTCAACGTCAGCAATTGGTGCACTCACGTTAGGCACTCACACTAGGGATGCTTCTTCTGGACACTTCTGGACAGATCAGTAACGGTGCCTGTTTTTTTTAAATCTGTCATACTATCGCTTTATTGATTTAGCATCAGGAGGGTTGCGTCCATAACAACGTCGAAATGTTTGCTGAACATTAATGGGCGATTTCGTTTCGTGAAGCCAAAGCACACATTGGCTTTCTCTTGAATCGACGCCATTTAGGCAGAAAATGATGTCTTCCTTGCAAATATTGCCTAAGTCACTCTTGAAGGAGCAATCACGCCATCTAAAACTACTAAAAAACTGGCCTATCCAATGATACAACAAGTTACATTATTATATAAACGGTTATTTTGTAATGAATTATTGTAATCAGGGCAAGACTTTTAGTTCACATTGTATTAACCCTTACAGGACCATAAGATGTCCAAGACTAAATATGCCAATACAACACCATATTTTAGCTATTGTGGCTGTAAAGTAAGAGAATATCACCAGAAAAACATAGCAGGGTGTATAGGTTTCCTATAATTTCATGTGAAATATTTTCCCCTTTGGACCATAAAAGTAAATAAACGAAGAGTTAGGTTTATTGTATCGGTATTTTATTTATTGCTTTGTAATACAAAAAACATAATAAAAATTATCAGAAAAATTAAAAAAATAGTTAGTTATGGTATTCTAATTTTCTCAAGTCCAAAACACTTTCAAGATATTATTAGTTCAGCCCGCGAATGTTTTGGTTTTGGCGCAATAAAGTTTGACAGTTCTTTTTTTTTTATTCGTTCAGGAACACATTTGCCGCCTTGGACATACGTTTTATTTTGACATTCAGTAAAAAAAATATCGATTCAATAATAATTGAACAATCGATAACGATTTTTGTAGAAGGGAAAAATATTTCCCTTGAGCGTGTAAGGGTTATTCTAAAACCAAAACTTACCGAGTTGAATACTTCGACTTTAACCCCTTAACTGTGTATCCCGAACTCAGTTCGGGCAAGAAGAGTTTGCTTGTTTTGTTACTAAAAGATTTTTCACACCAGTAATTTTTAAACGCAATCTTCTATTTATTAATCGACAGACATTGCATTCAATTACATAAAGCAAATATTTTAGTACGGAAAAAGTGGTGTCTGGTGCCTATTTTTAGTTTATGGTGTCAAAAAACCTCCCACTGTTAAGGGGTTAATGAAATTCAGCATTTTCCAAAACTCGTACAGCGTTCGTACGCTTTTACCACAATTTTTAAATAGAATTTTTCACCTTACTTAAATGCAGAGTAGTATCACAAATCCTGCAATTCAACGTGGTGTCTACAATTTCTTCTATTTAAGTATTAAATAAAAAAATTCTTTTAAAAATTTGTGGTAAAAGCTGACATATCTTTCCGTTTTTTTAAACTGAAAAATACTGAAAATTCATAAAATTCAAAGTACCATAACTAGATAAGTTTTAGTCGTACAAAAATTATTTCTTTTGTGTTACTTGTTTGAGTGCAGAGAACATTCTATGAATATCGTAACTGATAAAAATAACTATTTTAAAGAAATGACTTTTAATGTAATGAAGAACGACATTTTAAATATTTTTGAAATTGTAACTATATCTCTAATACAAATGATTTATGAATTAGCTGTCAATCAATAGTAAGCGGTGACAACCTTCATAAATTATTATATAGTAGTTTCTTAATTATTCTGCAAACAAAGATAGTCTACTATTAATCAACATTTAATAAAACGTTGATTAATTTTCAAAATGCAAATGATTATTATTTATTACAGTATATATTGGTAACATTTATTGCAACTTATTGTTGTAAGACGTATTACAATAATTAATAATACTGTATATCAATTTATTCTAAGATATAGAATTTCCTTCTCTAGTAAATCAAATGCGTAGAAAATTTAAATTTATCACTGTCAGTATTCATACATTACAAATGAAAGTAATCAAATGGGATTTCATTAGCCAACAACATTCAATGCTTATAATACATGATATATTTTCTGACACGAGAAAGATAAATTGTTATTTAGAGTGATACTGCAAAATTGCGCCATGTATATGCATTCTAAAATGTTTGAAAGGTATTTTAAATATCTTTAGAAACTTTATAGATTCCGTATTATTCGATGGGACAATGATAATGACAGTTATTCTATTGAAGAGAATGTAAATACTTGATGATCAGTAAGATATATTATATGCCGCAAATATATTTCTACAGATTATTTAAACAAAAATAATAAATTATATACTCATGGTAATCACTTTATTTTTCCGAATTACATAACGGCATATGCGTATGTATATACAGAAATACCATGCTCCATAAAGTTTATTAGATTCTTTTTTTTTGTTTGTTTATTGAGAACATACATCTGACTTGTGTGCTTGACATCAAGTGCCCGCCTATAAGTCATCGTCAATGTACAGGGACGAGATAGCCACAAGGAAATTTACACCAGAGAGTTACATCCGGAAGCTCCACAAAGTGTGTGCAATGGAGCTGGTGGGAGTCGAACCCGCCGACCTGACTCCTACGCTCTCAAGCGATTAGCGGAATGGTGTCTTAACTATTCGGCCACGAGGCCCCATTAGATTCGTTGTTGCATTGCGTATGCATGCTTTAAGAACCTACGCTAACGCGAAGCTAATGTTAAAACTAGTCGGATGTGCCAATACCAAAACTTTCTTCTATCTCATACATGTTTATACTTCAAAATTCGCTATAACAGTGCCAATTTATGCCCATAATGAAGATTCTAAAGGTATAAGGTTCGTTGTTGCATTGCGTATGCATGCTTTAAGAACCTACGCTAACGTGTTAGCTAATGTGAAAACTAGTCGAATGTGCCAATACTAAAACTTTCTTATATCTCATACATGTTGATACTTCCCAAATCGCTATCATAGTGCCAAAATTAAACGACAATCTATACCCATAACGAATATTCTAAAGGTATAAGGTTCGTTGAATTGTGTGCATTAAAAAAAAGATATAAGCATCGCATTTTTCAAACAAATCATTGAATTTCGGCACCCATCCTTTTAGATGTCTGCAACCAAAATTCCCAACCCAAAGAGCATAAAAGCGACACCTGTTGGGCAGTATACACCTAAGCCTAATAAGGATCTATTTATGTGAAAGTGTAACAGAATAAAAAGTTTGATGAAATTCCGTGTATTAGTTCTTGAGATATGACTATCGCTAAAATCGTGTAAATCCTGAAAAATGCAGCATAGCAGTGCCAGCTGTTGGACGATTTACACCAAAAACTAATCAGAAACAACATATGTCAACGTCTAATGAATCTGAAGTTTGATGAAAATCCGTGCATTAGTTCTTGAGATAGAGCTACTGCGAAAATCGTGAAAAATGCAGCATAGCAGCGCCACCTGTTGGGCAATATACACAAAAACGTAATCATCATTAACTTATGTCAACGTCTAACTGAATCTGAAGTTTGATGAAAATTTTTACATTTGTTCTTGCGATAGAGCTGTTGTAGAAATCGTGAAAAATGCAGCATAGCAACGCCACCTGATGGGAGATTTACACCAAAAATAATAAGCACCAACCTATATCAGGATCTAACTGAATCTAAAGAATTATTACATTCCGTGCAATAGTTCTTGAGACAGAGCGTACAATTTATTTTTATCACAGACAGACTCACATTTCTGCAACTTTAGATTCAGACATTTTCTAAGAGCAATCAAATCGTGTTCAAGACCTTGTAAAACGTATAAATTCGTCAAAAACCGGGAGGGGAAAATTTTCATGAATACAATACTTTCTTTTTTTTAAAGCTAGATGAAAGTAAATATGCGAGCGTTCTTTTAAAATTTTTCGTTCGCATTTATATATTTTTAAATGATTTTTTTTCGTAAACATCTAAGATCTTACCTGGTACTTTTTAGTTTTGAGATTTTGAATGCAGTTTTTTATGTCGTAGGACACGTCTAGTTTTGAAATAGGATTCGAAAGTAAAAGTGTACTCAGCCATTTTTAACACCCATCATAGTTGAAAAGTGTTTATGACTTCAGTTTGTCTGTCCGTCTTATAACTATCATAAATGCACTTGGATTGCCCTGTAATTTGTATATCTTATTGACGTTTACTGTATCATGGTCTCTAATAAAAATGAAGTGTGTGGATTTTGTAGTTCGTTTACAGGGAAAGTCAAAAATATTCCGTTATATTACGGTAAACGGGAAAAACCGTTTCAAGGTCATTTTAATCAGGGTTCGTACGATTTTACCACAAATATTTAATAGAATTTTTCGCCTTATTTAAACGCAGAAAAGTATTACAAATCCTGCTATTAAACGAGGCGTCTGTAATTTCTGCTATTTAAATATCAAATAGAAAAATCCTTTTAAGAAATTGTGGTAAAAGAGTACGAACCCTGTTAATGATATTACACCATTTCAGACATTATTAAATTGATATGCATTTATGAAGTGCACTAATACATGCATTTTGAAGAATATGGGGTGCAAAGCATTTATTATTCATTTACATGACCACACAAAAGGTTTCCGTTACATAATGGTCTACGGGTAAAAACTGTTTGCGGCGTATTTTAAATATGTTACTCTATTTCAAATATGATGAAATTGATACACAATACTGCAGTTGGTGTTTACCAAAAGATACGTGCTGTAGAATATGATGAGCATAGCATTTATCGTTTATTTATAGGGACACACAAAATATTTGGGATACAGTACTGTCTATTAGAGACGATCGCTGGAAGTGCGTTTTCAATTATGGTACGCGTTTTTAAGTTTAACTGAATTTTTGCTTACTACGTGGTGTGTATAAATGCTATAGATCCTATACAGGGCTACATAAAAAAATTCATAAGCATTACGGAGTTTGAGCATGAATAGCTTAAAGGTGGTTTTTAATTGAGTTATGCATTTTCAAGCTGAGTTGTATTTACTATACTAAGAGATCTTTATAGAATATAAATAAAATCATATGCAAGGCCACGCAAAGAACTGAATACGTGGCTGCCTATTGATGATAATTTACAGATAATTTACCTGAAAAGGTTTGAGTTATTTCAAAAATAAATTTGTTCACAAATTCTTGTGTCAGTCAACCTTTTCACAAACTAAGTACTTCTAAGCCTCTAGTACTTTTTAACATTTAAAATTTTTCGTTCGTGACGAATCCTGCTACCCAATCCGGGCATGCTCAATCACACCATTTTTACGAACAGTTTTCATCGCTTTATGTAATTGAAAAAAACAAAAAAAAAACAAGAAATTTCTGGTGTGAAAGCATATGTTAAGATTGAATTTTAGGATTCACCCCTATTTTCAATGTAAGCAATATTCTGAAAAATAGTGTAAAATTCCAATATTTGAGAAAATTTATTTTTTACATGTATGTTTCATGTATAAAATTTATTTTCTAAAAGTTATCTTCTATTTGTATGAACGGGAATCTTTTAACTGAATTAATGAAATTAAATTATACCAAAAGGCAAAAGTTGTCCTTAAGATTCCTCGTATTCTAAATATCTTGCGTGCTTTTATTACTCAAAAAATACAAAGAATTACAATGCAAGTAGAAAATCCTTCATTTATTTTGGTAATTGAATCTCACTTTGAAGCTAATACCGAGATATAAGAAAAAGTTCTTAGAACTCTTCACAAATACTTAATAAGAATCGTTTTAATAATTGATTGAAACATCTTCATCCCCTTGCACATTCAATGTGAACAATTAGTTGCTTGCTTAAATTTTGAACAAAAATTGGTTTGATTCACTTACAACAATGAATAGCTTTTATCGGAAATAGAAATACATTCATTATTACGAAATTAACTCAAAGTTTGAATTCTGATTCTGCGATAGAATCACATTTTGTCATGAAGACGAACTAAAGGAAACTCTTTGTTTGAATTTTCAATGGCATAAAGACAGGAACTTCCACGATTTACAGATGGATAGTTAATCATTTTGCAGTCAAATTGATTTGGCATATAGAGAACAGACAATTATTATTGAAAAGATTTTAACTAATTTTCTATATTTAGCAAATATAAAAGACAATTATAAGACAAGAGCTTTCAGTAGCGAAGTATAAAAAAATGTGTAAGCTAAATGCTACAGATATATTTTTCTGAATTTTGTGATATTTATTTTGATAAATATACGGGTTTATTACAGGGGAAGTCCCAGGGAAGGGAGTGTTATTATTTTTGAGGAACCATTATTTTTGAAAATAAAATTTCGCCTTATTTTCTCAGGGTAGGGAAGGAGGAACATGGATACCATTATTTAAAAAAATAAATTTTCGTCTTATTTTTATATTGTTTATGATTTCTGAGATTAAGTAAAGCGAAAATGCGTTTTCGAAAATAGTGGTATTTACGACACACCTCTCTCTGGAATCGCCACTAGTTTATAAGATGTTAGTCACTGAGAGTGTGTCATTGTAATTAGAATTTGTAGATCAAATAATCTGAATTGAACAAAATAAAATAATGTGAAAGCGTATATCTATTACTGAATAGATACAGCATTGAGTAAATTTTACTTCTGCAGAAAATTTTTTTCTTATTTTAAATCTTCTTCAATTTTCAAGAAATTTCTTCACAGAAATCTCCAAACAATGTTTACATTATTTGAACTAAAACGCTGAAATAAAATTCAAAGTTGCATCGTCTCGTAATGTATTTATATGAAATATTCGTTATCCCATTAAAATGCCTCTAAAAAGTGTCGAATATTTTCAGATATATTTTTTATTTTAAAGGAAGTATAACCGTCAACTTTTACGCATTTTTCCTACCACTAAAAATTTATTGAAAATTTTAATTTATTGAATTACATGATTTCGACGATTTAATAAGATAAAATTTACTATGAAATTTTAGTGGTAGGAAAAAAGCGTAAAAGTTGGCAGCTATGGTAAGTGTCATTTATTAGAATAATGATAAAAATGCGTCAATAATTATTATTAGTATTAATACAACTAATAAAATAATAATAATAATAATTATTATTACCTTTTTTCATGAAAAATAATTTTACATTTCTTAAGCGGTGATTAGAGTGAATTTAAAAAAAATATTTTTCTCCCAAAATTTCGCATTTATACCAGAAATTCTAAATAGTAATTTTGCTTTATTTAATGCCAGTCTTTTCGTGATTACATAAAGTAAAAATTATTCTTTGGGGATATTTCTCAATAAAAATGAAATTCCTGAAATGACGCATATATGCGATAATGATCCAACTGGGTTAAACTAAAATAACAGAAAACTGTAATCATATTTAATTTTTTTTCATTTAATAAGTTGATAATCATATAAATTTTCGACTCTAAAAAAGTTTTGCTCTTTGCCTATTCAATATTCAAAGAAAATATTAATGCCGTCAGCAACCCGTATTTAAGTCATAAATTTTGCACCCATCAGAGAAACATCATTACCTACATTTATTTTATGTTATGCGTTCTCTAAATTGTTTACTGAGATATCTACTTCCACCATATCAAAAGAAGAAGTTTCGTAACAATATACTGAACATGTTGGAAAGTATTTGATAATCTATCCATGACGCATGCTTTTCTTTTCTTGTTATAATTTGAGTAGATTTTTCACCCATGCATAAAGACTCGAAAGCCAAAGCTTTTGAAGAATACAAAAATTAGGAAAAAAAATCAGATCTAGTGATACCGAAAAATTAAACTCCGCGGCTCTATAATTAAAGAAAGATTATGGCCGGTGGTGCCCAACACAATTTTATTGACCAAGAGATTTGAGGTGTTATATGCAGCGTATGTCCCGTTAGGGTCAGACGCGAAATTCCCATTGTTTATTTTCCAAACTTTTGGTTGATACACATTTCATAGACCTCGAATGGATAAATGTTTGAGCGAACGTTACTGAAATATGAAAATGAACCTCATATTTGTAGTGTGGCAACGGAAAACACTAGCCACTGATCTACTTGGCTATAGATCACGAAATATTATTTTTAACACTTTTTAACATAGTTGAAAAATATTTATGCAAACAACGTTTAGTTTTCCAACATAGTTGAAAAGTGTTTAAGCAACCAACGTTTAGGTTTACAACATAATTGAAAAGTGGTTACGCCACATGTAACCAAAAAAAAAATCAGACCTAGTAATAACTTAAAAGTAAAGTCCATAGTGCTACAATCGCGACCACCAGATCTGATGTGCTACATGCAATATACAGGGTGATTTTTTTTAAAGTTGTGAAAGTAAAACCCTATAACGAAAGAACCACTGATCCAAATGATCGGAAATTTCACTAGTATGCTCCCAAAGCAATGGGAATTTTTTGGCATGGTTAAAAAAAATAATAAATAAAATCTCACTGATAGATGGCGCTGTATATGCAGTAAAGTCTGGAGAGGAGCTTACAGTGGATACTATTAACTCTGTTGTGGAACGTGCGGTTTCACGTTTCCAACTCGTAGCTGAGAAAACATTGGTCAGCACATTGAAAATCTTATGCTTTAGTTGCGCAGTTCTGTACGAATGTTTTACTCCATATTTTTATTTCGTTCTGTTTCAGCAGGTGTTTGCAGTTCGATTTCCCAATTACTGCATTCTGTATGCTTTTGATATGCGTAATAAAGTTTTCTTTTTCTCAAAGTACCGTCCATTGTTTTCCTCCCACTGACGATATTCTTTGTTTCTGTTAAATTACAGCGCCATCTGTGGGTGCAATTTTAAGATTTTTTTTAATCACGCCTAAAAAGTTCCCATTGCTTTGGGAGCATATTGATGAAATTTCAGTTCATTTGGATCAGTGGTTCTTTTGTTAATGGGTTTTACTTTCACAACTTTAAAAAGTCACCCTGTATATCATGGTAAGGTTTGACGTGGAATCCCCATTATTTAGTTTCCAAGCACGGTTGATAAACATTTTATCTACATTAATGGATAAATGGTTCAGTGAAACTTGCGCAATTCTGGAAACGAACATCGGATCTATAGTGTGGCAGCGGAATGCACTGACTACTAAGCTGCTTGGATTTAGGTCACGTAATATTATTTTTTACCTGCTGAAAAATATTTATGAATGCAGTCTGTCGACGGCCGTTTGTCTGTCCGTACTCTAACTCACTTAACCCCTTGAAGGGCACCGGTATATTACATATGCCACTTAATTTTAATCCCAAGATGCCACAATGACACCAGAATTTTATAATAAAATTTTGAATTTATAAGGTACATGAGGAAAAGCTTTTACTTATTTTAAAATAAATTCGTTCGTGAATCCTGGTGTCAGTCAATCATTTCAATATTTTAGCTACCAGAGTGCTTTGCCCCTGAAGGGGTTAAATTTACTTTGATTGCCATGCAAGTTTTATATGTTAATGATGTTTAAAACAAAATGTTCGGTATTGAAAAGGAACAAAGTAGAATTTATAGTTCACTTACTGCACAGCTGCCAACTTTTACGCTTTTTTCCTACCACTAAAATTTTATAGTGAATTTTATCTTATTAAATTGACAAGATTGTGTGATTACATAACGAAAGAAATTCTATTAAATTTTAGTGGTGAGAAAAAAGCGTAAAAGTTGGCAGCTGTGCTTACTGGGTTATACAAAAGCATTCCGTTACATTGTGGTCTACGAGGAAAATTCTTTTGCGGTGCATTTTATTGATGTTACGATATTTCAAATATAATGATATTGATATACACCAATGAGAAGGACTACAACATGCTTTCTCAGGAGTACATTTATGGTAAGTCGCATTTATGGTTCGTTTACAGGAACGCACAAAAAATTTCGATATATAGGGAAAAATCGCTTGCGGTGCATTTTAATGATTTTAATTCAAATATACTGAAATCACGGAAGTGCACTACACTATTTAAAATATAGATTATGGAGTGTATAGCATTTATCGTTCATTTACAAATACGCACAAAATAATCCGGCTACAGGATTGACTGAGATCGATATTTGCTAGAAGTACGTTTTCTACTGTGGTATGTATTTTAAAACTTCACTGTAAAAAATTATTGTAAAAAATTACGGTACATATACTGGCAACTTTGTGACCAGTATATATACCGTAATTTAACTGGACGGTATATGCACCTGTTATATGTACATATAACTGGACGGTATATGTAAAATATTTAAAGTATGTGTACCGGCTGCACTACCCCCTCTCCTCAGGCCTTCACGCATTACGTAACAAGAGCAAGAGCATCCATCACTTCAGGGGTTGCCGTATAGAGATGAGAAGGGCTAGAGCTCGATTTTTATATAAGTCTTCGGGCCCGGGCGGGCGCGGGCTCATTCTTTCTGAAACTGTCAATTTTATTTATTCTCATTTAGAAAAAAATAAAAATAACTTTTTACCCCTAAAAAATTACATATTGCATTTTAAGTCATTTTAATGATATTTTGATCAGAATGAATAAAAGGGGAAGCAGAAATCTTATTTTTCTTTTCCAGTTTTAGAATGCTATTTTAAAAGAAAATTTGCAATATTTGCAGATTTATGTGCGGCATTAACGCGACGACGACCAGATATGTCGCCAATGGAAAAGGCGCGAATAATTTCGATTTTCGTGTTTAAAAGTAGGATATTTTTCAATTGGAACGTTAATTAATTAATTTATTTTTAGCTATCTAAAGCGAAGTTAATACTTTCTTTTGTTTGTAGTTAGTCAGCATTAGGTTAAGATTTGGAAATTTTTAGTCTTCTATTGTGTGCGAGTCATAACGGCTCTTCATATGAAAATAACGTTAGTGATTCTATTTTTCATCATGAACTCTGATGTGAGCATTTACGAAGTTACTCCAATTCGTAAGTCATAATAATTGTCATGTATTGTTATTCCGATAATAAATCAATCGAAAAGTGTGCATATAAAAGCACAGGATCTTTCAGATAACGGTGCCAAATTTTAAATTTAAGCTGATTTTCAGGAACACGAAATATTGTTTTAATTAAGGTATCAATTATAATTTACGAAATACACAGAGCAAATAGAAAAATGGCATAGAAATAGTAATTTCTGGAAAGTTCATGCATTTATTCATAAAACGCACTTCATTATTGTGTCCATCAAGTTTGCTTGTTGGGTGAGAAAATAATGAAAATCTTTTACGGAAGTTAATTTTTATTTCATACCAAACTTCTCTTTTGAAAAGATTGAATGTAAATTCCCATAAAATGTAATTATGTGCTGGAGATTGACAGTTATTTTCATGTAAGAAGTTTTTTAAATATGACATATTACTTTTAAAACATTTTTAACACTATGCATTTTTTTTCGATATCGATCTCGGACGATCTCGGGCTCTGATAACACAAAATGTTTCGGGCTCGGGCAGGGTCGGAATTTAAATCGTCGGGCTCGGGTGGGCCCGCGCTCTGAAAAGAGAGCTCGAACTCATCTGTATTGCCGTACACCAAGGCGGAGCTACTAGTTTTTTCCTTACTGAAAAATAATTATTTTACGGTATAAATAGCGATTGTTTACTGAAAAACAATCATTTTACGGTATAAATATCGTTTATATTCGAAATGGCACATATACGTTTTTTTTTACGCTTAATATACCTTAGAAGTACGGTACTCATACCGTAAAGAGTGAAAACGGTACAAGTACCGGTAATTTACGGTACATCTACTGAAATTTTACGATTTTTTGTACAGTGTTATCTAATTTTGAGTGTATTAGGTGGTGTGTATCAATTCTATAGATTGCATACAGGGCTACAGGAAAGAATTCACACACATTACCGGATATGGAGAGCAGTTACTGAAAATGAATTTTTACTGTGTTGTGTATTTTTTTAATTGCTTATTTAGATATCTCATTTCATGCTATGAAAAAATGAATTCTTGATAATATTCTGTTAGTGATGGAAAGAGTTACATAATCCATGCCTGATACATGACTGTTCGTTCTTGTTAATATTTGATCAAGATGAAAGCGATAAGGATAAGCTTTAAAATTCGTTTTTACGAAAGAAGATAAGTTGATTTCTAAATCATATTTTCTGTAAACCTAAATTTTAAATATTAATACAAAAGCCGTTTCGTTTTGGAGCAAAGTTTTAAATACACTGAGACGCATGATATTCATTATTACATTTAATTCCAATCATTTAAAAAAACTTTAAATTTAGTGGAATAATGCGCAAAATGCGATTTTATTGCTTAGCAATGTTCAAGTTTAAATATTAAATTACATTTCCTGAAAATCTGGAAAGAAATTTCATATGCAAATGTATAAATTCTAAATAAAAGAACTTTGAAATAATAATATGGGTATATTTCTCAGAAATCTACGCATCCGTAGATTTATTTTAGAGCAAGAACCATCTGGGGTGATCGCCTTAATCTAATCTCCCTAAATACAAATCAAATTGTGACAGTATTTTTGCATATTTTAATTCAAAAATACGGTAAATTACTTTCATTCTCGTAGAAAATTTACTAGCAAGGAAAACAAGATTTAATTTAACATTTTGAATTTATTTAATGGTAACTACTTTATGTTGAAATAGAGCATCTATGCGTAAATACAATTTTATTTTAAAAGTTTCTTTTCTGATATCTCATAAATTAGTGAGAGAAAGGATTAAATCTATTTTCATATTTTCTTTATAGATGGAGGTAATTTTTGAAGTCAATACTTTAAATTAATTTTTTCTCTTTTTAAAGTTTCACGAAAAAAATGTATACTTACACAGACTAAATACTCAAACTAAATAAAAGTTGTAATTCCTTAGTATTCGAAAATTAAGGGAAACATTTTGTGCTAGTATAGCAAAGGGAAGTTAAAACAATACGGACAAAAATGCTTTTTCATGATATTGTTGAAGACTAATAAAAATGATTGTTTACACTGAAAATTTGGAGGATTGTTTACTCTGATGATGATTGTTTACACTGATTGTTCACACTGTCTTAGTAAAAAAAGAATCAATTCCAACTAATCCTTTAAAAAGTCATCGTATAAATGGGATTGGTACCAATGGATTAGTAATAAAGTTTACTAATTAATGCTAAACTTAAATTTTGGTTTTTCATTTGGTAATTCATTTTTAGCTAATTACATATTAAAAGTGTACCAAACATGATGATTATAATTTACAATAGAAACACCTAATTTTGATATCATATTTGGATTTTGTGTTAAATGTTATCATAGGATACTAAACAGGAAGTCATTCGGTCCAGTAGTTTAGGAATTATCAAAGTTTAAAGTTTGAAACTCCTAATGTTAAATTCATTTGTAATCATTTCAAAACAGATTGCATTGTGAGTAGCTTTGAAACCTGTATTTTGCGAGATATTTTAAAAAAGAAAACATTTTGCAAAAATGAAGACTTCTGATTGGCCAAATTAGGATGCATCTATATGACAGCAGCGATATACGGGAAATAAAATTCGACTGGTTGAGACGATTTTGGGCAAAAACGAGTCGCCAAGCATCTTGACAAGCCTGCCATTATCCTCAAACTGATGTTTGTTGTTGTTGTTGGTTTGGCCCAAGGGCCTGGTGAGCAGCATTTTATTTCTATACAGCTGACATTATCCGTATAACTGTGAAACTAGTCCCCTAATTTTGAACCAATTCCAGATGAGAGACCTGCATCTGGATTGGCACCCTCAGAGATAACGCTTATATAAAACTTGGAGGACATTAGAGCCACGAACAGATTTAACGTGCACCAGCTTCCTTTAACGTACACGGTCCCACAGCAAAGGCAGACGAGAGAGGTTGCACCCTCCCAAACAGTGACCTTGATCGATGCTGCTTAGCTTTCGGTGATCTTACGAGAACCGAGCTTTGCCGTCCGCGCCACTTCGGGACCTAATGTTTGTCAGCTCTCTTCACGCGTCTAATCGATCTCGTCGAGATAAGTAGTGTCAAGTTCTGGAATGTGTGTTTGTCATAGTTTGGATAAAAACATTAATCAGCACACGCGCGCTTTGCGTATGTCGCTACTCTCTTATAGAAACACCCCAATTATTAACGTTTCCTAAATAGCAAAATATATCGTTATATGTTCATAAAATGAGCTTAGAGAGGTAAATGTTATTCTACCACAATGATATAAAATTTGTGTAAAAGAAGAGTAGATTTTACGAGTTGTAAAATTTCGTGCGAGCCTAAGCGAGAGCCAGAAATTAGATTTTTGTTCGTTTAAAGAATACATTACATCAGACTTCTATGCTTGACTCTAAGTCCACTTGAAAGTCTTCGTCGAGATGTCGACAAGATAGAAACAAGGAAATTTGACAATACAGAAGGATTGAGAGATTGCAGTCTAGGCCTGCGCTGGGAATCGAACCCACATCGCCTACGCTAGCAAGCGATTAACCCCTTAATCGTCGCGCCCGAGACATTCACGGGCAGCATAGGTTACGCCTGTTTTATTCAGATTGTTTGATTCCCACCAGTTTTATAAAATAGTGTTACTGGCTTTATTCTCGCATTTTTTTTAATCTGTCTATTAAACAAGACGAACATTTCTACTTAAAAAAACTGGTGGTAATCAAGCAATCTGAATTTTAAAACAGTAGCCTACACTTAAAGGGCGCGACGATTAACGGGTTAATGGAATGATTGATATTACTACTCAGCCAAGGAGTGTCCATGAACTAGATAGTAATTTTCAGTTTTCTAATAAGAGAAATCTATAATTACTTTGCGAAAATCTTGCAAAATAACACTATATGTATATCATAGTTCCTTTAAAATAGAAGAAGAGTAATATACACACAGAGCACATGCTCAGATTTAAAGTTTTGTCTGAAGAATGACAATACCCATTACAGTAGTTGGCGATATGCTCTTAGGTGAATTTACTTACCACCCGATACTGTACTTTGCCGTTATAAACTTTTATATTGAAAATTTCTTTCCCAAGTAGCAGAAAATGTTTGCGACAGTTTTAGCTAATTGTAGAGTTTTACGGTTGAGCAGCGGTAAGAAATGTCCGCCTTGTCGTATCATTAGCCAACGAACCCTTTGCCAACAAAAAGCCAGATATCAATTTCTACGAAGGCCTAACAATCTATTCCCATAAAGTTTCAACGATTTGTTCCCACCAAAGCTCAACAGTTTATTCTTATAAATGCCCAACGACACTAACCCGATATTTACTATTACAGATTTGGATGATACTGGTAAATGAAAAAAAAAATATTCAGGACATAAACACTATTACCATTTGAAGGTGTCACAACCTGAAATTTTTGTGGTGGAACACGTACTCTGGGAATTATTTCTTAATTGAAAAGAAAAAAAAAGATAATTACTTCAGATAGTAAGACAATAATGTCTGATGAACCTTCATATAAACTACTAGTTCACTTTACTAGACAGATCTTCAAATCAAAGGAAGTAATTATTTTATTTTACATTTTAATTAAAAAATACTCCAGAGGCCTTATTCCAACACATTAAAACGGTAAGACGCATCATGTCCTTAAATCTTCCCTATTTAACAGCATCGTCCGAATTTGCAGGGTAAATGTAGAGTTACTGTTAGGTAAAAATCCAACATAAAGTATACCTCTATACTGCCTTGATCTTTCAGACTAATAATTTAATACACACACAAGATTAAATCTTTTACGAAAATGGATATCACGGACTACTAAAAAAGTAACACATTTAAAAGTAACATTAAGTAGCACGAGTGGAAAAATTCCTTAAACATTGAAATATATGATTTTTCTCCAAATTCTTATCTTATGGTCAGTTGGAATGATAATCCCTGAAGATGAGCAGATTAAAGAACAATAAAAAGAAAAATGTTTTTCTTACTTCGTATTGGTTACAAATAGATTTTGACTAATTTCAACGTATCGTAAACAAACCACCTGAGACTATCAATTGTTAGAATTCTTACATTTGTTGGCTCACAGAAAAGCAAGTTTGACAGTTTTTTGCCAAGAAAAAAATCTCTAAAATTTATATTTTAATCGTAAATTTAATAAATTTATATCATACTAATTCTTATGCTCAAAATAATTATAGAAACTTTATTTTTTTTAAAAATTTTAAATGAAATTACTAAATAATAAGTAAATATTTCTGTATATTTCAACACACACTCACACACACACATATATATAATGCTTCTTTATCTTTTAAATCATTTCGATTTCATTCATTTATAATTACTGCCATTTTTACCCGAATTCCTTTTTTAACATTATCCTGAAATTCAAAATTAAAAGAATGCATACATTTTTAATAAAAAAAAATAAATAAAAAAGAGCATTTTGTTTCAAATTCTGATGACTACAAGCCATGTTATGTGGAATTTAATTTATTAATCGTAACTTAGAGAATCCCATAGAAACACAGCAAAGAACAGACACATTTTCGGTTATATAAAATAAAATCCAATCAGCACCAATTTACGTCATATGTAACTAAATATGAAGTTTCATTGAATTTCTGCATTTAATGGTGATCATTTTTCTAATTTCCATAATTAATGCATTAAATAATATTAAGTCATAGAAAAATATAGATTACCAATCAATATTAAATTATGTATATATAGCCTTCTTCATAATCAGCTAATAATAATAATAATAATAAATATGGTTTATTAATATGAGATGTGGAAAATCTCCATTTAGTCAGAGATGCTTTGTGTTCCAGGTCCAATCACCAAGTATACATAGTTTATCACTTCTTAGGAGCCGTCAACTATCGCTATTAATATATCGGAGATTAATAGAAAAATAAAACAAATTTTTTTATCTCTATCCCAAAAAGGAATTTCTGAGGTATTAAATTAAATGTACCAAAATAGTCAAATAAATAAATAAAAATCGAATGCTATCAAACGAGTTGCAGTTTTTTTAAATGTATGAAAAACTGTTAAGGCCATATGGTGAACGCATAACTTCTGATTTAAATTGCCAATGCTCTACAAATTGAGATACTTGGATGATAACTGGCTGACACAATTTATTCAGACATCCTTATAACAATAACATCTTGTTTTTTTTAACAGCTCAACAGAATAAATCGCAGGTAAAGAACTCAAACAAACGTGTCGTCCAGGTACCTCGATCAGAAGAGCAATGGCAATTTAACCCTCTCACTGACAAGCTCGTGTTAATACGTTCACTAATCTCCAAGTTTCACTGCAATACAAACAGTTTTTAAATTAATATAATTCTACGTATATAATGCAGTTCTCATACATTGAGTAATGATTGATACCTTCAAGGTTTACATTCATATATATATATTGTTATGAATTTTGTATATATCTGTAAAAATTCCATTTGTTTAAATTTATTTTATTTTATTATTGTGAAAATTGCAGTATTATTAATGTATTTCCTATTGAGCATCATGTAACTCAATGCTAAAGGCCTCAGGTGCTGTGCAAGAAAAACAACCTTACACCCTCATCTTTATAATGGAAGTCTATGGAAATATCGCCAAGGAATGGGTTTATCGCCAAGTTGGCGATGGTTTTGGCGACTTATTTTTGTCGCCAAATTTGGCGATATATCGCCAAATGTCGCCAAGTTGTCGACGGATTTGGCGACTTTTTGTGCTACCCCCTTATACATTTACATTGGGATCCTTTCACGTTTGGAGTACTCTATCGAGAGTTGAAGGACCTTCTGGTAATTTCTAGCATTAGAAATCCCTGGAATAATCTGGAAAGATCTCTGAAGTCTGTATAAGGGACCTCCACCAGTTCAGTTCAGTTAGTTGTCTGTCAACTGCGATTGAATTCATACGAGAGGCTTTGCATTGAGAACTGTGTTACTCGGATCGATTTTGTCGTTGATACGTCGTATTGAACGCATTGTTTCTGTGTGAAATTTTGCTGCGCTTTTATTGGATTTGAAGATTACTGAATATCTTGTAATTTTCAGAAGATATTTGTGATCGTATTGCACTGTTTATAGTGAATAAAGCCTTTTTATTGTTCTTATATATTGGCATCAGTCCTTTCGAACCCCGAGCTCACTACATTTGGTGTCAGGAGTGGGGTTGAATGCCGATCACCAGAGCAATGGAGGGTGAACTGAAACAATTACTGGAGAAATTAGCTGCAAACCTTGGTGAGTTGAAAGAAGAAATGAACAAAGATATGTCAGCGATGGATGAGAAAATGACTGCGAATCAGGCTGAGATGTCAACCAACCTTGCTGAGTTGAAAGAAGAAATGAAGAAGGAAATGACTGAGAATCTGGCTGAAATGAAGGAAATGTCGGAGAAATGAAGAAGGAAATGTCAGCGATAGATGAGAAAATGACTGCAAGCCAGGCTGAAATGAAGGAGATGTTGGAAGAAATGAAGAAAGATATGTCAACCAACCTTGGTGAGTTGAAAGAATTAATAGATAATAAAATTACATCTTTAAATGAAAGAATTGACAGCGTGGAAAACAAATTTGAAGGAAGATTTCAGGAAATAGAAGAAAAAGTTCAAAAGACAGTCAATACCGTAGAAGAAAGAGTAGAAGAAAAAGTTCAAAAGATCTCCAAAACCGTAGAAGAAAGGATTGAGAGTGTAGAAAAGGAGTTGGAAAATGTGAAGAAACAAAAGATAATTGCCGAAAACTATCCCGAAGATGTCAAGTATCAAGCTATGCTTCCTCGGGCCTCTATTAAACTCTCGACCTATGACGGAAAATCCTCATGGCCAGTTTTTAAGACACAATTTGGGATCGTAGCGGACGCCAATGGATGGGATTCCCAGACAAAGGCTTGCCTGTTAGCTGCTTCTCTACGAGCTGATGCTGCCGGCGTCCTACAGACTTTGCCTGCAAATGAACCGCTGGATTTTGAAACGCTCGTCAGTGCCTTAGAATTGCGCTTTGGCGAGAAATGCATGAAGGAATATAGCAGACTCCAGCTCAAATCTCGACAGCAGAAATCCACTGAATCCCTGCAAGAGCTTGCTACGGATGTCGAGAGACTTTCACATCTTGCTTATCCTGACTGTCCGACTGAAATTAGAGAAAGCTTAGCTCTACAGCCTTTTATCGATGGTGTGCTTGACTCTGAGATCCAGAAACAACTCCGGATTGCAGATCTCAATGACTTAAAAGGGGCTTTAGTTTATGCCCTAAAATTTGAGGCAGCCCAGCAAGCTACAAGGAAAGATCGGCACTTTGTGCGAGTAGCCAACATGCCTGAGACGTCAGATACAGCTGTGGAGCGTTTACAGCAGCAGATGAAGGACGTGATGAGACATATAAACTCCTTGATGGACAACAAACCTGGAAGAAAGATCAAGTGCTGGAAATGCGGTGGAGAAGGCCATATCCAAATCGACTGCCCAAGACGACCCAGCACCGAAGGTAATATCTCTCCCGCTAAAGGAGGAGCAGGAAAACTGATTAATGGCCATCTTGCGGGGCGGAGGTTGCCAGGTTTTGAGAAGCCCCATTTTCAAGTATGTGAAATTTCTGCAAGAAGTTGCGGCGAGAACGGAGTTTTTCTAGTCGGAAGTGTGAATGATTTGCCCTGTAATATGATCATCGATACAGGAGCCAATTTGACCATCATTCGGAAAGATCTAGCTCAGCGGCTGAAAGAAAAACTCTTCTGGACCCCGCCGCGTGTTATTCTTCAAACTGTGACCGGAGATAAGATCGATATACATGGAAGAATGACACTGAAAATAAAGTTTGGGAACGCCACTTATCGCCATACAGTCTACGTGGCCGATATTTCAGACCCTTTCATACTCGGACTGGACTTTTTAAAAGAGCATGGATTTACACTGGACTTTAAGAATAATGAGTTACGCTCTGCTCAAGAAGATGTCACTATTTTCAAACTAGGAAATGAGTCTAAATCTATTCAACAGATCACAGCCAAGGCAGATGTTATCATCCCTCCTCGGACCGAAATGATGATACTTGGATTAACTGAGAACGAAAGAAGTTTTCAGTGTGGCTTGGTTGGATATCCTGAGAAAAGCCCAAAAGGAGTGCTAATAGCATCAGCGCTGGTAGATCTGTCGAGAGATGTCATACCTGTGAGAATTGCGAACGTAAGTGAAAAATCTAGAATTATCCAGAAGGGTGAAGTGCTTGCAACGTGTGCTCCAGTCACCTGTGTTTGCAAAGACCCGAGCTTGTCGTTGTCGGAGCCGCCTACAAGTTTAGCACCTGAAATTGGACGAAATGGGAATTTATCTCCTGAGCAGAGACATGCCGCAGAAAGACTGTTCCAGGAGTTTAAGGATGTGTTTTCACAAAATGAGGGTGATATAGGTCGCACTTTTCTGACACGTCATAGAATTGACACTGCCGACCATCCACCAATTAAACAGCATCCAAGACGCTTGCCGTTCGCAAAACAAGAAGAGGTTTCTAAGCTCTTACGAGAGATGCAGGATAGTGACATCATCGAACCGTCATCAAGTCCGTGGGCCTCTCCCATCGTGTTTGTCCGAAAGAAAGATGGCTCCACAAGATTTTGTGTGGATTATCGTAAACTTAACGATATCACGAAGAAGGACAGCTATCCTCTACCAAGAATAGACGACACGCTAGATACTCTTTCAGGACATAAATTGTTTTCCACACTGGATTTGAAGAGTGGATATTGGCAAGTAGAGATCCATCCTGACGACAAAGAGAAGACCGCATTTACTACTGGACAAGGACTTTGGCAATTTAAAGTTATGCCGTTCGGGATCTGCAATGCCCCAGCAACGTTCGAGCGCCTAATGGAGACAGTGTTAAAAGGCCTGACTTTTGAAGCTTGTCTCATCTACCTAGATGATGTCATCATTGGTGGCCGCACGTTTGAAGAACATCTAGAGAATATTCGAAAAGTGTTAACGAAGCTAAGAGCGGCGAATTTAAAGCCGAACCCTCTGAAATGCAAGTTCTTCCAACGCGAAGTAAATTATTTAGGACACATCATCTCAGCTGAAGGTGTTCGAACAGATCCAGAAAAAGTGTCCGCAGTAAAGAACTGGAAGCGTCCGGAAAATGTCCATCAGTTGCGAAGCTTTCTGGGACTATGCACTTATTACAGAAAGTTTGTCCAGGGGTTCTCCAACATCGCAAGACCATTGCATAGGCTCACTGAAAGCAAGCAGAAGTTTTTATGGACACAAAACTGCGAGAATTCCTTCCAGTGGCTGAAAGAAGCTCTCACATCCTCTCCAGTCCTTACCTATCCGCACCCCGAGAAACAGTTCATTGTGGACACGGATGCCAGACATGAAAGTGTCGGCGCTGTACTTTCCCAAGAAATAGATGGCCAAGAACGAGTCGTAGCATACTGGAGCAAATGTTTATCGAAACCAGAGCGGAATTATTGCGTCACTCGTAAGGAGTTCATAGCTATAGTGAAAGCCATAGAACACTTCCATCACTATCTCTATGGCAGGAAATTTCTAATTCGTACTGATCACGCATCCCTAACATGGCTGATGAATTTTAAGAACCCAGAGGGCCAAGTAGCCAGATGGATACAACGGCTCCAGGAATACGACTTTGACATCAGGCATCGCAAAGGCTCATCGCATGGAAACGCCGATGCTCTATCAAGAAGACCGTGTCCCGAGAGCTGTTGCTATTGTTCCAGAGCGGAGAGCAAGTATAATCCCGAATATGTCATACGCCAGACGAAGACTTCACTATCAACGCCACCAGATCCTTGGAGTGATGAGAAGATTCGAGAAGATCAAATGGCAGACTCTGACATCAAACCAATCTTGGAGTTATTAGAATCTTCTAGCACGAAGCCCAGTTGGAAAGACATCTCGACTTACAGTCCTACGACGAAGCAATATTGGGCTCTTTGGAACTCTCTCCACGTCAGGAATGGTGTCTTGTTCCGAAAATTCGAATCGGAAGATGGGAAGACATCTCGGTGGCAGATGGTACTTCCTCGATCCCGAATACCAGAGGTCCTCAAGGAATTACATGGCAGTCCCACTGGTGGCCATTTTGGAGTCATGAAAACATTACACAGAGTCCGAGAGCGCTTCTTCTGGGGAAAAGCGAGAGTTGACGTCGAACAATGGTGCAAATCTTGCGATGCATGTGCAGCTCGGAAAGGACCAAAGAAACGTAGCCGAGGAAGACTACATCTCTACAATGTAGGAGCACCTTTCGAACACATCGCCCTTGACATCCTAGGTCCTCTGCCAAGAAGTGCTGATGGCAACAAATACCTCCTTGTTGTCATGGACTATTTCACGAAATGGCCTGAAGTCTATGCCATCCCTGATCAAGAAGCTTCTACGGTTGCAGAGGCCTTGGTACACCAGTGGATATCAAGGTATGGAGTCCCCCTTCAAATGCATTCTGACCAGGGGAGAAATTTCATCTCTGCTGTGATTGAGGGTCTCTGTCAACTTCTCGGAATGGACAAAACTAGGACGACGCCTTTACATCCACAATCGGATGGCATGGTTGAGAGATTTAATCGTACCATCCTCAACAATATCTCACTTCTAGTATCAAGAAACCAACAAGACTGGGACCAAAAACTTCCCTTGTTTCTTCTCGCCTATCGCAGCGCCGTCCATGAAACAACCGGCTATTCCCCGTCTCAGATGCTTTTCGGTCGTGATCTTCGTCTACCTTGTGATCTGATTTTTGGTCGCCCTCCAGATACGCCTTCATCGCCAGAGGGATACGTGCAGAATCTCCAGGCACGATTTGAAGACGTCCACAACTTGGCTCGAGAGCGGATCAATATACAGACGGAGAAGATGAACACCAGGTACGACACGAAAGCCACGGGACATCAATTCAAAGAAGGTGACAAGGTTTGGTTTTATAATCCGACTCGACGTAAAGGACTTTCTCCCAAACTGCAATCGCACTGGGACGGTCCTTACACAGTCCTAAACAGACTGAACGATGTCGTGATTTGGATCCGAAAGTCACCAAATTCGAAGCCCAGCGTCGTTCATTACGACAGGCTGGCTCCATACTATGGCCATAGTACTTAGTACATTGATTGTAAATAGTGTAATGTAAATAATGTAAATTAGTATGACCATGGTCTTGTATATAAGTTAATGTAAAAATTTCTTTTGCTTAGCATTATCATTATTAATGTTATTATTATTTAAATACTTGTATGTAATGATGTCTATGCTTTAATTTAATTTTTTTTAAATAAGTGTATATTTTGTATAATTCAGCATTATGAATGTGTTTAATTGTTATTTTGCATGTTTGCATTAAGTGTTTTGAATAGTATAGCATTTGTTGGCAACGGGTTTGCTTTCCGATCAAGGGTTGAACTGCCCGGGACGTGCAGTCCTTGAGAGGGGGGCAATGTTATGAATTTTGTATATATCTGTAAATATTCCATTTGTTTAAATTTATTTTATTTTATTATTGTGAAAATTGCAGTATTATTAATGTATTTCCTATTGAGCATCATGTAACTCAATGCTAAAGGCCTCAGGTGCTGTGCAAGAAAAACAACCTTACACCCTCATCTTTATAATGGAAGTCTATGGAAATATCGCCAAGGAATGGGTTTATCGCCAAGTTGGCGATGGTTTTGGCGACTTATTTTTGTCGCCAAATTTGGCGATATATCGCCAAATGTCGCCAAGTTGGCGACGGATTTGGCGACTTTTTGTGCTACCCCCCTGTGGGGTATTATGGAAATGAAAAAGCTGATCAGCTGGCAAAGAGTGTCATAGAAAAAGAGGAATTTGACTTAGAAGAAAATTTGCCTTTACCTATATCCCTTATTAAAAGGCATTGTAGAGAGAAAGCCCTTGAGGACTGGCAAGCACATTGGACGGACTCAAATGTAGGAAGAAATACTTATAAAATTTTTAATAAAGTAAGTAGAGACAGAATTATAGGTAGCAAGGTAATACATTACTTTTGTACGGGTCATGGGAGTTTTCCCATGTACCTGAAGAAGATTGGGAAAAGACATACAGACAAGTGTGACTGTGGCCAATTGGGTGATGTCAACCATTATTTATTTGGTAACTGTCCGCTAATGCCTTATAGGTTTAAATTTAATAATGCATTGACTGTAAGGCAAAACCTTCAGAATATTTTGCTAAATGATGGAAATTATGGACGCCTGAAAGAGAATTACAATAAACTGAATGAACTTTACTCTTTCATTTATTACAAATTTTGAACAATTTTTGAGTTCTTGCTAAAAAACTTTATTCAGCTGGTTTCATCATGAACAATTCTTTTATTTATCAGTTATTATTAAAGCCTCTGGTAAAGTAAAATATATATTGCTTAATAGCTGTTGTTTTTATTCATTAATATTTGATTGTATCAAGAACACTTTTAGATATAAATTACTGGAATTGATGTATAATAACAAGAATATTGTTTGCTTGCTCCTTGGACAAGGGGGTTATGTACTTGTGAAAAGTTAATTCATCATGAACATTGCTTTTATTTATTATGAAATAGTGCTTCTTGCTTACCTAGTGATTATTGTTTTAAAAGACTGTGATTTTATCCGGCACTGTTATCTTTATCAAGAACAATATTTTAATCTCTAAATGTATAACATTTTGCTATTTTTTGGCAGTAAGAACTGCATTCTATAAGGACTCTTATATTAAACTTTGCCTTGGTCATGATGTAGGACATTATTTATGTTTACAGTACAAATAACTAATTTATCTATATTAGTTTTAGTTCAACTAGGATGGATGCTGGTTTCTCTGGACGGTTATTTGCAGTTTCTTTTCGGACATGGGACTATGTGTCTGGAACAGATGGACTTGAAATCTGAAAATTCTGGCGAAATGATAAATGAATATTTGTTGGAAGACAGTGCTGTAGCGTCCTGGGAGCTCGACTGGGCTGTTCATATGGAAGAGTTTGCAAGAACTCAGTACAATGTATTGGGATATGGAATTGAAAGACAATTGTAACCCCGAATTGTCTATAATGTTGTTATTTTTATTTCTTATTTTTTACTTATATCATAGGTTAGTTATTTTGTTTTGTTAGCCAGTATGCTTTATAGTCAGTAATCATAGGTTATCGACACTTGTAACTGTAATTGTCGTAAAAGTTGTTTGATTTTTAGTTTAAGATAGCTGTTAAGTTTTTTTTTTTTTTTTTTTTTTTTTACCATTAAGTGATTGGTTTTTACTCACCCCTAGGGGTCTTGTCATTTTGTTTTAATAATTGCCTGCTGCTCTGGGCTCGCTCCTGCGGCGCGGTTTCGTTGGAAGGTAGTGGGGGTTTTCCGCCGGGACGTGGCATCCTATACCTTTCACGGTTGGTGTCCCGGCTGGGTGTCTCTTGTGCTACCCCCCTTATACATTTACATTGGGATCCTTTCGCGTTTGGAGTACTCTATCGAGAGTTGAAGGACCTTCTGGTAATTTCTAGCATTAGAAAGCCCTGGAATAATCTGGAAAGATCTCTGAAGTCTATATAAGGGACCTCCACCAGTTCAGTTCAGTTAGTTGTCTGTCAATTGCGATTGAATTCATACGAGAGGCTTTGCATTGAGAACTGTGTTACTCGGATCGATTTTGTCGTTGATACGTCGTATTGAACGCATTGTTTCTGTGTGAAATTTTGCTGCGAGATTACTGAATATCTTGTAATTTTCAGAAGATATTTGTGATCGTATTGCACTGTTTATAGTGAATAAAGCCTTTTTATTGTTCTTATATATTGGCATCAGTCCTTTCGAACCCCGAGCTCACAACAATATATATATATATATATATATATATATATATATATATATAATTAAGTGTTTTATATAATTTTAGAATAATCACTCATTTTTAGCATTTAAAATAAAATACAAATAAAACAAAATTACAATTTAACTTTTTGGCTGGACAGTCAGAGGGTTATGACAGTCTTCCGTAATATGTGCGTAAATTTGACCCAGGTCTAATATGTTTGAAACCAGACATGGGTTAGACTCTAGATTCGACTCCTGTCCTGGACGCTTTTTCACTCAGAATGAATTTTAAAACACATCCAAGACTTGACACAATTTTTCTTCCTTTATTTAATTTTTACATGTATCTTGTTATTTTTTCTTGCATACACAATTCATGCAATTCAACAGCCATGGAAGCTAAAGGTCTCAAAGAAGCCTCCTTTCAATGTTCAATGTAAATTGCAAATGAAATTGAATTGTTGGGTGCGATTTATTTTTTAATTTGATGAATTATTTTTAAATAAATAAATTCGAATAATTTATTTATTATGAATATTGTACAAATAGATTTGTGTTTTTAGGCATATGTGAGATTTTTGTGAGATTTTGATGCGTTGATGACAAAGTGTAAATTAACATAAGAGCTATATAGTATATGTACGCAACATTGAAAAAGGTATCATAAATTATGCGTAACACGTGAGAAAAATTTCTCTCAAAGGTGCCATATAATTTTTCTGACACACTACAGAAAAGCCACGTGCCGGCTTTGTAATTATTGCATACTTTATTCATTCAAACTTTGTAATATATATTTCGTTTTTTCATCTATATATTTATATACATTTATATCTATACATTTATATACGTTTTGCTAAAAAACTTAGTAACAACTTTTAAAATTACACTGATGTCTAAATGTCTAAAAATTAAGAGCAGTGACAGATTTCAGACTTTTGTCGAATATCTAAGGAAATTCTTGACGAAATGCCCGAAATGTCCTTGAACTTTGAGTATGTAAAGAACATGTTTGATTTCCTGTTTTTCAGTGGATATTTAGTCCCAAGGACAATTGGGGGGGGGGAGAGGGTAATAATAAATTTAATAATAAAATATTTGCGTTTCCCCCCCCCCCCCCAAAAAAAAAAAAAGAAAATGCTCAAAATGATCCGTGACTGTAGCAAATGACTATGTAGATCTTGTTCAACTTGTTTGTGCATTTGTGTAAGAATAGCACGCATATTCTTGTAGATGCTAACGTTTCTGTGAAAAATTAATTTTTTTTATAGCATGCAGAGTTTTTAACTGAATTTAACACCGCTTTCCAAAAACTTGGCAAAAAATTGTAGAAAAAGTACACTGCAATTAAAGTATTAATATATTGACTATTGAGACTAGATTGAGACGTGGGTATTTGTATGAAATAGATTTTAACTTCGCATGCGCGAACTACATCAAAGACTTTTTGTCATGATTTGATAGTTAATACTATACAGCAACTCATGTAAAAAGACCAGCCAAATATCATGAAACCGCAAAAAGATACAGGCAATACAGTGACCTAATTGATAAATTGAAGAGGAAACCCCATAGAATTATATGCTATGTGCTAGGGTTGCGAGTTGTCAAGAAATTTTATTGCCTCGAATAGTAATTTTTGCCATATTTAAAATCAGGTGAATTCCCATAGAAAAGCATTATGACCTGAAAGAAAATGTTCTATATTTTTCAAACAAATCAAGCATAATAAACTTAAAACTATACAGCTTATTTCGAATATCTCACCAATATAGTTACACAATTTCAAACTAAACGGATGCTTTTTTCAGCAGTTACTGCAACGCTTGCATAGATATACTAAAAACTTTTCTTCTGTACACAGTGAAGCCTCAACTGATGTTTTGGCAATTATTAACAAACATGGGCGTACGCATGAATGCCCAGAACCATGGGCGCAGGCAGAAAGAAATCTAGAGATGGGCAACATTTTGAACCAGATATGCCTGTGGTCCATGCAAAATAAATAGTTTACTGCTTTTTTGTTATGAGGTGTGGGGATAAGCACCCTGGACCCTCATTTAAGATAAATTTGAAACAGAAGAACGTTAAAGGAAAATCAAATTACAGATATTCTGCAACAGAAGGTCTGCCCCATAACAAAAATATTCTTAGTTCCTTCTACTCTTAGCACTGTTTAAATATTCTAAAAATACTAAGTAAGAATATATTTCAATATTTATCTTTTCAAATAATCAAAGATAAAAAAAAACAAGTTTATGAAATTCTCAAGCAGAGGCAACTGTCTTCCCCTGTACCCTCTTGCCTGCGCTTATGCTAAGACAATGTACGAACTCGGTTCCGTTGTCTCTTTCCTAACAAAATTTCTATATACGTCCATGCAAACTAATGCAATATATTTACTTTTATATGATTGTTTTATTATTGTTGAATGGATCAGTAATTTTATTATTACTTTTGAATTAATAACTAGGTGGTTTTCGATATATTCTTTTAAATTTATTAATAAATGCTCAAATAAGGGTACTATTGCTATATGTTTTATTAAAGACGTGACTCGTAAAAAAATATTGAGAAATATAAAAGAAATAGTTAAATTATTAAAGTGTGCATTAGTTGAAAACTAGTTGTTATTAAGACGAATAAAACAAAGACGAGTAAATAAATGTTAAAATATATCTGCATAGTGCCTACATATACGAACGATTAATTTATTATTTATTAAACTTGTACGTAAATGATGTTACTGAACTAATAAATGTAAGAAGAATGTTTGTTATATTTAAATAAATTCTTTTGTTACCTTAATAAATATGACTTGTTTAAAGGCTTTGATTTTATGCTGCTTTTCAGGAAAAAATATAGTGTTACTTATTTATTTTCATTTTTGTTTGTTTGCAGCTTACGACTATAATTCGCTATCGAACATTAAAACTTTTGAAATGTGAAGCGACAATTGATCGACGCCATCTGTCATTTAACCATGTCATGGAATAGTAGGACCAAAATCATAATAGTGTTGAGATCGAGTCGCGAATTTCGAATAAATTTGGAAGTTGCCGTAGAACCGTGCTAAGGAAGCGCCACCTACAAACCTGTTCTAACAAAGTTTCATATTGTAATTTAAACGAATAAACAGACGAACTGATAAAACAGATACGCGCCACATATTTCAAAACATTTCTTCCAAAGCCTATTCTCAACCACTGAACTCCACAATAGTATAAACTCTCTAAAACATTGAATCCAGCGGTCCGCGTAGGGCTACTATAATACAAGCTGAATCTGAAGTATTTTTTTCCCACTTTTGACCAATCAGCGATTGTTTCCCACGTGACGTGGCCAATCGTTCTTCTCCTATGGGCAATTAAATGGAGGCGTGAGTCAGACATTTGACATTTGACATTTTATTAACATACATCTGACCTGTGTGCTTGGCGTCAAGAGCCCGCTTATAAGTCATCTTCAATATATACAGGGATGAGATAGCACACACAAGGAAATTTACAACACAGAAATACAGCCGCCAGCATCACAAAGAGTGTGCAACGGAGCCAGTGGAATTCGAACCCGCTTCCACCTACACTCGCAAGCGATTAGCGGTGTGATGCCTTGACCACTCATCCACAGTGGGCCCGGCGTGAGTCAGCCCGAAATGTAGAAGCCTTAATACAATGCCCATGAATACAATGCCACAGAATTTCTGAGGAAAATTTATGGCAAAACACAAATTTCGGAGCAGATGTGTTACACTCACGCACCGATGTTTGGCGACTTTTTGGTTGGTGCAACTTTCAAGCCTGCGCCAGAACAATAACTTAATACAATCGTTAGGTACCGTTAAAGTAAAAAATCCCCTAAATTTGGCGAATTTTTTTCCTTTTTATAACCGATTTAAAAAAGAAAACTTTGCGTGAGTGTATGGCATCATAGCCCAGATTCTCTCCCCCCCCCTCCCATAGCCGTACGGAGTAGATATATTCAAAGAGGTTTTAGTTTTAAAAATATGACGAAGTTGCTACAATTTTCACTCATATGTATTTTTATTGGAAAATCTATAGATCGTATTTAATTTCATCACAAATATTTAATTTAATGTTATTTAAAAATAAAATTTTATGAAAGTTCAATAAAATAGAATACAAATTTTAAAAGTATTGCTCATAAAAAGATGAAAAAATGTAGAAATAACCAAACAGAATAAAATGTATGTGGAAAAGATTGAAAAAATGCTTCTAAGATTAAGAAAAGTGCAGGATTTATTACTTACGAGCATTGAGGGTGTAATGCAGTTGAGGCAGAAAACGGATCGTTGAGTTAGCCCTCCGTTCTGTTTTAAAGAACTCAGTCTGTGTAACAACCTTTTTGTCATATCACGATCTACGTTATACTGCGACCTACGAAATACACGACCGGTGCATCGCGACTTGCGTTATACACGGCCGGTGCATGACGTTTAAAACGTCACATGTAGTGGATCATTTTTACAAGGTGATTGGTGCAAAACGGGGGGCGCGTCGCTTTGCACCAATAACCGTGTAAAAATGATCCACTACATGTGACGTTTTAAACGTCATGCACCGGCCATGTATAACGCAGGTCGCGGGTGCATCATGTTTAAAACGTCACATGGAGTGGATCGCGAGCGACCTGCGTTATACATGGCCGGTGCATGACGTTTGAAACGTCACATGTAGTGCATCCGAGGCTAACGAAAAAGACAGGCTACCGCGGTGCACTCCACTTATCTTTTTTACAGACCGCTAGAGTGACGTTATGCTCTTTTTGTACACCTGCATTGGTGCATTCGAGCATCACGTGACTCCGGCGGTATGTAAAAAAAGATACGCGTGAAGCACCGCGGTAGCCTTTCTGTTTCGTTAGCCTCGAGTGGATCCGAGGCTAACGAAAAAGAAAGGCTACCGCGGTGTTTTACGCATATCTTTTTTTACAGACCGCAGGAGTCACGTGATGCTCAAATGCACCAATGCAGGTGTACGAAAAGAGCATCACGTCACTCTAGCGGTCTGTAAAAAAAAGATAAGTGGAATGCACCGCGGTAGCCTGTCTTTTTCGTTAGCCCTCGAGTGGATCATTTTTACACGGCTCTTGGTGCAAAGCGACGCGCCCCCCGTTTTGCACCAATCATCTTGTAAAAATGATCCACTACATGTGACGTTTTAAATGTCATGCACTGGCCGTGTATAACGCAGGTCGCGAGTGGATCATTTTTACACGATGATTTTTGCAAAACGGTGGGCACGCCGCTTTGCACCAATCGTCGTGTAAAAATTTTCCACGTCATGTGACGTTTTAAACGTCATGCACCGGCCATGTGTAACGTAGGTCGTGGTTATACACGGCCGGTTGATGACTTTTAAAATGTCACACAGAGTGGATAATATTTACACGGCGATTGGCTCAAAATGATGGACGCGACGCTTTGTACCAGGGCTACACTAGATACCGGGCTTGCTCATTCATTCGAGGCTAACGAAAAAGAAAGGCTACCGCGGTGCTTTACGAGTATTTTTTTACAGACCGCGGGAGTCATGTGATGCTCGAATCGCGTCCTACGTTATACACGGCCGGTGCATGACGTTTAAAACGTCACATGCAGTGGATCATTTTTCCACGGCGATTGGTGCAGAGCAGCGCACCCCCCCGTTTTGCACCAATCGTCGTATAAAAATGATCCACTCCATGTGACGTTTTAAACGTCATTCACCGGTCGTGTATAACCGCGACCTACGTTATATACGGCCGGTGCATGACGTTTAAAACGTCACATGGAGTGGATAATTTTTATACGGCGATTGGTGCAAAATGGGAGGCGCGCCACTTTGCACCAATCGCCGTGCAAAAATGATCCACTGCATGTGACGTTCTAAACGTCATGCACCGGCCGCGAGGCTAACGAAAAAGAAAGGCTACCGCGGTTCTTTACGCGTATCTTTTTTTACAGACCGCGGGAGTCACGTGATGCTCAAATCCACCAATGCAAGTGTACGAAAAGAGCAACACGTCACTCTAGCAGTCTGTAAGAAAAGATAAGTGGAATGCACCGCGGTAGCCTGTCTTTTCCGTTAGCCTCGACCGGCCGTGTATAACGCAGGTTGCGGTATAACGTAGGTCGCGCTCGAATGCACCAATGCAGTTGTACGAAAAGAGCATCACGTCACTCTAGCAGTCCGTAAAAAAAGATAAGTGGAATGCAACGCGGTAGCTCGTCTTTTTCGTTAGCCTCGGCATTCATTATTATGACGTCACAAATGGTGGCTAGCCGCGACAAAAAACGTATAGCGATTAGTACAAAACGATGGGAGCGTCGCTTTGTACCAATCGTTGGTTGCGGCCTGCCACTATTTTTGACGTCATGAGAATGAATGAGCTAGAGCTCCTATAATACAGGCTGACGCATCCTCGCAGATATGTGTCTCAAAGTCGAAAAACCAAGCTAATTTTCCGCCATTTAACATCCAGCCTCTTTCAGAAGGTGGAGGAACGAGGCCTTAGGCAACCCCAGCTCCGGCAGCGGTAGATTGAGATGCTGAACTGAGACCCGAATAATGCGAAACAAAATGGATATGCGTCAGCTCCTATTATAGGAGCCTTAGAATGAGCTAGCCCGGTATCTAGTGCTGCCTTGTTTGTACCAATTGCCGTGTAAAGATGATCTACTCCGTCTGATGTTTTAAACGTCATAAACCGGTCGTGCATAACGTAGGTCGCGATGAAATCCTATTCTCGTATACGGCAAAAAATAGTCTAGGGCACAATTCGCGGGCTTTTCGTTTTGTATACTCCCAAAGTTGAGCTGCAATTAACCGGTTAGATCGGTCACTTTGGTTAGAGCTACTGGAAGCGCCCTTACTTTCTTGAACTAAATTTATCTATTAACAAAAGCACAGGTGAACAATGTGCGCATAACATCATACAGTGAGAGCAGGGCTACACTAGATACCGGGCTTGCGGATTCATTATCAAGACGTAACAAATGGTTGCTGGCCGCGACGAAAAACATACAGTGATTGGTACAAAACGATGGGCGCGTCACTTTGTACCAATCGCTGGTCATGGTCAGCCAATACGAGGCTAACGAAAAAGAAAGGCTACCGCGGTGCTTTACGCGTATATTTTTTTACAGACCGTCGGAGTCCCGTGATGCTTGAATGCACCAATGAAGGTGTACGAAAAGAGCATCACGTCACTCTAGCGGTCTGTAAAAAAAGATAAGCGGAATGCACCGCGGTAGCCTGTCTTTTTCGTTAGCCTCGAGCGGTCTGTAAAAACAGATAAGTGGAATGCACCGCGGTAGCCTGTGTTTCTCGTTAGTCTCGCAGCCACTATTTGTGACGTCATGAGAATGAATGAGTAAGCCCGCACTGTTAAAAATCTTTAGCTTTTGCTTCAAACACAATCCACCGCTTTTAGAGAAAACGGTTACTTTACTATATTATGGAACATTTTCATTCGTTAAAATACAGATATTCTATAAAAACGGTGGAGTGACTATGCAGAAAAAGCTGAAGATTTTTTACAGTGCAGTATATAGTGTTGCCTTGATGAGAGGTAAATTTAGACCAGATAGAAACAGGGCTACACTATACACCGAGCTTGCTCATTCATTATTATGACGACAGAACTGGTGGCTGCGAGGCTAACGAAAAAGACAGGCTACCGCGGTGCATTCCACTTATCTTTTTTTTACAGACCGCTGGCATCACGTGATGCTCGAATGCACCATTGAAGGTGTAAAAAAAGAGCATCACGTCACTCTAGCGGTCTGTAAAAAAAGATAAGTGGAATGCACCGTGGTAGCCTGTCTTTTTCGTTAGCCTCGTGATCGCTGGACACGACGAAAGACATACAGCGATTGGCACAAAACGATGGGCGCGTCGCTTTTTACCAATCGCTGGTCGCGACCAGCCACTATTTTTGACGTCATGAGAATGAATGAGCAAGCCCGGTATCTAGTGTTGTCTTGATAGAATTCTAGGTACATTTCCGACAGCCGAGCTAAAACCTCACAAAATACTTGTAACTATTAAGAAAAATTATGACCGTGATCCAGATAAATTGTGAGCTATTTTTGGATAAATCAGAAGCTTGCATTTTTGCGAAATTTTCTCCCTTTTGGAAAATTAATCAAAATATTGGCCTCTGATTTATCAATCTTGTTTCGAAAATAGCGAAAAATCTATATGGATCCCTCCCTGTATCACACTCACTCATTCGCATTATGAACACAGTGCGTTTAAAATAGAGTGGCGGCTTAAAGGCAAGAAAATTTGATTGGTCAAGAGGTCTTTTGATAAAAACTTGGTAAGTCTGTCATAGGGTGCCTCTATATGAGAATGATCACGTACAGCATAAAAAAATGAAAAAAATGTTTTAAAAAACGCAATAAAAATACACGTTGAAATTTTTAATAGTTGTGTGTGGAGATTATATAAAGAAACACTAGCAATAATAACACATTTAATGTTGCTGCTAAGTATGCGTAGTTCATTTTATATTTTCTCCATCAATGGTATATACTGTCCATGTCCATATGTCACAAATATGTAGAAAGATATTCTTACAACTATATTTTTCTGATTGAGTAAGTATAGAATAAAATAGATGCATAATGGGGAAGTCAACGGGTTCATAGTTTAAGGTGGGCTGATTTTTTTCAGTAAATTAATATTTGATTTTTTTAAGAGTTGTTTTTCTTGAATTTAAGGGTCAGATTCCCGTCGCTTTAGGGCCCCACCAGTGGCTAAGAGATTCTGCTGTCAAATCTGGTAGACGGGAGATTCTAGATTCAAACCCCTGTCGCGTTCGTCGACCTAACCGTTTGGAGTTTTCTGTGGTTTTCTTCGAACCTTGCCGTAAATACGGGTTAGGATCCCATAGGAAGACCCCCATGGAGGCCACTCCCCCTAGGGCATATATCCCTCGAGTAGATAATTGACCGTCATAAATCAACCAACCAACCAATCAACCCATCGCTTTAGGTTCGACTTTGATGTCAATAGTAGAGTTGGTGTAAAAAAAATCGCGATCAACGAAATACATGGCCATGACTTTTAATACGTCACACGCAGTGGAGCGAGGCTTACGAAAAAGAAAGGCTACCGTGGTGGTGCTTTCCGCGTATCTTTTTTTACAGACCGCGGGAGTCACGTGATGCTCGAATGCCCCAATGCAGGTGTACGAAAAGAGCATCACGTCACTCTAATGCTCTATAGGCTAACGAAAAAGACAGGCTACCGTGGTGAATTCAACTTATCTTTTTTTACAGACCGCTCGAGGCTAACAAGACAGGGTACCAAGGTGCATTCCACTTATCTTTTTTTACAGACCGCTCGAGGCTAACGAAAAAGACAGGCTCCCACGGTGCATTCCACTTATCTTTTTTTACAGACCGCTAGAGTGACGTGATGCTCTTTTCGTACACCTGCATTGGTGGATGCGAGCCTCACGTGACTCCCGCGGTCTGTAAAAAAAGATACGCGTAAAGCACCGCGGTAGCCTTTCTTTTTCGTTAGCCTCGAGCGGTCTGTAAAAAAAGATAAGTGGAATCGCGACCTACGTTATACACGGCCTGTGCATGACGTTTAAAACGTCACATGGAGTGGATCATTTTTACACAGTGATTGGTGCAAAGCGGCGCTCCCACCGTTTTGCACCAATCACTGTGTAAAAATGATCCACTGCATGTGACGTTTTAAACGTCATGCACCGGCCGTATACACAGATTAAATATATTCCACCAGATAGGACACTTCCATAAGCTCAATGGTAACCGAATCGCAACTTCAGAGCCCCTAGTGACAACAGTCGCAAACGTTCCGGGCGTGTCGCCACAGGTAGGTATTTCTTATCTTATTTGTATAGTATCTTTCTTTTTTTTATGTAAATGCGTCGCCGCAGTTTGTTATTGTTTAAAACATCAAACATATTTCATTTTATCATACAAATACTTACAAATATACATATTTACACGAGTTTCTTACAGATTTACACCTTTTTCTTAAATAATTTAAACTGATTAACTGTCGTGTCGATATTAAATAAACAGAACTGCCAACAGGTACGTGTGACCGTGACAATCTGACAGTTTATAGATCGCGCGCGTGTGCGTTAGTTCTTGACTGTGCTCAGTAGTGGCGCTTGTATCACGCCGGTTCGGATTTTCGCTCCACTGTCAAATCTGTATGACTATATTTAATCTGTGGGCCGTATATAACGTAGGTCGCGGTGGAATGCACCGCGGTAGCCTGTCTTTTTCGCTAGCCTCGCAGTGTAGTATCTTTACCAAGGCAACACTAGATACCGGGCTTGCTCATTCATTCTCATGAGGTCAAAAATAGTGGCTGGCCGCGACCAGCGATTAGTACAAAGCGACGCGCTCATCGTTTTGTGCCAATCGCTGTATGTCTTTCGTTGCGGCCAGCCACCATTTGTGACGTCATAATAATGAATGAGCAAGCCTTGTATCTAGTGTATCCCTGTCTTTACACGGCGATGGGCTCAAATTGATGGGCGTGCCGCTTTGTACCAATAACCGTGAAAGGATGATTCACTTCTTGTGACGATTTAAACATCATGAATAGTACGTCTATTTCGTGAGTTTCAGAAGAATTGGGTCGATTCTGAACGCTGTAGTTACGTAGTTGGATATCGCAGAAGTCCTTGTTTCTATGGCACATATAAATTTCGCTTTTGTTGTCTCTGACATCGATGATAACATCATCAGGCCGAATGCCGAGTGGTTAAGACACCATTCCGCTAATCGCTTGAGAGCGTAGGAGTCAGGTCGGCGGGTTCGACTCCCGCCAGCTCCATTGCACACACTTTGTGGAGCTCCCGGACGTAACTCTCTGGTGTTACAAATTTCCTTGTGGCTATCTCGTCCCTGTATATTGACGATGACTTATAAGCGGGCACTTGATGTCAAGCACACAAGTCAGATGTATGTTCTCAATAAACAAACAAAACAAAAAAAAAATCAGGCCGAATAACAGAGAAAAGTGTAATTGCCATCGAAACCATCTTTTCCCGATATCAAAATGTAACGATAGGATTAAAATTCAAACCACTAAGAAGATATTATAATGGGCCCACCGTGGCTGAGTGGTCAAGGTGTCACACTGCTAATCGCTTGCGAGGAGCCTCCGTGGCCGAATGGTTAAGACATCATTCCGCTAATCGCTTGAGAGTGTAGGAGTCAATTCGGTGGGTACGACTCCCGCCAGCTCCATTGCACATACTTTGTGGAGCTCGCGGATGTAACTCTCAGGTGTTATAAATTTTCTTGTGGCTATCTCGTCCCCGTATATTGACGATGACTTATAAGCAGGCACTTGATGTCAAGCACACAAGTCAGATGTATGTTCTCAATAAACAAAAAATTAAATCGCTTGCGAGTGCAGGTGGGAGCGGGTTCGAATCCCGCTGGCTCCGTTGGATATCTTTGTGGAGCTTTCGGCTGTATTTCTAAGTGTTGTAAATTTACTTGTGTGTGCTATCTCGTCTCTATGTATATTGACGATGACTTATAAGAGGGCGCTTGACGCTAAGCACACACGTCAGTTGTATGTTAATAAAATGTCAAATGTCAGATATTATATAATTTTTGTGTACAATTTTCCATTAAATCTCTGCGTGTAATTCGGATTAAAAGCCAAATAGAAATCGCTGTTTATAGCAGCTGTTATTATTTTGGTAAAACTTTACAAAATGATGCATAATTGCGTAATTTAACTGATTTCATATGTTGCGAAATTGTGATTTTCATTCGGTATTCTGGTAAATTATTGGTAATTTTTTTTTCTCATTTCATCTGCAATGGAAATTCTATATAATTGTCAGACACCCTGGTATGTCGCAGATTCTGAAGTAGCTTTGACAGTTTTATTGAACGACTTAAGGCGGTGTTTTAGTAAGACATTTTACGTAGAGTAAGTGATAAGTTCCGATTTTGTATTTAAATTTGATGTGTTAGGTTTACTCCCATAAGAGTTATATACTTTTCAACTAACACATTGTTACTCATGTATTACTTTTCAGTCGCCTTTAATCGTCATAATACACGAAACTCACGCAGGATATAAATAGGATAAGGGGGACGATAATGCTGAGCTGCTAAGACAGGTCCAACATTTTTGCTTAACTGACGTTAGTCATCGGTTTTGTCAAGCTTTCTTCAATCGCGCAATTTCATTTAAGGTGAATAACTGTACTAAGATAGTTTAGTAACTATAGTCCTCGGGCCGCAGTTTGGACACCCCAGTGCCAAAATGTAAAATATAACAGCCATCGTTGTGTGGCTCATTCCATTTAAGTCACGTTGCGTAAATAACGGTGAGGATCCCTTATAAAGACCTCAACGTAGAGCACTCCCCACCCCCCGTCGTGCAGATAATCGGACGTCATAAACAAAAAAACTCATTTATTACGTACGAAAATCGACAAGTTGTACGGCAGTTCATGTATTAAGAATCAAAAGAATAATCAGCAGAACTTTTAAGTTTATTTTAACTGAAAATTCTTAACATTCGTTTTTCGGAAGTGTCATTCAACATATTTAATACTAAACTAGCAATAGACATCGGAAGGAAATTCTATTTGTGAATTGGGTGAAACTCTTATGTTACTCCTATTTAATAAATTGGTCGGATAGGCTTTATTTTGTAAGGTATTAAGTTGACATTTTTATGATTTGGAAATATTATGAATTCAACATTTTTTAGGTTAAAAATGGTGACTTGCCGCACGTATACACAACTACAATTGTAGAATACATGAAATCTCTGCGTGTACTCGGTCAAACTGAAAATTTGTCTGTCATATATATATATACTTAAACTTCCTTGTCTGTCTAGAGTTTTTTACGAACTTTTCGGCATTAAAGTAAACCTGTGGTGCTACATACCAATGAGGATCATGGGATGTAGTCCCTAACCCCTTTTTCTTTATGGGCCGTGCGGTGCTATACATATGTTTTGGTCAGGTGGTCGACATAACACGGGAATCTCGTTGTTTAGTTACTAAAAAACCCTGTACACATTTTATCAACCCCGAAGGGATGCAAGATTGAGTGAACCTCTCCTAATCTGGAATCTGTGTACTAGTAGTACGACACGCTGACCACTCGGCCATTTGGCTTCATTTCGCTATTATGATTGAGAAAAAAAAATCGCGAACTTTGACAGCATTCGGTGAACGGGGGAAAAGTGCTTATAACCTCCCTTTTAAAAAAAAATGAATATTACAACTTTTAAGCATTTTAAGGGCTGTAAATGGAGGATCTTATGAATAGATCTAGAAATACCTCATTTTGATATGAGAAGTCCTAACAAATGCTTCTTTACTAAAGGTATTTTGTTGACCAACGTTAATTACAAAAATTCGAGCACAAATGTTGTACTCGTTTTCAAATAAATCTCTTTAAAGCTATATTATTGAAAAGAATTCTTAAATGAATCTTCCAAGAAGTCTGTAATCATCAGGAGTTTATTAAAATTTTCGCGAGAAAGTTTTTATATTTGTGTAGTGAAGCTGGGTTTATAAAAGTAATTTATTAATCCAATAGTTTTAAAAACTTTTGTTTATATGATCGAAAATTAAATTACTTGGAAAAAAAAAACTTGTATTTCATAGAAAAAATGCTAAAGAAATCTGTCTATTGCAAAACATTCTTCAGTTGTGTAGTCATCCTCACAGTGTAACGTGGAATGTTTTTTTCTTTTCGCATAGGACATGCAATTGATATTTTGAATATTAAATTTATAAACATCAGTTATATGCAATTTAGTTTAGCTGCGGAAAAAGGTTAGGACAAAGAGGTACGTAATCTGCGTATGGTCTAGATATTTATTTCGTAAGTTTTAATATTGCATTGGTCGATGTTCTTTCTTGGTGAATCTGGCCATCATTCAATTCGTGTTTGATCGGAATTTAAAATATCCATTTCTTGTACGTTGTCGTAACGCCGCGCCATTGCATATTGATATTTTTGATTGGGACATTCGGTGGAGCAACTTAATTTTCAATAAATGCACTGCCCCTGAATACTAGGCCTGTGCGCTAACAAAAATGCTAGCTGTCTCATGCGAATTCTTTTTTTCAGCGTTTGAACGGTTTCTTTAACTTAAATACCAATAATTTCTAAAAGTTTTCTTTGCCTTGTTTTTCTAATATAAGTCAAAGAAAACATTTAGATATTATTGGTTTTGAAGTTCGAGGGTCCGTACAAACGCTGAAAAAAAAAAAATCCGCCTGCGACAGCCACCATTTTCATCAGCGTGCAGGCCTAGTATTCAGGGGGCAGTGATAAATGAAGTAATGTGACTAAATTTTAGTTTTATCGCTATTCTTAAAATTTCACTGTTTCAAAGCTTTTTCAAATTGTGGTGGTTGCGACAATAAGTGAATTAAACTTTGCTTATAACTCACTTCAACGTGAAATATATTGCGTCTATTTTGGGTCTTCAGTTTTGTTGGAATAAATGTCTAGTATATGATAATGTTATTTAATTTAATTTAAGCAATATTCTTTGACGTATTTCATCCACTTGCAAATTTTCGCAAATAAGTTATTTGGCAAGTCAAATACCAATAATTTGAATATTTTAAACGAGAAATCTAATAAAACAACGCATAACTTAAATCCTATTTGGACTACCTTAATGTTACCAAAAGAAGTTTGATAAATCTCATTTCATTTGTTTACTAACTTTTTTAATTTAGAATACTATAATAAAAATATGTGCATTATACTTGTTTTTAGTTCTCTTTGTTACTCATGTTATTTCGTTTAGTCGTAGGTAAGTTTTCATCAATGTACAGGTTTCTAGTTTGCTTAAATAGAACACCAATTGAAAGATTCTATTTTAGAAGTAAGTGGTGATTAAGTTTTAAGTTCTGATACTTAACCCGGGAAAAGTCTCTCGTATCCAGGGTGTGAACTGTTTTTACTTGTCATTAATAAATACAAATAATACCTACCAACTTTCAGCTAAACTTCCGTACAATGAGAGTTAATTTGATCGAGGTTAGACATTGCTAACAAGGAAATATATCTGAAAAAATACTTAGTTTCTAACGTGGAACATTCGATTGCATTTCTTAAAATTCTGGTCTAAAACTCGTTTAATCTCCTGTTAAATTAATCTACATTATACATAAGTTTAGTGCAATGTTACCAGGTATGAATAATCCGTCACCTGATTTAGTCTGAGGCAAATCTTGCAAGTTCTGCGATAAAGTAAGTTGAAGATTTCTTTTCGAAAAATATTGGTGACAATTGTAAAAACCGTACGCACCCTGGGTACGTCATACCCGGCACGACTGCTCACGGGTTAAAATCTCTTAATAAGAAATTTAGGATTTAAAAATAAGAGTGAAATTGTAAGCAGATATTTTTAGAAATATTAAAAATTTTGTAGCTTTAAAAATCTGTCAATCTTAAAATGTTCTCCAAATTTAATTTTGTTAAAATGCTTCTGTAACATATTTAGTGGCGGGGTGAATTTAATTGCAGCAAATTTTAAAGATAAGTTTAACGATTTCAACATATTTTTAGTATGCCTGCTGTAATCCAAAGTGCCGATTCCTCTGAGGCTCAAGCTGATGTCAGCAAACCTACGACACCCCGAAGATGGAGTATGGCAGCTGCGCCAACTGAAAACGACATCAGGAGGAAGAGAGTTTTGTCCTACACAACTTCGAAGCCTACGCAGAAGATGGTGATCGAAGCGATTAGACTTATAGGTTTGATACTTGACCATTTAGTTTTGCATCTGATAATCTTCCACTTTTGTGAGTCCATTCTACAAAAGTAGTTTTTGTTCGGTAGTCCATATTAAGTTAATTATTAAAAGAACGTTAAAAAAATAGAACACATTAATAAATAGAACATAATAGAACACATCAAATCTCCAACACATAAAAAAAAATGAAAGATTTGTGATAAAAAATAGACCCGATTTTGCACTTTATTTCATATATTAGAATTGCTTATTTTGTGAAGGGATAAATCTATTAATTCAATAATTAGTTTCTTCTCCTGAAAATTTCCTTTATGAAAAACGACGCACCAGTGGTCGAGAGGTTGTTTTACAAACTGGTAAAAAGGGAGCGGCTGGATTCAAACACAATTGCATCCGTCGGCCTAATCGTACAGAGTTTTCCGTGGTTTTCTTTGAATCTTTGATATTCTTGCGTTAATACCGGTTAGGTTCTCTTGGGGGGAGACCCCATGGAGGGCACTCCCCCCTCCGGCCTACATTCCTCGTGTAGATTATCGACCGTCATAAATTTACCATCCACCTTTATGAAAAATGTTTCGATATATATTTTAAAGTTGTTTAAATTCTTTTCGAGTCTTTCTTGTACCCTCGGTTACAGAAATTCTGTGCAATTTCTAAATATATAGCATTTATTACCTCACCTAACAAAATTCAGAGGCAATAGGAACCTCTTATTTTGGTTGTTGTAGGTGAATGGGCTCATTATAGCGGAACCTTAATTTTGAAGTATTCTCACCGAAGTAGAAATGGTCGAACTTTATGCATCCTCTGTTCTTGATTTGAAACGAAAATATAGTTGAAGTTATTTTAATTCGTATACAGCCATTTTTGAGATATTTACTTAGTTTCATATCCTATAAGTAATCATGGTGTTTGTATCCTCAATTACAATATTGGCAAAATCCTCCTAAATCTTAACCCCTTAAGCACCATATTCAATTTAGTGATTATGCTGTATACCAGATATTGGGTTGTTCGGAAGTTCCTTCATTTTGGGAAAACCAATTCGTACCGGGAAAATTCTGCCCGTCAATTATACATTAGATATCTGCATTAATGTCTAATAACTGAATGATGGAATTTTCCGGTATGAATTGCTTAGAACATTGCAATCTGGACTTAAAATGAGGACGTACGCACATACGTCCTGGTTATTGCAAATAAAGAGTTAAAGGCCTACGCAGGTATGTCGTGGTGCTTAAGGGGTTACTGAAAAAAATTAAGCACCAAATAAATGATAGTATCCTTTGTATAAATATTGAGATAAAGGATCAATAAAATTAAATCAATCTTTAATTTCTTGCGTTCAGAAAGCAACGTTTTCTGTAGAATGGTTCATGGTTTTATAAAATATTAAAGAATATATCATGTATTAAAACCACCCCACTAAATGTTTATGTCCGGCATTTGAAACCAAATTGAAACCTTTGAGACATTTTGTAATTGCAAATGAGTCATCCACATCTTTCTTAGCCTACGGAAAGATCTTTGTAGGTATATCCTAACGTAGGAGCCAAGTTTTCGTTTTTTTAATGTCTACACCTAATTTTAGCTAGAAAGTTATTGAAATGTTTTTTATGTGCGATTAATTTTATATAAAAACCTGACCATTTTATTAAATTCTAAGGCTTGCTAATTGGGAAAGCTTCAATTTTAGAAATCTCTTTACGTGCGCAATCCTGAATTTTTATTTTAACAATTTTACATTTTCAAATTTTTTTCCCATGTTATTTTTGCTCAAAACCTAAAACAAGGCTAAACCCTTTAAGAATTGATTTTGTTGAACTCTCTCGTGTATGAGAACCTCCAGATTATATTTAAAAACATTTTTCAGAGAACACATTTTATTTACTCCTTTACCACTTCAGAAAGTTCCGTAATGCTTATGCAATATAACAATACATGACAGAACAATTTTCGTGTGAAATATTAAATTGGAAAATAATCAATCTGTTCTACATGAGATTTTCTAAATTTCTGCTCTTGGTATATCAACCAGAAAATCGCAAAAATATTTCGCTTTCATTAACACGAAGTAGAAGAAAGTGTAAATATCGCAACTATTTCCATTTATACTTTGTTAGTGTTAATATTGTTTGTAGACACATTTTTTGTATTTAAGAAATGAGTTATAAAATTAACAAATTATTTTAGCTTGTAAAGCAAAATGTCTTTAAAACAATGTGTGCATGAGAGGTTTAAGTCGATTAAGTCGGCTTCTTAAGTCGGTTTAAGTCTGCTTCAAAAGTCATAAATATTCAGAAAATGTGATATTTAGACTAACTTATATAATGGGCACTTGTTCTATGCAGGCAGTACGGATGAAAAAGGAGCGTCTGTGGCAGCCATAACGAAATGGATTGTTGGTGAGTTTTTAGTAATTTATTTTCTTTTTAACACTTTCCAACCTAGTTGAAAAGTGTTTATGACTTCGGTTTGTCTGGCCGTCTGGCCGTCTGCCGTCTGTCCGTGCTCTAACTCCCGTAAATATGCTCGGATTGCCCTGCAATTTTTATATGTTGTAATCGTTATCTATAGCATGTTCCCTATTTCAACGGAAGTGTGTAGCACTTATAGTTTTTTTACAGGGACACACAAAAGAATTCCGTTACATTACAGTCTATGGGGGAAAATCATTTGCGGTTTATTTAAATAATGTTTCACTATTTTAAACGCATTGAAATTTATATATATCACTAAGGTGCATTAGAAGAAGCTTAATATGGAATAGGGTGTGCATAGCACTTATATTTACTTTACAGGGACAATCAAAAGAATTCCGTTACATTACGTCTATGGAGAAAAATCGTCTGCGGTTTATTTAAATAATGTTTCCCTATTTTAAACGCATTGAAATTTATATAAGATTCATTACAAGAGACTTACTACAGAATATTGTGTGTATAGCAGTCATCGTTCATTTACAGGGACACACAAAAGAATTCTCTACTGTATGTTAACAATAATTCCTGGAAGTGCGTTTTAAGTTACTGAATGCGATTCTAATTTTAAATCGCTTTTTGTATATTACGTGGTGTGTATAAATTCTGTAGATCCTATACAGGGAAGCACAAAAGTTCGGGAACACATTTCCGTATTATTTAACTCCAGACGGAGAATTTTAAACTGTGCTACGTGTTTCCTAACTGAACTAAAATTTCGCATCCTATGTAATATATATACAAGTCTATAGATCCTATACAGGGCTGAATAAAAGTATTCGGATTACTTAGATGTTATCTTTTAGCTTATTAAAGAGTATGATTAGTAAAATTATTTTGGAAGCGTTGGAAAGTGTTAAATAATCTATGCTTGACGCATGATTTTTCGTTCTTGTTTAAAAATTGAAATAAAGTCACTTTATAACTTGGGAGCGAATTTGCATACTTTAAAATGAAATGAAAACATTTTTTAAAAGCAGTACATCTATATTTGTCTATTTTTTCACGAGACCGGTGTCCTGAAAGATTAGTCAAGCAAATTTCATGGCATTTCAATTCGTTGGTTCTTTTTATATCGCAATACTTTTAAATCTTGCGTGTTTACAAATTAAGATTCCAGTAATATCGGACTAGAAAGAGAAATGGACCCCCAACTCCCGAGCAGGTTGTGTTAAGAAACCTGATGGTCGGGAAGTGTTTTCAACCTATATTGCACTCTTTGGCATAACCATTTGTAATTTTCCAGTTTTATTTAAACCTTGCGTATAAGTTAGGTTCTCTTAGACTCTCCATAGAGGGTAATCAACGTTTGTGTATATCCCTTGCGCAGATGATAGGCCGTAACATATGACAAATAACCAGCAGGAGAAATCCTGATACAGAAAATGTCTGCATGTTTTTAAAAGCGGACTCTTACGTTATGCAGTTCCATAACATAAAATTTTAAGTTCAAAACAAATTTTAATACTCATGTACGTGCACATCTGTTCTCGGGAAATACATATTTTTTCAAACTGTACGCTTTCTAAAACTGTTAAAGCTATATATTTTGAAAAATTTCAAGGGACACCTACGAAAAGCTTGCAGGGGAATTCCCTGCTTTGGAGGGCACAGAGAAGCGTTCGCTACTTAAAATCTGCAATATTGCAACTACAGATAACTGAAGTAATGCATTGGGAATTTAAAAATCTCCAAAAATGTAACGAAATTTATCTCTTTTAACAAGTGTTCAGTAGGGTTATACGTTTTAATGCTCAATGTCTTCACATGAATATTTAATGTGCTTTCAATAAATGTTCTCCCTTTCCAAGAACATGGCAACTACCAGGGCTACACTAGATATCGGGCTTGCTCATTCATTATCATGACGTCACAAAAGGTGGCTGGCCTCTACCAGCGATTGGTACAAAGCGAAACGACAAAATGAAAGACATACAGCGATTGGCACAAAACGATGGGGTCGTCGCTTTGCACCAATCGCTGGTCGCGGCCAGCCACCTTTTGTGACGTCATGATAATGAATGAGCAAGCCTGGTATCTAGTGTAGCCTTGCAACTACCCAAAACATGAAACGAATAGTTCACTTCATTGCTGACACTTACATGTGTGCAACGTTTGTGCTACAATGTTTTTAACACCTAAATAGCACACAATTCTTCGTAGTATTAATATTGTCTGATTTTGATGCTAAACTCCCCCACTCCTCTGACGTGGATAACTTATTTTGCTCTAACCCTTAATTTAGTTGGAGATCTAGCGAATGAGCCCTCATTTCTCAATGCATCTTATAAATATTTCTAACTTTTATTGCATGAAAAGCTTCCTGTGGTACTTCCCTTAATTCATGTGTATTTATTTGTAGTTCAGACCTTTACTATAAACATGTCCTTTCTACCCTCTTCTTGCTGTATATTTTGCCAACTTTAGACAAGTGTTTTGCATGCCCCCACACCACCCCCCCACTCATACACTAATTTCGTGCTTGACCCCACCTCATCCGAAATAGAATATGCAAATATTTTTGCAGTTTTTATTAAGGAAATAGTTAGAAGGAATAAGATTGACTAGTTTTAAAAGAATCTTGCCGAATTTTATCTACCAGTATTAAAATAATAGTTTTGAAAAAAATCTGAAATAAGCCTTCTCCACTTTCCGAATATTTTATAAATTTACTTTGTATTCGGATAAATTTGACACGTTAAACTGAACATGGCGAACTAACAAAAAATGTTGGCTTGCATCCCTGCCGATATGTAAACTGAGCCACAAACAAGTGACCGGTCCAGGAAAATACCAGATAAGGCCTCTCTCCCCAACCAGACCAAAATTCCGTCCGGCTCGGTCAAGGATTGAATCTGGACTACCCCTTAACCTTTGAAAGTATATTTAAAATTATTATACTGACGTTTTGTAGATAAACTGGTATAAAATACGAAATTCTGATACAAAACAGAATAAACAATCTGTTAGACCGGGAGGCGGTAGCACAGACAATCACCTCATCGAGTTCACGGCTGAAATTCAAGAATTAGTTAAAACTCAATTCGCATATTAAAACTAAATAGTCTGCGAAGTCATATCTTGGTGGAAAACACGAGAAAACCCGATTTTAGCGGTTGACTCGTAGATTTACCATTGTGTTTTCCTGCACCCAGTTCTCCATGTTTTCATACTTTTGGGTGCAGGAAAACACAATGGTAAACCTACGAGTCAACCGCTAAAATCGGGTTTTCACGTGTTTTCCACCAAGATATGACTTGGCAGACCGATTGCGTTTTAATATGCGAATAGAGTTTTAACTAAACTAATTCTTGAATTTCAGCCGTGAACTCGATGAGCTGATTGTCTGTGCTGCCGCCTCCCCGGTCTATGTGCAATATTCCATATTTGCATTGAATCTTCAAAATGAACCATAATTGAGATTTTGACAACTGTGTCTTACGCACATACTGTGCATTTGACTTCACCAGACTGAAGATATATATAAAGCAGGATTTGAACAGTAGACCTGCGGTTTTGAAAGTGAACTCTATACCTCAGAGCCAATACTGCTTGCCTAACATCGCCGCAATATTTTTAACTTGCCTCATTTCTTTAGCGATTTCTTCTATAGGATCAGTCTCAATGGCTTGAATAGCTATTCCGTCAGACGATTTGAAATGGAATGTGTCTCGTATTTGAAAAAATAGAGTTCAATCGGAAGTACTATTTTTGAATCTAGTGTTTATTCCCATGTACACACATCTTGACTACAGTACTTTCCTTAACACTGTTCGGGGGAAAATGGATCCTACATTTTCTGTGTCGTCTCTAACACAGGCGGCCAAATAAGATCGGCTTATGCATTTTATCTCGGCTTGTCTCAGAAATAACTTAAATAGTCATACTGGAAATCCTTTTCCTCTATTTTTTAAAATAAGAATCTGAAAGTCTTCATAACGAAAACCAAACTCTAATATATTCAATACGAACACCGAATTTTAACCTTTGGCCCTTTCTGTAAATTTTACCTTCTTTTAGTATACCAAACATGAAGTAATTATTTAAATTGGGCATTATGAAGGCTTAAATTTAGGAATTTCTAATGTTAAATTAATTTTGTAATCTCTGAAAAACGGAATGTAATGCCGGTAGTTTTGAAGTATCACTCAAACTATTTGCCAGTATAAGCTGCAATTTTAAATTCGGATATTTTGAAGCTTCTAATATCTTTCTGTCAAATTCATAGATCTCCAAAATTTTCGTATAACATGATTGTAACATTTTTTTAAAACCTATTTTTAGAAACTTCAAATATTTATATCCAAAATTAAATCTCTTCCGCAAAGGCTCTTCGCTATGCATAAGTTTGTCTAAAAAAGCCCCTCCTTTTTTTTTTCTATAAACACTTAGTCTGTGCTTTTAGTGCTATATTTACTTTAACATAATTCAAATGGGAAGTTGGTCTTTTTAAAATAAGCTAAGCGAGCAATTTTTTACGAACAATTTCTTACGAAAGACGTTCTATCATCAGTAGGATTGCAAGACTGATAGACTGCGATTTATGAAGGGTGAAATAAACTGTTTAAAAATATTAATTTCTGATATTTCAGCCTGTTTTTTAATTTACACAATGTATAAAAATTGTAAATAACAAATTGCATTTTTCCTTAAATTATAAACTTAACTGTCCATGTAAACGAATTTGAAATCAATGATAGTCATTTTCGTTTGCTTAACCCTGGAATGGACGAATTTCTAACTACCCCTTCATTGGAAGCAAGTCATTTAGTCACTCCTCCTTGAAAATATCCCGACTAGCGGTCCAAGCAAGGCCAGCTTGATATTGCGATAGCCCTGGTCCAAGCGGCACTCGGGTGACTGAGGTAGCGTGAGTGTGATAAGGTGTCCCCCCCCCTAACCTTGACAAACCCATCCTGTTTATCTCGAAAATAAGTCGTGACTTTCTTCCACTCCCGGGTTTAAAATGTCAAACTTACTGTCAATTAAACTGAATGCAAAACTGTTTCTGAAACACTACTTTATAAATGTTAAATGTCTCATGTAAGCCAGCTGAGAGGATTAAGGGTTTTCTTGAATCCAATCATTCGACATTTTTTAGGGTCCAATGTACTGAATGGCTCATTAATTTTCTACTTTTCCTAATTTTAGTTTTATCGTTAACAAGCTAAAAAAATTTTACTTTTTTATAGGCAATTACGCTATTCTCGACATGGAACGTGTGAAAATGTATATAAAGAAAGCAATCTTGAAAGCCTTGGAGCAAGGGACTATTCAGAGGTCTGCGACGTCTAAAGGTGCCCTAGGCGCCAGTGGATCTTTTGTTTTGGGAGGCAAAAAGAATTCGCGTTCTGTTAAGAAAAGTAAAAAATCTGCTAAACCTCTTTCCGCAAAGCACCAGAATGACTCTCCAAAGGCGTAGAATAGTCGCCGAATCTGACTGGCACAAAGTAGCGACATTCAAAATTTTGCTGCAATGAGAATGATTTTATGTAAATGTGAACTAAATTTTATGACTTTATATGTATGTATATTTTTAGATTAAATCTGTTTTATTCCTAAAGTTTAACTGTTTTACAATCCACATCACACAGTTTGTAACCTTAAATTCTGGCCATTATGCACATTTAATATCTTGAGCTAATATTAAAGATGGCTAAAGGCTGTCTCATACTACTAGATTCTTTAATATCCTTAAAGTATATCATTAGAAAATGCAGTTTTAGTGTCGTGCTATTCACAGAACACGCTTAGTTGTGATGGTAGATATCTGAGAACTTTAGTAAATCATATATGCATATTTTAACTAGCTAAAATTAAATTTTAAAAATTTCATTTTTCATATCTACAATAAAAAGTGACTGATTTACCATTCGAAGGTTGATTAAATAAATTTCCACTTCGTACGAAGAGAAATACTTGCATAAAATCATGGTAAGAAAGGAGCTTTCATTTTAAAAGAAAGAATTAAGCAATTTTACTTTTGCGTAAATATGCAGATTGTGTCGGTTATCATATGCATTTTATTTATAAGTCTATATTTTCCATGGTCTGTTTTTGTCCTTCAGTTTATTCTGAAGCAAGAGTCAGCTGGATGGGGGAGACCTACCAAATGGCTTAAGCACTCACAAGCCCCGTCCAGAAGAGTTGGTCTCTTAAATTTAAACAAATTCCAGATGAGAGACCTGGCTTGGCACCCCCCCCCCCCCCCCCAGAGGTAACATGCACTCAGTCTCCTACGCAGATGATTTCCTTATAGTAAACGGTTCTGATACAAGAAGAGAATTGGAGACAGTTATGAACAAATCTTTGAACAGGTTTGTGATTGGATGTCAAAACTTTCACTTAAATCTTAGTATTGATAAATCAATAGCAATGTTATTTGGTTCAAATCTTATGGAAAATAGACATCCGATTTTCAAATTAAACAACATCACAATTGATATTGTTGATTCATTCAGATACCTGGGCTTCAATCTTGATAGTAAATTCACATGGCTTGTTCATTTGGACACTGTGAGGTCAAATCTAAGAAACTTTGTACTTAATATAGCAAAGACAGGTTATAGAGATAAAGGTATTCGTCATGAGATTTTGAAGACTTGGTATTTGACCGTAATGGAAAAGCAAATTGCATATGGTCACGAAATTTGGTATGATGATTTGAAAAACCATGCGCTGCGTAAGCTCAGCTCCTGTCAAAGAGTGGGTTTGAGGACAATTATAAAGTCGTATAGGAATGTCTCAACGGAGGCACTGTGTTTTAGCGGGAGTCCCTCCAATTGGTATCAAACTGAAGTATGATGCATTGCAATACAATGTTTTAAAAGGGAAGTCTGCAATACAAATGTGGGGGAAAGAGCTTCGCGGCAAAGATTTTATGACTAACATTAAGCAGTATGAATATCCAAATTATAATATGATAAAGAATTTAGTTTTTATGAACCCATTGCGCGACAGTCCACCTTTTTCAGTTAAGCCAATTATTTTTACAGATGGTTCTAAAATGGCCAACGGTACCTCTGCAGCTTTTACTGTATACCACCAAGGAAATTATATATTTGATTATAAAGTCAGTTTATCAAAATGGAACTCAATTTATCAGGCTGAATTGGAGGCAATTAAGCAGGCAATAAAGTGGTTTGTACAATTAAATTTTAAATCAGTGAAAATATTTTCAGACGGTCAATCTTCGGTCCTAGTTCTCCAGCAGATTTTTCCTGCAAATATCATAGTTAGATATATTTGATCTATTATATCAAAATCCAGATAAGGTGGTGAACATTGGCTGGATTAAGGCACACATCGGTATATCGGGAAATGAGAGAGCAGATGAATTAGCCAAAAGTGTGATCATTAATGGTCAGGCGGATATACACATAGAATTGCCGGTACCTGTCTCGGCCATAAAGTTGTATTGTAGGAGAGAAGTGTTAAAGACCTGGCAGTTGGAATGGCAATCTTCTACAGTTGGTCGAGACACGTACAACATAATTAAGGAGGTAAAAACAGATTATTTGTGCAGCTCACAGGTGGCACAATACTTTTTCACTGGACATGGCAGTTTTCCTCACTTTCTGTATAAGATTGGAAAGAGAGAAAACGATCTTTGTGAATGCGGTAGTAGAGGAGACGTGGTACATTATATTTATGGCAGGTGTAATTTAATGATGCATCATTTCAAATTCAATTCAGGCTTGACTCTTAGACAGAATTTATTCAAAACTTTGAATAATCCCGCTAATTATAAAAAACTGGCTGACAATTACAATATTTTAAATGATCTTTATTCTTTTATCAGATATCGCTTTTAAATTGATAATTTTCTTTTACTGCTCAAGAAAACTTCACATTTATTTATTGACGTACATATATTGGAGTTAAATTGGTATGACTACTTATGAACTTTTTCAAAATAGACTATAAACTGTTATAGACTATGAACTGTTATGAACTTTTTCAAATTAGACTATGAACTTTTTCAATATAGTCTGTCTTATATAATGATGAGCACAGTTGCAGTAGACACCTATTATTTTCATAATATTTAGACTTGTGTAACCATACTGGTCTTAAAATTTTGTTTCATTTATTGTTTTGTTTGTAGTTAATTTTTATTTAGTTTTTAGCATAAGGAGGTTGTGTGTTACCTTGCTATTTTTTTATGTCAGGATTAGTTTATATATTTTAGTTTAGTAGTATGAATCAACTGGATTCATTGGCGATGTCGCCATTTTTGCTTTTGAGTTTGATTATTGTTTTAATTAACGCTCGTTGACTTAGTCTGCTCCTGTGGCTGGGTGGATTTGGATGGTAGATGGGATTTTCCGCCTGGTGGTACGCCCATCAGCCTTACGGCTGGGCTCCAGGTTGGGTGCCCCCCCCCCCCCAGAGGTAACGCTTATTCTAAACTTGGAGGACATTGGAGCCACGAACAGATTTTACGTGCACCAGCTTTACTCCGAAGCAAAGTAAAATGCTAGTTGCAATTTTTAGGTGCGTTCGTAATTCTATAAATACGTAGCACCTATTGTCGTCTGGTCTGTCCGTCCATCCGTCCGCATATAACGCAAAAACTACCCAACCGAATGGTTTCACATTTAAGATATATTATCTTTGCAGAATTTTGACATTTAAATTTTTTTAAAATCTAATCAAAACTTTAGAAAATATTAATAAAAACATTTATTAATTTTTTTAAATCGGTGCTTTCTTTTTATAGGAGCTTCCGAAGTTTAATCGTCAAGCGACCGAGATACTTATTTTATTACAGAAATTAATCTGCAGACGCTATAATTCATTTCGCAGAATTAAAAATCATAGAGCTGAATATTTATAGAACTAGCTATAGTACGAACGCACCTCGTTTGTGACGTTTGACGTACAATTTCAACTTGTTTTAATTGCATATCTTTTGCAGAAGAACTCCAGTGAAAGACTGGAATACTCGAAAATAGCTGCCAACCGAATCAAAATTTAATCTTTGCCAATCAAAAATTTTCTATATTTACAAGTGATGTATGAATTTTTATCTGACCACCGGGACAATCTTAAAATATAATTGTAGGACTCTAACTCTCTTTTGAATGCAAATATTGTGAAATAAAGAAGTATAAACATGTACTTGCTCAATTTTTAGTTTTTTACATTAGCTTTAATATTTTTCCAATAAAATAACCAAATTTAAGTAGGAAAATATTTTAAATAACATTTGTATTCCATTTTAAGTTGTATTTAAAAAAACCGTACGTGAAAAATTGCAAAATGTAGAGATTATCGCGAAAATGTTATACCAATGTATTTCTACTTTAACATGTAATAAAATATTGACCGAATTTATTTTGTGAAGACTTGATGAATCTTTAAAATTTTCGGATTTAGTAAAAGTTGACATTCCTTTTAATGATTTTGCCACATTGAAAACATATCAAGTGCTTATAAAATTTCTACAGCTCTGGTTTTAATAAAACAATGATTCTGAACATGTGCTTAGATACAAGTTGTAGTATGCGTATTGTTTTTAAATAAAAATCGAGGTATGTGCACTCCTCCTTTTGAATCTCCAGAGAATCTGGCACGAGTATTTCAGTTAAGATAAATATTTAAATCTCAGAATTTATAGTCTCCCCGTTTCATCAGTTTGTTCTGATTAAATGTGAAAGTCTTAAAAAAAAAACGGCAGGACTGTACTGACACTGGAGAGTAACAATTTCTAGTACATAGAATTGGTTTATTTCACAAGTTGTCCAACTTTTTTACCACTAGTTCAAAATAAATCATCTTATTTCTCATTTTCTGGATTATTTTATAGGAAAATGGCGATAGCCCTGTGACCACCATATGTTAAATATATTTTAAATATTTAAAAGTTTCTAGCTCTAAAATTGGACCAAAGCATTCTTATCTCGTAATCAACAAAAAAAAATCGTAACTATTTTTAGCAAAGACTTCGTTACAAAGGAAGCTTTTACATCCATATTATTACACATTTTAGTACTTGAAGGCAATGTTTAGCAATACCTTGTTTATCTTGGCTTTATTAAGACGGTTTAAAAATCCAAATATTGCACGAATTAGATTCTAAGTATTGCAAAGCAATACTGCATATATTTAGAAAAAAAAACTGCACAAGTCTTAAAGGAGTGATTACGAGGTCTGTGTCGCAGAATACGGAGAACGTTTGTGTATCTTTAGAGTATAGTTAATATATGAAAGTCATAAAGCGCAATACCCAGGGAGGTCCTTTTGAAAAATGGTCTCTAAGTTTACGTCACGTGTTATAATCTAATTTCTTCCTTTGGCAAGCGGCTTCGTAGTCAGGTCAGTAGTGTACTGGATTGGAATCCCCAGCTAGACTTATTTTTCGCAGCGAAAATTTTTATCGCTTTTTTTGAACTACAATTTAAAAAATATGTATAATCATTGAAATTTACGAAAAATATACTAGTATTCAGAAATTAAGGGGTACTGACAAATTTCGGACGTTTCGTCAAATATCTTGCTGAAACTCGTAAGGAAATGCCCTTGAACTTTGAAGATGTAAAGAACATGTTTGACTTAATGTTTTTCAGCGACTATTTTGTCGCGAGGACAATTAAGGGGGGGGGGATATTTTTAATAAATTTTCGATCGTCCAAGTAACAAATGCTAAAAATGATCTGTCACTGTAGCAAATGACTGTAGGTCCTGTTCAACATTTGTGTGCATTTGTTAAAGCACAGTACGTATATTCGTGAAGATGTTAACGTTTGTAAAAAAAAAAAGAGGTTTTTTGTAGCATGGAGTTTTCAGCCGAATTTAAGTTTTCCAAAAAATTGTAGAAAAAGTATACTCTTAAAATACTAATATATTGAATATTTGAGATACAGGTATTTTTATGAAATTTTAACTGCGCATGCGCGAACTATGGAATTTTTTTTTGGTCATGATTTGATAGTCAACACTATAGGAAAATTTGTATAAAAAAACCCAGTGAACTAACGTGAAAACTTAGTTACAGCAATAATTCAGAACATCCCATAGGAATGGGATTTCCTCAAAATTTTCAATTATTGCTGGAGCTTTCACTGGTATTTTTATGAGTTGCCCTATAGTATTGACTATCAAATCATAACCCAAAATCTTTGTGGTAGTTCTCGCATGCGCAGTTAGGTATTTTTATGAAATAAATTCTCATAAAATATTCAATATATTAATATTTTAATCGCAGTATACTATTTCTAAGATGTTTTTAAGTTTTTGGAAAGTGGTGTTTATAAATCAGGCTAAATATTCTACATATTATAAAAAAAACTTTACATCGCAGAAACGTTAACATCTTCACAAATAGAAACTACACTAGATACAAAGCTTTTCATAATTACTTTGCGAGGATGGAGGTTCAAATCGGGACATAAATAGTCCTACATAAAGTGGGTAGCTTTGCTATTGTAAGAGGCAGATGGCAACTCTGACTACGTAGGAACTCTACGTTGTCAAATTATTTTTACGATAATGGTTACCATGCACAGTTTTACAAGAGATGCTCAATAATTATATACTATAAAACGATTTACGATGTCTTCATCGAAGTGGTTGATGTTTAACTTGTTTTTATTTAAACCGATTCAAAACAGTTCTAAAAGATTTTGGAGAACTTTCAAATTTGAACATTGGGTAACGTGTTTTATACGTTTTTTAATGCTTGCCTAACTTTGCGTAAAAAATAGAATGTTATTGAATTATACAAAGTAATTAAAAAAAAAAACTGTTTTTGCCGATACAACTTCATTCATCAGAAAAACTTGGACTGAACTCATTCAAAATGAAAATTTATGGAAAGTGCGGATCTTTATCCCCACTCATCCTATATCTATTAAATTGAAATTATGAATAAACTATTTTCTAAATGTCAAAATTGTATATATATAAATGGATATTATATGTGGTAAGAATGACCTCTTTTTTTATAACTTAATTTTCCTAAATACTTTTATATTAATATTCCAATCCACCCTTCAACATTTGTCCCAACACACATGATTGCACAAAAGATCTAAGTACAATGTGTGGTCATAACAAAAAAATGACAGAATTAATTTAAAGCAAACCTAAATATTTATTTTAACTTGATAAATTTATTTTGGCATATTTTATTCGGAAAGGTACTTTGGAATGGTCAAAAAATACAAATGCTGTTCCGGTTCAGGACCAGAAAAATCAAATAGCAAGATTAAAGATACGAACTACACCAGTAGTAATATTTACTTGCAAAGTATAAACAAGGTACTCATTGCAGTTCGTAACGGGCAATGTTCCATTTATCTCCACTCTCCTTTATATGTAAACTGCCAGGGCTACACTAGATACCGGGCTTGCTCATTCATTATCATGACGTCACAAATGGTGGCTGGCCGCTACCAGCGATTGGTCCAAAGCGAAACGACAAAATGAAAGACACAAATTGGCACAAAACGACGGGCTCGTCGCTTTGCACCAATCGCTGGTCGCGGCCAGCCACCTTTTGTGACGTCATGATAATGAATGAGCAAGCCCGGTATCTAGTGTAGCCTTGATACTGCTAAAAAATTAGAGGAGCTCATTGATTCAGCAAAATTATGCAAATAAATCTTCTGATAACTAACGTGAAACTGAAGAAAAAAGGTCTAAAGTTTAGCAGAAAAGAGAAAGATAACTTCATATGCAAATCAACGGTCATGTTACCAAATATTAAAAAGGATGCAACTGGCGAAATTGCGAATTCTGATATTTTCACGGTCTCGTTCTTAAAACGTAATTATTCGGTTTTTTATGGAGGAAAAGGGATTTTTGAAAATTTCACTTAGGTTTTACCAGAGTCATTGGCCAGGCGAATTGTTTGAGAAACTGGAATCCGGACAAAGGAATGTCTGAGAAGAAAGTAGTGTCATTTCAAGAGTAGAATCTATTCCAAGAAACGGATGATATTAGATGTCGGACAGGGAAAGGTATGCCGCGTACTACCAGAGCAACTAATGACTTGAAACTGATATTAACAACTAGTTAGAACTGAAAACACAATGCTACTCAGCTGTAAAATACATCTCTTTTGGCAACGGAACTGACTGTGTCAAGCCAGTCCGAAATAGTCTAAATCAGGTTAACCTACTGTTAAAAATAGCTATTGTTTATTTACTGTAAATTTCACTTTTTCTGTAAATATTGCGCTTACTAGCTAAATAAGTCTTTAGCCATAATAATCGGTTATTGACAGAAACTAATCATTTTCTCATTATTAACCGAGACCTACGTTATACACGACTGATTCATGACAATAGTCACAAGGAGTGGATAATCTTTGAACGGCTATTGACACAAAACGATGGGCGCGACGATTTGTATCAATCGCCGTGTAAAGATGATTCACTCCGTGTGACGTTTTAAACGTCATGAACCGGCCGTGTATAACGTAAGTCACGATTATCCTCTCTCTAACCGCGACCTACGTTATACAAGTCCGGTGCATGACGTTTAAAACGTCACATGGAGTGGATCATTTTTATCCGGTGATTGGTTCAAAGTGACGCACCCACCGCTTTGCACCAATCGCTGTGTAAAATTGATCCACTCCATATGACGTTTTAAACGTCATGCACCGGCCGTATATAACGCAGGTCGCGCTCTAACAGTCATATACAGTCGAGAGAAAAGGAAAAGCAGTCTTTTACATCTTACTTTTTATTTAACAGCAGATCATTGTTTATTTCTGTAAAACGGTTATTCGTGACTGCAAACCGTGATTAAACACTGGATCGGTCTCTGGATGAATTGGTGCAGCGACTATACAACACAACATTTCCAAGCGCTACATCACGTTGTTCAAGTGAGAGGTTTACCTGGGAAAACGGAAGAGCGTTAACGTTGTCTTTTGGTGGTGTTGGTTTATTGGTATTTTGTTGGAGTGTAGCGAGGTAGTTTATCAAAATAAGAGTCTGCATTTGAGTTCTTGTGTTACAGTCACTATAAAGGGGTATAATTTAGCCCGTTAAGGGTGAAGCGAATTTTAGGGGCGGTTCCCGTTCGGAACTCGGGTAAACAGCAGTTTGAAGTTAGTTCAAGTAAGGCTGTTCTATTTATTTTATTGTAATTAGACATTTATTGTATAACGACTGGCTTCGACCGACTGCTTTAAGACTAGCCATGTCACTAGAACATTCTTCTTCGACTCAGAATATAGAATTATATAAAATTACGTCTGTCTCGCCTGACACATGGATACTCATGTCTTGACTAACCATAACACCGTTCTGTCTCCTGATTTCTGCCAGAATAGAAGTATTTACTCTCAAGCAGATCTAGTAAATTTGCAAAGTTACGCAGCAACGATACTATTGCACTATTTATTGAAGGGCAGTCAGGAGCTCTTCCTATAATTCATCCAAAACGGCTAAAAAGAGAAATTGAATTAAAAAATATTGACTATGCGGCTATAGATAGTGTCAAAGTTACGAAACCGGGGAAAATTTTGTTTATCACACATTCTATCGATACTGCTGTCCAGGTACTTTAACTCCCGTCGCTAGCAGATACACTACGTAGTTACCCCTCGAGTGCAGTTTGAGAGTATAACGACGAGATTATTGCTATATGGTATCCTCACAGATTTCTCGTGTGAAGAATTAGCAGATGAACTGATCTATAATGGAGTTCGTATCTCTGAAATCAGGCGGTTTTTAAGAAAACACCAAGGACGTACCGTTCCAACAACCACCATGTTAGTTACGATGCTAGGACTATTTCTCTCCCTAGATGTCACGCTTTTCTGCCAAATTCATAAGTTGGCGCTATTTGTAGTTCATCCTCGTCCATGCCTCAACTGCTGGCAGTATAACCACAGCACTAAATCATGCTGGGTGGAGGAAAAAAATCTGTAGGACCTGTAGGTTATCGCACGTGGAGGATGTCAGAACTTGTTGCCGAAATGTACTAACTGTCGTAGAGAACACGCAGCAGACGACAAATTTTGTCCCCTATACGAAAGAGAAACTCTCATACAACAGTACAAGTGCGAAAACCACCTATCTATTGCAGAAGACCGCCGGAGGTACCGAACCGCGGAACGAAACGAGCTAACATTTGCAACCAAGGCAAAAAATTCTTCCCCATCTGACGTGATTACGCAAAATGGACTCCACGAACTGTTAAAGCTTTACAACTAATAAGTACAAAGTGTTCCAGAATTTAATGGTTGAACAGGCAGAACAGTTCCAACAATATATAGAGCAAGCGGTTTCCGTTCTTGAGGAAAAGGTTCAGGGGATTCACAGTGCATTATACGAACTAAACACCACCATCACAGAGTCCATTCAGAAAACACAGTCCCAGCAGCCAATTTACAAAGAGAGTGGAAAACTAAACGTCCCAGCGAAAGAAACTAAAGATAGAACCCAACAGAGAGATGACTCCCCTCCCCAAGTTTGAAGAAAATTCGTACGAATTCCCCCACAGGTACTAACGCTGCCACCACAAGCATGGACACATCACCATCCCCCGACTCGCCAACGACTGAATCTAAACAGCCGGGAATAAAATAATTCCTCTCCTCGAGAAAAAAACTGTTGATGGGTATTTTAATTACACACTGGAAAATTAGGGGGGCCCGGACAAACTCTACCTGGCTTCGCCATTCGTTTTTTGTTAATCCGATGTCATTGCCCTTCAAGAAACCTTCCTCAAACCAGACACTGATTTCCATATTCACGTTCTGAATTTGTACCACCTTGACCGTACCGCTAGAAATGGCGGTTGCCTACTCATAGCAGTACGCAATAATCTATCATCTGGTCGCATTACTCTCCCACTTACTTCGGCCCACAACGAAGCCTTAGGTGTGGAAATCGCCTTCCCTAACAAAGTTCGTATTCAAATCAACATTTACTCCCCTCCTGGTAAGATCGAGGTCCAGTGACTAAATCGTATGTTTGTGTCGCCCCCCCCCCGATTGTTATGGGGGGCGATTTCAACTCCCATCATACAAGTTTAGGTGGAAATTGTGAAAACTCCTCGGGGAGCCACGGTGATTGACTGGATCATCCAAAAGAATATTTGTCTGGTTAACACTCGTTCCTCAACCCACATATATGCTGGCGGCTCCTCTCTGCTGGATTTGTCTATTACTTCCCCTGACGTTTTTGCCCATTCAAGTTTCGTCATGCACCCCGACCCTTTCGACAGCGACCACTGCCCGGTTAAACTTCAGCTCGATATTCGGACGTCCGATTCTAAGCACCACAACTTTCGTTATCAGTACGACTGGGGAGTTGCGACATTGCACCTAAACGGGGCTATGGCTAATCTCTATAAGGGGGCTTGCAACGAATTTTAAGGCAGGTGTCAAGCTGCGCTCAAAACTAGTAGTCGCAGGTTGCGAATTCTGGACCAGACCAGATCTCCCTTGTGGGACAGCCGTTGTAGCTATCTATTGGGTCAGAAAAGAAAATGTCTTCGAATGGCTCGGAAAAGCCTGTGTTTAGTACAGTGGGCTCTATACAAGTACTATGCTGCCCGTTTGAAGAGGGAAGACAATGATGCTAAACGGACGTATTGGGCAGATAAGCGGCTGAGTCTGGAGTCATATTCAAGATCATCAGAACTTTATAGAATCGGAGGACACCCTCCCCCGGGTCTCATAATGTCATAGCTATTTCTGGGACGCTGTTGACAAGAGCCGTCGATGAAGTAAATACATTTGCGAAAGTATTCTACATATCCCATGAAAACAGGTACCTGCCCCTAGATTTCAGCACGAATGCCGATGAGTACACGCGTAGATCTTTTCTGCTCTCGGAGTTCGAACATACCCTTCCAAATTCGCCCACCGGTCTCCAGGGAAGGATGGCATCTCATTAAGGATGCTTCAGTGCTTTAACCTCAACGGGCTGCAGACACTGCTTTGGGTTTTCAATTCTATCTGGCATATGGGTAAACCCACCCCGCTCATGGAGAGAGTCCATCATTATACCAATCCCGAAACCTGGGAAGGACTTACAGTTCCATCGTTCTATAGACCTATCTCTCTCCCGTCCGTACCATCGAAGGTGTTTGAGAGGATCCGTTTGAAACGTCTTGTGACATGGATTCTCGCCTCCAACTGTTTAAACACAAATAACTATGGCTTTCTTCCATTCCGAGACTGACTGCACATCGGCGCTTTCCAAATTGTACGCAGCACTTACATCGGCGCGACACCAGAAGCTTATCACTGTCCTTGTTTCTTTTGATATAGCGTCGGCGTATGATTCTGTTTGGCCAGATGGCCTTGCCTTAAAAATGCTAGATGCTGGCGTAGACGGCCACCTTCTCGAGTGGATCCATTCCTCGATGTGGAGAGAGTTCCAGGTTCGGGGGAAAGGGGCTCTGTCTGACCATGAACAGGTGGATGTCGGGGCACCACAGGGTGCAGTTTTGTCTCCTGTCCTGTTTTATTTTTATATGAGTGATATCTTCGAAGCTCTGACGTTGAGGGGCTCGTATATGCGGATGACACGTATGTCTACTATTCGGGTCCATCATTGGACGGGATTCTGCGGAAGTTACAGAGAGCCATCCACGACATCTCTAGCTGAAGCAGGTACTGGAAACTTCCCCCAATCCCAGCAATTGTGCAGCGATAGTGTTCGTCCCTAATAAGTCGACTCCTGACGGCCATCTTAGAATACATGGAGAAGACATCCCCTGGGTGCATAAAATCTGGGTCCTGGGGCTGATGTTTACTCACAACCTAAACTGGAGCAGTCATATAGTTACACTCAAGGGAAAAGCAATTAGAAAACTAAATGTTCTGAAGTGCGTAGCGCACGTTTCACGAGGAATGAATACGAGGGATCTCCTCCGTATCGGCAATATAAGTGTCATAAGCTCTCTTTATCATGATCAGCTCAATTTACTTGACGGCATGCCAGACCACGAGACAGAAACTGGAGTCCGTCCTAAGTACAGTACTAAGGACTGCTACTGGCCTACCTTCGGTGGACGACCATCCCTATTCTTCGGCGGGAAGCCGATTCTCTGTCATTTCGCAGCACCCACGACCTGCAGAGGGGGTGTTTTCTGATACGTCATCTGTCGCTCGGCCACCAGTCGCCCATCTACTCACTACTCTACCCTAATAACGCGGAAAGTTCAGTGTTTACCAACCACCTAGAAGCTACCTTGTCTCGAATCCAAATCTCGGCCTCGGATATAGTGCCTTGGGTCCTCCCACGCCGGCTACCCACGGATAACGTTACCATTCAAATAGATTTCTTCGACTTCCAGAATAAGAGCTTGCCCCTGAACTCATTCGCCAGATTTTTTTTACCTTTTTGGCCACGCGTAGCGATTGGCATGTTATGGCCACAGACGCATCAAAGTCACCCTCGCATACATGTATTGCTTTCTGGGACGTCACACTGCACCTTGGCTATTCGAGCAAGGTTAATAATATCAACAGTATCTACACTGCAGAGGCACTGGCCATGGGATTGACGTTGGATTTCTGCCCTCATTCCGGTAATATGCTTTTAATCTCTGACAGCAGATCTGTGCTCACTAGTCTGCAGACTATTAGCTACAGGTCTCCTCGGGTAGTGATGCAAGTGCATAACAAAGTGGTTTCCTTGTCGCGGCTGCTGGAGTCAATTGAACTGATCTGGGTTCCTGGTCACGCGGGTATCTCTGGCAATAAGTTGGCCGACTGATTGGCACGAAATCATACTTCTCCGATCGATCCTGTTGATTGGGTCTCTCCAGAGGACATTTGTACCATCCTTCGACAATTTCACAAAGAGGAGGAGACCATTCCTGGCTAGCCGGGAAGTACAGTAATGATATTCACCATCTCACAAAAAGAAGCTGGGAACACCGAAAGATGAGACTACAAAGGAGGGGGAGGTTCTCTTATCCCGTCTGCGGACAAAATCTCTCCCCACTCGCGCGTAACTTCATAGATTTAACCTGTGCCAGTCTCCATTGTGCTCCGAATGCTTAGTTCTAGAAACTTGTGACCATTTCCTACTGACCTGTAGGCGCTTTGCCAAGGAGCGCTTCACTCTGTATCAGAAGCTTGGTATTTCCGGGTCTCTCATCACATACAGTGAACTCTGCGACTTGGCTGTGTCTGGGTTCACGCAAGCCTGGAGCCTAGTGTCTTTTCTTGTTCTCGCCGGTTTTAATCGTCTGACTGCTTGGGTTGCCCACATTTTCTCATCGTATCCTTGCTCAAAGTGGGTGAAATGCCGTTCTGGCGGTACGTGCGGCATTGGTTTAGGACACGCAGGGGTAAAAAGCCTTTAGCTTACACCCCATGGCCTGGGCGGTGAGCGACCCAAAACAACAACAACAACAACCTAGGAAAACGGTAAGTTATTGAGTTTGTTCAGGTACGACAAAGAGATCGCCCATGAGCGAAGGAGATTGGAAAATGGAGTAGGTCCGTAAACATACAGTTACAGTGAACTTGAGAGCCAAATCATACATTTGCCTACTTATATTAATATTTTGTTGCTATTTGGTAGTGTGCTTGGTGGATGAATGGTTAAAGAGCTGATCTTGCATCTAGATAGTTTGAGTTCGAATCCCACGCTTTCTTCAGAATTGCTTTTTAAATTTAATAATGTTTGTCGGTTGCTATATATTTTCTTGATAAATGGCAAATTTTGACATTAATAACAATTCCAGATTAATATTTTATTATTAAAATAAAATACTTATTCTGTGGACCAAAGCTGACACAAATCGGTGCTCTGAACATCTGGCCATAGTCATCAACTTATATATCACTAAAACTGATATATTAATCATACTCCGTTATTGTTATATTTCTTATACTGTTTAATTAAGAAATGCGAAGGTTTAAATATTGTATTTCAGATTTTCTTTGAATTTTTGTTATTTAAAATGTTTATTGGCTGCTTTGGTTTTCATGATAAATGAAATATTTTTAATAAAAGTAAATTTTGATATCAATAACAATTAGATTTGTTTCTATTATTATTATAAAATACTCATTTAAACATAGTAAATGGTCAATCTTCTGATTAAAATTTTACTTTACAGCGCTTTATAAAATTAAAAATTTCATTTCAATGCGTTATTATTTTTTTAACAAATAAGAATTGTGCGAAAATATCCGTGCACATACAATGGGTGTTTTTTTATGGAGTACCTTATTGGTTTATTATTACTAAAAATAAAATGCAAAGCATATTTTACAATGTAAAATTCAATGTGTAAAATACTATACAAATTAAATTATACGTATAAAGTTAAAAAAATTAAATAAAAAAATTTTGATAATTGAATATTTGTTTTTTAATCATAATGTTATCGAAATAAATGTTTTAATAAAAATATTAGCTCTTTTTATCAAATTTTAACAAATATTTTAATTTGCTAATACAAATGAATCTCGCAACATGTTGATATCACAGTTTTGTTACATTAACAGTATTCCATTTTTAATGAAAATATAAAGCCACTGATAAAGCATTTTTATATTAATAAAAATTGAAAAAAAAAATCTAAAATAAAAGTAGAGGCTTATGATCCAGGTTCATCTGTTTAGTGCGACAAAACATCGTAAGTCTATGAAATATTTTTAATTTAATTTTTATTTTTGAGAGCTTGCGCCAAATTATTTTAAGGCTTTCTGTGTTAGACCCACTGAGTTATATAGAATAATACATTGACGGAAAAAAAATCCCAACACCAAGAAAGACTTGTGTTAGATAAACGAAATTTGGTAGGCGTGTTTATACATGTGAAAGATGACATCGACTCAAATTTCGCGCTTCGTGCATAAGTGTGGCTCTGGCAGCGCCACTCAGAACTTACAAATCAGATTGGTTTTAAATGCGTGCTGTAAAGTTCGTGAGCGTTATTTATCTTCGAAATTTGGCGTATTGAGTTGATGTTATCCAAGAATGCCTTTAAAAAGATTAAGAAGCCATTTCAATAGCTCACCGAGGTTGATCGAGGTCGTACAATAGGGCTACGAGAAGCTGGATTTTCTTTCTGCGATATTGCAGATAGACTTTTCCGGAATGTATCCACTGTGCATGATTGTTGGGAACAGTGGTCAAGGGATGGTACCAGTGGCGTAGCGTCAGGTGGGGCACGATCATTTTACTACCAGTATAATTATATACTAACTTTAGCCTTATTTAATCTTTGAACGGTATGAATTAAATAAGGACAAATATAGTATATAAAAATACTGGTAGTAAAGTGGTCCGTGCCCCCCTTGACGCTACGCCTCTGGATGGTACTGCCTCAAGAAGACCGGGTTCCGGCCGGCCACGTGGCACTAATGAGAGGGAATACTGCCGTATTCGGTGTACGGCTGTGTCGCATCGTACTGCGTCTGCGGCAGAAATTCGAGCTGCAGTTGGTACCACTTTGATATAACGAACTCTTAGAAATCTGTTACTTCAAGGACAGCTCCGAGCCAGGCGCCCTGTAACGTGTATTCCACTAACTACAAGCCATTGCCTCGCCAGTGATGTCAAGCCAAAGCTCATTGAAGGATGGATTGGAGATATGTTGTGTTTTCTGATGAAAGCAGGTTCTGCCTTAGTGCCAGTGATGACCGTGTGTTGGTCAGGGGGAGGCCAGGGAAACGCCTGCAACCAAACTGTCTGTAGCCTAGACACACTGGACCTACACCTGGAGTCATGGTCTGGGGAGCAATTTCCTATGACAGCAGGAGCACTCTCGTGGCTATCCCCAACACACTAACTGCAAATTTGTACGTCAGTATGGTAATTCAACCTGTAGTGCTGCCATTCTTGAACAGCATTCAAGGAAGAGTTTTCGAACAGGATAACGCTCGTCCTCCTACCGCTGTTGTAACGCAACGTGCTCTACAGAGTGTCGACATGTTACCTTGGCCTGCGAGATCACCAGATCTGTCTCCAATTGAGCACGTATGGGATATCATTGGACGACAACTCCAGCATCATCCACAGCCAGCACTGACCGTCCCAGTATTGATACAACAAGTACAACAAGCATGGAACTATATACCACAAAGTGACATTCGGCACCTGTAAGACACAATGCATGCACGTTTGCAGGCTTGCACTAAAAATTCTGGAGGTTTCAACGGCTATTAATGTAACAGCATTTCACATTTGAAATGCATTTTCTTGAGCTTAAATTAACCTGTGATCTTGAAAATCTAATAAATTAAACATGTTAACTAGACAAATGCATTGTCCAAATTTCATTACTCTACAATAATTTTTTCTTGGTGTTGGGATTTTTTTCCGCCAGTGTATTAGAGATCAGTGGTTAGTCCAAAGCAGAGTAAGGAGTATTAAACAGAGCCCCAACTTCGCCTGAAAAGAGAGACTGCAGCGGATGACTTAAAAAATAAATAATCGAGTTGGCGATTTTTATTTTCATGATTTCCGTTTAACTGTAACCCTATCCTGCTTGACGTCTTTTGCTGCTGCACAACCGAAGAATACTATTAAAATTTAGTGGTGAGAGTCGCCTAACAGCTGCGCCACTGTTCCACCACTGCAAATACAAATTTTTCGTGTTCGCTATTTGATTTTTGAATCTTGATTGATACAAAATTATTCTTTGAAGATCAAGTAGGTCATTGGAATTCTTCAACATGTTACGAAGAGATAGTTGTGTTGTTTAGAATAACAAGACTTCAAAGTTATTTTTTATTACCAAGAATCTTGTAAATTGTGATTTATTTTCATGTGTTATTTTTGTTCTTATTTTTCAAGTTCGATAATGTATTAAATATTTTATGTACTATATTCAGTGTAGGCAGATTTTTATCAAATTTTGATTTTATATTATCGTTAAAATAACTGACATACCATAAATCTCATGTTTTTAAAAAAACATCTATATATAAAATTTAATTGATATTCATTTTCTATGGCAATGTAATCATAGTACTAAGTTTTATCCTATACTAGGCATTCCTTGTTGTATACATTTCTTAGTTAAATAGATAAAAATGTGACACTGTATTGTAGTAATAAAATTGAATTGTTTTTGCTGCCGCACGAATTTTTTCATACTAATTTTCAATTGCACGTTGCATCTTGCTCGCTGACAAATTACCGTATATACTCGTGTATAAGCCGACCCCAAAATTCCTGATGAAAACATGTTTAATACCAGTATTTTACAATAATGTTCTTCGTCTTACATAATTCACAATAAAATGAGATAAAGTAGGGCGTAGAAAATTATTCTGAATTACTGGTGTTTTGCATCTTTTACAACTTTTACAACTTTTTTGCATCTTGGTTTTGGGGGTCGGCTTATACACGAGTATATACGGTAAATCATTATCTGGTAAGATTTTCTGAAAATTCCCCACTCTTATCAGGAGTCGATTCAGAATTTTTTTTTGAGACACATTTGTGAAAAGTAAAAGTAATTTCTCTGAGAAATGTATTATATTATTGTGAAAAATACATTTTGTAACAAAAGATGAAATTCAGTTAGTGCTCAAATTTGGACAATTATTAATTGATAATAATTTCTTTAAGCCCTTCTAAAGTTTTTCTAGCTGATGAATTTGTTTTGTTTATTAATTGAACATTTCAAAATCTAACAAAATAAAAATAATTAATGAATGTTTATATGAAATAGAATTTTGTGAAATAGAATTTTGTGAAGGGATCTAAATTCTGCCTGGATCGACACCTGCTTGTTTATAGTTCTTTTTTTTAAATGTAACTTTCATAATTACACATAATATAGAGGAAATTTATAGGTATCTTGTACTTATTATTACAATAATTATTGAAATTATATTAAATTATAATTCAAATTAAAAAGACCCGCTGTTGTTAATTAGATATAAACTATAATGCATTTAAAAACTCAATATTGTCTGAAGATATGAATACAGCTAAAAAACTGAAAATACAGCCAAAAAACGACAGCCTTTTCTGAAAAATTTAGTTTTTGGAGTTATGGAACTTTTCAAGCAAAGATGGAATATGTTTTTGTGGTTGCATATTTTTAAGTCAGTTTCTGAAAAACATACATATAGTGCTCCACTGTGTTTGGTAAGTCATTAAAGATAATTGATTCTCAGTTCATATAAATCTAGAAAGAAAATTGATAAAAATTGAAGGTATGCGATCTCTTTCATTCTTTTTTTTCCAACCAAATAATTAGCCGTCCTTTTTACAGGAATATATACAATTGCAAAAAAGTTTGGAATGTTATTGAATTATTAAGAAATTTTTATTGTTTTCTAGCACTAAAATATGTTTTTAGTTGTGGAAAAAATTTAAATTTCAAATTATCCCCATTTTTTTCTATAAAAGAATAATGAATTTTATTTTCTGCGAAAAAACCACAAAATATGTCTTTTGAAAGAAAAATTCATAGAACAGAGCCAAGGAACCAAATATAAACTTTACAAGAATAAATATGCTGACTTTTGAATGGCTTCTAAGATAATTAATAAATAAAAAAAACTGAAAAAATTGCAATTGAAAGTGTCCCTCTAAAATTGACTGTTAAGATATTACCAAATAAACAGCAATAAGAGACACACAGTATATAATTACAGAAACTCTACAGATTCCTTTTATTTAGAAAAATTAGACGTGCTTCATTTATATAATAGCATTAATGGATTATTCAAAAGAAATTAAGATACACGTCAATTAAAATAGATCTAATTATCATTATATCAATGCTCAATAGAACCTGTACTAAATTTAAAGTAACTTTTAAAATAATTTATTAAAGCCTTGAAATATATTTGAAAACATTACACTTTATTTTAATCTTTGATTTATATATTGTTTTCATATCTTATAAATAAGATTATTGTATTTGGCTTATTTTTAGATCATAATTTATTTTAATGTTCAGAATAAATAATTCACACAAACAGCACAGAATTATATGTAAATATACTTTTATTTGATAAATATAAAAATATTAACCCATTAACGCCACAATTATTTTTCTCTTGAAGAATGGAAATATTCATTTCATACCTCTTTTTTAGAATAGAATTTTTAACTTATTTTAGCAAGAAGATTTTGGTTATTAAAGAAAGAGAAGTTTTGATTTCAGAATTGTTGGCGTGCAAACAACAAAATTAATATAAGCTATGGTTTTGCATTAATCCCACGTTGGGCTTTAATGGGTTAAAAAGCTAACAGTATTAAAATATATTTAAAAAATAAGTTTGTTTAAAAAAATTAAATTATCCTTTTAAACTTGTAAATAATTCTTTGTTTTACCACAACACTTATTTTAAAATAAAGTTGAATTCTAATTGTTTCAGAACATGTTAAAAATAAATATCTTTTCATAAATTTCAAAACAAGAAGCAACAAGCAGTCACCGTTTTTTTCCTTCCCTCATTTGTCGCCAAGAAAGCGATATATTGCCGTATTAGCAACCTCGCTTCTGTTATGGCCGTAGTTTTCGTGTCATCCGCAGCAACGATAGTGTCTATGCGTAATTCTATGTTCAAAAAGTTGCCATTGCAGTGTATGAAAGATGATTCTCTGTTAGATCTCCTTACTCTGTGGTCCAAAGCTGACCAAATCGGTGCTCTGAACATCTGGCCATAGTCATCAACTTCTTATATATCACTAAAACTGATATATTAATCATACTCCGCTATTGTTATATTTCTTATACTGTTTCATTAAGAAATACGAAGGTTTACAAAATTAGTTTAGAAAGTTGAAAATTGTTAGATTTCCGATTGAGCTGTTAAAGGTGTTAAATCAACCTTCCATACGAAAAGCACAACCACGTGATTAAATCGCCCAAAAATAATTTTGGGTCAAGTGAGCGAAGTGCGCGCGCAAAATTTGCCGATTTTACAGACTGATCTGACTAAATCAGATCACGTGATACGTTTCGTGAGTGCTTCGGGTTTTTTTTGAATGATTCCTTCTATGATATTCCTATCACCAGAGCCACTTTTTTGGAAGGATCAAGACATAGTCGCTGGCTTCACCTGTTATGAGCTACAGAAACAGAATAAAATTGAAATAATTAAATTACTGCTTATTTCCATGCTTCAAATGAGACCCTCTCCATATATATTTTCTCCTTCGCTTGTGGGCGCTTTGATCGTCGGACGTGAACAAGCTCACTGTTGCTTTTCTATTATTTTTCCAATCTTTTAAGTGTGTTATTTAAGTGTTTTATATGTCTAGTTAAGTGCTTCATAGTCAAGAAAACAAGTCAGATGCATGTTAATAATAGTCAAATATGTCGGCACAATGCAATATATTTTTTGAGTCAGTCAAAGAATATGTAGATAATTTACAAATACATACGAACGTTTCAAACATAAAAGTTAGTTTTTTTTCACAATATCATGAAACTCGGAAGTCTTATTCTGGTGTAAAGACACACATTGCAAGGTTTCACAAACATCAAGTAACCAAAAGATGCTATGATTATGTGCAGTATGGCAGTATTAAGTGCAATATAATAACATGTAATGAAACATTTGCCCTTCGAAACGAACTCATTTCTCATGTGAAAAAACGTATAAAATGTGGTACAACCGTTCAATGTCCAATCGGTTCTTGTGAAAGGAAATTAAAAAATATTTCATGTTTAACATTTCATATATCCAGATATCATAAAATTTTGCAAGTAAGAACTGATCAATATTAAGATATACATCTATACCAAACGAGGATGGTAATCCAGGTCAATCTTTCGAAGTTCCAATAGAAGGTCACAAGAGCACACTTCATGGTATAAGTTTGTTTTATATGAAGTTATTTTTAAAATTGCATGTGCCAAATAGTACTATTCAATAAATTTTTGAGGAATTCACTAAATTACAAAAACACAATTTCACTGAATTTTCGCAAAAAGATCTTTCTAAGTTAACTATTTAATGTGTCAGTAGTGAAATTGTTGTTTTAAACAGTTATTGGAGCACCGTTGATTTCATGGTTTCGCGGAATTCTTGAAAACCAAATATTTGAGGTATGAAATTTTCAAAAAGCACCTTCTCAACTTGTAGCCAGTAGCAATAAAATTAGATATTGATGCTCAAAACAAACCCACAGACTATAATTATATACCCAATTAGAGAAATCTTAAATATGTTACTGGCAGACCAAACTGTTTCTAGTGAGGTGAAATATCCCCAAACATATAAAGATGGTTTATATATTGACTTCACAGATCGAGACGTTATGAAAAATAATGTTTTTGGACAAAAGCAGTTTTTAAGAAATTTAATTGAAGATTTGCAAGACATAGAAAGAGACGGTATCACTATCAATGGAAATGACACTATTAAGGGTTCTGTTGTTTTTATCATCAGTGGTAATTTAGGAAGTCACACTATTGGTGACTTTAGAGAGAATTTGTTTCTCCACTGGCTAAATCTGTAGATTTTGTGAAACAACAAAAATTCAGATTCAACAGAAATCACATTGCTTAACTGCTGTACCTAGAGATGTTCAATGATTTCGCTGTGCAGCAGTTAGAAGCTGTTACCGAAGCTCCTGTTAAAGGCATAATATTTAATTCTCCTTTCAATTTGCTTAAATATTTTCATGTGCGTAAACCTTGATTACCAGATTGATTGGATTATGATTTGTTTGAATGTGTAGTTGTACATGATCTTGCAATTTATATAAAGCATTTTGTTGAAATTAAAAAATCTTTCACTTACGAATTGTTAAATAACAAAATACATAATTTTTCATATCACGATGAAGATGGCAGAAGTAAACCCTGTTCCATTAAAAATAATTACTGGGAATAAATGCAAACTTATTGGAAATGCATCGCAGAATTTCTCTCTTCTGAGATTTGTTTGTTATTAAAGATAATACAGAATTGATTTAATAGCATTGTTGCTCGAAATAGTTGCATTGATTTGTACCTATGAAATTTCCCCCAATCAGATCGCCTATTTAAGGATATTAATCTAAGATTATCTGTGTCACAGAAAATAATTTCCCCCAAATTATCCACTTAGTGAAGCAAAATATAGTGTTTGGACCTATCTTATTTTATTATGGATTGTGGTCCATTAATTTGGTTGTTGACTTTACAGTTTTGAAGTAAGAATTCTTTCTTTAAAACATCTATCAGCTCTTTAAAGAATTTCAAGAATGTCACTGGATAATAGCGAAAAAGAGCCAGCTATTACATGCATATCTAAAATCTGGTGATTATTTTGAATTGTCTATAAAATGCCCCAAAGAATGATGTGTCATGTCGACACTTATTCAGAGTCAATTGAAAGTGCAGTATTTTAGTGTAAGAATTCCCACAGCAAAAGTGGTACTCAAGCTGGGCAGAGTATAACAAATAAAGATAGAGAGTATAAGTGCGGTCAAGATTATTTTATTTGCATATTAGTCATTACATTAGAACATGAACAATGAAAATTAATATTGGGCAAATTAAATTATTTTTTAATGGGTTAGACGTCCTTTTTATCCTAGATTAATTTTAACACAAGTATCCAACGTTTTCTGGAGTTCCTTTACCTGCGATCTTTTCTGTTGAGCTGATTAAAATATCAGACCAGATTCTCTGATCAATAAGGTTAACTGGATGAATTATGCCCTCCAGATTCGACCGAGATAGCTCAGTGGAAGAGCGTGGCGGCTTCAGCCAAGCGATCCCAGGTTCAAATCCTGGCTCGGACATTTTTCGTCCAGTTGGAAAATTACTACTCGTCCTTTTTATCGTTAAAATGTTGACTGCAATCAAAGTCCCAGATACGCAATATTTTGAAATACTTATGGAAAAAGCTGAATAATCTGTGTTTCACACAGTAAAACTTATGGTGCTCCGTTACCACTATATAGAGACCATACCAAAGAATTTATTGTACCGAAACAATCGTTACCAATATTTAATGGCTTGAATTTGACCCTAAGTATTTTTTCCCCGTGCTTGTGAAAATTGTAAATTCATTTACAAAAATCAAATTTTTGTTTTGGTTTCAGAATTAAGAGAAATATAATTTTTATTACGTTTTTACAAAGCAATTATCTATATAATGCATAAGTTTTCGGACGTAAACCATAAATTTTGCAGTTAAGAAGCATCTGCATTCCCACATAGTATAAAATGTTACTCTCTAAGGAAATTGCACTCACTTATATACATTAGTTCAACTTTATCTCCTTAATTCAGAGTTTTTTTTAATTAAATTGCTAATATTACAATATATTTTTTAATGAATAACATAGAATGATTTGGCCCAGGCATATTTATATCATGTTTATAAAATTTGACAATACGTAAAAGGATATATATAATGCAAAAATTTATAATCTGCACAATTTCTAGTCCAAAGAAATGCAATATAAATATACTTTACTGTACATATTTGGCCATGTTTACAAGAACATGTTACGTGTAAAAGCAAGTTTAGTGATGTTTGATCTATATAACACATAACCGAACTTTTTTATATTTACATTATAAATTTATAAAAATCTACTGTATGTAGTAGGTTACAGTGAGCTCAAAAAATTTTTAATTTAAATATTTTCGTATTCAAAGATTATGGATCTTGTTAAAGATATAATAATGCTCTGCCAGAAGATTTAATGGAGCTGGTATCATCTGTATTGACGGAGATGCAACAGCATCGGGTAAATGTTAGTTATCTTCAGTACTTTAATCCAGAAACGGATACTACTGTTTTAAAGACCATACAAAATGACTTCTCAAGAAAGAAATAGAAGATGCTTTTGCTAAAAACAGTAAGTTAATTTTATGTAATGATACTGTTTTTCAACCCATTATCAACATAATGAATAAAATCCTATTGAATATCAAATTTCTTTGCTTTGAAAAATGACTTTTTCTACTTTTTTTCCTTCATGAATTTTATTTGAAAAATGTATGTACACAATATTCTGTATTCAACTACAAAGCCAAATTGTTTTCGTATTGTTCGTAATTTTGCATCGGTAATGACCATAATTTTGTCAGTTAAAAAAATATTTTAAATTGTTTATACAATTGTTTAAATTGTATATTGATGGTAAAATCTGCTCAATTCTTCATTCTAGTGAACATGTAGCAATTCACAACATGTTAGTTCCATGCTTATTATGAAATCCCAGTTTCTTGTAGTGTTGACTTTAGAAAACAAGTGGGTAAGTGTGATTGATTATCGCTCAAAGGGTTTCGTTTAATATTCCTTTCAAAACACTTTATCCTTTCTTTAATAAATCCATTCCGCAACCAAAAAAAAAAAAGGTCATGTTTTTATACAGTAAAAGTTTACCGGTCTATTTTTTCGTTTTTTTTAATATCTAAGTGCCCGCTGTTATATTCTGTCTTAATAATCTCTTATGCGGACTAAATGCGATATTTAAAAAAAATAATTTCAAAATTAAACATGTTGTACACCTTCAAAATATTAAAATATGCGAATATTTCCATAATCGGATTTTTATCACGATTCAATATGTTTCTCAAACTCATATATTTACTATTCTTTATTACTCATATTCATACTCACATTGTATTATTCTCAAATATTTGAAAAATTCGTTAAACTTCCAATATGACGTCAGATTCTCTTTTTAATTCTCTATAACGTGATATTAACCTGCTTTGTGTACATAAACATACTCATACTCCTTGTATTATTGATAAATCTTAGAAATTTTCCGCTTTATTACTACTATGACGTCAATCAATTTTATTTCATATTGATATTTTTTTCAATTGGTGAAACTTTTTATTTCATTTTCACTTTTCACGTGAAAATCGTCTGATTGAAAATTAATTATTGTAGAAAGAATTTCATGTGGATTTTTAATTTTTGGCATCTGCTATAACAAAAATGTTTAAATTTAATAAGAAAAGGATGTTAGAATTTCGGTTTTTTTGTCTATATTTATTAAAATAATACGAATTTTTCAAATTTTAATATTTTTAGCTCTTTACAGTTGATATTCTGATTTATACACAAAGTTTCAACTCTGTAAGTTACATAGTTTTCTAGAATGGCTCTGTGACAGACAGACAACGGAGCGGGAGCAATAGGGTTTCGTGAGATGAACGAAACCCTAAAAAGATCGCCTGGGGGGGGGGGATTTTTTTTAAAGACACACTCAAAGGCACTCTTGTATCTTAAAAAAACTGTTTTGTGTAAATCCCCTTTTATCAATATATTTTTGCAGTATTTTTCCACAACTGATTGAGTTTCATGATTTTTCAGCTTTATAAGCGTACTTGTAACTTGTAAGTGATTCGTCACTTTTATGCCGTCTGTTAGTCAAAACAAGTTGGAAATTGTACGTCAAACGTGACAAATGAGGTGCGTTCGTACTATAGCTAGTTATATAAATATTCAGATCTTGATGATTTTTAATTCTGTGAAATGAATTATATCGTCTGCAGATTCATTTCTGTAATAAAATAAGTATCTCGGTCGCTTGACGATTAAACTTCGGAAGCTCCTATAACAAAAAAGCACCGATTTAAAAAAAAAAAAAATCAAATTTCTTAATAAATTATTTTTATTAATATCTCCTAAAGTTTTGATTCGATTTTTATAAAATTTGAAATGTCGCGACAAAATTCTGCAAAGATAATATATCTTAAATTTCAAACCATTCGGTTGGGTAGTTTTTGCGTTGTTATATGCGGACGGACGGACAGACGGACGGACCAAGCGACGACAATAGGTGCTACGTATTTATATAATTACGAACGCACCTAAAATGAACTATTCAATCGTTTGTTTTTGTTCTCTTCAAAAAAAAAAAAAAAAAAAAAAAAAAATTGGCTCCCTGTCCATCCGTTCGGTGCAAACCGCATCTTTGTTTTTTTTAAATCTTTGTTCGATTTCGAGTTATAAATTTTAAAAGTTGTTCTTGATTTTTTTTATCATCCAGTATTTAAAAGTTTGTTTTTCATAAAGATCAATATGAAAGGTGAAAATAACATATAAGAATATATTTGAAATAAATCTTTCTCAAAAGAAATTTTTCGTAAATTATGCATCATTAAAATGCTCCTTACATTAATTTTTGTTCAGAATTATTAATATCTGTATCGCATAATCTTGATATATAGAGACAATAAATCAGTACATACGTTTTAGAATGTTGGTATATTAAGGTCCTCAAATTGATAATAAATTATCGTAATTTCCAGCCTGTAATCCGCGGATCAAACAATTGTTTCGACTCAGAAATTTTATTTTATATAATGTAACTTACTAGATAACTGTATATATTTGACTTCAATTTTTAAATAACATTTTTGGGTCGAAACATAATTGTTTGATCCACGGATTATAGGCCGGAAATTACAGTATATAAATATGTAAATTTTAATAAATATCAGTTTATTTCCAATTTTTTTAAAATAACTTTCTTTCGATTTAAAAATGGATGCACAGATTTAACAAATATATTTTCAATTAATAAATAAAAATGGTGAAAATATTTTATTTGAACGCATGGATAATTTTCAAATAAAAAAAAAAATAATAATAGATTTAGTTATTTTTATATTTCTAATAAATTTATAGAATTTTTCTAAAAATTATTTTTCATTGTTCATCTTAATCCAACAAGAAATTCTCCAAAGAAAACTTCTGATCATAAATTTAATAAATATTTGAAAAGTCTGTCACTTTAACCCTTTAGGGGCAGATTTTTTTTTTTTTTAATTTTGAGAAAAAATTTACTTTTAGGTGTAAGAAATTAAAAGTACGTATCCAAATCACAAAAGTTCAGGTTTATTAAAATTTATCATGTCACTTACTGAAATTTAATGAATATAGTTATTTTGCGAACTATTAATATGTTAATTGGCTAAGGAAAAATTTTGGGTGACGTATGGGAAATGTGTTATAACAGGATTAAAGAGATTTAACAACCTTCTCGTTTTTTATAATTTTTTTTTATGATAGCCTGTTGGTTCGGAAAAGTAGCTCCTATTTTAAATTTAAAGAATGAAACGTAGGTTAAAATAAAAGAATAATCAACGATCAAGTGCGAAGGGATGGGAATGTACATTTAATTTTTTTTTCTCTAAGTGCAGTAAAGCAGCCAGGGTGGGGGGGGGGGGGGGGTTTGGGCCTCTGGATACTACTGTTAAATAAGATAAAGTTCACTATAATAAAATAGTGGCATTTAAAGCATCCAAAATCCCATCCTCGCTGCGTCACTACTAAATGCTAAACATAAATGAAGTGGTAATAGTAAATGTATAGATATATAATAATAATTACTACATGCAGATAACAAAAATAATTAAGACTAATTAAAAGCAATTTAAATTGATCGGTAATTTTAAATACCTTTAGTTCCGAAAGGGTTAAGCTTTATGAAAAAGTGTTAGAAATTAATACTTGCATCTTAATTTAGGGTAACTCTAGGATAGGTGACAATAGTTTTTAAAGATTGAAATAAAAATTCTTAGAATGCAAATACAAGAAATATTTATGCATATTTAAAATTCTTATACATAAACTCATCATAAAAATAAGTATGGACAAAAATAAGTAAATATTGAGAACAGAATGTGGGACACAAAATTGAAATTAAAATGGTAGATTTCCATCTCTCGTTTAAATTGAGGAGAGACAGCCATGCAATACAAGAAAGTAAAAGTGAAGTTAAAATTGAAAAAAAAAAAGGTTTCAAGTTAATCAGGAAGCACATATAACAATTTGTAAATATGCAGTTATATCACGGAAAATGAGTGATTAAAATTCGAATTGTAAACAAAATTTGAAGTAATGTAATATAAATCCTTCATTTTTCGTAAAATTTTACCATACTTTTGAAAAAGGTCTTGATAGTTTGTACACGTGCATGGGACCACTTCAGGCCCCTTATGCATTGTATCCAGTCATATTTTTTGTTTGTGGTATATTGTATTCTTCTCCACAACCAACACAGTGATCGACCTCATCGAATTCTATTCCTTCGGAATCTGTAGCATCTGATAATTTCAAATGTATTTCATCACCTTCGCTGCTGAAAGTGTTGCGATTTTTTTTCGCTCCTTTTACCGAATATGATCTCATTTGCACAGCTTCCATTGCCTTAGACAAATCATTTTGACTCTAGGTCCCTCGATTTTAATGAGGCCTTATGTCAGGTGTGATTATGTTCCGGTATTTTGTACACCACTAAATTTATATAGCAATATTCTTAGTTTGTCATCACAGAATCTATCGATTAAAGAAGAAAAAGATTCCTAAATAAATTTAGTGGTGTACAAAATACCGGAACACAATCACCCCTGCCTTATGTATTTATTCGTCATCTTGAAAACTGAAAAAAAGATACATCGCTAGGCTCTTTATTATTATTATTATTATTATTGAAATATTTATATTAGATAAAATTTACACAATTATATCAATTAATATAATTATAAACATAAAGTTTATATAATTATTTTAAATATAATTATATTTAGTTAAAACACTCATTCCATATAATTTTGAAATATTGATTAAAGGTGGTCATCTCTCCTCCATTTAATGTGGGATTCTATCCCTGAACAGATGGCCACCCAATCTAAAGCATCACTCCGCCATTGTATGTGTTTGTTTTAGGCATAGAAGCAACGATTGCATTATATATGTGCCTTAAAAGTCCGTATAGTAAAGAAAAATGTAACGTACGTACTGAAAAACATTCAGATACCTAACTCAACAAAAACATTTAATTTACTTTAATATTTAATTTCACTTACTTTCTATAATCGAAAAACACAGCTGCACGTCACGCTGACCGAACTCGTTGAACTATTTCCTACGAACAAAGAGTATGCTGCCATCTATGATCAAGTTTTGGAAATATTTAGACTGGCCATTTCTCCTCTATGGCCATCTAACCTAGAGTTATCCTAGTATTAAGAGTTTAGTTTGTAAATGTCTTCGCGTGACTAGTATAAAGTTAAACTTACTGGAGCATTCGTTTCATATTTCTTGTTTGCACTTTAATATTTTTAAATACTTGTTTTGCATATGCTTACTGAGGTAGAACTCTAAATGGGGCTTTTTTAACTTTTGTTTTATTTTGAATGCAGGTTTTTTTATGAGGATACTTTCAGAACCGTTGAAAATAGTTTTTCATATTTAACGTTTGAAAGTTAATATCAGGTTAGTGAAAATGTAAAACTTTTTGTTAGTTTTAAAATAAAATTTTGAACCCGGAAAAAAAAAAACTCAAAACTAATGAGTATTCAGTTTTATGATCTTCTGTTAATGCACTTTGTCAAATCTTGATCGCGAATGTGTTGATGGCAACTCAAGAAATGCACAGCGTTCAGAAAATGTTTCTTCTGAATCGCAGATGGATCCTTGCATATAAAGCTGTATGTGTGACAACAAATAGTTATCTTAAAGGGCAATGTCTGAGCAATAAGCTGGATGTGCCATCAAATCCTATTTCAGATTTTCCAGCTTCTAGCTGGCAAGTACACTTTTGTGTGGTTAGACATTTCCCTGATTAAAGAGAAATGTCTTTCTTCGATGCTTTTTTTTTCGTGTCCCGATTAATGATGCCTGAACTTCATGAAGCATCTCAGAATACTTGTCAGTATCGATGGTCTGACCGAATTTCAGATTCTCTTTCGAGATGATTCCACGAAAATCTCACCTGATACATAGCAAAACCTTCTTGTTGGTGAGTGATCTTCTTGCAACTTTGCGGGCAGGTACTAGTGTCAGACCATCCAATTTTCTTCTAATGATTGTTTACGACACATCTTCAGCAGTTTCTGACAAGTCTGCTTCTGTACATTCTTGTTATGCTGTGTCAGTTCATGAGGCACCCGACGATTGAACTTGTAGGTCAGATTTATATGTTTTAATGCATGAAGAATTGTTGTATGATAAACTTATATCTGTACACGAAGCTCTCGTTTTGTGACACGTTGAAAGCTTGAAGTACTTGACATAGATCATGGTCATTAACTCGGGAGCAGTATCAGCGGGTATGCATACCTGCCAATATCACACTAAACTTCCGTACAATGTAGCTTATTTTAACCGAGGTTAAACACGTTTCAAACCAGATATTTTTAAAAACTGCAATTAAATAGGTTCCACGTAAGAACATGAAACTTAATATATGTATTTTCTGATATTCTTCTGGTTAGAAACGTCTTTAAAACCTGGATCAAATTAACCCACATTGTACGGAAGTTTAGTTGAAAGTTGGCAGGTATGGGTATGACATAACCAGGGTGCGTACGGTTTTGACAATTGTCACCACTATCTTTCTAAAAGTAATCTTCAACTTACTATATCGCAGAATTTGTAAAAACTGTCTCCTATGGAACTAAGGTGACGATTCATATTTGTATTTATTGGTGACAAAGTGAAAACCATTCATAGTCTATCTATGCGCGTCTTCTCCCGGTTTAAAAACAGTCGGCCTACCATAGCGAGGTATCCAAGTTGATCCAAGATATTTATTTTTTTTTAAAGAGAAAGAAAAGAAAACAGCCTACTCTCCACTGGAAGGACTTGCGTAAAGTAACATCATTAAAGTGCAATGCCAACGATGTTTCACTTTAAACCATTGTTTAACGTTTTATTGTATGTCGTAGTAAACTAGCTATAGCAGTTACAGACTTGATTAACGAACTCATCCCAGATGCTTCCAAAATTCATACGCTGTCCCAATTATTTTGAAGTGGTTCAATATTTCTAACGATATCGTGATTACACGTTTGGCTATATATATATATATATATATATAAACGAAACGCTTGTAATCGGCCGTTTTCGAAACAAATCAACATAAAATCCAAACAATCCCTTTCCGGTTTATTTTCTATATTAAGTTTTTATTTTACATAGCTATTAGAAAGACGTAGAATATTTTTTAAACTAAAAGAAAGACGTACAATATTTTTAAAATTTCAGATATACAAAAAAGTGCCGTTTTTAAAAATTAAAAATTAACAAATTTTCTATATTTAAATATCTTGATTTTGTCTGACTTTTTAAACACCACATCTCTGCTCCTGATTTTGTGATACAATTATTCTACGCTACGATTTTAAATGACGTGTGATAAACGATCACATAAATTTTGATGACATTCAGCAGCAGAGGCATTGCTTTTTTGCTCATAGAAGATACCACGAAGCAGTTCACGTGATAACTCCATTTCAGGTACTGGTTACATGCAAAAGTCTACCGTAAAGCACTTGGTTCAACATGCTGTCAAAACTACTTTATCTGTTGAACGCTGTGCCAAAACATGTTCCTGTTTACTTTCAGTCGTTTCTGTACACCAGCGAATCCTGCGCATGACTTTTGCACCCGATAAATACAGGGTCATTCATAATTCCCTCCGGGGTTTCGAAACGTTATAGTAAAAAAACGAAGACGAATATGAAAAAAAGAAACATATGAAATTATTCCGAAACTATTCAAGTTTTACTTACATACATTACCTGTGTTCTATGTGTGAACCCTTGGTCACACGGCATACATCCATGCGATAGTCCAGTTCCTGCCATACTCCGTTTCTTTAAATCTGAATCAGTGGTGTCAGTTCAACGGGCCTTTCGTAATAAATATCGAAAACAGGGACCAACTGACAAAACAATTCATGTGTGGTACCGGAAATTTAAAGAAACGGAGTATGGCAGGAACTGGACTATCGCATGGATGTATGCCGTGTGACCAAGGGTTCACACATAGAACACCTGTAATGTATGTAAGTAAAACTTGAATAGTTTCGGAATAATTTCATATGTTTCTTTTTTTCATATTCGTCTTCGTTTTTTTACTATAACGTTTCGAAACCCCGGAGGGAATTATGAATGACCCTGTACTTTTTCACTAACCTGATATTTAAACTAAACATCATCAAATTATTTTTGGATAGTTAAACTTCTAAACATGCATTATTTCCTAATTAATTTTTGTGATTACTTTAATTCAAGGAGTAACAGGAAGCTTCATTCAAGAAAATGTGCGGCCAAACTCAGAAATCATAAATTGCTGTTTGTAAATTAGACATTACATATACAGTTTGTCGAAATCCAACTTCCTTAACTCAAAGGGCTGTCGTGTTATGAAATTTAGACTGAATAACTTTAGATCACGTGCTTGAAATATATTAAATATATTATAAAACGCGTGCTGCTACACACATCGTAAAGTGCAAGTCTCTAATCTCAACAGCATCAATATCATAATTAAACATAATTTCTTTCAAGGTCTGCAAGGTCTGTAAATGTGGAAAAAACGAAAAACCAAAAATGTAGCTCGTTATGTTGGCAAACCCGATTTTCTTAAAATACCCAATTATTTTAGAACATTTTCTTATTACATTTACAAGTCTCAGAATCTTTGCAATTAACGGCCGGGACACGAGGTTGTACGTTTTTAAATGTTTTAAGTCTTTTTACTTTTGGTACTACTATTTTTAAATTGCAATCTTCGCCATAGTTAATTGCAAACTTTCTATTATTAAATAAGACAATTATTATTATTCGGAAATAGTGATACTCGCATTAAAAGACTGTACGAGCCTTGAAAAGATGCCTGTCCATTAGGTGTTAGTATAAATATAATATATGACTTTATTCTACAACATTAATTTTAAAATAAAAAAATATGCAGGAAAGTAATGAATTACTAACAACTTATAATGACCTTTTCAAAAAGAATCGTAAAATCTTTTCCACGTAAGCAGAAGTCCCTTCATTACTTTCCTAATCACGGAATTTTCTTACGTCTTTCAAGGTCTGCAAGGTCTGTAAATGTGGAAAAAACGAAAAACCAAAAATGTAGCTCGTTATGTTGGCAAACCCGATTTTCTTAAAATACCCAATTATTTTAGAACATTTTCTTGTTACATTTACAAGTCTCAGAATCTTTGCAATTAACGGCCGGGACACGAGGTTGTACGTTTTTAAATGTTTTAAGTCTTTTTACTTTTGGTACTACTATTTTTAAATTGCAATCTTCGCCATAGTTAATTGCAAACTTTCTATTATTAAATAAGACAATTATTATTATTCGGAAATAGTGATATTCGCATTAAAAGACTGTACGAGCCTTGAAAAGATGCCTGTCCATTAGGTGTTAGTATAAATATAATATATGACTTTATTCTACAACATTAATTTTAAAATAAAAAAATATGCAGGAAAGTAATGAATTACTAACAACTTATAATGACCTTTTCAAAAAGAATCGTAAAATCTTTTCCACGTAAGCAGAAGTCCCTTCATTACTTTCCTAATCACGGAATTTTCTTACGGGAACATTATTTAATGTTTCGACTTTTTTCTTAGTTGCAATAAAATCAGGAAATGTCAAGATTTATTAATTTATATAGTTTCTATATTGATCCATTCAAGACTGAAAATTATTTTCTGTAATAAAATTTCAAGCTTTATTTTTACCTTTCATAATAGAGCAGACACAAAGGTCTTCAACTCTATATAATTACTATACGAATGCATTTATTTTATTAATAAAAAATTAGGAGAACAAAAATGAATTCTTAACAACTTATAATTACCTTTTTAGAAAGAATCTTAAAACGTTTCCTTCATTAGCAAAAGCTCCTTCATTACCTTCCTTATCTCGGCATTTTCTTACGCGAGCTTTATTAAATGTTTCGACTTCTCTTTTCTTAGTTGCAGTAAAATGATGAAATAAATGCCAAGATTCATTCAGAGTAATTTATGATAGCTTCTATGGGGATTCATTTAAGACTGAAAATTCGCTTTCGTGATAAAATTTCAAACTTTACCTTTATCCTTTATAATAGCACAGACACAGAGGTCTTCAACTCGATATAATTACTCTCTCGATGCATTTATTTTATTTCATGCTTAATGCTAATGTTTGCTATAAATTTTGATGTTTACTCGATGTCAGTGTAAGCAATTATCTCATAATGGAAATAAATTTTTTCGTATAATTTAAAGTATTTTTTTATATATTTTTACTCTAAGTTACCTTTTAAAGTGTTTAGATAACAGAAGATTCTCCAAATAATGAAATATATATATAGATATTTACTGAATGATATTTTCTTTTACCTTGAAGATTTTTTGTCCTGTGTTATATTTCAAAAATATAAATTGATGGATTATTCTTTTTTTTTCAAAATAGTATTAATGCACTTTTATGCTAATTTTGTTTTTTAAACTTAGATTTTTTGATGTGTTTATAATTGAAAAATTATCGTTATTCATTATATTTAAAAGGAAAGCTATATCCAGATTTAAATATGATAAGTAAATGAATGCATATGTAACAATGATTATTAAGTGCTTATATTAACTTTCTCATGCATGAATTATTATCTGGATAAAAAAAAAAGATTAACTATATTAAAAGGAATACTACAAAATTTTGAATTTCTGAAAATGTAAATTACAAAATAAAACTCTTTTAAGGTTTACAAGCGATAAAAATTAAGTTATTAAGTATTTATAGAACTTAAACTTTGGATATATTAACATAAAATAAAATAAAGTAAAATAAAAATGCTCACGTTCTTATTCAAAACCTAAAGCAGAAAATCTTTGAGAATTTTCTCTCTAAACAGAAATGAACTTGTCGAATGCAAAATCGCCAACAGAATATCCAAAAGAAAATGGTTCTGCCTTACAAATGCTGTATTTCACAAACATTACAGAATTTGATATACGATGTTCAAATAGGAATAAAAATAAAATATGCAAAATTCTTTGAGGGTTGTTATACAATAAATCACCATAAGAAATGACAATGAATGAGAGTTAATTAAGAAAAAAAAATAAAGTATTATAGTTAGAATTAGTAAAAGAAAATGTAAAATATATAAGCTTCATTCTCTATATTTTAAGACACGCGAGTTTGAATCACATAAGTTGACCCATGAAAACAGTGGCATTGAATAAATGTTTAATATTATTGTCTAATCGAAGACAAAAAAATATATATACATTTTTGCAATGTTCTTCTAAAAGTTTAGTTTTTCTTTATTTTCTATAAATGTACATTACGGAAAAAGAGAAATATCCGAACGGTAAGTCACAAATCAAAATCTAAATATATAGTGTGTAAACTTTTTGGAATTTACAAGGAATACGACACCGTTATTTTAATTAATTTTCTATTTAATAATTATATAAAAGAATTTCCATTCGCCTTGTTTCAACGTAGAATTTGTAATATTTTCTGAGTCTAAATAACGCCAAACATTTTATCAAAAAATATCGTAAAACTGTATGCACCATGTAAGTATCGCAGAGTAAAACTGTCTATCAAAAATGCCATGTGTACCAGTATTTATGAACAGAACTTCCACCCTTATTTATTCGCTGCTATTATGCGATTAAACAAAGCAAATATTTCTTTTCGAAAATAGTGGTATCCATGAACCCCTTCTTAATAAGGCAATATGATAATTTTACCACCCTCTTTCATTTTCTTAATACACAAATGAACGAATGTTTTTGATATTTTTTTCTATTTTTCAGTTAAAAATATTATCAGCACGTAGGGGGGGGGGTAAAACAGTGTATCTAACGGTTTTCCTTTGTTGTCAAAAGTCTAGAACGGCGGAAAAATCGGAACACCCCACTAAAGTATTTGGAACATCTGAGCTATTGAAAAACCACAACTGCTGCAACAGTAAAATTCTTCTCTACTTGGGAAAATGAGTTTTCTAGAACCATCTCACCCAGAAAAAGGAATTGATAAAAACTACAAAACATATTTTGTTGAGTACATTTTGGTTGTTTTAGCAAAATTCAAGTAAAATTGAACCATTTTACTTGAATTAACAAAACATTTTTTGCTGACGATACAATTTTTTTTTTCGAATTGCAAAAAAAAAAAAAATTTTTGTTGATTCAAACAAAATTTCCATTGACCTATATTTAAACAAAAAGTTTTGTTGGGTCAACCAAATTTTTGTTGATTCAACAAAACTTTTTTCTGGTTGCTGAAACAGCTGCGAATATTGGTGCTAGGGTAAAACCGAATACTAATTAGAAATTAAGTTTTTTTTACTTCCAGTAACAAAAGAATTATTGTAATAAATTTTGAATCGAACTTTAAAATATATATTTCTTTTAAAGTCGGTAACAACTTTTTTAGGTTTTCAAGCAATTTTTATGTTTTCATGTAATGGCTTTCTCAGCTTTTACTGCACTCCTCATGTGATCACTCTATGCAGAGTGAACATTGTATCCATCCTTCACCACCTGTTAAAAAACAATTCATTGCAGAATTGAATGGAAAACCATGGGTACCCGTTTTTGCCCCAACAAACGAACAAAAATCAACATGGTTCTTCTCTTAGATAGATGGAGGTACACACTTCTAGTTGGTTTCAAACTATCGTGTGAAAGCTATAGAAAAGATTCTTTTACTTACCTAAATTGATCCGTCAGACTGGATTTATTTAAAAAGTAGAAAAACGGTGAAAAATAAACTTTTGAGGTGAATTTCTTTCTAATAGCACTGCAAGAACAGATATTTAACTCTCTTCAAAAGCCGATGGCATACTGGTAGAGGACGCCAAGAGATGTAGTCAAGATGGCTGCTGTCCACAGAGCATCCCTCATCAGCGAGTAAACGGGGTATTCGGTTTGACCCTACTCTCCCTTATATCACTTATACTAAATTAGTCTTTAAAGCTTTGAACTTTAATTTTTTGCTAACTCAAACAGTAAATCAAACAAATTGACTAGTGTCATTTATGGTTTTATTACTTTTTTAAGCAAAATAAAATAACCGATTTAATTTTTCATTTAGTAAATCAGAGCGCATGTTTAAAAGTGTTTCAATTTGCGAGGACTCTTAAATATTACCAAATTACTTTGGTGGAATGGCCAAAGTAAAATTCAAAAACTGATTAAAAATCTGTTTTTTTTTATGTTCAAATTATGTGATTTGTTAAAAAAACCAAGCAATACGTTTACAAGTTTTGTTCCTGTAAAACGGGGAGGAAAATGCTATTTCAGACCTGTTACTATTTTTTATTTTTATTTTTCCTACCACTACTAAAAAAAATCCTGTATTAAATTTTTACTAATCTTCTAGGTTAATTACTATTAATTAGAAATAGTAGACGGAGGAATAATATATATATAGTCGGCAGTGGCAATCCTCCAATTGCACAAAAAGTAAAAATCTGTTGATTTTGTAGAAATAATTGCAGGGCTTTCAAATAGTCCGCCAACTAAATACCAATATTTAAAAAAAAATCAAAGAAGGTTTCTACAACATTTCCGCAAAAATTTACCTCGGAAGGTGGTTTCTGCAAAATTTGCAAGAAAAACCTATAAATAAAGTTTTTCTGAAAAAATACCGGTATTCAAAAAGCGGACCATTTGGGAGCGCTGCAATTGTTTGACGGGCGCCAGTTAAAAAGCAGTTTTAACTAGGAAAGTTTTATATATTGCAAAATTACTGTTAACAGATTTCGCCTATAAAATAATTTACGGAATTTTTGGATAAAATAGCGATTTTTTTCTGTGCCGTCTAGACAGCGAGTTTTTCGACAGTTTTTTTACCTTATGGTGATGCGCTCTGTAATAGCAGGCTGTGAAACATATTCACATGAATTATATTTAACTGAATCACGCAAGTCGTAATGGAAGATTGTTGAAAGTTAGTTTGGCTACTGCAGGTAATCATCTACATTCAATGTATACAGTTTTCTATCTGCGTTTCCTTAAATAATGAATAATTAATTCATCAAAGTTAAGAGATGAACTATTTTTTATTACATTTCCTGTTTTTCATACTCACGTATGCAAATAAGTTATTCTATATTTGTGTGTATTGTTTGATAGTACTTGCACTGAGTTGTATTACCTAGTTTGAACCGTTTGGTTGCACTTTTGAAAGAGAAAAATAAAAGAAAATTGAACTATTATGTCTTAATAAAAATGTAACAATTATATTTTTTTTCCCTTTTCGTCTCTGATCTCAAGTTATATGCTACAACAGATTGACCAAACTTATATGCAGTCAACTATTTCATAAATATTCTACCTAAAGAAATTTCCCACGTCTTAATTTATCTTCTATGCAGCGACTTTAATTTTGCCGAAAATCAAAGATGTCCAACTGGATGAGTACCACTACTTCAGTATATTAATATTTGCTATATCTCTCTGATTAAATTAGCCGATGATTACTGTTTAAAAAATGTTGTAACAAGCAACCCACCTGTTTAACATCTCTAACTTTAAGAGTATGTATACAATACTAGAAAGTCTCAAAAAATATATTTTAATAATTTATACCTTCACTTAAAAGCATTTTCTATATAGCATATGGCCAGGGAACCAGAAAATATATTTAAAAATATTATTTATGTACAATTTTTTTATGTGGTACTTGTTTGATTTCATTTATTAAATAAAAAGTCTGGTTCAAAGTATGTTTTTTTTACTTTATAAAACAAATTTTGCAAGTTCATATATACCGGGTGGCTAGAATTATAACACCCCTACTTCGACCTCCCTATATATGGAACTACTGATGTGTATAAGCTTCAAATTTTGTGCACACACTATTCAAGACATGGGGGAATGGATTACGCGAAAAAAAATTAGTTTCCAAAATCAGCGATAAATGACGCTGTACAACTGGGCATATGCTAAAATAACACAAACACATTGTAAACACATTTTATTTGAACGTACCAAACATTCATGTGAAAAGGACCTTATCAACTCAAGGAATGCTGCTAAATATGTTTCGTTTGTTGAAGATGCGAAATCTGCTGTCTGTGGACAATTTGTTCAATTGCAGATCGTAACTGATCGACTGAGAAGATTTTCACATGCAGAGACCTTCTTCCAAATCTGCAAAGGTTACCAGACGTCCTCGATAAACAAGATTTTTTAAATGTCCCTACAGCCCAAAATCACACTTTATTAAGATCCTGAGGACGATGTGGCCAGAGTGAAACGAAGTTGGCGAAGAAACTGCTGTACACACAGTCTAATGTGTGGAGGTGCTCCATCTTGCATAAAGGTAATTGAATCAAGACCTTCCTGCTGTTGCAAATGGGGTTCAATAAAATTTTCGAGCATATTTTTGTAGTTGTTGGCTGCCACGGTGCATGTTATAGGACCATTGCGAGTAGATTCTTAGAAAAAGAAAGGTGCAAGGATGAATGTGGCTGTGAATACACACTTTCTCGTATTCCGTTTCCTGATGTATTGAATGGTATGCGCACAAAATTTGAAACTTATACACAGAATATTTCGATATATAGAGAGGTCGGAGTACGGGTGTTTTAATTATGGCCACCCTGTATATATAAAATATTATAATATTATGTAATGTAATGTGTGTAAAAGACAATGTTTTTGTTATTTTCTGTTCAACAATTACATATAAAATTATTTTGGGCATTTAAATAATCCTAATTTTGAAACTGAATAAAAGTTTATAAACGAGTAATGATTATAATGAAAACAATTTAAATTTTATAAATTGCGGTTGCATATAATTTTATCTTTTTCAGTGCTATGAACTACTTTTATTGAAATGCTCGAATTATTACTCTAATTGCACAGCGAGTCAGAGGATCACTCTGACAATATAGCTGTAGTTTTCAAGATAAATTACCTTCAGATTTAAGTTTTAATAAATACTCGTAAAAATTAATTCGAAAAATTTTAATGATGAAATCATTCGAGAGTACTTAAATGATTTCAGTAAGTCAAGTGGATTTCATTGATTAATATTTATGCATGTAATGTTTTCTAATCCATCACCCTTTTTTAAACTTATTAAATGTTTCTTAAAGGTAAAAGTTTAAGCACGTTTACAAAATTTTCATAAATACAGGATTTTCAATTATTTCAACTACCTAAATGTTCAAGAGGAATTTCTCTAGAATATAAATTAATTTTAGGAGTATAATTTAGGATTATTAGGAGTATAGTTTAAGACTGATTTACTTGAAATTGGCTGGAAAAAAACTTGAACGTTAGAAACTCATCGCTGCTAAAATTTATAATTTTTGAGTACCAGTGTTTTTAAATATTAACCATCGTCTTATTTGACTGTAAATTTGTGTCATTAAATGAAGTGAATAATTCTATTCAGAAATGGTGTTACCCTAGTGGTAAGGATTGGCAAGTATGTGTACCAGGAACGGCGAAACAAAGTGCTATAAGGGAAATTGCCACCGCATTTTTGATTCTTTGAATTATTTAATGAAATAAATGCCGATAATAAATAAGGTGAAGAAAACTATTCTTGAAAGGTGGTAACAATTAGAATTCTCGTTCGCCGTCCCTGATGCATACTTAATTTTTGCATTAACCCTCTAGCTCACAAATGTTCTTTGACTCTTTGAATTAACATAATAAAAACTGTATACAAGAATATGAAAAAATAATTATTTATAATATATGTGAGACCTTGGTGTTTAAGGAATATCATTCAAAATAAAATGGAATCCAAAATCAATTTTCAAACGAAGTTTTTATCAAGTAATTAGGAGCCTGATATGAGATTGACGCGTGGGAGCAGGTTGAGAGCATTCAAACATGTCACTGTAAGCTGTTATAAATCTTAATTTTTCGAATATCTGTCTAGTATTAATCTACATAGAGAAAATCCTTTTCAGATGGTTCACAGTTCAATTTGAAACTAGTGAAAATTTAATTTATATTGGAATGTAATTTAATCACATTTATTTTATTATTTTCTATAAAACGTATAATAGACTTGATTGTAATATGTAAAGGAAGTTAACACTTCTTTTGAAAAATAAGTTAATTTGTTTTCAGACATAAAATATATGTAATTCTGATTATAATGTTCTCTATATACATTCCGTTACATAACGCATTTTTATTTATAAATTATGATCGTTTCTATTTCATTAATTTTCTCGTACTAATCTTTAACTCAGCTATAAAGAAATATTTATTCATGGGATCGTATAAAATATATAGAAATTAGAGTTAACGTAAGTCAGGTTATAATTATTTAGAACAAAATTAAAAATATTTATTTGATTTGTAACGCAACAAAAATTTCTCATTAAAAAAAAAAATTGATTTTAAGTAAATATCACAATTCCGTGTCATCGAAAAAGTTTGGACAAATTTGAAAGAATCATAACTCTAAAAGTAATTGAGTAAACGCAATTATTTTCTTTCCAAAGTACTCGGCCATTATCCAAGATTTGTTAGATGTAGCTGTTTTAAAGTCGCGACATTAACCCATTAAAGTTTACTGGTACCATATGGTACCGGAGGACCTGCCATCCATTTTGTTGTTTGTATACAAGTATATTTTAAGAAAAATATTCTCCTTATCTGATGACAGAAACTCCGTAATAAAAGGAGACTAAATTTGTTGCTTTGAAAAATTGATATGAAATGCAATTTTTGCATTTTAAAGAGAAAAATAATTCCGGCATTAATGGGTTAAGACGATGCGCAGAATCAATTATCTTAAAATGCAAATCGCACAATACATTTGCAATTTTCTTCGATGATTCTGGTGTGAAAAGCGTATAAATCTAAAACAATTGGAGTGTATGGAAAAAATGGCGATTAGAAAAACCTTCAGCTTCGCCGATTTAGTAGGAAAGGATCCACTGTGTAAACGAATAGCCTAATCAGAAAGTGAAAATTGTAAATGTGTGGTGCGATTCCCATTTTCAGATCATCTGTTCTACGCATCGTCTGAATATCACAATTTTAAAACAGCTACATCAAAGATAATAATTGCGTTTACTCAATTACTTTTATGGTTATGATTCTTTAAAATCTGCGCAGTCTTTTTCGATGACTGTTTATTATCTTCTGAACATTAGACGTAACATCATTAGGAGTGCCTAATGTTTTGCTTTGGGAGAAAAAAGTTATATTATCAACAAATGACTGTGATACAATGAATTTAAAATTTTCTAGAACTACTATCAATGGTTCTTTGTTTCATTTTTTATAGCCTCGGAAAAAATTGAAATATGTGGTTTTAGAAGAGATTCAATTGATTAAACAAGTCTTATATTGAAAATTTTAATTAAGTTCTATGTACGCTTCGACAATTAATAAAAAGGAATACCTTAAATGAAATAAATATTTATATGAATTATGCCTGCATTTCGCACTTCTGATAACAATAAAGTAGGTGTTGTAGTTTGAAGTAAAATATACTCGTGTTTCTTACCTTTTGTAAAATAATAAAACAATTCAGCTGAAAAATTTTACATTTGTGCTTTGAAGATATTTTTCTCTTTTAATTTCTCAGAAAGTCATTCTTCTAAAATTTAAAATCGTTGTAATAATAACAAGCTGGAAATTGTACGTCAAACGTGACAAATGAGGTGCGTTCGTACTGTAGCTAGCTATATAAATATTTAGATATTGATGATTTTTAATTCTGTGAAATGAGTGATATCGTCTTCAGATTAATTTCTGTAATAGAATAAGTATCTCGGTCGCTTGACGATTCAACTTCGGAAGCTCCTCTAACAAGAAAGCACCGATTAAAAAAAAAAAATTCAAATTTCTTAATAAATATTTTTATTAATATCTCCTAAAGTTTTGATTCGATTTTAATAAAATTTGAAATGTCTCGACAAAATTCTGCAAAGATAATATATCTTAAATTTACGGACGGACAGACAGACGGACGGATGGACAGACAGACGGACGGACCAAGCAACGACAATAGGTGCTACGTATTTATATAATTACGAACGCACCTAAAAACTGATCTTGCCACTCATCCAGATGAATCATAAAACTTTGAGCAAAATATTATTTAAGTTTAGTGCAGTGGCCATAGTTAAAAAGGGCTCCGCAGATGCATTATTTTAATCCATACATACTGTATTTTCTTCTCACTGTCTGCGGAAATATCAAGTTTATTAATATTAGTGACGAAATGTTATTTTTGGGTGCGTAGGGGTGTTTATTTTTGAGTACCAGTATTTCCAAATACCAATCATCGCCTTATTCATGTACAGCAGAGGTGTCAAACTGAGACCCACCTGATACCAATATTTTAAAAGAAATAGTCAACTTCTTGAATCGTAGGAATTCGATGATTAGATAAGGACAAGTTTACTATAAAATTATAGCGGAATCCGGCGGGCCACAGTTTGACACCCCTGATGTACAGAATTCCGTTATTAAAAAAAGCGAAAATTAGTGTTCGGAAATAGTGGTACACAAATGTAAGCACCTCTACACTGCTTGTATAGCATCGTTTCCAATCACTATAAAATAAAACTGGCTTTTTAGGGAGGGGTGATATGCGGCTATCGTACCTGCTTTCATTTGGTGACTGGTATATAACGCAACGAAACTAAGAGGGAGATATTAAACACTATATGGTCATTAATGACCGGCAACTTTCAATTTTAGACATTTTGTGGAGTAGTTAAAAATGTACTTATCAGATTCTTCTGGAATTTTAGAATTAAAAGGAACAGGTTTGACATCATATTTATCAACGTCGATTTGATAAGGAGTATAATTAGGGAGCCAAAAAAAAATTAAAGAAAAAAAATAATACTTGGGATCACGCTGTAAAATAAAATGCACGAAATGATCTATCGCTACAGAATATACATAGGCAGACATTGTACAATATGTGTATTCATTTGTGTAAGAATAGCATGTATATTAATAGAGATATAGCGATTTTTTTTAAAAATAAAAAAAATTCTTGCATCTTTTTTGCTTATAACATACAGGGTTTTTAACCAAATTTAACGCCAGTTTCAGAAAAATTGACAAAATATAGTAGAAACAATATGGTGCAATTGAAATGTAAATATATTAAATATTTAAGGAAATATGGGCAGTTGTATAAAATATTTTTTATCTGTGCTTGCGCGAACGATAAAAAGGAACTTTTTGCATAATTTAATAGTCAACTCTATGGAGCAACTTATTAAAAAAAAAAAAACAGTCAAATATCGTAAAAATTCCGAGAGATATCGGCGTTAGAGTGAACTGTTTTTTAGTTCCTCACTAAAACTCGCTAAATAATAAGGGATTGTCCACAAATTGTCATGTTTAATTTTTATGCTATATTTCATTTTTTATTGATACTTTAGTTCGCCTTGGAAAACTTTATTGCATCAGGTTATAATACTTTTGGAATGGATCCTTTGATTTTGATTTCTTTTTTTGTTCAAATAAGCTTGTTAGGGTAGTTTTTCAAAGAAAACTAAAGTATCATTAAACTAGTCGTTGGGGACCACCGTAATACTTACCCATCATGTATATGTATAATGTAAAATATTAAAATAAAAATGTGTAAACTACTTATAAAATGCATTGCAATTCAAATAAAATCGTGGCTTGATGACGTCATAAAAAGGCTCGATTACTGAATTGCTTGAAAGAGGTTTTTCCTTATAACTCCAAAAATAATACTCCTATTAACTAGCGGTTTATTGCATCTGATTAAGCGTCAAATTTCCAATTAAAATATATCTTTGAAATGAAATTTGAATGAAATACAGGGTCATGAAAAATCGAAGAGTGTGGAAAATAGGATTACAAATATCTTGGCAACTCATTATCCGATCGACTTCATGTTTTATGCAAAATTTATGTTTTTTTATTGTTTTTTATATTTACTACTTAAAATAAACAATTTCGAAAATTTTTATATACCTTTCATCAGAACGAATATTTCGAGAGTCCGAAAAAAAAATGTTCCGGTTAATCGAGGTTATTGAAATGAAATAGACTTCTTCCCATTATTACATACTAAGTACATAACAAATTGCAAGTCTCTATCTCAATTTGTTCGGGAGATAGAGCGTTTACAGACACACAGACACACACACACAGAGACACACAGACGGAAGGCAAATTTTTTTTTCTAAAAATATGTTTTTTGGAATCTCCAGTGTCTGAAACGTGTAAATCCGTCAAAAAAATTTTTTCGATTTTCAAAACGATTACAAGACTTACCCTATACTACGTATGATGGGTAAGTAAAAAATTGGAAAATAGTATAAAATAAAAAATGACAATTTGTGGAAAATCCCTTATTATTCAGCGAGTTTTAGTGAGAAACTAAAAAGGAGCTCACTCTAACGCCGATATCTCTTTGAATTTTTACGATATTTGACTGATTTTTTTAATAAGTTGCTCCATTAGATTTGACTATTAAATTATGCAAAAAAGTTCCTTGTTATCGTTCGCGCAAGCGCAGATAAAAATTATTTTATACAAATGCCCATATTTCCTTAAATATTTAATATAATTATATTCTTATTGCATTATATTGTTTCTACTACATTTTGTCCATTTTTCTGAAACTGGCGTTCAATTTGGTTTAAAACCCTGTATGTTATAAGCAAAAAACATGCAAGGATTTTTTTAATTTTTTAAAAAAATCGCTATATTTCTATTACTATAAATGCTATTCTTACACAAATGAATATACATATTGTACAATGTCTGCCTATGTATATTCTGTAGCGATAGATCATTTGGTGCATTTTATTTTACAAAGTGATCCCAAGTATTATTTTTTTTTCTTTAATTTTTTTTGGTCCCCTATTTGTCCTCCTTATCAAATCAACAATGATAAATATGAAATCAAACCTGTTCTTTTGGATCCTAATATTCCAGAAGAATCGAACAAGTATAGTTTTAAATATTCGACAAAATGTCTAAAATTGAAAGTTGCCGGTCATTAATGGCCATATAGTGTAAATGGGGAAAATAGGGGAAAATTTTTAAGATACGGCTTACGGCATTAAATTTTCAAATCATTCGGAGGAATGGAGAGCGAATGGGGAAAAATTTGCTTTCTGATACATAAAGCTTTCATTTTGCACCCGTTTCCATACGCAAGAACAAAAATAATCCCGGCTGGTTTCACCTTCAAACCGGTTTGTGCATTGGAAGTGGTGTAGGGGATAAAATGACCGTTCATAGGGGTCTTGGAAAAAGCATTGGAAACGCGGCTTTACTCTACAACTGGAGCAAGGCGTTTCGTCACCTAAATATGATGCCATTTTTCCATCACTTTAAAAGAATGTTTCTATGCTAGCATTTCTGATGCACGATTATAATTTTGTAACTGGACTTTCAATAGAAAGATAAGTGAATGATTTTGAAAATACACATTTAAAAAATTACCAATTAGAATGAATAAAATTCTACTTTAACATGGTTACATTATTTTTTCTATACTTGGCTTGCCCCAAAATAAGTATTAAAATAACCTTTGATGTAAATATAAATACCAATTAGTTGTTTGGCACAATGAAAACATCATATTGAGTATGAGATTTTAATATTACATTATCAGAGCTGCCAAAGATTACGGATTTTGAGTATCACAATTTTCGAATAGCAATATTCCTTTTATTTAATATAGAATTTATGCATTTAAATACGGCAAATATTACTATTTGGAAATAGCGGCAATCAAAATCCGCAATTCTTGGCATCTACATATTATGAGAGTTTATCTGCATTTAAAAAATATAATCACTTAGAAGTACGATCAGCTTATTATAAGTTAGTTTCTATTTAAAATATACTAAAACCGTGAAATAAAATATAGTACAAATTTTCAAAAAAATGAAAATGGAAATAAATACTTAAATGCATTCAATGCACTTAAATGCATGGAAATAAATACTTAAGTGCTTTTTAAATTATATTTTTGTGCAAGTAAGAAAAAAAATCCTAACAATTTTTCCCTTCAAGAACTTTCAATTTTTAATGAATATATCTTTTTGATAAAATTCAATTATTATACTTGGTTACGCTTAATAAAATAAAATTGCATTAACTTCTTAAAAGCAGTATTTTGAATCTTTTATTTTGCTTCTTTTATTTCATATATGATATGAAATAATTTATGGCTTTAATTTTGTCTTCGAAAAATATTTTGTCTTTAAGAGTTTAATGAATTTCCTGAACCCATTTTCTGAACCATTAGTTTATATAATCTACAACAGCAAAAATTTTATATGTACTTGCAATATTCAGAGTTAAAATTGACATTACATGTAGAGAGCTTTATGTAAACCTTGCTGATTTTGTACTTAAGTTTAAAATACGGATATAAACAAAATGACATACACAAATTAACATAGAACCTATAAATTAACATCACTGGGATGATTTAAAATTTATTAATTTAAAGATTAAACTGAAATGCGAAATTTGTAAAACGCATTTTGTTTAACTTTATGTGTTTTTAGGAAAATAATTTCTATCAATTTAGATGAATAAAAAAAAATTAAATTGTCTTCAAATTTCATAAAGCAGTGGTACTCGCTATTATTTCCGAAAAGTATTCTCACACAAATATCGGCGGCAGGTTGGGAATTAATCGATTACATTTTTAGTCAACTGATTAATCTACTAAACGTTCAGTCATACGGAATTTAATCATGATGACTGGAATCATGTTTGAAATTGAAAAAAGCAATTACCCTTTACAATTTTTTCCATGATTAATTCAATCTGAACTAATTAAATCTCGATTACTTTAATCATTAATCTAATTACACAGACAAAAATTAAATATTACCGCCATTTAACTTTCTTAAATTCGCTTTCATTGCTACGAAACTGTTATTAAGGGTCACTATACGATTTTTCTTATTGAACATTATACAGGGTCATATAAAATTATCCAGATAGACAGAGGTAAAAATGTGTAAATCATTTAGCGGAGAAAGGATAGTTTAACTCCTTTATTATTCAATGTTTACAGGGATGAGTGCGCTCCGACCCGAATGCCAGATTGTCACCAATAAATTTAATAGTATTTGTCATCTTATTTAAGGACAGAATTTCTGAAATTGAATACGACGGAGAATACTTTTAAAATTTAGTGGTAAAAATCGGAAATTTGGGTCGGAGTGCTCTCATCTCTGTGTTTAGTATTAAATTATTCATCTAATATTTAAATAACGTTTTCTCTATGTTGTAAGAACCAGGGTTGGCAGTAATCGATTACATCTTTAATTGATTGATTAGTCGACTAAACGTTCAATCATACGGAATTTAATCATGATGTATGTAATCATGATTGAAATTGAAAAAAAGTAATTATGTTTAAATTTTTTTTATGATTAATTCAATCTGAACTAATGCAATCGCGATTACTTTAATCATTAATCTAATTACACAGACGAAAATGAAATATGACCGCCAATTAAATTTTAATTTTTGATTTGATAATGAAATTCGCTTTCATTGCTATGAGACTGTTATTAAGGGTCACTACATGATTTTCCTTATTAAAAATTATACAGGGTCACATAAAATTATCCAGATACACGCAGGTCAAAATGTAGGAATTATTTAGATTAGGAAGGACAGTTGAATAACGGACAGTTGAGTTTTTATAAAACTGGTATAATTTTGTTTTGTAATTATTACAAGCAAAGGCGAACAAAGTGATCAAATAATTACATTTTCAATAAACTAAATAACTGAAATAAAATTGAATTATGTTTATATCACAAAGGGTGTTGCGACAAACTGGCGCAGAAAGAATATCTTTTAAGCAAAATATAACAGTTCAATGTTGTCATAAATTTATAAGAATTTGAATGCATCAGACGACCCCAGTGGCTTCGAGCTCACTCATTACTCACACACCGGTCCCGTTGTGCTCATATCGTATAAGTGTTGCTAGTGGGTTACATTTTTTAATTTAGTTTTCTTGATAACCACCAGTGTTTTGAGAAAGTAAAATTCGCCTTATTTAATGACTTATTAAGTAAGGTGAAAACAAGGTGAATTATACCATTTCAAAAAAGTGGTGCCAATCAAACAATCTGAATTTTTAAAAGTAGCTCACTGGCTGCACTGTAATCGTACCTGAATCCGAAATTTCTGCTTAAAGTCGGTCCGAAACCTGACCTGAACCCGAAGAATCACACCCGAACACAACCCTAACTCAAAGTGAAAGAAAATTAATCTATATTTAAAATATGGTATTGAAAAGTAGTCTACAATGAAACCTCTAATATCAATTCCATAATTTTTGTACAAACATGAGCCCATATGAACTCATTATATGCAAATGTTTAGTTTGGTTCATTTGATAAATATTCAAGACTTTCTTTTGAAAAATTTTGTCAACCCGAGCTCTACCTCAAAGAGTCAAAACGTAACCGGAAACCGAACCACACCCGAAAATTTTAAAGACAAACCTTCGCAAGCCAATGGGCGTGTCGGGTTAGGTAAAATCGGGGTACCGGACCAGATACAGAACTTTAGCTGCGAATCCGGGGGGTTAAAATTGGAAGGAACGTGAGAAAAATAATGAAAATAAAAAGGCTAAATCTGGAACGAAACATGACGTGTTTAATCATTAATCATTAGTTATATTAGCCAATTAGATTGAGAATTGATTCAATAGTTAATCCAGAGGTGCAAAGTTCCCACTAATCTTCCGTAATATGTGATTTAATCTGACCCACTTTAACGACGCTTCAAGCCAGAAAAATTATTGGATAAATCTTTACTTATTTAATTTCGTGTTTCTAAGTGTAATTTATTTAATTTAATTTCTTAAAAAAATTCTTGTGCGAAACGTGTTAAACCTGGGTCAAATTCATCCACATATTACGGAATATTAATGAGAGCTTGGCACCTCTGGTTAATCGGAGAGAGGGATTGGAATTAAATTAATCATTAGTCTATGAATAGGATTGAAACGAAGTTCAATCGGTCAATCTTTAGTCATGATTGAACATCTTATCGTTAGTTTTTAATCGTTGATCTAATTAAAATTTTGCACCACCCTGATCTGCGAAATGTATTATTCGCCTTATTTAATAGCAGAAATTCCGAAATTAAATACAATAAGGATTTGTATTGAAAAAGAACTGGCACTCCAGCTCTATTGTAAAAAAATACTGGTAACTCTGGTGCCAGCATAGTGATACCACTTTCAAATAGGAATACTTTAGCCATGTTACGCATAGTAATTTCTACTAATTATACGATTTCAAATTTAACTATGCAATTCTAATAATACGTGTGACTGAAGTTCATAGCTTCCAACTGCTACGAATTTTTTTCACCTGTAATTCTCAATAGAAATTTTTTACCTATTTAATCTAATAATTCTGCAATTAAATAAGGCGAATATGATTTATAGAATACATGGTGCCAAAAAATTGTAGCCATGAAATATTGGCCTAAAAAATTTTGCAAAAAGCAATGCATTGAAAGCAATACAAAAAAGTAATATTCATGCATAAACATAGAAAACTATATAGTGATATAGTATTGATTCCCTTCAGTAGGCAACTCGCACATATTGTGAACTCGCCGTCCACTTGGCGTTGCGTCTTTCTTTTTCTCTTGTATTTGTGCGTATTTGTTGCAGTCCGAAGTGAATCTATACCAAAGCGAATATGATAGTAAGCGGTGTCACGCAATGTTAAAATTGATAGCGTGTTAATAGCGCTACAGCTAGTGGTGATTGAAAAGACTAACTACCATTCTGACTGTGACTGAACACGTAACCACAAAAATTAATGGAACCTTCATATCAATATTTAAAAATCTCATAGTACAACAAGTGTGCTATTATCTGATTTACCCAGCTTCAGCTGCTGATTTAAAAATGTGGACAAAATAAGTTAAAATATGAATAAGAATAAACGCAGAGGTGCTAAGCTTCCACTAATCTTCCGTAATATGTGGATTGATTTGACCCAGTTTAACAATGTTTTGAACCAGAAAATTTATTTGATAAATCTTTATTTATTTAATTTTAGGTTTCTATGTAGAGTTTATTTAATTTTATTTCTTAAAAAAATCTAGTGTGAAACGTACTAAACCTGGATTAATTTAACTCTCATAATACGGAAGATTAGTGAGAGCTTGGCAACTCTGTAAACGTATATTAATCACAAAAAAAAAATACATTTTTCAATTTATGGTGCGAACTTTAAATTACAATAGAAGAAAATTTTTAATTTGCTTTCCAATCGCAAGATGGAGAGAATGCTATAAACGTACGGCTAATTTGTGATAGAAGTGAGTGCGCGTACAGGGTTTGTACGGTTGTACCACAAATTTTTAATATAATTTTTCTATTTAATATTTAACCCTTAATTGCATAGTGATGTAAATTTCCATCACTTTTTATTTAACTTTTAATAAATAAATCAACTTCTTCGCCACCACTATATTTATATAGAAATATTAATCCAGTAAATTTCCCGTGAACTATGTTGCTGAACAAAGTTGAAAATCTATCTTAAAATTTCTGGTGTCTAATATTTCATATATGTATAAAAAAACACAATTGTAAAAGAAAAACTCATGCAAAGAAGGGTTAAATAGCATAAATTTATGACGCCCCGTTTAATTACAGGATTTGTAATACTTTTCTGCATTTAAATAAGAGCAAAAAGTCTATTAAAAAATTGTTGTAAATGCATACGAACCCTGGCTTATTAGTTTGTATTTTGTTTGATGGGATCTATGCCACCAATGGTCATTTTCAATAGTTTGTAGAATGATAAGGTGATTCTTAACAATTGAGAAAATAAAATTTCTGCTTATTTACTTGCAGACATATTCCATTAGATAATGTAATGTTTACTGTTCGAATAGCTGCCAAATCTGCAATTTTTGTGTAACAATATTTTTGATCAGAAGTTATCTCTTTATTTAATGCAGAATTCTGAAATTAAATAAAGTAATCATTAAAAAAGAGTGCTAGTAAAAAATCCGAAGTGTTACTAGATCTGTTTTCGGGAATAGCGGTACCTTAAAATAATACATTTTTATTTTGAACAGAAGGATTCTAAATAAATCATTCAGGTGTTCACCTCTATAGTGGTTAACACGTATTCGGTTACTATTAAAAACGAAAATGGTATAAAATGAGCAGTGTATTAACCGCAGTGTTTAAGGCCTTTGGTGTGGTTTCAAATATAAAGCATATGACAAAATCGTTCAATTCGATCTCTTTATTTATTCAACTTGAATCGAATGTTAAACTTAAATATGAAGGGAATTTACATGTACATCCAGCCTTTGCTTGGAACTTCCTTATCATCACATGCTTAAAAAATATTTGACTTATAAATTCGACGAAGATTAATCTTTTCTCCGCCAGTTTTCTCTCATTCCATGGAGCGTCGTTCAACTAGATATATTTAGGCGCACCACACACCAGTGAGACATGCGACAAAAAAGCGTCAGTCAGGAGACAATTTTACCCTGTTAACAAAGAAGAAGCGGTTTGAATATCAGAATTTGTCTCCTGTCTCGCACTTTTTTGTCGCATATCTTTCTGGTGTGGGGCGCGCCTTTTTCAGTACATACAACTGAAAAAATATGCACATTGCAGGTAAAATAAAAGAATGCCTTTATGATGGAAACGAATACAAAAAAACCGGATTCAGTACGAAACCGGTTCGAAACGATATCACTTTCAAATGCACCACATATTAGCCAGATTTCCAACAGAAATTAAAGTGGATCGCATAGAAAAATGTATAGAGGGGGTCTTCACACTATCGAATATGTCTATGAGTCCATTGCATTCAAAAGCGCATCCCCTGGGTAATAGGCATTCGCCCTGAGACAAAAATGTCGGCTTTCGTACGCCGATTTTGTTTTAGTATTTGTTCGGTGTCTTGAATTTAAATACCGCTTTTTTCACAAAGTAATCTTCGAATTATATTTATGGGATTAAAGAACGTAAAACTTTCTATTCGAAAATACTGGTATTGAAATACAACGGGCATTAAAAGTGCTGAACAAAATCCGCCTTCGAATGCCGACACTATATTGTGTCAGCGAGTAGGTCTAGTTAGGGATTGACATAATTAGTTATTTAGATATTCTAATTAATCATTAGGCAATGCACAAAAGAATAGCTGCCAACATTCGTACGATTTTTAATCAGTTGAAACCAGAAATTCTGTAAAAATAAATTAATTAAGAGCCACATAAAATTTTAATTTAATTCTTTATTCTTTTACTAAATTTTTGGTTTTCATTGATTAAATAGAATAGGAAGGTTGGCAGCTTTTCTTTTGCGCTTGCCCAAATTCTTTTTACGAATATCAAAATTACTCATTATGACAATTACGAGGTCTAGTATTTAGAGGGCTGTGTCAAAAATGTTGATGATGTTGCGTTAAAGATATCCTGTGCAATGAAACGCCTGATCTCGATCCATAGCGTACTAGACGCCTGTGAGCAGAAAATGGCATATCTTTAGTGGCGTTGTAATTTTAATTCCAGTTTTATAATGCTTACATCTAATGCTCTAAATCTGTAATCATTTGCATGTCAAATATCCTGTATGTTTCCATATAATTGAAATGAATTTTGATGATTGCTTTACGGTGTTTAAATGACATAGCTAGGAATTTTTTGATAAAAAAAAATGTACTCTCAAGTTGCGTAGAAGTACTTATTTTAACCCGGGAGAAGTCGCATGGGGTATGACATACCCCGAGTGCGTACGGATTTTACAATTATCACCACTACTTTTCGAAAAGTAATCTTTAGCGTATTTTATCCTACAATTTGTAACAGTTGTCACTGACTAAATAAGTTGAGACTTATTATTTGTATTTATTGGTGACAAAGTAAAAACTATTCAAATTCATGCCCTAGTTATGCGCGATTTCTCTCGGGTTAAGTTACCACTAATTCAGAACAATTCTCAATTCGAAGAAAAATATCTGGAAATAGTGGTGCTCAAAAATAAGTAACATCACGCATCCTGACACTTCTTGTTTGTTCTTTTTAGATAAATTAAATTTTTTACATGCAGAAGGTCTTCCTATTTAATTGAAATATCTATTTTAATATCGAAATATAAAATGTAATATAATACAAAATTATATTTTAATTATTAAAAATGTTATGTAGCATAATTGTATTATAAAACCTACAGTTACATGTTATTTGGTAAGCGAACTTAATTAATTATTTGAATTTGCTTATTTCGTTTATCATGTTTTCCACCTGATAAAGCAAAAGAGAATAGGCATTTAATAACGAGTACCGTACACTTATATATATATATATAATAATACATAAAATAATATCCATATTATCTTGAAGAGTAAGCGTTCTAATTTATTAATGGAAATATTTTTATTTAAATAGAAACGTTTTAAATTTCCTTTAAAATGATCGATATGGTACTTATATTTTGTAAATTTAATTGGATTTTATTTAGTTAAATTTCAATTCTGAATTTTATTATGAATAACTTCTAAGAAACGTTGGATAAGAAGAGAAAATTTCACTGATAGAACTCATCACTAAATAAATTTTAACATACGCTGTATTATATCTCAGTGCAGAATTGAATATTAAAGTAAGAACGTCATAAAAATAGTATTTTGCTTCTAGGACCCTTTTTATTTTATTTTTTAAATTTTATTTAGTTCATCTTGTATTTGTGAAATTGTTAAGTAGTTTTTACATATTTTGTACTAAATAAAAAGAGATTTTCTGACAAAAAACATGTATGCATGGATTACAATTTATAGTAATATTGAAAAACATATTTTATGAAAATTATGAAACACGTTTTTCTGCATTTATATGGTATGTGTGAGTATATATGTGATTTTTTCTGTACCACTATTTCTGAATGGTACACTTTGCCTTATTGACACTTCAAGTGAATAGGTGTGGTGATGCTGTGATAGATTGGCTCATCCTGTGATGGACAAAGTAATTTATCAATATTAATTATTAATATATTAAAAACTTAATAATTTGTTGAAGCGCCGCGACCGAAGGTGAGTGAAGCTGCATATGCATAGCTGGAAACTACTACGTTTTTTTAGAACCAGTAATTTCTAGGAGACTTATTTAATCCCCAATTTCTGAGATTAAATACGGTGAAGATCCTTTTTCACCTCAATTTGACAATGAAATGCACATGGTTTATAGAAAATGGCTCTATCAGTTAGAATGAAATGTATCATACGTAGGTACAAAGGTCTTACTAATACAAAGGTAATAATGTAACCTGATTTTTTTTTTAATTCGATCTGTTGTCTGGACAATTAAACGTTAAATTTCTAATGTGAACGCTATACATAGGTACCGAGAGTTAGGGTTTTAAATATAACTTTTTCTGTGAAGTTATATTCCCCTTATTTAATCACAGAAGTATACAGAATTCTGCGATTAAATAAGGTGAAGACGTAAACGTGATATTTAAATTCAGTACCTCTTGGCACGCATGCCTATTGCTGATGTTAAAATAATTCGCGGGCGAAATTTCGAATTAATTCTTCACACATAATTAGGAACATTAGTTCGACAGCTCATTTTCTTCAAATATATCATGTAAGGACTTTTTTTAGCGCAATTTGTATTTAAATATTATTTTTATGCATGTACAGATCTTCTAAAGGGTAAAATAATAAATCTCTTTGTAGCGTGATGGCGAAAAGCGAGTTTAAAATTTGGAATGGTACAGTATGATCAGAGCAGGGATGAGATTTCTCCGCTTTTTTGCTTACCAGTATAATCTTATGGAAAACGTTGTTCTGTTAAATCGCAGAATGTTCCGATTAAATAAAAAAGAATTTTCTGTAAGATTATACTGGTTTGCAAAAAAGCGGAGAAATCTTATCCCTGGATCAGAGGCAATCTGAAAAATTCATAGGAATAGCATTTATTTTATATTTGGTGGATTTCAAAAGACTTAAAATTAGAGCGTATTTTAAATTTACACTAAACTTTGTATGTACCGTAATTTCCGGCCTATAATCCGCAGCTCAAAGAGTCGTTTTTCGACCCAGAAATTTTATTCAATAATTGTAGTTAAATATTTACAGCGATCTTTTAAGTTACATTTTATAAAATAATATTTCTGGGTCGAAAAACGACTCTTTGAGCTGCGGATTATACGCCGGAAATTACGGTAATTTTTTTATATGAAACTTCATGAATACCAATCACAATCCATTGAGAACTTGTGCGGTATTTTATTTTTCTACATGTTATATACAGTAGTTTCTTTTGAATTCGGAATTCTCTAAAAAAGTTAGTTTCAGCTGTGTTCGATAAGAATTTCATCGACACAAGCTAATCTGTTGCACTTCAGTTGCGAATTGTTGATTCAGTCTAATACTACAAATTGAAACAGAAATATATGTTTGTTATTTTAAACAAAATAACACTTATTTTAATATTAATTCAATGCTGTATGTTATGGGTACATTTATTAAATTTGTAACTGAACTCATAAAATATCTTTCATTAATGTGTTAATAGGTAATGCCATAGCTTCCAAACATTTGATTTTTCAATACTGCTATTTCAGAATAGTAATCATCGTTTTATTAACTCGCAAATTTCTGTTATTTAATAAAGCGAATATTTCTACTCGGAAATAGTGATATTCAAATACTGGAAGCTTTGGTCGTTGTAGAAATGAAGTTTTCAATACTCGAGTTCGTATTTGATGTCTTATGTTTGACAAGAACAAGATTTAGGTTTATTCCTTGAAAAATGGATTTCTATACAATTTTTGCAAATTGTGGAAACCCATATAGTTTTTTATTTAAAAAATCATAATTTAAAATCTTAAGAAGTCATGTAAATATTTGGCAAAAAGTATTTTAAAATAAAGTTTTGAATTTTTTCATGTTCATATCAATTTTTCTAAAAACAGAACATAGATTTTGTCAAAATATTTTGAAGAAAATCAAAAATTGAAACATGTGAAAAGAAACTTGAAATATTTTTCGAGCTGTGAACAATGAAAGGATAAGAAATTGAAGAAAAAATTGTGTTTCATTGGAGAATAGAAAAGAGGAATTCCAATCGGAAAAAATAGCACTTCAAGACAGCCTACTGAAAAGATTTTTCTTCAACAGTATTTCGGAATATCACAAGAAAACCTCACGAATAAAAAAAAAAAAATAAAGTAACATTTTACTCAAAACAGCTGGTTTGAAAAGGATTGATACTATCACTATGGAGTAAGAAATGTATTAAACTCTAGGGAGACACAATTTTACGTTCAGACAAAAGAAGAAAATCGATACAGTTGCATACTATACTGGTGTAATACATAGTTAGATTTTCGAGAAAGAATGCTTTTCGTGTCTTTTCATAATGTTTAGTATATATATATATATATAAAGAAACAAAGCTTTTGAAAGAGTTCCTGATTTAATTTGTCTTCATTGTTTCTTATTCAAAACCACTGTACACAAATTTCAATGTAAAACACAATTTTTTTAAAAATATTTATAACGTATATTTAAATTTTAAAAATCTACTTTTATTTTTATAAAATGTGTAATTATATTCCTATTTAAGGTTGGAGCAGCATAGTGGAGGTTTATTTTAACAGAGCGCAAAAATGTACAGGCCGGGGCTCTAACCCGGGCTTGCCATGCCAATACTCTTCCTGCTGAGCTACCCGGACGATATCTGGTTGAAATAATTCACTCTTATTTGTTGGACACGTCTGCTAACTGCAGCGCTTGTTTCATTCATCCGAACTATAACAATAGCATTTACATGATGAAAGTGTGCGACAACACGGAAACTCCTGTATACCATGTAATTAGGTCTTAATGAAGAGAAGGAATTTTTTTTGAACTAGATAAATCATATTTGAGGTTGGAGTAGCATAGATGAGGATTATTTAATCACAGCAAAAAATGTCTAGGCCAGGATTCGAACTTGGTTACATTGGCTTATTGTGATTATGGTATGTATTATAATCTAAATGTAACAAAATATGAAACTATTTAGCCTGAAACAGAGTTCCCACGTGTGATTACTTTTGAATGCCAATATTTCCTAATAGTAATATTTGCCTTATTTAATCACAGACTTCAATATGGCGAATTTCTTAATAGTCTTAAATAAAACTAAGCACTATTAGGAAGGCTGTTTCTGAATAAAGTATTTCATATTATAATTCTATACTTTGAAAGGGAGAGTGACTTTTCATACGGTAATTAATAATTAAGAACATTTTCTGAGACTAACAATGATACATGCATTTTTACGACAAGAAAATGCTAAAAAGCCGTAAAATTAAAAGTATCATAACTCAATAATATTTATCTAATGAAATTTTCAGTATTTTACTTGTTAGATCATACATAAAGTTTCCGTAAATAAACTTATACGACCTGAGATCCGTCTAATAATTTAAATTTTATAGATGTTTAAAAAATATTTTGACGTAAAGGGGATTCGATATGATGGAGAACATTTGAAACATTTTTTGCAATTGGAGCTATACCAGTTGGTTCACAATTACTTTACTACCAGTAATTTAATAAACGAAAGCATACAACATTCCACAATTATATAAGGTGAAATTTATTATGCAAAAAATCTGATAGTAAAGTGATTATGAACACCCTGGCCAGCCGAAACTGAGCTATAATTCTAAAACTAATGGTTTAGGAGTTATCAATTGGTCAACGATAACTGTTTTAATGTCATTTCTAAAATTTCTAGATCTCTATAAAATAAAAAGGAAAGTACAATATATTAAATCTAAACTATCAGAATTTATTTCTTTGTGCATGCAGTATTTCTCAATATATATATATTAATTGTTTTGAAAAAAAAAAAAAAAGTTAAACAATCAAAGATTTTATTATCTGCTAATAAAACACATCAAATGCTTAAAATATGGTCTAAGTTTTATGTGCAATATTTTAAATAATAATTTACAAAAGTACTAAATGGGTACTTTTGTTTTATAATATCGTCGCTACCATGTCAAACTATTGAACGTGTAAAAATGCATTTTTTCATTACTTTTAAAAATGGGCCAATTGTCACCACTAAATATTAGTAGTATTCTTCACCAGGGGTGCCAGTTTGGCCTCTTTTTTCATTCAGAAATTTCGATCCATACCAGACATTTTAAATAGAAATTTTTGCTTTATTTAATGACCGACATTTCGTGATTACTTAAATTCTCAAAATTTCTGGTATGAATTCGGCATCTCTGAATAAAACAGAACGTTAAACTGGCAACCCTGTTTATCACAGACATTTTATTAGTATTTTTACTAGGCGAAACATGTGATGACAATCGGCCCAATTTTAAAATTAATGAAAAATGCATTTTTCGTATTCAATAGTTTAACATGGTAGCGACGATATATATTGCACTTATTGTTTTTCATTGTCAAAAAATATTTTCTTTTAAGTAATGCGTTTTAATTTAATTTTGCTATAGAAAACTCGAAATATGTTCTTACATTCCTTCATAAAAATATCTTGAATTAATTGATTATGAATTAATATGCTTCTACCGTTCGTAATACATTTAATCTTTACAGGTAACATATTCAAATTTAATACGCAATATCAAGTTTCGGATTGAACACTTTGACATCACGGATTTAAAATTTCCCCTTTCTTCATTTCTCTGATATATAGCTTGGATATATTTATTCATGCAAAGAGAAGTACTAAGTTATCCATGAGTATTCAACCTGACATGAATTGACGAAAATTATTCATTAGAGTTCAAATGAATAAATTTCGCTGTAGTGGCTACACGATAGTTTGATATTTAAAGAGATTAGGTACGATTAAAATATAATTTATGATTTATGAAATATCAAGAAAATATTGAAAAGTTTGAAAAATGTAAATGAAATGTTGATTCCACTTTTGCAACTTTTTCTTAAACAAAAATATTTGTTTACCTTTTATTTAACCTTTAACGAACGAATTCCGCTATATCCGCAACGACCAATTTTTATTGTCCAATTGTGTTATTTGAAATTATTATTGTTTTCGTACCCCATTTTCTGACAAAGGTATTTTGCATTATTTAATTGCTGAAATTTTGAGATTAGATAAGGCGAAATTTTCTGTGCAAAAATACTTGTATCCAGTTGGAAACAACATATTTGGACAATAAAAATTGGCTGTCGCGAATATGACGGAATTCATTCATTAACCCTGTCCGGCACAGACAAATTCGGTTCGTAAAATTCGAAATTACTGACGGACACAGGAATTTACAAACGACTTTTTTAGAAAATAAGAATTCCTTATTTTAAGCTTTCATTTTAGAAGAAAAATTTTATTAAAATATTCTTGGTGCCGATTGCAAGTTTGGAATTAAAATTAGGTTTGCCCGGAGTGGGACCACTGTGCCGGAAAGGGTTAACCCCCTTAACAGTTTCGTTTTTTTGACACAATAAACTGAAAATAGTGACAAAACACCACATTTTCCGTACTAAAATATTTTCCTAGTATAATCGAAAAATGTCTGTCAAATAATAAAGCAAAGATTACAGATAAAAAATTAGTGGTATCCAAAATATTTGAGTAACGAAGCAAACAAGCTCTTCTTGCCCGAGCAGCGTTCGATCAAAACTGTTAATGGGTTAAGGCGCTAAATACTAGGCTTACGTGGTGACGCAAAAATGGCGGCTGTCGTAAGCGGGTTTTTTTAAGCGTTTATACGGTCCCCTGAATTTTGCCACCAGTATTTTTCTAAATTATTTCAATAATATCTAAAAATTACCTCTGACTTATTTAATTTCTCAAATATAAGGTGGATAATAAAACTTTTAGAAATTATTGTATGTATTGAATTCAAGGGACTATACAAACGCTGAAAAAAAAAATCCGCCTACTACAGCCTCCATTTTTTTTCAGCGCGTAGGCCTAGTATTCAGTGGGCGGTGCTTTAAAGGTTAACCGATTTGCATTATTAGCGCATGTGTATTTCTTTTTTAATCATAAATTCCGAATCCATACCAGAAACTCTCAAAGAAGAAATTTTACTCTATGTAATCACAAAACGTCTGGAAATAAATTAAAAATTAGTATTCAAAACTTCTAACATTAGTTCGGAATTTCAGAAAAAAAAAGAAATTCCTGAAAAATCAACGCTAATGATGGAAGTGGGTTAAGTAACTACCGTAATTTCCGGTGTATAATACGCGGATCAAACAATTATGTTTCGACCAAGAAATTTTATTTTATAAAATTCAACTTACTAGATCTCAGTAAAAATTTGAATTCAATTATTAAATAAAATTTCTGGGTCGAAACAAGATTGTTTGATCCGCGGATTATACGCCGGAAATTACGGTAATTACTTACACCAGCAAGTCTAACTGGGAGAGTTAGTAAAGTAGTACCCTCCAATGTTTCTCAGACTTTTATGGTATGAAGATCCTAATCAGATGTAAAAATTTCTTTGTGAAATTTGGGCTGGTAAGCATAAATAAAAATGTTTTATATGATTGAATTTTTACCATTTTAGGTCTTTTATAAGTACGGCGTACCTTATTGCACAGAATTCATATAATGTGTCATAAGACAGGGTTCGTACGCTTTTACCAGATATTTTTAAATATAATTTTTCGCCTTATTCGAATGCAGAAAAGTATTACAAATCCTGCAATTAAACGAGGCGTCTACAATTTCTGCTATTAAAATATTAAATAGAAAAATTCTATTAAATAACTGTGGTAAAAGAGTAACCCTGTAAGATTTTACATTGCTGTTCGCTCATTAAACATGTTATTAACTAATATCTCTGAACTATTTTACGCTATTCATTACGCATTCGTCGCTACCATGTCAAACTATCGAATGTGAAAAAATGCATTTTTATTACTTTTAAAAATGAGCCGATTGTCACCACTAAACTTTAATAGGGTTTTAGGGTTGCAACCACCAGGGTTGATCACCAGGGTTGCCAGTTTGGCCTCCTTTTCCATTCAGAAATTTCGGATCCATACCAGAAATTTAAAATAGAAATTTTTGCTTTATATAATGACAGCATGTTTTGTGATTACTTAAAGTAAAAAATTTTTCTCTCAAAATTTCCGGTATGAATTCGGCATCTCTGAATAAAAAGGGAGGCCAAATTGGTAACCCTGTTTTTCATAGAAATTGTATTTGTATTTTTATTAGACGATGAATTCTAATAAAATTTAGTGGTGAAAATCGGCCACTTTTTAAAAGTAATGAAAAATGCATTTTCATATTTGATAGTTTGACATGGTAGCGACGATATCAGAGATGAGAATTTTCCGCTTTTTTGTATACCAGTATAATCTTACAGAAATTATTTTTTTTATTTAATCTGAACATTCTGCGATATAAGGGAACAACGTTCTCTCTTAGATTATACTGGTATGCAAAAAAGCGAGCATATGAATACATGGTCAGAGAGACAGAAATAACCTATACCGCGTAACTAGTATCATATGTTGGTGTTTTTCTGCTTTGAATAGACTTAATATTAGATAGAGTTGATAATTCAATCAATATTAAAATCGTTTTAAATGTAGTAGTCTTTAAAACATTTTTTCCATTGTCTTATTTTCTTGATTGGTTTTTCGTGTGTGTAATGGATATATAGGGTAAAAAGATAGGGATGTCATAATAAATGAAAGAACGCCAACCTAAATTGATGTGACGCATTATATTAAAAGCGAGAAGATGATTACAATGAAAAATGCACTGCGAACTAATAAAACAGTGTTTGTACGCTTTTACCACAATTTTTAGTAGAATGTTTCTATTTAATATTTAAATAGCAGAAATTGCAGACACCTCGTTTAATTGCAGGATTCGTAATACTTTTCTGCATTTAAATAAGATAAAACATTCTATTAAAAAATTGTGGTAAAGTCGTACGAAACCTCTAAAAGACCTAACATTCTAAGAAATTCAATCACCTAAAACCTTTTTGTTCATGCCTGTAAGCTCAGATTTCATACAGAGGCGTAGCCAGGGAGGGTGCCCAAATGCTCTGGACACCAGTAATAATTTAAAAATTTCTTCAAATTGATTATCGCAGAATGTTCTCCGATGAGATAAGTAAAAGAAAATTTTACAAAATTAGTGGTATCCAGAGCATCTTGACCCCCAGCCTGGCTACGCCACTGATTTCATACAGGATTTTTATACTTAGATACAATATTCAAACTACTAATAAAAATATAGCACTGTACTACATTACTAAAGTCACTATTACAAAGGATAATTTTAAGCGACAAAAATTGCTGCAACACAAATATCAAGGCACACATCACGTCAGTTTTCCAAGCATTTTATTAGCTGTTATGGGCAATTTTTTTCCTTTACATCACTATAGGCGACAAAATAGCTCCGACAATAAAACTTTGCTCACTTTGAGTACCGTAATTTCTGGTATATAACCTGCAGCTCAAATAAATCTGTTTCGATCCAGAAATTTTATTTACTAAATAAAGTCGAATAAATACGAAGTAGAAGCGAGTTACCTTTTATGAAATAAATATTCTGTTTCGAAACCGATTTATTTGAGCCGCGGGTTACATACCAGAAATTACGGTAACTCTTTTGAAGCCACTTGTGTCGTATGACTTTGTGTCGCCTGAAATTAACATTGTGACATCTGAAAGTAGGGGCAACCTTGGCACTTTTTAAAATAGAACCATAACTCTCTTTGTAAAAAGTAGGCGAAACGATATGTTTTCTCTCTTATATTGTTACTTGCAACAGATAGTACTAAATCATTTCTCAGACTTCATCATCATGTTTGCCTACGTAAATGTGCTTTGTTTCACGTGATGACAAAAATGATAACTTGTTGCTTTCACATATCTGTAAATGAGATTTTTTAAACTTATATGGAAGTTAAAGATTTTTTTCAGAGTACATTTCCATACGTTTATATTACTCTTATTTATATAAATAAGCGTATATTATCTTACATTATATTCTTATTCCTTCCATCTTTAATACAGAGAGTATTTGTTGTTAAGAGAATACATTTTACTAACTTTTAATTCTTTAGCGCCGGCGCAGTACCAGTATTTTCTAATCCTAAATATTGCTTCATTTTATCGCAGATTTTCTGCTGTTAAATAAGGCGAAATTTATTATTCAAAATTACTGGTATTTCGTGGGTGCCAAGTTAGACGGCCCTGCAATAGATTACCTTTTTAATTTCATTTGTATGAATTAAATGATCATTTATAGCAGAGGTTTCAAGCAACTAAATCACATGCTGCAGAGCTAACAATATTTTTGAATAGAAATATTCACCTTATTTGATTGTCGTAATTCCGTGGTTAAAGGATATGATTTTAGAAACAACAGGTTTATAAGTTAATACGAATTGCAAATTTTATTCGCTTATTAAAATAATTCTCGTTAATGTGAAAATATTTATCACTATAGTTGTGATTCTTTTAAAAGATAACTTTTCTATAAAGGTTTTAACTTTAATATTTCTGGTTTAAAAAGAATTTACCTTGAAAATGGTGAAATTCTTCATTAGTATATTAGCGTGCTGAGGTTACATATAAATTTAACTTATTTATTTATTTTGAAATTTCTGATATATTTCCTCTTTTGATAAACCAGAAACGTATTACAATTATAGATTTTTTTCTCTCTTATTACTATTCATAACACATTCATTGTTAACAATGAATTCCTAAAGTATCACATTTATCTGACTAATCCAAGTTTGCCTATATATATATTTGTTTTACCCAACGTTCATATTTTCTGAAAACATACCGAAAAGTATCGGAAAATATTTCTACATTTATTCTAAAAATACCTTTTGATAAATATGATCATCAATATTATTTTTATTTTATAGATGTTTTTTATTTAATATAAATCGGATAACAGGGATTTCACATAGACGCATTACTATCAACTTTTCAAAGCATTCGTATTTGTCTCTATTGCATTAGATATATTTTATTATAGCTCATTTTTATTTCATATTTCATTGTTCATTTTAAATCTTCATAGCGAAAATAAAAACAGCCTTTTTATGCTAAACGAATATGATTTGTGTTATAGCTATGGTATTTATTTAAAAAAATGTATAATGTTTCATTTTAGAAAAAGCGATCGCTGTTGTTTTCGAGGGTTATTTCAAAACTAAACAAGAACAAAAAAAATATCGACGTGTTTTAATATAATTGAAAAACTGATTTTCAAAAACTTAAATATCTTTGAATAAGTAAAAAAAGTAATATTTCTTGGTTCACAAATGTATGCATCATCTCAAGAATTGGAAAACGATCTTTTATAATTTATATTATCTTTTAGTTATATCAGTGTTCGTACGCTTATGCCACATTTCTTTAATAGAATTTTTGCCCTATTTAAATGCAGAAAATTATTAGAAATTCTGCAATTTAACGAGACGTCTAAAATTTCTAGTATTTAAATATTAAATAGAAAAATTCTATAAAAAAATTGTGGTAAAAGCGTACGAACCCTGTATATGTAATATATTCTTTGTCAGTGCAGTTCAACTGTTGCTCGCTAATGCCACAATTCACTAATCTGAATAGTTATCATCGCTCTTATTTAATAGCAAAATTTTGCGATTAATAAATGAATCCATTTGAAATATGGGAAGACCTGAAACTGTTTATCTAAACTTTTTTGGCTTAGCTTAAAAATACTTGGGTTTTGTTGCGACTTTTGTCTCAGCTGAGCGTCTTTTATTTCTAAGGTCAAAACAGCAATTAAAGAAAAAAGAAATCGACAGTTATTAATAAAGTTACTATTTTTAAATTGATTTCCTCAAAAATGCTGGAAATAGTTTCCTTGGCTTTATAAACATCAATGTAAAAATTATGTGGTGAAAATCTTAAAAGTTAATTTTTAAATAAAACAATGAGTAACATAAACAGAAATAAATCGTTTAGTATATTAAAATCTTAAACCTTAACTGCTGTAACAAAAAATGCCTCATAGGTACTATGGAGCGGTCTTTAAGACCGCTTGATCGAAGGATGAATAAAAAGCTCGATTAACTCATAAGATGCTCTTTCTGTAGTACAATTTATGTACAGAAACAGCATCTTATGAGTTATAATTAAAATCTATCAAAATTAATCTATTATAATTAAAATTCCTTATTCAGAAGTCTCTAGCGATGTTAGTACTAGAGCTCTAAATGAAACAAAATTTCACTAACAGTATCTCTAGTTAAACTGGAAATTACAAGTTTAACTGCGCAACTTGAAAAAATCAGCAATCTGAGAGACCGCTAACAACAGTTAAGGGTTAAGTGACAATGGGAATATTCGGTATATCTATATTTCCTGACCGATATGTCGTGGCTATCGATGTTTTACAGCGATATATCGAAAAATTGATATAGCTATATTTTGAAAAATTTTCACATCAATAGGCAGAAGTGTCAATTTTCTTTGCTTGAAAACCATTTATCTCTATTAATTGCGAATGAAAAGCTTTATCTTATTTAATCACAAAATGTATGTCATTAAATAAGGTGAATTTATACGAAAATAGTGGTCCTCGTGTTTAGGCGAAATTAAGGGCTTGATTTAGAAGAATATCACAATGTATGTCAAATCGCGCACGTTGATTATTATAAACGTTTTCTATAAGATATTCAAAATGGAAAAATAAAACTTCTTAAAACTCAGTTAAACAAAGAAAGCACTATGCGTTTAAAAAGAGACAACCATTTTTCCGCATGTAGTTAGAAGCTGCAAATAGCATTTTCAGACCAAAATCATGGTTCGGAAAAAGGGAAAAAATCTTTTGAAACGGATATTTTATCATATCATATATTCTAATACGAGCAAATCTTGTGTGTGGTTATATACATATATATATATATATATGCAAATTTTATCTTAAAAACGGCTCTAACGATTTTGACGAAATTTCGTATCCTACCGTTTTGGGGCATCAGAAAACCATTGGGCTAGGTCACATGTTCGAGAAAATTCGATTAATGGGTCATTCTGGGTCAGTTTGGGTCATGGTCTAGCTAATTGTATCTAAAAAACGGTTCAAATGATTTTGACGAAATTTTGTATCCGACCTATTTCGGGCAATAGAAGACTATTGGGCTGGGTCACATGTTCGAGAACTTTCAATTCGTGGGTCATTTTTGGGTCAACGTGAGTCAAATTAATTTTATCTAAAAAACGGCTCTAACGATTTTGATTAAATTTTGTGTCCTACGAGTTTCGAGCACGATAAAATCATTGGACTAGGGCACATGTCCGAGAAAATTCGATTAGTGGGTCATTTCTGGGTCATTGTGGTCAAGATCTAAATAGCGGCTCAATTTACACTAAATTTTGCATCCAATGGTTTTCGGGCATGAGAAGACTGTTGGGCTAGGTCACATGTTCGAGAAAATTCAATTAGTGGGTCATTTTGGTCATGGGTCATTATGGGTCAAGCTATTTTATCTTAAAAACGGTTCAGAGGATTTGAAATAAATTTAGCACCCTACAGGTTTAGGGAACAAGAAGACTATTAGGCTAGGTCACATGTTCGATAAAATTCAATTAGTGAGTCATTTTGGTCATGGGTCATGATATTTGAATTCAAATTTAATTTTGACCGAGCATAGCTCGGTCTTCCCCGCTCGTATATTATAATATGAGAAATATTGTGTGTCGGTGTGTGAATGCAAATCTAATTTTATCTTAAAAACGGCTCAAACGATTTTGAGGAAATTTTGTATACTACCGTTTTAGAACACGAGAAGACGATTGGGAAAGGTAAGATGTTCGAGAAAATTCGATTAGTTGGTCATTTTTGTGTCACTGCGGCTCAAGCTAATTTTATATGAAAAACGGCTTTAAAGATATTGACTAAATTTTGTATCCTACCGTTTTGGATTAAGCGAAGAGCATTTGGCTGGGTCACATGTTCAAGAAAATTTGATTAGTGGGTCCTTTTTGAGTCAAGCTAATTTTATCTAAAAATGGCTCTAACGATTTTGACTAAATTTTGTATCATACCGCTTTCGGACACGAGAAGACCATTTTGCTAGGTCAAATCAAGAAAATTCGATTACTGGGTCATTTTGAATCATTATACTGGTCCGGGATAAACTAATTTCATGTAATAAACGGACGAAACGATTTTGACTAAATTTTTTATTCTACCGTTTTCGCGTATGAGAATACCATTGGACTAGGTCTCACGTTTGAAAATATTCGATTAATGGGATATTTAGGCTCATTACGGGTCAGAGTCAAGCTAATTTTATGTAAAAAATGGCCGAAACCATTCTGAAGATGTATTGTAGCCTACCGTTTTGGATTACGAGAAGAATATTGGGCTACATATTCGAGAAAAGTCGATTAGAGGTTAATTTTTTAGTCACTACTGCTCAAGCTAATTTTATCTAAAAAACGGCTCCAACGATTTTGAATAAATTTTGTATCCTACCACATTGCATACCTGCCAACTTTCAACTAAACTTCCGTACAATGTGAGTTAATTTGATCCAGGTTAAAGAAATTTCTAACCAGAAAATATATCTGTAAAAATAATATATAATTAGTTTCATGTTCTTATGTGGAACCTATTTGAATGGATTTCTTGAAAAAAATTCTGGTTGGAAACGTGTTTAACCTTGGTTACATTAACCTAGATTGTAAGGAAGTTTAATGCGATGTTGGCAGGTATGACATTGGGATGCGAGAAAACAATTGGGCTGGGTCACATGTTCGAGAAATGTCCATTAGTGGGTCATTTTGGGGTCACTACGTGTCAATGCATTTCAATGTGAATGGAAGTTGAAACGGTTATTACGTTGTTGAACAGCTGGCAGTAAACGAAGTCACAACGTTGGCAACATTATTCCAAATATCTCAAAATTTGGTTAAATAATTTGGTGAGGTTTGTCGAGAAATTTGACTTTCAAGATTAGCAATGCCAAAAGATATGATTGGCACCAAATGAAAGAATGCCGCCAAGTTTTCGACAAATCTTTCGCGTCATTTGGCGAAAAAATTGACTTTCAGAATCTTAAGGAATTTTCTAGATATTTTCAAGAGGAGTCGAGATACATAATTCAACCAATCAGTATCCTAAGAACGTTCTCGAAAAAAGAATTCAACCAATCAGGATACATAGAACTGATTGTTACATATTTTATTAGAGAACATACAGGGTGTAACTGAAATGCTTCAACAAACTTTGAGGGATGATAGTACTCATGAAGACGAACAAAAAATGCAATGGAACATGGGGTCGCAAATGACGTTTAACCCCTTCAGGGGCAGTGGTATGTTTATGAAAGCGCTTAATTTTAATTCCAAAACGCCATAATGGCACCAGAATTTTGCTAAAATCTTTTCCATTTAATATGTATGTGAAATATAGCCTTTTTCTTATTTACAAACAATTTTTTTTTATAAATTCCGGTGCCAGTCATTTATTTCAACATTTTAGTACTAAAAGTAGTTTGCCCCTAAAAGGCTTAAAGGATACAAATAGAGAAAATGCGTCGGAAAATGGACTGGCACCGGAATTTACAAAAAAAATTGTTTGTAAATAAGAAAAATGCTATATTTCACATAAATATTAAATGGAAAAGATTTTAGCAAAATTCTGGTGCCATTGTGGCGTTTTGGAATTAAAATTAAGTGGTTTTTTAGACATACCACTGTCCCTGAAAGGATTAAATGTCATTTGCGACCCCGTGTTCTATTGCATTTTTGTTCATCTTAATGAGTACTATCATCCCTCAAAGTTTGTTGAAGCATTTCAGTTACACCCTGTATATTTATATTGGGTTGACACAAAGCTAATATTAACCGAGCATAGCTCGGTCGTCCTCGCTGGTTTTTATAAATACCTGCTGGTCGTTGTAATAAAAATCGCTTTAAAAAATAGGATCCTGTTTTTTTTTTTAAAGTTTTGTTTAGCAAAATAATGTTTAATTTATTATAACGAAAACCAATTTTATCTAAAATAACTCACTTTATTCAATTTAGAGTATTTAAGATTTTTTTTGTATATTTATGATTATTCAGATAGTATTGTTTTATAGTTTACATTTTGTTTTTGTCATTAGTTTATTATTCTTCGAAACCAATAGTTATTTATTCCAATATTTCTAAGAAGTTACATCTTATTCTAGAATTTTTTTTTATTTAATTTATCTTTTCAACGTGATGGACTGGGTCACTTACTGGGATTGGGTCAACATAATCACTGAACTGGCACGGTTACTGCTTTTGACTAGCACTATGTGTGATTACTAATCTTAGAATAGAATGAACAAATTTTCCACTGAGACTATAGGTTCCGATCCTAGTCAAATGGTTAATTATAAAAATTATGCTGTTAGATAAGACGAAGATTTCTCTTCGGGAATAGTGGTAATAAAAATCAGAAACCTTGCTAGTCTTGATAAAAAAACTGTAATTAATGCACAGTTTTTAACCCTTGACGTTTTCCAAACGGACTGTTTTTCAGAATTGCTGATTTTCTTGAGTAAAATATTTCAAAACCCTATCTTAAATATTGAAAAATGAAACATTGCAATCTGTTGGTTTGTTACATTGTTCCATTAATCTTAAATAGCATTTTTTTTTTATAATTGCCACTGATTTTTACACGATTTATTTTTTTATGATATATTACATAGCTGCCAACTTTTATGCTTGTTTACTACTACTCATTTTGAAAAGAAAAATAATGTATTTAACACTCCAACACCCATAAGGAACTTATATATATTTTTTCATATTGATATGTTGTTTCGTATTATTTTCATTAAAAAAGAGTAATAAAAACAAACTTTATTAAAAAGTACATGTCACCTGTGGGTGACGCACAAATTCAAAATAGAATCGCAGCAACAAAAATTAATCAAATTTTCCAAGTCCTACCTGTGTTGCCACTTGGCTACGTTTAAAAAAAATCAGGTTGCTTGATTGGCAGTACTTTTTTGAAAAGTTATAATTCGCCTTATTTAATATGTCATTAAATAAGGCGAATTCCACTTTCTAAAAAAACGGGTGCCAATCAAGAAAACTTGTTTAAAAATAAGTAGTCCACTCAGTGATGCAAGCGCTGCTCCAGAAATGGCCGAGTGTTACATTTAAATTTTAACTGTATTTACCACCTTATTTAATGAAAGATTTTTTTAAGCTTAATAAGACGAAGAATATTATTAAAATTTAGTGGTGAGAGTTGGCCATTTGTGGCGCAGCGTTTACATCCTTGAGTCCACTGGTAACACTGAATCTTACGGATGTCAATGGAACATTTAGTTATTGTTAACATTCAGAAAAAAATATGCGACTTATTGCTTATTGGTATTTTCATCCCAAAAATAAGCGTCATCGCCAACAGAAGTCCTGTTTTTGATCTGATAATGACCATTGGTAGGTAAATCCTAAATTTTTGCATTAAATAACACAAGTTTTTCTTTTAAAAATAGTGGTTTTAAAAAAGCTTAAAAATTGGAAGTTATTATTACTACACTCAGGAAATTAGAATTAAACGGTTAAAAAATAACTGCAGGTTTCCCTCTTGGTTAGCCTTTTTAACACATATTACGACGTGAAAACGTGAAAACACGTCTTTTGGATATATATAATTCCGTCCAAAGCCGGTAAATTTTATGTGTTACATTATTTCTCAAAAATATACACAATATTCGTATTTTTACAATTAGACTACTATGCATATAAATACTTTGATTAGAAACTATACCATTATTATATAAATTCATTTATAATATAAACACAAACAGATAAAATATTTTTGTTAGATAATAAAAATGCTAGTGTAACGCTCACAGGCGGAGTTTCCTGTTTAAAGATGAATACTTGCCGCTTAAGATGTGTTAATACTCTTCTCCTCAAAGTATAACCTTCGTTTTAGATTTATTTTACAAATTTTGTAGAAACCAACCCTGAACGTTATTTCTTTTGAAAATATTGTAATAACCTACCCCAAAAACTTTTCTTTGGAAATACTGTTACTAAAGAAACGCAGCAGTGTGAACCCTGTAACTGGATTTTTGTAAAGGATTATGTAATTCTATTGTTTAAGAAAATCAAAAAATTCACTTTAAAAATTAAGGATTTTCTCAAGTAAGAATTGCAACCATGAGTTTCAGAAAATATTCTGAACTAAGACTCAGAAAAAGTATTTGACTTTCATTTTCAAATTTTATTCTAAATCATGCTCTAGTATTACTTATCAATAAATCCATCGGAAACGTCATAAATCTGTAATGTTTTTATCTAAAGTTTTTTTCTAATTACAAACCATAAGGAGGGTTATTGTAAAGAACGGTTAGAATATAGAACAATTATAAAGGTTTCTTCGTGTCAATAGCATTGTTTATTCAGAAATTCGAATGGCGATGATTCATTAGAATGTGCCGATGCAGTAATACAATAGTTGATTTACTACTGCATCACAGCTGGGCTGTAACACGAAAGTAATTAAACTTACTCTATAGAATATGTGTTTAATATAATCTATTTCCATAGGTCCCAAGGATAATGTGGTGCCGTGATTGAACCCAGACGGGCCATCGCCATTGAATGGTGTTGTTTCATTAGATTGTGCCAATAATGCAATAATACAATAGTTGATTTACCATGGCATCTCAGCTGGACTGTTAAACGAAAGAAATTATACTTATAGTATAGAATATGTGTTTAATATAATCTGTGGTACTTCCATATGACTAAGGTTAACGTGGTGCCGTAACTGTGATTGGACTGTTACGCGAAAATTATTATATTTATTTTATAGAAAATGTGTCGAATATAATCTATGGCATTTCCATAGGTGCCAAGGATAACGTATTTTGAGAAAACTATTTACGAATAATAATATTCGCCTTATATAATGCCATAAGTAAGCAATGCAATAAAGCGACGATTACTATTCAGAAATAGTGATATTCGAAATCTATAATCCTTGTTACCTATTCAATTCGTTCGAGAGTTACAAAATAGAGGATGCAGTACATGATAGACTTAAAATACTATAGACTTCAAATGCATGTTCTTTTCCATAAATAATTATCATTAACAGCTTATATACTGATGAAATAAATTTAATTATTATTCCTAGGCAGTAGTTAAAGGGAATTTAAAGTAATATATTGTAACGAATAAGATAAGAAGAACTAATTATTGTCATAAATATTCAGAGTAAGGAAGCTAATATATATCAGAGATATACTTAAGTAGTTACATGCAGTGAGACCGAATAATCATATAACTCATCTCCCAAAGAGTTGGAAATAAAATGTTCTTCTGCTTTTCTGCATTTCGTTAAAGTCATTTCCACTTTAGATAAAACTAGTTACTCTTTAGATAAACTTAAGAAATTGCAATTCACATTGACACAAATTAGCACATTTTGCGTGTGTAGTTTATCGTCTAATTTCTTGTGAAATTTAGAACATTAAAAAGAGTAAACGATTTTGACAGAAATTAGTTGTCTGAGTGCAACGAAGACTCATACACAGCGCAGTATTACTTTGCCCCATATTTAGCTACGATGGATATTAAAACCTTTCGTCAAGCATAACTCAAAAAATATTTAACGGATTTCGTTCAAATTTTTACAGCAGGTACCTATAAAGGTGACAACGACGTCTATTTATTACCAAGAATAAATGTCAAACCGTTTGGAAATTATATTAAAAAATAGATAAAAAAGCACAATTAAAGTACATACGTCACGAAAATTTGGTGCGTACGTCATTTTCACCGGCGGGAGATTTTCGTAGAGAATCGGAATTGAAATGTTTATGGAGTACATGGAGCAAAAAAATATGCACGCACTAATATTCATCACAATAAAATATATTTCAATTTAGTAGAAATCTAAAATTAATCTGGATTTTTTTTCTGTTTGAAAGAAGAACCCCGCAATAACTTAGTAGACTTGGTATTAGATATTTGGCGCAAATCTCAGCAATAGCAGCTATTTTTTTATTTCGCGTGTGTAAAATAAAAAAAAAAATTCTTTTGGTGTTTAAATAAAAAGTTTCGATTTATGGCATTATTTCATTTTTTTTCCCTTTTTTTTTTTGCATTTTAAATGGGATTAATAAAAGGCATGTATTTTAAATTAAATGAGTGAAAGGTTTATATTTAAATGAAATGAATTCAATATGAAAATGTTATAGGAACAATATTTGGCGATTTATCAACTGCGCCAGGATAACATAAAAGTACCAATATATCAAACGGTATGTAGTATGTGAGATGAAACAATCATATTATAATCACCCATCGTACAAGAAAAAAAAAACTAATATTCTGCATTCAGAGGGAAAAATCCATCTCCTGTGCCGTAAGATTTGGCGAGTTTTTTTTGGTGATAAATGTTTCGATGTGATTGTTGGGATCTGCAGGATTTGGCTTACTTTTTCTAAATCTTATTATTTTGAAGATGTAGTATTATGTAAATATATTTTTTGCAGATATTTTTCTATTTTGTATATTTGGCATTCTATTTTGTATATTTTCTATTTGGCATTTGGAAAAGAGATTTTTACCTTTTTATCTGTGCCTTCGGAAATATAAAAAAATAAAAAAAAGATTTACATATATCAAGCGTTTAATTTTTATACGGACCACTTCTCCATTTTTAGATTTTAAATGCTATTTATTATTTACTAGCCGTTTATTAATTGTTTACAATTTACCCCCTGGCAATAACAATTATTTATCACAAAAATGCCTCTTAGGTTTGTTAAATAAGTTTGTTTATGTATTTTCATTACTTATTAACCCCTTGAGGCGCGGTGGTATGTCTATGAAACCACTTAATTTTAATTCCCAAAACTCTCACTGGTACCAGAATTTTGGTAAAAAAAAATACGGTTTATTAGTTGCGTGAAATATAGCTTTTTCATATTTACAAGAAAGTTCGTTTTCAAATTCTGGTGTCATTCATTAAATTCAATAGTTAAGTAATGGAAATGTTCTGCGCCGCAAAGGGTTAAAATATCGAATATGGTGATAAAATTTTATTTTAGCATCGTGCTTAAATTTTTAAGATGGTGCAAAAACATGCTTTAATAAACGTATGTTTGTAAATATTTGAAAAACTTACCGCTCTCTTGAAAAATTTTGTAATATGCTAAAACTACCTTTTGGCACCATTTACATTTTTTTTTCGCCAACCGACATAGGATACGAAACTTTTCCCCATTCAGATACACAGGCAAGGCTGGTCTCAAACAAGAGTAAAGCTAGCAACAATACTGTTTTAACTCTATAAGAGTTACAATAATGATATTAAATGCTCCGATTGGCTTTGGGCCCAATTACGAAAGTTTCTCCTAAAAATAAACTGTAGAAGAAGTCTTTTAGATTTGTTTCAAATGAAGCTCGGTCTACAAGGTATTAGTTAATAATACAAACAACACTAATGGCATGGAGGCAAAAGTTTTAATTTAAATGTATATATTTGAAACCCTTCCCCCCTACCCCCCCCCCAAAAAAAAAAGTAAAAAGTTACAGTAATGAATTTAAAATGGCGTTAAACCACGCTTTCTGATATAAAAAATTGGCTGCAAACGCGATAACGAAACTTTCACTTAACTTAATAACATGTAGCTAATATAGCCCTCAGGGTACTTTGCAGTTATACAGACCTTGAGGTTTTTTTAAAAAGCTTGAGACAATTCAGGTTTAAGAAGTTGAGATTTACTGTCAAATGATATAAACAACTATGAACACAAAACTGATGAATTATTATTCAGGTTTATGTATGTATTTAAAAAAAATGCATCTGATTACACTTATTAGACTATATTATTACTTCTGTTTGCATTTAATAACTGATAAACGGCTTCTGTATATTAAATGAATTGTTTAAATTTTGGGAAGAGGTGGCGAGAGGTAGAAAGACGAGTAAACAAACGGGTAGACAGACGGGTAGTGATATGGGTGGAGAGACGAGTAGCGACATAGGTAGTCTGACGGGTAGCGAAACGAATAGACAGACGGCTAGAGAGAAAGGTAAAAAGAGGGTTGACAGAGGGGTAGCGAGATGGGTCACGAGAAGGGTAGCGACACCGGTAGACAGGAATGTAGCTAGAAAGGTTGCGAGACGCGTAACGTGGTAGATAAAGAGACGAGTAGAAAGATGCGTACAGAGACGAGTTGACTGACGGTTAATGAGATTGGTAGCGAGATGGGTAAAGAGTCGGGTACAAAAACAGACGGATAGGAGACGGGTATACAGACGAGTAGAGAGACAGTAGATGGGTACGGAGATGGGTAAGAAGATGGGTAGAGAGGCGTATAGCCAGACGGGTAGAGAGACAGATAGACAAGTTGTGAGACAGATAGAAAAATGGGTAGCGGATAGAGACACGGCTAGACATACAAGTGCTTAGACGGATAGACAGACGGTTAGAGAAATAGATTGGCGGGTAGCGAGACCGGTAGAGAAATATAGAGACAGGTAGCGAGACGTGTAGAGAAATAGACAATCGGTTAGAGAGACGGGCAGAAGAACGAATAGGGAAACAGACAGATTGTGGAGAGACAGACAGACAGGCAAAAGAAAAGTCTGCGGATTGGCGCAGTAAAGTCGCAGTAAAGGCGCAGGGAGCAGAGCCTCCTAGAGAATAATCATGAAGTATCTGTTAAGCTTAACTTTGTAATATATATAATTTCTCAATTTTGCCGATATGGAGATTTAATGTAAAAGTTATTTTACAGAAGTCATCGAAAGATTTTTTGTATACTTTAATAGTAATTTAGACTATAGTTTTGCAATCTGGTTTGTAGCAAAACATGCTATCAATGTGTTTTGAAGTGTAAGAGTTTCTATAAACAGTTATACAAATAATAGATATATAATCAAGGAAGAAAAATTTTAAATTCACACACAAAAAAGGGTGCAACAATCATATATATTGTTTCTCCTGTCAACATCCCTTTTTCTCAGAAAAACGAAAAGCAGAACAACGAATGAGATGCCATATGAAAGGATTTTGCGCAGTCTTCTGACATAGCACACTTAACATTTCGTTAAAACATGTTTCTGATTAAAATTTGCTGAAAATTAAAAATTAAATCGGCATTGTTTTCATTAAAGAAATGAAAGATTTTCCTCAAATTACTGTTGCCACAAAAAATAATACCACATTATATGATGCTCAGCAATTATAAAAAACACCGCACGGGTTTATTTTATATTTATGATAAAAAGCGAAATTGAAATTGAAATGTTTAGATTTATATTTCTATGTCCAATGTTTTTCCCGAAGCGGATGACGTCATCCTCTAATGCAGTTAAAATACGAATGTAATTTTTTTTTCTCGCGCGTGCATTTTGCAATCTTGGATCAGTTTTTACTATAACATTGATGGAATAAATTAGATGATTTTCTGGCTTGACTAAAAACTAAATGTTTGCAGATATTTTTATCCTCACTTTTTCTTTAGAAGTTTAAATCTGCATCTAATAAATATTACAAATTGATGAAAAAAATGGTACTTCTCTATTATCCCGTCGACCACTTTTCATAACAAAAAACTATCGCCAAATAAACAGGAGAACGTTGCCATTGGAATATCAAAATAAATAAATAAATAAAATATAAGAATTTAAGGACACAATTGTTATTTTAATTAATGAAATAACTAATAAATCAGTAAAACATAATGAAAAATACACGCAAATGCCGAGTTAAAAACCACTTGATGACGTAACAAACACGTATAATGCTTCTGACATCAAGTAAATGGGACAGCATTTTTGGCGTTTAATCTTACAGTTTGGCGATATTTTTTTGTTATGAAAAGTGGCCGAAGGGATAATTGAGAAGTACCTAAAAAATATTAGATTTCAGTGCGAAATCCTCGCACGGGCCTTCTGGTGAAATTAAATTTGCGTTAAGCCACGCTTGATAGAATAATCTATTGGCTGCAAATTCAATTACGTAACATTAAAAAGCTTGGCGTTTTTTTTTTTTTTTTTTTTTTTTTTAAGTTTTGCGCAATACGCGCTTAAGAAAATGAGATTCTTTGCCACATGTTAACAAAAAATATGACAACACATCTGAAGAACGGTACTTCTTTTCTATTTTTTTTAACAGTGTATATGAATTTATATATGATATTTTGTAATTCTATCATTTAATTTGTTCTTTTTCTTTATATTGTGATTGTTAACCCAATGTTCTCAGGACTATGACTCAGACTAATCCCTTTGAGGGAAGTCCTAGTATTATTATTTTATGTTTTGAGATATTGTTAAAGATGCTATAAATATTATAATGACCATATGTATGTCGATAGAGGAAGTGATCAGCAGTCGTGCCAAAAATAGATTCTGATTTTGAACCCTTTGAAGGATGGATGTTAAGATAAAATACTGTGGTTTTAAATAAATAGTAATATAATAATAAATAAAGACTTAGATCCTAATTTTAAAAATTTGAGCTCTGGGGAGCTGAAAACGGGATGAAATTTTAATATACATGCATGCATCCCCACATACATATGGAATCCTGATAAAAATAGCTACCAGAGAACAAGGAAATGTACAAATATAACAAATATTTCTATAATCGGGTTTTTAACATGTTTGCGTTACTTTCCTTACTTTGCATATGTACGGAAAGTAGAAATGAAATTAAACTACAGCTTATTTTTTTGGAGAGCCCGAAAAAAGAGCTATACATATGAACGAGCGATATAACAAGTGGCTACTCATGTATATAACATATGTATGAACAATCAACCACTGCTTAAATTTATTTACTGTTATTACAGTAATTATTGCTGTGAGATATAAAATTACCTTTGACATGTATTTTCCAATTCATTTGTTTTCTCCACTCTCCAACACACTCTTAATATGTTAAATATATTGAATTCTGCTGAGAGTTGTATTACATTGAGTTGTCTAATTACATAATCTGGAATAGGGCTGTCCAACCTGGAGCTCGCTTTTCACCACAAACGTCTTACATAAATATTTGCCATATTTAATCGGAGGTATTCAGAGATTAAATAATGCAAATATTTCTATAGGAATGTTCTGGTGAATAGCAGGCGCCAGGTTGGACAGTCCATATCTAGAAAATTACAGAAAAACCACTCAAAATGCAAACAATAAATAAATCTGTAAATAAAGAAATTCCAAATAATAAGAACCTCGGCATTAAAACATGAAGACCTATTAACGAGTAAATAGGCAAGTGTTGTCAACAAGATTAGTAATTCCTGAAGTCTGTAGTGTGTTAGCATTTGATTTTTCCATTAAGTGTATATGGGAGAAAATTTTAGTTCTATAACTTGGCGGGAGAAAAAAGGCTCTAAAATTGCATTTTCTTAATTTCAGATAATATATTTCGAAAATTCTGATGAGTATTCAACATTACAGACACACAATTACTTGCCCCTAAAGGGGGTAAGTGCGTGGCGACATATGGGTTTTGAAATTTCATTGGTCTAGATCATAGTTGCCAAGTCTTCGGCTTTTTGCACACCAGTAATTGTTTAGAGAAAAATGTTGTTCTTTCAAATCACAGAATGCTAAAATTAAATAAAACAACACTTTCTGTACTTAAATATCTGTGTCAAAAAAGCCGGAGATTTGGCAGGTCTGGTCTAGATGATTTTGGACAAAAGCAATTCGTCAAGCATCTTACATGCTGATATAAGTTGATTTTTGTAGACTTGTCTCTCTTAGGGTTCATCTATAGGAGAATGACAGCATACGCACATAGGCGCTTACCACAATTTTTAAACAGACTTTTTCGCCTTATTTAATTGCAGAAAAATATTACAAATCCTACGACTGTACGCGGAGATTGCGAATTGTGATATTGAAATATTAAATAGAAATTTTCTTATAAGAAATAGCGGTGTCAGACTCCTAGGAAATTCCAAGGGGTGTACGTACCTTGAGGGCGCATGCTCATGCACTTCTTGTTCAAACTACAGCAACCAAAACTGCAAAACTTGGCGATAATTTCCAAGGACACGATCGATAAGTCGAATGAATTAAGTCAACAATTATTAGTTTTACGAAAATGGCAGACGCGCCGAGACGCTTCACGATTCGTTTTTGTACAAAATCGTCTTGACCAATCAAATTTTATTTTCTGAATATCGCCACTCTGATATAAATATATCCTAGTCTCACTCGTGTAATTAAAATTATCCAGAAAATTATCGCCATGCTCTGGCGTAGTTTGGAAAAAATCTTCAGAAAGAGAATGCTCTCTTTACGTATGTCGCCTACCTCTTATAAAGGCAATCTTCCCAAAACCAACAAGAGAAGCTTTCTATCCGTGATTCATGTAACTAACTCTTTTCACAAGCAGAATCACCCGGCGCTGTATTATGTCCAGTTGCAACATGTGGAAATCTTCAATATTAATTTATAATAGTAATTTACACCTTATTTAATGATGCGAAAATTAATATTCTAAGTTACTGGAAGAGGTTTTCACATGTCGCACGTGGTCAGAATGCAGTCCTGTAGGCAGAGGCGTAGCGTCAAGGGGGGCACGGATCACTTTACTACTAGTATTTTTATATACTATATATGGCCTTATTTAAATCATACCGTTCAAAGATTAAATAAAGCTAAATGTAGTATATAATTTTACTGGTAGTAAAATGATCGTGCCCCCTCTGACGCTACGCCACTGCCTGTAGGCACTCATTTCTGGAACATTTGGATCGCACCTTGTATAGTAGAAAAGAAAAACAAATCAAATATTTTGCAAGAAACTATTTGAAACAATTGGAAAAACTTACAATAACAGCATACAATAAAACATACAATAAAATTTACACCCTGATCACACCGGCTTTAATTTATCCCCTTCTTATTTAGGAATTATTTTTGAAGGTTACGATTTCACTCTTTTTCGAAGATTATGAACAGTGTTTCATTCGTCCAAAACTATTTTTTTTATTTAAAAAAAACCGTCTTCAAAATTACAATTCCCATTTTTTAAAAGATCATTTCTTAAGTATTTCCAGATAAATCTATGGTAACTTTACAGGCTGTCTCAAAACGATTGAAACACCGCGCGAGAATTTTTTTATGGAGATACTGTTGGAGATAAGTAGGCAATGTAAATTACAAAAGTATTCAAAATGAATTCGTGATTAAGATTATGTTAATGCAATAGCCCAGCCATTATTTTCAAAAAGTTAAACTTTTTATATTTTTATAAGTTTTCTTGCTCCTATAATGCCCTATTTAGAAACAAATTCTTTGTTCCCTGGGAAGTGTAACATTAAAATTTCGATCTTCTAAGACGAAAACTTACCGAGTTGTGATATTTGAATTTTGAGGAGTTTTGTAGCTTTCCGGCACTAAAAAATCGTCTGCGTTTTTAGTGACCAAAAGATCAAAAATTTAAAAAAAGCATAATAACTTTTAAAGTATTTAAAGTATCCAGCGAGTTTTTGTCTTAGGACAATGGAATTTTACTGTTGTATTTCTCAGAGCATTGGCAAAAAATCTTTTTTAACCCTTTCACGGATAAAGCATTTAAATTGCTAAAATGTTGAAATAAATGATTGACACAGGAAATTATGAACAAATTTATTTGTATATAACAAAAAAAGCGATATTTCACATACATAATAAATGGAAAACATTTCTATTAAAATTCTGCTGTTATTGTTGAGTTTCGTAATTAAAATTTTGTGGTTTCGTGGGGAAACCAATGTCCGTTAAAGGGTTAACAGATTAAGGACCGAATTATTTTTCTCAATAAAATACAAGTATTGCGATTCATACCATTTTTATAATATATCAACCTAAGAGTTACTTGATCATAGCGTTTCTTGCATCAAATAAAGCGAATATTAAACAAACTGGTGTAAGAAACATAATGTTGCGAAAACGCAACGTCAGTCTTTAATGGGTTAATTTAATATATTAACAAGGTACCGTACGAAAGTTTGAATACTGCGACTTTTTGAAAATTAATGCCAGTATTATTTCATCAACACAATCTTAATAAATATATTATTTTGAACACATTTGTAATTGGAATTATGTACGTATCTACAATATTTAAAAAATGAAAGAGCATTTCAAATTTTTTGGGACACTATGTATATAAAGTTTACTAAGACTATTTATTTTCAATATCAATTAAATATATTAAAAATGAGCATGGCCTTTTTCAAGGAAACATGTTTTTTAAGAAATTAGAGAATGAATGTACACAGTACAAGCAAAAATCTACTTTAAAGTTTACATTTAGTTTTAGAAAATTCAGTTGACATTCTCTTTTGATATTTCATGTATCCTTTGGCAAGAATGCATCATCCAGAAACATGAAACTGGTTATATAATGCGATTTGATTGGCACATAAAAGGAATTATCTTCTTTAAATAACGTTTGTTTTATCTATTGAAACCAACATTTCTATTAAGAAAATTCTGTTTTTATAAAGAATTTGCTGCTTGAATAAACTGCAAAAGCCTTAATCAGTTTAATATATAAATTTAAGAAAGTGTCCCTAAACACGTCAAATATAAATTTACATCGTGATAACCTAATGGAATAAATTCTTATTTTAGAATATTTTGATATGACACAAAATAAATAATAATAATAATAATAATAATAATAATAATAATAATTAATATTATAATTATAGGTTTTATTTAATAAGTTTTCTACATTTATATATTTTTTACTATAATAATTAATGTAAAATATTATGTGCCATCTTTAAATAAAAGTTTCCGTTTTTCCTGTTAAACGAATTTGTAAGCTTTTGTTTTGTTTCGAAGGTATATATATATATATATATATATATATATATATATATATATATATATATATATATATATACTTTCTGACAAAATGCAACTTTCGGGTTATTCCATATTCAAGTTTTTTAGGGAAAAAAATCTGCAATCAAAAGTATTATGATTGCTTTCTCCAAACTGCTGATTTATTAAGACTGAATATTCAGATGTTTAACGTTTTTCATTTGATACATTTTATTTTATTGGACTTATAGAATTTTTTATACCAGAAATTCGTTGCACTTATCTAAAATTTATCTTTGATTATGATGGTACATTTTGAGTAATAAATGATTTTTATGCTTTTAAAAAAAAATGTTCGTATGAAGTTAACAGCTTGAAAATCTGTAGGATATTATATATTCCAAATAACTTTAATCCCGAAATGCCACAGTGGCACCAGGATTTTGGAAGAAAATTTTCATTCTATAATGTAAGTGAAGAAATTATTTTACTTATTTTCAAATAAATATGTTCACATTTCCTAGTGTCAAAGAAACATTTCAAAATTTTAGTAACAGACGTATTTTCCCCCTGAAAGGCTTAAATAGTTTTTTACATGAAATTCAGAATAAATGAAAAATGTCAGTTACCATGTTTTACTCCGGTTCTTTTATTTATAAATAAATAAATAAATGTATAATATGTGCTGTTTTTTTTTCTAGATCAAAGTGATTTAATTGCGGTCCAGGTGGAATTAGTATTTTCTTGCTTGCTTTATTTAATCACACGATTTCTGAGAGTGGAGCAAATTTCGAATTTATATAATCCACCAATTCAGATGTTTTAAATTATACCTGTTTAAACAATTTCTATCATTTAACCTATTTTTATCCAAAGCGGACATTTCAGGAATTTCTTTTATATTCAGAAATTCTGAATTCCTACCAGAAATTCCAAATAGTAATTTTTGCTTCATTTAATGACAGTCGTTTTGTGATTACATAAATTAAATATTTTTCTTTCGTAATTTCCAGTATGGATTTGGAATTTCTGAATTAAATAAAAAAGTCGTGAATTGAACGCATATATGCGCTATTGATACAAATGGGTAAACATCATATATCGTTGCATTTTCTTTTTCTCGTCCATTTCTGTATGTTAAATTGTATTTTATTATCTACGTAACTTCATCTCTTATTTATCAGAAAAATATAGAAACTTGTCAAAAACATAAAGCACAGTTCCACAGTAGAGAAGTATAACCGTACATTTTACATAAATAAAATTTCACACATGAAATTTTGATAAACAAAAGACGTATGCTGTCTTTCAATTGCACATCAAAATTCACCTCGCGACTATAAAACTTTACAACATATATGAATCATCGAAGCTTCGAAAAGCTACTAAATTACTTTTGTGAAAATCCGAAGGGTTGTTTTACTAGGAATTATGATTTTGATTCCCACAAAAGGCTGTTTATTTAATGGCATGAGAGTGATAAACGTTCAAAGTGGTAGTGTGTATTTGTAAGTTTCCTACAGTAGAAGTTGTCTAGTTTTGTAGGTCCCACGCTTGCAATAAAACGTTAAATAAACGATGAAAATTTAAATATTTATGCTGAATTTTGGAAATATATTTTTTCTGACACACTTAGAGTGATTTAATGTTGAATTTTGCAGTTTTATACAAATTTTATGTTTAGAGATATAATGTATCATTTCGGGAAGGGTAGTTGTAATATAGATGGCTTTAAACGTCAAGTAAAATATTTTATAAAACTAATTTTAAAGATATTGTTTAACTTGTTTATTTTTATTAGTAGGGCATGTAATACAATTTGTTTAAAATTTAAAATTTGAAAACTTAAGAGAAATGGAATAGTTAAATATTGTTGGATGTATTTGAATAAAGATAAAATTCAGAATACTTTTCGTTCTCTTGAATGAATTTTTCGAATATGTTAACAGATTGTACAAAAATAATTACCGTATATGCTCGCAGATGAGTTGATCACCAAATAAGAAAGGAAAAACAGGATAAATACCAGTATTTAATAATTGTTAACTTCGCTGTATTTAATCGAATAAAATTGAATTCTTTGATTATAAAAGATAAACAAATTCCATTAGGAAATACTTGTATCAACGGGTTTTGCCTCTTGAATATAGGGGTCGACTTATATGCGAGTATATACAGTATATAAATAACCAAAGAAAAACGGTATTGGTATATTTATATAAACATATCTTTTTAAGAAATTTTCAGATTGATGTATATAGGAAATTATACTAATTATTATTAGCGACAAAGACGTATTTATTTAATTACAGACTTTCTCATTGTCGTCAGAAATATGTTGTGCACTTAATATTAAAAAATTATCTCAAAAACGCAGTATGGTGTCCTGATGTCATGACACTAGTGGCAAAGACCTGAGATATCACTTTTGCTTTTAACGCTCATAGATCACTTGGAAATATCGTGTAATTTCAGTTTTTACATTATCGAAAAGGAAAAATAAACATTACTGTCCAATTAAATTTGTTTGAAAATTGTAGTTCAAATTAGCGGCTATTTGTAACCTTTTAAATAATTTTTAAGCATGAATTAGTAAAAATCTCTTTCAGCAATGACCTGGTGTTGCACATAATGATTTATTTTTATATTTAAATGAATCATTCGCTAAATCACAGCTGCAATCTTTGTATTCTCTTTAGTCAATTGCAACTAGAAATTATTTGAAATAAAAAGAATTACCATAATTTCCCGTGTTTAATCTGGGATCAAACAATTATGTTTTGACCCAAAAATTTTATTTTATAAAACGTAAGTGAACACATCGCTGTACGTATTTGAGTTCAGTTATTAAATAACTTTTCTGGGTTTAAACATCAGTTTTCGTACGCTTTTACCACAATATTTTAATAGAATGTTTCGCATTCTTTAAATACAGAAAATTATTACAAACCCTGCAATTAACCCTTTAAAGGGCGGTGTCCACAAAAAAGAACACCTAATTTTAATTCCAAAACTGACAAACGACACCAAGAATGTTTAATTAAAATTTTCCATTTATCAAGTTCCGGAAAATAAGCAGGTTTTCTAATGAATTCGTCAATAAATTCTGGTGTCAATCCATTATTTCATCATTTTACAAACAGACTTACTCCGCGCCGGAAAGGGTTAAACGAGGCGTCTGCAATTTCTGCTATTTAAATATTGTGGTAAAAGCATACGAACCCTGAACATGATTGCTTGATCCGGGGATTAAACACCGGAAATCACGGTAAATTAACCCTTAAATGCCTAGAGTATCAAATTTTCAAAACTTTTTATTTAATTTTTAATAAATAAATCAAGTTCTTCGCTACCACTATATTTATGTCGAAATATTAAACCTCTGAAAAATCAAATAAATATGCTACTAAATAAAGTTAAAAATATATCTTAAAATTTCTGGTGTATAATCCTTAACCTTTCAATGCATGGATATTTCTTTTAAACGCATATTAAAGATTAGACACCAGAAATTTTAAGATATATTTTTAACTTTATTCAGTAGGATATTTATGTGACTTTTACAGGGTTATTACTTCAATTTAAATATAGTGGTTGCGAAGAACTTGATTTATTTATTAAAAGTAAAATAAAAAGTATTGAGAATTATATACTCTAGGCATTTCAGAGCCTACGCTAGTCACGCGAAAAAACGCTCCAGCTAATGTCAAATCTATGGAAAGGTTATCGCGCGATTTCTCGCTCGCATTTTAATATTTTTAAATGATTTTTTTTGCATAGGACATCTGATGTCGATCTCTAACGTTGTTAGTTTTTACTTTTTCGATTTTGGTTACGGTTTTTTTTTATAAGCGGACATTTTCAATTTCGGAACCGGTTGGAACCGGTTCTGAAAGTGAAATTACTCTTATATAAAAAAACTGGATCCAAAATAGAAAAAGTAAAAACTAACAACGTTAGAGATCGACTTCAGCTATCCTATGCAAAAAAAATCATTTAAAAATATTAAAATGCGAGCGAGAAATCGCGCGATAACCTTCCCATAGACTTAACATTAGCTGGAGCGTTTTTTCGCGTGACTGATGTAGGCTCTTAAGAGTCAAAAGCCACATAAAAATAAGCTATCCCTATTCAGCTCTTAATTGAATTCTTTCGGTTTTTTCATTTTATACTAAATTTCTGGTTTCATATTATTAAAAGATTGTCAACTATGCTTTTGCGCCTGCCCGAATGATTCATTCGAACAGTGGCGTAGCATCAGGGGATGATGCATCACACTTGTACCAGTATTATTATATACTAAATTTTGCCTTATTTAATCATATAACGCTAAAAGATTAAATAAGGCCAAATTTATTATATAATAATACTGGTTTTAAAGTGATCCAGCGTCCCCTGCCGCTTCGCCGCTATATTCGAATATCAAAATAACTCATTATGTCCATTACTATAATGAAAATTTTTTCTACAATAACACAAGCCTACGAAATAACAGAACTACAAAATACCGTAATTTCCGGCGTATAATCTGCGGATCAAACAATTCGGTTTTCAACCCAGAAGTTTTATTCAATAATGAAAGCCAAATAGTTACAGCGATCTGGGAAGTAACACTTTATAAAATAAAATTTTTGGGTTCAAACATGATTGTTTCATCTGCGGATTATACGCCGGAAATTACGGTAATATCTAATTATAATGTTAATTTTGTCTGCGCCATTTATGGTGTTTCTGATGTTTTTCGGTACACTGATTCAGATATGTCGAGCATTTTTACCTTTTTTTCTCTATTACGTAAGGTTTTAACTCAGATTCTGAATGAATATCACATATGATATTCAACAAAGTAAAATTTTTTTAACCCTATTACTATGTCCTGGGGTCCACGCGGACCCCAAGCACTTTCAACAGATTGTCAAAAAAATGTGTCACTCACTGAGTAGTTTCAGCCGGTGACATCTCATATCATAATGTTTGTAACACACGGTAAAAATTGAACTGTACAAATATAAGTGGTACTTGTTTTGTTTTTTTTTATTTAAAAAATAGATAGCATATTTGTCGTGGGCAACAACAGGGCATGTTTCGATAGGACATAGTGATAGGGTTAATCCACTTACAAAAAATAATTGTTTTACATTTAATTTTGATATAGCTTTCTCTGCTTTTTTTAGGAGCGTTCGTAATTATATAAATACGTAGAGCCTATAGTGGTCGTCTGGTTCCTCCGTATGTCCGCATATAACAGAGCAAAAACTACCCAAACGAATGGTTTGAAATTTAATACATATAATCGTTCCAGAATTTTGTCGAGTCTTTTAAAATTTTATGAAAATTGAATCAAAACATAAAAAGATTCTAATAAAAGTTTTCTTCATTCCATTAAATCCTATCATACGTAATTAATTCTATGATATCCCATGATAGGTAATGATTCTAGGTTGCCATGGTTCTTTATCTGCTTTTAGTAAGGGTATGATTACTATTCAGAAACAGTGATACTCAAATTCAAGGTAACCTACAAGCGCTGAGATAAGTCCGTTCTCTACAGCAACCTTCTTTTAAATCAATTTCTGTGTATTCTGCGGGTACTGTGGATACTTTTAAGTAATCACGAAATTCTTCTCCCTGAAAAACGTAAGGTGTTTTCCTATATTTGTCTTTTTGCACATAAAATTATCATTCGATACATTTCTTGAGATATAATGCAAGCGTCTGTGTTTCGGCACTTGGATTTCTACTTATTTTATCAATTTGTCATTTGTATTTGATAAAATAACAATAATGACTTTTTATACTATTCTAGTAAATATGTTTTTCTGATTATGATTATAGAGTTTATTCGAAAGATATGCTGTGTCACATACTTTTGAAAAACTTGTTTATTATATGGATAAAGGTGTTGCGAGGTAATGTATCACAAGGGTGTCCAACAATTCAACCACGGGCCGCAGATATACTAGTAATCTTTTAAAGTAATCTTCACCTTATTTAATCGAAGCATTTCAGTTAACACTTTGTTGACCGACAATTTAATATGAAATCTGGGTTTTGAAATTATACAAACCTCGCTCCTCTCTGAAGGGTCTTTGGTAAGTTTGATTCCTAGAAACGTTTATCAAATTTATGCGTTAGTAAATATTTTATTTTATACAAAATTAATCTGTTTAATAGAGTCTAACAAAATATCTCCAAATATATGATATAAATACACGTTTGTTATGATAAACATTTACCAAACTTTTACGCAAGAAAAAATACGTAGGCGGGACTAGGTATTCAGCACACGCATTTAGTCAACGGTGTGGGTTTTAAAACACGAGTATACTCGTGAGCGTTAAACAAAGAGTTAACTATCTGCAATTAATTATTTTACTGCGGGTCGGGAAATGAATGTTTGATTTTACTATTTTATTATTCCATTCATACCACTTTTTGAAAAATAATATCAGTCATACACTTATACTAGGATGCTTTCAAAAGATATCTACTGCAACGAAAAATTATAGCAAGTTTTGGCAGGGCTGAATTTAAAAATAATCGCCAATCCTGGCCCGAAGTCAAAGAGTTAAAAAAAGGCGAATATTACTCCGCAATATTACTGGTATATTGGAGGCCCGCAGTTAAGTTCTTAGAAATACCTGAGCTACCATGTGGTAAAGCTAAAATGCTTAGATTTGAATTAGTCTGAAGATAAGAGATATTATTTTTAATTTTTAATAAATTAAATAATATTAAAAATGTTTCATATGTAACAAGGTAAATATAATTAAAAATGTTGAATATTATGTAATAATGTAAATAATATTAAAAATGTTTATTAAATTAAAAAATTTATTTTAATATATCCTTCTGAGAGAGTTTAGAATCAGCGGGTAACATTTGAATCTGAATCTACCAAAAATAAAATAATAATTTCTGCAACACAGTAAGTATTTCAGTTATTGTAGTAATTAATTATATTTATTTCTTTTTACATACATATTTTAATAAAGATTTACTATTTTATTTACTTGATATATTAATGCATAGAAATCGAAAAATGTAAGCAGTTGACATTTAAAAATACACGCAGTGTAGGAAAATGCACATTTCAAAGACATTTATGTTCTTATAGTCCAAATCTTTTTGAGAGTGTGTGTTTTCGAATCTGAAAAAAAAAAGAAAAAGAAAAAGTCGACTTTTTGTTTTGGACATATACAATTCAGATAGTGCATTTTACATGACTCATATCTTTGTTTTGTTTTTTTAGTCAAACATCTAAAAAGTGTATTTTCTTTACGATCCTATTTAATGTTTTTTCTGCCTCTGTATGTTTTGTGAAATGGTTGCCACTGAAATGATTTGTAGTATAGGCATATATTTGCTAGAATTTTCATACAGAATATTTCTTATTTTGTACAATTTGAATACATGTAAAATATTTTTTATTAGTAGATGTTTTAAAAAAGTTGTTGTCTTAAATAAAATATCTCGATAAATTTTACCGTATTCAGTGCAGTTGCAGTGTATATGAAAAATGTACATGCATTGTAGCTCAATTCTTAAATATATTTTGTGTTACAACTTTATGTGAAAAATGTGAATGCGTGTATTATGCTGAAGATTATAGTTTAATTACCGTAATTTCCGGCGTATAATCCGCAGCTCAAAGAGTCGTTTTTCGACCCAGAAATTTTATTCAATAATTGTAGTTAAATATTTACAGCGATCTTTTAAATTACATTTTATAAAATAATATTTCTGGGTCGAAAAACGACTCTTTGAGCTGCGGATTATACGCCGGAAATTACGGTAATTTATACCAGTCAGATAAGGAGTGTAGCATTTAATATGTCATATTTCATATAGATGTAAGCTGTGTAGTTTCTTTTTAAATTTTTGTGACCGCAACATTTTTCTATAATGCAACGTATTGTTACTTATGAAAGATATTAGAGCTCAGCATTTTATAATTCGTATATTTTGTCTAATTATTTCATTATATTCTTATCTTCTAAATAAGATGCATTCTTCTAACATTAATAAAAAATGCATAATTATGGCTAAAACAAACAAAAGATACTTTTTGTTTCTTCAGAAACACAATTTATATTTAAAATAAGCTTTTGGCTAATGGTAAGATATATTTAGTAAATTTTCATCATAAATATCTAACATAAAAAGACTAATATGTGCGATAAGTTATTTAAGCTAATTCAGTATTCGTTTTCTCTTAACCGAATTTAACTCTTTCTCGATAAACGTACTTCTATTCTTAAAATGCTGAAATGATTGCATGCCACTAGAATTTACAGACAAATTTATGTGAAAATTAGTAAAAGCTTTTCATCACGTACTAATAAAATGAAAAATTTGGTTTCAATTTGGCCATTAGTGATAAAAATTAAATGGTCAAAAAATGAACCACCGCCTTTCAAGCGGTTAAGAAAATTACACGCTAGAAAAAGCAAGAGGATAATCCAGTCTGACTTTTTCTAGCACGCTGTGCCTTGCTCTATGACGCATTGAAGAAGAATCTCGTTTGTAAATTTGAAATAGCTATTTGGGGCTTTTTTGTGCATTTATAACGTTTTTATTCTTCTTTTTAATTTGTAAATATACTTGTATTGCCACGATATCAAAACCTGGCATTGAGGTTTACCAAAGAATCTTCCATATTTAATATGATGTGTGTAACATTCAAGATTTTTTTACAGAGACTCTCAAAAGAATTCGGATATATTATGGTCTATTGACGATAATAGTTTCAAGTAGATTTTAATGATGTTATGGTGCATGAAACATTAAGAAAATTATATATGCCATATTGATATGAACTGCAGTAGTTTTCCTATAACAAATGGCAAGTGTATCGTAAATCTTTCTTTTACAAGGACACAAAAAAATCCTATTCGTTACTGTATATAGGTAGAAGTGTATTAAACTTGTTTTGGCTATGCTACACAATGTAAAGACTTTGATACATGTTATTTGAATGCATGATGATATTATCTGTACTAATAAAAGAAACTTTCGCTCTGTGTGTGTGTGTCTGCGTGTGCGATGGCTAGCAAAATTTAGCGCACCTAGAAGTCTGAAAATTTCGGTGAGGATAGTCCAAGGCCTCTACTGATGTATGAGTATCAGAAATTTAATATTTTGAAAATTAATCTAAATATTAATTAAAAACTCTTTAAGCATCGCAACAAAAAGTCATTAAAATGTGCTTCGAGAATAGATATTTTCATCGTAACAGCAAAAGAAATTACCGTTTTGATAATTCCAGACAATGAAATATTGTCATTTTCACTTATCCTCGAATATTAAAAAATATATTGGAGGTATCGATTCGAAACTCAGACTATTTACGTAATTGATTTTTCTGATTACAAAAATAAAAATTTTGTGAAATTCCGACGGTAACTTTTCATTATTTCGGCAAAAAACTGACCAGACATCCAATCGGACCCAGACAGGAAAGAGAGTCACTGTAAATGCGGGTTTGCCACGTCCAAAGTCATCTCGCTTAACTCACTTTTTGAAACGCGTCAAAATAATTACTCTTCTACCACAAAAATTTGCAAACGTGAATTCAGTGAAACAAAATTCATCAAAATTGACCAGTAACTTTTAAAAATATCAATTAAAAACTTATTAATGTAAATGGAAAACGAATTTATTTCTATTCCAAAAGTACACCTGCGTTTGATTCGCACGTGTTTTGATAATTTCATTGGAAGAAATATTCTCATTTTCAAAATATAAAATGGTGGACTAGGTGCTTTCAGCCGTCTATAAATTTTTTTCAAATATTGCATTTATCGATTTGAAAACGATGAATCCAGAAATCTAATTTTCATAACGCTGAGATTATTAGATCCTGAGATATGATTTTTAGAAAAATAATCGGATCGTTTAAAAAGGTTTTTTTATCGTCTCGATTCTCGATGAGACATCGCGTCGCTTTCTGCGGTAAGAGATGAAGTGATAATTTTTATAGGCTACATAAAGCTTTAAAAAATAATGGACTTTGGGATTTGAAAATTATGCATTCTTTCTTAAAATGGGCTGAGAAATCAGAGTTTCAAAAAATTTTTGAATTCGGCTTATAATTTTTTATTTTAGCGAAATCCTGATTTTTGTATAGAAAAAGAAATAAAAAGCTGAGGATTTTGCTATTTCATTTCAAATTTTCTCGAGTTTTTGAGTCCGATCACAACACGGTTTGGCTCATTCGACTCTATATCGATATAACATGCCGATTTTAGTTCCGAGTTCCACCACCAGGGTGACGCTTTACTATCTCTGGTTCTATGGTCCCGATCACGACGGGGTACTGCTCATTCGACTCGACATCGATAGCCTTACAGATTTCAGTCATATTCGTAATGAACAGATAGCGACCCCTGGCGATGGAAGATGGAATTACGGGAGTATCTCGGGTCAGAGGCGTAGCGTCAAGGGGGGCACGGATCACTTTACTACCAGTATTTTTATATACTATATTTGGACTTTTTAATTCATACCATTCAAACATTAAATAAGGCTAAATGTAGTATATAATTATACTGGTAGTAAAATGATCGTGCCCCCCCTGACGCTACGCCACTGTCTCGGGTTCTATGGGCCCGATTACGACGGGATTTGGCTCATTCGACTTGATATCGATAGCCTTAAATATTTTAGTTGCACTTTCTACCGCAAAAAGGCGATTTCTGATTTCGGGTTCTATGGGCCCGATTATGACAGGGTTTGCCTCATTCGACTTCATTTCGATAGCCTTACAGATTTCAGTAATGTTCGTATAGAACAGATTGTTATTATCATGGGGTTGGGCAACGCCGGGCGGGTCAGCTAGTCTCTATAATAAATATTGCACTTGACAATTAATTTTTTTTGCAGAGTCGCACAAAAGAATTACCATGTACGATCGAAATTGGGTGGGAGTGTGTCTTCATATTTGTTATGCAATTTCAAGATTAATTAAATTTAAATTTTTTATGGCATGATTAAAGAGCTGTAGACTTAATTGACGGTTCCAAACAAGCCGTTGCTATGCATTTCCGAGCAGTTCCTACGCTTTTCTGGCGGGAAATCCTACACACAATGGTAAATTTACACACGAACCGGTTATGCATTAGGAACCATTCATCCGTATGATGTCACACTTTTAGACTATAATATCATAAACAGGGGTACGCAAAAGAATCTGAATAGTATCTTATATTCTTCGGGCAATAATACTTAAATACGAGCATTCAATTGCAGTATGGGTTTTCTAAATTGTTTATTCAGATATCTATTTCAACTATATGAAAAGATAAATTTTCTGAATAATATTCCAATAATAGTGTCGAGAAGTATTTCCTAATCTATTACTGTTGCATGACTTCTCTTTTCTGTGCATGGATGTAAATATTTGACGAAAAGTATTGTTATTTCATCGCATTATATATCGACATTATGCTATATTCTTTTCCAAACACACGCAGTGTTTTCTATTCTTCCTCTGTTTTTCTATGGACATAATATATTGCAGTGAAAGTTCTGTTTTCTGTATTAATAGAAAAACAAACAGAGATCGCAATTTTAAATTGCAGTTATTTTCTTAAATTTAACTGATCCAAGTAAATTTACGGAAGTTAAACCGTAGCCAGACTAATAGGCAGACGAACCGACAAATAGAAATTCAAACAGACAGAAAGACATTTTGTTGACAGAAAGACAGGCTATTTGTCAAAATTAATTAAATGCTTGTCCGGAGATACAACGAATATTTTTTCCTCTTTGCCTAATCATTGCCATTCGCGCCGTTCACAATTACCTGTAAAGATTATAAAGTGTTTTGTCTTGTTTAGTTCTTTTAACGTTAGGTAGACACGCGTTCCATCTTCTAGATTTATTTGTTCTACAGTTATTTCAGGATAAAGGGACTTTTATATGCACCTATTATATTTAAAATGCATGACTATTTACATTTTATTACTAATTTTTATTTTCATAATTATTTTATAATAAAAGTAAGATTTGATACACAAATTAAATCGCTTTCATAATTAGACGTAGAAAATGCCAATAAGTAATAATTACACTATTAAAAATGTCCGAATATTTTAAATAATTATTCCTTTTCAGTATTACGAATTTTTACATCTATTCACAAAAAAGGAAATCACGCAACAGGATTAGATGATAAAAGAATATTCTTGAGGAACTTTATATTTTCATATAGTGAAAGGGGAAATCTGAATAAACAATTCAGAAAACGCATAACATAAAGTTGAACGTACACATTCAGATATCACTGAAAATTTCACTATTCTGATATTTTAGGATAGATAACCTTGTTTATGATATATAGCTTTTATACAGACCACAGAATACACTAAAATTTTATTAAGCTCGACATCGCATGACACATATGTAAACGAATAGCCAGAAAAAAACGTTAATTTTCAAGTGCAATATTTATTATAGAAATAATATTATCATGCATCCAAATAACAGGGCTGCCACTGGCGACTATTTTTATATTCTATTCCCACCGCTATTTTTAAAAAATAAATTTTGTAGTATATTTCTCTTGCAGATGTTTTCAAGGTGTATGTGAAAAACATTTGTTTTGAGAAAGTGGTGTGAGATAGAATTAAAGAATAGTCGCCAGTGACAGCCCTGAAATAACGTATATCAAAGTCATTACACTGTATAGCATCGACAAAGCTAGTTTTAATCTATTTCCGCCTATGGACAGTAAAGTAAAAGGCCATTTTGGTTGTCCTCGTAAAAGAAAGATTTATGGTACACTCACCATTTCTTATAGGAAAACTACTGCAGTGCATATATATATGGCATATCATTTTCGTAATGTTTGATGCACCATAACATCAGTCTAATGTACTTGAAACTATTAACGTCAATAGACCATAATGTATTTGATTATTTTAGCGTTTTTGTAAAGGGATGATAAATGTATGATAACACATCATCTTTAATTACAAATAGAAGTACTTTGCCCCTGAAAGGGTTAAACGCAGAAATGCGTGAGTAAATAAAACTAATATTATTATTTCGAAAGTGTAGTTATCTAAATGTGTAATCCTTGGAACCTATGACAATGTTTTGCGTCTGAGAAATAAATATTTATAGCAAATAAAATTGTCGTGATTATCTTTTAATTATTTCAGTGTAACTTTTGTGGAATTTCAAATAAATAATTTCTACATCCTAAAATATTTCACTAAGAAATAAATTTTATTCTAGGAAAGATTCTCTTAAACATTTATTCCGCTGAATTCATAACTGATGAACATAATTGATAAAACTGTACACGTGCCTAGATTTATATCTTCAAGAACCACTAAAGGATTTTGATAAATGACGATGGATTAAGAAAAACCTCATTACATGCATAAATATTAATTAATGAAACCTCTTTGACTTATTCTAAATCATTAGAATACTCCCGAATGATTTCATCGTTAAATTTTTCCCAATTAGTTTTTATTGATTCCAGCTTTAAATTTCGAAGCTAATTTATCGGTAATCGTGTTTACAAAACGTAAAATTTTCCATCCGATTGTTGATGAGAAGTTAAAGTAATAGTCTAAACTCTTCAATAACGATATTGTAAGCTGTAATAAGTAACAATGTACGTATAGGTAGTAGAAGCTTCTGCGATGTATATTATATTTTCTGGTTTAAGTTTTATTAAATTAGTATTAATTAAAATTTATGTTTTTATTGTGTGTCTAAAAATTTTATACGAGTGACTGCAATATTAAGAACATATACATTAACACAAACATACGAAGGTTATTTTAAAATAACTTTGACAAAATAAAACAAATGTAACTGCTAAATTTCCCGTATTTTGCGTACTACTAATAAAATAGCTTTAAGTAGATATATATAGTTTTACGAAGGAAAAAAAATGCGATTAAATATGACGAAGATTACTATATAGAAATAGTGTTACTCAGAATGGAGAAGGCATGCTAGCACGGTTGACAGTTTTGGCTCATATTATCCAAATATTTATTCAAAATATCTACTACTTTTTCTAACGCGTATCTCGGCTTTCAATCAATTGCTTCTATCAATTTCATCATATTTGAAATAGGGTAAATTAACTAAAATAGCATCAAATGATTTTTCATCCTGGATCTTTTGAATGTCCTTGTAAACGAACAATGCTACAAACTACAATTTCAATAGGGGACATGCCATAGTAAACCGTCATAACATATATCAATTAAATGGCAATACGAGTGTTTTTACGACAGATAGAGCAGGAACGGATAACAGCAATATAAAACAAACCAATAAACACTTTTTAAGTATGCTTTAAAGTTAATAAAATAAATTAATATGTATTTATAAGGTGTACAATAACTATCTTTCTGTAGAATATGGAGTCTAGAATACGGAATTATAATTCATTTAAAGGGCATATATTGAAAGGATTCGGTTCCATAATTGTCTACGGAAAAAAATACAGCGTATTTTAATGATGTTACACTACTTTAAGCGTAATGAAACTTATATATACATTCTGAAGTGCACTACAAGTTTCTTACTGTAGAATAGGACGTACATAGCCTTCCTCATTCATTTACAACAGTGTTTTTCAACCGGTATGCTGTGGCACACTGGTGCACCGTAAGAAAACTTCAGGTGTGCCGCAAAAATGAATGATGTAAAATATATTGAACATATTTTTACAAACTTTAGATTTATGGTGCTAAAATTTTCAAGGACATATTCACCAACAACGCTTGCCACAACCCTCTCAAGTTTAGATAAATTGTTTGTTTATTGTATACATGTGCTTCAGCAAATTTAAATATTAGAAGAAAGGTAAAGTTATCAGAAATAAGAAACGGCAGAGAATAAAAAAAAAATGAATTTACAAATGGATATTGCACTATATTGGCTTTCTTTCAATTGCAAATTTGCATATACAGTGCGATCGAAATGTAACTGACAAAATTTAAAAACTTGGTAGAGGGATTTTAATTAAGCATTTTTCGTCATAGCATATGTGTCTGGAAATCGCTCGTTTAAGCACTGGTGACGAAGAAAAATGTGAAAGGTGCAATGAAAGACAGCGTATAATTTCCAATAGATGACGGTTATACGCGTCATTTCCAGTTACACATCCTATGACAAAATATGCTTACTTTGGTCCCCTCTACCACCCCTGAAAATTTTGTTAGATAGTTTCCGATCACTTTCTATTAGAAAGAAAATATTCCGCTCTTAGCATTATATTTATGATGAAATAACGTTTCTTCACTGGATATTGTTAAAAACAAAACTAAATTTCGGCTAGATCTTTGAAACAAGATTTACAAATATGAACCTATTTCAAAATTCTATCTATCTATCTATCTATATACGAGGGGTGTTCAAATAAACTGAACCGGTTGAAATATGAATGTGCCGCTTTGGGATAACGTAGTGAGACATCTAGGGACGTGAATGGAGTGTCCGATGTGGTTGTGTGCATGCGCGGGCAGCCGCGCATGAAGAAGGAGATTAGCAGGCAGTTTTGTGCTCCGTCCAATTGACGCGGCAGTGCGTGTAAGGACATCATGGCTTTACTATTGCAAAAATAAATGATTGAGGAGCAGCGAGGTGTTTTAGATTTCTGACAGCGGAAGGGGTTAAACCGGTCGATGTTCATCGCCGGATGGGGCCTCTATACGAGGGAGACTCTGTGTCCGACATGTCAATGAGAAAGTGGAATACCTGTTTTCGTGAAGACCGGGAGTGTTTGAGTGATGACCCGAGACCAGGCCAGGCAATCACGGCCGAACTCATCGACTAGGTGGTGAGAAGTGATATACACACTGCCATGTCAATTGGGCGGGACACACAACTGCCTGTTTCTCTCCTCCTTCATGCCGCGGCTCCCGCGCATGCTCACATCCACGCCGGTCACTCCATTCGCATCCCTAACCATCTCACTACGTTAACCCTAAGCAGAACTGCCAAGTCACCGGCTGTTTGGATACCAGTATTTTAATACAGAAAATGTTGTTTTATGTAATCGGAACTTTCTGCGATTTAAAACAACAACATTTTCTGTAAAATAATACTGGTATGCAAAAAGCCGGAGACTTGGCAACTCTGCCTAGGTGGCATATTCAAATTTCAACCGGTTTGATTGTTACGACGTTTCGTACCTTTTCATTTGAACACCCCTCGTATCTATTTGTCTATCTATCTCTCTCTCTATATATATAGAGAGAGAGAGACAGAGAGAGACAGATAGATAGATTTTCATATCAAATTGTAACAAAATATTTTAATTTTTTGGGTGTCATAGAGCTTTACTTTAAGTTATTACCGTATATACTCGTGTATAAGCCGACCCCAAAACCAAGATGCAAAAAAGTTTAACACCAGTAATTCAGAATAATTTTCTACGCCCTGCTTTATCTCATTTTATTGTGAATTATGTAAGACGAAGAACATTATTGTAAAATACTGGTATTAAACATGTTTTCATCAGGAATTTTGGGGTCGGCTTATACACGAGTATATACGGTAAGTTAATTAAAAAATGCATCTATTCTTTTCATGTATTTCCCATTGTATTACAAAGGAAATTTCTCTTGACGCGTAAGTTGAATCATTGGTTAAAGCGTATCGTGACATAAAATAAGTTTAGAAATGCTGATTTACAGGGACATACACAAAATATTTCGGTTACAGTACTATCTATGAGCGGTAATTTCTGAAATTGCGTTTTTAGTTAAAGTATGCGTTTTTAACTAAATGTTTGCATACTACGTGCTGTATATAAATTCTATAGATCATATACAAGGCTACACAAACGAATTCGTAAGAATTACTGCTTATAGCCGTGAAATTCTTATAGATGATTTTTAATTGCGTTATGCATGTTATACCTAAACTATATTTAGTATTCTAAGTATAAATAAATTCCTATAGATAGCTACGCAAAGTACTGGATACATTGCCGTCTATAGATGCTATTTTCTGAAAGTGTGTATTTAGCTGTGTTATGCGTTTTTTTCCTGAAATAAATTTTAGATTAATATGTGTTATGTATAAAAATATGTAAAAAAATATATAGAGCTGTACAAAAAAATTCGAGTATATTTCCGTCTATTGCAAAAAGTTCTTAAAGAAGAAATTTCATCTGTTTTATGCGTATTTTTAACTAAACTAATTTTTAGCAGAATAAGTATACAAATTAATGCAGAGCTACACATAATATACAGAGCTACACAAAATAATTGGAGTACCTTTCCGACAGTGGACGGTAATTACTGAAATCTAGTTTTCGAATGTATTATGCTCATTCTAATTTTTTTACTTAGATATCTTCTTTCCTTACGTGAAGTTTCGTTACAATTTTATTGAGGTGTTGGAAAGTTTTTCATAATCTAGGCTTGACGCATAAGTTTTCTTACTGATGTTAATATCTTAGAAAGAGGCGTACAGCTGTACCTCAATTTTTAATAGAATTTGTTTTGCCTTATTTATTCTCAGAAAACGCGAGAATCACGAATTCTGCTATTTAAATATCAAAAAGAAATTTTCATATCTAAAATATTGTTACCATATTTCTTGGTAATTCCGATGAGTGTACACACATTATATATAATAGGTGATTCGTTATAAGGATATAGAAATGTTTGAAAATTATTATAAAAAGTAATATAAATGTTTGGGTTTTAACCCTTTCAGGGGCAAGTGCTTCATTGTTAAAATGTTGAAATGATTGAACAACGCCTGAATTTAGGAACAAACTTATTTGAAAAAAGTAAAAGGTTTTCATCACGTACATAATAAAGAACAATTCGATTTCAAAATTCTGGTACAATTGTGGCATTTGGTGATTATATTAAATGCGGTATATAATATCCCGCTGCCTTTCAGTGCGTTAACATTAGAATGGCTACGTGCACAAATTTGACTCAAATCGCATACATGTATTTAAAACTGGAATTTTTATTTTATATATTTTAACTTATTTATTTATTCTATTTCTTTGTGGTATAGATTGGATATTTATGAGTAATTTCTAGTTTGAAATATATTTAACAGGCACACGTTAAATTGACTATTGCGATTCTAGTATTAACTATTTTCCGTTTAATTTAAAGTAACACGCGGCATTAAATAAAAATTAATACCAGCAAATACTTGTAGTGGAAACAGATGGCAAAATTTAGCATTGTTTAGTTCTGTTTAGAGATGGAATAATTTTTTTATAATTGTCATGAAAGTATGCAGGCTTACGAGACTGCAGGTGATTGTCATACAACAAATAAATAAAGCACCTCCTTTGAAAAGTAAGTGGTATAAAAACATAACGCTGCGCTTCAAGGGTATAATTTTTTTAGTAGTACATAGTATTGGGTCTTTCGGAAAGTTTTGCTGTACAGTATTGGCAGTGGGCTACTTTTTTTAAAACTCAGTTTTTTTGATTGCCCTCAGTTTTTCATAAAGTAAAATTCGTCTTATTTAATGACAGATTAAATTTGGCGAAAAAAGGTAAATTATACCATTTCAAAACGTGGTGTCAATCAAGCATTCTTAATTAATAAAAAAATGCCCACTGGCAACATTGCTGAGGTAGACTTCTGCTGAGATAATGTCGCAATGATTGAATGTCACCAGGATTTACAAACAAATTTATTTCAAAATAAGTAAAGTAAGTTTTTCCCGTACATTAAAAAAGCAAAATCTTTTTCCAAAATTCGGGGGGGGGGGGGGAATGTGGCATTTGTAGATTTAAAAAAAAAAAAAAATCCGCAGAACGTTCCAGGTGACTAGTTGTATAAGTGGTGTGTACGCCTACAGCCCTATGCATGGACTGCATGTTCAAATTGCGTTCAAGGACAATATATAATAATAGTTGAAACACTTAAATATTGATAGACAGATCTAATAAATATAAAATTAAGTTTAAGTAATAGCAGCTTTTGCTATATATATACCGTATTATGTGGTTTCTAATTTAGGAAATGCTGTACTATATACAGGGTGTAACTGAAATGCTTCAACAAACTTTGAGGGATGATAGTACTCATGAAGACGAACAAAAAATGCAATGGAACATGGGGTCGCAAATGACGTTTAACCCCTTCAGGGGCACTGGTATGTTTATGAAAGCGCTTAATTTTAATTCCAAAACGCCATAATGGCACCAGAATTTTGCTAAAATCTTTTCCATTTAATATGTATGTGAAATATAGCCTTTTTCTTATTTACAAACAAATTTTTTTATAAATTCCGGTACCAGTCATTTATTTCAACATTTTAGTACTAAAAGTAGTTTGCCCCTAAAAGGCTTAAAGGATACAAATAGAGAAAATGCGTCTGAAAATGGACTGGCACCGGAATTTACAAAAAAAATTGTTTGTAAATAAGAAAAAGGCTATATTTCACATAAATATTAAATGGAAAAGATTTTAGCAAAATTCTGGTGCCATTGTGGCGTTTTGGAATTAAAATTAAGTGGTTTTTAGACATACCACTGTCCCTGAAAGGGTTAAATGTCATTTGCGACCCCGCGTTCTATTGCATTTTTTGTTCATCTTCATGAGTACTATCATCCCTCAAAGTTTGTTGAAGCATTTCAGTTACACCCTGTATATATATTTTTTATGCGCATAAATTTTATACTGATTGATTCTTATTTTATAAACAAATAGTAGCCTTTTTTCGAATTTCATTGAACAGGCATTACTACATCCATAGAGTAAAAGCATCAGTTCCATGGAACGGAATAGAATGAATATAAACATTAGAATTTTGCATAGAGAGTAACGCCCCAGCAATGGTCCTCGACAAAGCCGTGTTCGAATACCAGAGTTTGCTATTTTCACTGTCTTGGAGCCTTCTTTTTAAAGCAATTTTAAAATATTGTCCTAGCGACTAGGATGGATACTTGATAAACAAAATCAGTGATAGAATCAGTGAAGATTTCTGTTATAAAAAAGTTGGTATCTCTGAGGTCCGCACAGTGAGTACTACTGAAATAAATAAGACATTCTTCTTCAGGATCATATTAACCCATTCGCTGCCAACCACGAGTATACTCATGGTTGTCAACATTCAAAATAAAAGTGTATGATAAAAAAAAAAAACCTGCCATGCCACCACTATTTTAATATGTTAAAAAATACTTTATTTAATGACAAAAACTTTGCTATTAAAGTTACCAAATATTATCCTTCAGAATTTTTGGTGGAAAACGAATTTCAGTAAAAATATCAATGACTCCGCCCACATAGTTTTGAGAGTTAATTGGTTAATTAACCCTTCTTTGCATGAGTTTTCTTTTACAATTGTGTTTTTTTATACATATATTAAATATTAGACACCAGAAATTTTAAGATAGATTTTTAACTTTGTTCAGCAACATAGTTCACGGGAAATTTACTGGATTAATATTTATACATAAATATAGTGGTGGCGAAGAAGTTGATTTATTTATTAAAAGTTAAATAAACAGTGATGGAAATTTACATCACTATGCAATTAAGGGTTAAATAAAAATATATATGATATATACTTTTATCATTATATATTACGGTGGATCTGCTTGCAAAAAATTAATCAAATGCGCATATGATTTTTTTCGTTACATTTGTTGCATTTAATTTCTAAATTGACGTCAAATCTGTAAGTATACTTTGGTGTGAAATTTTTACGGCGATTAAAACCTTCCCCAAAACCGTGAACAATTTCCAGCGCCGGGAACCATCGCTAATGAGGCCAAATAGCTATTTGGATGAATACAGATGGCGCTGATGTCTAGATGCTACTAAAGCGTCTTAACTGCTAATGAAACTTATTATTTTATGAGCCGAATATTCATACTGTGAAACGGAATTTTTCTTAGGATGTTAACTCCCACCCATATATTGTTTCTTTGCAAATCCGGAGACCATGATATTATTTGGTTTAGCGCAGTTACACAATGACTATATCCTGCCAAAATACCCGTATTTTAAATACTACTATTCCCGAATACAAATATTCAATTTATTTAATGACATAAAAATATCATTTGATAAAGCTAAAATTTTTATTTTAAATATTTTTAGCTTTTTTGTCACCACTATTTTATATTACCCTTGTTTATTGTATATTGCCATTGCGATTTAAAAATACATTGTCTTTTTAAATCGGTGACATTTGCGATTAAAAAAGGCGAAGATTTCTTTTTCCAAAATAGCGGTAAGAGAAAAGCGCAAAACGTGGCTATGATAGTGTATCATCATATTTCGAAGAAAAAGGCACATTTGTTTTTACTTTTCAAGACGCCGAAATAAGGAAAAAGAAAAAAAAGAATATTCATTATTTATGTTTAAAAACCTTCTGCTGGACTTTATCAATTTTATTCTGGGTTTACAAGTCTATAACACACCCTGTGGAAGAAGTTTATTACATACAGCAAAGTTTAATAAATACATATTAGTCGAAAAATATTACTCGACACTTCCAGTAAAAATATACTTTATAATCTTCTAAAAGAAATAGAATTACGTTGAATTCCTAAAATTGTGAGACATGCTTGGGAAATGTTGATTTTGGTGATTGAGAAAATAAACTACCAAAGTAGCATAGTTTTTCAGAACATATGTAATATATAAAATAAACGTTGAGTGAAAAATGGATATTCTCATCTATTTTGTCTGATAAATTATTTAAAGTTATTATTGTTAAAAAAATTATGTTGCCATAACATATTTTGTATCTTTTTTTGTATTTATAGTGAAATATTTATATTTTTATCCTAACCAGGAAACCAAGCCATAGTGTAATAATGAAAAATATCTAAGTAAGCAGAAATCGAAAGAGCATAGTGAAATATGTTTTTAAATACATAAATCATTTGCCATCGTCTCCTCGTTATTGAAATATAAAGTCTTAATATTTACTAATTTATTTGTTTATTAAGGAAAAAAAGCGTGGCTCAGATTCATAAATTTTAGAAATAAGATTAATATAAAATACAAAACATATTTAGATGTAATAATATAAAAGTGAAAGAAGCCCGCAAAAAAAATGCTATTGAAAAATATGATACTGAACCAAAAAATTATTGAAGCATAGAAAATAGTGGCACCAATAACATTTCATGAACTTAATTCTAGTGCAATGATTACAATGGTCTACCTCCTGCGAAACACAAAATTGCAAGTGCGCTTCAAATGGAAGTGACCCAGTTTGTACTAACCTAGAGTATATCGAACCAAGTAACCAAGTATACTGAATCATGTCGGAGTATTGTGGCGCACTAAACTGGAAATGGATAAGTGACTGGAGATTGATGATGTTGTTCGGTTGCAAACGTAATGACTCCTCCTTCCTTCAATAAAGTATAAAATTTTAGGACATTATATCTCGATAACAGGGAGACGAGGGTAAATGTATTATGCGTCAAAAAAGACGTTTCATTATGCTATTTCGATTGCTGCTTATTTATATTTTTTTTCATTATTACACTAACGCCGTGGTTTCCTGGTAAGAGCCCCAATTTTTTACACTGAATGGTATAGCATATCGCAGACGACTTCTTTATAACTATTGTTCCAACCACTATTTTTTAACAAGAATCTTTGTTAAATATTTTTAGTACAAATGAAACACCAAAATTATTGGTTGGAAATAGTGGTAGGAAAAATAATTCGATAGTAGTCGACTTTGGCTATAATACTGCGCCTAAAATATATAGTGTGGAAAACGGCTACAAAATAGTAAAAAAAATTGAATCCGATAAATGTAGAACGATGCTGAAAAGATAACGATTCGATCACAGCCGCATCTTCTAGCATTGGCGTAGACAGGGTTGAGGTCCAGATTTTTTGGATACCACTAATTTTATAAAAATATTTTTGCCTTATTTAATCGGAGAATTTTCTGCGATATTGAAGGCGAAGAAAACTTTATAATATTACTGGTTTCCAGAGCATTTGAACCCCCATCTCTGGCTACGCCACTGTCTGCTAGCTCTTTTCAACGCAAACATTGTATAACAATCGAACTGAGAAAGCGTTTAAGCTGGTGGTAATTATTTTAACCCGGGAGAAATCGCGCATATCTAGGGTATGAATAGTTTTTACTTTGTCACCAATAAATACAAACAATAATTCTCAACTTACTTAGTCAGTGACAACTGTTACGAATTGTAGGATAAAATACTCTAAAGATTACTTTTCGAAAAGCAGTGGTGATAATTGTAAAATCTGTACGCACTCGGGGTATGTCATACCCGATGCGACTGCTCCCGTGTTAAATAATTAAATTATACCCTATTTCCTTTGACTTGGATAGTGACTTTCATAAGTTTTGAAAATATGAATGATATTGATCATGGCCAAAAAACTTGATACTCATTCTTTTGTGCCTGGTTGCAGTACTCGATACAAGACAGCAAACTAGAAACTATACTTATTTAGCATACCAAAGTATGAATCTCTGCTAGAGGAGTGGAAAAGATTAATTCCCTGATATGATGATAAAAAACTAACATCAAAATCAGTCACATCTGAAATATACACTTACAAGAAGATTATATTAACAGAAATTATGCTCATGTTGTCAATAGTGAAACGGTAACTTTTGCTAGACGTAAATGTATTTTTAGAGCAGATGTCGCTGCGATCGCCTTATTTTTGCACCGCATCGTTGCACGTTTATCGGCTACAATATTTAACCCCTTAATCGTCGTGCCCGAGACATTCACGGGCATCGTAAGCTACGCCTGTTTTATTCAGATTGTTTGATTCCCACCAGTTTCTTAAAATATTGTAACTGGCTTTATTCTCGCAATATTTTATCTGCCCATTAAATTAGGCGAATATTTCTACTTTAAAAAAACTGGTGGTAATCAAGCAATCTGAATTATTAAAAAGTGCCCTACACTTATCGGGCGCGACGATTAAGGGGTTAACACTTTTTAAAGCATTTCCAGTTTGGCTTTTTTTTTAAATTCCGAAATTTCGCATTCATACCAGAAATTCCCTATAATGTTCTTTTGGTTACTTAATGACAGATATTACTTAATGGCGTGTCTTCTTAGTGTAAAAATTCTTTTTTTCAGAATTTCAGGTTTGAATTCAAAAATTTTTAATTAAAAAATGGTAAAACCGTTTTCCGCACTATGTATTTTAGGCACTGTAGCTATAGTAGGTGTTGCACAAGTGCATCGTTAGTAATCAATGCGTTAACAGAAGAGGCAATAGGTACAAATAATATGACTTTCTATATTCTGGACACATTCAATTGACTTTTAATTAGAGTAATGCGTGCAAAAATAACTTTCATTAGTTTCATAATTCCTTTTGGATTTTGTTTTAAATTTAGGTGTATAAATGCATAATTAAGATGTAATACAATGTAAAAGCACTTACATATATGCGTAATTTTCAGCAAAAAGACAATAATACGCTGAATATTATATTAAACTATTTTATTAAATTTTATTAAACTATCATGTAATAAGATTTATATAAAGTATTGGGAGTCTTGAAAAGTGTTATATTCATGATTTAAGTTGAAAAAAACATCAACAGAATTTCATTTAACATTTAACTAATATGACACGATAAAATTAGTTTAGGGTTTTCTTTTAAAATTTTCATATGTACGTTTACTTTAACCCTTTCAAGGCCAAGTAATTCTGTTGCTGTAATGTTAAAAATGTACCAGAATTTTAAAACAATTTCATTCAAAAGCAAAAACGGCATGTATGTACTTTTTCACGTAAATGAATAACATATATATATATATATATATATATATTTAGTGAAATGATCTGTAATATTGGATTCATATATTTGAAGCTTCTAAGTTATCTGTTAAAAAAATCTTACGTACAGTTGAAAAATAATTTTTAAATATTTATAATTTCAAAATTCATCTTCGAAAAAAAAATATGAAATGTAACGTATGATTTTTTTAACATGAACTGGTTTCTGTTAGGAGCAATAATCGACCAATAAGTGATCTCGAAGCCGCCACGGTCGTCCGATGTATTAAACATATTGAATTTAGCTTTTAAGTGTTTTCCGGTGGTCCTTCCGTTATCGAGTCTACCAGCTTTACGGACAGTCTTGAAGAAAGGCGCTACCGATTCCGCCTTTTCCACCAGTAACAGAGGTCCGCAATACTCAGATGTGCGAATCAAAAATTACAGCTCATTGCTCCATGTAAGTTTGAGTAATGTTTAAAAGTTACCCGCATTGCAATCTGTTTTGCAACGATTATAAATAAATTTCACATTAAAAGTTCTTAAATTTAAACCTGCATAATTCCTAAACTAATGGACCGAATGACTTCCCGTTTGGTATCCTAGGGTAAAATTACTGAGGAATTTAAATATGATAACAAAATTAGGTGTTAGTATTGAAAATTTTCAATTTTGGTACACTTTATATATATATATAATATGTATATATACTAAGCCAGAGTTGCCAAGTCTCCGGATTTTTGCACACCAGTAATTTTTTAGAGAAAATGTCGTTCTCTTAAATCGCAAAATGTTCTGATTAAATAAAACAACATTTTCTGTACTAAATTCCTGGTATCCAAAAAGCCGGAGACTTGGCAGGTCTGTACTAAGCAAACTTTAAGTACTGCATTAACTAGTAGACATTATTAGCAATCATTTGGTATCAGTCACTTTTTTATACAGCGATTTGCGGAAGAGTTAGTACGGTGGTATCCTATTGTTTTCACGACTGTAGATTTCGTTTTTAATGCTGCAGGAAAAAATTCCCGCAATCGAATTGCCAGTGATTTTAATGTGATTTTCTTTCTGTTACCGTACAGTGCTTCTACAATTTTAATAAATTTCTCTTCCAGCATATTTTCTGGTTAATTAAATATATGAGGGGTTTAGAATGTAAGTGGGGTAAGTCAATATTTAGTAATTTGAGAAATGAAGTGCTTTGTGAAAATTGTAGTATTGCCGTTGCATTAAGTGGTTCAACTTGGAGCACGGATGGTCCGATTATCCGAATTTTCAGAATTTTCACTTTTTTCCGTTTTTTTACTTTTGTCTTCTCCGAAAAAAAAATCCCACAAATGTTGGTTTTTTCCACTCAGAATAATGTTTAACAGGCATATAGATGCAGTCCTTGCACCTGTACGCAAGTTGGAGCACGGACGGTCCGATTATCCGAATTTTCAAAAGTTTCACTTTGTCCGTTTTTTTTTATTTTTCTTAACTTTTGATTTCCCTCCCAAATGTTGTGTTTTTTTCATTCGGAAAAATATTTAACACGCATATAGATGCAGTTGTTGCATCTGTACGCAAGTTGGAGCACGGACGGTCCAATCATCCGAATTTTCAGAATTTTCACCTTTATTTTTTTTGTTTTCTTAAGTTTTGATTTTCTCCGAATTCTTTTTTCTCCCGACAAATGTTGGTTTTTTTCCACTCAGAATAATGTTTAACACCAGGCCGCAAATGACCAATTGTTACCACTAAATTTTAATGGTTTTCTTCGCCTGATTAAAATTCAGAAATCCTGTCAATAAACAAGGTGACAAATACTATTAAAATTTAGCGGTGACAATCAGTCATTTGTGGTACAGCACTTGCATCCCTGTTAAGACTCATATAGATGCAGTACTTGCATCTGTTCGCAAGTTGGAGCACGGACGGTCCGATTATCCAAATTTTCCACTTTTATCTTTTTTTTTTTTTTTTTTTTTTAAGTTTTGATTTTTTCAGAAAAAAAAAAAAAACAATTCCCACAAATGTTGTTTTTTTTTCCATTCAGAATAATGTTTAACACGCATATAGATGCAGTCCTTGCACCTGTACTTGACCAGTCTTAAAAGACGGCTCTTGGCATGATGCCAAGAAAATAGACCATTCCGAAGGGTGGGAAGCATTGGATTAGGAGGAGACAAAGAGTTGGTTTCGCTTAACCCGTCTGACCGCATGTCATTTCTTCACAGGCTGTTCTTGTACTGGTAAATATGAAACTAGCGGAATTCTCCTATTCATCCCCCACTGAAGCAAAACTAGGGGAGACTTGCCTTTCATTACTTACTTCCCTTTTATCAAGAATAGACTCGTCTTATCCAGACCTGTTACTCACGTGACCGGTCTTTAAAATTTGGCTTAGCAGTACGCAAGTTGGAGTACGGACGGTGCGATTATCCGAATTTTCAGAAGTTTCACTTTTCGCGTTTTATTTTTTTGTCTTTTTAAGTTTTCATTTTTTAGCGACTCCCTAAGTGAACTAGTGCGCTGTCGCACTGAACAGAAATTAATATACATTTAGTGAAAATATGGTTATTTAAAATTTTCAATTTTTTGACTTACACCACTCTCATTCTAACCCCCTCATATATAAATATTAATTCAGTTCCTCTAATTTTTGGCAAACCGTAAAGTATATTCTTTTAAAAAATGTTTTATGGTGTTTTAAATATAAGTCCTTTTCCTACATAATTGCAATGTTTGTCTTTAGGAATAAAGACAGAGAAAATGACTTACAAACAATGATATTGAACAATACTATAAGTATCGTATAAACGATAACAACACAATATGAAAAATATCGATCATAATTCTGCCACATTGTGTTTATCGTCATATATAAATACCGTATATGCTTACAACATACATATCTAATAGAAAAATAAATCAATATTGCCCCACTATTACGTGAATTGTATATTTCTTGTTTATTTACTATATAATTTTATTTTTGATTTAATATTTGATTTACTTTAGAAATATTTACAATGATATTTCAATGTTGAAGAAATATTGGCTTTCCATAGGAAATATTTGCGATAAAATGCCAATATTTCAAAAACATTGTTTTATTGTATTTTCGTTGACAAAATATTTGTCTGACATTGGCGCAATATTGGCAATATGCAATCATCCCGATGTAACCCGCTGTAACGGCAATATTTCATGCCAATAATTATCAAATACCCGGATATTTAACCAAGATATAGCCAATATTGAATAAAGTAAGCTAACTAAATTTGGAGCAATATTTTATGGCAATATTTAACCAAGATTTAGCCAATATCGGAAAACGTAAATACCCCAATTTTGGGGCATTTTTCATGTCAATATTTAGCCAAGACCCCAATATATAACTAAAATATAGACAATAATTGAAAAATACGTACATCCCAATGTTGGATCAATATTATTCCATGCCAATATTTAGCCAAGGCCATGATATTAAACTAAGGAATTGCTCATATTGAGCTTTTGATATAGGAATATGTCCATAAATTTCCAATACTTATATGATAAACAATAATAATCTTCTAACAAATACGAAAAAAAAAAAAAAAAACAGAAGTGCATATTATACATTATTGGAAAAATACTGTCTTAAAATATTTTCTATTTCGAAAATTAAAGCTTTTACTTTGAAAGATAAATATAAAATTTCTGAAGCAGAAAAAAATAAGCATGAGATAAGAAACTGTTGAATGAAAGTATGTGTACTTCCGTTTTTCCCTTTGTTCCTTATAAACAGAAATATTATATTTCTGATTAGAACAAGATACAAGTAAATAATAATAATGAAAAAAAAAGTAGCTTCTATAAGTAAGATATTTGTTTTTCTTGGAACAAAGCATTTTTATACTTTATTTATTGTGTCGCCTTGATTACATATTTATTAATATATCTCAAATATTTTTACGGGGAAAACTTTAAAAATCATTTTTAAGTTTTAATTAAATATGATATTTCTGTCTTAACATGATATTTTTTGCAGTGAAATATAAAATTTTTCCAAATAATTTTCTTATGTTTACTCTACTGTTGTGTAAAATGTAAAACCATTTAATTTTTAAATAAATCTGATGGATCAAATTGTAAGCAGCATATAAATATTTATGTTACTTACATGAAAAATTTTAGAATTCACATAGCCGCCTCTATTTATAAACGAATAAATTTAAATTTTTGCAGAAAAATGATAATAATAAAATAATAAAATAATATAAAAATATAAAAATAATAAAAGTATTTTAATAAATATTTTTGTGAAGGTAATTATCTAGCATAGCTGCCAACTTTTACACTTTTTTCCCAACCACTAAAATTTTAGAGTAAATTTTATCTTTCCAAATCGACAAAATCGTGTAATTACATAAGCAAAATTTTTATATTAAATTTTAGTGGCAACAAAAAAGCGTAAAAGTTGGCAGCTATGATCTAGTATTGATCAGTATTTTTCATGAAATTGATATAACTAATTTTTATAAGTTTTTTCAAGGTATGTACAGTTCTCAGTTTTGAGTACAACTTTTTACGAATAAGAATCTGCACTTTAGTTAAACGCAGGAAATCATTACGAATTTCCTCCTTACGAATGTGTACGTTTAAACGTACACATTCCAGCGTTAACAATGTTCGCAATGAAAATTTAATTATACTTCCATATTTTCCGAGAATTAGCCATCAAATATCCAGAATTTTGAAAGGATTCGATTTTAAAGTAATTTATGCACCATTAAACAAAATCAAATTTACAGATATGAAACATCCACTTGACAGATTTTCACATTGGGGAATTCATGAGATATCTTGCGAGTGTGATAGATTAATGTACATAGGTCAAACTAAGCGACCCCTTAAGGTCCGCTTGGGGGAACGTAAAAACTGTGTTAAAAATTGTGACACTAAACGTTCTGAAATTGCTAACCATTGCTGGTCTAGAAATCACAGTTTTAATTTTTTAGATGGTTCAATAATTCAGAAGTGCTCATCGATTTACGACCTTAATCTTTGGGATGCATATCATACATGGCAATTCAGGCAACTTAATTAATGAAATGTCCAGTACACCAAGTTTTCAAATGTCTGGCTACCTTTTATTTAATTCCTTCTCTTCACTTCCCCCCCCATTTTTCTTCCGTACTTAAGCTCATCCAGTCTGACCGAACGCTTCTATTGGTCTCCTACGTCAACTACGACTCCTGACTCCGCTATTATTTTTAAAAACTCACCGTCATTCTATTTTGGTCGCATGCGGAGACGCAAGCATACTTACATGGCTAATGGCTGAAACTTTTGAATCAGCTTTAACCCTTTAATCGTCGCGTCCGATAAGCGTAGGCTACTTTTTTAAAATTCAGATTGCTTGATTGCCACCAATTTTTTTAAGTAGAAATATTCGGATTACTTAATGGCAGATAAAATAATGCGAGCATAAAGCCAATTACACTATTTTAAAAAACTGGTGGGAATCAAACAATCTGAATTTTAAAAAAGTAGCCTACACTGCCCGTGAATGTATCGGGCGTGACGATTAAGGGGTTAATCTTTTAAATTTGGCTCTGATGATGGAGCTTTAGAGGCTCCAAAACAGATGTTTGCCATTTTATGTATTTTTATTTGTGCTATTTTTACGTTGATAATTTATTTTAATATAACGGCACAAAGTTCAATCCACCTATTTTAAATAAAGCATGCAGTGTCCTTGTCACCTATTTGTCCGTTTTTGAAATCCATTTATTTCAAACAACTATTGTCGTGTGTTAGGGGTCCACAACGTAGGAAACAACAACAAAGAATTCTGTATGGAAATACCGGTATTCAGAAAAGAGACCAGTGGTATCTCTGAGTTTGCATGAATATAATAATTCACAAAATGATGAAGTGTCTTAAAATATATTAAGTTATTATTCTTTAATACATTTACTACAAAACTGTTTCCAATAATATGTCATCTTTTGTAATGTAACAAGTAATTGCATTAAAATATTGAAAATAAACGGAATGAACATAATTTATAATTACACTTGAAAGGGAATCGATAATTTTTTCTCTCTTTTGAAATATGAATACGAATCGTCTTAAATCATTATAAAAATATCCCATTTCACAAAGTAGAATTCATATTTTTATAAAAGAGATTGCATGGTCTTGGCCTCCAAAATAATGCTTTTTTTTTTTTTTTTTTTTTTTTTTTTTTTTTACGAGTAATTACAAAAAATAATTTTTGTGTTATGTTTTTGCAAAATTTTCAGTAGAAAAAATCTTTAGGGAATATTTCTATCAGGTTTTCAAAAAAAAAAATCTAATAAGAAAATTATCAGTTAAAAAATTGGTATTTAAAAAATGGACCATTTGGGAACCTTGGTGATTAGAAATTAGGAAATTTTTGCTAAGTAAATGAACAAATGAGGCTCATCCTCTCTTTAATAGTTAATATAAAAAATGAAGTTTTGAGGTTTGTCATGCTAATAAAAACTATTAAACTTAAAATTTTTAAGCATTTCTTTTAAAGTTCCTAGATTTATTTTTTATAAAATTAAAAGAATAGGAATGCATGGCTTACCAACTTCAACGCTTATTTTGAATCAAATAGTTATTTTAGAACCGGAAATTTCACTTAACAAACGCAATAAAGTATAAAGTACTGCAAGTCATTAATTAAATTCAGTATACAAATTTTTAAATATTTTTTATTAGATTAGAAAAACATGAATATTTGATTTAAAAAGGCGTAGAAGTTGGCAACCATGGGAATGTGTAAGACTGCTTATATTCCTTATTTAACGCCTTCAGAATCATAGGTGCATATATGCATTTTCCGACGGTGTATACATCACTTGTATTTGGTAACAGTAAAATAAGTAATATAGTCTTGCTTAATTAAATCATTTTCATAATTAAGTAAGTACAGGCAACTGTTTCTAAAAAAAGTGGTGGAACTGAATAAAACTCGTCAAATCTTTTGTACCTTAGACTATAGTGCCGCAAAAAAATTCATAAATTATATACATTGTAATATGACAAAATATTCAGAAATATTATTTTTATGTCAAATTTATCCATTATGAAGAAAATAATATTCATATACATACCATACTCAAATCCGTAGTTATTTCAATCTGAAACATTATTATAGACATTTTCGAAAATTAAACGGATAAGCCCGAAGACGATTAACCAAGTCGATGGCAGACTGCGCTATATCAGGTTTTGAAAAATATATATACACCACAACAGTGGGGTATCCAGATGGGGGAGGACACCGCTCTTTGAATACCAGCCCTACGAAGTGTTACATGTGGGCTATTTTTTTATTATTTAAATTGCTTTATTGCCACTACTTTTAAAATGTAGTATACTTCCCCTTATTTCAGCATTATTTCATATGTTATTAAATAAGCCGACTGTTTCAATTTCAAAAAAATGGTGGCAATCCAGCAGTCTGAATTAAAAAAAAGTGCACTGGCAACACCGGACCTACGCGCTGACACAAAATGGTGGCTGTGGTAGGTGGATATTTTTCAGTGTTTGTACGGTCCCTTGAATTTCGTTACCAATATTTTTTTAAAGTGTTTTTCGCCTTCTTTTTCAAAGTTGATGAATGCTTTCGAAATACACTGGTATTAAAATTCAAGGGGTTCTACGAGCGTTGAATAAAATCCACCTACGGCTGCCGTCATTTTTTTGTCAGCTCGTATGCCTATTATTCAGTGGGCGGTGGAGAATATAAATACTATTATTTTCGAATAGAATTCTTTGTGGAATTTAATCGCAGAATTCTGCGATTAAAAAAATCGGTAATTACTAATCGAAGAAATTGGTACCCATTACCCTTCCTCATTCTGGGTACGCTAGTTAATGGCATACCTACCTACCAAGTTTCCCGTACTTTGAGTACCTATATTCCCAATTCGTTTAATTTTTTTACAGAGTTCTGTCTTTTAAATAAAGCTAATATTTATATTAATATATATATATATATATAAAGATCCAATTATGTCAGGTTGGTTTCGGGTAAAATGTCAAACTTTTTACAAATTAGTCACACTGAGTAACTTCAAAATATTGTCATTTTTATCACAGATTCGTCACAAAGTTAATGACAAAATCGTCACGACACAATTTTCACAAATATGTCACACTGTGATTCTCAAAGGGTCACAATGTGTCGTCACAAATGAGCTCTAAAACGGAAATAACGACTTTACTTTTACCTTAGAGGTGACTTCACATCGACGGTTACAAATCACCACCATGCCTTACGGGTATGTACTTGTACATGGAGAAATGTCAGCCTCAAACAGCTATCATTTGAAACCGCACATAGACTTCGTACTCAGGTACCTAAGATTTCTTTTGGGAATAATATATTGTTATTCAAAATGTGATAAATTTAAAGGTTCTCAAAATGTAAACGTAAAATTATGGTGATATTATTTTGTATGTTATGCGTATATTTTAAACAATAGATTTAATCCGTAAAATGTGCTTTATGTCATTTTAGCAAACTGTGTCAATGATAACTAGGATCATCGCGAAAGTCTTAAGTTTGTTTTTAAAATAAAACATTCCTTGAAGTGAGATTTGTGAAATGTGGTAAAGGACAGAAACATTTTATCAGCGTAGAAATGAATCGTTGTTAACTTATTTAGTCTTGCTGATTACTAAGCGTAATTTGTATATCTGACAAATATCTGCTTTCTTCACTTTGCGATCTTATTACACTAATTAGTTCTGTCTTTTGTCTTAAATGCTACCAAATGTGAACAGGAATGTCCTTTGAGTTCCAAACGTTAAACAATAATTTCAAAATTCGTTTGAACGATAAATTTATCCTTGAAATATACATTTTTAGAAACGGATATGCATTTTAAAATACGATAATTATTATTCATTTTACATTTTGTTTTTTGGCTCTAAAACAAAATATGTTCGATAAAAATATCATGATATATTTTGTAGCGAACATATTATTATTTCTTGTTCATCAGCAGTTGCCCCAGAAAATTAATTAACAGAATTTAGCATCATCGAAATGTAATATACATTTTACCATTATAGATGCTAAATAAAATTAAAAATAATAATAAATTAAAAAAATAATGCATAGATGTTAACTTCTATGCTTTTTAAAATTATATAAACATGTTTTGAATCAAAACAATTATTCAATAAAATTAGTGCTACACTTATGTAATGAAATTTATTTTATTTTTTAAGTAAAATTCTGGTTGACATACGTTTATTTGACTTAAAAGACGTAGAAGTTGGCAGCCATGGTAATGGTTAAAAAATACAATAGTTAATTAAATGGTTATCATACCAGACTTTTACACTTTTTTGATACCACTACAATTTAATAGACATTTTTGCCTTGATAAATCGCAGATATCTGCAATTAAATAAGACAAAATTTACTATTAGATTTTAATGGTAAGAAAATTTTTTAAAATTGGCAGCTATGGGTTACTAATTTTTTTTTTCAATTATTGAATACATTTCTGTTAGAAATGCAATTCATTGTATTCATAGAAAAAAAGGGAAAGTAATTGAACATTTTTCTTCTGTTATTTTCATTTTTCCGATCCATTCAATGCTTTTTAAAATTTTATTTAAACTTTTACTCATCAAACGTCCTGTAACCAAAGAATAAATGTTTGAGAATAAAAGAATTGAATAAACTTTTATGATAAATGTTGAAAGAAAAATAAATCGATTTTCCTAAAATTAAAAATAAAACAAGTATTTGAAAACATTTGTAATTCTATTAATGAACTTTTAATGTTGAGCAGAATGAACTAATCGATTTTTTTCACAGAAAACTAAAAATTTTGTTATATTTTTCTGTATTAAATGAATTCGGCTTTCATTAAAGATACATAACTGTTGCTACTAAAAGAATTGAAAATCTAACGTTTTCTAAATTTAGCTTTACTGCTTCCTGGTTGAATTTACTTCTTGTGTAATTTTCTTTGCATCATTCTCTCTAAATAAGAAACCATCGTTTCTAACCAAATTTTTCTATATATTTAAAAATTATATATTCCTGTAATATTTGGTGATCTCGATTATTTAGACATGTGTATTTTCACCAGTGCAATCAGTGTCGGCAATTTATAGGCATACCACTATTTCCAAATAGTGGTTTTCGCCGTTTGTAATTACGAGATATGTGAATTTAATAATGCGTCTGTTATTATTGCGAATTACTGGTATCCAAAATCCGTTAAATTAGCAACACCGAGTGCAAGTAACCATTTATACATCCACAACATGAAATAAAACGCTGTTTACAAAAAATGTATACATGTATTGCATTCACATATGATTTTACATAGCTGCCAAATAGTCCAATTTTTTACTACCACTATTTATTATCAGAAAGTAGTACTATTTACTTGGAAATATCTGGCATTAAATAAAGCAAATATTTAAGGGTTTCCACGGATACCTGAAATTGAATACCACTTTTTTAGAATACTAAACCTTGCATTATTTAATCTCAAAATTTCTACTATAAAGTTAGGCTAATATTACCTTTCAGAAAAAGTGGTATTCATATTCAAAGACGAAAGGGAAACCTTTATTTCAATTCGAAAGTAGTGGTATTCAAAAATCGGAAGATGGCCATGGTTTTAGCGAGAGTTCCCATGGGACATTAAAATTTAATAGAACTATTTTTGAAGTGATATTTGCCTGATTTAATGATAGCAATCATACGATTGAATGAGACAAAGATTGCTATTTTAAAATAGTGGCATACAAAAATCGGGAGGCTTGACAGATATGGAAACAGTGGACACAAGTTCAAGCGTGTTTGAAAAACCTGCCATCTAAACATTTTTATGTACGTTCGTAATTATATAAATACGTAGCACCTATAGTCGTCGTCTGGTCCGCCCACCTGTCCGCATATAACAGCGCAAAAACTACCCAACCGAATGGTTTGAAATTTAATATACAGGGTGTTTCAGTTAAACGTTTCAGAACTTCTAAGAGGGGTAGGGTACATCCTGACAACTCGAAATCATATAGCAATGTGGGGTCGGAAATGCTTTCCTTAACCCTTTGAGGCGCAGAGAAGTTCCATTGCTTAACTATTGAAATTAATGAATGACACCAGAATTTGAAAACGAACTTTCTTGTAAATATGAAAATTGAAAAAGCTATATTTCACGCAACTAATAAACCGTAATTTTTTTAACAAAAATTCTGGTATCAGTGAGGGTTTTGGGAATTAAAATTAAGTATGTTTATGAAACCACTTATTTTTAATTCCCAAAACCGTTGTTCTCTATGTTCGTTTTCAAATTCTGGTGTCATTCATTAATTTCAATAGTTAAGCAATGGAAATTCTCTGCGCCGCAATGGGTTAAGGAAAGCATTTCCGACCCCACATTGCAATATGATTTCGAGTTGTCCGGATGTACCCTACCCCTCTTAGAAGTTCTGAAACGTTTAACTGAAACACCCTGTATAATCGTTGCTAAATTTTGTCGCGTCATTTCAAATTTTATGAAAATTGAATCAAAACTTAAAAAGATATAAATAAAAGTTTTCTTCATTCTATTAAATCCTATCATACGTAATTAATTAAATGATATCCCATGATAGGTAAGGGTTGCCACGGTGATTACGTTATATTTAAGATGGAGTCATATTATTTCCGTATTACCGAATTTAATAACCGAATTTGTATACTAAAATTGTTCAATTATGGCGATCATATAATCTACTGACAGTTTTTTGGACAGATGTTTCCGGAGAAATAGATATTAAATTGAAAAAGAGTCTAAATATGGATTTCAAGTTCTGAAATTTTCAAAGATAGGTTTAAGTTTTCCATTGGATTTTCAGTAACTGTCAACAAAAGATAAAATTCTACCAACATAAAATGTTTTTAGTTTATTACGGAAATTAATCATATCATAATAACAGATGATATAATTAATTTTTTCAGTGAAATAATAACGGCGATATTTTTTACATTGTCTTGTATTGGATATTGCACTGGATATTGCGATAGTATAATTTAATGTAACAGAATTGTAATTAATTTTTTAAAAAGTTTATTGAAACTTAATTTCATAAAATAAAATTAATATCTATAATATGAAAATCTGCATATAAAATACATTTTGTATTCATGCATGTTTGCATATGAGTGCAACAGCTATTGCACCAAGATCTGAATATTTATAAAACTAGTTATATTACGAAAGCACCGCTTTTGTCACATTTGGCATACAATTTCCAACTTGTCAACGCTCGGATGTGTTTATGTTTACCAGTCGGAAGGATATTATGAGTTTTTTTTTTTTTGTTTAGATTACGGCGAAGATCCATAGCGAAGATTTTCGGTCTTTGTGGATTTCTTTAACACTTTGGCTGCTGGGTCCCAAGCATGTTCGGAGTTAAACATCTGTCCTTGTGTGCCGGACCCGAAAACCCTTCGGAGCGCATCTTTATATTTATAGCGACTCTCCTCACCACCGGCACCTGCCTGCACTCTTTCTATTTTAGGGTGGCACTCAGTATCGCCTATCCTTTTGTGCGATATGTTTGGTTCGAGCAAAACTTTAATTTTTTTAAATTTACGACGAAATTTCTCACCATTTGATGTAAGAACTTTAAAATCATTATTTTTTATTGATTATGAGTAGATTTCATTTGTTTTTGATTATTTATGTAATAAAAAACGACATACATCGTATATCTCAACTATTATACACAAAAATCACAAAAAGTATATATACCAGGGTTCGTACGCTTTTACCACTTTTTTTAATAGAATTTTTCTATTTAATATTTATATAGCAGAAATTGAAGACGCCACGTTTAATTGTAGGATTTGGAATACTTTTCTGAATTTTAAATAAGACGAAAAATTATATTAAAAAATTGTGCTATAAGCGTAAAAAACCCTGTATACCGTAATATCTGGTTTATAACCACCGGCTCAAATAAATTTGTTTCGCACTAGAAATTTTATTTAACAAGGAGTAACTCGTTTCTACTTTGTACTTATTTGACTTTATTTAATAAATTAAATTTCTGGTTCGAAACCAATTTATTTGATCTGCGGTTTATATGCCAGAAATTACGGTATAAAAATTATAGTTTGGTAATTTTTTTATAATGTTACAGAGCGACGATTGAAAAAAAATTAATACACACATAGAACACATATATGCATCACGGTAATGTTTTTTATTTGTAAGAATTGCATAGAAAGAAAAAAAGTAGGTTGCTCCTAGGAACGGATTTTGGAAAATAGGGTGGCAGCCAAAATGTTAAAATGATTGTAAATGCGTGCTACAGTGCCCTTAAAGGCATCATGGAAGAATAATTTCCAAAAGGGTTGCCAGGGAAATACCACAAATGGATTTGTATACCACTATTTTCTTACAGCAGTATTCTTCTCATATTATTACCAAAATTCTACGATTAAATAAAGCGAATGTTACTATAAGAATATTATTGTATTCAAAATTCAATCGGGGTGTTTCCCGTCTAATCCTGTCTAGCAGATCCTTTCTTTACTTGTCCAGGGCATCCACTCCGCCAGTCTGTTTAGATTTATCTTGCAACATTTGGGGAAACCTACTCCAAAGGTTATTTCGGTTGCAAATGTGTAAAAACTGGCCACGAAAAACTTTCTTCGGAAATAGTAGTATTTAAAAAAAACAAAAAAAAAAACAAAAAAAAAACGGACCAGTGAAAATCCCACATTTCGTAAGTCAATGAACACGCATGATCAATAAGGCTTCAAAAGAAAACAAAAAAACACATACACTTTTTTACCTTGATGTTTTTTGTTGGTTGATGGAAATATCTTTTTAGAACAGTTATTTTCTAATATATTAAGCCAAAATTATTTTTTTCACATTTCTTTGCCTTAAAATGCATTATTAAATAAATTGCATTACTGCAGTGGTGTCCAAAGGCGACCCGCGGTCCGCACAGTTACCACAATTTTCAAATAGAGAAATTGGTTTTATTTAATGACAAATATTTGCGATTAAATAAGACGAATATTTTTATTCGGAAATAGTGGTATTTAAAAAAACGGACCAGTGAAAATCCTACATTTTGTATGTCAATAAACACAGACTCTTGATCAATAAGGCTTCTAAAGAAAGAAAAAAAACACATACACTTTTATACGTTGATTGTTTTGTTGGTTGATGACAATATCTGTTTAGAACAGTTATTTCCTAATATATTAAGGCCAAATTATTTTATTTAAATTTTTTTGTATTAAAATATTTTATTAAATAAATCGCATTACTGCAGTGGTGTCCAAATGCGACCCGTGGTCCGCAGAGTTACCAAAATTTTCGAATAGAAATAATGGCTTTATTTAATGACAGAATATTTCCGATTAAATAAGATGAAGATTTTTATTCGGAAATAGTGGTATTTAAAATAAACGGAGCAGTGAAAATCCTGCATTGTGTAAGTCAATAAACACAGACTCATGATCAAATAGGCTTCTAAAAAAAAAAAAAAAAAACACACATACACTGTTGTCGTTGATTTTTTTTTTTTGGTTGATGTAAATATCTGTTTAGAACAGTTATTTCCTATTATATTAAGCCAAATTATTTTTCTCACATTTTTTTGCCTTAAAATTCATTATTAAATAAATTGCATTACTGCAGTGATGTCCAAATGCGACCCGCGGTGCGCAGAGTTACCACAATTTTCAAATAGAGAAATTGGTTTTATTTAGTGACAAAATATTTGCGATTAAATAAGACGAAGACTTTTATTCGGAAATGGTGGTATTTAAAAAAACGGACTAGTGAAAATCCTACATTTTGTATGTCAATAAACACAGATTCTTGATCAATAAGGCTTCTAAAGAAAGAAAAAAAAACACATACACTTTTATACGTTGATTCTTTTGTTGGTTGATGGCAATATCTGTTTAGAACAGTCATTTCCTAATATATTAAGGCCAAATTATTTTTTTTTTAATTTTTTGTATTAAAATATTTTATTAAATAAATCGCATTACTGCAGTGGTGTCCAAATGCTGTCCGCAGAGCTACCACAATTTTCGAATAGAAACATTGGCTTTATTTAATGACAGAATATTTCCGATTAAATAAGACGAAGATTTTTATTCGGAAATAGTGGTATTTAAAAAAAACGGACCAGAGAAAATCCTTCATTGTGTAAGTCAATAAATACAGACTCATGATCAAATAGGCTTCTAAAGAAAGAAAAAAACACATACATTTTTATACGTTGATTTTTTGTTGGTTCATGGAAATATCTGTTTAGAACAGTTATTTCCTATTATATTAAGCCAAAATTATTTTTCTCACATTTCTTGGCCTTAAAATGCATTATTAAATAAGTCGCATTACTGCAGTGGTGTCCAAATGCGACCCGCGATCCGCAGGGCTACCACAATTTTCGAATAGAAAAATCGGTTTTATTTAATGAGAAAATATTTGCGATTAAATAAGACGAAAATTTTTATTCGGAAAAGTGGAAACTAATGGCTTTCAGGCAAAACTTTGGACATCCCTGCACTACTGAAATATTGTCTGAAATATTTAATGAGAAAATATTTTCGATTAAATAAGACGAAAATTTTTATTCGGAAAAGTGGAAACAAATGGCTTTCAGGCAAAATTTTGGACATCCCTGCACTACTGAAATATTGTCAAATATATAGACTATGAGTGCACAACCTGTGTCCCGCGGGCCACTAACTATTTTAGAATAATATAATTCCACTAATTTAGAGTAAAATAGGGGTAATGTATTTCAGGGGCAATGTACTTCTATTCGTGAAATGCTGAAACGATTGGCTAACACCAGATTTTACAAACAAATTTATTATAAAAGCATTTTCTTCACGTACTTAATAAAGGAAAATTTTCATTCCAAAATTCTGGTGCCAATGTGGCATTAAGGGATTTAAATTAGGCGATACAAAAATGAACCACCGCTCTTGAAAGGGTTAATGATAGAAAATTAATAAGGCAATGATTATCTTTCGGAATTTGTGGTGGAAAATAACTATCTGGCATAAATATTTTGAAACTCTTATGCAACTTTAAAATAGTAAAAATAACTTTAATAAAAAAACACGAACCACAGTTTTAGTTGTTAGATCAAAAGATAATTTTGAATTTGAATGGATATACTATTACTTTCTAGAGCAGAGGTGTTCTATTGGTGGGCCGTTTGTTACCACTACTTCCGAACAGTAATCTTCGACTTCTTACTCTGCGATTAAATATGTCAAAAATCCTGATTCTTAAATAGTGGTAACAAGATATTTGTACTCCTGTACTAAAGATAATGCATGATGTATAAATTTTAAAGACAAACAGATATATATATATATATATATATATATATATATATATATATATATGTGTTATTTTTTTATTTATGACCTACTCACATTTTTTAGTTATTGTTGTTTTGTTAACATTAAAAAATATTTAAAGAAATAACGTTTAAAAAATGGCTTTGTAGCAAGATATAAATATTTTAAAAACATATCATGATGTAATATACAATATTTTATAAAAGCATATGTTATAACCATTATCAATATTTGAAGTAAAAAATGAAATAGATATAAACATGAGATCAGATAAAAATAGATGAAAAATTCATCTATAGCCAAAGAAAAAGAAAATGAACGTTTTCAAAAATTCGTAGCATAACGCGAACGTAAAATCCCTAATATTTGAAATATGTTACGAGAAACACAAATAAATATATATGAATATTCAGGATAAGCATTATTTTTTTTCAAAACTGATGTATACATTTGAAATATTCAGGAAATGGTTTTCGCTATTTTCCAATGTATTTTGAGAAAAATCCCTTTGAAAATACATTAAACAAATAAATGATGAAAATTTAGAAAGAGCGTGTAATTTGCATTGTTTAGAAATTTAGCATTAACAATGAGAGCGTGAATAATATCGGAGATTAGATTAGAAAAAATACGCGCATATGATAGCCAGTTTTATACTTCAATTACTTATTTTCTGTTGAAAAGATACAGATTTCATGTTGCAGTTATTTTCATTTACAAGTATCATTGTAAAGTTCTACCGCATTTTTCGGATAGAATTTCTTGCATTATTTATTGATATTTAAATATTACAAGTTTTGCGAATATTGGTAGAAATATTTTTAATTAAAAAAAAAAAAAAACTAAGCAAAGATTTCTAATCTTAATAGTGCTTCTACACGCCTTTGAAAGTTTAAGAATATTATGTACTTTGATGTTAAAATAATCTAGCCATTCGTACGCGCCGGTATAATAGCAATATTTATTGTAAGTAGTGGCGTAACAAGGGAGACACCAGTTGCGGGGATCCGACAACTTTTTCCCAACAGAAATCTTTGCCTTATTTAATCGGAAATATTTTAAAGATTTTCTGTAGTTAAATAAGGAGAATATTATAGTTTATATAAGTGTTGGAGCCTCTGATCTCTCCATGATTACACCCCTGGTCATAAGCAGTGCTGCTCAATTGGCGTTTTTTAAAATTCAAAAATCTACTACTAATTTCAAACACAAATAAATGCCTTAATTAATGACTGATTAAACCAGAAGATTATTACTATTCGGAAATAGTGATAACTATATGAATAAAAATAATCCGCCCAGTTGGCACCAATGTTTGTAAATTAACAATGTTTCATTTCACTTGTCTGTGCTATTCAATAATCATTCAGCTTTTAACATTGTTCTTTACATTTAAAAAGTAATTTTGTTATTGAAATTTTTAAAATAGCCAATGCTTTTTTAAAAATTTTCACACCAAATAGATTTGAAGAATTTGTATCGTTTTGACTTTAAAATATATATAATCAAACGGCTACAGTAATTAGATGTCGATTTTCAGGGGTGAAAGTGCTGTCAATGTTTTTGATACAGGGGCGTAATATCCGAGTATAAAATAAGCTATGGGTGCACAACCTGTGGTCCGTGGGTCACAAAGCGACCACTATTTTGACTTTGCTGCTTTTATGACGATAAGAAACAAAATTATTTTGGGTGTAAATAAAAGTCAGTTTCAGGAATTTACTTTGTCAAAAGAGTATAACGTAAACGTGAAGACGCTTAATATTTCTTTTAAAATATTTGAATTAATTCTACATACGAGGGGCAGTTGGAAAATAAGTTTCCCCTGGCGACTGTGGACAGTGGTGTGTATGAAAGACAAAAAATGTTATGAGACATTAAAGATGAAACATAACTTTATTTTTCCACATAAGTACCAAGTATATTGAGACATTTGTCATACCGCTTTATAAGCTTCAAAAAGCCCTCCAGGAAAAAATCAGGGCTTTGCATACGGACGAAGCAACAGCGCCATCTTCGCAGGCACTGCAACAGCGCCATCTGCTTGAGTGCGGTCGACCTCTACCCAATGGTGTATCGGTGTCTTGCACGTTCGTGTTCACCTGCTGTGTCGTCTTTCGCCCATAGCCGTTCAACGCTTCGTCCGTATGCAAAGCCCTGATTTTTTCATGGAGGGCTTTTTGAAGCTTATAAAGCGGTATGACAAATGTCTCAATGTACTTATGTGGAAAAATAAAGTTATGTTTTATCTTTAATGTCTCATTACATTTTTTGTCTTTCATACACACCTCTGTCCACAGTCACTAGGGGAAACTTATTTTTCGACTGCTCCTCGTAAAATAGCTATATCGTTTCTACATTTTTTCACCTCACACTGCAAATAGAGGCGTCTTAAATTCAGATACGTATTTATCTGAAAAGGTAATTCAGACACTGAAGTGTCTGAAACTAAATTTTCAGACATCATAGATGTCGGAATTTAAGACACATTAGTGTCTTATTAAGATCATGGCATAAATGAACAGAGAAAAATGTCTGAATACTAGTGATATGTCTAAAATTAAGACATTACACTTAAGTGTCTGAATTTGATACAATTGCATACTATGTGTAGTGACCGTGATACAATTGTATCACTGTATATTCCAGCACAATCAGAAAATGTTTTCTAATAGATGAAAGATGTTTAAAATGAATTTCTATCTACTAAATGATATTACTTTATAGAAGAAATAATTTGATTAGACCGTAAGATGTGTGTCAAAATTGTACAAGTCTGCTTATCAAGTCTTGAAAAAAATGTGCATTAAAGTAATTGAAGAATTGCTTTTCACAAAAATATAAAGTTTTTCAAATATTACTTTCACTCGTCGGCGTTCTCAGGGGATGCAGGATGGCCTCCCCCTTTAAATATGTATTTGAAACTAGTAAGATATTTATCTTGAAATACTAAGATACATGAGAGTCGGCAAAAATAAATGTAGAGAGGGGACATGACAGAGGCCCCGATTTTCAAACAGCTGTGCCTTTGGTCCACAGCCTAGTCCACATTTTTAAAATGCTGATTATAGACATGAAAAAAGCTAACTGAGCTAAATACTTTGTCAGAAAGCATCGTGCAAGAGGACATTTGAATATATCAACCTAAAACGCAATACAGAAATTAAAAATTTCAAACAAATGTTTCTAACAACAATTTTAAAAATAAAGAACTTGATTATTTTTAATATTCAGACATAAAGAAAATTTAATTAATTAAATTTCAAAATCTATGAAAGGGTAATGATCTTCATTACCCCACTCCCTACCGGCGATTATGTTAAAAGAAGGCATCAACTAGACACCCACCCCCCTAACAGTGGCGTACCGTGGTGTTTGTGCGTCCGATTCAAATCAGAATATTGCCCCTCTTTCTTATTAACTATTACAATTTTATGCTATATAATTTTTTTAAGCCAGGATATTGCGCCTCTTCCTTAGTAATTATTTTATTTTATGTTATATAATTTTTTAAGCCCCAATTCTCTGGCACCCTAAAAAGTTTTCATCCGGGCGATGGCCCTCTTCTGATCCCCCCTCCAATATCCTATGTCACTGCCTCTTAATGAAAATCTTGCGTGCCATCTTGCGTGCAACTTCTTGCTCGCACACTACTATATTTTTCGACTCGATAAGAAAAAGTACGGAATGAAAAGTATACGAAATTTTGTTGTAATTATAAATTTATAATTTTTCTTTTATTTCAATAGGAGATTTAAATACAAAACTAATTATAAAATGTATCATGAAACTATTATTATGTGTCAGCCGACGACGAAAATCGCAAATAGGTCCGCATGCGTTCGTTTGGTGGGCAACACACAACAGATCAGTTTATTTGCTTGATGAACGGGACTGTTTTAACCCTTTCCGGCGCAAAATAAATCTGTTTGTAAAATAATGAAATAATGGACTGACACCAGATTTTACAAACGATTTCCTTAGAAAAGAATAACTTGCTGATTTTCCCTTACTTTATAAAAGGAAAATTTTAATTAAATATTCTTGGTGCCGTTTGTCAGTTTTGGAATTAAAATTAGGTGTCCTTTTTTGTGACCACCGCCCGTTAAAGGGTTAAATCTGTTTTATTTCCAATACGTTTCATTTCCAGGTGATAAACATTTTTAATAGCTTTAATTTCACTTGTCTCATCGCTTATAAATCGAAACTGAGTGAGTCACTGACTGGACTGGACTACATCTTTAATGGAAATAGAAAGGAAATGCTGAGATAAGTTTACTTTTGTGAAGACATAGAGCATGTATCTACTGATGCGTTAGTATTTAAACATTTAAAGCAACTGATTATTTTAGTTTTCAATATTGTGAGCAAATTTCATCATTTTATGTGTGTGCCTACCGTTTTACAGATCATAGACCGATTTTTAGTACATTTTGAAAACAATTATTATGTCTATCTCTAATGGTTTACGTTCTGGGAACGAACGCCCTTTTAAAATATTGAATTGATTTTTTCGTTGGATATAAGCACTTTTCAGAAGTGTATTCGATATAGTATTTAGAGAAATATAGTATCAAGTGTATAGAAATACAATGCCCAGAAAATGAGTAATTTAAATACAGAGAATACATATTTCTAAAAAAATGGCATTTAACATTGTGAATACCGTAATTTCCGGCGTATAATCCGCGGATCAAACAATCATGTTTTGACCCAGAAATTTTATTTTATAGAATGTAACATACTAGATCGCTGTAATTATTTGACTTCAACTATTGAACAAAATTTCTGGGTTGAAAGAGAATTGTTTGATCCGCGGATTATACGCCGGAAATTACGGTATTTCATAATGGATTTACGTTACCGTTTTTGGATGATTTTTGAAATAGTAAACTCGCGTAGAAGGATAATTAAGGATAATAAACATTTTCGAACCTATTCCTACATATGAAATATTATTTATTTATTATGTAAATTATTGTTATTAGAAAAATCTTAATTTTTCATATTTGTGTCTTTTTTATATCCAATATTTTACTTTTTTTCTGTTTAAAGATTTGTGTGTTTATTTCTGATAAATTTCAATAAATGCATAAAAAATTCTCAAATTAAGTTTCACATAATACTATCATGGATTGAAAACAAATTTTAGTTGCATTGTAATATCATATTTATGTTCTAGAAACTATATAAATAATAATTATAAGAAACAAATCGTTCTGATTTAGTGTTTTTGATTTAGTAATATTAGTGTTATTTTGTTATTAGTGTTAATATTTGGTTCAGTGTATTTAGTTTTATTATTATTAACATATTTGCTATTCAAGTCTTCAATTTTTTAATGGTTAATTTTATTACGAATACTATACTGTTACAGCATTTCATGTAGAATAAATTAATATATAAGGCTAATTCCATGCGTTAATGTAGTGTAAGTCAAATAGCCGCAAAATTTACCGTTCTTGGCCACCGGTATTTAAAAAAAAATCTTCACTATATTTAATTATAGATATATGTGATTGAATAAGTCAAATTTTCCTTTACTATAATACTGCTTGTCAAACACCGCAGCCATTTACATCTCTGGGATATACACTACTTGCACGCTTGGAATTAGCCACAAATCATTATTTACATTTGTTTGGTGGCTTAAAATTTGTAGAGATTATACAAAACTTGAAAAAATGGAAATTAATTTTAATAGTGATTTTTTGATTATTTTTGGTAAAAAATGTTTGAAAATTTATAATGGAAATTAGAAAAAACAACAATTTTATATATTTACTTACATAAACTATATTTTAAACTTATAATTAATATATTTTTTTAAAAGTTTATTTACATGCATTTACATAAAAAATACAAAAGCGACAATTAGACGTTGTAAAGATGTATATATATTAAAAACATTTTTACTGCATGTTATTAATATATATATATATATATATATATATATATATATATATTATAAAGATAGCTAAATTGCTGTTGTGCATATCATCTGATCTAAATTAATGAAGAATTGCTCATATGGCGATATAAAAAAATTATAATTTTTATATGATATTGCAAAATTAAGTTATTTCCATGCAATTTCCAGCTACTTTGTATTTGATATATATATTTTTTCCAAGACCTTAATAAAGGGACCGGGAAGGATACTATGCTCTACAGGCTTGGTTTCCTTGTCTGAACAGTCCCTCCTAAGCAATCAAATCAAATGTTACATATGCATTTTCATTTTTAGTGACAACAGTATCATTTAACCCTCTTAAAGATATTATCACAGTAAATGTTTTAATATTAACAAATTTAAATTTATGTAAGAGAAATGTTATGAAATCTTTTTACATCAGATGGAGGATATAGAACATGAAAAGTAATCATGAAAGCATTAGAGTGAAGTTATCATGATTTTCTGAATATTTTATGAAGTTTCAGGTTTCCCAATGGGAAATAATCCCTCCTATAGTATTTAACTTCAGGACGATACAATTTTTTTAAAATCAACCTTATGAAAACTTGTTTGAAAATACAAAAACTACTTTGATATATATCCTGTATTTCATCTCAATAACATATTTAAATTTCAAGATACAGAGCCATGGTTAAAATACACTACAGACGAAGCATATAAATCTGTGTAATTAATCCATATTGCGCTAAAAATATTTAGAAAGACAAGTTTAATAATATCATGCGTAAAGAAAAAAAATACATGAGGGAAAAAAAGAAGATGGGTAAATATAAAATCCATATTTAGACCAGATACTACTTTAAGGCGTTTTCATTTTTATAATAAAATTTGAGATCTAAATAAAAAGGTTCTTAAAACACAGTTGTAATCTAAAATTCCAAATATCTTGTGCCAGTAATGTCTACTGATTGGTAACAATGCTGATATTTAATAATTTGAAAAGGTAAGGTTTTCTTATTATGTTTGCTCTGCGTATTTCATATAATTAATGTTAAGTAAAAAAATAATAATGGGATATTAATAGAAAAAATGTTTTTAGATTATTCTCCCCCTCAAAGTATTTGTTTTATATATGTGGGTGTAAAAAAAGTATAATAATAATAAAACATTCTGATTAAAAAAATTAAATCGAATTTTTAATTTTTTCTCTTTTTGAAAATATTTAAATATAAGGCATGTCTGGGTTTGTTCCAGAAGCAGAATCTGATTAAACCATGAGCATAGTTGGCCGTGACCCTGCCCCCTCTCATTATTTTAAGGACCCCAAATTTGGTTAGTAATTTTTGTAAAGCTGATACTTTAAATCTTTTTCTACAGTATAATGTCGAAATAGATTTAAAATATCAGCTTTATTAAAGATGCATTCCAAATTTGGGGTCCCTAAAACCATGGGAGGGACCAGGGTCACGGCCCACTTTGCCCATACTTTATTCAGATTCTTTATGGTCAAACATTTTCCCATTTATTGAGGATTCAATGTGGTCAAACATGGCTGCTTTTAATGCTTTTAAAAAAAGAGTGGTCAGAGATGGCTGCCTGTTGTCAACAAATGATAGGTCAAAAATGGCCGCGTTTCAGACGTTTCAAATGTCTGAATTTCAGACGAAAACAAGCGTTTTAAAAATTTAGACACTTTAAAGTGTCTCTTTTTTGAACCACCCGTTTAAGACACTTAAGTGTCTGAATTTCAGACATTACAGTTTACTGGGAGAAAGTATGGCTTTCGCGTTAGAAGAAGTTGTGTTATTCAGTTTGTTCCAAGAATTATTTCTTAAAACTGTTTGTATTTTAAATACAACTCCTTACTTTGTCATCTATTATTAATGTCTGGGGACATATTTGACGTTTATTATTGAATTATTGGTTGATTTCTGGCTAGCAAGAAAACTTGACAATGGGAAAGAGCACAATCAAATGAAGTGAAAGTGCACGGGAAAACACCGCATTAGGCCAATTTTTACGTTTTTTTATTCCCAATAAAATTTAATAGCAATGCTTTCCTTATTTAGTCGAAGATTTCGGTGATTAAATAATGCAAAATTTACTAAATTGTAGTGTTAAGAATAAAGCGCAAAAGTTGGAAGCTCTGATAGTGTGTCTGAAAAATCTATTCCTATGTTTTAATTTGAAACTGAAGTTTATTAAACTCGATATTTTGGGCATTGTTTACTTCATTTATTTCAATTAAACGTCATGTTGTATTCCTCTTTTTTTTAAACATGATATTACGGTCATCCAGCAAACGGAATTTGAATTCTTCAATTTTACATATTTCAATATTTTTACAGTCTTTATTGATATTTTGCTGACTCTGCTCACAGTGTATATAACTAACTAAGTAAGTAAATAAATAAATAAATATATATATATCAATATAAATATAAATATAAAAGTATAGCAACCAGTAACATACATCTTAAACGATTTTTCCACATAGACCATAATGTAATGGGATACTTTTGTGTTCCCCTGTAAATGAACTACAAAGGTTACACACTTCTTTTTTAGTACCGAACGAGTCATTGCAAACCTAAATAACATGTATCAATTACATGGGAATCCGAATATATTTACGCGAGTTAGAGCTCGGAGTGACAGATAGAGAAAACGAATTTATAAACACTTTTCAACTATATTGGAAACTGTTAATAAGAAATAGAGAATATCCTACCAGCAAAATTTAAAAAATATATATCGCAAATTTCACGTTATTCTACCTTTAGGTTTTAGCCATAAAAAGCATTATTAACCTTAAAATTTTAGAAAAAAATAAGTAACGCGCTATATTAATACATTGTTTTTAAAAATAATGGTAAATTATAGCGCTGCTATGAAAGAATATCTTCGCCTCAAATATATTGATTAAAAGTGAGTTATTTTTGTTAATATTTGCTATTATAACACATCTAACATTAAGTCTGTCGGTAAAATTTAACTAAATATTTTTACTGCATAACTCGTTTCTGCATACTCTAAACCATATAAATACCAAAACTTTAAAAAATATTCCAATTAGTTTAACTTGTAGATCTCTTCAAACATCTGCACTTTAATGTTGGCCTTCCTGTATATGCTAAGGGTTAATGTTCTGAAAAGTGTCTAGATGGATATAAACTTAATGCTATTTTAATATATAAATTCACCTTATATACTTTCGCGCATGATTTCTCATAATTGAATCACCACAGTGAGTCAATTTTCTTTTACTTATTATTGAGTAACGATATAATATATAAATAATCAGAAAATCAATAATTTGAAATTAAAATTGACATCATAAGAACCATCATTATATTCTATAAAGTGTATAGCTGTCAAGCCATATGATTTTGTAGTATCAATACTTCCTAATAGAACTGGGACGGCAAACCCGCGTGCCAGAAAGTCCATTGGCACCACTATTTTTGAAAAATATTCTTTGACTTATTTAATGAAAAAAAATCTGATATTAAATAAAGCGACCAAAACTGTGAAAAGTGGTTGCAACTGGCTGTCTGGCACAAGTGTTCACAGTCTCTGGAATATAATTATTTGTTTTATATAAAAAATAACTTGTGATTAAATAAGTAAACGATTAATATTCGGAAATATTGGTACTTGAAATTCCGAAGGTTTGGAATCTATGGTTTCAGTAATGGTTATTTGGATATAGTGGTACACAAGGTTAGGAAGCTTTCGTAGCTACGAAATGATTATGAACGTGCATTTAGCAAATAATATTTTAATCCGATAATTTTCCCAATTTTTTCCCTTTTTACTGGTTTTACAGATTTTACGTATATAATCGATAATTCAACAATATTTTAATCTATCATTTAAATTAAATTTAATACAAGCCAATTAAATGAGAAAAACTTTAATTCCACAAAGATATTTTTAATGGGATTTAAATAATGGCTTTTAAAAGAAAAATACTCGTCCAATAAAGTGGCAACATTTGTTTCTACGTTCTGTGCAATTCTAGTCTTATTAAATTTAATTTAAACAATTTCCTTTATTAACAATGAAACTCTCTTCTGTGTAATCTATCGGAAATTTTAAGACAAAGGAATAAGACAATGTGAAGATTAAAAATGTTCATCGAGGAATACTCCTCGGATATTGTATCATCGAACAGTGATTTTTCATTTGCAATAAAATGATTATAAGAACGCTTTTTATAATATAATTATTCTTTATTTAAGAATTAATGTTCTAAAAGGATAGTTACTGAAAAATATGTAGTTCTGTAGTACAGAATGTAAAGCATAAAAAATGTATGTAATTTAATAATGCTAAACCCATTTTGAGATAAATATTTTGCAGAGACGTGGTATTAATGTGTCAAAAACCACAAGCGAAGCGTGAGGCAAACTTTCACCACTTTTTTCGAATACAGGTACCTTTGAAACGAAGGAATTACAGGTAAAAGTGACCTTAATATAGATTGAAATAACTCCACATATACTTTTAGACACGAACTTTTAGATATGAAATTTTAACGGCACATTAAAAGAGATATCGGGTGGCAACAATTAAATTAAACATGTTTAAAGTGCTCTACAAATTATTTGGAATATTTAAAAAAGATTTCACATTTATACTCTTTAAAGCATGCGGAATCAAGTTTTGCAATACAAAAAATAATTTAAAAATTTTACGGCAAATGGCGCTATATAGCATTAAAATTAACAAAAACACAAAAAGAAAAAAAGAAAGAAAAGTTATTCGTCGAAACAGTTTTCAACACTTACACAACACTTTATTAGAACATCAACGTTTAATTTGGTAAAGAATATACATAAGTATGCATTTAAAAAAATGCATAACACATTTGAAAACCTGATTTGAGCATTTACTGTCGATAGCCAGAAAGGTACTCAAAATCTTTTGGCCAGCCCACTTATAGATTCGTATATATTCTACATAGTATGCTAAAATTAAATTTAGTAAGATGTTAAAAAATTAACCAAAACATGGTGCTGGCATGCATAATATGAAGGAGATTTATGCAAATCAGGATGTCAATAAAACACTTCAATTCACAAGATTCTTCATTCCATGCCAGCATTATGGTATCGTTACCAGATGAAGAGTAGTTGGTTAAGCTTTTTTACAAGAATAGAGAATCAGCAACCGGCGCATTGCGAAAGTTCCTCTCGTTTAAAAGAACTCAAGACACGAAAAGTGCCCGTTTAATGGGCTGGGATACATAACCTTGTTCGACGCTTCGAAGAAACGGGTTATTTGGACGATCTTCTACAATGTGGCAGACCCTCCTTCACACCTGCTTCATATTAAGCCTGCCAGCGACATCTATCGGTAATTTTTGAACTCAATTTTTTTGTTATTGAAAAAAAAATCCAATTTCACTCTAATCCCATTCGTACAAACTTCAATTATTTATCATCATTTGTTGCTTTTTAATGAATTTTTGAATTTTAACAAATTTATGGCACACCCGATATATGCACATACATAGCTGCCAACTTTTACGCTTTTTTGCTACCACTAAAAAATAATAGAAATTTTTGCATTATTGAATTACATGATTTCGGCGATTTAATAAGTAAATTTAGTAAGTAATAAAAATTCACTGTAAATTTTAGTGGTAGGAAAAAAGCGTAAAAGTTAGCAGCTATGCACATATGTTAAATATACACATCGAGTCATACATGTTTAAATGTATGCACTGAAATTTTAGAAATCATCTTTATCAGAAATCAATAAGAAAATATTAAATGGTTTTCTAAGTAAAATACAGTTTTAAATTATTACTTTCCATTTAGAGAATGAATTTTTTCCTCAAAGCTAAATATAAAATCACGAAGTACGAAAATCTGAAAAAAGAGAATTGGAGAAAAAGTAAATACAAGAAATTGCTGATTTGAAATATGTTAAAATGAAATTTCTTCCTTTTTTTTCTGATAAATAACAATACTGTAACTCTTATTTGAACATGATACAAGTAAATAAAAGTAAAAAGTAATTTTTTGGCAGAAAGTTATTTGTTATTTCTACGAACGAATGATTTTCCCAATTCTATTTATTGTTTTGTCTTGATTCCTTATTCTGTCGCAACATTCGATTTATTTTAAAAAGAAAATCATAAAATAAATAAATTTTATAAAGAAATACTAATGTTTACTTTAATCATGATATATTTTATACAGTTTTTTAGTTAGTTACTTTATAGTAGGGGTCTTCAACCTCTGGCCCCCAGGTCACCGAGCTAATATTATTTTAAAATAGAAAGAAAATTTCTTGCCTATGATGGCTATTTTCTTTCTAGATTTATAATAATTAAAAATGCTCTTTAAATTAAAAAAAAATAATAAAAAAATGCTAAAAAGCACTTACTATAATATAGGTACGAAGCAGTAATTTTTTTTAACTTAATCTCTTATAAAATACACATGAGCTTTATCACAACAATCTAAAATTTATCTACCAGAAATTCACATTTTTACATTAGTTTGTATGAAATGAACCTTTAATATCTTCGCGACAATCATCACGTATACGTAATGTAATGCATAACATTCGCAAAATCCTTCATTATTCCGACCAGTATTTTTTATTTGAAAATTTCGCCTTATATAATCGAAGAATATCTGCATTTAAATTCGGCAAAAATTTCTAATTTAAAAAACCGGTGACACAATATTAAAATTTCTGCAAAGGACGCTCGTTGCTAATGTGTTGGAGCATTTTATAGAGTGATATATGTAAGTGCCAATTAGTAAGGGTCTTGTTGCCCAATTTGGGCATGTTTTTTCCCTCCAGTTTTTCCGAAAAGTTTTCGTAGACTTATTTAACCCCTTGGGGACGAGCGACACGTATACGTGACGCATAAGATGTTCAGAATCCTCGATTTTTACCATCGTGTTATTTTTTATTGTAAGCTTTGCCTTATTAAATCTTAGCATTTCTGCGATTCATTTAGGCGAAAATTTCTGTATTGAAAAACCGGTGGTAAAAGATTAAAAAATCTGTAAAGGACGCTTGTCGCGAAGGGGTTAATTATAAAAGCTACTTAGAAAACTTATGAAAATTTACCATAAATTATTCGTAGGAAAGAACATGATCGGTTTAAATATCAGAATTCAGCCTTGGTGCCATACATTATGGATTTTGCATTCCTGTTGCATTTTCGTCATATTTAGTCCATGAATGAAAGCGCTTTCGCCGTAAATGGCTATTTTTCACCACTAAATTTTAATAGTGTTCTTCTTCTTATTAAATAAAAAAAAATTATTAAATTAGGTGGCAAATATTATTAAATGGTGAGAACCGGAACCTTGTGGCGCAGCGCTTTCATTCTTGTATTTAGTCGCACCTGTGTGAAATAAGGCTAAGAAAAATATTGGGGAATAATACTATCCAGTAGCTCTAATCAGTGGCAGCTTATAGTGATATAAAACAAGTACAAGACTATATAGTCATAATAATTTAAAAATGAATCCATCCTTTTCATCGCCCACCAGCTTGTCTAACGGTTAGCTACTGGAAACTGGGTGCTGGGTTCGAATCCCAACTCAGGCATGGATGTTTGTCGTGAGTCGTATTCCACATTAAATGCAGGTCCCGGTCTGTTTTTTTCTCGTGTGCAAAAGACGACCGTAGCGCTAGCAACAAACGAACCAGCAAACCATTTTTTCATAATTTTTTTAAATAAATTGGTCTTAATAAGTTTTAATGAGTACCATAAAACAAATATACAAGATTCCTATGCCACAAGTTTTAGCAATAATACCAGTTTTTTTGTCGCCATATTTCAACTCAGAATTTCTTAATTAAATAAAGCAAATATATCTTTAAAATACTAGTATTCAAATACACTAAGCGTAGGAACCCTTACGTATTACGGCAGTCAAGCATGAATCATATTAATGAATTTTTAACCTACTGCCTGAAGAAAGTGCAAAAACGCACCATCTTCTTATGTGATTTTTCTCGGATACCAGTAGCTGTTGGGTTAAAAAAAGTTGTAATTTTTAGACTATAACTTATTTTTAACTTATTAAAATTTATGGTTACCAGTCGCAGTTGTTTATATGAAAAAAAAAGTTACTTTATAGCTCAGGGGTTTCCAACAAAGCAATTGCGAGTCGAAGACATAACAGATATTTTATAGAGTAATATTCGCCTTTTTTATCACAGAAAGTTAATTCAACCTCTTCCAAGTAATAAGGAGGCCCACCAGTGGCCGACAGGTTCTGCTCTCAAAGCTGGTAGGCGGGAGGTGCTGGGTTCAAACCCCTGTAGTGCTCGTCGACGTAACCTTTCGGAGTTTTCCGTGGTTTTCTTCGAACCTCGCTGTAAATACGGGTTAGGATCCCTTAGAAAGACCCTCACTGAAGGCACTCCACCAGGACTTATATCTCTCGTGTAGATAATCGGCCGTCATAAAAATCAGCCAAATCAACCAACCAAGTAATAAAGAGAAGATTACTTTACAAAATTACTTGTTTGTCTGTGACTCGCGGTTGAGCTGTTGAAAAGCCTTGATGTAGCTTTTGATTCTTTAGAAAAAATAACACGTGCCAGTATATCGCTGTCAACGACAGAGAGACGCCCTGGCACTCCACCGAATTCCATTTCTTCTCATCCCACCTTCACCGCATGGCAGATCGACAATTGGTGAAAACTAGCTTATCTTCACGTGGCAGCCAAGAGGCGCCGAAGTATTGCGGTCTGTCTTTTTCCACCGCTCACTAAATACTAGGCCTACGCGCTGACACAAAAATGGCGTCTGTGTTTCCAACGTAGGCGGATTTTTTTCAGAGTCTGTACGGTTCCTTGAATTTGTGTACCAATAACTTCTAAAAGTTTTTTATGCCATCTTTTTCTGAGGTTAAATAAGTGAAAGAAAACTTTTAGAAAATACTGTTGTCTATATTCAGTGGACCGTATAAACGCTCAAAAAAATTTGCCTACGCCACCCGCGATGTTTGTACTAGCACGTAGGCCTAGTATTCAGGGGGCAGTGCTATTTCGTTGGTTGCACTGTATATCCTATGTACTTCGAAAACTTTTATGAATAATAAAAATTTGAATTTTCATGATTTTTTATTCAGTTTAGTAATAATTCATATGTCATAATTTTGATTTCTTGTTTTCTTTATCAGTATTTGATTAAATCTATTTTTTTACATACCCTGCTAATAGTACGTTTTATGCGTAGTATTCTAATTCTTAAATTAGTAAAGCTAATTTTGTGTTGCAGTTTTATCACTAGTATATGATTTATTTATTCTAAAATATTAGTATGAAGCAAACATTTTAACATAAAGTTATCTCGAAAGGGAATGGACTATACAACACTATTATTTTACATTTTTATTATGAATGATATCTATTCCAAAGAAAGTATTCTTTGGGAAGAACACATTGGATAACTATAAATCTAATGATTTATCTTCTTAGGCATGAAGAAAGAAAATTATGACTTTCTAAATGAAGTTAAAGGTTTGTCAAGGGTATCATAAAACTTTCTATATGAAGAGGTTGTTTAGATTTTTTGCACAACACTAGTTAGTTAATGTACTTTTCTTGTTACTATACCATAAATTATTATACTCCTGTTAAAATTTTACTAACGTTGTAAAATATTATGATCGATAAATTTCATTTTACGAATACATTTAATGTGTGCAAAATGTATGTAATGAATTCATTTTTTAATTTGCAAAATTAAACATTTCTTTTTCACATAGGCCTGATTATTATTAACCATTAAATTATAGAAATATCGCATTAATTTCATAAATATAGAATAAATATAAACATGGATTTCTAATATTTAAGTTACTACATCAAAAGTTATCTTTTATTTGTTAAAAATGCCATCAAAAATAATAAATTGTTATAATGCTATGATATTTCTTTCTTTGTAATGGTTGTTTGTATGTAATGTTGAATTTAACGATTTTTATTTTTATAATTACTAAATACCAGTCACGTAGGTTTTCCATATATTTTATTTTCTCTTTTTTTTTAATATTCTAATGTCACAGCTAACAACCTTCTGTTTTTTTTCAAATGAAAAACGTGCATGGTACCATAAAATATATTTATTAAAATCTTTTAATAATGAGCCTTTTTCCCCTGTGATACATATTTGAATTTATTTTTAAGAAATATTTCTGGTTCAAAGTGTGTTTATTTCATAAAAATCCCTGAAGCTTGGCAGTAGTGAAATGTACATATATTATATATATATATGCACTGCTCAAAACAATTAGGGGACCACATGGTTTTAACGAAATTACGCAAAAACTTACACCAATAAGTAACTTAAATTAAAACATCCATAATTTAAAGCGTAGCCAGAAAGCAGAAAAATAAAACTTCATATGTAAATCAAAGTTTATGATGTCAAAAACCTAAAAAAGGAGATAAGTGCAGAAATCGGAATTTCGCAGAAACCTGACTGTTTCACTGTCTCTGTTGTGAAATTCAATTGCTCGGCTTTTGTTTTCAGCAAATGTGACTTAAAAATATCCCAACAACGTGATTTACCGGGATACATGGCTTGGCCTATTAGCGGGAGACTTGAATCCAAGCAAACACAAAGTAGTGTAGCGGATGCTGTTGGAGTCGCAAGAAATGTCATTGCAAAGCTGTGGAATCAATTCCAGGATCAGGATATGTTAGACGTCTATTAGGGCAAGCCCGGCTACGTTCTACCACAGCAATTGATGACTGATATATCGTGTTAACAGCTTGTTGAAACAGAACAGGCAATGCTACTCAGCTGTAAAGACAATTGCTGTAAAGACAATTGCAAATTAAAAGGAAGATATATATACAGTGTTTATTCCGGGGTATAACGTGCACCTACACTTTGGGACTATATTTTTAGTCATATTGCACGCACCCCATTCTTTGCATAGATACTTTCATGAGATATGAAAAAAAGAAAGAAAGAAATGCAATGACGTTAACATTACACTGCACGAATGTTTCTTTTGGAAGTGAAGTATGTTTTTAATACTCATATTTAAAGTTAAATATCACAAAATTTAAAGAGTATTTTTTAATATCAGACTGCAGCGCTTACACAAGGCGAATATTTATATTTAAATATAGTCGTAGTTTGGAACGGAATTTATTAATTAAAGGTTAAAATTTAATTAAATCATACCGGGTGTCCCAAAAATGACTGATGGATTTTGAAATTCAATAATTTGAAAATGGTGACATATATTTAAAAAATTCTTGCAGGAGGGTTATGTATGATGTCAGGAGTTATTTTACAGTGATTCTTGATTTTAGTTCGAATTTCAACCAATAGATGGCGCTGACAGTGATTGGCGCTCAGTAGAGGCCGAAACTGACATCACTCAGCATTGATGCACCACCCCCTGAACTAGGCCTGCGCGTTGACAAAAATGGCGGCTGTCGAAGGCGGAATTTTCTTTCAGCTTTATTCCGGTCCCTCGAACTTTAACACCAATAGTATCTAAAAGTTTTCTTTGACTTATTTGATCTCAGAAAAACTAGGCAAAGAAAACTTTTAGAAATTATTGATGTTGAAGTTCCAGGCACCGTGCAACACTGGAAAAAAAATCTGTCTGTTGCGGCCAACTTTTTTGTCAGCACGCAGACCTAGTATTCAGGGGGCAATGCATCAATCACCATACCCTGAATACTAGGCCTGAGCGCTGAAAACAATGGCGGCTGTCGCAGGCCGATTTTTTTTTCAGCGTTTGAACGGTCCCTCGAAAGCTTTATAATACCCACTAGTAAGCCTGCTGACCCAACATCACACCATAAAACCTTTTATATTTCATATATCCACCAAAACCTGAATTAAACGTAGTTAAAATCATTTTATTTTTCTTTGTTGCACCAGTGAAACCCCATTCAAAAATTTAATTACTTTAGAAATTATCGTCTTAAAAAAAAAAAAAAATCATGGTATAAATTGAATAGGAATGAAAGTGCACCTCATGGCAGAAAGTCCATACATTGTAAAATTCTTGTCATAAGGGTCATCATTGTAAAAGGGAAAATCTCCCACAGCTCTATAAGTTTACTCCAATGTCAATGCCCTTTTGACATTTTTAATTGCAACAACTCTCATCTTTTATGTTCTTAGATTCTATTAGTGAATAATACTAAATTTTACCTTTTAAAAGAGTTTTTTTTTTTTTTTTTTTTTTTTTTTTTTTTTTTTTTTGTTCATAATATTTTAAATTTAACTTCTAGTAACTTCTGCCATAAGAGCCACCTTCAAATGTTTAATCATACCTTCATTCATCGGATCTCTTAAATAATTCGTGAGATCATTAAATAACAGTATTACGTTTCTTCTGGCTCCATGGCACAAAGAGTCGTTACAATGTAAATTTATTGTTAAAAGGGTATTCTCTAACCCTAGTAAAACTTATTTTCCCCAGTGTCATTGTTTATTGAAAATTTCCCACAGCTCAATAAGTTTTCTCCAGAGCCAATGCATTTTGACTTTTTCATAATAACATTTCTCATCTTTCACGTTTCTAACAATTCTGCAATTCAACTCCGGCTGGTCTCAATATTTCATTACTTTTTATTTTTTTTTTAATTATTTTTATTTATAGTTATTTTTTAATTCCACAGTACTACTTTTTTTTTCTTTTTTTTATTACATTCAGTTTTTTATTTTTATCATCCCCCCTGTTTTGACTGGAGAGAGCTCCCCACAAACCTAAAGCTTAATTCGAAATTTCAAAAGTTTAAATCTAAAGTTTAAAATTATAATCGTTACAGTGAACGAAGGAAAAGAAATTTTGTGTAACCATAAATGTCAGATGAGGAACTAGTAGAAACCAAAAGATTAAAATTAAAGTCTAAAATTAAAACTAATATAGCGTACGAAGGAAAAGATAAAGTTAAAACAGTGAGTTACATGATAAATGACGGACGAGTCAACATCAAACATCTCACTACAAGACTATCCTGGAAAAACAATAACTCCCTCAACCATAAAGAAAATAGAGGACAGAAGTAGAACGAGGAAAAACTACGATATGGCTTCTCAACCACAAAGCACACCAAAATCGCGAACAACACAACAGCAAAAATGGGAGAAACTGACGATAGTCGAATTGCTAACAGAATACGACAATCTACCTAAGAGCAAACAGAAAAAGGACACAGAAAAATTGCAGAAGTTAAGAATGGTGCTAGACAAGAAAATCACAGAAGCAGAGAAACACAATGAAGAAGCAGAGCAACTTAGAGAGGAGCTAGCGCAGTTGAAATTGAAAGAAACCAGTTTGCCAGAAACAGAAACACTACGAGCAGAAATAGAAGAGAAAGAAAAACAACAAAAGGAAAAACTACAAAGATATGATGCGGAGATGAAAAAGCTGAAGGAGATAGTAGAAAAGCAAGAAGAAAGAAGAGAAGAAATAGCAGCACTGAAATTAAAACAGAAGGAATTAGAAAAGGAACTAAAAGAAGCACAAAGGTACCAAAAACAATCAACACCACAACGGAACAAACAAGAAATTGAGAGGTTGATACAAGGCATACAGGCCGTAATCCCAGTAGACGACCAAGAACAAATGAACAAACTCCGAATACAAATAGATGAGTTAATGCTGTGGATTGAAGACTATGACGATGACAGAACAAAATGGAGTGAAGAATGCCGAAGGCTAAGGAATGAAATAAAACTGTACGAAAACGTGGAGGAGCAAGGAAAAAGATTAAGAGAAACAGTGGACAGGAAACTTGGACAACAGGGCGCACATATCAAATCAGCGCTACAAGAGTACAAAAAAGAAATAGATACACTGAAAAAAACGCTGAGAAGTCAAACAATACCACAAAGTAGCAAAAATCAACCACAAGGAAGTGAGGGATCCTCATACTCTCAAGTTCTGCAGCAGCGGCCCCCACAGAAACCATCTCTGGTGGTGACTCCAAAAGATGGAAGCCTGACAGTACAGGAAATCCGCAGAACACTAAACAAAGAAATCGACTCAACGACTTTGCCAAATCTCAGTTGCAAGCCAACAAAAGCAGGTAACTTAGTAGTTACCTGCAATGATGAGAAGGACCTCACAGAACTACAGCAAAAACTAGTAGATAATGCAAGACTAGCACCAAAGATAACAGTGAGCAAAATAAAACCCCGAACTCAAAAAATAATCATATTTGGAGCCCCTGCAATAACAGAACACGACGTAGATGAAGCAAGAAGCACCGAAGGAATCCAGGCTGACATAGACTATTATTCGGAGAATATTTTAGCCCCGGCACTGCTCAGGACATTAAGGGTGGAAAAAGTTAACTTCAAATTACACAGAATCATGAAATCTGCACAAAACAATGAATCAACGAATCTCATCGTGGAAGTGCCACAAAGGGACGCAGCACTCCTGGAACAAACAAAGGTCAACATTGGTTTTAACAGATGTGGAGTTCGCAAATATATAATCACACCGAGGTGCTTTAAATGCCAACGACTAGGCCACATGTCAAGAGAATGTCTAAATCCTGAAGTGTGCGCGAAATGTGCCAAAAATCACAATACATCGGACTGCACATCCAACAACAAAATATGTGTGAACTGTTTAGATGAAAACAAACAACGTACAGGAAGTGATAGACACTTGGACACAGAACACTATAGCTATGATAGCTGTTGCCAAACGTATCGACATTACCAGAAAACTTACATTCAACACCGGACTCAGATGGCATTAAGTTCAAGGTAATCCAGTGTAATCTACAACGTTCCAAAAGTAATACGGCAGCATTTGTAAATTTTATAATTGAAGAGGGTTTTTCACTGGCATGCCTCCAAGACGCTTACATCTTCGATGGCCGTCCTGCTTCTTTGCCCCTGAGTGTGCCATGCTACAGCTCCAGCTCACTAAATAGTCACATCCTAATTTTAGACCAAAATCTTAAACATTGTCTATCAGAAAAATTTAACAACTCTGTATTTATAAATTTAGACCTACAAAACGTAATTTTGAGCATTGGGAGCCTGTACTGTCCTCCGAGGGCTGAACTCGAAACTGACCTCCAGGACTGGAGATCAGCTAAACATTTGAGCGACTTCTGTTTGGTCCTTGGGGACTTTAATGCGCATGACCCACTTTGGGGGTATAATCGGGTGGATGCCAGGGGAAGACTCCTTATTGAATTCTTGCTCGCACATAACCTTGTAATACTAAATGAACCATCTTGCCAACCAACCTATGAGTCGGGCGGAAGGGAGGGCCGACCAGATTTATCAATCTGTTCACAACCCCTCTTCCAACACTTCAGCAACTGGGAAGTTGTCCCAGAACTTTTTGGTGACCACAGGCCAATTATTACACAACTATTTTTAACAGTAATGGATTTACCAAAACGCAGATTTAAAACTAAAAACATCCCCCCCTATAAATTTCAAAAAATGGTTCAACATAAATGTTTAATACATAATATTAATTTTAAAACAATTAAAACATCCCAAGATCTGGACATCCATTATGAAAAGTTCTACCAAATTATTAAAGATTCAGCAAAAACCTCATTTAAAAAGAAACCCTCATTTCGAAAACCTAAATTTTCCTGGTGGTCGCCGGACCTTAGAGCACAGAGGAATAAAGTAAAAGCTTTATATAATAAAACAAAAAACTCTAATTTCGATCCAATAAACAACCAAAATTACAAAAAAGAAAAAGCCAAATATAAAAAACAAATTCTCTGTGCAAAAGAGAAAGCGTGGGACAATTTCTGTAAAAAACAAACTGACCCTTTTGGCATCTCAAAAAAACTCGCATTCCAAGATTACCAAGATAAATTAATTAGCTTTCTGCCGGACTCATCTTTTCCGGTTTCCAGGTCCACTTCATTAGCTAACCTAACAGAAAGAATTTTTGGACCTTCGGCAGGTATGCCAGTACAACCCGCCCAGGCATTTAACATACAACCTCAATCAGACCAACCAAAATTTACAAAAAGAGAATTAAGAAATGCAATATATAGCTTCAACCAAAACAAGGCCCCAGGGCCAGACGAAATCGATCATCGTATGATAAGAGCGATATTTGCAATAATACCAGATACACTACAAGACTTATTTAACTCAGCACTTTCCCTAAACTATTTCCCGGTGGCCTGGAAGCTGGGGGAGCTTATCTACTTTAGAAAGGAAGGTAAACCACACGACGAACATTCATCTTATAGACCGATAACTTTACTTCCAATAATAGGCAAAATTTTTGAAAAACTATTGCTGCGAAGAATTAATCATATACTGACGCTAAACAATAAATTAACAAATAAACAACACGGTTTCACACAATTAAAATCAACAGAAACTGTTCTTCAAAATGCACTATCATTTATCGACATCAACAAAGAAAATAAAAATTACACGACATTCATATCGCTGGATTTCATGGGGGCATTTGACAACCTTCCATGGGACCAAGCGATTTCATCACTAACCGACTTAGGCATCCCGCAGCAATATATCAATACAATTATCTCCTTCCTTTCGAGTAGGCGGGCTCAGGTTGATTGGCAAAACCCTAATATCTTGCATTACTTCACAAAAGGCTGCCCACAGGGCTCCTGCTTTGGTCCTTTTCTCTGGTTGTCACTTTTGGAGGGCTTACTGCGTTACTTTGTCTTCGAGAACTGTGCGATTGTGGCATACGCGGATGATGTCTTGTTAATTATTTGGGGTCCAACACGCGCTGCGCTAGAGCATAATGGTAGGATTGCCCTGAATTATGTTCAAAATTGGGCTACGAGCAACCACATTGAAATATCATTGAATAAATCAAAAACAATTACATTTGGCAAACCTAAAATCTTAAAAAGGGACCCAATCTTCAAACTAAAAGGACAAAACCTACAATCAGTCAAAACCTTAAAATACTTAGGAATTACAATAGACCAACATCTTTCATTCCTACCCCACATAGTAATAAAAGGGAAGAAATTACTAAAATTACTCAAAATTTATATAAATTTTCGTCAATTTCGGGTAGGTTGCCAAATCATTTCTTTAAGATATGGTACTCGGCAATCCTACAGCGCCAAATCGCTTATGCTTGTGGGGTGTGGTTCACGCGTATGACACGGTCGCATGGTGTGCGTCACCTCTTGGCAGCGCAGAGAAAAGTACTCCTACTCATTTCAAGAGCGTATAAAAATACGTCAACAGCGGCATTGCAGGTCCTAACGGGTATCCCGCCCCTGGACTTGCAACTGGAAGCAGAGGCTGAATTTGCTAGAGTCACTAGATTGGGGATATCATCAACGCGTATTAATGCACAAACAATAGCCACAAAGATCTCAAAATATAAAATTTCACCAACTCTAGATCAAATAAAAACCTGTCCGGGTTCAAAATTCAATGGGGAATTCCATATCTTTACAGACGGTTCAAAAACAGCTGAAGGCACAGCATCGGCTTTCTGTGCTTATAAAAATAATATAATTCATCACACGTGGCGTGCAAAACTAGACTCGGGTAATTCAGTTTACCAGGCCGAATTACTTGTGATTGGAGAAGCTGTGCGCTGGGCTATGGAAGAGGATTCGGTCAACTTTCTAATTTCATCGGATAGCTTATCAAGCTTAATGGCTCTTTCAAAATTTGACATAGATAATTATTTAGTTCAGGAAATTTTAGTACGTATAAATCTATCCTCCAAAAACTTCTTTTTTAATTGGGTCAAGGGTCATTCGGGTGTAGCTGGAAATGAACTGGCGGATCAGTTGGCGCGGTCAGCAACAAACGATGAAACGCTGGAAACAACTTTTCTTCCTGTACCACCGTCTACACTCAAAAGAGAATTAACAAAACAAATCACAGACAGTTGGCAACAACGCTGGTCTACAGCACAAGTGGGTCATTACACAAGAGACTTCCTTCCGGAAGTCTCGCAACAACTAGAAATACACAACAGATATCTATACCTATTTTTAACAAATCATGGACCATTTCAACAACACCTATTCCAAATTAACAGAAGTGACTCACCACTTTGTATCTGTGGATCAGAAGCAACATCGTTACACTACATATTAAATTGCACTCTAACTTCACATTTCCATGTCAAAAAATCACCACAAATGCCACTTAAAAACTGGCTACAATATCTCCTGGACCGTCCGGTTCTTCTCCAGCGCATAGTCAACTGCATGAAATTTATTGAAAAAAATGAATTTTTATTTTCCAATCCTCTTCCTCTGTAGTCGAGCGCCCGCTTGTCCAATATAGCAGGGGTCCTGTTTTCTCTGTACATATGTATATAAATAATTGTATTTTGTATTTGAATATAATAATTGTTGTAATGAGATTTAATATCACACTGTCTGTATATTATTAGTATCTGCATATTATTTGTAAATTTTTAGTATATTCGCATCTGTATATTCATATTAGTATATTATTAATTGTATTAGAAGTATTTAACCAAGAATCTGCATCCCATTTAACCAAAAATCCAAAATATAAAGTCTGCACAGTACTTGTATATAGTCATATTCTGGAAATGGTCTAAACTGTATAATTGTATAATCGAATTAATTATAATAACTGTATGTATGCATCATATTTTTCCATATACATCAATTGTAGTAAAGTATTTGTATAAAATATGCTAGCCAAGAATAACCCATCATATTTAACCACTAATAATTTTAGGCATGGTGCCCGCACAGTATTTGTAAATAGCTCATCCGGAAATTATATATTCTGCATACATTGAAATAATAATAATAATCGTATGTATGAAAGCAATAACTGTATTATCAGACAAAATTCATGTGTAATATTATATTGTAAAAATTGCATACATAATTCTGTAATTGTGGTCTCGCTGGTGATAGAGGCGTGTCAGCCCCTCAGGATTGCACACAAACTCTAAGGCTTAAGCCGGGTTTCCTGAGGTGGTCATCCCTGTTTTACGGAGATTAAATAAGTACAAGATAACTTTTAGATATTATTGGTGTTGAAGTTCGAGGGACTGTACAAACGATTCCGCCTGCGACAGCCGCCATTTTTTTCAGCGCGCAGGCCTAGTATTCAGGAGGCGGTGCATCAATGCTGAATGACGTCAGTTTCGGCCTCGACTGAGCGCCAATCGCTGTCAGCGTCATCTATTGTTTGAAATTGGAACTAAAATCAAGAATCACTGTAAAAAAACTCCTGACATCATACATAACCCTCCTGCACCGTTTGCAAGTTATTGAATTTTAAAATCCATCAGTCATTTTTGAGATACCCGGTATATACATCTTTGCGCAGGGTAGGGTTAAAAAGTATAATAAATAATAAGAACATAAAAAAGGAGCAAATGTAAAGCGGGAACACATGATACTAGGCGAAGCCTGTATGTCTACTTGAAACCCCCACAAAGCATTTGCATGGCATTGATGTGTTGTCGTCTGTCATTTTTTGTAATCGTTTTACTAATAAATTGTTACTTTTGCTATCTTAATTTTTAATATTTCATTGTTATACTTGCTGCATAATGCGCACCTATCAATATTGGTAAATTTTCATGTCTCAAACGAGCGCGTTATACGTCAAAATAGACGGTTATTTCGAAAGACAGATTTTATCTATTAATTAATTTTTTTATTTAAATACGCTATTTTCCAGTTCATTTCTTTTAATTTAATAATCAGTAATACCAATTAATAAAAACTATTTTTTGCAAGCTAATTTATATTTCGTAATTAATAGAACACTTTTCTTACTAAGAACACTTTCTAAAACTTTTTCCATTCTTAATACAAAATCAAAAATGAAATTTATGATTTATCTCCGTTACGGAAAAAAATTGAAAATAAAGTAAATAAATAGTAAAATCTAAAAAAAAAACAATAATGTAACTTTTGTGTATTATAAAAAATTATACAAAACACCATTAAACAAAACCTTACGATTTTCTTTTAAGATGCTTACATTTTTTGTTTTCTGAAACATATACAAAATAGGTATTATACTTCGCTTGATTCAACACTCCTTTCCTGTTGCGTGAGTATAATATTTCTTGAATTTCTCTTTTAGTCTTGATGGATGAGCTGCAAAGGCAATACTGTCAGATAAATGGAAGACAGCCATTCATTTTCAAGAATTATGAAAATGGAATGAAAAGATGAAACTACACACGATTTGTCAACACTGGAACAGTAGTAAACTAAGATACATAAATGTTTATTTTGTTTAAAACTGTAACTTTTCATTTCTGTTTTTATATACTTTAATTTAAAATCATATTTTTGTAAAATTGTAGTATTTAAGAAATTGTCTTTAGTATAATTTATCTTTGGTGTTTATTAAACATATCTTTTAGAAACGTTTATTCTATAGATAGAATTTTGCAATAGTAAAATACATAAAAACTCTTTCACGCAATTTCTTAAAATTATAATACGATTGGCTGGGGACGTAAACTCCTTAGAATTTCCAAGTAACGATATACGTAAATAAGGCAACGTAAATAAGGCGAAAACTGCTATTCCAAAATAGTGGTAGACATACTTAACCCCTTGGGGACGAGCGACACGAATATGTGACGCATAAGATGCTCAGAATCCTCGATTATTCCCACCAGTTAATTTTTATTGTAAAGTTTTCCTTATCTAATCGTAGCATTTTTGCGATTCAATTAGGTGAAATTTTCTTGTTTTAAAAGCCGGTGGTAACAGATTAAAAATTCTGTAAAGGCCGCTCGTCGCGAAGGGGTTAAAGACTTTATACACACTAAATATTTGGTTAAATACCACAAAATAAACAGTGTAAAACGGCACAAAAATGAAATTTCTGTATAACCCCACTCCTCCGGAATTCACATTTTCCCGCAGTTTACACTTTTTCTTTACAGGGTGACAAAAAAAAATAACTAGGACATACGTTTCAGCTCATAATTATTCAGAAACCAGAAAAATCAAAATAAGTTTGCTAATAAAGTACGGGTCTGTATCTCAAAGAAAACTAAGCTTCCGAAGTTCCCGCATTTGCTTTTATGTAGAAGTGAAAGCTTTTAAAAAATTATCAGTAATGGGCCGTAACTCATCCTCTAATACTTTTGTCCATTCTTCCAGAAGACATTTCGGTTTCTCCAAATTATTGGACACTTGTGGTAGTATGCCACTCTACTTTTTTTCCGGCTTAAATGCCTTTCCTATACTTTACGGCATGCTTTCCAGGAGTGTGTGATTTTATTTCATTTCATTTCATGCGCAGCTACTCTTTAATAAGAGTACCGTAATTTCCGGCGTATAAGCCGCAGCTCAAAGAGTCGTTTTTGACCCAGAAATATTATTTTATGAAATGTAACTTAAAAGATCGCTGTAAATATTTAACTACAATTATTGAATAAAATTTCTGGGTCGAAAAACGATTCTTTGAGCTGCGGCTTATACGCAGGAAATTACGGTACTCTCATGGGCAAGTGGGTTTGTCCTACTATCGTATAGTCATGCATTGCTACCATTGTGGGTGAAAGAGAAATTTATTCTGTCTTCCTTTAACTTTCACGCGTTGAGATAGGATCTACGGAATTTGGCTGTCACGGGTATTTTGCGAAATTATTTTATTTATTTCCTGTTGTTGTCAGAGGCGTAGCAAGGGTAGGGGTCCAGAGCAGTTAGTTTTGTTAATTTTTAGTATCAAAATTGATTAAGGGGGATGGATTCTCCTCTTTTACTTACTCATCATACGTACTTTGTCCCTGAAAGGGTTAAAACTTATAGTTTATTTAAAAAACGGCAAGAGAGTAGGTTGATAGTTTTTTCCGCTAATTTAGTAGCAATATTGTGGCGTGAAAGATGAAGAAATAGGTACTTTATGAGTAGCCTTTTCTTTGTGATAGTACGGTGATCTTAATCTACAAATCCATCCAAGATGTTTATATGTGTACAAAATTTCTTTTGTGAATACATTTATGTCCTGGCTTTTCTTTATCTCAAGAAGTAAAATAAAATTATGTCATCCGAAAAGAAGAGTTTTATTAGTGTCTAAGGCATACTTACGATTACGGAAATAGCAAGATTTGAGTACTTGTATCTGGAATATAGCAGATAAGAATTCTCTTACTCATTCATTATTGCTTTTATTACTTACCCATCATACGTAGTATAGGGTAAGTCTTGTAATCGTTTTGAAAATCGAAATTTTTTTTTGACGGATTTACACGTTTCACACACTGGAAATTACGAAAAACATATTTTTAGAAAAAAAAAATTGCCGTCCGTCTGTGTGCCTGTAAACGCTCTATCTCCCGAACGAAATGAGATAGAGACTTGCAATTTGGTATGTACTTAGTATGTAATAATGGAAAGAAGCTTATTTCATTTCAATAACCTCGATTAACCGGAACTATTTTTTTCTGACTCTCCAAATATTCGTTCTGATAAAAGGTATATAAAAATTTTGGAAATTGTTTATTTTAAGAAATAAATATAAAAGACAATAAAAAAACATAAATTTTGCATAAAGCAGGAAGTCGATCGAATAATGAGTTGCCGAGATATTTGGAATCCTATTTTTCACACTCTTCGATTTTTCATGACCCTGTACTTCATACAAATTTCACTTCAAAGATATATTTTAATTGGAAATGTGACGCTTAATCAGATGTGCAATAAACCGCTAGTTAATACGGTTATTATTTTTGGAGTTATAAGGATGTTTCTTTCAAGCAATTCAGTACTCGAGCCTTTAAGGTTTATGACGTCATCAAGCCACGATTGTATTTGAATTGCAATGCACTTTATAAGTAGTTTACACATTTTTATTTTAATATTTTACATTATGCATATCCATGATGGGTAAGTATTACGGTGGCCCCCAACGACTAGTTTTATCTTCTACTGGTCAAAATTCACAACTGATGGCCTGTCACTTCAACATTTTATTTCAAGTCTGCGGTCCTCTTCCTTAAAACCTTTGGTCATATTTTGAACTGTCCGGCGACTACTCTTGTCCTGGTCTTGAATTGCACGAGTTTTGAGGACAGTTTTATTTGTTTTAAGGCCTAGTTTAAAATAATGACTTACAATGCATACAATCTCATCATTTGTATATGGTATATGGCGCTAGCTGCTTGGCAGTTGTGATAAGAAAAGAAAATGGTGACTGCACAGGAGAATGCGAAGTGTGTATTGTGGTTAGCCGTAACAAAATTATTGATAATGATAATCGTGCAGAGACATTTCGCCGTATATACCATAAATATCCACCAAGTATGCCTTCAATGTATGCATGGTCGCAGATGTTTAAAGAGATTGGAAATGTTGAGCATACTAAAAATTACGGCCGACCATAGACTTCAGAAGACATCACGAAATTCTTCGTGCTACTAACGGAACTCACGTACAGCTAAATTGAACTTACTGTAAAAAAACTCTTAGATTTCTTCATTCTTTTTCAGCAAACTGCATTTCATTTCACCTGTTAGTATTTTGTTATTAATATTTAGAATGATAAAGACCTTTCTCGGACACGCTGTAATTATAATTAAAAAAAGTCAAATTTTGCGTGAAGGAAAACCTAAAATCTTTCCATGGCTGACATCTTTTACGCTTTTTTTCTACCACTATTTTTGAACAGAAAAATTAATTTATTTAAGAGCCGAAAATTTACGATTAAAGATGGGATTTTCTTTTCGTTCAAAAATAGTGGTAGAAAAAAGACATAAATTTTGGCAGGTGCACTCAGTGATGATAATTGTTTTAAAATTGCGATCACATTTTTAACTACCAGTATTTCTAAACAAAAATTTTTGTCAGTGATTTCTATTTTAAATATTCTTCAAATATACAATAAAAATTCTGTTGTGAAAAGCTAGTAGCCGAAGCTTGGTTCTGAACAGTGTTGCCAGTTCGCTACTTTTTTAAAATTCAGATTTCTTGATTGCCACCATTTTTAAAGTGGAAATATTAGCCTTTACTTAATGACAGATTAAGTAATGAGAATATAAGTCAATTACATTATTTTTGAAAAAGTGGTGGGAATCAAACAATCTGAATTTACAAAAAGTAGCCTACTGGCAACAGTGGTTCTGAAATAGTGTTATCGGCAAGCATTGTTGGATCTCACCCGACAAATGAGTGAAAATAGTTAATATTATTTACCTTGTTATTTAAATATTTATATAATTTAAATTTTGAAATTAAATTTCCAAACTGTAAATAATTATTGGATGAAAATTCCTCATAATTTTTTTAATTCTTTGATATCTAAATGAAATTTTCTTCCAAAATTGCTATCAAAATATTACTTTCTTTCAAAATACTTAATAAGTAAATCTTATTCAAACCCGCTTTTCAGAATAAATAATTCAAATACTTGCCATCAACTCATCCTACTTACGTAATCCGATTCACTGTGCAAATAAGATAAGCGCTCCTTGTGAGAAAAAAAAAGATTCTTTAAGTATCTTGTAGATTTAAAATTTGCAATATTATCAAACAATTTCCTTTATTTAAAAAGATTGATTTCTGGCTTTTGCGATAAAATAAAAATTGAAACTGAATAAAAGTAATGATCCTATCTGAAAAATTTAGAAATTACACGATTTTACTCTTATGTAATATAAAAGATTTTCACATGCATTTTAATCCTATCAAATATAATCTATATATTTTCAGTAGCTAGTAAAATACGAATCATATAACGAATCATATAGAAAGAATTTAACATGGAAAAAGTCTTTAAAACTTAAATTATTTAAAAGCATATCAGTTAAAAGCATACCAGAATAAGACTTTTTTGGGATTTTTTAAAGAAAATTGAATGGTTGCTTAAAAGTGGATGAAATAAATGTTAACTTGTAAAAACCGATTAAGAGAAAGTCGGAAAATGTATTCGAAAGCATGAGTTTTCAATAAAATTTTAGTTTTGTTAGAAAATTGACATACAGTGACCTCTCACGTATACGCAATACATGGTAATTATTTTTCTGTACCAGTTTTTATTTAAAGTAATTTTCGCCTTATTCAATCACTGAATTTATAAATCGAATTTTATAATTTTAAAATAGTGGTACTAAAGAGTAATTACTGAACGGCGCGTATAAGTGAGAGGTCACTGTATTTATAGATTTAGCACTTTTCTGGCAGGAGACAGTAATCACAGTCCTAAATAGAACAAATGTTGAAAACGGGAGACTGCAATCTCACTTCGTTATTATTATTCCCAATTCACACCAGAAAATTTTGAATAGTAATTTTATTATATTTTATTCACGCAATGTCTGTTATTTTATAAAGCAAAAATAACTATTCATACTTTCTGGTGAGAATTCAGAATTTCAGAATAAAAAAATCCGGCAGATTTCGCAAAACGTCTAATAGGTTACTAGATTATTCTTGTACTAATCGTAAACTCTCAGATGCTGACAGTAATTAGACAGGGGATAGTGACAGTTTTACAGTAAAAAACGCGTTCGTACTTATCATTTGCGTAGCAATGATTAAGAAGCAGCTTATTAAGTTGATTCACCTCCTCAATAATTGGATTTGTAGGGTACACGTTCAATAACACTGGAAATGCCTTGTCAATGTACAGCAGTTAAAATGCAATACGTGTCTAAAATGCTGTAAGTTAATGGGGAAAAGATTCACTTTTCAATCGCTTATGTTAAAGTATGGAAGATACCCAATTTATTATTGTTATACAGGTTGTACCAACATAATTGAAATGCTCTTTGTTTTTTTACCGGTTGGAGATACGTAGGCTATGTAAATTTTAAAATTGCGAAAAATATGGTAGGGCTTAGTATTAAGTTGATATAATTGTCCTGCATATAATATTAAAAAATTACACGTTTTAAATTTTTATTGGGTCTCTGGACCTTACAAGTATTATTTAGAAAACTTCTTTGTATGCTCTGATCAATATAACAGTCCATTCTTCTATGACCGTCGATATAAAAGAATATATTTTAATTGGTAACGCTGAAATGTAGATTTCATAAAAATATCTTATCATTTAACAGAAGGTTAAATTTATATTTATTTAGCATAATATAATCTGATGAGGGCTTTTTGGTAGTTATCCGAGGCAACGTATTCATTTACAGGGTTCGTAATAGTAGTATTACAGCAGTATTTTTTAAATAAAATTTTTCGCCTTATTTAAATGCAGAAATTTATTACAAATCCTGAAACGTGGCGTTTGCAATTTCTGCTATTTAAATATTAAACAGAAAATTTTTATTAAAAATTTGTGGTAACAGCGTACAAACACTGATTTATGACTATTCTCATTACTATTTTGACTGCCCACTGACCGTTGCCTGGCATCTCAGATCTCCCGAAATTCCCCCACCCTCTTGGCTAACCAATATTCTAACAAGACCAATCTTACTAAAAAAATTAAAAAATATTTTTAATTTCTTAATGGATTTATCGAACTTAACAAATTAAGTAACCAACTCTAGCTTTTATCAATTTTTAACTAAACATATTAAATTCTTCACCACCAATCAGTACTGTAATTGACCTTCCTTCCCTCCTTCTCCTGACTTTTCCTTTTTTTGGCTGTACCTTGTCAGTGTTTGAGCACCTTGCTGTGCTCCCTTCGCAGTCTTTAGAAGCGGCCTCATCTCTCCAACGCAACAACTTGTGGCGCCATCTGTCGCGTGGGAACTGAGCTTCTCAGATTCCGGCGCATCATTATTATCCAAGGACCGCCTTGGCCGCGAACTGTGTGTCATGACGCAGGAGCGTTAAGGACTGTTCACCTACAAGTTCTTCATCACTGCACCTGCCGCTGTCTGTCGCTAGGGAGTGCAGGCTCCAGCGGTTCAGGCTTTTTTAAGTTTCTTTTTCTTTTTTTTGTTTTTAGCTTTCTTGCCTGCCCCTTGTCGCGCTTAGGCTTGTCCTGGCAGTGCCGGCCTTTGGCCTAGTTTGTATTTCCTTTTTTTTCTTTTTTGTTGTTGTTTGGGCCGTTTGCGCGTGCGCTGGCGGTCTCGGCGTCGTGCCTTCCCTTCCGCCGGTGGCTGGAATCACCCAAAACGAATCCCCGCGTGCCGGGGAACAACACGGGGGAGGTGCTAACGCTCTACGGCCTGGCTTTGCTGGGCCGAGTGGCCCCCCTTAGGCATTCAATATATTTCCAAATTATTAAACATAATTGAACATCATATTTAATAATTTGGAATATTCCTTTAGATTTAATATAGTTATTATCTCGTTAGAAACATTTTCTTTTAACTTCATTGAGAATTAAACATTACATTATATTAAAAAAATATATTGAATCCACTTGAATCTATAAACATGGTACTTAAGTTTTCTCTCGTTTAATTGATTTACAGCACATATAATTTAAACGGCGTATTTTAAAATTTATGAACTATAGATAAAATTACTTTTCAAGAATCAACTTCTAACAGCCTGAAATAAATGAAATATTTTCTTTTACACTTGTTATATTGTATCCAATAAAAAATTTTCACCCTATTGTTATATTAAATTAAAAATAAATCTTCTATTTTGATAAATCTTTCATGATATTATTTCTTGTACTCTTTCATTCATAATCCGCGTGGAAAATGTTACAAATCACTTACTTTTTTTTTTTTTTTTTTTTTTTTTTTTTTTTTAATGACAGACTACTAAATGAAAATTGCTGTTATAATCAAACAAAAAGAAATATTCAACTGGTTAATAAATTTGCATTATCATAAATATAGTTTACGTAAAAAAAGAAAATAACTCCCATAATTCGCAGATGTTTACAATACAATCATAGCAAAGGTGTCATTTAACTCGATATAATATTTTTTTCGGACTATAAATGCAATTTTTTGAAATAGAGGTCGTCTTCGTATTAAAACTTATACCAGCTTTGTTTTCTAGAATGGTAACACCCACTTTTAACCACTAAACAGATTTCCCCGAACAGCGCTTGGGAAAAAAGCATTTTCTTTCTTCGTTGCTAAAATATTTTGATGCCACTAATTTTTAATTGTAATCTTCACTTTATTAACTGGAAGACATTTTTCGATTATTTAAGGCAAATATTTTAATACGGAAAAAGTGGTGTCTAGGGCCTATTTTTTGTTTATTGTGTCAAAAAAAAATTAAGGGGGTTAACGCCATATTTGAGTTCATTAAAATGAAGTAGCCCGGGAAAAGGTACGATTTACGTATTTTGGGTGAAATTTATTCTACGATTAAAGAAGGCAAAGATTGTTATTCGCAAATAGTGACAATTTTTTCTATTGAATTTATTGCTATATCTCTTAAGTGTGTGAATATTTTCATACAGATATTTTTGTCGATCAATACTGCTGCAGCTTTCACAATGTAAGCCGTGCAAAACGAAATTTTTGTATGCATGGATCGAAGCATTCTATATTTCTTAAATATTTGCTACCACATCTTTTGAACCATAATTTTCCTTGTATCTCCCTTTTGCATGTACAACAGGAATCTACAACGATAATCAAAGTTTGAAAATAATGGTATACGAGATTAAAAAAAAAAAAAAAAAAAAAAAAAAAAACTTTGTCCCATTGATGTAACTGATTGCGTTCTCAATAATCATCTGAAACTAAACATTCAGACGGATTATTAATATAACTAAGTTAGTTGGTGGGCAAACATAAAATTGATAAAATAAATCGAAATTTCTCAAAATAGCGGCTGTTTGAAGTTTGAAGTCAATTTTGTGCACTCATTTTACGTTTTCGAAACTATTTATTAAATCTAAATTATTAAACTTTTAAATATTTTAAATGTTTGTCCTTTAATTAAAAAAATAATGTTTATTTTGCCAAAAAAAAAAGACGTCCGTAGCTTTAACGGTTTAAGTGTTCCCCATGGTTAACGGTTAAACCCACACTGTTTAAAAAAGAAAATTGTTTCAAGAAAATCACATTTATATTTTTGGATCAGCCCTTTTTTCAGCCTTGACATTGGTCCGAGAAACAGCTTGTCATGACTTAAATATTGATTGGAACAAAAAATGGTTTCGAGGGATAAACTCGCTTGAATTTGATGGAGATTTAATTTTCATTCGCAACACATTAACGCTTTTCTCTAATGATAACAAATAAAATAATGCCTAATGAAATCCTTCAGAATATTTTCAACGTTCAGGTAAGGTAAATCAAATTCTCTTATCTTTTAATGTGTATTTCATGCTCGTCACTTCTTGGTGAATAATCCATGTAGCAAAGTATTAATCCATTATTGTAAGATCCATGTGTCTTCTTTTTGTTCAATAAAATAAACGTAGTTTTATGTTATATAACATGTGAATTCATTTGAGATGCACAATTTAGGTTAAAGATATATATTGATATTAAGGTTTATAATTACATTCTGCTCACTACAATTTTACATAATGAATAACATTATTTGGTTGGAGTATTTGTGGCTTCTTACTGCTCGCGCTACATATTTCACAGGACTGAAAAAATATATTAAAGTTCTAATAGAAAGCCTATTAAACTTCCTTGATTTCATCACGTGATAGATTGGAAAATACATTTATAACATGATGAAATAGTGTGAAATAGGTTTATTAAAGAATAGTTTATAGTTCTTAAACTTGTTGTTAAAGTTCGATGTGGAATTACTATCTTTAATACACTAATTAGTCTCCTGTTTATAGTTATCTGAGAAAAACACATTAATTCACTTAGATTATTTTTGGCGCAATTCATTGTGTGGGCATTGAGTTCATTGAGTTCTTTTCTTGAGAGATGGAAGATCATCTCATCGTGAATGGTTTCAAGGATTTGTTACTTTAGATTAATGAAAGTGTTCTTGGGTAATTCCTATGAAAGAGATTATTATGTTCAACAGAATTGAGGTTAATTCAATTTTTGTAAAAAATCTGACTCAGCATCCGATTCTAGATTGTGTTGATTGTAGTAGTTTAAAAAAACTGGTGAATAAAGAGCTCGAAGTGTCATCAACAGATCTATTACTGATCTCTCCTCCAATTCCTGATTTGCGTAAATTTTTTACATATGTAAATGTCAAGACACGTCTCATACTGTTTCAAGATAACATATGCTTTTTAAGATACTTATATTTTCTGTCTAATTTAGGTAAATCATTATTTATTTTCAAACATGTAGGAGTATTTCTTATAAATTTAGATCAAGAAATGATTGTAAACACATGTTTCTGTGAATGAATCGCCTACACTCATAGTTAAGTTGCCAAAAAAGTAATATAGTTTATAAAATTTTTGTCGTAAGGAAGTATTTCTTTTTATGTAAAAACCTACAACAACATGTGAGAAAATATTTTGAAAAATCTTTAAATCCAGAACGTGAGAAAATTACATTGAAAGATTTTCCAAAATATAAACAATGCACAAAATAGTGATTTGTTGAAAAAATATTTTGTATTTCATTTCAGAAAGAGAATGGAAATGCCATTGATAGAAGCTACACTTTAAAAGGAACTAGTGAAAAGAACTTATATACTACAGATATTTTAGAATATCACAAAAAAGTTGTGCAAATGAAATAAACAAGAACAGCAGTATTTTCTCAGAAATCTTGTCTGAAAATGATTTATACAGTCACCGTTAAGTAATATTGCACACAATAGGAAACACAATTTTACAATCAAAATAAAAATACACAGTTGTAAACAGCAGTTGCGTTATTCATACTTCTGAATTTTTGTCAGTAAATACATTTTGAATATTTTCACAAATATTAGTAAGGATGCTACTTTTCAAAGAAACTTCAGTTATCCCATTTGTGACGAGCATCGTGTATACGTTACATAAAAGGGGCTCTGAAACCTTAATTTTACCTACTGGTAATTTAAACCCATTGAAGGATGGTGGTTCATTTTTGAACCACTTCATTTTAACTCCTAAATACCACAATAGCACTAGAATTTTGAATTTTTTTTTGGTTTTATTAAGTACGTGAAGAAAAGCTTTCAATTATTTGCAAATTAATTTGTTTGTAAATTCTGGTGTTACTCAACATTTCAAAAATGTAAGTCCCCCCCCCCTCCCCTCTGAAAGGCAAAAACTGAAAAGTTTGTTTTATTCAATCACAGCATTTCTAAAATTAAATTAGACAAAATATTTTCTGAATTACCAGCGAAAAAATATTAATAATTCTGTAAAGGACGCTCGTCGCGAAAGGGTTATATCATAGCTGTCAACTTTTGAGGCTGTTCTCAAATTCAAAGGAGCTACTTTCTGACCCAATTTTGAATACATTTTTATTCGGAAACAGATAAAATTGGCAGGTGTTCTTATTCATAAATCATGTCATCAAAATGATTCAGAAGATATTTCAGACAATACTGTCAAATTCGGCTCCCGAGAATACTGTCAAATTCGAATTCCTGAGGCAGCAGAGCCAGAAAGGGGAAAATCGAGCCGTCACGTGACACGAACGCTTATAACTCGGTAAGTAATTTATTTATCAAAAAATGGAAAACTCATTTTGATTCCGAGCCAGACAATGGTGTCAGAAAGTTTCGAGTTGTTGAGCAGGTCATTTGAGAACCACCTTAAGCATTTTTTGTACAACTATTTTTGGCAGAATACTAGACAAACGAGACACCCGATTCGACGATTTTTGTGACACGCGCCAACTATCTACACCCGAAAATCGAAAATTGGCAACCTGAAAATTTTACCTAATCACAAAGTGTGCATTTCGGTACTCACTACTTACACAGTTCCAAGGAGAATTTCATTCAAATTTTACGCCGGATTTTTAAATTTTACAAATGTTTACGATTTTTTTTTTCTTCAGAATTCTTCAATTTTTACATTTTTTTAAAAAAAAATTTCAGGATTTTTCGATTTTTACAAATTTTTAATTTTTTTTCTCTAGATTTTTCAATTTTTACAAATTTTTAGCATTTTTTCCTCCAAATTTTTAATTGTACAAGTTTTTAGCAATTTTTTTCTCCGGATTTTTAATTTTTTAACAATTTTTACCTTTGGATTTTTGGATTTTTACTAATTTTTACTATTTTTTTCCTTTGTATTTTTCGGAATACTGTCTTCTTACAGAATAGGAACGCAAATTTAAAAATAAGAGTTGTCTATTTGTTACAAATTGCATCAACATTGTTTATTTTACTTAGTAACTCCCACTTTTGACACCATATTTGATCCCGGTAAAAGGAACATTCACATTAATTATTATTTATCACATTAATTTATTATTAAACATTCACAGAGTTATAAAAGAAAATATATGAGCGATATATCCAGAAATATAGAAAATTAAATTCAGATCTCAGAGAAAAAGCTTCCAGAATCATCCCAATCAAAGTGTAGAGTGTGTCCCCAAAAAATTAAATTTGTCTCCCAAACTTGAATGGGCAATTAGGGGCTGAAATGTTCTTCTGCGAAAAGTCTGCAGACGGGATGTGCTGTGTTCGAACCCATATTGTGCTTGATGGAGTTTTCCGTGGTTTTCTGTGAACTTTGCATAAATGAGGGTTAAGTATTCTTAAACTGCTGCCCCACGGAGCATGGTTAACATTTTGGTATTTTAGGTAGCTTTCAATACAAAAAAGTATAAAGCTACCTATTGCAGCTGTTCGGAGGAAAGCAGTTCCGGAAAATTTCGATATATTTTCACCGATCATGACCCCCAGACCCCAAAACCACTCTCCGTTCAAATGTTGATTTATATATATAGATATATCCATATATATATATATATATATATATCTGACCTATGTCATACGATAACGCCCGTATTTATGAATCGATTTTGATGAAACTAATTGTGTGTATTAAGGTCACTAATGTCTGTCTCGACCGAGTTCGTTGGCCAGCTTGGTCCGCCATTTTGTTTCAAGATGGCGGCCATTTAAATATTTAAAACTAAAATAAATATACAAAAAAAATAAAAATTCAAATTTATTTTTTAATTACGTGTTAGGCCTTGGTACAAGGATTCCAGAGCATTCTTTGGTTTACCTCTATCTTAAAAAATGGCTGAGATAGAGCAGTTTGAAATTCTAGGGTGGCTGACATTTTGAAGCAAAACAGCACATTAACGTGATTACTCGCAAATTATTTTCTTTCATTGTTGTAATAATTTTCCCAATCATACGCATAAAACTATATAGTTATATCCGTTAGCGCCAAAATTAGCGACATTGGAGACAAAATTGGCGACAAAACTGGCAAAGTTTGTGACATTTGGCGAAATATCGCCAAATTTGGCGACAATTGGTCTTTATAAATAAAGCCAATTTGGCTATTGCTCAATAATTTGGCGAAATTCTTATTCAAATTCAGTATCTTTTGTAAACGTTTCTTTGCATTTTAACTTGCTGTTTTCGTGTAACATTAGCTAAAATTTTAAAACGAAGATATAGGAAAGCTACCTTTTCCTCCCGGTACAGGCCGGAAGGACTTTTTTCATTTCTAAACAAGAAAATACTGTCTAATGTGATTTAAATTCACCAGGGCAGTAATAAAAATATTCTGTACGTAATATATATCTTAATAAAATTTTCTTTTATATTTTTTAAGAAGCCACAAAATGCAAATTCACACAGAAACGTGATACAGATCGTTATTAAAATTATTTGTCATGCTTAAAATTATTTCTCTTTCAATATTTTCCATTTTTATTTTATCTTTGTTTTCTAGAAGAAAATATATTTCTTTTACAACTACATAACAATATTTTTTCACGGAACTTTTCACGGGCTGAAAAAACCGATATAACCGATAAAAATTTCAAATTATTCGGATAATATGAACTATTTTTTTAAAAACTATGACACGACCTTTCGTGGAAAAACAAGAAAATATCTTCTTACGAGCTCTTTTACCACTAGAGGTAAAAAAAAATTTGCAAATTCTTCCTTTGAGAATATAAATTCATATAAAATCGAGTTTAATATAAAATATACAAAAATTATAGCACTTAGAAAATCTGAATTCCACACCGAAATTCCAAACAGTAATTTTTGCTGGATTTAATGACATACGCTTCGTGATTACTTAGAGTAAAATTTCTCCGTTCTTAATTTCCGGTGGGAATTCGGTATTTCTGTATTTAAAAAAAGTCCAAACTGGCATTCCTGTTACAGAAGGCATTATCCCAGCGCTGTCCTATAAGATAATGCCTAAGAATAAAGTTATGACGTCATGGAAGATTGTCTGGTGAAAATCAGTGTTGGACCAATTACATCCAACCATCCTGCAACTATTGCAGTTGTTCACTACTGACCTAACTTTTTAAGACGTTGTTTACTAATTTAAATAGTAGTATTTTAAAAATTAAGATGTATATCGAAAAAATAAAAAAGGATTAAAGCAACCTGCTGACAAAAGCTGAGGAACCGATATAACATATTATAAGCTTTTATTTTAATTTGGACTTGCTCCTCGATGTCATCCAGAAACCATCCGTGTAAGAAGTAATTAAAAGATAAACTGTCTATTAATTTGATTTAAAACATCGCAAAACCTGAAACATAATTCGAGCAATTTGGCCTCATATGAAGTTGGTATATAGTATTTAGCATGACAATTACACTAAATCATATGTATTTTATGACACAAAAAATGTTATGGAAAGAAAAGCACAATCTTGAGTATTTGAAGCAAAAAACTAAATATACAATAACTTATCGTATCACTAATCTTCATTTCCACTTATAATTTGGACTATTTTATGTATGTGTGGTTGAATTTAAATATTTTAAGTATAATTATGGACAGTATGAGGTTTGCAATTTCTGCATTTCAGCCAGATGAAGGGAAACATAGTTATGTAAATCATATGCATTTTATGACAAAAACGAATACAATGAAAAAAAAAGTGAAAGCTTAATTATTTGAAGCACAAAAGCTGAAATTTTCTAGTCATACCATTTCTTATTACCTTAAAACAATTTTAAGAAAATATAACTTATTTCGCTGCCACAAATTCATTTCTAATAACCAAATTTTCAACGTTACATCTGAATATCATTAAGAAATGTCACAGATATTTCAGAATTTTCAAAGTATTTCACCTCACAGTTTAAAAGAAATGTATATACAAGCAATTTATTCATTTATATTCATTTTAATATAATCTTTAAATATAAGTTTAATATAATCCATTTCTTTTTCAATTTTTGATCTTTTGGAAAGCCAAATGTTGCTACTTTTGGGTCCGTTTTACCGTTACACATACAAAAGTGTACAGCACATGTATGCAGCTTGTTAAACAACCCTAATCAGTGGCGTAGCGTCAGGGGGGGGCACGATCATTTTACTACCAGTATAATTATATACTACATTTAGCCTTATTTAATCTTTGAACGGTATGAAATAAATAAGGCCAAATATAGAATATAAAAATACTGGTAGTAAAGTCACCCGTGCCCCCCTTGACGCTACGCCTCTGACCCTAATCATACATAAAATTCATCACAATAAATTTACAAAGCTAATGTTGTATAACGGTACTGGCACGAATGCACACATGTCGGCTGCTTCCAAATACATCATACATTCCAGTTTTGCCAGTCCTGAGGCATTATCTACAGGTAGTGTTGATTATCCCCCCTTCCTCTTAAGGCCTATATCCCCCGTACAGATGTAAGAGTCATAGGCCTTTGCTTTCCGTGCAATACTGCGCATTATCGGCTAAGACTATGATGAAATCCAGCCGCTACGACAGTAACCCACTCATAGGTACTAAAGGGGCTGGATCAAGTTCGGTTCGCAGGGGAAAGTTCGTGACATCTTCGCCCTCGGGTATTTCTGGAGCCCATAAAAGCAACCAGTGACCCAAGAACTAGCCAAGGGCTCCCTCCCGAGATTTTCTATATCCCCGGTCGGATTCGAGGAGTACATATGGGGGTTACCTCTAGTTTCCTTCCAGAGAATGGACAAGACACACAAAAAATGTTAGTAAACACTTAACTACAGATAGAATTAAAAAAATAGGAAAGTTAGTCCCACTCCACCGTCACGAGTCAGGTGACTAGGCTGGAGACGCCGCATGGCGGAGTAGAAAATGAAAGCAAAAATGTGGTTGGGCCGGACCTGGTGCCGCCAAAGCCCGTTAGCTCATCCGCGCCAGATACGATCACATGCTTTCCAAGCCTTTGACCGACGCCCCAACCGGCCCCGACACTGTAACCAACTATCTCCGGCGTCCCCCGCCAGGGGACTTGAGCTCGGCCAAGAGAGGCACTCATCTTGACAAAGCTCTGGAGTAGGGGAAGCAGCAAGAGTGAGATTCAGTCCGCACGATGCCGCATACAGGTTGGAATGCCCGGCAGGTCCTTAAGACTGTTAGGCACGACCAACGAAAGTTGATCGCATCTAAAGCCCCGGAAGTGGCGCTATGTCGGTACCTGCCCCGTCTGGGACCCCCGCTTTAGCTCAATCCCGAAAATGGAAACGGCCGCCATGGTGTCGTCGACCAGGATCCCGGTCATCCTCTCGCGCCATGCAGAGGCCAGGATGAATCTCGAACACCTGGAGGAGCACCGTGCCCTTACAGATGTAACAAAACAATAACATATCACGCAAATTTTATTTAAAAGAAATTTTCACATAAATTCTTTGGTTGTTTTTTCGATTTCGTCATATGTAATTCATAGCTGCAAACTTGTACGTTTTTTTTACCACTAAAATTTAATAGAAAATTTTGTGTTATTGAATCATTAAAAAATGTTAGAGTTTTGCGGCTGAATTAGGCAAAAATTACAATTGAATTTTAGTTGTAAGAAAAATCCGTACAATTTGGCAGCTATGGTAACTGGATGGTTGCAGAATACTTAAGAGTTTTGAAAAGTAAACTTTCGCTATATCTTGAAACCTAATTATTGGAATGAACTGTAGACTTACACATCCCTGTTTTTGACGATGCATATTGTGTTTATGTAAAAACTGTTGTAGCTCTTAGTTCATTATTTTATTTACATGAATTTAATAATAATCTTCATAATTAAAATTAGGCTTTTGAGTAAAAATATGCCTAGAATATGTTTGGGTTTATTCAATGTATATCACTGAAAACAAACATATTATATCGAAAGTATTTTGGGGAACATATAAATTAATGTTTTTTACATGAGTGTAACATTAGATTTCTCTAATTATGACCTATTCTAACTCCGTGAAGACTTAACAAATGTTTATATTCTATATAATTTTCCGGGATAATTTGATCCAAAGAACTCAAAAAAGTGTTAAAAGGGGGTAATACAATTTGAAAATCGAAATTGTTGCAATTTTTAATATATAGACACTTCTAATTCAAATATTGCATTCATATTGTGAAGGAAGCCATTATTCGAAGTTTAATGACCGCTTTGATATGATTGCACTGGTAGAGGCCTCCAAATAAAAACAGGTGTATCTTTTATTTCTTTACATATACTGCACATTCACTAAATATATATAAATATTCTGTACATTTTTTGTGAAATAATTTAACGTGTAAATTGTAAAAGAAACGCTCATGATTGGTGATATAGACATTCAGTAGTCGTCGCACAACAACTAAAGTTAATAAAATGTTTATATGCTCCACATATAAAATACACACACACACACACACACACAGACAAGTTTAAATAATTTTTTAAAGTCTCTAGTTCTATGTATGTCGTTTTTCACCTTACAAATAGCAAAATTGGCAAGTACGTTTAAAGTAGTAGTTTAAAGTTCGAAATATAATATTCGCCTTATTTACAGTCATAAATTCTGCAATTAACTAAGGTGAAGATTTCTGTTTTTTAAATGGTAACTCTGCCGCCTACGGGCCGCGTATTGAGTACTACTGGTTTAAAGAATATAAAAACAAATTCTCTAAAAAAATTTACGAAACACTTCTTACATAAGAAGGGGATTTCTGAAAATATTTTAATAATGCTTTGTCGAATGTTTCAGATTTTTCAATTTAAATTTTGTATCGATTATTTTGACTAATTCATGTGTTATCTTAATCAAAATGTTTTTGAATATTTAACAACTACTCGGATATTATTAAAATTTTAAAATAAATATTCTCTAAATTAAATCCACTCATGGTATAATAAAAGTATTTGAAACCAATTAACTTGGAATTATAAAGTAGTAAGTTTCCGAACACTTTAAATTATATCTACGATATTACCACTCGATGAGATAGAAATTTTTGAATTAGGAAATAAAATTTATACGAGCATATAACTAAGTTTAATTAGCAGCCTGATATTGACCAAGTATGCTCAATCAGTAGCATAATTAATTTATAGATACGTACGCTACCACAATTTCTTTTAAACAAATTTTCCACCCTCAATTTATGTTTCAAGTTTAAATTCTAAAAAATAATTCTTAACTATTTTGTACTCAACGAAATTGGATGTAAATCTTAACTGCCTATTACACTGTAAACATGAACTTAACGATATTATAAATGATAAAAAGGCCATTAAAATTAATTAATATGTTAACAAGAGTATTTTCTCTTATATTAAGTATTCACTTGTGCACCTGTTTTTACATGGGCTGGTGCCCATATTTAAAGGCATTTAAAGAGATCAGAATTTTGCAGATCTTAGAAATAAATTAATTCTCTCTATAAAATAAATAAATTCGCTCAAAATATCTGTTGTACGTCAATGAAAAATAATTTAACACAGACAATGCATTGGTATAAAAATATATTATTCATTCAATTTTTATTATATACATATCGTCGCTACCATGTCAAACTACCGAATGTGCAAAAATGCATTTTTCATTACTTTTAAAAATGGGCCGATTGCCACCACTAAACTTTAATAATATTCTTCAGCAGGATTGCCAGTTTGGCTTCTTTTTTTATTCAGAAATTCCGCATTGATACCAGAAATTTCAAGCTGAAATTTTTGCTTTATTTAATGACAGACATTTCGTGATTACTTAAAGTAAAAATTTTCTCACAAAATTTCCGGTATGAATTCGATATCTCTCAATGAATAAGAAGGCCAAACTGGAAACCCTGTTCTTCACAGAAATTTTATTAGCATTCTAATAAAATTTAGTGGTGACAATCGTCCTATTTTTAAAAGTAATGGAAAATGCATTTTTTCACATTCGTTATTTGACATGGTAGCGACGATATCAAGTACATATCATCATAAATACATTTATATATTATATAAAATACATATACTTTATTTCTAGGAATTCACTTAGTTACCACTTATGTATTTTTTTAATTTTATGAAATGAAATATATTCATTGAACTGATATATGCTAGCTCTGCTAATTAAAAAAATAATGTATTATTGACCTGAGACATAATGTTAGGAAATGATAAAAAGGCCTCCAAAAGTTAAGGTACAACCAGTCTTTTGTGTCTAATTTAAAATCAAATTAAGATAAAAACATGGAATTTAGACGAATTGTGCTTAACAGTTATTTATCGAATTTTGTTTAATTTTAACATCAATCTTGATTTACAAATAAAAAATTGCATTTGTTTGCAAAAGTCTACTGTTTAATAAAAAAAATAAATAGCAGTTTTTTGTGAAAAAAAAATTAGATAAACGGATTTTAATATGGCATGTGTCCGGCCCTACATGTAATGAATTTGTGGCATCGACTTTCCATGCTGTCAATTAAGTTGTCCGACACTGGAAATGGAAACAACTCCCATACATGGAGCAACGCATGTTCCAGCTCATTTAACGACTTTGGAGGAGGACTTACGGCTGCCCCCTGTCTCCTGAGATAATCACAATGATGCTCTATAGGATCAAAATCCGAAGATTGTGCTCGCCATTCCCTTCGCTCCAAACCTTGACCCTCAAGATATTCATCAACGACTCTATCACAATTCGATCGGGCATTATCAACCATTCAGTTTAATTAATCACCAATAGCACTACTATATGATTTGACAAATGGAGCAAGGATCGCCTCCCGATATTTCACTGCAGCCAGAATTCTTCCATGGGACACGTGGAAGTTACTGTGAGTAAAAGAGAGATTCTAGCCCAAACCATGATTCCACCTCCTCTATAACCATGTCTTTCAACAATGTTACATAGGTAGAATCTGATGCCTTGTTCTCTCCAGATCAACACACGAACTGAATAACTCACCAAAGCAAACCGGGGCTCATCTTTGAACAGTACGGAAGCTCATTGTTGTGTGTTCCAGGTAAACTGCTCTCTTGGCCAACATAAACGGGCACTTCTGTGTCATCGATTAACCCTTTAACGTTCATTGGTTTCCCTGTGAAACCACAAAACTTTAATTACGAAATTCAACAATGACAGCAGAATTTTAATAGAAATGTTTTCCATTTTTTCTATACTAGCAAGCTACGCCTGCTACGCTGGTCAATTTCTTATAACGAACTTTTAATCCAACAAAATATTGACATTTCATAATTCACTTTTATATTTTAACAGAATAATAAGGCTACTATAATTTGTGACTCGTGCTATAGCCAATATACACGCCAGGACACGTCGCCCTTATCATTATCTTTTTACGCATGAAGGTTTCGCTATGGTACTCCATTGTGAAATTTAGTAATTTTTCAAATTCAATACTAAACAAGAACGAAAAATCATGCGTCAAGCATAGATTATGTAACACTTTCCAACGCTTCCAAAATAATTTTACAAATCATAACGTTTAATAAGCTAAAAGATAACATCTAAGTAATCCGAATACATTTATTCAGCCCTGTATAGGATCTATAGATTTGTATATATACTACATAGGATGTTAAATTTTAGTTCAGTTAGGAAACGCGTAGCACAGTTTAAAATTCTCCGTCTGGAGTTAAATAATACGGAAATGTGTTCGCGAACTTTTGTGCTCCCCTGTATAGGATATACAGAATTTATACACACCACATAATAGACAAAAAGCGAGTTAAAATTAAAATCGCGATCAGTAACTTAAAACGCACTTCCATGAATTATTGTTAACTTACAGTAGAGAATTCTTTTGTGTGTCCCTGTAAATGAACGATGACTGCTGTACACACACTATTCTGTAGTAAGCCTCTTGAAATACACCTTAGTGATATATATAAATTTCAATGCGTTTAAAATAGGGAAACATTATTTAAATAAACCGCAGACGATTTTTCTCCATAGACGTAATGTAACAGAATTCTTTTGACTGTCCCTGTAAAGTAACTATAAGTGCTATGCACACCCTATTCAATATTAAGCTTCTTCTAATGCACCTTAGTGATATATATAAATTTCAATGCGTTTAAAATAGTGAGAAACATTATTTAAATAAACGTCAATGATTTTTCCCCCATAGACCGCAATGTAACGGAATTCTTTTGAGTGTCCCTGTAAAAAACTATAACTGCTACACACTTCCGTTGAAATAGGGAATATGCTATAGATAACGACTATAACATATAAAAATTGCAGAGCAATCCGAGCATATTTACGGGAGTTAGAGCACGGACAGACGGACAGACGGCAGACGGCCAGACGGCAGACGGCAGACGGCCAGACGGCAGACGGCCATACGGCCAGACAAACCGAAGTCATAAACACTTTTCAACTAGGTTGGAAAGTGTTAAAAATGGCATAATCATTACATTTGAAATTTATATAAAGAAAAATAATTTTTTTTACCTTTCAAACACAGTTTGCCTAACAATTTTCAGACAAATACTTTTCGAGCTACTATTTTTTTTCAGTAACTTCAAATGTTTCATTTTCCGAGATTAATCTGTGGCAACAATTAGCAAAAAACCCAGTCGTCAGAAACGCATAGTTTTTTATTAAAGAGGCTGTTGGAGCAGGGATTGTCACCACCGATTTGCCACTTAGAAATCGGTTCGGTAGTTCTAGAGATTCCATAGAAATTGTAATTAAAAATGTTTTTAGAACGCTTTTCGCTCATTTCACCTTTTAAATTTAGATTTTTTTTAATTTTTGTTTTTAGAGAGCATTTACATCTTATAAGTAACTACAATGCCAAATTTCAAATTTCTAGCTCCCTCAGTATAAACAAAATCGCAATTTTAGAACGTTTTTCGCTCCTGCACCCCCCGGGGATAGTGACACCGACATAAAATATATCCTATGCTGGAGCAGGGGTTGTCACCATCCATTTGCCACCATCACTTTTGAAATCGGTTCGGTAGTTCCAGAGATTCCATAGAAATTGTAATTTCGCTTTTTTTATGTATAAAAATAAATTTGTTCATAATTTCCGGTGTCAATCATTTATTTCAACATTTTAGCAATTTAAATGCTTTATCCGTTAAAGGGTTAAGAGGACCACACGCAACTGGTCGTCTTGCATAGAGTCCTTAATTGTGAAGACGTCTATGCATCATAATCTCAGGTATTGTCATCCCTGTTGCTTTACGATGATCTGAAATGAGCTGAGCCACAGTAGTGATGCTCCTTCTTCGGGTCAAAAGAGCTAGAAAGGGATCTTGTACAGGGGTTGTAACCCATGAGCGGTCTAGAACAAGTCTTCTTGATACTGAATTTTTGGATTCAAATAGATCTCAGAGCCTTTGGACCACACTACGAGACACATTAAGACGTCTAGCAGCATCAGCTTGTGATAACCCTATTTCCATCCATCAGGTTGCCCGCCATCTTAACGAATCAAGTAAACGTCATCTCCTAGATATGGAAAACACTAATTTAGTACCAACAATTGAAGATCAACAATCATAAAAAAATTTCACACAAATTCCCAAAGTGGGATATTCGCAGTTCCTCCTGACAGACATGTAAGTATCTAATACATTAAAATAATTGAGATGGGTATAATTTTTTCATAAGATTTTATTGAGGTTACTTACCAACATTCATATAAACCATATTTTTTACCTTTACTTTCATTCTTTTAATAGTGAGCGTCAAGAAACTGGTTGTACCTTGACATTTGGAGGCCAGTGTATGTTGCACGAGGCTTTTGGGTAAGACCTATTCTTTTCTGTTTTATCTACACTGATCAAAACAATTAGGGGAGTGCATGGTTTTAACGAAATTAAGCAAATATTTACACCGATAAGTTACGTAAAATAAAACATCAATAAATTAAAGCGTAGCAGAAAACAGAAGAAGAAAACTTCATATGCAAATCGAAGTTCATGTCGTCATAAATCAGAAAAAACAAATAAGTGCAGAAATCAGATTTCGCAGAAACCTCCGTTTCATTTTCTCAGTTGATAAAAAAAATTGCCCAATTTTTAGTTTGAGAAAAATTGACATGAAAGAGCCACAACAACGTGATTTACCGGAATCTATGGTTTGACGTATTATCGAGAGATTTGAATCAGGGCACACAAAACGAAGCGTAGCGGACGTTGATGGAGTCACAAGAAGTGTCATTGCAAGGCTGTAGAATCCATTCCAAGAAACAGGGAATGATAGACATCAACTAGGGTTAGGTCGGCCATGTCCTACCACAACAACCGATGACCGATGTATTCTGTTAGCAGCTCGTCGATACAGAACAGGCAATGCTATTCAGCTGCAAAGATAGCTTCTCTTGGAAACAGAACGAAAGTTGTCCCGACAAACATTCTCAAATAGGCTTCATCAAGGTGGTCTCTATCCACGTAGACCAATGGTCTGTATTCCTTTGATCTCAAGCCACTGTGCGGCCCGAAGAAGGTGGGTTGCTGAACATCGAGGTTACAGGCAACGTTATTGGAGTCAAGCGCTGTTTACAGACGAGTCCCTATTCAGTAGAGAGTGTGACACCTGACGTGTTTTGGTATGGAGGGAACGGAGCACTCGAAATAACCACACATTCGTTTGTGAAAGATCGCATTACAGATGAGGTGGGTTCATGGTATGTTCTGGAATCAGCATACGTTAACGTACGGACCTGCATATCATTCGGAATGGTGCTTTGATGGCCCAAAGCTATGCAGACGAGATAATGAGACCTCATGTCGTACCTTAGGCTGCTGCCATTGGTGATTCCTTTGTTTTCATGCATGATAAAGCCAGATCGCATACAGCTCAACTTGCGGAGAACATGCTTGACGATGAAATGGAATGTGTCGTATGGAATGGGCAGCATACTCTTCTGACCTCAATCCGATCGAGCATGTTTGGAACACACTCGGACGACGCATTGAAGGAAGACCAAGGCCTCATTTTACTGTTTGGGACATGGAGATTGCAATTCTTGAGGAATAGAGCAGTATTCCCTAAAGTCTTATCGATAACCCCATCGCATTCCTGTAAAATAGGTGTGCAGCACTCTTGCTGTTCGAGGGGACCACATGCCACATTAAACATCTTGAATCATTTCTAAACATAAATTTCCGCCTTTTTTGTCATTTACGTATAACCAAATCGTTGTCCTTAACCATCTTTTTATGTTTTTTCCATCGTTTCAAATAATTAAAGCTCCCTTGAGAATTCTTTTGCGTCATGTTTTCTGTATGGCGCATTGATACTCATGTACTCTCCATTTTATGCCTATGCGTGACTGTATCGCACAGTTCTCTTCACGTCTTTGCTTGCACCCCTAATTTTTTTGAGCAGTGTAATTTCTTATGGCACAAGAAAGAAAACTGGACTTAGAGAAATTAAGAAAAAACATTTGACATAATTTTTTATTTAGTTTAAAACCAAGGATGTAAGCGCTGCGCCACAAATGACCAATTTTCACCACTAAACATTAATAGTGTTATTTATCTTAATATATTTCAGAATTTCTGACATTAAATAAGGTGACAAATACTATTACAGTTTAGTGGTGACAATCGACCATTTGTGGCGCAGCGCTTTCATCCCTGGTTTAACCCCTTGAAGGGCGGTGGGATATAATATATCCCACTTAATTTTAATTCCCAAATTCCACAATGACACCGGAATTTTGGAAATAAATTTTACTTTTATAATATACGTGAAGAAAATCTTTTACATATTTGGAAATAAATTTGTTGTTGAATCCCGGTGTGACCCAATGATTTCACCATTTCAGAAACATAAGTACTTTGTCCCTGAAAGGGTTAAAACTTATAGTTTATTTAAAAAACGGCAAGAGAGAAGGTTGATAGTTTTTTCCGCTAATTTAGTAGCAATATTGTGGCGTGAAAGATGAAGAAATAGGTACTTTATGAGTAGCCTTTTCTTTGTGATAGTACGGTGATCTTAATCTACAAATCCATCCAAGATCTTTATATGTGTACAAAATTTCTTTTGTGAATACTTTTGTGTCCTGGCTTTTCTTTATCTCAAGAAGTAAAATAAAATTATGTCATCCGAAAAGAAGAGTTTTATTAGTTTCTAAGGCATACTTACGATTACGGAAATAGCAAGATTTGAGTACTTGTACCTCGAATATAGCAGATAAGAATTCTCTTACTCATTCATTATTGCTTTTATTTCTAGCTTCCTTGATCCAAAATATGTGTTAAAAGTGGGTATTACTATTTGAACTTCAAAGTTGGTACAATGTCTAACATGTAGGTGACCCATATTTTATAAATGTACTCGTATTCGAAAAGAAGACACAATTTCGAGGTGAAGAGTACCTCTCGCATATCTCTGCGATAATAGTTTTTAAAATATATGTTTTTTTTTGTTGTTGTTTGTTTACGACTGTACAATACAAGATGCGTATACTCCTTAGAATTTCCAAAGAGCATGGGAGTATATCAGATACAAAAATTTTTATTTAACATTTAATCGCAGAGTTTATAATGTACTTACTTTTACGATAAATTAAGGCGGAAAATTCTATTAAAAATTTGGTAGGACTGTGCGTACTCCGACCATATTAACTTACATCAGTGGTACACAATACGCTGGATGCAGGTCGTACAGCTACCACTTTTTCTGAAGAGAAATTACCATCTTATTTAATTATTGAGGAAGGTAAATATTTCTTTTCGCAAATAGTGGTGCGAGAATACATTTAACAAATAATAATGTGTACCACTGATCTACATAAATTACCTATGTCGCCTCGGAAGAATATGTGGGCAGTGGTAATCACTAGATTATCTGTAAGAGCCAAACTCATGTAGAGAAGGTAGCTAGATTGCCGCACTTACGTTGTTATAGTCACGTCTATATATTATAATTAACTCCTATATATTATACATTAATTATTAATTTTAAATAAATATTAACCAATTAGAAAAAATAATATTAACTGCGTGATGGATAAAGCCCGTTGTCTATTAAAGGATGTTCCTGAATATGAGATGGACTGTTATAGAACAGGCTTGCAATATTCTGTTCCATTATTGGGGTTCTTAATTGAGGAAATCTTTATAGAAGCCTTATATTTATTTTTATTATATCAAGCTTCAAAACGAGTCGCGAGGTCATTAAAAAATACATTCTACACAATGTATCTATCTATCTATATATATATATTGTTTGTTAAACCAGTGAGACCGCATGCAACTCCCGGGCCTCATAGTGACTACCCCGTAGATATGTGTACAAAAAATCTCCCTGTTTACTTATGAAATTTTGAATGCAATTAGAAAAACAAAATTAAATTTCGTACTATAGAACTCAGTAAAATTGCATGAGACTGACTGATGGCCTTTTTCATGTCCAATTAATTACTCCTCATGGAACAATCTCTAAATATTCTTGTTCCAACACGGTAATTGCAAAAATAAGTTATTAAAGTTAAGAATGTGGTAATCATTTATCATATTAATTCCAAGGTTAATTAAAGAGGCTTTTAGAACAATAACCATGAATTTAAGTTTGTCATATTAATTAAAATTAATATTCTTTAACAAATATTAATTTCCTTTACTCGTGGAACAATATCACAGAGGAAAATTATTTTTGCATAAACCGAAATGTCTTTTAAATTGTACAGATTTATGATTATTGTGTAATATAGGCTGTAATATAGCAGACAACATTTACGCTTCTTTTACCAATGAATTTTAATAGTAATTTTCGCTTTACTTTATCGCACAAAATCCCGCGATTAAAAAAGCACAGAAATTACTTTTAAAATATAGTGGAAAAGAAAAGTTAAAAAAAGCTTAAAAGTTGGTAGCGACTGCTATAATATTTTTTTAATCCGCGTTATATAGAATAAATTCATTAACCTATTTGCATCATTACCATGCATTTCAGGAAATTATTTTTTATTCAAAAACTTTGAATTCATACCAGAAATTCTGAATATTAATTTTTGCTTTATTTAATGATAGACATTTCGTGATTGCATAAAGTAAAAATTTTTCTTACTGAATTTCCTGTATGTATTCAAAATTTCTGAATAAAAAAAATAATTCCTGAAATGGTCGCATATATGCGCCAATATTGCAAATGGATTAAATAATCACTTTACTACAAATAATTTAAAACAAGAACGAAAAATCATGCGTCAAGCATAGATTATGTAACACTTTCCAACACGTCCAAAATAATTTTGAAAATCTTTACCATAAGGTGTAAGATGATATCTAACAAAACAATTTTGAAAAACGTATAACATATTTAAAAATTCAATTTCAGTAATTATCAACAATATTCGGAAAAATATCCGAATACTTTTATTCAGCCCTGTATATGATCTATAGATTTGTATATATACTACATAGGATGCTAAATTTTAGTTTAGTTAGGAAACGCGTAGCACAATTTAAAATTCTCCTTCTGGAGTTTCTGTCAATAAACGGAAATGTGTTCGCGAACTTTTGTGCTGCCCTGTATATGATCTACAGAATTTATACACACCAAGTAATAGACAAAAAGTGAGTTAAATTTAAAATCGCGTTCAGCAACTTAAAACGCACTTCCACGAATTGTTGTTAACAGACAGTAGAGAATTTTTTGTGTGTCCCTGTAAATGAACGATGACTGCTATACATACACTATTCTGTAGTAAGCCTCTTGTAATGCACCTTAGTGATATATATAAATTTCAATGCGTTTAAAAAAGTGTAACATTATTTAATTAAACCGCAGACGATTTTTCTCTATAGACGTAATGTAACGGAATTCTTTTGACTGTCCCTGTAAAGTAACTATAAGTGCTATGCACACCCTATTCCATATTTAGCTTCTTGAAATGCACCTTACTGATATATATCAATTACAATGTATTTGATATTATGTAACATCATTAAAATAAACCGCAAATGATTTTTCCCCATAGACCGTAACGTAACGGAATTCTTTTGAGTGTCCTTGTAAAAAAACTATAAGTGCTACTCACTTCAGTTGAAATAGGAAACATGCTATAGATAACAACAATAACGTATAAAAATTGCAGGGAAATCCGAGCATATTTACGGGAGGTAGAGCACGGAGAGACGGCCAGACGGCCAGACGGCAGACAGCAGACTGCAGACGGCCATACGGCAGACAAACCGAAGTCATAAACACTTTTCAACTAGGTTGGAAACTGTTAAACAAGAACGAAAAATCATGCGTCGAGCATAGATTATGTAACACTGTCCAACGCTTCCAAAGTAATTTTACAAATCATACCGTTTAATAAGCTGAAAGATAACATCTAAGTAAACAATTTGGAAAACGCATAACATATTTAAAAACATAATTTCTGGAATTTCCAACATATACAATATTCGAAAAAATATTCTAATACTTTCATTTAGCCCTGTATATGATCTATAGATTTGTATATATACTACATATGATGCTAAATTTTAGTTCAGTTAGGAAACGCGTAGCACAGTTTAAAATTCTCCTTCTGGAGTTTCTGTCAATAAGCGGAAATGTGTTCGCGAACATTTGTGCCTCCCTGTATATAATCTACAGAATTTATACACACCACGTAATAGAAAAAAGTGAGTTAAATTTAAAATCGCATTCAGTAACTGAAAGGCACTTCCAGGAATTATTGTTAACAGACAGTAGAGAAATCTTTTGTGTGTCCCTGTAAATGAACGTTGACTGCTATACACACAATATTCTGTAGTAAGCCTCTTGTAATGCACCTTAGTGATATATATAAATTTCAATGCGTTTAAAATAGTGAAACATTATTTAAATAAACCGCAGACGATTTTTTTCCATAGACGTAATGTAACGGAATTCTTTTGACTGTCCCTGTAAAATAACTATAAGTGCTATGCGCACCCTATTCCATATTAAGCTTCTTGTAATGCACCTTAATGATATATATCAATTACAATGTGTTTGCAATTGTGTAACATCATTAAAATAAACCGCAAATTATTTTTCCCCATAGACAGTAATGTAATGGAATTCTTTTGAATGTTCCTGTAAAAAAACTGTAAGTGCTACACACTTCAGTTGAAATAGGAAACGTGCTATAGATAACGACAATAACATACAAAAATTACAAAGCAATCCGAGCATATTTACGGGAGTTAGAGCACGGACAGACGGCCAGACAAACCGAAGTCATAAACACTTCTCAACTAGGTTGGAATATGTTAAAAAAGACAAAGTCTCCTTGTTCAAGCATACCTCACGATTAAGTATTGTCAAATTTCATATACTAAGATTCTGGTACTAAAGGTACAGCGCCTAGAATACATAGTGTGGAAAACGGATACAAAATAGTACTAAAAAATTTAATCCGATAAATGTAAAAAGATGCTGAAAAGATAACGGGTCGATCGCAGCGACATCTTCCAGCTATGGCGTAGACAGGGTGGAGGTCCAGATGGTTTTGATACCACTAATTTTATAAAAATATTTTTGCCTTATCTGATCGGAGAATTTTCTGCGATCTTTCTTTCCAGAGCATTTGGACCCCCCGCCTCTCTGGCTACGCCACTGTCTGCTAGCTCTTTTCAGCGCAAACATTGTGTAAGAATCGAACTGAGAAAACGTTTCAGCTGGTGGTAAATATTTTAAACAATTACATTATACCCTATTTTCTTTCACTTGGATAGTGATTTTCATAAGCTTTGAAAATATGAATGATATTGATCATGGCCAAAAAACGTGATACGCTTTCTTTTGTACCTGGTTGCAGTACTCGATACAAGACATTTATGCAGAAACTTTTAAGTTAGTTTTTTTTTTTAACTAAACAAATGCGGAATTGTTTGAAAGAATAATATAGATGAAACAACAAATTATGGAATTTTTATCTGTATAGTTTTAAGAATAAAGAATTAAAAAACATTGTTTTTAAACTGAATAAAAATAAAAATCTACGTACCTTGATTTGCGGCGAATTTTCAGATTCCAAGGATTCTTCCAGAGTGATGTAATTATACTTAAGGCTATGTTGATTTTAGCAATTTTCTAATTTTTTTTAAGACTTGAATTTCTGAAAAATCTAAAAAAGATTCGTCTTTGTCATGATACCGACGTTTGCAATGTAAAATGGAGTATTATTATTTCGAAGACTTCTGTTAAATCGCTAAAAATTACTTAAAAATCAGAAGTATTTCTTTTGAATATCTATGTCTTAAAATGAAATTAATTGAAACATAATTTCGCATAATTAGATCTTATTTCATCTTTTCACATTTTAATAACAAGATATATGAGTTTTCGATTTAGACTTTGATTTAGAATTCTACAACACCCTCTCAGAATCAAAAGAGGAAACAGAATTCGATTTATGCAGATTAAAAAAAAATCTGATGAAGAAAATGAAAGAAAATTAATACATACATATTAAGAGAAATACAACATAATTTTTAAACCAAAATAATAATTAATTTTCTGAAAATTAAGAAAGTTAATAGAATGTCTTTTATTTCTTTTTTCTGACATAGTAACATATATTCGTAACGTAGTTCTTTTTAACACTTTCCAATCTAGTTGAAAAGTGTTTATGACTTCGGTTTGTCTGGCCGTCTGGCCATGTAACCGTGCTCTAACTCCCGTAAATATGCTTGGATTGTCCTGAAATTTTTATATGTTATTGTCGTTATCTATAGCACGTTCCCTATTTCAACTGAAGTAAGTAGCATTTATACTTTTTTTTTACAGGGAGAGTCAAAAGTATTCCGTTACATTACAGCCAAAGGGGAATAATTGTTTCAAGTACATTTTGATGACGCTACGTCATTTAAAACATAATGAAATTGATATATAATTATGAAGCGCATTAAACAATGCTTTTCTTAGAAAATGGGGTGCAAAGCATTTAGTATTCATTTACAGGGCTAAACAAAGGAATTCTGTTACACATGATTCTATAGGAAATATCGTTTGCAGTGCAATTTAATGATATTTCACTATTTCAAACATAATGAAAATTATATGCATTACTGAGGTGCGCTATAAATTGCTCTCTTGTGTGCATTGCGTTTATTTACAGGGGCACACAAAATATATTGGTTACAGTACATGTGCAATACTTAAATTTTATGTGTGATAAGTGCGTTTTCAACTTTGGTTTGCGTTTTTCAGTTTAACTATTTTTTTATAGTACGTGTGTGTTTATAAACTCGGTTAATCCTATACAGGGCTACACAAGGGAATTCGTAAGTATTACAGACTATGGGAGTGAATTGCTTAAGGGTAGATTTAATTGTGTTTACGCATTTTCCTGCTAAAATATATTTAGTAGACTAATAGAAGTTTGTGGAATATAAATAAATTCATATAAAGGGCTACGCAAAAATGATACATTGTCGTTTACGTTTGGTAATTGCTGCAAGTGAGTTTTAAGTTGCCTTTTAGCTTAATAGGTGGTGTGTACAAAGGTCTTCAGATAATATACTGGGCTGTACAAAAGATTTAGAGTGCATTTCCTTCGATTGGCGAAAATTGCTAAATGTGAATATTCTAACTGAACTAAATTTTATCATACTATATATCCAAATCTATTGATCATATACAGGGCTGCAAAAAATAATTCGGCTACTTTTTTGACACTGGAAGGTAATTTCGAACACTGTATTTTCCAATATGTTATATGTTTTCTAAATTGTTTACTAACATATCTTCTTTCACCTAAGTGTTTTATAATCTATGTTTGACGCATGCTTTTCTTTCTTCTTTTGCTTCTGTAGTGCTGCCATCTACCTTAAATCGAAAGAGTCAAAACTGTACACTATCTGCTATTTCAAAAATATCTAACATATGTGCGTATTATCGTACGTGTTATTTATTATTAGAGAAATGCGGATTAAATAGAAATGTTAAGTGACTTAGAAAATCTGTGGTATTCTTACTGAATATAAACAGAGCAAAAAAGGTTTCAGATGCGCTAATAATAAAAATACAGACGTAAAATATAAGGAATATTTTTTTTTAAATGAAACTTTAAAAATACATTTAGAGTTGCCAGCCCGTTGGAGTTTGTAACACTTAACGAACGAATGCCACCATATACGCTACAAAAAATTTTTGTTTTCCAAATGTGTTGTTTCCAATCGGATACGAGTGTTTTTGAACAGAAAATTTCATCTTATCTAATCTCAAAATTTCCGCAATTAAATAATTCAAAAAAAAGTTTGTTTGAAAAAGTTGCCTAAACAATAATAATTGCAAGCACTACAATTTGACAATAAAGATTGGTTGCAACAAATATGGTGGTATTCATTCGTTACGGGTTAATACAACAAATTTTGTGTAGAAAGTTATCCAGGAGGCTAGTGCAAAAAGGCTACCCTAACCCAAAGAAAAATAAACTTTCAGTTCTTTATTTTGTTTTTAACTGTTTCAATTCGTTATTTAAAATGCTGTTAGAAACTTATTTTTGAATATTTAATATTTCTTAATTGTTTTCTTAGTTCAGCTTATTTCGTACTTATATTATGCATTTAAAATCAGCGGACTAGACTGTGGACCACAGATGTAGCTGTTCCAAGATTTTATCCGTCTTTATATTTCTTTCTGTTAACACACACGTCTCTGAGTATTTCAATCTGCATCTCTTAACATTTTAGACTTAAGATTAAGAAAGTGGGGGATTCCCTGAACCTTTCCCGTATATATACGTACAATTGCATATAGTTTTTATTTTATTTATTTATTTTTGGAAAAAAACATTTTTTAAATTATTTAATGGACCGAAAATAACTTAGTTCCAAGACTTGATAAGCGGACTCGTGCATTTTTGACACACGTTCTATGATGTAATGAAATTATTTCTTTTAAAAGTAAATCCAAATTTAGTGGGTTGGAAAGTATTTTAAACACCTTTCATCTATTTGAAAACAGTTTTTTGATGGCGCTGCCATATATAGGGACACGATTTTATCATAGCATGACACATATGATCACATAACACATTATTTTGCGTAACGATATGATCGCATTCAGATATTTATGTGTCTGAATTTCTAAATGTCTTAATTTCAGACATTTCATCAGTATTCAGACATTTGTTTTAGTTCGTGTTATATAGTAAGACACTTATGTGTCTTAAATTCAGACATCTATGATGTCTGAAATTTCACATTTAGACATTTAAGTGTCTGAATTACTTTTTCTGACACATAAGTGGCACTTATCCATACAAAAAAGACAAATTTTATTATGTTTTACTAAAAGAACTTTTTGGTTTCCAATATATTTTTTATCTTGAAAAAACTGGACGTTTTAGACGTTGAAAAAACTGGACAAACGAATTTCAGGTACTAATGTTGGACAACGCTTATTTCATTTAAAATAATGCATAATTTATGCTTTTGGCATTACATGAAGAGAGTCATGCATTAATGAGGGGCTGTCATAAGCATAAAGTCAGAGGAGGCACAGAGAAATTTCTACCAAACAATTTAAATATCCATTTAGTGAAAAATTTTATTATGTAACAATGGCATAATTATGAAAATCTATCCAAATAAAAATCATTATAGAATATTTGCTAACACTCCTGTTTTTTACTGGAAGCTCCTGTTCAAATAAACATATTGAAGATTAATGAAAGAAATAAAGTTTATTTCAAACTAGATGGAACCCGTCAGAATTTGACGGAAAAAATGCTATAACAATATCAGTAAAATACGCTTCTTTATTATTTAAAAAGGGGTGCGTATGAAACAGTCTTTCAAATATTTTATTTTAAAAGTTTTTTTCCGCAGTCAAATACAGTACTATTTCCGATGCAAACTCCAAACAAACAATCCGTAAACAACTGTGTAATGCAAATCAGTTTGACAAAACCGCTATACTCCCCACGGCAAGAAAACAATTTCATGGACCTATGAAGTATATACAAATAGTATATTCCTACGGTCATATCATATTCAGTAAATAAAAGAACATAGTAAATAATGCACACATCTCCCTCCCCCACACCTGTGATAATGCAACCGAATGAGCTTCTATGAGCATGTGCATTGCATTTGCTCAAAAGCACCGTCGAAATTTGACGTTAAAAAAGTTTTAAAAGGTTTAAATTAAAAGTTTTAAAATGGCCTCTTTAATCATTGTTCGTTTCAAGTCCATATCTTCTAAAACACATCCATTGTTTTAAGCTAATCAGTTTTTATGTATTTTTTTTACAGTAATAAATCAATCGGCCGATGAGGGAGATTTTTAATGTTTTCAAGTGTAATTTATTTGTATTTTTTCTTCGGTTCCTTTACATAATCAGGATGATTATCCCTTTTCTATCAGAGTCGGGGATATTTTCTCTCTTATATACAGTTGGCAAATGTAATAAAATATAAAAATACAATTCCTAGCATATTCTGATATCAGACGGGACATATACATCAACGAATTCAACATATCAATTTTATGCTATCCATAAACTAAAAATAGTTTGTTTGTTTTTGACAGATTTTCGTTTAGCGCTAAAATGCTCTATCTTATGGATAATCTGATCTTATGATTTATCACTGTTTTTATCATTATTATTATTATTATTCACTTTTTATTATGGTTTGGAAATTCAATTGTGGCAACTTTCCCAAGGGCTATTTTACATTACTGAAGCAAATTGGTGGTCATTGATAAGATAGAATTGAAAAACTCTTCATGCTTGAAAATTATTTAAAAAGTCGTTAAATTAAGCGGCAGTTTTCAAATAAATTTCAATCGAAAGCTAATTTTTTTCTAATTGATTATGTAAGAATTGAAATTGTAAAATGTAGTAAAAAATAGAAATTTGTAGTATTTAGAAGTGATGTAACCGTGATGAAAGCTAAAGCGATACCGCCGTTTGTTGTCACGACCGTTGTACGTTTCTAAAAATTGCCACTGTATTTTGGCTGGCGTCCAAAAGTCGAAAACTATTTTTTGACATCGAAAGAGAAATTCACAGTGAAAGAAATAGGACTTTGCGCTAATAAGGAACTGTTAAATGAACTTAGAATAAACCTACCAAAATAATTCTTATGAAATATTAGTCTTACATTGTTTATTCTAGCTAAAAATACAATCATTATTTCAAGATTTTTTTTCTACCCTAACTCTATTTTTATTAATTTTAAATTTCCTGAAATGCTTTACTTTTGTGATTTTTTTTTATTAAAAAAGGAGATCTTCTAACCTATAATTAAAAAAAGTAATTGGTAACATGTAATCAAGGTATGCAATCAAGATGAAGAAATCAATGACGGCTCCAATTCTAATCTTTATAATTATGGGAGGAAAAATCAGTTAAAATTAAGTCATGTTGACACAATCATAATCATATACATTTTTCTCTTTAGTTTTATCAATGTTAAAATGAATTTCAAGGTAAGCATAACGTGATTTTCACCGGCGCAAACTTTTCACACTTACTTTATATCCGTTACTTTAATGCTTAAACACTATGCATACAAATAAAAATATATTTTGCATTTAATTGGAATGAAAAAATGGCATCAACAAAGTTATAATGCATAATGATAAAATAAACCGAACGGACAATATTCCCGTGACGTCACAATGAATATGAATTTTTATTCGCTTTTAAAACACGCGGATAAATATTTTTACGGAAACTTAACTTGCAAATTAAAAAATTCGGTCTAAAAGCCACGTGCTTTTAATATTTATTATTTCTCTTAATATCCTCGCAAACCACAGAGTTCAGAGAATAAACTCTATGCCTTGCAACTGTGGGTGTTATCCGATTATGACGTCATTAGCAGAAGTAAAAGTTTAGTTGAAAATTACGGCTAATTAATTAAATTTTCGAACAAACGAATGCACGATAACAAATCTGTGTCCAAATATTTTTCATTTAAAAAAAGCATGATATAATTTGATGCAGTAGTTTGTTCTCACGAATTGTCGAAAGAAATCGCTTAGCGTTTTAAATATATAGATGACTTCCGCAAAGAAGGAGGACATGTTTAACACGAAATATACCCTGGATTTTACTCAGGTTTAATTAAAATATTTCACACCAGAATTTTTATTAAAACTATTTAACATTTTTATTTAACTTACTAGCTGACTCGTCCGACCCCGTGATAATAACAATTTGTTCTATACCAACATGACTGAAATCTGTAAGGTTATAGAAATCAAGTCGAATGAGCCAAACCCCGTGATACTCCTGTAGGTTCATCTTCCAATTCCAGGGGGCTTTTCCATTACACTCGACCCAACCAAATTTCGCACCACCAGTGCCCGAGAGGTTCTGCTCGTAGAAGGGAGATGCTAGGTATGAACCCAATCGCGCTCGTCAGCCTAATCGTTCGGAGTTTACCGTGGTTTACTTCGAACCGTGGATAATCATGCATAAATACGGATTAGGTTCCCTTAGAAAGACCCCCAATGAGGGCACTCCCCCCTAGGGCCTATATCCTTCGTATTAATTATACAATCGGCCTTCATAAATCAACCAACCAACCAACCTAACCAAATTTCCTAGTAGAATTGAAATTTAGCCCCGAATATATTATTATTTCTCAAAAAAAATCATGCGTCTGGAAAGAAGGTTCAATTCAGTACGGAAAATGAACAATGATTTCTGGTTTGACATAGTTAATAAATAAGAAAATTATGCTGAAAGCAAACACTATTTTTTAACTTCGAATTATCTGATTGCGCGAAAAAAAGGCGGAAATCTGCAGGAAAGATTTGCGGAAAAGAATTTTTTTCAAATGGATAATATTCGATTTTTTTAATGCCGAAGGCGTCTTTCTACATCTGAATGTACCCACTTTAAGCTTATTCTGTCGGATTTTGCGTGTTTCGATAAAAAATTCCTGCGGTGGAAGGGACATTGCCAAAATAGCGGAAATCGCGAAAGTGGGTTGCGTAAATAACCGGTTTCGAAAGGGTTAATATAGATATTTTTTAAAAACCTATAGATACGTTTTGAAGAAAATGAACGTGAATATCTGGTGTCTTTCGTTTACCCGTATTCGCATATCTCGAGACTATGTTGATTTTTAACCCATTCGCTGCCAACCACGAGTATAGTCGTGGTTTTCAACATTCAAAACAAAAGCGTATGATAAAAAAAACCTGCCAAGCCCCACAATTTTAATATGATAAAAAATAATTTATTTAATAACAAAAACTTTGCTGTTAAAGTTACCAAATATTATCTTTCAGAATTTTTGTTGGGAAACGAATTTCAGTAAAAATATCGAAGACTCCGCCCACATAGTTTGGGCAGTTAATGGGTTAAATGTGGGCAGAAAAACGAAAATCACGTGAGTGAGTTTTAGAAACGATTCTTTTTTCGGGGAGATTAAAATTCAAACAGATTTTAAAAATCAAAGGGACGTAGATTAGGCGCGGTATTTTTAGTTTTTCGTATCTTCCAAGTTTTTCGTAGATTCCAATTTTTAAAGATAGGAGAAATCGTTAAAAATACGAAATTGATTTACCGTAAAAAAAGTTTTCTAAAGGGTTAACGTTAATTTTTTTAAACTAAAGGTTTCTGCCTGGACCCGATAGAAAATAGATGTCCTTAAGTGTGTTTGTTTTTTGTTTGCTTATTTTAGAGAGCCGATGCGGGATTTTATATATCACAGAAAATAGGTTTTCGCAAAAGTGAGTCCTGCGCGCGAATGTTTGTCGAACGGTTAATATTCGTATTTTTCAAAACCGATGGCAGATATCGAAACGGAAACAAATTTAGATATTGTCTGCAATTTTTAGTTTTTCGTAAATTTCTCCGAACCGCCGATGCAAATTTTTAAAAATCGGCAAACTCCCAAAAATTGCGAAATGACGTACAGAAAATATACTTTCGAAAAATGTTATATTTCGTATTTTTTAAAACCAAAGAACGTTTTGAAAAGAGCAAAATCAGATATTTAATTTGGTGAACTGAGTTTTTCCATATATGTTGTAGTCCGTCGGATGCGAGGCTCGGAAAACTGGAGAAAAAAAAAAAACATGAATTAGACGCTTCTTGATTATTTTTTTAGAAGAGTTAAATGTGATTTTTTTTTCAAACTGACCGGATAGTTCGAGGCATGCAAGTACGTTCTTTGAGAATATGTAGACGGTTTTTCCGTATTTACGGACGTTCACCCGTGGAGAATTTAGAAAAAACAGAAAAAGAAACGGGATGACTGTCGCTTTGTTCTTCTCTTCACGGAAGGTACGGAAAAGGGGCTTCTGATCATGCGCGCGCGGATTTCGAATGAGTGCTTTTTTATTTTTGATCTTTGATAAGGTTTTAATTAATAACTACTCTATTTTTCAAAGTATTAAAATTCTGAGACAAGGGTGCACCAGGAGAGGTCTTATCCTCTCCTGGTGCGTTCTATGTACGTTAGATTTTCCTAGCCATCGTAGACACACAGACAGGCACACAGAGCGAAAGTTTCTTTTATTAGTATAGATTTCTGTGTGATTTATATGTCATTTATTTTATGAAGAAATTTCTGCTTCAAATGGAAATATTTTCATTTGGTACCCGTCAAAGAACCGGTTGTTGGTATATTTAGTGTTAATTAAATAAATATTCTATTTCAAAGTTTTTTTTTAATTTTAAAAAGTAATGTTGGTAAGTATGTTGTAGTTATCAATAAATGTTATATGGTTATTTTATAGATTTATCAGCAGTTTCATTCAGTTTTAAAATTACGATTCATTATATCTTTGAAGACAACCTATACAAAATATATTGGGGTGTCCAATCCGCGAACCGCAGACAAATCATTATTTACGTGTTACTGGTAGCTTTATTGTCTTTATATAGGGACAAAAACTTCGAAATAAAGTAAGCCGAATATTACTATTCTTAAATTTTAGTGGCAAACAAATTTCAAGTAAAACTGTAGAAGAACACTGATTTAGATCATATTAGAAGATAGTACAATTTTGACAAAATTTTTGAAGACACTCTTTCTTCTTATTTAATCTCGGAAATATATTACATAATAATAAATATAAAATTTCTAAATTAAAATATTGGTTGCTATACTCCTCAGAAAGTTTGAAAATTGTACGTAGTTTGTATATAACGCTTTTTTAAGATAATCCATTGGAAATGTATATTATGGTAGGCAAAATATGTGAAATTGCAAAAAGTTAGAAATACAGAAAATCATAACATGGCTACCAACATTTCCGATTTTTGAGAACCACTATTTTGGAATAGAAATATTCGCCTTATTTAATGAAAACAATTCTGAGATCAAGACAAAAGTTACTATTCTAAATTACTGGCATGAAAAAACGAAGAATTTGGCTGTTGTGTCATAAAAAATGAAATTGGTTCAAACATCTTCATTCGGTTATTTTACGATACATACATTTTAATCAATAAAGTATTAAAGGGATATATTACTTGCATAATTTCAGATTTTTCTACGAAAAATAAAAACATTCCTTAGTTTCACGATTGTTTAAGTGGAATTTTATATTTTCTTTATTTTTTAATTAAATTTTAAATGTTGACTTTTTTCACAAAATATAATAAAACAGCTATCGCAATGCTTTCAAATCATTATTGAGTTAATCTCGCATTGTTTTGCAAATATTTCCTACTATAACACAAATGCTTCCAAACACAAACAACTGCAGAACAATTCATAGATTTATAACATTGTTGACTAAGCTAATCTAACTGTTCCATCGATTGTACTAATGATAATTGTAAGCTACTGTTGATTCAAAATCTTAAGCAATCATTCACAAATATGAACTTTGTATGGCATTCTACATATATAACTATGAACAATTGTTTGCGATACTCAGTCACTTACAGACTTATTGCAATAGGTTATAAGCAATTATTAATTAATATTTATCTAAATAAAATAAAGGATTTTGAGTTTATATAAATTTAATTTCAAAGGTATTCAAACACAGTGTTGGTTATAAAGTATTTGTAAATTAACAGTATAATCAAACAAAATGACAAAAAAGAATTAAGGTAGCTACCAAAATTTTTGAATAAAATCTTTTTTATATTTCACGTCTAACGTGCATCTCGCGGAACTTGCTGTATTTTCATTCAGAATTATTCTCTATATTTAACCCTTTCAGGGGCAAAGTAATTCTATTCTTGAAAGTACTATACTGCCACCAGAATTTACGGACAAATTAAGTTCAAATTAAGTAAATGCTTTTCTTCTGGTACAATATAAAAGCAAAAAACTATTTAAAAGTTTAGGTGTGATTTTGACAGTTTGGAATTGACATAAGTGGAATAAATAATAAATCACTGCCCTGTAAAATGTTAAAAAAAATTAATTTGGTAATAAATCTTTTCGCGACGAGCGTCACGTATATGTGACACATAAGGTGGCCAAAATCCTTGATTATTCTTACCAGTTATTTTTAACTGTTAAGTTTGCCTTACTTAATCACAGCATTTCGGAGATTCAATTAGGTAAACATTTCTGTTTTAAAACTCCGGTGACAAAGATTAAAAATTCTGTAAAGAACGCTCGTCGTTAACCCCTTGGGGACGAGCGACACGTATACGTGACGCATAAGACTCTCAGAATCCTCGTTTATTCCCACCAGTAACTTTTTATTGTAAGCTTTGCCTTATTTAATGACAGCATTTCTGCGATTCAATTAGGCGAAAATTTCTGTTTTGAAAAACCGGTGGTAAAAGATTAAAAATTCTGTAAAGGACGCTCGTCGCGAAGGGGTTAAGGAATTAATGAATGCGAAATTATTTATCCGAAAAATAACGGTTTAGTGAAATGATTAAAGTGAAGAAAATAAATAAATTGCATTTAGTTATATTCAAATGATAATTTTCGCAGTTTCTCTTCAGTTTTAAACACAATTACTCGCAATATAATTACTTGTTTCTGCAACGTTTATGTGTCATCCTAATGTTAAATATTATATAAATGCGTTCTTATGAGTGAGGAACGGTGAACCCGTGGGCCAGAAGGCTAATTGTTCCAACTACTTAGGCAAAGAAAACTATTCACAAAATGTGGTGGCAACTGGCTTTCTGGTACGCGGGTTTGCCATGTCTGTTATAGGTAACTTCGTAAGACATATACAAAATTTATTAAGAAATAACGATACACTGTCTATTAATCTTTTCATTCATGTTCTAACTTTCATAAAAATAAATTTAATTATATTATAAATTAATAATATTTTGGTGATATGCATTACAATTAATTCCATTGTTAAATAAATACTTAACTGAAGAAAATCACATGTTTGTCAATTAATGATTGAATTTATCTTACAATTATTTTATTTTTTAATACATAATAGGTCATATACAAATTAAATAGTGTTACAAAACTTTCAGGATAAGGCATACCAAGTTTGTATAGTATTTGAATTTGAGTACCGCAATTTCCAAATAATACTCCTAATAGCAATCTTCTACTTAATTAATCGCTGAAAATTACTATATATTTGCCGATTAAAAACGAAAAAACAGGAAAATGTTCGAAATAGGTATACATTATATTTGTAAATAATAAAAATTGCGCGTACATTGGGAGTGTTTAACCCTTTTCGGCATGGTAGGTTAAATTCTGTCCCACTTAATATTAATCCGAAAATAACACATTGGCACCAGAATTTCGGAAAGATAAATTCCTTTAATTATGTACCGGAAGAAAATATTTTACCTATTTTCAAATAAATTTGTTCCTAATTTCTGATGTCAATAAATAATGTAAACATTTTGGTGACAGAAGTACGTTGTGTCTGAAAGGGTTTTCAGAACTAAAGCCGTAACACATTATTTAATTACAGGAATTCTACGATTAAAGAATGCAAAACGGTTTTTTTAAGAAATAAAGGTTCTAGAACAAACTGCATTAAGCTTATTAAAAAAAAGGTTATAAATATCTTCATTGAGATATAGTTATTTTTCTCCGTGTCATATTATTATTAATTCTAACCAGTGACTGGTTTTATTTGGGGCACAAAATGCATAACTGCTAAATTTATTATTTTCCTAAATTAACTGCTAATTTTTTTTTATTTTCCTTTCCTTTTACTTACCCATCATACGTAGTAAAGGGTAAGTCTTGTAATCGTTTTGAAAATCGAAAAATTTTTTTTGACGGATTTACACGTTTCAGACACTGGAGATTCCGAAAAACATATTTTTAGAAAAAAAAATTGCCGTCCGTCTGTGTGTCTGTGTGTGTGTCTGTGTGTCTGTAAACGCTCTATCTCCCAAAAAAATTGAGATAGAGACTTGCAATTTGGTATGTACTTAGTATGTAATAATGGGAAGAAGCCTATTTCATTTCAATAACCTCGATTAACCGGAACTATTTTTTTCGGACTCTCGAAATATTCGTTCTGATAAAAGGTATATAAAAAATTTCGAAATTGGTTATTTTAAGAAATGAATATAAAAGACAATAAAAAAACAAATTTTGCATACAGCATGAAGTCGATCGGATAATGAGTTGCCGAGATATTTGGAATCCTATTTTCCACACTCTTCGATTTTTCATGACCCTGTATTTCATCCAAATTTCACTTCAAAGATATATTTTAATTGGAAATTTGACGCTTAATCAGATGCAATAAACCGCTAGTTAATAGGATTATTATTTTTGGAGTTATAAGGATGTTTCTTTCAAGCAATTCAGTAATCGAGCCTTTAAAGTTTGTGACGTCATCAAGCCTCGATTTTATTTGAATTGCAATGCATTTTATAAGTAGTTTACACATTTTTTATTTTAATATTTTACATTATGCATATCCATGATGGGTAAGTATTACGGTGGCCCCCCAACGACTAGTTTTGATTTTATTTATTTTCAGAAATTTCTGCCATTAAACAAGGTAAAGATTTCTTGAAAAATATAATGTTATGAAAATAAGATGTGTTTTAGGTATGCATTTAGTGCACACACACAAAAAAAAAATCACGAGCCGTGACAGATTCTAACGTCACATTTAAATTCTGAATTCTACTCGATTTTTGATCGCATAAAGAAAACATCACCTTACGTATATATTTAATTTTCATTACAATATTTTAAGTTACTCTAAACATTTAAAAAAATTGTTATATCGTTATAGTTAGTGTATAAATACAGGGTGATTCATAATGAATGGGCCAAAAAGAATAGCGCAGTGTGACTGCCGTAATGGATTTATTCAGCCGAAACAAATTTATTCTGCAACTACAATTATACAAGTTTTATTTGGTAACAAGGAAAAATCATCGAATGACGAACTCGCCGCTAGAGGCGCTGTTAAACAAAATGTCGTCCATGCAGGAGAAAGCATACTGCGAAAGCCACGTTCCACTTATGTGGTAAAGTTAATTGCCATAATTTGCGATTTTGGGGCACGGAAAATACCCATGTAACATTTGAACATCAGCGTGATTCTCCCAAGGTGAAGGTTTTCTGCGCTTTATCAAACAGTTGTGTTTTTGGTCCATTTTTCTTTGCTGAAAAATGGACCAGATCTAACACCCTGTGATTTTTTTCTCTGGAGTTTCGTTAAAGACAAGGTGTTTGTGCCTCCACTTCCTCAGGACTTAGAGGAACTGAAGCAGTGGATAACTGCAGTGTTGAACTCCATCACAGAGGATATGCTATCACGAGTGTGGCAGGAGCTTGATTACCGTATAGACATTTGTCGTGTCACCGGAGGGGCATATATTGAACACCTGTAGAAACTTGAATAAATGTAGTTTTGAGGTAAATTTGAATTTTCTAAATATATTAATTACAACGTTCACAATCATGTTTTCTTTTTGTCCCATTCATTATGAATCACCCTGTATTTGTTCCGGAATTTTCCTGTCAACTCTGGAGCACACGCCCAGGATATGACATGCCAAGACCAGTCTTGTCAGTTTAGATACTTCCAGCCTACCTTCCTTAAATCCTTCCAACCTACCAGAATTTCTCTATAGTAATTTTGTTTAATTTACTACCGAAATATCTGTCATTAAATAAAACGAATATTTCTGTACAGAAATTCTATTAGAAAGGTAGATATTTTAAATAAAGAAGGTGTTAAGTTGACAAACAATGGTATAGGTCAGGGATGATAGTTTGGCCTCCTTTTTTATTTAAAAAATGCGAGTTTATATCAGCATTATAATTTTTGCTTTATTTAATAACAGGCATTTTGTGATTACTTAAACTAAAATTTCCTGCTTTGGAATTTTCGTATGAATTCTGATTTTCGGAATAAAGGAGGCCAAACTGACAACCGTGCTCCGGGAATTTACGGTTTTTATATTTGTCACCACTATTTTTCGAAAAACAATTTTTGATTTTTTTCATTGCAGATTTTGTAATATCTTCTTACTTTTATACAAATCAAAGATTTACTATTGGAATATAGTGGTGACTTGAGAAAGAACTGTACGCAACCATGCATCGTTGCCAGTGGGTTACTTTTTAAAAATTCAGATTGCTTCATTGGCACCACTTTTTGGAAATAGTTTAATTCCCCCTGTTTTCGCCTTATTTAATCTGTAATTAAATAAGGCGAATTTTACTTTCTGAATCAAGAAAACTGAATAAAAAAAAGTAGCCCACAGGCAACATTGCAACCAGGATATGTGACGCCGTGTGCGCCAGGTCCCGGGTTAAGACTGAAAATCACTAATGAAAGATAATTATTTGGAAGTATAAGTGGCTGAATAAATCCTCTTGCTAAATAATACCATGAGTATGTTCTCCCTGGGTAACTAATTTTTTCGCGCGTAATTTCAAAAGAAATAATTGAGTAATGCTAAAAATATTTTTTCCAATTACATGTTTATTTGTGTACTATTAATAATTATTTTTCTATGAAAATTTCGTTCTCAGATTTTATCTCTTTGTTGTTTCAAAATGTTCTTTATTAAAGCAAATTATTGAAGAGAATAATAATCTGAAAATAAAATAGTTTCATATTTAACTATTTGTATATTTTTCATTGTTCTACTTTTGAATACATCACGTGAAAAAGTACACAAAAGTAAAGTGTTTTGAATATTTTAATGTTCGTAAATAATATTAATTTTAATATTCAGTGGCGTTCCCAGCTATATTATTAGTGGCATACCAAGGATGATAACAAAAGGTGTCCACTGTGCCACTATTTTTGAAAAAGTTTCATCCTATTTAATCACAGAATTTGTAAAAGCTTTTTGTAATTAAATAAGAGAAATATTACTATTCAAAAATGGTGCTACGATGGCACCCCTCCCCCTTATTGCCTCACTCTTGTTACACCACTGTTTTCTAGAGCCATTTTCTGGCGCACAAAATCTTAATAGACCTGAGTACAAGCAGACTTGCCATTATTGTGTATCGTATAATAGAAGTTTTTAGCCTGTGGCTCTCGGACCACCACGTTAAGGCCATTTTGGTATAGAAAATTTTGTTTTATTTAACCATATAATCCTAAATTCAGGATATATTGCAAAGCAGTGATTTGAGTGAAGCGGTTTATTTTCTAGAATAGTGGTATTAAAACAATAGACTGTTCTGACCCCTGCATGACATGCTTCTCACCGCAGTGAGAAGGTTAAGGGATGAAAGGTCGGAATGAATATCTGTTCACTATGCTGTAGGTTTCACTGAAAAAATTTCATTGTTTAAATTTATATATTTCTCGAATACAATGCAGTTTTAAAATATTGAATAATGATTGATACTCTCAAGATTTATACTCACATACGTAATTAAGTTTATTATATGAAGTTTGAAAATTCATCTTCTTTTAACATTTAAAAAAAAATTACAGAGAAAACAACATTACAAATTTGACCATTTGCTCGGCGGTCAGGAGGTTAAGCACCACGACGTACCTGCGCATGTCATGAACTCTTCATTTGCAATACCAGGACGTATGTGCGTACATCCTCAATTTAAGTCCAGATTGCAATGTTCTAAGCATCTAGTTTTTTTGCGTCGCTAATTGCTATTGTGATTGGTTTTGTACGGGCTTTATAGCAATGATTATTTTCGAATCCAATAGATGGCTTTTCGTATGTGAAAAAAAAAAAAAAAAAAAAACTCATTAGTTTTCCCGTTGCTTTGTTTCTTTCTTCGTCATTCCTTTGTTTATGGGTTGGTTATTCTGCTCAGTTGTCTTTCGTAAATTGTATTGTTTCGTTTTCGGTTAGTTTGTTTCTCTGATAGATAGTGATTTTAAAGAATACTGTGGTGTGTAGAATGTGACACACGGACAGTGGTTATGTTCCTAATTTTGATGATCACATAAACGATAGTGATGATAGATTTGAATCAAGCGATGAAGATTAGAACTTCGAACATTAATTCTGTTTGTAAAATATAAATAAACCTTTATTTTATCTCTTACATTGCATGTAATTAAATTCTTCACATGTAATTAAAAATAATGACATAAACTACTTTTGACGAAATTTAATATATTGGGTTGTTCGGAAAGTTCCTTTCGTTTGAGAAAACATGTTTGTACCGGAAAATTTTATCATTCAGTTATCATACATTAATTCCCATATCTAACTCATAATAATTGATGGGTAGAATTTTCCGGTACGAATTGGTTTTCCCAAACGGAAGGATCTTTCCGAACAACCCAATATCTGGTATTCAGCATACTATCACTAAATGGAATATGGTGCTTACGGGGTTAAAGTACAAAGAATCTGAAGAAATAATTCTCTGAATAAATGGTTTTATATAAGGAGAAGATTACGTTTTGGAAATGCATTTCAGGTAAAAGTTTTGAAGAGCAATATCACATAAAATTGTGAAATTATTGTAAGCGATAAATAAGATTAAACATTTATATGTTTAACGTTATTTTTACCACTATCAAATGACACCTTCTAATTTTTTTATACCTTTCTTACTTGTAACGTTTTATATTACTAAGTGTAGAAATAAGTCTTCAATGTATTAAAAATGATTTCTGATTGTTTTAATCAAAAAATTGCAAACTGAATAATAATAATAATAATAATAAATAAATGTCATATAACACTGGTAAAAACAATGTTGACAAAACATCTATGTATCTTAACTCATTCACGACGATAATCTTTTACACTTTTTTAATTTTTCAGCACCATTTGACACCAGTTTTTCGATCCTGTAACTTTGACTTATTTAATATGTCGACTTAGATCAGTGTTGGCAGTGGGCTACTTTTTTAAAATTCAGATTGCTTGATTGGCACAACCTTTTTGAAATTGTACAATTCGCCTTGTTTTTGCGTTTTTTAATTTGTTATTAAATAAGCCAAATTTACTTTCTCAAAACACTGGTGGCAATCAAGAAAACTGAATTTAAAAAAAGTAGCCCACTGGCAACACTGGCTTAGATAAGAGGAAAATTTCCGTGCTGAAACACTGGTTTTCAAATTTAAATGTTTCGCGCATCTCAAGTGGCAAGTTTTCTTGCCAACCGGCGTTAATGAGTTAATAGAGCACCACTGATTTTATAAAACATTATTTACACATTTGTTGCGGGTGTAACATCTCTGTCACATACGCAGTAAATTAAATCTTTTTTTAATGTGAAAATTGTGTTTTAGAAATTCTATGCTGCCATATTAAGAAAAATTAAAATTGGTTAGTCACAAAAATACATAATTAAAAAAATATATACATGTGTATCAAGGTTCTTACGAGTGATTTTTTTTATATCGGAGTTTTTAAATGTAATTTTCGCTTTAATATATTCCAAGATTCTGCATTTAAGTTTTTAAAAAAAAGTTTTGAAAAAAATTAAATTAATAAAAGTTACAAAATATTTTTAAAGAATTAAAAACAAATACTTATGAAATAAAGTTAAAAAAAAAGATTTTAAATTATTTACAAGCTAAAGAAAAAAAAATGTGTATGTGTGTACATACTTGTGCAGGGCTCCCAAATGGTCCGCCAACTGAATACCAACATTTTTTAATGGAAAATTTCATAGTAGGTGTCTATAACATATCCGCAAAATTTTACCTCCGATGGTGGTTTCTGCAAAATTTGCTCGAAAAATCTAAAAATAATTTTTTTCTAGGAAAATACCGGTATTCAAAAAGCGGACCATTTGGGAGACCTGCTTGTGTATGCATGTGTACATGTACCGGGTGTCCCAAAAATGACTGATGGATTTTAAAAAAATCCGCCTGCGACAGCCGCCATTTTTATCAGCGCGCAGGCCTAGTATTCAGGGAGCGGTGCATCAATCACCACCACCTGAAAACTAGGCCTGCGTGCTGAAAAAAATGGCGGCTGTCGCAGGCGGAATCGTTTGTACAGTCCCTCGAACTTCAACACCAATAATATCTAAAAGTTATCTTTGACTTATTTGATCTCCGAAATCAAGGCAAAGAAAACTTTTTAAAATTATTGTTGTGGAATTTCGAGGGACCGTTCAAACGCTGAAAAATATCGGCCTCCGATAGCCGCCATTGTTGTCAGCGCTCAGGCCTAGTATTCAGGTGGGCGGTGGCATCAATGCTGATTGACGTCAGTTTCGGCCTTGACATAGCGCCAATCGCTGTCAGCGCCCTCTAATGTTTGAAATCTAAACTAAAAGCAAGAATCACAGTAAAAAACTCCTGACATCATACTTTATCCTCCTGCATTTTTTTTCAATATCTGTCAACGTTTGCAAGTTATTGAATTTTAAAATCCATGAGTCATTTCTGGGACACATACATGTGTTTGTGCACATGTCTGATATTATAGGACAAACGACTTTATGTATATCTCTCTATATATGTGTATGTGTATATATATACATATATGTACAGGGTGTCCCACAAGGTACGCAGGGTCTAATATGTACAGATTCGGATAGAGCACATCAATGTGAGTATTTTGAATGATAACAAGTGGGGTCTCCGAATATAGCGTGATAGTCTAATTACAGGATGAACGTTATCGTAGCTGCGAACTTTTACGCTTTTTTCCTACCACTAAAATTTTATAGTAAATTTTACCTTATTAAATCTCCTAAATCACGGGATTCAATAAGGCAAAAATTTCTATAAATTTTTAGTGGTATCAAAAAAGCGTAAAAATTAGCAGCTATGACGTTATTGACGAATCCGGTAGTGGGTATTCCAAATGACGATGTGTACAACATGAAAGATTCCCCAGATGATTATGCAAATTTGTGGTAACCACTAAAAATTTATAGAAGTTTTTGCCTTATTGAATCCCGTGATTTCGGAGATTTAATAATGTAAAATTTACTATAAAATTTTAGTGGTAGGAAAAAAGTGTAAAAGTTCGCAGCTATGATAACGTTCATCCTGTAATTAGACTATCACGCTCCCACTTGTTACCATTAAAAATACTCATATTGACGTGCACTATCCGAATCTGTTCATATTAGACGCTGCGTACCTTGTGGGACACCCTGTACATACATGTGTATGTGCATATGTCTGATATTATAGGACAAAGCGATTGTATTTATCCCTCTCCATACGTGTATATCTGATATTATAAGGCAAAACGATTTTATTATCTCTCTCTATATATACGTGTATGTGTGTACATTTGTGTATGTCTTTGGTATTAGAAGGCAAAACGATTTTACTTATCCCTCTATATATACGTATATATGTGTAAATAGGCGCATGTCTGATATTATAGGGCAAAGTGATTATATACCGGGTGATTATAATTAAAGTTACGATTTCAAAAATAGATAATTTTAAAACTACTGGTCAGAATGACTTGATATTTTAGCAGAACAATCGTGAGGCAATGGAATTTTGTTTGGTGAAGGAAAAAAATAGTTCCAAATTGTGCCGATAGATGGCGTTGTCAGGGTAATGTCAGGGGAAAGACCAAAAATGTATTCTTGAACCCTTTCCGGCGCGGAGTAAATTTGTTTGCAAAATGATGAAATAATAGACTGACACCGGAATTTACAAACGAATCCATTAGTAAAAAGAAACTTGCTTATTTTTCTGGTTCTTAATGAAAGGAAAATTTTAATTAAATACCGGGTGATTATAATTAAAGTTACGATTTCAAAAATCGATCATTTTAATTAAAACTACTGGTCAGATTGACTTGATATTTTAGCAGAACAATTGTGAGGCAATGGAATTTTGTTTGGCGAAGGAAAAAAAAGTTTCAAAATGTGCCCATAGATGGCGCTGTCTGGGTTCACATTGTCTGAAGATATGCAAATTACTAATACGTGACATGCGCACCGCAGACATAGCAACCATAAAAATGCAGAGCAGCAGCTCTTTGCCTGAATGCTTCATCATGACTCAGACTATGAAGGATCGCACTCTGCTCTTGAAGCTTTTTTATAAGAACGATGACTGTGCACTTACAGCTATTAGGAAGTTTCGGACATTAAAATTCATAAAAAAGGTCCAATAACACCAAATGGTCTGCAAAAAATGATTGCTAAATTCGAAGAGACCGGTTCATTTGACGTTAAACGGGGTAGAGGAAGGAAACCAGTTTCAGCTGCGGCAGTGGAAGATGTGGCTACAGCATTACAGGAACATACTGACAGTGATGCTGGAATCAGCAGTGCAAGGGGGATTGGCCGAATGCTGGATTTGCCGAACAGCACGGTGCGTAAAGTCCTACGGAACGTCTTACGCTGTTATCCGTACAAGATAACTCATGTGCAGGAGTTGCTACCTGCTGACCTGGAAGCACGTCAATCTTTTGCACTACAATTTCTTGCCCGGATGGAAGTGGACAACGGATGACCATGGAACATTCTGTGGTCTGACGAAGCCCACTTTCATTTGCAAGGTTCTGTAAATACGCAAAATTGCAGGATATGGGCGACCGAGAATCCGTCCCAGCTACAGCCATTACCTCTTCAGTCTGAATAGGTCACTGTGTGGTGCGGAATAACGGCAGCGTTTATCGTCGGTCCATTTTTCTTCGAGGAGATCACACCTGCGGGTCCCGTTACCTGCACAGTTACCGGCAAGCGGTATGAAGCACTTTTGCGTAACCATGTTCTTCCGGCACTTCAACAGCGTCAGTGTGTGGATCGCATAATATTCATACAAGATGGCGCTCCTCCGCATATTGCTACTACTGTGAAGCAGCTACTGAGTGATAATTTCGGAGATGATAGGATCATAAGCCGCCATTTTCCAACAACGTGGCCGCCACGTTCCCCCGACTTAAACCCGTGTGATTTCTGGCTTTGGGGGTACCTGAAGAATGTTGTTTATAGCGGGCGGATTCAGAATCTAGCCGACTTGAAGGCAAGCATCACACAACACACCCATTGCATTAGTACAGATACCCTCCGATCTGTTGTGGAGCATGCCGTTTTGCGCTTCCAATTAGTAGCGGAACAAGGCGGAGGGCATATTGAGCAACTTATGCCTTAATAATCAGTAAGGTGTTTGTTCCATGAAGCTCTTTTTTTTTTTCATTTTTTGTCATTATCGCTGTCGTCGCTGTAAACACGTAGTCTTGTCTTTTCGCTAATAAATTTTTAGTAAATCTCTGAACTCTATTTTTTTCCTTTTGGCAACATCATTCCTATGTTTAACCCTTTAACGGGCGGTGGTCACAAAAAAGGACATCCAATTTTAATTCTAAAACTGATAAACGGCACCAAGAATATTTAATTAAAATTTTCCTTTCATTAAGAACCAGAAAATAAGCAAGTTTCTTTTTACTAATGGATTCGTTTGTAAATTCCGGTGTCAGTCTATTATTTCATCATTTTGCAAACAAATTTACACCGCGCCGGAAAGGGTTCAAGAATACATTTTTGGTCTTTCCCCTGACATTACCCTGACAACGCCATCTATCGGCACAATTTGGTACTATTTTTTTCCTTCGCCAAACAAAATTCCATTGCCTCACGATTGCTCTGCTAAAATATCAAGTCATTCTGACCAGTAGTTTTAAAATTATCGATTTTTGAAATCGTAACTTTAATTATAATCACCCGGTATATCGTCGCTACCATGTCAAACTATCGAATGTGAAAAAATGCATTTTCATTACTTTTAAAAATGAGCCGATTGTCACCACTAAATTTTAATAGGATTTCGGGGTTGCAACATCACCAGGGTTGCCAGTTTGGTGTCCTTTACAATTCAGAAATTTCGCATCCATACCAGAAATTTAAAATAGAAACGTTTGTTTTATATAATGACAGCATATTTCGTGATTACTTAATGTAAACATTAGTTTTTCAATATTTCCGGTATGACGTCGGCATCTCTGAATAAAAAGGGAGGACAAACTGGTAACCCTGTTCTTCACAGAAATTTGATTAGTATTTTTACAAGGCGAAGAATTCTAATAAACTTTAGTGGTGACAATCGGCCCATTTTTAAAAATAATGAAAAATGCATTTTTTCACATTCGATAGTTTGACATGGCAGCAACGATATGTCTCTTTACTTGTGTATGTGTGTGCCTATATGCGGTGCGTGTGTGGGTCTCACAAAAAAGTTTTACAAAGTACTAAAAATATATACAAGTCAGTCAAAATGGTTTGAATATTTTGCTTCATAGATATAAATCTGTGCACATGAATATATCTGTATATAATATGTATGTATATAATATATATTTAAATATAATTTTCCATATATATGTGTGTGAATTTCAAGGTTTTCGAACTAGAGAAAAGACATGTTCAAGCAAACAAAAAACTGAGTAATCAAATACTCAAACTTTTCTTACCTAAAATCCATCACGATATACTGAAAGAAGAAAAATAAAAAGGGAAAGTTCGTGTATTCTTATCTATGACATCATTAATAAAGGGTTGATGATTATATTCCATTTAATCACGTGACCATATATCAGTCAACGCGTCTTTTTCTGTTTAATCACGTGACCGTATTATATCATATTACGTGACCTCTTATTGCTAATTGCAATAAACACATTTTTCTAATTATTATTCAATAACTACTTATAATAAAAATTATTTAAAGGAAATATGTTAATTGTAATTAACAGTAAGAGTTTTCAATTATATCATGGTCACGTAATAAAAGATATAACACGGTACTAAAAATTAATATATTATACTAAAAAAGTGCATTCCATGTAAAACCTATTTTGCATAAAGAATTATAACATGGCATATTCATTGTAAAACCTATTTTATGTAGAATTATACGCTGACCTACATTAGTTTCACGATATACATATATCAATAAGACTCATTCATATTACACTGGGGGATTCCCTTGTCATGCAGTATTCTTACAGGGTACATTGTGAAGGGTCTGAATATCTATAACGTGTAACTATCCAATTTTTGTGAAGGAAACTTTTCATTCAAACGTGGGACCTATCTAATTTTTTGTGAAGGGTCACTGTAACTTTTAACTATTTAAATTTTTGTTTTGTACGTTATACTAAAAAAATGCAATGCATGTAAAACCTATTCTATATTTCAATCCATTTGAGAATCCTGTGTGTATTATGTCGATGAAAGAGGTAGAGCTATTTTTCAATTTTGGTATAAGCTATATGTGTATTTTTACAAGGAAATTGTGGAGGGTCTCTGTAATTTTTACTCTAACCTATGTCGATTTTTTGTGAAGGGGTATACTCTCTTTTGATCATAGTGTGTAACCATTCCAGTTTTAATCAGTCTCCCAATGCCTGTAACATAACTTGAATCCATTCGATTTTTGGGAAAGGGCCTCCTCTAATTTTTTTTTGCGAAGGGTCTGTACCGTTAGCCTCACTCGTATCTAAAAATGTGGGGAGGAAATAATTTGGGGAAGGATTAACGTAACATAACGTGTAACCATTTGATTTGTGAAACGCCATTTCGAGAACGTAGGCCTTTTCTTTCAAGAAGGGGATCTATCTGTTTTTTTAAGAGCCCTGTATTTTGAACATGATTTATACTCTAACGCACGTACAATTTAGTTTTATTTTTGACTTTTTTTCTGTATTTTAAACATAACTTATATTGATGTGCATGCTGTATCTTTAGCCGTACTTGAATCCATATTGGGAAGGATTAACGTAACATAACGTGTAACCATTTGATTTGTGAAACGCCATTTCGAGAATGTAGTCCTTTTCTTACAAGCAGGGGTTATATCTATTTTTTTTAAGGGCCCTGTATTTTGAACTTGTTTTTACTCTAACGCACGAACATTTTAGCTTCTTTTTTGACGTGTGTCTGTATTTTAAACATAACTTATATCGATGTGCATGCTGTATCTTTAGCCATACTTGAATCCATATTTTTCATTCTGAATCCCCATTCGATACCCTACTCTAACACAGTCAAAAAAATTTATCTCCTCCAAAATGAGGGCGGGCGAACATCAAAAAGTAGCGAACACCCTTTATCGTACTGTAAAACACTCTTATTTTATCGCTGAAATCCGTAGTCTAAAGTAGAGACGGCGTCGAAATCTACTGCCGAGATTCACTAAGATCCACGATCCACCATTACCCCTGACGCAGTATCCTGAAAACGGTGTTTATACCCTTCTTAGCATAGATGCCGAACTAATAGTAGTATTAGGTCAATTTCGTAAGAAATACTAACTATTGAATTCTCCACTATGTTGGAAATTCTGGAAAATTTTTGCAGATCTCTCGCCGATAATGACTCCCACAACCCAAAACCACCACACAGTACAAAACTTTATCTATCTATCTATCCTTCTATATCACATTTTATGGGTACGATAACTTCAATAATTCTGCACAAATCTCTTCCAAAATGATACATAAAATCAAAGGGCATAACATCTCGGTCAAGTTTGTTAATGGGCAAAATCGTACCAAGGGGGGGGGGAATGGGAGGTTTTTTTTGTGAAAACAGAAAAAAACCCATAACTTCTTAATTATGATACGTATCGAATCCGTTTAAAGTTATTATTACTTCTAGGAAAAGGGCCGAAAATTTATGTGAGACAGATTTGTGATATAATTAAAAATGGCTTCAAGAGGGGGGGGGGATAGGAGTTAAAGAAGAAAAAATATCATAACTTTGTGAATTTACAAGATATCAAATCCGCTTAAATTTATTATAAATCCTCTTAATATTATGTACAACTTTTATATTGACAAGTTTTTTATAGGACCAACCCTTACAGCAATATATATATATATATATATATATATATATATATATATATATATATATATATAATAAAATAAAAACAAAAAATCCTTGCCTGCTCCCCCTACAGACACAGGTAGATTTCAAAGTGTGCCGCATCATAGCAAAAAGATCATTTCTTCTGTAATTCCCAATAAACAGGCTCCCCACGGTCTACGTCTTCAAATCTACCTGTGCCTGTAGGCCGAGCCGTCAGAGATTTTTTTAAAATTGTAATCTTCGTATTATTTTATGACCAAAATTCTGCTTTTAAATAATACGAATATTGCCATAAAAATATCGGTAGACTTGGAATCAGTGCAACTCATTCATAAAATGTCTGGACACGCGTGTTATAACTTTCCATTGCCAGTATTTACGACAATTTTCAAAACAAATTCAAGGAAAGTTTTTTACCTGCATTAATGTATAACTACAAAGCCTAAGTATACACATGCCTTTATTTAACATACATGTATTTATTCTTCCTTTATTTAAAAGCTATCACAAAAGATCAAAGTATCTCTTCGAATTGAAAGCTAAATGATTTTAAAAATTTCTCAAATTGGCAAATCTTTCGATTTTTCAGTACCAGTATTTCACTAGAAATAATATCTTTATTAAGTAATAATATTTGTGATTAAATAAGACGATGATTTTTTTGAAATAATGGTAATGAATAATAGGTAGGTTTGACAGTTATATTTTCGTATATTTTCTTGTATATTGTTTAGTTTGCCTATCGGAGCTTTTGTAATTCTGTGTTTTTTTTCTGTTGATTGTTTAGTTTCCTTATAACAACTGTTTGCGAAAGATAAGAAAAATAATTTAAATTTTTTTTCAGTCAAAAGGAAAATGGTTTTATTTTTTTCTTTTGATTTGGAATAAATAAGCAGCTTTAATTTTTAATTTGAACCGGAAAACTTCTGCAGTAAAGTAAACTTAATTTTTATTGTTTCTTTTCTTAAAGCGTGTCTAGTTGATGTACTCTGTGAGTTCAAGAAACCGTGCTATCTTTATTAAAGTGGCACGTAGGTATCAGGCAGAAGCGGGATAGGTGCACGTTGCAATGAATTTATTTCTACTATTTCTCATGGTTTTCTTCAGTGTTGCCAGTGGGCTACTTTTTTTAAATTCAGTTTTCTTGCTTGCCACTAGTATTTTGAGAAATTAAAATTCGCCTTATTTAGTGACAAATGAAATAAAGCAACAACAAGGCGAATTATACCGTTTCAAAAAAGTGGTGCCAATCAAACAATCTGAATTTTAAAAAAGTAGCCCACTGGCAACACTGGTTTTCTGTGTTTATGACAGGTTGCTAGTTTTTGCTTCATTCTTCATTTCAAAATTCGGAATTTTTACCACCAATTCAAAAGAGTATTTTTGCTTTTTTATGACAGACATTTTGTGATTATATAAACTAAAAATTATTCGTGAGGAATTTCCTTTATGACTTCGGAATTTCTGAATAAAAACGGAGGTCAAACTAGCAAACCGATGCGCTGTATAACAATAAATTTCCCCTATCACCACCTTAAAAATATTTATATTTGATGAGACATAAATATTTTTTCATTTCTTTTAAAAACTGATTTTCTCGAAAAATATTGCCCCAAAATTCATGTCATTAAAATATGTCATAGAGGTACTAAAGAGTTATTACTGGTAACCTTTTTAAAATGTTTTGTTGATAAAAGATGTTTCAAATAACAATACAAAAATTTTAAAAATTAAAACTCACATCTTATATTTAAACAGTATGAGGCACATGAGGCACATAAGGAATAGCTTTGTAAAAAAGTTCTCATGTGTTCCCAAACAAAGTATATCAATCTCCTAAATGTGTGGTGGGTACAACGTATACATATTTAGGAATATATGTGTAAAAATATATTATAAGCACTGTTTGGGGAGGAGAAATTCAAATTTGTCATCCGAAGATTATTTACAACAATATTTACAACGGTTTTATATTTTTCTTTTGAATTGGAATAAAGAAGTATATTTTCCGAAACGTCAGTTGAGGCTCACTGTGGAGACCTGAAAAGTGTTTGGTTTCCGTTTGTTTGTTTGTTTGTCTGTCTGTCGGTCTGTTCCGCGATAACAGCGGTAAAAACATTTGATTAGGTTGATTTTTGGTAGGTATGTTGGTGAGGTACCCGGAAGTAGCTGTATAGTTTTTGGTTACATTTAGTTCATTCGTTCGAAAAATATAGAACATATCCTTTTAGGTCATAATGCTTTCCTATGGGAATGCAGACGATTTTCAAATTTCATTTTTAACTGAAATGAAAATCGCATATTTCAATAATGCATTTAAACGTAAAACTACGGACATTAAATTTTCGATAAGGAGATTTTAAATATATGCAATAGCTTTGAAAAATTACCGATACATCGATTAGAATTTATAAATTAATTGTTTAAAATATTAGATTTTTTTTTGCAACTGTTCGGGAACTATAAAACATTTTCCTATTTTTTATTAATTTTAAAATGCATTTCTTTTTCTCTCCTCTTTATTTTGTTAGTTGCTTAGCAACCCTATTTCAAAGAATATCAAAATAAGAAATGCATTTTTTTATCTAAGTAATTACAAGAATAAGAATTTCATAAAAATTCAGAATTTCATTGCATAAATCGTGTTTAATTTAACGCTTCTAATTTCTGAAACTTCTGAAGTATTTTTTATGCCTATAAATATGTATGTAATATAAATTGCGGATTGTATGATGCTAAATAATATGAAGAAGTTAGATTAAAATATAATGACTTTCAGAGCTGACGTTGAGGCTTCTAATATGCAGATTAACTAATTAATGTTTACTTTAGACCGGAAAACTTCTGCAGTAAAGTAAACCAAATTTTTATTATTTCTTTGTTTGGGGAAAAAATTCTGAGGCACTTTTCGATTTCAAGAAACCGTGCTATCTTGTTTAAACTGGCACGTAGATATTAACCCCTTGGGTTCATTTGACGACTGAGACTCGTCATCAGTATTGTCCACGGATTTTATTTTTTTAATTCAGAAATTTCGCATTTACGCCAGAAAACTCAAGCAGTACTTCAAAATTCTTATTTCAAAATTCTGAATTATTACCACTAATTCTAAAGAGTATTGTTGTTTTGTTTAATGAGAGACCTTTTGTGATTACATAAACTAAAAATTTTTCGGTAGGGATTTCCTTTATCATTCCGGAATTTCTGAATAAAAACGGACGTCAAACTGGCAAACCGCTGTATAACGATACATTTCCCCAATCATCACCTTAAAAATAGTTATATTTAATGAGATATAAATACTTTTTCATTTTTTCTAAAAACTAACTTTCTCAAAAAATATTGCCCCAAAACTCATGTCATTAAAATATGTCATAGAGGTACTAAAGAGGTATTACTGGTAACTTTTGTAGAAAGTTTTGTTAACAAAAACTGTTACAAATAAGCATAAAAAGTTTTGAAAAATTAAAATTCATATCTTATATTTACAGAGTACGAGGCACATGAGAACATTTTTAGAAATACATCCCTTATGTTCCTCATGTACTTCGTACTCTTTAAAAATAAGATATGAATTTTAATTTTTTTAATTTTTTGATACCTTTATTACTTTAACCCTTCTTTGCATTGTGATGGAAATTTCCATCACTGTTTATTTAACTTTTAATAAATAAACTTCTTCGCGACCACTATATTTATATAGAAATGTTAATCTAGTAAATTTCTAGAACTATAATAATAATCTAGAACTATGTTGCTGAACAAAGTTAAAAATCTATGTTAAAATTTCTGGTGTTTAATATTTAATATATGTATAAAAAAAAACAATTGTAAAAGAAAAACTCATGGAAAGAAGGGTTAATTTACAGCTGGGGCAGGCTCTTTTCGTGCGGGCGAAAAACAGTCCAAACCAATATATACGTCAGGAGGATACAAGTTCTATGCTGAATCAAGAAAATTTGTAGGATTAAGGTGATTAGCCGGTAGAATTTTTCCTCTCTTTATTGTAAAAATGACATGAAATGACTTAAGATCATGCAAGAGACAATCTATGTTGAGATTTCACAGATAGACTGAAACCGTCAGATTTCTCAGATATTCACAGATTCTTTTCTCAGATTCTTAGAGTTGGAGATTCAGATATTCGAATGGAGCTATGAATAATGAGGAGGCGACAGACAGTGTAGTGTCTACTGGTTGCAAGTAAAGTAATTGAGGATATAGTCCAAGATATCGGCTGCTGTTTGCTTACAACGGATAAAGGTCTGATTAACGCTGGAGCTGACTTTCACCAGTAAAAACGACTTTTTATGACAGAAATTCTGTACGAATAAGGCGTTTTAAATAAGGTGAACATTTCTATTCAAATTTATTAGTAGGAGTATGACTCGGCGGTAATCAAATTCTCTGACATTGACAGGAAGATTTTTTATGTTTTCCCAATATGGCGGAATCACAGGGCCTGACTATCGCAGGGACGAATATCCACCAGTGTAAAAGAATAGATATTTTTTCCTTCATTATACCAGAAAACATGCATGAATAGGGCGTTTATATAAAGAGGAAATTGTTATTCAAATTTAGTGTTGGAAGTTTTCCCAGCTGTAATCAGACTCAGTGGAATCGGTAATAGTTGAAGCTTCACCATTTTTAGGATATGTCAATTCCTCTTTATTCTTAGTTTCATATCTATTCATACAGACCACGCAGACTGACGTGCTCAGAGTTTTCACTCTACAACAGCCAATTCCACGAGAGAGGGCCCAGCCTTTATTGGATGACACGACACTACATCCTTTTTCGGCAATATTCCTTTGCACCCCAACTGCGCCTGACCGGTGTTACTATACTTAAAACATGGGTGTCATTATTGAGGTATACTATAACATGTTCGGTATTGAAAATGAAGTGTATAGCATTTATAGTGCGTTTACAAGGACACTAAATTAATTATGTTACGGTATGGTCTAGGGAGGGAAATCGTTTGCAATGTATTAGTGGTGTTAGACTGCTTCAAACATATTGAAATTGATATACGTCACTGAGGTTTACTACAAGATGCTTACTAGAGAATATGGTGTGTATAGCAGTTATCGTTCATTCACAAGGACACACAAAGCATTCGGTTACAGCACTGTCTATGAGCAATAATTGCAGGATGTGCGCTATTAAATTTAACTAAATTTTTGGAATATTACTTTGTGTGTATAAATTCTATAGATCATATACAAAGCTTCAGGAAAGAATTCGAGTACAATTCCGCTTATTGACGGAAATTGCAAAACGGGAATTTTCAACTGTGTTACGCGTTTCCGATCTGAAGCAAATGTTTACTTACAATGTATAATATATACAAATCTACAGATCATATACAGGGCTGCACAAAAGAGTTTGGATATTTCTTCGACTCAGATCGAAATAGCTGAAATTAGATTTTTAAATGTTGTATGCGTTTTCCAGATGTCTAGTAGAGCTTTAGCCCTTTCTTTAGCTTCCTTAACAAGTTGTACTTGTTTACTTAACCTGTTAACTGGGTATGACGAAATATTTCGTCACACACGAACAACTAATGCAATGGGCATGATGACATTTTTCGTCATAGAAATTTGCCGTAATATTTTGAACACTTCCACCAGTAAAATTTAATAGAAATTCTCGTCTTATTCATGCGTAAGAACTGCCATGAATAAGGAAAAAAAATTCTATTCTTTTTTACTGGTGGAAGTCTGCCCCGTTGGTAATCTCGGCCCTGGTGATATTACTTATCACTATGAAAAAAAGTCCCCATTATGAAACGAGTTGAACAAAAGTTTATTCCTGGTTAACAGGTTAAAGACATTTCAACCTTATTAAGTGTTGAAATTTCGACAAAGTGTTAAAAAGTGTTTTATAATCTATGCTTGACATATGATTTTTTTTTCTTGTTATGTTTATAGCCTGAATTGTTTTCAAACAAATTTAACGCCACTTTTGAAACTTATCAAAGTTAAGTAAAAACAACACACAACAATCAGATTACATACAGTGGCGGACAAAAAAACTGCATCACCTGCAAAAAAGTGGAAAACGCTGCAAATAATGTTTTTCAGGTACAGGTATTATGGAAGGATGATATTTGTACGATAAAATACAGTTGTAGGATTAATCTAAATTAAATTTTATTGGGATTTATAAAATATTTACGCATAATTATTTGGAAAAATGGAAAAAAAGTGAAAAACGCAATATTTAGAAAAACTTGGAACAAAGTAATAGATGCACAAATTCTGTAGTTAATGTAAATTTTACATAACTGCACTCATATTATATATACTTAGATGTGTATACATGCATAAGGATCACTTCAGTATTTAGTAGATCCTCCCCAGCTAAAAATGAACTGCAGTTTTTCTATAGAAGTGAAGTGATTTTGAAGTTTTTCTACAGTCAACTGCAGATTTTCTGTAGTGCAATCTCAACTGTAAAAATACTTCAGTTATTTTGCAGCTAATGTGAAGTAATTTTGCAGTGATTTATTTCAAAAAGATTGTGAGCTAATATCTGCAAAAATACTGTAGTTTATGTGAAGTCATTTGAGAATCATAAATTTTAAAAATAATGAGAGTTTACATTTGTAGAATTACTGCAGTAAATGTGAAGTAATTTTACAGTCATATCCAGAAGTATATTTTCTGATGTATCTGCAGTATAACTGCAATTAGTGTGAGGTAATTTTACATAACTTAATTTATAGAAAGCTTGTGTTATATTTTCTGTAGTTTATCTGCAGTTTTTAAAAGAGATGTTAATGTTTTTCAGTTTTTTATATTGTTGCATGACTTACTATTTACTTTATAATTAATAATGCTTTTAAGACTTATATTTTAATGACATAATTTTAACACCTGGGTAAGTCCCCGCTCCCTTCTTTAAGTGAAACAAAACAAATATTAATAGAAATTAAACTTTTAAATTAAAAAAAATATATATACATATAAAAATTAATCAATATGTTGTTTATCGTTAAAAACTCAGACCTAATCAGGGACCGACTTACAGATTTGGAGGTCCTGGGTATAAACATAACAAGGGTCTTCTGTAACATTTTAAGTGCGAAACTAATGCATTAAAACCATATCATATGTTATACTAATTTGTTATTCTTACTATATTATATCATTATCTTACACATTAATTAAAAAAATGAAATTGCTATGAACCATAGACATATATAAAACATATTTTAAAAATCAATTAAAGCTTTTAATTATATAAAATAATTATACATATATACAAGATTTTATTAAACATCACTTTTATAATGTTTCAATCGATAAAAGGATTTTAATAAAAATATCTAAAGTTCCCACGCGTTATTTTATTTAAATATCATTCACAATTAGTAGAACCATGTGCATATAGAAATTATTTTATTTTAAATATATCTCCAAGTGAAAATGTCTGAAAATTTCATGCCCACACAAATTTAACTAGTAATAAATGTATTATAACAAAATAATTTGTTGATGCACTTATTAAAATTATTATTCATTTTAAAACTTAATCGTAGAAAGGAAAAATGTCTAATTCAGCTTATTTTTTTAAATCATGTATTCATTTACGAAGTAAGAATTAATTTTCTTATTTTATTTATAAATTATAAATTATTAAAATTAAATTAAAATTATTTTACAAACTATAAAACTATAAACAGCTCCCTTCACAATAAAAAATAAAACAGAAAAAAAAACTAGTTCGCAAAATAATTCAACTTATTTTATTAAATTACGCATTCATTTAAAAACCAACAAATATTTTTCTTAGTTTATTTAAAAGTTATTAATTATTAAAATTAAATTAATTTTTTATTACAAACCATAAAAATATAAACAGGACCCTTCAGGAAATTATTAATGAAACAAACACCTGTACAAAATTTCTATTAATAAAACAGGTGCCTTCACGAAATTCTCTTAGTAAAATAGGTCCCGTCACAAAGTCTAATTTTATAAAAACATACTCTTTATTTTTAAAAATATTATTTATAATTTTTTTTCAAGTTAAAAATATATAACACATTAAAAATATACATATTTCCTAAGTTAATGCTTTATCTCAATAATATCCGCTAAGGTATTTATTCCACAAATTTAAATAATAAATTAATTTCGAAGTACACGCATAATTATTTTACAAGCTATAAAAACATAAACAGCTCCTTTCACATTTCAAAAAATAAAACAGGAAAAAAAACTAGTTTAAAATAGAAAAGAAACTGGTTAAGCATTATATTCACCTCAAAATCCCATTTTTCTCACCGTACCAACTAAATAATTACTGCATATCTAATCCCCTTCCCCGATATGACCCCATGCATTCCACTTGTCACCAAGACTCAGCGGCTGAATGGATAAGACACCAGACTGTTAACCTTGAGATTGTCAGATCAAATCCCGCTTCGGCAAAAGGGGAAAAAATATTTTTTTAAATATTAACAAATTATATGTTAAGATAGTTCACAGATGGCGCCACTAACAGAAAGAAATTGCAATATATTTTTTGCAAAATTACTGCAGTTTATAAAACTGCAGTAATTTTGAAGTTCTTTCGACCTCAAAAATTCTGCCGTGGAATCGGCCAAATCACTGCAGTTTTCCAACTGTACTTTTTTTGCAGATTTACTGCAGTTTATTTTTAGCTGGGTCCAAGAGCTGCGATGACAGCCTTGCAGTGGTTCGGCATAGAATATATCAAATTCTGAATGTAATCCTAGCCCATTTCATGCAACTAGACCCTAATAATGCTTTCCAGCCGTTTTATTTTAGTAGCAGGCTTCTGAGCAATAATTTTTATACCCATTATATGCCAAAAATTTTCAATGGGATTCAGGTCAGGACTATTCCCAGGCCATTCCAAAACTTTAATGCCAGATTTTTTCAAATAGGCCGTCACCTAAAGGGACGAAACTGGGTGAAAATTACTTTTCCAAAATCCTTAATATTATGGAGATTAAAACTTGTAAATTAGGCAACAAAATAATTCATGAATAAGTTAGATTGTATTTACCAATTTCGCTGTATGGCATGGTGCAGAGTCCTGTTGAAAAATACAATTTCTAGCACCTTTAAAATCATCCTTAATAAATGGTTTTAAACACTCCTCTAAAATCTCGGTATAAACGGGTGCATTTACAGTTCCAGTAATAAGTTTCAGACATCCAATACCTTTGCTGGGTATACATCCCCAGACCATTTGACTGACTGGGAATTTTACAGTAGGCGATATGCAGTCTGGATGATAAGCTTCACTTTTACGTCTTCGAACATACCGCTTACCGTCTGATCTATGTAGGTTGAACTTAGATTCGTCCGAAAACATTACTGAATCCCACTGAGCCTTAACCATTAGACATGCTCTTTTGCCCAAGAAAGTCGTTTCTGCATAATTTTTTTTACAAGTAAAGGCTTTTTCTTTGGGCGATACGCATGCAAACCGCATTCCACAAGTCGTCTTTGGATAGTTCTTGCCGCTTAAATTAACACCATAGACTTTCTCAAAAAAGATTTTTAAGTCAGGAGCACTTGCATGACGATTACTCAGATACATCCGTTTCAGATATCGATCATCAGAATTTAGGGTTACCCTCTTTCGGCCCGATCCCGCCTTTCTCTCAACATTACCAGTTTCACGTTTTAATTTAATCGTCCTCCAAACTGTCGATTGATTGCAACCAATTTTTTTAGCGATCACACGTGTAGAATATCCTTCTTTAACTAAAGCAAGTAGCACACATTTTTTTTCTTGCGTCAATTGAACATACGAAGCCATCATTTGACCACTTAAAGAACAAGACAAATGACCGTTTTTCCCTTTTGCCGCACTATTTTTAAAAATTTGATGACGCAATACTTCATAAGGGGTATATTATCCAATAGAAATGTAGAATGATATCCTATCTTGCTTTGCAGCAACTAAAATTAATTTATTTGAACGAAATAACTCATTAGCATGACAAAATGTTAATTTTTCTAGGTGATGCAGTTTTTTTGTCCGCCACTGTATATATTAAATATTTAATGAAATATGAGCATTTGTATGGAAATGTTTTTGAACTGCACATTCGCTAAAGATAACAAAATATTTTTTGCAAAATTTAGGAGTCAACTACACAAGGCAACTCTTATAAAAAATCCAGTCTAATATTGTGAAAATAGAGAATGATCTCGACGGTATAGTGAGCTGAATTTCAGATGCTTTCTAGAAGTAGTTGGATGATAAAGAAAATTCAGCAAGTTATAATTTTTAATGTTTAATTTTTTTAATTTTCATTTTTTATTGATGATTTATTTCTTTTTAGAAAACGACCAGTACGAGCTTATTACAGGAATTAACTAAATAGAAACAACCTTTCGAAAGCTATGAAAGCTATTCGTTAAATACTAACTCCTTTCTTGAAAGACATAATAAAAAATGACATTTTGTGGCATCTTTCTGAAGTTTCAAGATATTCGACTGGCTTTTATATGAGTTAACCTATATATTTGATTACTAAGTTATGCAAAAAGTAAATTTTTATCTTTAGAACAGTTGCAGTTAAAATTGTTTTAAAATAAATACTGATATTTTATTATGTATTTTTATTCTAATCATAGTATGTTGTTTCTACTGTATTTATCAAGTTCCATGAAAGTGGCGTTTAATTTGGTTGTAAAACCTACATGCTATATACAAAATCTTGTCGATTTTCTTGGATTTTTTATGGGGGGAAATCACGTTGTACGTTTAAAAAAGTCGATTTTTCAAAAAAATTAGCACGGATACCTTGAAATGTTACAAATAAACTGCAAAAAGTATTTTACAAAAATTCCATTTAGAACAGAAGTTATAGCTAAAAATATCTTGCAAAGCGCCATTTCCTGTCAACCTACCTTTGAAGCCTTTTTCACAAAACTTTATTTTTAGGTAGCTTTCAATACAAAAAAGCATAAATATAAAAAAGTACTTATTGCAGCCGTTCGGAGGAAAGCAGTTCCGGAAAATTTCGATGTATTTTCACTGATCATGACCCCCAGACCTTAAAACCACCCTCCGTTCAAATGTTGATTTATATATATAGATATATCCATATATATATATCTGACCTATGTCATACGATAACGCTCGTATTTATAAATCAATTTTGATGAAACTAATTGTGTGTATTAAGCTAACCAATGTCTCGACCGAGTTCGTTGGCCAGCTTGGTCCGCCATTTTGTTTCAAGATGGCGGCCATTTAAAAATTTGAAACTAAAATAAATATACAAAAAAGTTAAAAATTCAAATTTAATTTTTAAATTTTAATTAAATTAAATTTTTAATTTTTAAATTTTTTTAAAAGTTTTATATTTTAATTACGTAATTTTTAATTACGTGTTAGGCCTTGATAAAAGGATTCCAGAGCATTTTTTGGTTTACCTCTATCTTAAAAAATGGCTGAGATAGAGCAGTTTGAAATTCTAGGGTGGCTGACATTTAGAAACAAAACAACGCGCGAATTATTTATTTATAACTCGCTAATTATTTTCTTTCATTGTTGTAATAATTTTCCCAATCATACGCATAAAACTATATATTCATATCCGTTAGCGCCAAAATTGGCGACATTCGGCGAAATATCGCCAAATTTGGCGACCAAAATAAGTCTTCATAAATGAAGCCAATTTGACTATTGCTCAATAATTTGGCGAATTTCTTATTCAAATTCAGTATAATCGAATCTTTTGTAAATGTTTCTTTGCATTTTAACTTGCTGTTTTCGTGTAACATTAGCTAAAATTTTAAAACGAAGATATAGGAAAGCTACCTTTTCCTCCCGGTACAGGCCGGAAGGACTTTTTGGCACTGCGCGCACTCTCATTAAAAGAAATAATTATCATAAAACCTTGAAATTTTGCGTATAATTAATTTTCATGTATACTGTTATGCTGAACCTAAATTTAGTCTGATTTTTGCCATAGAAAATTTTGTATGGAAAAATTAAATCTAATTTTTTTGTTAAATTTAGTGAATATCATTATAAAAGCCATTAATTATAAGGCCATTATATCATTATAAAAGCCAACACTTGCCAACTATGTTGGAATGTGTTAAAAACAGTGTTCGTACGGACTTCTATAATTTTCAGTGAAATGACCAGTATTTCCTTATACAAAAACTCGCCTTGTGTAATCGCACGATTAGATTAGGCGAGTTTTTCTATAACAAAATACTGGTCGTTCCCCTGAAAATTCCAGAGGTCCTTACGAACCCTGTAAAAAGTACATTTTTAATTAATAAATAAGTGCTGTATTTTATGTAACTTTTATGAAACATATTTTATTATGTTACGACACTTTAAATATATAATACATATACGTTATACATGGAATGTGCTGGTATAGAAAACAACTTATATATGGACTTATACATTATCCCTGTCAGTGGCAAAGTACTTTTGTCAGTGGCAAAGTACTTTTGTCAGTGGCAAAGTGCTGTGTTTTTGTATGTGGCAAAGTACTTCTGTTCGTGCTTAACCGTCTCATCCAACATCAATTAGCAACCGGCTAACTAAGGAAAATCAACTTAGGGAACACGATACACTGTAGCCACTTTGGTCTAGAGATTTATCAAACAGGTCTTAGCGGAGATCAAACCATACCGAGATCAGGCGAATCCTCTCCCATTTGCCAGGAAAAACCCGTTAAGGTGGGAAAAAGCCAGGCTCCGGCAGGTACTTGTCTAGTCAGCAGTCTAAAAAAATTAAAAATGTACTCCTATTCGTAAAATTTTAAAATGGCTGATTAACAGCATAATTTACAAGCCAATTTATTTCAAAAATAAGTACCGTAATTTCCGGCGTATAAGCCGCAGCTCAAAGAGTCGTTTTTCGACCCAGAAATTTTATTCAATAATTGTAGTTAAATATTTACAGCGATCTTTTAAGTTACATTTTATAAAATAATATTTCTGGGTCGAAAAACGACTCTTTGAGCTGCGGCTTATACGCCGGAAATTACGGTAAGAGATTTTCTTCAAGTACTTAATAAAAGGAAACAGAGGCGTAGCGTCAAGGGGGGCACGGATCACTTTACTACCAGTATTTTTATATACTATATTTGGCCTTATTTAATTCACACCATTCAAAGATTAAATAAGGCTAAATGTAGTATATAATTAAACTGGTAGTAAAATGATCGTGCCCCCCCTGACGCTACGCCACTGAAAGGAAAATATTCATTTTAAAATTCTGGAGCGAATGTGGCATTAAGGGATTAAAATTAATCGCTCAAAAATGCACCACTTTTCTTTAAGGTGTTAGCATCTTGAAGGAACGTGGTTTATATTTTATAAAACGTGTTTTATATGAAGATTTGTACCAGAATTTTTGAATAAAAATTTTTCTTTTATAACTTTGATGTAAAAGAAACCTGGAAAAGTCGCATTTTCTTATATTTAAATGCGAATTCAGTATTACAGAAGCACATTTAATTGCTCCCTGAAACGGTTAAATTAGATTGATTTAAAAGAGTTTTCAATCATATAAAAGAAAGCTCGAACTTCGATTTTACATTACATTTACAACTTTATTCTTCTTTATTTGGGTATCGAAAACATCTGATGGAATTTCTGAACTCTAAAGAAATTGAAAATTTTATGCATAGCTAGAGATCCAAAGTTAAAATAGTGTTCGAATCTTTGCTGATACTGCATGTTTTGAAATGAAATATTCCATTATCAAATAAGTTTGTGCACTCATGCAAACTAATGGAATTTTTATTACACAATGCAATTATCTTTTATTTAGACATCAAGATTTTTTTCGTTTGTCTTTAACATTGTTCTCATTTCATGTTTATATAATACTGCTGGCACACTGGCCTTGCTTGGCTTACGCAATACGCTATTTTCTTAAAGCTTAAAAGTTATGTAGAGAAATTGCCTTTATATGACATAAAAAATATTTTAAACAGTATTTATATATGAAACTAAATATTCTTATGATTTCTTTTTACATTACTTTCTATGTTTCGTATAAGCATTATTTTGCACTTTACAGCACATTTGGATTATGAGTTGTGCATGTATGAATAACAAAATCATAGCTGGCAAAATTTACGCTTTATTTCTTACTACTAAAATTTAATAGTAAATTTTGACTTACTTAACCTCGAAAATCTGCAAATAAAAATGGCAAAAAATATTTTCAAATTTTGGTAGTAACAAAATAGCATATAATTTGTCAGATAGGCAAACTAGATAAAATAATGAATCTGATACAATCATGTAGTTATGTTTGAAAAAACTTTATATGTGATGTCTCCACAGCTGATAATATAATTTTAAATTATTTTGTAATTTTTTCTTATTTCAATTCTTAAATATTCTTTGTGAAACGTTTAAAATTTCACTTTGAAATCCTAAAATTATTTCCGCTGAAAAATATTATTATTTATTTTGTAGTATTAGTTTAATATTTGTATGAGCACACTTTCCCCAAAAAATTCAACACATAATCTTATTAGGACTGTTTCGAGGTTTTATTGGTGATTTCTTATATGGATTTAAAAAAATAATTTTAAACCTTCTTTGTTACAAGATTTAAACAGCTTGAATTAGATCTTTATATCTAAAACACATATTTCATATTAAAAAAATGATCTATAAGCTTAAATAGAAGTATGTTTATCTGATTCTATGTTTTTAAAAATTGATTATGCAGACATTTTTTTTTTTACAGAGCTCTATAAAAATAAATGTTTGACTAATAGTTTTTGTGTTTCATAGTGTTGAGATTAATTGCCTGAAAATGCTTAAATTTTAAAAAGTTTATTTTAAATGTAAATTTATAAACATTATTTTTAATAATCTACATCATATCATAGCAGCAAAGTCTTCCGTTTTTTAATACCACTTTTACGAATAGGAATATTCAGTACATTTATTGACAGAAATTTGCAATTAAATAAGAAGATATTATTAAATAAGATTAAATACTCGGAAATATTGGTATTAGAAACTTTGAATTGGCAGCCATGACATGAAGTAAATTTTTAATATTAAAATAATACCTTATTTTGTCAAAAATACTTTTAAACATTTTGTATTATTCACGTACATATTGTGTTCTCAAATCATTCATAATATTGCTATATGAAAATCTACTTAAACTAAATTTAATGTCAGTGAATTAAAGTTATAAAGAAGAAAGTACAAAAACTTGAGTATTATTTGAAGACGTATACGAGGTGGTGACAAACGAATTTCAGGCAATAATGTTGGATAACGTTGATTTCATTTTAACACGTTGACGGACACTTGCGGCTATAGCCGTCAAAGCGAAGTTCACTATGTGGCATGACGGCAATAGCCACCCAAAACGAAACGGTCGTTTTTAGACACTACGGCTATAGTAGCACAAATGTGCATTTACCGGCGTACAAGTAGAAGTCCAGTGTCATGTTTTGGAAACAATTTTTTTAGGTTGAAGTTCGTTTTCCACGTGTTATACGAGTTGCAGCTTCAGTATGCACGTGCAGGGTGGCTAGTGGTCAGGGAAAAATACGGTAAAAAATGATAATTACCAGTATATTCTTATAGAAAAATTCAAATTGATTATTTGATCGAATAATCAAGATAAATTTTTCTATAAGAATATACTGGTGTTTATCACTTTTTTTACTGTATTTTTCCCTGACCACTAGCCACACTGACGTGGTTGTGAAGGGAGTAGTGCTACCGAATTAAAGGTGCTTAATTAATCAAAATTAAGTTTATTTAAGCAGAAAGAGTAAAACTATACTTCTAATATTCCAAAAATTACAAAAACATATACTGTCAATTTTCGAACTTCACTATTTCCTACTGTCCGTCAACGTGTTAAAATGATGCACAATTTATGCTTATAGCATTACATTAAGATAGTCATGCATTAATACGGGGGTGTCATAAGCGTAGCATTATAGGAGGCACAGAGAAATTTCTACGAATTTTAAGTGTCCATTCCGTGTTATTATTGTTATTTTTTTTTATCTAACAATTGCAAAATATTGAAAATCAATTAAAACAAGAACGAAAAATCATGCGTCAAGCATGGATTATGTAACACTTTCCAATGCTTCCGAAATAATTTTACAAATCATACCGTTTAATAAGCTGAGAGATAACATCTAAGTAAACAATTTGAAAAACGCATAACATAATTAAAAACATAATTTCAGGAATTTCCAACGTATACAATATTCGGAAAAATATCCGAATACTTTTATTCAGCCTTGTATATGATCTATAGATTTGTATATATACTACATAGGATGCTAAATTTTAGTTCAGTGAAGAAACGCGTAGCGCAGTTTAAAATTCTCCTTCTGGAGTTTCTGTCCATAAACGGAAATGTGATCGCGAACTTTTGTATTTCCCTGTATATGATATACAGAATTTATACACACCACGTAATAAACAAAAAGTGAGTTAAATTTAAAATCGCGTTCAGTAACTTAAAACGCACTTCCAGGAATTATTGTTAACAGACAGTAGAGAATTCTTTTGTGTGTCCCTGTAAATGAACGATGACTGCTATACACACAATATTCTGTAGTAAGCCTCTTGTAATGCACCTTAGTGATATATATAAATTTCAATGCGTTTAAAATAGTGAAACATTTAAATAAACCGCAGACGATTTTTCTCCATAGACGTAATGTAATGGAATTCTTTTGACTGTCCCTGTAAATTAACTATAAGTGCTATCCACACCCTACTCCATATTAAGCTTCTTGTAATACATGTTAGTGATATATATCAATTACAATGTGTTTGCAATTGTGTAACATCATTAAAATAAACCGCAAATGATTTTTCCCCATAGACCGTCATGTAACTGAATTCTTTTAAGTGTCCCTGTAAAAAAACTATACGTGCTACACACTTCAGTTGAAATAGGGAACGTGCTATAGATAACGAAAATAACATATAAAAATTGCAAGGCAATCCGAGCATATTTACGGGAGTTAGAGCACGGACAGACGGCAGACGGCAGACGGCCAGACGGCAGACGGCCAGACGGCTGACGGCCAGACAAACCGAAGTCATAAACACTTTTCAACTAGGTTGGAAAGTGTTAAAAAGAAAATAAAACATTATAGCATATTTGTCAACTTTCCCGTTTTCTACTAGAAGCTCCTGTTCAAATAAACACATTTAAACGAAAGTTTTTATTTAGTGAATGAAATCAAGTTTATTTCAAATGATTTCCGCAAAGAAGGAAGACATGTTTATCATTAAACATACCGGGGATTTTACTCAAGTTTAATAAAAATGTTTCACACGAGACTTTTTATTTAAAACTATTTAACATTTCTATTTAACTTATTTCTGTGCGAATCATATTTCATTTATTTTATGAAGAAATTACTGCTTCGAATGGAAATATTTTCATTTAGTACCTGTTTAAGAACCGGTTGTTGTCATATTTAGTATTAATGAAATAAAAGATGTATTTCAACGTTTTTTTATTAAAAAAATATATAATATTGGCAAGTATGGCACATAATTATTTTTATAGATTTATCAGCAGTTTTATTCAATTTTCAAATTACGATTCTTTTTATCTGTAAAGACAACGTATACAAATTAGTATGGGGGAGTCTAACATGCAAACCTTTATAGAAACAGTTACTTTCATATTACTGGTAGCTTTATAAACCTTATTTAGTGACAAAAACTAAGTAAGCCGAATATTAATATTCTTAAATAGTGGTGAAAATCGAATTTCAACTAAAAATGTAGGAAAATGCTGATTTAGATCATATTAGAAGAGAATAGAATTCTAACACAAATTTTGAAGACAATTTTTCCACTTATTTAATCTCAGAAATATATTAAGAAATAATAAATAGAAAATTTCTAAATTAATCCCTTAAACACCGCGACGTACCTGCGTACGTCACGAACTCTTCTTTTTGAAATACCTGGACGTATATGCGTAAACGCACTTTAAACCCAGACGGCAATATTCTAAGAATCTAGATTTTTTACTTCGCTAATTGCCATTGTGATTGGTTTTGTACAGGCTTTACAGCAATGATTGTTGTCGCACCCAATAGATTGCGTTATGTGTAAAAAAAAAAAAAAAAAAAAAAAAAAAAAAAAACCTTATTAGTTTCCCCGCTGCAATGAAGATTGGAACTTCAAACCTTATTTATGTTTGTTATAATATAAATAAACCTTTGTTTCATCTCCTTACATTACATGTAATTAAATAATTCACGTGTAATTACAAATAATGACATAAACTACTTTTGATGAAATTTAATATATCTGGTATTCAGCATACTACCACTAAATTGAATATGGTGCTTAAGTGGTTAAAATACTGTTGCCATATTCGTCAAACATTTTAAAGACTGTACGCAGTTTGTATATAACTTTTTTAAAGATAATACGTTGGAAATGTATATTTCTGGTAGGCAAATCATGTGAAATTGAAAAAAGTTAGAAATACAGGAAATCATAACATAGCTACCAACCTTTCCGATTTTTGAGTACCACTAATTTGGAAGAGAAATATTCGTCTGATTTAATGAAAAAATTCTTTGATCAAATAAGACAATGATGACTCTTTTAAAATAGTGGTCTGAAAAAACGGGAGAAGTTGTCTGTTGTGTCATAAAAAATAAAATTTGTTCAAACATCTTCATTCGGCGATTTTTAAAGCCTGAATTCTGATTGGAGGTTGGATTTCTTTTTACATACTATACGTATATTTTAATCAATAAATTATTTTAGGATATATTACTTACATAATTTTAACTATTTCAAAAAAAAAAAAAAAAAAAATAAATAAATAAATAAAATAAAAACATTCCTTATTTCCACTTTTGTTTAAGCGGAATTTTTGATTTTCCATATTTTTAATTATTATTTAAAAGTATATTGTATAAAAAAAATATTAACACCTTTAACGTTATGATTTAAAATCATTATTGAATTAATCTCGCATTGTTTTGCAAATATTTCCTACTATAACACGAATGCTTCCAAACACAAACACTGCAGAACAATTCATAGATTTAGAACATTGTTGACTAAGCTAATCTATCTGTTCTGTCGATTGTACTAATGATAATAGTAAGCTACTGTTGATTCAAAATCTTAAGCAATCATTCACAAATATGAACTTTGTATGACATTCTACATATATAACTATGAACAATTGTTTGCGATACTCAGTCACTTACAGACTTATTGCAATAAGTTTGAATCAATTATTAATTAATTAATTTTCATCTAAATAAAATCAGAGATTTTGAATTTGTGTAAATTTAATTTGTAAAGTATTTAAGGTATTGTTAATAAGGTATTGTCTATGAAGCAGTTGAAAAATAAGAGTATAATATATCAAAATGACAAAAAAAGAGTTTAAATATCTTCCAGAATTTTTCAATAACATTGTGTTTTTATAAGTCACGTCCAACCTGAGTCCCGCGCAACTACCAGTATTTTCTGTCAGAATTGGTCTCCCATAGGTGCCAACCTCTCATTAATATTCCGTAATATGCGGGTTAATTTGACCCAGGTTTAACACGTTTCGCACCAGAATTTTTTTTTTTAAGAAATGAAATTACCGTAATTTCCGGCGTATAATTCGCAGCTCAAAGAGCCGTTTTTCGACCCAGAAATATTATTTTATAAAATGTAACTTAAAAGATCGCTGTGAATATTTAACTACAATTATTGAAGAAAATTTCTGGGTCGAAAAACGACTCTTTGAGCTGCGGATTATACGCCGGAAATTACGGTAAATAAATTCCGCGTAGAAACCTGAAATTGAATAAATAAAGATTCATCCAATAATTTTGCTGGTTTGAAGCGTTGTTAAACTGGGTCAAATTAACCCGCATATTACGGAATATTAATGAGAGGTTGGCACCTATGGTCTCCATATTTAACCGTTAAAGGTTCAAAGTAATTCTGTTGCTAAATATCTGGCTGCGTCAGAATGTATGAACAAATCAAGTTAAAATTATATAAATGATTTCCTTCACGCACATTAGAAATGCAAAATTGTTTCCCTAAATTTTGGTACAATTTTGAAAGTTTGGGATTAAAATAAAGTGGAAAAAATAATATTAACACCATCCTGTAAATTGTTAAATACATAAGATTTCTATTAATAAAGACGAAATTTTAATTTGAAGAAAATGATTTTAGTGAAATGGTTAAATTGTAGAAAATAAATAAATTGGGTTTATTTATTTTCAAATGAAATTCTTTGTAATTTCTTCCAAGTTTAAAACATTACAACATTATAATTACTTTCCCTGAAAATTCTAATGTTCAACCCTTATGTTAAGTATTATATAATGGTGTTGTTATAGGCGAGGGACGGCAAACAGAAGGCCAATCATTATCAACATTTGAGGGGGTTAGTATGACAGTTGAGTAAGTCAAAAAATTTGAAAATCGAGATAACCATATTTTCACTGAACGTATACAGGGTATCCGAAAAGTCTGGAAATGGTCGAATAACTCAAAAAATATACATCGGATTGAAAAACGGAAAACTGCATCTTGAACAGTTCTGAAAAATCTATTTAGAGATATCAAAGTTGCCCCCCAACTCTGCCCCCCTGGGGGGAAAGGGGGGCAACTTTGAAATCTTAAATTATAATCCCCCTTTTTATTGCAGATTCTTATTCTACGGGAAAAAATGCGTAACTTTTGTATTTAAATTTTCTTCGAAACATCGTAGATGGCGCTGTAATCGAGTAAAATGCAGTGGTAATCGTTTCCATTGAAAGGTCTTTAAATGATCGAGTAATTCGAGAAATATATATCGGATTGAAAAACGGAAAAATACGTGTTCGATATTTTAGAAAAATCTATTTAGGGATATAAAAGTTGGCATTTTCCTAAAATATTGAACACTTATTTTTTCTGTTTTTCAATGTGATGTATATTTCTAGAGTTATTGGACCGTTTCCAGACTTTTCAATGGAAACGGTTCTCAGTGCATTATACTCGATTATAGCGCCATCTACGATGTTTCGAAGAAATAGTTAAATACAAATGTTACGTATTTTTTCCCGTAGAATCAGAATCTGCAATAAAAAAAAGGGGGTTAACATTTAAGTTTTCAAAGTTGCCCGCCCTTTCCCCCCAGGGGGAGCAGAGTTGGGGGGAAACTTTAATATCTCTAAATAGATTTTCTAAACTATTGAACATGCAGTTTTCTGTTTTGCAATCCAATGTATATTTATAGAGTTATTCGACCGTTTCCAGACTTTTCAATGGAAACGATTCTCAATGCATTATACTGGATTACAGCGCCATCTACGATTTTTCGAAGACAATGTTCAGTACGAAAGTTACGTATTTTTTCTCGTAGAGTCCAAATCTGCAATAAAAAGAGGGGGGGGGTTAGTATTTAAGATTTCAACGTTCCCCTCTTTCCTTCCAGAGGGGCAAAGTTGGGGGGCAACTTTGATATCCCTAAATAGATTTTTCAAAAATATTGAACATGCATTTTTCCGTTTTTCAATCCGATGTATATTTCTTGAGTTATTCCGACCGTTTCCAGACTTTCTGGACACCCTGTATTAATTTCTGTTTAATGTGCCAGTCAAATAAGTCATAGTTCACTTAGGGATTCGCTAGAGGGCAAAACAAGTTACTTAACGCAACGGCAATACAACATATTTCACAAAACGCTCCATTTCTCAAGTCACTAAATTTTGACTTACTCCACTGTCATTCTAATCCCTTCATTTAGGAAGAACGTTTTTTGAATTGTTTAATAAAAATAATTCTGTCATTAAATAATCAAAAGAAAACTGTTAATGCAAATTTGTGGCAATTGGCTTTCTGGCATGCGGATTTGCCATTCCTGCTGTATATAGTTTCACAAGACATATAATGCAAACTTCATAATGAAACTTCAAAATCAAATTTTATAATGAACTTTCATAAAAATAAATTAGTCGTAGACATAATTGAATATTTTGGTGAAATCTAGTACAATTAATTAAATTATTAAATTGAGCATACCAAAAACAATTACTGTTTTTCAGTGAACAATTGAATTTATCTCACAATTATTATATTTTTAATATATAATGCAGCATAAACCACTTAAATAGTTTTAACAAATTTACAGAAAAAGGCATACCAAGTTTGTATACTCCTTGAGATTTAGTACAACTACTTCTGAATAGTACCGTAATTTCCGGCGTATAATCCGCAGCTCAAAGAATCGTTTTTCGACCCAGAAAATTTATTCAATAATTGTAGTTAAATATTTACAGCGATCTTTTAAGTTACATTTTATAACATAATATTTCTGGGTCGAAAAACGACTCTTTGAGCTGCGGATTACACGCCGGAAATTACGGTAATCTCCGACTTATTTAATCGCAAATAAAAAAGTATTGCCCGATTAAATAACGCAAATTACAGGACAATGTTCGGAATACGGCTAATTTGCTTCATAAAAATAATAAAAATTGCACAGTGAGAATTTGTTGAAGAATAAACATAGGGGTCTTCACCTTGTGTAGTCCGCGTGACATCGAACTACCACTCTTTCAGTATGGAAAATTTTACGTTATTTAAAACATATTATCCTAAGTTCATGATATCTCAAAAAGCAGTGATTTCAGTTACACAGGGTAATTTTTAGAATTAGTAGTAACAAAAAAATGATACCTTACCTCTTCGGCCCCTGCATCACATGTGCGGGAATCCCACTAGTCTCCCAATTAAATGCCAGTATTTTCAAACAATGTGTGGTTTTAGTATATATTTAGATTGCTTGGTAGGTGCTACTTTTTTATACAGATATATTGGCCTAATTTAATGTCTTATTACATGACAGATTAAATAAAGTGAATAATACTACTTGGAAAATATGGTAGCAATCAAGCAATTTTCATAAAAAAACAAGAAATACTTCTCGGTACAAATGGGTTAATGACTGATACTTTGCTTTTAATCAACATTATCCGAATGGCAGGATTTCCTGCTAAGCTGCACCGTAAAAAAAATATACACCGCACTAGAATCTCTTAACAAAATATTACTTGTAACTTTTTGAGATAATTTTGACGTAGAATACTTGGTACAAAGCATACCTGTTTTAAACGAGGCGTTTAGGTATCGGGAAGCTTGTTTAGCCCTTTTAGGGGCAAAGCACGTCTGTTGTTGAAATTATTGAATAACATCAAGATTTACATACAAATTTATTTGAAAAAAGTAAACGCTTCGTTTCTAGTACAATATAAAAGCAAAATTTAATACCAAAATTCCAGCGGCAGTTGGGGATTAAAATTAAATAGGATATATGTGGTCCCACCGTCTGTCGAAGGGTTAAGAATACGTGTGTTGCTCTTATGCAGTATTTATTTTAGTAAATTTATGAAATAAAATTTATGGTTTAGAGTATGTTTATTTGATTTTTTTAATTGGGATTTTGGGAGCAAGGTCATTATATAGTAAGTCTGTGAAGACGAATGGAAGAAATTTCACAAGTTAAAATCGACCTCTAGAATAAATAAAATTGCTAAAATAGAATAACAAATAAAAAAAATCCTTCCATACTTAATCTTACTGAAAGAGTGTGAAATTTCAAGCTCATTAAAGAAATTTAAATGATTATATAGCGTATAAAAACAAAAATAAGCAAATTTATATTATGAGAATTATTTTCTACTGTAAAAATATGATAAAGAGTTTGTTAATTTTATATGTTTCTTAATTAATGCATTAATTTTCCTTTAGTGTTTTGTGAACGAACAAGTCACGGGTAACAGCTAGTAATATATAAAAAGTTGAAATTTATATTTTATAAGACATCAAATAATAAAGCAAAATATTTAAAATTGTGCAAAGAAAATGTGAAAAACATTAGAACTGAATTGAAAAAAAAATGAATCCTTCAAGTTTTTGCATTATAAATCTTTTCGTAGCTGAGTGTTTACGAGGACGGCCTAGTAAATGGAATGTTCCAACTCGAATCCTGTCGCGGCAAGTGTTTGTTATTTACTGAAAACTTACAAAAAAACAAAAAAAATTAGAAATATTTTCCAATGTGTTATGAGGTTGTCCTTTTAAAATATGAAATTATTATTACTGTACCACCCCAACAGGAATAATAAAATTTGGCATTTTCTCCTATCTACTAATAATAAAATCCAAAGCCAAGAATGTGTCTGTAACCATTCCGGGCGGGACCCCGGAGACGGGGGGATGCGGGATTATGCGGGACTTCCCTGCAAATCGACCGTAGTTAAACGCCATGTTAGGCTTGATGAAAAACCTATGCTAACATATCACAGCTAAATGGTAATATCTTCTACTTGAAATCATGTCTGTCCAGCATATTTTTCCTATAAAACATGTATATCATATCGTAAGTATGTATCATATCGTATCATATGTTTTAAGTTCTTAATTAAAAATCCAGATTAAACAATCTTAGGAATCCTAGACGAACACTGTTGTGAACAATATTGTTTTGGTGCCATCTATCGACTTTAAAATGTACTTTTCTATAATACACACCTTTCATGCTGTTTGTATGAAGTCTTATGAAAATGGAACGCAGATCAACAATTCGTCATTTTTGACGGGGGTTATATAACAGCTTTTTACAAACTTACTGTAATTAATTTTTTACAAGCATAAGGAATTACGTTTAGAAACAATTATTCAAAGCTTTTTTTGTTTATTCATAAGGTAAAATATCCATAGAAACTTTCCAAATTATGTTACTCTTGATTTTATCTTTTATTTTTTGTGTCATTTTAAACATTTAGTAAATTTATGATTTAAAAAAATCAGTTGATTTAATTCAATGATTTAAAGAAACTCAGTTGATTTAAATCATGATTTAATCCTAATTTAAATCATCTGATTGAAATCGTTGACACCTAGATTGTTCTGGCGCTATCTACCGGCTTTAAAATGTACCGTAATTTCCGGCGTATAATCCGCAGCTCAAAGAGTCACTTTTCGACCCAGAAATTTTATTCAATAATTGTAGTTAAATATTTACAGCGATCTTTTAAGTTACCGCAATTTCCGGCGTATAATCCGCAGCTCAAAGAGTCGTTTTTCGACCCAGAAATATTATTTTATAAAATGTAAATTAAAAGATCGCTGTAAATATTTAACTACAATTATTGAATAAATTTTCTGGGTCGAAAAACGATTCTTTGAGCTGCGGATTATACGCCGGAAATTACGGTACTTTTCTATGAAGTCTTATGAAAATGGAACGTAGATAAACAATCCGTCATTTTTGATGGGGGGTTATTACTGGCTTTTTACAAACTTGCTGTACTTAATTTTTTACAAGCATAAGGAATTACGTTTAGAAACATTTATTCAAAGGTTTTTTTGTTTATTCATAAGTTAAAATATCCATAGAAACTTGCCAAATTATGTTAATCTTACAAGGGGACCGCCAAACAAGATGCGCACAGATTTTGATGATTTTAAAGTGTAGGGATCATACCCCTAACTATTCAGGTCAAAGGTTTCCTTCAAATGGGCTTTAGTTTTCGAGAAATTTCGGGTTAAAGTTCAGCATACGTTTCAAGTATCCATTAGTTCGCGATCTTGAACAAGGTCTCCGTGGTGCATAGCCAGCGTTCGCGATTTCAGTGCCAGAGATGAGGGTTCTGTCCTCTCTCATGCGACTTTTTACCTTTTTTAATAAATTTTATATATTTGTCGCGTTACAAGTTTTATGCAGAATTATGAATTCTGCTTCTTTGAATTTTTTGATATTTTCCTAATTAATTCCATTTACATTTCCAAATTTTTCGTAAGAATTTACATTTTTTTTTTTTTTTTTCAGTTTGGAAATTAATATTTCTATTGACGAAATTTCAAACTAATTTATGTCTAGATTTTGTTTAATTTTTTTTATTATTTACCCTTTATACTTTAATAACCGTTCTAAAATAATACTTTTTTTTTTTTACTTTATGAAATTTTAAATAAAAATTTATATTTTTTATAATTTATACAAAATATTTTGTATCTCAAATCTTATAAAGGTATGTATGATTAGGTAATTCCAACAACATATCTTGGAAGGAGTAATAAAATATTAAAGCAATAACGCTTATATCCAAGTTTTAGCCAGTTATATATATATATATATATATATATATATATATATATATATATATATATATATATATATATATATATATATATATATATATTATGTTATTTAAATACATTTAACCGTAAAGTTCAAACTCAACATCATTTTTGATGTGCACAAATAAACAATAATATATATTACAATTTTTTTTTTCATTATAACAAGTCGATGCCATACAGAAAAATTCAACTAGAAATGAAAAATCGTTTGTAAATAAGACGAAGACTTTTTTGAAATAGTTGTAATCAAAAATAGGAAGGCTTGGCAGCTATGTTTTCTTATAGTTTCTTGTACATTGTTTAGTTTGCTTACCATAATTTTTGTCAATTCTGGTTTATTTTGTTTTCTTGTTGATCGTTTAGTTCGGGCAGGGCTAGTGGAGCTTAAGCCAAATGGTAGGCCACTCCGCCCGGCATGAACCTGATCGTTTAGTTTCCTTATAGCAACTGCATGCGAAAGATAAAAGGAATTATTTGAAACATTTTGAAGTCAAAATGAAAACGGTTTTATAATTGTCTTTTGAAATGAATAAACAAGCTGCTTTAACCGGAAAAATTATGCATTAAAGTAAACCTAATTTTTATTATTTCTCTGCCAAGACATTCAGTAATTGTTTAGTCTTGAGTTCAAGAAACCGTGCTATGATGCTAAGAAGGTGCACGTAGATATTAGCTGGAAAGGTACAAACGTACATTTCTATCAATTTCTCCAAACTTTTTCTCGGCCGTTGCTAGCTGTGTAACACGGTTCCTTATTTTCTCGTACGAAAAGTCGTACTCAGAAATTCTGAATATTCACCATAATTTCTGAAGAGTAATTTTTTTTTCTGAAAGACATTTCGTGATTACATAAAGTACAAAATTCTTCTTTCGGAATTTTAGTTATGTCGTCGCTACCATGTCAAACAATCGAATGTGAAAAAATGCATTTTTTATTAATAAAAAAATGGGCCGATTGTCACTACTAAAATTTAATAGTATTCAACACCGTGGTTGCCAATTTGGCCTCCTTTTTTATTCAGATATTTCGAATCCATACAGGAAATTTCAAATAGAATATTTTGCTTTATTTAATGACATACATTTCGTGAACACTTAAAGAAAGAGAGAATTTTCAAAATTCCCGGTATAAATTCGATATCTCTGATTATAAAAGGCCAAACTGGCAAGCCTGTTCTTCACAGATATTTTATTATTGTTTGTACCAGGAGAAGAATTCTAATAAAAATTAGTGGTGCCAATCGGCCCATTTTTAAAAGTAATGTAAAATTTATTTTTTCATCTTCGTTATTTTAATATGGTGGCGACGAAGTACTCGGAACTTCTGAATAAAAAAAGAACTCAAAAAGACAACCCTGCTATATAACAATACATTTTCTTATTAACACCTTATAAATATTAATATTTGATGGGATATTAATGTTTTTTAAATTTTTATAAAAACTCATTATCTAGAAAAATATTGCCCAGAATTTCATGCCATTAAAATATGGCATAGAGGCATAAAAGAGGCATAACTGGTAAACATTGTAGCATGTTTTGTCAATAAATACTATTTAAAATAAAAACTGTTTCAAATTTGAAAAATTAAAATTCATATATTACATTTATACGACAATGATCAATCACAAAATTGTCTGGTGGGTACCACGTACAAATATTTAGAACTATATGTGTACAAATACGTTAAAAGTATATAAAGGCTGTACTTGGAACGGAGCTACTCAAATTCGTCATTCAAAGATTTTTTACAATAAAATCAGCTGACATTGTGTTAAATTCTATAGTTTATATGTAACCTTACATATTCGTTATTTTGATATGGTAGCGACGAAGTATTCGGAACTTCTGAATAAAAAAAGAACTCAAAAAGACTACCCTGCTATATAACAATACATTTTCTTATTAACACCTTATAAATATTAATATTTGATGGGATATTAATGTTTTTTTTAAATTTTTATAAAAACTCATTATCTAGAAAAATATTGCCCAGAATTTCATGCCATTAAAATATGTCATAGAGGCATAAAAAAGGCATAACTGGTAAACTTTGTAGCATGTTTTGTCAATAAATACTATTTAAAATAAAAACTGTTTCAAATTTGAAAAATTAAAATTCATATCTTACATTTATACGACAATGATCAATCACAAAATTGTCTGGTGGGTACCACGTACAAATATTTAGAACTATATGTGTACAAATATGTTAAAAGTATATAAAGGCTGTACTTGGAACGGAGCTACTCAAATTCGTCATTCAAAGATTTTTTACAATAAAATCAGATGACATTGTGTTAAATTCTATATTTTATATTTAAGCTTACATATAGGGGCTCATTCTCAGCGCTGTTTATACTGCTTCGGTATCAAAATATGCTGTTAATGTCGGAGACAAGAATAGGGAAAATATTTTTTCACAGAAACTAATAGCGTTCTTCGATGTCGAAATGTAACGACGACGTTCTGAATCAGGCCCACAGAAACATTGTATTCACCACTTTAAATAAAGAGTAATTAGAATAAATGGTTTCAACATTCTTACACGCGCAGAGCTTCGCTCCTTACGCATATTTTCTCATTACTAAACTGAATTAAGAAGTTTAGAAATATAAATACACTGTTGAAATATAACTTTGTTGACACATTAACCCTTAATTGCATAGTGATGTAAATTTCCATCACTGTTTATTTAACTATTAATAAATAAATCAATTCTTCGCCACCACTATATTTATATAGAATATTAATCCAGTAAATTTCCCGTGAACTATGTTGCTGAACAAAGTTAAAAATTTCTGGTGTCTAATATTTAATATATGTATAAAAAAAACACAATTGTAAAAGAAAAACTCATGCAAAGAAGGGTTCAGTTCGTGTCCATTGTCCATTAACCGTCGCGTAATGTTCGAAACATTGCTTCAAAAATCTTCGATTTTTTTAGAGCCCCATTTTATTATTCATAAAATTCTGATTTAATTAGTAAAATAAACAGTGTATTTTTACTTCTAATTTAAAGTATTCGGGATGGATAAAAATTTTAAAAATCACAATTTTATTTACCTTATATTCGGCATTTTTTTTTACACAAGCAACTTCTTTTTAATTCAGATTGCTTGATTTCCACCACTTTTTTTAATTAGAAATATTTGCTTTATTAATTACAAACCAGAGGGCCCGTGCGAACATTTCGCACTGAAATCTAATATTTTTTAGGTACTTCTCTATTAACCCGTCGACCGCTTTTCATAACAAAAAACTACCGCCAAACTGTAAGATTAAACGCCAAAAATGCAGTCCCATTTACTTGATGTCAGAATCATTATGCGTGTTTGTTACGTCATCTAGTGGTATTACATTCGACATTTGCGTGTATTTTTCATTATGTTTTACTGATTTAGTAGTTATTTTATTAATTAAAATAACAACTGTGTCCTTAAATTCCTATATATTTTTTATTTTTTGATATTCCAATGGCAACGTTCTCCCGTTTATTTGGCGATAGTTTTTTGTTATGAAAAGTGGTCTACGGGATAATAGAGAAGTATCATTTTTTATCAATATGTAATATTTATTAGATGCAGGTTTAAATTTCTAAAGAAAAAGCAAGGATAAAAATATCTGCAAACAACAGTTAGTTGTTAGTCAAGCCAGAATATCATCTAATTTATTCCATCAAAGTTAGACTAAAAACTTATCCAAGATTGCCAGAGGCACGCGCGAGAAAAAAAAATTAACAATCGTATTTTGACTGCATTAGAGGATGACGTCATCCGCTTCGGGAAAACCATTGGACTTAGAAATATAAATCTAAACATTTTAATTTCAATTTCGCTTTTTAATCATAAGTATAAAATAAACCCGTGCGGTGTTTTTTATAATAATTGCTATGAGCATCATATAATGTGGTATTTTCTTTTTTTGGCAACAATAATTTCAGGAAAACACTTTCATTTCTTTCATGAAAACAATGCCGATTTAATTTTTTTATTTCAGCAAATTTTTATTCAAAAACATGTTTTAACGAACTGTTAAGTGGGCTATGTCAGAAGCCTGTTCTAAAACCTTTCATATGGTATCTCATTCGTTGTTCTGCGTTTCATATTTTCTGAGTAAAAGGGATGTTGACAGGAGAAATAATATATAAGGATTAAATAATGCGAGAAAAACGCCAATTACACTATTTTAAAAAAATGTTGGAAATCAAACAATCGGAATTTTAAAATGTAGCATGCACTGACCGTGAGGGTCACGGGCGCGACAAAATTTGTTTACAAATGACTGCCCATGAAGGTATCGGGTGCGATGATTAAGGGGTTTTAAAATACTTTCGGGGATGACAAAATCATTGAATAAGCCAGAACATCACGGCTGACACTGGCAACTATTTTACTATTCTAGTCGCATCACTATTCTTAAAATATAAATTTTGTATTATATTTCTCTTGCAAGTGTTGTTCAAAACTGCATACATAGAAAACGTCCAAAGATAAATGGCAGAGATGTCTGCGGAGTCACGTAGCGGAAGGAGTTGAACTACTGAAGGTTCAATAATTGTTTTTACGGCTTGTGATCCAATAATCAACATATTTATATCAATTTCTGCTTGTTTTTTAATATAAATATAGAAATACTAGTTATAATGTACTGAAAGGTTATGGTAAATGTTGAAATAAATATGTGTAATAAAATTTCAGTATCTGTCAATCAAAATACGTCGGTTTAACCCTTTCCGGCACAGATATATTCTCTTCGTAAAATGCAAAATTACTGACTGACACCGGAATTTACAAACGACTTCTTTAGAAAGTAAGAACTCCTTGTTTTAAGCTTTCATTGTAGAAGCAAAATTTTATTAAAATATTATTGGTGTCGAATGCAAGTTTGGAATTAAAATTAAGTGCGTCCGGAGTGGGACCACTGTGCCAGAAAGGGTTAAAGCCATCAAAGTTACCACACTTTATAAAATAGTTTTCACCCCGTCTTCTAAGAGTGATGATGAAATATTTTATATCGTCTGCAATTAAATTATTTTACACTACAGTTGTTGAAAGTAGATTGTAATTATTTTCGTGAATGGCAACGGAACTGTTTGTTGTCATCAGAATGAAATGTCGTTTGGTTAGATGAGTGGAATAAAGTTTTAGTTTTGTAATGCCGTTGTTTAATTGGAGCAAAATCATTAAATAATAAGCCCAGTCAGATAGTGTTAAATTTGTTAGCGTCACACTAGCGCCACTTCATCTGCTGCGGAAGGAAGACGAAACAGAAGTGCGTCGCAGAGAAACGATATGATTTATTTATATCGATATTTTATACGATTTTTATCGTTTGTATCGATGTTTTGTTTTTGCACTTTCTTTAAAAGCTTGCTAATTATTGGGAACTTTTACATTAAACCTAAAACTATAATGGAAAAAAATGGGGAAATTTACTGGATTAATATTTCTATATAAATATAGTGGTGGCGAAGAAGTTGATTTATTTATTAAAAGTTAAATAAAAAGTGATGGAAATTTACATCACTATGCAATTAACCCTTTCCGGCACAGACGAATTCTGTTCGTAAAATGTGAAATTACTGACTGACACCGGAATTTACAAACGACTTTTTTAGAAAATATGAACTCCTTATTTTAAGCTTTAATTTTAGAAGCAAAATTTTATTAAAATATTCTTGGTGCCAAATGCAAGCATCCCATCCGCTAGATGGCGCTATTTTCAACTTGCGAAAAGTTTCCCATTTATCTGACTGGGCTTATTATTTAATGGCTTTGAACTGGAGTGAGATAAAGTAAAATAAAATGAATAAATAAATTAAGGGCGACTAAATGAAATAATATTTAGGGAGGTACTTCTGACACCGTTTGAATATTTGTTACACGCTTTTATCATGCGACTTTAGTTCTTGTGTGTAAAGATAGACTTTTGTAATCGAATTTTGACTCAAATTCTTTGGTGCTAAAATTAGAAAAATTAGTTACACAGGTGTTTTTCCGGTAACAATACATTTTAATATGTTGAGAGGGCAAGGTATTTTTTCAATATAAGAGCATTGGCGAGATAGAGAATTAGATATAAAACTATCATCTGCGTATTCTCCTGAGTATATATTGTGAATCTTTACTCACTCATGGAAGATGTAACTTGTATACCAGATTTATTGCATAATATTTTTGATACAGTTTGTTTTGATAAGAATATTTATATTTAAAGAAACACTCACTATATATTTCTAGTTTCAGGAGATAAGGCAGTAGTGCTTACATAATGTTTATATATTATTACCTTTACTACCGAAACTAAAATGATATTGTGAATGTTTTCAAACCCCTTGAAGGGCAGTGCGATATTATCTATCACGCTTAATTTTAGTCCCGAAAGTCCCACCAGTGACATCGAAATTTTTTAATCAAATTTTGATTTTATATTATATGTGAAGAAAAGCTTTTAATTATTTTCAAATAAATTTGTACTTAAATCATGGCGTCATTCAATGATTTCAACATTTTAGCAAAAATGTACTGTCTCCCCAAAAGTGTTAAATACGACTGATAATTATATGGATATCGCACATTTGAAAATATTTAAGCTACTGACCATAAGTACTCTTCATCAAAAGCGGTATGTAAACTGTTTCTATGAGACTGATTCAAAACGCTGTTGTTACACTTCTATATCTGCAAAAATGTTTGACTTCCAATGTAAATATATTCTTCTCTATTTTTGTCTTGTCTCCGATATCGAGCGACTGTTGCCATTGGGCTACTTTTTATTATAACTCAGATTGCTTGATTACCATCACTTTTTTAAATAGTATAATTCACCTTGTCTTCGCCTTTTTTAATTTCTCATTAAATAAGGTGAATTTTACTTCCTCAAGAAACTGGTGGCAATCACGAAAGTAAAAAAAAATAGCCCACAGACAAAACTGTACCCAGCAGCAAATCTCGATATTGAAGCAGTGCTGAGATAGAGCCCCTACATGTATCTATACCGGTTGCGCCATAAATTCATTAAAACTTAAAAAAAAATTAAAAAGAAAAAAATTGTGGTTTCGCACCATTGGGGTTTCCCACCACTAAATTTTAATAGTATTCTTGGCCTTAAAAAAGCTTGGAAATTCTGTCCCTTAAATAAGATAAAGAATACAATTTAAATTTAGCGGTTTCAATTAGTTTTCAGGTGTGCCACTTTGCCATCACTGACACTGAACATATTACTCTTTTATTTTTAATATACTATTAATGCTTGAAGAGATATTTAGCATTTATTGTTGATTAATTAGTTGTTTCTCCCCTTTCTGGAAAACATGCGACTGGAACAGTGAAATGACGTGAAAGCCCATAGGAGTACATCATTCCTAGCAGATAGACAATATGCAGCAAACAAAAACCAAGTATAATAGTGGGATATTAAAAATTAAGTTGCAAAATGAATTGCTGTTGCGCTTGCAAGGATCCCAAATGGTTCTCATTTGAATACCGGTATTTTCTTAGAAAAAATTTATTTTTAGATTTTTCTTGCAAATTTCGCAGAAACTACCTTTGGAAGTAAATTTTTGTGAAAATGTTGTAGAAACCTACAATGAAATTTTCTGTTAAAAAAAAATGGTATTCAGTTAGCGGACCATTTGAGTTTACACTGCGTTTGCATTCTATGTATGCATAAGTGCAAAAAACATGGTTCGTAGATTTTTACTTATTTAAACCATCATTTTCAAATAATATTCTTTGCCTTAATTTATCTCAAATTTCTATCTTTAACACGTTTATCGCCGCAAACGGTAACGAAGGGGCTTTGTTGACAGAAATTGACAAAGCGATTTTCACTGTTTATTGAGTCGGCTCACAATTCCTAATATCATCAATGTTTCTTAATTATATTCATAATGTTAGTTTTATACATTTTTATTCAAAAATATAAAATTTTAGTTTTAGTGTTTTAGACGTTGAACTCCAAACTGAAATAACTGAACTTGCATGGAGGACAACGGAGTTCATTCTTTACATTCATTGTAATACATTTTCAACAATCCCTTTTCATAGCAATTAATTGACGTCAATGTAGGTACACTTATTCAGGTAAAGTAATTAGTGGTATTGAAAAGTCAAGAAACTTGCAGAACTCTTAATTTTCCCGTTTTTTTCAATACCTGCATTTCTTTATAAACTTTTATGTAGGTTTCTACAACATTTGTAATAGAAACAACCGTCGGGATAGGTTTTTGCAAAATTTGCAAAATAAATCTGAAAATAATATTTCTGTTAGGAAAAATCAGTATTTTAAAAAAGTACCATTTAGGAATCCCGGACCTGGCAACTATCATACTTAAAAACACCACCGATTTAGCAGAAAACTCCCGTTCCAATAACATATTTGAAACAGAAATTTTTTAAGAAATGAAATCAAATCCTGTAATTTCTGGCATATAATCCGTGGATCAAACAACAATGTTTAGACCCAGAAATTTTATTTAATAATTGAATTCAAATATTTTCAGCTATCTAGAAAGTTACGTTTCATAAACTAAAATTTCTGGTTCGAAACATGGTTGTTTGATACGCGGATTACAGGTCGGAAATTACGGTAGCTTTAAACTAAATTCCACATAAATGAAAGACACATTTAATTAAATGAATTTTCTGATTGAAACTATGTTTTTTATTTTCATTCATTTCCAAAAACTAACCTTCGTCTTATTTAATCGGAAAATTTATAAACAAAAACTTATAATTTTAAATAAAGCAAATAATTTTAAACTAATAATTTTAAGTAATATAGAATAAAAAGTGAAGAAATTAAATCTATATAGTAAAAATGTTACAAATTTTTAATTAACAATTTTCTAAGTTGAAGTGAATAAAGTTCAATAAATACCAAACGAAAAACAGAATACATTAAAACAATTATTTGTGGTCTGACTGAACATAGAAAAGACATTAACATACAATATATGACCAGAAGTCACTGGACATTTTAGATTTTAGGTTTTTGTTCAATATATCCAAAATTACTTGATATATTTTTCTGGAACTTCAGGAATATGTAGAACATATCTGAGCTTATGTTTTTCAGAGAAGGTTGATCATTAGGGCAATTGGGGAACCAACAGCAAACTCAATAAAAGAAACTAATATTTTCACCTCCAATTTAGCAGGGAACTCCCGTTCCAATAACCTATTTGAAACAGAAATATTTTAAGAAATGAAATCAAGTTCCGCAATTTCCGACGCATAATCCGCGGATCAAACAATCATGTTTAGACCCAGAAATTGTATTTAATAATTTAATTCAAATATTTTCAGCGATCTAGTGAGTTACACTTTATAAAATAAAATTGCTGGTTCGAAATATGGTTGCTTGATATACGGATTATAGGCCGGAAATTACGGTAGCTTTAACCCCTTACAATATATGACCAAAAGCCACTGGAATCTTTAGATTTTAGACTTTTGTTGAATATTTCCGAAATTACTTGATATATTCTTCTGGAACTTCAGGAATATGTAGAACATACATGAACTTATATTTTTCAGAGAAGGTTTGATCATTAGAGCAATTAAGGAACCAACAGAAAACTCAATGAAAGAAACTAATATTTTCGATCACCCTGTTAAATAAAATGCTCGTCAAGATCTGTATCTGTAGCACATAACTGTATGGAACGTGTTGGAATCTTACATGGAAATCCGAGTATATTTACGCGAATTCGAGCTTGGCCAGACACATGGTCACACAAACCAAATTCATAAACAATTTTCAACTATGTTGGAAATTGTTAAAAAGTACATTTTTATTTAATAGACAACTTTTGTATTTTATGTAACTTTATATAACAAATTTAATTACGTTACTAAAAAATAATAAACGTTGTATATACAATGTTCTGTTATAGAAAACAACTTATAAGTTAAAACCCATTGACATGCGGTGGTTTATTTTTTACACGATTAAATTTTTATCAAAATTCGTGCCAGAATTTTTTAATAAATTTTCTTTGTAAACTTTGATGAAAGAAAAGCTGTAAAATGTCATGAACTTATTTTCCAATAAATTGTTGTTGAAAATTATAGTGTGAATTCCACATTGCCTAAACACTTTTACTTAACCCTGAAACAGTTAAAAAAGGCTAAAAGAGTTAAAAGAGGTTTCGTATCAAAAACAGCTGATTGAATTTCTGAACTTTTGAACATTTTATGCATATCTAGATACACGACTTTAAAAAAATAGGATTTGATTCTTTGCTTATACTGCATGTTTTGAAATGTAATATTATATTATTAGATAAATTCGTGCACTTTTGCAAACATAATGAAATTTGGCTTAGATGCTTTACACTCACGCTAAAAAAAAAAAAAAAATAATCGGTTAAAAAAAAGAAAAAAGTCGCCAAATTTAGGGGATTTTTTCCTTTAATGGCAACCTAGCCATTGTATTAAGTTATTCGTTTGTCGCAGTCTTGGAAATCGCGCCAACCAAACAGTCGCCAATCTTTTGTTTACATTTTAGCGTGAGTGTAACACATCTGTTCCTGAAATTCTAACTACACAAATGGAATTATCATTTATTTAGGTATTGATAAGTACTTTTTTATGTGAACATTGTTCTCTTTTTATGGTTATATAGAACATTGATATGATTAATTTTTGTAATATGCACAGTATTTTTTTTTCCTCTACAAAACCATAAATTAACATTTAAAATGATTGCCATTTAAGAAAATATGAAAGCCAACCACTGACATAGACAGACAGAGGCCAAGGGGGGGAACCCTATCAGTTTTTCCGAAAAGTTATCTTCGCTTATTTAATAGTAGAATGTGAAAGAAATTTCTGTGATTAAATAATAATAAAATTACTGTTTGTAAAAATGATGGGATACCGAATATATATTCACGTATAAGTGGACCCTAAAATTTGAGAAAAATAATATGCGATGCCGTTTGTGTACCAGTAGCTTCATGTAGCAATCTTCGCTTTTTCAAATGTGAAAAAAATAATACAAATTCAGAGATAAACTCAGAGTTTTTAGGTACTCAACCCGGCTGATTTCTCAGAAAGCCTCACGTTTTCAGCACCTTGGCACGAGTGTAACATTTGGCGTGATGTCCATCTTCGTGGTGATGAATCCGACGCTACGGACAGAATACGTAACCCTTCTTGTTTGTGACATAATATGTTAAGCAAACAGCAACCCAATTGATTTGCCGCCGTAAAAGTAAAAGAGAGTGTTTTTTTTCCCGAAAAGTTATCAAGTAGAGAATATAGAATGAGAAAATGTTATTTTAGCGTGGTTAAATGCTTTTAATTTCAGAATACATATAATTCAAGCATAAATTATTTTTTTGTTTTTTCTCTCCAGTTTAGTAATATTCTTTTACACACACAAGGGATATTTCGTCCGCTGCGATTTTAAATTAAAATTCAGATCAAAACAAACAAGTTGGAAATTGTACGTCAAACGTGACAAATGAGGTTTATTCGTACTATAGCTAGTTATATAAATATTCAGATCTTGATGATTTTTAATTCTGTGAAACGAATTATATCGTCTGCAGATTAATTTCTGTAATAAAATAAGTATCTCGGTCGCTTGACGATTAAACCTCAGAAGTTCCTATAACAAGAAAGCACCGATTTATAAAAAAAAAATCAAAATTCTTAATAAATATTTTTATTAATATCTACTAAAGGTTTGATTCGATTTTCATAAAATTTGAAAGGTCTTGACAAAATTCTGCAAAGATAATATATCTTAAATTTCAAACCATTTGGTTGGGTAGTTTTTGCGTTGTTATGTGCGGACAGACGGACGGACCAGACGACGACAATAGGTACAGTCGTGGAAAAAAAAAACGGAACACCCCCCACTAACTCTGCAACAAATTATAGTAGAAGGACGTGACTGGTACCAAACGATTGGAAATAAAGTCTACTTTTAAGTGATGTATCTAACATTTGCTTAAGGGGCCATCTACATATTAAAACCAGCCTAAACTTTAATTTTTTCAATGGCAACACCCACTTTTGACATGATATTTTAAATCTTCGGTTCAAACTATGCCTAGATACAAAATTTTAAGTCATTTGGATGATAAGTTTTTGAGTTATAAACATTCAAATTTTAGAGCTTCTAATGTTAAATTACATTTTCATATTTTTATTAATATCTCCTGAAATTATAATCCTAATGTGCTAACGTTTTGTTTGGTTATAAAACTCAAAAACCCAAACATAACTACGTCAAATTTGTAATTTTTAAAATTTTATAATATGAATTATGAATTATGAAATTAATATTCGAAAAAATTATGAATTGCAACCTACAATTTTTTTGATGGATTTATATTTATTATGTCCTGCTTTATGTGTATTCAAAATTTCAATTTTTTTTTCCAAGTAGTTTTCAAATTATGCTTAAAAACGACAAAATGCTGCTTTAAGGGGCCGTCTATGATGTGCATTAAAGCATAGTTTGAATAGGGATGGGAGCGCTCCGACTCGAAATCCCGATTGACACCACTAAATTTTAATAGTATTTGTTACCTTATTCAAGGACAAAATTTCTGAAATTCTTTACGTTGGAGAATACTATTAAAATTTAGTGGTAAGAATCGATATTCGGGTCGGAGAGCTCTCATTCCTCTTTGAGAAAATATTATACTCATAGGCTGGGATTATAGTGACTTGATAAACTTAGAGATTAAGTCTGTCTTACACTATAAACAATGCGTAAACCGTATTTCAATGCTTCGTGATCTTACGTTAAACAACTCTGACAACGACCTGCGATTGTAGTAAGATATAAGATAGTGAGGCACCAGAACCCCAGCCTTTATTAGTATATATATTTCTTTTACTATTTCAATGTCTGCTTTAAAATTTTTCATTAAAATTACGTAAAACGTATTTGCATGAGATATATGTTTTCATTTATGGAAAATAGTTTCGCTTTTATTTTTAAATTAATAAAGCTCATTTTTGAAAAATATGATCAGTTCTACCTTAGAAACAACTTAATCATTTTTGCTACCTTTAAATGGATTTATAGCTTCTTTTCCAGTCTAATAAAGCTATATTGTTTCTTCTGCAGTATATATGTTTGAAGTGAAGTTTATTATAAATGCATATGTGTAGAGAATTTGCTGAAACAAAATGGCCCCACAATTAACTGAAGCAACGAAAGGCCAAATGATTGGCATGTGGCAAGCTGGAAGAAGTTTTCGTTATATAGCTGGGCATTTTCAAGTGTCTCTTCAAACTGTTTCAACATGGATTAATAGGTAAGGTTTATATTGGTAGTTTATTGCGAAGAAAAAATTACAATATTTCTTCTATAACTTTCGCATTTAAATCTATTCGATTAAACAGGCTAATTGAAAAAAAATTACAAGTTTTTTTATGGTTTTCTGATAGGCAAGATTATTTCCCAATCGCTAGCAGTGTGCAAAAAAATCTAATAATAATAATAATAATACTAAATAATAAATGTCATATGGCAAGTTTTCTTGCCAGGAGGCATTAATGAGTTAATTATAAAATTTCAAATGAACTACCAGAATAGGTTTAATCATAGAATTATGACCCCTATTCCGAAGGAGAATAACGGATGTAAAGTTATTCAGATGGCTTTATAACATATATTTAGTTTTAGGTCTTCAAATAAATCGGAATGTAAATTCTGCGAACATATCTCAAAACAAGACACCCCCCCCCCCTCTCGCTACTAAAAAAAAGCAATGTCTGGATTTATTTTCAGACTAAAAAACAATTTATCTGCGTTTTTTTTGTTATTTTTACTTTGTTTCATTACGCTGCTTTATACTATTTTTTTTAATTCTAAATTTTGTATCTGTCAATATTATTCACGTTTCTGCCAATAAACTAAAGAAAAGGCGAATTAAATAGATGCAAAATCTGAGAAAAAGCATAATAAAAGCACCTGTAAAATTCCAATAACATTTACATATTCTAAGACTGTTTTAATTACAAATAATCTTATGGTTTTTTAATCCCTTCGTGACGAGAGTCTATTACAGAATTTTTAATAATTTACCACCGGTTTTTCAAAACAGAAAATTTCGTCTAATTGAATTGTGGAAATGCTAAGCTATAATAAGGCAAAGCTTGCAATAAAAAATAACTGGTGGGAAAAATCGAGGATTCTGAGCATCTTATGCATCACGCATACGTGTCGCTCGTCCCCAAGGGGTTAAAATCGGATAATTCAACACTTGTAAACATTATCTTACAGCATATAACAATAACCGAAACTTATTAAGTGAGTAAAATGGTCATATCGGTAAAACATAATACATTAAAAGGTGACATTCTGCAGCATTTCAACGATCGAGTACCGAACTTCAATTTGGATACAACCCCTTAAATATGCTCATTATAAAGTAATTAATTTCTCAGAAACGAATCGTAGGAATTTAATGAAATTTGGTATCTAGGCATAGTTTGAACTGCAAATTTCAAATATGTTGTCAAATTTGGGTCTTGCTATTGAAAAAAACAAAGTTTGGGTGTGTTTTTATATGTATATGGCCCCCTAAGCAAATTTTATATACATCACTTAAAAGTAGACTTTATTTCCAATCGTTTGGTACCAGTCACTTCCTTCTACTATAATTTGTTGCAGAGTTAGTGGGGGGTGTTCCGTTTTTTTTTTCCACGACTGTACAACGTATTTATATTATTACGAACGCACCTAAAAATATGGACAACGATTGACGATAGAGCTGGTTGCGTTTTCTATCTTTCGCCAATTCGCCAACCTGGTGCTGAAAACGTGAGGCTTTCTGAAAAAGGAACCCGGCTTCTCTCTGGCTACGCCTCTAAAATCAATAATTGCACTGTTATGCATTTCTGTCAATATGTGTAGATCAATGCTGTAAAGCCTGACAACCGTGGAGTGTCACTTATTTTTAAGAGTAATTTTCACTCTATTTAATAGATGATTTTCTGTGTTGAATACTTTGAAATTTACTCTTAGTGAAAAGTTGTACTCAGCAAGCGCCAGATTGGACAGCCCTGGAGTTAAGTTTGTTAAAATTTGTCATTTTATTTATATACTTACTATAATACTCACTGTAAAAAACCACAATAATATTAACCAAGGTTAATAATACGTTTCAAAACAGATTTTTTTTTCTAAGAAATGCATTCAAATAGGTTATTTATAAGAACATGAAACTACGTATATACAATTTTTTCAGATATATTTTCTGGTTAGAAACGTCTTAACCTGGATCAAAGTACCGTAATTTCCGGCGTATAATCCGCAGCTCAAAGAGTCGTTTTTCGACCCAGAAATATTATTTTATAAAATGTAACTTAAAAGATCGCTGTAAATATTTAACTACAATTATTGAATAAATTTTCTGGGTCGAAAAACGATTCTTTGAGCTGCGGATTATACGCCGGAAATTACGGTAACACAGATTCTACGGAAATTTTGTTGAAAGTTGACAGGTATGAGTCAATCATGTTTCGACCCAGAAATTTTATTTTATAAAATATAACGTATTAGATCGCTGAAAATATTTCAATTCATCTATTAAATAAAATTTATGGGTCTAAACATGATTGTTTGATCTGATTCGGCGGATTATACGCCGGAAATTAAGGTAAAAAGAAAAAAAAAACAGAAGTTGGCAAGTTTGTAGTGCTCAAATCTCAAGTTCATTAATTCCGAATGGAACTAATAAAACGACTATGTGTCGGTTAAAGTCCGTAACAGTGGTGCCAATCCGCGACTATTTTTTTGTTCATCTTGATTGATTTCAACCACATTTTCCAAAATAGTAATATTCGTTTTACTTGATGGCAGATTAAATAAGCCGATTATTACTTATTGAAAAGAGTGATAATAATCAAGCAATTTGTATCTAAATATCCTCACAATTTGCTACTCTGGTCCAAGTATCGTAATGAAGATTAGAAGATTAATAAAATTATTTGCCTGTGATTAACCCATTAAGGACTAGCGTCACCATATGGTAACGGAATAGCTGCCAATCATTTTGCTGTTTAAGTACCAATATTTTTAAAGAGAAATATTTGTTTTATTGGATGACAGAAATTCCGCAACAAAAAGGGACCAAAGTTGCTATACTAAAAAATTGGCGCGAAATGCAATTTTTGCATTTTAAGAAGAAAAATAATTCCGTCATTAATGGGGTAAATATCAAAAGCATAACTGTTAATCTTCCACGATTTTTTTATTTATTTATTTATTTATTTTTTAACGTGAAATAAGCAGATTTGAACGAGAAATTTTACTTCATGAATGAAATGAAGTAAACTTCTAGTGACTACGAAAAACAAAAGGCACATCCATGTAAATAAATTTTATGGTTCAAGGTATGATTTATTTATTGAAAAATACCAGAAAGATGGCAGGTAATCGAAAGTAATGCAATTAATTTTTATGTGAATTTGAAGTATAATGTCTAAAAAAATTAATGTCACTTCAAAAACATTTAGCTCTTAAATATGGATAGAATTGATTCAGATATAATTAACAGTTAGACGATTATGTTGCACATTATATTACAGAAGATATAATTAACAATTTATTATTTAATAATCTGGATTTTATATTACTACGCATTCGAGTCCTGATAAAAACATTCAAGTTTTGAAGCATTTTACATGTAAAATCACACTTCCACAGTTTTCAACTTCTATAAAATTGCCTCCACCATTTGCAAGTAGTAATAGATGCTTTATTTATTCGACAAATTTGCGACTAAAAAGGCGAAAATATCTTTACGGATATAGTGGTGACAAAATTCGTCACACTTAGAAGCTATGTTGTTCCGGAAATTTTGCTCTTCCAAATTCTTTTATTATCAAATTTAGACATAAAATATGTAATTCCCATTATATTATTTGTAATCTTGTAGGGTGTGTACGGTCTTTTATTTAGCATCACAATTTGGGAATAGTAATCTTAGCCTAATTTAGAATTAGAAATCTGTGATAAATTTTGGCGAAAACTTCTTTACTGAAATAGTGGTGACAAAAAATCGTAACATTTGGCAGGAAATTTCGCTGTTCCAAGTTATTTTATTATTAAATTAAATTTAAACGACGAAATCCCCTTTATATAATATTTTTAATATTATAAGAAGAATATGGTATATGCTTTTGTGGACCGTTATTTCCAAATAGTCTTCGCATTTTTTTAATGGCTGATATTACGTACAATTTCCTTGATTAAATATGTTGTGAAGAAATTGTGGATCTTGAATGTAAGAATCTTACACATCCTGGACTTAGTTATTTCACATGTTTCGATTTTTATATTTAATGCATATTTGCTTTACGAAATTTTGTTTTCAGAATATGATATAAGAAATGTGCATTTTTGCTTTACGAAATTTAGTTTTAAGAATATGATTAAAGAAATGTGCATTTTGGATCTTCGCCTTATTTATCAGTAAAAATCTGTTATAAAATGTGGCGAAAATATCTTCATTGAAACAGTGGTGAAAAAAAATCTTATTATTTGGCAGCTATACTTTTCGGGGAATTTCGCTGTTCCTAGTTATTTTATTATTAAATTTAAACTTAAATGACGAAATTCCTTTTATATAATTTTTGTATTCTTATCAGAAGAGCTTTTGTGGACCATTATTTCCAAATAGACGTCTTCGCATTATTTAATCGTTGATACTACTTAAAAATCGTACAAATTCTCCAATTAAAAAGGTTGAAGAAATTGTGGCGCTTGAAAGCAAGCATTTTACGCACTCTGGCAAGTATTGTACACACATAGTTATTTTTAATGTCTCAATTAGTTTATCTTATTTAAATATTTACGAAGTATTTTCTAATTAAAAAGATTTAAATTAAAATTTCTGACTACGGAACATATATTCAAGTTCAGTAATTCCAAATTCTACATATAAAATATCAAAGTATCAATTCAAGTGACGGAATAATGATTAAACGATTTATTAATTATTTAAATTAATATAATATAAGAAGTAAAGCCATTATGTTTTTGGAGATTTAAAATTATTATATTTAATACATTTATTGCTACTTCAAAAATTTTAATACATAAAAATATTTAAAACAGTAGTGAATGTTAATATTAAATCTTAAGAATAGTTACATTTAAAAATATGTATTAATGATTGAGTGTCAAAGGTCATAAATAAAAGGTCGGTGGGTTGCATGTGGCCCACAAGCCAGATATTAAGTATTGGTGCTCTAGTTCATTTAAATGTTCTCGAATTATTTTCCTATTATAATTATTCAAATTAAATTATCGACTGAAGCATAGATATTCAACTTCATTAATTCGAAATTCTACTAATAAAATTTCAAAGCGTCGTTCAAGTTTGTAATAAAGAGTAAACCTTAATAAAATTATTTGCATTAATCAGCAGTAATGCCATTTATTTTTGGGTGATTTTAAAGTATAATGACTAAGAAAATCATGTAGATATTTAAAAAATATTTGTACATTAAATATGAAGTAAATAAAATTAAATATCTATTATTAACAAATTGTGCTTTTACGGTATTACTTACCCATCATACGTAGTATAGCATAAGTCTTGTAATCGTTTAAAACAAAAAAATTGACGGATTTACACGTTTCAGACACTGGAGATTCCGAAAAACATATTTTTAGAAAAATAATTGCCGTCCGTCTGTCTGTGTGTGTGTGCCTGTAAACACTCTATACCCTGAACAAATTGAGATAGAGACTTAAAATTTGGTATGTACTTAGCATGTAACGATGCAAAGAAGCTTATTGAATTTCAGTAACCTCGATTATCCGAAACTATATTTTTCGGACTCTCGAAATATTCTTTCTGATAAGAGGTATATAAAAATTTTCCAAATTGTTTATTTTACGAATGAATATAAAATACAATAAAAAAACATAAATTTTACATAAAGAATGAAGTCGATCGGATAATTAGTTGCCGAGATATTCGAAATTGTATTTTCCACGCTCTTCGATTTTTCATGACCCTTTATTTCATTCAAATTTCCATTAAAAGATATATTTTTATCGGAAATGAGAGGCTTAATCAGACGCAGTAAACCGTTAGTTAATATGATTATCAATTTTGGAGTTATAAGGATGTTTCTTTTACGAAATTCTGTAATAAAGCATTTAAAGTTTATGACGTCATCAAGCCACGATTTTATTCGAATTGCAATGCATTTTATAAATAGTTTACACATGTTTTAGCTTCTTATTTTATATTATGCATATCCATGTTGGGTAAGTATTATGGTGGCCCCCAAAGACTAGTTTCTTATTTGAATCATATATAGTATATTGAACTTCTGTATTATTTGTGAAGTAAAATTACTTTTAGGGAAATCAAGATGCTACACTCCGTGGAATTTCAAAGAAAACTGTCACCACAATTAAAGATTAGAAAATTTCTTTCTAATATTTCGATCGCAAAATTCGTAACCACCACCTTTATTCGTAGAGTTTGTAACATTTTTCTGTGTATCTGTATAAAGTAGGTGAAAAGGACTTAACACTTTAACGGACATTGGTTTCCCTACGAAACCACAAAATTTTAATTACGAAATTCAACAATGGCAGCAGAATTTTAATAGAAATGTTTTCCATTTATTATGTATGTGAAATATCGCTTATTTCTTATATAAAAATAAATTTGTTCATAATTTCCGATGTCAATCATTTATTTCAAAATTTTAGCAATTGAAGTGCTTTATCCATTAAATGGTTAAAGAAATTATTAATTAATAAATGCTTGGTTCGAATTTGAATAACTGCATTTTAGATTATAAATTTCACAAAAATAATATTTGATTTTCACATAATAGGGCCCATGAAAAAAAAACCTGCATTTACTTGAAGTACGTGATGAAAATTAATTGATGGGAAATACGATTCTATGCACAGATGTTCCAAGACATTTCGCCCCCTTCACATCCCATTGTCTCAATAATTTGATAGTTGTATTTTTCTGAAATTTCGCATTTAAAATCTTATATCTAAAATAATATATTATTGATCTTGTGATAATGACAATAATTAATTTGGACAATTAATTATTCTCGTAAATATTTTATTAATTATTGATATCCTAATTGTTTAATTTATCCGAAAATGACTATTTTGTTTCATAAGTATGCTTTAATTAACACACTGACGGGCAGTAGGAACAAGTGAAGTTCGAAAATTGACACTATACGTTTTTGTAATTTTTAGAATATTAGAAGTATAGTTTTACTCTTTCTGCTTAAATAAACTTCATTTTGATTAATTCAGAACCTTTAATTAGGTTGCACTCCCTTCCCAACCACGCCAGGGTGGCTAGTGGTCAGGGAAAGATACAGTCAAAAAAAGTGGGAAACGCCAGTATATTGTTATAGAAAAATTTATGTTGATTATTCGATCAAATAATCAATTTGAATTTTTCTATAAGAATATACTGGTAATTAGCATTTTTTTACTGTATTTTTCCCTGACCACTAGCCACCCTGCACGTGCATACTGAATCTGCAACTCGTATAACAGGTGGAAAACGAACTTCAACCTAAAAAATTGTTTCCAAAACATGAAACTGGGCTTCTACTTGTACGCCAGTAAATGCACATTTGTGCTGCTATAGCCGTAGTGTCTAAAAACGACCGTTTCGTTTTGTGCGGCTATTGCCGTCATGCCACATAGTGAACTTCGCTTTGACGGCTATAGCCGCAAGTGTCCGTCAACGTGTTAACCCATTAAAGCCGGAATTCTATTTCTCTTTAAAATTCAAAAATTGCATTTCATACCAATTTTTCAAAGTAGCAGCTTTAGTCTCCTTTTATTACGGAGTTTCTGTCATCAGATAAAGAAAATATTTCTCTTAAAATATACTGGTTTGCAAACAACAAAATGGAGAACAGCTATCCCGGTACCATATGGTACCGATTGGCTTTAATGGGTTAAGTTCTGATACTATATACAATCATAAAAGCAATTATCTATTGTATTTTGTAGGGTGTTTAGTACCGAAATGTCGGGTGATTTGGGTTATTTCTGTTATTACAATTATATTTTGATTCACAATGGGAAATGTAATTATGAGAATAGTGAAATATTATTGATAGATAAATATAATGTAAAAAAAAAAAAAACTGGAATATAATAATTATAAATATTAATTAAAAAAATAATGACCCGACGATTGTCTACAGGAATTTAATGAAATGAAATATTTTTTGTTGTTGTTGCCAGATAAACGGCAAGAAGGCACACAGCAGTACTCCAGTTGAGGAAAAATACATTAATTTTCATTTACAAGTGAACTTTCAGTTGAAAAAGCACAAATCACTGTAAAAAATAAGAAAATTGTAGGTGTGAAAGGCATGTCTACGAGACGATTAATGTAAATACACCAGATGCATACCCCAGATGGTAGCACCATCTGTCAGGGCTAGCTGACTTACATTTTTGAGGCAAATGCGATAGGCATTTCAATCTTACAGAGGTAGTGATATGAAATATGTATCTTTAGAAGCCGAATGTACTAAAAATATGATACATTTAATAAGTACTTTAGTGTAAACAATAACTTGAAATATTTTTTTACTTTCTTTATTTTATACAAAACTTAAACAATATAAATTTCTTATCTATTAAATTCTTTGGCAGCTTTATAAAAAAAACATATTAGATAAAACAAATTTATGAAAATGTTCCTAAAATATAACTGACATTTACGCAGATTCACGGACCGTATACTCCTTATGAATGTAAACAATTTTTGAAGCCCAAGGCCTTTAACCTTTGCTTGGGAAACGCCATTATAAAATTCACAGCGTAATATATCAAAAATACATTTTGTGTTTGTATATCACGTAGAACTTGAAACAAAAACATCCCGAAAATACGAAGATATTTATGAAATATATTTCAAAATCATTACACTATAAGATCACTTGTTGTTTTTGTTATTTCATCTTTTACTTTCAGGCAATTTCATCACTAATAATCCCCAGTTTTTTTTAATAATCCAATTTTAATCACGAATTGAAAATCATTGTTACAGAGGGGGAAAAAATTATAGAACAAGCAGAATACAGCACGAGAAACCAGACATGGTAGAAGCTGGGAATTTCAATCCACATAAACTGGATGGATTCTTTTTACACTGGATGGATGTAATTTACATTACATCCGAAAGCAGAGAGATGGCAGTCATATACACAGAAGGCTTTGATGAACTTATTTGAAATTTTTTGTTTGATCATCGAGCTTGTTTTTAATATCCCGCTAATATTGTCTGTTTATTTAATCAATATGGCGATTTTTGACCGAAAGAGGAATTTCAATTCTTTTGATTTTAGTCATAGAAGATAGGTATTTTGTCGTTGATAATATGTCGGACAAAACACGCAATTTTATGACCAATAAAAAACGACTTTTAAAAGTATCTTCAATGCAGGGTTAAATTTTTAAATTGTTTACTAAGAAAGATTGCAAAATATACATTTCAACGAACATAAAGCAGTCTAACCAATTTTCAACAATTCAGTATTATTTTCAACCCTTCGACAACGTCATGTGTTATCTGGGTGAATGTCACTACTTTCAAATTTTATAATATAAAATAGTTTTCTGTAGATTTAAATTTTCTATAAGAACATGATTCACTTTTGAGAGCTAAGATGTCCATACAGAGGACCGCATGTTATAACAATTTTGGAACGGTAGTTTTGGATATATTTCTGCAATTAAATTTGGCAAAGATTACGATTCGGAAATTGTGGCAAAAAGCGACTTCACTCTATCTGGTATTAAATAAAGTGATGGATATTGTGGTAATACACGCTCCGCTGATTAGGCACCCCCGGAATGCAAAATGCAATTAACCGCTTTCTTTTGCATTTCAATTAATCAGCCGAATCTAAAATTCATTTAAACCAGAAAATATCTGTAGTAAAGAAAAAAGTAGTCTTTTGGCCTAACCCACTTCGTTTTAATTCACACACTTTTTCATCTGCCTGGAAATGTGCAAAGTTACAATAATGCGCATAATGTTAAAATTGGTACTGACTAAAATCGTTGTATATGAAACCACTACTTCTTAACACATTGACGGACAGTAGGAAGAAGTGAAGTTCGAATATTGACACTATATGTTTTTGTAATTTTTAGAATATTATAAGTATAGTTTTACTCTTTCTGCTTAAATAAACTTAATTTTGATTAATTCAGCACCTTTAATTAGGTTCTACTACTCCCTTCACAACCACGTCAGGGTGGCTAGTTGTCAGGGAAAAATACAGTCAAAAAAGTGATAAACACCAGTATATTCTTATAGGAAAATTTATGCTGATTATTCGATCAAATAATCAATTTGAATTTTTCTATAAGAATATACTGGTAATTATCATTTTTTTTACTGTATTTTTCCCTGACCGCTAGCCACCCTGCACGTGCATACTGAAGCTACAACTCGTATAACAGGTGGAAAACGAACTTCAACCTAAAAAATTGTTTCCAAAACATGACACTGGACTTCTACTTGTAAGCCGGTAAATGCACATTTGTGCTATTATAGCCGTAGTGTCTAAAAACGACCGTTTCGTTTTGGGGGGCTATTGCTGATATGCAACATAGTGAACTTCGCTTTGACGGCTATAGCCGCAAGTGTCCGTCAACGTGTTATTACAAAATGCCGATCGTATTCACGTTTTCCCCATACAATTGGAAGTCAAATTGTTCCCAGAGTACAGTGCCATCTATCGGCGACAACTGACATGATCTTTCAATACATACTCTCTGTCAATACCTCTGTCAATGTCCAGTCATGGAAGATAGGTATTTTGTCGTTGATAATATGTCGGACAAAAAACGCAATTTTATGACCAATAAAAAACGACTTTTAAAAGTATCTTCAATGCAGGGTTAAATTTTTAAATTGTTTACTAAGAAAGATTGCGAAATATACATTTCAACGAACATAAAGCAGTCTAACCAATTTTCAACAATTCAGTATTATTTTCAACACTTCGACAACGTCATGTGCTCTCTGAGTGAATGTCACTACTTTCAAATTTTATAATATAAAATAGTTTTCGGTAGATTTAAATTTTCTATAAGAACATGATTCACTTTTGAGAGCTAAGATGTCCATACAGAGAACCGCATGTTATAACAATTTTGGAACGGTAGTTTTGGTTATATTTCTGCAATTAAATTTGGCAAAGATTACGATTCGGAAATAGCGGCAAAAAGCGACTTCACTCTTTCTGGTATTAAATAAAGTGATGGATATTGTGGTGATACACGCTCTGCTGATTAGGCACTCCCGGAATGCGAAATGCAATTAACCGCTTTCTTTTGAACTTCAATTAACAAGCCGAATCTAAAATTCATTTAAACCAGAAAATATCTGTAGTAAAGAAAAAAGTAGACTTTTGGCCTAGCTTACCTCGCTGTAATTCACATCCTTTGTCATCTTCATGGAAATGTTCAAATTTACAGTAATGCACATAGTGTTAAAATCGGTGTTGACCAAAACCGTTGTATGTTAAATCACTATCTCCGCAATACTAAATACCGATCGCATTCACGTTTTCAACATACAGTGATTGGAAGTCAATTTTTCCCTGAGTACAGTGTCATCTATCGGCGACAACTGACATGATCTTTCAATACATACTGTATGTCAAGAACTCTGTCAATGACTACTCATGGAAGATAGGTATTGTAAATAAAATAAGTTGAAACTGGTGTGAAACACTAAGAACTAAAATAACTTCTTAAAAACACCATAAAAATTATACCATACCCACCATATTAATTTTTATGGTGTTTTTAAGAAGTTATTTTAGTTCTTTGATAAGTATTGTGTCGTTGATAATATGTCAGACAAAAAACGCAATTTTATGACCAATGAAAAATGCCTTTTACAAGTATCTTCAATGCAGGGTTAAATTTTTTAATTGTTTAGTAAGAAAGATTGCGAAATATACATTTCAACGTACATAAAGCAGTCTAACAAATTTTCAACAATTCAGTATTATTTTCAACCCTTCGACAACGTCATGTGATATCTGGGTGAATGTCACTACTTTCAAATTTTATAATATAAAATAGTTTTCGGTAGATTTAAATTTTCTATAAGAACATGATTTACTTTTGAGAGCTAAGATGTCCATCCATAGGACCGCATGTTATAACAATTTTGGAACGGTAGTTTTGGATATATTTCTGCAATTAAATTTGGCAAAGATTACGATTCGGAAATAGTGACAAAAAGCGACTGCACTCTTTCTGGTATTAAATAAAGTGATGGATATTGGGGTAATACAGGCTCCGATGATTAGGCATCCCCGGAATGCGAAATGCAATTAACCGCTTTCTTTTGAATTTCAATTAATAAGCCGAATCTAAAATTCATTTAAAAAAGAAAATATCTGTAGTAAAGTAAAAAGTAGATTTTTGGCCTAGCCCTCCTCGTTGTAATTCTTATCCTTTTTCATCTTCATGGAAATGTGCAAATTTACAATAACGCTAATAGTATTAAAATCGCTATTGACCAAAACTGTTGTAAGTTAAACCACTACCTCTTTAATACTGAATGCCGATCGTATTCACGTTTTCCCCATACAGTAATTGGAAGTCAATTTTTTCCCAGAGTACAGTGTCATCTATCGGCGGCAACTGACATGATCTTTCAATGCATAATCTCTGTCACTACCTCTGTCAATACCAATTCAATACCTTTGTATTACATTAACGTATATATTACGGAAGTAGAGATCAGTAAATAACGTAAAGAAAGGCTGTATTGAGAATATTTATATAGAAACTTAAAAAATATAGCTTAAAAATAAACTTTGTAATAAATTTCTTGAATTTCACTAATGTATTTATTATCTTTTCTTTTATAAATAACAATTTAAATTGCTGTAGTAACTGATATTTTTAATTTAAAATATTTTTTTTTTAACATAAAAGTTATTTTTTCAATTAATTATAATATATAAAATAATAACACTGACCTTTATTTATAAATAGATTTCCATATAAAATAACACAATCATGGTTTATGGAGCCAAAATAATTATTAATAGTATGAAATTTAATTAATAGATCAAGAAGTATGAGTAAGTTTTAAAAATATTTATGCAAAATACCAAAGTCGTGGATTAAATTAAAATTACTGGTAGCAACTGATAATACATGCTCCAGATGGTAGCGCCTATGTGGTGTTACTTCCATTTCTGAGACAAACACGATAGGCATTTAGTTATTACGGAGGTAGTGTTTAAACCTGCGCAGATGAATGGAAGATTTTCCGCAAGTTGAAAATAGCACCTCTGGCGACTGGTATTGCATTTTTTGGTGTTCGAAAAGTATTAAAACCAGAAAAATCACAAAATGAAATTGAAAAATAAAAATCTAAACGACAACGCTTGACGATGTGAAGTTTGGCTCCTGAATTTAAATCGAATACTTCTGTCAAGTCAGTTGGATGTGTTGACTTAAACGGTTGTTAACCCCTTAATCGTCGCGCCCTTTAAGTGTAGGCTACTTTTTCAAAATTTAGATTGCTTGATTACCACCAGTTTTTTTACGTAGAAATGTTCGTTTGATTTAATAGACAGATAAAGTAATGCAAGAATAAATCTAATAACACTATTTTAAAAAGCTGGTGGGAATCAAACAATCTGATTATAACAGGCGTAACCTACGTTGCCCGTGAATGTCTCGGGCACGACGATTAAGGGGTTAATAGTATCTTTGAATAAATTTGTAATTTGAGTAAACGCTAGGCGAAGTAGCTCTAATGTATTTGAACAAAATGTGCAAATTCTGCGCACGCAGAGATTTGGTTGTAAACTCTGACCGCAGCAGAGGAAAGTGGCACTAGTGAATGATAAAAATTAACAAATACTGCGCACTCTCTAAGTATAATCTCGGTGGTGTTGATAGATTGGGGGCTGAAATTTCAAAATTGCTATCACTTTTCCTGACTATTGATCTCGCTTTAAAGTGGAAATTTGCGGTTAAATAATGTTATGATTACTTTTCGGAGAAGTTAGTAGAAATTTTTCACAAAAACATTCTCCAATCTGACACACATAGTTAAACAGCTGCGTATCGTTCCAACTGCTTTCCACTAGAAAATAGTGGTAACAAGCAGCTTGTTCAATAGACACCACTGTGAGTATTATTCTGGTGTTCTTCATAAATGTTAAAATCATTTTTGTATTAATTTTTATTTTGTAGATGTAAACACACAGCAATGATAAAGATATTATTATTTTAATTTGTATTTGTATAAATGTTATTGTATAAATAAGAGTATCATATTTATTTTTTGTTCAATAATGTAACACATGAAAGGTAAATCTAATTTGAGTGGGCATTATAGAAGTTCTTGAATGTTAAATGATATTTTTTATGAGTTATTATTGGAAATTTAGGTATTTATTCCAAATAAATATCGTGGCGTTGTGGTGTCAATTTTTTTTAAATTATTATCTTTGCTTATAACAGAAATTGAAATTTGTCATAATTTGGAAGATATGAAATTTTTTATTAACAATTTCTATGCAAAATTAAACTAGAACGAAAATTGAAGCATTACGGCATCGATTAGGAAACTTTGTTAAACATTATCGGTATATTGTTAAGAAATGCCAATTTTGTTCGTATAATGAAATGAGAAATCTAAATAAATATTTAAACAAGAAAGAAAAATCATGCGTCAAACATAGATTATGTAACACTTTCCAACGCTTCCAAAATAATCTTACAAATCATACCGTTTAATAAGCTAAACGATAACATCTAATTAAACAATTTGGAAAACGCATAAAATATTTAAAAACATAATTTTAGGAATTTCCAACATATACAATATTCGGAAAAATATCCAAATACTTTTATTCAGCCTTGTATATGATCTATAGATTTGTATATATACTACATAGGACACTAAATTTTTGTTCAGTTAGGAAACGCGTAGCGCAGTTTAAAATTTTCCGTCAGGAGTTTCTGTCAATAAACGGAAATGTGTTCGCGAACTTTTGTTTTTCCCTGTATAGGATCTACAGAATTTATACACACCACGTAATAGAAAAAAACGAGTTAAAATTAAAATTGCGTTCAGTAGCTTAAAACGCACTTCCAGGAATTATTGTTAACAGACAGTAGATAATTATTTTGTGTGTCCCTGTAAATGAACGATGACTGCTCTACACACAATATTCTGTAGTAAGCCTCTTGTAATGAACCTTAGTGATATATATATAAATTTCAATGCGTTTAAAATAGTGAATCATAATTTAAATAAACCGCAGACGATTTTTCTCCATAGACGTAATGTAACGGAATTCTTTTGACTGTCTCTGTAAAGTAACTATAAGTGCTATCCACACCCTATTCCATATTAAGCTTCTTCTAATGCATCTTAGTGATATATATAAATTTCAATGTGTTTAAAATAGTGAAACATTATTTAAATAATCCGCAAATGATTTTTCCCCATAGACCGCAATGTAACGGAATTTTTTGAATGTCCCTGTAAAAAAACTATAAGTGCTACACACTTCCGTTGAAATAGGGAACATGCTATAGATAACGACAATAACATATAAAAATTGCAGAGCAATCCGAGCATATTTAGGGGAGTTAGAGCACGGCCAGACGGCCAGACGGCCAGACGGCCAGACGGCAGAGGGCCAGACGGCCAGACAAACCGAAGTCATAAACACTTTTCAACTAGGTTGGAAAGTGTTAAAAACACAAATCAGTAAAAATTCATCGTCAGCAATTGCTGTCCGTAGCTGTTAATATATGTGAATTTTTAGTGCAGCCCTGTATACAATAGGGTGGAGCGATTTTTTTTTTCTTCAAATCAAAATTGGACGAGGTGGGAAAGTTGCTCTATCAGATGCTCATTCTGAGTATAAAATATCGTCGAAAAATATGAATATTAAATACTGCCCCAAGGTCATTGAAAATTGAAAAAAATTGTAAAAGTTGTGCATTTTCCCATTTTTTTTGTCAAACATATAAAATTCACAAATATTATTAATATTAAATTAATATTAAACTATTCTTCTTAAATTATTATTATTATACGCTTATAGTGAAACTATGTAATATTTATATCAAATCTAGGTGTCTTATACTGCCCCAATGACTTCAAAATTTTGAAAAATGTATAAAAATTGGGTAATTGTAAAGCATAATCAAAATAACAAAATTGTTATATTTTATACTTCGTAAGAATATATTTTTTAAAATTATACTTGAAGATGAAGAATAACAAGAAAAAATAATTTATTATTACAATTTACAAGCATTATAAGCTTCATAAAGGAACCAGGTTCTAGAGTATCTGGGGCACCTTTCGTTACAACCTGGAAAGGCTTTTAAGTGGTTTTAAATGAAGAACAAAAAAAATAACAACAAAAAATATAGATACCAGTAAGCTTGTTGCAATTGGCTGTGACGGAACTACAGTTAACATGGGTTACAAAGAAGGTGTCATGCGATTTCTAGAAGAAAAAGAAGGAAAACCACTTCAATGGCTTATTTGCCAAATACATGCCAATGTTGATATCTTAAGCTATTTGCTCTAGCATCTTGACGGTAGAACAAATGTGACTCAAAGTTTCACAGGATCTATTGGCAAACCTCTAAAAGATTGTGAACTTCTTTCTCTTGTATATTATAAGAGAATAAGCTGTGCTTTGCTAGAAATTACTAATAAAAAGGATGTAAGCAGGGATCAACTCTATTTTCTTGAGATATGTGAAGCAATTTCTTCAAGATTGTGTCCTGAAAAATTGTATAAAAGAAATCCTGGTAAAATTGTGCATTCTACGGGGCTTACAGTGGCAAATAAAATTCTTAGGCTATTCGTTTTTTCAAGTGAACCGTCTGAAAATTTGTTAATTCAGACAAATTTTATATTCTATATGGTTTCAAATTAAAACTAAGCCTTCATGCATTTTTCGAGCTAAGCATTTGTATCAAACAGTTATGTTATCATGATATTTACCAAAGGAATTACAAACAATAATAAATCCCGTAATTCAACGAAATGGTTATTTTGGTCATCCGAAAAATATTTTGATTGCCATGTTGGCTGATGATAGGGACTATGTAAGAGTGTTGGCACTACGTAGAATAATAAAATCTCGAAAGTCAAGAAATCTTTTACGTATGTTCAAGTTACCTGAGATCAATTTTGAAGCCAAAGACCATATCGATTTTATAAATTGGGCTGAAGTGACCGTGACAGAACCACCATTACTTAAGTAATTAGATCATAATATTTTTACAAAGTGTATCCTAAATCCAAAGACAATAGATGAAGACATCTTACCTAAGATTAAACTATTCCCTTATCACAATCAAGCCACTGAAAGATGTGTGAAACTTGTTACGTAGGCTTCTTCACCTTAAGACTCCTATAATAGGAGCTGACGCATATCCGTTTTGTTTCGGATTATTCGTGCTCAGTTCAGCATCAATCTACCGCAGCCGGAGTTGGGGTTGCCTAAGACTCGGTTCTGATTGGCTGAACCGGTTCTGATTAGCTTGGTTTTTCGACTGAACTTCAATTTGAGCCCCAAATCTGCGAGGATGCATCAGCCTGTATTATAGGAGCTCTACTTCACCTGTTTGTGGTCCTTTGAGACGCGATGGGTTCATTAAAACTTGTCTGGAATCTCGGAAAAAAATGCCAGTTTTTGAAACCAAAAAACAGTATGGACTACTATAAAATGGTAACTTCATTGCTTGTAAATTGTAATAGTAAATTATTTTTACCTTATAACAATAGTTCTTTAAAAATAATTGTAAATTATATTTTCTTACATAGGTTAAGTAAAAAATATAAAACAATTACAATTACCCAAATTTCATATATTTAAAAAAGTATAGTCGTTGAGTTAGTATAATAAAAGTGAATTTGATATAAATATTACATAATTTTACTATAAATATATAATAATAATAATAATTCGATGATCATACTTTTAAATTAAATTATTATTACTAGTTTGTATATTTGAGAAAAAAAATGGTAAAATGCACAACTTTTACGTTTTTTCTCAATATTCAATGACCTTGGGGCAGTATTTAATATTAATATTTTTCAAATATATTTCATATTTTGAATGAGGATCTGATAGAACAACTTTCCCACACCACCCCATTTTGATTTGGTGAATTTTTTTTTCATAGGCGAGCGCTTTTACGTTTTTTTCTCAATATTCAATGACCTTGGGGCAGTATTTAATATTAATATTTTTCAAAGATATTTTATATTCAGAATGAGGATATGATAGAGCAACTTTCCCAAACCGTCCCATTTTGATTTGGAGAAAAAAATATTTTACCATAGACGAGCGCTCCACCCTAGTATACAATCTATACACGACGTAATACAATTTCTATTAAAAATTAGTTTAGTTATGTTTTAACCATTTCAGAGGCTTGTGCTTCTATTTGTAAAATGCTGAAATGATTACTTGACACCAGAATTTTCAAAAACGATATATTTGAAAATAGGTAAAAGCTTTTCTTCAGTTTCTTAATAAAAGGAAAAATTTCATTCGAAAATTTTAGCGCTAACGTGGCATTTAGGGATTAAAATTAAGTGGTCCAAAAATTATCCACTGCCCTTCAAGTGATTAAAATGCACATCACTGCAGCGAACGCATATCCAGCAGTTACGGTTCATAGTGAAAAATGTAACCGAATAGCTTTGAGTGTCTCAATAAAAAAAAGTATAACTTCTACGTACGGAATAATCCATAAAAAAATGCTGCAGGGCACAGCCGTAATGTATATCAATTTCATTGAAATAGCGTAACATAATTAAAATACACTGCAAATGATTTTCATCATAGATCATAATGTAATAGAAATATTTTGTGAGTCTCTGTAAACAAATTAGAGTTGTTATTTACTCTCTACTCTGTAGAAAACATGTTGTAGTCATTCTCAGTGATGGATATCAATATCATTATGTTTAAAATAGTATTAAAGTGCACTGATAACGATTTCCCCTCATTGACCTTAATGTAAGAAAATACCTTGAGTGCCTCTGTAAATGAACTATAATTTCTGCATATTTTATACTCTATAAAAAACACGTTGTCGTCCACCTCATGGATGAACATCAGTTTCATTAAGTTTTACATAGGGTAACATCATTAAAATGCACAGAAAACAGTTTTTCAATATTGACCGTTATGTAACGAAATAATTTTGAGTGTCCCTGTAAATAATCCATTAATGGTACACACTTCAGTTTCAATACTGAATATGCCATAGAAAACCTCATCTCATATAATATCTCATATAATATCTATAGCAATCCCAATTTATTTACTCGATTTAGAGCAAAGAAAGACAGGCGGACAGAAAAACGGAATGAATAAACACTTTTTAGCTATGTTGAAAAGTGTTAAAAGGTAAAATAACAGTACAATAGATTAAATGAAAGAGATTTTTTGAACATTTTAATAGATCCTGACCAACCTTTTAACCTTTTGATTACGGGTCAGGACTGTCGACAATTTGTATATTCATTTGTACCACAATTTCTAAAAAAAATTCTTTGCGGTAGATTTATCTTGAAAATATCCTGGTTTGAGTGTTGGCAGATATTTGTTTTTCAAAAAGTGGTACGAATAAAATAAAAACTGGGACGACATATGTCTCAACCCCTTAATCAAAAGGTTGATAAATCATGTTTAATGGTTGGAGTATCATAGTTGAGATTTTTTTCAGCACAACGAAAACATGTTTATATATTAATGAGAAATGTTTGAGCATGAATTATTATGGAAACTGTTGTTAACCGCTCCTAGTACCAGATTTAAATTTTTGATAAGCGTTCTTAGTTTGACAGGACTGGAACAAGAAACTTAATTCTGTTAAATGTAGTTTCTTCACTCGATGTGTCTGCTTAATTTAATTTATTAAGTTGAACTAATTATTATTTTTTCTAATTCGAAAGGCGAAAAACTTCAAAATAAATAAAAATGGGGTGAAAAAGAACCCAATGCCACTAGAAGGGTTAACGACGTTATAGAAAAAGAAGGATTCTCATTATGATGGTTTTCTTAACCTGGAGTAGTAGCGCATACATAGGGTATGAATGTTTTTACCTTTTTCAGCAATATATACAAATAATAATAGTCTTGTTATTTACTCTGAGACAATTGTTACTAATTCTGCGTTACAGTCAATTGAAGATTACATTTCGAAAATAAAATGGTGACAATTGTAAAAACAGTACGCTTCCTGGGTATGTCATACCCAGCGCAACTGCTCCCGGGTTAACACTAGAACGCCCGGGATTTTTCTCAAGCTTTACAAAAATATTTTATATCACAATTTTCATTTGAAACTAGCGTACTTTCCGGCGTATAATCTGCGGATATAACAATTATATTTCGACCCAGAAACTTTATTGAGTAATTGAAGTCAAGTATTTACAGTGATCTAGTAAGATACCTTTTATAAAATAAAATTTCTGGGTCGAAACATGATAGTTTGATCCACGGATTATACGCCGGAAATTACGGTATTTAACTTCCTTATTTATTTCTGTGTGTTTTACATTTAACTTTTTTTATGAAGAAATTTCTGGTTAGAATCCACAATGAATCAATTGGTTGTAGTCGAATTGGTTGGTTGATTGGCTGGTTGTATGACGGCCGATTATCTATACGTGTGATATAGGCCCTATGGGGGGTGTACCTTCCGTGGGGTTCTTTATAAGGGATCCTAACCCGTATTTACGGCAAGGTTCGAAGAAAACCACAGAAAACTCCGAACGGTTAGGTCGACGAGCACAACAGGGGTTTGATCCCAGCACCTCTCGTCTACCAGCTTTGAGAGCAGAACCTCTCAGCCACTGGTGCGGCTGTAGTCGAATTGATTCCAACTGGGCATTCTAGCATTTATTCAGTAAGGTATATTTCTATAACTTAACTGTGCGATAAAAAATTTTAAACATAAAGACTAATAGAATATTATAAATTTAATGCTTTTTTGGTCGGAAATTTAATAAGAAGTCGCTTTTTCAACCCTCTAACGCACATAAGTAAACTTTTTTTTTTTTTTTTTAATCCGTAAGTTGTAATGTATTGTTTTCACAAATAAAAGTAATATTTTTTTAATCAAAAATTACATGTTATCAAAAAGTAATACACAAATTCAATGTCGCATTACAGCAACAGAAAATAATCAAACATTGAAAATTCTATAAATATAAATTCAATATTTAGTTATCTTAAAATTTAGGCAAAGACTTAATGCTTTTTTGACATTTTTATACAACGAAGAAGACCAACTGAAGTACTTACTTGTTTGGAGGTGATACAGAAATTTTGATAGTTATTGTACCATATTAGAAAATACGAGATATATAGGACTTTTTTCTATGATTAGGTATTCTCTTCTAGATCCCAATAAGTATCTCACTGTATATGTTCACTTAAAATATAAGCTTACAAATATTTCAAAGACGTGTCAGCTAAAAGTAGTTTTGCCAAATAAATGCTAAAATTTCATATTGATTACCACTATTTTCGTATAGTATTATTCGCTTTATTTAATCCCAAAATTTCCGTAATTAAATACGGTGACAATTTTTTTTTAAACAGTGATATTCAGAATAAAATTTTGTATTTTCCTGGCAACCGTACATGGAACTTATAATGCGCGATGACGCGACTATGCTCTCTTTTTTTACCAGAAGTCTTTAATAATAATATACGCCTTATTAAACAGCATATTTCTTTTCGTAATTAAGTAAGTAGACTCTTTTTCTACGAAAATAGTGATATTCAAAATAAAATTTTAATATTTTCCTGGCAACCGTACCAGGAGCTGATAACTGGTATTAATGTGTTAATACTCCATTATTTACCAGAAGAGTTTAATAATATTCTTTGCCTTTTAAATCGCAGATTTGTGATATTAAATAAGTCGAAGATTATTATTTAGATTTTCTGGCAACAAAAAGCGTAAGGGTTGACAGCTAATCATATACGAGAATACGCCTCATCGCTCAAAAATGCGCTAAGTTTGACTCACTTTGTTAATTGCTTTCATACATTGCAAGTAGAATCTTTTTAAATTTAGACAAAAGTATGTCTGAAAATGAAAAGTAATTTAAACACATAAGGGCCTAAATAGGAAACTTCAGTTATCATAAATGTGTTAACCCTTTCCGGCGCGGAGTAAATTTTGTATATATTTGTATGTATTTGTTTGCTATTTGTAAAATGAGGAAATAATGGACTGACACCAGAATTTTTAAACGAATTCATTAGACAATAAAAACTTGCTTATTTTCCCGTACTTTATAAAAGGAAAATTTTAATTAAATATTCTTGGTGCCGTTTGTCAGTTTTGGAATTAAAATTAGGTGTCCTTTTTTGTGGACACCGCCCGCTAAAGGGTTAACCCACTAATGACGGAATTATTTTTCTCTTTAAAATGCAAATATTGCATTTCGTACCAATTTTTTAGAATAGCGACTTCGCTCCCTTTTTATTGCGGAATTTCTGTCATCTAATAAAGCGAATATTTTTCTTAAAAAATACAGGTACTTAAACAGCAAAATGATTGACAGCTACTCCGTTAACATATGGTGCCGCTAGTCCTTAGCGGGTTAAATTAAAACATATCGGTGTTTTACAAAGATCATGATATAAACGAACTGAGTAATATGCCTGAATGATTACATCTGGATTTAGGATTTTAAATATTTAGACAGTCATGAAATCCGGCACAAAACTTAAGAAACTTGTATTACTAAATGACAGCATCATTCCCTGTTGTTTTCAAATGGATGCAAGCTGTTTACTTTTTTTTCCCGATTTCCTAAATTTGGTATCATAAATATATATCATTTCTATTGTCAACACCCTCTTATCTAAAAAAATACAAAACGCAGAACGATAAATGAGATATCATATCAAAGGACTTTGAACAGGGTTCAGACATAGTACACTCACATTTTGTTAAACCATGTTTTTCGATTAAAAATTGCTGTTAATAAAAAATTAAATCGGCCTTGTTTTCATAATTGAAATGAAAGGTTTTCTTCAAATTAGTGTTGCCACAAAAATAAATTACCGTGTTATACGATCCTCAACTATGATTATATAAAAAATAATAAATGGTACAAAAAATATAAAATGTGACGATTTCTCACGAGTTTATTTTATATTTATGATTAAAAACCAAACTTGATATTGAAACGTTTAGAAGAAAAATATATTATTGATCGAAGCAGTGATATTCAAATGTTATAAAAGGTATGAATTGTTATAATTGACTAAATTGTAATTAAATTGTATTTCAATTTTTTTTTTTTTTTGCCTTTTTTTCTCGGAAGAAGATGACGTCATCCCCTAATGGATTTAAAATACAATTTTTTGTCTTTCGCGCGTGACTTTTTCTATTGAAATTTTATTATTAGGAATAAATGAGATGATATTTTGGTTTGACTATGTTGTTTGTAGATATTTTTATCTTATTTTTTTTTTATTTTTTTTTTTTTGTAGAAGTCTAAATTTGCATCTAAAAATATTGGATATTACTAAAAAATATTAAACTGCAGCGCAAAATTCTCACGCGGGTTAACTGGTTACTTTATATAATAATTAAATTTTTATATTTAATCCATATATGCTCTACGCAATTTAGTTTTAAGAATATCATATAAGAAATGCGCCTTTTGGAGCAACAATAATAATACAGTTCTTGAACATACACTATCAGATAATAAAATAAATGTGATCTTCATCTTATTTAGAAGTAGAAATCTGCGATACAATATGGCGAAAACTTCTTTACCGAAACATTTGTGACAAAAAATCGTAGAATTAGGCAGCTATACTTATCGGGACATTTCGCTGTTCCAAGTTAATTTATTATTAAATTTAAACTTAAATGACGAAATCCCCTTTATATATTCTTTGTATTCTTAAAAAAAGATTTTTGTGGACCATTATGTACAAACCGAAGACTTTTCATTATTTAATCGCAGTTATTACGTACAAATCGTACAACTTTTCGGATCAAAAAGGTTGAAACCTGGCGCTCAAAAGAAATAATCTTACCACCCTGGATTTATTCTTTTTTACACGTCTCAATTTTTTTAACTTATTTCCTAAGGTTTTTCTCATAAGTAAGATTAAAATTAAAATTATTGAGTACAAAGCAGATAATAAATTTCATTAATTCCAAATTCCACTTATAAAATATCAGCGTATCAATTTAAGTGTCGTAATAAAGATTAAACGATTTATTAAATTATTTACATTAATTTAATATGAGAAATAATGCCATTATCTTTTGGAGGTTTTAAAGTATTGCGATTAATACATTTATTGATACTTCAAATAATATTAAAACAAAAAAATATCTAAAACAATACTGAATGTTGATATGGACAATAGTGACATTTAATATCAATTTCGTTTAAATATTCCAAAATTATTTTCCAATAGAATTGTTACAATTAAATTATTGACTAAAGCACAGATATTTCAATTCATTAATTCCAAATTTTACTAATGAAATTTCAAAGTATCCATTAAAGTATCGTAATAAAGATTAAAGGCTTAATAAAATTATTTGCATTAATCAGAAGCAATGCCATTTATTTTTAAGTATAATCTATAATAATAAAGAAATGACGAATAAGATTATATCGATGCTTTAAAAAAATAAGACATTAAATATGAAGTTAAAAAAAATCTGCGATAAAATATATCTATTAATGACGAATTGTGCTTTTACGTTATTACTTTTTTGAATCTTACTTAAAATATTGAACTTTTGCAGTATTTGTGAAGTAAAATTACGTTTAGGGAAATCAAGATGTCAAATCCGTGGAATTTGAAAGGAGTCTGGCACCACTATTAAATATTAGAAAATTTCTTTTTAACACTTTCCAACATAGTTGAAAAGTGTTTATGAATTCGGTTTTTCTGTCTGTCTGTCCATGCTCTAACGCGTAATTATATCCCGATAGTCAAGCAATTGATATATGATATTGAGGTTTACTGTAGCATGTTCGGTATTGAAAATGAAGTGTCTAGCTCTTATACTTTTTTTTTTACAGAGGCACTCAAAAAATGCCGTTACATTACGGTCTACAGGGGGAAATCCTTTGCAGTGTATTTTAATGATGTGACACTATTTCAAATATATTGAAATTGATATACATCCCTGAAATACACTATAAGATGCTTACTATCGAACATGGTATGTATAGCACTTATAATTAGTTTACAGGGAAACTAAAAAGAATTCAATTATATTATGGTTTAATGTGGAAAATCGTTTGAAGTGCATTTTAATCATGTCACACTATTGCAAACAAAATGAAATTGATATCAATTTCTGAGATGCACCTAAGCCATGCTTTCTGTAGAATATGGAGTGCAAAGTTTTTTTCTTTCATTTACAGTGCCACACAAAAGTATTCATTTACATAATGGTCTACTGGGAAAAACTGTTTGGAGCTCATTTTAATTATGTTACGCCATTTCAAATATAATTAAATTGATATACATTATTGAGATTTACTACAAGATATAGGTTTGTAGAATATAAATAAAATCATATACAAGGCCACGCAAAGAACTGAATACATGGCTGCCTGTGTATGATAATTTCTGGAAGTTTGATTTCAGCTTGTATTTGCCTGAATTAAACTATAGCATAATATGTGGCATGTATAAAATGCTTAAAGTAATATAAAGTAACATAATTCAAGTATGTTTCCGTCTATTGGTAGAAACTGCTAAAGCCATTTATCGTTCATTTACAGGGACACACAAAATATTTCGGGTACAGTACTGTGTCCGAAGTATTGTTTATAAGCCATAATGGGAGGTGGGATTTTAGTAAGGCATGCGTTTAACTAAATTTTTGAATGCTATGAGGTATGAATAAATGTTACAGATCATATACAGGGCTACACAAAAAAATTGTAAGCATTACGGTGCATCAGCTTAAATTGCTGAAATTGGGTTTTTATTCGAGTTATTTATTTAAATTATAGCTTAATATGTGGCGTGTATAAAATGCTTAAAGTAATATAAAGTAACATAATTCAAGTATGTTTCCGTCTATTGGTAGAAACTGCTAAAGCCATTTATCGTTCATTTACAGGGACACACAAAATATTTCGGGTACAGTACTGTGTCCGAAGTATTGTTTATAAGCCATAATGGGAGGTGGGATTTTAGTAAGGCATGCGTTTAACTAAATTTTTGAATGCTATGAGGTATGAATAAATGTTACAGATCATATACAGGGCTACACAAAAAATTGTAAGCATTACGGTGCATCAGCTTAAATTGCTGAAATTGGGTTTTTATTCGAGTTATTTATTTAAATTATAGCTTAATATGTGGCGTGTATAAAATGCTTAAAGTAATATACAGGGCTGTACAAAGTAATTCAAGTATTTTCCGTCTGTTTGGTAGAAACTTCTGAAGATGAATTTCCAACTGTGTTATGTGTTTTATAACTAAATTAGATTGTAGCATACTATAGAGTATATACTATTACATACATTGTATACACGGCTGCAGAAAAGAATTGGAGTATTTTTACGGCTGTGGACGGTAATTGCTTATAACGGTAATTGGACGGTAAGGACGGTAATTGTCAAATAAACATAATTAAAACCAGATAATTTACTTAATGGAAAGTTTCTTGTTTCTACATGGTTATTTATTAGCTTCTTTTATTTTATAAAATTCTGGTTTTATTTGCTTTGAAAAGAAATGAATTTGGCAGTTATGTAAAACTCAGATACCCAAGTAAATTAATTCTGAATTTTATTAAGAAAATGTCACTGTATTGGTTCAAGTCAATATTATCATTTGGGCGTTTTTTTTATTCAGGTTGCTTGAGTGCTATCATTTTTTAAAATTAGTAATATTCTCCTAATTTGAAGATGAATAAGCGGATAACTACTCTTAATTTATTAAATAAGTGGATTATTACTCTTTCAAAAAAGTTATAGCAATCAAGTAATCTAATAACCTGAATAAAAATAATACGCCCAATTGGCAGCACTGGATCAAGTATCGTAATGAAGATTAGATGCTCATTGAAATTATTCGCAATATCATTTAATGTCAAATACAAAGCTGCCAACTTCCAGTTATTTTCTAATCAAATAAATATACTTTGAACCAAAAAATGACTTAATAAAATGTTTCTTGTTTCTATCTATGTATTTATTAATTTATTTTATTTTATAAAATTTCTGGGTGCAGTTTATTAGAAAAAAAGCGGAAGATGACAGGAACGAAAATCATACATATTTAAATTCATTAATTCTGAATTGTACTTCCGAAATTTTTAGCCTATAATCCGCTGTTCAAAAAATTCATTTATGACCCAGAAATTGTATTTGATAAAATACTAATTTCTTGATCTCGGAATTTACATGACTTCAATTACTAAATAAAATTTCTGGGTTTAAACTGAATTATTTGAGCCGCGGATTATAGGCCGAAAAATACGGTAATATAATATCAACGTAACCGTTCAAGTCTATGCTTGTGTTGCCAATCCCCCACAATTTTTATTCAGATATCTTGATTCAGTGAGGTAGCGTCAAGGGTCGATCACTTTACTAGCAGTATTTTTATATACTACATTTGGCCTTATTGCATTCTTAACGTTCAAAGACTAAATAAAACCAAATGTAGTATATAATTATACTGGTAGTAAAGTGATCCAGCAGCCTGTGACGCTACGCCACAGCGTTGATTGCAACCTCTTAATATTAGCATTAGTAATATTTGCCTAAATTAATGACAGATGAAATGACCGACTATTACACTTTCAAAAATGTGTTAGTAATCAAGCAATTTTAATAGAAAAACCTCCTAAATGGTAAAATAGGTTCAATATCGTAATGAACATTAGAAGCTTGATAAAAGTATTTCCATATAATTTAATACCAAAAGCATAGCTGAAAACTTTCCAGTATTTTTTAAGTCAAATAAAGAAATTTAAACAAAGTATTTTATTTCAGGAATAAAAGGAAATAAATTTCACCAAGATACATTAAATTAAATAAATTGTTTGGTTTAAAGTATATATTTTCTTTATTTAAAAAGACCAGAAGGTTGGGAGGTAATCGAATGTAATGCAGTTAATGTTTTGGCGAATTTGAAGTATAATGATTAATAAACTATGTATACTTCAAGAATTGGATGCATTAAATATGGATATAAATAAGTCAGATATAATAAACAGTTAAAAAATTATATTACAGATTTTATTAGAGAAGATAAAATTAACAATTCATTATCTAATAATTTCACTCTAACCTTATTAAGTATGTTAATTTTGTGGCATTTTACAGATAAAATCACTGTTTGAAAGCTTTTAATTGCTATAAACCTGCTACCACTATTTGCAAATAGTAATCGTCGCCTTATTTATTAGAGAAATCTGTGATAAAAGAAGGCCAAAATTATATTTAAGGAAATAAGGGTGATAAAAAATCGTAACATTCGGCAACACCTTTCGCGAAAGTTTACTCGAAAGTTTTTCGCGAAATCTTTTATTATCACAATTAGATGTAAAAAATGTAATCCTCATTACTAAAATGTTACAAAGAAGGTAACCATAAGCGCATTGCCAATTTAAAAAAAAAAAAACAGATTATTTTGTCAAGAGGGTATAAGTCATTTTGTCATAAGTAATTTTGTCAAGAGGAAAATTTTCTACGGAACCACGATATAGCCTCCGTTAAAAAATAATGAAATTTTCGTTTTTTTGGCGATTTATCTTTGGTTGGCCACACAATGGAATTTCAAAAAATATGCTTTTATGATAAATACACTTTAAGGTAAAAACTGATTCTATTCTTCATACTGCACTAGTTTAAATAAGGTTTACTTAAATAAATACACCATTATAACTGCAGTGTTGTCACATGTATATGTAATAAAAATTAAAGATGTACGATATGGTTTGGCACAAAGTTTAAATTGATTAAAATTGTTTGAAACTTAAAATTAAAATGCGTTTCTAAGGACTGTCAATTCGACTTCAATATGTTTAGTGTTGGAGACAACAATAGAACAGTATTGTTGTAAACAGCGACTTATTCAATATCGAAATTTCTAACAAAAATGGTCATAATCGGTCAATTACTATTAACCTTCCTAATACCGTAATTTCCGGCGCATAATACGCAGCTCAAAGAGTCGTTTTTCGACCCAGAAATATCATTTTATAAAATGTAACTTAAAAGATCGCTGTAAATATTTAACTACAATTATTGAATAAAATTTCTGGGTCGAAAAACGACTCTTTGAGCTGCGGATTATACGCCGGAAATTACGGTACCAGAATTACCGTAATTTCCGGCGTATAATCCGCAGCTCAAAGAATCGTTTTTCGACCCAGAAATTTTATTCAATAATTGTAGTTAAATATTTACAGCGATCTTTTAAGTTACATGTTATAAAATAATATTTCTGGGTCGAAAAACGACTCTTTGAGCTGCGGATTATACGCCGGAAATTACGGTAATTTTTGATAAGCGTTATTAATTGCGCATAATTGGAAACAGAAATTTAATTCTATTAAATGTAGCTTCATCGAGGCTAACGAAAAAGACAGGCTACCGCGGTGCATTCCACTTATCTTTTTTTCAAGACCGCTAGAGTGCCGTGATGTTCTTTTCGCACACCTGCATTGATGGATTCGTGCATCACGTGACTCCTGGGGTCTGTAAAAAAAGATACGTGTAAAGCACCGCAGTAGCCCTTTCGTTAACCTCTTTTTCATTAGCCTGGAGCTTCATCACATGACGTAGTGTCATTGCTTTTGAGTACCGCGATTTCTTAATATAAATGACGCCATTTTTAATCGCAGGTATTACGCAGCATTGGTACATTTTATACGATTAAATAATTAAAAAAATACTGTTCAAAAATAGTGGGGCTCAAAAATAATAACCATACGTACCCTTGACTTAGTTGTTTAATATAATTCTGTTTTCTAATTCATTTGAATATTCTGGAATGAATATTTAATCAGAAAGGTGAAAATTAAAATTATTGTCCGAAGTACATGTACTCAAGTTCATTAATTTCAAATTTGACTAAAATAAATTTCAACGTATTGCTCGAAGTATTGTCAGTAAGATTAGAAATTTAATAAAATTATTTGCAGCAATTAATATTTTTGGTGTTTTTAATTATAATGATTATTAAATTTATTCAGACATCAAAATATTTATGGATTAAGTATTTTTTAAATGCAATTAACGATTTATTATTAATTAGTTATGCTTTAACACTATTCCGTATTTAGGTTCTTGTAAACATGTTAACTTTTTGTAGCATTTGTTACTGAAAGACGTGGCTTCTATCGTACAGAAAATGTTAAGTACCGTAATTTCCGGCGTATAATCCGCAGCTCAAAGATTCGTTTTTCGACCCAAAAATTTTATTCAATAATTGTAGTTAAATATTTACAGCGATCTTTTAAGTTACCTTTTATAAAATAATATTTCTGGGTCGAAAAACGACTCTTTGAGCTGCGGATTATACGCCGGAAATTACGGTAATCAAGGAACGTCTGTCATTAATTAGAGCAAAAACTAATATTCGAAATTTTTGGTATTAATACGTAATTTCTGATTAAAAAGGAAAATTCTTAAATGTAAGCTAATGTTGCAAATGGGTTAAAAAAATCGTATCATTCAAGAACTCTGAATTAAAAAAAAAATGTAGCGGACTGTCAACACTGGCTGTTACAACAGATGTCATGGAAATCATACGGCAGTGAACTAAATGTCTAAAAATATTTTACAAATCCTGTAAATGTAAACCTGCATTAGCTAATATACTTTGTCTTTAAAAAGCCTGAATACAATAAATTTCTTTGAAATTTTTAAAATATAAAAAAATATCCAAAAACATTTTAACCCACTCTCGACGAGCGCCCTTTACAGAACTTTTAACCTTTTATTACCGGTTTTTCAAAACAGAAATTTTCGCCTAACTGAATCGCAAAAATGCTGCAATTAGATATGGCAAAGCCTACAATAAAAAATTACTAGTGTTAATAATCAAGGATTCTGAGCATCTCATGCGTCACATATACGTGTCGCTCGTCCCCAAGGGGTTAATTGTGTAAAAATGATATATTTGTCACTCTGATAAGGCTAATATCTGCAAAATTACTCTTTTTCCTACCACTATCTTTAAATAATTTTAACTTATTTAATCGCCAATAATTTATGAATAAATATGGTAATTGTTTTTGTTGAAAAATAATGGTAGAAAAATGTGTAAAAGTTGGCAGATATGTTATAAATTTTATTTGTTAGAAAAAATACATTTTTATTTCTTTTAGAAGAAAACACTTTAAAATGAAATATTTCATTTCTAATTAGACACGCTTCGCTTTGTATAAAGTTTAAATTTGGGCATTTGTTATTCTAAAAAGAAATCGCTAAGTATTATGATTTCATTTTGTGAAACTAAATTAACTCAAGAATTCCTAAATTGCTCTTATAAATTTTCTTGAAAAGTAAGTATGTTCTGTGAAAAAGGTTCTGTAAAAAAATTTCATATCATTTAATTAAATAGCAAATATGTAATACGGGGAAAGCATTAATCATTTCAACTTTTTTACTTTTATTTGTATGACTAAAATTAAAAATTATTTACGTAAATCACAAGATAACTCTTTCATTTTTAACACTTTCCAACCTAGTTGAAAAGTGTTTATGACTTCGGTTTGTCTGGCCGTCTGCTGTCTGGCCGTCTGCCGTCTGGCCATCTGTCCGTGCTCTAACTCCCGTAAATATGCTCGGATTGCCCTGCAATTTTTATATGTTATAATCGTTATCTATAGCATATTCCCTATTTCAATGGTAGTGTGTAGCACTTATAGTTTTTTTACAGGGACACTCAAAAGAATTCCGTTACATTGCGGTCTATGGGGAAAAATCATTTGCGGTTTATTTAAATAATGTTTCACTATTTTAAACGCATTGAAATTTATATATATCACTAAGGTGCATTAGAAGAAGCTTAATATGGAATAGGGTGTGCATAGCACTTATACTTACTTTACAGGGACAGTCAAAAGAATTCCGTTACATTACGTCTATGGAGAAAAATCGTCTGCGGTTTATTTAAATAATGTTTCCCTATTTTAAACGCATTGAAATTTATATAAGGTTCATTACAAGAGACTCACTACAGAATATTGTGTGTATAGCAGTCATCGTTCATTTACAGGGACACACAAAAGAATTCTCTACTGTATGTTAACAATAAATCCTGGAAGTGCGTTTTAAGTTACTGAACGCGATTTTAATTTTAAATCGCTTTTTGTATATTACGTGGTGTGTATAAATTCTGTAGATCCTATACAGGAAGCACAAAAGTTCGGGAACACATTTCCGTATTATTTAACTCCAGACGGAGAATTTTAAACTGTGCTACGTGTTTCCTAACTGAACTAAAATTTAGCATCCTATGTAGTATATATACAAATCTATAGATCCTATACAGGGCTGAATAAAAGTATTCGGATTACTTAGATGTTATCTTTTAGCTTATTAAAGAGTATGATTCGTAAAATTATTTTGGAAGCGTTGGAAAGTGTTACATAATCTATGCTTGACGCATGATTTATCATTCTTGTTTAATTAAGTTTTCGAATTCAAAAATATATACATGCAACGGAGCGGTTTCTGTTTTGGACAATAAGATTTTCCCGAATATATTTTCATTTTTTATTTCTGTAACAACTGTTGTAGAAATGAATTTCGCGATAGATTTTTCTTGTAAACATTGTAGAAATATACGACGTAGCTTATTGTTTGAAAATAGTGGAGGCCAAAATGTGAGAGATAGATACATATCTGAAGCCTGCATATGTATGGTACGAAGGCAGCATCATATAAATTAAATCTAGGAGTAAAATAAAAAATAAAATCGCAGCCGGAATTAAAGCCGGAAAAAAAATACATTTACTTAGTTATAACCAAAGTTTTATTTTCACAAGATTGTCTGTTAATAAATAGAGTAGGTAGAGGTTCGTTTTGTAGTGTCTACCACTATTTTCGAATAGTAATGGTTGAAGATTTCTGAAAGATTTTATTGCGAAGACTATAAATTAATATCAGTAACAAGAATGTTTAAAGTTTGTTGGATGTGGCTCTGTTGTATTCATATATGCTTCATAAATAAATTATGTAACTAACGAAAGTATTTTTCAAATATTACTTTAGATGCGAGTTAGATAAAAATCCTGCTGTTAAGTTTTTCTAGAGATGAACAGTTTAAAAATAATTTAATATTTAATTCTGGATAGATTAAAAAAAATATTTATATGTACTCTCTAAGCAATTTAAACTTATTTTTGCACTTTAACCCCTGATGTTTTGATTTTGCCCTCTTAAAACATGCAGTAGGGTTGCAGTGTGGCCGATCAGCTACTCAGGTTTTATTCAGATTGCTTGGATACTTCCACTTTTTGAAATAGTACAATTCGCCTTATTTTATCCTTGTTTAATCTGTCACGAAATAAAGCGAATATTACCACTTCCAACAGAGTGGTGGCAGTAAAGCAATCTGAATAAAAGAATTTGTGCTTTGGCAACACTGTAAGGATGGGAATTTAGTTTCTTTAGGGAAGAGGTCTTGAACATTTGACCGCGGGCCACCAAGCGAGCTCTATTTTAGAATAGAAGAAATTGTATTATTTAAGACTGAAGTCTGCGATTAAGTAAGGGAAATATTACATTTCGGAAATCTTGGTGGCAGATGACTTTCAAGCCAAAAGTTTGAATGCCCCTATTTTAACGAAAGTAATCCATACCATATAGCTTCTTTCTTAACCCCTTAATCGTCGCGCTCTTTCAGTGTAGGCTACTTTTAAAAAAGTCAGATTGCTTGATTTCCACCAGTTTTTTTAAGTAGAAATGTTCGTCTTATTTAATAGATAGGTAAAATAATGCGGGAATAAAGCAAATAAGATTATTTTAAAAAAAAATACTGGTGTGAATCAAACAATCTGAATAAAACATGCGCATACTACGCTGCCCGTGAATGTCTCGGGCACAACGATTAAGGGGTTAAACGAATACATAGACGAGTTAAAAAGAACAGAATATTCCTTGTATTAATTAAAAATATTATTTGTTTGGATTAAACTGTTTTTTAAAAACCATATTTGCTTTAAAATACATATATAAAAGTCACGAATTGAGTTGGAAAGGTGGGAGCAGAGGAAGGTTAAGGTACTCTGTGTTAAGTGTGCACGACCTCTGACCCGCGGATCAACACGATTCAACTATTTATTCACAGAATAATTTGACTTATTTAAAGGTAGAAACTTTGCGTTTAAATAAGTCAAAGATTCTCTTTATAATATTGAGGTGGCAAGGGATTTTCTTGGAAAAGGGTTCTACAGGACAGTTTAAAGGATAACCAGAATTTGACAGGTTCAAAATTTAATTTTTTTGTCACTTAAGGGGACACAAATATGTTCAAATTTTTGAAAAATATTTTACGGTAATAACATATTTTCTGTTTTTTTGGCTCAAAATGATGTTTACATCATGTTTCAATCTTAATTAGAACAAGATATACACTAAAAACACCAACGTTTAACACACTATATCATAGTACAATGGACAGACGTACGTTTCGTGAGTAACTTGGACTCACTTCCTCAGTGTCAATAAAATAAAACAAAACACTATTGTATCACCCCCAAAGACATGAAATTGAATCGAGAAACCCAAATGTAAACAACAACACACCGAGAAACTCATCACGCATGAGTCACTAATCAGATTAAGCCGGAAATGATTCACTATGACACAGTAACTCAACCCAGACAGGTGAGATGTAAGGAACACTTGAAAAATCATTGACCAGGGAGTTACAAAATTTATGAATATAAACTGCCTCAAAGAAGTCTAAATCTAATGGAGTGTTACATTTCTTAATAATAGTGGCTGAATCAAAGTTAAAATTATGTCCCTCACTCCAACAGTGACAAGCACTAGAGGATTTTTGTAATTAATTTTTCTTAATGTAATTTCTGCGTTCATTGAGTCTGAAACGGAGTTGTTTGTCAGTTAGTGTGTGCAATATTGTGTACGCTATCTTGGCACTAATCAACAGCTCATCATCATCAGGCACTAATCATCAGGCTCATTTTAAAAAGTAATGAAAAATGCATTTTTTCACATTCGATAGTTTGACATGGTAGCGACGATATGATTAAAGACTAACTTCAAAATCAGTTACATCTGTAATATACACTTACAAGAAGAAGATTTTATTAACAGAAATTATGTTAATGTTGTCAATAGTGAAACGTTTACTTTTGAAAGAGGTATATCTATTTTTAAAGCAGATGTCGCTGCAATCGGCGTATTATTGTACCGCATCGTTGCACGTTTATCGGTTACAATTTTTTAGCACTTTTTAAAGCATTAACAGTTTGGCTTTTTTTAAATTCCGAAATTTCGCATTCATACCAGGAATTCCCTATAATGTTTTTTTGGTTACTTACTGGCAGACAGATATTTTGTGACTTTTTAAAGTAAACATTCTTGCTTTAGAATTTCCAGTTTGAATTCGAAAATTGTGAATTAAAAAACGGTAAAACGGTTTTCCACACTATGTATTCAAGGCGCTGTACTAGCAGAGGCGTAGCGTCAAGGGGGGCACGGATCACTATACTACCAGTATTTTTATATACTATATTTGGCCTTATTTAATTCATACCATTCAAAGATTAAATAAGGCTAAATTTAGTATATAATTATACTGGTAGTAAAATGATCGTGCCCCCCCCTGACGCTACGCCACTGTGTACTAGGGGAGTTAAATTAGCTGTGTCCAACCATTTTACCTGAAAGTTGTTTGACACCAATTTTTTCAAATACAAATCTTCGCTTTATTTTAGCACAAATTATCAGCCATTGTACAAGGCGAATGATTCTCTTCGAAAATATTAGCATCTCCGAGGCACGTGGACAAGGGTTGGATAATCCTGATTTAAATTAATAAAAAAAAATTCAATATTTTTCACTTGATTTTCATTGAAATTTTGTCTATATCTTATTTCGAAAAAAAATATATACAGCTGTTTAAAAATTGTTCACAAATATATTTTGATATCAGAAGCACGTAAAATTGTGTTGGAAAAATTGTCATAGCTCGAAAAATAATACTTCAATTGCCATAAACTTTTAAAATTATATTTTTAATATATATGCAATATATTTTAATATATATATATATATATATATATATGGATGGATACTGATCGTATACCAATTGCAGCCTTTAATTATAAGCCAAGGGGGGGGGAAGAGACAGAGGAAGGCCGCGAAAAAGATGTATTGAGGCCGGAACAGGCTTATAGACTGAAACCATGTTTTTGAATGATGATGATGATGATGATATATGCAATGAAGTAGACTATTCCTATGCACATTAATTGAAAAGTGGATTAGTTACAGTTTTAACTTATGAATTATTAACTTTTTTCAGGAATTTTCAGTGTTGTTTGTCATTTTATACGTATAACTTTTTAAATGTTCGTGTTATTGTCATAAAAAGAGTCTATTTCCATTATAATATTATTATATTTATTATGGAAATCTTAAAATAGATTTATATTTAATAGTTTTATATTTAAATACTTTTAAGAAAATAGCAAATTTTCGTTTAAATATATCCTATCTACGGACAAAATAATGTAAATTATTTATTTGCATGTTTATGTCACATTTTTAATAATAATGAGTATTTTTAAACTTTTTTACAAAAATTCAAAAGTTTGTTTCGTTTACATATAGATATCTTAAACTGAATTTGAGTAATCGACTTCATCGCAAAACCAACATAATGTAAAATCTATTTTTTAACGAAAAAACATTTAAAGTGTTTACTTTTAAAAATTAGAGTGTACTGATATTACGCGCAACACGTACAATAGAATAATTTATATAACAGACACGCATATTTATAAAGTCATTTTGGGCAAAAACAATATTTTCAATTTACATCTTTCATCGTTTTTTGCATGTATGTATTTTTGTTTCATTGTATGTAATCAAACATAATTCCTGTAACAGGGTTTGTGCGTTTTTATAAAAAAATAAGGGGATTTTTCTATTTAATATTTAAATAGCACACATTATAGACGCCTCGTTTAACGATTTCCGGCACAGACAAAGTATGTTCGTAAAATGAGAAGTTACTGACTGACACCGGAATTTACAAACGACTTTTTTAGAAAACAAGAACTCCTTATTTTAAGCTTTCATTGTAGAAATAAAATTTTATTAAATATTCTTGGTGTCGAATGCATGTTTGGAATTAAAATTAGGTGTGACCAGAGTGGGCACACTTTGCCGGAAAGGGTTAATTACAGAATTTGTGACTCTCTCCTGCATTTAATAAAGGCGAAATAGTCTATTAAAAATTGTGGTGAAAGTGTACTAACCCTGTGTAAACATATTAAAATTTTGTTCTAAACCATGGTGGTCTGCATTTGTGCTGGGCAATATCGTCAAAGATTGAAAACATTTCAAAAATATCATGAAATACGTTGAGAGGGTCGTGAAATCAGAAATCGGTTAAACGATTCTTGTTTTTTTTTAAAATTCTTTTTAGAATGACATTTCCAAACAACAAACATTAAGTTTTGTTGATTTCAAATCTGCAATTGAAAAACAAAATATCTAAAAATCTTATAAACATAAGTATAAGCTGAATTTGAGTAATCGACTTCATTGGAAACCAACGTAACGTAAATCAATTTTCTTAAAAAATGCTTATAAAATTATTATTTTAGAAAGCTAAAGTGTATTGAGATTACTCACATACACTAAAATTGAAATAATTTACGTTACAGACACACCAGTTTATGCTATTTATGTCAATTTTAGTAAAAGCAATATTTTAAAATTTGGATCTTCGACGTTTTTCCATATTGTTCAACGATCTTCTCATTTGATTGTATGTATTTTTCACATATACTGTCATTTTTTGGCTGTAAATTGTTATACTATATATAAAATATGTGTCTTTAAAGGCAGAATGGCCACAAATATGTTACGTTTAAATGTACTTAAGTATGTATAATAACATAAGCAAAATGTTTTATTTCTTTTTTTTAATATAAACCCAGAGGTGCCAAGCTCTCACTATTCTTCCGTAATTCGTGGGTTAATTTAACCCATGTTTCATACGTTTTACACCAGATTTTTTTTTTAAAGAAATTAAATTAAATATATTCCATGTAGAAATCTGAAATTAACTAAATAAAAAAGCAAGGTGATAAAAAGATGTAAACAAACATGAGGTTGCAGTCATACATAAAGTTAGGGGTTAGAATAAATTATTTGAATAAATTTTTAAATAAATGTTTCATCGGTGAGTTTGTTTTTAAGATCGATTTATTATTGTTTGCTTGTTTAATCAAGATGACGATTGTTGACCGAAAAGGAATTTTTGATTTGTCGGATTTTAGTCGTGGGAAAACGAAAAGGTCTTTTAGTCGTTGAAAATAAGTCGGACAAAAAATGCAATATTATAACCAATAAAATGCGTCTTTTAAAAGTGTTTTCTATATTTTAAGTTTTCAAATTCCTTAGTAAAAATATATTGCAAAATAAAATGTATATTTCGACGAACATTAAACAACGTAACCAATTTGAAACAGTTCTGGTTTATTGCCAACGCTATGTCAACGTCAGGCGCTACCTGGGAACAGGTCATTACAAATTTTATTTCTGTTATACCTCTCCGTAGATTTCTATTTGCTATAAAACATGATTCACTTTTGAGAGCTAAGATGTTCATTCGGAAGACCGCATGTTACAACTATTTTCGAATTATAGCTTTTGATATATTTCTGTGATTAAATGTGGCAAAGAATTCGATTTGGAAATAGTGGTAAAAAGCGACGCCCCTGATTCTGGTATTTCATAAAGCGATGGAAACTATGGTAATATGCACTACGCCGATTCGACACCTCTGCAATGCGAAACGAAATTACCGTAATTTCCGGCGTATAATCCGTGGATCAAACAAATCTTTTTTCAACCCAGCAATTTCATTCAATAATTGAAGCCAAATATTTACAGAGATTATTTAAGTCACATGTTATAAAATAAAATTTCTGGGACGTAACATGATGTTTGATCCACGGATTATACGCCGGTAATTACGGTAAACGCTTTCTTTTGAATTTCGATTAACAATTGTCATCTAAAATGCAACGAAACCAGAAAATATCTGTAGTTAAGAAAACAGTATGTATTGGGCTCAAAATGCTACGCTGGAGTAACTTTACTTATCCCACAAGCTCATGGAAATGTGCAAATTTTCAAGAATTCGCATGCTGTAAAAAAACTGTATATGCAGTTTGGAGAGGATTTTCTCAAAATTTTTACCGCTTTACTTGTATAATAATCTCGGTTTACTTAATCACGGAAATTTGCTGTTAAATAAAGTTATCCTTACTTTTCGTAAAAGATGATAGACATTTTGAACAAAAACATTCTACAATCAGTGTTACCATTGGGCTACTTTTTTAAAATTCAGATTCCTTGATTAGCACCCCTTTATTTAATCTTATAATTCGCCTAGTGTTCGCTTATTTATAATGTTATTAAATAAGGCGAAGTTTACTTTATGAAAAATATGTCAGCAATCAAGAAAACTGCATAATTTAAGTAGCCGACTTGCAACTCTGTCCCCTATCTGACAACACTTAGTTAAACAGCTACATATGCCAACGTATTTGCACTCTGAAATAGTGGTAAAAAGCGACTTCTTCATTATACACCACTGTATGTGAGAGTAATTCTAGCTGCTTCATAAATGTTCAAATCATTTTCTGTATTCATATTTATTTGCCAGATGTAAACACATAGAAATGATAGAGATATTGGTTCTTTAATTTGTATTTGTAAAAACATTATTGTATAAATAAGAGTATTACAAGAATGGTATTCTTATTCCACAAATTTTGAATGGAATTTTTGTATTTTAGGGGAAGGTGGCATAAAATGATCCCCTTAAGGGAAATCTTGTGTAAAATAACATAAATGTTTACATAAAACTTTGGCCCTTTGCTGGTATGTTTTACACTATATTTTGCATTAGAAACATATTTTAATAATATTTTAAACCCAAAATAAGTAATGAAAAAAATAGATCTTTTTAAAAAGTATCCAAAAGATCATCGTACCCTCACCAAAGGGCAAAATGATCCTTCATTTAAAAATAATTGTAAATTGTTTTTTATCGGCAAAATAAAGGATATAAAAGTAATTATGACAATACATAAGTGTAGTTCACATCTAAAATTATACTCCATTAAGTAAACCAAGTCATATTTCTGTACATGAAAGATTGTACATCTAAATAAATATGAAAGTTAGTGCTTACTGTATAACAGATGTTATAAAACCCATTTTTTCAAAGAATTCTTTTCAGAAGCGTAATACTGCGATCACTTGAAAAACGTCTTTGCTCCTTCTTCACTTGGCACAACTAGGTAAATAGCGCGGTAAATAGAGCGACCTGTCTGGAAGAAAACATAATCGTTGCTACCATATCAAACTGTCGAATTTGAAAAAATGAATTTTTCATTACTTTTTAAAGTGGGCCGGCTGTCACCACTAATTTTTAAGAGTATTCTTCAGCAGGATTGCCAGTTGGGCATCTTCTTACAATCAGAAATTTTGAATCCACGCCATAAATTTTAAATAGAGATTTATGCCTTCAGTAACTACAGACATGTCGTGACTGCTCAGTGTAAAAATATTTTCCGCAAAATTTCCTGTTTGAGTTTGGCATATGTGAATAAGGCCAAACTGGCAACCCATTCTTCACAGAAATTGTATTACTATTTTTACTAGGCGACGAATTATAATAAAATTTAGTGGTGACAATCGGCCAATTTTTAAATGTAATGAAAAATGCATTTTATCATATTCGATAGTTCGACATGGTAGCGACGATGTGGAACATTTTGCCCGCTACGTTCATTTTAGGCCACCTTTCCCTATATTTAAATAGCTGAAATTGCGGACGCGTCGCTTAATTGCAGGATTTTAAATACTTATCTGCATTTAAATGATGCGAAAAATTTTATTAAAATTTTTTGACAAAAGCATACGAAACTCTGTATTATATTTATTTTTTGTTTAATAATGTAACACATATAAAGTAAATCTAATTCGCGTGGGGGTTATAGAAGTTCGTGAATGTCAATAGATATTTTTTGAGTTATTATCGAAAATTCAGGCATTGATTCAAAATAAATTTCGTGGCTTTGTAGTGTTAATTTATTTAAAATATTCTCTTTGCTTATAAATTATATTGAAGTTTTCCATAATTTGGAAGGTATGAAATATTTTATAAACAAGTTCAAAACAAAATTAAACAAGAACGAAAAATTAAACATCATGGCATAGATAAGGAAACACTTTTCAACATTATTGGTACCGTATTTTCTGGAATATAACCCGCGTCTAAAATAAATCGGTTTCGAACCAGAAATTTTTATTAATAAAATGTGACTCGTTTCTATTTGGTACATGTCTGACATTATTTAATAAATATAATCTCTGGTTCGAAACCGATTTGAGTGATCCGCAGGATATATAAAAGAAATTACGTTATATTGTTAAGGAATTTCATAGTCGTTCGTATACTGGAATGCGATATCTGTTTAAATATTTAAAAGAAAACACAACGCAGCCCAAATTCATCGTCAGCAATTGCTGTCCGTAGCTAGTAATGAATGTGAATTCTGTATTGCAGCCCTGTGTGTCCCCTCCATACGCCGTAATACGATCGCTATTAAAACCTTCCAGAGACACAATACTTCTATTCGTAAAATGCTAAAAAGATTTATTGAGACCAGAATTTCAAAATAAATAATTTTAAAATAAGTAAAAGATTTTCCTCACTTGCTTAATAAAAGGAAACTTTTCATTCCATAATTTTAGTGCCAATGTTGCATTTAGGGGATAAAATTAAGTGTTCGAAAAACCAATCACTGGCTTTATAAGGGCTAATATACATGTTACAGATGAAAACGCATATCCAGCAATTATGGTTCATAGTCAATGCTGTAACCGAAATCTTTTGAGTGTCTATGTAAAAAATCGATAACTTCTACGTACCAATAATCAATAAAACATGCTGCAGAGCACCTGACTAATATATATCAATTTTATTGAAATAGCGTAACATCATTAAATTACGCTGGAGAAGATTTGTCATCATAGATCATAACGTAATAAAAAAACTTTTGTGCGTCCCTGTAAGCAAATTATAATTGTAAATACTCTAGACCTTGTAGAATGCATGTTGACATCCCCTCATTAATGCGTATGAATTTCATTATGTTTGAAACAATGTAATATCATTAAAATGCACTGAGATCGATATTTATCCATTGACCGTATAGTAAGAGAATACTGTGAGTGTTCCTGTAAATTAACTGTAATTTCTACGTATTCTATGCTCTATAGAAAACACGTTGTCGTGCACCTTAGTGATGAATACCAATTTCATTATGTTTGAAATAGTATAACATCATTAAAATGCGCTGATAATAATTTTTACTCTTTGACCGTAATATAAAGAAATAGTTTTGAGTGTCCCTGTAAACAAACCATAAATTGTAAATATGTATTTCAACGAACATAAGACAACGTAACCAGTTTTCAACAGTTCAGACTTATTTCCAACGCTACGACAACGTCATGTGCTACCTGGTTGCACGTGATTATATTTTTAAATTACGTAATATAAAATAGCTTTCGTTAGATTTAAAATTCCAATAAAAACATTATTCACTTTTGAGAGCTAAGTTGTCCATTACGAGGACCTCATGTTACAACTATTTTCAGAAAGTAATTATTGATAGATTTCTGCGATTAAATGTGGCAAAGATTGCCATTCGAAAATAGTTGTAAAAAGCGACGTCACTGTTTCTGGTATTAAATAAAGCGTTGGAAATTGTGATAATATGCTCCAGCGATTAGACACCCCTGTAATGCGAAACGCAATTAAACGCTTTCTTTTGAATTTCAATTAACAAGTCACATCTAGAATGCATTAAAACCAGAAAATATCTGTAGTAAGGAAAATAAAAATATAGACTTTTGGCTGTACGCGCATCCAGATAATCGTAATGTTTTAAGGTCATGAAAATGTGCATTCTTGTAAGATTGCACATAATGTTTAAAATAACACTGACATATTCCAGAGCGCTTTATAAAAAAAGTTTTGCCACTTTTCTAGTACGTTGATCTCGCTTTTCTTGATCGTAGAAATATGTGGTTAAAAAGGTAGTAGATATTTTGAACAAAAACATTCCCCAATCTGTCAACACTTAATTAAACAGCTGCGTACCATGCAAACTGATTTCCACTAGAAAATAGCGGTAACAAATGGCTCTTTCATCAGACACCACTGTATTACAGTGCCTGGAATACATAGTGTGGAAAATGGCTACAAAATAGTACTAAAAAATTGCATCCGATAAAAGTAGAAAGATGCTGAAAGATAACGGGTCGATCGCAGTGACATTTTCTAGCAGTGGCGTAGACAGGGTGGAAGTCCAGATGGTTTGGATACCAGTAATTTTACAAAAAAATATTTTTGCCTTATCTAATCGGAGAATTTTCTGTGATATTGAAGGCGAAGAAAACTTCATAACATTTCTGGTTTCCAGAAACTGGTTTCCAGAGCATTTGGACCTCCCCCTCCTTTCTGGCTACGCCACAGTCTGCTAGCTCTTTTCAACGCAAACTTTGTATAAGAATCGAACTGAGAAAACGTACGCTTTGAAAATATGAATGATATTGATCATGGCCTAAAAACGTGATGCGCATTTTTTTGTGCTTGGTTGCAGTACTCGATACAAGACAGCAAACTAGAAACTATCCATATTTAACATACCAAAGGATGAATCTCTGTTAGAAGAGTGGAAAACATTAATTCTCTGATATGATAAAAAAACTAACTTCAAAATGAGTTACATCTGAAATATACACTTACAAGACGATTTTATTAACAGAAATTATGTTCATGTTGTCAATAGTGAAGCGGTTACTTTTGCGGTAAATGTATTTTTAAAGCAGATGTCGCTGCGATCTACTTATTTTTGTACCGCATCGTCGTACGTTTATCTGCTACAATTTTTTAGCACTTTTTAAATCATTGCAGTTTGGCTTTTTTTTAATTCCGAGATAAAAATAAGATTCTTAAGTAATTGATAAAGATTCTTAATGTAAAAATTCTTGTTTTAGAATTTCCGGTTTAATTCAAAAATTTTGAATTGAAAAACGGTGAAACCGTTTTCTACACTATGCATTCTAGACTCTGTAACTGTATGTGACTATCATTCTGGCGCGCTTCATAAATGTATTTATGCTTCTGTATTCATGTTTACTTTGTTGATGTAAACATATAGATATGATAAAGATATTGATACTTTAATTTGTATTTCTTCAAATAATATTGTATAAATAAAAGTATTATATTTATTTTTTCTTTAATAATATAACGAATATAAATTAACTCTAATTAGCTTGGGCGTTATAGAAGTTCTTGAATGTTAAATGATATTTTTTTTATTTATTTTTGGAAATTTAAGCATTGATATAAAATCAATATCGTGGCGTTATAGTGTTATTTTTTTTTTCAGTTCGTCTTATAAAAACATAAATTAAGTTTGTCATCACATGGAAGATATGAAATATTTATCAAGAATTTCAATAGAAATTTAAATAAGAACGAAAAGTTATGCATCACGGCATTGATTAAGATACACTTTTCAACATTGTCGGTATATTGTTAAGAAATTTAATTTTTGTTCATATAATAAAATGAGAGAGATATGTAAAAAAAAAAAAAAAAAAAAAAAAAAAAAAAAAAAAAAAAACCGCAGTACAAATTTATCGTCCATAATTGTGCTCCATACATTGTAGTGTGTGAATTCTTAAGTGCAGTCGTGTATATCATCTATACACGTCGTAATGCAATTGTTATTAAAATAATTAGGTTTTAACCATTTCAGGGGCAAACTGCGTCTATTCGTAAAATGTTGAAATGACTGTTTGACAAGAGAAATTTTTAATTAAATTTATTTAAAAAAAATAAATGTTTTTCTTCACGTATTAAATAAAAGGAAAGCTTTCATTCCAAAATTTTAGTGTCAATGTGACATTTAAGGATTAATATTAAGTGGTCCAACAATTAACCAATGACTGTCAAGTGATTTAAATGCATATCACAGCTGCAAACGCGTATCCAGCAGTTACGGTTTGAAGTGAATCGTGTAATCGAAATCGTTTGAGTGGCTTTAAAAAAACTGCCCAGTTAAACTGAGGGCATTGAGCCCACAGGCTATTCACACTAATTGTATATTATATGCTTATTTTAAAAAAAATTGAAATAACCCCCTCGAAAAATAAACAAATCGACAATATATTAAGGGGAGATCCTCCCCCCGTTCTCCATCTTATAATTAATCAATGAACACCCAAAACCAATCAGGGAAGCGCCTTATTACAATGAACATATATAAAAAAATTTGAAGCAAATCGAATATTTCTGCATGAAAAAACCATTTATCTAAATTAAGGGGGGATCAACCCCTCGTATCCCACATTATACTTAACTAATGAACCCCCAAAACTAATCAGGGAAACCTCTTATCACAATGAACTTATATAAAATTTTTAAGAAAATCGGATAATCCTGCATGAAAAACCTATGTATCTAAATTAAGGGGGGAGGATTTGCCCAATGTATCCCCCTTTATATTTAACCCCTAAAACTAATCAGGAAAGCGCCTTATCACAATGAATCTATATACCGTAATTTCCGGCGTATAATCCGCAGATCAAACAATCATGTTTCGACCCAGAAATTTTATTTTATAAAGTGTTACTTATCAGATCGCTGTAAATATTTGGCTTCAATTATTGAATAAAATTTCTGGGTTGAAACCGAATTGTTTGATCCGCGTATTTTACGCCGGAAATTACGGTACAAAATTTGACGAAAATAGGATAATTCTGTATGAACAACCCATTTATTTAAATTAAGGATGGGGGATTAGCCCCTCCTTTCTCCCTTTATGCTTAACCAATAAACACCCAAGACTAATCAGGGAAGCGCCTTATCACAATGAATCTAAGAAAATCGGATAATTTTGCATGAAAAACCCATTTATCTAAATTAAGGGAGGTAGCCCCCCATTCCCCCTTTTATACTTGACCAATTAACCCCCAAAACTAATCAAGGAAGCGGCTTATCACAATAAACCTATAAATAATATTTGAAGCAAAACGTTTAATTCTATCAAGAGTTATCGCGTTACGTGCATGCATACATACGTACACACGTACGTACATACAGAACCGGCGGGCACATTAGCTCTCAGGCTTTGATAGCCTGGAGCTAAAAAGACTTTTCTACGTACACAATAATCCCCACAAAAAATGCTGAAGAGCGCGTAAGTAATGTATATCAAATTCATTGAATTAGCTTAACATCATTAAAATACATTGCGAAAGATCTTTCATTATACAGTATAATGTGATAGAAATCGTTTGGCATCTCTGTAAACTAAATATAATTGTTACATACTCTATACTCTGTAGAATGCATGTTGAATTCCACGTCAGTGATACCTATCAATTTTGTTACATTTGAAACATTATAATATCATTAAAATGCACTGCAAACGATTTTTCCTCATTGACCGTAATGTAAGAGGATACCTTGAGTGTCCTTGTAAATGAACTATAATTGCTACTTATTCTATACTCTTTGGAAAACACGTTGTATTAAACCTCAGTAAAAAATATCAGTTTCATTATGTTTGAAATTGTATAACTTCATTAAAAGGCTCTTAAAACGATTATTCCCTATTGACCATAATGTAACGAAATAATTTTGAGTGTCCCTGTAAAAATATCACAAAATGTACACACATCATTTTAAATACAAAACATGCCATGGTAAACCTCATTAGTATATATCAATTATGCAGCAATTGGAATTAATTTACGCAAGTTAGAGCATGGAGAGACAGACAGACAAACAGACTGACAGATGGACAGGCGGACAGAAAATTCGAATTAATAAACACTTTTAAAGTATATTAGAAAGTGTTTAAAGGTAAAAGAACAATAAAAATTTTGAACAATAAAACCAAACAACTAAAAATTATTTTTGGAACATTTTAATAAATCCTTACCTGCTTCTTAATATATTTATTATTTTAGACAGTTATTAACAACTCCTTGTACGAGATTTTAATTTTTGAGAAGCGTTTTCAGTTTTGCATGATTAGAATAAGAAATTTAATTCTATTAAATGGAGGTTCTTCAGAGGATGTGTATATTTGATTTAATTAGTTAAGTTTAAATAATAATTATTTTTCCCGGTTCGAAAGAAGAAAATTATAAAAACAAATAAAAATGGTGTCAAAAAGAACCCAATAGTACTAGGAGAGTTACCGGTGTTAGGGAAAAATAAGAATTCTCATTATGATGGTTTTCTTAACACTAGAACGTTCGGAAGTTTTACTAAAGCTTTAGAAAAATATTTTATACCAGAATTTTTATTTAAAACTACTGAACTTCAATATTTAAGTTATTTCTGTTTTGTTTCATATTTAACTTATTTTATGAAGAAATTTCTGGTTCGAATAAAGAATTAATCCATTAGCTGTAGTAGAATCGATAACTGCTAGGCGTTAGAGTATTTACGCAGTTAGTTATATTTCTATAATTATGTGATAAAAAATTTATATATAAAGATTAATAGTAGCTTATAAACTTAACGCTTTGTTGACCAGAAATTTAATAAAATATCGTATTCTTAACCCTCTATCTCTCTGTAAACTTTTTTTTTAAATTCATAGGTTGTATTTTATTGTTTTCACCAAAAAAATCATATTTCTTTTAATTAAAAGTACATGTTATCAAGTAAAAGACACAAATTCAAGATCATATCACAGAAAACAAAAATTAATCAAACATTCGAAATTCTATAATTATGAATTCAACATTTTGTTAGCTTTAAAATTAATGAAAAAAAAATATGAGACTTACTGCTTTTTTGAAATTTTTTATACTGCTCAAAACAAATAAAGGATATGGTAAGTCTTACATAAAATAACGTTATAAGCGAAATTCTTTTTTCAGAAAATAAATAAAGAGAGTCACAAACGCAAATTTTTCTCATTTTCAAACTTCGAAGTAGGCAAATTTTGAGTTTGACGTCAAAAACGACGCTTTAGTGGCAGCGAATAAAACTTGGCTTTCTACTTACTGAATGTCAAAGCGGAAAACAATGATCGACATTCAGTAAGTTCTTTGTTTCGATGAGTGTGATGTCTTAACGACGTCGTTTAACCGAATCTTTTCTTGGAGAGTTATTGGTCGGTTAGAGGAGGGGGGAGGAGGGAATCACAAGCCAAAGTAGGAGAAGCCACTGGAGTTTCACTAAGTGTGATTTCCAGGATATGGTTCCGTTTTTTGGAGACTGGAACTGCAGGTCGAAGACCAGCGCAAAGTCGTAGATTTGCCCAATGAAATTCGATATTTAAAGCTAACGTCTCGGAGACACCGAAATATAAATGCCACTATTCTTCAACAACACATTCGCTCGGCTACTGGTATCACAGTTTAGACTTAAACTGTCCGAAAACGGCTACACGCTGTAGGTCTGTATGCTGGCAGACCAATGCTGTGTGTTACGTTAACAACAAAACGTTGTGGCGCCCACAGGAAGTGAGCAACAGAGCATGTGAACTGGAGGAGAAATTATTTTCTTTGACGAGTACCGTTTTTCTGTTCATCTTGATAATAAGCGTATTTTCATTTGGAGGGAAAGTTGCAATAGAAACAATCCCGCGTTCGTGCACGGAAGTGTCAGGTTTGGCGGTGGGAAAGTGATTGTCTTTTCTGGCATCTCCATTGATTACCGCAACGACCTCCACATCATTCGAAATGGAGCTCTGAGCGGTCAGTAATATAGGGATGAGATCCTCAGACATATTGTAGTTCCTAACGCTGCAGCAATTGTCATGAATTCATGTTCACGGCAATTTCAAGCCACATCGTGCTCACTTGGTGGATGATTTCCTTTTCTAGGAAGGAATCATACGAATAAAATGGCCAGCATGTTCTCCGGACATGAACCCAATAGAGCATGTTTGGGCCATTCTAGGCAGACGAGTGGCTGGCAGACTACAACCCCCACAAACTCTCCAAGGAACGGAAAGTGCTCTTATGTAGACGTGGGAGAGAATACCTCTATTCCTCATAAATAGCCTCATTGACTCCATATCTCAAAAGTGTTCAACGATGCTGCTCACCCGGGGAAACCAAAACCCGTACTAAACACGATTTTCTTTGAAGGAAACACCTTTTTTTATTCGTTTTTCTCTTATGCGGAAATTGTGTTTTTTTCCTTTTGTACAATACAATGCATTTTTTTCTGCCATACATGCGTAATGTTTTTTCTCATATAGTCTACCACGTCTGTCGATCATGTATCAATCATCTATACAATTTCTCAGTCGCAAGATACATCCAAAACCTCAATAATCATTAATTGTTTTGAGAAGTGTAGAAAAGAGAAGACCAACTCATGTCCTTTCTTGTTTGGGGGAGATACAAAATTTTGGAAAGTTATAGTATCATGTTGGTAAATACGAGATATATAGGACTTTTTTCTATGATTTTATAAACTCTTCTACAGGGTTCATACGCTTTTACCACAATTTTTAATACAATGTTTCGCTTTATTTAAATGCAGAAAAATCAGTGCAAATCCTGAAATTAAGCGAGGTGTCTTCAATTTCTGCTATTTAAAGATTAAATAAAAGAATTCTATTCAAAATTTGTGGTAAAAGCGTACGAACCCTGTTCTATATCCCAATAAGTTGATTAACACTACTTCCGTATAGTATAATTCGCTTTATTTAATCGCAAAATTTTCATAATTAAATACGGCGAAAATTTTTCTACGAAAATAGTGATATTCAAAGTAAAATGTTAATATTTCCCTCCAACCGTACCAGTAGCTGATAACGGGTATTGACGCATTAATACTCTCTTATTTATGAGACATATTTTATTATATTCTTACCCTTATTAAATCGCATATTACTGAGATTAAATAAGACGAAGATTATTATTAAAAATATCTGGCAACAAAAGGTGTAAGTTTTGGCGGCTACACATATACGTGAATACACCTCACCGTTCAAAAATGCATTAATTTCAACTCACCTTGTTAATTGCTTTTGGGGTTGTGTCAAATATCTGTTGATTAGTGCCAAGATAGCGTATACAATATTGCACGTACTACTATATTTGGATACAACCCCTCATATTTTTGCTTCCTTTTGGGAACAACGGATTTCGAGCTTATTCTATCGACAATAATTTTCAGAATTTTCAAGCTATGATTTTGAGACATTCACAAAAGTTGCTCTATATACATAGGTAATACATTATGCATATTATATTTTGATTGAATTCGTGCATGCGCAGTGAAACATTTTTTAGTAAACCTGCTCAGTTTTCATTCAATTTTTATTATTTTTTAATTCTGATTGCAAAGTATTATGTACAATGTTGTTTTTCATATTTTCTGAAAATAACTTTTTTTTATATTAAGAACTCTACAAATTATAAGCAAAAAACTAGGCGAAACTTGGGACTGTTTTTATAAAAACCTTAATTTCTCTACGAGTATGAATGCTATCCTCATAAAAATTTACACAGTATATTAAAATAAGCCACGTATTAATAATCTCGAGTTTGAACGCCTTTGCTACATTAGTTTTTACGGGGTTATCCAACAGAGATTCGTTTTTTTTCAATTTGTTTACAGTCCCCTATGGGATTTCGTTAAAAAATCTTCGCGGAAATGTATAACCTATACTATACGGTTTACACACCTGCAGTTTCAGGTTAATTCTTCCTGTATTTTTCTAGATAGTTAACGAAACGTCTAAAATCGCAAGTAACGGTCAAATTTGGCAATATAGTGTTGGTCTTTTAGTCGTTGAAAAAGTTCAATTTTATGATCAATAATAACGTCTTTAAAAAAGTCTCTGCCATACCGGGTTAAATTTTTAAATTATTCGATAAAACACATTGCGAAATACACATTTAATCGAATATAATGCAATGTAACCAATTTTCATAAATTTAGGCTTATTTTCAACGTTATGACAACGTCATGTACTACCTGGGTGCACGTCTTTACATTTGTAAATTTTGTAATATAAAATAGCTCTGCGAATATTTATATCTGTTATGAGAAAATGATTAACTTTTGTGAGCTATAATGTCCATCTGGCGGACCAATTTCGAACAGTATTTTTAGATATATTTCTGCGATTAAATGTGGAAAAGATTACGATTCGGAAATTGTGGTAAAAAGCGATTTACCTGCTTCTGGTATTAAATAACACTATGGAAAATGTGGTGATATGCCATCCGCCGATTCGACAGAATTACAATGCAACGCTTTCTTTTGAATTTTAATTAACAAGTGACATCTAAAATGCCTTCCAACCAGAAAATATCTATAGTAAAGAAAAAAGTAGACATTTGGTTTAACAGCCTGATCTAAATTTTTTATCTTATTCATTGAAGCTCATGGAAATGTGCAGATTGCAAGTTTGCACATAATGTTAAAAACAAAGCAATCAGATTGGAGAGCATTTTTTCAAAATATCCGTCACAATTCCTGAATATCGATCTCTACTTACTTAATCCTGGAAGTCTCCGGTTAGATAAATTTATGATTACTTTTCGGAGAAGATGGGAGATATTTTGAACAAAAACATTATTTCCCAATCTGACAACACTCAGTTAAACAGCTCCGTATCGTGCAAACAAATTTCCACTCGAAAATATTGGTAAGAAGCAGCTTGCTCATTACACACCACTGTATGCAAATATTATTCTGGCGTGCTTCATAAATTTTAAAATCAGTTTCAGTATTCATTTTTACTTTGTGGATGTGGATGCAAAATCATAGAAATGATAAAGTTACTGTTATTTTAACTTGCATTTGTACTAACGTTATTGTATAAATAAAACTATCATATTTATTTTTTGTTTAATAATATAACACATATAAAGTAAATCTAATTCGCGTGCGCGTTATAGAAGTTATTAAGCGTCATTAGATTTATTTTTAGTTTTTATCACAAATTTAGGCATTGATTCAAAATAAATATCGTGGCGTTATAGTGTTATTTTTTAAAATTATACTCTTTGCTTATCAATTTAAATTTGCTATCATATGGAAGGTATGAAATTTTTTATCAACAATTTCAATACAAATTAAACAAGAACGAAAAATCAAGCATCACGGCATATATTAAGAAATACTTTTATAAATTATCGTTATAGTGGTAAAAAATTTCATTTCTGTTCATGAAATGAGATATCTAAATAAATATTTGTAAAAACACAACGCAGTAAAAATTCATAGCCAGGAACTGCTGTCCATAGCTGATAATGTGTGTAAATTCTTTAATCTGTATCCAGTCAATTTCTATATATTATCTACACACGTCGTAATACAATTGCTATTAAATATTAGTTAGGTTACATAGCCTAGAATACATATTGAGGAAAACGGATACAAAAGAGTACTAAAAAATTTAATCCGATAAATGTAGAGCGATGCTGAAAAGATAACGGGTCGATCGCAGCGACATCTTCTAGCAGTAGCGTGGACAGGGTGGAGGTCCAGATGGTTTGGATACCACTGATTAAAAAAAAAAAATATTTTTGACTTATCTAATCGGAGAATTGTTTGCGATATTGAAGGCGAAGAAAACTTTATAATATTACTGGTTTCCAGACCATTTAGACCCCCCCCCTCTCCCCTCTCTGGCTATGCTACTGTGTGCTACCACTTTTCAACGCAAACATTGTATAAGAATCGAACTGAGAAAACGTACGCTTTGAAAATCTGAATGACATTGATCATAGCCAAAAAACGTGATGCGCATTCCTTTGTGCTTGGTTGCAGTACTGGATACAAGAGAGCAAACTGGAAACTATCCCTATTTAGCGTACGGAAGGAGGAATCTCTGCTAGAAGAGTGGGAAAAAAACTAACTTTAAAATCAGTTACATCTGAAATATACATTTACAAGAAGACTTTATTAACAGAAATTATGTTCATGTTGTCAATAGTGAAACGGTTACTTTTGCTAGAGGTAAATCTATTTTTAAAGCAGATGTCGCTGCGATCGCCCTATTATTGTACCGCATCGTTGCGCGTTTATCGGCTACAATTTTTTAGCACTTTTTAAATCATTACCAGTTTGGCTTTTTTTAAATTCCGAAAATTCGCATTCATACCAGAAATTCCCTATGATGTTCTTTTAGTTAATTAATGACAGATATTTCGTGACTTCTTAAAGTAAAAATTTTTGTTTCAGAATCTGGGTGAATTTGAAAATTTTAATTAAAAAACGGTAAAACTGTTTTTCACACTATGTATTCTATGCGCTGTAGTTAGGTTTTAACCCTTTCAGATGGTAAGTACTTCTATCCTTAAACTGCTGAAATGATTGCTTGATACCAGAATTTATAAACAAATTTATTTGAATTAAGTAAAATGTTTCTTCACGTACTTAATAAAAAAAATTTCATTCCACAATTTTAGTGCCAATGTAGCATTTAAATATTAAAATTAAGTGATCCAAAAATTAACCACTGCCTTCAAGTGGTTGAAATGCATGTTACAGCTACAAACGCATATCCAGGAGTTATAGTTCATATTTCCTCCTGTAACCGAATTCTTTTGAGTTTCTCTGCAAAAAAAAGATAATATTTATGTAGACATCCATATAAACATGCTGCAGTGCACCTCAGTAACGTATATCAATTTATTGAAGTAGTGTATCATTAAAATACACTGCAAAGGATTTTTCATCATAGATCATAATGTAATAAAAATCTTTTGTGCGTCTCTGTAATCGAATTATAATTTTGATATACGCTATACACTGTAGAAAACATGTTGTAGTCCACCTCAGTGATGAATATTAACTTCATTATGTTTGACATAGTATACAATTATTAAAATACACTGATAACTATCCCAATCCCATTGACCGTAATGTCAGAGAATACTTTGAGTGTCCCTGTACATGAACTATAATTGCTACATATTCTATACTCTCTAGAAAATACGTTGTGGTCCACCTCATTGAAGAATATCAATTTTATTATGTTTCAATTAGTATAACTTCATTAAAACGCACTAAACACGATTTTTTTCCCGTTGACAGTAATTTAACGAAATGATTTTGAGTGTCACTGTAAACAAAAAAACTAGTCGTTGGAGGCCACCGTAATACTTACCCATCATGTATATGCATAATGTAAAATATTAAAATAAAATTGTGTAAACTACTTATAAAATGCATTGCAATTCGAATAAAATCGTGGCTTGATGACGTCATAAACTTTAAAGGCTCGATTACTGAATTGCTTGAAATAAACATCCTTATAACTCCAAAAATAATAATCCTATTAACTAGTGTTTTATTGCATCTGATTAAGCGTCAAATTTCCAATTAAAATATATCTTTAAAGTGAAATTTGGATGAAATACATGGTCATGAAAAATCGAAGATTGTGGTAATTGGATTCCAAATATCTCGGCAACTCATTATCCGATCATCTTCATGCTTTATGCAAAATTTATGTTTTTTTATTGTCTTTTATATTCATTTCTTAAAATAAACAATTTCGAATTTTTTTATATACCTTTTATCAGAACGAATATTTCGAGAGTCCGAAAAAAATAGCTCCGGTTAATGTAGGTTATTGAATTTAAATAGGATTCTTCCCATTATTACATACTAAGTACATACCAAATTGCAAGTCTCTATCTCAAAATTTTCGGGAGATAGAGCGTTTACAGACACACAGACACACACACAGACGGACGGCAAAATTTTTTTTCTAAAAATATTTTTCGGAATCTCCAGTGTCTAAAACGTGTAAATCCGTCAAATTTTTTTTTTCGATTTTCAAAACGATTACCCTATACTACGTATGATGGGTACGTAATAAACGGCACACACTTCATTTTCAGTTCTGAACATGCCATTGTAAACCTGAATACTATTTATCAACTATATAGCAATCCGAATTAATTTACGTGAGTTAGAACACGGAAAGACAGAGAGACAGACTGATAGGCAGACGGACAGAAAAACCTAATTAATATACACTTTTCAACTAAGTTGAAAAGTGTTAAAATGCAAAAGAACTGTAAAATCAATTAAATAAATGCGGTTTTGGAACATTTTATTTGATTTTTACCTGCTTCTTGATAAAGAATTACGTTTGAATTATTTGTAAAAGTTGTTAACCCTCCTAGTACCATATTTTAATTTTTGATAAGCGTTCTTAGTTTTGCATGATTGGAACCAGAAATTTCATTCTATTCAATGTAGCTTCTTCAAACAATGTATCTATTTAATGCTATGTATTTAATTTAAGTAGTTATTAATTTTTCAAAAGGCAAAACACTTCAAAAGCAATAAAAATGTGGTGAAAAATACTCCAAAGGTACCAGGTGGTTTAACGGCGTTAGGCAAAGATAAGGATTCTCATTATGATGGTTTTCTTAACCAGTGGCGTAGCGTCAGAGGGGGGCACGATCATTTTACTACCAGTATAATTATATACTACATTTAGCCTTATTTAATCTTTGAACGGTATGAATTAAATAAGACCAAGTATAGTGTATAAAAATACTGGTAGTAAAGTGATCCGTGCCCCCCTTGACGCTACGCCTCTGTTCTTAACCCTAGAATGTCCGGAACATTTACTCAAAGTTTATGAAAATATTTTATACTACAATTTTTATTTAAAACAATTTAACTTCCTTAGTTTTTTCTGTGAGTTTTTCATTTAACTTATTTTGTGAAGAAATTATGTCCGAACCCGCAATTAATCAATTGATTGTAAATCGAATTGATTCCTGCTGAGCGTTCTACTATTAATGCAATTAGGTATGTTTCTATTATTATATGATAAAAAAGTTTAAAGATAAGGATTAATAGTATCTTATAAACATAACGCTTTCTTGACCGGCAATTTAATAAGTAATCTCATTCTTAACCCTCTAACGCCCATAAGTAAAGTTAACTTCCTTTTTTCAAATTCATACATTTTTTGTGCTGTTTTCAATAAAAAATGTATTATTTTTAATCAAAATGTACTGTACTTTATGATTTAAATTTAGCGAATGTATCTGTGTTGCTTATAATGTGAAATGGCAGTAATTTAAATTTTAGAATTGAAATTATTGACATAAAATTGTCATTTTCGAATTTGACCCCAGAAAGAAATTGTATATTGTTGCATGTATAAGTATTCTGATGCTTTCCAGAGTGATAGAGTCTGTGTATGTTCGATGCCATCTCGAAGTTAAGCTGTTCTGTTAGCTTTGGCATGTAAATTCGAAGTGTAACGCCCACATTTACGCTTAACGTCAAAAGTGGTACCTTTCAGTATCACCAATAGGAATTTTTTTTTTTTTTATTTGATACCCACCAATTTTTTGAAGTGCAAACATCTGCCTTATGTAAAGACAGAATTAATAATGTGATGATAAGGCTGATTACACTATTTTAAAATGAATTGTGATAGTCAAATAATCTAAACAATAAATAAAGTAGCCTACTGGCAACACTAAAAGTACATGTTATCAAGTAAGTGATTCACAAATTTAAGATCGGATCACATCAATAAAAATAAATCAGACTACCAAAATCCTATAATTGTGAACTCAAAAATTTGTCAACTTTAAAATTCACGAAAATATATGAGACTTATTGCTTTTTTTACCTTTTTATACAACGAGAATACTAACTTAAGTTCTTGATTGTAAGTAGGAGATACAAATTTTTGAAAAATTATAGTATGATATTAAAAAATATCAGATGTATAGGACTTTTTCCATGATTAGGTAAACTCTTCTAGATCCCAATAAATATGTTACGGTATATACACACTTAAAATATAAGCTTAGAAGTTCTTTCAAGGACGTGTCAGCCAAAAGTAGTTTTGCCAAATAAATGCTAACATTTTATTTTGAAAACCACTATATTCGTATAGTATTATTCACTTTATTTAATCAAAAAATTTCTAAAATTTAATAAGATGACCATTTTTCTATGAAAATAGTGATACTCAAAATAAAATTTTAGTATTTTCTTGGCAACCGTACATGGAGCTGATAATGCGCGTTGGCGCGTCTATGCTCTCTTATTTACCAGAAGTCGTTAATAATAATTTACGCCCTATTAAACTTTAGATTTTCGAAATTAAATAAGTCGAATATTATTATTCAAAATGTCTTTCAACAAAAAGCGTAAATGTTTGCAGTTATACATATACGAACATACACCTCACCAGTGAAAAATGCGTTATGTTCGACTCATCTTGTTAACTGCATTCATACATTGCAAGTAGAAGGTTCTTAAATTCAGAAAAAAATGTGTCTGAAAAAGTATTTCAAACGCTTAAGTAAGAAATGGAACAGCACTTGGGCAATTTTCACCACTAAATTTTAATAGTATTATTCTCCTTAAAAATCTCTTAAGCTCTGTCTTTAGGTAAGACAAAGAGTACCGTAATTTCCGGCGTATAATCCGCAGCTCAAAGAGTCATTTTTCGACCCAGAAATTTTATTCAATAATTGTAGTTAAATATTTACAGCGATCTTTCAAGTTACATTTTATAAAATAACATTTCTGGGTCGAAAAACGACTCTTTGAGCTGCGGATTATACGCCGGAAATTACGGTATTACTTGTTTGAGGTTGATACAAAAATTTGAAAAATTATATTGCCATATTAGAAAATCCGAGAATACGTTTAAACAGCATCATTCCCTGTCGTTTTCAAATGGATGCAAGCTGTTTACTTGTATTCCCGATTTCCTAAATTTGCTATTACTTTATATAAGAAGTAAATTTTTATATTTAATGCGTATTAGCTTTACGAAATTTAGTTTTAAGAATATCATATAAGCAATGTGCATTTTGGAAAAAAAACAATAATAATACAGTTCTTGAACAAACACCATCAAATAATAAAATAAATGTGATCTTCGCCTTATTTAGAAGTAGAAATCTGCGATACAACATGGCGCAAACTTTCTTTACTGAAACAATGGTGACAAAAAATTGCAGCATTTCGCAGCTATACTGATCGGTTAAATTCGTTGTTCCAAGTTAATTTATTATTAAATTTAAACTTAAATGACGAAATTACCTTTATATATTATATTTGTGTTCTTAAGAAAAGAGTAACTACTATTTCCAAATAGAAGACTTCGCATAATTCAATCGCTTTTATTACGTAACAATCGTACAATTTATCGGATTAAAAAAGTTGATGAAATTGTGGCGCTCAAAAGAAAGAATCGTACGTACACTGGACATATCTCAAAGCTTTATCTTATTTAAATATTTCCAAAGGATTTCCTGATTTGAAAGATTAAAATTAAAATTGTTGACTACAGAACATATATTAATTTTCATTAATTCCAATTTCTACTTATAAAATATTAAAGTATCAATTCAAGTGTCGTAATAAAGATTAAACGATTTACTAAATTATTTACATTAATTTTATATAAAAAATAATGCCATTATTTTTTGGAGATTTTAGAGTATTAAGATTAATACATATATTGATACTTCAAAAAATATTAAAACAAAAATAATATTTTAAAAAATAGTGAATGTTGTTATGGACAATAGTAACATTTAATTTTAATGTATTTATTAAAGTATGGTAATTAAGAATAAAGCTTAATAAAATTATTTGCATTAATCAGAAGCAATGCCATTTATTTATTTATTTATTTATTTATTTATTTATTTTTTTTTTTTTTGGGGGGGGGGGCGTTTAAAGTATAATCTATAATAATAAAAAAGTGACAAATAAGATTATAGCGATACTTTAAAAATATATAGATTAAATATGAAGTAAATCAAATCTGCGATAAAATATATATGTTAATAAATAATTGTGCTTTTATGTTATTACTTTTTTAATCATATTTAAAATATTGAACTTTTGCAATATTTGTGAAGTAAAACTACGTTTAGGGAAATCAAGATGGTACACTCCATGGAATTTGAAAGGAGTCTAGGACCCATATTAAATATTAGAATTTTTTTTTAATATATTTCGATCGCAGAATTCTTAAACATCACCTTTATTATTATCACCTTATGTAAAAAATTCTGTTGAAAATGTGTGGTATGTCCTTGTATTCATATTATATAATTTAAAATATATAAGCAACAATTTCAAGAAATAAATAATAGTCATTTAGAATATCTCCCTTTTATATTCCAATTGAATATAAACAAATACTTTTCTTATTAGGAAATTTCAAGTTAACTTCATTGATTAAAGCCATAGCTGCCAGCCTTCTGGCTTTTATCAAGTCAAATAAACATAATTCAAACCAGAAATTTTACTTAATGAAATGTTTCTTGTTTCTACATGGTTATTTATTAGCTTCTTTTATATTATAAAATTCTGGTTTTAGTTGCCTTGAAAAAAAATTAAGTTGACAGTTATGTAAAACGTATATACCCAAGTAAATTAATTTTGAATTTTATTAATGAAATGTGACTGTATTGGTTGAAGTTAATGTGTCATTTGGATATATATTTTTTTTAATTCAGGTTGTTTGAGTGCTACCATTCTTTTAAAATTAGTAATATTCTCCTAATTTGAAGACGAATTAAATAAGCGGATTATTACTCTTTCGAAAAAGTTATAGCAATCAAATAATCTAATAACCTGAATATAAATAATACGCACAACTGGCAGCACTGGGTCAAGTATCGTAATGAAGATTAGACACTCATTCTAATTATTCGCAATTTGATTTAATGTCAAATACAAAGCTGCCAACTTCCAGTTATTTTCTAATCAAATAAATGTACTTTGGACCAGAAAAATGACTTAATAAAAATTTTCTTGATTCTATGTCGGTTTTATGAATTTAATTTATTTTAGAAAATTTCTGGGTTTAGTTTATTCGAAAATAAAAAAATAAAACGGAAGATGACAAGTAAGTAAAATCTTACATATTTAAGTTCATTAATTCTGAATTCAACTAATAAAATATCAACGTAACCGTTCAAGTCCATTTTTTATTCAGATACCTTGATTCAGTGGCGTAGCGTCAAGAGGGGATGTTCGATCACTTTTCAAACAGCATTTTTATATACTACATTTAGCGTTATTACATTCTTAACGTTCATAGTCTGTAAAGGCCAAATGTAGTATATAATTATACTGGTAGCAATGTGATCCAGCCCGTCGGACGCTACCCAACAGCCTTGATTGCAACCTCTTTATTAAAATTAGTAATATTTGCCTGAATTAATGACAGATTAAATGACCGACTATTACACTTTCAAAAATGTTAGAGCAATCAGGCAATTTCAACAGAGAAAACCTCCTAACTGATAAAACTTGTTCAATATCGTGATGAGCATTAGAAGCTTGATAAAATTATTTCCATATGATTTAATACCAAAAGCATAGTTGAAAACTTTCCAGTATTTTTAAAGTCAAATAAAGAAATTTGAATAAGAGATTTTATTTCAGGAATGAAAGGAAATAAATTTCACCAAGATACATTAAATAAAAAAATATTTGGTTTATATATTTTTTTTGTATATACAGGGTGTTTCTAAACTCATGGTACAAACTTTAAGGGTAGGTAGAGCTCACAGTAACAATCATTTATTGAATAGGAATGTATGGGACCAAGTGACGCATTAAGGTAAAAACACCAGGGGGCAATTAGGCCCCTTTTTTAATTTTCAAAATTTATCATTCACACCAGAAAATTTTTATGCTATCTTTTTCTTGACATTTCATAATTAATTAATAATAAAATTCTTCTTTGAAAAATTTTGGTGTGAAATCAAAATTTTTTGAATTGAAAATAGAAATAGAAATAGAAATTTTTTGAAATAGAAATTGAGTTTTTGGTTGATTCCACTGGCAGTAGAGGGCAGTAAATGACTGATCGTCGTTCAGTACCATGCATTCAAGTAGAAGAAATCGTCATTTTTAATTGTGCTATCGTTCGTCATGGAAGACTTTACATATGCCGAAAAAGCCGATATGCATTTCATGTATAGTCGTGCAAATGGCAACGCCAGGGCTGCCCTACGAATGTATCAGGAGCAGTTTCCTCGCAGAAGAATGCCTGATCATAGAATGTTTCAGTGCTTACACCGTCAGCTTTCTAAAAAAGGTTTTTCCACGTCACCAGACAGGAAACTGGGCGAGAAGAAGCTGTACGCAATGCAATCCTGGAAGAAATTATTTTGAATTTTGTGAATGAAAGGCCCGAATCAAGTACAAGAGCTCTTACACAGAATTTAGGTGTGAGTCACCCGTCCGTTTGGAGAGTGTTAAATGAAAATCGATTTCATCCCTACCGTTTTCAACGTGTACAAAATTTGAAACCGGAAGACTATCTTCTACGGTTGAACTTTTGCCCGTGGGTTTTGCAGCAACATGTATTGCAGCCAGACTTTACTGCTCATATTCTATTTACAGATGAAGCAGTATTTCAAGCCAGGGTGTATTTAATGCGCACAATTTCCATCTTTGGGCAACCAAAAATCCACATGCAACGCGGCCACATGCTTATCAACAACGATTTTCTGTGAATTTGTGGGCGGGTATTGTTAATAATTATTTGATTAGCCCATACTTACTACCAAAGCAGCTGGATGGTCGCTGTTACCGCGCACTTCACCACTGATTACCGCAGTTACCTGAATGCCACATTTGGGATGCGATGGATTGGGCGTGGTGGACCAGTTCCTTGACCAACGCAATCTCCCGATTTATCGAGCCTTGATTTCTTTTTATGGGGACATCTGAAGAGTATTGTTTATGAGACTCCAGTTGACTCAGACGAAAATCTAGAATCTCGCATATCCCAAGCGACGGAATGCACGTGTGCGGGAAATGCCTGACATCTTTAGAAGTGTACGCCAATCGTTTCACCGACGCTGCGAAGCATGTTTCACAATTTGTGGGCGCAATTTCGAACACTTATTGTAATAATATTGTATGCATTATTATTTACTTGTAAACTACATTGTAAATAAATATTTTATCTTTTTTATTCATGTATTTCGTTTGATAAGTTTGCCAGTTTAGCGCTTTTTTTAAATTCAAAAATTTCGATTTCATACCAAAAATTTTCAAAGAAGAATTTTATTGTTAAGTAATTATGAAATGTCAAGAAAAGGATAGCATAAAAATTTTCTGGTATGAATGAGAAATTTTGAAAATTAAAAAAGGGGCCTAACTGCCTCCCTGGTGTTTTTACCTTAATCGTCACTTGGTTCCATACATTCCTATACAATAAATGATTGTAACTGTCTGCTCTACCTACCCTTAAAGTTTGTACCATGAGTTTAGAAACACCCTGTATATATTTTTATTTAAAAAGACCAGAAGATTGGCGGGTAATGGAAAGTAATGCAGTTAATGTTTTGACGAATTTTAAGTATAATGATTAATAAATTATTGATACTTCAAGAATTGCATGTTTTAAATAAGGATATATTTAATTAAGATATAATAAACATTTAAAAAATTATATTACAGATTTTATTACAGAAAATAAAATTAACAATTAATTATTTAACAATTTGGCTTTTACCTTATTATGTATGTGAATTTTGATAAAAATAGTGAATTTTGTCGCATTTTACAGATAAAATCACTGTTTTATTGCTTCTAATTGCTATATTTTTGCGACCACTAAAATTTCCCGTGGAGCCACGATATAGCGTCCGTAAAAAATAATGCAAATTTCGTTCTTTTTGGCCATTTATCTTTGGTTGGCGACACAATGGAATTTAAAAAATGTGCTTTTATGATAAATACTCTTTAACCCCTTCAGGGGCAAAGTACTCTTTGAGCTAAAATATTGAAATGATTGATTGACACCAGGATTCACGAACGAATTTATTTTAAAATAATTAAAAGCTTTTCCTCATGTATCTTATAAATTCAAAATTTGAGGGTAAAATTCTGGTGTCACTGTAGCATTTTGGGATTAAAATTAAGGGGTATATATAATATACCGGTGCCCTTCAAGGGGTTAAGGTAAAAACTGTTTCTATTCTTCATACTGAACTAGTTTAAATAAGGTTTACTTAAAAAAATTCACCTTGATAACTGCAGTGTTTTCATATATATTTATATGTATATATAATAAAAAATAAAGATAGTACTATACGGTATGGGACAAAATTTAAATTGATTAAAATTGTCTGAAACTCAAAATTTAAATGCGTTTCCGAGAACTGTCAATTCGAATTCGATATTGTTAGTGTCGGGGACAACAGAAATGTATTCTTGTAAACAACAACTTATTATCGGTCAGTTAATATTAACCCTCCTAGTGTCAGAATTAATTTTTGATAAGTGTTATTAGTTTTGAATGATTAGAACCAATAATTTAATTCTATTAAATATAGCTTCATCACATAACGCAGTGTCCTTGCTTTTGAGTATCACAATTTCCTAATATAAATGTTCGTCATTTTTAAACGCAGGTATTACGCAGAAATCGTACATTTCATACGATTAAATAATGCAAAAATTACCCTTCGAAAATAATGGTACTCAAAAAAACCAACCGTACGTTCCCTGGACTAAGTTGTTTAATATATTTCTATTTTCTAATTCATTTGAATATTTCGGAGGAATATCTAACTATAAAGGTGAAAATTAAAATTATTGTCCTAAATACATGTACTCAAGTTCATTAATTTCAAATCGGACTAAAATAAATTTCAATGTATTGCATGAAGTATCGTCAGTAAGATTAGAAACGTAAGAAAATTATTTGCAGTATGAATCAATACAAAAAATATTACAATTAATTTTTTGGTGGTTTTAATTATAATGATTATTAAATTTATTCAGACAAAAAATATTTATCGATTCAATATTTATTAAATGCAATTAACGATTTATTATTAATTAGTTATGCTTTAACATTATTACGTATTCTGCTCATTAATTATTATACATCAGATATCGGAATTAATGTCTAATAACTGAATGATAGAATTTTCCGGTACGAATTGGTTTTATCAAACGGTAGGTACTTTCCAAACAAAACAATATATTAAATTTTGTCAAAAGTAGTTTATGTCATTATTTTTAATTACATGTGAATAATTTAATTACATGTAATGTAAGGAGTGAAATAAATGTTTATTTATATTGTACAAACATAATTAAGGTTCGAAGTTCCAATCTTAATCGCTTGATTCAAAACTATCATTACTATCGTGTATGTGATCATCAAAATTAGGAACATAATCACTGTCCGGGTCTGACATAACTAATCTATAAAATCACTATCTATCAGAGATACAAACAAAACCGTAAGCGAAACACTAAAATTTCCGAAAGACAACTGAACAGAAATACCAACCCATAAACAAATCAATGACGAAGAAAGAAACAAAGCAGCGGGAAAAATAATGAGTGTTTTTTTGGGCACACGAAAAGCCCTCTGTTTAATGCGAAAATAATCATTGCTATAAAGCCCGTATAAAACCAATCACAATAGCAATTAGCGACGCAAAAACTAGATGCTTAGAACATTGCAATTTTCACATAAAATGAGGACGTACGCACATACGTGCTGGTATTGCAAATGAAGAGTTCGTGACGTACGCAGGTACGTCGTGATGCTTAAGAGGTTAAAGGCATGGCTTCAATCGTACTGAAAATGTTTAGTGATGAAGGAACGTCTGTCATTAATTAAAGACTATTAAAAATTTTTGGTATGAATAAGTAATTTCTGAATAAAAAAGAAAGTTCGAAATTGCAAGCCAATGATGCAAATGGGTTTAAAATATAGCATCATTCAAAAACTCTGAAGTAAAAAAAAATGTAACGGTCTGCCAACACTGTCTGCTACAACAGATGTCATGGAAATCATAAGGCAGTGATTTAATGTCTAAAAATGTTTTACAAATCATGTAGATGTAAACCTGCATTAGCTAATATACTTTGTCTTTAAAAAGCTTGCATACAATAAATTCCTTTGAAATTTTCAAAATAGAAAGAAGATCCAAAAATATTTTGATAGTGTAAAAATGATACATTTTTCACTCTTATAAGACTAATATGTGTCAAATTACGCTTTTTCCTACCACTATCTTTAAACAAATTTTACTTATTTAATCATCAAAAATTTATGAATAAATAAGGTAATTATTTTTGTTGAAAAATAATGGTAGAAAAAATATGTAAAAGTTGGCAGATATGTTATAAATTTTATTTGTTAGAAAAAATACGTTTTTATTTCTTTTAGAAAAACTCTTTAAAATGAAATATTTCATTTCTAATTAGACACGCTTCGCTTTGTATAACGTTTAAATTTGGGCATTTGTTATTTTAAAAAGAAATCGTTAAGTATTATGATTTCATTTTGAGAAACTAATTTAACTCAAGAATTCCTAAATTTCTCTTATAATTTTTTTTGAAAGTATGTTCTGTGAAAAAGGTTCTGTAAAAAAAAAATTATATAATTTATTTAAATACCAAAGATGTAATACGGGGAAAGGATTAATTATATCAATTTCTTTTTTTGCATAAATAAAATTAAAATTGATTTACGGAAATCACAAGATAACTCTTTCATTTTTTAATTAAGTTTTCAAATTAAAAAAATATAAACAGGTTACGGAGCAGTTTCTGTTTTGGACATTAAGATTTTCCCAAATATATTTTCGTTTTTTATTTCTGTAGCAAGTGTTGTAGAAATAAATTTCGAGATAAATTTGTCTTGTAAACATTGTAGAAATATACCACGTAGCTTATTGTTTGAAAATAGTGGAGGCCGAAATGTGAGAGATAGATAAATATCTGAGGTCTGCATATGTATGGTACGAAGGCAGCATCATATAATTTAAATCTAGGAGCAAAATATAAAATATTAAATTACATTTACTTAGTTAAAACCAAAGTTTCACTTTCACAAAAATGTCTGTAACTAAATAGTGTACGTAGAGGTTCGTTTTTTAGTATCTAACCACTATTTCCGAATAGTAACGTTTGAGGATTTCAGCCAGATTTTATTGTGAAGACTATAATTTAATATCAGTAACAAAAATATTTGAAGTTTGTTGGATGTGGTGCCGTTGTATTCATATATGATTCATAAATAAATTATGTAACTAACGAAAGTATTTTTCACATATTACTTTAGATGCGATTTAGATAAGAATTCTGCTGTCAAATTTTTCTAGAGATGAACAGTTTAAAAATAATTTAATATTTAATTCTGGATAGATTAAAAAATATTTAATAAGCAATTTTAACTTATTATGCACTTTAACCCGGGATGTTTTGATTTTGCCCTCTTAGGGATGCAGTGTGCCCGATCAGCTACTCAGTTTTTATTCAAATTGCTTGGATACTCCCACTTTTTGAAATAGTAAAATTTGCCTTATTTTATCCTTGTTGAATCTGTCACGAAATAAGCAAATATTACTGTAATTTCCGGCGTATAATCCGCGGATCAAACAATCATGTTTTGACCCAGAAATTTTATTTTATAGAATGTAACATACTAGATCGCTGTAATTATTTGACTTCAATAATTGAACAAAATTTCTGGGTTGAAAGAGAATTGTTTGATCCGCGGATTATACGCCGGAAATTACGGTACTAGTTCCAACAAAATGGTGACAATAAAGCAATCTGAATAAAATAATTTGTGCTTTGTCAAAATATTAACCCCTTGAAGGACACCGATATATAATATATACCACTTAATTTTAATCCCAAAATGCCACAATGACACCAGAATTTTGTAACCAAATTTTAAATTTGTAAGGTACATGAGGAAAAGCTTTTACTTATTTTTAAAAAAAAATTCGTTCGTGAATCCTGGTGTCAATCAATCATTTCAATATTTTAGCTACAAGAGTACTTTGCCCCTGAAGGGGTCAAGAATGGGCAATTTAGTTTCTTTAGGGCAGGGATCTTTAGGGCAGGGCCCTGCGGGCCACCAAATTAGCTCTATTTTAGAATAGAAGAAATTGTATTATTTAAGAGTGATATCTGCGATTAAGTAAGGGAAATATTACATTTCGGAAATCTTGGTGGCAGAGGACTTTCAAACCAAAAGTTGGAATCTACTTTAACGAAAGTAGTCCATACCGTATAGTTTATTTCTTACACTAATACACAGACGAATTAAAAAGAGCAGCATATTCCTTGTTTTAATTAGGAAGATTATTTGTTTGGATTAAACTGGTTTTTAAAACCATATTTGCTTAAAAAAATAAATATAAAAATCATGATTGAGTTGAAAAGGAGGGGGTAGAGGATGGTTAAGGTACTCTGTGTCAGGTGTGCATGACCTCTGTCCCGCGGGTCAACGCGATACAACTATTAATTCACAGAATATTTTGACTTATTTAAAAGTAGAAACTTTGCGCTTAAGTAAGTCAAAAGATTATCTTTATAATACTGAGATTCAAACGAATTTCAGGGAAATGGGTTCTGCAGGACTATCTTAAAAGATAACAACAATCTGACCGGTTCAAAATTTAATTTTTTTGTCACATATGGGGGTCCGGGACACAAATATCTTAAAATTTTTGAAAAATATTTTACGGTATTAAAATATTCTCTGTGCTTTTTGGCCTAAAATTACGTTTCCATCATGTTTCTATCTTAAATAGAACAAGATATATTAGTTTGTTTTTCCAAATCTAGCTTTCAAGTAATGGTTGCCCTGGAAACGATTTTGCGTTTTTCTACTTGAGGGATCTTTTTTTTTACCAATTCTCGTTTTTAAATTGTTATAAGTCAAGAACCGTTAAAGATAAATGGTTCAAACTTGAAACATGTATTTTGCAAACTATTTACTTTAATTTAGATTCAGCAAATTAAAAAATATATTTTCTTTTGAAAATATGATTTAAAAAAAATAAGTTACACCATTTTGATTTATAATTTTTTATTTTAAATATTTGAATTTTTTTTTTAGAAATAATAGTTTTAAAAATGCTGCATGATAAATAAATCTTAGATATTTCTGTTTAATTAAATGAAAAAAAAAATTGACGAATAATAATTCAAGTTATAGCAATTTTACATTACCCCCTTTTTTATAATTTTTAAGAACTGTTAAAGAAATTTTATGATTTGATTTTCATTACAAATTATATGGTTAATGATCACAAAAAAAGACTCCCGGACACCTTTAAAGAAATTTTTTTATACAGAAGAGATTCTTATTTTTTGGGTCAAATTCAGCGTAGAAAAAAAATTGCGTACAAGCAAAATTTTCAATTTTAAATGTTTGACATTTCTTGCAAGTTTACGTTTTATATTTGAATGAATGTAAACAAACTAAATTACTATAAATATATTTAACTTTTGTTTTAAAATTATTATAGTATTAATTCATGCTGTGGAATTTACTCAAAGATTTGTAAGTTTTCAAAAACTGCATGAAATATTTTGAATTTTTTTACAAAATCAACATTTTCTATCAAAAAATTCTTGGTTTTCTCTCAAGGAAGGTTTGAAGAATGACATTGCTCAGTTTGGAAAACTAATGTGCATTGAAATTGCTTGCAAACCTAAAATAGAAATATTTGTTATAGTGTTTCTATACCTGTTTATAATATTTATGTTATTTTGGATAATAACAATATTTTCTATTTTATTGTATGTAAACAAACGCAATTCCTATAAACTTAAAATTTTTTTAAATTAAAACCATGGTTTTCTGCAGTAAGAAAATTTTCAAAAATTACAGAAATTTATTGAAATTGTCAATAAAATCAAAATTTTAAATTAATAAGTTCTTGTATTTTTCTTAATAAATGCCTGTTGAACGATAATTTAAAACAATAGACATCACTTTTCATTTATTTGAAAGCTACAATTGAAAATCAAAAGCAAGGCATAAAATTTTATAAACATATATTTAATGTGTATTTTTGCCTTTAAAACGTCAATATATGTTTTTTAACCTTCCTAGTACCATTGAGGTCATTTTTGATCCCATTTTTATTTGTTTGGAAGTTTTTCGTCTTTGGAACTAGAAAAACATAATTATTATTTAAACTTAATAAATTAAAAATAAATAGACACATCGTGCATCCATCGCGTGAAGCAGCTACATTTAATATAATTAAATTTCTGGTTTCAATCAGGCAAGACTAAGAACACTTATAAAAAAATAAAACGTGGTAGTATGTGGGGGGAGGGAGGGGTAAATCATCTGTATCCAACCATTTTTCATAAAGGTAGTTTGACACCAATTTTTTATAATACAAATCTTCGCCTTATTTTAACACAACTTATCTGTCATTCTACAAGGCGAATAATTCTCTTCGGAAATATTAGTATCTTTAAAGTAAACAGGCTAAGGGTTGGACAACCCTGTTTTAAAATTTCAATATTTTTCTTTCAATTGTCATTGAAATTTTGTATTTATTTTATTTAGATTTTAAAAAAAGTTACAGCTGTTTAAATATTGCTCACAGATAAACTTTGATACCGCAAGTACGTAAAATTGTGTTGGAAAAATTGTCATAACTCATAACATAATACTGCAATCGCCACAAAACTTTTAAATTATATTTTATATATATATATTCAATCCAAGTAGACTATTCTTATGCATTTTAATTGAAACTTTTATGAGTTACAAAGTTTTAATTTATTAATTATTAACTTTTTTCATGAATTTTCAGCGTTGTTTGTCTTTTTATACCTATAACTTTTTAAATATTCACGTTATTGTCATAAAAGGAGTATATTTCCATTATAACATTAATATATTTATTATGGAATTCATCATATTTATTTATATTTAATAGTTTTAAATTTAAATACTTTTAAGAAAATAGCAAATTTTTGGTTAACTATATCCTATTTAAAGACAAAATAATGTAAATTACTAATTTGCATGTTTATGTCATATTTTTAATAATTATTAGGAATTATAATTTTTTTTTCAAAAATGTCAGGTTTCCTAGTAAAATATGCCCTTGAGTCATCCAGATCGAGTTTTACATGAATCGATAGCCCTTCAATAAAGATGCGTTTTCGCCAAGTTTGAAGCATATTTCTCAAACCCATGGGCAGTTATGACTCTTTATGTGCGTTTTGTAAAAAAGGTGCATTGTGAAGAAAGTAGTAATCGAATTTCCCCGAAAAAATCAGAGATGTGTAACATTAAAATACAAATAGTGGATATTATTTTCAGATTGTTTTCTGCAAAATAGCCAGTTTTATAAAATTTTTCTTGTTTTTATTTTAACTTTTTAATTAAGAATATATCGAAATTATTCAGTGATAACCTTCGTGTTTTTAGCAAAAATACTACTAGTTATGATGTATATTTAGTGTGAGTTTGAACTCCCTACACTGGGTGCATCAGAGAAAAGAAAATTAAAAATATATTCCAGGGGTGGGGGGAGTTGCAAGTTGCGTGTGTATTACAAGTTCATGCGCAGTTCGATGTACAGTTTACTCGTGTAGCTATGCTGTTGGTGGCAATCATCTGAAGGAAAGCATTTTTTTGCTAGTTGACAGTTGACTGATTGGTTTTTAGTTTTCTGCGCAGTTTTACTTAACACATTGCTTTTCGTCTTTTAAACATGAAGCCCTGCCTATGGGCGTTACATTTGCTTTTTCAATTATTTAACAAAAAAAATTATCACCTTGTGTTTCTATTATAAAAAGATATTAATAGTGGTATTGTTTCTAATCGAACTATCAATATGCATAGTATTCTAATTGTAAAAATGCTAATTTTGTGTATTTCCTTTGAGAAGTAATGTAACATATGCAGGGATGCGAGCGCTGCGCCACAAATGGCCGATTGTAACCACTAAAATTTAATGGTTTTCTCCGCCTTATTAAATTTCAGAAATTCTAACATTAAATAAGGGGACAAATACTATTAAAATTTAGTGGTGACAATCAGCCATTTGGGGCGCAATGCTTGCATCCATGCATATGAAACACAAAAGCACCGCCCATTGGCTGAATTATAGATCTCCGAAAGACGTGAATTCGTGTTTCCCGTTCAAAGCCGGATTACCAACGGGATAATCTTCCATCAGTAAAAATGAAGATAAATTTCATTCTTATTCAAGACTGTAATTTTTTGTAACTATAGCGTTTAGATAAGCCAAAAATGTCTACTAAAATTTACTGGTTGAAGTTTTCCCCGATTGTGTTTTCCTCAATGTGTTAACACTTTTTTCGATTGATCAACCACAGCGTTAAGTGAAACTGAGACGAAAACTTAAAAAAAAAAATCCGTCAACTGTCCACTAACAAAACACTATGGTATCCTTCAAATGATTGCCACCAACAATATAACTAGATATGTAAACTATACATAGAACTGTTCATGAACTTGTAATAACACACGCAACTTGCAACTCCCCCCACCTCTGGAACACATTTTTAATTATATTTCTATGATGCACCCATCGGAGAGAGTTGAAACTCACACAAAAAAAAATCATACCTCCAAGTATTTTTGGTGAAAACATGAAGGTTATCACTGAAAATTTTCGATGTATTCTTAATTAAAAAATTCAATTAAAAACAAGAAAAAAATAATAAAACTGGCTATTTTGCTGAAACAAATCTGAAAATAATATCCACTATTTGTATTTTAATATTATACATCCCTGAAGTTTTTCGGGGAAATTGGATCACTACTTTCTTCACAATGCACCTTTTTCCAAAACGCACATGCAGAGTCATAACTGCCCATGGGTTTGAGATGTATGCTTCAAATGAATTTTTCTATAAGAATATACTGGTAACTCTCATTTTTTTTACTGTATTTTTCCCTGACCACTAGCCACCCTGCCATGGGTTTGAGATATATGCTTCAAACGTTGCAAAAACGCATCTCTATTGAAGAGCTATCGATTTATGTAGGACTGTATCTGGTTGACTCAAGGGCACACTTTACTAGGAAACCTGCCAAACCCTTTAAAATGTTTATTCTGTATACATATAGATACCTTAAACTGAATTTGAGTAATCGTCTTCATCGCAAACTAACATAATGTAAAATCGAGTTTCTCAAAAAACTTTTAAAATGTTTATTTTTAAGAATTAAAAAGTGTTGATATTACGTGCAACACATACAATAGAAATAATTTATCAGGTTGAGTAAAAAGTTTTCCGCCAAAAAATGTTTTATTGTAAAATGATAAATACATACGAGATCATCAAAGATAATGAGGATAGTAATCTCCGTTTAAATCTACAATCGTTTACCGACGTTTTGGCAACATTTCAATCCCTTCTGCGAAAAATTGTGGCGCGCGCAAGTCCAGAAAGAGATCGACCTTATTTATGACCTCCTCATTTGAATGGAAGATTGTGCCATCAAGATGCAGCTGCAGATGTGAAAAGAGATAGAACTCTGAAGGGGCCATGTCGAGGCTGCATGGTGGATGTTGCATCAAATCCCACTCCAGCTTGTAGAGCCTCCAGCCGGTTATCGTACTAACGTGTGGCCGGGCGTTATCTTGATGAAAGAGAACCACCTTCCCTTTTAACTCGTTTCTTCGTTTTTCGCGAATGGTATCGCAAACTTTGATTAGCATGTGGTGGTATATTGCACTGTTGATAGTTCGTCCGCTTTTCAGGTACTCTTTGTACAGAATTCCACGACAATCCCACTAGATGCAGAGCAGCACCTTCTTGTTAATTAAGGCACGTCTTGCAACCGAGCCAGCTGATTCCCCAGGTTCTAAACACCTTCCTTTATGGCTTGTATTGTTGTAGTACACCCATTTTTCATCACAGGTCACAATTCTGTCCAGAATATTCTCTTTCCTTTGATCTCTGAGCAGAGCCAAACAACAGTTTTTTCTCCTGCGCTTGGTCTTCAGCAGTCAATTCGTGAGGCACCCAGCAGTTGAACTTAAACGTTAGGTTAATGCGTTTTAGAGCGTGAACTATTGTTTTTTGGTAAATTAGCTATATCTCTAACGCAATAGTTTGTAGTGAAACATTTCTGCCTTGATCAATGATTTGCTTTAACTACTCACAATTAATTTCAATAGGGCGGTCGGAACTTTGTTCATATTCACTGCCGAAATTTCCAGCTTTAAACTACCGAAACCACACTTTTACTGTATCGTAAGAAACAGTATGGATTCCTAAAAATTCACACATCTTTCTGCTGCATTCAGTCGCACTGAGTTTTTTACGGAACTCATAGTAAATAATCGTTCTGATATGCTGATTTGATAGCTCAATTTTAAACACCTTTTTAAAGCACAAGATAATAAATTTTTAACAAACAAATTACACAGCCATATAGGCCCTGTGCTCTGCTTTAGAATGCAAAAATTGGTTGGCTGAAAAGTTAACAACCGCACGAATGACAGCTGTTTGCGCGAAGGTATCTCCCCTTGGCGGAAAACTTTTTACTCAACGTAATATATAACAGACATTCATGTTTATACTACTTACCGTAATTTCGCGCGTATGCGCCGCGGCTTAGTTAAGTCTCTTTCAAACCGGAAATTTTATTGAAAATAAGAAGTCAAATAAGTGCTAAGTAGAAGTAAGTCACATTTCATTTAAAATAAATTCTGGTAGGAAATCGAATTGTTTGAGGTGCGGCGTATACGCGCGAAATTACGGTAAGTCATTTTGGGTAAAAACAATATTTTCAATTTTAATCTTTCGTCGTGTATATTTTTCGTCGTGTATACATTAGCACATGTATATTTTTATTTAATTGTATGTAAACAATAGCAATTCCTGTAACAGTTTTCGTACGCTTTTATTACAAATTTTTGATAGAATTTATTTAATATTTAAATACCAGACATTGTTGATAACTCTTTTAATTTCAGGATTTGTAATACTCTTCTGCATTTAAACAAGGTGAAATCGTCTATTAAAAATTGTGGTAAAGGGAAGGAACCCTGTGTACATATATTAAAATTTTGTTCTAAAACCATGATGTTCTGCATTTATGCTGCGCAAGAACGTCAAAGATTAAAAAAAATTTCCAAAATATCATGCAATACATTGAAAGGGTCGTGAAAATCCGTGTAGAATAGCATTTCAAGACAATAAACATTGAGTTTCGTTGATTCCATAGCTACAATTGAAAACAAATGTATAAAAATCTTATGAATTTGAGTAATCTAATTCATTGGAAACCAACATAACGTGTAATCAAGTTTCTTAAAAAATGCTTTTAAAATGTTTATTTAAAAAAGCTAAAGTGTATTGAAATTACTAGCATCACTTAAAATTGAAATAATTTACGTTACAGACACACCAGTTTATGCTATTTATGTCAATTTTGGTAAAAGAAATATTTTAAATTTTGGATGTTCGATGGAAACTATGGTAACATGCGCACCACCAATTCGACACCCCTGCAATGCGAAACGAAATTAGACACTTTCTTTTGAATTTCAATTAACAAGTTTTATCTAAAATGCAATGAAACCAGAAAATATCTATAGCTAAAAAAAAGTAGGTATTCGGCTCAGATAAGTGGGCTGAGATGAATATATTTATGTTTCAAGTTCATGAAAATGTGCAACCTTTCAGGAATACACGTAGTGTTGAAAACTGTGTTCGTAGATTGGAGAAGATTTTTTCAAAATTTCTACCGCTTTTTCTAGCCATTAACCCCTTCGGGACCGGCGACTTTTACCCAAATTTTATTCGGTTGGCACCACTTTTTTTTAGAAAGCTACCGTTACTTAAACAATCACAAAAATGCTCTATTTAGAGAAAGTAAATATTACTTTTATTTTTTACTGGTGTTTAAAACAAATTTTCTATGCTCTTTTTGAGGGTGCAAATATGCACCCATTGTCCCGAATGAGTTAATCTCGGTATACGTAATCGTGGAAATCTGCGGTTGAATAAATTTATCATTACTTTTCGGAAACGATGGTAGACATTTTGAACAAAAACATTCCCCAATCAGTGTTACCAGTGGGCTGCTTTATAAAAATTCAGATTCCTTGATTAGCACCTCTTTTTGGAATGGTATAATTCGCCTAGTGTTCGCTTACTTATAATCTTGTTAAATAATGCGAAGTTTACTTTATCAAAAACATGGTAGCAATCAAGAAAACTGCATAAAAAAGTGTAGCCGACTTGCAACACTGTCCCCAATCCGAAAACACTTAGTTAAACAGCTACATAAGCCAACTTATTTGCACTCTGAAATAGTGGTAAAAAGCTGCTTGTTCATTATAGACCACTGTAAGTGAGTTTAATTCTGGCTGCTTCATAAATAATCAAATCATATTTACTTTCTAGATGTAAACACATAGAGATGATAAAGATATTGGTACTTTAATTTGTAGTAACGTTATTGTATAAATAATAGTATTACAGAAATCATGTGCTTTAACAACAATTTTTGTAACAGAATTTTTCTATTTTCTATTTAAATAGCTGAAATTCCAGACGCGTTGCTTAATTGCAGGATTTGTAGTACTTTTCTGCATTTAAATCAGGCGAAAAATTCTATTAAAAATTTTTGATAAAACCATACGAACTCTGTATTATATTTATTTTTTGTTCAACCCTTTCCGGCGCGGAGTAAGTCTGTTTTTAAAATGATGAAATGATGGTCTGGCAATAGAATTTACCAAAGTATTTATTAGAAAACGAAAACTAGCTTATTTTCCCATACTTTATAAAAAGGAAAATTTGACTAAATATTCTTGGTGCCGTTTGTCAGTTTTGGAATTAAAATTAGGTGTCCTTTTTTGTGGACACCGCCCGCTAAAGGGTTAATAATGTAACACATATAAAGTAAATCTAATTAGAGTGGGCGCTATAGAAGTTCGTGAATATCAATAGATATTTTTCGAGTTATTATCGGAAATGCAGGCATTGATTCAAAATAAATATCGTGGTGTTATAGTGTTATTTTTTTTAATTATTCTCTTTGCTTATAAATTAAATTGAAATTTTCCGTAATTTGGAAGGTATGAAATATTTTATAAACATGGAAAAACACAATGAAAACGCATAGGTAAAACGCATTGGTTCTTACTATATGGAATTTTTTATATATTTCTAATTTATAAACATGTTCAATACAAAATTAAACAAGAACGAAAAATTAAGCATCGCGGCATATGGATAAGGAAACACTTTTCAACATTATTTGTTCTGTAATTTCTGGAATATAACCCGCAGCTCAAATAAATTGGTTTCGAACCAGAAATTTTAATTAATGAAATGTAACTCGTTTCTACTTTGTACTTATTTAACTTTATTTAATAATTAAAAGTTCTAGTTTGAAACCGATTTGTTTGAGTTCGGGTTATGTACCAGAAATTTATTGTTACGAAATTTCATTATTGTTCGTATAGTGAAATGAGATATCTGATTAAATACTATTAAAAAAACACAACACAGTACAAATTTATCGTCAAGAATTGTTGCACATAGTAGTAAAGAATGTGAATTCTTTAGTGCATCCTTGTATGTTATTTCCATAAGCCGTAATACAATTGCTATTAAAAATTAGTTAGGTTCGAAACCTTCCAGGGACAAAATACTTCTATTCATAAAATACTGAAATGATTTCTTGAGAGCAGAATTTTTAAAATAAATTTTTTGAAGATAAGCAAAAGCTTTTCTTCACCTACTTAAAAAAGGGAAACTTTTAATTTCAAAACTTTAGTGTTTGAAAAATCAACCACTGCCCTTCAAAGTGCTAAATGCATATTATAGATGCAAACGTATATCCAGCAATTATGGTTCATAGTCAATCCTGTAACTGAAACCTTTTGAGTGTTTATGTAAAAAATAGATAACTTCTACGTACCAATAATCCATAAAAACATGCTGCAGAGCACCCCAGTAATATATATCAATTCCATTGAAATAGTGTAACATCATTAATATACGTTGGAGAGGATTTGTCATCATAGATTATAACGTAATAGAAAACTTTTGTGCATCTCTGCATGCGAATTATAATTGTATTTACTGTGCGAATACTTTATACCCTGTAGAATGCATGTTGACAGCCCCCCACCCATGAAGTGAATCATATAAATTTCGTTATGTTTGAAACAATGTAACATCATTAAAATGCACTGAGATCGATTTTTCTACATTGAGCGTACTGTAAGAGAATAGCTTGATTGTTCCTGTAAATGAACTGTAATTGAACTGTAATGAACTATACTCTATAGAAAACACGCTGTCGCCCATCTTAGTGATGAATATGAATTTTATTATGTTTGAAATAATATAACATCATTAAAATGCACTGAAAACAATGTTTCTCTTTGACCGTAATATAACGAAATAATTTTGAGCGTCCCTGTAAACAAACCATAAATGGTAAATATGCATTTCAACGAACATAAAACAACGTAACCAGTTTTCAACAGTACAGACTTTTATTCAACGATACGACAACGTCATGTGCTACCTAGGTGTACGTGATTACATTTTTAAATTGTGTAATATAAAATAGCTTTCGTTATATTTAAATATCACATAAGAACATAATTCACTTTTGAGAGTTAAGACGTAGGACCGCATGTTAGAACTACGTTCAAAAAGTAATTATTGACATATTTCTGTGATTAAATGTGACAAAGGTTACGATTCGGAAATAGTGGTGAAAAGGCGACGTCACTGTTTCTGGTATTAAATGAAGCGATTGAAATTGTGATTATATGCTCCACCGATTAGACATCCCTGCAATGCGAAACGCAATTAAATGCTTTCTTTTGAATTTCAATTAACAAGTTGCATCTATAATGCTTAACAAGAACGAAAAATCATGCGTCAAGCATAGATTATGTAACACTTTCCAACGCTTCCAAAATAATTTTACAAATCATACCGTTTAATAAGCTAAAAGATAACATCTAAGTAATCCGAATACTTTTATTCAGCCCTGTATAGGATCTATAGATTTGTATATATACTACATAGGATGTTAAATTTTAGTTCAGTTAGGAAACGCGTAGCACAGTTTAAAATTCTCCGTCTGGAGTTAAATAATACGGAAATGTGTTCGCGAACTTTTGTGCGTCCCTGTAAATGAACGATGACTGCTGTACACACACTATTCTGTAGTAAGCCTCTTGAAATACACCTTAGTGATATATATAAATTTCAATGCGTTTAAAATAGGGAAACATTATTTAAATAAACCGCAGACGATTTTTCTCCATAGACGTAATGTAACGGAATTCTTTTGACTGTCCCTGTAAAGTAACTATAAGTGCTATGCACACCCTATTCCATATTAAGCTTCTTCTAATGCACCTTAGTGATATATATAAATTTCAATGCGTTTAAAATAGTGAAACATTATTTAAATAAACCGTCAATGATTTTTCCCCATAGACCGCAATGTAACGGAATTCTTTTGAGTCTCCCTGTAAAAAAACTATCAGTGCTACACACTTCCGTTGAAATAGGGAACATGCTATAGATAACGACTATAACATATAAAAATTGCAGAGCAATCCGAGCATATTTACGGGAGTTAGAGCACGGACAGACGGCAGACGGCAGACGGCCAGATGGCAGACGGCCATACGGCCAGACGGCAGACGGCCAGACAAACCGAAGTCATAAACACTTTTCAACTAGGTTGGAAAGTGTTAAAAACCAGAAAATATCTGTAGTTAAGAAAAACAGTAGACTTTTGGCTGTGCACTTCGCGCTTTGATTATTTTAATATTTGAAAGTGTGCAAACGTCCAAGAATGGACCTAGTGGTACAAGGAATGTTGACAGATTGAAGATAGTTTTATAAGAAAATTACATCATTATTCATGACCGTTGATTTTGTTTTACTTAATCGTGGAAATATGTGGTTAAATAAAGTTATGATTATTTTTCGGAAAATATGGCAGATATTTGGAACTAAAACATTCCCCAATCTGACAACATTTAGTTAAACAGCTGCGTATCGTGCAAACTGATTTCCACTAGGAAATAATGGTAACAAGCGGCTTGTTCACTACACACCTCTGTAAGCAAAGCCATTAAATAATAAGCCCAGTCAGATAGTGTTAAATTTGTTAGCGACACACTAGCGCCAAACCTCTGCAGCGGAAGGAGGACAAAACAGAAGTGGGTCGCAGAGAAACGATACGATTTATTTATATCGATATTTTATACGATTTTTATCGATGTTTTGTTTTCGCACTTCCTTTAAAAGCTTGCTAATTATTGGGAACTTTTACATTAAAGCTAAAACTATAATGAAATAAAAATGTGGAAATTTACTGGATTAATATTTCTATATAAATATAGTGGTGGCGAAGAAGTTGATTTATTTATTAAAAGTTAAATAAAAAGTGATGGAAATTTACATCACTATGCAATTAACCCTTTCCGGCACAGACAAATTATGTTCGTAAAATCTGAAATTACTGACTGACACCGGAATTTACAAACGACTTTCTTAGAAAATATGAACTCCTTATTTTAATCTTTAACCCTTTAGCGGGCGATGGTCACCAAAAAGGACACCTAATTTTAATTCCAAAACTGACAAACGGCACCAAGAATATTTAATTAAAATTTTCCTTTTATAAAGCAAGGGAAAATCAGCAAATTATTCTTCTCTAAGGAAATCGCTTGTGAAATCTGGTGCCAGTCCATTATTTCATTATTTTACAAACAGATATATTCTGCGCCACAAAGGGTTAATTTTAGAAACAAAATTTTATTAAAATATTCTTGGTGCCGAATGCGCTATTTTCAACTTGCGAAAAGTTTCCCATTTATCTGACTGGACTTATTATTTAATGGCTTTGTCTGTAAGCGAAGATAATTCTGGCGCGCTTCATGAATATTAAAATCATTTTCTGTATTCATGTTTTCTTTGTTGATGTAAACAGATAGAAATGATAAAGTTATTGATATTTTAACTTGTATTTGTACAAATATTATTGTATAAATAAAAGTATTATTTTTATTTTTTCTTTAATAATGTAACACATATAAAGTAAGTCTAATTCGCGTGGGCGTTATAGAAATTCTTGAATGACAAATGATATTAGTTTTGAGTTATTTTTGGAAATTTAGGCATTCATTGAAAATAAATATTGTGGCGTTATAGAGTTACTTTTTTCAATTATTCTCTCATAAACATAAATTGAAATTTGCCATCACATGGAAGTTCTGAAAATGTTTATCAAGAATTTCAATACAAAATTAAATACGAACGAAAAGTTATGCATCACGGTATAGATTAGGAAACACATTTCAACATTTATCGGAATTTTGTTATGCCCTCTATACCTTGTAATGTGTGTGAATTCTTGAGTGCAGTCGTGTATATCTACTATACACGTCGTACTACAGTTAAAAAAATAATAGGTTATAAACTTTCAGGGGCAAAGTATGTCTATTCATAAAATGCTGAAATGATTCTTTGACAAAAGAATTTTTAAACAAATTTATTTTTTAAAAAATAAATGAATTTCTTCACGTATTCAAGAAAAGGAAAGCTTTCATTCCAAAATCTTAGTGCCAATGTGACATTTAAGGATTAAAATCAACTAGTCCAAAAATTAACCGATGCCCTTCAAGTGATTTAAAGGGCTTTTAGTAGTTGAAAATAAGTCGCTAAAACCCCCAATATTATGATCAATAGAAACATCTATTAAAAGTCTCTGCCACATCGAGTAAAATTTCTAAATTGTTCAGTAAAACATATTGCGAAATATACATTTAAACGAATATAAAACAATGTAAACATTTTTCAACAATTCAGGCTTACTTTCAAAGTTATGAAAACGTCATGTACTACTTGGGTGCACGTCACAACATTTATAAATTTTGTAATATAAAATAGCTCTGGGAAGTTTTTATCTGCTATGAGACTTTTGTGAGCTATTATGTCCATCTGGCGGACCAATTTCGAACAGTAATTTTAGATATATTTCTGAGATTAAATGTGGAAAAGATTACGAGTCAGAAATTGGGGTAAAAAGCGACTTACCTGCTTCTGGTATTATATAACACTATGGAAAATGTGGTGATTCCGCCGATTCGACAGCATTGCAATTCGAAACGCAATGAAACGCTTTCTTTTGAATTTTAATTAACAAGTCGCATCTAAAATGAATTCCAACCAAAAAATATCTATAGTAAAGAAAAAGTAAACTTTTGGTATAACAATCTGAACTAGAGTTTCTCTTCATTTTCAAAGCTCATGAAAATGTGCAAACATACAAGTATGCACATAGTTTTTAAAACGGTGTCGGCAAGTTGGAGAGTGTTTTCTTTCAAAATGTCGTTCTACATTTCCTGACCATTGATCTCTTACCACTTAATCTCTTAAAGGGCACCGGTATATAATATATACCACTTAAAGTTAATCCCAAAATGCCACAATGACACCGGAATTTTATAACCAAATTTTAAATTTATGAGGTACATAAGGAAAAATCTTTCACTTATTTTTAAAAAAATTCCTTCGTGAATCCTGGTTTCAATCAATCATTTCAATATTTTAGCTACAAGAGTACTTTGCCCCTGAAGGGGTTAATCGTGGAAATCTCCGGTTAAATAAATTTATGATTACTCTTCGGAGAAGTTGGTAGATATTTTGAATAAAAATTTCCCCAATCTGACAACACTTAGTTAAACAGCTACCTATCGAGCAAACGGATATCCACTCGAAAATAGTGTTAACAAGCGGTTTGCTCATTACACACCACTGTATTCAAATATTATTCTGCCGTGCTTCATAAAGTTTAAAATCATTTTCTGTATTCATGTTTACTTTGAGGATGTAAGCACATTGAAATGAGAAAGTTATTGTTATTTTAACCTGTATTTGAACAAACGTTATTGTCTAAATAAAAGTATTATATTTATTTTTTGTTTAATAATGTAACACATATAAAATAAATCTAATTGTCGTTGGCCATATAGAAGTCTTTGAACTTTATTAGATTTTTTAAAAGTTATTATCACTTATTTAAGCATTGATTTAAAATAAATATAATGGCTTTAGAGTGTTATTAAAAAAAATATATTATCTTTGCTTATAAACATAAATTTAAATTTGCTATCATTCAGAAGGTATGAAATTTCGTATCAGCAATTTCATTATAATATTAAACAAGAAGGAAAAATCAAGCATCACGGCATAGATTAGGAAAACTTTTATAAATTATCGTTATAGTGTTATGAAATTTCATTTTCGTTCGTATAATGAAATGAGATATCTAAATAAATATTTAAAAAAGACAATGCAGTAAAAATTCATAGCCAGCAAATGCTGCCCATAGCTGGTAATGTGTGTAAATCCAGTCAGTTTCTATATATTATCCAATTTCTTCATATTATCTACACGCGTAGTGTCAGTGTGACATTTAAGGATTAAAATTAACTGGTCCAAAAATTAACCAATGACCTTCAAGTGATCTAAAGGCATATCACAGCTACAAAAACATATCCAACAGTCACGGTTTATCGTGAATCCTGTAATCGGAATCGTTTGAGTGTCTTTTTTAAAAAATGATAACTTGTACGTACCCAATAATCCTCACAAAACATGTTGTAGTGCATTTCAGTAATGTATATCAAACTCATCGAATTAGTTTAACATCATTAAAATACATTGAAAAGGATAATTCATTATAAAGCATAATGTGATAGAAATCGTTTCGCATTTTTGTAAACTAAATGTAATTGTTACATACTGTATACCCTGTAGAATGCATGTTGAATTCCACGTCAGTGGTACCTATCAATTTCGTTATGTTTGAAACATTATAACATCATTTAAATTGCACTAAAAGCGATTTTTCCTCATTGACCGTAGTGTAAGAGAATACCTCGGGTGCCCCTGCAAATGAATTATAATTTCTACTTATTCTATACTTTAGAGAAAACTCGTTGTATTCCACCTTAGTGAAAAATATCAGTTTCATTATTTTTGACATTGTATAACTTCATTTAAATACTCTTAAAACGATTATTCCCTATTGACCCTAAGACAACGACATAATTTTGAGTGTCCCTGTAAACAAATCATAAATTGTGCACACTTCATTTTCAATGAAGCACATTCCATGGTAGACCTCAATAGCATATATAAATTATGTAGCAATCGGAATTCATTTACGCAAGTTAGAGCACGGTGAGAAAAACGGACAGACAGACTGACAGAGGGGGAAACGGACAGAAAGTCCAAATTAATAAACATTTTAAAACTATGTTACTAAGTGTTTGAAGGCAGAATAACTATATAAACAATCAAATAAATATATTTTTGGAACATCTTAATAAATAATCACCTGCTTCTTAATAAATTTTTGCGCATGAATTATTTTAGAAACACTTGATAACAGCACATTGTATCAGATAGAAGAAGCGTTTTCAGTTTTGCATGATTGGAACAAGAAATTTAATTGTATTAAATGTAGCTTCTTCAGACGATGAGTCTATTTGCTTTAATTTGTTAACCCATTTATGCCTAGCGTCCCAATTTTGGGACGCTTTAGTAAAATGGGAAAAAGTGCATTCCACACCACTTTTTTTTTAAATAGAAATTTGGTGTCTAATCTTATCGTGGAGTACTTGATAAAATAAGACACCAAATTTCTATTAAAGAAAAAGTGGTGTGAAATGCACTTTTTCCCATTTTACTAAAGCATAGACGCTAGGCATAAATGGGTTAAGTTTCAATAATAATTATTTTTTCTAGCTCAAAAAACGAAAAACATACAAAAAATATAAATGGGGTAAAAAAGACCACAATAGTACTAGCAAGATTAACGCTACTAGGGAAAAATAAGAATTCTCATTATGATGGTTTTCTTAACACTAGAACGTCCAGAATGTTTGCTCAAGCTTTAGAAAAATATTTTATACCAGAATATTTATTGAAAACTATTTAACTTTCTTATTTAAGTTATTTGAGTGTGTTATATATTTAACTTATTTTATGAAGAAATTTCTGATTCGAATAAACAATTAATCAATTGGTTGTAGCCGAATTGATTCCTGCTGGGCGTTCTAGTATTTATGCACTTAGTTATATTTCTATAATTATGTGATAAGAATTTAAATATTCAGAATAATAGTAGCTTATCAAAGCGGAAAACAAATATCGAGATTCAGAAAGTGCTTTGCTTCGATGAGTGCGATGTCTCAACGAAGTCATTTAACCGAATCAGAAGCTTGGAGAGTTGTTGGTCGGTTAGAGGGGGGGGGAGGCAACCACAAACCGAACTAAAAGAAGCAACTGGAGTTTCTGTTGTTTTCTTTTCAGGAATTTTAAACACTAATAATCCACAGTTTTATTAAAACTAATATTTTAAACACCAGTTACCAATCCTTGTTACAGATGAAAAAAATTGATAGCACAAGCAGAATAGAGCACGAAAAACTAGACAGGGTAGAAGCTGGAAATTTCAGTCCTCGTAAACTAACTTACATTACATCAGAAAGCTGAGAAATAAAAAAAAAGTAAACAAAAATGAGGTTGCGGCCATATACACAGTTAAGGGTTTAAGGAACGTCTTTAAATTCGTCTGCTTCTGGTATTAAATAACACTTTTGCAAATGTTTTGATATACTCAACTGCATTGCAATTCGAAACGCAATGAAACGCTTTCTTTTGAATTTTAATTAACAACTAAAATGCATTCCAACCAAAAAATATCTATAGTAAAAACAAAAGTAGACTTTTGGCTTAGCATTATGAATTAAAAGATTTTGTCTTTTTCTTTTAAGCTCATGGAAATGTGCAAACTTACAAGTATGCACATAGTGCTTAAAACGGTGTTTGCGGAATAGAGAGAGTTTTTTCAAAATGTCGTTCTATATTTCTTGACCACTTTTAATAAATAATTTCCAGCGTATAATCGGCGGATCAAACAATCAAATTTCGACCGAACAATTGTCTTGGATTTCCTTCATAAATTCGACAGGTAAATGGAAAAAGGAAAACGGAAAGTTCTCTTATTCATGGATCAGTGTCCTGCTCACCCACATAATCTTCCAACTTTCAACAACACGAAAGTTGGGTTTATTCCTGCGAATTGCACAAGGAAGATTTAACCTTTGGATCTGAGTGTCATTCATTGTGTGAAAGTGCACTACAAAAAAACTTTATTCCATCGACTTCTGACTGCATCAGAAAAAAAATGTGCATCGAAAGACAAATTGAAGCAAGTTATCGTACTTAATGCAATTTATATGTCGTGCTCATCAGTGGCGTAGCGTCAGGGGGGGGGGCACGATCATTTTACTACCAGTACAATTATATACTACATTTAGCCTTATTTAATCATTGAACTTTATGAATTAAATAAGGCCAAATATAGTATATAATAATACTGGTAGTAAAGTGATCCGTGCCCCCCTTGACGCTACGCCTCTGGTGCTCATCATGGAGAAACGTCACTGATAAGCGTATTATAAGCTGCTATAAGAAAGCAGGATTTCTGTTTCCAGCAGAAAATGAATGTGAGGATACCGAAAATGAAAGTGAAAATGACGTAAGAAGATAGCATACTGTATCTGGTGGACTCGCTGCGTGTATTTTCAACGAATTTCTTGATGCAGATGGAAATTTAATCACAGATCGATTGCGGAAAATTTAAGACATTGCAGCTGAAATAAATGGTGTTGACAAAGATGAAGAGGAGTACGACGATGATGAAGAAGGTGCGGCAAAAATCCCCCAACTCACACAGCAGCGTTAGAAGCATTAGAAACTCTGCCTAACTATCTTCAGTTCAATTCTGGAAGTGAAGGAACTTTTTCACGTCTTGATGAATTTGAAAAGACTCTTTTTGAAAAATCACAAAAAAAAAAAAAAAAAAAAAACAATCCTCGATTGTAAATTATTTTGTGAGAAAGTAATAGGAGTAAAACGAAATTTTGGTATGTAAGCATTTCCATTTTCTTAATGTTCTTAAAAAATAATTAAAGTAAGTTATACATGTATATGCATTTTAAAACTAATCTTATTTACTTTTTTCAGTAGTATATACGTACTATTAATTAACAATATATGTACGCTGTTTCACTTTTAAGCTCGCTTTTGTGGTTTTTCCATTATATGCGTCTCTCACTTATGCGCGTTTTTTTTATGGCTGCCCTTGCACCAGCGGCTAAGTATGAGATCACTGTACTTCAATTGCCCCAAAACTTTTTAATTATGTTTTAAATATATATTTCAATGGAAGTGGCCTGTTCTTATGCTCATTAATTGAAACGTATATGAGTTACAGAGTTTTAATTTATTAATTATTAACTTGTTAAAAGAGAGTTCAACTTTGTTACTCTTTTTATACCTAGAACCTTTTAAATGTTCACGTTATTGTCATAAAATATGTCTATTTTCATTATAACATTAATATAGTTATTATGGAATTCATAAAATATATTTATATTTAATAGTTTTAGTTGAAATACTTTTAAAAATAGGAAAGTTTCATTTAAATATATCCTATTTAAAAACAAAATAATGTAAATTACTTATTTGTATGTTTATGTCACATTTTAAAAATAATTAGTAATTTTAATTTTTTTTTTTCAAAAATTCAAAGTGTTTGTTCCGTATACATATAGATACATTAAACTGAACTTGAGTAATCATCTTCATCGCAAACTAACATAATGTAAAATCGAGTTTCTCAAAAAAACTTTTAAAATGTTTATTTTTAAAAATTAAAGTGTGTTGATATTACGCGCAACACATACAATAAAAATAATTTATATAACAGACACTCATGTTTATACTACTTAAGTCATTTTGGGTAAAAACGATATTTTAAATTTTAATCTTTCGTCGTTTTTTGCCACATATATATTTTTATTTCATTGTATATAATCAAACAAAATTCCTGTAACAGGGTTCCTATGTTTTATCACAAATTTTAAATATAATTTTCGTATTTAAGATATAAACAGCAGACATTGTACACTGTAAAAAATTTTCCGGAAGGTTCCGGAAAAAAATGGTGGCATTAAGATGCCACGGCTTTTTGCTGTTACGTTTCACAACAAAGTAGTGAAACATTCCAATTTTTCAGAAACATTCCGTAACATATACTCCGAAACCTTTCATATCAAAATACTAAAATATTTCAGCGTCACGATACGCTTTTTTCCGAAACCTTTCATATCAAAATGCTGAAACATTCCAACTTGGAATGTTTCACTACTTTGTTGTGAAACGTAACAGCCAAAAAAGCCGTGGCATCTTAATGCCACCATTTTTTTCCGGAACCTTCCGGAAATTTTTTTACAGTGTGAAGATTTATTATGATTGCTGACTGTCCCTAATATTTTTTTTATTAATCGTTTCTCAGAAGTTTACAGCTGATTTCTTTTTTCAGAACCTTTCATATCAAAATACTGAAATGTTCGAGTTTCACAGAACGTCTTTTTTCGAAACTTTTTTTTTTTTTAATTCTGAAAATATTATTTTTTATTTATCAGGTAACAAAATCGAAGCTGTACAACAAAAATATATTAATCGAAACTCATAACTAAACATATAAAAAATACTTGCTAAAATTGAATTCCAAGCTCGGATTTACGCGAGTAAATAAAGTGTAAAAATGTTAATTATATTTTTAAAAATGCAAACATTATTTTTATTCCTTTATTAAAATCTTAAGTTTTTAGAAAATATAAAATTTCCGTTTAATCAATTTTTTTTCTGATTTAATAATTTACATCCTTGCTAGAACATTCGATAAGCAATACAAAAGGTAAGTACAAAACGTGCAAAAACTTCTTTTATGTGTTAATTTTTTTCCAAATGTTACATAATAAAATGAGAGAAATAGTACATTAAAATTATTTTACATCTATCATATGTTATAAATAGGAAAGGTGGGACATTAAAAATTCTAAAATTATTTCAACTGTCCTAGACACAAATTTATTAAAATCATTGTTTATAATTAATTAAATGAAAAAAAGACAATATATGGTTGTATCAACGGATAAGATTTTTGAAAACAATTTACATATAACATAGGCTTAATGATGTATTTAAAAGACATTTTAATTAATTTATAAATTAAAGAAAGTACCAAAACTGATTAACAAAATATATAAGTTTTTTGAAAGATAACAAAAGGTGAACATGGACTTGATTTTATTAATCATTTAAAAAATACATAAATAAATAAATAAAGAAAAACGCTTGTAGCACAAACATTTTTTCTATGATTTCAAATGCATTAATCCTTTGAAGGGCACCTATATACAACATCAAAAGTACGATGTTTTACAACCAGTATTTTTCTATAATTTTTACGTGTAAAATCTCCAAAATATAAAAGCAAAAATTTCTATTCGAAAATACTTGTGGCAAATTTGTGAATTTTTAGTGTTTGCGCCATGTAAACGGCATCCATTAAAGAGTTAAACAAGAACGGAAAATCATGCATCAGGCATAGATTATGAAAAACTTTCCATTACATATAGAAAACTGTAACGAAACTACACCGTTAAATGAGGTGAAAGAAGATATTAAATAGTTTAGGAAACATCTAACACATTTAAAAATCCAGTTTTAGCATTTACCTTCCAAATATTAGTCAAAAAATTAGTTAAATTATATAGTGCAGCCCTGTATATCACCTATAGACTTGGATATATATAATACATAGAGTGATAAAATTTAGTTCAGTTAAAAAATTCACATATAGCAATTTTCGCGAATCGATGAGAAATGCACTCGAAATCTTTTGTACAGACCTGTATATTTTCTAAAGATTTTTGTACGCACCCCATATTAAGCTAAAATCTAATTAAGGTAAAAAATGCATAAGGCAACTTAAAACTCACTTCCATCAGTTACCAACCATAAACGACAACGTATCTTGTTCTTTGCTTAGCCCTGTATATGAATTTATTTATATTCCACAAACTTCTATTAGTATACTAAATATAGTTGAACAGGAAAATGCGTAACACAAATAAAAATACCCTTAAGCAATTTACTCTCATAGTTAGAAATACTTACGAATTCCTTTGTATAGCCCTGTATATGATCAACAGAATATATACACACCACGTTCTATGCAAACATTTAGTCAAACCTAAAAATGCAAACCAAAATTGAAAAAGCATTTATAGACTGTAATTATCAAACAAAGACTGTAACCGAATTCTTTTATGTGTCCGTGTAAATGAAATATAAACGCAATGCACACCATGCTATTTATTGAGAAATTTATAATGCATCTTAGTAATACATATAAATTTCATTATGTTTTAAATATTGAAACATCATTAAATTACATGGCAAACGATTTTTTCCTGTAGAACCTTGTGTGACAGAATTATTTTGGGTGACCCTGTAAATGAATAACGAATGCTTTGTACACCCTATTTTAGAAAAACATGTTTTAGTGCGCTACATAATTGTATATCAATTTCATTATGTTTCGAATGGCGTAACATCATCAAAATGCACTTGAAACGATTTTTTCCCATTGACCGTAATGTAACTGAATACTTTTGATTTCCCCTGTACATAAACTATAAATGCTACACACTTAATTTTCAACAGGGATCATGCTATAATAAGTGCCAATCACATACAAAAATTTCAGGTCAATTCGAGTATATTTACGATAGTTAGAGCACGGGCAGACGACAGACAAACCGAAGTCATACACACTTTTCAACTGGTTTGGAAAGTGTTAAAAAGCTAAATGCAATTCTATATAATTTTTAAAATAAATTTTGATGTTTATCTTAAAAAATAAATTTCACAATGTTTTTAACTTATTAATGCAATTCTCGTATTAAATAGTAGGAAGCTTATTTCAAAAGAAAATTGAGAAACATTACTTATCTATACATTTTAATAAAAAGCATTTTCTCAATTGGCAGATACATTCAGTTTTTATTACAAAGAATAATTATTTCATAATTAGGCATTATAAAAAATAATCAATATACTTTTTTTTTTATTCGGTGTCTTATTTAAGCAATTAAATTTTAAAGTTTCGTATTACTGATAAAATGAAAATTCAAATGATGAAGCATAAAAAGATTTAAATTAGCTACTTACTTTATCGGTTGATATCCAAACAAAGAATGGCATTTGTTCAGATTGCTTTTGTCTCTACTTACTTAGGCAGCTGTTTTTTTTATTCTTCTTTAGTTACCAAAATGGCTAATGGAACATAAATCATGAAGCACGCATGTGCAGAATGTAGTTTACGGAAAAGTTGAAACCTTTCAAAAATATTACACGAATTATTGCCGTAATTGAACTGGGACATAAAAAAATTTCAAACTCCGGTAAAATATGCGAAATGTTTCAGGATAATTTCCTGAAACGTTCCGAATTTTTTTTACAGTGTAGACGCATGGGTTTAAATGCAGGATTTGTAGTGCTCTTCTTCATTTAAATAAGGCGGAATTTTCTATTAAAAATTGTGGTAAAAGCCTACGAACCCTGTGTAAACATATTAGAATTTTGCTCTAAAACCATTGTGTCTGCATTTATGCGGGGCAATAACGTCAAAGATAGAATTTTTTTCAAAAAGTACATGAAATACGTTGAAAGGGGCGTGAAAATCAGAAATCAGTTAAACAACTCTTTTTTTTTCTTTAAAAATCCCTGTAGAATGGCATATCTTGGCAATAAACATTAAGTTACAAAATTGCACAGCTACAATTGAAAAAAATCTATAAAAATCTTATAAGTATTAGCTCAATTTGAGTAATCAACTTCATTGGAAACAAACATAACGTGTAATCAAGTTTCTTAAAAAATGCTTTTAATATGTTTATTTTAAAAAGCTAAAGTGTGTTGAGATTACTCGCATCACCTAATATTGAAATATCATAATTTACGTAACAAACACACCAGTTTATGCTATTTATGTCAATTTTGGTAAAAGTAATATTTTAAATTTTGGATGTTTGACGGTTTTCCACATTGAAGTAGTGGTAAAAACTGACTACCCTGATTTTTCTATTAAATTAAGCGATGGAAACTATGGTAACATTCGCTCCGCCGATTCGACACCCATGCAATGAGAAACGAAATTAGACGCTTTCTTTTGAATTTCAGTTAACAAGTCTCATTTAAAATGCAATGAAACCAGAAAATACCTGTAGTTAAGAAAAAAGTAGGTATTTGGCTTAACTGACCCGAGATTCACTGTCGTATTTTTCAAACTCATGGAAATGTGCTAACTTCCAAGAATGCACATCGTGCTGACAACGGTGTTGACAGCAGGGCTACTAATTTAACGTTTATTTATTAAGATTTTCCTAATTTTTACCGGATATTCCAAAAAAGAATTTTTACCTCGAGTTCAGAAAATTTCTCTCATTATATAAAACAAAATTACACCTCTTAACCCCTTAACAGTGTATCCCGAACTCAGTTTGGGCAAGAAGAGTTTGCTTGTTTTGTTACTAAAAGCTTTTGCACACCAGTAATTTTTAAACGCAACCTTCGCTTTGTTGATCGGCAGACCATTTTCGATTACACAAAGCAAATTTTTTATTACGGAAAAAGTGGTGTATTATGCCTATTTTTAGTTTATGGTGTCAAAAAACCTCCCACAGTTAAGGGGTTAATTGCTAGTGTGAATTCAAAATTCAGAATTAAAAAAAAAGACAACCTGGCAACCCTGGTTGACATACTGAAGAAGGTTTTTTTAGAATTTCTACCACATTTTCTGGCCATTAATCTCGGTTTACTTAATCGTGGAAATCTGCGGTTAAATAAAGTTATTATTACTTTTCGGAAAGGTGGTAGACATATTGAACAAAAACATTCCCAAATCAGTGTTACCAGTGGGCTACTTTATTAAAATTCAGATTACTTAATATCCACTACTTTTTAATATGGTATAATTCGCCTAGAGTTCGCTTAATAATAATATTATTAAATAAGGGATAAGTTTACTATATCAAAAAAATGGTAGCAATCAAGATAGTTGCATAAAAAAAGTAGCCGACTTGCAACACTGTCCCCAATCTGACAACACTTAGTTAAACAGCTACATATGCCAAATTATTTCTCTGAAATAGTGGGAAAAAAGAGGCTTGTTCATTATACACCACTGTATGTGAGGATAATTCTGTCTGCTTCATAAATGTTCAAATCATTTTCTGTATTCATATTTACTTTGTAAACACATAGAAACGATAAAGATATTCGTACCGTAATTTCCAGCGTATAATCCGCGGTTCACGCAATTATGTTTTGACACAGAAAATTTATTGATTGATTGAAGGCAAATATTTAAAGTGATTTACTAAGTTACATTTTATAAAATACAATTTCTGGGTCGAAACATGATTGTTTGATCCTCGAATTAGACGCCGGAAATTACGGTACTTTAATTTGTATTTGTAGAAACATTTTTGTATAAAAAAACGTATTACAGGAATCGTATGCTTTAACCACAATTTTTTAACAGAATTTTTCTATTTTATATCTCAATAGCTTAAATTGCGTACGCGTCGTTTAATTGCAAGATTTGTAATACATTCCTGCATTTAAATGAGGCGAAAATTTCTATTAGAAATTGTGGTAAAAGCGTACAAACTCTGAATTATATTTATATTTTGTTTAATAATGTAACACATATAAAGTAAAAATAATTCGCATGGGCGTTATAGAAGTTCGTAAATGTCAATAGATATTTTTTAAGTTATTATCGGAAGTTCAGTCAATGATTCAAAATAAATATCGTGGCGTTACAGTGTTATTTTTTTTAAATTATTATCTTTGCTTATACACCAAATTGAAATTTTTCATAACGTGGAAGGTATGAAATATTTTACAAACAAGTTCAATACAAAATTAAACAAGAACGAAAAATTAAGCATCACGGCATAATTAAGGAAAATTTTTTCAACATTATTGGTACCGTCATTTCTGGTATATAACCCGAGGCTCAAATAAATCGGTTTCGAAACAGAAATTTTAATTAATAAAATGTAACTCTTTTCTACTTGGTACCTATTTGACTTTATTTAATAGATAAAATTTCTGGTTCGAAACCGGTTTATTTCAGCCGCGGTTTATATACTAGAAATTACGGTATGTTGTTAAGAAACTGCATTGTTGTTCGTCTTGTGAAATTATATATCCCATTAAATATGTTAAAAAAACACAACGCAGTACAAACTAATCGTCAGCAATTGCAGTCCATAGCGAATAATGAAGTTGAATTGTTTAGTGCATCCCTGTATGTCATCTACATGCGCCGTAGAACAATTTCTATTAAAAATTAGTTAGGTTCGAAACCTTTCAGGGACAAAATACTTCTATTCGTAAAATGCTGAAATGATTGCTTGAGTCCAGAAATTTTAATATAATTTATTTGAAAATAAGTAAAAGCTTTTCTTCACTTACATAATAAAAGGAAAGTTTTATGTCCAAAATTTTAGTGCCAATGTTGCATTTAGGGATTAGAATTAAGTGTCCGAAAAACCAACCACGGCCCTTCAAAGGGCTAAAATACATATTGCAGATGAAAACGCATATCCAGTAAATCTGGTTTACAGTCAAGCCTGCAACCGAAATATTTTGAGTGTCTATGTAAAATATCAATAACTTCTACGTACCAATAATCCATAAAAACATACTTCAATGCACCTCAGCATATATATCCATTTTATTGAAATAGCGTAACATCATTAAAATAGGCAGGAGTGGATTTGTCATCATAGATCATACCGTAATAGAAATCTTTTGTGCTCCCCTGTAAGCAAATTATAATTGTAAATACTTTATAACCTGTAGAATGCACGTTGGCAACCCCTTAATGATGCATATTAATTTCATTAATGTTTGAAACAATGTAACATCATTCAAATTCACTGAGTTTAATTTTTATCCATTGACCGTATTGTAAGAGAATACTTTCAGTGTTTCTGTAAATGAACTGTAATTGCTACATATTCTATACTCTATAGAAAACACGTTGTCGTCCACCTTAGTGATGAATATCAATTTCATTGTGTTCCAAATAGAGTAAAATCATTAAAATGCACTCAGAACAATTTTTCTTCTTTGACCGTAATATAACGAAATAATTTTGAGTGTCCCTGTAAACGAACCATAAATGATAAATAGGTATTTCAACGAACAGTTCAGACTTATTTTCAACGCTACGACAACGTCATGTGCTACCTGTGTGAACGTGATTACATTTTTTATTGTGTAATAAAATATAGCTTTCGTGTTAGATTTAAATATACCTTAAGAACATAATTCACTTTTGAGAGCTAAGATGTCCATTAGGAGGAGCGCATGTTACAACTATTTTCAAAAAGTCAATATTGATATATTTTTGTGATTAAATATGGCAAAGATTACGATTCGGAAATAGTGATAAAAAGCGACGTCACTGCTTCTGGTATTAAATAAAGCGAATGGAAATTGTTATAATATGCTCCACCGATTAGACACCCCTGCAATACGAAATGCAATGAAAAGCTTTATTTTGAATTTCAATTAACAAGTCGCATCTATAATGCATTAAAACCGGAAAAAAGCTGTAGTACAGATAAACAGTAGACTTTTGGCAGTGCAAACTGCGTTTATGTTGCTTTAATTATTAAAAGTCGTGGATATGTGCAATCTTTCAAGAATGCACATAGTGTTACAATAAGTGTTGATAGATTGCGTAGGGTTTTATAAAAATTTCTGCCAGTTAAACTGATCGACGACCTAGCTTTATTTAATCGTAGAACTATATGATTAAATAAAGTTATAGTTACTTTTAGGAAAAGATGGTAGATATTTTGAACAAAACATTCCCCAATATGTCAACAGCTGCGTATCGTGCAAACTGATTTCCATCAGGAAATAGTGGTAACAAGCGGATTTTTCATTAGATGAAATTGTATGTGAGTTCTTTTCTGGCGTGCTCCATCAATGTTAAAATCGTTTCTGTATTCATGGTTATTTTGTAGATGTAAACACATAGAAATGATAAAGATATTAATATTTTAATTTGTATTTGTATAAATGTTATTGTATAAATAAGAGTATCATATTTATTTTGTGTTTAATAATGTAGCACATAAAAGTTATATCTAATTCGAGTGGGATTTATAGAAGTTCTTGAATGTTAAATGATATTTTTTATGTGTTATTATTGGAAATTTAGGTATTGGTTCCAAATAAGTATCATGGCGTTATGGGGTTAATTTTTTTTATTATTATCTTTTCTTATAACAGAAATTGAAATTTGCCCTCATATGGAAGATATGAAATTTTTTATCAACAATTTTAATCCAAAATTAAACAAAGGCGAAAATTGAAGCATCACGACATAGATTAGGACACTATTTTCAACATTATCGGTATATTGTTAAGAAATTTCAATTTTGTTCGTATAATGAAATGAGAAATATAAATAAATATTTAAAAACACAAAGCAGTAAAAAATCATCGTCTTCAATCGCTGTCCATAACTGTTAATATGTTTGAATTTTTAGTGAAGCCCTGTATATCATCTATACACGTCGTAATACAATTGATATTAAAAATTAGTTAGGTTTTAACCCTTTCAGGGGAATGTACTTCTATTCGTAAAATGCTAAAATCATTGCTTGACACCAGAATTTTCAAAAAAAAAATATTTGAAAATATGTAAAAGCTTTTCTTTACCTACTTAATTAAACGAAAGTTTAATTCGCAAAATTTAGCGCCAATGTGGCATTTAAGGATTAAAATTAAGTGGTTAAAAAATTATCCACTGTCCTTCAAGTAATTAAAATGCACATCACAGTAGCAAACGCATATCCAGCAGTTATGGTTCATAGTGAATCATGTAACTGAATTATTTTGAGTGTCTCTATAAAAAAAATCATAAAGTCTACGTACTCAATAATCCATAAAAACATACTGCAGGGTACCGCTGTAATGTCTATCAATTTCATTGAAAGAGCGTAACATCAATAAAATACGCTGTAAATGATTTCCATCATAGATCATAATGTAATAGAAATATTTTGTGCGTCTATGTAAACTAATTAGAATTGTTATTTACTCTATACTCTGCAGAAAACATGTTGTAGTGAGTCTCAGTGATGACTCTCAATTTCATTATGTTTGAAATAGTATTAAAATGCACTGATAACGAATCCCCCCCCCCCCATTGACCGTTATGTAAGAAAATTCCTTGAGTCTCCCTGTAAATGAAATATTATTTCTGCATATTTTATACTCCGCAGAAAACACGTTGTCGCCCACCTCATGGATGAACATCAGTTTCATTATGTTTGACATAGTGTAGGGCTGATAAGTTCCTGGTCTAATAAAGAAATCACAACATCTTAACATAACTTTATAACTTTAATAAATAACATAACTTTAATAATAATAATAATAATTTAATAATAATAATAATAATAATAATTTAATAATAATAATAATAATAATAATTTAATAAAAATAATTTAATAAAAATAATTTAATAAATAAATAATAGTAATAATTTAATAATAATAATTTAATAAAAATAATTTAATAAATAAATAATAATAATTTAATAAAAATAATTTAATAAATAAATAATAATAATTTAATAAAAATAATTTAATAAATAAATAATAATAATAATTTAATAATAAATAACATAATTTTATAACGAAAAAGTTCCAAACAGTGCTCAGAAACATCGACTCGTTGTTGTGTTTGGTCAAAAGTCAACACGCGCGGCACCCATTTTGACAACAGCTTTTTCGTAGACAAATGTTCATTAAAAATAAAACCTACACAATCCTTGGATATCTTCAGAGTCTGAGCAATCTCCTACAACTTCACTTTACGGTTCCCCAAAACGATTTTGTGGATTTTTTTATGTTTTCCGGAGTAACAACCTCTTTTGCGTGGTGCATCACTGGTGTTCGTAGGACCACGTTTAAATTCAGCAAATAAGTCCATAATGGTTGATTTAACTAGTGCAGTGTGCGGTTAACGCTCATCAAACCAGGCTTTTGTTTGAGCGGTGTTTTTTACCATCAAATAACAATTCTTGAAATTCTTGTTTATCCATTTTTTGTTTATCAACAAAGTCGTTCAACTAAAACCACTATAACGTTTTATCCACACGGCGAATCTTCATGACATTTTTTCTGTTACCTTTCAAAGGTTAGTATTTACTAAAAAAAGCATCAGTTCAACGATTGCAACGCCATCTGTGTGCGAGACCGGGAACTTATCAGCCGATCTGTTAATATCATTAAAATGTACTGAAAACGATTTTTAGATCTTGACCGTAATGTAACTAAATAATTTCGAGTGTCCCTGTAAACAAACCATAAATGGTACAAACTTCAATTTCAGTAGTGATCACGACATGGTAAACCTCAATAGCATATATGAAATCTACAGCAATCCCAATTTATTTACTCGATATAGAGCAAAGAGAGACAGGCGGACAAAAAAAAAAACGAATTAATAAACTCTTTTCAACTGTGTAGGAAAGTGTTAAAAGGTAGAATCGATTAAATGAAAGATATTTTTTGACCATTTTAATAGATCCTGACCAACCTTTTTACCATTTGATTATTGGCCAGGACTGTCGACAATTTGTATATTCATTTGTACCACAATTTATAAAAAAAATTCTTAGCGGCAGATTTATCTTGAAAATATCCTGGTTTAAGTGTTGGCCGATATTTGTTTCTCAAAAACTGGTACATATAGAATAAAAACTGGGACGACATATGTCCCAACACCGTAATCAAAAGGTTGATAAATCTTTTAACATTAATTATTTTGGAAACAGTTTTTAACCGTCCCTAGAACCAGATTATAATTTTTGATCAGCGTTCTTAGTTTTCCATAACTGGAACCTGAAATTTAATTCTATTAAATGTAGTTTTTCCCCCGATATGTTTGTCTAATTTAATGTATTAAGTTTAACTAATTATTATTTTTTCTAGTTCGATTGATGAAAAACTTCAAAATAAATAAAAATGGGGTGAAAATAACCTAATCGTACTAGGAGGATTAACAGCGATGTAGAAAACATGGATTCTCATTATGATGGTTTTTTAACCCGGGAAAAGTCGGGCATACACAGGTTAGGAATGGTTTGAACTTTGTCAGCAAATAAATAGATATAATAATCGTCATCTTATTTACTCGGAGACAATTGTTACTAATTATGCGATAAAGTAAACTGAGGATTACGTTTTGAAAACAAATTATGACAATTGCAATGACAGTAAGTATGGGTATGTCATACCTGACGCGACTGCTCCCGGGTTAACACTAGAACGCCAAGAATGTTTACTCAAGCTTTACAAAAATATTTTACACCATAATTTTCATTTTAAAATAGGGTAATTTCCGGCGTATAATCTGCGGATCTAACAATCATGTTTCGACCCACAAACTTCCTTCAATAATTGAAGTCAAATATTTACAGCGATCTAGTAAGATACATTTCATAAAATAAAATTTCTGTGTCGAAACATGATAGTTATAACCGCGGTTTATACGCTGGAAATTACAGTTGGTATCGAAATAGGTTGTAGTCGAATTGATTCCTGCTAGGCGTTCTAGTATTAATTCAGTAAGGTATATTTCTATAACTTAAATATTCGATGAAAAAATTAAACATAAATGCTAGTATCTTATAAACTTAATACTTTGTTGGTCGGAAATTTAATAAGAAATCGCTTTCTTAACAATCTAACGCCCATAAGTAAACTTTATTTTTTTAAATCCATAAGTTGTAATGTATCGTTTCCACAAATAAAACTAATATATTGTTTATCAAAAATTACATTTTATGAAAAAGGGCTACACAAATCAAAATCACATTACCCAACAAAAAATAATCAAACATTGAAAATCCTATAAATATGAATCCAATATTTAGTTATCTTTAAAATTAAGGCAAAAAAAAAAGTGAGACAAAATTATTCTTACTGCTTTTTTGACATTTTTATTACAAAGGAGAAGACCAACTCAATTACCGTAATTTCTGGCGTACAATCCGCGGATCAAACGATTCTGTTTCAACCCAGAAATTTGATTCAATAATTGAAGTCAAATATTTACAGCGTTCTACTAAGTTATATTTTATAAAATGATATTTCTGGGTCGAAACATGATTGTTTGATCCGCGGATTATACGCCGGAAATTACGGTACTTACTTGTTTGGGGTGATACAAAAATTTGAAAAATTATATTGCCATATTTGAAAATCCGAGATATATAGGACTTTTTAATATGATTAGGTAAACTCCTCTAGATCCCAATACGTATCTCACTGCATTTATTCACTTAAAATATAAGCTTACAAGTACTTTCAAGGACGTGTCAGCTAAAAGTAGCTTTGCCAAGTAAATGCAAAAATTTTATTTGGATTACCACTATTTTCGTAAGTCGCTTTATATAATCGCAAAATTTTCGAAAATAAATAAGGCGACTATTTTTCTACGAAAATAGCGATATTCAAGATCAAATTTTAATAATTTCCTGGCAAACGTACCGGGAGCCCATAATTGGTATTAACGTGTTAATACTCTCCAATTTACCAGAAGTTTTCAATAATATTCTTCGCCTTTTAAATCGCAGATTTCTAAAATTAGATAAGTCGAAGATTATTATTCAACATTTCTGGCAGCAAAACGCGTAAGGGTTGACAGCTACTAATATACGAGCATACTCCTCACCGCTCAAAAATGCGTTAAGATTGGCTCACCTTGTTAATTGCTTTCATACATTGCAAGTAGAAGCTCCTTAAATTTAGACATAAATATGTCTGAAAAAATAACTTAAACACATAAGGGTCTAAATAGGAAAATTCAGTCATCATAAATGTGTTAAATTAAAACATATCAGTGTCTTACAATGATCATGGTATAAACGAACTGAGTAATATGCCTGAATGATTATATTTTTTGAATTTAAGGCTTTAAATATCTAGACAATTAGGAAATCTGGCAAAAAATTAAGACACTTGTCTTACAAAATGACAGCATCATTTCCTGTTGTTTTCACATGGATGCAAGTTGTTTACTTTTTTTTACTTCCGAAATTTGCTATCATATATATATATTGTTTCTGTTGTCAACATCCCTCTTTCCAAAAACAGAAGACGTAGAACGATAAAAGAGATACCATATGAAAGGATTTTGAACAGGCTTCTGATATAGTACACTCACATTTTGGTAAAACATATTTTTTGATTAAAAATTGCTGTTAATTAAAAATAAAATTGGCATTGTTTTCATAATTGAAATGAAAGGTTTTCCTCAAATTAGTGTTGCCAAAAAAAATAAAATGCCGTGTTATACGATCCGTATTATACTATGATTATATAAAAATAATAAATGGTACAAAAAGATAAAATGTGACGTTTTCTCACGGGTTTATTTTATATTTATGATTAAAAACCAAAATTGAAATTGAAACGATTAGAAGAAAAATATACCGTAATTTCCGGCGTATAATCCACGGATCAAACAATTCTGTTTCAACCCAGAAATTTCATTCAATAATTGAAGTCAAATATTTACAGCGATCTATTAAGTTATATTTTATAAAATAAAATTTCTGGGTCAAAATATGATTGTTTGATCCGCGGATTATACGCCGGAAATTACGGTGTTATTGATCGAAGCAGTGATATTCAAGTATAACATAAAATGTATGATTTGTTATAATTAAATATTAATTAACTAAATTGTAATTAAATTGTATTTCAATTTATTTTTCTTTGCCCCGTGTTTTTCCCGAAGAAGATGACGTCATCCTCTAATGGATTTAAGAAAAAAAAAATTCTTTCGCCCGTGACTTTTTATATTGAGATTTTACTATTAGGAAGAAATGAGATGCATAGTTGCCAACCTTCCGATTTTTTTCATACCAATATTTTTATGTAAAAATGTTTGTTTTATTTAATTATACAATTTCTATAATTTAATAAAGCGAAAATTTTTCGAAGATTTTACTGGTATTAAAAAAATCGGGAGGTTGGCAAGTATGGATATTTTGGTTTGACTAATGTTTTTTGCAGATATTTTTAGCCTTAATTTATTTGTAGAAGTCTAAATTTTCCTCTAAAATATTAGATATTAATAAAAAATATTTACCTGTAGCGCAAAATCCTCGCACGTGTTAACTGGTTACTATTTTTTTTTAATGCATATTTGCTCTACGAAATTTAGTTTTAAGAATATCATATAAGCAGAGCTGCCAAGTCTTCGGCTTTTTGGATACCAGTATTTTAGTACAGACAAAGTTGAATTCTTTAATCGGAGCAATCTGAAATTTAAAAGAACAACATTTTCTCTAAAAAAATACTGGTGTGCAAAAAGCCGGAGACTTGGCAACTCTGCATATAAGAAATGTGTATTTTGGAGCAGCAATAATAATACAGTTCTTGAACAAACACCATCAAATTATAAAATAAATGTGATCTTCATCTTATTCAGAAGTAGAAATCTGAGATACATTATGGCAAAAACTTCTTTACCGAAACATTGGTGACAAAAATTCGTAGCATTTGGCAGCTATACCGATCGGGACATTTCGATGTTCCAAGTTATTGTATTATTAAATTTAAACTTAAATGACGAAATCTCCTTTATATAATCTTTGTGTTCTTAAAAAGAGATTTGTGGACCATGATTTCCAAATAGAAGTCTTCGCATTATTTACTCGCTTTTATTACGTAAAAATCGCACAATTTCTCGGATTAAAAAGGTTGAAGAAATTTTTGCTCTCGTACGCACCCTGGATTCGTACGCACTCTGGATTTATTCTTTTATATATGTCTCAATTTTTTAACTTATTAAAATATTTCCAAAGGATTTCTTGATTAGATAGATTATAATTAATATTATTGACTACAGAACAGATATTAAATTTCATTAATTCCAAATGCTACTTATAAAATATCAAGATAACAATTCAAGTGTCGTAATAAAGATTAAACGGTTTAGTAAATTATTTACATTAATTTAAATAATGCCATTATTTTTTTGGCGACTTTAAAATATTACAATTAATATATTTATTGATACTTCAAAAAATATTAAAAAAAAATTTAAAGCTATAGTGAATGTTTATATGGACAATATTGACATTTAATCTCAATTTCGTTTAAATATTCCAGAATTATTTTGCTATTAGAATTGTTCAAATTAAATTATTGACTAAACCACAGATATTTCACTTCATTAATTCTAAATTTTACTAATAAAATTTCAAAGAATCCATTAAAGTATCGTCATAAAGATTAAAAGCTTAATAAAATTATTTGCATTAATCAGAAGCAATGCCATTTATTTTTATGCATAATCTATAATAATGAAGAAATGACTAATAAGATTATATCGATACTTTAAAAAATACATAGATTAAATATGAAGTAAAAAAAATCTGCGATAAAATATATCTATTAACCCTTTCCGGCGCGGAATAAATCTGTTTGTAAAATAATGATGTAATGGACTGGCACCAGATTTTAAAAACGATTTCCTTAGAAAAGAATAACTTGCTGATTTTCCCTTACTTTATAAAAGGAAAATTTTAATTAAATATTCTTGGTGCCGTGTGTCAGTTTTGGAATTAAAATTAGGTGTCCTTTTTAGTGACCACCGCCCGCTAAAGGGTTAACCCATTCGGGACCATGGGTGCATATATGCACACTCAAAAAGAGCATACAGAATTTGTTTTAAGCACCAATAAAAAAAAAACAATTAATATTTGCTTTTTCTAATTCGAGCACTTTTGCGAAAGTTTAAGTAAAGGTATCTTTTCTTTAAAAAAGTGGTGCCAACCGAATAAAATTTGTGTAAAAGCCGCCGGTCCCGAAAGGGTTAATGACAAATTGTGTTTTTACGTTATTGCTTTTTTGAATCATATTTAAAAAATTGAAGTTTTGCAGTTTTTGTGAAGTAAAATTACGTTTAGGGAAATCAAGATGGTACACTCTGTGAAGTTTGAAAGTAGTCTGGCGCCACTATTAAATATCAGAAAATTGCTTTTTAACACTTTCCAACATTGTTGAAAAGTGTTTATGAATTCAGTTTGTCTGTCTGTCCGTGCTCTTGCTTGCGTAAATATATCCCGATAGTCATGCATATCTGCCGCCGTCATACCCGATAGTCAAGCAAAAATTTTGCCAAAAATTTTGCTTCTCAATAAAAGCCTGTCGAATGACATTTCACGATAATAAACGCCATTTTCAGCTTATTTCAGAGCTAATATAAAAAAAACAAGGTAGAAAATTTTATAAACGTATATGTAAACTAAATTTGAGTAATCAACTTTATCGTAAACCAATGTAATCCAGTAAATCGAATTTCTCAAAAAAAAAAAAAAAAAAAAAATTGCTCAGTTTGGAAAATTATTGTGCCTTGAAATTACTCTCAAACCTAAAATAGAAATATTTGTTTTAGTGTTTTTATACTATTTTATAATATTTATGTTATTTTGGGTACAAACAATATTTTAAATTTTAAATGTTCGTTCTTTTCGGTACATTATATTAACCATTTTATTGTATGTAAAAAATCGCAATTCCTATAATATTATAAAGAATTGTTTTAAAACCATGGTGTTCTGCACTAGGAAAATTTTAAAAAAATCACCAATTGATCTGATTTTATCGACATTTATTGAAATTGTCGATAAAATCAGAATTTTCAATTACTAAAATTTTGTATTTTTATTAATAAATGCATGCAGAATGATATTTCAATATAATAGACATCACTTTTTATTTATTTGAAAGCTACAATTGAAAAACAAAAGAAAGGCATAAAATTTCATATATTTAATGTATATATTTTCCTTTAAAACGCCATTGTCTGTTTTTTAACACTCCTAGTACCATTCAGACATTTTTTTACCACATTTTTATTTGTTTTAAAGATTTTCGTCTTTGGAACCGGAAAATTTTAATTTTTATTTAAACTTAATTATTTTAAAAATAATTAGATACACCGTTTGAAGTAGCTACATTTAATAGAATTAAATTTCTGAATTCAATCCCGCAAAACTAAGAACGCTTATCAAAAATTAAAATCTGGTAATAGGGATACAACGCTTAGAATACATAGTGTGGAAAACGGCTACAAAATAGTACTAAAAAATTGAATCCGATAAATGTAGAACGATGGTGAAAAGATAACGGGTCTATCGCAGCGATTCTTCTAGCAGTGCCGTAGATAGAGTGGAGGTCCAGATGGTTTGGATACAACTAATTTTATAAAAATATTTTTGCCTTATCTAATCGGAGAATTTTCTACGATATTGAAGGCGAAGAAAACTTTAGAATATTGCTGGTTTCCAGAGCATTTGGTGCCCCCTCTCTGGCTACGCAACTGTCTGCAAGCTCTTTTAAACGCAAACATTTTATAAGAATCGAACTGAGAAAACGTTTCAGCTGGAGGTAAATTTTTTAAATAATTAAATTATACCCTATTTCCTTTGACTTGGATAGTGAATTTCATAAGCTTTGAAAATATGAATGATATTGATCATGCCAAAAAACGTAATACGCATTATTTTGAGCCTGGTTGCAGTACTCGAGACAAGACAGTAAACTAGAAACTATCCCTATTTAGCATACCAAAGGATGAATCTCTGCTGCAAGAGTGGAAAAGATTAATTCCCTGATATGATAAAAGACTAACTTCAAAATCAGTTACATCTGAAATATACACTTACAAGAAGAATTTATTAACAGAAATTATGTTAATGTTGTCAATAATGAAATGTTTACTTTTGCAAGAGGTATATCTATATTTAAAGCAGATGTCGCTGCGATCGCCGTATTATTGTACCGCATCGTTGCACGATTATCGGTTAAAATTTTTTAGAACCTTTTAAACGCATTAACATTTTGGGATTTTTTAAATTCCGAAATTTCGCATTCATACCACAAATTCCCTATAATGTTCTTTTGGTTACTTACTGCAGGCAGATATTATGTGACTTTTTAAAGTAAACATTCTTGCTTCAGAATTTCCAGTTTGAATTCGAAAATTTTGAATTAACCCCTTAATCGTCGTGCCCGAGACATTCACGGGCAACGTTGGTTACGCCTGTTATAATCAGATTGTTTGATTCCCACCAGTTTTTTAAAATAGTGTTATTAGATTTATTCTTGCATTACTTTATCTGTCTATTAAATCAAACGAACATTTCTACGTAAAAAAACTGGTGGTAATCAAGCAATCTAAATTTTGAAAAAGTAGCCTACACTTAAAGGGTAAAACGGTTTACCGCACTATGTATTCTAGGCGCTGTACTAGGGGAGTTAACCCTTAACACGTTCGCTGCCAAGCTAAAAATACCGGAATTTTCATTTTATTTAGAAAGTTCAAACTCACACCAGAAAATAGTAATAGCAGCATTTACTTTGTTTTATTAAAGACATTTCGTGATTACATTAAATAAAAATTCTTCTTTTGAAATTTCCGGTGCGAATAACTAATTTTAGATTGAAGAAACGTAGACAGCACTACGAGTATACTCGTAGTTGGCAGAGAACGTGTTAATTGCATCGTGATGTAAATTTCCACCACTTTTTATTTAACTTTTAATAAATAAATCAACTTCTTCGCCACCACTATATTTATATAGAAATATTAATCCAGTAAATTTCCCGTGAACTATGTTGCTGAACAAAGTTAAAAATCTATCTTAAAATTTCTGGTGTCCAATATTTAATATATGTATAAAAAAACACAATTGTAAAAGAAAAACTCATGCAAAGGGTTAAATCAGCTGTGTCCAACCATTTTACCTGAAATGTGTTTGACACCAATTTTTTCAAATACAAATCTTCGCATTATTTTAGCACAAATTATCTGCCATTATACAAGGTGAATAATTCTCTTCGAAAATATTAGCATCTCCGAGGCCCGTGGGACAAGGGTTGGATAATCCTGTTTTAAATTAGTAAAAATATTTCAATATTTTTCACACGATTTTCATTGAAATTTTGTCTATATCTTATTTCGATAAAAAAAAAGTTACAGCTGTTTAAAGATTGTTCACAGATATATTTTGATACCGGAAGCACGTAAAATAGTGTTGGAAAAATTGTCATAGCTCGAAAAATAATACTTCAATTGCCATAAACTTTTAAAATTATATTTTTAATATATCTGCAATATATTTTAATATATATATATATATATATATATGGATGGATTCTGATCGTATACCAATTGCAACCTTTAATTATAAGCCAAGGGGGAAAAGAGACAGAGGAAGGCCGCCAAAAAGATGGATTGAGGCCGGAACAGGATTATAGCCTGAAACTATTTTTTGGGATGATGATGATGATGATATATATGCAATGAAGTAGACTATTCCTATGCACATTAATTGAAAAGTGCATTAGTTACAGAGTTTTAATTTATGAATTATTAACATTTTACAGGTATTTTCAGCGTTGTTTGTCATTTTATACGTATAACTTTTAAATATTCGTGTTATTGTCATAAATAAAGTCTATTTCCATTATAATATTATTATATTTATTATGGAATTCATAAAATAGATTTATATTTAATAGTTTTATGTTTAAATACTTTTAAGAAAATGGCAAATTTTCGTTTAAATATATCCTGTTTACAGACAAAATAATGTAAATTATTTATTTGCATGTGTATGTCACATTTTTAATAATAATGAGTATTTTTAAACTTTTTTACAAAAATTCAAAAGTTTGTTCCGTTTGCATATAGATATCTTAAACTGAATTTGAGTAATCGACTTCATCGCAAAACCAATATAATGTAAAATCAATTTTTTAACGAAAAAACATTTAAAGTGTTTACTTTTAAAAATTAGAGTGTACTGATATTACGCGCAACACGTACAATAGAATAATTTATATAACAGACACTCATGTTTATAAAGTCATTTTGGGCAAGAACAATATTTTCAATTTTAATCTTTCATCGTTTTTTGCATGTATATATTTTTATTTCATTGTATGTAATCAAACACAACTCCTGTAGCAGGGTCTGTGCGTTTTTATAAAAAAAAAATAAGGGAATTTTTCTATTTAATATTTAAGTAGCAGACATTATAGACGCCTCGTTTAACGATTTCCGGCACAGACAAAGTATGTTCGTAAAATGAGAAGTTACTGACTGACACCGGAATTTACAAACGACTTATTTAGAGAACAAGAACTCCTTATTTTAAGCTTTCATTGTAGAAATAAAATTTTATTAAATATTCTTGGTGTCGAATGCATGTTTGGAATTAAAATTAGGTGTGACCAGAGTGGGAACACTGTGCCGGAAAGGGTTAATTACAGGATTTGTGACTCTCTCCTGCATTTAATAAAGACGAAATAGTCTATTAAAAATTGTGGTGAAAGTGTACTAAACATGTGTAAACATATTAAAATTTTGTTCTAAACCATGGTGTTCTGCATTTGTGCTGGGCAATAACGTCAAAGATTGAAAACATTTCAAAAATATCATGAAATACGTTGAGAGGGTCGTGAAATCAGAAATCGGTTAAACGATTCTTGTTTTTTCTTAAAAAATCCCTTTAGAATGACATTTCAAAACAATAAACATTAAGTTTCGTTGATTGCACATCTACAATTGAAAAACATAATATCTAAAAATCTTATAAACATAAGTATAAGCTGAATTTGAGTAATCGACTTCATTGGAAACCAACATAACATGAAATCAAATTTCTTAAAAAATGCTTATAAAATGTTTATTTTAGAAAGCTAAAATGTATTTAGATTACTCACATCAACTAAAATTGAAATAATTTACGTTACAGACACACCAGTTTATGCTATTTATGTCAATTTTAGTAAAAGCAATATTTTAAAATTTGGATGTTCGACGTTTTTCCATATTATTCAACGATCTTTTCATTTGATTGTATGTATTTTTCACATATACTGTCATTTTTTGGCTTTAAATTGTTGTACTATATATAAAATATGTATCTTTAAATGCAGAATGGCCACAAATATATGTACTTAAGTATGTATAATAACATAAGCAAAATGTTTTCTTTCTTTTTTTTAATATAAATCCAGAGGTGCCAAGCTCTCACTATTCTTCCGTAATTCGTGGGTTAATTTAACCCATGTTTCATACGTTTTACACCAGATTTCTTTTTTAAGAAATGAAATTAAATATATTCCATGTACAAATCTGAAATTAACTGAATAAAAAAGCAAGGAGATAAAAAGATGTAAAAAGACATGAGGTTGCAGTCATACACAAAGTTAGGGGTTGGAATAAATTATTTGAATAAATTTTTAAATAAATGTTTCATCGGTGAGTTTGTTTTTAAGATCGATTTATTACTGTTTGCTTGTTTAATCAAGATGACGATTGTTGACCGAAAAAGAATTTTTGATTTGTCGGATTTTAGTCGTGGGAAAAGGTCTTTTAGTCGTTGAAAATATGTCGGACAAAAAATGCATTATTATAACCAATAAAATGCGTCTTTCAAAAGTATTTTCTATGGCGGATTAAATTTTCAAATTCCTTAGTAAAAATATATTGCAAAATAAAATGTATATTTCGACGAACATTAAACAACGTAACCAATTTGCAACAGTTCAGGCTTATTGCCAACTCTATGTCAACGTCAGGCGCTATCTGGGAACAGGTCATTACAAATTTTATTTCTGTTATACCTCTCCGTAGACCGTAGATTTCAATTTGCTATAAAACATGATTCACTTTTGAGAGCTAAGATGTCCATTCGGAAGACCGCATGTTACAACTATTTTCGAATTATAGCTTTTGATATATTTCTGTGATTAAATGTGGCAAAGAATTCGATTTGGATATAGTGGTAAAAAGCGACGCCCCTGATTCTGGTATTTCATAAAACGATGGAAACTATGGTAATATTCACTCCGCCGATCCGACACCTCTGCAATGCGAAACGAAATTACCGTAATTTCCGGCGTATAATCCGTGGATCAAACAAATCTTTTTTCAACCCAGAAAAATTCATTCAGTAATTGAAGTCAAATATTTACAGCGATCATTTTAGTCACATTTTATAAAATAAAATTTCCTACATGATGTTTGATCCGCGGATTATACGCTGGTAATTACGGTAGACGCTTTCTTTTGAATTTCAATTAACAATTATCATCTAAAATGCAGCGAAACCAGAAAATATATGTAGTTAAGAAAACAGTAGGTATTGGGCTCAGCATACTGCGCCGAAATGACTCTCTTCTTATGGACGCTCATGGAAATGTGCAAACTTTCAAGGAAGCACATACTGTTTAAAAACTCTACACGCAGTTTGGAGAGGATTCTTTCAAAATTTTGACCGCTTTTCTTGCTCATTGATCTCGGTTTTCTTAATCGCGGAAATTTGATGTTAAATAAAGTTATCATTACTTTTCGGAAAAGATGATAGACATTTTGAACAAAAACTTTCCGCAATCTGTGTTACCATTTGACTACTTTTTAAAAATTCAGATTCCTTGATTAGCAGCCCTTTTTTTAAACTTATAATTCGCCTAGTGTTCGCTTATATATAATGTTATTAAATAAGGCGAAGTTTACTTTATCAAAAAATGGCAGCAATCAAGAAAACTGCATAATTTAAGTAGCCGACTTGCAACACTGTCCCCTATCTGACAACACTTAGTTAAACAGCTACATATGCCAACGTATTTGCACTCTGAAAAAGTGGTAAAAAGCGGCTCGTTCATTACACAAAACTGTATGTGAGGGTAATTCTAGCTGCTTCATAAATGTTCAAATCATTTTCTGTATTCATATTTACTTGCCAGATGTAAACACATAGAAATGATAGATATATTGGTACTTTAATTTGTATTTGTAAAAATATTTTTGTATAAATAAGAGTGTTACAGGAATGGTATTATTTTACCACAAATTTTGAATGGAATTTTTGTATTTTAGGGGAAGGTGGCATAAAATGATCCCCTTAACCCTTAATTGCATAGTAATGCAAATTTCCAGCACTGTTTATTTAACTTTTGATAAATAAATCAACTTCTTCGCCACCACTATATTTATATAGAAATATTAATCCAGTAAATTTCCCGTGAACTATGTTTGTGAACAAAGTTAAAAATCTATCTTAAAATTTCCGGGGTCTAATATTTAATATATGTATAAAAAAAAAAACACAATTGTAAAAGAAAAACTCATGCAAAGAAGGGTTAAGGGAAATCTTGTGTAAAATAACATAAATGTTTACATAAAACTTTGGCCCTTTGCTGGTATGTTTTACACTATATTTTGCATAATCAACATATTTTAATAATATTTTTAACCCAAAATGAGTGATGAAAAAAATAGACCTTTTTAAAAAATATTCAAAGGATCATTGTACCCTCACCAAAGAGCAAAATGATCCTTCATTTATAAATAATTGTAAATTGTTTTTTATCGGCAAAATAAAGGATATAAAAGTAATTATGACAAAACATAAGTGTAATTCATATCTAAAATCATACTCCATCAAGTAAACCAAGTCATATTTCTGTACATGAAAGACTGTACATCTAAATAAATATAAAAGTTAGTGCTTACCTTATAACAGATGTTATAAAACCCATTTTTTCCAAAGAATTCTTTTCAGAAGCGTAATACTGCGATCACTTGAAAAACGTCTTTGCTCCTTCTTCACTTGGCACAACTACTTTATGTGTTATCCGGAAAATAGCCCGACCTGTCTGGAAGAAAACATATGTGCAACATTTTGCCCGCTACGATCATTTTAGGCCACTTTTCCCTATATTTAAATAGCTGAAATTGCGGACGAATCGCTTAATTACAGAATTTTTTATACTTATCTGCATTTAAATGAGGCGAAAAATTGTATTAAAATTTTTTTGATAAAGGCATACGAACTCTGTATTATATTTATTTTTTGTTTAATAATGTAACACATATAAAGTAAATATAATTCGTGCGGGCGTTATCCCCTTCAGGGGCAAAGTACTCTTGTAGCTAAAATATTGAAATGATTGATTGACACCAGGATTCACGAACGAATTTATTTAAAAATAAGTAAAAACTTTTCCTCATGTACCTTATAAATTCAAATTTTTTGTAATAAAATTCTGGTGTCAATGTGGCATTTTGGGATTAAAATTAATTGGCACAGAGTAAGGAGATTTAAACAGAGAATCAACTCTCATAGACTTCAATGGTAACTTCTTTAACATGGGATTACACATAGACAGTGGCGATATCTGCGGATGACGCAGAAACTACGCCCATAACAGAAGCGAGGTTTCTAATAACGGCTATATATCGCTTTCTTGGCGACAAATGAGGGAAGGGGGAAAAAACGGCGACTGCTTGTTGCTGCTTGATATTTAAATCTTATTTTTGATATTATTTAACATCGTACAATCCACAATTTTTATTTTTTCAATTGCATGCATATTTAGAAGCATATAAAATTCTTCGAATGTTCAAGAAATTAGAATCATTAAATTAACCTTCGTACCCTGTTGAAATTTTACTCAACGTTGATAAAAACATTTTACACCAGTATTTGTTTTTGAAAAAGACTTAAAATATTTATTTAACGTAGTTTTGTGTAGCATTTATTTAACTTACTTTTTTTTTTACTTACACTAAGACTTTTACTACTACTTTAACTTACATTTATTTAACTTACTAAAAAATCTGGTTCCAATCGAATTAAATAAATTATAGAAGTGGGTCTATTCGACCCATTCAGGGTAGGAAGGTTAAACACGGTGTTATACAATGATAGTGTAAAATTCTGATGAATTGCTTATTCTTTTAATTTTAAAAATAAACAGGTATTCATCAGCAACGAATAAATTAAAGTGGAAAGTAAAAATAAACGCTTTTAAAATTTGTAAAAAATATGAAAATAAGATGTTTATATTTCCCGAACAGATGCAAAAACATTTTCAAATATTTTAAGCAATTAATTTCTAAATTCTATTAAATTTATCGGCAAAGTATTGTAAATCCATATCGAAAATTTAGCATTCATAATTTTACGTCTAAATCCATTATGTAAACATTCTATTTTCATTCCAGATAAAAATGAAATTTGAAAAATCGTCTGCATCCCCATAGGAAAGCATTATGGCCTAAAAAAATGTTCTATATTTTCCGAATGAATGAACCAAATTTAACAAAGTCTATACAGCTAATTACGGATACCTGGCCAACATACCAACTAAAAATCAACCTAATCGGACCATTTGTACGGAAAACAGACAGATGGAAACCAAAAACTTTTCGCGTCTCCACAGTGAGCCTTAACATGACGTTTCGGCAAAAATCTGTCAACACTGAATATATATAAAATATTTCAAACATTACGGAACTTGAAAAACAAGAATAAACATAACACATGAAAATAAATCATAACTTACATTTTGAAGAATTATAATGACCTATTTGATCTTCAAAGCGTAATTTTAATAATAAATATTAATCAAGATTCAAAAATCAAATAGCGAATGCCTAAAATTTGCACTTGTGAAAATGACAACAGCAAAAGCTGTCAAGCTGAATAGGGTTACAATTAACACGTTCGCTGCCAAGCTAAAAATGCCGGAATTTTCATTTTATTTAGAAAGTTCAAATTCATACCAGAAAAAACTAATAGCAATATTTACTTTGCTTTATTACAGATATTTCATGATTACATCAAATAAAAATTCTTCTTTTGAAAATTTCGGTGCGAATAACTAATTTTAGATTAAAGAAACGTAGATAGCACTACGAGTATACTCGTAGTTGGCAGCGAACGTGTTAAACGGAAATCACGAAAAAAATCGCCAAAGCGCCATGATTTACTTTATAAGTCATCCGCCGCAGTCGCTCTTTTCAGGCGAAGTTGGATCTCTGTCTTACTCTGTGTTAAGTGGTATATATAATATACCGGTGCCCTTCAAGGGGTTAAAGGTGTTCGTGAATGTCAATAGATATTTTTTGAGTTTTTATCGAAAATGCAGGCATTGATTCAAAATAAATTTCGTGGCTTTATAGTGCTAATTTATTTAAAATATTCTCTTTGCTTATAAATTATATTGAAGTTTACCATAATTTGGAAGATATGGAATATTTTATAAACAAGTTCAATACAAAATTAAACAAGAACGAAAAATTAAGCATCACGGCATAGATGAGGAAACACTTTTCAATATTATATGTACCGTATTTTCTGAAATATAACCCGCGGCTCACATAAATCGATTTCGAACCAGAAATTTGTATTAATAAAATGTAACTCGTTTCTATTTGGTACATGTCTGAGATTATTTAATAAATATAATTTTAAAATAATTTATTTGAAAATAAGTAAAAGCTTTTCCTCACCTACTTAATAAAAGAAAACTTTTCAATCCATAATTTTAGTGCCAATGTAGCATTTAGGGGTTAAAATTAAAATTAAGTGTTCGGAAAACGAATCACTGACTTTCAAAGGGATAATATACATATTACAGATGAAAATGCATATCCAGCAATTATGGTTCATAGTCAATGATGTAACCGAAATCTTTTGAGTGTCTATGTAAATAATTGATAACTTCTACGTACTAATAATCCATAAAAACATGCTGCAGAGCATCTGAGTAATATATATAAATTTTATTGAAATAGCGTAACATCATTAAATTACGCTGGAGAAGATTTGTCATCATAGATCATAACGTAATAGAAAACTTTTGTGCGTCCCTGTAAGCGAATTATAATTGTAAATACTCTATACCCTCTAGAATGTATGTTGACATCCCCTCATTGATGCATATCAATTTCATTATGTTTGAAACAATGTAATATCATTAAAATGCACTGAGATTGATATTTATCCATTGACCGTATTTTAAGAGAATAGTTTGAGTGTTACTGTAAATTAACTCTAATTTATACGTATTCTATACTCTATAGAAAACACGTTGTCGTTCACCTTAGTGATGAATACCAATTTCATTATATTTGAAATAGTATAACATCATTAAAATGCACTAATAAAAAATTTTCCTCTCTGACCGTAATATAAAGAAGTGAGTGTCCCTGTAAACAAACCATCAATTGTAAATATATATTTAAATGAACATAAAACAACGTAACCAGTTTTCAACAGTTCAGACTTATTTCCAACGAAACGAAAAAGTCATGTGCTACCTGGTTGCAGGTGATTACATTTTTAAATTATGTAATATAAAATAGCTTTCGTTAGATTTGAAATTCCAATAAGAACATGATTAACTTTTGAGAGCTAAGTCGTCCATTCTGAGGACCTCAAACTATTTTCAGAAAGTAATTATTGATAGATTTCTGCGATTAAATGTGGCAAAGATTGCCATTCGAAAATAGTTGTAAAAAGCGACGTCACTGTGTCTGGTATTAAATAAAGCGTTGGAAATTGTGATAATATGCTCCCCCGATTAGACACCCCTGTAATGCGAAACACAATTAAACGCTTTCTTTTGAATTTCAATTAGCAGGTCACATCTAGAATGCATTAAAACCAGAAAATATCTGTAGTAAGGGAAATAAAAATATAGACTTTTGGCTGTATACGCATCCAGATAATCTTAATATTTTAAGGTCATGAAAATGTGCATTCTTGTAAGATTGCGTATAATGTTTAAAATAACGCGTACATATTGCAGAGCGCTTTACAAAAAAGTTTTGCCACTTTTCTAGTACGTTGATCGTAGAAATATGTGGTTAACCCCTTTAGGGGTAAAGTACTCTTGTAGTAAAAATAGTGAAATGATTGACTGACACCAGGATTCACGAACGAATTTATTTTAAAACAAATAGAACCTTTTCCTCATGTACCGTATAAACTCAAAATTTGATTATAAAATTCTGGTGTCATTGTGGCATTTTGGGATTAAAATTAACTGGTATACATTATATAAGTGTGCCCTTCAAGGGGTTAAAAAGGTAGTAGATATTTTGAACAAAAACTAGAGTTGCAAAGAACCGGTTTATTCCCGGGTGTATTTCCAATAGACCCGGTTTATTCCCAGGTTTATTCCCAAAACACTTGGTTTATTACCAAAAAATACGGTTTATTCCCTAAAAACCCGGTTTTTTCCCATGTTTAAACCGGGTTTTTTCTAGCCTTTGCAACTCTAACGAAAACATTCCCCAATCTGTCAACACTTAATTAAACAGCTGCGTACCATGCAAACCTATTTCCACTAGAAAATAGCGGTAACAAATGGCTCTTTCATTAGACACCACTGTATTACAGTGCCTGGAATACATAGTGTGGAAAACGGCTATAAAATAGTACTAAAAAATTGCATCCGATAAAAGTAGAACGATGCTGAAAGATAACGGGTCGATCGCAGTGACATCTTCTAGCAGTGGCATAGACAGTGTGGATGTCCAGATGGTTTGGATACCAGTAATTTTACAAAAAAAAAAAATTGCCTTATCTAATCGGAGAATTTTCTGAGATATTGAAGGCGAAGAAAACTTCATAACATTACTGGTTTCCAGCGCATTTGGACCCCTCCCTTTCTGGCTACGCCACTGTCTGATAGCTCTTTTCAACGCAAACATTGTATAAGAATCGAACTGAGAAAACGTATGCTTTGAAAATATGAAAGATATTGATCATGGCCAAAAAACGTGATGCGCCTACTTTTGTGCTTGGTTGCAGTACTCGATACAAGACAGCAAACTAGAAACTATCCATATTTAACATACCAAAGGATGAATTTCTGCTAGAAGAGTGGAAAATATTAATTCCCTGATATGATAAAAAAACTAACTTCAAAATGAGTTACATCTGAAATATACACTTACAAGACGATTTTATTAACAGAAATTATTATCATGTTGTCAATAGTGAAGCGGTTACTTTTGCGGTAAATGTATTTTTAAAGCAGATGTCACTGCGATCGCCTTATTTTTGTACCGCATCGTTGCACGTTTATCAGCTACAATTTTTTAGCACTTTTTAAATCATTACCAGTTTGGCTTCTTTTTAATTCCGACATTAGGCATTCATACCAGAAATTCTCCTTAATGTTCTTTCCATTATTTAATGTCAGATATTTCGTAACTTCTTAAAGTAAAAATTCTTGTTTTAGAATTTCCGGTTTGAATTCAAAAATTTTGAATATAAAAACGGTGAAACCGTTTTCTACACTATTTATTCTAGACGCTGTAACTGTATGTGAATATCATTCTGGCGCGCTTCATAAATGTATTCATGCTTCTGTATTCATGTTTAGTTTGTTGATGTAAACATATAAAAATGATATAGATATTGATACTTTAATTTGTATTTTTACAAATAATATTGTATAAATGAAAAAGTATTATATTTATTTTTTCTTTAATAATATAACGCATATAAATTAACTCAAATTAGCTTGGGCGTTATAGAAGTTATTGAATGTCAAATGATATTTTTGAAATTAATTTTTGGAAATTTAGGCATTGATTGAAAATAAATATCGTGGTGTTACAGTGTTATTTTTTTTTCAGTTATTCTCTTATAAACATAAATTAAATGTGTCATCACATGGAAGATATGAAATATTTATCAAGAATTTCAATACAAATTTCAATAAGAACGAAAAGTTACGCATCACGGCATTGATTAAGATACACTTTTCAACATTATCGGTATATTGTTATGAAATTTCATTTTTGTTCATATAATAAAATGAGAGAGATATCTAAAAAAAAAAAAAAAAACGCAGTACAAATTTATTGTCTATAATTGCGCTCCATACATTGTAATGTGTGTGCATTCTTCAGTGCAGTCGTATATATCATCAATACACGTCGTACTACAATTGTTATTAAAATAATTAGGTTTTAACCATTTCAGGGGCAAAGTACGTCTATTCGTAAAATGTTGAATTGATTGTTTGACAGAGCAGAATTTTTTAATTAAATTTATTTTAAAAATAGTAAATGCTTTTCTTCACGTATTAAATAAAAGGAAAGCCCTCTTCCAAAATTTTAGTGTAAATGTGACATTTAAGGATTAATATTAAGTGGTCCAAAAATTAACCAATGTCTGTCAAGTGATTTAAATGCAGACGCATATCCAGCAGTTAAGGTTTATATTAAATCGTGTAATCGAAATCGTTTGAGTGTCTGTTTAAAATTTAAAAAAACTGCCCAGTTAAACTGAGGGCATTGAGCTCACAGGCTATTACACAAATTGTATATTACATGCTTATTTCAAAAAAATTTAAATAACCCCCTCGAAAAATAAACAAATCGACAATATATTATGGGGAGATCATCCCCCCGTTCCCCCTCTTATAATTAATCAATGAACACCCAAAACTAATCAGGGAAGCCTCTTATCACAAAAAACCTATATGAAAAAATTTTAAGAAAATCGGATAATCCTGCATGAAAAACTTATTTATCTAAATTAAAGGGGGGAGGATTAGCCCAACGTATCCCCCTTTATATTTGACCAATGAACCCCTAAAACTAATCAGGAAAGCGCCTTATCACAATGAATCTACATGAAAAATTTGAAGAAAATACGATAATTCTGTATGAACAACCCATTTATTTACCATAATTTATTAAGGATGAGGGGTAGCCACCCATTCAACCCTTCATACTTAACCAATGAACCCCCAAAACTAATCAAGGAAACGACTTTTCACAATAAACCTATAAATAAAATTTGAAGCAAAACGTTTATTTCTATCAAGAGTTATCGCGTTACGTACATACATACATACGTACACACGTACGTACATACAGAACCGGTGGGCACATTAGCTCTCAGGCTTTGATAGCCTGGAGATAAAAAAGATGACTTCTACGTACCCAATAAACCCCACAAAACATGCTTAAGAGCGCGTCAGTAATGTATATCAAATTCATTTAATTAGCTTAATATCATTAAAATACATTGAAAAAGATTTTTCATTATAGAGCATAATGTGACAGAAATCGTTTGGCATCTCTGTAAACTAAATATAACTGTTACATACTCAATACTCTGTAGAATGCATCTTGAATTCCATGTCAGTGATACCTATGTTACGAAATAATTTTGAGTGTCCCTGTAAAAGTATCACAAAATGTACACACATCATTTTAAATACAGAACATGCCATGGCAAACTTCATTAGTATATATCAATTATAAGCAATCGGAATTAATTTACGCAAGTTAGAGCATGGAGAGACAGACGGAGAGACAGGCAGACAAACAGACAGACAGATGGACAGAAAATCCGAATTAATAAACACTTTTAAACTAGGTTAGAAACTGTTTAAAGGTAAAATAACAATTAAAATTTTGAACATTAAAACCAATCAACTAAAAATTATTTTTGGAACATTTTAATAAATCCTTACCTGCTTCTTAATATATTTTTACGTATTTATTATTTTAGACAGTTATTAACAACTCCTTGTACGAGATTTTAATTTTTGAGAAGCGCTTTCAGTTTTGCATGATAAGAACAAAAAATTTAATTCTATTAACCCTTTCACGGGCGCTGTTTGCAAGGCGCAAACACTTAATTTTAATTTCAAACTGTCCAATTGCAACCAGAAAATTTTAGTAACATTTTTTATTTCATAATATACATAAATAAAAGCTTTCAATTATTTTCAAAAGAATTTGTTTATAAATTGTGGTGTCAGTCAATTATTTTAATATTTTAGCTGCAGAAGTACTTTGCCCCTGAAAGGGTTAAATAGAGGTTCTTTAGAGGATGTGTCTATTTGATTTAATTAGTTAAATTTTAATAATAATTATTTTTTCCGGTTCGAAGGACGAAAATTATAAAAAAAATAAAAATGGTGTCAAAAAGACCCCAATAGTACTAGGAGAGTTAACTGTGTTAGGGAAAAATAAGAATTCTCATTATGATGGTTTTCTTAACACTAGAACGTTCGGAAGTTTTACTAAAGCTTTAGAAAAATATTTTATACCAGAATGTTTATTTAAAACTATTTAACTTCATTTTTTAAGTTATTTCAGTTTTGTTTCATATTTAACTTATTTTATCAAAAAATTTCTGATTCGAATAAACAATTAATCAATTAGCTGTAGTAGAATCGATAACTGCTAGGCGTTAGAGTATTTACGCAGTTAGTTATATTTCTATAATTATGTGATAAAAAATTTATATATAAAGAATAATAGTAGCTTATAAACTTAACGCTTTGTTGACCGGGAATTTAATAAAAATCGCATTCTTAACCCTCTAACTCCCATAAGTAAACTTTTTTTTTAAATTCATAGGTTGTATTGTATTGTTTTCACCAAAAAAAATAATATTTTTTAAAATTAAAAGTACTTGTTATCAAGTAAGAGATACACAAATTCAAGATCATAGCACAGCAACAAAATTAATCAAACATTCAAAAAGATGAATTCAACATTTTGTTAGCTTTAACATTAATGCAAAAAATATGAGACTTACTGCTTTTTTTGACAATTTTTATACTGCTCAAAACAAATAAAGGATATTGTAAATCTTATACTGCAACTTAATATGCAACTTACTGCGGAAAGCAATGTTCGACGGAAACATTTTAAGCGGAAAACAATGATCGACGTTCAGTAAGTTTTTTGTTTCGATGAGTGTGATGTCTCAACGAAATCACTTAACCGAATCTGAAGCTTGGAGAGTTATTGGTCTTTTAGAGGGGGAGGATCACATGCCGAAGTAGGAGAAGCCACTGGAGTTTCACAAAGTGTGATTTCCAGGATATGGATCCGTTTTTTGGAGACTGTAGCTGCAGGTCGAAGACCAGGGCAAGCTCGTAGACGAGCAACAACGCCCAATGAAATTCGATATTTAAAGCTAACGTCTCGGAGACACCGAAATATGAATGACACTATTCTTCAACAACACATTCGCTCGGCTGCTGGTATCGCAGTTTCGATTTAAACTGTCCAAAAACGCCTACACGCTGTAGGTTTTTATGCTGGCAGACCAATGCTGTGTGTTACATTAACAACAAAACGACGTGGCGCCCACAGGGAGTGATCAACTAAGCATGTGAAGTGGAGGAGAAATTATTTTCTTTGACGAGTTCCGTTTTTCCGTTCATCTTGATAATAAGCGTATTATCATTTGGAGGGAAAGTTGCACTAGAAACAATCCCGCGTTCGTGCACGAAAGTGTCAGATTTGGCGGGGGGGGGGGGGGTAGGTGATTGTCTATTCTGGCATCTCCATTGATTACCGCAACGACCTCCACATAATTCGAAATGGAGCTCTTAGCGGTCAGCAATATAGGGGTGAGATCCTCAGACATATTATAGTTCCTTACGATGCAGCAATAGTAATGAATTCATGTTCACGACAATTTCAAGCCACATCGTGCTCAGTTGGTGGATTATTTCCTGTTCGAAGAAGGAATCATACGAATAAAATGGCCAGCGCGTTCTCCGAACATGAACCCAATAGAGCATGTTTGGGACATTCTAGGCAGTCAAGTGGCTGGCAGCCTACAACCCCCACAAACTCTCAAAGGAAAGGAAAGTTCTCTTATGGAGAAGTGGGACAGAATACCCTCAGCTCCTCATCAGTGGCGTAGCGTCAGGGGGGGGGGGCACGATCATTTTACTACCAGTGTAATTATATACTACATTTAGCCTTATTTAATCTTTGAACGGTATGAATTAAATAAGGCCAAATATAGTACATGAAAATACTGGCAGTAAAGTGATCCGTGCCCCCCCCCCCCCTGACGCTACGCCTCTGCTCCTCATAAATAGCCTCATTGACTCCATACCTCAAAAGTGTTCAACGGTGCTTCCCACCGGGGGAAACCAAATCCCCTACTAAAAACAATTTTCTTTGAAGGAAATACCTTTTTCTATTCGTTTTTCTCATATGCAGAAATTGTATTTTTTTCCTTTTGTCCAATACAATGCATTTTTTTCTGCCATACATGCGTAATGTTTTTTCTCATATAGTCTACCACGTCTGTCGATCATGTATCAATCATCTATACAATTTCTCAGTCGCAAGATACATCTAAAACCTCAATAATCATTAATTGTTTTGAGAAGTGTAGAAAAGAGACGACCAACTCAATTCCTTTCTTGTTTGGAGGGAGATACAAAATTTTGGAAAGTTATAGTATCATGTTAGAAAATACGAGATATATAGGACTTTTTTCTATGATTTGATAAACTCTTCTACATGGTTCTTACGCTTTTACCACAATTTTTAATACAATGTTTCGCTTTATTTAAATGCAGAATACCGACAGCACTTTTAATATGTGAGTTACTTTTAACCCTTCTACTACCAGATTTAAATTTTTGATAAGCGTTCCTTGCTTTGCATGATTGGAACCAGAAATTTAATTCTGTTAAATGTATCTTCTTCACACGACAGAGGGTCCTTGTTTTTGGTATCAATATTTCCTAATATAATTGTTCGCCTTTTTTAATTGCAGATATTACGTAGAAATGGAACATTTTTTATGATTAGATAAGGCAAAAATTACTGTTCGGAAATAGTGGAGCTCGAGAAAGACTTAGTTATTTAATATATTTCTCTTTTATTATTCATTTGAATATTCCCGAATGAATCTCTCACAGAAAAGTGCAAATTAAAAATAGTTGACGAAGTACATATTCTCAAGTTAATTAATTTCAAATTCGTGTAATAATATTTCAATGTATTGCTTGCAGTATCGCCAGTAAGATTAGAATATTAATAAATTATTTGCAGTCTGAAGCATTATAAAGTTATTGCAATTAATTTTTTGGGGGATTTTGAGTTATAATGACTATTAAATTTATTCAGACATAAAAAATATTTGTGGATTAAATATTTATTAAATGCAATTAACAATTTATTATTAATTAAATATGCTTTATTATTATTATGTATTTAGATCCTTGTAAAACTGTTGAATTTTGTAACATTTGTGCTTAAAGACGTGGCTTATATCGTAGAGAAAATATTAAGTAATCAAGGAACGTCTGTCATTAAATAGGGCAAAAACTTATATTCAAAATTTTTGCTATTCATAAGTAATTTCTGAATAAAAAAGAAAGTTCTGAAATGCAAGCTAATGATACAGATGGGTTAAAAATATATCGTAATTTCTGGTCTATATAATCCGCGAATCAAACAATCATAAAAAATATTTATGGATTAAATATTTATTAAATGTAGTTAACAATTTATTATTAATTAATTATGCTTTATTATGATTATATATTTAGATCTTTGTAAGAATTTCAAACTTTCGTAGCACTTGTTACGTAAAGACGTGGCTTCAAAAAATCCCTGTAGAATGGCATTTCAAGACAAAAAACTTTAATTGTCATGTATTGTACAGTTAAAACGGAAACAAAACAATGTGTAAAATCTTATAAACAAAAGTGTATGCCGAATTTGAGTAATCGAATTCATTGGAAACCAGCATTACGTAAAATAAAGTTTCCCAATAAACGCTTTTAAAATGTTTATTTTGAAAACTAAAGTGTATTGAGATTACACCTTCACCTAACCTTCACCTTCACCTTCACCTTCACCTAAAAAAATAATTTACGTAAAATACACACCTGTTTATAATATTTATGTAAATTTTGGTAAAAGCAATATTTTAAGTTGTGGATGTTTTACATTTTCCACATTGCTTGATGTTTTTTCATTAGATTTTATGTATTTTTCACATATACTGTCACTTTATGAGTGTAAAAATTGTACTGTATATAAAATATGTATCTTTAAAAGCAGAATGCTCCATAAATACACTGCTCAAAACAATTAAAGGATATTTGAAGTTTTTTATAAAATAAAGATATAAACGAATTTTTTTTTGCCGAAAATAGAAGAAGAGAATCACAAATGCAAATTTTTCTGGTTTTCAAACTGTGGAGTATGCAAATTTTGAGTTCGACGTCAAAAACGTCGCTTCAGCGGCAGCGAATGAAATTTGACTTTCAACTGGATAAAAGAGAATGAAGACAAGGATGATCGGCATTCAGTGATTGCTTTGTTTCGATGAGTACGATGTCTCAGCGAAGTCATTTGACAGATTCAGAAGCTTGGAGAATTGTTGCTAGGTTAGAAGGGGGCCAAACTCAAGCCGAAGTAGCGCAAGCCATTGGAGTGTCACAAATTGTCATTTCTAGGATCTGGAACCGTTTTTTGGAGAGTGGATGTGCAGGACAAAGACCAGGGCAAGGTCGTAGACGGGCAACAACGCTCAATAAAGATCGGTATTTAGCGTTAACAGCTCGGAGACACCGAAACATGAACGCTACTCTTATCCAACAACACCTTCGCTCGGCTACAGGCACAACGATTTCAACTCAGACTGTCCGAAACCGGCTCCATGCTGTAGGTCTGTATGCTCGCCGACCGATGGTATGTGTTAGATTAACATCAAGGCATCGTCGCGACCGCAGGGAGTGGGCAACCGAGCATGTCAACTGGAGGAGAAATGAATGGAGCAATATTTTTTTTTCTGACGAGTCCCGTTTTTCTGTGCATCCGGATAATAGGCGTATTTTCATCTGGAGGGACCGTGGCAGTAGGAATAATCCTGCGTTCGTGCACGAAAGTGTCAGATTTTTCGGTGGAGGAGTGTTGGTGTATGGTGGCATCTCCATTGACGGGCGCACTGACCTCTACATCATTCGAGATGGAGCTCTGACTGGTCGCCGATATATGGATGAGATCCTCAGACCTATTGTAGTCCCTTACGCTGCAGCAATCGGAGATAACTTCATTTTAATGGACGATAACTGCAGGCCACATCGTGCAAACCTGGTGGAGTATTTCCTTTTCGAGGAAGCAATCGTTCGAATGAATGGCCAGCGTGTTCTCCAGACATGAATCCAATCGAGCACGTTTGGGACGCTCTAGGAAGACGAGTTTCTGGCCGCCAACAACCCCCACAAACTCTCCAAGAACTGGAAAGAGCTCTTCTGGAAGAGTGGGGCAGAATACCCCAACTCGTCATTAATAGCCTCATTGAGTCCATGCCTCAAAGGTGTTCAACGTTGGTGGCCGCCCGTGGAAACCATACCCCCTACTGAAAATGATTTTCTTTGAAGAAAACACCTTTTCTTATTCTTTTTTTCTCATATGCACAAATTGTGTTTTTTTCCTTTTGTACGCAAATGCGCAATAAAATGCATTTTTTTCTGCCAAACATGTGTAATTTATTCTCATATAACCTACTATGTCTGTCGACCATGTATCAATCAGCTAAAAAGTTTCCCAGATACAAAATCCACCTAAAACTGCAATATCCTTTAATTGTTTTGAGCAGTGTATATTATATTTAATAGGTAGTTTAGTGTAAACATGAGCAATGTTTTTTTCATTTTTACAAACCTCATCCAATACGAATTTCTAATGTATTGAATTCTTTGGCATATTTACAGATAAGCACATTTGATAAAACAAAATTTATGAAAATGTTCTTAAAATATAAAGGACAATTAAGAGGTTTCACGGTCCGTATAGTTCCTATGAATATGAACAATTTTTGCGGCACAAGACATGCAACCTTTGCTTGGTATATGCCATTTAAATATTCACCACATAATTTATAATACCGTATTCTGTTTCAACCCAGAAATTTTATTCGATAATTGATGTCAAATATTTACAGCGATCTAGCAAGTTACAATTTATAGAATAAAATTTTCGGGTCAAAACGTGATTGCATGATCCGCGGATTGTACGCGGGAAATTACTGTAAATAAATTTTGTGTTTGTACTTTTATCACGTAGAGCTTGAAACAAAAACTTCACAAGAAAACGAAGATATTTCTAAAGTATATTTCAAAAGAACCGACACTCTAAGATCACTTGTTGTTTCTGATATTTCATATTTTATTTACAGGCAATTTAATCACTAATAATCTACAGTTATAGTAATAATAAAATTTTAAACACCAGTTACCAATCCTTGTTATACAGAGAAAAAAATGGTAGCACAAGCAGAATAGAGCCCGAGAAAATAGAAAGGGTAGAACCTGGGAATTGCAATCCACATAAACTAACTTACATTACATCAGATAGCAGAGAGATAAAAAAATGTAAACAAACATGAGGTTGCGTCCATATAAACAGTTAAGGCTTTAAGGAACGTCTTTGAAAAAAAAATTAAATACATGTCTCATCGGCGAGATTGTTTTTAAAATCACGCAAATAATGTGTGTTTGTTTAACACATTAATGCCGGTTGGTACAAAAAGTTACCATTTAAGTTATACGAAACTTTTAGCTCTGGGAAGATTTATATCTGCCATGAAAAAATTATTCACATTTGTGAGCTAAGATGTCCATCTGGCGGAGCGTACATCAAACCAATTTCGAACTGTAATTTTAGATATAAATCTGCGATTAAATGTGGGAAAGATTACAATTTCGAAACTGTGGTAAAACATCGAATTACCTGCTTCTGGTATTAAATAACATTATGGAAAATGTGGTAATATTCCCTCCGCCGACTCGACAGCATTGCAATGCGAAACGCAATGAAACTCTTTCTTTTGAATTTTAATTAACAAGTCGCATCTAAAATGCATTCCAACCAAAAAATATCTATAGTAAAGAAAAAAAAGTAGACTTTTGGCTTAACATTCTTGAACGAATTCGTCATACTCTACTGAAGCTCATGGAAATGTGCAAACTTGTAAGTATGCGCATAATGTTTAAAACGGTGTTCGCAGATTGGAGAGTGTTTTTTTCAAAATGTCGTTCTGCATTTCTTGACCATTGATCTCTCATAACTTAATCGTAGAAATCTCCGGTTAAATAAATTTATGGTTATTTTTCGGAGAAGATGGCAGATATTTTAAACAAAGCATTCCACAATCTCACAACACTTAGTTAAAAAACTACGTATCGTGCAAACGGTTTTTCACTCCAAAATAGTGTTAACAAGCGGTTTGCTCATTACACACCACTGTATGCAAATGTTATTCTGCCGTGCTTAATAAAGTTTAAAATCATTTTCCGTATTCATGTTTACTTTGTGGATGTAAACACATAGAAATGATAAAGTTATTGTTATTTTAACTTGTATTTGTACAACTGTTATTTTATAAATAAAATAATAATATTAATTTTTTGTTTAATAATGTAATACATATAAAATAAATCTAATTCGCGTGGGCGTTACAGAAGTTATGGCCCGTCATTGGAATTTTTTGAATTATTATGACTTATTTAGGCATTGATTCAAAATAAATATCATGGCGTTATAGTGTTATTTAAAAAAATATATTCTCTTTGCTTATAGACATAAATTTAAATTTGCTATCATACGGAAGGTATGAAATTTCTTATCAACAATTTCAATATAATATTAAACAAGAAAGAAAAATCAAGCATTACGGCATAGATTAGGAAAACTTTGATAAATTATCGTTATAGTGTTCTGAAATTTCATTTTCGTTCGTATAATGAAATGAGATATCTAAATAAATGTTTAAAAAAACACAATGAAGTAAAAAATAATAGCCAGCAAATGCTTCCCATAGCTGGTAATGTGTGTAAATCCAGTCAATTTCCATATATTATCTACACACGGCAATTTCTTCGTATTATCTACACACGTAGTGCCAATGTGACATTTAAGGATTAAAATTAACTGGTCCAAAAATTAACTAATGCCCTTCAAATGATCTAAAGTCATATCACAGCTACAAAAACATATCCAACAGTCACGGTTTAGAGTGAATCCTGTAATCGAAATCGTTTCAGTGTCTTTTTAAAAAAATGATAACTTGTATGTACCCAATAATCCTCACAAAACATGCTGTAGTGCATTTCAGTAATGTACATCAAACTCATCGAATTAGCTTAACATCATTAAAATACATTGAAAAGGATAATTCATTGTAAAGCATAATGTGATAGAAATCGTTTCGCATTTTTGTAAACTAAATGTAATTGTTACATACTGTATACCCTATAGAATGCATGTTGAATTCCACGTCAGTGGTACCTATCAATTTCGTTATGTTTGAAACATTATAACATCATTTAAATTCCACGAAAAACGATTTTTCCTCATTGACCGTAGTGTAAGAGAATACCTTGGGTGACCCTGCAAATGAATTATAATTTGTACTTATTCTATACTTTAGAGTATACACGTTGTATTCCACCTTAGTGAAAAATATCAGTTTCATTATTTTTGACATTTTATAACTTCATTTAAATACTCTTAAAACGATTATTCCCTATTGACCGTAAGACAACGAAAAAATTTTGAGTGTCCCTGTAAACAAATCATAAATTGTGCACACTTCATTTTCAATGAAGAACATGCCATGGTAGACCTCAATAGCATATATAAATTATGTAGCAATCGGAATTCATTTACGCAAGTTAGAGCACGCTGAGAAAAACGGACAGACAGACTGACAGAGGGGGAAACGGACAGAAAATCCAAATTAATAAACATTTTAAAACTATGTTACTAAGTGTTTAAAGGCAGAAGAAGTATAAAAACAATCAAATAAAAATATTTTTGGAACATCTTAATAAATCCTCACCTGCTTCTTAATAATTTTTTGCCTATGAAATATTTTAGAAACACTTGATAACAGTGGCGTTGCGTCAGGGGGGGCACGATCATTTTACTACCAGTATAATTATATACTACATTTAGCCTTATTTAATCTTTGAACGGTATGAAATAAATAAGGCCAAATATAGAATATAAAAATACTGGTAGTAAAGTCACCCGTTGCCCCCTTGACGCTACGCCTCTGCTTGATAACAGCTCATTGTATCAGAGAGTAGAAGCGTTTTCAGTTTTGCATGATTGGAACAAGAAATTTAATTGTATTATATGTAGCTTCTTCAGACAATGAGTCTATTTGCTTTAATTTGTTAAGTTTGAATAATAATTATTTTTTCTAGCACAAAAGACGAAAAACATACACAAAATATAAATGGGGTAAAAAAGACTACAATAGTACTAGGAGGATTAACGCTGCTAGGGAAAAATAAGAATTCTCATTATGATGGTTTTCGTAACACTAGAACGTCCAGAATTTTTGCTCAAACTTTAGAAAAATATTTTGTACCAGAATTTTTATTGAAAACTATTTAACTTCGTTATTTAAGTTATTTGGGTGTATTTTATATTTAACTTATTTTATAAAGAAATTTCTGATTCGAATAAACAATTAATCAATTGGGTGTAGTCGAATTGATTCCTGCTGGGCGTTCTAGTATTTATGCAGTTAGTTATATTTCTATAATTATGTGATAAAAATTTAAATATTCAGAATAATAGTAGCTTATCAAAGCGGAAAACAAATATCGACATGCAGAAAGTGATTTGCGTCGATAAGTGCGATGTCTCATCGAAGTCATTTAACCGAATCTGAAGTTTGGAGAGCTGTTGGTTGGTTAGAGGGGGGGGAAGTCAACCACAAACCGAAGTAGCAGAAGCAACTGGACTTTCTGTTGTTTCATATTTTATTTTCAGGAACTTTAATCACTAATAATCCACAGTTTTATTAAAACTAAAATTTTAAACACCAGTTACAAATCCTTGTTACAAATGAAAAAAACTGATAGCACAAGCAGAATAGAGCACAAGAAACTAGACAGGGTAGAGGCTGGGAATTTCAATCCTCCTAAAATGACTTACATTACATCAGAAAGCTGAGAAATTAAAAAAAATGTAAACAAACTTGAGGTTGTGGCCATGAGGTTGTGGTACACAGTTAAGGTTTTAAGGAACGTCTTTGAAAAAAAATTTAAATGGATGTTTCATCGGAGAGATTGGTTTTAAGATCACGCTAATAATGTATGTTTGTTTAATCAAGAAGAGATTTTTGACCGAAAGAAAATTTTGAATTCGTTTGATTTTGGTCTTGGAGAATAGGTCTTTTACTCATTGAAAATAAGTCAGTCACAAAAAGCAATATTATAACAAATAAAAACGTTTATTAAAAGTCTCTGCCATACCGGGTTAAATTTCTAAATTGTTCTGAAAAACATATTGCGAAATATACATTTAAACGAATATAAAAGAATGCAAACAATTTTCAAAAATTCAGGCTTATTTTCAACGTTATGACAACGTCAGGTACTACCTGTGTGCATGTTTTTACATTTGTAAATTTTGTAATATAAAAAAGCTCTGGGAATATTTATATCATCTATGAGAAAATGATTCACTTTTGTGAGCTAAGATATCTATCTAGCGGAGCGCATATTAAAACGAATATCATGCAGTAATTTTAGATACATTTCTGCTATTAAATGTGGAAAAGATTACGAGTCAGAAATTGTGGTGAAAAGCGACTTACTTGCTTCTGGTATTAAATAACACTATGGCAAATGTTGTTATATGCCCTCCGCCAATTCAACTACATTGCAATTCGAAACGCAATGAAACGCTTCCTTTTGAATTTTAATTAACAACTAAAATGCATTCTAACCAAAAAATATCTATAGTAAAGAAAAAGGTATACTTTTGGCTTAGCACTCAGAACTAAAGTAATTTTTTTTTTTCTTTCAAGCTCATGGAAATGTGCAAACTTACAAGTATGCACATAGTGTTTAAAACGGTGTTGGCCAAAGCCATTAAATAATAAGCCCAGTCAGATAGTGTTAAATTTGTTAGCGACACACTAGCGCCAAACCTCTGCTGCGGAAGGAGGACAAAACAGAAGTGGGTCGCAGAGAAACGATACGATTTATTTATATCGATATTTTATACGATTTTTATCGATGTTTTGTTTTTCCATTTCCTTTAAAAGCTTGCTAATTATTGGGATCTTTTACATTAAAGCTAAAACTACAATGAAAAAAAAATGTGGCAATTTACTGGATTAATATTTCTATATAAATATAGTGGTGGCGAAGAAGTTGATTTATTTATTAAAAGTAAAATAAAAAGTGATGGAAATTTACATCACTATGCAATTAACCCTTTCCGGCACAGACAAATTCTGTTCGTAAAATGTGAAATTACTGACTGACACCGGAATTTACAAACGAATTTCTTAGAATATATGAACTCCTTATTTTAAGCTTTAATTTTAGAAGCAAAATTTTATTAAAATATTCTTGGTGCCGAATGCAGCACTCCCAACCGCTAGATGGCGCTATTTTCAACTTGCGAAAAGTTTCCCATTTATCTGACTGGGCTTATTATTTAATGGCTTTGGTGTTGGCAGATTTGAGAGTGTTTTTTTTTTTCAAAATGTCGTTCTATATTTCTTGACCATTGTTCTCTCTTTACTTATTCTTGGAAATCTCCGATTAAATAAATTTATGATTACTTTCGGAGAAGATGGTAGATATTTTGAACAAAAACATTCCCTAATCTGACAACACTCAGTTAAACAACTACGTATCTTGCAAGTGGATTTCCACTTGAAAATAGTGTTAACAACTGGTTTACTCATTACACACCAATGTATTCAAATATTATTCTGCCGTGCTTCTTAAAGTTTAAAATCTTTTTCTGTATTCATGTTTACATTGAGAATGGAAACACATAGAAGTGATAAAGTTATTGTTATTTTATCTTGCATTTGAACAAACGTTATTGTATAAATAAAAGTATCATATTTATTTTTTGTTTAATAATGTAACACATGTGAATAAAATATAATTCGCGTGGGCGTTATAGAAGTTTTGAACGTCATTAGATTTTTTAAAAGTTATTATGACTTATATAAACATTGTTTCAAAATAAATATCGTGGCGTTATAGTGATATTTAAAAAATATATTATCTTTGCTTATAAACATAAATTTAAATTTGCTATCATACGGAAGGTATGAAATATCTTATCAACAATTTCAATATAATATTAAACAAGAAGGCAAAATCAAGCATCACGGCATAGATTAGGAAAACTTTTACAAATTATCTTTATAGTGTTATGAAATTTAATTTTCGTTCGTATAATGAAATGAGATATCTAAATAAATATTTAAGAAAACTCATTGCAGTAAAAATTCACGGCCAGCAAATGCTGCCCATAGCTGGTAATGTGTGTAAACCCAGTCAATTTCTATATGTTATCTACACACGTCAATTTCTATACATTATCTACACACGACAATTTCTATATATTATCTACACACGTAATGCCAATGTGACAGTTAAGATGTAAAATTAACTGGTCCAAAAATTAAACAATGCCCTTCAAGTGATTTAAAGGCAAATCACAGCTACAAAAATATATCCAGCAGTTACGGTTTATAGTGAATCCTGTAATCGAAATCGTTTGAGTGTCTTTTTTAAAAAAAAGATAACTTCTACGTACCCAATAATCCTCACAAAACATACTGTAGTACTCTTCAGTAATGTATATGAAATCATCGAATAAGCTTAACAGCATTAAAATTCATTGCAAAGATATTTCATCATAGAGTATAATGCGATAGAAATCGTTTGGCGTATTTGTAAATTAAATACAATTGTTCCATACTGTATACCCTGTAGAATGCATGTTGAATTCCACGTCAGTGATATCTATCAATTTCGTAATGCTTGAAACATTATAACATCATTAAAATGCACTGAAAACGATTTTTCCTCATTGACCGTAATGTAAGAGAATACCTTGAGTGTCCGTGCAAATGAATTATAACAGGGTTCATACGGGTACCGTTATTTTCCAGGTAACATACCAGTATATTTTTCTAAAAAAATACATCAAGTTTAAACGTGCGAAATGTCACCTTATTTAAGAAGAGATTATCTGTAAGAAAATACTGGTGCTAAATAATTTACTGGTCTTAAAATTCCAGGACCCGTACGAACCCTGTATAATTTCTACTTATTATATACTCTAGCGAAAACGCGTTGTATTCCATCTTAGTGAAAAATATCAGTTTCATTATGTTCGACATTGTATAACTTCATTAAAATACTTTTAAAACGATTTTTCCCTACTGACCGTAAGGTAACGAAGTAATATTGAGTGTCCCTGTAAACAAATCATAAATTTTGTACACTTCATTTTCAATAAAGTAAATGCCATGGTAAAACTCAATAGCATATATAAATTATGTAGCAATCGGAATTCATTTACGGAAGTTAGAGCACGGTGAGAAAGACGGACAGACAGACTGTCAGATGGGGAAACGGACAGAAAGTCCAAATTAATAAACATTTTAAAACTATGTTACTAAGTGTTTAAAGGCATTAAGAACTGTAAAAACAATCGATAAAAATATTTTTGGAACATCTTAATAAATCCTTACCTGCTTCGTAATAAATTTTTGCGCATGAATTATTTTAGAAACACTTTATAACAGCTCATTTTATCAGAGAAAAGAAGTGTTTTGCATGATTGGAACAAGAAATTTAATTGTATTATATGTAGCTTCTTCAGACGATGAGTCTATTTGTTTTAATTTGTTAAGTTTGAATAATAATTATTTTTTCTAGCTCAAAAGACGAAAAACATAAAAAAAACTATAAATGGGGTAAAAAAGACAGCAATAGTACTAGGAGGATTAAACTGTTAGGAAAAAAAAAGAATTCTTATTATGATGTTTAACACTAGAACGTCCGGAATTTTTGCTCAAGCTTTAGAAAAATATTTTATACCAGAAATTTATTGAAAACTATTTAACTTCCTTATTTAAGTTATTTGAGTGTGTTTTATAATTAAATTATTTCGAGCAGGGAAGACCGAGCTATGCTCGGTCAAAATTAAATTTGAGTTCAAATATCATGACTCATGACCAAAATGAACCACTAATTGAATTTTCTCGAAAATGTGACTTAGCCCAACAGTTTCCTCGTGCTCGAAAACAATAGGATGCAAAATTTAGTGTAAATAGTCTGAGCCGTTTTTAAGATAAAATAGCTTGACCCATAATGACCCATGACCAAAATGACCCACTAATCGAAATTTCTCGAACATGTGACTTAGCCTAATAGTCTTCTTGTTCCCTAAACCTGTAGGGTGCTAAATTTATTTCAAATCCTCTGAACCGTTTTCAAGATAAAATAGACCATAATGACCCATGACCAAAATGACCCACTAATTGAATTTTCTCGAATATGTGACCTAGCCCAACAGTCTTCTCGTGCTCGAAAACCATTGGATGCAAAATTTAGTGTAAATTGAGCCGCTTTTTAGATATTGACCCACAATGACACATAAATGATCCATTAATCGAATTTTCTCGAACATGTTACCTAGCCCAATGATTTTCGCGTGCCCGAAACTCGTAGGATACAAAATAAAATCAAAATCGTTTGAGCCGATATTAGATAAAATTAATTTGACCCGCTTTGACCCAAAAATGACCCACTAATCAAAAGTTCTTGAACATGTGACCTAGCCCAATAGTCTTCTCGTGCCGGAAAATAGTCGGATACAAAATTTCGTCAAAATCGTTTGAACCGTTTTTTAGATACAATTAGCTAGAACATGACCCTTGATGACCCAAAATGACCCACTAATCGAATTTTCTCGAACACGTGACCTACCCCAATGGTTTTATGGTGCTCCAAAACGGTAGGATACAAAATTTCGTCAAAATCGTTAGAGCCGTTTTTGAGATAAAATTTGCATATACAGGGTGTTCCGTTAAAGGGGTCCAATATTAATAGGGGTAATAGAGGAGATCACACGGAGCATAAATCAGTATATAATGCCTGGCCGGATCTCAATAATTTTCAAGTTACAGCAAATAGAATGAAAAATCGGAAATTTGTAAAAAAACCCTCATTGCTAAACTATCGATAATGCTAAACTATCGAATTTCAAATGGAATTCAGAAATTAAATAAATAAGGATTTATGAAATAAATTTTCTTGTTCAAAACGTTGTTAAACTGGATCAAATCAATCCATATATTACGGAACATTTGTGGGACCTCTGCATCTCTGGAAAAAGTGGTATCCAGTGCGTCTGAACCCCAACTTTGGCTGCGCCACTGCTCCGAGTACAATCGTAGAAAAGTACTGAAAATAAGTATTAAAATTTACTATTTGGAAATACTAGTAATGATAATTTAGAAAATGTGTTATTCAATATGATTCTTATTTCTGAAGCTTTGAGTGCTGCAATCACAGGCTGCGTACAGTTTAACCACATTATCTTGAAGTAATTTTTCGCCATATTCAGTATAAAAAATATTCTGCAAATAAACGCAGTGATTATGACTTCTGCGATTTAACTATTTAATAGTTTTTTTTTCTAATCTGAAATAGGAAATATGACATTGGAAATTTCAAGGAGTGTATGCACCTGGCAATATTGTACTTTTATATTTCTGCGCGACTTGCCGACAAGTTTTTCATTAGAAGTATTAATAACCCAGCTTTGACTTTAGCCTTGATGATGAAACTTGAGATCTGACGTGCAATATGAAACTTTTTAAAGAAAAAAGCTGTTCGCGCATGCATACTAATATTTTTCTATTACATATGCAGATTCTGTAATTAAAAAAAACCAAACAAATTCTGAAATACAAGCATTGGAAATCTTTTGTAAATCCCTTTTTCGAAATACCTTAAATGTTTCAATGTATTATTTTCTTTATTAAATATTGATTATTCTTAAGAATATATAGAGATCCCAAACAGTTTGGCCCCCAATTTTATTCAGAAATCCCGATTTCTAACAAGAAATTCGGAAAGAAAAATTTTAACTAAGTAATCACGAAGTATCTGTCATTAAATAAAGCACAAAGTACTATTCATAACTTATGGTATGAAACAGAAATTCTTAATATAAAAGGGGGCAAAAGTGCAACGTAGTTTTCAAATGATCTTTTTTTTAATACCAGTAATTGCTAAAAATAATTTTCGTGGTAGATTTCGGTAACATTTGCAGTAAAAATATACTTAAAAGTAGCTATCTGTAAAGTATGCAAGAAATAACTGAAAATGAGATTTTTGCCCGAAATAACTGGTATTCAAAAACGGAACAATGAGCCCTTACTGTATTAGTGTCAGTGTTGTCTGTTTTTTGTCTCAGAATACTAGTACTTTTCCAAATAGTAATAATTGCTTTATTCAATGACGAATTGCATAAGGCAAATTTTACAATTAGAAAATAGCGATAGCATTCTGAAAAAAAAAACTCATAGAAATCCAACACTGACTAATGTGAAATATAAGAAAAGAAGCATTTGAACTTGTTTCACGTAAACAATAGCATTTTAAATGTTTTCCTTTGAATTTGAATTAACACTTAGTAATAAAACTGATGAAAAAGCGGAAAATGTATGTAATTTCGTTTTATGTCTCGTGAGCTATTTGACGAGATGTCTTTATAATGGTTTGTTGATGAAATAATTGTGTACCGTAATTTCCGGCGTATAAGCCGCAGCTCAAAGAGTCGTTTTTCGACCCAGAAATATTATTTTATAAAATGTAAATTAAAAGATCGCTGTAAATATTTAACTACAATTATTGAATAAAATTTCTGGGCCGAAAAACGACTCTTTGAGCTGCGGCTTATACGCCGGAAATTACGGTAGTACAAACGATTTAAACTGTGTTCCGCCGAAAAACGCAACATAAATTTTCGCTTTATTTAATAGTAAACTTTCTATGATTAAGTAAGGCAAAGATAGAAAAATAATAGTATCATACAGGCCACAGTTTGATACCTGTGGTGTAATCTTAAGACCATCATGGATGATAAATATGTTTTTATAGTTCATTATAAAATTTTCAGAATTCCGATCGTAATAAATTCGTGGGACGAAAAACGCATTTAAGCCAACACTGCGCACTGATACATATATGAATCAATGAAAATTATCCTTTAATAAATAAGTTGATATCCGAACTATCACTACTTTTCAGTAAAAAATATTCGCCTTAAGTAATCAAAGAAGTTTGCTATTAAATAATGTGGAGAATTATTCTTTAAAATTTGTGGTAACTAACCCTAGATATGAGTATTAAAAAACATATTTCCAAAAGTAAAATTCGTACATTGTAGGGTTAATCCTTGAAGGGCAATGGGACATATATGTCCCACTTAATATTCATTTCCAAATGCAACATTGCCACTATGAATTTTGGAAGGAAATTTTGATTTCATACCTTAAGTGCAGAAAATCTGTTACTTATTTTGAAGGGAGATTAATTGTAAATTTTTCTGTCAATCAATCATTTAAACATTTTAGCAACAAAATACCTTGGCCCTGAAAGGTTTAACATATTTAGGGTTTTTGCAATTAGCATAAATAATTGGTGAAACTGGTTGGTTGGAGAATCGTCAAAGAATCGATAGACTAGATTTAAGTCTCACGACAAATCTATCATAGCTGGAATGCATGAACTAGCATCTGAAGGACAGTATCGCTAGTTTCATGTTATTTTTTTCCAAATGCTACTCACTTTTCTGATAGTAATATTAGTATTATTCAATCTCAGAATAAATAAAGAGGATTTTTTTATTCAAAAATAATGGTCGCATTCTGAAAAAAAAAAAACCCCAGCAGACTTGCAAAACTGCTGGGGAAGCTGCTGATACAAGCACTGCTATTGAATCTTTTAACCCTTAATTGCATAGTGATGTAAATTTCCGTCACTGTTTATTTAACTTTTAATAAATAAATCAACTTCTTCGCCACCACTATATTTATATAGAAATATTAATCCAGTAAATTTCCCGTTAACTATGTTGCTGAAGAAAGTTAAAAATCTATCTTAAAATTTCTGGTGTCTAATATTTAATATATGTATAAAAAAACACAATTGTAAAAGAAAAACTCATGCAAAGAAGGGTTAAAGGGTAACACTTTCTTCTAGAAATAGTACGCATTAATCCTTTAACGGGCGGTGTCCACAAAAAAGGAGACATAATTTTAATTCCAAAACTGACAAACGGCACCAAGAATATTTAATTGAAATTTTCCTTTTATTAAGTACCGGAAAATAAGCAAGTTTTTATTTTCTAATGAACTCGTTTGTATTTTCTGGTGTCAGTCCATTATTTCATCATTTTACAAACAGACTTACTCCGCGCCGGAAAGGGTTAACCCTTTCCGGCACAGAAAAAATGTGTTCGTAAAATTCGAAATTACTGACTGACACCGGATTTTACAAACGACTTTTATAGAAAATAAGAACTCCTTGTTTTAAGCTTTCTTTGTAGAAGCAAAATTTTATTAAAATATTCTTGGTGCCCGATGCAAGTTTGGAATTAAAATTAGGTGTGCCCGGAGTGGGACCACTGTGCCGGAAAGGGTTAATCTACACGGTATGTTGACAATCTCCACATTTAAAACCTGAAGCTATGTTATAGCGTTTTACGAGGAATAAGTTAAACCTATCTAATCTTCGACTTATTTAATCGCTGAAAACTACAGTAAAAACCGGCATACGAGCCACAGATCAAACAAAGATAATTTGAACCAGACAATTTATATAATAAATAAAGTCAAACAATTACGACGCATACATGGGTTATATACAGAGGTGCCAAGCTACCACTAATCTTCCGTAATATGAGATTAACCCCTTAAGCACCATATTCAATTTAGTGATAGTTTGCTGAATACAAGCTATGTTAAATTTCGTCAAAAATACAAAAAAATTCAAAAATACAAATCCACACAGGAAATTCTACAATAATAATTTTAGTTTATGCAATCAGGAAAAATCTGTCATTGTATAAATTACAAATTCCTACTATAACTTTCTGGTATGAATTCAAAATTTTAAATTTTAAAAAATGCCAAACTGGCAACTTGGACCACTACCTCTTTAATACTAAATGCCGATCGTATTCACGTTTTCCCCCCATACAGAAATTGGAAGTCAATTTTTTCCCAGAGTACAGTGCCATCTATCGGCGACAACTGACATGATCTTTCAATACATATCAGTACGCTACCTCTGTAATACGTTAACGTATATATTATGAAGGTAGCGATCAGTAAATAACGTAGAAAAGGCTGTATTGAGAATATTTATATGTAAAGTTAAAAAATATAGCTTAAAAATAAAATTTTTAATTAATTTCTAGAATTTCACAAATGTATATATTAGCTTCTCTTTCTTAAATAATAATTTAAATTGCTGTAATTACTGATATTTTTAATTTAAAATATTTGTTTTTAATATAAAAGTTCTTTTTTAATTAATTATAATATATAAATTAATAACACTGACTTTTATTTATTATCATTTCCATAAAAAATAACACAAACAACGTTTTTAAATGAAAAATATTTATTACAGGGTGGCTAGTGGTCAGGGAAAAATACAGTAAAAAAATTGGAAATTACCAGTATATTCTTATAGAAAAATTCAAATTCATTATTTGATCGAATAATCAAGATAAATTTTTCTATAAGAATATACTTGTGTTTATCACTTTTTTGACTGTATTTTTCCCTGACCACTAGCCACCTTGTATTAACACTTTAAAATTTAATTAATAGATCAAAAACTACGAGTAAGTTTTAAAAACTATTAATGCAAAATACCAAAGTAGTGGATTAAATTAAAATTACTGGTAGCAACTGATAATACATGCCCCAGATGGTAGCGCCTAGTTGGTGCTACTATCTGGGACATGCTGACTTCCATTTTTGAGACAAATACGATAGGCATTTAGTTAGTACGGAGGTAGTTCTTGGACGTACGAATGTACGTCCTGGTATTTCAGACAGACGTACGCAGGTACATCGTGGTGCTTAAGGTGTTAATTTAACCCAGGCTTAATACGTTTTGCACCAGAATTTTCTTAAAATAAATTAAATTAAATAAACTCTACATAGAAACCTGAAATTAAAAAAATGAGGATTTATCAAATAAATATTCTGGTTCAAAACGTTGTTAAACTGCGTCAAATCAATCCACATATTACTGAAGAGCTCGGCACCTCTGGTTATATATTAAGGAATGGAATTTATGGGTTTAAATGTATTTATTTAACCAGCGGCTAATGCGCCGGGTTTTACAGTACTAAAAAATCTGAAATTAAATTAGGTTAAAATTACTATTTGGAAAGAGTGGTAGTAGAAATCAAAGGCAATACGCATCCTCTATCTGGATAGGGATTATATCTCTCTATCAAAACATGGTTTAGTCGGCAGTTGCAGACATCAGTATTCGGTTGTGTTGATATCTATTTCAGGGCTGTCTGTCAATATTGGTACCTGCTTAAAACCACTAAATTTAATGGAAATCTCCACTTTATTTTATGGGTAAAATTCTGCAATTAATTAGGGTGAAAATGTTTATTAATAAATAGTAGAATTCCTCGGGCGCGAGTTTGGTCAACCCTGCTATACCCTGTGATGCAGATCAGTTTGATCAGATACATCATTAATATTCAAACAGGAAGTGTTTTAAATTTTATTTCATTGTCTTTGATATATCAGTGCTATATATTTTTGTTATTTTAAAATTAGAAACAATTATTTTCTGTTTTATCAGAAAAAAACACTTTCTAAAAATATGCACCACATAACAAGGACATCAGATCTCGAAGTTTTCTACGTTTTATGAGTATTTTTATTTTATCAGCTTTACCACTTCAAAAAAAAAAAATATTCGCAAGGTCGTTCAAAAATGCCAGTATTTTCAAATAGTAAATCGTTTATAATCATTTATATTTTTTGTTTAAATGTCTAATAAATGATGATCGTGGCGACTTTAACTTATTCTTATAAATAGGCAGTTCTATCCGCTACTTTTCTCTTCAATCAAGTGAGCTTCGAATGCCTGAAACAGCGAGTATTGCGACCATTCTTAGCATAGGAGCGTCAGTTCGTGAACGAAAGAAACATGTTTTTCAGGCCGAAGGAGAACGCAAAAAGAATTTTGGTCATTTTTCTAGGTCATTTTGGCCTAGTCAAATGAGAATTCTTTAACTCTTCTTTGCATGAGTTTTTCCTTTACAATTGTTTTTTATACATATATTAAATATTAGACACCAGAAATTTTAAGATAGATTTTTAACTTTGTTCAGCAACATAGTTCACGGCAAATTTACTAGATAAATATTTCTATATAAATATAGTGGTGGCGAAGAAGTTGATTTATTTATTAAAAGTTAAATAAAGAGTGATGGAAATTTCCATCACAATGCAAAGAAGTGTTAAAGAGAGAAAAAGGCGAATATGACAAAACAAGAAGAGGGCCAAGCTTGGGAATCACACATTTTGTCTATTTTTATATATGTTGTAGTGTCGAAGACCTTTAGTCTCAGGTTCAACGGATTTTATACAACGCTCCTTACTTATCGAGAGATATGGGCTCTAATATTATAACGCAACTTAAATACTTACTTTGTAATGGAATTACTGCGTTAGTCGTAGCTCAGTTGTTATGATGTCTGCTCGTTGTTCTGCGGGCTCAGGTTCGAGACCGGAATGTGCTGCACTGGTTTTTCTCATTTTTTGTTTTATAAATAAACTTGGAATTATAATTTAAATATCTCACATCAATTAAAAATTATAACATTAAGCATAAATTATAATGTTAACCTATTTATTTTTAGTAGTAAAATCAAAAGTGGATAAACTAACATTAAACGTTTATGTTTTTTAATCACTTTTAAAATGTATTTCGTATATTCTTTATCGATGCAATGATATTGAACAATTGTGTCAGTTCCTGATTTTAAAAAAAATATATCATTTATATATTGCCTTAACAAGGGAAGTTAATGCGATGATAATACTACACTTTTTTAAAGTAAGGAGCATGATTTTATTAAAAAATAGCATATAAATTAAATTACATCATATTTTTTTGCATATTAAAAATTTGTAAATTTGTAAAACATATGCTTACGCTTTCAATTATTTTGCTTTCTTAATTATCTTGTTATGCATTTATTTTTATTTTATATGTAAATGTTTAATTTTATTATAACTAGAGGCGCCACAACAAACTTTGTAACACAGCAAACCCGTTACAAAGTAAGTATTTAAGTTGTGTTCTAATATTAGACTCCTTATTTCTCGAGAACTAAGAAGCGTTCTATAAAATCTGTTGAGCTTGAGACTATGGGGCTTCTAGTCTACAACCTATATAAAAATAATCAAAATATGTGATTACCAAGCTTGGCCCTCTCCTTTTAAGAGACGCGTATAATTGTGAACTACATTAGTTGTTACATTATTATGTGTAAGGTTCCATAGCCTTAATTCTAACATTAACATAGACAATTTAATAAAAATCATATTAAATATAAATTTTATAACTCACTGAGTTTCTTTAAATCTCTTTTATTTATTTTTTTTATCTAACATAAATATAGCAGTATAAACAGTGAATATAATAAGTCGTTTTTTGTAATCAATAATCAATTTAATTATCAAATAGAAAAAAAAGAGAGATTTTAAGCAAAACCTATATTATGAATATCAATAGCTTGTTTACGACACAAAAAGTTTTATAAAGTTAGATAAATATTCCTTGAAACATAAATATCCTTTCTTCTTGCGAAAACATATGCAAGCATCAAAAGGATTAAAAATAAAAGAAATTATAATAAATTCTTACAGACTGTTTTATATTCAGATCCAGTACAGCATCAGTTTTCCTTAATGTATTTTAGTCACAAAAATCTTATTTTAGTTTTATTATTATTACAATGAATAAACAGTTATTGTTAATACTAAGCGCTTTATTGTCATCAAAGCAGTCCGAATAGTCAAACAATGGCAGCATGACCAAAAATCAACCAAAGGCACTATGAGATATGCATGAATTCTTCCAACAAGCTCTTATGAGATCCAACTACAGTTTCAATATGCACTGAATGCTCGGGCGTTTTTAAACCGAAAACGAATGTTCGCAGATATTCCAACGCAAACGAAATCAAACTTACGGTCAGATTTTAGATCTTATTATGTACTCACATTAGATCCAGATCAAAGTTCAGTGCACAGGGTATATGTCACTCCAGTGGAATAAGGTCGTGCAGAAGGTCGTAGCACACGATTGCAACGTTCGTAGCGTCTTGAGCGCGGAATTATTGTCATTTCCGGCATATAATCATCGGATCAAACAATCATGTTCTGACCCAGAAATTTTATTTAATAATTGAAGTCAAATATTTACAACGATCTAGTAAGTTACATTTTATAAAATAAATTTTCTGGTTTATTCTTTTTTTTATCTGCTGATTAAAGACCGGAAATTACTGTACATTGAATGCATAGCTGCCAACATTTACGCTTGTCAGTTACCACTTAGATTTAAAAGATAATTTTGTCTTATTTAATCCTAGATTACGTCGAATGAATTAGGAAAAAATACTTTTAAATTTTAGTTGTAAGGAAAAAAATCTTTAATTGTAAATTCCACTATTTCTGAATAGTAAAGTTTAGTAATCATTTGCAGTAATTTCTCTGAACGGTGGAGATTTCGATTTAACCCTTCTTTGCATGAGTTTTTCTTTACAATTGTGTTTGTTTATACATATATTAAATATTAGACACCAGAAATTTTAAGATAGATTTTTAACTTTGCTCAGCAACATAGTTCACGGGAAATTTTCTGGATTAATATTTCTATATAAATATAGTGGTGGCGAAGAAGTTGATTTTATTTATTAAAAGTTAAATAAACAGTGATGGAAATTTACATCACTATGCAATTAAGGGTTGAAAAAAGCAAGGTGGACCGCAATAACGTGTGACGTTTGTCCTGTGAAAATACGCTTTAAACTTTCGATTATGGGCTTAGGACTGGCTACTATTTTTATATTCGCCCATACCATTATTTACAAAAATATTTCTCTTCAAAGCAGCCTAGTACAAGTGTATGGGAGATATTACATCTCAAAACTTGGTGCGAATACAATAAAAAAATAGTCGCTGTGACGACTTATATCCCAGCCCTGGAATCAAAGGGTTAAAAGTTTATCTTTCTGATATTTTCTTCTCTATATGAGCAGGTTGGGTTACGCGCTATTATACAACCTAAATCTCGGAAGTTGCACATATCAAATACTACTGACAAGGGAGATCTTCATAAAGCGTTTTCCCCCAAAAATGTTTAAAAATTATTGAAGAATGCATTTTAATACACATTGAAATATCTTTCAAATTTGGCGGTGGAATTTTGATAGATGTCTCAGGATAAAATGAAAAATTTGAACCTTCGGTTTTGATCCTTTATTGCTCACACCTATTTGATCATGACTTCTCTAATGTGATCAAAGGTGCGTACAAATGAGAAATACATAAGTGTAAATATATATACCAATATGTAACTTCCGAATAACTCTAAAACCAAAAACAGAGTAACGAGTCCCTACAGAGAATCAACTGCTGTAGGCCGCAATGGTAATAGTTTTAACAAGAGTTTTTTCGTAGTTTTTGAGATTCACAACCGTTCTGCCCGAAAATCGTTTGCCACCATGATATCAGAAAGGGAATCTTCGGCTCATTTATAACAAATTCCTGTCATTAAAAAGGCATATTTTCCTGCGTAACTATAGTGGTAACTGGCTAGCAGGCAGGTCGGCGTATGTGAGCCAGAGTTTCCAATATTGTTTCCTTTTTAATACAGAAATTCCAAATTGATATGGTTAATTTAAAACAGAAATGTTTGCTTATTGAATGACAGACATTTCGTGACTATATAAATTAAAAATTCTTCACTCGAAATTTCCAATATGACCACGGAATTTCTGAATGTAAAAGAAGATCAAATTGGCAACCCAGCTGAGCATTCATCCTTAGTTAGAAATATACAACTAAAGAAACATATATATTTGAAAATCAAAATGATGACTTAGATATTATGTATAATGTTTGACTCTAAAAAATTATAATAATGTAATTACATTTTACTAAATAACATAAAATGATTAAATAATATATGTTCAATTAGGATTATTGTTAAATTAAGGGACAATTAATTTTAAGATGCACAAAAAGGAAATATAAAACAAGTTCTCCATGGAATTATATTTTTATCAATTTCTGAATTTCCTTAATTTTGTCCTATTGTAACATACTCCTTGCACTATTCAAATATAAAAAAACACAAATTTAGAAAAAAATTGTGAGTTCAAAGTCTTTATTTTACTTGACTATTGAAGACTTGAATAAAGTGAAATAACCTAATTTTTCAGTCTTGTAAAAATCATTTAACAAGAGCAATATCTGAACATCAAAATGCCAAACGCAGTGTTGTAACACCGCTACTTTTATTTAATGAGACTACTTGCTTAGCACCACTTTTCTGAAACAGTAATATTCGCTTTATTTAATGACAGATTAAATAATACAAAATACCTTTAAGAAACGCGATGGCAATCGGAAAAAACTAGCAAACTGGCAACATTGGCCGAACGTCGGAAATTTTGTTATGTGCAAATGACAGAAGCAAAGAACACCATACAAGAAGAAGGTTTCAAATCGGCATTAGCCGCGATGTTAATAATCGCTAAGATTCCTGAGCAGAGTAGACTCAGCTTGTCCAAATTTAGCGCGTACGCTTGCGAAACTACCATAAACTTTCTGCTTTACATCCGCGTTCGTTCTCGAAAGAACGCACACATTCTTGAACTTGCATAACATTTTATCATAAATCAACTCATTAAATGACAAATGTTTAATTTATTATTACTGCTTTACTTTTTTTCCGATTTTAATGTATAATATTTATTTTCATTCATATTGAAAATAAAATAAGTCACGCACGATATTATACCCACAGCTTCCACAAATTAAACTTCTTTTCTACCGCTATCTTTCAAGAAAAGTTTTGCCGTATTTAATCCGAAACATTTGGCTAATAAATGAAATTAAAGTGATGGAATAATTAATTGAATGTTCAGTGAGTATTAAAAAAAGATGCATCTACCTTTATTATTAGTAAATTATTTCGATAGTTGGAATTAATAATGTAAAAAAGATATATAATAGGATGAAGAAAAGGTTCTGTCGTTTTAATACCTAATTTTAATACCTTTACTACCGGTAAAATTTTAATACCTGATAATTTTATTATAAATGATTGCTTTGAACCAGTGGCTAAAATTATCATGTACTAAAATTTTACACGTAATTAAAAATACGACAGAACTTTTGCATGAATTAATAGCATTTCTTCAGTTTTTATACATTGTCTTCTGTTTGAATGTTCTGAGAATGACTTATCTATGACTTATCATGGAATGAGGAGAACCATACATAGGTTTTCCAGCCAACTGACTCTATACAACTACACATACAACTAAAAAAATACATACAGTGGTGGCCAAAAGTTTGGACATTTTTTGAAAGTTTCATGTTCTTCAACTTTGTGTGCTTGTAGAATATATTAATTTTCACTTAAATACAGACGTTTATATATCAAGTTGAAGGTAATTTAATGTAGAATTTAATATTAAAAACAGTATTACAATATCTGTATTACAAAAAAAAGTTATGCATATTTTAGTAGAACAAACGAACACAAATCGTTTTAAATAAGGACGTCTTTTGTAATACAAGCGTACTAGCCAATCACAAACACTGTTCTGAGGACAAATCAGATGTCTTTAAGTATAGTTTAGGTTATTTTGATGGTAAAAGAGTTATTGTTGTGGAAATATTTTGCGTAATGATGTATACTAGTACAATTTAATGTAGAATTTAATATTAAAAACAGTATTACAATATCTGTATTACAAAACAAGTTATGCTCATTTTAGTAGAACAAACAAACACAAATCGTTTTGAATAAGGACGTGTTTTGTAATACAAGCGTACTAGCCAATCACAAACACTGTTCTGAGGACAAATCAAATGTCTTTAACTATAGTTTAGGTTATTTTGATAGTAAAAGAGTTATTGTTGTGGAAATATTTTGCGTAATGATGTATACTAGTACAATTTAATACAGTATTTCTGTTTTTGAATATTTAAAGTCCTTTTTTAATTAAACTAATTTTAAACAATGTCATCAACAAAAAGAGCTAATTGGACATCTACAAAAAGAAGCCGAATTGACATATTGAGAGAAAATGGCCTCTCTTACGCTGAAATTGCAAGACAAGTTGGTGGTTCAGTGACTTGTTCTGGTGTACGAAAGTTCTTTTTACGTTACGAAAAAACGAAAGCAGTGGAAAATAAGGCCAAATCAGGCCGAAAAAAAATGCACAAGTACTACTGCCGATAGAAAAATTAAACGGCTATGCCTTCAAGATAGAAAAATTTCATAAGATGCCATTAGAGGTGAAATTAATACAGCGGGTATTGCAGTAAGTTCAAGAACAATAAGAAGAAGGTTATCAGGATTTGGACTACAAGCTAGAATTCCAAGGAAAAAACCATATTTAAATCAAAAGCAACGCGAAAAACGAGTTAAGTGGGCAAAAGAACATATTAAATGGTCAGAAAATCAATGGAAGCAAGTAATCTGGAGCGATGAGAGTAAAATATCGTTCTTTGGTAGTGATGGTAGAAAATACGTGAGACGTAGAGTAGGAGAAGCACTTCATCCTGATTGCATTGAAGCCACTACAAAAAACCGAACAAATGTCATGATTTGGGCATGTATGTCTGCAGATGGTGTAGGCCGAATTCAAGTAATTGATGGCATCCTGAATGCCAAAAAGTACATCGAAACTGTCCTGGAACCAAAATTGATACCTTCCATCAGGGATCGCTTCCCCAACAATGCACCATTTATTTTTCAGCAGGATTCAGCTCCATGTCACACAGCAAATGTATGAAAAGCATGGTTTCAAAATAAAGGCATAGATATATTACCATGGACAGGAAACAGCCCTGATCTCAATCCAATTGAAAATTTGTGGCGAAGTTTGAAAATTCTTGTACGAAAAAAACGTCTATCCAATAAAAGACAAATTATTGAAGCTATAATTGATTCTTGGCACCATGTGATTAAGAAAGATGAACTCCAAACACTCGTTCACTCGATGAAAAGACGCTGTGAAGCTGTCTTAAAAAATAAGGGTTATCCTACTAAGTATTGATTGTGTAAGTATCACTTTAAAAAAATGCAAATCTAAGATAGATCTTACTATTAGTTGCATAACTTTTTTGTAATACAGATATTGTAATACTTTTTTTATTATTAAATTCTACATTAAATTACCTTCAATTTGATATATAAACGTTTGTATTTAAGTGAAAATTAATATATTCTACAAGCACACAAAGTTGCAAAACATGAAACTTTCAAAAAATGTCCACACTTTTGGCCACCACTGTACATATTTGAAAATGAAAATGATCACTTAGATATGATACAAAATATTTGACACAAAAAAATTATAATAATGTAATTTAATTTTGCTGAATAACTTAACATTATTAAATAATATATGTACAATCAAGATTATTGTTAAATTAGTGGGAAAATAATTTTAAGCTTCACAAAAAAAAATAAACATAAAACAAGTTCTCCGTTGAATCATAATTTAATCAATTTAATAATTTCCTTAATTTTTCTTGCTGTATCATACTCCTTGTACAATTAAAATCTTAAATAATACAAAATTAGACGCAAATTGTCAGTTGAAATTATTCTTTATTTAACTTGAATATTCAAGGCTTGTATTAAATGAAATAACCAATTTTTTTGGTATTGAAAAAATCATTTTAAAAATAGCAAATATGAAAAATATAAAAATACCAAAATATGAAAATGGCATTCAAATTGCACAAAACTTCGTACATAGGTGTTTTTCAGGATGTTGGTTTACTATTTCGAAGTTAAAATTCCAAAAGACAAAATGGGAGATCCAATATGGCTGATTAAAAATTTAACCCCTTGCAGGGCATCGGTATATTATATAAACCACTTAATTTTAATCCCAAAATGCCCATTGCCACCAGAATTTTTTTATCAAATTTTGCACTTATAATGAATACGAAGAGAAGCTTTTACTTATTTTCAAATAAATTTGTTCGTAAATCCTGGTGTAAATTCATTATTTCAATATTTTAGCAACAGAAGTACATTGCCCCTGAAAGGGTTAACACTTAATTGCATAGTGATGTAAATTTCCATCACTTTTTTTTAAACTTTTAATAAATAAATCAACTTCTTCCCCACCACTATATTTATATAGAAATTTTAATCCAGTAAATTTCCTGTAAACTATGTTGCTGAAAAAAGTTAAAAATCTATCTTAAAATTTCTGGTGTCTAATATTTAATATATGTATGAAAAACACAATTGTAAAAGAAAACCTTATGCAAAGCAGGGTTAAATGTTTTGAAAGTTCTTCAATTTGTAGGAAATTTCGTATACAGGTGCTTTGAAGTTTGCTAATTACGATTCAAAAGTTTTTAAAAAAAATGACGAATTAGAATAGATACCGAAAGCAGGAAGTAGAAAATTATTAATAACATTTTAAAATTGTTTCAAGAATATTTTTCTCATTTGAAAATCTCTTTTTATGTCGAAATGGTATTTGTTAATTGTAAACATTTTGTCATGACAACATTTCGTGATTTTTATGTCCCTGAAAATCGGTTTAAATTTGCAACTTTTTTAATAGCAAAAATTTGACAAAACTCACAATTCTTATACTTTTAAAATAGAATTGTACAACTGTGACAGAAATACATGAGTACTTTTTCCCAGTAATTTTGGAAAAGAATGTCGAATAAAAGGCGAGGAAAAACAAGGAATAGTCTATGGCTTCTTTATATAAATAATTCGACCATGCAAAGGTTTAAGAATCACACAGAATATTTCTCTTATATTCTTATATATATTCTTATCAATAACAACTCATTTCCATTTCAAACTGATTTTCAAAGGGTTCTAAAACATTTTAAGAAACTTAGACTACAACCTTGTTTTCGAAATAGCAAGTTTTTTCTTTAATTTTTCAATTTGCGAACAAATAAAATTTTTACGTTGAACCCGAACCCGACAAAAAGAAAAAAAAGAACTGTATCACACTTTAATTAAACCCTCTTTTTTTACAAAACTATTTTTTAGAATATAATTATACACGTCAATAAAACAAAAACTCTGCTATTTTCGGAAAAATAACTTTGCACAAAGAACTGCTAACACTCAGCTTTGGCAGAAGACCACAGCAACGCAGACAATAAAATTATCTTCTAACACATGCACTACTCTTTTACAATTTCAGAATTTTTAAAGCGAGTAAAAAGTGACATTTCTACTTGTTGTTGCAAAAACCTGCACGAAATGTAAAGTGGCAGTTTTTGACAACTGGTTTTTTATTATTCATTTGATAATACTTCAGGACATTATCTCTTTAAATTTTTTCGCGGAACACTGTGGAACTTATAAACTTTGTAATGTTTGAAAAAAAAATCATAATATTTTTAAAAAATATTTTTATCAAAAATAATCATGACATTATTAATTTTTATGTGCCTAATATAATTTTTCTAACACATGCTAATAATGTACACACCATCATTCGTCGAATCCATTTTACAGAATTAAAATTGGATGATATGGAAAAATATAGCACGTGTTTAGAGAAACCGCTGTTTTGCTCTTTTTGTTCACCTCAGATGATACTCCTCCAAGCGTCATTTTTGAACTGATGCATGTTGTTAGGGAAACGTAAAAACCTTTTTCTAAATACAGATTCTGACCCTCCAAACATTATTCTAGCCAGCTGTATAATCAAAATTTCCGAAATAGTAACTTAATTTTTCGACTTTTGGCCAGCTTTTTGGGATTTTGCTCCACTGTGCACTGGGCACGGGAACATCGCGACTGGGCCATAGATTAGTGGAAGAGAGTTTCCTAGTCAGGTGAATCACGGTTTGTCATTCATCACGCTTATGGCCGTGTCAGGGTACGCCGTCTTCCAGGAGAACGGTTGCTCCCTCAGTGTACAGCAGGTCATACACAGGCCGGTGGTGGCGGTTTTATGCTTTGGGAGAAGTTCTCATGGGCCCCATGTTTGTGGAACAGCAGACCATGAACGCTAAGGTGTATCTGAATATCATTGCGGACCAGTTGCACCTCTACATGGCTTCTGTCTGCCCAACTGGAAATGGAGTCTTGCAGGAGAGCTGCGTGTCACAAGGCTCGAATTGTGTTGGAGTGGTTCCAGAAACATAATGCTGAATTCCAGTTAATATCCTGGCCACCTAACTCACCGGATCTCAATCTGATACAACACATTTGGGATGTCATAGAACGGCAGCTCACAGTTCAAATATCAGCAAGTCGCAATATATCGGATTTGCGTGACTGTTGCTGAAAAATCTGGTACAATCTGTCTCTGGACATCTACCAAGGACTTGTGGCGACCATGCCAAGGCGGGTTGCAGATGTGTTGCGGGCGAAAGGTGGACCAACTCGTTATTGACAGGTGGTCATAATGTTTTGGCTCTTGAGTGCATATACTTTTTCAATGTCTGTTTTCAATTTTTTCATTAAAATTGCGTAAATGAAATTTACAATAGATGTATTTTTACGTCATATTTGCAAATTAGTTTCGCTTTTAGTTTTAAATTAATAAAGCATTTATTTTTATTTTGTTACCTGTAAATGGGTTTATAACTTCTTATCCAATCTAATAAAGCTATTTTATTTTTTCTGCGGTATATATATTTGAAGTGAAGTTTTTTATAAATGCATAGCGTAGTGTATTTTGTGAAAAAAAATTGCCCCACAGTTAACTGAAACAACGAAATGCCAAATGATTGGCATGTGGTGAGCTGTAAGAAGTTTTCGTTATATAGCTAGGCTTTTTCTAGTGTCTCTTCAAACTGGATTAACAGATGAGTTTTATATTGGTAGTTTTTTTTAAAAAAACATTTACATTTACATTTATTTAAATTTAAATTGAATTTACATTTATGGTAATTTTTTTTAGGTCAAATAGAAATTTGACAAACCGTTTTTGTAGTAGTGGTCGGCCTAGGATCTTGTCAGACAACCAAGCTCGAGAAGTTTTTGCAATGGCTACAGTAGATCCATTTATGTCTTCTATTCAAATTAGAGATGATTATTTGCAACTGCAAGTAAGCATATATCAAGGGGTTTGAATGACAGTGGAGTAAGTCAAAAATTTTAAAAATATAGATAACCATATTATTACTGAACGTATATTAACTTCTGTTCAGTGTGACATTCAAATAAATTAGTTCACTTAGGGAGTCGTTAGAGGGCAAAACAAGTTGGACCACTTAATGCAATGGCAATACGACAAATTTCACAAAAACCTTCATTTCTCAAATTACTAAATATTGACTTACTCAAGTGTCATTCTAACTCCCTCATAAAACTAAGAGATGGTAGACTGTATTATGATTACATATATTTATATTTACGGCATACTTTCATTTTACCAGGTATCATTCCGTACCATTCGCAATATGTTCATAACAGCAGGTCTCTGAAGTCGAGTGGCGGCTAAAAACAAGCATTAACCGATAACCAAAAACTTCAAAGCCTTCACTTTGCCCAAACATATATTAACAGGGGAACAAATGAATTCAGCTCAGTTTTATTTACAGAAGAAAGTGGTATTCAGCTCGTCTCCCGTTTTTGGTTTGAGTGTACCGTCCATTTGGATTTAGCCCCGGTATACAAATAATATTAAACGCAGCGGAATATTTGCAGTCACGGTGTGGGGCTGCATGTCGACTCAGGGTATAGGATCTCTGTCACATATTCGACAGCACTTAGACGGAATATCTTTTTGTAACTTATTATAACACACAATGACACCTGATGTTTTAGAAAACCACTTTCCGAATGGATCTTTTCTCTTCCAACAGGCATGTATTGTTATTTGGTAAATGGTATTACTAAACAATAAGGTTTTTAGAACATATTATACACTATTATTTATTAATATTAATAATTAATATATACGAAAAATTATTTATTATTTTATAGTTTTGCGCGTTTCAGATTATAATTTTCTACAGGCTTATTTTCCAAAAACATAGCTTTTCAATATTCAAACCCGAATTAACACTGCTTGCTCTAGAATGTTACTTGATTTTTTCATTAAATCATGGCTGCTTCGGGACTATTTTTTAAATCTATCTTACACCACTTACTCAAAATATTTTTTTTACATACACTCCGACACATTTGCAAGAGAAATATAATTTAAAAATTATTTTTTTAAATAGTGGTGCGAATTGGCTATAAAAATAGCCACCAGTAGCAACCCTGTTAAATGAATTGGTAAAATATATTACAAAGCAAATTTCTCTGTATGCTATGCCACATCATTAGAATTTATTTCGGTTTTAAAGAATAACTAGTTATTTTTAATCGCAATAAAGATTCATTTTTGGAGGTGTGCAGATATAAATCCCTTAACTGGACAACTTTGACACAATTATCATATCGACAGCGCTAAATTAATTGTCTTTTGTTTCATGTTTAAAGATTTTAGCAGATGAATCGGTGTAAAAAATTGCATGTAAATTATTTTTAAAAAAAATTAATTAACCGTTATTTTTTGAAAAAAATAATTAAGACAAAATCTTTTTTTTTTTTATTATTCACTTTATTTTTTTCATTCTCTAGGATAAGAAATTTTAAAACAACACATTTTCAAAACTCTCGTTATTGTCAGGTTGTAATCTTTCACTTAATTATAATATTTTTTATTATAAATAAAAATAAACCATTTAAAATTTATCCAGATTTTGATTTATTAAAAAAAACTTTTTGCTAAATTTACGCTAAAATATTTGCGAATTTATTTAAATATTGATTTCAATGACATTTTTAGTTGTAAGTAAGTATAAATTTTAATGATTTAGAAATAATTATTTATTAAGTATATTACATGATTCATAATTCTGTTCAGAATTTGCAGGATAACAGTGCTATCCATAGAAGTGATGTATTAAAAACTTGGTGTAAAGACAACTGTATAATGAAATTAGATTAGCCATGCAATTCCACCGATATAAACACAATGGAACACGTTTGGGCTCTATGGAATGAGGAGGATCGTGTGGAGATAATTTGAACGGCTGATGAACTATAAAAACCAGCTTCTGTTGCTTGACAAACTATTAAAAGAGATTCCATTATTGTTAACAGCCCCCTTGAATCAAGGACATGCAGATTACAAGAAGTTCTTGATAAAAATGGTTTCTATACATAGTATTAGCAAATCCCCCTCTCCGTACACTTGTTTTTTAATTTAAGCACAAGATGCGGCTTATTGGTGGGCGTGGGAATATTGCCTTTTAATTTTTGGTGTACTAACCAGCCCATAATATTCTTCTACTCTTTCGTTAAAGCTCTATCACTTTCTTATTTGATGTAATCATTTTTTTTTAATATAGATAAATTTCAGTACTTTAAAACTTTGGTAGCAAGTTGCTTCCACTGCTGATTTTAGATTTTAGTAAAGGAATAACAAAAACATAGTGATTTAATAAAGTTAGTTGAAAAATACAATCTGATTACAAATCTTTGTATTTGCTTTGTATCGTTAATGCTGAAACACAGATTTAGAATATTCGATTTAGAATATATTTACATTTCATATCCCTCAATTTATATAGTAGTTCATATCAATATTCAAGAAACTCTGAAGATTAGATTAACATAAGATTTCAGAGAGAAAAGCTAATTTCGTGGTGTATACAAGAAATTATTCATTTCTATGTATTCCACAAAATAGAAGGACGCGTGAAATGTTTTTGTTCTTTTAAATAGATTCCAATGATGTATTTACGACAAAAAATTAATATAATTCTTACATTTGATTTCTTCAAACCTTTGGTCAAAAACAATTTTCATCATTAACTTCATTCTATCTACAGTATAATCACTGACATATTTATACTTATTAATTCAATTTACGCAAATCTTGTTAAATTGTTTGAATGTTACACTAAATGGTTGTTAGATAAAATATTCCCAAGAAAGTGTTAGATTCTTATTTCAACATGCTAATTTAATCTTTTGTTAAATTTTGTATATCAATCAAAAATTGTAATCTTCACAAATATGTATCGATGTTCAGTTTTTAACCCATTAATAACGAGCTTTAAATAATTAAACTTTTTTTTTCTATAGTTTTCATATTTAGACCTATTCGATTGCACACGCTAATTAAAAAAATTACAAGTTATTTTTATGATTTTCTGATAGGCAAGTTTCCTTGCCAATTGCTAGCAGTGTGCAAAAAATCTAAAATCTAAAAAAAAAAATGTCTATTTGCAAGTTTTCTTTCTAAACGTAATTATTGAGTTAATTGTAAAATTTCAACTGAATTAACAGACTAGGTTTAATCGTAGAATTATTAACCCTATTTCAAAGGAGAATAAAGAATGTAAAGTTATTCAGATGCCTTTTTGACATAGATTTAGTTTTAGTTCATCAAATAAATAGGAATATAAATTATGCGAACATATCGTCGCTCCCTTGTCAAACTATCGAATCTGAAAAAAGATATCTTTTATTACTTTTAAAAAAGGGACGATTGACACCACTACATTTTATTAGAATTCTCCGCCTAGTAAAAAAAAAAACTATTAAACATAGCTGCCAACTTTTACGCTTTTTTCCTACCACTAAAATTTTACAGTAAATTTTACCTTATGAAATCACCTAAATCATGTGATTCAATAAGGCAAAATTTTCTATTAATTTTTATCGGTTATTAAAAAGCGTAAAAGTTGGCAGCTATGAATAGAGCTTCTGTGAAGAACAGGATTGCCAGTTTGGGCTTCTTTTTTTTATTCAGAGGTGCCAAATTAATTCCGGAAAGTTTGTGAAAAAAGTTCACTTTAATTAGTCAAGAAATGTCTGTCATTATATAAAGAAAAAAATTCTATTTCAAATTTCTGTTATGGTTTTGAAATTTCTGAATTGAAAAAGGTGGCCAAACTGGCAACACTTCTGACGAATATTATTTAAATTTAGTGGTGAAAATCGGCCCATTTTTAAAAGTAATGAAAAATGCGTTTTTCACATTCGATACTTTAGCATGGTAGCGAAGCTATCTTAAAACAAGACATGTCTCCCCTCCCCCTATCAAACAAAGCAATGTCGGAAGAAAAGTTTTCAAAAAATGCTATTAGCAATCGACATGGGATTTATTTTCAGACTAAAAACCAATTTTTCGACGGGTTATTTCACAATGTTTCCTTACGTTGTTTTATACAATTTTTTATTCTAAATTTTGTATTTGCCAATACTGTTCACATTTATGCCAATAAATGTTAAAAAGAGCGAGTTAAATATATTCAAAATCTGACAAAAAATCTTTTTTAAAACACCTGTAAAATTCCAATCACATTTACATATTCTAAATCTATTTTTATTACAGATGATCTTATATATTTTTAAACAGATAATTCAACACTTGCAAACATCCTTTTACCTCATAAAACATTAACCGAAACTTATTAAGTGAGTAAAACGGTCATATTGGCAAGAAATAATACATTAAAGAAGTGACTTAGTCATTCTGAAGCATTTCAACAACTGAATACCGAACTTTAATTTGGAGACAGCCCCTAAAATATGCTTATTTTAAAATAATTAATTTCTCTGAAACTAATCGTAGGAATTTCATGAAATTTGGTTTCTAGGCCTAGTTTGAACTGCAGATTTAAAATATTTTGTCAAATAGAGAAAACAAACCCAAACAAAGTTTGGGTTTGTTTTGCTATGTAGCTGGCGCCCGAAGAAAATTTTATATACATCATTTAAAAGTAGACTTTATTTCTAATAATTTGGTGCCAGTAACTTTCTTCTATAATAATTTTTTGCAAAGTTAGTAGGGGGTGTTCTGTTTCTATTTTCCACGACTGTACGTGAATAAAAGCTTGTATTAATTTTCAAATAAATTTGTTTGTAAATTCAGGTATCATTCAATCATTTCAGCATTTTACTAATAGAAGTACAAGTGAATGGGTTAACTGAAATACTTTGATCGTTTTCAACATTAAAGAGCGTTTAAAATATTTTTTGTGTTAAAAATTGTCTGCTTCAGCACTGTTTATCATGCATTTCTCTATATAACTACTGGTTTTCATGTTCTTATATGCAATAAATTTTGCAGTACAATCAGAGAAAATAAAAATCTCATAATAATTTCAATTACAGCAGCATCTGCAGCATTATTTTCTTTTGTTTAAAATAGAAATATTAATGTTATTTTCTGGGAAATAATTTGAGCAAGAGTTTAAGTTTGAGTAAATAGCAATTTTTTTCAAACGTAAAGCTTAAGCAATACAGGGAAAGTGTTCCCGGATAATTCCCTGATTAAATAAGACGACTTTTTCTATCCAAGAATAGTGGTACCTTGTAACTTCTATTTAGTAAAGGTTAAATTTTAATCGATTCACATATACATCACAACAATGCATAGGGTTAAATATAATGCATGAGTCTAAGAATTATAGTTTTACCTGCGGATTATACGCCAGAAATTACGGTACTTGCTTACCAGTGTTGCTAAATTCACGTAATTCTATTCAATTTGACACAACTTAAATAAAGATGTTTCGAACTGGAAATTTTATTTAACCCTTACAATGGCGGCGGTATGTTTATGAATCTACTTAATTTTAATTTTCAAATGCCACAGTGGCACCAGAATGTTGTTAAATTATTTTCTGTTTTTTAGGTATGTGAAATATAGATTTTCTTAATTGCAAATAAATTTGGTTGTAAATTTTGGTGTCAATCATCCGTTTCAACATTTTAGCAGTGAGAGTATTTTGCCCCTGAGAGAGTTAATAAATGAAATAAAACAAATATCACATAAACATAAAACAAAAATTTTATTGAAGAATTTTCTGGCTCAAAGCATGATTATTTGAAATGGGAAAATTGGACGGTTTTACGTGAGATTGGTAATTGTCGCTACTGAACAATTTCTGGCGTGTAATCTGCGGTGCCACTAAACAAGTTTTCAATCAGAAAAAATACTACATAAAATGATGAAAAATAACTTCCGCATGGTTATATGTTACATTTTAGTTTACCCTTCTCAGGGGTAAAGTACTTCTGAAAATGCTGAAATGATTGGGTGACCCTAGGATTTACAAAGACATTTTTTGAAAATAAGTAAAAGCTTTCCTTCACGTAATTAACCCATTGGGGTACATTTGACGGCTGAGACTCGTCATCAGTATTGTCCACGGATTTTTTTTTTTATTCAGAAATTTTGAATTGAAATCAGAAAATTAAAACAGTACTTCTCGCTTCTTTTTAATCAGGGAATATCTGTCAACAAATACAGAAAAAAACACTATTCCAAATTTCTGGTGTGTCTGTTCTGTATGTTTTTTCTCTTTTTCAAATAAATCAGTACCCAAAAGTTTAATAAATAAACATTTTTATTCCAAAATTTGTGTGCTAATGTGGCATTTAGGAATTAACATGATGTAGTCCAAAAATTACTAACCCACTTCAAGGAGTTAAATAAATGTGTAATTGATTACTTGATCTTCGGTTTACACCTCGGAAATTAATGTAGTATTTCATAGAGCAGGGGCGGCGAACCCGCGTGCTAGAAACCTGATTTCGACACTATTTCGGAATTTTTTTTCCGTCTTATTTAGCCTATTGAAAAGAGTAGATAATAAATAGGGGTTCTGCATCAGCGGCACTGCGGCACCAACCTCAAGGTCGAAGGAAGGTCACGGTACGTCGCGGCGGAATTACGTCACAGAGATAAGCGGAGTGGGGAGATATGCAAGTGGAGAGATAAGGGAATGGGGGAGATAACGAACTCTAACAGGAGAATTATTTTAATTAATGAAATTAGCGTGAAGTGCTTCTTAAAAAAAGTTTAAGGAGGGATTTTTCTCCCTAGACTTATCATGTTATAGTAGGACGAGGTATTTTTCTAATTTATTAGAGATAGAATTTTTATGGATTTTTCAAAAAATTAAATATTTTCCAAAATTATTTTTTTGAGAATTTTTTTTTTAAATTGTGGTCCCACCATAACCACCCGCTATGAAAACAATTCATAACGCCACATTTTTTTTTTCAAAATGTATTCGAGAAAAGTTATGCGAAAAACAGAGAGTTGGATTAAACTACAGGGTAAACTATAAACATAATTAAACATACTGCAATAAAGTGCACCATCCCCACTCCCCCCCTTTTTTATTTTAGCAGAGTGCCCTTTGACACAAGTGAGGTTAAAAATATAAGGTCCCTTCAAAAAATACAAAGTGCTACACTAAAATTGTATTGGGGAATAAATTAAGGAAATAGCCCCCACCCCTCTTTTGCCCCAGTGGGCCCTTCGATGTAACTTAGACTAACAATACAGGGTGTATGGAAAATAGAGAGTGGCCATTAAAAATACAGGGTACCTTATAAACTTGATTCATCATACCAAATTTAAGTGTCCCCCCGCCCTTTTTCATGTTAGCAGAGTGCCCTTTGACACAAGTGAGGCTAAAAATATAAGGTTCCTTCAAAAAATACAAAGTGCCAAACAAAAATTGTATAGGGAATAAATATAGGAAATAGCCATCCACCCCTCTTTTGCCCCAGTGGGCCCTTCGATGTAACTTAGGCTAACAATACAGGGTGTATGGAAAATAGAGAGTGGCCATCAAAAATACAGGGTACACTATAAACTTGATTCACCATACCAAATTTGTGTCCCCCCTCCCTTTTTCATTTTAGCAGAGTGCCCTTTGACACAAGTGAGGCTAAAAATATAATGTTCCTTCAAAAATACAAAGTGCCACACAAAAATTGTGTAGGCAATAAATTGATTAAATAGCCATCCACCCCTCTTTTGCCCCAGTGGGGCCTTCGATGTAACATAGGCTAACAATACAGGGTGTATGGAAAATAGAGAGTGGCAATCAAATATACAGGGATACCCAATAACATGATTCACCTTTCTAAATTTAAGCGTCTCTCCTCCATTTTTTATTTTAGCAGAGGGTCCTTTGACACAAGTGAGGCTAAAAATATAAGCCCTTCACAAAATACAGAGTACACACAAAAATACTATAGGGGAATAAATACATTGAGGAAATAGCCCTCACCCCCTTTGGTGAAAATACAGGGATACCCTATAAACATGATTCACAATACTAAATTTCAATGTCTCCTCCCCTCCCTGTTTTATTTCAGCAGAGTACCCTTTGATAAACGTTAGGCTAAAAATACAGCATCTATGAAACATAGAGTGTACCCATAAAACATTCAGAATACCCTATAAACATGATTCAACATACTAAATTTAACCTCCACCCACCCTTTTTTTAACAGTGTGACATTTGATACAAGTGAGACTAAAAATATAAGGGCCGTTCAATAAAAGTTCTATAGGGGAATAAATACATTGAGGAAATAGCCCCCACCCCCTTTTTCCCAGAGGGGTCTTTGATATAAGTTAGGCTAACAATACAGGATAGCCTTAAAAAGTATAGAGTGCCTACAAAAATGATACGAAAAATTCAAACGTTAATGCAAAATTAGGATCTCTAGTAAATAACAAAATAATAATAATAAAATTAATTGGATAAATAAAATAAATTTAAAACTATAATAAAATTTAAAACCATAATACAATTTAAAACCACCCTTACAAACCATATGAAAATAAAATTTCAAAACTCGGTAGAGTCAAAAATTTTGGGGTCTATTTAGGGCTCCTTCAAAAAAATACATTTAATAAAGTAAAATCCTTCACAAAATTCCGTTCTATAAAAGCATACTTTTCATTAATTATTACTATTTTATGTTTTAAAATGTATAATTTGAAAGAAAATACCACTTAGGTATTATATACAAAATTTAGTTATTCTCCCTAGGAGACATAATATTTATAAGGATATGGAACAATATCGTGATTTCTTTGACTTCTCTGAGTATTCGAAATTCCATCGTTTAATCCACGCAAGTTTCGAACCCAATAAACATATGATTCTCATTTTATGGTCCTCACGTTAACTACTGGGCTGAGTGAGTCCCCGTTTATTTAGTCACATGAATGTGATTTCTATCTTTTTTATTTTACAGTTAGTTACTAATACATGAATACGCTATACGTATGCTATATTAATCTTAGGAAAGTATTTTTATCAATATAAATATAAATTTCTCAGTTTAGTAGTTATACATTTTAACTAAAATCCCTGGTGGATATAACTCGACCATTCAGATTTTATATCATACACTATTAGATAACATTTACTAACTTCCATTTTATTTTAAACAATGGTAAGATCACGTGATAGTATTTAACTTAATGTTTTTAGAAATGACATATATTTACTCTACAATAAATTGCATATACATATGGACAAGTTTTGCAAAAATTTTACAAGATAATTAAAAAGTTCTGAAAAACTACAAACTTATGTTAAAAGGTTACAAGAAAAGTACAAGTTAAAAAAAAATCAATTTAATAATTTAAAAAAAATTAAGTTAAAATAAAATATTTTTTTAAAGTTAAAAAAAAACTAATTGAAAAAAAGATTAAAAAATTTAAAAGTAAAAAAAGAAAACACATCTTTAGAAAAATAATTAAAAATTCACAAAAATATTTATTTATATATGTTTGTGCGTGTGTATGTATGTATATAAATACATGTATGTGTATGTATGCACATACATACATGTGTGTGTATGTACATACATGTATATTCATGTTTGTACATACATGTAATCATGTATATACATGTGTATACGTATCCATATGTACATACATGTGTATGAGAGTATGTCTAATATTGTACGGCAAATCGTTTCTATTATCTCTCTCACTATATGTGTATGTATGTGCATACATGCGTGTATGTATATGTACATACATGTGTATGTGCATATGTCTGATATTATAAGACAAGCGATTTTATTTCTCTCTCTCTCTCTCTCTCTCTCTCTCTCTCTATATATATATATATATATATATATATATATATATATATATATATATATATATATATATATATATACAAGTTAGACAGAATGGTTTTATATATGTATGTATGCATGTAAATTAATATGTTTGTAAAATTCCAATGTTTGATGTTTTAACTATCGAAAGAATACCCTCCATCTTACAATTGTTTATCGTAGTAACCAATTGTTTACTCCATCAGAAAACCAAACAACCAACTGCTTTACCAAGAAACTAATTGCTTACCCCAACAAACACATATTCACTATCTGCACATGTGTGGAAATTAATAAGAAACTAGAGTAAATACATGTTTAATCGATAAAAAAAGTTACTAATCAAGCAGGATATGCCCTAACTTGATTTAGACAATTACATATAGTAATATAAGTCTTGGAATTAAAGCTTGGAAGAAGATTGGTAAACTCTATACATTTCCCACGAAAACTTGTATTTTATAAAATATCTGTAGAAATCACCATAGTTTGTTATTAAAATTAAATACATTCTCACAAATTTTCATTAGTTTGTGAATCTACTAACTTATAATATTAGTATGGTAACTTGGATTATTAGTATTCCCGCTTAAAAATTACTTTTATAGATTTAATATCATAAACACTGGCATGAGTCAGACTAAACTTTCACCATTTTCATTTTAACATTTCAATTTATCTACATAGGTTTAATATTTAGTGTTTAGTTAGTCTATTATTTCAAATTATTATTTTTTAGTTCTAATATTTAAAACATCTTTATATCATTTAACGTAACATTTTAAAACGTTATAACATATATCAAATCAATTTAAAATCCTATTAAAAAATATATATACAGATAATATTCTTACCTAATACGCCAGCTTGCTGAACACACAACCGTCTCACACGAAGACTCTGAGAAAAGTGAGTGCCCGCTCAAGGCCTTATCAGGTAATCTAATCAATGACAAGAATGATCACGTGGTTAGAGACGTCACTGATTAAATGATATCATCCACCTAGGGTTTTACCGTCTAATCATGTGACCATGTGATATCATTCAATACGTCACCAGTGATGTCACAGATCACGTGACTATGTCATAAAAGAACTAATTATTAATTGCAATTAACACATTACCTCTAATTGATTTGTACAATATATAGATAAATTAATACATGATTTATCTATTATTTTCTAATACATAGGATATATACTATGTATTACAAAATAATACGTAGATAAATCATGTATTAATTTATCTACACACGTATACACATGTATACACATGTACAGGGTGATTTTTTTTAAAGTTGTGAAAGAAATTTCACCAGTACGCTCCCAAAGCAATGGGATTTTTTTGGCGTCGTTAAAAAAAACTTAAAATCGCACCGACAGATGGCGCTGTAAGTTAACACAAACAAAGAATATCGTCAGTGGAAGGAAAACAATGGACGGTACTTTGAGAAACCATCTTCCGTAGTCCCTCTGTCGTCATTGGACCTATTCTTAAATTCTTTTGTGGCCTAAATCTCCTAGAGCAGTTGCTGCGCTGCCATTATTCTGGTAATACAGTTTCACTAACAACGCTCGGTCCGTCAATGGCACAGTCATTGTGAGGATATCTGTAGAATAATGAACATCATGAGTGCGTACTTCACGTTTTATCGCCAATGTGCATGTGTAGTGCGCAAGTTCGTCTCCCGACTTTACAGCATATACAGCGCCATCTGTCAATGCGATTTTAAGTTTTTTTTAAACCACGCCTAAAAAACCCATTGCTTTGGGAGCTTTCTGATGAAATTTTAGGTCATTTGGAACAGTGGTGGTTATAGGGTTTTACTTTCACAACTTTAAAAAAAATCACCCTGTATATACATATAGTGAGAGATATAAATAAAACTGCTTTGCCTTATAATATTAGACATGAGCTCATACACATGTATGTACATATAAATACGTATACGCATGTATATAAATGATTACATGTATGTACATATGAATACGTATACACATGTATATACATGATTACATGTATGTACAAACATGAATATACATGTATGTACATACACACACATGTATGTATGTACATACATACACATACATGTATGTATATACATACCTACACACGCACAAACATATATAAAAAAAAATATTTTTGTTAATTTTTAATTTTTTTTCTTAAGTTGTGTTTTTTTTTTTTTTTTTACTTTTAAATTTTTTAAACTTTTTTTCAATTAGTTTTTTTTTAACTTTTAAAAAAATTATTTTATTTTAACTTAATTTTTTTTTAAATTATTAAATTGAATTTTTTTTTTAACTTGTACTTTTCTTGTAACCTTTTAACATAAGTTTGTAGTTTTTCAGAAATTTTTATTATCTTGTAAAATTTTTGCAAAACTTGTCCATATGTATATGCAATTTATTGTAGAGTAAATATATGTCATTTCTAAAAACATTAAGTTAAATACTATCACGTGATCTTACCATTGTTTAAAATAAAATGGAAGTTAGTAAATGTTATCTAATAGTGTATGATATAAAATCTGAATGGTCGAGTTATATCCACCAGGGATTTTAGTTAAAATGTATAACTACTAAACTGAGAAAATTATATTTATATTGATAAAAATACTTTCCTAAGATTAATATAGCATACGTATAGCGTATTCATGTATTAGTAAATAACTGTAAATCACAAAAGATAGAAATCACATTCATGTGACTAAATAAACGGGGCCTCACTCAGCCCAGTAGTTAACGTGATGCCCATAAACTGAGAATCATATGTTTATTGGGTTCGAAACTTGCGTGGATTAAACGATGGGATTTTGAATACTCATAGAAGTCAAAGAAATCACGATATTGTTCCATATCCTTATAAATATTATGTGTTTCAATATGGTAAGTTAAGGAGTCTGATTAGTAATTAATAAGGTTTCCCGATATTATATGTTTTCTTTATGAAATTATAGTGAAAATCATACATAACTAATTTAGATAATTCTAAAATAGCGAACCCGACGTATATCGATCGATTCATAAGTATGGTAGTTTTCAATCTCTGCACAGCAGTCAAGTCTTCATTGCAAAAGAAGCCTTATAATTATATATAAGTGGAAAAAGAAACGAAAGCTATCATTTTTAAAATACATTTCCAGCGTGAATTATTAAATTTTCATAAATCTAATTCCCTTATTTCAATAGTTTTTCAAATTTTTAACAATAGTATGATAACATTGGAAAGTGTTTCATAAAATATACCACGACGCATGATTTTTCCTTCTTATTTATTTATTTATGTATTGTCACTTACTGTAGACCCTATTTTATATTTACGTTAAAATTTTTCGCTCATTCGTACCCTTTTTGTGGGCACTATGTATTTTTTTTCTATGTGCTATTGTTAGCCTAAATTTTATCGAAGGTATTTCTATGAAAATAGGGGAGGGTGTTATTAAATTTAGTGCAGTATAATTAATATATATTATAGGGGACTCTGTATTTTTAGTGTAATTTCTATTTTAGCAAGACTTGTATTAGATTAGATTCATTAACATATTTAATTAAAACCTAACTCTTTCCCCAATTTTTTTAAGTCTTATCATTAAGGTATCTCTTAATTAATATTTTAAATTTATTTCTTAGTTATTATTTTTCATTGAATACTTAATGAAGCATTTTAAAAATTAACAGATTTTAGTATATATATATATATATATATATATATATATATATATATATATATATATATATATATATATATATATATATATCGCCATATATACATATATGGTAAGTAGCACCTATACAGGGCTATACTAAAGAATTGGCATACATTAACTGTTTTAAGTATCAACCTCGCTTCATTGTAGGAATATACTAACTTCTATGTGAACAATATTCATGCATTATTTGAAACCTTGATTAAAAAAGAAATAGAATAGTTAATTTGTATTATAAATATAATTAAAATAATTGTATCGATTCATTAAGACATCTAAGATAGTCTTACATCTGCCCCTTATCGATTGGAATTCCCTTATCAGTGACGTCACATACCACGTGATAGATTAAAGATAAGATTATCTGATAAAGAGTTATACTGAAATCATTCAAGACCAAGATTTTCCAGAAGAAGCACGTATGTCTGTCCTACTCCCGTTACATGAGGAAGACTTGATGCGAGCATGTGATTACAGGTCTGTTCATTTTAGGTAAGCATAATTTGTGTTTCTATACTTTAAAGTTTATATGAATGTTTATTTGTCTTATGCATTAAATATATATATGTGTGATTTTTAAATATCTATAGTTGTTGAAATATAAACTTTTTAATTTAGCTAATATAACCAAAATCTTAAAAAGTAGTTTAGGTTACATAGCATTATCGTAATTTATGGAAGATAGTTAATATGTCTTGAAAAAATGTATAAGATCAGTTACATTTTAGTGTATCTGACACATTCAAAATGTTAATAAGCAAGTAATGTAATACATGGCGAAAATAATTTATGCAAGATAGTTAATATGTAAATAATAAATGTAAAAATAAAAACTCTAAGCTTTTTCACTCACATACTATTTATTTATAGTTTTAAAATACATGCTTTATTTTCTATTATATGTAAAATTATGTGTCGTTTGAAAAAATATATATATATGGTAAGATAAATTATATACTAAGATATGTGTTCAGAAAATTAACTTTATCATGATCCTAACACCTTTTAAAACTTAACTAGTAATTTTTGAATTTTAGTGTAAACAAGATATGTAGCACATATTCTTAGACTATAGGAAAATAAAGATCATTTACTTTATCTCGATCTTAATGCATTTTAAAACCTAAAAATTTTAGTGTATATAATGAGATGAGTACTACGTACACAGGGCTACATGCAAGAAATCGCATACATTAACGGTTATAAGTATAACAATATATGTATATATATTGGAAAGTATTTGATAAAGTACACCACAATGTATCTCTTTTTATTATTTATGTATCATGTTTCTTTTTCTAATTTTAGCATATATATTATTATTGTTTTTTTTCTTCATATATTTCTCTTCTCATATGTTAGTAATGCCACATGAAAAAAATACATTAACAGTTAAACGAATTAGTTTTTTTTCTTTCGATATTCGTAAAATTCTTAGTTATACATTTTTTAATAAATAGTAAGTTTTGCTTTATATGTTGAAATAACAAGTGAGATTCCCTATATGTGAAAACGGAGTAATTTATATCAGTGAATAGACATTTAAAATTTTTAAAGCAATCTAAATTAAGACATATGTACTAATGAAATAAATGTTTATTTATTTTTCATTTTACTTAGTGATATCATTCTCCAAATACTAATTTGAATACTAATTGTTAATTATAGAAAATTCTCTTATTATTAATCTTCAATATCTTATCAAACATCTCCTCAAGTTTAGTGACGCAGACTTACTGTGCGAACGATTTCTTCTTTCTTTTTTTCTTTTCCGATAACAAATCTTTAGCCAACGCTTTAAAAAAAACCAAAATTCTAATATAAAACTGTCTCCTAGGGAGAATAACTGAATTTTGTATATAATACCTAAGTGGTATTTTCTTTCAAATTATACATTTTAAAACATAAAATAATAATAATTAACGAAGAGTATGCTTTTACAGAACGGAATTTTGTGAAGGAACTTACTTTATTAAATGTATTTTTGTGTATTCTAAATAGACCCCAAAATTTTGACTCTATCGAGTTTTGAAATTTTATTTTCATATGGTTTGTAACGGTGGTTTTAAATTTTATTATGGTTTTAAATTTTATTATAGTTTTAAAATTTATTTTATTTATACTATTAATTTTATTATTATTATTTTGTTATTTACTATAGATTCTAATTTTGCATTAACGTTTGAATTTTTCGTATCATTTGTGTAGGCACTCTATACTTTTTAAGGCTATTCTGTATTGTTAGCCTAACTTATATCAGAGGCCCATCTGGGACAAAAGGGTTGGGGCTATTTCCTCAATGTATTTATTCCCCTATAGAACTTTTATTGAACGACCCTTATATTTTTAGTCTCACTTGTATCAAACGTCACACTGTTAAAAAAAGGGAGGGGTGGGGGTTAAATTTAGTATGTTGAATCATGTTTATAGGGTATTCTGTATGTTTTATGGGTACACTCTATGTTTCATAGATGCTGTATTTTTAGCCTAACGTTTATCAAAGGGCACTCTGCTGAAATACAACAGGGAGGGGTGGGGACATTGAAATTTATTATGGTGAATCATGTTTATAGGGTATCCCTGTATTTTCACCAAAGGGGGTGAGGGCTATTTCCTCAATGTATTTATTCCCCTATAGTATTTTTGTGTGTACTCTGTATTTTGTGAAGGGTCCCTACATTTTTAGCCTCACTTGTGTCAAAGGACCCTCTGCTAAAATAAAAAAGGGAGGAGAGACGCTTAAATTTAGAAAGGTGAATCATGTTATTGTAGACTTGCCAAGTCTCCGGCTTTTTGAACACCAGTATTATCTTACAGAAAATGTTGTTCTTTTAAATCGCAAAATGTTCCGATTACATAAAACAACATTTTCTGTACTAAAATACTGGTGTCCAAAAAGCCGGAGACTTGGCAACTCTGTGGGTATCCCTGTATATTTGATTGCCACTCTCTATTTTCCATACACCCTGTATTGTTAGCCTAAGTTACATCGAAGGGCCCACTGGGGCAAAAGAGGGGTGGAGGGCTATTTAATCAATTTATTGCCTACACAATTTTTGTGTGGCACTTTGTATTTTTGAAGGAACATTATATTTTTAGCCTCACTTGTGTCAAAAGGCACTCTGCTAAAATGAAAAAAGGAGGGGGGAAACTTAAATTTGGGATGGTGCATCAAGTTTATAGGGTACCCTGTATTTTTGATGGCCACTCTCTATTTTCCATACACCCTGTATATTTAGCCTAAGTTACATCGAAGGGCCCACTGGGGCAAAGAGGGGTGGGGGCTATTTCTTCAATTTATACCCTATAAAATTTTTGTTTGGCACTTTGTACTTTTTGAAGGAACCTTATAATTTTAGCATCACTTGTGTCAAAGGGCACTCTTCTAAAATGAAAAAGGGCGAGGGGACATTTAAATTTGGTATGGTGAATCAAGTTTATAGGGTACCCTGTATTTTTAATGACCACTCTCTATTTTCCATACACCCTGTATTTTTAGTCTAAGTTACATCGAAGGGCCCACTGGGGCAAAAGAGGGGTGGGGGCTATTTCCTTATTTTATTCCCCTATACAATTTTTGTGTGGCACTTTGTGTTTTTTTGAAGGGACCTTATATTTTTAGCCTCACTTGTGTCAAAGGGCTCTCTTCTAAAATAAAAAAAAGGGAGGGAGGGGGGGATGATGCACTTTATTGCAGATTGTTTAATTATGTTTATAGTTTACCCTGTAGTTTAATCAAACTGTCTGTTTTTCGCATATCTTTTCTCGAATACAATTTGAAAAAAAAAATGTTGCGTTATGAATTGTTTTCATAACGGGTGGTTATAGTGGGTCCACAATAAAAAAAAAATTCTCTAAAAAATAATTTTGAAAAATATTTAATTTTTTGAAAAATCCATAAAAAATCTATTTTCTAACAAATTAGAAAAATACTTCGCCCTACTATAACATGATAAATCTAGGGAAAAAATCCCTCCTTAAACTTTTTTTAAGAAGCATTTCACGCTAATTTCATTAATTAAAATAATTCTCCTGTTAGAGTTCGTTATCTCCCCCATTCCCGTATCTCTCCACTTGCTTATCTCCCTTCTCCGCTTATCTCTGTGATGTATTTCCGCAGCGACGTACCGTGACCTTTCTTCGACCTTGAGGTTGGTGCCGCAGTGCCGCTGATGCAGAACCCCTATTTATTATCTACTGAAAGGCAAGGGTATATTTTTATGCTACTTAATTTTAAAGTTTTTTTTATTTAAATATCTACAAGTTGACGGCCATGCACATGACATATATTTCATACGTTTTATATACACTGGTAATCAAAGTTAAAGAATAATGAGAAAACACAATATGCTCACTATGTTAATGTTGCATCAAATGTCCTATGCTATAATTATTTATGTTAATTAAACACAAAAGAACACAAAATTGCGCTTTTTTGCACACATTAGCGTCGGAAACACGTAAATTTGGTGATTGATAATGTGGTGAGTAATAGACGCATGTGGGAATTGTGGTCTGTAGTGTTCCTTAAAGTAAATGTGGTGGCTGAGAGTGATTAGTATTTATTAGTTATGGCTCAAAAGCAACATTTAAGTAAAGGTCAAATGTGGCGAATAAATGTTAGAATCGAGGGAGGTCAAACACAAATGGAGGTCCCCCAAGATTTGAATATCCCTTAAAGTGTCCTATCAAGAGCTTGGAGTCGCTTTTAAAGCACTGGATTCGTTGATAGATATGCCTGGTCAAGGGCGATCAAGAGCAACAACTGCATCCGAAGGCAGTTTTCTGTCATAGACGACTCGAAGCAACTGCGGAGCGAATATAAGAGATTTGGTTTCAGACCTTCAGGCTGCCACAGGAATTAATCGTTCTACTGCCGCACGAAGGATTAACGGGCGTGTACTGTATGCGAGAAAAGCAACAGTTTGTGTCCCAGTCACTCTAGCTTTCAAAGGGGCCCGAGTATTGTTTACTGACGAGTCCAGATATAGTCTTAACACTGTTTGTAGACGTGTTTTGATCTGAAGAAAGGAAGGAACACGGAATTTTCTTACCCTTGTCCAAGAAATATCCCGTTACCACAACTGCAGTTTATTGGTTTTGGGGGAGGATGGAGGAAATCAGGACAAATTGCTGCACCGAGTTGCATATCTTTCAAGGAGGTTTTGTAACCGCTCGGGGATATGTGGAGGAGGTATTAGAACTCAAATTTAGACTGTTTAGGGATGCCATTGGACCACAGTCTTTGTAATGGATGACATTGCTTGGCCTCATCATTCATATGTGGTGTAAAAATACTTGCACCTGAAGATATTACTCGAATGGATTGTACTACTTACTCACCCGACTTTAACCCGATTGAGCATGTGTGGGATGCCTTAGTGTGCAGATGTTCAGTGTGCCAAATTCCTCCCCGCACGCTCCAGGAGCTGAAAAGTACACTTCCAAAAGAATGGCGCGCAATCCCACAAGACTTGATAAACAGGTAAAGTCTATGAAATCCAGATGTGAGGTATGCATATCTGTCCGAGGTGACATTACACCATCTTAAAGAAAAATAATTTCCACAAGAGGTGACTTAATTTTTCCACCATTTTCTAATTTCCATAAATTTGGTTTTAATTTCAATATTTTGAGAATAATCAACTGCAAAACATTGTAATTTATGTTAACTAATGCTTTTGTACAAATTTCTATTAATAAAGTTTCATTAAGTATCAGTTACGTTTTACTTCTGTCATTATCTTTTAATTTTGATGACCCGTGTATCTGTCATACAGAAACATATACATAGTAAATACAGTAGAACCCCATTTTTGCACTACAGAAAAAGTTTAAAAGACGGGAGATTACATGAGAAACCCGCTTTACACTGCAGGAACAAACTATGGCCAGTACTTTATAAAATATTTTTCCTTTATTTAATCCTACACCGCGCAGTGATGCATACATGAATCAATTAAAATTCAACCTTTAAAAAATAAATTCAGTTGCATTCAACCACTTTATTTAAATAAAAATATTCGGTCTATATGTGATCATAAAAGTCAGCTATTATAGAAAGCTAAGAAATCCTCTTTAACATTTCGGGTATCTAACCCCAAATATGTATATTAAAGAAAAACATAATTTCAAAAGAAAAATTCATGAAGTATAATGTTACGAGAGTACTTCTGCTTTTAATTGAGAAGAAAATATCTATACTAAAACACTGGTGGAAGTTTGACCAGGGCTCAGTTTACACTTTTCAAAGAAGGAAAAAAACAGAGTATAAATTGCGCGAAACCGTGAATGCCGGTAACGAAAGAGGGATTAACCCTCTGAAGGGCGGTGGTTTTTGGACCACTAAAACGTAATCCTAAATGCCACATTGGCACTAGAGTTTTGGAATCATTTTTTTTTCTTTTATTACGTTCGTGAAGAATAGCGTTTACTTATTTTGAAAAATATTTGTGATTAAATTCTGGTCGAAATCAATTATTTCAACATATTACGAATAAATGTACGTTTCCCCTGAAAGCGTTAAGTTGTACTTGGGTTTTCGTAGTTTTCGTAGTTCTTTCTTCGGCCTCTCGTGTTTATGCGTTGACCAATTATGCTAAATCTGCATTCCAGGAATGTTGGAACCGAAATGAAGCATTCAGACTGTTTCTTTCTTATATATTTTACAAACGAAACTCTAGGCTTTCAGATCTTTCTCTGATGTTTTTTGTCATTTTTTTTTACACAGCTTCTAAATGGTTAGCTTTTTCAACACAAAAACGTCGTAAAACTTTTACTGCAATTTTTTTGCAGTAAAGTATTACAAATCCTGCAATTAAACGAGGCGTCTACGAGTTCCGTTATTTGAATATTAAATAGAAAAATTCTGTTAAATAATTCTGGTAAATACTTACGAACCCTGTATCACATTTTTTGAGCGCTAATTTTCTTGCAGATTTTGTAGAAATTTACTCCGATGGATTATTCTGCTGAAAAAGTTGTAGAAACCTACTACAAATATTATTTTTCGGAATCATTGGTATTAAAAATACGGACCATTTGAGAGCCCTGACAGCATCACAATAACTTGGTCATATACATCATATCATGTCATATGCGTCAAACATACTTATAACTTCATATACGTAATGTAAATTGGCGATAGGTCTCGGTCACTTGGCGATTTATAATCGGTCGCAGTAACTATAACGTACCAAAAATATTTTATTTAAAAATTGGGCATTAAAAACTTTATGTAAAAAACTAATTTATTTAATGGAGATGATGCAAACTGTATCAAGTTTCTTGAATCCTTAATTCAACTTATTGTGAAAGACATAAAAATATTTTTTTAAACAAAATTCCAATTAAATTACTTAGATGTTTTTTATACACTGTACAAAACAACAACATATTAAAATAATATATGTTTAAATGCGTCAAACACATTACCAAAGCATTTAGGAATAAAAAGTCCTTGCAATAAATAAATAATTATGCATTTTAAAAGTGTTTTTCAATGCAGTGGGTTCGTAATGTTATTTAATAATAATTTTGATCTAAGCTAATTCCATGGCAATTTGTTAACTGTAAAATTTAACGTTTGTCGCTGAAAAAAAGGCACCTTAAATGATTGCTTGCGTAACACCACTGTTTCCAAGCAATACTTTTTTAATTAATTTCTACGGAAAATATTGTACAAATCTACCACGAATATTATTATTTGGAAATAGTGGTATTAAAAATCCGGATATTTAAAAGATGGCACCTTTTTCACGACAAATATTGAAACCTAGTTCATGGTTCACACGCATTTATCACAATTTTTAATAGAATTTTTCTGTTTAAAATTTAAATAGCCGAAAGTGCAAACACCTCGTTTAATTGCAGGATTTGTAATACTTTATTGCATTGAAATAAGGCGAAAAATTCTATTAAAAATTGTGATAAAAGCGTACGAATCTTGCATGTTTTAGTAATTTATAAATAAATAAAATTCATTTTAGGCTTGTATTCTTTTCACATTAGCTGAATATCAGACGCTGCATATATATTTCTGACGGGAAAGCCGTATTTGAAATAAAGTGCATAAAAATCTATTAGTTTTTTCTCTTAGAATTTAAATGCGCCTCAAGCATTCCTCAAAATCCATTAAATTCCGTAAAGGAAACAATTTCTAATTCTAAGCTGTTCCGTTTTGCACAAGTAATTTTATGTTAAATTCATCAGATGGTTTTCATTCAAAAGAAATTTTACCAAGCAATTCCCATCTAGTTTTGTACTGAACATGCATGGTAAATTTTGTTTTTTATAATTTTAAAATGTTTCTTTTTTATTTAATAAGGGTTCAATAAGCATTTTTTTTTCTCATTTAAGGAAATAAACATTTGTTAGAAATGTGTTAGCCATTTATATCATATATTCTAATACGAGCAAATCTTGTGTGTGGTTATATATATATATATATATATATATGCAAATTTTATCTTAAAAACGGCTCTAACGATTTTGACGAAATTTCGTATCATACCGTTTTGGTGCACCAGAAAACCATTGGGATAGATTACATGTTCGAGAAAATTCGATTAGTGGGTCATTTTGGGTCATTTTGGGTCCTGGTCTAGCTAATTGTATCTAAAAAACGGTTCAAACGATTTTGACGAAATTTTGTATCCGACCATTTTCGGGCACGAGAAGACTATTGGGCTGAGTCACATGTTCGAGAACTTTCGATTAGTGGGTCATTTTGGGGTCAACGCGGGTCAAATTAATTTTATCTAATATCGGCTCTAACGATTTTGATTAAAATTTGTGTCCTACGAGTTTCGAGCACGATAAAATCATTGGGCTAGGTCACATGTCCGAGAAAATTCGATTAGTGGGTCATTTCTGGGTCATTGTGGGTCAAGATCTAAAAAGCGGCTCAATTTACACTAAATTTTGTATCCAATGGTTTTCGGGCACGAGAAGACGGTTGGGCTAGGTCACATGCTCGAGAAAATTCAATTAGTGGGTCATTTTGGGTCATTTTGGGTCATGGTCAAGCTAATTGTATCTGAAAAATGGTTCAAACGATTTTGACGAAATTTTGTATCCGACTATTTCCGGGCACGACAAGACTATTGGGCTGGGTCACATGTTCGAGAACTTTCGATTAGTGGGTCATTTTTGGGTCAAAGCGGGTCAAATTAATTTTATCTAAAAAACGGCTCTAACGATTTTGATTAAATTTTGTATCCTACGAGTTTCGGTCACGCGAAACTCATTGGGCTAGGTCACATGTTTGAAAAAATTCCATTAGTGGTTCATTTCTGGGTCATTGTGGGTCAAGATCTAAAAAGCGGATCAATTTACACTAAATTTTGCATCCTATGATTTTCGGGCATGAGAAGACTTTTGGGCTAAGTCACATGTTCGAAAAAATTCAATTAGTGAGTCATTTTGGTCATGGGTCATGATATTTAAACTCAAATTTAATTTTGACCGAGCATGGCTCGGTCTTCCCTGCTCGTTTATTTAATGTAATGTAGTTTAAATAATTTGAGATGCAATGTGTAAAATACCCTTAAAAAATATGCGCGCTTAATAATTTCATTTCTCTTGTGTTATAAAGTATTTTTGTGTTATAAAGTCATTTCCGTTATAGAATCTTACTTTTAATTCAAAAAAGTTTTTTTTCCGCGCACACTGAATTTGTTGACGTATTTATTCTGCTTAGCTGTTGCACTTCTGTAAAATCCAAAGAATGTCATTTTTCATTTTAAATTTTGAACGCATTTTTAATCTTCGTAAAAACACGTAAATATTTGACCTTGTAATTAATAATTATAATTTATCACATAGGTATAACCCTGTATTATTTATGTTCATTAAAGCTAAGTACACGATATGACATTCTTGAATGCTGCATTATAAAAGAGTGTACTGGTTCGTACGGATGCTTACTGTGAATACAACTTTTTTCTGAAAAGTAAGTTAATCTTATGAAAATGCATGTAAAAGTTAATCTTATGTAAATGCATGATTCTGCATTGACATAAGTCGAAGAATACATTTTAGAACATGTGCTATCAGTGTTAATGTATGCTTTATAAATTAAAAATCATGTAACTCTTACTTAACTGACAAGAAAAATGACATTGGTGGAACTAAGAATTTAGAACAGAGTCTATGATTTATAATGAATAGAGGAGAGTCTATGAATTTCGTTATATAATCACGACGATTATGTCATAATGAAACGAGGAAAGCTTTTTCAACATAGTAAATCATATTCAACGGTTGGATTTCTCAACTTTGATACTTCAATCATTGGTTATGAATAATCATGATTATATTTCTAAACCAGTCAAAATTGTTTTAACCATTAAAGAATAAATGTCGCCATATTCGGAAAATCCTTGAATTTGGACACCAGCATTTTTACACAGAAAATTACGTCTTCTCTAATATTAAAATTTCAGCAATTAAATAATTCAAAAATAATATGTCAGAGATAAGAGTTCCTCCAAAAAATAATTTGGAAAAGAAATTTTGACAATAACAATAGGTTTTCACGAATATGGCGGCAATCGTTCGTTAAGGGTTAATAACTCATACCTGACAAGCTTCTGATATTTTTATGTAAACTAAAGGTAAATTCAGTAGGAAATTTTATTTAATAAAATGTCTCTTGTTTGTATGTGGGTAGCAATAAAGTTGTTTTCTTTTAGAAAATGTCTGGGTTTATTTGAATTAAAAAAAAATTAAGGAAGACAGCAGTGACGGACAAGATCGCACGTGTCCAGTAAAAACCATGGAATACTAAATAGTTCAAAGTATGTAAAGCCAAACGTTTACGCTTCTCATTGGAGCTGAAATTTCACTATTTGTATCATTAATTTCAGTTTGGCGTCCTTTTTTAATTAGAAATTCTGAATAGTATTTTTTCTGCATTTAAAGTGACGTTTCGTGACTACATAGAATAAAAATTATTGTTGTGGAGTTTCTAGTATGAAATCTTGATTTCTGAGTAAAAATAGAGGCCAAAATGACAACCCTGGTTTCAATTGTTATTTAATGGTACTAGTTAATTTAAATATTTAAAAAATGATTACAGAGTTGCCAAGTCTCCAGCTTTTTGAACACCAGTATTTTTTTTTTTTGAAAAAATGTTGTTCATTTAAATCTCAAAATGCTCCGATTCGATAAAACAACATTTTCTGTACTAAATTACTGGTATCCAAAAAGCCGGAGACTTGGCAGGTCTGTGATTACAACATTTGTGCAGTCAAACGTTTTATTTTTTTCTCATTCTTCCCATAAAAAATTCTTAAAATGTCATTATTAAAAAATAATCAAATATAAAAAGAATTTATGCATCTAGTGTAAGACTTTAAACTGGTTTAAAAATCATTGATATGATGGTTGACCAATGACAAGTGTTGACACGATGACAAGTGTTGCCGATTAGGAAAATATTTTGTTGAAGATACAAATTAGAAATTTGGAATATTATTTTATCCTTATTTAATAACACATATTCCGTGATTAAATAAAGAAAATATTACTACTAAAATTCTTGTACTTTTCATGAATAAAAATTCTGGTAGAGGGATTCTCAACTTTCAGGATTACTACTCGTAGTTGGCTGCTATGATTATTAGAATGCAGTGACGGAACAGTGGCGCATCATTTCGGCGATTTCCATTATCAAATTTTTATAGTTTTTTCGCCTTAAAACAAATCCCAGCCATTATGTAATTAAATAAGCCGAATTAAATTTAGACTATTCAAATTAAGACTATTTAATTAAAACTATTTAAATTTAGCGGTGTCTATTGGTGTCCTCGTGCGCCACTGTTCCATCGCTGACAATGTACTAAAAGTTTGGCACTACATTAGGAGTAGTCAACCTTTTGTGCAGAAAGACGTTTGCCACCATACGAATAGTAATATTCGCCTAATTTAATTGCAAAGTTTCTGTAATTAAATAAGTAAAATTTTCTATTTTCAAATAGAGGTAATTTCTTGTCCCGCACACCACAAGTTGAAGACCCCTACAACACAGTAGTAATTTCTAAATTAGAGTTAACAACAGTTTCTTTTCCCCTTCAAATCTCATTTATAAATAATAAACATGCAATATTTTAGAGCAGCGGTGGCCAACGTGTGGCACGCGTGCCACAGAATTACCACTATTTTTTAACAGAATTATTCGCCTTAAATAAAGAGTGAAATTATGCGATAAAATTATGTTAAAATTTTTATTTTTAAAAAAAATCTGGTGTCGAACGATTTTCAGGGGAAACTATTGACAACCCCTGCTTTAGAGCATCTAAAAATGTTGTATTGAAGATTTTACCTGTAATCGAAAATAAGCAAAACTAATAGAAATTTTATGAATAGTGAATTTAACTTATATTAACATAAAAATGCATCGTTTTTCTTCTGACATCACAAAATACAATTTGATGCTTCAAGACATTTTATAAAAATTAAACATTAAACAGCTAAACGCATTTTCAATTTGTTGAAGCAGAAAAATGTCTTTAAAATATTTCTTTAACAGAAGTGTTGATGTCAGTATTTAATACAAGAACAACAAAAAATTTCTTTTGTGTGCCAATCATTTTGCATTGCATTGTTCGTTTCATCTTCCTACACAATGAATTCTTGCTAAAGAATGCTGACTTTATCTTCATCAAATATTTTTACTTTTTATTTAAATAGTAGTATATATATATATATATATATATATATATATATATATATATATATATATATATATTCAAGGGGCAATATCAACATTTGTAACACATTTCTGTTATTTTTAAATAACGTTCCACGCTTTGTTACTTCGACTATATATCTAGTTGCTATTTGTTTTATTACATACGTACATATATATGCTTAATTTTTAGCTTTAGAAGAGTCCTTGAATGAAACACTTAAAAGAAACACTTTGAGGAGGAACTGAAAAAGACAGCAATGTGTTAAAATAAAATAAGATGTTTATATTCTTCTTTTATCCCGTTTGAAACCAAAGTACAGCGCCTAGAATACGTAGTGTGGAAAACGGCAACAAAATAGTACTAAACAAGAAAGAAAAATCATGCATCAAGCATAGATTATGTAACCCTTTCCAACGCTTCCAAAATAATCTTACAAATCATACCTTTTAATAAGCTAAAAGATAACATCTAATTAAACAATTTGGAAAACGCATAAAATATTTAAAAAAAAATTTTAGGAATTTCCAACATATACAATATTCGGAAAAATATCCAAATACTTTTATTCAGCCCTGTATATGATCTATAGATTTGTATATATACTACATAGGATACTAAATTTTTGTTCAGTTAGGAAACGCGTAGCGCAGTTTAAAATTCTCCGTCAGGAGTTTCTGTCAATAAACGGAAATGTGTTCGCGAACTTTTGTGATTCCCTGTATAGGATCTACAGAATTTATACACACCACGTAATAGAAAAACAAGAACGAAAAATCATGCTTCAAGCATAGATTATGTAGCACTTTTCAACGCTTCCAAAATAATTTTACAAAACATACCGTTTAATAAGCTAAAAGATAACATCTAAGTAAACAATTTGGAAAACGCATAACATATTTAAAAACATAATTTCAGGAATTTCCAACAGATACAATATTCGGAAAAATATCCGAATACTTTTATTCAGCCCTGTACAGGATCTATAGACTTGTATATATACTACACATGATGCTAAATTTTAGTTTAGTTAGGAAACGCGTAGCACAGTTTAAAATTATCCTTCTGGAGTTTCTGTCAGTAAACGGAAATGTGTTCGCGAACTTTTGTGCTGCCCTGTATAGGATCTACAGAATTTATACACACCAACATAATAGACAAAAAGCGAGTTAAAATTAAAATCGCGTTCAGTAACTTAAAACGCACTTCCAGGAATTATTGTTAACAGACATTAGAGAATTCTTTTGTGTGTCCCTGTAAATGAACGATGACTGCTATACACACAATATTCTGTAGTAAGCCTCTTGTAATGCACCTTAGTAATATATATAAATTTCAATGCGTTTAAAATAGTGAAACATTATTTAAATAAACCGCAGACGATTTTTCTCCATAGACGTAATGTAACGGAATTCTTTTGACTGTCCCTGTAAGGTAACTATAAGTGCTATGCACACCCTAATCCATATTAAGCTTCTACTAATGCACCTTAGTGATATATATAAATTTCAATGCGTTTACAATAGTGAAACATTATTTAAATAAACCGCAAATAATTTTTCCCCATAGACCGCAATGTAACGGAATTCTTTGAGTGTCCCTGTAAAAAAAAACTATCAGTGCTACACACTTCCGTTGCAATAGGGAACAGGCTATAGATAAAGACAATAACATATAAAAATTGCAGAGCAATCCGAGCATATTTACGGGAGTTAGAGCACAGACAGTCGGCAGACGGCCAGACGGCCATACGGCAGACAAACCGAAGTCATAAGCACTTTTCAACTAGGTTGGAAAGTGCTAAAATCGAGTTAAAATTAAAATTGCGTTCGGTAGCTTAAAACGCACTTCCAGGAATTATTGTTAACAGACAGTAGATAATTATTTTGCGTGTCCCTGTAAATGAACGATGACTGCTCTACACACAATATTCTGTAGTAAGCCTCTTGTAATGAACCTTAGTGATATATATAAATTTCAATGCGTTTAAAATAGTGAAACATAATTTAAATAAACCGCAGACGATTTTTCTCCATAGACGTAATGTAACGGAATTCTTTTGACTGTCTCTGTAAAGTAACTATAAGTGCTATCCACACCCTATTCCATATTAAGCTTCTTCTAATGCACCTTAGTGATATATATAAATTTCAATGCGTTTAAAATAGGGAAACATTATTTAAATAATCCGCAAATGATTTTTCCCCATAGACCGCAATGTAACGGAATTCTTTTGAATGTCCCTGTAAAAAACTATAAGTGCTACACACTTCCGTTGAAATAGGGAACATGCTATAGATAACGACAATAACATATAAAAATTGCAGAGCAATCCGAGCATATTTACGGGAGTTAGAGCACGGACAGACGGACAGACGGCCAGACGGCAGACGGCAGACGGCCAGACGGCAGACGGCCATCCGGCCAGACAAACCAAAGTCATAAACACTTTTCAACTAGGTTGGAAAGTGTTAAAAATTGAATCCGATAAGTGTAGAACGATGCTGCAAAGATAACGGGTCGATCGCAGCGACATCTTCTATCAGTAGCGTAGACACGGTGGACGTCCAGATGGTTTAGATACAACTAATTTTATAAGAATATTTTTGCCTTATCAAATCGAAGAATTTTCTGCGATTTTGTAGGCGAAGAAAACTTTATAATATTACTGGTTTTCAGAGCATTTGGATACCCCCCCCCCCTCTATGGTTACGCCACCGACTGCTAGCTCTATTCAAATCAAATATTGTATAAGAATCGAACTGAGAAAACGTTTCAGCTGGTGGTAAATATTTGTAATAATTAAATTACACCCTATTTTCTTTGACTTGGATAGTGATTTTCGTAAGCTTTGAAAATATGAATGATATTGATCATGGTCAAAAAACGTGATACGCATACTTTTGTGCCTGGTTGCAGTACTCGATACAAGACAGCAAACAAGAAACTATCCCTATTTAGAATAGCAAAGGATGAATCTCTGCTAGATGAGTGGAAAAGTTTAATTCCCTGATATGATAAAAAACTAACTTCAAAATCAGTTACATCTGAAATAAACACTTACAAGAAGATTTTATTAACAGAAATTCTGTGCATGTTGTGAATAGTAAAACGCTTACTTTTGCTACAGGTAAATCTATTTTTAAAGCAGATGTCGCTGCGGTCGTCCTTTTATTGTACCGCATCGTTGCACGTTTATCGACTACAATATTTTAGCACTTTTTAATGCATTACCAGTATGGCTTTTTTTATATACCGAAATTTCGCATTCATACCAGAAATTCCCTATAATGTTCTTTTCGTTACTTAATGACAGAGATTTCGTGACCTTTTTAAAGTAAAAATTATTGTTTCAGAATTTCCGGTTTGAATTCGGAAACTTTGAATTCAAAAAAAGGTAAAACCGTTTTCCACACTAGGTATTCTAGGCGCTGTAACCGACGTGGATGTATACGTCAATTTCAGGAATTTCTTTTTCATTCAGAAATTCCGAATACATACTAAAAATTCCAAAATAAGAATTTTTACCATATGTAGCCGGTACATGTTTGTCTTTATATAACGCAAAAAATAATATTCAGAATTTCTGGTATTTACTTTGAATTCCTGAACAACAAATAAATTAATAAACTGCATGCTTTTGATGCAAATGGGTTAAAGAATATGTGGATTTTAAATGAATTGCTTAGCACAGTGGTACTCGCTATTTATTTTCAAAAGTGTTTGGAGAAAAGTAATGTTCTCTTCAGTTAATGACAGATTTCTATTGAAATAAAGTGGCAATTCTGAGACCCATGGGTTTCGCGTCGAGTGCCAGTGATTTAACCTCTTAGTTTTTTTTTGACTGGTAACTTTTGTCTCATCTTTGAAAAATATAGGATTAGTTAAGACAAAAATGCCTGTACAAAAATACTTATGTTAAAATTCAAGGATTTCTTGCTCCCTATACTTCACTTATACGCACCGCTTGTCACGAAGGAGTTAACCACCGCCCCCTGAATACTCGGCCTAACCGGTGACACAAAAGTTGTGGCTGTCGTAGGCGGATTTTTTTTGGCGTTTGTACAGTCCACTGAATTCACACAACAGTAATTCCTAAAAGTTTTCTTTGTCTTATTACATATCAGAAATAAAAGGCGAAGAAAACTTTTAGAAATTACTGGTGTGTACAAAATATAGACCGGGAAAAAGATGAATACAAATCCGCCTACGACAACCGACATTTTTTTGTTAGTGCGCAGACCTAATATTCAGGCTCCCAAACGGTCCGCTAACTGAAAACGATATTTTAAACAGAAAATGTCATGGTAGGTTTCAACAATACTTCCTCAAAAATTTACCTACGAATTTGGTTTCTGCAAAATTTGGAAGAAAAATATAAAAATAAAATGTTTATAAGAAAATTCAAGTATTCAAAAAGGGGGCCATTTCGGAGACCTGTGTAATGAGCGATTTTGGATTACAGCATAACTGAACTGTTTACACGAGACATAAGTATAATTGTGCATCAAATTGAATAATAAATAATATAAAAGATAAAAGTTTTACTAAAATGAAATAAAAAATTTAGATATATCTTACTCGTTATAACAGTATATCTACTTTAATTGTATGAAAATCAGTATCTTGTTATATTAGAGGTTAGAGTGGTTACTTTTATAGCTACCACTATTTTCAAGCTGTGATTGCCGCAATGTTAAAAAAAAGATTGCGAATTCCAAGCGCATCAGAGGAATACCTCAAGAGGGCTCATTTAACATTGGATATAATATCACTCATGTTAGCTTTAGAGTTTCGCAACATAGTGCACAGTGTTGATCGACGGTAAATCATATTTGAGAGTAAGAGTTTACTATGTTGCAGTCGTTTGTCGACTTTTTTATCAAGCCAATATAAAAAAGCAAAAGACGCGGCTTCCAAATCGATAACGTAAATCATTCGGGGATCGTTTACACCATATTAATAAAATGAATACTGTTATGATATAATTGCCCATGCATATTTCAAAAGATCTACTTACAGAATCTTACCTAAATTTGCTACAAGCTTTTTCTGGTACAACATATTGCATTGGAATTACAGATTAATGAATAAGTATTGTAATTATATTTTGTAGTAATTGTAAGTATATTTTGTAGTAATTGTAAGTATATTTTGTAGTAAAATATTTTCTGTTCTTAAAAACTTCGCCAAACTCGTGAATCATCGCCACTGCTGTGAATTACTGTTATCCATTGGGAATGTTGTTTCCTAAGCGGAGATATGCGGTGGGCAAAACTTCAATCAAAATAAATTTTCTGCTTAAATTTAATCAGTAAACAGTATTTATCTGTTGGATGCCACTGACAAGAAATTCATTGACGGAGACCATAGCTACATGGAAACAGATAGTATCCGTACAGCCATTGAAAGGATCAGAAAACATAAGAATCTCTATTTTCCTAAATTCTCTGAAAAATACACTGAACAAATGTAGCATAAGCAACAAGACAACAGTAGACGAGAACAGTAACGAAAATACAATATTAAGTGAAACAAAGAAGAAAATGCACATAATATATTATGAAATTTCAGGAAAATTTAATATTTGTTCTTAAAAAATTTTCTGCATATATGTCGTATGTCCAAACTTTTATATGATTTTTATAATTTCTTATATATAATCTTCCAATCACGCAAACATGTTGGTACAGGATATTTTACTTAACCCATTAAACTCCAACGTTCCCGTTGCGGGAACACGTGTTATTAGTATGGAGTGTAAAATATATATTTTTCAAAATAATATTATCCTTTTTTCTATTTTTTGTAGATTTAAAAAAAAGAGAATTTTTGGTGTCCCGATATCTGAAGTAAAATTAGTTAAAAAGAAAAAAAAAATCTTCAGTTTCGTTCAACTACTGTCAGGTTTTAAAACCAACATTTGAAATAACAAAATATTCAAAACCCAGATTAAATAGAGTTATTTAAAGCAACAATAGCAAGATTTGTGTGGAATGTTCCCACAGTGGGAGCCTTGGCGTATTCTGGGAGCATTTCATTTCTCCTTTGTGTGAGAGATCCCTTTCACAAAGAAAGGATTGCGCCCCTAGGAAAAAAGAATGCAAAGTACCACTTAAAATGATAAAAGAACATTTTCAGTTCCTTGGCTCGGAGAAACAACAATACGGTGAAATATACTTGTATTTTACTGCACTTTGGTTTGTTATTTTGAAAATCATAGTGTATTTCAATCGTTTGGCAGTCGATAAGTAATAGTGTTTAGATAAATGTAAAAAGAAAATATTCGATATATATGTGAAAATGCCTGTTAAATTTTTAACAGTAAAACAAGGCTTGGAATATTTCGATACACTGGATTCTGATTCTGAAGGTTATCCACTAAATTTATGGTTATGTGGAAAAAAATAAAAATACATTTGAAGAAAAAAATGAAATAGAAGCTAAGCATCTTGGAACAAGGGTGGTTTTGGACTTAATTAAATGCATTGACGTTTCTCTAAAACATACGGTTTATATAGACAATTTTTTACATCTCTAGAATTATCAGAAGTAATGCAAGAGCCAAATTTTCATTTGACTGACAAAATCAGAGAAAATAGGTTGAATGATTGTCTTCTAAGTAAAAATCAACAACAATAACAGAAAATCTGTGTGTAGTAAAATGGAGAGACAGCATGGTTGTGTGTTTAGCATCTAATTTTGAATAAGAGACTCTCTTAGGTCAGGTAAAAAGATGGTGCTCTAAACAAAAAAAGAAAATTGATTTACCTTAACCGAAGATAATTTCATCATAAAATACGTATATGGGAGGTGTGGTTCTCCTAGATAGATTTTGAGTACTTACAGGTTTCCAAAAAAATGTGAAAGAAAATAATTAAAAATATAAGCTTTACTCGGTGTACAATTTAATTGTTAATAGTATTTTTTCTTTAATTTTAAAAATTCAAATCAAAATAATGATTTTTAATTCAGTATTAAATTCTTTATACCTGCATATATAATAAATTAATTTAATAAAAAATTAATAAATAAATATTTTTTATTGCAAGCAAAAAAAATTCCACTTTTTTAAACATAATTAAAAACATAACTTCTTCTAAGTAGCAGAAAAACAAACGGTAGTTGCGTTCAATCAAGGGAACGTTTTCCACACTATAAGACGCCTAAGCTCCCGTTACGGGAACATGCCGGATTTTCTATACGGTTACACTTTTTGAAAAAAAAATCAACAGTTCTATAATAGAGACATCAAATGTGTATTAAAAAATTTAAAAAGTTATAATTATTTAACATGATTCATATAGCGGCGTTTAATGGGTTAATAAAGTGTAAGAAATAAAATATAAGTAAACTTAATTATTGTACCCTTCGGTGGTACACATTCGACTTGATATCTAAAGTGAAATTTCTGGTTTACACAACATGTTTTTTATCCGAAACATGCACAGGGTTCTTACGCTTTTGCCACAATTTTTAAATAGAATTTTTCGCCTTATTTAAATGAAAAAAATATTACAAATCCTGCAATTAAACGAGGCGTCTGCAATTTCTGCAACTTTTTTTCTATTTAAATATTAAATAGAAAAATTCTATTAGAAATAGTGGCAAAAGCGTACGAACCCTGATGCAGGCTGGAAAGTACGATAGTTAGGAATTTCGTAGGTCTAAAATATTCTAAACGCTCGGTTCTGGTTTTAAAAACACTTCTGCAATGTGGTATTGCATATTTTGAGCCTTGCAAAACGAATATTGCTTTTAGTTTTCCAGTTACGCAAATGATAAAACTTTTCTTTTTTTCCCGCGAACTAGCAATATTAGACAAAGCACATTATATTATCTTAAAACTCGATTTCACCCTTTCTCATTTATCGTTTGTACCCAAAGCCAGTAAATAATAAGCCCAGTCAGATAAATGGGAAATTTTTCGCAAGTTGAAAATAGCGCCATCTAGCGGTTGGGAGTGCTGCATTCGGCACCAAGAATATTTTAATAAAATTTTGCTTCTAAAATTAAAGTTTAAAATAAGGAGTTCCTATTTTCTAAGAAAGTCGTTTGTAAATTCCGGTGTCAGTCAGTAATTTCGCATTTTACGAACATAATTTGTCTGTGCCGGAAAGGGTTAATTGCATAGTGATGTAAATTTCCATCACTTTTTATTTAACTTTTAATAAATAAATCAACTTCTTCGCCACCACTATATTTATATAGAAATATTAATCCAGTAAATTTCCACATTTTTTTTTCATTATATATTTAGCTTTAATGTAAAAGATCCCAATAATTAGCAAGCTTTTAAAGGAAGTGCAAAAACAAAACATCGATAAAAATCGTATAAAATATCGATAGAAATAAATCGTGTCGTTTCTCTGCGACCCACTTCTGTTTTGTCCTCCTTCCGCAGCAGATGTTTGGCGCTAGTGTGTCGCTAACAAATTTAACACTATCTGACTGGGCTTATTATTTAATGGCTTTGTTTGTACCAGTTTATATTTTTGCGATATTTCCAAACAAAGTCATCTAATGCACATCAAAGGCTAGTTTATATATATTTTTTTCCTGATGTGATAATAAGTTTTTTAATAGTCAGTTTTGTCAGTTGGGAGGATTAATTTTTTATTATTCAGATTGCTTGATTTTTTATTATTCAGATTGCTTGATTTTTTATTATTCAGATTCAGATTGATTTACTTTTGAAAAAAATAATATTCTCCTTATTTAATGAAAGATTATATAAGTCAAATATTACTATTTTAAAAAAGCAGTAGGAATCAAGTAATCCGAATAAAACAAATATCGGTTAAATGCAACACTGTTAATAGCATACTATTATTTCTAAAGAGCATAATTTAATTTTTCAATTAAATAATATAAATGTATCCTGTAACAGTGGCGTAGTGTCAGGGGGGGGGCACGATCATTTTCCTACCAGTATAATTATATACTACATTTAGTCTTATTTAATCTTTGGACGGTATGAATTAAATAAGGCCAAATATAGTATATAAAAATACTGGTAGTAAAGTGGTCCGTGCCCCCCTTGACGCTAAGCCTCTGTCCTGTAATACTGCTTCGTGTTAAAAAATGTTGAAACTATTCACTCTAATTACTCTTTCTGAACCCGGGGGCAGTCACACCGGGTATGACATACCCAGGGTGCGTACGTTTTTTACAATTGTCACACTATTTCTCTAAAAGTAATCTGCCACTTACTTTACCGCAAAAATTGTAAAAATTGTCTCCGACTGAATAAGGTGACGATTGTTATTTGAATTTATTGTGACAAAGTAAAAACCATTCTTACTGTGTGCATGCGCATCTTCTCCCGGGTTAAAATTAATTAGCCAAGTGTTTCTATGGGACTGATTATGTCGTTACAGTTCGATATTGAAAGAAGATGTTGGTTTTCATTTAAACAAGCAACTGTTTTTTTTAACTCTTGATGTCTCCGATATTAACGCCAATTTTCGATATCGAAATAGAAAAGAAAGTAATGCCCTGTATGTATATTTAAATGTAAAATATTAAAGTTAACTTATTGTTCGGTATTTTATTCCAAACATTATTCGAAAGGCGAACCAAGTATAGTCTTCGTATGCTTTTTATGTACGTTTACACATGTCTTTGTAAATATTTAGATGTTGTACCAACTGCGCAATTTCGGGATTGCTGCATATAATATAGAAACATACGTGGAGTTTACGACAAAGAAATTGCCATTTCCTTATAAATTTAAGGTATGATTTTTAAATTTTATTATATTGTTATCGTTATTTAAAACAGTTTTCATTAACATACAATCATACAAGCATTACTAGTTATATGTCTTTAGTATCTATATAACATATTTTAATAGATGTTCGCGCATGAGTTTTGGAGAAAATTGTTTTATTTAAAAATTGAAAAAAAATGTCTCAACATATATCAATTATTTATAAGATGGTGAGGGGCTAAACTGATTGTTTGTTAGACAGCAACATCTGAGAAAAAGATCAGGAAAGTAGACTGAAAGAAATGTTGTCCAGAAATTTCTTTATCAAATAAGCTAATATATACAATGCGGAATATATTAGTTTTTATTTAAATATGTAAGTTAAATTATACTTTATGATTAAATAATTTACTTTATAATTAAATATGTAAGCTAAATAGCTTTAAAGAAATATTTTCTAAACTATTTTTATAAATCTGGAGTAAAATCCATGTCGTTATAATGTTAATGAAAAAGTATAAAGTACTTACAATTTGGAATATTTTATTACAGGACACAGTTTATTTTAAAGAATTTTTAATATTTTACCTCTTATAAATATCTGAAAATGTAAATAAAGAATATCGATGGTATTAATTATAAATTTATGAATAGTTTTGAACAACCAAAATAGATTATTATTAAACGAGCACTAAATAAATGTTTTGTTCACCACATAAATATTTTATAGAAGATTGAAGCGTTTGTGCCAATATTAATTAGAATTTCTTAATTTACTTAGCAAATTAAATCGTTTATCTAAAGTGGAAATGGCTTTTACGAAATGTGGAAAATTATGCGTATATTTTATCAGTATCACTTTGTGAAATGAGATGTGATTAGCGTATTTTATCTTACTGAATATAACAAGTCATGCATATCTCTGACAAATATCTGCTTCCTTCACTTCGGAAAGTTATGAGGGTAATTAGTATGGCCTCTTATCTTAAATGCTACAGAATGTGAGCTGAAATACCCTTTGACTTACAAAACGTCCAACAATCATTAATTTGTCTCTATTATTGATACTCTTAAAATGTAATCTAATTTTAGAAAAGGGTATGAAATTTAAGATTACAGTAAGTACTGTGCATTATACATTGTGCTTTGCTGTAAAACGAAATGCCATTGAAAATGCTCTAGGAATGAATATTATTAGCGAAAGTGTAATTATTTCTTGTTCAGGGGTGATGGCACATAAAATTACCGTATATACTCGTGTATAAGCCGACCCCCAAAACCGAGATGCAAAAAAGTTTAACACCAGTAATTCAGAATAATTTTCTACGCCCTGCTTTATCTCATTTAATTGTGAATTAAATAAAAGACGAAGAACATAATTGTAAAATACTGGTATTAAACATGTTTTCATCAGGAATTTTGGGGTCGGCTTATACACGAGTATATACGGTAATATATTTTTGAATCAACATTACCTATTAGAGCAGTAATACAAACTATTATTTCTAAAAAGTAGTCTCAAAACACTATATGCTGTAACTAATATTCGCCTTATTTAATCGCAAAATTTATGTCATTAAATAAGGTGAAAATTACTGTTCGGATATAGTGATGAAAATTGATCTGATTCTGCGATTAATGCGAATAGTATGCTAACTATTTTCATTAAAGGAAGTGGTACCCGTAAGCACTGCGACCCCCGTATTAAGTACCATTTTAATGGAATGTTTCATTTATTGGCATACAATAAAACTTTATATAAATATTTTTAGATTTGCTGCACGAGAATTTGGTTAATTTTTTGCAGTTTTAATAAATTATAAATAATAATAAGCTAAAAATATTGTACTTTATAATTATTTTTTGACCTTAAAAGCACACAATCGATGTATGACAAAAGTATAAAACAGCGGTGTCCAAAATTTTAACTTCAAAAGAGTTTGTCGCTACTATTTCTTAATTCAAACCTACTCCTTATTAAATTGATTATCCTTTGACGATCACGTGAAACTTTCCCCTTACAGAACGTAAAGTCAAAAGTCCTAAAAAATATTCAAAGTGCATCAAATTAAATAAATTTACTTTTCGGGCCAGGCAACGTAAATGCGGTAAGTCGGGGAGGGATAATTCTTGATAATTTCGTCCATGTATAACAGAAATTTAGAAGACTTCATTTGTTAATTAAATTGGAAATCACTACCAGTAACTAGCAGGATTTAGTTTTCAATTAAATAATGTATTCTCTGCATCATTTGTGTTTAATAGCAGTATTCGTTCTTCGTAGCAACTCAAACTCAACCATCGTTTGATTTATCGCGAACTATATCCAGTTATTATTAAGGCACTACTTAATATATCCAAGTAGTATATCAGAAGAACAAAGAATCATGAGATTTTAATTATATGATGACAAAATACTCAATATCAAACATAGTATTACGGCTTAATTTTTAATATTACGCATATGTAAGCTTTAATTGCTAAGGACAGTGGATATAAAATTTGATTGTAGAGTTGTGAAGAAAATAACACAAAACTTCCTTTATTTAAGGATTTTTAAATAATAAAAAGTGTAGAAATGAGTCCTTCAATGAAACTGATTTGAAAATAATTACTTAACTTAAAAAAAATTATTCAAAATATACTATTTAAAACTATATATTTTAAAAAAAGTATATCGATTTAAATGTATGCAATATATAAGGCAAATAATGATTTAATAATTTCTAATAATATTTGAACTATTTTAGAAGTCCGCCTGCCGTATTTTTCAAAATAAAAATATTGTTTTATTCGAACATTAGAGGAAATTATTGCTCAAGTTCTTTTATGTTATGTAATTATAATATCGCAAGTGAGGATTATTTACATGTTCTATTTTATGGATCTAAACAATTTAGCTAACTTTTTATACATAAAAAAAAATATTGTACTTTTTATTCTTGATGCAACATATATGAATATAAAAATATGCACAAGAAGATAGTGCATAATTAGTAGAATGGTTTAACCCTTAATTGCATAGTGTATATATAAGCCAAAATTACTTCATTAAAGTGATGTAAATTTCCATCACTTTTTATTTAACTTTTAATAAATAAATCAACTTCTTCGCCACCACTATATTTATATAGAAATATTAATCCAGTAAATTTCCCGTGAACTATGTTGCTGAACAAAGTTAAAAATCTATCTTAAAATTTCTGGTGTCTAATATTTAATATATGTATAAAAAACACAATTGTAAAAGAAAAATGCATGCAAAGAAGGGTTAAGAAGAAGATTGTTATTCATTATTTGAGTCAGGTTTTCTTATACGAATAAATTTTTTTTACATTAAATACAAGACGAAATTTTTAAATAATACTTTTAGAGTAGAGGTGCACAAACCCTGGTCCTCAGGTTACCAAGGTGCCACTATTTTTATACAGAATAATTTGCCTTTTTTAGTAACAGAAACTCTGTTTGAATATTACTCCGAAATTTACTTTTCGGAGATTTTGGTGACATACTATTTTCAGGCAAAAATGTTGTGCAGCAATCTTTTATAATATGATCAATCCTGTATGCTGCGCGTCTGACACTTTTACGCATACGATAGCTTTGTACTTTTTTTGAATTGCCCAAACATTTAAATTAAAGATTTTTATGTTTACCCAATATTTATCTATCGTAATATAGCCGCAACGGCATTCTAAATCATCATTTTCATACTTAAAAAATAGCACTTTTCTGCTGCAGGAGCATAATTTAGCACTTTCCAGCATAGTTGAAAAGTGTATATAAACTCGGTTTGTCTGTCTGTCTCTGGTCTGAAGTGGTGGCTCCTGACTGGCTTTACCGTAATTTCCGGCGTATAATCCGCAGCTCAAAGAGTCGGTTTTCGACACAGAAATATTATTTTATAAAATGTAACTTAAAAGATCGCTGTAAATATTTAACTACAATTATTGAATAAAATTTCTGGGTCGAAAAACGACTCTTTGAGCTGCGGATTACACGCCAGAAATTACGGTATTTGCGGCACTAAAAGCATGGTTGCAAAATTTATTCTTTTCTTACCACTATTTCGTAAAAAAAATATTTGTCTTATTTAATGATAGAAAGTTCTGATATTAAAACAAAAGATTACTTTAAAAAATAATGGTAAGATAGGAATAAATTTTTCAGCCATGCAATTAGTGCCTCAAAAAAACCAGTCACGAGCCAGCACTGGTTGTCTGCCTATATATATGTGTGCGGTCTTTTTATCTATCTGTCTGTAACTCGGGTAAATATACCCGTATTGCCATGCAACTGATCTATGTTAATGAGGCGTGCTATGACATATTCGGGATTGAAAATGAAGTATATGCAGCGTTTATAGTTCATTTACAAGGTTCCTTTACAATACGGTCTATGTTGAAAAATCTTTTGAGGGGAATTTTAAGGAGAGCATGGACCTTTATTTGAGCAAAAATCGATCCATAAATTGAAATTTATTTTTGTGTGTATTATTATTCTTCAGTTTGTATTGAACCATTTGTGAAAAACTCCATGCAACTGCAATGATTTTTCACAATGTTACAAGCGTTTGGATTTTGAACACAAGCGATTTTTCGGAGTTTTAGTATACATTAAATCTATTTTTCTCAAAACAGATTTTTCAAGGTTTTGAAATTTTTGAAATGCTCCATGCGTCTGAATTTGTGTTCAAAATTCTTGAAATTGATAAGAAAGAATATCGTTACTGTTTGCAAAGGAACTGTGTATGCATTTTACAATAACACGTCGTTAAGGTAATTAAATTGGATTTATAACTCGTTAAAATGCAAACTTTTATAGAAAATCGGAATGGTAGTCAGAAAAAATTGTCTCAAAAATTAACTTTTCAAGGGATTAAATAACTGATACACATATTTGTTTGCAATATAGTTTACGTGATTTAAATGCAAAATTGAGGAAATATCTTAAAAATTAAGACGCAGGGAACACTTTAAAATTTTGTTCATAAATTTTGAATTTCTCTAAAAATCTGAAATGTATAATAAGATTAGAAACTGATTTTAAGGTATTCTGTATACTTATGGTGAAATGAATATATGTACAAAATTTCATATCTCCATGATAAAGTAACGAATAATAAATTTTAACGTCCACCGTCCCGTTAATTATGTTACACTATTTCAAATATATGTAAATTGATGTATATCACAGAGAATGCATTACAAGAGGCTTGCTACAGAAAATGGTGTGCATAGCCTTTCATCGTTCATTTACAGGGACACAAAAATATTTTGGTTAGAATACAGTCTAAGGAAAATAATTGCTGGAAGTGCGTTTTAAGGTGTGATACGTTTTTAAATGAAAGAAATATTTTGTCTTTTAGTTGGTGTGCATAAATTCCAAATATGATATAAAGGATATAGCACATAAGATCTCGAGTACATTTCAGTTTATTGACGGGGTTTTCTGAAGGGGTATTTACAACTACGCTATGCGTTTTCTAACAACTAGCTGAATTTTAGCCTACAATATACTATATAGAAAAATCTATAGATCATTCGTCGCTACCATGTCAAACTATCGAATATGAAAAAATGCATTTTTCATTACATTTAAAAATGGGCCGATTGTCACCACTACATTTTATTAGAATTCGCCTAATAAAAATACTAATAACATTTGTGTGAAGAACAGGGTTACCAGTTTGGCCTCTCTTTTTATTCAAAGATGCCAAATTCATACCGGAAATTTTGAGGAAAAATTTTTACTCTAAGTAATCACGAAATATGCTGTCATTGTATAAAGCAAAAATTTCTATTTTAAATTTCCTGTATGGATTCGTAATTTCTGAATAGAAAAGGAGGCGAAACATGCAGGGCTCGTAGCGTCCTATATTTTTTTATATATTTGATACCACTATTTTCAAACTATAAATTTCATGGTAGATTTCTTTAAAATGTGCACTAGAAGGATATTGTGAATATTATATATTGAAGAATGTATATAATAGGCGGAGCTTCATGTTTAAAAGACGAAAAGCAATGGGTTAAGTAAAACTGTGCAGAAAACTAAAAACAAAATCAGTCAACTGTCAATTAACAAAACAAAATGCTTTAGTTCAGGTGATTGCCACCAACAGCATAGTTACATGCGTAAACTGTACATAGACTGCGCATGAAATGTTAATAATACATGCAACTTGCAACTCCCCTCACCCCTGGAAAACATTTTTAATTTTTTTTATGATGCACCCAGCGTAGAGAGTTGAAACTCACATCATATATACATCATACCTCGTAGTATTTTTGGTAAAAACATGAAGGTGGCCACTGAAAAATTTCGCTATATTCTTAATTAAAAACTTCAATTAAAATCAAGAATTTTTTTATAAAACTGGCTATTCTGCAGAAAATAATCTGAAAATAATATCCACTATTTGTATTTTAATATTACACATCCCTGATTTTTTTTCGGGGAAATTCCATCACTACTTTCTTCACTATGCACATTTTTCCAAAACGCACATACAGAGTCATAACTGCCCATGAGTTTGAAATACACTGCTCAAAACAATTAAAGGATATTTGAAGTTTTATATAAAATAAAGATATAAACGAAATTTTTTTTGCCGAAAATAGAAGAAGAGAATCACAAATGCAAATTTTTCTGGTTTTCAAACTGCAAATTTTGAGTTCGACGTCAAAAACGTCGCTTCAGCGGCAGCGAATGAAATTTGACTTTCAACTGGATAAAAGAGAATTAAGACAAGGATGATCGGCATTCAGTGATTGCTTTGTTTTGATGAGTACGATGTCTCAGCGAAGTCATTTGACAGATTCAGAAGCTTGGAGAATTGTTGATCTTGGAGCTTGAGAATTGTTGATGAGAATTGTTGCCAAACTCAAGCCGATGTAGCGCAAGCCAATGGAGTGTCAGAAAGTGTTATTTCCAGGATCTGGAACCGTTTTTTGGAGAGTGGATGTGCAGGCCGAAGACCAGGGCAAGGTCGTAGACGGGCAATAACGCCCAATGAAGATCGGTATTTAGCGTTAACAGCTCGGAGACACCGAAACATGAACGCTACTCTTCTCCAACAACACCTTCGCTCGGCTACAGGCACAACGATTTCAACTCAGACTGTCCGAAACCGGCTCCATAATGTAGGTCTGTATGCTCGCCGACCGATGGTATGTGTTAGATTAACATCAAGGCATCGTCGCGACCGCAGGGAGTGGGCAACCGAGCATGTCAACTGGAGGAGAAAAGAATGGAGCAATATTCTGTTTTCTGACGAGTCCCGTTTTTCTGTGCATCCGGATAATAGGCGTATTTTCATCTGGAGGGACCGTGGCAGTAGGAATAATCCTGCGTTCGTGCACGAAAGTGTCAGATTTGGCGGTGGAGGAGTGTTGGTGTATGGTGGCATCTCCATTGACGGGCGCACTGACCTCTACATCATTCGAGATGGAGCTCTGACTGGTCGCCGATATAGGGATGAGATCCTCAGACCTATTGTAGTCCCTTACGCTGCAGCAATCGGAGATAACTTCATTTTAATGGACGATAACTGCAGACCACATCGTGCAAACCTGGTGGAGGATTTCCTTTTCGAGGAAGGAATCGTTCGAATGGAATGGCCAGCGTGTTCTCCAGACATGAATCCAATCGAGCGCTTTTGGGACGCTCTAGGAAGACGAGTTTCTGGACGCCAACAACCCCCACAAACTCTCCAAGAACTGGAAAGAGCTCTTCTGGAAGAGTGGGGCAGAATACCCCAACTCGTCATTAATAGCCTCATTGAGTCCATGCCTCAAAGTTGTTCAACGTTGCTGGCCGCCCGTGGAAACCATACCCCCTACTGAAAATGATTTTCTTTGAAGAAAACACCTTTTCTTATTCTTTTTTTCTCATATGCACAAATTGTGTTTTTTTTCCTTTTGTACACAAATGCGCAATAAAATGCATTTTTTCTGCCAAACATGTGTAATTTATTCTCATATAACCTACTATGTCTGTCGACCATGTATCAATCAGCTAAATAGTTTCCCAGATACAAAATCCACCTAAAACTGCAATATCCTTTAATTGTTTTGAACAGTGTATATGCTTCAAACTTGCCAAAAACGCATCTCTATTGAAGGGCTATCGATTCATGTAGGGCTCGATCTGGTTGACTCAAGGGCATATTTTAATAGGAAACCTGGCTATACCCTTTCAAACATTTTGTTTGGATAGTTTTTGCGCTGTTATATGCAGACAGACGGACGGACCAGACGCGATAATAGGTGCTATGTATTTATATAATTACGAACGCACCTAAAACTGTGCTAAATCTTGCTAGTGCCTTAGTTAGAAAATTATGAAAATGTCACTTTTTCGCGAACTATCTTCTCTGTTGCAGAAGTAATAATATGACTCAATGATTCTCTTAAGTATGTGTCCTATGTTTAATGGTAACAGTAAATTACCTGTGAGAAGATCAATGTAAATAAAAACTTTGTACGAGAGAAATATGTTTTATTTAACCCTTTCCGGCACAGGTAAAGTCTGTTCGAAAAATGAGAAATTACTGACTGACACCGGAATTTAGAAACGACTTTTTTAGTAACTTCTTATTTTAAGTTTTCATTCTAGAAATTTTTTTAATTAAATATTCCTGGTGTCAAATGCAAGTTTAGAATTAAAATTAGGTGTTCCCGGAGTGGGACCACTGTGCCGGAAAGGGTTAACCATATTTAAAATAATATTTGATTTCGGAAGATAATGAAAATTTCAAAAAATAAATCGGAAAAAATGAGAGGCTAAGATGCTTTACACTCACGCAGAAAAAAAATATATCGGTTAAAAAAAGGAAGAAAGTCGCCAAATTTTGGGGATTTTTTCCTTTAATGGCAACCTAGCCATTGTATTCAGTTATGCGTTTGGCGCGGTCTTGAAAATCGCGCCAACCAACAAGTTGCCAAACTTATGTTTATAAGTTTGCGTGAGGGTAAAGCATCTGTTCCAAATGAGATTTTGGAAACAATAAATTCTGTAACAAAGTTTATTCATTACAAATACTTTCATTCGAGTTTTAGTATACATATTTATAAAGGTATAACACAGATAAAAAGATTGGACATTATCTACTAACCAGCCATTCAGGAACATTTTCCCACTCCACATATACGTTGAGAAGTTTGCAATATTCATATTGTTTTAATTATTTATAATATGGAATTCGTTTCATCTATTCTCTAAATTCATTAGATCAAAATTGTTCTTATATATTTTTTAATACCTAACAATCCATATTGTGTATATTTATTCCGATATGCAACTTATGAGCCCTAATGAAAAGAATAACTTACGTCTTAATGATGAATATAGAAAACTAATAGCTTGATAATCATCTTAACTTGCTTTTATTATTTAAACTCACATACAAATTGGTATTAGTTATATTTCAATTTAAAGACATTGCAAAGTTCTCACGTTTGAAAAGCTGTGTCGTTGTCGATACCTATACATTCAAAATCGTTTCATATTTTTTTGCTCGCAAATAGCTCCAACATAATGTTCTCACAGTGCGTACACTTCTTGAAATTTTCAAGGAGTCTGGAACCAATATGTAATATTAGACAATTACTATTTAATATTTAAAACGCAAAATTCGTAATCGAAGAGTTTGTTGCATAAGTTGTAATTTTATTCTATGTTTATAAAACAGGGTTCATACACTGTTACCACATTTTTAATAGAATTTTTCTATTTAATATTTAAGTAGCAGAAATTTTAGACAACTTGTTTAATTGCAGGATTTGTAATACTTTTCGGCCTTTATTTAAGGCGAAAAATTCTATTAAAAATTGTGGTAAAAGCGTACGAACCCTGTAGAAGAAAAATTCTGTAAAATGCTGGTACCGTATATACGCGCGCAGTGTTGGCAGTGGGCTACTTTTTTAATTCAGTTGTCTTGATTCCCACCAGTTTTTAGAGAAAGTAAAATTCGCCTTATTTAATGACAGATTAAATAAGGCGAAAACAAGGGGAATTAAACTATTTCAAAAAAGTGGTGCTAATGAAGCAATCTGAGTTTTAAAAAAGTAACCCACTGGCAACAATGTACTCGCGTATAAGCCGACCCCCAAAGTTGAGGTCAAAACAGGTTTAATTCGAATATATTACAGTACTTTTCTTTGTGTTCTATCATTTACAATTAAAAGAGATAAAATAACGCGTAGAAAAACATTCTGAATTACCGTTACTAAAACTGTTTTCATCTCGAATTTGGGGGTCGTCTTATACAAACGCTAGTATATAATGGACGGAGCATTAACTTAGGCGATAATACTAAACATTTTTAATTTTATTTATAAAAATTATCGAGCGTTGACTGCTAAATTTTATTGATATTTTATTCAATTCATGTAAAGATTCTAGAATATTATTTCCATATTTTATTTCAGAATTTGTTGTAATGAGACGGCTGTTGTAAGTACTTAATCTTGGGGTTCAAACCACAGTTTCTACTAAAAATCAGGTGAAAATTACTATTCAGAAATAGTGATATCTCTGCAACCCGCTGTTGAGTTTTTGGAAATCCAATCGTTTAGAATATTAACATGAGAAATTCCACTGATCACTTTAGATTACCACTATTTTCAAATAGTAATCTTTATTTTAGATTTCAACACAAGTGTAATTGTTTTTTAGAAATAGTGGTAGCCAACAAAGTTTCCAGTAATATTTTATTTGAACGGTGGAATTTAGATGAATTAATTTTAAAAATATAAATTTTTACTTACATAGGGTGCGTAGCGGTAGTTATTTTTGAGTACAACTATTTCATATTAGTAATCCTATCTTTATTTAATCGCAAAAATATGCCATTAAATAAGGAAGATTATTGTTCAATACAGTGGTATTCAAAAATAATGCTAGCTTTGCCACCCGAAGTCCACCATTTCCAGCTACTACGGTTAAATTTAATGAGGGAAATTTTGTGAATCAATAAAACGAAGTGTTTTATTCGAAAATACTAGTGACTAACAGATTTTAGGAAAAAGTCTGTTGGGCATCCCTAGTTTAACGCTTTCAGAGGCAAAGTCATACTGTTGTTAAATATTGAAATGATTGAATGAAATCAGAATTTACGAACAAATTGATTTAAAAATAAAAGTATTGCATTCTTTACTTGCATTATAAATTAAAAAAATCATTAAAAAATTCTAAGTGCAACTTGGCAGTTAATAATTAAAATTAAGTTGTATAATTAATATTCACCTACCCTTCAAATGAATAAAGTTTATCACGAAAGAATTTTCTTATCTATTAACAATCCAGCAGAAATGTATGAACTTTAATTACTAACATTTATTCGAATGACATAAGATTGTCACTGTGCAGAACAACACTACATACAATTTTCATTTTACGCGAAATTTTATAAGTTTTTTTTAATATTTTATATATCATTTTTAGACAAATGTGTAAAATTTTATGAATATTTTACTGTTTATTTAGATATATTACATTTCCATAAATTTACAAAACATTTTTTTTAGGTATAGTTTTATTTTCCTTTATATCCGTGTTTATGAGAAGCTTTTATTAAATTTCAAATCCTTTCGCAATTCCTAATAACTTCTCAGGTACATTTTTTTTCCATTAAAAAAAATCCTGAAAGAATTTATCATGTTTGTCACCTTCATTAGATTCAAAACTGTCAGTACGGACTTATTTATAGCCTTGTTATTGCTGTTCTTCTTTGATCATAAATAGTTCTAAAAAAATGAAAATCATTCAAGTGGTATTTATGTTAAATTCTTCCCACTTTTCTTTTAGTAACCCTATTTTTAATAGAATGGCTTTATGATAGAAAATAAATTATGTTTGTGCACCATGAAAAAACAAAAAAAAATTACTGTGATAAAAAATAAATGATGTTTGTTAGTCTTAAAAAAATACTGTATATACTCGTCTATAAGTTAACAACGATATTAAACAGAAATAATATATCAATCTGTTACAGAACAAGTATTTAAGAATACTTTTCTTTGTCTTCTTCTTTCACAGAATTTGTAACAAGAAATAAGGCAAAAATTACTATAAGTAAATACTGGTATTAAAATGGAAACTAGGTTATTTCTCTTTAATTTTGAAATAGATGTATAGACAGGTACACGTAGTATACTTTTAATACAATATAAAGTTTGTTTAACCATTTCTAAAGCAGTGCAAAGCATTTATTCAACTTAATTTATTCCTCAAATACACGTGTTCATAAAAAAATAAATCAAACAAAGAATTTTTTACTTGAGAATAAGCATTAGGGTGGTGCGAAACAAGTGAAGTTGGTATTTCCTAGTCGCTATAGTGTGGAAAAATTGCCATTGGTGAATACAAGAAAAAACAAAAAGAAAATTATTCAAATCGGACTTTATCTTCTGATCTCGCAAACCGCCTAAAAATTAAAAAAACTTGGAAATTTCCGATTTTTTCAGAATAAAAAAAAAGGTTTACGTATATATATTATATCACTATAGTGAAAAGTATTTGCATATTGTATTGTTGAATAATAATTATTAAAAAAATTGCGTTTACAGAATATCTTCCGATCACGCAAACCCCCTAAAAATTCAAAAACATTCAAAATTTCCGATTCTTTCAGCATTAAAAAAAATTACGTATATACATTTCATACGGCTATAGTGAAAAATATTTGCAGACTTTGCTGTTTAATAATAATAATAATAATAAATTTTTTAGCTAATATCTTCCAATCACGCAAGCTCAATAAAAATAGAAAAATTTGCAATTTTGAGTGATTTTGATGAATGAAGAAAATAATCACATGAGGTCAGTTTGCGTTTCAGTGTTAACAGTTGCATATGAATTGTACAGCTCATTGCTTGTTTAGATATTTGATAATATTTAAACAACCCAGAACTCACCACGGAGAAGTGGCTGCACTTCGATTCCCACGCACACCCTTTCCTCCATCCAACAAGTAAGGGTGTTTGCTACTTACGTTACTTAAATACATAATTTGTTATTTCATCTGTTTAAGTCTGAGTTTTAGACGCAACTTTGTACTGCGATTTGGTGGTAACGATTGATATCATGGACCTTGATTTCAGTATGGCCCTGATGAATCAATCTCTTTCTTGATTGTGGCCCACTACCTTAAGCGATGCTTCCATTATCAATTTGACGCACAGCTCGACAGCTTGCGTGTTGCAGGGAAAGGTTTTATCATCCCAGTCTGGAATATCATCTGATTAAACGAAGGAATATATTTCTTCAATGGTTACTCTCCGTAAAAGTGTTGGAGATGATAATTTTGCTATATTCCAATCAATTAATTCTGTATAGCCTGCCGCACCGATGTTTAAAGTAGGAGTGATAAAGTTTCTGATGCCTTTACCTTTTGAAACAGTGTACCTGACTTTTAACACTCTTCTTAGCCCTGGCTCTCTATGTGCCTCCTCTTATCAAAGACCATTGCCATCAGTAGGTTTTCCGGGAGGGCAAAGAAGGAGTTTCGTTTAATTACTGGGAATACCACTTTCTTCAGGTCGTCAGACAAATATTGAGATATTTCTATTGCTCCGTACGGATAAATAGACCCATCTGTAATGCTCTTACTGCATTTTATTTCAAACCAAACTGGCATGTAAGTTTTTAAAATAAATGGCACTATGGTTTTTAAGGCACCCGATGGGTTTTTTAACTTCATCTCAAGTCGAAGGCCTCTATTTGCACAAGTGAGTCATCTGGCATGTAAATATGGGCCGGTGTCACGCTTTGATAAGTCATTTGGAAAGTTGCCACTTTGAATTGCTTCACTTACGTCGAAAATATATCTTTGGCCCTTGTTCAACAGTTGTCTGCCCATTTTTTCCATTTCACAATCAATTAATTGGAAATTTATCTCTGAGAGATTTTCACAACCAATAAGATTCTGCCCAAATGGTCTACTAAATGTTCTTGGGCCAGTTGTTTCACCATTCAAATATTGAAAAAGATGACGGAAAGGTAATTCAACAAAATGAAAAAACAAACAATCCACTGAAGAGGTCGTTCGAGATGCACTTCAAGCTGTCTGATAGCACCACCTTTCCATCCTGTATTTGTATTTGTACCACTACAGCACTACCAAATCTAATAATTCCAATGAAACCTTTTTTTCAATAATCAGCTCAATAGTTCCGCCCAATAATATCATTTACATTTAAATCTTAAGTTGAGACCACAAAATGACCTGAGTTGATTATTTTTTCAATACATCAAAATCACTCAAAATTGAAATTTTCCTGATTTGTATTGAGCTTGCGCGAACGAAAGATATTCTCCAAACACTGTTTGTTATTATTATTATTATTAAATAGTAAAGTCTGCAAATATTTTTCACTATAGCGATAAAAAATGTATATACGTAGTATTTTTTTAAAATGCTGAAAAAATCGGAAATTTTCAACTCTTTTGAATTTTTAAGCGGTTTGCGTGATCGGAAGATATTCTCTAAACGCAATTTTTATAATTATTATTATTAAACGATACAATTTTTCAGTATAGTGATAAAAAAAATATATACGTAAAACTTTTATTTAATTCTGAAAAAATCGGAAATTATTAATTTTTTTTAATTTTTAGGCGGTTTGCGGGATTGAAAGATAAAGTCCAATTTGAATATTTTTTTTTTGTTTTTCTTGTATTTACCAATCGCAACTTTTCCGCTCTATAGTGACTCGGAAATACCAACTTCACTTTTTCGCACCACCCTAATAATCATATTCTGCCATGTTAACCATTTCAGCGTCTGACAGTTTTTTCACATTTTCATAAGTATGCTTGTAAATCCCAGGTTATGTACAGTGTCTCACAAAAGTGATGGGACACTTGTGCTTTATAAAAAGAAACTGCAATAAAATAAATAAACAAACATGTGCAAAAATTTTTTGGGTGTGTTTCATATTTAAAGTTAGTAACAATTATTACATAACATACATTTTGTCAAAATATTAAAATATTAATTTAGTAAAAATACAATTGTTCAGAACGGAGCAAAAAATGGCTCACATAAGTGATGGGACACTTACTTTTCCATCAAATATTTATCCACAAATTTTACTTTTTAAAAGGTTTTAATATTTTGTTGGATTTCCTTTTACTTTTAAAACATGATTTAATCTTTTTGGGATGGATTCGACTATTTTTTTTGTGATTTCTGGAGTGATTTTACCCCATTCTTCTTGAAGCACCGATTTTAGTTGTTGTTTTGAAGAAATGGTGTGTTTGCGAATTCTTGATTCCAATTCTTGCCAAATATTCTCTATGGGATTTAAGTCTGGAGATTGTGGTGGTGTTTTTATTATTTCAGGACAGTTATATAGCAGCCAGAGTCTAACGTTCAGAGCAGTGTGCTTGGGGTCATTGTCCTGGTAGAATTTAAAATCGTTATGAAGGTTCAATTTTCGTGCTGAAGATTTCAAATTTTGCTTTAAAATATCAATATACTTGTACTGATCCATTATACTGTCAATAAAAACAAAATTACCAACTCCAGCGGACGACATACACCCCCATACCATAACTCCTCCTCCACCATGTTTTACTGTTGGTACCAAGTTCTGTTTGCGAAGTTCTTCCCTGGGTTTTCTCCACACCAAGATTCTACCGTCAGAACCAAATATATTAAATTTACTCTCATCAGCAAATATAACTTTATTCCAGTAATCAGAATTCTTATTTATGTTGGATTTTGCGAAAGCTAGTCTGAGTTTTCTATTCTTTTCACTTACGAAGAGTTTTTTCCTGGCTACTCTACCGTGATATCCAGCAGATCGAATTACCCTTCTAATAGTTTCAGGATTAACAATTATTCCATATAATGCTTGTAAATCAGCAGCAACTTTTGAAGCACTAATTCTTGGATTTTTTTTAATATTTCGAACGATAATTCGCTTTATTCCATTGGATAGCTTTGATGGTCAGCCAGGTCTTCTTTTATCCTGAATCATATGATTCTTTTTATATCGTTTAATGATATTGAAAACTGTTGAACGACTCAAGTTAACTGTTTCAGCAGTTTTTCTAATAGATTTTCCACGTTCAATATGCAAATTAATAACTAATTTTCGAATTCCAGGCGAAGTTTCTTTTCGTTTAGCATTCATGACTACACAGAGCTAAAAAACACAAAAATTCCAAAACAAACTGGAGAGAAATACTGCAGACGATTTTATAAATTATTGCCAATTGCTTTTAAGTAAAAATAAAACCCCAAAAAATATTTTTATTGCTTATTTCAGGCGATTTTTGTTGCATATATAATGGTGTCCCATCACTTATGTGAGCTATTTTTTGCTCCGTTCTAAACATTTGTATTTTTATTAAATTAATATTTTAATATTTTGACAAAATGTATGTTATGTAATAATCTTTACTAAATTTAAGTATGAAACACACCCACAAAAAAATGTGTACATGTTTTTTTAATTTATTTGATTAGTTTCCTTTTGTAAAGCACAAGTGTCCCATCACTTATGTGAGACACTGTACATTTTTTATCGCAGTTTGACAGAGGTGCCAAACTGTCATTTAACATTCCGTAATATGTGGGTTAATTTGAACCAGGTTTAATACGTTTCGAACCAGAAACTTTTTTAAGAAATAAAATTAAATAAAGCCACTTTAAAATGTGAAATCAAATAAATAAAGATTCATCAAATAATTTTTCTGGTTCAACACGTCTTTAAACTGGGTCAAATTAATCCACATGTTACGGAAGATTAGTGAGATCTTGGCACCTCTGCAGTTTGATGATATAATATACGGATTATAAGAAAATTCTGTTGAAAATAATTTTGTCTACAGCCATCTTAAAATGATATCTAGAAACGGAAAAACACGGGCCTAATTGTTAAATGGTTTAAAGTACGGAGCAAAGATGCCAGGACTGCGCTGTTACTCAACACGCAAACTGGTTGCAAAGTACCTAAATGTTACATTTTGCACGGGAGATAAAAATAAGAACACGCATTCTCTATATCGGCAGTGCAATAAAATGATCGTGACGTTTCTTCTGAGGACAAAAATTCTCTTGGATTTTCTGTACGAAAGGACTGCCAGCATGGTGAATAACTGAAGGGACTTTCCACTTCATTTTTACCCTCTATTGCCCATGTAGCATTTGTGTTATTATCCGAGTGCACAATTAATTTTAATTTTTTATTCAGATATTCCGAATTCACACAAGAAATTTAAAATAGTAATCTTTACTTTGTTTAATAACCGACATTTAGTCATTATATGAAGCGAAATTTATCATTTAGGTTTTCTGGTATGAATTCGTATTCTCTGAATTATGGAATTTCTAGAACGCATTTTACCATGAGGGTTAAACCCCAACTTGAACCAGAATTTATGGATGAAATTTTATTCTTATAATATACGTGACGAAAAGTATTTTATTACTTTTAAATCAATCTCTTATTAAATTCTCGTGACAGTCACTAATTTGAACATAATAGCAAAAAAACGTAATTCGCTTTAGAAAGGGTTAAAATAAACCTCATTCTGTTTTTAGACGATCATGGGTTTAACTTTTACATGGGGGTTCGGACAATATCTGTTCGGTTGTAGCATGTGTTTTTAAAAATGTCCCTGTTAAAAGGTTAAAGGAGGATTCACAGAGTTTTTAAAGTTTTATTTAAATTAAAATTTTAAATTAATATATAAATTAAATGTTAAGTTAAAATTTTAAGTGTTACCACTATTATAATACAGTGAATTTTGTAGTATACTAACAAGAGAACCACCTAACTTGGTGCACGCAGATTTTGGCGATTTTAACCCTTAATTGCATAGTGATGTAAATTTCCATCACTTTTTATTTAACTTTTAATAAATAAATCAACTTCTTCGCCACCACTATATTTATATAGAAATATTAATCCACTAAATTTCCCGTGAACTATGTTGCTGAACAAAGTTAAAAATCTATCTTAAAATTTCTGGTGTCTGATATTTAATATATGTGTAAAAAAAAAAAAACAATTGTAAAAAAATACTCATGCAAAGAAGGGTTGAAGTATGTTGTAGATGTATATTCTAGTGAAAGGATTTCGTCAAATGTGCCGTTGTTTTTGAGAAATTCGGTGTTAAATTTAAGCATACATTTCAAATATCCATTAGTTTGATCTTTTGCATGTGGTTGTCGTGGCACGAAGGTAGTGTTCTCGTACGCTGTTCACGGGGCGTGGGATCAATCCTACCTTGTAACGGTTTCTCTTCTTTAATTAATTTTATATATTTGAAACGCTACATGTTTTAAGCAGAATTATAAATTCTACAGTTTTGAACTTTTTTATATTTTCTAAAAAATTGAAATTACGTTTATGAATTTTTCATGAAAATTTATATTTTCTCTGAAAATTTTAAGCTAATATTTCTGTTGACGAATGTACAAACTAATTTATGTCTAGATATTTCATCTTTTTAAAACTTACTATTATTGTTTCCATTTAAATATACATTTTTCTATTCACAATTATGAAATAACGATTTTTTTTTTTACATTTTTTATAAAGAATATATTAAAAATAATGAATTGAAATAAAATGAAATATATTTTTAATATTTATTTGCTCTAAATATATTAAAATATGTTAAATGATGATATACAAAAATGTTTATATTTACGAACATCGTCATTTTTAGTTTACTAAATATGCAGCCAATCGGGTGATGCATATGATAATGGTAAATATATTCACAATATAAAATGACATTAAAAGTATCACTTTAAAAACAATGTCTTTGCATGAATTTTTTTTTATGTTGGCAGATAGCATTTATGATCATATTATATTCTTTTAAATACCGTAATTTCCGGCGTATAATCCGCAGCTCAAAAAGTCGTTTTTCGACCCAGAAATTTTATTCAATAATTGTAGTTAAATATTTACAGCGATCTTTTAAGTTACATTTTATAAAATAATATTTCTGGGTCGAAAAACGACTCTTTGAGCTGCGGATTATACGCCGGAAATTACGGTACCGTAATTGATTTGTAATAAATCTGTTAAAAATGCATTAAAATTAAAAATAAATATGCTGAATAATAATTTGCATAACTGCAAGAAAATACGTTTATTCGGGGATATTTTGAAATAATTCCATACGTAAATTGACATTGCAAACGGCACAATTTATAATGCACTAGATGGAACCCGTCAAAATTTGACGGCAAAAAACTTGATAGTACCATAAAAATAAAATTCATAGCTGCTTTAGAATGTTTGAAACTTTTGCAGAATAATTCAAATAAATAAAAAACCCACTTTGAATTAAAGCTAGGTTGAAGAACAGCAATTGGCTAAGTTTCACTGGCACATGTACTCGCGGAATTTCTTTCATCTGACACATTTAGCGCTGTTGTGCAAGTAAATGGTAAGTGCCCCCTTGGGGAGGGGGAAATGGCGGGATGGACCAAGGAGATGCATAACATGAATAAGCAGTCAAAGACCTTTCAAACGATATGTAACATGAGGGGTGTGTGCAAAATTTTAAAAAGTACACCCTTGGGGGGGGTAAAGTAGAAGATGGACACGGAACATGCATAATATGATTAAGTGGTCACAGACCTTTCCAACGATATATAACATGAGGGTTGTGTGCAAAATTTAGAAAAGTACCTCTTTGTGGGGGGGGAGGGGCAAAGCGGGGAGATGGACATCAGAGATATACATATGATTAAGCAGTCACAGACCTTTCCAACGATATATGACATGAGGGTTGTCTGCAAAATTTAGAAAAGTACCCCCTTGGGGGAGGGGGGGGACAAAGTGGGGAAATGGACATTGGAGATATGCATATGATTAAGCAGTCACAGACCTTTCCAACGACATATGACATGAGGGTTGTCTGCAAAATTTAGAAAAGTACCCCCTTGGGGGAGGAGGGGGGCAAAGTGGGGAGATGGCCATTGGAGATGCATAATATCATTAAGCGGTCACAGACCTTTCCAACAATATATGACATGAGGGTTGTCAACAAAATTTAGAAAATTGCCCCCCTTAAGAGGGGGGAGTGGCGGGATGGACCCCGGAGATGCATAACATGAATAAGCAGTCAAAGACCTTTCCAACAATACGTAACATGAAGGGATTGTGCAAAATTTACAAAAGTACCCCCTTGGGGGGGGGAAAGTGGGGGGATGGACACCGGAGATGCATAATATGATTAAGCGGTCACAGACCTTTTTAACGATATATAACATGAGTGGTATGTGCAAAATTTAGAAAAGTGCCCCAATTGGCGGGGGGGGGATGGACCACACAGATGCATAACATGAAAAGGCAGTCACAGGCCTTTCGAACGATATATCATATGAGTGGTGTCAACAAAGAAAACTCTCCGTCCCGTGTAGGCAAAACATACTCCCCCCCGCCGCCATAATTATTGATGCGGACTCATTTTTTTAATTCGTTCGCACCCCTCTTCTCCCGCAAAATGTTGTGAATTTTAAAAACTCCACTTACGAATTTTTTTATACCAAAAGCACTCATGTCCGTCGTCTGCATGCAGAGTTTTGTGCTTACAGACGCCAGACACAACAACACACACACAGACAGACGTTTACCGACATTAATAGTATAGATGATACTCAGTGCCTACACATTTCACCCTTTATAATTCAGCCAATGAGTTGACGGTTGTTCATTTCCAGAAACGAAACAATAATTCTTTAGGATGAATTTTGTTTGTTTGATACACCATGGCAGAATGCGTGCAATGCAGCGACAGGCGTCACAAACTTTTTAGGGCACCTGCAGACTAAAAACATATAATTAATCTTCGAGGGAAAAAAATCCTAGATTTCGTCAAATGATCACGGGAAAAACACTAATTTCATCAAAGGATCATGTAAAACGTGAATTTTGTTAAAAGGCCACAGAAAAACGCGATTTACACAAAAGATGAGCAAATTTTGTCAAAGAATCGCAAAACAGGAAATTTCACCCAAAGATAGCGCTTTCTTGCCAAACTTCGTCTAAAAATTGCGGAATAAAATGTATTTTATCAAAAAATCGCTGGAAAACGCACATTTCGTTAAAGTATCGCGAGAAAAATGCGAATTTCTTCAAAGATTGCTGAAAAAACGCGAATTTCATCGAAGGATTGCTGAAAATTCATGAATCTTATCAAAAGGCAGCAGAGAAAATGTGATTATTATCAAAGCATTGCGAAAAAAGAAAATTTCGTCTAAGGATCACAGAAAAATGCAAATTTCATAAAAGAATCGTGGTAAATAACGCAAATTTCGTGAAAAAAAAAATCGCAGAAAAAACACAAATTTCGTCAAATTATCGCTGAAAAAAAACACGAATTACGTCATAGGATAGTTGAAAAAATTATGAATCTCGACAAAAAAAAAAGATACAGAAAAAAATGCGAATTTCATTAAAGAATCACGAAAAAAAAATGCGAATTTTGTTAAAGGATTGCGCAAAGAATGTGAATTTTTTGAAAGGTTCGTGTGAAAAATGAAACTGTCTGTATTAAAAACAGCACACACACAAACATCTATACAAACCTCAATACACACAAACATATTATAGGCAGGGCTTGAAATTCAATTTTTCCAAAGACGGGAGTCTCCCTACCAACATTTTTAAATGGAGGGGAGTTGTAATGTTTGGGAGGGAGAAAAAAAATCTTTAAACCCCACTATTCTTTTACGTGCTATTTAAAGAATTACATTAATGCAGACATGACAAAATACCATTGAAAAAATTAAGTCAACTGAGAATGATTATTTAAAATGTTTATTTTTATTATAAAAAAGGGAAGAAAGTTAAGTTTTATATATGCAGTGTATTTTTCAAGTTCCATTAAATGTGTTAGGGACCCTTAACAATTAGGTTGTTAAATAAATTTCTGACTTTAGATTTTACTTGATTGAGATTCACCAATCGATCGTGGAAAAGACGCAAAGTTCATCAATCTGTCGCGGAAAAAACGCTAAGTTCGTCGATCTGTCACCAAAAAACGTAAAGTTCGTTGATCAGTCGTGGGAAAAAAGCAAATTTTGTCGATCGATTGCAGAATAAACACAAAGTTCGTCGATCTGTCCCCAAAAAATGCAAGGTTCGTCGATCAGTCGCTTAAAAAACACAATGTTCGTCTATCTGTCGCAGAAAAAACGCAAAGTTCGTTGATCAGTCGCAGAAAAAAATGCAACGTTCGTCGATCAGTTGCGGAAAAAAACAAATTTCGTCGATCGATTGCGGAATAAATGCAAAGTTCGTCGATCAGTCAGGGAAGAAAGAAAAATTTCGTCGATCGATTGCGGAATAAACGCAAAGTTCGTCGATATGTCCCCAAAAAACGCAAGGTTCGTCGATCAGTCGCTTAAAAAACGCAATGTTCGTCGATCTGTCGCAGAAAAAACTCAAAGTTCGTTGATCTGTCACGGAAAAAACCACAAAGTTCGTCGATCAGTCGCGGAAAAAACACAAAGTCCGTCAATCGGTTGCGGGGAAAAAAATCACGAAATTTATCGTTCGGTTGCAGGTAAATTAAATAATGCAAATTTCTCCAAAAATGCTGAAATTTTTTGGGCAGGAGGCTCCCGCTCATGATCTTTTTTGGGCGGGATTTCAAGATTTTCCGCACGAATCCCGCCCTGAAATTCAAGCCCTGATAGGTATAGTTTTAATCTGAAATAATATACTGAACTTGAACTAACTTTTGAAAAATCGGGTTAACCCAAATCCAACTTGCAGAAATCTACACTCAGTCTGAAATCGACTCGAACCATAAAGACAGTTAACCCAACTTGCAACAAAAATAATTATTTTCTGTGAATTTTCTGATTTTTTCTTTTCTCAGAAATGCTGTAGTCATTTTGTCCCCCAATTTTGCCCTTTACAATTCAGCCAATGATTGGAGGGGGCCAAAGGAGCGTTCCTTATCACAAACGAAAGATGAGATACGTTCGTTTGATGTCGTTGTTGAAAATTTATGGATTTCTATTATTAAAGTAATTTTTTCATTTTACCGTATTTATTTTCTTTTTGTGTTGTATGTATTTTGCTACTTTGAATTTTTTTAAACTAACCCTTTTTTTTTTTTTGGAGAGTGAGAGAGAGAAATTTAGTAATTTGGTGACACGAAGTTCAGCAAATTCTTAAAATCCACAAATCGTTTCAAATGTAAACAATGAAATTTACAATTAAGTTGCAAGTGCAAAATTTCAGTTTTTTAAAATTTTCATGTCATTCTGTACACATTTTAATATGTGATTCTGATCATTATACATATTTAGTTATGCATTATTATTTACTTTACCTTTACTTTTAATATTTTAAATATTTCAAACTTACAGCTGAATGTAATTATTAAAACATTTGAAATACTGCATTTGAAAAATGAAATTTCAGCTTAGAAACTCGACAATTAAAAAATTTAAAGTAGAAAAGTACTTATGATATAAAAAGAAGAAAAAAAAATACACCAGAATTTATCTGTATTACGAAAGCGGGAGAAATGATTTTCTGTGCTATACGAAAAGATATCCAAATAACTCAATCATGAACATAGAAATAGGTATCGGTTTTTATGTTCAGGTGCACTCAATCCAAACTTGAAACTTTTAAAACGGTCATTGAATGAATGAAATTCATCTCCGCCTTTCACATCCAGAAAACTTGCTGTGTCGCCAATTATGTTTATATTTTATATATATATATAAAAATAATAATTCAGGCACTTTTCCGTTATACGGACACCATTGTCGCCAAACATACATACATACATACATTTTGGCATAGTATCCGTATAACAGAAAAGTACTAAAGTTCATGGTTTAAAATCACAATAAAATATCATGAAATTTATTGATTAGTTGTGGGAAAATATCGGGGAAATAATGTGTTTTTCGTGAATTTTTTGTTTTGTTAACAATGTGGTTAGAGAGACAGGGAGAAATCCAGAAAACTTGCTGTGTCGCCAATTATGTTTATATTATATATATATATATATATATAAATAATAATTCAGGCACTTTTCCGTTATACGTACACCATTGTCGCCAAACATACATACATACATTTACATACATACATACATTTTGGCATAGTGTCCGTATAACAGAAAAGTACTAAAGTTCATGGTTTAAAATCGCAATAAAATATCATGAAATTTATTGATTAGTTGTGGGAAAATATCGGGGAAATAATGTGTTTTTGTGAAATTTTTTGTTTTGTGTTGTTGTGTTTAATTGTAAGCATTCATTATAATTTTCAGTGCATTATTAAATTGAAATTTTTGTTTAAAATATGTAAACAAAACAGTGACCAGAAACCTGCACAATTTCTAATATAGATAGATAGATGCATGCATGTAGTACTTTTAATTATTTGGTAAAAATACGTGATCGTCACTGAGAAAACCTGAATTTAACTTAAAAGTAATTGTCGAGTGTTTAAGCTGAAATTTCATTTTACGAATACAGTATTTCAAATGTTTTAATAATTACATTTAGCTGTAAGTTTGAAATATTAAAAGTAAAGGCCAAGTAAATAATTAATAATGCATAACTAAAAGTAATTGTCGAGTGTTTAAGCTGAAATTTCATTTTACGAATACAGTATCTCAAATGTTTTAATAGTTACATTCAACTGTAAGTTTGAAATATTAAAAGTAAAGGCCAAGTAAACAATTAATAATGCATAACTAAAAGTAATTGTCGAGTGTTTAAACTAATTTCATTTTACGAATACAGTATTTCAAATGTTTTAATAGTTACATTTAGTGGCGTAGCGTCAGGGGGGGGGCACGATCATTTTACTACCAGTATAATTATATACTACATTTAGCCTTATTTAATCTTTGAACGGTATGAAATAAATAAGGCCAAATATAGAATATAAAAATACTGGTAGTAAAGTCACCCGTGCCCCCCTTGACGCTACGCCTCTGGTTACATTCAGCTGTAAGTTTGAAATATTAAAAGTAAAGGCCAAGTAAATAATTAATAATGCATAACTAAAAGTAATTGTCGAGTGTTTAAGCTGAAATTTCATTTTACGAATACAGTATTTCAAATGTTTTAATAGTTACATTCAACTGTAAGTTTGAAATATTAAAAGTAAAGGCCAAGTAAATAATTAATAATGCATAACTAAAAGTAATTGTCGAGTGTTTAAGCTGAAATTTCATTTTACGAATACAGTATTTCAAATGTTTTAATAGTTACATTCAGCTGTAAGTTTGAAATATTAAAAGTAAAGGCCAAGTAAATAATTAATAATGCATAACCAAATATGTATAATGATGAGATTTTTTTTCTCTTGAATTATTCAGTGAAACTTGTCTTATAAATGTACGCAAATAATTCACATAAAAATCTTAAAATAAAAAAGTTTTCTTTCGTGTTTAGCTATGCTTAATAACCAAAAAAGCTTGATTAATACAAAAATTATTTGGTAAAAATACTGTGATCGTCGCTGAGAAAACCTGAATTTAATCATATCACACAGAATTACATATTAAAAGTTTAAAATTAGTTTGTTTACATCGGAAACGATTCGCGGAATTTCGTGCCACGAAATCTCTCTCTCTCTCAAAAAAAGGGTTAGTTATAAAAAATTCAAAGTAGTACAATACATACGACTTAAAAAGAAAATAAATACGGTAAAATGAAAAAATACCTTAATAAAAGAAATCTATAAAGTTTCAACAACCGAACAACCAAATGGAACACATACGCTTCTAGAGAGAGGAAAAAACCTTCACCTCATTGGCTGGAACATCGCGTCTGAAGATAGTAAAAGCCTCTAGCTGATTAGCTGAATGCTCGCGCATGCGTATAAATAGCATTTTTGCACGAAAAACTAAAAAGCAGGTTAGCTTTAAGTATATGGATTATCATGAATCTTTTAACCCGGGAGAGATCGCACATATCTAGGGTATGAATAGTTTTTACTTTGTCACCAATAAATACAAACAATAATTCTCAACTTATTTAGTCAGTGACAACTGTTACAAATTATAGGATAAAATACGCTAAAGATTACATTTCGAAAAGTAGTGGTGATAATTGTAAAATCCGTACTCACTCGGGGTATGTCATACCCCATGCGACTTCTCCCGGGTTAATATTGGAGAAAAGTATAAAGGAATGTAATATATATCTTTTAAAACCTTGTAATTGTCTACAAAAGAAACTAAACGAGATCAATGAAAATCCAATTAAATTATTATGATTTTATTTTGAAAGTACAACAGACGATTTCTTAAAAATATATATTTTATGTATGTATGGTAAATTTTATGTTACATTTGCAGACGAATTTTGCTTTTCTATTTGACTTTTTTTTTAAGAATAACGTCGACAGTGTTTTTATTTGTTAGAATGAAAAAAATTTAGAAATGTAAACTGTAAACTTTAGAAAGAAATATATATATAGGACATTAAACATTTATGCAGCTGGTCAAACTTTACATATGAGAGTTACTGCTTTAACATTTTATTGCTCTTTTGAAGCTATGCTTTTGGAATTATCTATTCATAAATACCTTGGGAAAATTCGACGTGAAATATAATTTGTGTAATTTATACAAGAATATTATAATTTTTATTTAAAATACCATAAAGCAATAGAAAAGTATTATTTCACAACAGTGCTTAAAATGTAAAAAGATAAAACGATAAATAATAATAAATAATTTTAAAAAATCTCTATAGATATGAATTAGTTCAGATTTTGTCTACAGAAATATTAGTTTAACCTCGTAACTGTGTCGTTTTACTGACACAATAAACTAAAAATAGGAACCTAACATTACTTTTTAATAAATAAAGCAAAGATTACAGATAAAAATTAATGGTATACAAAAGCTTTTAGTAACGAAACAAGCAAACTCTTCTTGCCCTAGCGGCGTTCGGACAAAACTGTAACGTGGTTATAAATATGCAGAAAAAATATAAGCCTTTATAGAAAATTCAAAAATGTAAATATAATTTCTTAGGAAAATATCAAAAGATTCAAAGATGGAGAATTCATAATTCTACTAAAATTTGTAATGTATCAAAAATATAAAATTAATTAAAAAGGGAACAGCCACAAAGTAGGATTGAACCTGCGCCTCCTTGACAGCAAGCGGGAAGGGTACCTGCGCGCCACGGAGTTAGTGAGCTACTTCTTTTACTAACATTGTTTGATTTCCACCACTTTTTATAAATAATGTAATTTGCGTTATTTTCGCATTGTTTAATCTGCTTTAAATAAGGTCAATAACAGTATGTTTTAAAAGTGGTGGAATTTAAGTATTACAGTATATTAAGTCAATTACAGTGTTTTAAAAAAGTCTTGAGAAAACAATCTAAATTTAAAAGTAGCCTACTGTCACGTCCAAGAGAACAAACTAATGGGTATTTGAAACGTAAGCTGAACTTTAACATCCAATTTCTCGAAAACTAAGGCCATTCTGAAAAGAAAAACTTATGGGTATGAACACTACAACATATTTTAAAATCGTCAAAATCGGTGAGTACCATGTTTGGTTGCTCTCTTGTGAGTTTGCCATTCCTTGAACAGAACCTTAGCTTGCTACATAAAAATAGCGCATTATATGTTTATACTTTGTCTGTGTCAAAATTTTGATAAAGCACTGATTTATAGAGTTATATTTCCCTAACTTTGTAAACTGGGTCAAACCATCCCAGATAATGGAGATTTGTATCACTGTTTCTGTGAATTTGGGATATAAGTCGCACATATAATTCATTCAAACCAGAAAATATGTGTTATAAAAAAGGTAGACTTTTGTCTTAACTCTGTCGTGTGTATATTTGAATAGTAAAAGAGAAAATACTCATGAAAATGTGCGTACTTTCAACGCTGCACATTTGTGTTAACCCTTTCCGGCGCGTAGTAAGTCTGTTTGCAAAATGATAAAATAATGGATTGACACCGGAATTTACAAACGAATTTATTTGAAAATAAAAACTTGCTTATTTTCCGGAACTGAATAATACGAAAATTTTAATTAAATATTCTTGGTGCCGTTTGTCAGTTTTGGAATTAAAATTAGATGTCCTTTTTTTGTGACCACCGCCCGTTAAAGGGTTAAACATATCGTTGCCAGATTGCGGAGTAGTTTCGTTTAGCTTTATGCTGTTTTTCTGACTGGTGACAATCGCATTATTTAGTCATGGGTAACGACTGTTAAATAAAGTGACGATAACTTTCGGGGAAAAGTGATCTTCCACATTAGCAACACATCATATGTTTAACATCTATGTGCATCCATGTTACTTTGCACAATTTCATGAGCTAATTAATAGTCAAATATACAATCCAGAACCCTAAGACAAAATTCTACTTTATTCTATACATGTTTTCAAGATTTAAAGTATTATAGATGCAACTTTTCAATTGAAATTAAAAGAAAACGATTAACCCCTTGAACGGCGGTGGTTTATATTCTATACCACTTACTATTAATCAAGATTTGCACTTTCAATCCAGATTTGGCAACACTACTTGGCAGGAAATGCTGCTATTCAAATAATATGGGTTATTGTCAAATTATTAAAAGTGGGATCATGTATACACGGCACCCACTGATTCGTTATTGTATACCAGTACTTTTGAAAAAAAAAATTTTAGGTGATTTAACTACATTTGCAGCAAAGATTAACTCCCGAGTAGTTTTCTGCGAAAGTTATAAGAAAAATCTAATTAAAAGATTTTTCTTTTAAAAATAAGTTATTAAAAAAAGGATCATGCACTTAGGGCAGCGACGTTGCGGTAACAACGAGAAATAAAATAATAACCTTTGCAGGGGAAAGTTATTCTGTTTCTGTTCTTTTACACCAGTATTTTCGTATTCATTAACCCCTTGGGGACGAGCGACCAGTATTCGTGACGCATAAGATGCTCAGAATCCTTTATTATTCCCACCAGTTACTTTTTATTGTAAGCTTTGCCTTATTTAATGGCAGCATTCCTGCGATTCAACTAGGCGACAATTTCTGTTTTAAAAAACCGGTGGTAAAAGATTAAAAATTCTGTAAAGGACGCTTGTCGCGAAAGGGTTAATTAGTTTTATTTGAAAATTGGGAAATGCAATGTCACTGCTTTCTTTCAACATTCAGGGGATTATCCCTTTCATGAGCAAAATACTTCTCTTGCTAAAATAATGATTGAATAACACCAGAAATTGCGAAAACAATGTATATGAAAGTATGTAAAATCTTTTCTACACATACCCTATAAATTACAAAAAACTGGTGCCCTTATGGAGTTTGGGGACAAAAATTAAGTCTTATAAAATTGAACCGCCGTCATTGAAGTGTTTAAGGGCACGTATACATATAACGTGGTGATAAATCAAGGAAAATTATTTTAAAATATCGAGAACAATTTTTGATATTTGTTTGGAAATTTAAAGAATATATATACTAAATAATTCGTAGAGTGTTTGGATATTTTTGAAATTCTCTTTATCAATCTATTTTCATACAACTTCGCCTAATTTTAATATAATAATGGCAATGCTCCAAAGATTTCATTTTCTGTTCTTTCATATGCAACTATTTTAACCTTAAGGGTAGTTGAGTGTTTTTAACTATCACCCGTCTTTCTATAACCTAGAATTATTTAGTATAAATTTTAAATCAACGGAGTTCAAACAGCGAGAATTTGTTACAATTACATCAAAATAGTAAACTCCTAGTTATTTAATCGCAGAATAATAAGGCTAATATTACTATTCGGAAATGGCGGTACTAAAAAGTGAACACTTATACGCATTCTGAATAAAAAAGGAGGACAAACTGATAACCCTGGTGAAGAATACTATTAAAATTTAGTGTTGACAATTGGCCCATTTTTAAATGTAATGAAAAATGCATTTTTTCACATTCGATAGTTTGACATGGTAGCTTTGCTATGATATTAAAAAATTGCATCTATTTTTTTTTATTATTATTTAAATATTTTTACTTAGAACTTTAAAAAAATTTCAAAGCGCAGAATCCTTCTTATTAATTATTAAAATGCTACCTTAGATAAAGTGAAATCTAAAGATTTATATTTTCTATGCCTGAAAAAAGGAAATAATTACTTAGCAAATGAAGTTAAAAGTTTAGGAAGTGTATCATAAGATTTCTTTATGAAGATATAGTTTTTATTGAAGTAAAACCTTTCTTAATGTATTTTTCTTGTTACAAGAGCAAAAAAAGTTCCACATATTTTTTTCATTTTGTTAGCATTATAAAATATTTGTTCGATAGATTAACTTTCGCTCATATATATTTATGTTGAAAATGGGTGTATTTATATACTGCAATGCAGTTGAAATAATAATTTAAATTTTCTGTTGAATAAATTACTATTTACTAATGATTATGATATTTAACACTAAATATGTCGTCGCTACCATGTCAAACTATCGAATGTGAAAAAATGCATTTTTCATTACATTTAAAAATGGGCCAATTGTCAACACTAAATTTTAGTAGTATTCTTCACCAGGGTTATCAGTTTGTCCTCCTTTTTTATTCAGAAATTTTGAATCCATACCAGAAATTTAAAATTTAAAATTTTCATTTATTAAATGATAGACATTTCGTGATTACTTAATATTTTTTCTAAAATTTTCCGGTATGAATTTGGTATATCTGAATAAAACGATGGTGAAATCGGGAACCCTGTTTTTCGCGGAAATTTTAATAGCATTTTTACTAGGCGAAAATTTCTAATAAAATTTAGTGGTGACAATCGGCTCATTTTTAAAAGTAGTGAAAAATGCGTTTTTTCATATTTGATAGTTTGACATGGTAGCGACGAATTACTATCGCTCATTTGATCCTAACCAAATTAAAATGTTTCGATTCGAACCAGAAATTTAGTATGATTAGTATTAAGAGTGGAAAAACATAAGTGCCAACCTCTCATTAATATTCCGTAATATGCGGGTTAATTTGACCCATGTTTAACACGTTTCGCACCAGAATTTGTATTAAGAAATGAAATTAGAAAAATTCCACGTAGAAACCTGAAATTGAATAAATAAAGATTCATCCAATAAATTTTCTGGTTTGAGGCGTTGATAAACTGGGTCAAATTAACCCGCATATTACGGAATATTAATAAGAGGTTTGCACCTATGGAATAATAGACACTACTCAGATAACAGCGAATTTCTAGTGATGATTTCAAAGTTTGTAATTGCCAATCTGACAAAAATTTTAAATTAACAAAACAAAAGTTATTTGTGAGAACAATCGTAGTAAATTTAAGCCAATGTTGCGGTCTGAATGCCACAGAGCTACTACTATTTTCTTATAGAATAATTCTCCTTAAATAATGCTAGAATTTTTGTAATTTAAGAAGGTATTTTGTTTATTCGGAATCAGTGGAGACAAACGGTTTTCACACAAAAGATTTCACATCCCTGGTTATTAATTTAATTGAGAATCTTTTTCGTTCATGAAATTAAAAATATATATTTTCTACAGCACAGGACTGGTTGTAGAAACTGGCACATTGTTGACCGGCAATTTAATATGAAATCTGGTTTTTGAAACTATACAAAGCCCACCTTCTTCTCAAAGGTCACTGGTAAGTTCGATTTTTAGATACATTTATCGAATTTATTTGTTAGTAAGTAGCTTACTATATAGAAAATTAATCTACTTAATAGAGTCTAACAAAATATTCCCTAATATATGATATAAATAAATATTTGTTCTGATAAAAAAATACCAAACTCTTGCGCAAGAAAAAATACGTAGGCAGAACTATGTATTCAGGACACGCCTTTAGTCAAAGGTGTAGGTTTTAAAACATGGGTATACTGGTCAGAGATCAACAAAGTGTTATGCTAAAATAATAAATGTTTTGCGTGTTTTTTTAACCCCTTCAGGGGCAAACTACTATTGGAGCTAAAATATTGAAATGATTGGTTGACACCAAGATTCATGAACGAATTTATTTTAAAATAAATAAAAGCTTTCCTTCATGTACCTTATAAATTCAAAATTTGATTATAAAATTCTGGTGTCATTGAGGCATTTTGGGATTAAAATTAAGTGGCATATATAATATACCGGTGCCCTTCAATGGGTTAATCACAGCTCCCTGAAAATAAAATTCCTAATAAACTGTGGCTTATTGGCATTGCTCCCAAATTATCAGTTTCTTTGAATACCAATTTTTTAAATAAAAATATTCCTTCTAAAAGTTTCTTGCAAGTTTTGGCGAAACTTACCTAGGAGTTCATTTTTATTGCTAATATTGAAGGAACTTACTACGAAAATTATTCTTAAAATTTGTATTCAAAAAGAGAAAATTCGGAGCGACATTTTCTAAGCATTGTTATGGACCCATGAGTTTTAATAACAGTAACACAATTATCTTCGTCCGTTTCCTGTGCGATTAAATAAGGTAAGAAAAATGTTGTATCCAAACTAACGGAACTACACAAGCATTGTTGCTAGTTGGGCTAATTGCTTATTCAGACAGCTTGATTGCGACCACTTATTTAAAATTCCAATGTTCGCATAATTTATCGCGTCATTAATCTGCAATCAAGCAATCAACCTCTCTGAGTAAAAAATTTAGCCTAACGGGCAACAATGCGTACAAGTCAATGTAGAAAGATAGAGGATTTTTTATCAATAGATCTTCCACATTTACCGTAACTTCACATTATTTAATAACGAGATATCTGATATTAAATAAAGCGCAAATAATTATTCTGAAATAATAGTGGATGCTTTGAATAAAATAATTTCCAAACTGGCAACATCGATTTATTGTTCAGAAGAATGGGCTTCATCAGGGCTACTTTTCTGTCTGAGGGTAATGGTCTCATATAGGGATACGAAAACCGTGGCACGCAGGATACCACAATTTTTTACTTCCCCTTATTTAAACCCTTAATCTTCGCCTAATTTTCGGAAGATTTGTTCCAAAATCGTTTTTATTATTGCATCATTTTATTATTCATACAGTTCTGAGTTAATAGTAATAGAAACAGTGTAATTTGTTCTCTTTAAAGTATTCAGGCTGGATAAATTTTTAAAAATGAAAATTTTACGTACCTGGTAATTGGCCTTTTTTTGTACAGAAGATATTTTTTAATTCAGTTCAGTTGATCACCACCATATTTTTTAAGAAGAAATACTCGCCTTATTTGATGACAGATTAAATAATGCGAGAAAAAGGTCAATTACACTATTTTTAAAAACTGGTAAGAATCAAACAATCTGAACTAAAAAAAAGTAGCTTATATTGCCCTTGATTGTCACGGGCGAGACAATATTTGTATAAAAGTATCTGACTGCTTCTTGAGATTTAATAGGGCGAAAATTACTATTAAAAACAATGGTATCTTTCGGGCCATATTCTTGGTGAAATATAAAAAAGCAGTCGCGCATGGTCGCATGCATGATTCTCAATTGTTTCCTCTTTCATTTTTTCAAAGAATAATCACTACGTTATTGTAATTTTTACAGTATCGTACTGCCAATATTTTAGTTTCAAAAAACTGATATTCAAAAATAGATCACTGGAAACACTGCGCATGATGGTAAATATTTAGCAAATTTTTAATCAGGTCTTTGACATTGCATTTAATAAACAAATATTTTTTTACAGTTTCAATTCAATGAATATTGAAACTAAATGTGAATATGGATGATGTATTTATCTCTGTAGAGAAGTAAAAGTATTTAAAGAAATAGGAGAGTAGTAAGAAATAAAATAAATTTAAAAGGTATCTTCATATTCCGTTACATAATTGTGCATATTTCTCTTATATTTACGTGTGTAAAATGTTGTATATTTTGTGCAAAATAGCATTTGTTAGTTTGCTATTTTTACAGTTATGCTTAAATAATTTTCAATTTCGCAAGTATTCAGTGGCGTAGCGTCAGGGGGGGGCACGATCATTTTACTACCAGTATAATTATATACTACATTTAGCCTTATTTAATCTTTGAACGGTATGAAATAAATAAGGCCAAATATAGAATATAAAAATACTGGTAGTAAAGTCACCCGGGCCCCCCTTGACGCTACGCCTCTGCAAGTATTAAGCTCGAATTTCAGTAGGTAAATGACTTTCATAGATTTGGGTTATTTTGAATGACTTTCAATGGCTGCTATTTAAGAATATACCCATGGTTATTTTTTACAAATATGTCATTTATAACCAATTATAATATATATATAATGAGTGTGCTGTTCGCGCTACGTGTTCTGTAGCAAAATATAATTGTGAGAATGGAGCCAAATTTTGTAGGATTTTTAAACAAGATCAGGGACGACGAATTCCGAGATAAACATAATTACAAAAGTTACAGATAGGGGGATACGTGGGGGCTGTTTTTATCGCTGATTCCATTGTCTCGCACGTCTTGCAAAATCTTCCTATAAAATATGGCTCCATTCCTGAAATTAGATCGCGCTGAAGAACACGCAGAGTACTGTCAGTTTAATTATGGCTACCTTTTTGAAACTTTGTTTTCGCGAATCCTTCATCTTGCTTAACCATCCAACAAAATTTGGTTTCCTTCTTGCGGTTAGATCAGGATACTGGAACACAGAGAGTACTGCTCAGTTTAATTATGGTCACCTTGTATATCTTTGTTACCAAATTGTATGTTTTGCTTTCTTGTATAAAACGTAGCTGTTATTTATCAATAATTATAAAATAAGAACTTAAACTTTACCAATATCTTCTATATGAAACAAACTCGTTTAAACCAGAAATAAAACTTATTAATTGTGTCCAGTTGTTATTGCATACTTCTTATACAATTTTATTTGTTAAAAATATGTTATTTTATAAAACTTGTTTAATTTACTTGGGTCATGCTGACAAAATTTTACGAAATATTTCTGTATATTGGCAGATTTGCTTAAAAATGTGCATTCGACTAAAAGTAATATTCTCTTAATAATATTCGCTGTTAGTTATATTTCGCTTAATATTTGCATTGTTTAAGCAGTTATTAAGTAAGTAGAATATTACTATTTTAAAAGAATGAGTGCAATCCAGCAGTTCGAAAAAAAAATTGTAGCGCACTTGCAGCGAATATTTCTTAGCAAAATATCTGATATTCAATTTCCCGGAGAGCTACACACTCTGTCAAATGTACTAACCGTGGGAGTCCTGTCTGATATGAATTTTACAATATTCCTTACTTCAACAATATATTATTTTAAATTATCCCCTCTTCTATGTGGCAGCTGTTTATGAATTCGTGTCATGCAAAACAAACCCAAATTTTAAGCATAAATTGGTATATATACCTACTTGAGTTCTTAGAGAAAATCATTTTAAATATTTTGCTGTCTGTAAATGTTTTATTTTTTTATGAAAGCAGAATATAAATGTCTAGAAAATATTTGGAAAAATGCTTAAATCTGAAACGTGAGAAAAGAGGCCTGAAAAATTCTTGGAAATGTAAACAATGAAAAGAATAGTGAATTGTTAAAAAATATTGTATTTCATTTGACAAAGAGAAGTAAAGTCCAATTGATGAAAACTGCACTTTAAGACTACTCAGCGAAAAGAAATTGTCTGCGACAGTTTCAAAAATGTTACAAGAAAATTTCCCAAATGAAATAAGCAAGAAAAGTAGAATTTCCACAGAACACCTGGTCTGAAAATGTTTGATACAATCACCATTCAGGGAAAGTGTATTAAATTCTAGGGAGACACGATTTTACAGTCTACGCAACAAAACGACGTCCATACAATTGCAAACAACCGTTGTGTTATTCATACTTTCGAATTTCTTTCACAAAACAAATTTCTCTATGTTTAAACAAACTTTTGATGTCATGTCATTTTCTAAAAAAGTGCATTGAAAGAATTGAAGTTTTTGTGTATTAAGTTTTACTTTAAAATAATATCTGAAAATGAAACAAAAATATGTGCTTTTTTATTTATGTCTCCGAATATACAAAATGTATAGGCGTTGTATTAGTTTAAGAAATCGTTTGCCTATGCTCTACAAATAAAATGTATTGATCTTAATAAACAATATTTACAATAACCAATTTAGTAATTATGGATTAACGTGTCAAACTGTGGTTCGCGGGATATCGTTATTTGTAACAGTAATTATTGCTTTATTTAATCTTAAAATTCCTGCGATTAAATTAAGGATTATTTATACAGGGTTCGTACGGATCAGGGAATTTTCCAGGAGTTATACCAGTATTTTTTATATAGAAAATGAAACCTAGGTTGAACTCGAGAAACTTCGCCTTCTTTTAAAGATAGATTTTCTGTAAGAAAATACTGGTACCGAAGAATTTCCTGGTCGCAAAATTCCAGGAGGCGTACGAACCCTGTTTATATGAATATTAGTCGTGTTATGTGAGCCATTGTTTGATAACCCTGCGTTAACCCTTTCAGTGGAAAAGTACTTCCGTTGCTAAAATGTTAAAATGATTGAATGACACAAGAATTGACGAACGTATTTGAAAATGAGTCAAAGCTTACCTTCATGTACAATATAAACGTAAAAATGTGTTCCAAATGTGTAGTGCCGTTCGGACATTTAGGGGATTAAAATTAAGTTGTATATATAATATACCACCGCCCTTCAAAGTGTTAACCATAGCTGCTCATCGTTAACTTGTGCACTCACAGTGATGGAACAGTGGCGCGCCAAAGGACCAATTAACACCACTAAATTAAAATAATATTCTCCTTCTTATTTAAAACGGAGAATACTATTTAAACAGAATTCCTGAAAATTGCCTAAATGTTGCGCCACTGTTACTTCCCTGCGCACAATATAGAATATTCTGTTCCAAATTTTCACTTACATTACTCTGACAATAACTTGGCCGTTCTTAATGTACATGTTTGGATTATTTCGTTTTTGAATTTAGTGACAATTTAGTGACGCGGAAGTAGTTAGTAATTAATTAATGCATTTGCTACACCATTTGAGCCTGTTAACAGCATTTTTTCTAGTAAGATTGAGAACTCTAACAAAATCATCGGCCAAGTTATTGTAAGAAGACTACACCTAGTGGACAATTTTTATGATTTGTGAGTACCTCGTGTGACCTAGTGTTATACCTAGTGTGAAATCGTAACTTTAATTATAATCACCCGGTATTTAATTAAAATTTTCCTTTCATTAAGAACCAGAAAAATAAGCAAGTTTCTTTTTACTAATGGATTCGTTTGTAAATTCCGGTGTCAGTCTATTATTTCATCATTTTGCAAACAAATTTACTCCGCGCCGGAAAGGGTTCAAGAATACATTTTTGGTCTTTCCCCTGACATTACCCTGACAACGCCATCTATCGGCACAATTTGGAACTATTTTTTTTCCTTCGCCAAACAAAATTCCATTGCCTCACGATTGTTCTCATAAAATATCAAGTCATTCTGACCAGTAGTTTTAAAATTATCGATTTTTGAAATCGTAACTTTAATTATAATCACCCGGTACATCGAAATCAAATGTGAAAAACTACTTATTCTTATGTGGTACATGGTAGCTGCAGATCAAGGAAAAACACAGTCGAAAACAAGGTGAAGTACCAGTATTTTCTTATAGGAAAATTCGACTTATTTGCCATTCAAATAAACAATACGAATGTTTTCGTAAGAAAATACTGGTGTTACCCTCTTTTTTACTGTGTTTTTCCCTGATCTGTCGCCACCGTGCTGGTACAAAAGTTTTTTTTTTGTCTTTGCTGGATATCTTGTGAGATTTTAATGGATATTCATACTTAATTCGAATTACTCTCTCAGAAAACATTATGTGAAAAAGTGTTGCCCATCTGCTACCCTTTTTCTTGATGGTCAAAACGTTTTTTATTCAAATTGTTTCGGCTTACTTAGACATTCATTTAATAATTAAGTAATTTAATATTGCTATTTCAAAAAAGTGGGGAAATCAATCAAATTGAATTTAAAACTATCGAGCTGGCAATACTGAAGTGATAAAGTAAAACATGAGGCGTTTCTGAGATCAACGCACCCCAAATCATATTAGAAGCAATCTAAATCGCGCAGAAAAATGTTAGAAAGTGTTATTTTGTTGGCTAGTGTTATATGTTCTATCAGCATATGCTTCTACATAAAGAATAAATGATCAAAGACCCGTTTTCATCGACTGAAAACCTCAATCTCGATCGCTGTTTCGCCACCTGCAGTATGCGCATCTCGAGAGATACCGTGGTATAGCCAGATAGGTAAGGATAAGCCTCCTACAACCCAGGCTGGCTCACCCGCCATTTAAATATACATAGGAGAACAGAGGCGTAGCGTCAAGGGGGGCACGGATCACTTTACTACCAGTATTTTTATATACTATATTTGGCCTTATTTAATTCATACCGTTCAAAGATTAAATAAGGCTAAATGTAGTATATAATTATACTGGTAGTAAAATGATCGTGCCCTCCCTGACGCTACGCCACTGTAGGAGAAGAACGATTGGCCACGCCGCACATTGGTCCGAAATCACGATTTTGAGGCCAAAAATCGAAAAATTGAAGTTTCGAATTTCGAAATGAAACATTGTACTGTCCGGAATGTTCATGCCGGTAGCGAAAAGAAATTCGTACAAAAACATTATATTATTTAATTATTAGACATCAAAGCCATTAAATAATAAGCCCAGTCAGATAAATGGGAAACTTTTCGCAAGTTGACAATAGCGCCATCTAGCGGTTGGGAGTGCTGCATTCGGCACCAAGAATATTTTAATAAAATTTTGCTTCTAAAATTAAAGCTTAAAATAAGGAGTTCATATTTTCCAAGAAAGTCGTTTGTAAATTCCGGTGTCAGTCAGTAATTTTACATTTTACGAACATAATTTGTCTGTGCCGGAAAGGGTTAATTGCATAGTGATGTAAATTTCCATCACTTTTTATTTAACTTTTAATAAATAAATCAACTTCTTCGCCACCACTATATTTATATAGAAATATTAATCCAGTAAATTTCCACCATTTTTTATTTCATTAGAGTTTTAGCTTTAATGTAAAAGATCCCAATAATTAGCAAGCTTTTAAAGGAAGTGCAAAAACAAAACATCGATATAAATAAATTGTATCGTTTCTCTGCGACCCACTTCTGTTTTGTCCTCCTTCCGCAGCAGAGGTTTGGCGCTAGTGTGTCGCTAACAAATTTAACACTATCTGACTGGACTTATTATTTAATGGCTTTGTTAGACATGGATTCTGATATCTAATGTCTAATAATTAATAGTCAGAATTTTCCGGTACGAATCGATTTTCGAAACCGGCACAAACGTTCCAGAGAACCCAATACATTCTACAGTATTCAGAAGTATCGGAAGATTTATATTCTTAAATATTTTGGTTTTATTCGAACACATAATTTCTCATTGCTTGTGTGAATTTCGAAGTTTTGAACAATTCTTGTTCTGGCTTGAAATGCATGCAAATTCGCTACATTCATACGCTAATTATCCCTTTTGGCATAATTTATTTGTTTTTTCACTATGCGTCTCTAAAATAACATTAAATTACGTATTTAATTTGATTTTTAAATTGCAAAATATATCAAAAATTAATAAAGAGGAATTTAAAAAAATACAGTTTTAAGACATTTCCCCACTAAAAAGTGATCTAAAAAAGTCCTTCAGAGTCCTTCGAACTTTCATAGCACAAATTTATAATGAACTTTCTAAAACATATCTAAAGAGATCTATGGCGATTTTTTGAGATTTTGGGAGAACCAGTAGTTTGAAGTTGGACATTGCATATTGTGATATTTGTCCAAAATCAGCAATCGGGTTTAAGATCTTTACAGTTTCCTCATTGAGCAAAAATTAACTGTTTTTATCTAATGCAACATTCTAATTAACAGATCATTGTGTATTAAAACTAACATTCAACCTTGACCTTATTTAAAAAAAATCATAAAAAATTCATTTATATATTTTTTTACTAAGTGCTACCAATAAGCTGACATAGGAAATTTAATAAGCTGCAAAATATCATTCAATTTTTCAAATTTCCTAATTTTTTGAGAAATTGTTTATTTACATATTTGCTTCCATATTATAAGAAAAAAATATATATAAAATATAAAAGACATGAAAATTTCACTCAACCTTTAGGATGAAATTTTGCGGTTGTTTGAAATCTCTAAATCCGCATTTCTGAAAGGTTATTTAAAAAAAGTTTTTATATTATTTTTCGATAAAAAGTTTAAAAATTGTTTTATGTTCAAAAACAAGTGTGAGAACATCCAAAAAACTGAAAAACGATATATTTTCATTGCTTCTGCCCCCCCCCCCCCCATCCTCAATATTTAGAACTCCTCCATCCCATTTATTAGCGGACAAAGGGTGAAGTGATATTTTCTTAGTTGAAATTAGAAAGCTGAATACTTTTTATTATTTTTAAGTACAAAGTGGCAAACAGAACAGAATTTTAATTAATATTTTTAAAGATTTTGTACTTTGTTTGCGAGTGGGAGGGTGTTAGGAAGGAGTAATTGTAATGAAGGGAGAAAAAATCAGATGACTGTTTTTAATTTATTTATTGAAACTACAGAGTAAAAAACAGAGCATTTCTATAAATAAAAACTTAGGGATATATTATAAAACATTTATTAAACAATTATTAAAAATAAATGTTGGCGTGGGGGGAGGCAGCGGAAATTTTGGAGGCGGGGTTGAATTTACATGTTTGATCTTCTTTATTCATTATAGCTAAAAAATAACAAACGCAGCAAATATAGTTTACAAAAATTAAAAATACTTTTAGGGATTTTATCCATTGTATGCAGGAGGGAGGGGGAGAGGAAGAGTAAATTTCATAGATAGGAGAAATTTAGAGAAATAATTATTTATTTAATATTACAAAAACAGTAACAATGCCAGAATCATTTTTACTGGAATTTCAAAGTTAATGGACATTGTGTAATAAATGGAAGCAAAAGATTGTGTGTGGGGAGGGGGGGATAAAAAAATTTGGAAATAATCTAATTAATGAATTGGATTATTAATTGATAGTAAATACAAATGTCGAAAACTAAAAAAAAAAAAAAGATTTAACATTTTCTATTCTGGAGGGGCAAATGGAAGAAGGAGACATTTCGCATGTGTGTGTGTGTGTGGATAGGGATTTATATGATTGATTATTTACGTACTTTTTATTATTTATATCCTTTATTGTGTCCTTTATCTACAGTAGCGAAATTTTTTTTTAATGATATTAAATTATATATTTTGAGAGAGAAGTGGGGAGGAATTGAAATTTACGGAGGAGACAGAATTCAATGTTTTGTTTTAAACAAGAACGAAAAATCATGCGTCAAGCATAGATTATGTAACACTTTCCAACGCTTCCAAAATAATTTTACAAATTATACCTTAATAAGCTAAAAGATGACATCTAAGTAAACAATTTGGAAAACGCATAATATATTTAAAAACATAATTTCAGGAATTTCCAACATATACAATATTCGGAAAAATATCCGAGTACTTTTATTCAGCCCTGTATAGGATCTATAGATCTGTATATATACTACATAGGATGCTAAATTTTAGTTCAGTTAGGAAACGCGTAGCACAGTTTAAAATTCTCCGTCTGGAGTTTCTGTCACTAAACGGAAATGTGTCCGCGAACTTTTGTGCTTCCCTGTATAGGATCTACAGAATTTATACACATCACGTAATAGACAAAAAGCGAGTTAAAATTAAAATCGTGTTCAGTAACTTAAAACGCACTTCCAGGAATTATTGTTAACAGACAGTTGAGAATTCGTTTGTGTGTCCCTGTAAATGAACGATGACTGCTATACACACAATATTCTGTTGTAAGCCTCTTGTAATGCACTTTAGTGAAACATACAAATTTCAATGCGTTTAAAATAGTGAAACATTATTTAAATAAACCGCAGACGATTTTTCTCCATAGATGTAATGTAACGGAATTCTTTTGACTGTCCCTGTAAAGTAACTATAAGTTCTATGCACACCCTATTCCATATTAAGCTTCGTCTAATGCACCTTAGTGATATATATAAATTTCAATGCGTTTAAAATAGTGAAACATTATTTAAATAAATCGCAAATGATTTTCCCCCATAGACCGCAATGTAACGGAATTCTTTTGAGTGTCCCTGTAAAAAAACTCGTTGAAATAGGGAACATGCTATAGATAACGACAATAACATATAAAAATTGCAGAGCAATCCGAGAATATTTACGGGAGTTAGAGCACGGACAGACGGCAGACGGCCAGACGGCAGACGGCCATACGGCCAGACAAACCGAAGTCATAAACACTTTTCAACTAGGTTGGAAAGTGTTAAAAAGAGGAAATAGTCGCCAGAATAAAAAGGGGAAATTTCTCATCCCTGTAAAAAGAAATTGTTGTTAAAATAAGAAAGTTATAATTTAATAAAATATTACTCACTCTCTTGCCTCGTCATCCCCTACGCCCCTCAATCACACTTTAAATTTAATTCGAAATGTAATATCATTTGAACATTGTAAAATCCAAAAGGAATCATATACAGCCACTAGGAGAGCCAAACATGATTTTTGGCAACATGATCACGATTTGGGACCACTAGGTGCCGTTGACAACCGCTGATTGGTCTAAGTGGCCAAAAAATGCTTAATTTTTCAGCCTGTATTAGAGTAGCCCTAAGTAAGGAGTGTGTCCAAAGGTTTAAAAATAATACCCATTTTATGTAGAACAGTTTCAGGTAACCAGGTTTTCAAAATTTGTATTTGAATTTTTTAACGTTTGCACTTACACTGCTGCCAAGTATCCCAAATAGTGTTTACTACATTTTTCCGTATCGTAATCATCGTCTTGTTTAATCGCAAGATTTGTGTCGTTAACAGAGGCGTAGCGTCAAGGGGGGGGCACGGGTCACTTTACTACCAGTATTTTTATATACTATATTTGGCCTTATTTAATTCATACCGTTCAAAGATTAAATAAGGCTAAATGTAGTATATAATTATACTGGTAGAAAAATGATCGTGCCCCCCCCCCTGACGCTATGCCACTGGTCGTTAATAATGTAAATATTTTTGTCTAAAATAGTGGTATTCAAAATTCGAGATACATATTAGATCTGCTATTCTATAAACTATTCCATGTATAGTGAAAGAATAGATTATTTAGAAAAACTGAAAACAAAATCTAGCTACAAAAAGGGTATATTTTTTTACTTTAAATTATGGGTATAAACAGGTTTATAAGAGGACAGGCGATACTCATGTATAAAAGCCTTACAAAGGAGTACTGAAGAGAAAAAAGCTTGGGAACCGCAGAACTATATGCATTCAATTTTACTTATATTTGCTTGTTCATTGAAAATAGGCTTCGTGAAAAACCAAACAAACAGTTATTAAACCATTCATAGTTGCCAACCGCCCGATTTTTTCCGTACCAGTATTTTTATGAAAAATTATTTGTATTATACAATCTTGCAATTTCTGCTATTTAATAAAGCGAAAATTTTTGTATGATTTTACTGGTATTCAAAAAATCGGGAGGTTGGCAACTATGATTTCACTCTATCGCTCGTTAATCATTTTCCGTTGACTTAAAAATTAACAAGCATCGTTAAATAGGAATTAAACCCAGAAAATATCTGCAATAAAGAAATGCTAAATTTTGGCTTGCCATTCCTTGATGCAAACTTGTTTTTTCTGCGATTTCTCAAGAAAGTGTGCAGATTAATGCGCACGCACAAATAACATAAATTTAAGGATTACGTCGCAATGTACGATGCTATGAGTGATTTTAGCACGTTGACGGACACTTGCGGCTATAGCCGCCAAAGCGAAGTTCACAATGTACCATGACGTCAATAGCCGCCCAAAACGAAACGGTCATTTTTAGACACTACGCCTATAGCAGCACAAATGTGCATTTACCGGCGTACAAGTAGAAGCCCAGTGTCATGTTTTGGACACATTTTTTTAGGTTGAAGTTTGTTTTTCACCTGCTATACGAGTTGCAGCTTCAGTATGCACGTGCAGGGTGGCTAGTGGTCAGAGAAGAATACAGTAAAAAAATTACACTTACCAGTATATTCTTATAGAAAAAATCAAATTGATTATTTGATCGAATAATCAACATAATTTTATCTATAAGAATATACTGGTGTTTATCACTTTTTTGACTGTATACTAGCCACCCTGACGTGGTTGTGAAGGGAGTAGTGCAACCTAATTAAAGGTGCTGAATTAATCAAGATTAAGTTTATTTAAGCAGAAAGAGTAAAACTATACTTCTAATATTCTAAAAATTACAAAAACATACAGTGTCAATTTTCGAACTTCACTTGTTCCTACTGTCCGGCAATGTGTTAAGAATTAAAGAGTTATTAGCGAATCGTGTAAAGGGATTACACTTAATGGGATTTTAAAGCAGAAATTTTGACTTTTGAAATAAAAAAACGGTCAAATGAAAGCTTTGAAAATCTTAAACTACATACATTCAGTGTTTCTATAGAGTTGCTTCTTTATTGAGTATTGATTACATTTTGAATGTTTTATGCACAGAAAAAAAAGAAAGAATACAAAGTTCTGTATTAGATAAATTGTTGGGTTTTAAATACTATGTTTGTCGCGAAATTCATGACGCATATCTGGCAACTTTTATCCTTTTTGCCAGCACTCATTCTGAATAACAATTTTTGTTTTATTTAATCTTATAATTTCTGCTGTTAAGAAAGGCGGAGAAATTTATTTTTAAAAAAGTTGTGATAAAACTGTGTAAAATTGACAGCTAAGGGGTTACCATCAGTCACGTCTTCCGTTCAGAGTTGATTTTTGACGTTTTGTCTCTCCGAAATTGTATTGTAGATAAAAACAACAATTTGTACGTTCGAATACTTCAGTCCTAACGTGTATTCACGAATAATTGTGTGCAAAAATAATGAAAATGGTTGAATTACGGCCCTGCTCCCGGTACACGCGGTGGAGAGGATAAATCGGGTCCGCTTATCTATAACAAACGAAACCAACTGATTTTATTAACATATTATTAAACAAAATTGCTCTTGAACAAAGGTAATTAGTTTATGATGATTTTAAACAAAATGACGACCGTTTGAAAGAGATGGCTATTTTTTGGTTTAAAATTTACTTTTCTAACGTGCCTAAAACAATTATGATCAGAAATTAAATTATTTCGTCCAAAAGCAAGATAGTTTTAACACCCACAATTTCACCAAGAGTAATTGAAATTCGTTAAGATATTTGTTTGTAATCATTTCCGTCGTCTTTTAAAAATTTCGTTTCGAGAAAAGCGACTTCAAAGTTTTAAAATAAAAATTAGGTAAAATTCATAAAAAACGATGCTATATAACATGTGCTTCAAATTTTAAACAGACCGCCTTGTTTGCATGAGTAAAAAGATACAACTAGTACAAGAAGCAGCTGGTGCGCCAACTCTCACCGCCGGGAATGGGGGCAGGGGGGGGTGTCCTCTCCGGCGGGTTGAAAAAGTAAGTTATTTCTATCAGATCGACTTAAACTTCTGGGATTGAATAATGTACTTTCGTATGGCTACATTTGACCAAAATCGCTTTTTCCAAAATTTAAGACTAGTATTAACTTGTTAAGCGTCATGACTTTCCTGAAAATCCCATTACTTATTTAATTTATCTTAACAAGCAGCCTGAAATATTAATTACAATTGGAAAATATATACCATAAAGAAAAATATAAATTTTGCATTTGTACCGACCCAGTTCCCGCCAGTGTTCACCATTTAGACCCTTTTTACTTACCCATCATACGTAGTATAGGGTAAGTCTTGTAATCGTTTTGAAAATCGAAAAATTTTTTTTGACAGATTTACACGTTTCAGACACTGGAGATTCCGAAAAACATATTTTTAGAAAAAAAATTTTGCCGTCCGTCTGTGTGTCTGTGTGTCTGTGTGTCTGTAAACGCTCTATCTCCCGAACAAATTGAGATAGAGACTTGCAATTTGGTATGTACTTAGTATGTAATAATGAGAAGAAGCCTATTTCATTTCAATAACCTCGATTAACCGGAACAATTTTTTTCGGACTCTCGAAATATTCGTTCTGATGAAAGGTATATAAAAATTTTCGAGATTGTTTATTTTAAGAAATGAATATGAAAGACAATAAAAAAACAAATTTTGCATAAAGCATGAAGTCGATCGGATAATTAGTTGCCAAGATATTTGGAATCCTATTTGCCACACTCTTCGATTTTTCATGACCCTGTATTTCATCCAAATTTCACTTCAAAGATATATTTTAATTGGAAATTTGACGCTTAATCAGATGCAATAAACTGCTAGTTAATACGATTATTACTTTTGGAGTTATAAGGATGTTTCTTTCAAGCAATTCAGTAATCGAGCCTTTAAAGTTTGTGACGTCATCAAGCCACGATTTTATTTGAATTGCAATGCACTTTATAAGTAGTTTACTCATTTTTATTTTAATATTTTATATTATGCATATCCATGATGGGTAAGTATTACGGTGGCCCCCAACGACTAGTTTCATTAAAAGAAGGAAAAAGGGAGCATACCAATTTGCCAGTATTTCTGTATAAGGAAAAAAAGTATGGTTTTATTTAATCACGGAATGCCTGTCATTTGATAAAAGAGATAAGACTATACACAAATTCTGGTCCATCAGAAGTTTAAATAAAATATGGGCTATGTTGGCAACACTGGTTAGAGTTCTTAAAGAATTGCGCAATCCTATGAGAATGCACATGGTATACGTGATCGCTTTTAGTAATCCCTCATATAAATTTTCATCTTGTATGTTGCATTATTAAGTGGAAAATGTGTTTGTATTTATACGTATTTTCGCTACTTTGTATACTTAGATTTCTTGATTGCCACCACTTTTTTGAAATAGCATATTTTACTATATTTTCACTCTATATAATCTGTCATTAAAAAGGGGAATAATACTATTTAAAAAAAGTTGTGGCAATCAAGGTATTTTAATAATTAAAAAAAAAAGAAAAAATAAAGCGGAAAAGCTATAATGTACCGTAATTTTCGGCGTATAACCCGCGGATGAAATAATCATGTTTCCACCCAAAAATTTTATTTTATAAAATGCAATTTACTAGATCGCTGTAAATATTTGGCTTCAACTATTGAATAAAATTTCTAGGTTTAACGATAATTGTTGGATCCGCGGGTTATACGCCCGAAATTACGGCATACAATGATAGTAGCATATATTCGAATCTTTTATGCGCTTACAAGGTTTCGTACGTTTTAACACAAATTTTAATAATTTTTTCGCTTTTTTTAAATGCTGAAAAGTATTACAAATCTTGCAATTAAACGAGGAGTCTACAATTTCGGCTATTTGAATATGAAATAGAAAGACTCTATTAAAAGATTGTGGTAAAAGCGTACGAAAACTGGCATACCCACTAGTTGTATAAAAACGAATACTCTCTATATATTAAAAAAATATATATATAAAATATAAATAAAATATTATCACCAGTGCGTGGCATTACATATAGCTAAAAGACACCAACTGCCGTCTAAATCTTTAAATGTGTATATTAGAATTTGTAGAAATGTCTCTGTTCATATATGCCCATTAAACATTTTTCAGTTCACGTAATTTTCGGCGTATAATCAGTCCGAGGAACCAAGGAACATGTCTAATATAACTTATATAATTTCGGCATTTATTTGGCTGCAAATATTAAATAAGTATCCTGTGTATATATAAATGCTTGATTCGTTGATTAGATACCGTAAATTAAAGTTCGTCATTATATTCAATCTCTTTAAAGAACGGTAACCTAAATTCGGCAATGGTAAAAATTTAGCATTTTTTTTTTCAAATACATAAAAGATAGAACATTTTGCGAATTTATGTGCTGTCTGTGATGCTTTCTGTCAGGACGTGGGTATTTCTTGTTGAAACAAAAATATATTGTAAAAAAAAAAAAAAAAAAAAAAAAAAAATTGCGTGACATACCGAAGTCTTTTTTATAGAGTATGATATCTTGCAATAAAAAAAAGAAAACTTGAAAACACTCTTATATTTTAAGTTTCTCACTGTTTTCATACATAACAAAAGAAAATCTAAAAAAAAAAACTCGAAACAATGGATTAATACCCCTGAGTGAAAATGACAGTAAATAATTTTTGACATGAACAATTCAGTATCAAAAGCAAAAATTAAGAAAAATTGAAGAGACTTTATTTTTACTGAAAGGAAGCATTGAAAACTTTTCCATCGCAGTATAATTATTTACTTAACACATCGACGGACAGTAGGAACAAGTGAAGTTCGAAAATTGACAGTATATGTCTTTGTAATTTTTAGAATATTAGAAGTATAGTTTTACTCTTTTTGCTTAAATAAACTTAATTTTGATTAATTCAGCACCTTTAATTAGGTTACACTACTCCCTTCACAACCACGTTAGGGTGGCTAGTGGTCAGGGAAAAATACAGTAAAAAAAATTGATAAACACCAGTATATTCTTATAGAAAAATTTATGTTGATTATTCGATAAAATAATCAATTTGAATTTTTCTATAAGAATATACTGGTAATTAATTTTTTTTTACTGTATTTTTCCCTGACCACTAGCCACCCTGCACGTGCATACTGAAGTTGCAACTCATATAAGAGGTGGAAAACGAACTTCAACCTAAAATATTGTTTCCAAAACATGACACTGGGCTTCTATTTGTACGCCAGTAAATGCACATTTGTGCTGCTATAGCCGTAGTGTCTAAAATCAACCATTTCGTTTTGGGCGGCTATAGCCGTCATGCCACATTGTTAACTTCGCTTTGGTGGCTATAGCCGCAAGTGTCCGTCAACGTGTTAAGCACTAATGATCGCAAATATGAAATACTTCTATAGGTATATACTCATGGGTATTTCTTGAAAAGTCATCACTACGGGTTACTGATTTTTTTAAGAAGCAGTTTTGCAAGGTCCTTAATTTAGAGTACCAATATTTTCTAAAAATAATTTTCATATTAATAAATCACTGAAAAACAATAGAAACTCATCAATTTCTGATTAAACCATTTTGCAAATTTAATTTTATTCTTACCGGTTTGTTTTATATTTTTAATGGTAAATAATATAATATGCTCTAAATTTTAAAGTCTTTCTCGAGGATTCCACGGTTCCTACGTTTGTGTACGACTCTTTAAGAGTAGTAATATTTTCCTTATTTAATAACTGAATGTCGGACATTAAATAAAGCGAAGTTAACTATTCACAAACAATGGTTTTCGACATTTGAAATCGCCTGGAGCGCTGTATAACAATCTCCGTTTTTTCAAGTGAAAAAAGATTTTCTGGTGCAGAAAATTTATTTTTAAAATAATTAAGTATTGTCTTTTGTTTCTCTGGGGGGTACTTATTTGATTTAATTAACCAATTAAAATTTCTGGGTAAAAATGTGCTTATTTGGCTTGTAAAAAACTGGAAGTTTGGCAAGTATGCAATCTTCTTGGTTTATTTAAAAACCGATAAATAAATTGTGATACTTTGAATTAAATATTTTAACCCATATTATCCCAATAGAAGGATTTACTGTCAAGCAGTGTTGTCAGTTATGCATTTTTTTATTTTGATTACTTGATTGATATCGTGCACGATGAGTTAAGTGCCGATATGTGGATCTGCAAGTATGATGAAAAAGTTTATAAATTGAGCTGATCATTGTTAATAATTTTGATTGTTATTCAAATTATCCACCAGATTTTCTTAGTATAAGTATTTTCTTTATTTAATCCTGAATATTTCGTCATTAGATAAAAAAGGAATTACTACGGGAAAATCCTGGTAAGTGTTTTGAATATAAAACAAAAGACGCGCTAAATTGGAAAAAACTGATCAGCATAGTGTGCCAACAATTTCATCCTACTAGTACATAAATATAATTTTTTTTATCAACGCGTTATACGGCAAAATATATGGTATTCAGTCCTTCATCCTTAAATTTCGACCTGTTGTAACCCCATGAAAACTTAACAAAAATACATAAGCTACACACTTTTCCGAGGTCATATGATCGGAGAAACACAAATAAAGTGTTAACTTTTTCATCCTACTAACAGAGTTCGTGCGCTTTTACCACAATTTTAATATAATTTTTTGCCTGATTTAAATGCAGAAAAGTATTACAAAACGTGCTTCTGCAATTTGATATTTAAATATTAATTAGAAAAATTCTATTAAAAATTGTGGTAAAAGGGTACGACCCCTTTACTATTAAATATCAATACTTTTTATCAACACGTTATGCGCCAGAATATACAGTGGTGGCCAAACGTTTGCACATTTTTAAAAAGTTTTATGTTTTTCAACTTTGTGTGCTTGTAGAAAATATTAATTTTCACTTACATACAAACGTTTATATATCAAATTGAAGGTAATAATTAAAATATTATTACAATATCTGTATTTCCTATATCTTACTATTAGTTAAGCAACTAATAGTAAGATCTCTCATTTGCATTTTTTCTCTATCATTTGCATTATGATTTGTATTTTTTTTAAAGTAATACTTACATAATCAATACTTAGTACGATAACCCTTATTTTTTAAGACAGCTTTTAAGACAGCAAAATGTTATGCTCATTTTAGTAGAACAAAAAAACACAAATCGTTTTGAATAAGGACGTGTTTTGTAATAAAAGCGTACTAGCCAATCACAAACACTGTCCTGAGGACCAATCAAATGTCTGTAACTATAGTTTAGGTTATTTGGATGGTAAATGAGTTATTGTTGTGGAAATATTTTGCGGAATGATGCATACTAGTACAATTAAATAGAGTATTGCTGTTTTTGAATATTTAAAGTCCTTTATTTTAATTAAACTAATTTTAAACACTGTCATCAACAAGAAGAACTAATTGGACATCTACAAAAAGAAGCCGAATTGTCATATTGAGAGAAAATGGACTCTGTTATGCTGAAATTGCAAGACAAGTTGGTGGTTCAGTGACTTGTTCTGGTGTACGAAAGTTCTGTTTACGTTATGGAAAAACGAAATCAGTGGAAAATAAGGCCAAATCAGGCCGAAAAAATGCACAAGTGCTACTGCCGATAGAAAAATTAAACGGCTATGCCTTCAAGATCGAAAAATTTCATTAGATGTGAAATGAATGCAACGGGTATTGCAGTAAGTTCAAGAACAATATGAAGAAGGTTATCAGGATTTGGACTACAAGCTAGAATTCCAAGGAAAAAACCTTATTTAAATCAAAAACAACGCGAAAAACGAGTTAAGTGGGCAAAAAAACACATTAAATGGTCAGAAAATCAATGGAAGCAAGTAATCTGGAGCGATGAGAGTAAAATATCGCTCTTTGGTAGTGATGGTAGAAAATACGTGAGACGTAGAGTAGGAGAAGCCCTTCATCCTGATTGCATTGAAGCAACTACAAAAAACCCAACAAATGTCATGATTTGGGCATGTATGTCTGCAGATGGTGTGGGCCTAATTCAAGTGATTGATGGCTTCCTGAATGCCAAAAAATACATTGAAACTGTCCTGGAACCAAAATTTATATCATCCATCAGGGATCTCTTCCCCAACTATGCACCATTTATTTTTCAGCAGGATTCAGCTCCATGCCACACAGCAAATGTATGCAAAGCATGGTTTCAAAATAAAGGCATAGATATATTACCATGGCCAGGAAACAGCCCTGATCTCAATCCAATTGAAAATTTGTGTCGCCGTTTGAAAATTATTGTACGAAACAAACGTCCATCCAATAAAAGACAACTTATTGAAGCTATAATTGATTCTTGGCACCATGTGATTACGAAAGATGAACTCCAAACACTCGTTCACTCGATGAAAAGACGCTGTGAAGCTGTCTTAAATAATAAGGGTTATCCATAACTTTTCTTGTAATACATATATTGTAATACTGTTTTTATTATTAAATTCTACATTAAATTATCTTCAATTTGATATATAAACGTTTGTATTTAAGTGAAAATTAATATATTCTACAAGCACACAAAGTTAAGAAACATGAAACTTTCAAAAAATGTCCACACTTTTGGCCACCACTGTATGTTATTCATAGCTTCATCCTTAAATTTTGACCTATTCTAACTCCATTGAAATTTAACAAAAATACATAAACTACGTGCATTTTCGAGGTGATATGATCTATTTGCAATATTTGTGTTGCATATTTTGTGTCGAAATTGAGTGTTATCATTGGAAAAATAAAAGTTGTCTCAATATTTAGTATGTTGACGCATGTAAACGTTTTAGTATGTAGACGTTTAGTATGTAATATTTCATCTATATTTCTAAAGAAAACAATATGCAAAATATAATAAAACCTTTGGCGGGATTCTATCGTAATTGGTCTTCTAAGTAAAGGGAGGTGTATCTTTTCTTTTTTATATATAACGTTTCGACTGTAATTTTCGGCGCATAATCCGTGGATGAATTGTATCCGTTTTTAAATAGAACATTTACTTAAAAACGTAAGTTAATGTGTAATACTAAGATAGATAACGATATTATTAAATTAAATTTCTGTACCTAAACACGTTTATGTTTCCTCGAACTATAAGCCAGAATCAAATACAAAGAAATAAGTATTCAATATACTGCGAAAAAAATGTCTTTTTAAAGTTTAATTTTATGTTTTGTCATTTGTCAAGAAATGCACTTGTGTAGACATATTGTATATATCTTTCCATGCGATATTTACGTTTTTATGTTTAATGTTTTTTAATGACCTTTAAAAAATATATATGTTTCTCTATTGCATAAAACATTAGTTATTTTTATTCAGTATTGAGAATGTTAAAAAGTGGTGATTACAACTACAGATTTTTAAAACCATTATTTCTGAATTAAGATATTTGCCCTATAAATTCTTTGATTAAATTAAGTGATGATTGGTATACAGAAAAAAACTGTTATAACTATGTGGTATACATCAACCCAGGTTTATGTGAAAAAATAGCATTACTTACTTATTGCAATTCATGAATTAAAATTGAGGAGTAAATTATTTTATCGTTTTATAATTTTATGCGGTGTACTTTTTATGATGACATTTTTAAACACACATATTTCTAAAATCATATACAGGATGACCAGAATTAAAACACCTCTACTCCGACCTCTTTAAAAATTGAAATACTCAGTGTATGAGCTTCAAATTTTGTGCACGTACTATTCAAGGCATGGCGAAATGGATTACGGGAATAAAATAGTTCCAGAAACACCTTTTAAATAGCGCTGTGCAACAGCAAATATGATGTAAAGACAAAAAAATAAAAACAACAAACTGTGAATATGTGAATTCAGAGTCAAATTCATCCTTGGTCCTTTCTTTTTCGAAGAGGCTACCCGCCCCTCAATGGCCCTGTGACGTGCACCGTTTTTGTCAACATGTACAAAACGATGCTTGGAACTTTTGTTGTAGCCCATTTGCAACATTGGGAATGTCTTGATTCAATTACCGTTATGGAATATGGATCGCCTTCACGAATTGGACTATGCATACAGTAGCGTATTCGGCAACGTTTCACTAAGGACAGATTAATTTGTCGTGCATTTCCGACAACCTGGCCACCTCGTTCTCAGGATGTTAATCCGTGTGATTTTTGTATGTACATTTAAAAAAAATCTTGGTTATCAAGGACGTCTCGTCTGGTAAGCTTTGCAGATTTGAAAGAAGGTAACACTCTGCATGTGAGAAGTATTTTAGTCGATCAGTTACGATGTGCAATTGAACAAGCTGCCCATGGACATGGACATTATATTTTATATCTTTAAGAAAGGAATCATATTTAGCAGCATTTCCAGCCAGCTTTGATAAGGTCCTTGTCACATGAATGTTTGTAAGTTCAAATAAAATGTGTTTACAATGTGATTTTGTGTTTTTTCAGCACATGTCCTGTTGTACAGCGCCATCTCTCAGCGATTTCTGCAACTATTTTTTTTACTCGTAATCCATTTCCCCATGCCTTGAAAAGCATGTGTACAAAATTTGAAGAACATATACACTCAGTAGTTCAGTCTCAGTAGTTCAATATATATAAAGATCGGAGCACGGGTGTTTTTATTCTGGCCACCCGGTATAATAACGATAAGCGCCCACATGTTTTTTCAAAAAATGAAGTTTTAATTTATTAAAAGGAATAAAGTCAGTAATTTCCTATTCAATTTTAAGTCCTATAAGATATGTGGAAAATGCGTATACTTAGATAAATTGAAAGGTTTAGACACGGTCACATTATAAGCTACCAGTAAATTGAATTGGGAAATTTGAAGGAGATTTCTACAACAAGTGCAATAAAAATCTTCAACAAAGAATATTGTTTGAAAATACTGGTAGGCAAATCAGTGACGGGCTGACCCCTGAAGTTTATTTTTATTTCTCACTTTAAGGTATTTACCTTAGAAAAATAAACAATACCTTTTAAACATTTGGTTACGGGTTGGGGCATATATGTCCTCGCTGTGGACTATTTTATGTTCTTATGCGTTACAATTTTCCAACTGGACGAAAAATTTCCGACAGAATAGATCGCATTCTGTTGATCTGATTCAGATATCAGACCAGATTCTATGATCAATAAGGTTACCTGGATGAATTATGTCCTCCAGATTCGACCGGGATAGCTCAGTTGGTAGAGCATGGCAACTTCAGCCAAGAGATCCCATGTTCGAATCCTGGCCCGGGCATTTTTCGTCCAGTTGGAAAATTGCAACTCATATGATTTCTTTCCCAATTTGAATAATTGTGTTATAATTAATCTAGTGTATTTTATGTTATTTCTGTACCACTATTTGAAACATAATCTCAGCCATACACATACTAGAATATTTTGAAGATAAATATAAAAGAAAAAGAATATGTATAAATTATGGTACGTTTGTATATAAAAATTTTCGGCAGTCCTGACCAGAAATAAAGGGTTCATATTACAAAATATTTTTAAAACTTTTTTGATAGTATTCTTAAACCAGGGTTCGTATCTTTCACCACAATTTTTTCATAGAATTTTTCGTCTTATTTAAATGCAGAAAAGTATTGAAAATCCTGAAATTAAATGTGGCGTCTACAATTTCTGTTATTTAAATATTAAATAGAAATTTTGTATTTAACAAATGTGGTAAAAGCGTACGAACCCTGTAACTATTACTACTTTTAAACATATAAATACATAAATTTAAAGGTGGTGACACGGTCACATTATTAGCTACCTGTATATTGAATTGGTAATATTTGAATGAGATTTTTACAACACGTGCAATATAAATATACAACAAAGTATATTCTTTGAAAATACTGGTAACCAAATCAGTGACAGTGCAAACCTCTGAAGTTTATTTTTATTTCTCGCTTTAATGCATTTACCTCAGAAAAATAAACAATACGGTTTAACCATTTGATTATGTGTTGGGACATATATGTCCTCCCAGTGGATTATGTTTTTGTTCTTTTCATACCACTATCTGAAAACTACCTCTGCTCATCTACCATGCACTTGTACTAGGCTATTTTCAAGAGAAATTTATCAGAAAGAAAAGTAATTATAAATTGTGGTGAGATTGAGTATAACAGTAGTCGGCAGTCCCGGCCCATACTCAAAGGGTTAATATTACAGATATACAGAAGGTCGTTCGCACTTTATGGAAACTATTTTCACAATTAATTTTTGAAGATATATTCCAAACTCTTTGCAACAATTTTATTCTTCTGTATAGTCCTGACACTTCTTTATAACTCTGGATTGAAATTTCCATCATAGTCCATTTTTCTCTTAGTACAATCATATCAAATTTCACGCGCACCTCTTGGTAAACTTTCCAAAGTCTTTTGAACGTTCGTGAATTTATTTAAACAAGCCAAATTCAGAAAAAGTCCATTGAAGAGGAGAATGCGGTTCGTCAGGTGATTTTACGTGTGTTTTTTCCATTGGGACACAATTTATTTCCGTTTTGGATTCTTTCTTTGCTAAATATACATCAGTTGAGTTATGGAAAAGTAGATAGGAGGACTTTGTTCATATGAATCTCTTATGTCTTTTTCAAATAAAGCTGGAATTTTTTCTTCAAAAATTGGTTCAAAATATTTTCTTGATGTTTGCTCTGATTCATATATCTCCTTTGTCACTGTGTCCATTCTTTTCCTGTCATTTTCTAATGACTTCTGAAAATCATTTACTTGTTTTGTAATAAGTGCTGAATCAGCTGTTGTTTTCTGAATATGATTGTATAAGTCGTAGACATGTGGCATAATATTGTGTAAAACTTTAAGCCAAAATACAAATACCGAGTCTTCTACCACAGCCCTTGATTGATTTTTTGTTACCGCTTGCTTAGATGTTGACTCTGTTTTTTCCATGCATTTCAATCAACTGTTCCTTGTATTCGTATATTGTATTGATGGTTCGAGTCTTAAAATTCCACCTAGTAGCTGAACCATGAGGAATCCGTTTTTAAATAGTTCCATCTAGAATAGCAATTATTTCTGCAGGCTTACTGAAAAAGTTAGTGATATCACTTAGATTGGAAAAAAAAAACTCGAACTTGTTGATACTGACTAGTAGCTTGTCCAACGATCAAATTGAGCTGATGTGCATAGCAATGCACAGAATATGTATTCGTGTAAGTACGTTGAATAAAAGCTTGAACACCAGCGTGAGGGCCACTCATCATGTTGGTTTGAACCATCGTAGCTCTACGATATTAATTTCTCAGTTTTGTCCACAACCTTTTCCAAACTAGCTTGAATACATTCAGAAATATATTTGGCATCGTGCCCGGGTGGGTTCGCGAATTCCCAGAATCTCTCTACTGGTTGTCCTTCACTTAAATTGTATCGATAAACTATAACCATTTTAGAAACGGATGATACATCGTAAGTTTCATCTGCTATTACTGAAAAATCTTGCTATTGAGATCTCGTTTTTTATGTGGTTCCTACAAATAGTGAGCAAACACTCTGATAAATCATTTTGTATTTTTTTTATGTTCCTTTAAAAACAGTTGCACTAGTGAGATGGTCTTTTAGAGATGAATCAAGTTTTGCTGAAAAAATTATAAGGCTTCTAAAAACTCCCGTATTTAATTAATCTTCGCGTTTATCATGTCCTCGAAGAGCAAGTTCGAATGTTTTCAAAACAGAATGCAATCAATATATTTTGAAAGTACCTAACGATTTTTGGTAACATTTTCATTCTGTTTTTTTACATTAAAACGAAATGCACTGTCGAGCTGTTGGCAAATATTCAACTTTCCTGGAAAGTTAAATTCAAATGTGGAATTTAAATCCGATTGTGAGCATTCATGTTTCTTTATTTTTTTGAGTTAGATGTGATAAATTAGCTACACCAACTTGAATCACCATTTTGTTTTGCAAACAGGAGACAGGGAAAATAAAACAGTCTGTTAGTTAATTCAAATCCATAAATACATTGACATTTTTCATATAAACCAGGTTTAAATTTCCTTTTGAAATCTGTAGTTTTAGATTTCGTCACTTGGATAATATTTAGAAAAGGAGTTGGCTTACGAAATTTAATTTAAATTTTTCTTTCCAGGGGCTATGATGAAAAATGCAGTTTTTTTAGCTTCGAAATACTGATTTTACTAATTTCTATTTTAACGTTTTGTAACTACTTCTTAAACATTATAATAAAAGTAAGAACAATACAAACAGATTAACAATTAGTAAATAAATATCTAACTTAGTATTCAAATCGCAAGAGTAATCAAATGAACAAGAAACTTACCGTTTAAAATGCTTGCTACCGCACGTTGGAGGTTGTGCGAACGGAACGATTTGAGTGAGGCTCCGAACTTGCTTTCGTCTCTCCGCTCCCGTCCGCGTAGGCTGATTTCAAAGAGATTTTCTCGTGCGATCAAGAAAATGCTGAGCACTTGGTGTTGAAATATTTCAACATTTCTTTAATAACGGTTTGTTATGGAAGTATCTAAAAAACGGCAATGGGGCGAAGGGGGGGGGGAGGCGTGAGTGAATGGTACTCGTATTGGAGATTTAAAAAAATTATAAAGTTTTTTATAATTACTTTATTTAATTTGTTAAATTATTTTTTTTTCATTTTTCTTTGTGGGTTCACGTGCACATGCATGCTAATGGAAGAGCTGCCACTGATCGCATGTACAACCCTTTTTTTTTAATTTGTGTGTCAAGTCCCGTTCAGCTTTGCAGTACACGGGTCTCAGCGTAGTCTATGGTTTCTGTGGTAGACACGCAATGCCTCTGCGACATTTTGACCGTTCAGTTAATAAATCTTTACAATGTATCCACGTTGTTTCCAAGTAAGCGGCGTGTTGTTCAGAGTGCAAGAAAACAAGATACGCGGCACCAGAGGCGTAGCGTCAAGGGGGGGGCACGGATCACTTTACTACCAGTATTTTTATATACTATATTTGGCCTTATTTAATTCATACCGTTCAAAGATTAAATAAGGCTAAATGTAGTATGTAATTTTACTGGTAGTAAAATGATCGTGCACCCCCCTGACGCTACGCCGCGGCGCGGCACGCATTTCAAAGTGCCTATCCTTTCACTTAGTGCGACGACGTCAGCCATGACGGTGTCTTACGCCGAACCAAAAAATTTGCATACCTTGGTCTCTTCTTCTCGTTTGGAGGGAGTTTCAGTAGGCTGGGAACATAGCGGAAGGCACAGTGTGAAATGTGATGTCATCAGAAATAAAAGTTGTACTTTGGTGAGCGCCACAGTTGTTTTCACTTTTATCCTTAGTCTGTCTAGCGACGGCAATTTTCATACTTTTGGTAGCGTTTGAACGCTTTTTATGGTTTTTAACTTGGAGGATCACATTCCAATATAAAAAAGTGTGCGTTGCCATTTGAAATGTTCGAAAATTTTTCATTGTAATCGTTTCTGTTAGAGTTTAACTGTTATTTTTCATATGATTCTTGAGTGCATATCTCAAAATACATTAAACGAAAATTTCACTCACTATCTGTTAAAGGTATAATAACTAAAGGCTCAGAGATTAGGATAGTTTTTTATGATCACCCTGCGTATATATTTCAATTTGACAAAACCCACGATAGTGATATAATAACCAGTGAAACTCTCGCAAGAAAACCAAGTTACAAAATGTGACAACCATCACTAGCACAAGCTTGAGTTATCAATTAATCAAGATAGAGAAAAAAAACACAACCAATGATAATAGACAAAAACAACCCACAAGTGAAATCAGCCCATAAAAGTGTCGATAAATACTAGAGCGACAACATACCATGAACGTAATAAGTCAACAGATTTGGCATATGTAAAGCCATGTACTCTAATCGCGCCTGGTGCATGTAAAATCTGTCGTGGGTGCAAAGTCTTCCAAGTTCCTATGAATTCTACTTCTGGAAGTGTATAGTCAGCTGTAGGTCTCGTCACCTGATCAAGATTCTAAATTACGAGACCAATTATTTTCTCTTCTTTAATTTTTTTTTAATCTGCCAATTCAACAAAGTTAAATAGAAACCTGGAACCGGCAAACAAAGAAAACTGTAGCAAACCACTAGAAAGCACTGCATCAATGCCAACAAGGCTATTGTCAGTTGGATCACAGACACGATATGATGATCAGGCGAATATAACCCACGCCCCGCCACTAACTCGTCAAGCTAGGCACTCATGGCTGACAGGTAGGTGCCTGGTTAGGGGTATTAAAGAAAGATAAACCTGCCTTAATTCGTAGATATTTTACGAAACAGTTGCACCAACTATGTTATTAGACAAAGAAAATTATCTTCTTTCAAAATATGAATGCAATTTGTGAAATAAGTGACATTTACATATTACAAAATATACTGCATAAAATTATTGCTCCGCTTAGTTCAAGAAACCTAGTACACATTTCATTTTTTTAATTAATAAAAATTCTCGTTCAAATATGTTTATCTTCCTTTAAAAAATAGCAGAAGTTAGCAGCCACGCATTCTGTTATTGTAGATTTGTTTTTAAAACAGAACTAGACCTTTAGAGACATCTACCTGTACAAAATCAGTTATCGTAATATTTGGTCTGTATTTCGCAGATCAAAAAAATGTTTCGAGCCAGAAATTGTATTCCATATACCAACTCAAATGAATGCCGCCGAAGTTTACGTTAGAATTTATTATATGAAATTTCTGGTTCCAACAGGTTTGTTCAATATGAAGGTTTTAGATCATCGACCCATGAATAATACTCCTACGCTCTGACACGAAAATGGCGGCGGTCGTAGGCGGATTTATTTCAGAGTTTGTACAGTCTTCTAAATTTAGACACCCGTATTTTTCAAACGTTTCCTTTTGACTGCTTCTATCTCAGAAAAATAATACAGAATAATTTCAGAAATTATTCGAATTCAAATTCTAGTGACAGTACAAAATCTGATAAAAAAACCACTTACGACAACCACTATTTTGCTGTCAGCGCGAAGGCCTAGTATTCGGTGAGCGGTGTTTATATTATAATTACGATAATTATGAAACAAGGCATTCATGGGAGATCTGTGCAGAATGGTTATTTAAGTATCCATTCTATAGTCGCAAAAACAGAATACCAACTCACTAATTCTCCCACAAATTATCGTAAAAATATGTGACTTGTATCAGTAGATGGGTAATATTATCTACTTTTAAATCTTATGCGTGGATTAGGGTTTGGAGGCAGTCTAGATATTACGAACTGTACCAAATTTTGTTCTTTCAAAAAGTACCGTAATTTCCGGCGTATAAGCCGCAGCTCAAAGAGTCGTTTTTCGACCCAGAAATTTTATTCAATAATTGTAGTTAAATATTTACAGCGATCTTTTAAGTTACATTTTATAAAATAATATTTCTGGGTCGAAAAACGACTCTTTGAGCTGCGGATTATACGCCGGAAATTACGGTAATAGCCACTGTTGACAATTTTTTCGTTTCATTCGATCAAAGCAGCCTGGAAAAGTTTTATATATTTTTTCCTAAATCTTATAGGGTTACACGTTATGACACTTTGAAGATGCGGATGCTAAATGCAAGTGCAAACTTTAACTTATACTGTCCTAAAAAATCTCCAAATTGGTGAATAGAGCTAAATCTATTCCGAGCATTTCCTGATTCAAAACATATTTTTAACTATCAAAATTATTAATAAAACAATATAAAGAATATGAACTATAACCTATATAATTTTTGTATAAAACGAACCATAATCGTAAAAAAATGGGCGTATAAGTGTACAGCTCATTCCAATAATTAATTTTGAGATCTAGAGGAATTGTACTTTTTGACGGGCTGAAGAGACTATCTTCCGTTATCGAAGGATTGTCAGAAATAAAAACAATCTTACATGTTTACCGGGAAGAGTTTCTACTATTTTCATTCACATACATTAAGTTTACTTTATATATTAAAATTCAATATAATTTTCTTGATGACTAATTGAGTGTTTTCGGTGCTGTTGTTCATACGATCTTAAGTTTACTTTTCGAAATTTGTGGATACACGTTTAACACATTTTCTTTTGAAAGGCTATAAAAATTTAAGAAATAGTGAATAAACTATATCTTTTTCGAGACGTTTCGGTACAAGAAACTCTCAAAGGTATCAAAAGTTATTTTTAACCCCTTGAAGGGCGCCGGTATATTATATATACCACTTAATTTTAATCCCAAAATGTCACAATGACACTGGAATTTTAGAATCAAATTTTGAACTTATAACGTACATAAAGGAAAGCTTTTACTTATTTTAAAATAAATTTGTACGCGAATCCTGGTGTCATTCAATCATTTCAATGTTTTAGCTCCAGGAGTATTTTGCCCCTGAAGGGGTTAACTTTAAAAATAATTATTGCTGCAGAGTTTAACATGTATGCGGTCCCCAAACAATAGTCCAGGAATAACATATAAATTTAGATGTTATTACTTATTAATTAGTATCAATAGCATTTTTATACGATGCTTTGCAGCAAAATGTGTCGGGGATGTCCGTTTTTCCACGAGTCTACATAGGTATGAAATTGTATAATGAATTGTATAAGCATTTTCAACGGTATTTTACTTAATAGTGTGTTTGTTTGTTTCTTATCATTTTATTTGTCTTGTTCTTATATAAATAATACCGTAACTCAAGGGTGTATTACGCAATCCAATCTCAGCAAGCGTCTTTCGCACCAGTACATTCAATATCTATAAATGTAGAGACTGTTATGTTTTCTGGTGAATTCATTTATTTTATAGATAGCATATCTTTCGAAGTGGCTAGAGCCACGTACCTTTCTATTCAGTCCAGAGATATCCAACTTACAAATACTCTTTAAGGCATAAACTAAATCAGCAAATACATTTTTGTCGCTATTTAGCCCACCGCATTTATCAAATATAGCACAATATGCTTAATTTCACCTAAGCAGGGGAATAATTTTTTACCGAATATCTTTTTATGCCACAGGCGGCTATTTAATTATATTTTGTCTACCACAATTTCCAAAAGATAACTTTCTTATTTTACCTTTTTTAAGAACTATATGATGCTTGGAGTTAGAACATGAGTTCAATAACTAGAAGGAATTTGCTGTGAAGTTTTTAGTTTGTATTTCCATATTTTGACACTTTGTTATTACAAACTGGATGTAAATACCAACTACCACAATTTCTAAGAGATAAATTTCTTGTTTTACATTCTTTCAGAAATATATGATGCTTGAAGTTAACACAAGGGTTCACTAACTAAAAGGAATTTGCTGTGAAGTTTTTTGTTTGTATTTCCGAAATCTGACACTTTGTTATTACAAATTGGACCTAAAAGAAGTGTATTCTTCTCTGTACTTTTGTTAACGATTCTAGTTTTGCACAAATATTTGCCTTGCAAGAAATGGATGTATTTTAACACCTAATTTTAATGCCTTTAATACCGGAAAAATTTTTAATACCTCAAAGTTTTACCTATCAGTTCAAAGCAAGCAGTTATTACAAAATTATCAGGTCTTACAATTTTACCGGTATTAAAGGTATTAAAATTAGACATTAAACGACGGCTGTTGCATCAACCTAATGGTACACCTATACTGTGTCGTGTCGATTTAAGGAAAGGGTTGAATTTAATTACATTTTTACAGTCAAATCACATAAAACGTTTTTTGAAAAATCATTATTACTACATTGACGAATGGCAGCGAGCGTACACGTGCTTTATGTTCAAAATTGGTAACCAGTCACGAGATTTCGCTGTTTTTATTCGTGTTTTTTAAGACGGATGAGTGTGAGGTAAAACGCATTCCCTGCAGTTAAAAATTAAAAAAAAAATTAAAGTCATTACTGTTTTGGCTTTATTAATAAACATAACTTGATTTTTATGTAAGTTTGGTATTTTTTGCACTAGAACGGCGGCATAGAAGAACTTGACTTATGTTTCTAAATATAGTTGCATCCAGAAATTTTATTAAATATTAAATAGTAGAGGAGAAAATACTATACTCCCCTACTAACACTGCTGCAATTTAGTGATGGACGTAATGAATGATTTTGTCATTCGAATGAATCATTCGGGGATTCTCAAAATCATAATTGTCAATCTTTGTATTTATTTTAATCCAATAACCACACGACATTTTTTAACTCATTAACTGCCGAAACTATATGGACGGAGTCTTCTATGTTTTTGCTGAATTTCTTTTGCCACCAAAAATTCTGTAATATAATATTCGGTATCTTTAACCCATTAATGACGACTTATTTTAAACTCCTTTAACACTTCGATACCAGTTGACACCAGTTTTCCCATACTGTTATTTTAACTGATTAAATCTCTGATAGGTTCACATTAGATAATATGATTTTTTTTTTACTAAGATAATGGTGTTCCTATTTAAAAGTTTCGTATCACTTAAATGGTAACTTTTCGTAAAAACCGGCATTAATGAGTTAATAGCACAGTTTTTGTCATTAAATAAAGTATATTTTAACATACAGGGTGTTACTTTTTAAACTGACGCTATTCAGAGCCGCCTGTAGCTCGTTCTAATAACTGGATTGATACAAAATTTTGTGAGTGGACTAAGAAAACCATGGAAAAAGATTCCAACGAAAAAAATTAGTTCCAGTCACCACCGATAGGGGGAAATGTGGCGCTGTACATTGAAAAAAAAACATCAGAAACAGACAAAATTAATAATTTGGATAAAATGCCAATTTTTATTCATAATTTACACTTTCCCTTTCGTTGATTGCAGTTGAAACATCCATTATCACTTTTTCTGCCACCGGTTTACGTCCTCTGCTTGACCGAACTGCTAGCGAGCCTGTTTCTTCGAATTTTAGAATCATTGCTTTCAATACATTAACGGATAAAGGTCTTTTGCGCAGTTTATGGTGGGTTCTAAGTAAACGAGGAGCGGCTGGTGCATTGCACTGGTTACAATAACAGAACTTCACAAGTAACGCGCGCTGCGGTAACGTGAGATTCATTTTCAATTTGAGCTTAAATTGTTTCTCGGTGTTTTTCGCATGTATTTATAACTTAAACTATTGGCGCTACTGTCGCTTGCGTAAGTAAAAATTTGCATTTTCATTTATTGCCCCTATTTTATGCTAATTCTCAGTTGCATAAATTACCACAGCGCCATATTTCCCCCTATCGGTGGTGATTGGAACAATTTTTTTTTTTGTTGTTGGAATCTTTTTTCGCATGGTTTTCTTAGTCCATTCACAAAATTTTGTATCAATCCAGTTATTAGAACGAGCTACAGGCGGCTCTGATTAGCGTCAGTATAAAAAAAAACACCCTGTATTAAAATAGTGGCAGCTTGGCAGGTTTTTTTTCATACACTTTTATTTTGAATGGTGCGAAAACGCACCATTAGCAGGGAATGGGTTGCACAGTTTCCGACTTTTGCATGTTTTTTTTCAATCAATTTGTTAATAAAATTGTTAAAACAAAAAAGAAGAAAAAGAAAAGAAAAACAAAGAAGCTTCATATCTTTATGGGGATCTCCAACTAATTTTAATTAAAATGAGAAACTTATTTTGTATTTTTTTTTTACAAAATTTCTGGTAGTAATTGATTTAAAAAATACGAAGGTTGGAGGCTATGCTTTTATGCATGCCTATAGGTGCCAACTTCACCGGGCTAAAAGGAGCAATCCACCTCTAATTTTTAAGATTTTTGTTTTCCTTGGTATTTACATTTTATTCTATGATTCATTGAGACAAAAATATTTTTTTAATTAGTGATGTAGGTTTTCCTTACTGCCTCCGTAGCTCCCTTAATGTTAGCGCCTATGTGCATGTCCAAATGATACATTCGATTTTCAAAATCAATCATACTACCCATTGTATAAAAAGGTAACTGGTACTCACGGTTGCCAGGAGAATACCATATCTATCCAATTACATTAATTAATTCTGTGATTAAAAAAAGAGTAATTTTCTGTAAAAAAATGTTGTAGAATGCAAATGTTGTAGAGGGTTGAAACGAATAATTTTATTAGAAAAAAATGGCATTCAAAAAGCGGAAAAATTGGGAGCTCTGACAACAATAGCGGAGAGAAAGTTCTTAATATGTTTCCATTCATTCTCCCGGGCTTCTACAATAATCTTTGGCTGTACAGAGTTATTTATAATACAGACAGTTTTTTAAATGAAATAAGTACAGTCGGTCAAACATCCCCAGTTTTGCGTACTCTGTACATGAGCCTACCTAAACGAATAAGAGGATTTTGCCAAACTCGAATTTTAGCAGTCATTTCTACAAAACAAACGTCGTACAACACCAATTTAGCTTTTTTCTATCTAAGAATCTTTGCACTTAGTTGTAGAAAATTACTACATATGATTACTAAAATTTACTACTTAGGTTTACTGGTATTGAATTATTAATAAATGAAATATTGAATATATTTTCTCACTACACCTACTACGAACGCTTCAGTTGTCTGCTGTGACTTTGTGTCCACGAGTTTCATTAAAATGTCAACTCTCCCTATGCAGTCAGCTTTTCTGTACAGAGGTACTCTGACCTTAACTAATTTATTTCGAGATTTATTTACTAATTTTTTTATTGGAATTTCGTGATTGCTACTTAAATTAAAAAAAAACTTTTGAAAATAGAGAAATGTACTTTTACTACTTCTTTTCACCAAAGTTTTAAAAGTAAAATTTTATTCAAAAACTCTTGTACAAATCTTGATAAAAATTAAGTGGTATAGAATATATCCCATCGTTCTTAAACTCTTCAGGGGCAAAATACTTTTGTAGCTAAAGTACTGAAATGATTTATTGACACCAGGATTCCCGAACGAATTTATTTTAACATAAGTAAAAGCTTTACCTCGTGTACCTTATAAATTCAAAATTTGATTATAAAATTCTGGTGTCATTGTGGCATATTGGGATTAAAATTAAGTGGTATATATAATATACCGGTGCCCTTCAAGGGGTTAAAGGGGTTAATCTCTTTCTTTTCAATTTTAATAAAAAATTTTCATCTGTAATGCATTCAAACCAGAAAATATGTGCACTAAAGAAAAGTAGACTCTTGTCTTCGCATCTTTGATTGAGGTTCTGAGTACATATATGATGTTGTTCAAGAAAATGTGCATACATTTAAAGCATGCGCATGGCTGTGAAACACAGAGCTGCCAGATTTGGGTGTAATTACGTTTTACACTTTATTCTTTTGTTTGACTTTCGATCTTTGATTGATTTATTAGTATAAATCGACGGTTAAATAACGTGAAGATTACTTTTCGGAAAATATGGTAGATATTTCGAAGGAAATAATTCTCCAATATCGTAACACATCTTGTTTTTAACATCTATGTGCATCCCTGTACATTTTCACAATTTCATGAGCTACATTAACCCCTCAGCACCCAGAGTCTTATTTATAGGACGCTGAATTATTTTCTCAATAAAATACGAATTCTGCGATTCACACCTCTTTTATATTATAGCAACCTAAAAGTGACTTTCTCATGGTGTTTCGTGCATAAAAAAACGAATATTTATCCTAAAAACAAACTGGTGTTACCTTAACACTTATTGGACCGCCGTCATATGAATAGGACAGATTGTATTACAGTTTTTTAAAGCAAAAATAAAACTAAATTTAGGTTTATTAAAATGTCTTTAAAATAAAAAATAACATAATAAACTTTGGTCTATTTCAAAACAGTTATGAGAAAATTTATCTTAATTCATTTTATGTATTATACTCTGAAGATGTTTAATATAGCTGTCATATTTACAGGACAGTCCAATATGTGTTAAAACCTGGTGTAAGAAACATAATGTTGCGAAAAAGCAATGCCGGGCGTTAATGGGTTAATTTAATAGTGAAATATACAACCGGAATGTTAAGACAAAAGTGTACATTTTCTTTACAGCACATATTTTCTAGTTTTAATGTATTATACATGCGACTTTTTTATTGAATTTCAAAAGAAATCGATATCCCTGTGAACTACGCTTGAATATATTTTATACCACTTAATTTTAATTAAGATTTGCACTTTTAATGAATATGTGGTAACTACTTGACAAGCGAAGCTGCTATTAGGATAATATGGGTTAATGGACAATGTTTGAAAGTGGGCTCATAAACGCAGGACTCACACTTGTGCGTTCTTTGAATATCAGTATTTCTGAAGAAAATTTTTCGATCTAGGTTATTACTGAAAATGATGTACAGTTGAACGTTAATGTCGGAATTAACCGACATTTGCTTTTATGCGATGCGTTTTTTCAAAATATGTAGAAAAATTAGTGATTCGTATATATGTATTAATCTGATGTAACATTTTACAGGTCTATAATAAATTTTATTATTAAAAGCACAGGAATTTTTCTATGATAGTGACGAACCTGTTGGTTAAAAACAACAACCAGTTATTGCGGTGTCTATTGAAACAGATTTTGCACACTTTGGTAAAAACAATTAAACCCAGTGACAAATCATGTGTGCCGTTCCAAGTATTTTATGGTTGCGTAGAATAACTCTGCATGCGGTTCACTGTTAAATCGAAAGCTTTTAGTTTGGAAGTGACTGTTATATCAAGGACTTTCCAAAACCACATTGATGACTGCTACTTTTTTCCTAAAGCAGGTAAAATTATAGCATCAAAAACAGAAAAAATCGTGAACCAAACATCTAATCTGCAATGCGGTGTGCAGAGATCTACCATTCCCATATCTTTAGTTTCGTGCAATATGAACATGATAGCAGACTACTGCTGGTAGTGGTGCTACATACAGTGATCTTTCCATCACCATCCCTACATGATACAGCCTTTATATTGTGTCCATTGAATTGTGTGTGGAATAATGACTGAACAAATAAAAATTAAACGATATAGGAAGGGAAGAAAAGACACCTTATAATTGGATTTATGGCTGTGGAAATTACACCTAAATCAAATGTGAAAAATCACTTATTCTTATGTGGTAAAAAAGGTTCTTTACTTTGCTGGACATCTTGTGAAATTTTAATGGCTATTCATCCTGACTTTTTAGGAAACCTTATGTGATACAGTGTTGACCATCCACTACTATTTTTAAATTTCGGATTGCTTGATGGTCAACACGTTTCGTAAATAGTATAATTTGCATTATTTCGGCTTACTTAATCATTCATAATAATTCAGTAATTTAATATTACTATTTCAAAAAAGTGGGGCAATGAAGCAAACTGAATGTAAAAAGTATCGAGCTGGCAATACTGACGTGATAAAGTAAAAATCTAAGCGTTTCTGAGATCACCCCAAATCATTAGAAGCAATATACATGGGGTAGATAAATGTTATAATGTGTAATTTTGTAGGGTTTTGTTTCATGTTCTATTAGCATATGCTTTTATTTAAAGAATAAAAGATCAAATAACTTTTTCATCGATTATAAATCTTTGTCTGGATCACTGTTTCACCACCTGCATTATTCACATTCCGAGAAATACCTTGGCACAACCAGATTTAACCCTTCTTTGCATGAGTTTTTCTTTTACAATTGTGTTTTTTATACATATTATTAATATTAGACACCAGAATTTTTAAGATAGATTTTTAACTTTGTTCAGCAACATAGTTCACGGGAAATTTACTCCATTAATATTTCTATATAAATATATTGCTGCCGAAGAAGTTGATTTTTTTATTAAAAGTTAAATAAACAGTGATGGAAATTTACATCACTATGCAATTAAGGGTTAAGGATAAGGCTCCTACAATCCTGGCTGAGTCTCGCCGCCATTTAATTGCCCATAGGATAAGAACGATTGGCCACGCCACGCCGTTGACAACGCTGATTGGTCTAAGTGGCCAACAAAATGCTTGATGATTCAGCCTATATTATAATAGCTCTAGGTCAGGAGTGTGTCAAAATGCTTAAAACCATTCCCATTTTATGTAGAATAGTCTCAGGTAACTTTGTTTTCATAAAAATTATTTGACTTTTTTAAAGTTAGGTCTTACGTTGCTGCCAAGTATCCCAAATGCTATCTATGACTGTTTCCGTATCATAATCATCGTCTTGTTTATTCGCAACATTTTTGTCATTAATAATGTAACTATTTTTGTCTGAAATAGTGGTATTCAAAATTCAGGAGACATATTAGCTATGCTATTCTATAAACTATTGCATTTTTCCATATTCGATAGTTTGACATGTTAGCGACGATATCTACGACCTTTTGCGAAAAGTAATGTTTACGTTATTTAACCGCCGATTTACACCAATAAATCAATCGAAGATCGAATGTCAAACAAAAGAATACAGTGTATTCGTAATTACACCCTAATCTGGCAGATCTGTGTTTGACACCCATGCGCATCTTTAGAAGTTTGCACATTTTCTTGAACGACAGAATACAACTGTTCATTACATTAATCAAAGATGCGAAGACAAGAGTCTACTTTTCTTTAGTGCACATATTTTCTGGTTTGAATGCATTATAGATGCAACTTGTTAATTAAAATTCAAAAGAAAGAGATTACCCCTTTAAGAATGGTGGAATATATGTTATACCACTTAATTTTTTATCAAGATTTGTACAAGAGTTTTTGAATAAAATTTTACTTTTAAAACTTTGGTGAAAAAAGTAGTAAAATTGCATTTCTCTACTTTCAAAAGTTTTTTTGTTAATGGAAGTAGCAATCACGAAATTTCAATAAAAAATAGTAAATAAATCTCGAAACATATTAGCTAAGGTCAGAGTTACTCTGTACATCAAAACTGATTGCATAGGGCAAGTTGACATTTTTATGAATCTATTGGACACAAAGTCACAGCAGACAACTGAAGCGTTCGTTGTAGGTGCAGTGAGGGAATATGTTCAATATTTCATTTATTAATAATTAAATACCAGTAATTCTAATTCGTAAATTTTAGTAATCATATGTAGTAATTTTCTACAACTGAGTGCAAAGATTTTTTGTTGGAAACCAGCTAAATTGGTGTTGTAATCCGTTTGTTTTGCAGAAATGAGTGCTAAATTTCGAGTTTAGCAAAATTCTCTTATTCTATTAGGTAGGCTCGTGCACAGAGTAAGCAAAACTGGGATGTTTGCCCGACTGTATTTATTTCATTTAACCCCTTGAAGGGCACCGGTATATTATACATACCACTTAATTTTAATCCCAAAATGCCACAGTAACACCAGAATTTTATAATCAAATTTTGAATTTATAAGGTACATGAGGAAAAGCTTTTACTTATTTTAAAATAAATTCGTTCGTGAATCCTGGTGTAAATCAATCATTTCAATGTTTTACATACAAGAGTACTTTTCCCCTGAAGGAGTTAAAAAACTGTCTAGATTATAAATAACTCTGTACAGCCAAAGCTGATTGTAGAAGCCCGAGAGTATGAATGGAAACATATTAAGACTCCAATAATTTCCTCTGTTCATTATGACATATTAAAAATTTTCTATCCGTTATTGATGTCAGGGCTCTCAATTCTTCCGCTTTCTGAATGCCAGTATTTTCTACAAATATTTTTCGTTTCAAGCCTCTACAACACACCAGCATTTTTTTACAGAAAATTACTGTTTTTGTAATCTCAGAATTAATGTAATTGAATACGTATTGTATTCTCCTGACAACCGTGAGTACCAGTCCCCTTTTTATACAATGGGCAGTATGAATGATTTTGAAAATCGAATGTATCATGTGGACATGTACATAGGTGCCGACTTTAAGGGGTCTACGGAGGCAGTAAAGAAAACCTACACCACTAATTAAAAAAAAGTATTTTTGTCTTAATGAATCATAGAATAAAAAGCAAATCCCAAGGGAAACAAAACTTAAACTGAAAAAAATCTAGTTAGAAACAAAGCAAGGATATCTTTTACTTGGAATTATGGGTTGAAACAGGTTTATAAGACAAGAGACGATATTCATGCATAAAAGTCTTACAAATGAGTATTGAAGAGAAAAAAGCTTGGGAACCGCTGAATTATATGCATTAACTTTTTCTTATATTTGCTTGTTTATTGAAAATAGGCTATTCTGATGAACTCTTCGTAAAAAACAAAAGGAAGTTATTAACACGTTGACGGACAGTTGCGGCTATAGCCGTCAAAGCGAAGTTCACAATGTGGCATGACGGCTATAGCCGCCCAAAACGAAACGGTTGTTTTTAGACACTACGGCTATAGCAGCACAAATGTGCATTTACCGGCGTACAGGTAAAACCGGTAAACCATGCCCAGTGTCATGTTTTGGAAACAATTTTTTAGGGTGAAGTTCGTTTTTCCACCTGTTATACGAGTTGCAGCTTCAGTATGCACGTTCAGGGTGGTTAGTGGTCAGGGAAAAATACAGTGAATTAAAATGGTAATTACCAGTATATTCTTATAGAAAAATTCATATTGATTATTTGATCGAATAATCAACATAAATTTTTCTATAAGAATATACTGGTGTTTATCACTTTTTTGACTGTATTTTTCCCTGACCACTAGCCACCCTGACGTGGTTGTGAAGGGATTAGTGCAACCTAATTAACCCCTGACCACCGAGCAAAAGGGCAAATTTGTAATGTTGTTTTCTCTGTAATTTTTTTTAAATGCTTAAAAAATCTTAATTTTCAAACTTGAGATAACAAACTGAATTGTGTATATAAGTATAATCCTTGAGAGTATCAATCATTACTTGATGTTTTAAAAATGCATCATATTTGTAGAATTATATTAATTTAAACAAACCTCGTATTGCTGTGAAATCTAAAGCATAGTGAACGGATATATCAGGTGGCGGCGATGAGAAGGTTAAAGGTGCTGAATTAATCAAAATTAAGTTTATTTAAGCAGAAAGAGTAAAACTATACTTCTAATATTCCAAAAATTAAAAAAACATATAGTGTCAATTTTCGAACTTCATTATTTCCTACTGTCCGTCAACGTGTTAAACCATTTTACTCTATCAATCGTTAATTATTGTCCATAGAATTAAAAATTAACAAGCATCGTTAAATATCAATTAAAACCAGAAAATATGTGCCATAAAGGATTGCTAAATTTTGGATTGACATTCCTTGCATGGCAAACTTGTTTTTTCTGCTATTTTTCAAGAAAGCGTGCAGACTTGCGCACGCACAAATATAATAACATTATGGTTTACGTTGCATTATAGGACGCTATGAGTGATTTTAAGAATTGAAGAGTTATTAGTGAATCTTGCAAACAAAGTTGACTTAATGTGATTTGAAAGCGTAACATCTGTCTTTGGAAATAAAGAACGGACAAATAAAAGCTTTGAAAATCTTAAGCTACATACATTCAGTGTTTCTATACTGTTGCTTCTGTATTGAGTAATGATTACCTTTTGACTGCTTTATGCACAGACATAAAAGAAAGAATACAGAATTTTGTATTAAATACTAGGTTTTAAATACTAGGTTTGTCGAGAAATTCAAGAAGCGGAGCTGGCAACTTTCACCATTTGTGCTATCTCTCACTCAATTACAATTTTTGTTTCATTTAACCCATTAAGAACAGAATTATTTTTATCAATAAAATACAAATATTGCGTTTCATACCAGTTTTATATAATAGTGTGTTACTTTATGACCCTTTATGACAGCGCTTCTCACATCAAATAAAGTGAATATTTATCTTAAAAACAAATTGGTGTTATCTTAAAAGAAACATAATGTTGCGAAAACGCCGCGTCAGTTTTTAGTGGGTATCGTATAATTTCTGCTGTTCAGAAATTCGAATAAATTTATTTTAACACTTTGCCGCGCGGCGGAACCACAGTAGTGTCCTACGTAAAGTAACTTAATTTTAATACATAAATGCTACATTTTCACCAGATTTTTCAAATGAAAGATTCCCTTTTATCAAGTACATGAAGAAAAGATTTTTACTTATTTTCAAATAAATTTGCTTCTAAAATCTGGTGACAATCATTTCAACATTTCACGAATAGAACTATTTTTACAGGACATTCGGAGGGCATATTGTTAAAAATAGCTGTAACAAAACTATGTAAAATTGACAGCTAAGGGATTACCACCAGTCACGCCCCCCGATCACAGGTCATTTTTGACATTTCGTTTCTCCGAAAGTATATAATAGATAAAAACAACAATTTGTACGTTCGAATACTTTAGTCTTAAAGTTTATTAACGAATATTTGTGTGTAAAAATAATGAAATGGCGGTGTTGTGGCTCTGCTCTTGGTGCACTGTTTAGAGGAAGTGGAGTGCGGTGGACAGGATAAATCGGAAACCGCTTATCTATAACAAACGAAATGAACTGATTTTAATAATATATGAAACATACTTGGTCTTGGAAGAAGGTAATTAATTTATGATGATTGTAAACAAAATGACGACCGTATGAAAGAGACGGCTATTTTTGGTTTAAAATTGGATATTCTAACGTGCATAAAATCAATTGTGGTCAGAAATAAATTTATTTTGTCCAAAGGCAAGATAATTTTAATGCCACAATTTCATCAAGTTTAATTGAAATTCGTTAAGAACTTTTTTGTAATCATGTCCATCGTCTTCAAAAATTAAAGCGACTTCAAAGTTTTAAAATGAAATAGAATGTATGTACAATTCATAAAAAACGAGGATAAATAACATGCGCTTCAAATTTTAAACAGACCGGCTTCCTTGCTTGAGTAAAAAGAGACAACTACTACAAGAAGCAGCTGGCGAATCGACTACCACCGCCGCGTATCGTGGGGCAGTTTTCGCTTTGGCTTGTGGAAAAAAATAAGTTATTTCTATCGGATAGACTTAAACTTCTGGGATTCAATAATCTACTTTCGTATGGCTGCATTTGACCAAAATCGCTTTTTCCAAAATTTTTAAGTGGAATTAACCCCTTAAACGTCATGACTTTCTTGAAAACCCATTATTTATTTAATTTATCTTAACAAGCCGCATAAAATAGTAATTAAAACTGGAAAATATATGCAATGAAAAAAAATATAAATTTTGCATTTACACCGACCCAGTTACACTAGCGTCTACACCGCGCCCCATCACAACCAAAGCCATTAAATAATAAGCCCAGTCAGATAGTGTTAAATTTGTTAGCGACACACTAGCGCCAAACCTCTGCTGCGGAAGGAGGACAAAACAGAAATGGGTCGCAGAGAAACGATACGATTTATTTATATCGATATTTTATACGATTTTTATCGATGTTTTGTTTTTGCACTTCCCTTAAAAGCTTGCTAATTATTGGGATCTTTTACATTAAAGCTAAAACTATAACGAAAAAAAATGTGGCAATTTACTGGATTAATATTTCTATATAAATATAGTGGTGGCGAAGAAGTTGATTTATTATTAAAAAGTTAAATAAAAAGTGATGGAAATTTACATCACTATGCAATTAACCCTTTCCGGCAAAGACAAATTATGTTCGTAAAATGTGAAATTACTGACTGACACCGGAATTTACAAACGACTTTCTTAGAAAATATGAACTCCTTATTTTAATCTTTAATTTTAGAAGCAAAATTTTATTAAAATATTCTTGGTGCCGAATGCAGCACTCCCAACCGCTAGATGGCGCTATTTTCAACTTGCGAAAAGTTTCCCATTTATCTGACTGGGCTTATTATTTAATGGCTTTGATCACAACGGATCTTATCTCCCGAGAAATTCCCTAGCACAGCGCGCAGTCTCCATTTCAAAAAACGGATCACTCTGCGCACATGCGTGCTTGTCTGATACTTTAAAATTCTGTTCTAAGCCATTTCAAAATGAGTGCGTATAGCTCTGTGGTATGTCATTTCTCTTCAGTTCAGTGATCTTGAGTTCGAATCCCAGTGGCGGAAAGTTTTATTTTTCAGTATTTATTTGAGTTATAAAAAATAATTTGAATAAAAAAAATTTAAAGTTTCCATTTTATTTTTCAGTATTTATTTGCGTTATAAAAAATAATTTGAATAAAAAAAATTAAAGTTTCCATTTTATTTTTCAATATTTATTTGAGTTATAAAAAATAATTTGAATAAGAAAAATGTAAACTTTCCATTTTTCAACATATAAGCAATGGAAAGTTTGAAACAAAATGGAAATAAATATGAAATTTGGTTATAAATGAATTTCGTGCATTCTAGAGAATGCTGTACAGCGAGTTTCATGCGTCCAGTGATGTTTTTTTTTCGGTTAATGTACGCGAAGCGTACAAACACAAGTTATTGACCGCGGCTTGAATGAATTTCGTGCATTCTAGAGATTGCTGCAAAGCGAGTTTCGTGTGTCTAGTGATGTTTTTTTTAATGTTAAAAATTGTTTTTTGGATGTTAAAAATTTGCTTTAAAACGCTATAAAATAGTTAAAAATTCTTAAAAATTGAAAAATCCGGAGGAATCTTAGAATAAAATAAGTTTATTTTTTCTTTTGGATTTATTTGTACTATCGTCGGGGTTCTTTATTTAAACTCGTTTTTTTAATTTTAAACTTTAGACCACGTGTAGTGTAGTGTGCGCAAAATATGGAATAGGGGAAAACAGCTGAGCAAGCTACCGTATTTTCCTTTCAAAAAGGGAAGTTCTCGGAGCAAAGGGAATTTTCAGGAGCATTTGTGATAAGAGCCGTTGTGATGGGGCGCGGTGTAGACGCTTGTCCCAGTTACCGGCAGTTCTCCCCACTTAGCGCATTTTTCCATAGAAAAAAAAAGAAAAAAAAATGTGATCCTGCCAGTATTTCTGTATAAGAAAAAAAAACTTTGTTTTTATTTAATCGCGGATTGCTTGTCATTTGTTAAAAGAGATAAGATTATACACAATTTCTGGTCGAGCAGTAGTTTTTTTTAAATAAAATATGGGCTAATACTGGTTAGAGTTCTTAACCCCTTGGGCACGAGCGACACTTATACGTAACGCATAAGGTGCTCAGAATCGTCGATTATTCCCGCCAGTAACTTTATATTGTAAACTTTGCCTTACTTCATGACAGCATTTCTGAGATTCAATTAGGCGATAATTTCTGTTTTGAAAAACTGGTGGCAGAAGATTAAAAATTCTGTAACGGACGCTCGTCCCGAAGGTGTAAAGGAATTGCGCAATCTTATGAGAGTGCACATTGTATTCGTGTAATTATCGTCTTTAGTAATCCTTCATATACGCGCACATCGTGTATATTACATTATTAAGAAGAAAATATGTTTGTAATTATACGTAAATATAAAGACTGTTACTTTGTATATTTAGATTGCTTTATTGCCACCACTTTTCTGCGGGCTTCCTTCCCTTTTATATTACTATATCTAAATATATTTTGTATTTTATATTAACCTTATTTCTAAAATTTCTGAATCAGAACCACGCCTTTCCTCTCTAAATCAAACAAATAAGTTAACAAACTTTAAGACTCTATATCTCGATAATGAGGAGACGAGGTCAAATAATTTTATGTGTTAACACATTTTCGGCCAAAGTTGCGTAAACGCACCATTTCAATAAATATATTTTATTAACACTGTGACGTATATTTTTCGCTAATTTTATTTTTCTGCTATTTTTAAGGGTTCTGGAGACATCTATAAAATATTAGTAATTCAATTGAAGTAATCACTTTCTGTTGAGAAATTTTCAAAATACGCTGTTTTTTTACTTGAAACGGTTATTGACAAATTCGACTTTTTGAAAATGTATAATTATTTCACTTGAGATTAATCATATGTTTTTATAATGGAGTAAAGTTGCAAGTTCAGAAAATAAAATAAAAATAAAACAAATGCCATAAGAAAATTATTTTTTTTTATTTAAATTTAATAATAAATTTATAATAATAAATTAATAATGTTAACATGAAATTGAATAAAATATTATTTTTCATGCACGAAACTTTTTAGATGTCTTAATGAATGTAATTTAAGCAAATTTCTATACAAATAATACCACATTTTATAAAATTTCTATGCTTGGCCGAAAATGGGTTAAACACATTTCACTGTGCTCTGTCGACTGCTGCTTACTAAGATTTTTTTCATCATTACACTATGGCGTGGTTTCCTGGTTAGAATAAATGCATGCCATAGATTAGCTTTAAGTAAGTGGTAGGAGTTACATAAAAAATATAATCCTCTGTCCCGACCCGTAGTCAAAAGTATAGCATGTTAAACAAATAATCTCTCCATTATCAAACTTCGAATAATGTTAGTTGCGTATATTTCTACCACAATTTTTAATAGAATTTTTTGCCTTACTTATTCGCAAAAAATATCATGAAATCTAAGATTAAGTAAGGCGGTTACGAATTGAGCGATTTAAATATTAACCCTTACCGGCGCAGAGTAAGTCTGTTTTTAAAATGATGAAATAATGGACTGACACCAGAATTTATAATAGAATTCATTAGTTAATAAAAACTTACTTATATTACCGTACGTAATGAAAGGGGAAATTTTACTAAATATTCTTGGTGCCGCTTGTCAGTTTTGGAATTAAAATTAAGTGCCCTTTTTGGTGGTTACCATCCGCTAAAGTGTTAAGTAGATAATTTCTAAATTTCAGTAACGGAGACTGGCGTATTGGAATGTCTACGGTTTGTACATATTTTTAAAATGTTCATCTTAATGTCTTTTCTATTCTGGTTGAAACAAATAATATAATAAGAGGATTTTTAGTCCGTTTCACAAGCATCGAATTATTACTAAATCATTTTAAAGTTTATATTTATAAAATTGAGGACGCAAATGTAAAGCTATTTTTAAAAAAAGTATTCAGTTACGATGTTACAAGACAATATTTCAAAATTATGTTAAGTAAGCTTTTAAAAAGATTTTTCAATCACATAAAAGCAAAAGCGTGAACTTCGATTTTGTTTGAAATTTAACATTATTTATCTTTTTACCCTGATCTCTAAAGTAGCTGACGGGGTTTTTGAACTATAAAGAAATTGGGCATTTTATGTATATCTAAAGCTATCAAATGTGAGAAAACGGTGTTTGATTTTTTGCTGATAATACTTTTTTGGAAATGAAATCTTACCTTATCAAATAAATTGTGCGTTCTTGTAAACTGGTGGAATTTTCATTACCTAAGTGCAATGGTTCGTTTATTTAGGCACAAAAAGTTATTTATTTTTTGCGTTTTGTTGTGTTCAGAAAAGGTTTTTATAACTATACTTTTCAGTGGAAGAAAGTACTTTTCATAAAATTTCAAAATAAAAATGTCAAAAACTGAACTATCACACAGTTCATGAAATTACCGTAATTTCCGGCGTATAATCCGCAGCTCAAAGAGTCGTTTTTCGACCCAGAAATATTATTTTATAAAATGTAACTTAAAAGATCGCTGTAAATATTTAACTACAATTATTGAATAAAATTTCTGGGTCGAAAAACGACTCTTTGAGCTGCGGATTATACGCCGGAAATTACGGTAGCCAAACTTTTCTTCGCTCTAAAAATGCGATATATTTAAAAATTATAATTACCTAACGGTCAATCTAAATGTATACGTCTTTAGAGACTAATTTTTAGAAGCTCTTAATCTCTTTTGAGTACTAATATAAATAATATTTAATATTTTAAATATAATAATATTGTGTACTTGAAATATCTATATTATAAAGGACAAACGTGTTCGTACGTAACGCTGACCTCATTTTGACGTTAGCAAAACCAGAAGCTTTTATTGCAATTTTTTAGATGAGTTCGTAATTATATAAATACTTAAAACCTATAGTCGTCGTTTGATCCGTCCGTCTGTCCGCATATAACAGCGCGAAAACTACCCAACCGAATTGTTTGAAATTTAATATATATAATCGTTGCAGAATTCTGTCGACAGAAATTGTAGACTTCTCGTTTAATTTCAGGATTTCTAATACTTTTCTGAATTTATAAAAAGGCAAAAATTCTATTAACCCCTTAATCGTCGTGCCCGACACATTCACGGGCAGCCTAGGCTACGCCTGTTTTATTCAGATCGTTTCATTCCCACCAGTTTTTTAAAATAGTATAATTGGTTTTATTCTCGCATTATTTTATCTGCCTATTAAATAAGGCCAATATTTCTACTTAAAAAAAACTGGTGGTAATCAAGCAATCTGAATTTTTAAAAAGTAGCCTACACTTATCGGGCGCGACGATTAAGGGGTTAAAATTTGTAGTAAACGCGTACGAAACTTGAAAATATATTAATAAAAAATTTTCTTCATTCTATTAAATCCTACCATAAGTAATTGATTTAAAAGTATCCCATGATAGGTAATGATTATAGGTTGCTATGGTGATTACGTCATATTTAAAATTGAGTCATATTATTTCCGTATTACTGAATTTAAAAACCGAATTTTTATAATAATATTGTTTAATTAGAGCAATCATTTAACCTACCGACAGTTTTTTGGATAGATATTAAATGGAAAAATAGTCTAAATATTTGTTTCAAGTTCTGAAAGTTTCGAAGCTAGACTTAAGATTCCCATTGGAATTTTCCGTAAATGTCAACAAATGATAAAATATTGCCAACTTAAAATGTACTTATTTTAGTACGGAAATTAATTATATCATAATAACAGACGATATAATTCATTTTTTCAGTGAAATAATAAAGATGATTTTTTTACATTGTGTTGTATTGGATATTTGAGCATAGTATAATTTTAATGTAACAGAATTGTAATTATCCGTTCGTAAAATTGTAGTTAAACTTAATTTCATAGAATAAAATTAATATCTATAATATGAAAATTTGCACATAAAATAAATGTTGTATTCATGCATTTTTGCATAAGAGTGCAACAGCTATTGCACCAAAAACTGAATATTTATAAAACTAGTTATTAGTAGGCACGCACCCCATTTTTCACGTTTGACGTACTTTTTCCAACTTTTTTATACTTCGTACATTTTCAATTTTTACACCGTCGAATAGGGAAAAAGTTGCACTTTCAAACGCAATTTGTTTGAAAATTGTATCGTAATTTACAAATTTTTTTAAATAATTTTCAATATGTATTTAAACTATCTGTATCGCGTTCAGACGATTACGAAAAATAAATCCGTTTGCACTTAAATGAATATAAAATGTTCAAATTTATTTCCAGCTTATATTCCATGACGTAATTAGAACTTCATCAATAAATAAATAAATAAATAAAAGGAATAAAACACAAATATAAGACATGTAATCATTTACACGCTTTAATCACTAAAATTGTCAAAATCAAAAAGACTGCTGTAAATAGCAATCTCTGGGGATTTCTTCTGCTGGTAACTCCCTGGAACCAGACCAAGATGAAAGTATCGCTTTTAATAAACTTCACAGGGTTCGTACGCTTTGACCAATTTTTAATAGATTTTTTTGCCTTATTTAAATGCAGAAAACTATCACAAAGCCTGGAATTAAACGAGGCATCTACAATATCTGATTTTTAAATATTAAATGTACAAATTATATTAAAAAAAATAGTTAAATAGTACAAACCCTGTTTCGAAACTTTAATTTGAATACATAATTGCTATTTTTCATATAAAAATCATGTTTAGTATTGTTAGTATACAATAAAAAAATACATTAAATGTAAAAAATCTATTAGAGTTTTCAATTTCAAAAAATCTTTTTCACCTATATTCTGTAACATGAAAAGCCCGGGTTGGATCCTCTAGTACGTATAAAATAATTAATCTTTTCAAGAAGTATACTAAAGTATAACTTTATAAAAATACACTAATTTCTGCGGATTTTTTTTAATTGAACATGTTAGCCGGTAAAGTCTAAACTCGTCATGAATTTAGGGATTTTATACTCAAAACACCTACCACAATTTTTTAGTAGCAATCTTTCCTTTGTTTAACACGGAATGTCTGACCTTTAAATCGACAATAACTGATAGAAATTGGTTTTTGATACTTTCAATAATTTAAAAAAAATTAAATTGCTAACAATGCCGATCTGATCAAAAATATGTGTATAAGAATAAAATTTTGCAATTTATGTATTATTTGTTTGATTATCTGCATTCATGTCTCTGCATAGATGTAGTTCTCTTTAAACTGCTCCGGAACAGTGTTGCCAGTGGACTACTTTTTTTAAAATTCAGATTGCTTGATTGGCACCACTTTTTTGAAATGGTATAATTCGCCTAGTTTTCGCTTGATTTAATTTTGTCATTTAATAATGCGCAATTTACTTTCTCAAAAAACTGGTGGCAAACAAGAAAACTGAATTTAAAAAAAAGTAGCCCACTGGCAACACTGCCCGGGAAACCTTATTTGAAAATGCTCGTTCGCATTTTCATTAGATTTCTTCTAGCTCTGCCAATTATTTTTCTTGCTTTTAATGTTATATGCTTTTCCATAGCTGAGTATTTAATAAAGTATTTTTTTCAGTCAATTGAGTTAATTTAATTTAATTTTTTCCTTTTCGCATCATTTTCTCATCTCACATTGTTTCGTTCTATAATATTTTAGATCAGTTAATTTATTTATTTTTTCCCTCATTCTGTATTCTTCCTCTTTCAACAATTAATAATTTCCATTTATTTCAGTAATTATTAATATCAAGTTGCTCTATAGTTTCTTAGTTTACCAAGTTTCTGTATAGTATACTATTTTGTTTATGTATTCTTAAATCTTAGCCATTTTATCCAGAATCTGTGACTTCCATTGTTTCGGTAGCTATCATGTCTTCGCCTGTGAATGTGCGCGGGGTTGACTTGGCTTAAATTCAAGTCATTCTTTCCGTCCCATTCACAATTATTGTTTGGGGCTCTAATCCCTTTTTGATCGCCTAACGACTTTTTTCGCCGAGTAAATATCTCCTTGCAGTTTGTGATTTACCCTTGTTGGGTTAATCTCTCTCTAACATTGATCACCTGAAGATGAGAGATGCTAATTAATTGCTCTCGAAACGATAGTAGTGTGTTTTCACTCAATATATGAAAAAGGATCACCTTCTATATAGTTTTGTCTCGTGTTATTTTATTATTAAGACCCAGAGCGAGCCTTGAAATATATATAAAGATACCCTTAAAAGTTCCTTTTATTAAAAAAATATATAATTTAATATATTTAAATAGTGGCAAATCCTGCTACGCAAACTGGGCATCAGGGTTGCCAGTTGAGCGGGTTTCTTAAAATTCAGATTTCTTGATTGCTACCACTTTTTTAAAATACAACTAGGCGAATATTAATATTTCAGAAAACTGGTAACCATCAAGATCGATTTAAAAAATAAATAAAAATAAAAACGCCTAACTGATAGACATGTACTTTATTTTATCGAAAAATAAAATTAATTGAAAATACAACGAAGATTACTCTTTAAAATAAGTGTTCGGATAGCCCTTTGAATGAGGGTGTTTGCATATTCAGATCATTAAATTTATTCCCAAGCAGTCGACAGACACCCAGATTTTTTAAATAAACTTTTGCTGTCATAATATACGCGGGCAAATGCTTTTAGTTATTTTTAAATATATTTCTTCGTAAATTCTGCTTTCACTCAATTATTTAAACAATTATCAGCAACATTACTTTTTCTCCATAAAGGGTTAAATCTTTTCTGAGTAACGTATTTACTCACGTATAAGTCGACTTCAAATTTCGAGATAAATGACATGTTTTTCCGTTTTAATACCAGTATTTTCGTACTGTAATATTCGCTTTATATAATTGAAGATAATTATTATGAATTTCGCGATTAAATGAGACGAAGAACATTATTCCAAAATATTGCTATTTAAAGAAAAGGCATATTACTTCTCTAGAATTTTGGTTTTGATTCATATGCGAAGCATAAATGGATTACAGAATTTAAAAATTTATATTTTCAAAACTATTAAACATATTATAATAAGTTATATATGAAAATAAAGAAAAACATCCCAAGTTTTTCTGCCATCACTCAACGCGGGATTGGACATACGGGTAAGACTGATTTACCCTTATTCACATGGTCTCTAAGATCACGAGATATTACACCTTGTGATTTTTTTTTGTGGTGTTATATAAATGATCTTTTTCATGAACGACAATTGGCGAAAAACACTGAAAGAAGTTAAAAAATGCATAGGTAACCATTAAGAACCGTTGACAGGGTAAAATTGTAAAATGTTTGAAACGAAGCTGATTACAGTTTAGATGTTTGTCGTTTTACGAAATGTTCACACATCGAACATTTGTAGCGGAAAACAAACTTGGATTTTTTTTTATAAATTTCTTATTATATTATGTGCAATAATTTTGATAGTACAGTTTTTTAAAATCGGGTCATTAATTTATACTAACCTTGTATATGATAGTTTATTTCAACAAAAAATACATTTTAAGCGATAAAAAATGTGTACACTCCTTGAAGTGTCCAAGTAGTTTGCACATCACTTTTTAAGTTAGAAAATTTTTCTTTAATATTTTAATCGCAGAAATCAGAGTTACCATATTTAAAAGTAGGAATTTTAACATGTTTTTGCGATTATTTAAGGCGAAAAATTCTATTAAAAATGGAGGAAAAATTATGCGCAACTTGGAGATAATATTAAGTTTTAATGAAATAAATAAAAAAAAAAAGCACACAATGTTGTAATTCGTTGTTAATAAAATGTGTTTTGAGACAAAAAATCAAATGTGACATGAAGAATATCATTGAATTTCTACTTTTTCAAATATTATAACCATAGATTCCAACTGCTACGATATTTAGCACACCTTTTTAAAAATAGTAATTTTCCCTTATTTAATCCGCAGATTTCTACGATTGAATGAGGCGACAATGTGTAAAATACATAGAAAATATGGATATACACAAACGCACTTTTATATATTTTAATAAAAAAAGAAAAAAAAATCGTAAGACTATTATAAACATATTGAGGGTCAAACAGGGATGAGATTTCTCCGCTTTTTTGCATACCAGTATAATCTTACAGAAAATGTCTTTACATTTAATCGGAACATTCTGCGATTTAATAGGACAACGTTTTCTCTAAGATTATACTGGTACGCAAAAAAGCGGAGAAATCTCATCCCTGGGGTCAAAAAGTAGTGTTTTTTTATTTTTTTTTTATTGTCATTAAGGTATGATTAAGTTTCTTTTTTTTCATCTCTGTTACAAATTTTAAAGTATAACTTTAAATTAATGACTTCTTTGGGGTAAATAAATGAATAATACATAAAAACTTCTTCATAAGACTAATAATAATTTTTTATTTACTAAAAAAATGCGTTTCCCTTTTTAATGTCATTAACCCTTTCTGGAACAGTGGTCCCACTCCGGGAACACCTAATTTTAATTCCTAACTTGCATTCGGCACCAAGAATATTTAATAAAATTTTGTTTCTAAAATGAAAGCTTAAAATAAGGAGTTCTTTTTTTCTAAAAAAGTCGTTTGTAAATTCCGGTTTCAATCAGTAATTCCTCATTTTACGAACAGACGTTACCTGTGCAGGAAAGGGTTAAAGGGAGGGGGGCGCTAAAAATATTTGGATTTGTTCTTATTAGATTTAATAAATTAGTATTAAGTATAGTGTGATATAAGATAAATAATTATTAATATATATAATTTTTATTACTTTTCTAATTCATTCGAATTTTTCCGAAGGGATTTCTCATTAGAAAGATTCTGATTAAAATTATTTACAGAATTATTCACTGAAATATTCAAGTTCATTAATTCCGAATTCTAGTAATTAAATGTCAATATACCACTTCAAGTATCGTTATGGAGCTTAAAAGATTAATAAAATTATTTGCACTCTCTTTTAATTCCGGGAGCACCGCATTTCTTGAGTTAAAAATATAACGGTTAATAAAGTATTTGATTTTGAAAAAGTATTTGTGGATTAACTTTCAATTAATTATAATTAACAAGGTGCTAATAACCGATTTTGTTTCTTCTGTATTACTCATTCGAAACAGGGCAAAACGATTAAGTATATTTATCAGTAGTATATTTATCATTGACTTTTATAATCGCAATTTTTAAAATTCTATTCTTTCTGGTTGTTTTAAAATTAAATTAAAATGGGAAAATATATAATATTTTCAAAATCAGTTCTCTACTTTTTGTACAATACTTAACGTTTTGTAGAACAGGTGATTTTTTTTTCTGTTGGCGAAAAATTATGTATTGGCTTTTGTTCTGTATAAATGACATAATTAGGGACACATACAATCCTGGAAAAAATCCTACTATGCTAAATATATTGCAAATAATGTTATCTAAAAGATATAGGTAGAATTCGACTGATAAAACTGACTACTAATTAAAGCTATACAGACCTAATATTTTGTCGATCATCTACATCAGACGAGGAAACCACGCCGTTAGTTTAAAAATGAAAAAAATAAATAAATAAGCAGCAATAGAAAAAACACAGTGAAACGTGGTTTAGAACAGTCTCTTGAAATGTTAAACTTAGTTCTTTAACACTAGTACCACGAAGACGGGTCATTTTGACCCGTATCGTTGTCGATTTGCACCACAAATGTCTTAACCCATTAAAGCCTATCGGTACCATATGGTACCGGGATAGCTGCCCTCCATTTTTCTGTTTGTATACCAGTATATTTTAAGAGAAATATTCTCTTTATCTGATGACAGAAACTCCGTAACAAAAGGAGCCTAAAGTTGCTACTTTGAAAAATTGGTATGAAATGCAATTTTTGAATTTTAAAGAGAAAAATAATTCCGGCTTTAATGGGTTAATAAATTAAGTTAAACATACACCGCCCAAAAAGTAAGTTGGATAAATAAGTTAAATAGTTTTAAATATTAATTCTGGTGTGAAATATTTTTTTTTATAAAACTTGAGTACAATTTTCCGCGGTTACAGCATTAAACGATCGTTTAAATTATAACTAAATTTTTCATTTAAACACCGTAAATTTAAACTAGCTTATTGTAAAATTAATTTAATCAAGTAAATAAAAATAGCATAACTAGTTCATTTCAAAAATTTAATTACAATGATTTAATTACAATACAAATAATTTAATTACAAATTTAAAACAAATGTATCGAACAAACATAACGATACTATATTGCAATCACGCAAACGAAGCGAAGCTATTGCCTCGTGCCGCTGAAAATCATTTATACTTTCGTAAAGGCGACATAAAGCATTTCCATTTACCTGAGAGGGTGTTTTCTGAAGTAGTTCTATTACGGAACAACCATCACCATATATAATATGCAAATTCTTACTTCTTATCGCCTTTAAATCAAACTGTATTTTTAGAAAATAAGTAATATTATGATTTAATTAAAAAATATATTTCAAACGAAAAAAGGGCAAAATCCTCAAACAAGGGCGACCCCCGATTTGGCGATTTTTTTGACGCGCGCCAAGCACGGACGCGCGCCAACCTAAAAAACAGCAACCTCCAAATTCCACCCAATCAGAACACGTACTTTTCGGCAGACAAGTCACTACTTACACAATTCCTAGGCCAATTTCTTTCACAAAGTAAATACTGATTTTATTTCGTTTTACTGCTATTTACAAAGTTTTGAAAAGTTTTTTTGCGAGATTTCTCCATTTTTACATACTTTTAGCAATATTTTCATTCAGATTTTTTAATTTTTACAATTTTTAACTATTTTTTCCTCCGGATTTTTCCATTTTTACAAATTTTTAGCTATTTTTTCCTCCGGATTTTTCCATTTTTACAAATTTTTAGCTATTTTTTCCTCCGGATTTTTCCATTTTTACAAATTTTTAGCTATTTTTTCCTCCGGATTTTTCCATTTTTACAAATTTTTAGCTATTTTTTCCTCCGGATTTTTCCATTTTTACAAATTTTTAGCTATTTTTTCCTCCGGATTTTTCCATTTTTACAAATTTTTAGCTATTTTTTCCTCCGGATTTTTCCATTTTTGCAAATTTTTAGCTATTTTTTCCTCCAGATTTTTCCATTTTCACAAATTTTTAGCTATTTTTTCCTCCAGATTTTTCCATTTTTACAAATTTTTAGCTATTTTTTCCTCCAGATTTTTCCATTTTTACAAATTTTTAGCTATTTTTTCCCCCAGATTTTTCCATTTTTACAAATTTTTAGCTATTTTTTCCCCCAGATTTTTCCATTTTTACAAATTTTTAGCTATTTTTCCCCCAGATTTTTCCATTTTTACAAATTTTTAACTATTTTTTCCTCCAGATTTTTCCATTTTTACAAATTTTTAGCTATTTTTTCCTCCAGATTTTTCCATTTTTACAAATTTTTAGCTATTTTTTCCTCCAGATTTTTCCATTTTTACAAATTTTTAGCTATTTTTCCCCACAGATTTTTTTATTTTTACAAATTTTTAGCTATTTTTCCTCCAGATTTTTCCATTTTTACAAAATTTTAGCTATTTTTTCCTCCAAATTTTTCTATTTTTACAAATTTTTAGCTATTTTTTCTTCCAGGTTTTTCCATTTTTACAAATTTTTAACTATTCTTTCCTCCCGATTTTTACAAAGAATTCGCAAATTTAACAGTCAATTTTTTCCTAACAAAAAATACCCCTTAAACTTTGTAAATTGCAACAAAACGAAATAAAAACAACGTTTACGTCGTGAAAGAAACTCTCATACAAATTGTGTAAATAATCACTTCTTTGCCACAAAGCACAAATATTACAATTGGACAAAATCTCTAAATTCCTAATTTTTTAAATAAGTAAAATTCATTCACGCAGCGGTCAGCAACTTATGTATGTACGCTTCGCGTACATTAACCGAAAAAAACATCACTGGATGCATGAAACTCACTGTACAGCAATCTCTAGAATGCATGAAACTCATTCACGCAGCGGTCAGTAACTTATGTATGTACGCTTCGCGTACATTAACCGAAAAAAAACATCACTGGATGCATGAAACTCGCTGTACAGCAATCTCTAGAATGCATGAAACTCATTCACGCAGCGATCAATAACTTATGTATGTACGCTTCGCGTACATTAACCGAAAAAAAAATCACTGGATGCATGAAACTCACTGTACAGCAATCTCTAGAATGCATGAAACTCATTCACGCAGCGGTCAGTAACTTATGTATGTACGCTTCGCGTACATTAACCGAAAAAAAACATCACTGGATGCATGAAACTCGCTGTACAGCAATCACTAGAATGCATGAAACTCATTCACGCAGCGATCAATAACTTATGTATGTACGCTTCGCGTACATTAACCGAAAAAAAAACATCACTGGATGCATGAAACTCGCTGTACAGCAATCTCTAGAATGCATGAAACTCATTCACGCAGCGGTCAATAACTTATGTATGTACGCTTCGCGTACATTAACCGAAAAAAAACATCACTGGATGCATGAAACTCGCTGTACAGCAATCTCTAGAATGCATGAAACTCATTCACGCAGCAATCAATAACTTATGTATGTACGCTTCGCGTACATTAACCGAAAAAAAACATCACTGGATGCATGAAACTCGCTGTACAGCAATCTCTAGAATGTACGAAATTCGTTCACACAGCAATCAATAACTTATGTATGTATCCTGTACACATTATCAAAAACAAAAAAACAACACTCGATGCACGAAACTACCTCTACAGTAATATCTAAAATGCAAGACACACACTTATCAAATAAAATCAATAAAAATTCACTTACTTTTATTTTTCAAATTTACCCTTTTTTTTAAGGCTTCGGTTTGTCATAATCGCTATCGCCGATCACTTCTGATGAGGCAGCAGTATTTATACAAAAATAACCCTTAAACTGATGTATATTGACGATATAAGCAGGCACTTGATGTCAAGCACACAAGTCAGATGTATCTTCTCAAGAAACAAACAAACAAACAAACAAACAAACCCTTAAACTGCTCACTCAAGAGGACAAAATTCAAATTTACCTCTAAATAATCTATCAAAAACACTTAAAATATCCTAAATTTTCATTAACAACACACTACACACACTATTTCAAATTCACACTTGCCGCTTCGCCGAATTCTTCATAAAAAAACAACACGTCAAAAGATTAAATTCACTTCACTTCGCAAATCCCAGAGTTCAAACAAAAATAAACATGCGATGTGCCGTGATGCAACACTAAAGTCGGCCCAAACAACTTGGGACTTGATTTGAAAACCTCTCACTGTCCAATAAATTCAGCCCTTCTTCCATACACTGTTAAAAATATCGTGAAAAATTACCTCTGTTTATAAAGGCTCTCTATTTTCTGACCAATGAGAATGCTACATGAACGCCCTTGGCGTTCTCATTGGTCAGAAAATAGAGAGCCTTTAAAAACAGAGGTAATTGTTCACGATATTTTTAACAGTGTATGCTTCCTTTTTTGGGCCTAGTAAATTCCGAAATTATCGGTTTCATTCTCAAAAACATTTTTACGGTATAGTGCACCTCTATCTAACTCATCACTCTCTGAATCCAACAATACGGCACACAATAAACCAACCAACCCAACCAAACGAACGTAATTCACTCATAAACCAATCAAATTTCTAGATCAAACCGTAGTAGGCGGGGAAGAAATGCAAGGAACAAACCGGTAGCAAGAAAAACTCATTTATCGCTTTGCCAAATTCGACGCAGCCAAGCATCGCCCTTGTTTGAGGATTCAACCGAAAAAAGATAACTTTTAAAAATAGATATCACAGTAAAAAAAGTTATTAAACCTAATGAAAGTTTCTAAACCCATTTCAGCCATAAGTGACAAGTAAAGCCAACTTACCAGATATCAATTTCGACTTAAAAAAAAGGGGTGGCAATCTAGCAATCTCAATTTTAAAAAAAAGTATCGAACTTGCAACACCGCTTGCAGAAAAATTGATTGAATGCCTAAGGGGGGCCACTCGGCCCAGCAAAGCCAGGCCGTAGAGCGTTATGCAGAAAAATTGATTGAAAAGCATGCTTATCCGGCTACGGAACTTGATCGATTAAATAAATCAAAATTTCAATATTTGAAAACTGGTGTCAACAGGCACCGCCCACTGAATATCAGGACAGAGCGCTGACACAAAAATTGACGCAGTCATAGGCGGAAATTTTTCAGCGTGTGTACGGTCCCTTGAAATTCAGTACCAAGAATTTCTCAAAGATTTCTCCGCCTGATTTGTCTGAGATACCATAAGTCAAAGAAAACTTTTAGAAAATACTGGGGTGTAAAATTAGGGGACCGTACAAAGGTTTTTCAAAGTTGGCTCACAAGCGCCACCATTATAGTGTCAGAGCTCAGGTCCAGTATTCAGGGGGCGGTGCAACAGGTGTCGATGAGTTAAAAGAAACGTAAACAATGTTTGCCGTAAATGGCCTAAATGAGTCATAAGATTCCATTCAAATCTTGCGGCAGAAGTGTTCCCTCGTACGCTACCTGTAAATAGAAACGAATTTCTTTCCCTTTTGAAACTCTCCGAACAGCTTCATACCATGAACTCTCTGAAGGAGTGGTGGTCGTTACAAGACGTGCCTGAATTTATGTTAATACTCAGAATAACAATTAAATTATGTTTCTGGTAATAATTGTTAGAAAAAAATTCAATGACTGTTTAACAGACTGAGAAAAATCCGGTATTCCGATTATATTACTTCATCTTATTAATTGTAAATATAAGATTCACCCTTATTTTGAGTAAAGAAAATACACTTATTTCTTGTCAGAATGAAAGAAAGATTTATTCAAAGTATTTTCAATCAAGCAGCCGCATCATTCTTCAATCAGCCAGGCAACAGTCGTATTCTTCAACCCACCAGCCGCCTTTAACGCTTCTATTCCCGTAAGGCATGGTGACGTCACGGCGACGTCAGTGTGAAGTCACACTGTGACTTTGTGACCGTCGATGTGACGTCACGTGACGTCGATGTGAAGTCACGGTGACCTGAATGTGAAGTCGTTTTGGCCGTTTTAGAGCTCTTTTGTGACGACACATTGTGACCACTTTGTGAAGTCACGGTGTGACAAATTTGCGAAGAGTGTGTCATTTGTGACGATTTTGCCATTAACTTTGTGTCGAATCTGTGACGAAAGCGACAACATTTTGAAGTCACATTATGACCAATTTGTGAAATATGTGTCATTTGTGACGATTTTGACATAACATTGTGATGAATCTGTAACGACAGTGACAATATTGTGAAGCCATTTGGGTCCTGTCCTGTGCTGGATGATTTCAATTTATTCAAACCCAACTTGAATTTTTAAATTTTATTTCAAGTCCACCCAAAATCCACCCATAACCCAATAAAACAAATTCCGTTGACCCATAACCCGTCCGAACCTGATAAATGTTTTGATCGACATTCCTCCGGACCCAAAATCCTAAATAAAAAAATATATCTACAATTTAATACAATTATAGAAAAGAAGTCTATAAAAATATTTATCATATCTATTTTATGGCTTATACAGAAAAATAAGCATGTATAAAAACTCATTCATACTAAACTATAGTTTTTCATCTGAAACAATATAGTAATTCTTTTGAAAAATTAGATTAACACGTACCCCAAACTGCAAGAATAAAATTTTAATATAAAATCGAAACGAATCCGAAACAAGTGACTAAGTGTCTTTAATAAATCCAAATTAAAAGAAAACTCATGTTTTATATAAAATAAAAAATTGCCTGTCTATTTTTTCGTTTTTTTCAAATATCTGAACCGTCCTTATAGCGGGCAAAGCCCGCTATTATACTCTGTCATAATAATATCTGTCATGTGAACTAAACGCGATATTTTAAAAAGAAGTAGTTCCCCCCCCCCCCTCTCCCCTTCTTTATTAACAATCCCTATTCACATAATAAGTACATCATTGTCTAATAGCGTTTTATATCTTTTTTTTTACTAGGGAGTTCTGCCCCCTAGGAGCTACGCTCGCCAACCCCCGTTATGACACCGCAAACTTTAAAAGCACGCTAATTTGATTAACTCTAAAATGATTACAGAAGATTCAATTAGAATTAAGCGACCAGTGGCGATCGGCTTTAATCGGGTTTCCATTCATTTTCCTTTCACTGAGATATTTTGAGGCCAAATCAACTGCTGTCGAAAGAGCTAACGACTGTTTTCGTGATAGATTAAATAACATCAATTAAACATTTGAAAATCAACTTATGTTAAATAGCTAAGTAAAAAATGTCGTTGCATCGGGGAATATATGATAATGATGTTATAAAAAATTGGGTATTTATCCGTTATCCTGTCGACCACTATAAAAAAAAGTCGCCAAAATATAGGGGAAAAAAGTGTGTTACCGTGGTGTCACATTCTATTGACATCAGATGCGTTACACGTATTTCCTATGTCATCAAGAGATTTTTATTAGACATTTATCTGTATTTTTAATGATATTTTACCCATTTATTAATTATTTCATTAATTAAAAAAATAATAACGATCTTGCGTTGAAAAAATGTTGCTAGGCATAGTTATGCACAACATACCCATGTCAACTGCCATCATAAACACTTATCCGTCAGCCGAGGGGGATAGTTAAGAAAAATATTGTAAATAAATAAAGATTTAAGATTACTTTTTTTCTCTTTTCTTTAATGTATTATAAATTTTATTATTTAAAGTTACTGATAATTGACACTTTAGTGAGTGGGGCTTTAGATTCTATAATGGCAGCATTCTTCCATTGGTTTTTTGGACATTAGAATTTGGCAATAGTTTTTTTTTTTTTCTTGTCATTCGGAAGTTGTCAACCGTATAATGGAGAAGTACCGATTTTTTTTTTCCGTAAGAAGTTTGAAATGTATCGATTCCAATATGACGTAATTTTCAATGTTTTCTTTCTATTATTAAACTTAAAAATATATATTGAAAGGAAATATTAATATTTACGCTGTTTTAAAATTTGCGATAATAGGTCAAATATTTTGTCGAAATAAATCAATATATCCTGTAAATATATTTTTATATTGAATCTGTTCGGAAATATTGTTATTTGAGCATTTTAAATATGACGTAAGTTTCCCTATTTAATGCTTTGAAAACGTAATAATTTAATTATTGCTCTTTTTAATATTCACGTGCAAGTATATTTTTATAATGTTTTTTTTTTTTTTTTTTTTTTTTTTTTTTTTTTTTTTTTTTTACAATTACTGCTTTTAACACGTGTTCATTTAATTTTTTAAAGTTTTATTTCTATTTTTGATAGTTACATGTAAATACATTTTTTAATTGAAAGGGAATGTTATTATGCGCGAAATTTTACAAATTGGCAACAATTCAAATAGATTCTACGCATTAGTTGAATATTTTTATCATTAATGAGTGGGTTTTAAAGGTTTTAATTAATATCTTGCGTTAATGAAGACATTTTCAAAATTTTATGATTTTCAGAGTGACAGTAGGTTTTCAGCTGTAAGTACACAAAATATCAAGTCTCTAACTTATACAGTTTCTGAGATCCCACTATGTGACGGACTTACAGAGAATCGAGACAAATTGGGTTTTGTGAGATGAGCGAAACCCTAATAATAGAATCAGTTTGACCCTGACCACAACAACAGAAATATATAATTTTAAGAATTATTCTAAAAATTGTTACTGCATTGCATTTTAATTTTCGATTTAAAAGCACATTTAAAATAAAACTTTTAACAGATCATATTTAAAAAAAAAATATTTTTTATTCCTACTACTTTTTTATATATTGATATTTTTAATTAATTAATTATTATTATTTTTTACATTTCTTATATGCTATACAAGGCAGTGCATGAATTTTAGATACAAATTATATTAGATTAAAAATAATTTTTAACTGTCATATCTAGTGAAAAGTGGGGGTAATCTAACGCTTCTTCATATGATATTATTTGTTAAAAAAAAATTAAAAATGACAAAGTAAATGTCATGTACAGTTTTATCGAATACATAATAAAACAAATATGTGCAGAAAGTAAAGCTCAACCTTAAATACAAAAAAAAAATTACTTTAACATTTTTAAAGTATGAAAAAGAAGGAAAAAAATAGTATTGATAAAAAGCCATTTACAGATTTCTTTTGTGAAAAAGTACCCCTTGAACAGGACTCCCACTGGTTTTTTTCTTTTTTCTTTTTTTTTTTCAATATTAGTATTTGTGCTAGGTTTTTACAACATTTGCAGAAAAAATTACGTACCGCGTTGGTGTCTGCAAAATTTATAAGAAAAATCTAAAACGATGATTATTTTAAAAAAAGGCGGTATTCAAAAATGGACAGAGTAGGAGGCTTGTTTGATCTACGATTCTGTACATATTAAACATATAGTAATATTAAAGTGGTAGATTTTACATTTTAACCACGTTAAAAAATTATATATTATATAATTTGAGTTCATAATTTTAAAAAACTGATACTTTGCCCTGTTTTTTTGGGTGGAGGGGGGGGTGTTCTTTCTCTCCTTTAACCATTTAAATTTATAAAAATACCTTTTATCAAATATTCCAATAGGTTTTAAACAGTATCTTATATATTTAATAAGAGAAAAGCAAAAATTTAACCTTCAAAATAAGATAGGCTACAAATCATGCATGGGACCTCTATTTTAAATACTATATGTGTTTTAATTACGTTTACTCCAGTATTTGACTGGTATTACTTTATATATAAATGATAACTATAAAAAAATAAAAACAATATTTTGCTTATTTTTTTACCATTATTAATTGATTTATAAATTATGTATATATTTATGAAATTGTAATGTTTTTTAAATAATAAGTTTTGCAATAGATTATTTTTTAGAAACACCGATCATTTTTTGTTGATAACCCACTGCACCGCAGCCACTCTAGTTAGCATATGATGTGAAGAAAATGTACAATTTTCTATTGATTTAGGATTCATCAATAGTAATACATGTTGATGCCGATGACATGATATCTATCTGGCTTGATGTCTGATTCCAGGGCAAGAACCACAGTAACATTTGCTGTGATTCTGATACCATAATACATAGTATATCCGGAATACAATCGGATTTGAGATCTATTATATAAGTTTTAGAATGCAGTTTAGTGAACGTTACTGATATTTTGCATTAAGGATGCTATTTTTCATTGTTTTAACAATACAGATAATCATATTTATATGATACAATTAAAAAATAATAAATCTAATATTAATATCAAATAGTTATTCATCTTTTAATGTTTATCAAGTGTAGAAATGCAGTCTAACCACCAAGCGTAATAAGACATCGGTTTATCATTATTATTTTATTTACTGAATTATACGGTAATTGTAAGTAACAAGCTGATTTTAATCATACTGATCACAATAATCCTACATACTTTTAAATTTATATACTAAAGCATAGATGTTAAATGAATACTTTGAAATTTATCAAAATCATTTAGGAATCAAAATAGTGAGTAGTGTAATTCAAAGCAGAAATCAAAAATAAAATTATTATATTACAGCTATTCATTACTTAAAGATTATGTATCATTATTATTATTTTGATAATTAAAATATTTTAGCAGGGTAATATTTAAATTCTTACTAGTATACACAACAACAAAAAAATTTCAAACTTTGCTGTTGGTGTTCTTTCTATGTTAAATATTTTAATCATGTAGATTGAAAAAATAAAATTTTTACATACCTTTCTTTAGCAGATGTAATTTTTTATGGCATCAACGAAGTAATCCGAGTAATACAAGTGTTTTTCAAGTAAATTAGGTACAAAAACATTACAAATGCATTGACGAATACATATCATAACACGCCAACGCTATTGTAATTATTTTCGGACTTATATTTTAATTGGAATTCTTAAATCCAGAACATAAATCCTTATAAAAAAAAGTTTTTTCTAGATAATATTCATTGTCTGTTCCGTTCCAACAATTAAATGTCGTGTTTTACTGTTTAGTGGTCTGCAGTCTGCATTAGCACTCAACAAAAACAAGGCCAAACGACGCAGATGCTTTTCTCCATATTTTACAGCAGTTCCTTAAATATTACTACGTATGATTAGGAAGTTAATTACGTCCAAATTTGAAGAATAATTTTTCACAATGATTTCCATTTTCTGAATAAAAATATCTCTCCTTGAACGTGTAAAAACGTATCCTTCGACACATAATTCGTTCACATCCGCCATTTTGGAAGAAGAATAAAATTGAAAATATTCTAATTCGAACTTCGAATGACAAAAGTCGTCTGCTTCCAATATCCGCAATTAAGATCTGCACAGCATTGTTTAACCAGAAAGTAACACCTCGCAGATGTTTACAGCTTACCGCAAATGATAGATAAAACAAATAATTTAAATAAAGATATTTCAAATGCTTTATAATTTATATGACTAGAGGTAATATCTTACTAAGCACTGGCCAGTTTGGAATAAATTGCTATAGGAATGACATATAGTTTATGACATTTACTTTATGACATATTTTTAATTCGTTTTTGTTCGGAAATACATGAAATTGGCTGGTGTTTTTATTCAGAAACTATGTAATTGAAAGACGTTTTCCATTTTCTGTTAAAAGCAGAAGATATTTCAGAAAAAAATGTCAAAGTCGGCGTTTTGAACCGAATAGCCGACGTGACAGTAAAAGAAAGGGGAAAAACCGGTCGTCACGTGACACGAATTGCTTATAAATCGATAAGTAGTTTATTTATTTTAAAAAATGAAAAATCATTTCGAATCCAAATTGCTTCCATAGACCGTCCTGCCCAATTTATGCCTTTGCGTTTAAAAGTGAGTCTGAAATTATGTCAGAAAGCTTCGCGTTGTTGAGCAGGTCAGTTAAGAACCACCTTAATTATACCGTATAAGGAAAATCCTGAAAGTGTTGGATCGTCGCAAAAATTGTGCCCTCATTTTTTGACCAGAAAACTGATGATTGGGTTGGGTGGCCTCTCAAAATAATTAAAGATTGGAGATTTTTAAAGAAATATTTTTAGCATTACAAAATTAGCAAATGAGTTCCATGCGGTAGTAGAAAAAAAATGAAAATGTTTGCATTTAAAATTTAACAAACCTGTAAATTGCTAACAATTTTATTAGACTGGGAGATCTATTTATGAATTACTTTCCGCTAAAACTTTCATACGTTACTAAATTTCGATTTAGGATTTTTTACCTGTGTATTTTATAGTATATTTTGTTAAATTTCTTGAAAATGGTAATGAAAATTGTAAAAAAGTTATCTGCCTCATATATGTAGACAGATATTTATTTATTATTTTATTTTGGAAATACTCAATTTATTTAAATAGTGTGTGACAACGTTTTTATTAACGATTTAGGCAAATGACATAATTCAAATCTATATTTTCTGAGTTTCTGTTTCAAATTCCCTCTCCGATCACACTGTGAAGTCGCAGAGTGTTGGAATTTTGGTCATAGGTGTGACGGGACTTATGTGACTTGAAGTGACGTCATTGCAACGTCACAAAAAAAATTTTAAGCTCTCAAATAGTAATTTTCTTGATGCCATAAGTTGTTCTAAAGTTTATTTTAAGTTTTCTTAAAATCTCCAAGACGTTCACATTTTGGTCACAGCGTGACGTTACAAAGTGGTGGAATTTTGGTCACAGGTGTGACGTGACGTACGTGACTCACAGTGACGTCACAATGACGTCACTGTGACTGTGCATGCTATGCGGGTTGTGTTTCACTTTTTTATACAATTCCGCGATGAACACTATTTTGGCGTTGCCTACCATTTTTATAGTACGTAAGCATCGGGAGACTCTATTTCTTCGTTGAATCTATCTTCTTTTATTTAAAAATAGAGATTCGTTTACAAATTATGATACATATACCATTTCATATACTAGGTCATTCGGAAAGTTCTGCTGTTTTTTGAAATATTTTGAATCGATAAATGCTACATTCTAACCGGAATTTTGAAATAAAACTTTGTTTTTGTAATGTACATAAAGAAACTGCTTTTACTTATTTAGAAATAAATTTGTTTTTAAATTCTGGTGAAGTTCAATCCCTATAACTATTATAAGTGGCTAATAAAAATAGACCGCGGTTTTATATAAGAAAATGGAAACATCGCCCGCGGTTAGAGAGTTAATGGATGAAGCCTGTGTTTATCGAGCCAAATTTCGATTTCTGCATAAGAAATGAACACCTATCGAGAAAGCAACTTTATTATTTATTCTTTTACTTATTGGACAAATTTTGAGAATGGAGGATTAAAATTAAACAGTAAAATAAATATGAAAACGTATATTAGAGAGCTCTGCAATTACATATGTAAAAGATTTCGATAAAAATGGCTATCCCGCGTGCTACCAGGGGTCGCCCTTGTTGTGTGATATTTGTGAAACTTTATTAACCTCCAAGACTGTCAAAATCTTCCGCAACAGAACTTGTGGTTGTAGATTAAGATTCAGAAGTTAAAGAAGACGTATTGCTTACAGTGATTTCCGTCGTATAATCCACGGATCAAACAATAATGTTTCGACCGAGAAATTTTTTTCACAAAATGTAACTTTGTAGATCGCTGAATGTATACTTGCGAGAAAAATTAAAGGAACAATTAAAAAAACTCATCGAACTTAAAGAATTTTGCAGATCAGAACGTGACACTTTCACAAGATCTTTATTTTGTCATGCCTGACATATATGCAAAATGCAGAATTGAATGAAATATTGTTATCTATTTGCAAAAGCAAAATGTTTTTCTTTTCGCTTTCCTTGTTTTACCGTCAGGTCCTTTAACACAACAAAGAAAATATTTCTTATCGTCCGAACTCTCTAAAATTGCAATGGATTATAAATGTAACTGTATTCTTGGCATTATTTAATAATTAGTGGAAAATATGCACATTTATTAGTGAAAACATGATCCGAAGCCGAGCAAAGCTGCGCCGAAACAGACCGCGTTTTAGGGTTTTCATCAAAAATTTCTGAGATTTTATTTATTTTTAAATATTTTTACCGGCCCGAATGTTTTGAAATTTTCATAGATGATGTATCCCGTCTGCCTAGAAGCTTTAAAAAGATTGTTTCGATGTACCAACGTTTAGTTACTTTTAGAGCAGAAAAAAATCATCTGCAGGATGCACGAAGTGACCTGCGGTCGGAATTTTTTCAAATGATTAAAAAACACATTTTCTAAAACTGATTGCACCGTCAAAGAGAAGAAAGTTTCAGCTTTAATAGCTTATTATTTGTTTATAGGTACCTCTGAAATAGAGCTGCGAGGGAGTGCGCCCTAAGGGAGAAAAGTAAACTATGAAAACAACCCCTTTTTCAAACATTTATTTCAAAGGATTAATAACAACATTTTTTCAAGCTGATTATGGCGTTTAAGACATAAGAGGGCGAAATTTAAGAATATGCCATTCTTTTTTCCATATTTTAAAGGGTTTTGCAATTGACGTTGAAACAAAAGATAAAAAATGGCATTTTGTTCTTCCATTCGACGCTCTGTGTAAAACAGGGACAAAGTATGCGCTCGTGCCTGCCAATTTTTACAAAACAATATAGCCTTTTTTATGAATTTTAAATAATATCTTGTCTAATTATCAAAATATTAAAAATCTGAGACTGAGGTGTATCAGGACCTGCCTTGGACGATCCGCACCGAAAATTTTAGACTTCTACGTGCGGTAGATTTCACTAGCCATCGCACACAGGCAGTCACAATTTCAAACATCTTTCTTTTATTAGTATAAACAGAGAATTCGTACGTGTACTTACATTTTAAAACAATTATTTCTGAAATCTTCCTTTTATTTAATTAGAGAATCCGGTAATTAAACTTCAGCTAACGAAAACCGCCATCTTCGCGACAACCAACTTTTATTGTCCATATGTGTTGTTTCTAATTATTATTCTTTTGGCTCTATACTTTTTTGTATTATTTGATTGCTGTAATTTTGAGATTAAATAAAGCGATAACTTCTGTGGAAATTCAAAAATTTTGCGCACGCTAAACGGTACGTATATGCGCAAAATCCTTGAATTGGGACACACCAGTATGTTTGCACAGAAAATTTTGTCTTATGTGATCTCACAATTTCAGCAATTAAAAAATTAAAAAAAAGTTTGTCAAAAAAACCGGTGCTAAAACAATACAAGAAGTTGAATTGACGCTCGTCCTGAATATGCGAGGTCCCCGTAGCTAAGCCTACCGTTCATTAATGTTTAAAAAGACGAAGATTAATATAACGAAATAGTGTTATTCAAAAGAAAACATGCAAGAATATCTTTAACGTAACTTTTGTATTTTTTTGACACATTACTGACAGGGTTTTATAAAGACTTAAATTTTTAACTCCACTTGTGTATTTCACTTTTCAAGATTGCGTTTACTGCATATTGCAAGATGTAGGCCCACATTTTCATTAGGAAACATACTTTAATTATGAAAATTATTAATAAATCCACAGTAAAAAATACGATTCGTGAAACATATTAACTTCTTCATAAAAGGCATCACCATCGTCATAAGCATGATAATCTGAATTTACATCTCATTATTATAATTTGTTTTTGATGTACAGAGAATTTTTTTTAACGGTTTAATATGAACGTATTGCATCTTATATTTTGAATCCAAAGAAATGAAAATAAAATTCCACACCCTTTTTTTTTTACCAAAGTTGTAAAAGAATAATTTTGTTAAAAAATTCTCGTTTGAAACTTGATAAAAATTAAGTTGTGTAAAAAATATTCCAACGCAATTCAAATTGTTAAGACACTAGAATTTTTAATATGTAATCGCCCGCTAATTGAAAATTTACATTTATATTCGGGAATAAGTTTATATTTGGTGCCTAAGGAGACCTTTATTGTGGTGGTCAAGACTCCCTTAATAGATAAGACTTGACAATCCGGAAAAAGTCTATGGGAGAAAATGTCCGCGGTAATTGCCACTTATTAATTGACTTTCTCCGGAAAGTATCGCCGCCTGGTGGATACTACCGCAGATTTGCCAAGTCTCCGGCTTTTTGAACACCAGTATATTTTTAGGGAAAATGTTGTTCTTTTAAATCCCAGAATTCTCCGATCAAAGAAAACAAATTGTCTGTACTAAAAAACTGGTATCCAAAAAGAGAAAAATCTAGCAGCTCTGCTACCGCATAGCTGCCAACTTTTACGCTTTTTTCTTACCACTAAAATTTAATAGAATTTTTTTCGTTATGTAATCACACGATCTTGTCAATTTAATAAGATAAAATTTAGTATAAAATTTTAGTGGTAGGAATTAAGCGTAAAAGTTGGCATCTATGCTACCGATACTAGTTCATAAGCAAATGCATAAAACAAATGGAGCTGTGAAAAAATTTCATGTCGAAAATACTCCTATTACTGACGATTGATGGCGCTAGTAGCAGGAGAATATAGCGGTCAAAGGAAACTTGCTGATTGTGAGGCCTGATACTATGATAAGGAGGCCTTGGTGGTGGTATTGGAATTTGCCATTAAAGGAGATTGTATCATTCTTATTTAACGAGAGTGTACTTATCAATAGCTTTGGAAATTTTTTCTACTATTGTGTAAAAGTTCACTTCATGACAACCTAAGAATAAAGTGGAAGTGACATAGCCTCAAAAAGTTGAACCTTCAACTTTAACCGGTTCCGCAGGGGCTGATTACCACCGAGGCAAACTTCCATCAGTAAATTTGAATAGAAATTGTTTCCTTATTTATATGTTTTATTCATGTGGAACTTCTAGCACGTCATAGAAAAGGCAAAATTTCCCATTCGTTTTTACTGGTAGAATAGTGACCTGCGGTTGCACCATATTTTGATTACATAATAAATCCTTCACTCAATGTCAGTGAAAGTAATTATAATGCCGCCGGGGCAAACGTCCAACCGTAAAAACGAAAAGAAAATTATTTATGACAATATTATTACTAGGGCCTTATTTATGACAATAAATTTAGACGAATAAAGCGTTTAAAACGCGTGAAAATTTGCACGAAGTTTGCACCTGCAATAATAAGTCCCTGTTGATCCGATGTAAACAAACAACAAACTCCATTTTGTGAAAATATCCTCAGCTGCTTCACTTGCAACTGGTAGTAACTACACTATATATATCTTCCTCTTTATTTATAGATCCGTTTCACAGCAGTTAATATGAGAGCCACCTATTCCAGATATAAAAGAAAAGTTGAATGCGAAGATTTTTCTAAAATGCATGGTTTCAAAAATCAGCCACAGGAAATAAAGAAAATGAAATTTCGTTGAAATATCCCCAAATATACCAGGGTTTGTACTCTTTTACCACAATTTTTAATATAAATTTTCCATATAATATTTAAATTGCAGAAATTGCAGACACCTCATTTAATTGCAGGCTTAGTAATACTTTTCTGCATTTAAATAAGGCGATACATTTTATTGAAAAATTGTGGTAAAAGCATACGAACCCTGTTAGTAAGATGAAAATGTTGCTCTGTTAAATCTGTTAACTCATTCACGACGATTGGTAAGGTTATTTCCCACTTAAGGCGCGCAAAATCGTTAAATTTGAAAACTGTTATTCTTCGTAATTCCCCCTTTATCTAATCTCAAATTTTGAACGATTAACCCTTTATATCCTGAATTAATTTCCCAGCTACTTTTTAGATGCTCAGAATCCTCGATTATTCCCACCAGTTATTTTTTTTTGTAAAGTTTTCCTTATCTAATCATAGCATATTTGCGATTCAATTAGGTGAAAAACCGGTGTAACAGATTAAAAATTCTGTAAAAGACGCTCGTCGCGAAGGGATTAAATTGGTACTTACAAGTACCGTCAGGATAAAAAGGGTTAAACAGGTCAAAATTACATTATAGAAGAACTGGCGTCAACAAGTATCGATTAATTAAAATGAGTGTAAAAAATGCTCGTTGCAATTGATTAAAAAAGCCAAAAAATTCTATACAAAACTTCTGGCAGACACGCACGCTATCTACAAGAAATATTTCCCTTTCTGAAACTGCTTGAACAGCTTCATTTCTTGAACTCGAGAAACGGTCAAAAGTACCAGTACCTACATCACACAAATCCATTTTAAGATGTATGATAAAATTCAAATGTGGTTTATGGTAAGAAAGTGGCACAAAAAAAGTCTATAACTGTGTTTAAAAGTGCCGAGAACAATCGGGTATTCTTATTATGTAACTTTATTGTTTCGTTGCGAAACTATGATTCCTCTTTTTTAGAAAACAGAAAAGACAATTATTTCTTGTCAAAATGTCAGAAATATTTATTCAAAGTATTTTCAATGAAGAATCTACATCATTTTTAAATCAGTGATGCAACAAACCAATTCCTCAATGGAAGATTCTTGGTTGGTATGAAGCAATCCAGTCAACGAACCAATTTTCGATTTCTGCATATGAACTGAATTGCTATCCAGAACAAGTGCTCTGCACTCTGCGACAAATTTTGAAATTGAGGGGTTAAAACTAACCTATAAATTTAATTTAAAAGCGACTTGTAGACAGTTCTACAGTTACATAAGACGATGATAAAAAATGGTATCTGTCATTCCACTATTTATCGTATGTGCTTTACGACATTTGTGACAATTTCTTAATATTCAAGAAAGAAAAAAAATCCACAAATATATTCAAAGAACTGGGCTTGTATATTTTAAGATCCAAGTTAAAATATTCAGAAATTAAAATTGAAAACACATTACATACTTAAAAAATAGGGTAGTCAAAAAAGAAAGATAGTAGAAAATTAGAGTAGGCATTACATAGCTCCCAACTTTTATGCTTTTTTCCTTTCACTATTTTAAAAAAGAAAAAATAACATATTTAATCTTAAATTTTCGGCGTTGAATAACACTTTGTCCTTTACGAAATAGCGATAGGGTAAAAGCTTGAATGTTTGCAGCTACATTATTGTCAAACATTTCTTTGATGAATCGAAAGATTTTAACTCTTTTCCCACCGAAACAAAAAATTATCATAACACTTCAACAATTGTATCTACATTGCGATTCATTAAAACAGATATGATGCATTACTAACCTACGCGAAATATTACTTGGGATAGAATAATTATGTTATATGATAGAATAATTGTGTTCCCGTTTTTTTAACTTATTGTTTATAAAATATAAAAATATTCGAGATAGTTTTCAAAATAAAATGCCCGATTTTTACTACACAATACTCGGTAATAATGAAAAATTCTTCATTACTTACATTTAAGATAATATAAAATCGAAACGGTAATGCAATCAGAGATTCCTAACAGTAGCCGAAATTTATATACGTGCTCAAAAGTTTCTTTAAATAGTTCACAAGATAAAATGTGTGTAAAAATATTTTCGCTGTGCGGAAAATAACAAATTATGTGTCATAATTATACCAAGTTTAATTCACAAGAAAAATGACGCTTTTAGCTATTCTAAGAAGAAAACGCCTTAAACTAAAATATTGCTTTTGTAATTTTCTACTATTTTCCTAGCAAGAAGTTTCAATTTGTATATTTTTTTAATTGCAACAAGAAATCTCGAAATTTTACGATTTAAATTTCAACATTAAAATATCTGTTATAAAATTAATTACTCTTACAATTTAAAAAGAATATATTATACACTTTTTGTGCAAAGTACTCGGTGAAAAACTCAAATCATCTGGGTAAATGCTGACAATTGTACAGATACTTAGATATGAAGAAAAAGAAATCATAGCTGGTCTTTATTGTGCTGAATAAAATTTAAATTAATTAATAATTGTATGAATGCCTCTTATCTTTTTCTTAATTTATCCTTCCAAAACATATATAACACAGACAAAAAAATAGGTGAAATGGATTTCGTTGCTTTGAAATATCAAATGCGCATAATATTTTAATTCGTTAATATCGTTCAAACATAATTTTTTAGATATAATTTCTATAAAGTTATAGTAACTTAAAATAATTAATTATAATGAATGCTTTACAATAATAGCCGTATATTTTTTTATATAACCTTACAATTTTTGTTTTATTAGAAATAGAGGATTCGTACGCGTACTTGTATTTTAATGCGATTATTTCTGAAATATTCCTTTCATTTAATCGCAGGATCTGGTAATTTACGTTTGGCTAACGAATGCCACCATATTCGCGACAAAAATAATTTATTGTACAAATGTGCTTTGTCCAATTATTATTGTTTTGGCCCCACTCTTTTTCAGGATCGGTACGATTTTTTAATATAATTTTTCTATTTAATATTAAAATAGCAGAAATTGTAGATGCCGCCTTGTAATACTTTTCTGCATTTAAATAAGGCAAAAAATTCTATTAAAAATTGTGGTACCTGTTTAAGAACCCTGTTTTTGGCAAACATTTTCGTATGATTTCATTACTGTAATTTTCCGATTAGATAAGGCGAAATTTTCTATCCAAATTCAAAGATTCGATACGTTTACGTGGATAATCTTTGAATTTGGACAGAAAATTTCAACTTATGCAATATAAAAATTTCAGCATTAAATTATGCAAAAAAAAGTTTGTTAAAAAAATAAAAGAAAGGTAATTGACGCTCGTTATGAAAGTGTGATATTCCCGTTATAGCCTTTTTTTCGGTTTTTTTAAATAAGACGAAAATTAATATTAGGAAACAGTATTATTAAAAATAAAACATCGGTACGAAACACGCAAGAAAATCTTTATGGTAAGAGCATAAGTACAGCGACTAGAATGCACAGTGTGGAAAATGGCTACAAAATAGTACTAAGAAATTGAATCCGATAAATGTAGAACGATGCTGAAAAAATACCGGGTCGATCGCAGCGACATCTACTAGCAGTGGCGTAGAGAGGGTGCAGGTCCAGATGCTTCTATACCACTAATTTTATAAAAATATTTTTGCCTTATCTAATCGGAGAATTTTATGCGATTTTGAAAGTGAAGAAAACTTTATAATATTACTGTTTCCCAGAGCATTTGAACCCCGCCCCTCCCCTGTTTCTGGCTACTCCACTGTCTGCTAGCTCTTTTCATCGCAAATATTGTATAAGAATCGAACTGAGAAAACGTTTCAGCTGGTGGTAAATATTTTAAATAATTAAATAATACCCTATTTCCTTTGACTTGGATAGTGATTTTCAAAAGTTTTGAAAGTATGAATTATATTGATCATGGCCAAAAAAAACGTGATGCGCATTCTTTTGTGCCTGGTTGCAGCACTCGATATGCGCCAGAAAACTAGAAACTATTTTCCTATTTAACATACCAAAGGATGAATCTCTGCTAGACGAGTGGAAAAGATTAATTTCCTGATATGATAAAAAAACTAATTTCAAAATCTGTTACATCTGAAATATACACTTCCAAGAAGATTTTATGAACAACAAAAATTATGTTCATGTTGTCAATAGAGAAACGGTTACTTTTGCTAGAGGCAAATCTATTTTTAAATAAGATGTCGCAGTGATCGCCTATTATTTTACCACATTGTTGCACATTTATCGGCTACATTGTTTTAGCACTTTTTAAGCATTACCCGTTTGATTTGTTTTTTTAATTCCGAAATTTCGCATCCTTACCAGAAATTCCCTATAACATTCTTTTGCTTACTTACTGGCAGATATTTCGTGACTTCTTAAAGTAAAAATTCTTGTTTCAAAATTTCCGGTTTGAATTCGAAAATTTTGAATTAAAAAACGGTAAAACTGTTTTCCACACTATGTATTCTAGGTGCTGTAGTATAAGTATTTATAATACTAAAATGATGACATGATTGATTGACACCAGGATTTAGGAAATATTTTATTTAATGGTTTCTCTCAATTTCAAAGATTTTTAAAATTAACTCTTTGGTCACAAATGAGACTTCGCAATATGGCGTGGTTTTGGTCACAGTCCTTATAAGGCGCACGTGACTTGCAATAGAGACACAGTAACGTCACAAAAATTTAAAAATTTGCTAGAACGATAAATTAAAGAAGAAACAACATGTTTTCAACTATTCTTGACTTTTTTTATGTTTTCGGAGAAATTAACATTCTAGACACGATGTGACGTCATTAAGGGTATGGGGAAACCATCTAAGGAAAGTACGGCCTTGTTGTACTCTGTTTGATTCCGGCAATAATTGTCGGAATCAAAACCATTATATATTAACCCTGAGCAGACAAATGGAAGAAATTTCTAAAGTTAAAAATTGTACCCTCTTACAACTGGTGGTATTTTTTGACTAGAAAATAAAAATTTTAAATCAGAAAAATAACAAAGAGAAATTATGAAATATCAATCCAGATGAGTGTGGAAAATTAAATCAACAATGGATCCTGTATTAAAAATTCATGCAGCTGTAGAGTGAGTGGAGAGATTACGGTTCTTATGAATTAGTCGTAGCTTTTCTTTGTTTTCTCGAATTTTTGCTTTCACAACTAACCGCAGGGGATGAGAGTAGCGCCAATGTACGCGAAAAAAATTTACATATTGTAATTTAACGTACTTCTGTTTCCAGTACCGGCCACATGAGAGGAATGTGGTGCTAATTTGCGCTAACAGAATGAATACGTTCTGAGCATGCTCTAAGTGTAATTGGTCTGATTGGAATAATTTTTTCAGCAAAAAAAACTTTAAAACAGGGTTCCTACGGTTTTACTACACTTTTTTAATAGAATTTTTCTATTTAATATTTAAATAGCAGAAAGTGTAGAGGCCTCGTTTAATTGGAGGATTGGTAATACATTTCAGCATTTAAATAAGACGAAAATTTCTATTAAACAATTGTGGTAAAACCGTAGGAACCACATCACAAATCGAACAAAGCACACCCTGTAATATTACTTTAATTTGTCAATTTTAAATTACTTTAATATAAATGTGTAAAACATAATTGTTTACACGGGCTTCGTATCCTTTTACCACAATTTTTTAATAAAATCTTTCTATTTAATATTGAAATAGCAGAAATTTTGGACTCCTCGTCAATTGCAGGGTTTGCGGTACATATTTGCATTTAAATAAGGCGAATATTTCTATTTAAAATTTGTGGTAAAATTACGATCCTTGTTACATTTAAATATTTTTTGATTTGGTTTTATTTTTACGATCTTTCCCGAAAACTGAATTTATTCATTCTAAAAAATATAAATAAATAAATAAATAAATAATAAATAAGTGTTTTCATTTTTATCGAATACAAATATTATAATAATAAGATTTATATGTATATATACCATTTGATTTACAGCGCAATATAATTAATTCTTTATAAAATTCATATTTCTTGAGTTCTCTCATTTTGGAAAATGAAACGTAAACAAAACAGTTTGCACAAATATAGTGTTATATTGTAAAATTCAGCTGTCAGTCAGTAAGTGTATTACGAGATTTCTTTTTTTAATTATGTTAAGTAAGCTCTTTAAAAGAATTTTTCAATCACATAAAAGCAAGAGCGTGAATTTCGATTTTGTTTGAAATTTAACATTATCTTACTTTTTCTTTAGTCTCTGAAATAGCTGACGGCGTTTTTAAACCATAAAGAAATTTAGCATTTTATGCTTATCTAAAGTGATTCAAAGTGAGCAAACGGTGTTTGATTTTTTGCTGATATTGATTTTCCAGAACTAAAAACTTACGTTATTAAATAAACTGTGCCCTCTTGCAAATTTACATTACGTGTATGCAACATTTCGTTTATTTGTGTACTTAAATGTGTTTACTTTACCATTTTTTGCGCAACAAAATTTTCTTTTTATCGAGATATCATGGTGCGCACACTCCTTTGTATTTGTTAGGCGTATGCAATTTTGTATTTAACACCAAAACTGCGGATAATTTTACTCATGCTTTAAAAAAAAATTCACGAATTTTTCTTTAAAATTTAAAATTTATTTATTTAACTTTTTCTTTTGTGTAGTTTAACATATTAACTATTTTTATAAAGATATTTCTTTTTCGAATTCAGTGTTGCCAGCAGGCTAGTTTTTTTTAAATTCAGATTCTTTGATTCCCGCCACTTTTTAAAAGTAGTGTAAATTGCCTTATTCTCAAATTCTATTTAATCTGCCATTAAATAAGGTGAATATTTCCACGTAAAAAAGTGGGGAGAACAAAGCAATCTGCTTTAAAAAATGTCGCCTACTAGCAATACTTTTCGAATTGAATTATATTCGTTTAGTACGAGTCAAAATGGCCCCTCATCGCTGTTCTAGTGATAGTTTTAGAAATGCAGAATATTAAACATTTTATTTAATAGCAGAATTTGTAATATTTTTCTCCGATTAAATAAAAGCAAACAATTCTAAGCAAAATTTGTGTTAGAACTGTTTGCACCATGAGATAAACTATTTTTTGTTAAAAATTTTAAAAGTTTTAATTCTTTGCGTTAGATCACGTATTGGCGTACCCAGAGAAGAAGTGTGTGTGTGGGGGGGGGGGTATATATAACTATTTCTTAAAACACATTTTCGTCTTACTTAATTGTAAAATTCTGTGATTAAATAAAGAGTCGATTTGTATTAGAAAAATGTTGCATACATAAACCGTCTTCAGGGTACGAAAATGTACCGTAAGGTGGAGCCCTGTGAATACTAGTTACGCGTTGAATCGAAAATGCAGCTCTCGTAGGCATATTTTCTCAGCGAAACTACTGTCCCTTCAAATTGAGTATCACAACGTTCAATGAGATTCCTTAAATTATTGCATAAAAATAAGGCGATAATTACTGTTCGTAAATATGGGTCTACAAATTTGATGAACCATACAAATGCTAAAAAAAAATCTGTCTAAGTCAGACATCATTTTTGAGTCAACGGGCTGGCTTAATATTCCAAGGTGCGTGGCATTGCTGACAAATTAGTCGTTTTGTCATTAAAAAAACTACCATCCTACAAGAATTCTCTATATTAAATGTTGTTTTATTTAAACAAGGTATACCTGTAATGACATGAATCTACGACTATTTTTCAGAAATTAACATAGGAGGTGGGGTGGGGTTAATACCAAAAGAGGCTAAGTTGGCAAAACTGGTCTGTGGTTATACATAAAATTGTTATAGAATTTCAAATAGCACTACCTTAGAGACCTATGGCTCAGATGACCTCAGATGGCTAGAACAGGTACCGTAATTTCCGGCGTATAATCCGCAGCTCAAAGAGTCGTTTTTCGACCCAGAAATATTATTTTATCAAATGTAACTTAAAAGATCGCTGTAAATATTTAACTACAATTATTGAATAAAATTTCTGGGTCGAAAAACGACTCTTTGAGCTGCGGATTATACGCCGGAAATTACGGTATTTTAAACAACTCGACGGCGGATACAGTGCGTGTCAAATGTTTAAGCACAACAACAATTTTTAAGCTAAACTTTATATATTCACTTTATTACAATATCGTACTTATATGTGTTAATACTAGCAATCTTAATATGATATTCAGCAAAATTATGTTTCAAATGTTTTTTCAAGCCATAGAGTTTACGAATGGAATAAAAATAACCGTGTACAATGTTTCAGCACAAAACTGATTTTATGCAATTTTTACAAAATGATGTAAGTGGTTGCTCACGCAAACGATTTCTGCATTTATAAGAAGCATCAGGTTGCTATTTTTGCGTTAATGCAAAATGACAAAATCGAAAGAATTCTCGGATGAGGAGGTATTAAACATCTAGAGTATGAGATCAAAACATAAGTCTATTTCTGAAGTTGTAATTGCATTTAAATAATCTGAAAGGGGAATTTATCCAGTTTTCGGTCGTGGTGAAGATTTCGATCAAAAATCCCGTTAATCTCAGAAATTCCTGAAAATCTGAGTTTCCTCGGCACTTCAGAAACCGGCGCATCAGAAACTTGGCTTCAACTGGTAAATTTTTTCTTTTTTAGATTACAAATACAGTAGGAGGATAAGTTTTGGAAAAAAACTATTCAAGGAATACTTTTAGAATGGGGGTACATGAACAATCATTAGATGGCTCGATTACTATGATTGAAAATTACTTCATAAAGAAGCTTGATCACTGTGCGCCAAACATTATATGTCATTTGGTGAAAACTGGCTAAATGTCGTATTTACCGATGTGAAAAATGGAACTCAGTCGGTTCTGATGCATTTGCATACTGTCAACAGATCGACAGATCAACGCATCTGCTGACTCAACGCCAAATTGGCTTAGGTCAAACATGGTATTGGTTTTGAACTGGACAGCTCTTAGTCATGACTTCAACCATATAAAAAACATATGGGGTATTCTCACATGCGCAGTTCACCAAAACGGTAAGCACTATGTTTAAATTAAAGACTTGGAATATGCCAATGGCTTGGTTTCAAATGATGCTTGGTTTCAAATCAAGCCAAAAATAATACAAAATCTGATTTTATCGATGGAACACCTTGTATTTAAACTGATTAAATACAATGAAGTAATAATCAAGTTTATTTTATTATTATTATTAATTAAAAAAATATCTCCTGTGCTTAAACTTTTGTCACGCCAATTTTTGTTCTTTTGATATTTTTTTTTTGTTTCAGATAAAATTTAAAGAATAACTGTGTTGATTCTATTTTTAAAACAACAATTTTTAGCTCAGATGAACAGGAATTTAAATTAGAATGAATTATTATTTTTTTTTAAATCGCTTTTGTGCTTAAACTTTTGACACGCACTCTATTTGGAGTAATATTAGTCTTATTTAAACGCAAAAAGCTAACTCCAATCCTTCAATTAAATAAGGTGATTATTACTTTACAAAGTTGTTGGTATGTATGAGACAAACGTTTGAGTTGTTGAAAATATTTCCGCTTGCATATTAATATTTTACAATGAACTACAAATACTACGTACCATAGTTGCAAGCCCCTTACATTTTTAACTGTCATATTGCTTGTGATGCCACTATTTTGAATTATAATTATTTTCCTTATTTAATGACAGATTAAATAAGGCGATAATAAAATGAATTATATTATTTAAAAAATATGGTTGCAATCAAACAAGCTGAATAAAAACAAGTATCAGACTGGCAACACTATAACTTAGTTTCAATTTTTTTAAATGATCTTTAATAAAATATCTTAACTCAAATAATCTGGTTAATTAAAATATTTTATACAATTTTCTTGTTATATATTAAATTAATATTATATTGAAATATGATTATAAGAATAGTTCTTATTTAAATATGGATAAAAGAAGATAGTCTGGGAAGTAACTTAGTAATATAATAATGTCATTTTAACCCTTTCCAGCACAGTGGTCCTACTCCGGGCACACCTAATTTTAATTCCAAACTTGCATCGGCACCAAGAATATTTTAATAAAATTTTGTTTCTGTAATGAAAGCTTAAAATAAGGAGTTCATATTTTCTAAAAAAGTCGTTTGTATATTCCTGTGTCAGTCAGTAATTTCTCATTTTACGAACAGAATTTGTCCGTGCCGGAAAGGGTTAAATGTTAACATTATATTATCTTTATCTTACATTATCAAAATGCAGGCGAAATTATGAATTTATATTTTGTGTTAAACGCGTCTAAACGTCTCAAAGCGCCTGCGCTAAAATGTAAAGCGCTGAAAGTTATTTTCGAAATATAAGGTTGTTGACTGTATTTTTAAAAATATGACTGTCGCCCGCTGGCAGTTGCACCTTTTTTTTTACCATAACGGACAGTTTAACTTTTTGATTACGGGCCAGGGCTGGCGAGTATATTTATATTCATTAGTACCACAATTTTCAAAAACATTTTTGTGGTAACTTTCTCTTAAAAATATCGGCGTATAAGTGTATGACAGAGATTATTTTTTTTTAATGCTGTGAAAATAGAATAAAACAATTTTTCCTTGGCCGTCCGTTGTTCCCACTCAGTAATCAAAAGTTTAAATATTTCCTATCTAACAGATCCTTTGTTCGCTATTACTGTGAGACAAGTTCAGCCAATCAGTGAAAAGTATATTTAACACTTTGTGTATATATTTATTTTGAAAAAAAAAACAGAACAGATTCACCAGAAATTTGGAATAGTGTTTTTTCTGTATTTGTTGATAGTTATTCCCTGATTAAAAAGAAGCGAGAAGTACTGTTCGAATTTCCTGGTAAAAATTTGAAACTTCTGAATTAAAAGAAAAAAATCCGTGGACAATACTGATGACGAGTCTCAGTCTTCAAATATATCCAAGGGGTTAACGCAAGCGGTCAGTCGGTATCTAATTAGTTAACCCTTTCCGGCGCGAGCAATTTTTCACGTAAAATGGTGAAATGATTGATTGACACCAGAATTTACAAACGTATTTTTTAGAAAATAAATACCTGCTTTTCTGCGCGTTCAATATAAAAATAAAATCTTATTAAAATAAGCCGGGTGCCGTTTGGCAGTTCGGATTTAAAATTAAGTGGTCACATTTGTGACCACCGCCCGTGAAAGGGTTAAGAAACGAATACGTTATCAAAGATGAGATTTCTCCGAATTTTTGCATACCAGGAAAATCTTAGAGAAAAAGTTTTTTTTTTTTTTCAAAAAAACAAAAATCAGAACTTTATGCGATTTAAGAGAACAGCATTTTCTGTAGGATTATACTGGTAGGCAAAAAGTCGTAGAAATCTCATCACTGGATATGTACTTTCTTCTTATGGGATAGTGAAATGCTATACTAGTGCTACACAACCACTTTGCTTGGAAATCGTTTACCACCACCATATTTGAAAGATAATCAACAATTTGTTTTATTTGCACAGTTTATATAATTACATAATTCAATTTATTCGGTGTAATAATAATAGTATTTCGGTGGCTCTCTAACCAGTAATTGTGCACACCTACCTATGCTATACCATTGTTTGTATTTTTGTACTTTAAGTATGTCTGTGAAAAGATAGTAGTACAACTGAATTTTCTTACAATTTTCCCTATCCAGGAGCTATTAAGAAAATATTCCTTTTTTATAAAACAATGTTATAAAATACATCACAAAGTACTTTCTTTCATTTCGTACTTTCGTTATTATTGATGGGGATTTTGGGGAAAAAGTTAGATTTTATATAAATGACAAATGATATATTGAATAATTATTATAATAAGAAATTTATATACAAAAAAAATTCTAAATTTTGAAAATTATTACAATCGCACAGCAAAGAGGAGGTGCTTAATTTGAGTACTGCAATTTGAATTGCAAATTCCAAATAGTAATATTTGGAATTTAGTCCTATTTAATCTCGGAATTCTACGATAATAAATGCTGAATATTACTATTCAAAAATAGTGGTTTTCATCATTAAGGACCTCTACTCATGGTAATTCTGGAAAAATTAGAGAAATTCGATATATAATACCGCACCACTCTACGTTTTAATAATTATAGAAACGTTTTCAAAATAAACATAATCAAATATAGTTCCAATTTATAACACTAATAAAATTGTTTCAAGTTTCATGACTGAACTGGGTGATCAAAAAGCCACGTAACCGTTGAAAAATATTTTGTTAACTAAAATACAAACATGATTCAAATTACAAACATAAGCTACATTGAAAGAGTAACAATACGGTGACGCAAAACTGGGCGAAAATTAACATTGTTACAGAAGATATTCAAAATGTGACCTTTTTTCTCGGATACAAAGACATATGCTTTCCTTCAAATTTGACGCCACACTTCTCAATGTTGGAACACTTATTTTTTTAATCTCATGTTCAATGTTTGTTTTCAGGTCAACGATGGGGTGTGGAATGTTTTTGAGAACAATCAACATTTTGACTATCTACACATTTTGCATTTTCTACATCATTTTGACTATCTTTGGAAACAATGTTAATTTTCACCCAGTTTTATGTGTCACAATTGTTGCGGTTTCAATTTAGTTTATGTTTGTAATTTGAATCATGTTTGTATTTTAGTAAACAAAATGTTGTTGTCAAGGGTTGCGTGACTTTTTTATTACACTGGCTTTAATTTATAAATGCATTCAGGTAACTTTAAAAGATTGTAGATTTGTTTCTGCTGAAATTTTAAAATAAGCAGTAAGATATAAATAAAACTCAAATTAACCCTTTTTATCCTGACGCTACTTATAAGTACCACTTTAATAAAACACCTATATATTCGTAATATGACCGTTTTTCCTAACGGTATTCACAATGGCACAAAGAGTGTATTTCTGACAGCAGGAAGGAGATGGCAAATTCAAGCATATATCCTCTTTCTTTGCATTGTAGGGATTTTACAATTGCCACGTTACATTCGAAATCCATTTTGCAATAGAATTGACATACATGTTGTTCTTCATATGAGTAATTTTAGTTGTTTAATACCGGTTATTCAGTACTTTATTTTCTATTGTTTTCTATACTCTACAGGTGAACATTTCCTATATTTTATTTGAAGTTTACTATTTGAAATTTACTATTTTATTTTTTATCATAGGGTAAAAAAATTATGGTGGTTACAGTTGCATAATTAACCACTAAAACACTATAAAAATTATTTTCCACTTTCCTATGTTCATTCTGCACCAAAACTTATCCAATGATGCAAAAATAAAATTAAAAAGTAGCTGGAAAATTAATTCAGGATATAAAGGGTTAATAGTTCTATATCAATAACATAACTGAAATAAATAGTCGAAAGAAAAACAGAAAAACCTACAAAAACATTCGTGGTTCATGAAAGTGTAAAAAATACAATATTTATGATAAAATTTATTTTATTTTTTAACGTTATTAAGAGAAAGCTTAAAAGTGTTCGTATTTATTCCTATTAAATTTATTAAATTAATATTAGGCATCATGAAATATATGAGACATTGGAAAAATAATTATTCATTTATTTAATATATATCATTCGTTCTAATCCATCAGAATATTCCTAAATGAAATTCTCATTAGAAAGATTCCAATTAAAATTATTGACAGAAATATTGACTGAAATTTTCAAGTTCATTAATTCCGAATTCTAGTAATAAAATGTCAATGTATCACTTGAAGTATCGTAATGGAGCTTAAAACCTTAATAAAATTATTTGCTGGCTGAATTAATTCTGGTAGCAATGCATTTAATCTTTTCGGGATTTTTAAATATAATGATTAATAAAATAATTGATGCTCCAAAATTCTCTAGGGATTAAACATGGATTAAATATATTTAACGAGGTATTAATAAACGATTCCGATTCAACTTTATTACTCAATAGAATCTACATAATACGTCGAAATTTCAAACTGTTTATTTATAGATGTTTTGGAAATTTAATCATTTTTAATTGTTTCTTATTAAATATAATTTTGAAAATATAAAATGGTGCATTGCAAGTGACGTTATCTTGAATGGTTCAGTGGTGGCGCAGAAAATGTTGTGGAAAATTATTCAAGATATTTTATCCCAAAACAGCTTTATAAGTATCAGAATAATTCTGGTCATATATCATGAATGATTATAACAGAATGTCCTGGAGCGGTCTCTATTAAAATAGACTAAAACAAAATTCTGCCCACCACTATTTCCTTACGAAAATTTTCGGTTCAATTGTCTCTTGCATATGTCACAGACACCCAGCTGGTGAAGTGTTTTTTCTTGTAACTGTTGTAGAAATCTACCCCTAAAATAGCCTTTAAAAATTACCGGTTGACTGCGCCGAGGGCTATAATACGAGAGTCGATCCAGGTGTAAGGTTACCAAAGAGCTCCAGTCACAGGGGAAAGTGCGAGGCGAAATACGGCAACAGAGCTATGCGCGGCTGTTCCCGCACTCGCGGTTCCCCCGGCCAAGCTTCATTGCGCCTCTTATTCTTGGCTCAGAAGCCGTCCGAGATGGAAGTTCCCGTTGTTGATACCGCCAAGTGCGAGTTATTGTGCAACACTAAGAAAACTCAGGCGAGCTATCCAAAACCGCCGATGAGGACGACTGACAGCCGGTGTAACTCTGCTTCACGACAACGCCCGACGTCTCGTCTCCCGTCAAACCCAGGAACTTTTAGCACAATTTGGGTGGATTTTCATGCCCCACTCACCTTACAGTCCGTACCTCGTACCTAGTGATTATCAGTTGTTCCCCAAGATCAAGGAACATTTGGGTGTCCAACGCTTCCGGAGCAGCGATGACGTCAAAGAAGAGGTGAAACGCTTCTTCAACGGGTTGGCGGCGGAGGTCTACGACATTGGTATACAGAAATTGGAGAACCGTCTACAAAAATGCGTAAAAGAAGATGAAAATTATGTAGAGGAATAGACCAAACTTTCTTATTTTCAACAATGTAAATTTTTATGAGAATAAACATTGTTGTCTATTTGTAAATTTGATGGGAACCCCATTTCTGGATCAACCCTCTTAGTAAGACATTTTTTTGAAGTACTTACAATATCAATTTTAACCCTTTGATTACTTACATACGCTAAGATATTTTCAAGAAAAATCTACGCCAAAGAAAGTGTTTTATAAATTGTGGTACGAATGAATATAAAATAGTCGCCAGTCTTGGGCCATAGTTAAAGGAGTTTGAATGTGGGTCTGAGCAACTGAGCAATGAATAAAGAGGAGGAGACGTATTGTGTAGTATCTACAGGCTGCTACTGAAATAACTGAGGATGTAGTCACAAGATGGTGGCTCTTTTGTTTTTGCATGGGATTAGAACCTGATTAACTCCGGGACAAACATCCACCAGTAAAATCGAATAGAAATTTTTGTCTTATGTATGATAGAAATTCTGCATGGGCAAGGCGTTTAAACAAGAAGGAAATTTCTATTCAATTTTACTAGTGGTAACTAACTGTACACGGGGGTAATAAGGTAATGCAGAACAGGTTACAGTTCAAGCTTCAACATTTGAGGTTATGTCAAATTTTCTTTATTCATAATTCCATGGTCAGGACATATAAATCTCAGTAAACTATTTCTTATACCTTTTGGTTACACTTAAAAAAAATACTCACAGTCATGTACTTATTGGAGGATCTTTTATAATGAAATCTACCCTAAAATTATTTGGCATATTGTGCTACGACTAAATATAATATTTTCAAAATAAATTTTCAATATAATATAATATTTCACTGTTTAAAAATAACAATTCTGCCATTAAATAAGAGGAAAATTATTAATTGCAAATATCGATGACAAAATATCGTCATTTATGAAGCTCTCTAAAACCTTAAGATTCACCGGGGAAAGTGTTTACGAGACATTTTTAGTAAATTTTTGACGTTGTGTAATAAACGTATTTTTATTCCAAAACGATATGTATGTGTGCAAATAAACTTCAAATATTTCGCATCAAGGCTGCTTCCTGTGTCTAAATATAATTTTTACTATACAGACAAACGAAAGAAATAATTTGGGATATGTGTGTGTACACTTGAACCTTGATTTTGCATCTCAGGAAGCAAAGGTGTACAGTGTACACGCGAGTTTAACGAGATTTCATTTGTATTTTTGTAGTTTAAATGTCAAATGAAAATATAATGACCTCTTCAGACCCTGAGGTACAGAAATGTGAACCTCTATTCGTTTCCTCATAAAAGTAAACTGTTTGATATTTTTTTTTCATTTTTACTTTCCTTCTATATGGAGGAATGTGTTTTACTTTGAAACAAAAGCAATAAATGACGGTTTACTGATGCTTATTAACCACTGATGCTTTTTTCTCCTAAAATCAATATTATTTTTTTTGAGTTTGTAAAATGCCTTCAAGAACATGTGGCCGAGATAGTAACATATTTTCATAATTATTTCACTTAAACCCCTTACTATAAAAAAATGAAAATTCGTTGATCATTCACTTGTTTAATGCTCTTGAAATTGTTATTGCGTAAATTTAGTTTATTGTTATTTACATTTATATTTTAAGGTGTCGAGTAATTTAAGATCCATATTGATGTGAACATGAATTACCAGTCTCGTAAGTTATCAACTTCAGAAAAATTGCTCTTTTATATCATTTATGGTATCATTTTGTTTAGTGAAAAATCAATGATTATGTCTTTGTAGTGTTATTTTACCTACATGTCTCAAGTGGATAATTTGAATTTGAAATTTAAAAAAAAAAAACTTTTTAAGTGCATATTTAACCCTTTCCGGCGCGGAATATGTCTGTTTGTAAAATGATGAAATAATGGACTGACACCAGAATTTACAAACGACTTCATTAGAAAATAAACACTCGCTTATTTTCCGGAACTTGATAAAAGGAAAATTGTAGTTAAATATTCTTGGTGCCGTTTGTCAGTTTTGGAATTAAAATTAGGTGTCCTTTTTTGTGGACACTGCCAGTTAAATGATTATGCGATACTTTTTCTTATTATTATTAATCCTTTGAAGAATGGTGGCATAATAATTATACCACTTAATTTTAATCTATAAATGCCACTGTTGCATCGGAAGTTAGGATTGTATTTTAGCTTCTAAAATGCACGTGAAAAAATATTTTACTTATTTTGAAATAAAGTTGGTAATTCCTTCTTGTGTTATTAAATCATTTCAACATTTGTGCAACATAATTATGTTGCCCCTGAAAAGGTAAAACTCTCCAAAAATAAAAAAAAATCTATTGTCAGTCATATCAAAGTAAATATCACTCAGATTTGAGATTCCACATCTCATTCACGCAGCATTCGACTAGATTGATAAAATCATAAATTAACATTTTTGCGACATAATACAGATTCTGAACTGTTTTTAAACTAATAAACAAGTAAAAAAAATTACTTTTCTTTGGTCAGTAATCTAAATCATATTTGAAGCACGTAAACTTAACCTGGTAAAAAATTGCAAACAATTAAATTTTATTCCTAAACATTTCTCTTTCTCAGCACTTTGAGTCAGTTAATTCCTCGGAGCAATCTTTTCGTGGATTTTTATGCTCCTTCATGGCTTTTTCCCAATTTTTGTTTTTTCGGAAAATTTCGGCTATTTTGGGCAGACGTAATAAATTTAGCGTCTGAAAATACTCCCTTTCTTTTTGCAGAATTAGGGGAAGGACCAGCAGCATAGGTGCCAACCTATCATTAATATTCCGTAATATGCGGGTTAATTTGACCCAGGTTTAACACGTTTCGCACCAGAATTTTTTTTAAGAAATGAAGTTAAATAAATTCCACGTAGAAACCTGAAATTGCATAAATAAAGATTCATCCAATAATTTTTCTGGTTTGAAGCGTTGTTAAACTGGGTCAATTTAACCCGCATATTACGGAATATTAATGAGAGGTTGGCACCTATGCAGCAGTGACTTGCGTGACTTGCAGTGATTTAAAAGTCTTTCCCTAAGAAGAACTGCCAGCTTCTTCTACGCTGTTGTCACCTTTCCTTGAAGTTGCCTGGGAATTTTTTTAGGATTGTCTAGGCCTTTCTAGGGTATGGGAGATGTACCCATGATATTTTTTGCTCGCCGCTCGCCAAATTGGGTGTCAGTAGCGTAGACAGAGAGATTACAGATTGTTAATTAATCCATTTTTAAGAAATATTTTACGCGTAGTTTGTTCGGAAAGAAGTTTTAAAATTCTGCGATTAAATAAAGTAAAGATTTATGCTCAGAAAAAGCGGTGGGAATCCCGTGACCTGTTCCTGGCTGTGCCACTGTGGTGACTAAAATTTTACTGTCAATTACAACAATGGCGCAATTTTTGAAATCAATCTGGCATTTCTATATATATCAATGTGAAGTTCTTGGTGCTATAAACGTTGTTTTATATACTAGTGCATATTTAGCGCTAAGTCTTTGCTAATTTTACACGGAATTTTAGTTTTAAGTATGGTATTTAAAGAGGTTTTTAAAAAATATATTTATACTATTTTCATTGTATTTATATTGGGAATCAGCTAAATGTTTTGCATAATTTCCAACTGCGTATTTCCGTAATTTACGGCGTATAATCCGCAGATCAAACAATTACGTTTTGACACTGAAATTTGATATAATATTTAAAGAAAAATAATTACAACGGTTTAGTAAGTTACATTATATAAAATAAAATTTCTGCGTCGAAACATAATTGTTTGTTCCAAGGTTTATAGAGTGGACATTATAGCAACTAAAATTGATCTGTTTAGGAAACATTTTCCTGTAGATTGGTAAATAAGTGAATATACTCGTAGGTTAATTTGCAGGACAACCAAAAAATCGGATACAGACCCTCAATTGCATTAAAGCGGCTCTGTTCTAAATATTTTTTCTCATTTTCAAATGTACAGGGTGATTAGAAAATGAGTATACATTTGAAAAAATAATAATTCACGGAATAATGTAGGTACAGAGGTAAAAATTTACACGCATGCTTGGAATGACATGGGGTTTTATTGTAACCACACACAAAAAAAAAGGTTAAATAAAAAAAGCCCGACAGATGGTACTGAACAGCAAAACGTCAGTGACTCTGGCTGAGAATCGTGTATAAAAGGAACTGTAATGAGAGAGAGAATCAGATGCACCAGCAATCGCAGAATGTTGACGTTACCAGTAAAGGCAATGTTAGTGAAGCTCTACTATCAAAATGGGGAATCTGCCGCGATCGACCGACATCAATAGGCATGCTAAAAGACAGGATACAACGCCAATTTCTCACCATAACTACAGATATGCTGCACAGTGCTGTGTACAACATTGTCCCTCGGCTACAGCTATTGTTGCGGGATGACGGTGGACATGTTGAGCATTCGTTCTGAAGAACATCGTCTTTGCTTTGTCATAATTTGTTATGCTAATTATTGCTTTTCTTATCACACGAAACGCCATCTGTCGGCCATTTTATGAACTTTTTTGTGGATACAATAAAACCCCATGTCATTCCAAGTATGTGTGTCAATTTGTACCTCTCTACCTACATTATTCCGTGAATTATTAATTTTTCAAATGTATACTCATTTTCTGATCACCCTGTATTTAAAAATTAAAATAGGGATATATTGTTACTTGACATTCTGGTGGTGTTTTGTTCACATTTGTGACGTGACGTACGTGCCTTGCAGTAACGACTTGAGAATTTTTTAAAATGTCAGAAAAATATAATTTTCAAGGAATCCTGTCTTAAGTTGTTCTTTTTCCTTTATTTAAGTTTTCTAGAAGTTAGATATTATTCGCAATGTGACCTCGCTGTGACGTCACCGCCACTATGCTTGCTATACGGGCCGTGATCCTAAGGGTTTTTAAGCTGCTATTGAAAATATAAATTACAAAGTCTGAGATTTAAATAGTATATAAAACTTTTCTAATCAGAAATAGAAGTTCGAGACACCATAAAATTTCAGAGAATGTACGCCCATTGTTGTACGTTCCAAAAGTAAATATTTTAAACATGTTTGAACTGTTTTGGGTCACATTTTTAAAAGGACAATGTAAGAAGTACACACCAATGCTAGAGTAATTAAGATGTTTGCACGTCTTAGAATGTCCATGGAACATGGCACCACTATTTCACTATTTCGGATACGAAATTATTACGTTTTTTATATTTAAATTATTTCTGCTATTAATCGCAGAGTTTATAACATTTTTCAACGATTAAATAAGTTACAAATTTGAATCCGAATATTTTTTTAGAGCTGTACTCACCCTTATAAGTATCTAGAAAAATATTATAATTTCTAGTGTATATTCCACGAATAAACAGAAACGTTTAAATACAGAAATTTTATTTTTAAAAATGAAATTTTCTCGAACTGGAACTTATTTAACTTGAATTATAACTTAAATATTCTGGGTTTATTCATGTTTGATTAATCTGCTGGTTATATGACGCAAATTACAGTATCTGGGTGGCTAGTAGTCAGGGAAAAATACATTCAAAAAAGGGATAAACACCAGTATATTCTTATAGAAAAATTTATGTTGATTATTCCATCAAATAATCAATTTGAATTTTTCTATAAGAATATACTGGTAATCATCATTTTTTTACTGTATTTTTACCTGACCACTAGCCACCCTGAGTATTACTCCAAAATATGCTATTTTAATTTAAATTTTTATTTTATCAATAGAAATTTATACATATAAAACTTATGAGTTCCTTGTAAAAAAATCCATTTTATTACTTACTGTTTTTTTCAATGGTAACTGTAAACGAATAAAATTAGGTCAAATTTCAAATGAATAAATTTCAAATGATGGTTTACAATAACTATTTTTTGAAAAATTTGAGCGAAAATTTAGAAATTTGAATCATAATAAAAAAGTATTTAATGCAATAGTATTCGCATTTCAAATAACGGAAGCTTCATCATTCTGGAGATCGTAATGCAATGAAAATTGTTACACTCTATATTTATTGCTTAATGGAAGTTTTTATTTCCAAATGCATGAATTTCTAACAGCCTTTTTCTTACAATTTGAAACAGCGCCTTAAGCATTTCTCGAAACGCATTAAATTTTATAATGGAAACAATTTGTAACTTTGAACATTTCCTATCTTGTTTCATGTAAGCAATTTCATGCTACCTCGGTCAGAAGGTTTTTATTCAAACAAATTTTTAACAAGCTTTTCCGATCAAGCATTTCTACGAAACTTCCATAATAATATTTGTTTTTAATGCATTTAAAAATTTCTTTTATATTTAACAGTGATTAAATATGCAGAACCTTTCATAATAGAAAATAAACATTTGCTTAAAATCTGTTTATTATTCACATTTAGTGTAATGGATTATATTTTTAATAAGTTTGAAATATAATTCATTTCAGGGCCATAGCAGGGATGTTAAATTTTTTACCCAGCGGTTACCAATATTTTTGTACAGTAATTTTCGCGCTTTTAGTTGTAGATATTCGCAGATTAATCCATTAAAGAGCTGTGATATATTATTTAAAATACTTAATTTTTAATGCAAATTGCTGAATAGCAGAGATAATTATTTGAAAAAAAATGGTGAAATGCACCAATATACAATCCGTGTTGCCAGTGGGCTACTGTTTTTAATGCAGTTTTCTTGACTGTCACCAGTTATTTCAGAAAGTAAAATATGTATTATTTAATGACAGATTAAAAAAGGCGAAAACAAGGGAATTATACCATTTCAGAAATATGGTTTTTAATCAAGCAATCTGATTTTTTAAATGTAGCCTACTGGCAACCAGTGTTGCCAGTGGGCTTCTTTTTTAAATTCAGTTTTCTTGATTGCCACCAGTTTTTTGAGAAAGTAAAATTTGCCTTGTTTAATGACAGAATAAGTAAGACGAAAACAAGGCTAATAATACCATTTCAAAAAAATGGTGCCAATCAAGCAATCTGAATTTTAAGAAAGTAGCCCTCTGGCAACACTGCTGGCAACACAGTATACTATTGTGCTGCACAATCTTTTAGCCTAAAAGTCGTTCGCCTCCATTACGTGCTAGGAGAGGTGACTACTTTTATACTTGTAACACAATATACAAAAAATAATAATTCCTTGTGATACATTTCTCTTCAAAGTATCCTAGTATAAGTTTATGACGGAGATTAGTATACATACATTAGTGTGAATAGAATAATGAAATAGTCCCTAGAACGACATATGTCTCAACCTCTTAATCAAAGCGATAACAGCACAGTTTCTGTCATTAAAGCAGGCAAATTATTCTGTGTAAAAATAGTGGTATATTCTGTGGTCCAAAGAACAGTGGCTGGTCTTTCCTGATGTATATGAAAAAAATAATTTATATCTTCTCAAATCAATTAATTTGTAAATTGTAGTATTAGCCAATCTTTCGGACATTTAGAGAACAGAATTACTTTACTCCTGGAAAGGTTAAATATGGCGAAAAGACATAGCAGGATAAACATGGAAATCATGTCTTTCAAATGATTTTTCTTACTTCTTTAGCAAATATTTCTGCCCATGTAACAGTACATTTCCTCTAGCAATACCTTATAAAAATTAATATTTGTTGAAACAAAATTGCACATTTTCATGAAGATCATTCTCTAAAACTTCTGTATCTAATTTCATGTGATTAGCAGAAATTATCTTGGTACTAAAAACGTATAACTGGTAATTGTTATATAATTGCCTGTTTTAAAAAAAAATGTTTCAAAAACCGATAACAATCGTTTAAAATTCATACCTTATATTATTAAGGGAATCGATATTTTTTTGTCAAAATATCCTCATGTGTGTCAATATTTGGAGGCGGAGCTACTCAAATTAGCCATTTGATTATTTTACGCTATAAAGTCAGCTAACAATGCGTTAACTGCCGTTTTTTGCATATTAATACAGATATAGAGCCTTATTCTCAGAGTTCTTCGATATGTAATATTGCGGTTAGTGTCGGTGATAAAATAGGTAAGGATATTTTTACCGTGGAAAACGATGTGGTTCTTCGATATTTTAATGTAACGATAGGGTTCTTTATTAGCAGTGGCGTAGCGTCAGGGGGGCACGATCATTTTACTACCAGTATAATTATATACTAAATTTGGCCTTATTTAATCTTTGAACGGTATGAATTAAAGAAGGCCAAATATAGTACATAAAAATACTGGTAGTAAAGTGATCTGTGCCCCCCTTGACGCTACGCCTCTGTTTATCAGGTCCGTAAAAACAACTTCCTTATCACTTTTAATGAAGAGTACGTCTAGTTAGTAGTTCAATCGTTTTCAATACATAATTTCAACTTGGTTGTCATCGTATTTATTTTTCTGTTTAAAAAGATTAACTTTCGCACAAAGTTAAGTTAATTTATAGGGGTAAATTCATTGTGTAATTATGACGCCATTAGGAAATCGTATACGGAAATCTGATGTTTACGGAATTTTCATGAACAAAACGCGTAGATACAAAAAAAGAATGAAAACAGCTCAAGAATGTTTTTTACCATGTCGAATGGCAGGACGTTATTAGTAGGAAATATTAAATGAGAAAATTGTCGAAAAATGCCAGTGTTGCCAGTTATGCGGTTTTTTTATATAGATTGCTTGATTGCTACCACTTTTTCGAAATAGCTCTGAAGTTCGCCTTATTTAACCGTTTGAGTGCTGAAAATTCGGACTATAATCCGCGGAACAAACAATCGTGTTTCAACCCAGAAATTTTATCTTATAAAATGTAACTCACTAGATCGCTGTAAGTACTTCAACTGCTGAATAAAAATTAAATGATTTCAATTATTGAATAAAATTTCTAGGTTGAAACAAAATTTGTTTGATCCGCAGGTACATTGCGGCGCTATCGCACTTCATATACCGTAATTTCCGGCGTATAATCCGCAGCTCAAAGAGTCGTTTTTCGACCCAGAAATTTTATTCAATAATTGTAGTTAAATATTTACAGCGATCTTTTAAGTTACATTTTATAAAATAATATTTCTGGGTCGAAAAACGACTCTTTGAGCTGCGGATTATACGCCGGAAATTACGGTAGTCTAAGAGCTAGCAACGTTTTCGTCACATGATTTTAGCATGGCTCATTTTTCTACATATTCTGCGTCTTTATTGTGTAGTACGAATACGGCCGGTCTGGCTGGTGGATGTGGTTGCGTTTACCTGTGGGGGGAGGGGCAATGCAGGTAAAAAAGTGACAAAATTACGTCATTTTAGCATGAATTTTGATTATAAAACTTGTTTCTGCTCACTATTTGTGATATTAAGTTATTAGTCTGGCATGGTTTTAACGTTGCCAATACCATGCCAGACCCTCATTTATAGGCAAAATGAGGTGTCAAATTCACGTCATTTTAGCATAGCTGAAATTTTAGTATGTTATACTTTGGCTATCAGATAAGCCATAATTAATTTGCCAGACCGAAATTTGGTTGCTAAATTACTGCCAGACGCCGATTTAAATCTGGTAGAGAAAGCGCCTATTATGAGAGTTTGCAGCTTTTGTAGTGCTTTGTCTACTTTCAATACACAATAAAGCCGTAATTGTTGCCAAAGCAACGATCTTTGCTTTAGATAAAAGTATCAATCTCGCTCTCTCTCTGTATATATATACTAGTATATAACCCCGTCAAAAATGGCAGATTGTTGATCTGCATTTCTTATTCATAAGACTTCATACAAACAAACAGCATGAAGACTTTATTATTGAAAGGATTGTACTGTAAAAAAGTACATTTGAAAAATGACAAATGATTTCTACAAATAAAAATGATGAGGATATATATATATATATATTTTTACTCAGTATTAAATTTTGAAAGTAGTTCAACGATTGGTAAAAATATTCAAATTAAATATTAACAAATAATCCATGTGCGAAAGTTTTTGTAAAAAAGTGTTATCAATGAGTTTCTAAGCTGATTGACTCACCACATAACTCATTGTTTGATTACATAAGCAAAATTAAATGCAAATTACGTTGTACTATGTATTCCTTATATTTTAATTACGTTTGATAAGAAAGAATCATTTTACAGTATATGACCCCTTAACCGTAATTCCAAAATCCGGAAAAACCCGAAGTCAGCAAAAAAATTTCGAAAATTTTCAAATCTGAATATTTTTACAAAAATTTTAGAATTTTTAAAATTTTTCGAAAATTTTACCGATTTCTAATTTTTTTCAGTCTATTGTGTTTCAGTGTGTAATCACTAAAATATTGTTACTTCGGTAGCGGGTGAACACGCCCGCCCCCTTCTTCCCGAAATTAGAAACAAATCATTTTTCTCTCAAATTTTAGTTTAAAATTAATTTATATTACGATTCGTTTGAAACAAAAATAGTTATATATTTATTTCATCAAGGGTGATTCTGTTCCGAATTTTCCTAAAAATTTAATGCATTCGGTTTCGAAAATTTTAGTCTTCAGTCCAAAGATTCGAACATAACAAAATCTCGAATTTTGAGCGATCGTCGCCGAAAAAAACAATTATGTCTATCGTTCGAAGAAGAAGTAGACAATTTCTTCAAAGGATTGCGGAAACAACTCTAATTTTGTCAAAGGATTGAAAAAAAAACGCAAATTTCGTCGTAGAATTGCGAAAAAACGCTAATTTTGTTAACAAATCGCAGAAAATACGCGATTTCTCACAAAGGCTAAAAACGCAAATTTCTTCAAAGCACTGCAAAAAAATTCCTAATTTCGTTAAGGGATCGCGAAAAAAGTGGAATTTCGTCAAAGGATCGAAGGAAAAAAAAAACACAAATTTTGTCAAAAGATCACAGAAAAAATGCGAATTCCGTCAAAGGATCGCGGTAAAAAAAACCCGCTAATTTCGTCAAAGAATCTCAGAAAAAAACTCGAATTTTGTCGAAGGATCGTAAATGAAAGGTAAATTTCGTCAAAGAATAGCAAAAAACGCAAATTTCCTCAAAGAATCGCCGAAAAATGCAAATTTCTTCAAAGGATCGCAAAAAGAAAACGCAAATTTCTTCAAAGGGCCACGAGAAAATTATATTTCGTCAAAGGATCGTAGAAGAAAAACGCAAATTTTGTCAAAGAATGGCAGAAAAAAATGCAAATTTTGTCAAAGAATCACGAAAAAAAAAAGCATGAATTTTGTCACATAATCGTGAACTTCGGGATCGGGAGGACCCAAAATCCGGAAAATTTCAAAACTCGGAAAGCCTTTGGTCCAGAGGATTTCGCATAAAAGGTCCTGTACTGTATTTAAAAGGAAGCTAAATTTCAAAATACGCCAATAGATGGCGCCAAAGTACTGGATTGATCACTCAAATCCTGCGTACGAAGGAATTCACCGCTATTTCTGAAAAGAAAAGTGCTGACAGAAAAAAATATATACAGAAATGTTGATATACGTGTTTTATATGAAATAGTTTTTGAAGGTTTTAAACAAAATTAAAATATTTAAAAGCTCTAATATGCTTTTACAAATATTTTAACAGCAGAATCGGATGAAGCATAGCTTTTCCATTAAGCCTAACATGGTGTTTAACTATGGTCGATTCGCAGATCAGAGTGGTCGAGCCCGGAGGCGTTACAGACACTTTCTTGCCTTCGGATTTGATTATAAGTAAGATATATGAATAGCCGCCCGTCCCGACTTCGCGTGGGTGCACAATGTGCCGACTACAATGCAAGGTAGGTGGTAGGTAATTAAACATTATTATAAATAATATTATAAAATAATTCTAAATAGGATAGAAGTGGAGGTGAGAAAAAACTGCAGTACTTACAAATTTTAAACTTTAAATAAAAGCTTGTAAAAATGTGATAAGTAATGTTTTTCTATTTATGTACATAATGACAATAATAAATTAATGTTAATATAGCAGAACCACCAGGCTTCACCCGAGTTAACCTTGGCCTACCAGGTAACATAAGTAAAAATTCAATATTCTAAAAATACGCCGCTCACGCATACGACGCATCCGCGTCCATAAACCGTCAAAATGACATTCAGAAAAAACATATGTTATTTTGACGCAATCATGCTAAATCCCTCAGCTTTATAATTGATTAAATCAATTTCTTTTAAAAAATGTCTTACGCAAAATATCTAATAAAAAATCAGCAGTAGTTGTCTTATTCGTCTAATCTTCCATAATCGAGTTCATATCCTTTGTTTAACCCCCTTAGGGGGTGAATTTCTAAAATTGCTTTAAACACGTGTTTAACTATTATTCTTTAGTAGAATTATTATCCTAAATTTCATGCTCCTACCTGAAACTGCTGCTGAGATACGGTGAAATGACCTAAAACGCAGTGGCGTAGCGTCAGGGGGGGGGGCACGATCATTTTACTACCAGTATAATTATATACTACATTTAGTCTTATTTAATCTTTGAACGGCATGAATTAAATAAGGCCAAATATAGTGTATAAAAATACTGGTAGTAAAGTGATCCGTGCCCCCCCTTGACGCTACGCCTCTGCTAAAACGTTTGACAATCCATTTAACCCCCTTAGTAGTTGAATTTCTAAAATCGCTGAAATACGTGTTTAACTATTTTTTTTAGTAGATTTGTTATCCTGAATTTTGTGCTCCTATCTAAAACTGCTGCTGAGATATGGTGAATTGACCTAAAACGTTCGAACCTGCATTTAACCCCTTTAGTGAATTAATTTTTTTTAATATTCTCTCTTAACTTTTAAATAATTTAGTAAATATTTTCTCTTAATTTTCTGAATAAACTTATATAACCTTATTTGACGGTCTGGCTGGCAGAAGATTTTGTGTTTACTTGTGAGAGTAAGGGCAATGCAGGTGAAAAAATCACAACATTAAATTTTGATAATATGAGTTTTGTTTATAACATTTGTTTCTGCAAACTATTTGTGATATTAAGCCGTTAATGCCAGACGGTTTCAACGTTTTTAAGACCGTGCCAGACTCTGATTTATAAGTAAAAAATAAATCATCTACACGTCAAACACGTCATCTACACACAGTTCAAATTGAAATATGTTATACTTTGGGTATCATACAAACCATAATTAATTAGCCAGACACCAATTCCGTTGCTAAATTAATGCTAACATCTAGCAAGAAGTAAGCAAGCAATAAAATTAAGTATGAAAATACGTCGTAGTTGATAATAATAAATAATTAAAAATAATATAATAATAGACATAAATTAGCAATAACAGGTCAGCGAACTGTAGCGAACAGGTAAACGAAAGAAAAAGTGAATACATTCCATTTTGAGTTTTCAAAAAATATATTATAATGAAAAGTAAGTGCTATACATAAGTGCTATATATAATAATAAAAAATAAGTGCTATATATAATAATAAAAATAAGTGCTGAATATAATGAAAAATAAGTGCTAAAAAGTACATTAACTTAAAATATTATTTCAAAATTATTTCGCCTTGTGCATTTTCAAGGTCTTCATCTTCATCACTGCTGTCATCATTATAAGAATTATTATCATCTTTATCATCATTAACATTGCCTATTTCTTTCTAACCACTATAAGTTTATTTAGAAAATTAAGAGAAAAAAATATATGTTGTATAGTTTAAAATTAACAGCGAATATTAATAAAGATTAATTATAATATTACTTAAAAATTAAGACAGAATTTAAATAAATGGTTGACAATTTACGGTGGAGTTTCAGTTTTGCTCTTTTTTCGCTCCTTTGGCGATTTTATACATCTCTATACTTATAAAAGAGCATGTCCTCATGAATCAAAATCAACGCCGAGGCTCAACTGCTGCTCCTAGGACTACGAAATTTGGAAGATATGTACCCACTAAGAAAGTATTTTTGAAAATTCAGCCCTACGGGGGTTAAATGGGAGGTTCGAAATATGTAGGTGATTTCTCCATATCTCTGCAGCAGTTTTACGTAGGAGTATGACATTCAGGATAACAAATCTACTAAAAAAATAGTTAAACATTTATTTCATGGATTTTAGAAATTCAATCACTAAGGGAGTTAAATGGGGGTGGTTGAGAGTTTAGGTCATTTCCCCGCCATATCTCAAAACCTTATTTAGATAGGAGTGTGAAATTCAGCATACCAATTCTACTGAAAAAGGAGTTAAACATATATTTCAGCGATTTTGGAACAATCGATTTTATAACAAACGATTTGAGAGCCAGCGATTTTAGAGCCAACATTGACTATTACTCGGTTATGAAAGACTAAACGAATAAGACATCTATTGCTAATTTTTATTAGATATTTTGCGTGGCATTTTTCAAATCATAAATATATGTACTTTTATAGAAAGCAACAATCGTTGCTTTGGCGACAATCACGGCTTAGCTGTGTATTAATAGTAACCCACACGAAGTCGGGACGGGTGGCTATTCATATATATATATATATATATACAGAGAGAGAGAGAGATACTTTTATCTAAAGCAAGGATCGTTGCTTTGGCAACAATTACGGCTTTATTGTGTATTGAAAGTAGACAAAGCACTACAAAAGCTGCAAACTCTCATAATAGGCGCTTTCTCTACCAGATTTAAATCGGCGTCTGGCAGTAATTTAGCAACCGAATTTCGATCTGGCAAATTAATTATGGCTTATCTGATAGGCAAAGTATAACATACTAAAATTTCAGCTATGCTAAAATGACGTGAATTTGACACCTCATTTTGCCTATAAATGAGGGTCTGGCACGGTGTTGGCAACGTTAAAACGGTGCCAGACAAATAACTTAATATCACAAATAGTTAGCAGATTCAAGTTTTATAAACAAAATTCATGCTAAAATGACGTAATTTTGTCACTTTTTTACCTGCATTGCCCTCCCCTCACGGGTAAACGCAACCACTTTCACCAGCCAGACCGGCCGCATTCGTACTACACAATAAAGACGGAGAATATATAGAAAAATGAGCCTTGCTAATATCCCGTGTTTTCTGACGTTGCTAGCTCTTAGATCAATAGCACTCAAACCACCGCCCCCTGAATACTAGACCTGAGCGCTGACAACAATGGCGGCTGTCGCAGGCCGATTTTTTTTTCAGCGTTTGAACGGCCCCTCGAAATTCCACACCAATAATTTCTAAAAGTTTTCTTCGTCTTGTTTTTCGGAGATCAAATAACTCAAAGATAACTTTTAAATATTATTGAAGTGCGAGGTGTTGAAGTTCGAGGGACTGTACAAACGATTCCGCCTGCGGCAGCCGCCATTTTTTTCAGCGCGCAGGCCTAGTATTCAGGGGGCGGTGCTCAAACGGTTAATGACAGGTTACTACATCACTTTTATTACTATTTCAAAAAATGATAGCATTAAAAAAATAAATAGAAAAATACGCGCGCAACTTGCAACAGTGAAAAACACAATAACGTAAAAATAAATGATACTGAACTAGGTAAATTGTAATTAAAAGTTCACTGTTAATTACATAATTCTTCCATTCTTATTCATCGTTTGCACCAATACATACTTTTTAGTTATTTGCAACACCCTTATCGGCGTAAAATGCATATCAATGAATAATTTTTTTTTATTCTGGTGTGTTAATAAAGTTGCGTATTAACACTACACATTCCGCAAATTTTTATCAAGTTAAAAAATATATTTCCCAGCATAATGTTTGCTTAAACATTTTTATTTAACTTATTTCTATGTGATTCTTATTTATTTTATAAAGACATTTATTGTTCGAATCGAAGTATTTTCATTTGGCACCGGTCAAATAACCGGTTGTTGGTATATTTAATGTTAAGAGCAGACAACACAACTTTTTTTAAAGAGATTAATTTAGTTTTTTAACTCTTTTAGGGGCAAATTAATTTTGTTGCTAAAATTTTGAAATGATTGACTGTCATGAGAAACTGCGAATAAATTTATTTGAATCTAAATGAGTTATTTTCTTAACATACCTCATAAAATAATATTAAAAATATATGGAGGGTTTTTGACAGATTTAAATTTAAATTATATGGTATATACGAGCAGTTGCGTAGCGTCAGGGGGGGGCACGACCATTTTACTACCAGTATAATTATGTACTACATTTAGCCTTATTTAATCTTTGAACGGTATGAATTAAATAAGGCCAAATATAGTAAATAAAAATACTGGTAGTAAAGTGGTCCGTGCCCCCCTTGACGCTACGCCTCTGTATACGAGGGCAGTTTGATAAGTTCACGGCCTAACACAGAAATGGAACATGTAAGACCAAATGACAATGTTGTTTGTAAAGTATGATCCTTTAGATGACATGCCGCCGAGTGTTAGACGCGTGAGTTCATTGGTTATTGCTGGGCGATAAAGAAAAATAAACAAGTTTTGAAATTTTCAAAAAATAGAAAAATTTGAAGTTCGAGCTGTCATAAAATACTTTGTTAAAAAATATTTAACCCCCACGAACATACAAACAGAGTTACAGTCTATCTTAAAGGATTCTTGTCCTTCATATTCGACGATAAAAAAGTGGGCTGCTGAATTTAAACATGGTAGGAAATCAATTCACGATGATGAACGCTCAGTACGCCCAAAAACCGCTACGAAACGACGAAATCGTCTCCAAATTTCACAATTCCTTATTGAATGATCGCCGATTGAAGATACGCGAACTTGCTGACATTGTAAACATCTCGATAGAGAGCGTCCACCACATTTTACACGATTTTGGGTATGAAAAAGCTTTCCACTGGATGCGTGCCATGCTTGTTGAACGTCGAGCAGAAACGGCAAAGAGTGAACATTTCTCAAGAGTCCTCTGAAATGTATTGTGTTGCAAGTTGAAAAATAAAATGAAATATTGTCAAAAATCTTGTATTTTCTTTATCAGGCTGGGAACTTTTCGAACCACACTCGTACAGGGCTGCACTAAAGAATTCGCACACAAGAGTGTATCTTAAATGCATTGAGTTACAAAAGACTTAAAAATAATATGAATTTATGTCAGGCCGAGAATTTAACAATTCACCCTATAATATACCATCTCATTTTAGAGAATTAACTAGGGAGCACACGAACATATTAAGATTCGTACGCTTTTTATTTTTCACCAAAAAAAATTCATAAATAAACTCTGGCTTATTCAATGCAGAAAATTGTTAAATATGCTACAACAAAATTAGCCTCAGATTATTTTACTAAACTAATAGTGGCACATGTAAAAACCGCATACAGTCAGGTCCCTATAACCAGAGCAATTGTACAATGTACATAGAGTGTGAGCATTACGTGCTAAATTTGTCAGGACACACGAGGCCCATCTTTTCTCCGGCAGCTGGGGCTAGTTTCAAAAACAGAGGAGCGTTGCAGGGAAACCAGCAACTATCACTAGTTTAATGCGCTTTTCATTGTTTAAAACAGCGTTTTATTGTAGTGTTTCTACCTTTATAAACGTTGTTGTTACTGAAGTTAATGGACAAACAGACAAATATTCGTTGGAGAGGTAAATTTAAAAAAATCGTTCTTGAAAATTAATTAACGTATTAAATAAAACAATAAATTGAGTTTTCTAATAAATTGCATTTCAATGTACATTATTTTTTTCTATTTGCTATGTATAGATATATATACATAGATTATTTTATTTATTTAATTACTTTTTATGAAATTTTAATTTCAATATGGAATTTTAGCCGGTAACAGATTCTGAACTATTTATATTGTTTTAACTGCCACAGTAGAATGAAGTAGCTTTTGCAGGCAGCACGCGACGGAGATAGATTTGAAAAAAAAAATGCTTTGCAACAATTTTCAAAACCATAAAAAATAATAAATTGAGATACGGTTTTCACACAAAATGCATTTGAAATAACATTTCTTTTCCCATTCGAAGATGTAAAAATTGAAATAGTGCGATGTTTAGAAATTAAAAAAAGTGCAGTAAAGCTATATTTATTTGTCAGGTGTTGCCCCCATCAATATAACAACATCGTTACTCACAGACATGTTTTTGCTTTATAATATAGATTTACCAAACTGGCCCATTTTACGCCAAGAATAACCACTAACTGGAGACGGCGCTTTTCCCACTTTAATTTAATAGAAAATTTTCTGTATTAGTATTTGCATTATGTGTATAAGTATGAGTCTGTCTATTTCAAGTAAATATATTTCATATATATCACATATGTTAAGACAGGTTTATAGACAGAATATACATTATAGGACATAATACATAAGCATATAATTTCCATCATAAGTACAAACATTCGCCCATGTGTCAGTCCAGTTTTGCAAGTAGGCTTTTTTTAAAATTTAGATTGGTTAAGTTGCACCACCCTTTTGAAGTAGAAATATTTGCCTTATTTAATGACAGGTTAATTAAAGGAAGAATAAGGCCATATACACTATTTTAAAAAAGTGGTCAGAATCAAACAATCCTAATTTAAAAAAAGGTAGCCTACTTGTAACATTATTTCAGGCAACAAACGAATGAAAGCAAAGAATTGTGATCTAAAATAAATTTTACGTAAAAAGAGTAATCATTATAGAAAAAAAAAAAGCTATGTACTTTTATAGCACACTACAGTCATTAGTCTTCAAGTTAAATAAATATTTTATTTTTCGTTACTCTAAATGTGGGGGTTTCTAAATTGCACCACCCCTGGTTTTAACAAATCGGGTCAGGTTATCATTTCACTCAAAAAATTAAAATTCACCTGAAAAAAAATTTCTGATGTCTAGCTGTATTTAGGGTCATTTTATAATTAGAATTTCTTTCTTTCTTTCATTTATTTGTAAGAAATAAATTTTATTTCTCTAAATTTACGGGGTAAGTCTCTAACACATTTCATTTATAACTATAAGAAAAAATAAATAAAACATCATAAACTATAAACTTTTCTGGGCTGCTTAAATACAAAAAACTCAAATAAATTGTCAAAAATTGGTGTTACAATTTGAAAAATAATAACTACAATTTTAATATGTAGACTGCCCTTGGATAACAATTTATGCTTAGCATTTAATAGTAGACATTCTTCCTATTTAAGAGGTTCGCATACCTTTTTCATACGGTGATTTAACACTTTCATGGGCTAAGTACTTCTGCTGATAAAATGTTGAAATGATCTACAACAGAACTAAAAACAAATTTTTGTAACTAATTAAAATCATTATTTTATGTGTATTATGACAGCAAAATTCTGTTAAAAATGTCTGCGTGTTATTTGGCAGCTTGGAATAAAAATTAAGTATTCGCACGGTGCAAACACCGTACTTGAAAAGTTTAAAGTGGAGTTAGTATGTTTTACCAGTATTGTTTTAGGAAGATACATACTAAATTTTAAGGCTTCTTCAATGGTTCAAGAAAGGAATATCACTAGCCATTGAAAAACTTAAGTATTGCAAAATGCTACTTCCAATTATTAATTAAGCAATTTTACTTGTGATGAAAACAGATGCTGACATTTGAGCATTCGGAATAATGTATGAGATGATGTATGAGAAATGGGAAGAGATAAATTATCTTAAGTATTAGACTTTATTAGAAATATTGATGATCAATAAGCAGTGGGATAAGCCGTAGAGAATTTTAGCAGAGTTTACCCTCTTTGTTTCACTATGTATTGCCAGTATACACTTCTGTTCCTTGACTAACGTCTACTATATCTAACAAATTAATCGGGATTGTAAATAACGATTTAGATTTTTCAACATATAATATTTTCATATTGATAAAAAAGGTTAAAAAGCCTGATTGTAAAATATTATAATTTCGCAGTGAAAAAAAAACTGTGTCTGAATTTATGCGTGTTCTGCATTTAAATACAAATTGATGAAAGATGCTAAGGCTCCAGATTTTTAGGATACTGGAATTTCCTGATAGAAAATTTTGCCTTATTTAATCGGAGGATTCTGAGACTTTGTAGAGCAAATTATTTTTACCAAAATACTGGTATCCAAAATCCGGAGATTTGATAGCTCTCAATAACGGAACACATACTTAACACGCTCACTGCCGGGTTAAAATTACCAGAATTTTATTTTATTTAGAAAGTTCAAATTCATACTAGAAAATACTAATAGCAATATTTATTTTATTTAATTCCAGCCATTTCGTGATTGTATAAAATAAAAATTCTTCTTTCGTAATTTCCGGTACGAATTAGTAATTTTAGATTAAAAACCGACGCGTATAATCGTGGTTGGCAGCGAATGGGTTAAAAATATACTGCAATGGAAAAAGATCTTCAAATTACACCTAAATAATACTGACCGTTCTATTCATGTACGAAACATTTTTAACCCTTTAATGACTTTGGTATATTATTTATACCACTTAATTTTAATTCCAAACTGCCAAATGGATCACAGAATTAAAAAAAAAAAATTCCTTCTATAAGATACGTGAAGAAAATAATTTATTTATTCTCTAATAAATTTGTTCCTAAATTGTGCTGACATTCAATCATGTTAACATTTTATCAACATAAATTAACACCTGAAAAGGTCCCTAAAAGGGCTAACCACTTAACACATTTACCCAAACGAGTGCTAGAAGAGTTTGTTTGCTCGGTTACTCAGAGTTTTCTCGCACCCATATTTTAAATAGCAATCTTTGCTTTGGCTAATTCAAGAAATACTTCGATTAAATTAAGAAAATAATACTATGTTACCTTAGGATTTAATTTTAAACACCGGTATTGATACGTAGAGGTGTTTTGTCCATTTTTTATTCCTAATTAGTTTATAAGGGTTTAATAGTATTAATTAAGTATAAATTGCATACTAAAATGCTATTAATACCATATTCCACCAGCATGCTAGGAAATTCGAGGCAGACAGAGAATAATTACCGAAGGCCCAAACTTCCACCACTTTCAATAAATTGTGATTTTTTTAATATTCATGACTTAAATTCTGGTTTAAAGCAAGGCGACACAATTACTATACAGAAAAAAATCGTGAAAATTTGCCTTTGTGAAAATCAGGCTTTTATACCTCGAGTTTACTGGTATGTCAACTAATGGGAGGAGGGGTTCACTGTTTTCCCCTTTTTATTATGCTTAGTGTTGTTAAATGTATAATTTAAGACTTTTCAGGAAGAAAAAAAAAATTGAGAATGCTGAAACTTTTGTTTAAAAGTTCATTAAATAGGAAGAATGAAGGTGATGTCATACATTTTAATATCGTTTATAAATCTAGACAGCGTAAATCAACTTTTCGGTTACAGATATCTTTGGCTATTGCTGTAAAAATATTGGAAACCGTATTTCTTGTGTCAGTCACTGTGTGCGTAACCCTCTCACTTTTGCATATTACTTTTATACATTACTTGTATTACTTTTAGACTTAGTAAATTTTAGTATTAATTTCAAAAACTTTCAAACGATTAACCCTACAGTGCATGAATTTTTTTTAGAATTGTGTTTTTTATACTTATATTAAGAATTCCACACCAGAAATGTTAAGATAGATTTTTAAATTTATTTAGTAGCATATTTATGTTATTTTTACAGGATTATTATTTCTATATAAATATAGTGGTTGCAAAGAACGTAATTTATTTATTAAAAATTAAATAGAAAGTGTTGTCAATTGGCTACACTATGCACTTACGAATATAACTACTATATATGTTTAGCAAATTGAGCGGTTTTTAATTCTAACATGTACCACTTTTGCTGAATATAATATTCTATTTATTTAATTTGTCACAAAAAAGACGAATAATACTATTCAGAAATGGTGATATATTTCTTAATACAAAAACTCTTGTTCAATTGCATCACTAATTACAATTATGTAACAGTACTATTTTAAAATTAGGATAGTACAAAATCAGCGTTTATTAAAATTTATAGGAACCCGAAAAAACAATATTTTGGCTAATTTTTATTAAGAATGATATTTTATACACAAAATAATTTTAAATTGGAAGAATTTTTATCTGTATATAAAAAAAGTGTCATACAAAATCTTCTAAATATGAGAAAAATAAAAGTAGAAAAAGCTGAGATAATAAACATAAAAGCATAAAAGAGTAAAAATAGCTTAAGCCAGGAGCCGCCGTAAAACAAATGATTACAAAGGAGGTCAAATTTTTAAAAATGAAGAGTCAAATGGACGTTTGCGAGAAAGACAGATGCAAATTGTCTCCATTACGAAAGTTAATGGAAGTTGTACAAGAATATATATCACTAATACACCAGTTATCTTGGCAGACTGTCAAAAAAAGAAAATGCAAACGAGAATTTGAAATATGCGTTCAAGATTTTGAAAGTGTATAGATTAAAATGTTTTAAATCTGTTGTTTCTAGAAAGTTCTTTTCTGTTTTTTAACAGATTTCAAAATTATTGATGTTAATTACTTTTACAACATTGTTAGGAGACATATATTTTAACTTTTAATGTAAAAGTTTGAACATCGAAAAAAATCGCTTAGCACAATTTAACTAGTTAAAAAATAAAACACTTCGTTTAACATTTTGTTTTCCTTCAACCATTTATGATTCGACGGTACACTTAACCCTTTCCGGCGCGGAGTAAGTTTGTTTGTAAAATGATGAAATAATGGACTGACACCAGAAATTACAAACGAATTCATTAGAAAATAAAAACTTGCTTATTTACGTTACTTAGCAAAAGGAAAACTTTAATTAAATATTCTTGGTGCCGTTTGTCAGTTTTGGAATTAAAATTAGGTGTCTTTTTTCTGACCACCGTCCGTTAAAGGTTTAAGTAAAATTAACCCCTTTATCGTCGCGCTCGATAAGTGTAGGCTATTTTTCTTAATTCGGATTGCTTTATTGCCACTAGTTTTTGAAGAAGAAATATTCTCGTTATTTAATGGCAAATAAAATAATGCGAGAATGAAGCCAGTTACACAATTTTAATAAACTGGTGGGAGTCAAACAATCTGAATAAAAAAATAGTAGCCTACACTGCCCGTGAATGTCTCGGGCGCGACGAATAGGGGGTTAACCGTTTGATGCTGGCCAAAATATTTATCCATTTTTTCTGGTTGGTGTTTGACCCGTTGGTAGCCAGGGCTTGCGGTTCTGCCATAGTGTAACTATATGAACAATCTTCCTGTCAATGTGGGTGAAAGAGATTAAAATACCGCCTGAACAAACTTCCACCGGTAATAACAAATTGAAATTTTGCATGAGCAAGGCGAAAATTTCTATTCATATTTAATGCGGGAAGTTTTCTTTGCGTTTATCAGGACCCGACTACCCGATGTAAACAACAACAGTCACCACCTTGTGACTACATATTCAATTACTTCACTCATAAATGGTAGACAGTACACTATAGTCTCCCCCTTTTTATTCATTGTTCTATCAGTATAAGTGTATGGCAGCGATTATTTTTCAAAAAAGTATACGAATAGAATAAAAAATAGTTCAGCGGAACATATACCGTAATTTCCGGCGTATAATCCGCAGCTCAAAGAGTCGTTTTTCGACCCAGAAATTTTATTCAATAATTGTAGTTAAATATTTACAGCGATCTTTTAAGTTACATTTGATAAAATAATATTTCTGGGTCGAAAAACGACTCTTTGAGCTGCGGATTATACGCCGGAAATTACGGTATGTCCCAATTCATAATCAAAAAGTTAACCCCGTCAAAGCTGATGTAATTTACCGACATTTAATTTTTTTATACCAATAATTCCATATAGTTATTCTCGCCTCATTTTCAAACAAGAACAAAAAATCATGCATCAAGCATAGATTATGAAATACTTTCCAACACATTCGGAATACTGTAACAAAACTTTCCAGTGTACTAAGCAAACAATTTAGAAAACGCAAAATACATTTGAAAATCCAATTTCAGCAATTACTACAAATAGTCAAACAAAATATCTGACTTCTTTTGTAAAGCCCTGTATAAGATGTATAGATTTGTATGTATACTACACAGTATGGTGAATTTTACTTCAGTTAGAAAATACGTAACACAATTGAAAATCTCCCTTCAGCATTTTCGCCAATGAACAGAACTATACGTGAGATGTTTTGAGCCGTCCTGTATATGATATAGATAATTTATATGCACCAATTAATATACAAAAAAATGAGTTACCTTTAAAAGCGTGTACCACAACTGAAAACGAACTACCAGCAATTATATTTTTCATAGACACTACTGTAACCAAATTATTTTGAGTATCCCTGTAAATGAATGATACATTGTATGCACACCATATTCTACAGTGACATAGATCAATTTGAATATGTGTAAAATAGTGCAACATCATTAAAATTTGCCGTAAACGATTTATCCCTATAGACCGTAATGTAACGGAATTATTTTAAGTGTCCCTGTAAAAGAACGAAAAATGCCACACACTCCATTTTCAATATCAAACATTCCATAGTAAACCCCACTAACATATATCAGTTTCAAGCCAATCCGAGTATATTTACGGGAGTTAGAGCATGGCCAGACCACATACAGATGGTAGACAGACAGACAGAAAACTTAATTCATAAAACCTTTTTAATTATGTTAGAAAATGTTAAAATTATTTTCCAAGAATTCTGTGACTAGATGATTACGACTAAATGTCCTTGTTCTGAAAAAATTAAAACCAAACGCACTCTATAATCAGAAGTATACAATTCACCCGTTAAGAAAATTAATTATGAAATTTTTTTATTCCTCTATTAATAAAAGTGGATTTTGATTAACATTCAAAATACTTCACTCGATCACATTTAGAAAGTACAGTGGAACAGTCTGAGCTAAATAATTTTCATATTGTTATTTGTGAACCAATTACATAGGCATAGCTTTTATACATTAAAAATTACTGTATGAAAAATTTGCAACTACAAAAACTTTTGTATATACGGATAGGATTAAAATGAATTTATTTATATTGTTTTTGTAAGATTTGCTAGATTTTCATAACAGTATATTTTTCTAATTAACCTAATTATTCTTGTAAATATTTTACAAAAAGAACTATGTCTGCAGCTTTATTAAATCAGTTTTAATGAAAAGCTTCTCTAAATGCCATATTTTTATCATATAAATTTTATTCTACATCTTCAGTCATTAAGGAAGTTAATTATTGAGGTGGAGCAATTCCACAATTCATACTTTGGTTCAGAAGTGTTAATAAATAATTTTAGAAACTAAAATCTAAATGTTGTATCTGATTCAAGTAATGCAACGAAATGGGGTATATTGAAAGGCGAACCCGAGTGCCAGAAAGCCAATTGCTACCACTTTTCTTGAATATGCCAATACACTATCAGAATTTTTTTCATTAAATAGGTTGAAAACTATCTGTCCAAAACAATTGTGGAAGTTGGCTGTCTGACACATTTCTCTTTGAATTTTTTGGCAGATTTTTTCTCTAGTTACTAGTTTTTTCTTTGCATAACAAATTACGTGACATAATATCGTCGCTACCATGTCAAACTATCGAATATGAAAAAATGCATTTTTCATTGCTTTTAAAAATGGACTGATTGTCACCACTAAATTTTATTAGAATACTTTGCCTAGTAAAAAGTAATAATAAAGTTTCTGTGAAGAACAAGGATGGCAGTTTGGCCTCCTTTTTTTTCAGTGATGCCGAATTCATACCGAAAATTTTGAGCGAAAAATTTTTACTTTAAGTAATTACGAGATAGGCTGTCATTACATACAGAAAAAATGCATATTTAAAATTTCTGGTATGGATTCAACATTTCTGAATGGAAAAAGAGGTCAAGCGGGCAACCCTGGTGATGTTGTAACCCTACAACCCTCTTAAAATTTAGTGGTGACAATCGGCCCATTTTTAAATGTAATGAAAAATGCATTTTTTCACATTCGATAGTTTGACTTGGTAGTGATGATATACACTATACTGCAAAAACTCGGTGTATCATTATTGCATAGCTGCCAACAATTATGCTTTATTATTATTGTTAGGGGAACCGTCGGTAGCATAATTAATTTTCTATCTTAATAAATTGTTATATCACTCTTCATATTTTAATTTGCATTTTCATCTTTTGATAATGGTAAAAAAAGGTTTGTTCAGCTTACCTGAGAACTGCTTTTGCGCAAAGTAATATCCACAATAATGCACAGATATTTATCCTTTTGATTCATTGAAGTGTCGCTGTATGGGAGTAACAAACAACATTATTAGAAGAAAGTAATATTGCGTGAAGTAAGAAGTAGATCCATTTTTCTTTGAATATAATATTATTATTGTAATTCTTGGCTTTATATACACATTTAAATCGCGTTTTGGAGACTGCATACCAGTGCTCCAATTTTACATTATATTTGAGATATATACAAGGGCGTCTTAACTGTTCGACTACATTTTAAATTCTGAGAGATTGTTATTGAGTTCTGGCGCGCGGGGCATCAGCTGTAGGTTGAAGTAGGGAGGTCTTCAGAATTTCTCAGCTGATCAGTTTCGACAGTCTCTGGTTTTATTCACTATGGTTTGGTTTGCAGCTGCGGTTATCACTTGAAGTACTTATAGTTAATTGGGGTCTGGTTTTTAACATGTTCTATGTGTTCTTTCGATAGTTCACAACACGTGGAGATTATTAACGGCATAAAAAGATTTCTCCGTCAGTTATCAGTCAAATTTAATAGAATTTTTGCCTTTTATAATCGAAGCTTTTGTCGAATAAATAAGGCAAATTTTACTAATAAATGTTAGTAAAAAAAGCGGGAAAGTTGGCAGCTATGTTATTGTATCGGTTTATAGTTTTCTATAATTTGCAAGTTTTTTTCGCAAAAGTGATGCAAAATATTTTCACAAGAAAGTATCCTGAAGTTCTGTGAATTTGTAACACATTATGTGCCCTACACGTAAAAGTACGTGTTCTGGATATATTCCGGGTGTCCCAAAAATGACTGATGAACTTTAAAATTTAATAACTTGCAAACGGTGACAGATATTAAAAAAATATTGCAGGAGGGTTATGCATAATGTCAGGAGTTTTGTTACTGTGATTCTTGATTTTAGTTCGAATTTCAAACAATAGAATGCGCTGACAGCGATTAGCGCTCCGTCGAGGCCGAAACCGACGCCATTCAGCATTTATGCACCGCCCCCTGAATATTAGATGGCGGATTTTTTTCAACATTTGAACAGTCCCTCGAACTTCAACACCAATAATTTCTAAAAGTTTTCTTCGCCTAGTTTTTTCGTGATCAAACAAGTCAAAGAAAACTTTTAGATGTTATTGGAGTTCAAGTTCGAGGGACCGTTCAAACGCTGAAAAAAATCCGCCTGCGAGATTCGTCTTGTAGTATTCAGGGGGCGGTGCATCAATGCTGAGTGGCGTCAGTTTCGGCCTCGACTGAACGCCAATCGCTGCAATATTTGCGTTAGAAACATAAAGCGAATATTTTTATTTAGAAATAAAGTTATTCAAAAGGGAGACCACTAGGACCTACCGTTTTACACATGTCAGTGTTGCCAGTTTGTCGGCGTTTTATATTCAAATTGATTGATTGCTATCACCTGTTTAAAATAAAAATATTAGCTTTATTTAATCTGTCATATAATACGACTGATATGACTTTTCGAAAAAGTGGTAGCAATTCAAGCAATATGAATAAAACCTTCAACCTATCTAGCAACATGGATGTTAACATAAATCAGTGCTGCCAATTGGGCAGATTTTTTAAAATTCTGATTTCTTGATTTTTTCTACTTTTTTGAAATAGTAATATTTACCTTTTTTAATCTTATTTAACTCTTCTTTGCATGAGTTTTTCTTTTACAATTGTGTTTTTTTATACATATATTAAATATTAGACACCAGAAATTTTAAGATAGATTTTTAACTTTGTTCAGCAACATAGTTCACGGGAAATTTACTGGATTAATATTTTTATATAAATATAGTGGTGGCGAAGAAGTTGATTTAGTTATTAAAAGTTAAACAAAAAGTGATGGAAATTTACATCACTATGCAATTAAGGGTTAATGACAGAAAAAATAAGGGGAATGTTATTATTTCAAAAAATATTATTAATCAAGTAATATGAATAACGATAACCGCCCAAATGATAACACTGGTTAACATATCGCTAAGAAACTTTGCTTTAATTAAACGAATCCCTTTTTAATGTAAATATAAATAAATAAAATCATCTTCTTGAATAATGCAGCCTGAAAGAAAAGCACTCATGTGCGAGGCTCACTCAATATAGAAATGATAGCAAACGGCGCAAAATGTGTCAATAATATTTCTCAATAACTCTTATCTGGAAGCTTTTATTAATAGCACAAAAAGTTACTTTTTTTAAAAGGCGAAGGTTCAAGTTGATTATAAGGAGTTACATTTATAAATCCGTGAGCAAAATTCTATTACCTATGGGAATGTGTCGTAAAATTTATCTGTTACTCGAACTATTTTTAAAGATTCTTTGTAATTTAACCAACACTCGTTCCTTTTTCCACGAGTTGTAAATGCCTGAAAACACAGTATTTGTCATGTATTGTTGAACTAACTGACCCGCCTGGCGTTGCCCGGGTCCATTATAATAACCTTAAATAAACAAGAAATTTGTATTATTTCATAGCTTTAACCCGATTTTGTATGAATTTATATTTTTAATGTCAAAATCCCGAAAATATACTGATAATTTGTGATAAAAGTGCTCGCAAGAAGACATTTTCTTTTTTCTTCACGTAGTTTCATACGCTCGTTCATAGTTTTATAAAAAAATGTTTTATTGTCCAAACTCTTTGAAATTTTTAATGGTTATAAATCTATCTGTTTTACAGCCCGTGTAAAAATTTGGTAAAAAAATATTGTTATCTAGTTGTAAAAGAAATATGTTTCCTTCTCGCTTTTTTGTTTGTTTGTTTGTTTTCGCATCAGCTTCCTTAACAGAACAATAAAAAAATAGTTCTCATTTTCTGAACATTCTGAAATTTTAATCGTTATAAATATAACTGTATGCATGCTCAATTAAAAATTTCGTGAAAAAATATCCATATTTAGTCGTAATAACATAAGTCGAAGCAGAGTGACGGCACGCCGAAACATCCCGTTTTTTTAAAAATATTTGTACACGTTATAATATTTCGAAAAATTTGCAAGTGATGTAAATCTGGTCTACCGAGATGCTCTAAAAAGGTTGCATCGAAATACGGCCGTTTGGTTGTTTTTAGCGTAGAAAAATTGTCGTCTCTCAGAGGCGCGAAGTAACCTGCGTTCGCCAGTGCTTCTGAATGAATTAAAATCCCTAATATTTAAAACCAATTGCACCGTCAATTAGCAGAAGATTGCATCTTTAATTGCATATTTTTGGTTTGTCAATACCTCTAAAATTGCGCCCTGGAGGGGTGTTGCCCTATGAGGGAAAAATACCATTTTGAATTTTTTTTCAAAAGTTTAACAACAATATATTTTCGAATTAATTACGACATTTCAGACGTAAGAATTCGATCTTTCTTAATATGTCTTCCAATTTTAACTCTACCGAGTGGTTTGTTTGATTTAAGCTGATTTAAAACTACGAAATAACACACAGAAGTACTGCCCGTTTGGTACTTCCATTTACTCCCTTTGCGTAAATCAGGTTCTGGGCATGCGCGAGTGCTGAAAGCCGGCTTGCAAAGAAAGAGATGAGATACTGATGAGTTTTTAATAACATTTTGGCTAATTGTTAAAATGTTAAAATTCTGATTCACAAGTGCATTAGGGCAGACCTTGGACTATTCTCACCTGCATTTTCAGACTTCTAGGTGCGCTAGATTTCGACAGCTATCACACACACACACACACACACACACACACACACACACAGAGAGAGAGATGGAAGAGAGAGAGAGAGAGATGGAAGCCTTCTTTTATTAGTATAAGATAAGCTTACTGGCTGTTTTATGTGTGGCAGTAGAACTAAACAGTCAGAAAAAACAGAGTTAAATGTAGTGAAACCCATGGGACAACACTTCCTAATAGTTAGAGTTTATGCAGAAAACATAATTTAAGTTTACCGCATTTTTCGACCTATAATTCGCGGTTCAAAAAATTCCTTTAGACCAAGAAATTGTATTTGATGAAATGCTACTTTCTTGATCTCGGAATATACTTGACTTCAATTACTAAATAAAATGTCTGGGTTTGAACTGAATTATTTGAGCCGCGGATTATAGGCCAAAAAATACGGTAATTGTGGATAGTTACCAATAAGTGAGAAAATTAATAATTTGTACGTTTATATTTCACCTGTGTGACATACGTGTAAAAACAGTTGTAACTATTTAATACCATAATGTCCAAATAGTATTCTTCACCTTATATATTTGCAAATTGCTGTCATTAAATAGGAAAAAATATTACTATTTAGAAGTAGTGGCACTAACCGAGAAAATGCCAAAAATATTGACAACCGGAATAAATGGGTTAATTCAGAGATATTCAAATTGCGGCCTGTGGGTCGCAGGAATAACACCATTTTTGTATACGATGATCCACCTTATTTAATGACAGAAATTCTGCGATTTAATAAAGTGAAAATTTTAAATCGTAAATATTTGTGGCAAATGGTTTTGTAGCAAAATGGTTGGACGCCCTTTGGTTAACACGTTGACGGACACTTGCGGCTATAGCCGTCAAAGCGAAGTTCACAATGTGGCATGACGGCAATAGCCGTCCAAAACGAAACGGTCGTTTTTAGATACTACGGCTATAGCAGCACAAATGTGCTTTTACAGGCGTACAAGTAGAAGCCCAGTGTCATTTTTTGGAAGCGATTTTTTAGGTTGAAGTTCGTTTTCCACCTGTTATACGACTTGCAGCCAGTGTTGCCAGTGGGCTACTGTTTTAAAACTCAGAATGCTTAATTGGCACTACTTTCTTTAAATGGTTTAATCTGGTTTATTTCGCTTTATTTAATCTATCATTAAATATGGCAAATTTTACTTTCTCAAAAGTCTGGTGGCAATCAAGAAAACTGAATTAATAAAAAGTAGCCCACTGGCAACACTGGTTGCAGCTTCAGTATGCCCGTGCAGGGTGCTAGTGGTCTGGGAAAAATACAGTAAAAAGTTTGTTATTTACCAGTATATTCTTATAGAAAAATTCAAATAGATTATTTGATCGAATAATGAACATAAATTGTTTTATAAGAATATTCTGGTGTTTATCACTTTTTTGACTGTATTTTCCCCTGACCTCTAGCCACCCTGACGTGGTTGTGAAGGGAGTAGTGCAACCTAATTAAAGGTGCTGAATTAATCAAAATTAAGTTTATTTAAGCAGAAAGAGTAAAACTATACTTCTAATATTCTAAAAATTACAAAAACGTATAGTGTCAATTTTGGAACTTCACTTATCCTACTGTCCGTGAATGTGTTAATACAATGGTACGGAATATTTATAAAACTCCAATTTCATTACATCCTAATAAATACACTAAAAAATTAATCATATTTAATCAAAATATTTATCATTTTCTATATATAGTTCTGTTAATTTGTACAAGGAAATTAATTTTATTAAATAAAAAAAGAAAAAACATTAAAGTGTGTTAAAGTATAGACACAGCATCTAATTTTTAGGCTTTTTTTGTATCACTAACATTTAATTGAAATTTTTAACTTATTGCGCCAACTTCGGCTATTAAATAAGGCAAACTTTAATCTTAAACTTCAGTGGTAATAAAAAAGTGTAAAAGAAGGCAGTTATGGTATAGATTAGTCTTATCCGCAAGCGTTTAAATTAGGGGCCGTCAACCTGTGGCAATCAGGCTAAAAATCTACAACTTTTAGAATAGAAACATTTGCTTAGTTCAAATTCTGTGGAAGAACATTTGAGATGAAATAAAACGAAGATTAACTTTCGAAATTTGTTGTATGGAAATACTTTCATGAAAAATTGATGAATACTACTAGCGCTCAATCCATGCGGATATCTGTTGGCGTGTCTGAGATGTTTCGCTTAGGAAAAAATTGTACTAAATGCATTGAAAGTTTAAACTTTAAACTTTAAGCCTGAAACTTTGTATTACATTTTTGTATATAATTTTGTAACATTTGTTTTCTCGAATAAAGCAGCGACGAATTTCTAAGAAACTAGTTTCATGTTTTAAAAAAATACTTCTATTTTTTGCGGCTGGGATATTCATATCACAACTACTAGAAAAAAAGTATTTTTTTAAAATTTGATAATGGCATTTTAGAAAAAATATTGCTTTGTGTTAAGGTAGATAAATGTTGGTCTAGTATAAAACATTTAGTTTGAAAGCTTGGCTTTCAACCCTCTAAGTACAATGTTTATTTATGCGAAAAAGTTTCAGAAATACCGTTATGAATAGAGCGCTAGTTTAAATCTATCATATCAAATAAAGAGAAATAGATTTATTCTGACGTAGAGGCATAATTCATCATTTTGGTGGAAAACTTATGGAAACCATCCTTCAATTCAATGAAAAATGATCAAAGTACCAAGATATAAATAACTTCCAGACTTCTAGTAACGGTAACTAGATTTATTCGATGATTTTACGGATTACTTCGGGATCAAGTGTTGAACGGAAGAAATGTAATGTATATATAAATCTTATTACCATACTTGATTTTTACTTAAGCAGCTATATAGTATTTTGTACATTAGTAATTGCATAACAGGTAACTTTTTTTTGTCATTTTATTATGTAATTTTAGGTTATCACAAGTGACCCATTAATTCATGAACATTTCATATTAAATCACTTGTTTTACCGATTTATTTAGCTTTAATTTATTTATTACTTTTAAATAGACTTTTTAAATTAAATATATTTAATGAAACGTGATTTTATTAAATTTTTTTCTATTTTTACAAAACTGTGTTTACTTATCTAATGACACAAAGAAATATGTTTTCACACAGAAACATAACGACCAGGAGGTATAGTAATTTTCGCCTTATTTATCCGCACCCGGGAAGCTGCTCATAAATATCTTTTTTTTTTTAAATAAAAATTGCAGTTATACAGGTTTTGTTTATGAAAGTTATATAAAAGTAAAATTTTATTTATATATTCTGGTATAAATCTAGTTTAAAATTAAGTGGTATAAAATATCCCATTGACTTTTAAAGTGTTATATTGTCCGAGTGTTATTTTGTCGCTACCATGCCAAACTGTCGAATATGAAAAAAAGGCTATTTTCACTACATTTAAAAATGGGACGATTGTCACCACTGAATTTTATTAGAATTATTTACCTAGAAATAATACTAATAAAACTTCTGTGAAGAACAGAGTTTCCAGTTTGGCCTTCGTTTTTTATTCAGAGATGCCGAATTCATACCGGAAATTTTGAGAAAAAACTTTTTACTTTTGGTAATCACGAAATGTCTGTCATTAAATAAAGCAAATATTTCTATTTCAATTTTCCGGTATGGATTCGAAATTTCTGAATGAAAAAGGAGGTTAAACTGGCAACTCTGGTGATGAATACTATTGAAATTTAATGGCCCATTTTTAAAATTAATAAAAACTGTATTTTTTCACATTCGGTAGTTTGACATGGTAGCGACGATATATAAATATTTCAAGGTTTGTTCAATCGAAGCGTGTACACATTTCGCATGCCTTAAATGTAACAGACCCCTTAACATACGGGTTTTTCAAACTTTTCACCTGATAGTTGGTTGTTCCTACAATTTCGGAAAGTTAATCTTTGTCTTATTAAATGGCAGAGTTTCTTACCTTAAATAGGGTACATTTGTCTTTTCTAAAATAGTAGTAGCTGCGTAACACACTGGTGATTCACAGTTTGAAGTTCCCTACCTCACTATCTTGAAGGGTGGTGTGATATTATACATCCCACTTAATCTAATTTCCAAATGACACACTGGTAGCAGAATTTTAGAATAAAATTTTGGTTTTATTATGTAAGTGAATAAAAGCTTTTCTTTATTTTCAAATGAAATTGTTTGCAAATCTTGGTGTCAATCAATCATTTGACATTTTATTAACAGAAGGACTTTGCTTCTGAAAGGGTTAAAGAAATAAAAAGCGCTGTCGCCAGTTGTGTTAGTATTTTTTATTCAGATTACTTGATTTCTACCATTTTATTTTAAATGGTAATAATCGTCTAATTTTATGACAGACTATAAATTACTATTACTAAGGTTAATAATGTTATTTGAAAAAATAGTAACAATGAAGCTACAGTGGTTTCACTGATGAAAATGTAAAATATAGTAACTATCATGTTAAGAAAGAAACATTGATTTATTACAACACAGATAATTTAATTCATCTTCTTGGCAGAAAACGTACGGAAACCGTCTTTCCATTCAATGAAAAATGATCAAAAGTACCATGTCTGAAATAACTTTCAGAGTTCATGTCAGTATAACTAGATTTATGCGATGATTTTACGGATTATTTGGGGATCACGTGTTGAACTTGAGAAATTTATTACATTAATATTTCTTATAATTATATCTGTTTTTTATATACACAAGTGCATGGTTTAATTCTAAAGTTAACAGAATGCAATTAAACAATAAATCTTAAATCTCGTTTTAGACAAGAAATTTTATTTAGTAAATGACGTCAAATAAATACCACAAGGGAAAATTTTACTTTTTTTTTAAATACCATTTTTCGTTTTAAATTATATGAATTTCGAAATCTTTTGAATTTTGTATAATAAGAACTATTTTTAATGTGTTATATAATTTTTTTTTACATTTATATAAGTGGTTTATTTCATAATAATCTTCGTTTTAATTATGAAATTTATATCGATATCTTTAACTTTTTTATTCAACGGTTTGAGAACGTTTTACATTACTTCGAACAGAGCTATCTAAGTTTTGGTCCGCGGGCCGCAGAGCTGCCACTATTTTAGTTTCGATTAATTCACTTTGTTTAATTACAAAATTTTTGCGATTTATTAAAGCAAAGATTATTATGCCGAAATACTGTTGACAAACGATTTTCAGACAAACGTTTTGTCACATCTCGTTAATTTTTATTAAAAATATTTTACATTATTTTGTAAAAATTTGCTTTGCTTTTCACACTTAAAATCTTCATAGAGTATTTCCTGTCACTTTTTAATGCACTTGAAGCAAACTCTTTCCAGTTTAGTCATGGATACTAAATCTTAAGATTAGGAAAAAGAGAACAACATCCTCTAACTTCTTCCAATAAATATCCTTTCCATTGGAGTAGATCTAAGTTCATATGTGATTTGCACTTTGGCTATGAGTCTAGTTATTGTATTCTTTTATCAATTTGAAGGGAGATGGTACATAATTGTGGGACCCTCTGCAATAACAAGGCAACTGGAGTTATTTTGATTCCTAAAAAACCATGTAAATAGGCTTGTTGACCTATCTTGCTATTCCTTAAGTGTCTATTTCGTATTCGAACCGTCCGTTATAGCTTGTAAAAACTTTTTAAAGTCTCACGTGTCTCAGTTTCCCAATTCAGATAATAGGGATGAGAGCAGTTTTAGGACTATTTTTCAAACAAGAAACACTAAGATGATTTCATATTTTGTAAACTATTGTGTTCACTATATAAAGGTTGCAAAAAAAAAGTCATTTATGTGTTCCAAATGTACTTTTTTTCATAAAAACCATAGGATATGCAATAATAAGGTAAGTGTTCAATTTTCATATTTACATAATGTATTATTTAACATATCAGAAAATATAAATTTTATGATCATAAAAAAGAAAAGATGATAGAAAACTCATCTCAATAGAAATATATGGAAAGAAGTTATATTCTAAATATAATTGTTGAAAGTAAATTTAAAAGCCTTCTAGCTGAAAATTCCATTTTTCACTTGCTTTATTATTGCAGAGGGCCCCTCAATTGATACAACTTAATTTTATACACAATTGCACCAGGATTTTGGAATAAAATTTTATTTTATAGGGTACGTGAAGAAAACCTTTTACTTATTTTCAAATAATTCATTTCGGAAACTCTTATGTCAATAAATGATTTCGTCATTTTAGCAACACAAGTACTTTTCGACTGAAAGTTCTTGTCAGGGGTGAAACTGTCTCTGTCTTTGTCTAAATCTATTTCTAAAAATAATATTTATGGTAGATTTCTATAATATTTGCATGAAAAACGAAGTGGATTTCAGCAAAAATTGCAAAAGAAATTTAAAATTATTATGATTGTTTTGAATTAGTGGTAGATAAATCAGGTACCTCTTCGACTCCTGTTTTGCCCCACTACACACATATCAATAGAATTCTATGTCTGTTTAATGCAGTGGTACTCGAGAAAAGTTGTCACACACTGCTGTATTCGTCTTATTTACTGACCGAATATCTGCTACTAACAAAGAATGTCTCCTCAACTCGCATACTCAGAAACTTTTGAAAAATATGCTAATGAAGCTATTCATGTATGTAATAAAGGAAAGGTGAAATTTACCTGCGGAATCCGAGTAGAAAATCTGCAAAAAAATAAAATGCTTTCTAGTATTTGGCGCAAAAAGACGCGATTTGCCTAGCAAAAATGTTCCTCGCCAAACGCAAACGATTTTAAAATTGCTTGTAAAATGGTTACTCAATACTTAATGAATATAAACTTAAACGATGAAAGTTTACTATTTTTTGTGTACGTTTTGTATTTTTAACAATGTTAATTTTAATTTTCAAATTTGTCTATGAGATTTTTGTAAAATTTTAAAGCGTAAAATTGTCATTAGCTTAAAAAAAAATTTATACTAAAATGGGTTAATTGTAGGGCTCATGATACTATACCATCTTGTTTAGAATCGTTTGCATTTTGCGATCAGCATTTTCAACTCTCTGTACGTTTGCAGTAATATTAATTTAAAATATTATTTAAATCATTCATGTATTTTTGTCTCTATTTATTACCGATTGAATGAAATTTTGCTATTGTTTTATCCCCCCATTCCACAATTATTTTAATTTAAACGGCTTCACCGGTTATATGAGTAATTTTAAACGTATTTTAAAAAGAAAAGCCCGATGATAAACGTATTCGTTATACATTTCCATATCGAAAAAGTCGTTGTTTCCATAGCAACACTAATTTTTCCTCGAATTGCCAATGTTCAGAATCAGGCTTATTTTTGAGTTTGAAACAGTTTCAAAGAATTTAAATTTTGTTTTAAATTGTAAATTACGATCTTTAAATTTCATTATATATACATATAAACGTGTACACAAAAATGTAGTTATAAAAATTTATTTATTATGTAAGTTAAACTTACATAAGCAAATTCAGCATGAAAAAGTTTTTCCTTAAAGAGTATTATTTGTCATAAAACCGTATTTTATTTTTTCTTATTCTGTCGCCAAATAAAAATAAATCGCCAAATAAACGAAATTTTCATATTTTTTACACACTTTATATCGAGTTTCCGCAGAATTTTTTTTTTGACGTATTTATCCCCATGAGAAGAACATTCTGTAATTCTTTCAAATTTTTCTGAGTATGCGCTTATGGAGACCTTCCTTGTAAGTAAAGTAAAGATTTTTTTTATGTGATAATATTGTTGCTGTTGGACCACTTAGTGAATGTCACTGGTATAATGTTATATTAAATAATATAGCTATAAAAAGCATCATAATTAAGAATTATATTTGAATGTCTTGCATAATTGTTTATCTTATGCTCTGAAAAGCAATAAATATAAAACAAATCAGTTTTTAATTCAAGGAATATACCGGTACCTCGAAAATATCAACTGAAATTCAGGGTTATTTGGGACAATTTGACATAATATGCATTCATAATAGATTTCTATAAGAGCAAAAAGAAATAATCAGCAATATGCATCATTTTGTCTGGAAATTGTTGGTCTTTTGTATTACCATAGCTGTCAACTTTTACGATTTTTTGCTACCACTTTTCTCGAAGAGAAATTGCCGGGTCCCCACTTGGTCCGCTTTTTCAACGCTACATTTTTTCAAAGAAAAATCTTCTTTATAAATTACGTAGAAACGTACCTCTAATACCGTTTTTGTTGCGATACCGTCCCACGAATTTTTTTCTTAAAAAATACTCGTTTTCAAAAAACGGACCTGTGCGAGCTCTAAAAATGCTGCCTTATTTTATCACAGGAAAGAAAGTGGTGATACAGGTAGCTATGTATCACGACCGATTGCCTGCCCTGTATGACATAGGCTTATTCCAGAAAGAAGGAGGAGTGCAGTGGAGGAATAACTATTTTAATCTTTGAAATTATAAGAAAAAAAGTTACTCAAACAACTCAATTAAAAAAAATATGTTTGTGATTGTGATTGTACAGATTGTTCCATGATTGTAATTTTGTTTTATGATAATTTTGTTTTTAAAATTCTCATTCTATTTCGCGATTTTAAAAGATTAAAGAAAGTGAACATTTCCGTTAAAATTATTTTTATTTTTTCTCTTAAAAAAGATTGGTAGGATGGCACTCCCCTACTTCACCATAGGGACGTCCTTGCATGGATACTTATTTGGAATGTTATATTGTATGGATATTATTATTTCAAAAGGTTCCATTTGGTCAAATATATGTGGACCGCTATGAGCCTCTCTGACGCTTATACACATAATTCTATTTTTCATGACTATATAGGTTTAATTGTTTGAGGACATTGAATTTGTTTAACAGTAATTTTAGCTTTATTTAACCACAAAAATCTACGATTAAATAAACAGAAGATGATTATTCGTAAATAGTAGTATCAAGACTGCGTAAAACGTGTCCGCATCATGACTTTTCCGCAAACCAGTCAAATTTAAAACATTTTATGTTAGTTGTACCATTATTTTGTAATATATCAATGACGTTATTGAAGCAAGTAGTTTGGATTCCTTAGCTTGTTAAAGTTAAGAAAAGGAGTCTTCAAACTTCGCACTGTAACAGAATAAGAAAATTTACCTTGCTTAATGATAGAAAATTTGTAAATAAACAAGGTGAATATTACCTTTCGGAATTTGTGTTGGAAAACGACATTCAGGCAAACGTATGGACTACCTCTGTTTAGATCTAATGTTACAATACTTTTAAGAAAAACTCACATTTGTTCACTCAAAAACATTTTTAATCTTGAATTAATATACGTTGTACAACTGAAAAGTTCCAGGATTGCATTTAGTAAGATCCGTAAAACGAAGAAATATACCTCGAGCTAGAAATGTTACTTAGTAAGTGAAGTCAAAAAAGTTTCACACAATAATAAATTACACTTTTTAAAATAATTTCTTATCAAAAATATATTTATTTCATCTTCAGATTACACTAAGCGCATCCTGGGATTATTTAGACCGCACCACGTATAATACACGTAGCAAAAAAAAATCTAATTTAATATATTTTGAGAAAAGAATTTTTTTGCATGTCCTAACATAATTTATTAAGGTTTCCCTAACCTTAAGCAATGAAGCGAAAGGGAGCAATAAGCATTGTTAATAACCTTGTTTTTTTTTTTTTAAAAAAACATTTTGGATATATTTATTATGTGCTAAAAAAGAATCCATAGTTAGTCAAACAACAAACTATTTAAAAAACATTGAAAGCAATTTACAAAAGTAAATGAAAAATAAAATAATAACATTTATGTATTAAATGTCAAACAACAGAAAATAAATTAAAGTATTTCTGTGCGAAAAAAGGATTATTTTGAACTAAAATAACTTTGTTATTTTCGTTGTATTTTAATGCTTTTTAAACACTGGCATTTAAAGAATGCTTCTTTTACATGGACGTGTAAAAGTGAATATAATGCGTTTCCTCAATTAAGTGATAATTTTAAGCAAAATAATAAAAGTAAAAATTTTAACATATTCATAAACTTAGATTAGTTTGCACTTCTCCAGAAAAAATATTAAGAATGTCTTATATTATTTAAAAATGTAAGAAAAAATGTGATTTCTTTTACACATCACTTACTTAATTTTTACTTTTGATATAATTTATTATTCCATATTAACCCTATCACTATGTCCTATCAAATGCCCTGTTGTTGCCAAGGACAAAAATGCTATCTATTTTTCAAATAAAAAAAATCAAGTACAACTTATATTTGTACAGTTTATTTTTTACCGCGTATTACAAACATTATGATATGAGATGTCACCGGCTGAAACTACTCAGTGAGTGAAAGATTTTTTTGACAACTTGTTGAAAGTGCTTGGGGTCCGCGTGGACCCCAGGACATAGTGATAGGGTTAAAAATCATCACATCCTAAAATAATATTTTCATATTTATAAATAAGAAAATTGTGATTTTTACCGGTTTCTATATCACGTATGTAGTTTGAAATGAAAACTGAAAATAGTAAGTAAATATTACCACACGAGATGATAATGGATATATTGGATGTTTCAACTTGAGTTGTACATACAACTCCAACTTGTATACTTGAGAGAAAGTTTAGAACAAATGATTTTAGATTCAGCTATGCGGTAGCTTTACAAAACTTTAATATTGTTTTCTTTATTTTCTGTATTCAGGGTTCGTACGCTTTTACCATAACTTTTTCATAGAATTTTTTGCCTTTTTTAAATGCAGAAAAGTATTACAAATGCTGCAATTAAACGAGGCGAAATAGAAAAAAAATTCTATTAGAAATTTGTGGTAAGATCGTACGAACCCTATTATTTTTCAAATGTTTATATATTGTAAATAAACATTACAATTTATTTAAATTTTGGTATTTTCTTTTCTTTTGCATCATTTGACTCTTTTATTTTATGTTAGTTTAGGGAATGTTTTTAAAGAGCTGGTGTAATTTGATTTACTAATTAATTATTTACCAGACATTGGTTCATAAGCCAGAATTATACAAATAACACAACGAGTCATACACAAACTATAGGGTTTATAGTATTTTACTCTATATTTTCTAGCAAGAACCGCACGAACACTGTACATTATTGTTTGAGTTGTCTAATTTAATCGCAAAGTTAATGAATTTGGGACTCACCTCGCCCATTTATAGATGTCTGTTTTGTTCATTTATGGGATTCGTAACCATTATTTCCTAAGTTCTCAGATCTTTCCAGCACACACCAGTATTTGTTTAATCATAGTGTTTATTTAAAAATTGCTTTGTTATATGACATAAATGTGCAATTAAATAGACCAAAGCTTACTATAAAAAATACTGGTGTTCTATACCCGGAAACATTTGAAACTACACGCACGTAAAAACAGAATTAGGTGTGTGACACCTTAGACACCCCCGCGTAGATTTCGGCAAATTGAAAATTTTTAAGTAAGAATATATGTACAAGTATCCATACTAAATTAACTCTGTATCTAGATTGACTGTTTAGCTTCTGTTTTATTCAGATATTCCGAATTCATACCAGAAATTTCGTAAAAATATTTTTTTAGTTTAGGGAATCACGAAATGTCATTAACCCTTTCCGGCACAGACAAATTATGTTCGTAAAATGTGAAATTACTGACTGACACCGGAATTTACAAACGACTTTTTTAGAAAATAAGAACTCCTTATTTTAAGCTTTTAATATAGAAGCAAAATTTTATTAAAACATTCTTGGTGCCGAATGCAAGTTTGGAATTAAAATTAGGTGTGCCCGGAGTGGGACCATTGTGCCGTAAAGGGTTAAATAATGAAAAAATAATACTAGGAATTTCTAGTAGGAATTGGGAATTTTTTAGTAGAAAAGTGGTGATTAAAATCCCTACTTCACTGTTATAAAGCCCAAACATTTAAATTAAATATGTTTTTGTTTAACCGAAATGAATTGGTCATAATTTATCGGCTTTCTAATACACTATTTTCATGCTTAAAAAATATTTCTTTTCTCTTTTTTTTTAAATATAAAAATCATGTTTTTGAAATCGCTGCTTGTGTATTAATCTACTAACTAATCTAATAACTGTTGGTTCAATAAAATAATATTTAATTTAAAATTTGAGCTTTAAATTATTTAGGGCAAAGTTAATTTAGGTGAAAGGGTGTGAGACAATCCTTCCTGGATGTTGCCATTTGCTTTTTTTAATGGTCACAAATGTTCTTCTTTTCATAGCATAAAATTAGTCGTTTCACTTCATCAGAATATAAATGCATGTTACATATGTGGTTAGTTTTTATTCGAAAAATGCATTGTTTACCTGAAAACAGTTACTTAATAAAAAGAAAAGAGCATACAATTTTCATTTGGAAATTTATTTATCAGTATAAGTTTATGCTTACAATTCCCTTAAATATGATATGTCTACGTACAAAATTATCACCATTATTAACGCTGGGACAAACATTTTATTCCTTTGTTATTCGTAAAAATAACTTATATTACTTACTATGTGTCTTCTGTGTTTTTACGATAAAATGAAAATGGCAGTTATATGTAGAATGTTATTTCTGTATTATTATTGACCTGGAAAATTTTCTTGTTATTCTTCCTTCCGAATAATCTGCGCATCTAATAACAAATCAATATTTACTTTTTTCTGTTTAACATACGATTTTTCTACATTGCAAATATGAAAATAAATCATTACAGATAATGTTAATGTTATCTTATTATGTAAATGTGTAAACAAATATTTGAACAGAATTATAAAATAAATTACTGTATATATATATATATATATATATATATATATATATATATATATAGTATTAATGATTATGAATCAATAATGAAGTGCAGATATTTGATATTCAATAAAATTTAATGAACACAGTTTTTCAATGGCGATGTAGCCAGGGTAATACACAGCCTTACCAATGAAGATCTAACAACATACAGATAAGTTTTTTACAATTAAATTTTTATAGTTGAAATACACCACACCTCATAGGTAAGCGTTGTTACAATGCTCTATGAGGATATAAAGGCAGTGTTTTTTAGCGTTGGGATTAATATGGGAATTGTACATCTCTTCAGATAAAGAATTATCAGTGGTTGCCAAAGGCATGTGTTGGACGTTACAGGGCTCCAAAATAGTTCGCTAACTGAATACCAATAATTTGTAACGGAAAATTTCATGGTAGGTATACGCAACATTTCGCAAAACTTTACCTCCGAAAATGGTTTCGGCAAAATTTGCAAGAAAAATCTCAAAATAATCTTTTTCTAAGAAAACACCGGTATTCATAAAGCAGTCCATTTGGGAGCCATGAAGTTATATGAGAAGGGATAATTTCAGTTTCCGTTTTTCATATAAAACAGGATTGAACCGCTTTTAAATATGAAATAAAATAAATTAACTTATTTTAGGGAAACATGGTCTCACTGAAGCTAAGAAATATTAATTAAAATTTAAGTGAGCTGGGAAAGATAATAAATACAAAAGTAATTGAAAAAGGATTACCAATTAAAATTAATTTAAATTACTAGGGGGTTCCACAACCTGCTCGTACTCGCTCGCCAACACCTGTGAATTGCGACGCAATTCACATTGGAAACGCCACGCGGTACCAGCTCGCTTCGCTCATTCGTCAATTTTTGCAGCATCTCTAGCCATAATGAGTACTATCATAAATCATTTTAACATATGAAATTTACAAATTATTTTAATGTAAAAAAAGCTATTGAAATCTTCGTTGAAAACACAATTAAAATGCATTTAGTTGATGCTACCAATGGCCATAAATCATTTTAACATTTTAAAATTTACAAATTTTTGAAATTTAAGAAAATTAACTACACAAATTACCTTGGAATCGCAATTAACTTAAAACTTCGTTCATTGAGCCTATAATATAGTACAGCATGGCTTATATTCATTTTGAAAAACTCTTAGAAAAACACAACATAATAGCAAGATAGCTCAATATAAATCAACAATCATCGTGCAAAATTCATTCGACGTAAAAAATATAATATCTCTCAGACGGTTGGCAAATTAAGAAAACGTAAACACGTCTTCAGATGTGTTTAAAAGAAACTCATGATCAACAAGCTGTTTTCCTGAATGCATCATGTGACCGTAAAACGAACTACTGATCATTGCTATTTATTTATACTTTGGGTAAAAGTTCGTGCTGTATTTAAGCTCTAAATTTGGACTTGCTGAATTAAAACTAAAGGCTAGAGAATATGATGTCATATTGAAAACAAGAACGAAAAATCATGCGTCAAGCATAGATTATGTAACACTTTCCAACGCTTCCAAAATAATTTTACAAATCATACCGTTTAATAAGCTGAAAGATAACATCTAAGTAAACAATTTGGAAAATGCATAACATATTTAAAAACATAATTTCAGGAATTTCCAAAATATACAATATTCGGAAAAATATCCGAATACTTTTATTCAGCACTGTATATGATCTATAGATTTGTATATATACTACATAGGATGCTAAATTTTAGTTTAGTTAGGAAACGCGTAGCACAGTTTAAAATTCTCCTTCTGGAGTTTGTGTCAATAAACGGAAATGTGTTCGCGAACTTTTGTGCTGTCCTGTATATGAAATTCAGAATTTATACACACCAAGTAATAGACAAAAAATGAGTTAAATTTAAAATTGCGTTCAGCAACTTCAAACGCACTTCCAGGAATCATTATTAACAGACAGTAGAGAATTGTTTTGTGTGTCTCTGAAAATGAACGATGACTGCTATACACACACTATTCTGTAGTAAGCCTCTTGATATGCACCTTAGTGATATAAATAAATTTCAATGCGTTTAAAATAGTGAAACATTATTTAAATAAACCGCAGACCATTTTTCTCAATAGACGTAATGTAGCGGAATTATTTTGACTGTCCCTGTTCAGTAACTCTAAGTGCTATGCACACCTTAGTACATATTAAGCTTCTTGTAATGCACCTTAGTGATATATATCCATTACAATGTGTTTGAAATTGTGTAACATCATTAAAATAAACCGCAAATGATTTTCCCTCATTGACCGTAATGTAACGGAATTCTTTTGAGTGTCCCTGTAAAAAAACTACAATTGCTACACACTTCTGTTGAAATAGGGAACATGCTATAGATAACGACAATAACATATAAAAATTGCAGAGCAATCCGAGCATATTTACGGGAGTTAGAGCACGGAAAGATGGCAGACGGCCATACGGCAGACAAACCGAAGTCATAAACACTTTTCAACTAGGTTGGAAAGTGTTAAAAACGCATACTAAAATATTTTCTCTCACTCTAAAGATCATAACGTCATTGGGAGTTCCTAACAAACAGTTGCTATGTATGTCTTGTATATTGCTATGAGATCACACTCTGAAGTCTATATCAGAATGCACCCTTCCTTTCAAATCGGACATCATTTTCACCATCAGAACCATTTATCCCTGCGATTAGGGCGTCATTAAAAAAAATTGTTTTAAAATTTCCGAGTTTAATTAAATATTTATTATAAAAAAATGGAAATTATAAATTTATCAGAAATATTTTATTTTGTGCATACCAAGGATCTTTAAGTAAGTACTAAGAGTTAAGACTATTTAGCTGAAGCCGATGCTATAACCCATGCGTTAGTCAATATGACATCATCACTCAAAAAGTTATAGTTTACATATTCATGGATGAAAATACATCTTTTGTTTTTTGAATGACGTAATTTTCTTCATCGTAAATATTTCGCTTTACATAGTACTTGCTATGATAGATTAATGGATGTTATTCTATTTACACGGATGACTAAATATTATTTCTCAATAAACAATCTGTGTTCTGCTCTTTTGCGATTAGTGTGTAATTAAATGAAATCATTTTAATATTTTTACATTTTATGAAAACCATTGAAATTTTTCTACTGAACATAACGCAAGTTTCAGTGGTGAAATCACGCTTCTGATTGGTAGAAAGTAATAAAGCAAATTAATTTTACGTTACTACGATTGTTAAAACACGGCAAGCTACAAATTCAGCCTTATCTTCGCGCTACGTAAGAAAAAAATATATAGAGATAATTTAATTTTATATATATATATATATATATTCATAGAGAGAGAGAGAGATAGAGATAGCCATTGCTATTGATATACGTGAAGCGATCCAAAAGGTCCGGGAATGCATTTAGTATAGAGATATCATATTGTGGAACGCGGGATAGCACTATTTCTTAATAGGAAACAGCCTTATTCACTGACATCTTTATTCAATTTTGCAATTAAATACGACGAAGCTTACTATTACAAAATAGGGATATCCCGTGGGCCACAGTTTGACACGTCTGATTTTATATCATACGCAAATCAGATAAACCCATTTTAAACCTAGACAAGTTACCTAGTAATTAAAGTCAAAGATGCACCATAATGTAATCAGTTACACTGTATTAAATAGAATTTCTGTTTTTAAATATGCTTATATGCATTCAGAAAACGTTTGGATCACATTCACAACCATTGAATGTTCAATGCATATAAGCTACATCGAATAAATAGAATTTGTCTGATTCGATATATTCGATTTTATTCTTTTGTGCTGATTCAGATATCATACGAGATGCTATGATCATTAAGGTTAACTGGGTGAAGTAGTTCAGCTATATTCGTCCGGGATTGCTTAGATGGTAGAGAATTGGCAGCTTCAGCCAAGGGATCCCGCGTTCGTATCCAGGCCCGGATTTTTTCGCCCGCTTTGGAAGATTAGATGTCACGTGATTTCTTTACCAATTAGAATAATTGTGGTAAAATTTATCTAGTGTAATCACGTTTCCAGCGTTTACTGGAGTTCACATTACCTGTGATTTCTTCTGTTGTGCTGATTCAGATATCAGACCAGATGCTATGATAATTAATGATAACCTGTGAATTAGTTTAGCCACATTCGTCCGGGATTGCTCAGTTGATAGAGCATTGGTCAAGGGAGCCTGGGTTCTCGAATCCTGGCCAGGAATTTTTAGCCCGGTTGGGAAGATTACCTCCCAATGAAATCTCGCCAAAATTTTTTAATATAGGGATTGATTAAATAAATTTTTAAATTTTTCGTCATTATATATGTTGCAAAGTACAAATTTAATATAAAATGTCTTACACTTTAACCAATTATTCAAACATATATGATATATACCCAATTTCTTTCCAATAACATCTTACTAATTATTTTCAAAATGTCTGTAAACATTAACACATTTGCATCCTTAACGCATCTGTAGGGTTCGTACGCTTTTACCATAATTTTAATAGAATTTTTTGCCTTAAATAAATGAAGAAAAGTATTACAAATCCTGCAATTAGTGAAGGCGTCTACAATTTCTGACATTTAAATGTTAAGTAGAAACAATCCAATAACAAATTGTGGTAAAAGCGTACAAACCCTGATCTTTGCGTCTATTTAACCCTTTCCGGCACAGACAATTTCTGTTCATAAAGTGAGAAATTACTGACTGACACCGGAATTTCCAAACGAATTTTTTAGAAATAAGAACGCCTTATTTTATGCTTTTATTTTAGAAACAAAATTTTATTAAAATATTCTTGGTGCCAAATGCAAGTTTGGAATTAAAATTAGGTGTGCCCATAGTGGGACCACTGTGCCGTAAAGGGTTAAGGATTTCTTTTTTTATTTAGAAATTCCAAATACGCACCGAAAAGTCTGAAAGAAAAATAAATACCGTAATTTCCGGCGTATAATCCGCAGCTCAAAGAGTCGTTTTTCGACCCAGAAATTATTATTTTATAAAATGTAACTTAAAAGATCACTGTAAATATTTAACTACAATTATTGAATAAAATTTCTGGGTCGAAAAACGACTCTTTGAGCTGCGGATTATACACCGGAAATTACGGTATTTTATGTAATCAAACGAGACGAAAGATGTTTCATTAAATAAACCAAAAATTACTTTTTATAATTTCCAGTATGAATTCGTAATTTCCGAACAAAAATGTAATTCCTGAAATGCACGAAAATGATGCAAATAGGTTACTTACAATGTTGGAACTGAAAATTCAAAACAAGATCATATCAATGACGTTTAGTTACACAAGCACGAGTAAACGTGTGACAAGTCAATAATGTGTTAATAAGATTCTGGTTTGCGTTTTCTGAAATAACCAGGCCAGCGACGCAGACAGCGGGGAGGGTGCTATACATACCACTATTTTAATCCAGAATTTTTCGTCTTCTAGGTTTTTTTAAGATGAAAAGTTCTGTATAAAAATAGTGGCAACAATATACCTGCCTGCCCCGCTCATGATACGCCAATGAACTGGGTCAAAAGTCATGAACTTGTTCCGATAACCAACAGGCCGAATATTTGACATCATGTACGGATTTAAAAGAACACTACTTTCAATTAGTAACATTCATCTTAAATCGCTAAATTCCGCGACTACATAAGGCGGAGACTGCTGTTCTGAAATTGTTTATTTGTTTTTTCCATTATATTTGGCATCTATGCATTAGCAACAAACCCACTGAACTTTAAGCTTACACACTGACTAAAAAATGGCGGCAGTCGTAGGCAAATTTTTAAAAGTGTTTATATAATCATTTAAATTTGAGTACCATTATTTCCGAACTGTAATATTCGCCTTATTTCATCTCAGAAAAAATAAGGCGACGATTAATTTCCATAAATAGGGACTCAATTCAAGTAACTATGTACTAAATTAAAAAAATCCGCCTACAACAGACGCCATTTTTAAAGGAGCGTGTAGGCCTAGTATTCGGGGTTTTTTGTGTCAGCATGCTATAATATTTTTGTCGATCATGTTCAGAAGTATGCGTTAAAGTAACAGGGTTCTGATTTGTTAATTCAATAACATCTTTATGATTTCTGATATTTGGGTGTGTGTATCAGTGATTTCAAATAGAATTCGCAAACACAAATTTGTTGACTGAATGTTGAGATTCGTGAATTCACTTTGAGGACACCATTGGTGTATCTAGAAGGAAATGTTCAGGATACTGCCATTTTTCAACATAATGTTGCGACTTTTTAAATCGCAAAATTCAGAGGTTAAATACATAAAATAATTATAATCATAAATAGTGGAATCTGTATCGGCACTTTCTTCTGAATGCACCAATGTGTGACACATTGTGTTTTTGAATACATATTTGTAAATAAAAATTTATTGAAACTGCTTCCAAAGTATCAAGTTCTTCATAATACCAGAAAATTTTATCGTTAATTATACTAGTGAATATTAATTTGATATTACGATACATATGCATGTTTAATGCAAAATACTGTTTCTTTTGATTTGCAACGTTTCCTATAAAAGAAAATCAAGATATTATGTTTAGTTTTTGCATTAAATTACAAAATAGAAATAACAATATAATGTATTATTTAGTAACGTATAATTAGCGCAAATAACATTTCAAATATGTAATAATTTTTTCAGATGTCAAGGTTTATTTGATTTCCATTAATGCATTATTAAGCAAGGTGTAATAGAAAAATACACTCAAGTACATGTCTTTATATTTTTTTTTCATTATTTTTTTTTATTTCCTAAATTCCTTTTTACTGTAATATTTCTTGTATGATTTTTCGGGCGTAAGAAATGAACTTCGATCAATATTAATATCTTTGATGTTTTATCCTTCAGTAGAAAAAACAAGAGATGGAATAGAGGAAGTTCTCCTGTCTTTTAGTTAGAAAATATATTGTGTTAGTATAAGAAAATTAATTCAACATTTCTTATGCAGATAAGCAGTGTAAAAGCAAAGTCCACTTTTATTTATATAAATGGTTCTTTAATTTTTTCATGCATTACAATATCGCTTTAATAAACGGAAAAATAACACACACATGCACACACATATTCATATAGTCAAACCCCGATTTAGTGCCATCTCGAAAAAGCGCCAATTCCGTTTAACCGCCAATTGTGTCTATGAACAAATCTGCCAAATAGGGATTTCAATGTAATGTATCCGTTAAAGCGCCAACTCGATATACCGCCAAAAAAATTTTCTAGAAATTACTGTATTTTCTTTGTCTATCTTTCTTTTTAAAATTGTTTGTTAGTATTTCAAAGGGCACCTCCTTTTTTTTGTCTAGATGTTTTCAAGCTCAATTCAAACTTTATTAAATAGAAAAGAATTTGTATTGTTCTCAACACCTGAAAATGCACCTGCTACCCATTCTACCTGTCATTGGGAGAAGAAAAATAACGCGCGCTGAGGTGCCGAGCAAGTGAAAGTTCTGATTCAGACTGGCGAGTCACGTGATCCGATGCGCTTCTGGAGCGGTGAGAAAACAAAGCGTGGCACGCCATTGGCTGAAAGGGTCTCTCCTCTCTCAGGTGAGAACAATGTAAAAAAGAACCTCTCCCTGTACTTTATGTCGATTTCTAGAAAGAAAACGGCGTGCAATGCAAAATCTCTCTTTCAAAATTTTGGTCGGACGTTGAGTGAAACATCGAAGAATTCACCAGCTAAATCTGTAAAATATCATCCTGTCTCTTTATTTTATCTCATTATGGCGAAAAGAGCAGTTTTTATCAATTTCGGAAAAGCGGGAAATTTGTGAATATAAAGAAAGAAATGTGAATGTATCGCAGCAACAAATCTCTAATCGTTTCTCTACACTCTGGAAAAAACCTGTTAGCAGGCACTGCATCGGAGACATTTTGATGAATACAGAAAAATGCATTAACACCAATGAACTGCAATCATCTGTAAAAAGACTGAAAACAGCGAAACATGAAGACTTAGAGGATGCCCTTTGCACATGGATACAACAAATGAGTGCTAAAAATGCTACCATCAACAGAGATGTCATCAGAGAGAAGGCAAAAGTTCTTGGCCAGCAAATGAATATTACAGATTTCGAATACAGTAGTGGCTGGTTGAACAGATTTGAAAAGCGACGAGGATTCTCTCAGTACACACGAAGTGGTGAAGCTGCAGGTGTTGATGAAGATATTGTGTTAAATGGTCGTAAAAAACTGAGTGCGCTGATTTTAGAATATAAACCAGAGGACGTATACGATATGGATGAAAGTAGCCTTTTTTACCGCTTGCAGCCAGATAAAACAATTTCGAGTGGGCCTGCTAAAGGATGCAAAAAAAAAAAAGATCGTGTGTCTCTTGTGTTCTGTACGAATAGTGATGGATCTGATAAAAGAACTATGACAGTGATTGGAAAATCAGCTAAGCCATGATGTTTTAAAAATTTTAATCCTGCTCTTTATGTAGATTATGAGAATAATAACAAAGCGTGGATGACTTCAGCATTATTTCAATAATGGTTAGCGAATTTCAACATAGAAATGAAAAGAAACAAACACCATATTTTATTGATTTTGGATAATGCCCCTTGTCACAAAGCATATCCAATGAGCAATATCCGCATTGAATTTTTACCTCCTGACTGTACTAGATTTTTGCAACCTTTGCATGCGGGTATAATAAACTCATTCAAAGCTCATTATCGAAAGTATCACGTCCGCCATATCATTGAAAAAATCAGTAAAGATGGTTTTTCTCTAATTCTTTTACATGATGCTATTCGTATGATAAAAAAAGCATGGGATGAAATTTCATCAGAAACTATTGTTAACTGCTGGAAACATACTGGATTGATTAAACCTGAAGGATCTACTAAAAAACAAAACAGTACAGCACTTCAGGAACTACAAGACGAAATACACAAATTAACAGATATTGAGCATCCTCTATCGGCAATTGAGTACATTAATATAGATAAAAGTCTTTCAACATTTGAAGATTTGACAATCGAAGAAATTGTTGCCAATCAAAATGAAAATGAAAATTCATCTTACAGCGAATCTGAAGAAGCTGAAACGCCGCATATTACATCTGATGAAGTTAAAAATTGCATTGGGAAAATAAGAATTTTCTTAGAAAAACATGCAACTGATAAAAAAATGATGAACAATCTTTTAGTTGTAGAAAAATATATTGAAAAAATCAATATTGAAAGGAAAACTCAAACTAGAATTTTAAAATATTTTCCTGTACTTTAAGAAAGATAATTAAAGTAAAATAAATTCAGTGTGAGATTTAATGTATGTGTGTGTCTGTTATGTGCATAATTATCTACTTTATCTAAAATTGACTATATAAAGAGGTAAGTGCATGTTAATTTCATACATTAATTGGATAATTTTGAATCATGTAGCATTAATTATATTATGTATATTAATTATATTACATTAATTTATACTATTATAATATACTATATACTATTGGATAATTTAATAAAAAGGCATTATGAATTTATTTTTATAATAATAATAATAATAGTATAATAGTATGAAAATTAATTTTTATTGTATTCTAATTCGATATACCGCCAAACTCGTTATAGCGCCAAAAATTTCTCGAACGGATAATGGCGGTATAACGAGGTTTGACTGTATATATATGTATATATATATACAGGGTTGTTATAATTAAAGTTCCCCTATTCAGAAGGCTCTAGAGCCGGTTCTATGGCTCCAAACGAAACAAAATTTCACTAGTACGTAGTTGAAGAGATGCGCTCCGCGAAACTCGAAAAAAAAATTAGTTAACATTTTTGTCAATAGGTGGCGCTGCGTCAATATTTAAGCCGATATTTGCAGATTCCTTTATTTTGAAAAAAAATAGAGGACATTTTATTTCACAGTTCGTAAAATAAACTTTTTCAGATTCGTTATATCAATTTCGGTCAATCAAGATGAAACACACAAAATCACAAAATGTCACCCAACGCTTGAAAAAGATCACATTTTATTCAAATTTTCGACGAACGACGTCAAAGTGACGTCGCAACTTCGAAAACTTGAAATACCCTTCTAACCATCTGACGATTTAAAACATGCTGATAAAGTGTGTCTGTGATTTCTTTGACACTGGAACAGTTGATTGTTTCTGAAAAGCATTTGAATCTACGCTTTGTGCTGAATGGTATCTTTGAAAGAAAAGGCACTTCTTGTAAAGTTATTTTATCAAAATAACAGCAACGCAGCTGCAGCTCTTCGAAAATTCCGGAAACTAAAAGATGTTAGACGTGGACCAATGTCGGATCGTGGAGTTCACAAAATGATTAAAAAGTTCGAGGAAACAGGAAAACTTGACATTCTTCCTGGCAGAGGACGAAAAAAGTAGACATTTCTAGCATTGAAGATATTGCTATTGCTGCCATGGATTTAGCAAGTCAGTCATCATTTGGTAATGCAAGTGTGCCAGCTATTGCGAATGAAGTCGATATGCTGATTTCCACTGTGAGAAAAGTGATGCGTCAAATTTTGCGCTACTATCCATACAAGATTCAGAAGGTGCAACAACTAATACAGGGTTATACCGAAAGTCGTTATTTTCAAACAGTCTGTCCATCACGATCGCCTGATCTAACACCATGCGATTTTTGATTGTGGGGATTTTTAAAAGATTTTGTATCTAAAGACAGATGTCAGACAATCTCTGATCTGAAAGACAGTATTAGACTTCATATTCGCTCAATCTCACAGGACAGTTTACGCAATACTGTAGAAAGCACAATTCTGAGAATGGAATGCGTTATTGAAAATGGTGGAGGATTCATTGAGCATGCGTAATGTTATTATTCTGAAGACCGCATCATAAGTCGTTATTTTCAAACAGTCTGGCCACCACGATTGCCTGATCTAACACCATGCGATTTTTGGTTGTGGGGATTTTTGTAAGATTCTGTATCTAAAGATAAATGTCAGACAATCTCTGATCTGAAAGACCGTATTAGACTTCATATTTGCTCAATCTCACAGGACAGTTTACGCAATGCTGTAGAGAGCACAATGCTGGGAAAGGAATGCGTTATTAAAAATGGTGGAGGATTCATTGAGCATGCGCAATGTTATTCTTCGTTATTTCCTCGCTGCCGAGCGACATGTTTTATGTTTGTTGATGCAGATTACATCACATGAAATTATATTCATTTTTCTGTATTGTTTGGTGTCATAGGTCGGGCTCTAGAGCTGTCTGATTAGGTGAACTTTAATTATAACAATTCGCAGTTCGTCGAAACTTTTAAATTTGTGTGCTTCGTCTGGATTGACTGAAATTGATATAATAAATCTGCAAACATTGCCTTAAATATTGGCGGAGCGCCACCTACTGATGAAAAATATAACTTTTTTTTCGATCTTCGCAGAGAGCATCATTTCAACTACGTACTAGTGAAATTTTGTTTCGTTTGGAGCCATAGAACCGGCTCTTGAGCCTTCGGAATAGGCGAACTTTAATTATAACAACCCTGTATATATATACATATGTATATATATATATATATATATATATATATATATATATATATACCTATATATAAATGTGTGTGTGTGTTTGTTTGTGTACATATCAGGTGTTCCAGAAATCAGGAAAAAAGAAAATGCTATAAAAAATCTATAGTTTGTTTTGACGGATTTTGCTTGTTATTATTCACCATGATAAGTCCCGTTCAGTACACATTTTTAGTTTCCAAAGAACATAGCATCACTATTTTACATTAGAAATTTTCCATTTAAAATTTAAATCGCACAGTTAATAATCCATTTCCTTAGTCACTTAATTCATAATATTTTTCTACTAATTAGAAAAAAAAATAAAATTTGTGGTATAACTGTGCGAAACAGTGTTGCCAATATAGCGATTATTTTTTCAGAAATTCCGAATTCATTTTTGCAAATGGAGCTATGATTACTATAAACAATGGTGAAAAGATACACGAAAGCCAAAGTTTCGGACACACCAGCTCAGAAATTTTGTCTGAAAGCATAAATTTCAGACATTATGATAATGACTTAAAATGATTTTGATTAAATTATTATTTTTTTATATAACACGGTGTGGCGTTCACTGGAAAAAAAGTTTGGAAAACTGAAAAAATCCCTGCACAAAATTAAGGAATTATTAAACTCTTTTAAATATTGGACAATTTTTTGTTATTAAAATTGCCTGATTGCTGAACTCATTTGAAATATTAATATTTGTATTATTGAATATCCGATTAAATAAAGCGAATAGTACTAATTCAAAAAAGCTGTAGAAATCTGACAAAAAATATAAAATAAAAACTCGCCCCACTGGCAACCTTGCTCTGAAAGCATCATTCATATTGGACATACAAGTATACGAAAGCACCTTGACAACTAACAGAAACACTGCTTCAATTACCATATAATTTTGTCAATTCTTTGACGGTGGATGCTATATTACACTACTTTCCATTAAAAATGCTACACCATGAAGGAATGCAAATAACAGAACCATATTTATTGGACAAATACATTATAATGGGAAGGACAATTGATTGCATTTTCAGAAAATTTGGAGGTATAGATCCTGAGAAAACACTACCCAAAGCAGCAACCTCTGGCCGCAATAACAGCATTTATCTGCATATCCATGGAGTCGAACAGAGATTGGATGTCAAGTACGGGTACATCACTCCCTGCAGCTTCAACACCATGCCACAGTTCATCAACCGTAGTAACGGGCGAGTGGTGGCGGGCCAGTCGCTCAGAAGCCATTGACAGGACATTTTCAATTGGTGAGAAATCAGGAGAACGTGCCGGCCAGGGCAACAGTCGAACATGTTCTGTATCAAGGTAGGTCAGGATAGTAAGAGCAGCATGCGGTCGTGCATTGTCCTATTAAAACGTAGAGTTGCGGAGGCATAGAAGTTAAGGCAGAACCGCGGGCCGTAACACATCAGAAATGTAACGGCTGCTGTTGAAATTGCCGGCAATGCGAACAAAAGGTTACCGAGACGTGTATCCAATGGCACATCATACCGTCACTCCAAGTGATATGACACTATGACGATTCGAATGCAAGCTGGCAATGTGCGTTTTCCATGATGCCGCCAAATATGGATGCTGGCATCATGATGCTGTATATGAAGCAGGAATGGCGTCTCACGTCGTCTGTGATGAATCCAGGTTCTGTATGCAGCATCATGATGTCAGCATCCATGTTTGGCAGCATCGTGGAAAACGCACATTGCCAGCTTGCATTCGAATAGTCATACTGTCATAACACTTGGAGTGACGGTATGACGTACCATTGGATACACGTCTCGGTAACCTCTTGTTTGCATTGCTGGCAATTTCAAGATCAGCCGTTACATTTCTGATGAGTTATGGCCCGTGGTTCTGCCTTATATTCGATGACTCCACAACTCTACGTTTTAGCAGGACAATGCACGACCGTATGTTGCTCGTACTATCCTGACCTTCCTTGATACAGAACATGTTCTCATGATTTTTCACCAATTGAAAATGTCCTGTCAATAGCTTCTGAGCGACCTGCCCGCCACCACACGCCCGTCACTACGGTTGATAAACTGTGGCATAGTGTTGAAGCTGCATGGACTGATGTACCCGTACATGACATCCAATCTCTGTTCGACTCCATGGCTAGGCAGATAAATGCTGTTATTGCGGCAAGAGGCGTATGCTTTGGGTAGTGTTTTCTCGGGATCTATACCCCGAAATTTTCTGAAAATGTAATCACTTGTCCTTCCCATTATTATGTATTTGTCCAATAAGTATAATTTTGTTATTTGCATTCCTTCATGGTGTAGCATTTTTAATGGCCAGTAGTGTATTTAACATATTTTAATTTTGTATGCGAACGGTCAAATGACAAACAGAGAATTTTAATAATATTTTGCTTTTAAGATGTAATGGAAGTAAAGAATTTACTTATTTTTGAATAAATTTCTTTGTACATTCTAGTTGCATTTAATAATGTGAAAATTTCAGAAACATAATTATTTGTCCCTGGAATAGTTAAGACCATTGCAGCAAATCTTTATGTTTCTTTCTATCTCTAATAGAAAAATTGTCCTTATTAAATCAACGATTTCAACGATTATATAAGGCCAAATTTGCTGTTATGAGAAACGTAAAATAAATAAAAATAACTTAAGCATTTTATTACGGATGCAAGCGTTGCGCCATAAATGGACAATTGTTACCACTAAATTTAATGGTTTTCTTCACCTCATTAAAATTCAGAAATTCTATCAATAAATAAGATGACAAATACTATTAAAATGACAATCGGTCATTTGTGGCGCAGCGCTTGCATCCCTGCATTTTACGATTGAAAACCATATTCTTATTTCTAAAAATTATTAATAATTTCATATTAAAAAAATTATGAATTACGAATTACTTTAGTTATTACATAAAATAATTAGCGTCGTCGAAATAAATGAGCTTTCACAGCACATTTATACAATGTGATCTGGCGTGATATAGTGATATAGTGAGTTTCGAGTTCAGGAATGAGCTAGAAAGGAAATTTTGCAATTAAATATGGATTACAAATCAAAAATTGGTATACCGTGAACCCCCTCTTGATGAACACTTTCGACGCCACTGGATATAAAGAAGAAGGGTTGTACTATTGTTGGCCTGGGAGCCACAAAGACATCAGTATTTTTGCACAGAAAATTTCCCTTATGACTTTACCCTGCCCCTTACTTCCGAAATGACAAAAATTTTGTTATTATATAAATCCTAGCCTGCCTTTGAATAGTTGAGGAAAATTATTTTTAGGCAAAAGGCTGTGCAGCACTTAGTCTAAAACAACATGTTCTTTCAGTTTTTACACCAACAGAAAATCAAATATTAAAAATACAGAGAAAAAACTTTAAAATTTTCATTTATATTAGGTATGTAAAATTTGATTATTTAAATTATCCTATTACTAATTGAATGTTCATCGTACCGGGTGTCCCAAAAATGACTGATGGATTTTAAAATTTAATAACTTGCAAACGGTGACAGATATTTTAAATAATCTTGAAGGAAGGTTATGTATGATGTCAGGTGTTTTTTACTGTGATTCTTGATTTTAGTTCGAATTTCAAACAATAGATAGCGCTGACAGCGCTTGGCGCTCAGTCGAGTCCGAATCTTACGTCACTCAGCATTGATGCACCACCCACTGAATACTAGGCCTGCGTGCTGATAAAAATAGCAGCTATCGCAGGCGGATTTTTTTTTTCAGCGTTTGTACGGTCCCTCGAACTTTAACACCAATAATATCTAAAAGTTTTTTTTTACTTATTTGATCTCAGAAAAACTAGGTGACAAATACTTTTAGAAATTATTGGTGTTAAAGTTCGAGGGACCGTTCAAACGTTAAAAAAACAATCAGCACCTTTTTTTCAGCACGCAGGCATAATATTCAGGGGGCGGTACATCAATGCTGAGTGACGTCAGTTTTGGACTCCACTGAGCGCCAATCGCTGTCAGCGCCATCCATTTTTTTTAAATTCGAACTAAAATCAAGAATCAAAGTAAGAAAACTCCAGACATCATACGTAACACTCCTGCAATTTTTTTTTAAATATCTGTCACCATTTGCAAGTTATTGAATTTTAAAATCCATCAGTCATTCTTGGGACACACGGTATCTTATCCCTAGTTTGAAAGAAAACGAAATTCTAATTCGAATGATATCGCCATCATCGCATTGTGACAATTTGATGATAAAATACCATGCGGTTCGGAGGGATTAATTTTCAAAGACAATGATTTTTTGTAATGTATGTACTTGTACATTCCCTGGAATTGGAAAGTGAGCATCTGGGGTGGATCAATACTCCACGGAATTGGATATTCCGAGAAATATTGCACCACAATTTCCTCTTAAAATTTTTCAAACTTATATTTATTTAGCAGAATATATATAATCAATGCATTTAACCCCTTAATCGTCGCGCCCGAAAAGTGTAGGCTACTTTTTTAAAATTCAGATTGCTTGATTACCACCAGTTTTTTTTAAGTAGAAATATTCGCCTTATTTAATAGGCAGATAAAATAATGCGAGAATAAAGCAAATTATACTATTTTAAAAAACTGGTGGGAATGAAACAATCTGATTAAAACAGGCGTAGCCTAGGCTGCCCGTGAATGTCTCGGGCACGACGATTAAGGGGTTAATCACAGAAATTTTAAAGTTTTCCTGAAATTAAATAACGTGAAAAATTCTATTCAAAATCAATAATAGAAATGTACATACACTAAATGAAATAGCCTTACATAAAATATTCAAATACCGTGTAACATTCCAATCTCATTATTTGTTTTTCTTAAAAAAATAAAATTCCGACAGCGGATAAAATTTGATTGCAAATTCAAATTATATCTTTAGCCAAGAAAAAAGTGTTTCACTCCTTTAAAATCAAATTTCAATCATACAGGTATAATCCCCATCTCGTTAGATAGGCATTCTTTCAAAATGAATTATTTTCTGCTAGTTTTCGTTGATTAAATGGTATCTATTGAAAGCACGTTATTTTATATCCTATACAATACAAAATCTCCAATATGAGTATACCAATTTAAAAAAGAAAAAATTGAAATTAATTTTCCAACGTCATTTCATTTTGTAAAGGGATTTTATTTCCATTCTGTATTCATTCTGTTTCTCTTTTACATATGTATATGCTTCAGTTTAGATACGAATTAGAATTTTTTTTACCTACTGATTTAGCAAAAGGAACTTATCTGCAGTAAGCGTTTGACTGAAATAAAATTAATGAAAATCACTGGATTGTCCTGACTGTGACAAAATGGATATACGGGACTGGGCACATAAAATAAAACACTCTTTCATCAAATAAGATCAAGGATTTCGCCGCATTAAATCTGTCATTACATAAGGCGGATATGACCATTCAATTAAAGTGGTAGCAATCTCAATAAAAATGTGTCGACAAAATTACAACATTAGTATTGGTGTCTAGTTTAATTTGTAAGTGACGTATGCAGGTTACTTTCGTAAGATTTCAAGTTCGGTGGTATGTTATACATATTATTTAATTTTATTTAAAATTGGTTTGAAATTTCCGGAATTTTCGAACAAAATTTCGAAGAGATTTGAAGAAATTCTTCGAAAATTTTTGAATAAAATCTTTTCTGTAAATTTCCGGAAATAACATTCCAAAATTGCATTTTGTTATTATGTCATCCGGAAAGTTCTACGGTTGTTTGATAAATTTTAAATCCATAAATGCCACATTCCCACCGGAATTTTAGAATAAATCTTTTATTTTATAATGTACGTGAAATATCCTTTTTTACTTACCGTAATTTCCGGCGTATAATCCGCAGCTCAAAGAGTCGTTTTTCGACCCAGAAATACTATTTTATAAAATGTAACTTAAAAGATCGCTGTAAATATTTAACTACAATTATTGAATAAAATTTCTGGGTCGAAAAACGACCCTTTGAGCTGCGGATTATACGCCGGAAATTACGGTATATTGAAAGAAATATTTGTTTGTAAATTCAGGTGACAATCAATCATTTCAACATTCTCTCAACAGATGTATACCCTGGAACTTTCCGGATGAATCAATAGTTTATATCAGTTTTTTTCATAATATTTGATGAGTTTTCAAACTTTCAGCAACCCAATCAATTATCCTGAAACGTTTAAAGCTAATAAAAGGCGTTTAACATTATTCTCTTATTTTAGAGATCTTTAATCTATGGCCCGCGAGACACCGAGCAATCATTATATTACAAGGAGAGGGCCAAGTTTGATAATCACATATTTTGATTATTTTTATATGTATTGTAGGGTAGAAACCCCTTAGACTCAGATTCAATGGATTTTATACAACGCTCCTTACTTCTCGAGAAATAGGGGGGGGGGGGGTCTAATATTATAACACAACTTAAGTACAGGGTGTCCCACAAGGTACGCAGCGTCTAATATGTACAGATTCGGATAGAGCACGTCAATATGAGTATTTTGAATGGTAACAAGTGGGGTCCCCGAATATAGCATGATAGTCTAATTACAGGATGAACGTTATCATAGCTGCGAACTTTTACGCTTTTTCCTACCACTGAAATTTTATAGTAAATTTTATGTTATTAAATCTCCAAAATCACGGGATTCAATAAGGCAAAAATTTTTATAAATTTTTAGTGGTTACCACAAATTTCCATAATCATCTGGGGAATCTTTCATGTTGTACACATCGTCATCTGGAATACCCACTATCGGATTCGTCAATAACGTCATAGCTGCAGCTTTTTTTCATACCACTAAAAATTTATAGAAATTTTTGCCTTATTGAATCCCGTGATTTCGGAGATTTAATAAGGTAAAATTTACTATAAAATTTTAGTGGTAGGAAAAAGCTTAAAAGTTGGCAGCTATGATAACGTTCATCCTGTAATTAGACTATCACGCTATATTCGGGGACTCCACTTCTTACCATTCAAAATACTCATATTGATGTGCTCTATCCGAATCTGTACATATTAGACGCTGCGTACCTTGTGGGACACCCTGTAGTTACTTTGTAATGAAATTACTGCGTTGGTCGTAGCTCAATTGTTATGGCGTCTGCTCGTTGATCCGTGAGCCCGCGTTCAAGACCGGAATGCGCGTTTATTTTTCTCATTTTTTGTTTTATAAATACAGTTGTAATTATAATTTAATAATCTCATAATTAAAAATTTTAATATCGTACATTAATTATAACGTTAACATATTTAAATTTGTATTTAGTATTTTTGATTTTTAAACCATTATTAAACATTTTTCATCATTTAAAGAGATTTTTTTTAAATAGATCTATTATTAACTAGTAAAAATTCCAAAATCGTTACAGAATCATACCTTATTTTATTAATAACATCATATAAATTACAATCATTAATATGCAAAAAAATATGTTGTAATTTAATTCTTATGCCAATTTTTAATAAAATTATGTTTCTTACTTTAAAACAGTAGTATTATCATCCCATTGATTTCCCTTGTTAAGGCAATATATAAATGATGTTTCTTTAAAAGAACAAATTGACACAATTGTTCAATATCATTGCATCAAAAAAGCATATATCATGAAATAAATTTTATAAGTGATTTAAAAGGAAAATTGACCGTTTAATGATGTTTTATACCACGATTTAGTTACAAATAAATAAAAAATAAATAGGTTAGTATTATAATTAACGTACAATATAATAATTTTTAATTACGATTATTAAATTTTAATTTCAATTATATTTATAAAACAAAAAATTAGAAAAACAAACACAGCGCTTTCCGGTCTCGAACCCGGGCCCGCGGATTAATGAGCAGACGCCATATAAACTGAGCTACGACCAACACATTAATTTCATTACAAAGTAACTATTTAAGTTGTGTTATAATATTAGACCCCCTATTTCTCGCGAACTAAGGGGCGTTGTATAAAATCCGTTGAACCTAAGACTAAGCGTCTTCTACCCTACAACATATATACAAATAATCAAAATCTGTGATTACCAAGTTTGGCCCCCTCCTTGTTAGAATAGAAAAATTGCCGAATTTCACCATTAACGTCCAGTGTCGCGTTGACACAACTGTAAACATAAATGCGTATTAAGAATTAACTAGTGCTCTACCGCTCTTTTAATATAAAAATATATTATTTCATGACATACACTATGCGATTAAATAATGCTAAGATTATGCTTCGTAATTTGTAGGGGGGAAATTACTTTAAACGGCATACATTTTAATACGATTTCAAAATTACAGCAACACAATTTAATAACTCTAAAACAGTTAAACTATTAAGTGGAATTTCACTCACTCCTCTTGATATAGGGGTCTTCAACCTATGGCCGGTAAACCACAAAGCTTCAAAAATCTTACAATAGAAAATTTTCTCTTATTTAACGCGTTATTCGCTTGTGTTGCGATGACGAAGCGGTAAAATAAATCCGTAGTAAGAATTAACTAGCTACCTACTACTATTTCAAAATAACAGTATATTTCATTTAATACTGTATAGTTTCAGATTAAATAATGAGGAGATTAACGTTCGGAATTTGTAGTGGCAATTCATTTTCAGCTGAAAATTTCCAGACCAATTCGTTATAGTTTTGGGAGTTAATATATTAATGACTGAAACATTGCCGTCACATAAGGCAAATAGTACATTTCTGAATTTATGTTGGCAAACGATTTCCACGTAAAAAGGTTAATCACACTCTTTCCTTTATTTAACACAAGAGCGACCCGAAATTTCATTGAAGTCATATCAAAACACTTTAAACCTGAATTTTTATTTAATACAATTTGAGTACATAACTTACCATAATTCTGTATTGTACAAATATTTTTGTTTTTACAAAGATGTTTGTGGCTTAATCGAAATATATTTATTCAGTCTCAGTGAAATTCAACTCTATGACCATTCTAGTGTTACTTGCAAATATTCCATGATTAAATAAAACAAAATTTACTTAACAGAAATTCTCAATTTACACAAAATCATTTTGTGTAACACTATTTTTCGAAAATCTACACAACATTTGTATCTATACAATCAGTGCACTAAGCACATAAATACATCGATTAGAAACAATATCATTATGATATTTATATGTTTGTAATATAAACACAAAAGAGAAAATCTTTTTGTGGACTGTGCTGTGTAAAAATAACGAACATACGGTCAGTATTAAAATGATGATTAATTTAATACTGATGAGTATTAATTATGGTCATTCTTTCTATTGTGAACAAATCTTTTAATAACAGTATTTTAATATTAAGTTATTAATGCTTTCTGCATCGGTTTGAATAGCCAGATCATACACGAACACTGCTCGAAACTATTGGGTTGGCACTATTTTTTCCTGTAGGCAGTGTTGCCAGTGGGATACTTTTTTAAAATTCAGATTACTTGATTTGCACCACTTTTTCAACATGGTATAAATCGCGTCGTTTTCACCTTATTTAATCTGTCATTAAATAAGGCAAATTTTACTTTCTTATAAAACTGGTGCTAATCAAGAAAACTGAATATAAAAAAAGTAGCCCACTGTCAACACTGCCTGTAGGCAGCATCCGGATTAGATTCGTGCATCAGTTTGAATGAGAAGAACTCTATAGTTTTTCTTTTTTGGCCTTTTAACTATTGGTAGAATTTAGATGTAAATTTTTCGCATGCATTTCAATATTTTAAAATGATTTTATTCCATAGGTATTACGAAATCGATTAATGATCGGCGTTGTAAATCCCATCCAATAAATCATTAGTCGTATTTTTGAACATTTTCGATTTTTATTGCAGATGTTTTTATAAAGTTAGTTTGAATTTCGGAACCGATTCCGAATGAAAATCTACCCTCATACAGAAACTTCAACCAAAAGATAAAAAAATAACAACAGACTCAGTTAGGGATCGACCTCCACTTTATTATGCAAAAAGAACATTTATAAATATTAAAATGCAAGCAGGAAATTCGAAAAGAATGATCGCATACGTAGGGAAACACATTTATTCATTTATTTAATATTCTGTATGTTTTCCTGCACAAACACGTCGTAGTGTTTGTTCAAATATAAAACTAGGACAATTAAATCATTTTGTAGATTTTCTTAAGAAAAGTAATCAAAATCATATCAACCGGAAAGAAATATTAGGAATTAAAATACTAAATAAAAGTTATCGGGTGCGCTGTAGGTACTGTTGTTACCCTCTACCGTAGTTCAAGACACAATCTGGTCCGCGTAGACCAGGTGATATATTATCGGAAGAAAGCTACAGTGTGTCCAGAGAAGTGTGTACTCCTAACACGCTGAATAAAGTGCACATCTATTCTCTTATAGAAAATGGGAGTCTGTCGTAGGCGGATTCTTTTGAACTTTTTACAGTCCCTAGGATTTAAATAACACAACTTTCTAAAAGTATTCTCCAATGTAAATAGGCCGAAAAAAAACTTTTAGAAAACAGTGGTATTAATATTTTAAAAGACCGTACAAACTATTTTTGTGTTAGTGCGTAGGTCTAGTATTAAGGGCGATGTCTTATGCAAGACATACATAGGAGCAGCGTTGCTAGTTGAGCGTTTTTAGGGCTCCGTACTTAAAAAATGAAAACGCAACCGTTATAAAATCACTCGCGTGTCTGTCTGTCATGGCCATATTTCTCAAACATTCTGGAACGTGCAACGTTGAAACTTGGCACTGTTATAGAAACTATTGACACACGTATTTATTGATTATTAAGCATTCACAAAATATTTTATAAAAAAAAAATATGGGTATTAATTAAGTTAGTTTACAAATATAATTGTGTGTATCCTTGTGGAGTATTGTTCGAAAAAACTCCTAACACCGAACACAAAAACATACAAGTTTTAATTTTAGAAATTTTATTTTCAAAGATATCGTCAAATATGTACTGTAAAAATATGTACCCTCATTATTTCCTAATATACGGAAACTAAAATTGTGAGAAAAGTAGTGGTCGTTTTGAGCTTTTTTAAACCTTGCAGCAAAGGTATAGCCTCTATCCTTGCTCACTTAGTTTTTGAGAAAACTGCAATTTTTTGTTTCACACAAAAATTACATTGCAGGCGTAGGGAGTTGATGAACGTCGAGATACCTATGAACGCGGAATCATCGAAGATTTCTTGAGAATGATTTTCGAAAAAACTTGTCATTAATTAGACAAGATATTAATTAAAATCTTATCTAGAAAATCGCGGCAAGGACCAAGGCTGCATTGCGATTTTGTGACCTCCTTTCGAAGCACGCTTGTCACAATTCTAGTATAAACTTTTTACAAGATCTAGGTTTTTCTTTTAGGTGAGCCAATAGTCCACAATAGCTTTAATGATAAATTGTAAACGTTAATCATTCCGATTGCATTCCATCATTGAAGTCAATTACAGAAAAATAATCCATAGATTCATTCTATGTTTTTTACAAAGTTTTATTATTCATTTAACAGTGATTTTGTAACAGAAATAACAATATAATGTATTATTTAGTAACGGATAATTAGCTCAAATAATATTTCAAACATGTAATAATTTATTCAGGTGTAAATGTTTTTTTTCGATTAATGAATTATTAAGCAAGGTGTAATAGGAAAATACACTGAAGTACATGTCTCTATATTCTTTTTCATTTTTTCATTTCATTTCCTGAAATACTTTTTACTGTAATATGTCTTGTCTGATTATTCGGGCGTAAGAAATGAACTTTCATCACAATTAATATCTCTGATATTTTTTTATCTTTCAGTAGAAATAAACAACAGATTGAATAGGGGAATTTCTCCCGTCTTTTAGTTAGAAAATATATTGTGTTAGTATAAAAAATTGAATTCAACATTACTTATGCAGATAAACAGTGTCATAACAAAGTCCACTTTTGTTTATATAAATGGTTCTTTACTTTTTTCATGCATTTAAATTAGTGGCGTAGCGTCAGGGGGGGGGGGGCACGATCGTTTTACTACCAGTTTAATTATATACTACATTTGGCCTTATTTAATCTTTGAACGGTATGCATTAAATAAGGCCAATTATAGTATATAAAAATACTTGTAGTAAAGTGACCCCCTTGACGCTACGCATCTGATTTCAATGTCGCTTAACCCCTTCAGGAGCAAAGTAGTCTTGTAGCTAAACTATTGAAATGATTGATTGACACCAGGATTCACGAACGAATTTATTTTAAAATAAGTAAAAGCTTTCCCTCATGTACCCTATAAATTCAAAATTTGATTATAAAATTCTGGTGTCATTGTGGCATTTTGGGATTAAAATTAAGTGGTATATATAATATACCGGTGCCCTTCAAGGGGTTAAATAAACGGACAATTAACATACACATGCATGCACACATATTCATATATACATGTGTGTGTCTGTGTGTGTACATATCAGGTGATTCCAAAATCAGGAAAAAAGAAACTACTATAAAAAACCTACATATTGTTTTGACGAAATTTTATTTGTTATTCTTCACCGTGATAGGTCACTTTCCGTACACACTTTTAGTTTCCAAAAAACATCGCATCAATATTTTACATTAGAAATTTTCTAATTCAAATTTAAATCGCACAGTTAGTAATCCATTTCCTTAGTCACTGAATTAATAATATTTTTCTACTAATTAGATTAAAAATTAAAATTTGTGGTAGAATTGTGCGAAACAGTGTTGCTAATATATCGGCTTTTTCAGAAATGCCGAATTCATTGATGCAAATGGAGCAATATTACTATAAACAATGGTGAAAAGTTACACGAAAGCGAAAGCATTGGACACACAAGCTCAGAAATTTGCTCTGAAATCAGAAATTCCATACATTATTATAATGACTTAAAATGATTTTGATAAATTATTATTTTCTTATGGTACACGGTATGACGTTTACTGGAAAATATGTTTGAAAAAATGAAAAATCCCTACACAAAAATCCCTACACTGTTTTAATAGTTGGACAATTTATTTTTATTCAAATTGCCTGATTGCTGATTCCTTTTAAGATACTAGTGTATGTCTTAAATAATATCAGATTAAATGAAGCTAATAGTATTAATTCTAAAACGTTCTAGCAATCTGCCAAGAAATATATAAAGAAAAACCTGTCTCGCTGGCAAAATTGCTCTGAAAACAACATTCCTATTGGACCTACAAGCATTCAAAAGCACCTTTACAATTAGCAGAAACACTGCATCGATTACCATATAATTTGTTCAAATCTTTGACTGTCGGTGATATATTTTTAACATAGTTAATTTTTTATCCAAACGGTCAAATGACACACAGAGAATTTTCATAATATTTTGCTTTTAATATGTAAATAATTTACTTACTTTTGAAAACTTTTTTACTTTTATAAATAATTTACTTACTTTTGAAGAAATTTCTTTCTACATTTTAGTTTCATTCAAAAATGTGAAAATTTCAGAAAAAGAATTGTTTTGTCCCTGGAATAGAAGACCATTGCTGAAAAAATTTTTGTTTCTTAATAGCTGTAATAGAAAAATTTTCCTTATTTAATCAATGATTTCAACGATTAAATAAGGCTAAATTTGCTGTTATGATAAACGTAATTCAAGCATAATTTAGGCATTATACGTTTGAAAACCATATTTTTATTTGTGAAAATTATTAATAATTGCATATTAATAAAATTAAGAATTACGAACTAGTTTAGTTATTACCGTAATTTCCGGCGTATAATCCGCAGCTCAAAGAGTCGTTTTTCGACCCAGAAATATTATTTTATAAAATGTAACTTAAAAGATCGCTGTAAATATTTAACTACAATTATTGAATAAAATTTCTGGGTCGAAAAACGACTCTTTGAGCTGCGGATTATACGCCGTAAATTACGGTACATAAAATAATTACCGTCGTCGAAATGAGGGTCTGATTACCGGCGGGGCAAACTTCCACCAGTAAAAAAGAATAGAAATTTTTGCCTTGTTTTTCATAGAAATTCAGCAATTTTTGGTATTTAAATAAGGCAAAATTTTCTATTATTTTTTTACTGGTGGAAGTTTGCGTCGCCGGTAATCAGGCCCTGGTCGAAATTGTTTCTATGTACTTTCACAGCACATTTATATAATGTGATATGTCAAGAAATAGAGAGTTTCGAGGTCAGAAATGGGCTAGTTAAGAAATTCTGCGATTAAATAAAGATTAGAAATAAAAAATTGGTATACAGCGAACCCCTTTTGATGAACACTTACGACGCCACTAGATATAAAGAAGAAGACCCTTGGCCAGTGAGCCACAAAAAACATCTTTATACACTTATGACATCACCCTACTCCTTATTTCCCAAATGACAAAAATTTTGTTATTACATAAATCCTACACTGCCTTTGAGTAGTTGTGGGAAATGATTTTTAGGGAAACCGGCTGTCTAAAAAGGCATGTTCTCACAGTTTTTTCACTAACAGATTATCAAATATTAAAAATACAGAGAAAAAGCTTTAAATTTGTCCTTTATATTAAGTTATTTTATGCAAAAGTTTGATTATTTAAATTATCCTATTACTTGTTGAACGTTCTTCATGTCTTATCCGTATTACAAAAAATACATTCCTATTTTGAAAGAAGACGAAATTTTAATTCGAATGATATCGCCATTATCGCATTGTAACAACTGGATGATAAAATAGCATGCGGTTTGGCGGGATCATTTTTTAAAGACTTTAATATGCTTTTTTGTAAAGTATGTACCTGTTCATTTCCTAGAATTGGAAAGTGAGTACCTGGTGTAGTAAAAAACTCCTCGGAAATGGATATTTACTGAAGTATTGCACCACAATTTCCTATTTAAAAAATTCAAACTAAAGTTTAACTGGCAGAATATGTATAATCAATGCATTTAATCACAGAAATTGTAATATTTTTCTGAAATAAAATAATGTGAAAAATTCTATTCAAAATCTATAATAGAAATGTACATACACTAAATAAAATATCCTTATTTAATATTTTCAAATACCGTGTAACATTTCAATCTCATTATTTGATTTTCTTAAAAAAAAATTTTTTTTAATCCGACAGCAGATAAAATTTGATTGCAAATTCAAATTATATCTTTAGCCAAGAAAGAAGTGTTTCACTCCTTTAAAATCAATTTTCAATCATACGGATATAATCTTCATCACGTTAGATCGGCATTCTTTCAAAATGAATTATTTTCAGCGAGTTTTCGTTGATTAAATAGTATCCTTCGAAAGCACGTTATTTCATATCTCATACAATACAAAATCCCAATATGAATAAATCAATTAAAAAATAATAATAATATTCCAAATTCATGCATTTTATTAAAGGGATTTTATTTCCATTTTTTATTCATTCTGTTTCTCTTTTACACATGGTTATGTTTCAGTGTAGATACAAATTATAAATTCCATTTTTTGTGTATTTTTACTTACTGACTTAGCAAAATGAACTTACTTGCTGTTAACGTTTGACTTAAATATAATTAAATGAAATTACTGGGTTGTTTTGACTGCAAAAAAAATGGATAGATATACTGGACTTGGAATATAAAGTAGCACGCTCTTTCAACCCATAACATCAAGGATTTATTTCACCAAAGTTAATCTTTCATTAAACAAGACGAACATGATCATTCACTAAAAGTGGTATCAACCAAGCAATTAAAAAAAAAAAATGTTTCGAAAAAAAGACAACATTGGTATTGGTGTCTAGTCTAATTTGTAAGAGACGAATGCAGGTTTCTTTCGTAAGATAGACGATTTCAAGTGCGGTGGTACGTTATATATATACTACTTAATTTTATTCAAAACTGGTTCCAGAATTTTTGAGTAAAAGTTTTATGTCCATTTGTGGAAAATATTTTCTAAAACTGCATTTATTTATTAGGTTATCCGGAAAAATCTGCGGTTATTTTATACATTTTAAATCCATAAATGCCGCATTCCCACGGGGATTTTAGAATAAAACATTTTTTTTTATAATGTACCTGAAGATATCTTATTTACATATTTTCAAATAATTTTTTTTTGTAAATTCTGGTGACATTCAATCATTTTAAGATTATCTCAACAGACGTATACACCGAAGTTTTCCGAATGAGCCAATATTTTAGATGATATTTTAAAAAATATTTGAGGAGTTTTAAAAGTTTTAGCAACCCAAACAATTTTCCTGAAACGTTTAAAGCTAATAAAATGTGTTTCACATTATTCACTTATTTATACGTCTTTAATCTGTGGTCCGCGAGAAACTAAGCTATCATTATCTTAGAATAGAAAAAATTGCCGAATTTCACCATTGACGCCCAGTATCGCGTTGACAAAACTGTAAACATAAATGAGTATTGAAAATTAACTAGTCATCTACCACTATTTTAATATAAAAATATATTATTTAATGACATAGACTATGCGATTTAACAATGCTAAGATTGTACTTCAGATATTGTAGGTGGGGGGGATGACTTTAAATTGCATAAATTTATTTTACACAACCAAATGGCATTTGGTTTTCAACATATGGCCGGTAAACCAAAATTCTTAAAAAATCTTACAATAAATTTTGTCTTATTTAACGCGTTTTCCGCTGGTGTTGCCGTTGACGCATCGGTAAAATTAATGCGCTGTGAGAATTAGCTAGCTACCTACTACTATTTAAAAATAAAAATATTTTATTTTTAATGCTGTGTACTTTGAGATTAATTAATGAAGTGAATAACGTTCGGAATTTGTAGTGGCAAACGATTTTCTGCTGAAAATTTCCAGTCAAATTCCTTATAATTTTGGGAGTTAATATATTAATGATTGAAACATTGCCGTCACATAAGGCAAATAGTATATTTCTGAATTTATGGTGGCAAACCATTTCGACGTAAAAAGGTTAATCATACTCTTTACTTTATTTTACACAAGTGCGACCGGGAATTTTATTGAGTCATATCAAAGCGCTTTAAACCGTCATTTTTATCTAATACTATTTGAGTTCATAACCTAACATAATTCTGCGTGGTACAAATATTTTATAAAGATGTTTGTGGTTTTAATCGAAATATAATTATTTATTCTCAGTGAAATTCAACTATATGACCATTCTTGTGTTACTGGCAAATGTTCTGTGATTAAATAAAACGAAATTTACTTACAGAATATCTGAATTTACACAAGATCGTTTCGTGTAACAATATTTTTCAAAAGTGTACACAACATTCGTAACTATACAATCAGTGCACTATGCACATAAATACATCGATTAGAAACAATATCATTATTATATTTATATATTTTTAATATAAACACTAAAAGAGAAAATCTTTTTGTGTACTGTGCTGTGTAAAAATAACGATCATACGGTCAGTATTAAAATGATGAAAACAAGCGACTTTAAAAGTGTTAATTATTGTCATTCTTTCTATTGTGATAAAATCTTTTAATAACAGTATTTTTAATACACTGCTCAAAACAATTAAAGGATATTTGACGTTTTATATAAAATAAAGATATAAACGAAATTTTTTTTGCCGAAAATAGAAGAAGAGAATCACAAATGCAAATTTTTCTGGTTTTCAAACTGTGGAGTATGCAAATTTTGAGTTCGACGTCAAAAACGTCGCTTCAGCGGCAGCGAATGGAATTTGACTTTCAACTGGATAAAAGAGAATGAAAACAAGGATGATCGGCATTCAGTGATTGCTTTGTTTCGATGAGTACGATGTCTCAGCGAAGTCATTTGACAGTTTCAGAAGCTTGGAGAATTGTTGGTAGGTTAGAAGGGGGCCAAACTCAAGCCGAAGTAGCACAAGCCATTTGAGTGTCACAAAGTGTCATTTCCAGGATCTGGAACCGTTTTTTGGAGAGTGGATGTGCAGGCCGAAGACCAGGGCAAGGTCGTAGACGGGCAACAACGCCCAATGAAGATCGGTATTTAGCGTTAACAGCTCGGAGACACCGAAACATGAACGCTACTCTTCTCCAACAACACCTTCGCTCGGCTACAGGCACCACGAATTCAACTCAGACTGTCCGAAACCGGCTCCATGCTGTAGGTCTGTATGCTCGCCGACGGATGGTATGTGTTAGATTAACATCAAGGCATCGTTGCGACCGCAGGGAGTGGGCAACCGAGCATGTCAACTGGAGGAGAAATGAATGGAGCAATATTCTGTTTTCTGACGAGTCCCGTTTTTCTGTGCATCCAGATAAAAGGCGTATTTTCATCTGGAGGGACCGTGGCAGTAGGAATAATCCTGCGTTCGTGCACGAAAGTGTCAGATTTGGCGGTGGAGGAATGTTGGTGTATGGTGGCATTCATAAGCTTTGAAAATGTGAATGATAATGATCATGGCCAAAAAACGTGATACGCATTCTTTTGTTCCTGGTTGCAGTACTCTATACAAGACAGCAAACAAGAAACTATTCCTATTTAGCATAACAAAGGATGAAACTCTGCTAGAAGAGTGGAAAATATTAATTCCCTGATATGATAAAAAACTAACTTCAAAATCAGTTATATCTGAAATATACATTTACAAGAAAATTTTATTAACCAAAATTATGTTCATGTTGTCAATAGTGAAACGGTTACTTTTGCTAGAGGTAAATCTATTTATTTTTAAAGCAAATGTAGCTGCAATCGCCCTATTATTGTACCGCATCGTTGCACGTTTAACGACTACAATTTTTTAGCACTGTTTTAAATCATTACCAGTTTGGCTTTTTTTGAAATCCGAAATTTCGCATTCATACCAGAAATTCCCTATAATGTTCTTTTCCTTACTTAATGGCAGATATTTTGTGACTTCTTAAAGTAAAAATTTTTGTTTCATAATTCCCGGTTTGAATTCGAAAATTTTGAATTAAAACCCGTTATAACCGTTTTCCACTCTATGTATTCTAGGCGCTGTACCCTTTTTGAGTTCTAAATTCTTAGTTTTCTTGAATAAAATGGTATTATAGGAAAAATATTAATTTATATTAAACACAGGGTTCGTAAGCTTTTACTAAAAATTTTTAATAGAATTTTTCTAACTTATATTTAAAAAGAAGAAATTGTAGAAGCCTCGTTTAATTGCAAGATTTTTAATAATTTATGCATTCAAATAAGGCGAAAATTTCTATGAAAAAAATTGTGGTACATGCGTACGAACCCTGAAACATTTGGAAATATTTTGTTAGACAGTAAAAATATTCATATTAACACTTTCAGGTGCAAGTAAATGTTGCTAAAATTTTGGAAACACCAAAATTTATGAAAAGCTTCATTTGAAATCAAATAAATGGCACTTGAAAATACAATGACACGCAAAGGATTGCAAAAAATATTCAAATATTAGGTAAAAAAATTTATTAAACTTAAGGTGCCTGACTACGTACGGAGCAATTTTTTCCAAAAAGGCTATTTAATTATTTTTTGAACTTATTTTTATTGATATTATGACTAGAAACTGTGAAAAAAGGCAAAATAAAAAATCATTCATTCATGAAATTTTTGTAAATTTTGGATTTTGTGGTAAAATTTAGCGAAATATGGCCCAATACGCAAAACACGCTATAGAAAAATATATTGTATGTATCTTAATTTCCTTTTTACACTTCATACGTATGACATTGGTGAAGGCAATGAACTAAAATCTAAGAGCTATTTTAAATGCTTCAAAATTTATAGCACGTCGCACCTTTTTACATGCTGATTTTCATAAAATTCATCAATGTTTTTCCACGAAAACATCCATAAAACAAAAAATATTTATTCTAAAATTAAATCTTTAGTTCATTGCCTTCCCAATAGTGTAAATAACATGCAATTTAAATTTCATAGTGATATTCTAATATCTTTTTGAGAAATCATGTTTTGCGTATGGAATATTCACCAAAAAATACATTTTCCAAAAAATGCATTTGAAGTTTAGATTTATGTTTTACTACAAGAATTTGCACAGTAATATGCATCTAAAACTTCACTGTTTTTATGAGCCATGCACTTTTTTTAAGAACTGAGCCTTTGTTTATTTCTAGAAGGCCATAGTTTTGCTTTCCCCCTCCCACTTAGTACCTTTAAATAGTACTTCCAGTCCTTTAAGCAGTACTTCCGGTTTGAATGACAGCTATTCAGTAGTATAAAAACCGCTACAACTCCGGTTCTATTTATCGTACAATAAAAATAAAAAAAGTTTTGGAAAGGTACAACGCTGGGCTTTAATAAAATGTAATAAAATTGTTTTGACAATTTTAGTCGAAAACCACTTTTTAAACGTAGTCAGATACCTTAAGTGGTATAAAATATATACCACCACTATTCCAATAGTTAAATCCATATATGTACAAGGTTCGTACGCTTTGAGCGCAATTTTTAATAGAATTTTACTCGTTATTTATATGCAGAAAAGTATTAGAATCCATGCCATTAAACGATTCGTCTGCAATTTCTGCTATTTAAAGATTAAATAGAAACGTTTTAATTTAAAAGTGTGGAAAATTCGTACGAACCGTGATGTAGAACAGATTTTTGAAAAATTAAATTTTCACTAATATTATTATTTGAAATCGTCGTCATATCTGTCATGATGAAGGCAAAATTTACAATTCTGAAAAGTGCTAAATTTCATCCTACGTCAATCAGGCTCGGCATGTATTTTCTGATATTTACGGATGGATAAACTTTAAAATACGTTCTAAGCAATCAATGCACCAGCCCACATTCAGAAAATTGTGGGGCTTCTATTATTTTAAAACAGATTTCATGTGAACATATTGTTCACCAGTAACTTCTTTTGAAGCCAAAGAAATCTCATCCAAGTTTTTGGTACAGAAATTCATTAGATGACTTATTATATTTCTTTCATCGGTAAATATGTTGCAGGGTATAAATGTAATACAAAATGTCTTACACGTTAACAAATTAGGCACAAATATAATATATTTATACAATTTCTTTCCAAGAACAGCTGACGAATTATTTTGACAATGTCGGTAAAAGATAACACAGTTACAGTAATTTCCGGCGTATAATCCGCAGCTCAAAGAGTCGTTTTTCGACCCAGAAATATTATTTTATAAAATGTAACTTAAAAGATCACTGTAAATATTTAACTACAATTATTGAATAAAATTTCTGGGTCGAAAAACGACTCTTTGAGCTGCGGATTATACCGTAATTTCCGGCGTATAATCCGCAGCTCAAAGAGTCGTTTTTCGACCCAGAAATTTTATTCAATAATTGTAGTTAAATATTTACAGCGATCTTTTAAGTTACATTTTATAAAATAATATTTCTGGGTCGAAAAACGACTCTTTGAGCTGCGGATTATACGCCGGAAATTACGGTACATTATTTAAGCATCTATGCGTCTATTTCAGGATTTCATTTTATTTGAGAAATTCCGAATCCATATGTTAAATTTCTAAAGATTTTTTTTTATTTTATGTAATCACGAAACGAAACATGTTTAATTAAATAAAGGGAAAATTAACAATCATAATTTTCAATATTAATTCGGAATTTCTGATCAAAAAGGAAATTCCTGCAATGCACGATAATGATGATAATGGGTTAATCACATGGTTGGAAATGGAAAATCAATACAATAGCATATCAATGACATTTAGTTAAAAAAGAACGAGCATACTTCTGACAAGTTAACAATGTGTTAATAACAATCTGAAATGCGTTTTTTGAAATAACCTGGCCAGCGGGGACAGACAAAGGGTAGGGTTTTATAGATTTAATGCCTAAGGGAGGCCACTCGGCTTGGCGAACCATGCCGTTGAGCGTTACGGCCTCCCCCGAGAGTTCTATAGATACCACTATTTCATAAAAAAAAAATTCGTCTTCTATATTTTTTAAGGTAAACATTCTGTATGAAATTAGTAGCAACCCGATCCTCGCCCCACACACACAACCACTCACTCTGGCTACACCAGTGAGCCAGATCAAAAGTCAAATCAACTTGTTTAGATAGATAATGGGAAGAATAGGTGACATGTATTACGGGTTTAAAAACCACTATTTTCAAATAGTAACATTCACCGCTGGATACTGTCAGAAAACTGTCAAATTCAACATAATGTTGAGCTTTTTTTAATCGCAGAATTCAGAGATTAAATACATTAAATAATTATAAGCAAAAATAGCGGAATCTGTATCGGCACTTTATTCTGGCTGCTCCAATGCGCGACACATTGTTTTATTGAATACATATTTGTATCATTTTACTTAAACATTTATTGAAACTGTTTCAAAACTATTATGTTCTTGCTGATACCGCTAAATTTTTGTTAATTTTGCTACTGGAGTATATTTTTAGATCATGATTTATATGCATGTTTAATGCAAAATATTGTTCTTTTGAATTGCCAAGTTGCCTATAAAAGAAAATCAAGATATTGTATTTAGGTTTTGCCTTAAACTTCAAAATAGGAATAACAATATAATGTATTATTTTCTAACGTATAATTAGCGCAAATGATATTTCAAATATGTAATAATTTATTCAGATATAAAGTTTTTTTTTTAGATTAATGCAATATTAAGCAAGATTTAATAGAAAAAGATACTCAAGTACATGTCTTTAGATTATTTTTATATTTTCATTTGATTTCCAAAATTCGTTTTTACTAATATGTCTTGTCTGATTTTTCGGGCGTAAGAAATGAACTTCAATCAATATTAATATTTTTGTTGATTTATATTTCAACAGAAAAATAAAACAAGAGATGGAATCGAGGAAGTTCTCCTGTCTTTTAGGTAGAAATGTTATTGGATTAGTATTCTTATATAAGTGAGCATAGGAGACTTTAGATTCGCTGAAGATGAAACATACGGCGCAGATTCTTCAAAATCATGAAGGAAGTCGAAAGCAGACTTTAAAAACCTAAATCAACATTGCGTATGCTGATAAGCAGTGTAATAACAAAGTCTACTTTCATTTATATAAATTGTACTTTAAGTTTTTCATGCATTAAAATATCGCCTTAATAAACGGGCAATTAAGATACACATTCACACTAACATATTCAAATATATATATATATATATATATATGTGTGTGTGTGTGTGTGTGTGTACATATCAGGTGTTTTGTAAATCAGGACAAAATAAAAATGCGATAAAAAATCTATAGTTTGTTGCGACGGATTTTGTTTCTTATTATTCCCCGTGATGGGTCACGTACTGTAAACACTTTTAGTTTCCAAAGAACATCGTATCACTATTTTACATTAGACATTTTCTATTTAATATTTAAATTGCACAGTTAATAATCCATTTACTTAATCACTGAATTCATAATATTTTTCTGCCAATTAGAAAAATAAAATAAAATTTGTCTTAAAAAAGAGCGAAACAGTGTTGCCAATATACAGAGGCGTAGCGTCAAGGGGGGCACGGGTGACTTTACTACCAGTATTTTTATATTCTATATTTGGCTTTATTTATTTCATACCGTTCAAAGATTAAATAAGGCTAAATGTAGTATATAATTATACTGGTAGTAAAATGATCGTGCCCCCCCTGACGCTACGCCACTGCCAATATAGCGGATTTTTGATAAATTCCGAATTCATTGTTGCAAATGGATCTATGATTACTATAAACAATGGTGAAAAGGGTATAGCCAGGTTTCCTAGTAAAATATGCCCTTGAGTCAACCAGATCGAGTCCTACATCAATCGATAGCCATTCAATAGAGATGCGTGTCTGCCAAGTTTGAAGCATATATCTCAAACTCTATGTGCGTTTTGGAAAAAGATGCATTGTGAAGAAAGTAGTGATCGGATTTCCCCGTAAAAAATCAGGGATGTGTAATATTAAAATACAAATAGTGGATATTATTTTTAGATTTGTATCTGCAAAATTGACAGTTTTATTATTTTTTTCTTGTTTTTAATTGAACTTTTTAATTAAGAATATATCGACACATTTCAGTGACTACCTTCATATTTTTACCAAAAATACTACAAGGTATGATGTATATTTGGTGTGAGTTTCAACTCTCTACGATGAGTGCAACATAGAAAAATAATTAAAAATGTGTTCCAGTGGTGGTGGGAGTTGCAAGTTGTGTGTGTTATTACAAGTTCAACCTTAGTTCTGTGCACAGTTTACGTATGTATGTTATATTGTTGGTGGCAATCATTTGACGGATACCATTGTGTTTTGTTAGTTGACAGTTGACGAATTTTTCTTAAATAGTATTCGGCTCAGTGTGATTTAAAACTGTTGTTGATTAATCGAAAACAGTGTTAACACATTGAAGAAAACACAAACGGGGAAGACTTCAACCATTAAAGTGTAGTAGATATTTTTGCCTGATTTAAACGCTCTAGTCACAAAAAAAATTACTGTCTTGAATAAGAACTTGAATTCTCTTCATTTTTACTGGTGGAAGATTATCACGTTGGTAATTAGGCTCTGAACGGGATACATGAATGCACGTCTTTTGGAGATCTGTAATTCAGCCCATGGGCGGTGCTTTTGTATTTCATATGTTACGTTATTTCTCAAAGAAAATACACAAAATTCACACTTTTACAATTAGAGTACTATGCATATAGTGCGTCTCAAAAGTATATGGACATGCGATTTTTTGAAATAACAGTTCAAAAAATGAAGCAATAATCACGAAAAAAATAATATGCATATAGTATCATAACATAAATTTATTACAACAAAGAAATAAAGTATCAGGTTTACAGATTTTTTGTAAAAAATAAAAATAAAAATAGGCTGTCCCAAAAATATATGGACTTTACGAATATTTTGCATTTAAATTCAAATTTTGTATCCATTTTATTTTATTATCTTGAAAACCCTATCAGGCATGCTTCCAACTAGTGTTTGGAGTATGTGCGGCTGTAAAGAGAACCAACTCTGCTCTACTTTTTGCTGTAATTCCTGAATAGTAGAAAACTGCCGACCATGGGCATACACATCTCGTTCAAGTACTCCCCAAAGGTTTTCAATTGAATTCAAATCCGGGCTGATGGCTAGCCAGTCTATAACAGTAACTTGATTCTGTTTAAATCAAGCTGTTGTTGAGTGGGAGGTGTGAATCGACGCATTGTCCTGTTGTAATTTCTAGTTTTCGCCCCCTAAGATGTTTCCTATTGGAAGTAGATTTCTTTTAAGGACATTTTGATAATCCTCAGAGAACTGTCGACCAATAAGAAAAGCAATATCCGTTGTTCCGTTGAAACAGAATGCGCCCTACACCATTAGTGAACCTCCTCCTTTTTGTCGACTAAAGAACTCGCGAGGTTCTTTTCGTAAGTCATGCCAATAGTATGCCCAGCCATCAGGGCCATCCAAATTGAATTTTTTTCGTCACTGAAGAAAACACTTAACCATTCATCCGTCTAATGCATGTGTTTTTTAGCCCAAAGAACTCGAGCCTTTCTATGGTGCACTTTCAACATATGTGTCCGACACATTCTGCGATATTTATGATTTTCGCTTACATGTATGCGACGGTGAGCAGTAGATCTGGAAATAGGAAACGCCAAAGTCCTCGCTGTTTCACGATCAGACTTCTTTTGGGTTAAAATTTCTCGCAAACTTTCTCTATCTTGTCTTAGAGATGTTTATATTAATCCACCTGAATGCTTTTTTTGCAATCATATTGCCACTATTTGATAAAATTGCATAAATTCCAGATCTGCTACCCTTCATTTGTTTTGCAATATCAGAAACTTTCAAATTTTGAGCCTTTAAACGGCAAATTTTAGCAATATCAGCAGCAGAGAATTAAAAGTTGCGAGGCATTTTCCAACTGTTCGACAATTGAAGAAAGAGCAGTGATTTTATATTTCGAAGTGGTTACGTCACAAGTACAGAACGCAGCAAATGCAATTTTTTCTGATACGGTGGTAATAAAAGCAATTCGTTTCATTGTCCATATACCGTAATTTCCGGCGTATAATCCACAGCTCAAAGAGTCGCTTTTCGACCCAGAAATATTATTTTATAATATGTAACTTAAAAGATCGCTGTAAATATTTAACTACAATTATTGAGTAAATTTTCTGGGTCGAAAAACGATTCTTTGAGCTGCGGATTATACGCCGGAAATTACGGTATTTTTGAGACAGCTTATTTTGAATTTTATTTTTTTTTAAACAATCTGTGATATAAACATAACATTTCTGTATCGTAATAAATTTTTGTTATGATTCCATGTGCTAATTATTTTTTTCGTGATTATTGCTTTATTTTCTTAGCTGTTATTTCGAAAAATCGCCTGTCCATATAATTTTGAGACGCACCTTATTAATAGTTCGATTCAATACCGCTATTACATACATATTTTTATAATAGAAACACAACGTGATAAAAAAAATTGTTAAATAACGGAAAAAGCAAATGTAACGCCCATATGATTGGATTGATATTTAACAGACGAAAAGCAGTGTGTTAAGGAAAACTGCGCAGAAAACTAAAAACATAAATCAGTCAACTGTAAACTAACAAAACAAAATGGTTTCTTTCAGATGATTGCTACCAACAGCCTAGCTACATGCCTAAACTGTACGTAGAACTGCGCATGAATTTTTAATAACACACTCAACTTGCTACTCCCCCCCACCCCTGGAACACATTTTAAATTTTCTTTCTATAATGCACCCAGCGTAGAGAGTTGAAACAGACACCAAATATACGTCATACCTCATAGTAATTTTGCTAAAACATGAAAGTGGTCACTGAAAAATTTTGATATATTCTTAATTGAAAAAGTTCAATTTAAAACAAGAAAAAAATAATAAAACTGGCTATTTTGCAGAACATTTTTGAAAATAATATCCACTATTTGTATTTTAATATTACACATCCCTGATTTTTTACGGGGAAATTCGATCACTACTTTCTTCACAATGCATCTTTTTCCAAAACGCACATAGGGTTTGAGATATATGCTTCAAACTTGGCAAAAACGCATCTCTATTGAAGGGATATCGATTCATGTAGCACTCGATCTGGTTGACTCAAGAGCATATTTTACTAGGAAACCTGGCTATACCCGTTACAGAGCTGCCAAGTCTCCGGCTTTTTGGATACCAGTATTTTAGTACAGAAAATGTTGTCTTCCTTAATCGAAGCATTCTGCGATTTAAAAGAACAACATTTCCTCGAAGAAAATACTGGTTTTAAAAAATCCGGAGACTTGGCAACTCTGCCGTTACACGAAAGCGAAAGTGTTAGACACACCAGTTCTGAAATTTTGTCTGAAAGAAGAAATTCCATACATTATTATAATGACTTAAAATTATTTTGACTAAATTACACTTATAACAAAATTTCAAATAAAGTTCTTTTTCTGGTTTGATAGTATATGTTTTTGTTTAATTGAGCAGCAAGTATGTAGAAAAGAGTAGTTATACCTATGAAACTTCGCTTTTGTGTCTGTCCAGTGCTATTTACAGTGCTATTATCCGCCGACTTTTACATTTTTTATTCTTTTGACAACATTTTTTTAATGGAACTTTTTCTATCTGTCGAAAAGTCCTATTTGAGTGCACGTTATTGTCTGTTCCATAAGTATGATACTAATGAAGATTTCTTTTCAATTTTCAAGGTACCCACAGTCAGTGAGATGTTTGCTATAACTGTATGACTCTGGCTTCAACTCAGGTATGGCTTCAAGAAGTTACAAGAATCAGTAGATGTCTTTTGTTTTATTTGTGGGGAATTTATTAAAACAAAGGAAAAAAATCCCTATTTCATCGTTAGTTAAGATGTGTGAAGCGTACAAGACTTAATTTGGGATGCTTGTTGGAGACCAGGACAAATTGGCTCCATATGTAATTTGAGCTACCTGTGAGAACACACTGGAAGGATGGAAACGATGGGAAAAGAGGGCTATGAATGGGATCTATGTTTGTGGCCTTATTCGTGAAAGTGATATGACGTACGCTCGCAAATCTCACAAACTTACGCATTTCTAGGTTCCTTGTCACCAATTTGTAGAATTTTGGTTAGAATATACTATTCATTTTAATTATAATATTCCCTTTTTTGTCTTTAAATAAAGATAAATCCAAAAATCTGTACGTTTCCTTAATAACAGTACGGAAATTTCAACTTTTCGTTGTCCTAACCAAAAAAATAAATTTTTTTGCAGGGAAGTAAAGTTGTTTCATGTTTTTATGATAGAACCAATTCGAAAATGATATTGATTACCCAGAAAAAAATTGTGTTACATGGTGTTATTATTTTCTTGTATAACACGGTATGGCATTTACTGGACAATAAGTTTCGAAAAATGAAAAAATCCCTACACAAAATTAAGGGGTTGTTAAACTGTTTTAATAATTGGACAATTTATTTATATTCTTATTTCCTGATTGTTTTTTTTAAATAATAATATTTGTCTTATTTAATATCTGATTAAATAAAGCGAATACTGAGACACCGAGCTCTAATTATCTTAGAATAAAAAAAAAATTCCGAATTTCACCATAAACGTCTGGTGTAGCGCTGACACAACTCTAAACGTAAATGCGTAATTAAAAATTAACTACTCGCCTACCACTATTTTAATATAAAAATACATTATTTAATGACATGTATTTTGCGATTAAATAATGCTAATATTACACTTCGGAATTTGTGGAGTGAAACGATTTTAAACGGCATAAATTTTAATAAGATTCACATAATTTATTAACACTAAAACAGTTAAACTTTTAAATGGATTTCCTTTACTCCTCTTGATATAGGGGACTTCAACGCATGGCCGGTAAACCACAAATCTTCAACAATCTTGCAATTTAAAATTTTGCCTTATTTAACTCGTTATCGGATGGTGTTGCTTTGACGCATCGGTAAAATTAATCCGTGTTAAGAAATAACTAGCTAACTGCTACTATTTTAAAATAAAGTATATTTTATTTAATGCTGTATACTTTGAGATTAAATAACCCGGAGATTTTTGTTCGAAATGTCTTGTATCAGACAATTTTCAGCTAAAAATGTCCTTACCAATTCCTTATAGTTTTGGGTGTTAATATATTAATGACTGAAAAATTGCCGTCACGTAAGGCAATTAGTACATTTCCTAATTTATGGTGGCAAACAATTTCCACGTAAAAAAATTATCGTACTCTTTGCTTTATTTAACTCAAGAACGGCCGGAAATTTCACATGAAAACACTTTAACCCTTTGAAGGGCACCGGTATATAATATATACGAATTAATTTTAATCCCAAAATGCCACAATGACACCAGAATTTTATAATCAAATTTTGAATTTATAAGTTGCACGAGGAAACGCTTTTACTTATTTTAAAATTAATTCGTTCGTGAATCCTGGTGTCAGCCAATCATTTCAATATTTTAGCTACAAGAGTACTTTGCCCCTGAAGGGATTCAAACGGGAATTTTTATTTAATACAAATTATGTTCGTAACGTAACATTCATTCTGCGTGGTACAAATATTTTAAAAGAAGTTTCTGGTTTTAATCGAAACTTATTTATTTAGTATCAGTGAAATTGAACTCTATGGCCATTGTAGTGTTACTTCAAATATCTCGTGATTAAATAAAACAAAATTTACTTTACGCATTCTGAATTTACACAAAATCATTGAGTTGAACACTATTTCTCAAAAATCTACACAACTTTCGTATCTATGCAATCAGTGCACTAAGCACATAAATACATCGATTAGATACAAAATCATTATTATATTTATATATTTGTAATATAATCACTGAAATAGAAACTCTTTTTGTTAACTGTGCTGGGTTAGTCGATCAGTGTTAAAATGATGAAAACAAGGGGCTAAGAAAGTGTTAATTAAAGTAATTATTTCTATTGCGTACACATGTTTTAATAACAGTATTCTAAATATTACGAAACTGATGCTTTTTTCTATTATTTCGGCTTAGTGTAGCGGTGGTGTTTCCAGTGTAGAAGGGGGTATCACCATTTTTGAAAAATAACTTTCGTTATCCCTGGTCTATGCGAAAGTCTAATGTTAATATTAGCAATATTACATTCAATTTGAATTATGTTAAATAAACGCGTTACAAACCTTAAATTGTATATAAAACATGATTTAAAAAAAGGCCACCAAGAAACGAAACACTATTCATGAAAGAAATTTTATGGCTAAAATTAAATGTGTTTAGGAACCGCAGAAGGTATAGGCAGGATGGTAGCTTTATTATATTAAATAACTTTGCTCGTACGAAACATCTCATACAGCATTGCGACTTTGTGACCGTCGCACAGTGGGGCATTTTGCCGATTTAGCCGGCCAAAAGTCAATTTTCCAAAACATAATTGATGAGAAAAATATGCAACTAACTTTGGAGGTAAATATTTTGGGAATCTCCGCAGAGTAATAAAATTTGTCCAAGTGCAATCAAATTGGTGCCACGCAAGTTAAAACTTGCTTGTAGCAGTAGGTTGGTTATCTGTACTATCAACTACAATTTTATGAGTGCTCATTTCAGAGTGATTTTTTTTTGTTCAAAATTTTTACTTACATGAAATAGTTATGGATTATGAAAGACCAGGAATAAATGTTTATATCTCACATGAATATGTTTATATTTGCTTAATTAAAATATATGATAAAGCGACATGAAATGTACCGTATAATTTGGAAATTTTTATTGTTATTTTAAATATTCCATAAGGGATTAGTTAACCTTAAGGGTGAGATCCGATGATATTTTTTACATGAATTGAGAGTTCAAGATATGTAGTTAATAACTTTCAAAACAGTAGCCGCTAATAACCGCTAATTTAGAAGAATTTCTTTCAAACGGAAATGTGCATGCTTCTGTAAATGATGATGTTTTCATTTACCCCCTTTTTAAAAATGTCTTCTACGATAGCTAAATTGCAAATGTTGCCACAAAATGTCATCTGCAGACATAAAAGAGTTCAAATGTGCATGTCTGATCAATAAATTTATATCTCAAATGAAAATTATATCAAAATAAATCCGGTTTGATCATATGAATAACCAGAATTTGGAAAATTTAGATAAGAAATTTTAATTTCTCGAGGATTACCTTGTCAACAAAGATAATTATTAAGAAAAGCAAAAGCATCAGATAAATCATGATTTAAGTGTTTTTTCTGAGAAAAAGGTTAATCTAGATTTCAGGGAATATTATAATTGCAGTACGTACGTTCAGGTTGGCCTCAGAAATTTTTCTGTGATTTGAAGTCAAAGAAGCAAAAGAAGCAAAACCGAAGAAATACATAGCGAAGCAAATCTTGAAATCCTTCCTCATGCTACCGAATCACAATAGTATGTTACTGGACATAGGAATGCTTTTACAATAGTCAACGAAATGACATGGGTTCTACATCTTGCAGCTAAAAATAAACAGGTGTTATATAATTATCATGAAACAACTTATTGGTAGTTCTCGACTGTTTAAGCTTTATCAAAAGTTTTGTTGAAGCAAAATCTCGAAAAGGCATTAAAAAAAGTCAGACAATCACATAAGAAAACATATCAGTCGTATAATTCGCAACAAATGGAAATAACTATTACATAAATAAGGACTCCTACAAAGTTACAGAGACTTCTGGAGAAGTTCAGTTGAAACGTTTATTAGAACACGCCATTAGACGCTTCTTGCATTATCTGAAAGAAGTTGTCGAGACAATGAATGATGACACAACGCTGTGTAACATTGAAAGTGAGGATGTGACGGCTTTGAACAAAAATAATATAAAAAAAGCTAAAAAATAATATCAATTTTGATGGAAACCTTTTTTGGAATTCATTTGTACTTTTCCAAATTGTTGCTCAGCCAAAGAAAGAAAAAAATTGTTTGGCAAAATCTAATATCTTCCACACAGTGGCGTAGCGTCAGGGGGGGGCACGATCATTTTACTACCAGTATAATTATATACTACATTTAGCCTTATTTAATCTTTGAACGGTATGAAATAAATAAGGCCAAATATAGAATATAAAAATACTGGTAGTAAAGTCACCCGTGCCCCCCTTGACGCTACGCCTCTGCTTCCACACCTTAGATTCTGTCGACCCATAAGAATTACGATTGTAAAGGATATCTAGAGAGTCGAAGTTTAAGAAAAATCGTGCAACGTGGATATTTTAAATTTGTAACTGCTCAGTTAAGATCCACTCTTATCTTGTATAAAACGTATACTAAGTGAAAAAAAATCTAAATCATTTTTAAAGGCTTTAGCAGTACTTTTTCCTGTTGAATAGTTGTATGCAAGAGCTCATCAGAGTCAAACAGAATAGGATAGTGATGAAAACTATTACGATGACAATTTGCATCATCTGATGAATAACCATAGATTTCGTTATCAAATATGTACATATATATATATATTCATTTATCTAATATGATATTTGTAATATTTAGTTTAAATTAAGTAAAACATATATGTGATTAATAAATACTTGATTTCAATATACTATTGATTTACTCTGTAAAAGCGTAAATGGAAAATTTCCATTTTAGGAAAGATTAAGGGTTAACAATGCTTAAAAAGATAGCTTTCTAAAGTTGATACAATTTTTTTAATCAACTGTAATGTAATCTAAAATTGATTTCAGAACTTTCAAACACGCTTGAAGAAAAACGTAAAATAATCTATATCTATACATTAAAATATATATCTCCAAATTTTTTTAACAAATTAGACTATGACTTAAAATTTTTCAATTTTGAGATATTATGTAAAAAAAATTAGTTTTATATTGATGGGCAAAATAGAATTGCAATCAGATAATTAATCACTGATATTTTACTAATAATTAAATTTGGTGTTACATGTTACAGTGACTTTCACATACCCTGTATATACAAAAAACATTTTTTTCAAAAACAAATTTCTATAAAAGTATAAAAACATGATAAACTAATAAAATATAAACGTTCCATCATTTTTTCAGGAAGAAATATTTTTGGCCGGCTAAATCCGTCAAATGCCCCACTGTGCGTCGATTTGAAATCGTTATGCCAGTTTTAATCCTCTGTGTGACATCACACTGGTGACAAATTCGTGAAAAGTTGGAAAATTGAAACTATTCTGCATCGGGTCGAATGAATAAATCATGCACGAGCACTACCCAGCCCTATTACGTTGGCTGTTTTCTCCTGTACGCAGCATTCCGATTAGATTCGTGCATCGGTTTTGAGGACAAGGATTTTCGAGAACCTCCTGACTGAACTTTTAAGTGTTGGTTGGTTTCTTTTTATTTTTGTCCTTTTCTCTATGGGTACGATTTGGATTAGGATTTCTCGCATGCATTTCAATATTTTAAAATGATTTTATTCCATAGGATTAACGAAATCGATATCGATCGGCTTCGTATATCCTATAAAATAAAACAGGGTTCCTACTTGTTTAAAGCGATATTTTAATAGAATTTTTCGCCTTTTTAAAATGCAGAAAAGTATTACAAATCCTACAATTAAATATCACGTCTACAATTTCTGCTATTTAAATATTAAAGAAGAATTTTATTGGAAGAATTTTATTAGAAAATTGTGATAAAAGGTACGAACCCTGTAAAATCATCAATCGTACGTTTGTACATTTTCGATTATCATTGCAGATCTTTTTAGAAAGTTAGTTTCATTTTTGGAACTGATTCCGAATGTGAAAGTAGCCTCATAAAGAAACGCAGACCCAGTTATGATTCGATCTCCACTTTATTACACAAAAAAATCATTTATAAATATTAAAATGCAAACAGAAAATTTCAAAAGAACGATCCCATGCGTAGGTAAAACATTTATTCCTTTGTTTAACATTATGTATGTATTCCTGAACAAACACGTCGTAGTGTTTGTTCAAATATAAATATAGGACAATTAAATCAGTTTACAGTTTTTCTAAGGAAACGTAATCAAAACAATCACGTCAAACGGAAAATTTGATTTTGAATTAAAATACTAAATAAAAATTTTCATGCGAGGTTTGTGCTGTGTTCTTGCAGTTTTAGTGCAGTTCAAGGCTCAATCTTGTCGGTTTAGACAAGTTGGTATTTTACAGTTAACCACAGAAAGCTTCGGAAGTGTGCGTTCCGTGAACCTGTGGAATAACGTTGTCCCCTATACCCAGTGGCGTAGCGTCAGGGGGGGCACGATCATTTTACTACCAGTATAATTATATACTACATTTAGCCTTATTTAATCTTTGAACGGTATGAAATAAATAAGGCCAAATATAGAATATAAAAATACTGGTAGTAAAGTCACCCGTGCCCCCCCTTGACGCTACGCCTCTGCCTATACCCTAATAGAAGAATGTCGTGGGCGGTTTCTTTTCAGCTTTTTACAGACCTTTGAAGTTAAATAAAAACATTTTCTAAAGGTAGTCTTCAAAGAAAATAAGGCGAAGTATACTTTTAGAAAATACTGATATTAAACCATAAAGGACCATAGAAACGCTGAAATATTTCTGCCTACGACGGCCGCTATTTTTGTCTTATTGCGTATGTATAGTATTCACAGCTATGTCTTATGCAGTACATACATAGGAGCAGAGTTGTCAGTTGAGCGTTTTAAGGTTCCGTACTTAAAAAATATAAACGGAACGATTATAAAATCACTCGTGTATCTGTCTGTCCGTCTGTCATAAACATTTTTTTGAAAACTATGGAATGTGTAAGGTTGAAAATTGGCAGTGTCATAAAGGCTATTGTCCGAGATATTTATTGATTATTAGCCATTAAAATTTAGGGGGATTAATTAAGTTACTTTAAAAATATTACTTTGTCTATCGTGTGAGGTATCGTTTGAAAGATCTTCTAACACGAAACACAAAAATATAAAAGTTTTAATTTTAGATATTTAATTTTAAAAGATATAGTCAAAAATATATTTAGTGGAGGAAAAGATGCGCAGCAATGGACCAATTGTCACCACAAAATTTTAATGGTATTCTTCGCCTTATTTAATGGAACAATTTCTGAGAATTACTAAAGTGAAAAATTCTTTTTAAATTATGGGGTGACATTTTACCCACTGCTGTGAATGTTCTCCACCACTGTGTACTGCAAAAGTATGTACGATCACTATGTGCTAATATACTGAAACTAAAATTGTGAAAAAAAAAGTGATCTTACGAGTTTATTTAAACCTTGCAGGAAAGTATAGTGACAATCCTAGGTCACTTAGTTTTTGATACAAATGCAATTTTCCGTTACACACAAACTTTACATTGGATGCGCAGGGAGTAGATAAACGTCAAGGAACCAATGTACGCGGAAACATCGAAGAATTGTTGATAAAGCTTTTAAAAAAATTGTCTTTAATTAGCCGAGATATTCATAAAAACCTATCTGGATAAACGAGTCACGGGCAAAGGCAGTGTTGCAATTTTGTGACCTCCTTTCGAAGAGTAAAATATAATTTTATTATTAAACATTGATTTGTTAAAGGAAAAAAATGTTTGTTGCGCATTCTCTTTCACCCCAACACTTTAAAATATTTTAAGATTTATGAGCGTATATTTCACAAAATTACGTATTCATTTTTAAAACAATATTTATTACCTTGAATTATAAGCTGGAATATCTGGAATTGAAGCATAAGACAAAATCAGATTTTATGAAAAATATTATCATTTCATACTCAATTGTTTTCTTCTAATTCTTACATTCTTTCAAAATAGTTATTTACTTCAGAAATGTTGTTATATTCCTTAAAAATTCCAAAGAGCATGCCGAGTTTTGTTTTTGATTTGAAATCTTCGCCTATTTTTTTCTTCATGATAAAAATCTATATACTATTAATTGTAGATTTTATAATACTTTTCTATGATCTAATGAGCCAAAATATTCTATTTTAAAAATATTGTATCATTGTCTGTTTAGAATATTAATAAAATGGTTTTATTTTGCTTTAAATAATTTCAAAATTCAAAATTTTACAAATGCGTTTTAAAATTCTTTATATGAAAACATTTACTCTATGTATGTGAAGAGAATGGTGTCCCAGAAACATTGACATCGGCTTTTGTTCTTTAAATAATGATCATAGACATATATTATATATTACAAAGTTACTTTAATAAAATGTACGGAATTTTATCAAATTCATTAAAATTTTCAGGGGATTAAATATGAAGAAATAATAAATTTAATTTTAATACGGCCCCCTTACAAAAATTTCGAGTGAATAAAATGCGCCCATACAATAATAAGGCCATGTACAAAATTGCAGCATTTTATCTTAGAAGGTCGCAGAAGATATGTTTAAACAAATTTGGTGAGTGGTTAATTATAATTTAAAATGTAAACGTATATAGATAGAATGCAGATTACGGGACGCAGAAATGCATTAGAAGCAAACAAAATATGGCTCTTATCTTTAATTTATTTCCAAATTTATTAAATTATGCTTTCTCAAAAATACCTTAAATTTTTACATGATTAATTACAGAATAAATTTTGGAAATGGCTCAATCAATGAACATTAAAACAGCTTATGCAAATATCTGCCTCCGATCGGTGTGTCACATACTCGCAACGGACGCGCGAAAGTTATTTTTGCTCTGCCATTGGTCAATAGCATCGCTTATGTAAGCGTAACGTGCGCAGCCGGACAGTCTAAGGGAATCTTAACACATTGACGGACAGTAGGAACTAGTGAAGTTCAAAAATTGACACTATATGTTTTTATAATTTTTAGAATATTAGAAGTATAGTTTTACTCTTTCCGCTTAAATAAACTTAATTTTGATTAATTCAGCACCTTTAATTAGGTTGCACTACTCCCTTCACAAACACGTCAGGGTGGCTAGTGGTCAGGGAAAATTACAGTCAAAAAAAGGGATAAACACCAGTATATTCTTATAGGAAAATTTATGTTGATTATTCTATCAAATAATCAATTTGAATTTTTCTATAAGAATATACTGGTAATTATAATTTTTTTCACTGTATTTTTCCCTGACCACTAGCCACCCTGCACGTGCATACTGAAGCTGCAACTCGTATAACAGGTGGAAAATGAACTTCAACCTAAAAAATTGTTTCCAAAACATGACACTGGGCTTCTACTTGTACGCCGGTAAATGCACATTTGTGCTGCTATAGCCGTAGTGTCAAAAACGGCCATTTCGTTTTGGACGGCTATTGCCGTCATGCCACATAGTCAACTTTGCTTTGACGGCTATAGACGCAAGTGTCCGTCAACGTGTTAAGTGCTTCACATTTCTGCTACATTTTTAGAGTGTATTTAACCTGTAGAAAGAGTATGTGGCAATGAAGTAACGAATAATGTTTCGAAATGCTAATGCTGTAAAGTTTATGCAATCGTAATGCTAACGCATCAGCACGGGAATTTCAGTGTACATTTCCCAATTTTTGACATCCTTCTGGGAGATTTATTTCAGAATTAGTGCAACAAATGAGTGAAAGAGGAAGCGTAAATCCTGTAGGTGGACTAGGTAGGCCCAGACCTTACTCAACTGATGAAGAAATTGACATTTTTGTTTACTATGGCAGTCATCAACATAATAGTGTTCGTACCGCTGCTTCAAAAATTAAGGTATTACGTACAACAAAGTGGAGAATACTGAGATGGAATAAATGACATCAGTTTCGGATTTGTTGTGTGCAAGGACAAGAGCCAACCGATTATCAAAATTGTCTACATTTTTGTAATTGGGCTCTTAATAAGGAAGAGGCGAATCCCTCTTTCATGAAAAATATAATTTGGACTAATGAATGCTTTTTAAAACCACATGAATGAATAAATCCTTTAAAAGGGGATTGCTGGTCTGGCACAAATCCATTCGTGGTACATGATATTTATCATCAGAAGCAATTTTCTGTTAATGTATGTAATGGTATTTTCAGTAACTGCTTGCTTGTACCCATACTCTATGTTGGTACTTTGACGGGATACAGATATGTTGATGAGTTTCTGAATGTGGTTATTCCTGATATTATGGATTAACTGCCACTAACAGTACTTTCACATGTTTGATTTCAACAGGACGAATATCCAGCTCACCAAACTACAGTTGTGAAACACTTGTTAAATTACGAGTTCCCTGACAAGTTGATTGACTTGCATTGGCCAGTCGAATTTCCCCCTAGATCACCTGATTTAACGCATATGGATTTTTGTTTGTGGGGTCGTTTTCGCACAGCTGTTTATTTGTCATCTCTTTTAAATAAAGCAGAATTGCAACAACGCATTCTAGATGGTTATAGTTACATCACCGAACATGAACTTGATCGAGTGCACAGAAGTGTTATCAGACGAATGCAATTCTGCATTGGCATGGATGAAAATTATTTTGAACAAGCTTTGTAATCTTTGGGTAGAAGTAAGCTCCACCACCAGGTGCCATGAGGAGCGCCTGGCGCGTAGACGACAACTGAACTCAAGTCCTGATGGACTTTTAACCGCCACCTGCGGACCCTCCAACCTTAAACCCACGTGTCGACAACGTAAGTCGTTACGATATTCGGTGAAACCCAGTAGGGGAGTCACCACGTGACACTTGCAGACGGGCCGGCGTCCCCCAACAGCTTCGGAGCTGGACACCCAGAAGGGGACCAGGCCCTAGGCCTTAAGTCGGTTTTTTCTGACCCGTACTCGAGGGATGTGAAAAACTACAGAGGCAGTCACAGTTCCCTCTCGTAGTGGACCTGAAAGAAATTTGGTTTAGTGCAACATGAAATAAACTTCAAAACAACAACAACAACAATAAGCTAAAAGCATGCAAAGTTCCAACAACAACAGCAACAATTGCGTGACTAGAATAACTATCACATTTTCAAGTGCCGGCTTACGAGACAAGTCTCAAGCCTGCGTACTTATGCACCATTACCTCCTGCTCCGCGGGGACCGCAGGCGATTGGCATTGCGTACGAACGCGGTCTTTGACCACAAAGAGCTCGGGTAATCTTTGGGTAAAGTTATTATTTTTACACAGTTAAGATACTTTAGTAACAATAAATAGCACAATATTTATTTATTTATGCAATCATTGTTTTATTTCGTAATTTTGTTTACGATCCCTGAAGTGCAATCATGCGTCATAATTTTTATGATCATCCGACTTAGCACATTTTCCTCACTGGGAAATATTTTGTACGAGAGCCGTATAAATATTTTAATTTTGTATTTCTTTAAATTTTATCCGCTGAAAATTTTAATCGATTTCAGAAAATTCTGTAAATTTTTCTTCAATTCTGTTCGTAAATATCGTGGCAAGATTTTAATTGATATTTGCAAATCCTTGGAAAAACCACTGACTCAGTTTCTTTTATAATTCTACGAAGAATTGAGATAAAGTGCATAAAGTATATTTTTTTCGGGCTGCTTTGATCCAAAGAACACAAAGAAAGTTTGTAAAGTTGATGTTACCTTTTGTAAAATGAAATTTGGAACAATTTATTATATGTGGCTTATCCTTACTTCAAAAATTGCAGTCATATTTATAAAAAACTGCATTCATATTTAGAAAGAAAACATCATTCTAATTGGAATAATATCAGTAGCATCTCACTATGACAATTTGATGATAAAATAGCATTATATGGTGTGGGTGTTTTTTTTTCACCACTGTAAGATGCTTTTTTGAAATGTGCGTAAAGTCCCTGAAATTTCCGAGGGGGTCTGATAACACAATTTACGTGTACCAGCACAATTTGAAAGAAATATTTAAATAGCAGAATACATAATCACCGCATTTAATCGTAGATATTGTAAAAATGTTCAGAAAATAAATAAAACGAAATATATATATATATTCTGTTCAAACCTTAGTATTGCATAAATGTACATACACCGTATTTAATATCCTTGTTTTACCCTTCTAGTACCAGATTTAATTTTTGATTTGCGTCCATACATTTTCATGATTGCAGAGTTGCCAAGTTTCCTCTAATCTTCCGTAATATGTGGTTTAACCCATTAACGACGACTTATTTTACACTTCTTTTAATACTTCGACACCGGTTGACACCAGTTTTCCCATACTGTTATTTTAACTGATTGAATCTCTGATAGTTTCACATTAGGTAATATGAATTTTTTTTTTTACTAAGATACTGGTGTTCATATTTAAAAGTTTCGCATCACTTAAATGGTAACTTTTCGTACCAACCGGCATTAATGAGTTAATCTGACCCAGTTTAACAGCACTTCAAACCAGAAAAATTCTTGAATGAATATTTATTTATTTAATTTCGGGATTCTACGTTAAATTCATTTAATTTCAGTTCTTGAAAAAATTTCTGGTGTTAAACGTGTTAAATCTGGGTTAAATTAACCCACATATTACGGAATATTAATGCGGGATTGGCACCTCTGTGATTGGAACCAGAACTTTAATTTTAATAAATGTAGCTTCGTCTCACGATGTTTCTATTTAATTTAATTTATAAAGGGTTTTTTTATGGTTCTAAAGGCGAAAAACTTTGAAAAAAATAAAAATGTTTTCAAAAAGACCCCAATAGGAAGGTTACAAGTTTCAAATATTTTGTAAAATTTCAACCTCATTATTATTTTTTTAATAAAATTCCGACAGCACATAAAATTTTATTGTAAATTCTAATTATATTTTGAAGCAGGACGAAGTTTTTCAATCCTATAAAATATTTTTAATCATGCATATATTATCCTGATCTCGTTAAATCGTTATTGTTTCAAAATAAATTACTTTCTGCATCTTTTCTATTATTAAATAATTCCATTTCAAAGAAGGGTATTATTTGAAAAAAATCATATCACATAGAATAAAAAATCTCCAATATAAAGATATCAATTTAAATTTTGGATAAAATTTTGGATAAAATAAAACTAATGTGAAACATTGGATTGTGTAGATTGTGAAGAAAAATCAATAGACTGTGAAAGTAAAATAAAACGCTGTTTTACACCATAATATCAAACGTGACCTTATGTCGCCTTATTTAATCTTTCATTTAATAAGGTAAATATTACCATTAAAATTAGTGGCAACCAAGCAATCTCAAAAGGAAGAGTCTCGATTAAATTGCAATATTGGTATTGGTGCCCAAATTTAAAGTGATAATGCAGAATATATTCGTGGAATATCCAATTTCAAATGCGGCGGTATATTATCCATGCTGCTTAATTTCGTTGAAACTTACCGTAATTTCCGGCGTATAAGCCGCAGCTCAAAGAGTCGTTTTTCGACCCAGAAATTTTATTCAATAATTGTAGATAAATATTTACAGCGATCTTTTAAGTTACATTTCATCAAATAATATTTCTGGGTCGAAAAACGACTCTGTGAGCTGCGGCTTATACGCCGGAAATTACGGTACTTAGCTAACTTACTTAAAACGTAATATCGGAACCATTACATAATCACTCGTATTTCTATCTGTCTGACTGTTATACACGGTTCGTACGCTTTTACCATACTTTTTAAATAATTTTTAGCGTTATTTAAATTCAGAAAAGTATTAAAAATCATGCAGTTATACGAGGCGTATTGAATTTCTGCAATTTAATATTAAAAACAAAAATTCAATTAAAAAACTGCGGTAACATCCTACGAACCCTGTTATAGCCATTTTTCAGGAAAACTGTGGAACGTTGAAATTTATAACGGTTATTGCACATATATTTATACATTTTTAGCAATTCACAAATATTTTATGAAAAATTTAGGGGATTAATTAAGTTTAAAAAATGTATATCGTGTGGGGTGTCTTTCAAAAGATCTCCTAACACCGAACACAAAAATACAAAATTTTCAATTTTTGGTATCATATTTTCAGAGATATTATCGAAAATGTACAGCAAATGTATGTTCTCCCCAACCCCACTATTTCCGAATCTACTGCATCTAAAGTTTAAAAAAAATAGGGGTAGAAAGAGATTTTTAATGTCTTGCAGAAAAAAAAATATATAACGATTATCCTAGTCCAGCGGCGCAGCCAGGGAGAGGGGTCCAAACGCTCTGGATACCAGTAAAATTGTAAAGTTTTCTTTACCTTGTTTATCGAAGAAAGTTCTCCGATTACATAAGCTAAAGAAAACTTTACAAAATTAGCGGTATCAAGAGCATCTGGACCCCCACCCTGGCTACGCCACTGTCCTAGTCACATACTTTTTATCAAAGTTGCCTTTTTCCGTTACACAGAAACTTTACAATGCGGGTGCTCAGCAGATGAGTCTGTGAATGGGCGCGGAATCATCTAAGGATTGTTGATAATGATTTTTGAAAAACAATTGTCGTTAATTAGCCGATATAATAATTAAAAAGTTACCTAGAAAAACGCGACACGTACCAAATCGGCATTGCACCTTTGCGACCTCTTTTCGAAGGGCGCATGACACCATGCCAAGTTTAAACATTGTATCACTTCTTTCTTTTAGGTAACGCCAATATTAGTGGTAAATAGTCAACGTTTTTCATTCCAATTGCATTAAATTATTGAAGTCAATTATCGAAAAAATAATCGTAGAATAATTCCAAGTTTTTTACAAAGTCTTATTATTCAGGCAAAAGGGTTGTAGTGAACTAGTCTACAAACACGTTGTTTTGCCTTTTTTGTATCAAATGGAAATAAAAACTTATATAAAAAAACACAGAAAAACTTTCACATTTACATTTAGATGTAATTTTTATGCAATATATTTTTTTCCCGCTCACTACTGGAATGTTCTTCTTAATGTCCTTCAAGATTTTAATTAATATTTTGAAATATACGGGTAAACCTTTGACGCAGGATCTTTTATAATTCTACGAAGAATTGAGATAAAGTGCAAAAGCTATATACAGGGTGATTATAAAAAAACTATCCTGATATATGAGCCCCTAACTATCATACCGTTCACAGAAACTGAATGAAATTTTGGTTTAAAGTATTTTGAGGCATGCGCTCAAGAATCATATGAAAGACAAAAGTTAAATTCTAACAATTACGGTTACAATGACAAAAATTCGAAAATTTCAAAAGGCAACACCTATTTTTTTTTTATTGGAATGTGATCTTCATGGTGAAAAACCATAAAAAGCGTTGGAACGGTACCTATAGTACGAAAATCGCCGGCGCTAGACAGACTAAGAAGAATAGTGAAAACAATCAATAAGGACAGAGAAGCAACAGAAAACAAAACATGTTATTGTGTTTCATACATTTTCCATTTCACACACGACGACACTTTACATGCGGCAGATGGTGGATAGCACTGAACAATAAAATGTTTTAATGTCAATTTAGGTAACAATTATAGACTCATTTTTTCTATGTTAACCTAAGGATTTAGCAAAAGGTACTTATATGTGGTAAACGTTTGTATAAAATAAAACTAATGAAAAACATTGGATTGTGTTTATTGTGAAGAAAAATGAAATTTTTCTGTGAAAGTAAAATAAAACGCCGTTTTACACCATAATATCAAGCGTGTCCTTATTTCGTCTTATTTAATCTGTCATTAAATAAGGTAAATATTACCATTAAAATTGATGGCAACCAAGCAATGTCAAAAAGAAAGGTCTCGATTAAATTGCAACATTGGTATTGGTGCCCAAATTTAAAGTGATGATGCAGTATACATTCGTGAGATATCCAATTTCAAGTGCGGCGGTATATTATCCATCCTACTTAATTTTGTTGAAAATTGGTTCCAGAATTTTTGAATACATTTTTTTTTTATTATTTGCGGAAAAATAACATCCGAATAGCATTTATTTATTTCAAATGAGTTTTCGAAATTTTTTTATGAGTTTTCTAAATTACAGTAGCCCAATTAATATTACCTGAAATTGTTAAATCTAATATGAATTATTTCACATTTTTTTCTTATTATAGGGTTCGTCAATGTATGGCTCACTGGCCACCAAGTGATCAGTATCTTAGAAAAGAAAAATTTGCCGTATAGGAAAAAAAGTGAAATAGAAAAAAATGCGCTCACATAACTGTGATCATGCATGCGTATTAAAAATGAAATAACCAACTGCAACTATTTAATATAAAAATGCATAAATTAATAACATAAACCTTGAGCATTAAATAAAGCGAAGATTATATTTAGAATTTTCTGGTGGCTAACGACTTTGAACGAGATAAATTTTGACGAGTTTCCAAAATTACAGCAATGAAATTAAAATCCTCTGAAACGGTTAACCCTTTCCGGCACAGTGGTCCAACTCCGGGCACACCTAATTTTAATTCCAAACTTGCATTCGGCACCAAGAATATTTTAATAAAATTTTGCTTCTATAATGAAAGCTTAAAATAAGGAGTTCTTATTTTCTAAAAATGTCGTTTGTAAATTCCGGTGTCAGTCAGTAATTTCGCATTTTAGGAACAGAATTTGTTTGTCCCGGAAAGGGTTAAACATCAAGGTGTAACTTGTTTTCTCCTCTTGATATAGGGGTCTTCATCCTATGTCCCGCAAACCAGAAAGTTTCAACAATCTTTCAAAAATTTGCCTATCTTAACACATTTTCACCTGGTGTTAAGTTGACGCATCGGTAAAATGAATAAGTAGAAATATTTAACTAGCTAGTTTCTACTATTTTAGTATACAAAATATTTTATTTAATGCTATATACTTTGAGATTAAATACAACGGAGATTAACGTTCGGAATTTCTGGGGGCAAAAGATTTTCAGCTAAAAATTTGAAGGCAACTTCCTTATAGTTTTCGCTGTTTATATATAAATGAGTGAAGCATTGCCGTCACATAAGGCAAAAATTACATTTCTGAAATTATGGTAGCAAACGATTTCCAGGTAAAAATATATCTTTGCTTTATTTAACTCTAGAACGGCAAGAAATTTTATTCAATTCACATCAAAACACTATAAGCCAGAATTTTCATTTAATACAATTTAAGTTCAGAATTTAACTGAATTCTGTGCGGTACATATCTGAACTATTTTATAAACACCTTTCTGGTTTTAATCGAAATATATTTATTTAGTCTCGATGAAATTGACCTCTACGGCATTCTAGTGTGTATCTTGATATATTCCATGATAAAATAAAAAAATATATATTTTACACAAAATAATTTTGCGTTTCATGCTATTTCTCAAAATGTACACAACGTTCGTATATATACTATCAGTGTATTACGCACATAAATACAACAATTTGAAATAATATCATTATTAAATTTATCTATCTGTAATAAAAAAATTAAAACAGAACTTTTTTTGTTAATTTATGCACAGTGTAAAAATAACTATCATACGGTCAGTGTTAAAATGTTGAAAACAAGCGGCCACGAATGTGTTAATGATAGCCATTATTTCTATTCCGTACAATTCAATAAGAGTGTTTTAAATATTACTTAGTCATTTTTTTAAAATATTATTTTGGCTCAGTGTAGCAGTGGCTTTTCCACTAGAGACTGGATTATTTATAACCCCCGCCCCCCTTTTACAATTTAAAACAAAATTTCGAAAAGTAATATTTGCCATCCTTCCTGTACGTCAAAATTTAATGTTATATTAGTGCTATTACATTCAATTATAACAGGAGTGACAAACTGTGTCCCGCCGGATACTAATAAAAGTTTACGGTAATTTTTGCTTTATCTAATGATCGAATTTCTGCGATTTAAAGAGTCGTCTATTTCTTTTAAAAATTAGCGGTATCTGGCAGGACACCCTAGAATTCAATTTATGTCAAATAAGCACCCGTTTCGAACTGGAAATTTTATTTAAAACGTGATTTAAGCAAGGCCACCAAGAAAAAAATCACAACTCACTTAAAAAATATTCTGGTTTAAATGTGTTTAGTTACTGTAGAAGTTATAGGTAGGGTGGTAACTTTTATTTTCTTAAATAAATTTGTTGGTACAAAACATCTCGTAAAGCATTGTGAATTGTCACCACAGATTTGAAATCGTTATGGCAGTTTTTAATACTTTCTGTGACGTCACACTGGTGACAAATTTGTGATTTTTTTTAAAATTGAGACCATTCTGCATTAGATCGGATGACCAGATCATATACGAATGCTGCTCGACTCGGTTTAGTACAGGGGAAATGTACAACCTTGTAAAAGGTCGGGTAGAATATTTTTCCCCCCGATTTGTATATAGTAAGACCAACATTTAAAAACCGAATTATCCAACAAAATTTCCTAAGGGAGAATTTTCTGTGGCCAAAAATCAACAAAATTTTTGGACATTTTTTTGTTGTTTTTTAAATATCTCGAGACCCGTTGTCGTAGCGTATTATTTGTCAATAACAATCTTAAAGAAGACACAATTATCTACAACTTTCATATTTACAACTTTTTTATACACTCAATAGCAAGCGCAGTGCAGCATTTCAAATATAAGACGATTTTTTCAATTTTCTTAAAAACCCTGAAAAACGTAGTTTTGTCCAAATGATGCAGATGTTCACCCCTTATATAATGATGTATGTCAATTTCTACATATTGACAGCTGTAAGTTATCTATTATTTGTACGCCCTCTTCTTCATTTTTATCACAGCAGACATATTATATATTCAATAAATCTGTATAATTTAACAAGTAGGGGAGAGTGTGGATGAATAAGATAGTATTCATATTTAGATAGCAACTTTAAGTATGTAAAATTGTTAATTTTAAAGTACTGTTTAAAAGAATATTTAAGTATTTAGTAACTTATTAGCACGACAGTTTCAATAAAAGAAATCGTGTTAAATTTTAATAATTATTTTTATATTGCATACATATTATTCAATTTATTCCATAAACAATTTATTCTATAGTACAATGGTGCATTTTATTTACCAATTATTCATGACATATGTTTTAATGTTTTACTGCTTTAAGTGTATTATGCAATAAATATTTTATACCTTATAAAATATCTACAATAAAAATTACAACAGATTATCTCATTAACTAATATTATGTATGTATATTCAACAACTCTTGTAAAATTTAAACATTATAACAATAAAATATTTAAGATCACTATTTTCATAAAAATGAGCAAAATATTAGTTTTAGTAAATATTGTCAATATTTCCCATTTATATTATGCAAATATATCAAGAGATTATAACATTTTAGCGAGCAAAAATATATAAAATTTTAAGATTTTATCTATTAAATGCTTTAAAGCTCAAACAGATAAACTTACTTTTGGTTGTTGAAAAATACACTTTGTGGAATATTCTAATCTTCTGTAATATGTACTGTTTTGAAACTATGTTAAATGATCTCAGTGCTACCATTTATCAAATGAAATACCAAGTTATTTTTGATTGTATACCATATAAATATTTTTGTTACATTCATCCCCTATATCATTCAAGTCCACTTTCCCTACGCGATAAAGTAGGGTACGCAATATGACTGCATAAGCTAAATGACAAAATGTATTTTAATAATAATAATTTCTGCAGGATATTTAACAATATTTTTGTCTCTTTGATGGGAGGATATATCAGGATCATGTTCCTCTAGAGCAGGGGTTCCCAAACTTTTAGACCGACGTACCACTAAATAATAAGTTCATACTTCCGCGTAACCCTAGGTAACAAACGTAAAGCTAATATAGAAAAATCTCTAAAAAAGAACCTGCCTAAAATGAAATATATCTTCGGTCTTTTGTTTCCGTCCATAGTAGGTTTTATTGTATTTAAAAATAAATTATTACATTACTAAATTGGTACTAAGATTAACTGCTTCATAATAACATTCAAGTAAAAAGTATTATCACCATTAAATTTTAATAATGCATATAGTATCAAAATACAGTGTTTTGGTTTAGAAGAGAAGCCACAATATTTAATGACATTTTGGCACACACTGATTCATATACTGTTACTGTAATATAATGCATTCTGTGTTTTATGCAATGTATCAGTATCGGACTTCTGCGTCCCTTCGCGTATCATAGTTTGTACCAACCCCTGCTCTAGAGGTATTTTTTTTATTTTTCCCAGGCAGTTGTTTGTCGCCCGTCCCCTCCTCCCCATACCCATTCTCTCTATGACCAGCGGGTATGTAAGTTGGAAAACTTGCCTTATTTTTGAAAGGCCGTACTGCGTGTGCAAATAAAAGATAATTTACTGCTATCAATATGTAGAAGTTGATATCCATGATTAAATCCGTGGGGAACATTTCAAACAACGGAACAAAACTACGTTTTTCACGGTTTTTAAGGAAATTGAAAAAAATGTCTTATTTTTGAAATGCCGTACTGCGTTTGCTATTGAGTGTATAAAAAAGTTTTCAGTATGAAAGTTGTAGAAAATTTTGTCTTCTTTAACATCATAGCTAACAAATAATACGCTACGATAACGGATTTCGAGATACTGAAAAAACAACATAAAAAATCCCAAAATTTTGTGGTTTTTTGGACACAGAAAATTCTTCTTTGGGAAATTTTGTTGGATAATTCGGTTTTCACATGCTGGCCTCAGTATATACAAGTAAAAAAAATCTTCTACCCAACCTTTTGCAAGGTAACGCCTTTTTTGGTACATTTCCTCTGGACTAATTGGGCAGGTTGTTTTTTTCTGTAAAAGGGATTGGGATTAGATTCGTGCATCATTATGGATGACAACATTTTACAAGAACCTCCTCACCGAACCCGATAGTGTTGGATGGTGTATTAGTCTTTTTTTTAGTATAGGTAGGATTTAGATTAGAATTTCTCATGCATGCATTTTAATATTTTTAAATGATTTTACTGCATAGGATATACGAAATATGTTATAGATGGACTTCGTATATCCTATGCAATAAAAGTCATTCGTCGTACCTTTGTACATCTTCGATTTTATTGCAGTTGTTAAAATATATAGTTATAACTATATATCATCGCTACCATGTCAAACTATCAAATATGAAAAAATGCATTTTTCATTACTTTTAAAAATGGGCCGATTGTCACCACTAAATTTTATTAGAATTCTTTTCCTAGTAAAAATACTAATAAAATTGATGTGATAAACAGGGTTACCAGTTTGGCCTCCTTTTTTTATTCTGAGATGCCAAAGTCATACCGGAAATATTGAGAAAATAATTTTTACTTTAAGTAGTCACGAAATATGCTGTCATTATATAAAGCAAAAATTTCTATTTTAAATTTCTGGTATGGATTCGAAATTCCTAATTTGAAAAGGACGCCAAACTGGCAACCCTAGTGATGTTGCAACCCCGAAACCTTATGAAAATTTAGTGGTGACAATCGGTTCATTTTTATAAGTAATGAAAAATGCATTTTTTCACAGTCGATAGTTTGACATGGTAGCGACGACATAGTTAGTAAATATAAAATTAGTTAGGAACCGATTCCAAATGTGAAACTATCCTCATAAAGAAACTTCAACAAAAATATAAAAAAATAAAAACGGACCCAGTTAGGGATCGACTTCCTCTGAATTATAAAAAAAAAACATCATTTATACATAATAAAATACCAGCAAGAAATTTGAAAAGAACGATCCCATACGTAGGTAACCTATTTCACCCTTTATTTAATATTTTCTATGTATTCCTGAAAAAACTGCCGTAGTGTTTGTTCAAAATTATAGAACTAGGACAATTAAATCATTTTGTAGTTTTTCAAAAGAAAAAAAAAATATTACAACCGGAAAAAAATATTAGGATTTAAAATACTAAATAAATATTTTCATTCGTAAAGTATCCACTTCATTTTTTTGTCTTTTGTTCAAGACGCAATCTTGTCTGCTTAGACGAGTTGATATTCTTCAATTATACAAAAAAACATATCGTCTGAGGAGAGCTTACGTAAAACTCGCTGAATTTAGTGGCAGTGTAACGGGTGGGTTACTTGTTTTAAAATTCAGATTGCTCTATTGGCACCACTCTTTTGAAATGGTATAATTTGTCTTCTTATAGCCTTATTTAATATTTCATTAAATAAGGTGAATTTTACTTTCTCAACAAACTAATGGTAATCATAAAAACTGAATTAAAAAAAAATAGCGTCTGGCAGCACGGTAAAGTGGTCGCCAATGCACTTAGAGAAAAAATGCGACACTCGATGGCGGAATCTTTTCATCGTTTGTAGGGTCCCTTTAATTTTAAAGACAACTTTTTCTTAAAGTATTCTTCAAAGTAAATAAGGCAAAGTATGCTTTAAGAAAACACTGGACCGTACAATTGCGGATGAATATATGCTTACGACAGCCGCTACGTCTGTGTCAGTGCGTAGGCTTTGTTTTCAGAGGGCTGTGTCATACGCAGGACTTACATAGGAGCAGCGTTGCCAGTTCAGAGATTTTAGGGTTCCGTACTTCAAAAGTAAAATCGGAACCATTAAAACGTCGCTACCATGTCAAAATATCGAATATGAAAAAATGCGCTTTTAAAAAAAGGTCGATTGTCACCACTAAATTTTATTAGAATTCTTCGCCTAATATGAATACTAATAAAATTTCTGTAAAAAAAAGGGTTGCCAGTTTGGCCTTTTTATTCATTCAGCGATGCCGAATGAATACCAGAAATTTTGAAAAAAATGTTTTTACTTTAAGGGATTTCGAAATGTCTGTCATTAAATAAAACAAAAATTTCTGTTCGAAATTTCTGGCAAGAATTCGGAAATTCTGAATGAAAAAGGATGCCAATTTTTAAATGTAATGGAAAATGCATTTTTTCACATTCGATAGCTCGACATGGTAGCGACGAAAAATCACTTATGTGTCTGTTTGTACTAGTAGCAAACAATTTTCGATTTTTATAAGGAAAATATTTAAAAAAAGGAAAAAGTGTTGTTTCGTCCCTATTTTTAGTTTATTGTGACTAAAAAACAAAACTGTTCAAGGGTTAAATAATTTTGTAGTTTTTGAAAGGAAAAGTAATCAAAATCATATCAACCATAAAATTATATTAGGAATTAAAATACTAAATAAAAATTTTCTTGCATGAATTGTTCGCCGCTTTCCAGTCTTTTCTCTAGTTCAAGACATCAATTCATCTACGTAGACGCGTTGGTATTCTGAAATTATCTGAAATAAAAAATGTAGTTTTGTTCCGTGTGTGTATACTTCTTTAAATATCTAAAGAAAGGAAAAAGTGTTGTTTCGTCCCTATTTTTAGTTTATTGTGACTAAAAAACAAAACTGTTCAAGGGTTAAATAATTTTGTAGTTTTTGAAAGGAAAAGTAATCAAAATCATATCAACCATAAAATTATATTAGGAATTAAAATACTAAATAAAAATTTTCTTGCGTGAATTGTTCGCCGCTTTCCAGTCTTTTCTCTAGTTCAAGACATCAATTCATCTACGTAGACGCGTTGGTATTCTGAAATTATCTGAAATAAAAAATGTAGTTGTGTTCCGTGGAGTGCTTATGTACAAACCTTTGAATAAAATGGTAGCCTATGCACTTAAAGAAAAATGTCGACTGTCGTAGACGGATTCATTTCAGCGTTTGTACGCTCTATAAAATTTCAATAACTACATTTTCTGAAAGTGTTCTTCAAACTAAATAAGGCAAAGGATACTATAAGAAAATACTGGTATTAAACTTTAAGGAACTGTACAAATGCTGAAAAATATCCACCTACGACAGCTGCTATTTTTGTGTCAGTGCGTAGGCCTTGTTTTCAGAGGACTGTGTCGTACGCAAGAATTACACAACAGCAGCGTTGCCTATTGAGCATTTTTACTGTTCCGTACTTAAAATGTAAAAATCGAAAAATTGCTCATATGTCTATCTGTCCGCCTGTCATAGCCATTTTTTTCGAAAACTATCGAATGTGGAACGCCGAAACTTGCAGGGTAATAAAGGCTATTAACCCACATATTTATTGATTATTAGGCATTCACAAATAATTTTAGGAAACAATTAGGTGGATTAATTAAGTGATCTGACTAAAAAATATTCTGTATATCCTGCGGTGTATCGTGAGAACGATATCCTAACACCGAATACAAAAAAATGTGTTTTAATTTTAGATATTATACTTTCAGAGATATTGTTGAAAATGTTCAGAAAAAAATGTTGCCTCCCTATTTTCTAATCTACTGAAACTTAAATTATGAAAAAATTAGTGATCGTATCAGTTTATATAAACCTGACAGGAAAACAATAGCGATTAACCTAGGTCGCTAGTTTTTTTAGAAAACTGAATTTTTCCGTTACACTCAAACTTGACATAGCCTGCGCAGGTAGTTCAAGGCGGTGGAAGTTGAGTCGTGGAAAAAAAAAATCTGAACATCTCCCACTAACTTTGCAGAAAAATAACGTAGAAGAAAGTTACTGGTACCAAACATTTGGAAATAAAGTCTACTTTTAAATAACGCATGTAAAATTTTCTTAGAGTTTGGTCTACACATCAAAACAAACCCAAACATTGTTTTGTTTAATGAGAAAACCAAATTTTGTGAAGCTATTTTACATCTTCAGTTCAAACTATGCCTAGATACCAAATTTCATAAAATTCCTATGATTAGTTTCAGAGAAGTTAATTATTTAAAATGAGCATATTTTAGGGGCTGGAATCCAAATTTAACGTAAAATATAGGCTTAACAATTTAACAGTTTTTTACGTACGGTGTACGGGCCAGAAGATTCTGCTAGCTAAATTACTCAAAGCTTTTTTATACCGCCAATTTTTAAACGTAATCGTCGCTTTATTTAATGACATATATTTTTCGATTTTATAATGGAAAAGTTTTGATTCGAAAAAAGTGGTGTTTGCCCCATATTTATAATTTATTGTGTCAAAATAAAATTGTCAATGAGTTAAAAAGTTCACCTACGGCTTCCATTATTTTCGTGTTAATTTGTTGCCTTGATGGCTGTGTGACTAGGTCTACACGATGGCTCAAAAAGACCCGCTCTCGTAGTCTGATTTTTTTATGCCTTTGTACGGTCTCTTGACTTTGAATATGACTATTTTTGAACAGAAATCTTCGCCCTATTTTTCTGTGATTAAATAATAATAAGAAACTACTTGAAAAAAATAATTGTTATTGAATTTTAAAAAGGTCCGTACAAGCGCTCAGAAACTCCGCCTACCGACAGTCGCAATTTTACTGTTTTTATTATCATAGCATTGGACTAGTAATTTTAGAGACGGGCTTTAAATAACAAAAATGTTCATTGTTAAATAATGGAATTTTTTTATTAAAAATAGAAATATCCTATAGACTGCTTGACAAGTAAATATTTACTTTAATAGTTTTCTTTACTATTACGGCAGTGTTTTCTTTAAGAAAATTAGCACTTTTCAATAGCAAGCACTTGTACGAAACCTTAGACATAGTTGCCAGTCTGGCTCTGTTTTAATTCAGACTTTCGGGATTCGTACCAGAAATTCCGAAAAGTTTATTTTCTTCTGTAATGGCAGGCAATACGTGATTACATGAATGAATATTTCTTCTCTCGAAATATACAGTATGAATTCTAAATTTCTGTTTTTTTAAAGGCAAAGTGGTAAACCTGCTTTGTGAGCGGTCACGAGTATACTTCTATTTATGTATTCCGATGTAGCTAAAGGTGTGTTCAGTTGTGACAATTTAGCTTATTTGTATATTAAGACATCTACCAGAATTTCCTAGTGGTAATATTCGTCTTAATTAACTTCACATTAAAAACGTTAATTACGACTATTCTAATATTTTGCTACATATTGGATTTAAAAAATTCAGTAAATTGGTAATCCTGTACGAGTTCCAAATTCTTAGTCCCATTTGTGCAAGTTTACTTGAATAAAATGATTTTATAGGAAAAAATAACAATTTATATGAAACATTTGGACATATTTTGTTAGACTGTAAAAATATTAATATTAACACTTTCAGAGGCAAGTAAAAGTTGCTAAAATTTAGAAAAGCACCAAAATTTGCAAAATTTTCCATTTGAAAATAAATACATTAGAGTTTTAAATGTTTTATCTTGTAACGTATTGCACAAATATATTTAAAAAATTATGTAAAATTTTTATTAAAATGCAGTGGTGTAAAATATATATCACTGCCATTGCAATAATTAAATCCATATATCGTCGCTACCATGTCAAACTATCGAATATGAAAAAATGCATTTTTCATTACTTTTAAAAATGGGCCGATTGTCACCACTAAATTTTATTAGAACTTTCCGCCTAATAAAAACACTAATAAAATTTCTGTGAAGAACAGGGTTACCAGTTTGGCCTCCCTTTTTCTTCAGAGATGCCAAATTCATACAGGAAATTTTAATAGAAAAAAATTTGCTTTAAGTAATCACGAAATATGTTGTCATTATATAATGCAAAAATTTCTGTTTTAAATTTCTGGTGTGAATTTGAAATTTATGAATGGAAAAGGACGCCAAAATGGTAACCCTGGTGATGTTGCAACACTGAAACCCTATTAAAATTTAGTGGTGACAATCGGCTCATTTGTAAAAGTAATGAAAAATGAATTTTTTCACATTCGATAGTTTGGCATGGTAGCGACGATATGTAGATTTTCGAAATAGTAAACAGCAACAAGTATTTTGTAATAGAAATCGTCATCTGTCAGAATGAAGTCAAAGTATACAATTCTGTAGAGTGTTAAAAATGTCATCCCGCATCACTCTTCAAGTTTTAGTTATTATCCACCGTCATAGGGCACGTTCTGTACACTCTTTTAGTTTCAAAAGAACATCGCATCATTATTTTATACTATAAATATTTTAACATTTAAATCGTACTGTTTATAATCGATTTCCTTAATCACAGAATTCATAATACTTTTCTACGATTTAAAAACAAAAAATAAATTCATAATTTGTGGTAGAAATGTGCGCAAGACTGTTGCCAATGTAGTGAATTTTTCAGAAGTGGATTTTTCTTTTTAGAAAATGACAGCTATGATTACTATCGGGAAATAATGGTGACAAGTTACCCGAAAGCGAAAGTGTTGGACACACCAGCTCTCTAAGTTTGTCTGAAAAAAAGAAATTCCATACGTTATGGTACTGACTTTAAATGATTTTGATTAAATTATTTTTTTCTTATATAGCTCGGTATGGCGTTTACTGAAAAATGAGTTGGGAAAAGTAAAAAAATCCCTACACAAAATTAATAGGGTTATTAAAATGATTTATAGATGTGCTATTTTTATTAAATTTCCCTGATTACTACCATTTTTTTATCCCTTAATATTTGCATTATTTAATATCAGATTTAAAAAAGCGAATAGTTCTAATTAAAAAAAGTGGCAGCAATCAGACAATAAAAATATAAAGTAAAACCTGCCCAACTGGTAACAGTGCTTTGAAAGTACTAATTCATATTGGACATAAAAACATAAAAAAAGCACCTTTACAAATAACACAAACACTGCTTCAATTACCAAACCATTCGGTCAATTATCTGACAGGTTGGTGCTATATTATTGAATATACTTAATTTTATATCCAAACAGAATTAAAAAATATATATATTGCTTTTTAAATGCATTGAAAGAAAATAAGCTACCTAATTTTAAATAAATTCCGATGTTTATTCTAGCGACATCCAAGCCAGCATTATAAAATAAAGCTGAGCAAATGAATAGAAGAAATTTTGCATATTGAAAAAAGCGCCCTCTTACGACTGATAGTATTTTTGAATGCTAAAAAAATCTTTACGGCGTAAAAATGACAAAGAGAAATTGCCAAATGATAATCCAGTTAAGAAGAGGTAAACTAAATCAAGTGAGGATACGCCATTAAAATAAGAACGTAAAACTAAAGTCAGAGAAAAGGATTATGGAACTTATGAATTATTATTATAGTATCAATTTTCTTTCGCACAAGTTTTTGTTTTGTCAACTCGCCTTAGGATAGGTAAGTGACGCACCTGTACCTGTATGCGAACGAAATGTGCATGTTGTGCGCATGCACACCGCCCACTGAATACTAGGTCTGAGCGCTGATACAAAAATTACGGCTAGGCGAAAATTTTTCATCGTGTGTACGGTCCATTGAAATTCAATACCAATAATTTCTAAAAGTTTTCTCCGTTTTATTTTTATGAGATTCAATTAGTCAAAGTAAACTTTTAGAAAATACTGAGGCGTAAAATTAGGGGACCGAACAAAGATTTTAAAATATCCACCTACGAGCGCCGACATTTTTGTGTCAGCACTCGGGCGTAGTATTCAGGGAGGGGTCGCTTACAGCGCACTTTTGTCTTGTCCGCAGGCCTTATGAGAGAGAAGTAGCTCTAGTGTGTGCTAACAAATTTAACACGTACTGCATACGCTATAAGTAGTGGAGATTAGGGAGGGATGGGATAATTTTAACAAAAATATTTTTTTACAAATTATGTTTCGCGAGTACAAAATAGAAATTTTCAGAACAACATTGTGAAACATTTTAAAGTACTTAAAAAATATAAATTTGATGATAATTTTTAAAATATTATATTAATAAACCAATTAAATTAACAAGGAGAAATGACCCATCCCTCCGTCATGTGAGAGACGGAAGGGATATGTTTTTAAAATGGAAATTCATAATAAATTTTCAAAAATGTGAATAAAAAATGACAAAGACAGTGTGACATTTACATTCCTAAAGTTGATTGTAAATCACAGCATTTATTTTATCTTATATTATAATTTTTAAAATCTAAATCAAATAAAAAATATGCTTATGCCCGACTAGTTCCGCCAATTAATTTTGCAATTTTGTCTTGTTTATCAATAATGGAACAGCCATTTTCTTGCGGGAAGATGGAACTTCCTTTTTCATTTCTCCTCATAAATAGTGTCTTAAAGCTCTAATCTTCCTCGTCTATACTTTCAACTTTTCCAACATAGTGAATAATAGATATGTTTTGTTAAAAATGTAACTAAAACAAAATTCTTTAAATCGATATTTGGTTCATCGTTACACCAGTCTATTTCTTGTATATTTTCATGCTCATTTATAGTGATATCAATACTTTCATCAGAGGTGTCTTTTAAAGAAATGAAAGTAGTTAAAATTCCTTTTTAACTTGCAAAATAATAAGTTTTAGCTGTTACACTATTCAATTCCAAAACAAGATAGTCTTATAAATATAAAATACCAAAAAATTGCATGTAATTAAACATAATTGTTTGGATAGAGATATCATTTGGGAGGGATGGGAAATGTCGCATCCCTCCCGTAGAGCAACATGTTTAAAAATGGATTTTTACAACAAGCATGGGGCTTTTAGACTTAACTGTTCATTCATGAAATATATATTGTTCAGTTTACAAAACATTAAAAACAATTAAGTTAGCAACAAAGAATGACATTGAAAATTTACATTAAAAATCTGAATAATTAATTACATTTGATATTGCAAAAAAGTCTTTTTTATTCACATATGCATAGGTGCTTGCAACTAAAAAGATTTACAGCAACAAGTATGATACAATGATTACTAAATTTGGTGTAAGAGTCATAAATTAAAAATAAAGCGTAGTTTAAGCATTACTGCAGATGCCCCATCTATCCCAAATCTCCCCTATAATCTCTCTGAGCGACATACAATTCTGTGAACATTTTAGCAACAAAATTACTTTGCCTCTGGAATGGTTAAGACCTTGGCTGTAAAATTGTAAATTTCTTTATATCTCTAAATTTAATTGAAAATGTTTCCTCATTCAATCTTCGATTTCAACGATTAAATAAAGCCAAATTAACTGTTATGAGAAAAGTAATTCAAACATAATTTAAGCATTTTTTGGTTGAAAACCATATTTTTATTTGTGAAAATTATTAATAAATCCATATTAAAAAATTATGAATTACGAACTACTTTAATTCTTACATGAACGAATTAGCGTCGTCGAAATTATGGCAATGTAGACAGTGGGGAGTTCAGGATTGAGCTAAAAAGGAAATTCCGCGATTAAATAAATATTACAAATCAAACATTGGGATACAGTGAACCACTCTTCATAACCACTTTGTACACCACCGTATATGTGATGTGCAAATCTTGTCCCGCGGGCAACATAGATATCACTATTTTTACACAAAATGATTTTCCTTACTTAATGGCATAAACTCTGTTATTACATAAATCCTTGATTTTGTTTTAAATATAGCGATGTCAAATGATTTTCAGGCAAAAAGGCTGTGCAGCACAAGTCTAAAAAACCGTGTTCTTTCAGTTTTGGGCATCAACAGAAAATAAAATCTTAAAATAACATAGGAAAAATCTTTAAAATTGTCATTTATATTAATTGTTTTTGTAAATTTTTCAAATTTTTTAATTAAATTATTATTACTTGAATGTTCTTTGTAATTGTTCCAAAAATATTTTAATTATTGTTTGTAAATTTATGGGTAAATTCTTGACACACTTTCTTTTATAATTATATGATAATTTGAGATAAAGTACATAAACTATATATTTTAAGGACTGTCTTTAAGCAAGAAACTGAAATAAAGTTTTTAAAGTAGGTGCCACCGTTTGCCGAATGATATCAGGAACAAATTTTAACATGTATCGTATCCCTATTTCGAAAACTACATTCCTATGTTAAAAGAAGAGACAATTCTAATTCGAATGTTATCGTAAGTATCTCACTGTAAAATTTTGAGGATAAAATAACATGCGGGGGCGCGGAACACGACTGTAATTTACTTTTTTGCACTGTGTGTATTCTCTCTAGAATGTCCAAGGAGTATGAAACCACAATTTGCGAATAAACATTTTCAAATTAATATTTAAAACGCAGAATTCAAAATTGATAATAGCACTTACATTGTATTAAAAATCTTTTTTAATTTTTTTCAAATACTTTGTAACATTTAAATCTAATTTGTTTCTTTCGTAAAACAAAAATTAAGTAAAATTACGACAGTGGATAAAATTTTATTGCCAATTCGAATTATGTTTCTAACCAAGCAAGAAGTGTTTCACTCCTTTAAAATCAGTTTTCAATCATGCAGATATAAACCCCATCTCTTTAAATCGTTATTCATTTAAAATGAATTATTTTCTGCACATTTTCGTCGATTAAATGGCATTCTTTGAAAGAACTTTAATTCATAACCTATACAATACAAAATCTCCAATATGAATATATCAATTTAATAAAAGAAAAAAAATTCCAACTCTATTCATTTTATTAAAGGGGTTTTATTTTGTCCATTCTTTATTTATTCTGTTTCTCACTTACACATGTGTAGGCTTTAATTTAGATACAAATTATAAATTCCATATTTTGTGTATTTTTACGTATTGATTTAGCAAAACTTATTTGCAATAAAAGTTTGAATGAAATATAATTAATGAAAATCACTGGATTGTCTTGACTGCGAAAAAAAGTGGAGAGTCTGGTCTGTGAAAATAAAATAAAATTCTCTTTCGTCCCATAAGATCAAGGTTTTTTTTTCCAATCTGTCATTAAATAAGTCAAATAAAACAATATGCAAAATTGGTTGGAACCAAGAAATCTGCAAAAAGGTGTCACAAAATTACAACACTGGTATTGGTGGTCTAATTTATAATTGACGTATGCAGGTTACTTTCGTGAGATAGCCACTTTCAAGTGCGTTATTTTGATATTAGTAATTCTACATTATATTATTTACAATTGGTACCAGAATTTTTGAATAAAATTTCGTTTTGTTAATTTGTGAAAAAATAAAATCTAAAATTGCATTTACTTTTTACTTCATCTGGAAAGTTCTGCGATCTTTTGATAAATTTTAAATCCGTAAATGCCACTTTCCGTCTGAAATTTTGGAATAAATATTTTATTTTATAATATACGTGAAAAAATATCTTTAACATATTTTACAATTTTGAAATAATTTTGTTTGTAAATTATGGTGACATTCAATCATTTCAACATTATATACCACAGAACTTTCCGGAAGACGCAATATTTTATATGAGTTTTTTCATAAATTTTGATTAGTTGAGTTTTCAAAATTTCAGCAATCCAATTAATTTTCCTGAAACGGTTAAAGCTACTAAAATGTATTTAACAGTCTTCTCTTATTTTAGCGGTCTGCAATCTGTGGCCCGCTGGACACCAAGCCATCATCATTTTATAATAGAAATATTTCTCGTATTTCACCATTAACGTCTGCTGTTCCGTTGACACAATAAACATATAAGCGTATTAAAAATTAACCAGTCACCTACCCTTACACTACTTTAATATAAAAATGTATTATTTAATCACATAGATTTGGGATTAAATAATGCTAAGATTACACCTTTGAATTTGGGGAGGAAAAATACATTAAACGGCATAAATTTTGATGAGTTTTCAAAATTCCAGCAACACAATTGAGGGTGTCGAGGCAAGAAAGTGCTAAGCCACATTTGTAAACTCCTCAGATATATCAGTTTGAAAGTTAGATCAAATACTCAAATCAAAATATATATCTTGATAATTTTTTTTCCAATATGGCATTAATTTAATGATATTACTATTACTTTCTTTGTAACATATGTATCTTCATTACGGACATACACGTGTGGGGCAAAAACGAAACATTGGAAACATGCTGCCACCAATTGACATTAGAAACAAATAATATGTAGAATATCATAATTAACAATAATAAGTAACAAATTATAGTGTCAGATTTATTTCACCAAAAATGAGGGTTGCCAGTTGGTTGCCCCGTCCCCCTCAATTAAATTCCTCTAAAACGGTTAAACTATTATACAAAGGTGCCAAGCTCTCACTACTCGTCCGCAATATCGTCGCTACTATGTCTAACTATCGAATGTTAAAAAAGCATCTTTCATTACTTTTAAATATGGCCGAATTGTCACTACTAAATTTGATTAGAATTCTTCGCCTAAAATGGTACTAATAAAATTTCTGTGAAGAACAGGGTTGCTAGTTTTGCGTTAAAATTTATTCCGAGATGTCGAATTCATACCAGAAACTTTTACAGATTTTTTTTTTTACTTTAGATAATCATGAAATGTTTGACATTAAATAAAGAAAAAAATTCTCTTTACAATTTCTTGTAAGAAATCAGAATAAAAAAGAGACCAAACTGGCAACCCTGGTGAAGAATACTATTAAAATTTAGTGGTAACAATCGGCCAACTTTTAAAAGTAATGAAAAAAGTACCGTAATTTCCGGCGTATAATCCGCAGCTCAAAGAATCGTTTTTCGACCCAAAAAATTTATTCAATAATTGTAGTTACCGTAATTTCCGGCGTATAATCCGCAGCTCAAAGAGTCGTTTTTCGACCCAGAAATATTATTTTATAAAATGTAACTTAAAAGATCGCTGTAAATATTTAACTACAATTATTGAATAAATTTTCTGGGTCGAAAAACGATTCTTTGAGCTGCGGATTATACGCCGGAAATTACGGTAAATATTTACAGCGATCTTTTAAGTTACATTTTATAAAATAATATTTCTGGGTCGAAAAACGACTCTTTGAGCCGCGGATTATACGCCGGAAATTACGGTATGTTTTCACATTCGATAGTTTGACATGGTAGCGACGAATGTAGATTAATTTGACCCAGTATAACAACGTTTCGAACTACAAGTAGAAGTATTATTTTACCAATCTTTATTTAGATAATTTTAGATTTCTACATGGAATTTTTTTAATTTTATTTCTTAAATTTTTTTTTAGGTGCGGTACGTATTAAACCTGGGTTAAATTAACCCACGTATTAGGGAAGATTAGTGAGAGCTACTTCCCTTGATATAGCGGGCTTCTACCTATGGCCCGCAAACCAAAAAGTTTCATCTATCTTAGAATTTATAATTTTTCCATTTTTAACACGTTATCCGTTGATGTTGCCTTGACGCATCGGTAAAATAAATTTGTAGGAAGAATTAATTAGTTAGGTGCTACCATTTTAATATATAAAAAACATTGTAATTATTGCTATATACTTTGAGATTAAATAAAGCGGAGATTACCGTTCGGAATTTCTGGTGGAAAACAATTTTCCGCTAAAAATGTGAAGACCAATTACTTCTAGTTTTGGCAGTTAATATATAAAAGACAGAAACATTGCCGTCATATAAGGGAAAAATAGCATTTCTGAATTTATGTTGGCAAATGATTTCCAGGTAAAAAGTTTAATCCTACTCTTGGCTTTATTAAACACTAGAACGGCCGGAAATTTTACTCAAGTCCTATCACTTTAAAACAGAATTTTTACTTAAAACAATTTAAGTTCAAAATTTTACGTAATTCTGTGTTGTACTCATATGAAATATTTTTAAAGATGTTTCTGGTTTTAATTGCAATACATTTATTTAGGCTCGGTGCAATTGACCTCTGTGGCCATTCTAGTGTTAACCGCAAATATTCCGTGATTAACCCTTTATATCCTGAATTAATTTTCCAGCTACTTTTTAGATGATCAGAATCCTCGATTATTCCCACCAGTTTTTTCTTTTTTGTAAAGTTTTCCTTACCTAATCATAGCATTTTTGCGATTCAATTAGGTGAAAATGTCTCATTTGAAAAACCGGTGGTAACAGATTAAAAATTCTGTAAAAGACGCTCGTCGCGAAGGGGTTAAAGTGGTACTTATAAGTACCGTCAGGATAAAAAGGGTTAAATAAAACAAAATTTACTTTACACAAATTCTGAATTTACACAAAATCATTGCGTGCACTATTTCTCAAAATATACACATCATTCTTATCTATACAATCAGTGCACTAAGCACATAAATACATCAATTAGAAACAATATCGTTATTATATGTTTCTATTTATAATATAAACAACAAAAGAGAAAGTCTTTTTGTAAAGCTGTGCACTTTTCTAAAGTTATTAATAAACGATCATATGGTCAGTGTTAAAATGGAAAAAAAAGAAAAAACTAGTGACCACGAAAGTGTTAATTATAGTCATTATTTCTATTGCGTACAAATGTTTTAATAACAGTATTTTAAATATTAATTAATTATTGCTTTTCTCTATTATTTTTGCTCAGTGTAGGAGATGCGTGTTATTACATTCAATTTGAATTATATCAAATAAATACGAATCAAAACGGAAATACTGTTTAAAACATAATTTAAATTAGGACCACTAAGAAACAAAATACAATTCATGAAATAACTTTAATGGCCTAAAATGAATGAAATTATTAACCGTAGGAGATATAGGTAGGATTGAACTTTTCTGGTAAAAAATTTCTCGTACAGCATTGTGATTTTGAGACCGTCGTTTAGAAATCGTTATAGCAGTTTTTATAGAGGCTATTCTGTATCGGGTAGAGTGACCAGATCACACGCGAACGCTGCCCGACCCTATTGGCTCGGCTGTTGTTTCCTGTAGGCAGGATTAGGATTAGATTCGTGCAACATTTTACGAGAACCTCCAAACCGAACCTTATATTGTTCAATGGTTTTTATTTCTTTTCTTTTTTTGTTTTGCGTATAGATAGGATTTTTATTAGAATTTCTCATGCATGCATTTCAATACTTTTAAATGAGTTTATTGCATAGGATATACGAAATAAATTATACATCGACTTCGTATATCCCATACAATAAAATCAGTCCTCGTATCTTTGTACATTTTCGATTTTAATTGCAGATTAAAAATAAATGTACAACGTTTGAAATAGCACAAATTAAAATCATGTATACTGACAAACAGCTGTTTCAAAGCCCTTAACCCCTTCAAAGGCAAGCACATGGTCTGAAAATGCTAAATTTTGCGATGTTTCGACACCGGTAACTTTTAATAATGAAATTTTACCTTCTCAATCTGCAAAAAAAGAATACTAAATATTTTTACTTATTAATACTGGTGGCAAAGTTATATATTAAAAAGTGGTATACATTATATACAGGTGCCCCTCAAGGGGTTAACCCTTAATTGCATAGTGATGTAAATTTCCATCACTTTTTATTTAACTTTTAATAAATAAATCAACTTCTTCGCCACCACTATATTTATATAGAAATATTAATCCAGTAAATTTCCCGTGAACTATGTTGCTGAACAAAATTAAAAATCTATCTTAAAATTTATGGTGTCTAATTTTTAATATATGTATAAAAAAACACAATTGTAAAAGAAAACCTCATGCAAAGGAGGGTTAAGCTCCATCTTCAGTGCCAATTCAAAAGATTAAAACGAATTAAAAACCCCTAAGCCATGTCAGCTTGCCTGCCATCTCTCGCACGCGCCCAGATGAAATGGCGCCGAACTTTTCAAAACAACAGCGAAGACCAGGAAACACACTTGACGGAGAGACCAATAGGAGCGATCCGCCTGACCGGGAAACTTTAAGTGTGAGGGCAAGTAAAGTGGGGGACAAAGAGAATGAATGAAGTGAAACGCAGCCAGACGTTTGAACATTGGCGTAGCGTCAGGGGGGGGGGGCACGATCATTTTACTACAAGTAAAATTATATACTACATTTGGCCTAATTTAATCTTTGAACGGTATGAATTAAATAAGGCCAAATATAGTATGTAATAATACTGGTAGTAAAGTGATCGTGCCCCCCCCTTGACGCTACGCCTCTGCGTTTGAAACGCTTTGTACGGAGGAGAAAAAACAAGAAAGGGGGGGGGCAATGAGAATGAATTAAATGAAAGGTGGCCAGACATTTGAAAAATTTGGTGTACTGGACAAATCATTAACTAAGCTGCTCGAATTTTTCCATATGTGATAAGCTTCCCAGAAATTTAGGTCGTAAATTGATGAGCATTTCTGAATTATTGTACCCTCCGAAAAATTAAAACTGTGATTTTCAGACCAACAATGGTTAGCTATTTTAATTTGTTTATTTTAAATTGAATCAACTATTTCAACAGGATAACCCCGGTCAATGGACATTGATTTAATGTGGTCTAACTCTGCTTTGAGTAAACTCTCAGATGAACATTTTTTTAAAACAATTAATGAAACAGTTTTTATGACACATCAATTTACGACCTAAATTTCTGGGAAGCTTATCACATATGGAAAAATTCGAGCAGCTTGGTTAATGATTTGTCCAGTACACCAAATTATTCAAATGTCTGGCTAGCTTTCATTTAATTCATTCTCATTGTCCCCCCTTTTTTGTTTTTTCTCCTCCGTACAAAGCGTTACAAACGTCTGGCTGCGTTTCACTTAATTCATTCTCTTCGTCACCCACTTTACTCGCCTTCACACTTAAACTTTCAAGGTCAGGCGGAGCGTTCCTATTGGTCTCTCCGTCACATGTGTTTCCTCGTCTTCGCTGTTGTTTTGCAGATTTCGGCGCCATTTCATCTGGGCGCATGCGAGAGATGGCAGGCAAGCTGACATGGCTTATAGGGTTTTTAATTCGTTTTAATCTTTTGAATTGGCACTGAAGATGTAGCTTAAGGGCTTTGAAACAGCTGTTTGCCAGTATACATGATTTTAATTTGTGCTATTTCAAACATTGTACATTTATTTTTAATATAACGGCACAAAGTTTAATCCACCTTTTAGATTTAATTACATATCTTTTTTAAAGTTACTTTCATTTTCGGAACCGGTTCCGAATGTGAAACTATCCTCATAAATTAACTTCAACGAAAATAGGAACAAATAAAAACGGACCCAGTTAGGGATCGACCTTCACTTTATTATGCAAAAAAACATCATTTATATATATATTAAAATGCAAACAAGAAATTTGAAAAGAACGATCCCATACGTAGGTAACCCATTTATTCCTTTAATTAATATTATGTATATATTCCTGAATAAACACTTCGTAGTGTTTGTTCAAATATAAGGCTAGGGCAATTAAATCATTTTGTAATTTTTCAATGGAAAAATAATCAAAATTATTTCAACCGGAAAAATATATTACGAATTAAAATACTAAATAAATGTTTTCAAGCGCATATTTGCTATCTTCAACTCCACAACTGTTGTTCAAGACGAATCTTGTCTGCTTAGACGAGTTTGTATTCTTAAGTTATTCAAAAAAAGACGTCGTCTGTTCTGAGGTGTGCTTACGTACAACCCGTGAATTATTTGTTTTTAATTCAGATTGCTTGAAAGCCACCACACTTTTGAAATAGTACAATTCGCGTTTTATAAAAAGTCAGTTTCATTTTCGGAACCCATTCCGAATATAAATTTATCCTCATAAAATAACTTCATCTAAAATAGAAAAAGGAAAACGGACCCAGTTAGAGATCGACCTTCAATTTATTATGAAAAAGAAATCCTTTATAAATATTAAAATCCAAGCAAGAAATTTGAAAAGAACGATCTCATAGGTAAGTAATACATTTATTCCTTATTTAAAATTCTGTATGTATTCCTGAATAAACACGTCGTAGTGTTTGTTCAAAGGCAAAACTAAAACAACAAAGTAATTTTGTAGTTTTCAAAAGTAATCAAAATCATAGCAATCGAAAACAATATTAGGAATTAAAATACTAAATAAAAGTTTTCATTCATAAAGTACTCTTTGCTCAATTTTCCTTTTCTAGTTCAAGCCACACTTTTGTCTACTTAGACGAATTGGCATTCTTCATTTATTTAAGAAAAGAAAAGCTATTGATGTGTACTGAGGAGTGCATATGCGCAACTCGCTTAATACAGTAGTCGTCTATGCACTTAGAGAAAATGGCGACTGTCGTAGGCAAAACCTTTTCATCTTTTGTACGGTCTCTTGAATTTTAATAACAATATTTTATAAAAGTTTTCTTCTGTGTAAATAAAGCGAAGAATACTTTTAGAAAATATTTGTAAAAACTTTAAGGGACTGTACAAACGCGGAAGAATATTCGCCTATGGCAGCTGCTATTTTAGTGTCAGTCCGTAGGTTTAGTGTTCTGAAGGCTGTGTCTTTTGCAGGATTTGCATAACAGCAGCGTTGCCAGACGAGCGTGTTTAGGGTTGCATACTTGAGAAGTAAAAGCGAAACCATTATAAGATCACTCGTGTGTCCGTCTGTCTGTTTTTCATTGCCATTTTTCTCGAAAACTATGGAACGTGGAGAATTCCTACTTGGCAGAGTAATAAAGGCTATTGACTGGATTATTTATAGAATATTAACCATTCACAAATATTTTCAGGAAAAATTAGGTGTTAATTAAGTTACTTGAAAAAAAATTCTGTATATCGTGAGGGTTATCGTTGGAAAGATCTCCTAACACCGAACTAAAAAATATATAATCTTTAATTTTATGTATTACAATTTTAGAGATATCGTCGAAAATGGACTGCAAAAGTTTGTCCCCCAATATTTCCAAATCTACTGAAACTAAAATTATGAGTAAATTAGGGATAGTAGGAGTTTATTTATACCTTGCAGGAAAACTATAGCGATTAACCTAGGTCACTAATTTTTTGAAAAAAATGCATTTTTCAGTTATAGACAAACTTTACATTGCGGACGCTCATTTGAGGAGTTGAGGGGCGTCGAGTTGCCTATTGACGGGGATTCCTCCAAGGATTGTTGATAAAAAATTTCAAAAAAATTGTCGGTAATTAGCAGAGATATTAATTAAAAATTAACTATAAAATCATGACACGGATTAAGGCGGCGTTGGAACTTTGCGAATGTTTGAGCCAATGTTAGCTATTTGTGGAGTCCCACAATTGGCCAAAAAGATATGTCTGCCTTGTCGTACTTTGGCCAACGAACTATTTGCAAACAAAACCATAACGTTCTATTCTGAAAAACATCCAATGATCTATTCCTACAAATGCCTAACGATCTATTACTAAAAGGCACCATGATCTATTCATAAAAGCCCAACGATCTGTTTCAGCGAAGATAGAAAACGTTTTTCCTACAAAGGCCAAACAAAAAAACCCCAACAATTACACAGCAAAATTAGTTGAAATCGTTTATATAGAAAACTTTTAAGGGCTTGTTACTCGTTATCATTTGCATGTTCGGCATCCAAAAATTTATGAGCGAAAATTATTTGGTTTTCTGGAAATATTTAAATAAAAATAAAAATAGAATAATTGCAAATAGCAATAATAATAATAATAATAATAATAATAGAAAACTTTTATATGTGCAACGCTCCCAGACGCTCCTTTTCAGAAAAGTACCTCTTTTAACAAGAAAATTCCTTCTTTTTAATTTTATCATGTATTTTTTGTCGAAACCTTTCCAGAACGTTATTTTTCTAGCAGGAATTGTAAAAATCTACTATGAAAAAGTTTCTTCAGAAATACTTGTATTTAAACAGTGGGCTAGTGGCAGCCCTGTATATACAAGCACACTAAATACATTTTCACATCCATGGAAATAATGATCTTATTTATTTTAATTAAATAACAATTCCAGAATGCTGTTAGTTCTATCTCAAAAATTTTTAGTTTTGACGCATTCAAACGAAGCTATCCCGAAAGTTGATTTTCTTTAATTGTAACGTATCATCTGAATTAGAAGGTTTTTTTCTGGGTAAACGTCTAACATAAAGTATAGCTAAAATTCATTAAGATACAACTAAATGTAAATATATTGCTTGAAGCTGCGTAAAAACATACATAAAAACATTTAAAAGCCCATTAAAGTCCTTTTAAAAATTCCAAAACGTTTTCAACCGAAACTCGGTCATCATCAGTGGAAAAACTAAATTGTTGAGTTGAGTTGTTATCTGTATGCGTTTTCTTTCTTGCCCGGAATAAACTATTTTACTTCAAGTGTCTGGAAATAAGGTGGGATGGGAAAGCTAATCAATGATGCATTAATTCATTCCAGACTGCGTGGATATCATATGATAATACATCGTTACAGACTATTTCTTTTTTAGACATTATTTCTAGAGACTCTCTTATGATTGCTTCCAAGTGATTATTTGTGCGGAATATAATTTTGAATCTATTAAAATCAACTTTTATAGGTTCAGTTTGCGCTAATCTTTCTAACGCAGTGTGGGGTCTATTAAATCTCAGATCTGCTTGATGTTATTTTATTCTGTCCCGAAATTTCCTCATTGTCATACCTATGTACATAAAATCTTTGTTATCTTTCTTGAATGGTATAATATATACCCCTGATCCCCCTATTAAACAAGGTGAATTTGCACTGAAATTTTAACTTTTATTGAACTAAAGTATAGCTCTTAAATTTCTTGATCTTTCAGACGAATAAGTTAGTATACAAACTTAATTAACTTTTATACGAAAGAATACCGTAATTTCCGGCGTATAATCCGCGGATCAAATTATCATGTTTCGACCTAGAAATTTTATTCACTAATTGCAGACAAATATGTACTGCGATCTAGAAAGTTACATTTCATAAAATAAAATTTCTGGTTCGAAACATGATTGTTTGATCCGCGGATTAAACGCCGGAAATTACGGTATTCCATGGATTTCTTAAATTAATGTAAATTTAACACAAAGCTTGTGTGGAAATATCCTTAAGGTTTGGAAATACATGATTTTCTTCAATTTTGCTTATGGTCAAATTAATAGAAAATTTTAGCAGATGAGCTTATTAACACATTTTCTGCACTGGCGCATATATGCCTTCGTTTATTTTTTTTTAAATTCAGAAATTCCGAATTCATACCAAAAATTCCGAAATATGAATTTATAGTTCATGTAATTACGAAACGTCTGTCATTAAATAAAGTAGAAACTACTATTCAGAATTCCCGATAAGAAATGGGATTTTCTGAATAAAAAAATTATTTAAATACATGCATAAATGCGCTAATGATGCCAATTGGTTAACACTTTCAGGTGCAGAGTAATTATGTTCGTAAAATAGCGAAATGATTCATTGACACCATAATTTACAAACTAATTTCTTTTCAGATAAATATTTGCTTTTATTCATGTTCATTATAAAAGCAAAATTTTATTAAAATATCCTGGGTGCCATTTGGCATTTTGGAAATAAAATTAAGTGGTCACATTTGTGACCACCGTCCTTGAAAGGGTTAAAGAACGGTAATAAGAGTGATGTATTTTTTTCATTGGTATTGGTTCAAAAAAGGATTTTGGCATGTTTGGAAATTGCACCTACAATTCTCTTTATAAAATCGTTTCTTGTAATTCGTACATTTGCTTGTTCCCATAAAAGCTGGTTTGGTAATTTTCTTAGCTTGAAGACAAAATTATCTAAATAATTGAATGAATAAATATAATAAACTAATTTTATACTAATTATAAAATATAATAATTATATATATCATACGCTCAATATATATATTATATATATATATATATTATATATTATATGCTCAATATAATTATAGTGACAGGGTTCGTACGTTTTTACCACAATTTTAATATTTTTTTTTTCTATTTAATATTTAATTAGCAAAAAAATTGCAGACACATCCTTTAATTGCAGGATTTGTAATTTATTTATACATTTAAATAAGGCAAAAAATCCTATTACATTTTTTTGGGGTAAGACCGTACGAACCCTGTAGAGTGTAAATACAATTTTATTAATGGTTTAAATGAAATTAGTATATAATAAAAATAAATTCTGAATATTTTAATGATATATTTTTTTTTAAAATAAAATAACACATCTTTATCATGTAAATATTTTTGATTGCATTCATTTCTAATTTCTAGGATTTCATCCAAATTATTTTACTGAATGACATTCTACAAGAGTTCAAATAATTTTAAAATAATGTATGCATTTTATTAAAAAGAGCATATGTTCCTATTCTTATGTCCGCAACACGGGGGATATAGAATGAAATTTATTAATATTTACTTACACAATTCACATACAAACATAGAATTGAAGTTCCGCGTTTAAATAAATATCATTTACTGATATAACATTTTGAAAATCTCCATTCAGCTAGAGCAGCTTTAATGTTGAGTTTCGCACCAGTCACCAAGTGTACAGAGTTAAGTGCTTCATCTGCAGCGTCAGTTATCACTGTTAATATTTTGGCAATCGATAGAAAAAAGAACACACTTTTTTATGCACCAGCAATGGAGCACCAAATTGGAGTTTTTGCGGTAGTATGCCATAATGCTGAAATGAATAAGCAAACCAATACTATCACAATCTTTTTGGAAGAAGCTAGGAGCGATGAGGAATTTAAGAGTTAAAACATTTCCAAAATACTAGCTATCCCCCTCCCGGCGTTGCCCGTGACCGTGATAAAAAATAATAAGAAAAACATCAAGTTTTTATTATTTTATATCTTTAACCTGATTTTGCATGAAATTTAATTTTTTAATGAAAAATTCGCGAAAAAATATTGATATCTCTATAATAAAACCGTAAGTCATGTGACTGTCATCAACAGTTCTGGGATGCCCGCATCGCGTTTTCATATGCTAGGCGGCCATTTTTATTCAAAATTATTTTTCGAATAAAACTGCATAAAAGTAACATATTTAGAAAGATCGTTCAAAATAAATTAATATTTGAGAGATGACTTATGTTCAATTATGTATATATTCTGCAATAACTTCAGTTGAAATTAGCTTCGCAGTTCAAACTCTCTATCTATGAAAGTAAACAGAAATTAAAGATTCATTCGTCGTGAAGGTTTAAATTATTAAACCATTAAACCATGGAGATAATCGCTCGTAAAGTAAGTTTTCCGTGAATGATTTTTTGGAGCGCTGCCTGGTGTCAAAAAAATAATTCGTACCAGGACCTGTGAGACAATTAAAGTTTGCCATAATTCCGTTTGATGAAGTGCTTATACAACTGAACTTCCTTCCGAATCTCTTTTTGACGTAAGTTGAATGTAAACAAATACAACTCATGTAATAATATTTAATGAATCAAATTTCGAAATGAATTGTCAGTTAATTTGGTATTTATGTATTATACGTGCCAGAAAGAGAGATCACTGAAAATGGTTGTTAATCGCCAATCATATTTTCCATTATTAATGACCAATCGCATTCAAAACAGTAATTTAATATTCATTTATAAAATACATAACATCATTATGTACTTTTATGTTATTTGGGCGCAAATCTCGCCAACAGCATTTTTAAAATCGACAAAACTAGCTTTTATTTTTCGTGTGTGCATTAGAAACGATACTTTGATTTTAAAATCCAATGTGGAACAGCTGTCGCAAACGCACCGGGGTTGGCGCGATTTTTGTTTCGCGCCATTTTGGCGAGAAAACCCCATTTTCAGGTACCTGTTAGAGATTTCTGAAACAGCATGTTACTTTTATTTTATTATAAAATAGTTTATTTTATAAGTACTTTTCCGTTATACGGACACCATTGTCGCCAAGCATACATTTACATACATACATTTACATTACTCTAGGCATTAGCATACATTTTGGCATGGTGTCTGTATAACGGAAAAGTACCATTTTATATTAAACAACACACAATTTTATTATAAAACACACACAATGATTAATTTTTTTATAAAACACACAATATTTAATTTATTATAAAACACACAATATTTAATTTATTATATAACATACGGAATCTTCTCCACTGGGTTGCCATGCGAAGTAAACTCTAGCCGAAAACGCCGGGTTGCGGTTTAAAAAGGGAATCTGATTATCAAAACTGGCTTCCAAAAGTTCAATGTTTCACCAAACCATACTCGAAAATTACGTGTAATAATATGAAGCCCGATTATGGCATATTATTCAAGACGTTTTAGATGAGAACAATGATAGATTATCTAATCTTCCGTAATCGAGTCTACAGCATAAGTTAGAGAGAAACAAAAAAAAAATTAGCAACAATATGGTTCAGTGTAAATGTGGATATCATTAACAGCAAAAAATGTGCAAAATGCTACCATGATCGCAAAAGTTCTTGATTTGTGTATTAGAATTTTTCGATTTGGCGAAGAATTAAGAGAGAAAAAATTAAATTATGAATAAAAGTAGCGTGTTACAATGCTTAATATACATTTAAGGGAGACCAAACTGGTCGCCAGTGGCGGCTAGTTTAGTGATAAACGCGCTCATTTTATTGTTGTTGTTTTTTTTACGCAGGGTTGTTTCATAATTTTAAAGTAAAAAATTCTTTTTGTCCGAACTCTTTGAAATCTTTATTGGTGATAAAACGGTTTTACAGCCCGTGTAAAAATTTTGTGAAAAAACATTTATACATTTTTTACATTTACACATTTATACATTTAAATAAGGTGAAAAATCCTATTAATTTTTTTTTTTTGGTAAGAGCGTACGAATCCTGTAGAGTGTAAATACAATTTTATTAATGGTTTAAATGAAATCAGTATATAATAAAAATAAATTCTGAATATTTCAATGATATATTTTTTTAAATAAAATAATACATCTTTATGATGTAAATATTTTTGATTCCATTCATTTCTAATTTCTAGCATGTCATCCAAATTTTTTATCCAGGGTTGTTGCATAGTTTTAAAATAAAAATTTCTTTTTGTCCGAACTCTTTGAAATCTTTATTGGTGATAAAACGGTTTTACAGCCCGTGTAAAAATTTTGTGAAAAAACATTTATACATTTTTTACATTTACACATTTATACATTTAAATAAGGTGAAAAATCCTATTAATTTTTTTTTTTGGTAAGAGCGTACGAATCCTGTAGAGTGTAAATACAATTTTATTAATGGTTTAAATGAAATCAGTATATAATAAAAATAAATTCTGAATATTTCAATGATATATTTTTTTAAATAAAATAATACATCTTTATGATGTAAATATTTTTGATTCCATTCATTTCTAATTTCTAGCATGTCATCCAAATTTTTTATCCAGGGTTGTTGCATAGTTTTAAAATAAAAATTTCTTTTTGTCCGAACTCTTTGAAATCTTTATTGGTGATAAAACGGTTTTACAGCCCGTGTAAAAATTTTGTGAAAAAACATTTATACATTTTTTACATTTACACATTTATACATTTAAATAAGGTGAAAAATCCTATTAATTTTTTTTTTTGGTAAGAGCGTACGAATCCTGTAGAGTGTAAATACAATTTTATTAATGGTTTAAATGAAATCAGTATATAATAAAAATAAATTCTGAATATTTCAATGATATATTTTTTTTTAAATAAAATAATACATCTTTATGATGTAAATATTTTTGATTCCATTCATTTCTAATTTCTAGCATGTCATCCAAATTTTTTACCCAGCGTTGTTGCATAGTTTTAAAATAAAAAGTTATTTTTGTCCGAACTCTTTGAAATCTTGATTGGTGATAAAACGGTTTTACAGCCCGTGTAAAAATTTTGTGAAAAAATATTGTTATCTAATTGTAAACGAAATGTTTCCTTCTCGCTTTTTTGTGTGTTTGTTTGTTTTCGCGTCGGCTCCTTTAACAACGCAATAAAAAAAAACAGTTTTCATCTTCCGAACTCTCTGACATTTCAATCAGTTATAAATATAACTGTATCCAAGCTTTCTTTAAAATTTTATAAATGAAAAAATATACACATTTAGTACTAGTAAAAACATGAGTTTTTTTTTTAAGCTTTTGCTTTCAACCTCAGAGCAAAAATAAATTAGAAGATCTATGCTTTCAATGCAATGGTATGGCTTCATCCGTTTTCAGTCTCCCTAGGCTAAACAGGTGAGGGTTGGATTAATCAATCAGGTTTCCCGTTTCTGAGGGTAGAAGCCTTAAAAAAACGTTGACGCATGCGAAAAGAGACGATTTTCATGTGGATTTGACAGAATGCGCTTTTCATTTTAAATATATAGATTGAAAAGCTGATATGGTTAATACGAAATATTGCATACTATTATGTAGACGCGGGGTATAACAATCAATGTAAAGGAAAGAATAAATAAAGAGAAAATACAGCTTACATGTATTCGAAGACTTCAAAAAAAGAGTCGTTTCGTTATGCTGCTCATTCTTTTCCAAGTCTTTTTCTATTGATAAGTTCTGGTCATATTCTAGTAGAGTCACTTATTTTTTACACGTAAATAAAACGCATTTATTTTTTTTCGTTTGTTAGTGAAAAAATAAACTTCATAATTCCAATTCTAATCTTAGAAAATGTAGCATTTATCTGCTATGAAATAATGCGAACAATTCCATTCAAAATACAGGGTTCACATATACAGGGTTCGTACGCATTTACCATAATTTTTAATAGAATTTTTCGCCTTATTTAAATGCAGAGAACTATTACAAATCTTGCAATTAAACGAGGCGTATGCAGTTTCTGCTATTTAAATTCTAAATAGAAATTTTCTATTCAAAATTGTTGTAAAAGCGTACGTACCCTGAATATACTGTATTTAATGTCCTTATTTAAAAATTTCAAATACTGTGTAAAATTTCAATCTCATTATTTCTCTTCACAAAACAGAAACAAAATAAATTTCGGGCAGCGGATAAAATTTGATTGTAAATTCACAATGCATTTTTAACCAAGAATGGAGTTTTCATTATTTAAAATCAATTTTCAATCATGCAGATATTATCCTCATCTCTTTAAAGTAATATTGTTTCAAAATAAATTATGTTCTGCACTTTTTCGTTTGTTGAAGGGTATCATTTGAAATAATGTCAATTTATATCATATACAAAACAAAATCTCCAATATGAAGGTAACAGTTTAATAAAAGAAAAAAAAATATTTTTTTTAACTTCATTCATTCTATTAAAATTATTTTACTTTGTCCATTCGTTATTCGTTTAGTTTCTAATTTACAGATGTATAGGCTTCAATTTATATACAATTATAAATTTCCTTTTTTGTGTATTTTTAACTATTGATTTAGCCAAAGGAACTTATCTGCACGTAAACGCATGTCAGAAATAAAATCATTGCATTGTCTTGACTGTGAAAAAGAGGGATAGAATGACTGTGAAAATATAATAAAACGCTCCTTCATCCGACAAGATCAAGGGTGTCCAAATGGCGCCTCGTTTAATGTTTCATTATTTCTGGCGAATGTTACCATTTTAACTTTCCTACCCTGTAGAAATTTTACTCAACCTTGTTAAACACATTTCACACCAGAATTTTTATTTAAAACTGTTTAACACATTTATTTAACTTAGTTCTCCGTGGTTTTATTTAACTTACTTTAACGAGAAATTTCTGGTTGGAATCGAATGAAATAAATTATAGAAATGGGTCGATTCGACCCATTCAGGATAGGAAGGTTAAAAAATGGTAGCAAACAACCAATCTGAATAAAAAAAATATTACCCAAATTGTAACACTCTTGTTGTTGACAAATTTTTAAGCCAAGTATGTAGATTACTTTCCCGGGATATCCACTTTCAAATGCGGCAGTAAATTGTTCATACTATGTAATTTTATTGAAAATTGGTCCAAGCATTTTTGGATATTATTTTTTAATTTGCAAACAAAAAAATTCTAAAGTTGCATTTATGTATTTTCAAATACGTTTTTTCATAATTTTTGATGAGCTATTAAAATTACAGCAACACAATTAATTTACCCTGAAAGAGATAAAGATATTAACATATATTTCACATTCTGATTTTATTATAGGGGTCTTCAATCTGCGGTCCGCGGAACACCAAGCTATCATTATCTTAGAATAGAAAAATTTGCCTTATTCAACACATTACCTGCTAGTGTGCCATTGACACAACGGTAAAAATAAATGCGTATCAAAACTAAATTAGGGTGCTACCACTATTTTCTTTAAAAAATAAATTATTTAATTATATAAACTTTGCGATTAAATAAAACGAAATTTACATTTCGCAAGTGGCCGTGGCAAACGACTTTAAACGATATAAAATTTGGTAAGCTTTTCAAAATTACAGCAACCCAATTAATTTCACCTGAAACGGATAAACTATTAAGTAGTAATTTTGTATTATCATCTTGATGTAGGGGTTTTCAACCTGTGCCCCGTAAACCACCATGCTTCAACTATCCTGGAATTGAAAAAACTGCCTTATTCAACGCATTATTCCCTGATTTCATTAGTTGACGCATCGGTAGAAATATATGCACAGGAAAAATTAACTAGCTAGCTACCACTCTTTTAATATAACATATTTTATTTAACGATATATACTTTGCCGTTGAAAAAACAGCGAAAATTACATTTCTGAATTTATGGTTTCAAAAAAAGCCATTAAATAATAAGCCCAGTCAGATAAATGGGAAACTTTTCGCAAGTTGAAAATAGCGCCATCTAGCGGTTGGGAGTGCTGCATTCGGCACCAAGAATATTTTAATAAAATTTTGTTTCTAAAATTAAAGCTTAAAATAAGGAGTTCATATTTTCTAAGAAAGTCGTTTGTAAATTCCGGTGTCAGTCAGTAATTTCACATTTTACGAACATAATTTGTCTGTGCCGGAAAGGGTTAATTGCATAGTGATGTAAATTTCCATCACTTTTTATTTAACTTTTAATAAATAAATCAACTTCTTCGCCACCACTATATTTATATAGAAATATTAATCCAGTAAATTTCCACATTTTTTTTTCATTGTAGTTTTAGCTTTAATGTAAAAGATCCCAATAATTAGCAAGCTTTTAAAGGAAGTGCAAAAACAAACATCGATAAAAATCGTATAAAATATCGATATAAATAAATCGTATCGTTTCTCTGCGACCCACTTCTGTTTTGTCCTCCTTCCGCAGCAGAGGTTTGGCGCTAGTGTGTCGCTAACAAATTTAACACTATCTGACAGGGCTTATTATTTAATGGCTTTGGTTTCAAACGATTTCCATTTTAAAAGGGTGATCCTAATATTTGCTTCATTTAACATAAAAACAGCTTTAAATTTTCATGAGTCATACCAAAATACTTTAAACCACATTTTTAATTTGACGTAGTTTAAGTTCATTATCTAACTTTTGTTATTATCTGTGTGGTATATAAATTTGACATATTATATAGAGACATTTCTCATTAACATTCAAAAAATATTTATTTAATTTCTTTCAAATTTAATGCTATTATGAGTATTCGTTTGATAATTCAGTGAGTAATTAAAACACATTTTACTTTACAAATTCTGCTAGGTATTATGAATTTTAAAAAATCTATATTGGCAACATTGTCCGTTATCGCTGAGATGATTTGGCGTCGTTTAGATATCTGTTACTCCGTCTTTGGGTGTAATTTTAGCTTTTTACGTGTAAAACTATTTCTCAAAAATATACACAACATTTGTATCTATACTTTTAGTTTATTAAGCATATAAATACATAGATTAGAAACAATATAGTTATTTATCTTTCTGCTAGCTGACCCGTCCGATGTTGCCCGCCCCCATGATAATAACCTTAAATAAACCTCAAATTTCTATGATTTTATATCTATAACCCGATTTTGTATGAATTTGTATTTTTAAATGAAAAAATCGCGAAAAAATATTTAAATTTGTAGTAAAAGCGCAAGTAAGAACATATTTTCTTGTTTTTTCACATTGGCCGTTTCATAGTGTAAAAAAAAAAAGTAGATTTTGTTGTCGGAAATCTTCGAAAGTTTTATCGGTTACAAATATAACGGTGTTGCATCCCGTGTAAAAATTTCAAGAAATATATTGATATCTAGTTAAAAAATATATATATATGTTTTCTATCTCCCTTTTTTTTTGTTTTTTTTTTTCGAGTCGGGTCCATTAACCCCTTCGCGACGAGCATCTTTTACAGAATTTTTAATCTTTTACCACCGGTTTTTCAAAGCAGAAATTTGTGCCTAATTGAATCGCAGAAATGCTACGATTTAAAAAGACAAAGCTGACAATAAAAATTAACTGGTGGGAATAATGAAAGATTCTGAGCATCTTATACGTCACGTATACGTGTCGCTCGTCCCCAACGGGTTAACATAACAAAAAGAATAGTTCTTATCGTCCGAACTCTCTGACATTTTAATCTGTTTTAAATATATATGTATGCAAGCCATCTAAAATACGCATATTTAGAAGGGAAACATAGGACGATGCCAAGAGAAGCCGCGCCAAAATACACCCACTTTTTAGTGCTTTTATAAAAATTTCTGAGATTTTTTTTAATACCTCTTCTCGTTCGAACGTTTCGAAGTTTTTGTAGGTGGTGTAAACCCGACAGGCAAGACGCTCTAAAAAAATTATGTGGAAATACGGACGTTTAGTTACTTTTAGAGTAGAATAAAAATCGGATCAGGGAGGCGCGTTGTGATGTGTGGTCTCGAATTTTTTAAAAGCGTTAATATTTATTTTCGCAAATCTGTGGAAAATACAAAGGTTTCGGCTTTAAATACATTTTCGTTTTGTTTCTCGATAACTTTGAAATCAAGCTCTAGGAGAGCGGCGACAAAAAAAAAGAGAAAACTGCGAAAAAGACTCTTTTTGAAAACTTTTTAAAAAGTGTTAACAGCATTATTTTTAAATTAATGTCTAATAATGCTTAAATTGATAAAAAACATAGTACGGAATATTTAAAATACCTTTTTAATGTAGATTACATATGTTTCGTTCACACTATCGGTGACATCTTCGGATCTAAATGATAAATACAATATTCTCGCACATAAGCGTAGCGTCAAAGGGGGGTGGGGGGGCACAATCACTTTACTACCAGTATTTTTATATACTAAATTTGGCCTTATTTAATTCATACCGTTCAAAGACTAAATAAGGCCGAATGTCGTTTATAATTTTACTGGTAGTAAAACGATCGTGCCCCCTCTGACGCTACGTCATTGTTCTCGCATATTTTTGAAAATGGTAAACATAAACCACGAGATCGTATGTCCAAGGCTAGCAGGTGCTTAAATTAGCCAAACTGGGAAACGTGAAAATTTTTATTTGTTTTTATTTTTATTGCTTTTTGAATCTATGGATCATCGTGTGCCAAATTTTAGCTAATTCAAAAGAAGCGGCTTCGTTGCAAATGCAATCTTTTCGCAAATATATTTCTATAGATTCACGGATAATGGAGGGGAAATAATCTCTTGATTGAAAAATTGTTTTACTATTCTTGAAATCAATCCGCAACTGCTCCTTTCTATATTGTCTGGCTAAAGCAGTGGTTCTTCTGTCATGTTTGATATCCGCCATATGTTTTTTTATTCTTGTTTTAAATTTTCTGTTTGTCATGTTTGTTTTAATCTGTGCTGTAAGTGTCTTCGCGTGACTTGCATAGGCTCTTAAATTGCACATTTATTCCATTATATAAAATTCTGTATGTGTTCCTGAACAAATTCGACGTAGTTTGTAAAAAATATCAAATTAGGGTATTTAAATCATTTTGTAGTTTTTCAAATAAACCGTAATAAAATAACATCAACCGGAAAAAAAATATCAGGTATTAAATTACTAGTTACATTTTTTCAAACGCTAAACGTACGTTGTATGCCTTTGGAACGCGGTTCAAGATGAAAATTTGTCTCTTAAGACGAGTTGGTTTTGTCCAAATGTATCTTGTACTCCTGGGAGTGCTTTTGCGAAATCTAGTTTGATGACTAGGTGCACTCGCTGGCAGAAAGATGGCGTCTGTCGTAGACGGATTGTTTTTAGCGTTTGTACGGCCCCTTGACTTTCAATAACATTGTTTTCTAAAAGTAAAATTCAAAGTTTATACGGCGAAGAGTACTTATATAAATACTAGTATTATAGTTCTAGGAACCGTACATACACTGAAAACGACATCCGCTATTTTTGTGTCATTGCGTAGGCTCAGTATTTAGTGGGCTGCAGTTTATGCAAGACTTAAATGGATGCAGCGTTGTCAGTTGAGCGTGTTATTTTTATTCAGATTGTTAATACATTTAAAATAATCTTATTTGCCTAATTTAATGACCTATTCATCAACGCATATTAATTACTATTTTAAAATAAAATATTTGAAATCGTGTAATTTAATACAACGCCGGTAAACTGATTACAATGGGTGTGTGTCACTATGCTTTAGAAAAAAGATTTGTTTTCGCAATAAATGGTAAATTCGCGCCTCTTTTTTCAAAGTTTATAACTATTGAAAAAATATAAAGACATAGAAGAACAATGGGACATAGAGATTACTATTTTTCATTTTTCATTTTACAGATTCGTAAATCCTATATCAGTGTTGCCAGTAAGCTACTTTTTTTTTACTCAGACTGTTTGTTTTCCACCAATTTTTAAAAATAGTGTAATTGGCCTTCACGCATAACTAAGGTGAATATGTCTACTTTAAAAAGTTGTGGAAATCAAGCAAACGGAATTAAAAAAAAATTGCGTATTGGCAAACACCGTCCCGTATTTTCATAAACTGAATATATTTGTATGTATGTAACACATTTTGAAGGATGATTAATTATTATTAGTAAACAATAATTTTTTTTTTGAAAAAATTGATCTATATAAAAATGTTCCTGGGCCATATTTTTATCCATTCTTTCAGAATTATTTTCTGAGTATTTGTGGCCTCATTATTCAGAAAACTGCACATTAATTTAAAAAAAGACTTAATACCTTGAATTATAAGCTCTTAACCCCTTAACTGTGTATCCCGAACTCAGTTCGGGCAAGAAGAGTTTGCTTGTTTTGTTACTAAAAGCTTTTTCAGAACAGTAATTTTTAAACGCAATCTTCTATTTATTAATCGGCAGACATTGCATTCAATTACATAAAGCAAATATTTTATTACGAAAAAAGTGGTGTATTGCGCCTATTTTTAGTTTATGGTGTCAAAAAACCTCCCACTGTTAAGGGGTTAAATTCAAAACCATAACCAAAAAATTTTTTTGAAAAATATTTTTATCATTTCATACACAAATATTAATAATTGTTTTCTTATATTCTCGCATTCTTACAAAAGTGAAATCTACCGTAGCGAGTTGCGCACGTTCCTTAGAATTTCCAAGGAGTATGACAATTGTATTTCATAAGAGAAATATTTGGCTATTTTTTGATTAAATAAGCAGAAATATTCCCTCAGAAAATTTTTTGAAACTGTCTGCCTCCTGTTTGAAATATTAAAAGAATTGTATTATGCCACTTTAACTAACTCCGAAACTCAAAACTTTATAAATGCTCAAATCAAAACACATAGGGTGCAATGCAAAATTTTACCTTAATTTATTCGTACAATATCAATAGATTTTAGTGTTAAATAACACGTGATATTTAAAAAATAAATAGATGTTAAAAGATGCTTAAAATGTTTAAAAACCTCCACGCACTTTCAGCCGGCAACCACGACCATCCTCAATAAGCGAAAATTCTTCCTACTGCCTTTCTACTGCATGTGAACCCTAGCTTCGTCTGGAGGTGGAAAAGTCCATTATTTCAAGGGGTTGCTTGAGTTGGTTTCTATGGATACTTTGAATTTGAACAACTTTGAAAACTATGCGAGGAAAAAAAACACTTTTTTTTCCTTTCTAATCCGTCTTCTTCTTCTCGGGTTCACATGCGTAAGACGGCAGTAGAAAGGATTTTCGGTCTCTGAGGATAGGCGAGGTTACCGACCAAAAGTGCTTGGCAGGTTTTAAGCATTTTAAACATCTTTTAACATCTATTTGTGTTTGTAAATGTCACCTGTTAAGTATGATTGGCATCTATTGAATCTCATATTGGTATTTTATTATAAATGTTTGTTTTTTTAAATTGATTATCTGAAAACAATTAATATATATATGTGTGAGAAATATATATGTATGAATTTATCTTGGGAATCTTGCTGCTCAATTTGGGAAAGCTCATTCACACCAGTGTTGCCAGTAGGCTACTTTTTTAATTAAGTTTGTTTGATCGCTGCCACTTTTTTAAAATAGTGTAATTGGCCTTATTCGCACATTATTTAATCTGTGATATATATTCTTCTTGCTGCTCATCCCCAGAAGGTTTTCTGAATAGTTTTCATCGCCTTATATAACGATAAATATTTCATAGAAATGTTATGAGAAAAAATTACTAATACAGGGTTCTTACGCTTTTATCCCATTTTTTATACAATTTTTCGCCTTATTTAAATGCAGACAAGTAATACAAATCTTGCAATTAAACGGGGTATCTGCAAATTTTGCTATTTAAATACTAAATATAAAAATTTTATTAAAAATTGTGGTAAAAGCGTACGAACCCTGTAATTTCTACCGGTGGGAACATCAATACTATCATCATTACACATCATATGCATCATATACATAATTACTAACATCTACCGATAAGATCTTTGTTTTAAGTTTTTGGTACACTTTTTTTTTTCAATGACAACTCCCAATGTTGTCATGATATTTTATATCTTCCGTTCAAACTAAGCCTAGATTCAAAATTTCAAGTCATTTGGATGATAAGTTTTTGAATTATAAACATTCAAAATTTAGAGCTTTTAATGTTAAATTATATTTTGGTATTTTTAATAATATCTCCTGAAATTTTAATCCTAATGTGCTAATTTATTTTTTCAATATAATACTAAAAAACCCAAACATAAATAAGTTAAGTTGTAATTTTTATAGTTTTCTAATATGAATTATGAAATTAATATTCGCAAGAAAATATGAATTGCAACCTACAATTATTTTATGGATTTATATTTATTATGTCCTGCTTTATGCATATTCAAAAATTTAAATTTTTCTATCCAAGTAGCTTTTAAATTATGCCTAAAAAATGGTAAGATGTTGGTTTAAAGAACCGTCTATGATGTGCAGAAAAGAATAATTTGAAAAAATATTTTACTCATTTTATTGTTGATTAGAATAAGATTTGTTTTACTATATCTGTGTCTGATTTTAAATTTTTTATGAAAGTTACGTAAATCGTATTTGTCTGAGATAGAATTTTACGTCAGTTATGTAAACGTCAATTATGTCCACTTTTATTTTTAAATTAACAAAGCGCATTTTTTAAAAATAAACTGTCCTACCTTAGAAAAATCTTACTCATTATTTTTGTTACCATCAATTTAATTTCTAGCTTTTCTCCAGTCTAATAAACCTATTTTATTTTTTTCTGCGGTATATATGTTTGACGTAATGTTTCTTATAAGTGCATATGTGTTGTGTATTTGCTGAAAATGTTTTCAAAATATGCCATTAGCAATCGAGTTAAGAATTTATACGTAGCGTAAGATTTTAACCATAAAGAGCATTATGAGCCTTAAAACTTTAGCAAAGAAAACAGACGTTCTATTAATAAACTGTATTTAGGAAAAAGGTATTAATTTTAGCCTTGCCATGAAAAATTATCTTCGTCTCGAAAGATAAAGATTTAAAAGAAATTATTTTTGTTAATATTTGCTAATAAAACATCGTTAACATTTAAGCGCCATCGATCGGTAAAATATCAAACTAGTGCTTTTTATTGCATAACTTGGTTCTGCATACTCCAGACAGTATAAACTCCGAAGCTTTAAAAATATTCTAAGTACTTTAAGTTGTACAGCCCTTCAAACACGTGTACTTTACTTTTGGCCACCCTGTATTTCTGTTATTAAAATGATTGGATTACACCAGGATTTCCAAGTACATTTATTTTAAAAGATGTAAAAGTTTTTCTTCACGTGTATTATAAAATAAAATTTATACAAAAATTCCTGTGCCATCGTGGCATTTGGGAGATTAAGTGTGATATATAACTAACACACCGCCATTCAAACTGTTAGAAAATATTTTAATATCACTGAAGACCTTTGTACTGATAATAAATCTGTAAGAAAAATTCTTATTAGATTGATTCAAAAGTTCTCTAGTATGCTAATTCGTAATTTAATTTAAATATTTTAATACTTGATAATTTTATTGCTGCTTGTTATGAGCTGATAGGTAAAATTATGAGGTATTGAAATTTTACCGGTATTAAAGGTATTTAAATACGACAGAACTTTTGCATCAACCTAATACGTAGCTGCCAACATTCAACTAAACTTCCGTGCAATGCGATCCAGGTTAAAGACGATTTTAACCAGAAAATATATCTGAAAAATAATATATATTTGTTTTCATGTTCGTACGTGAAACCATATGAATTCATTTATTTAAAAAAAATTCTGATTTGAAACTTGTTTAGCCGCGGTTAAATTAACCTGCATTGTACGGAAATTTAGTGTGATGTTGGCAGGTATGCTAATATCGCCGTTACCACGTCAAACTATCGAATATGAAAAAATGGATTTTTCATTACTTTTAAAAATGGGCCTATTGTCACCACTAAATTTTATTAGAATTCTTTGCCTAATAAAAATACTAATAAAATTTCTGTAAAGAACATGGTTACCAGTTTAGCATCTATTTTTATTCAGCGATGCCGATTCATATCGGAAATTTTGAGAGAAAATGTTTTACTTTAAGTAATCACGAAATATGCTGTCATTATATAAAGTAAAATGTTCTATTTTAAATTTCAGGTATGGATTTGAATTTTCTGAATGGAAAATGACGCCATACTGGCAACCCTGGTGATGTTGCAACCCTGAAACCCTGTTAAATTTTAGTGGTGACAATCGGCTCATTTTTAAAAGAAAAGAAAAACGCATTTTCTCACATTCGATGGCTCGACATGGTAGTGACGATATATAAATAAAAATTTTAGGCAAGCGAACTGGGTTAATCTTTTCAGGGGTAAATTAATTTGTTGCTAAAATGATGAAATGATTCAATACCACGAGGATTTACAAATGAATTATTTAAAAATAAGCAAAAGAGTTTCTTCAGTTATATTACAAAGGTATAATTTTGTTTCCAAAATCCTGGAGCCAGTGTGGTATCTGGGGATTCAAATTGTGTGGGGCACGCATTATCCCACCGCCCTTCTAGACGATAATGTTTTGATAGAAATTAACATCGGGATAACAAGATTTATTACTTTACTGGTACGAATTAATATTAAAATTTTCCAGCCATGATGGCTGGACATCAGATGTAAAATTCTGTACAATCGGGCTCTACCGTAATTTCCACCGTAAAATCCGCGGATCAAACATTTCTGTTTCAACCCAGAAATTTAATTCAATAATTGAAGTTAAATAGTTACAGGGATCTAGTAAGTTAAATTTTATAAAAGAAAATTTCTGATTGTCTGATCTGCGGATTATACGCCGGAAATTATGGTAGTTTCAACTCTACAAATTTCTTCAATTTTTCTGCACAAGCGTAACCGCTTGAAAGGTGGTGGGATATAATATATCCCATTTAATTATATTCCCTAATTCGCACCGGAATATTGGTGTATAATTTTGCTTATATGACGTACTTGAAGAAAAGTTTTACTTGTTTCGAAATAAATTTGTTCATTAAGCCTGGTGTCACTCATTCATTTCAAAGTTTTAGCAACAGAAGTAGTTTGACCCTGAAGTAATAGAGCTACGAATAAAGAGGTGGACACAGTGGCGTAGCGTCAGTGGGGGGGGGGCACGATCATTTTACTACCAGTATAATTATATACTACCTTTAGCCTTATTTAATCTTTGAACGGTATGAATTAAATAAGGACAAATATAGTATATAAAAATACTGGTAGTAAAGTGGTCCGTGCCCCCCTTGACGCTACGCCTCTGAGTGGACACATATTGTATTGTATCTACCAGTTGCGGGTGTAGTAATTGACGATGTCGTTACAAGATGGCGGCTGTTGTATGTTTACATCGGATCAACATGGCCTGATTATCGCCGCTGCAAAATTCCACCAGTAAATTAGAATACAAATTTATGACTTACATATGCAAAATCTCTGTCACAAATAATACAAAAAATTCTATTTGTTTTTACTGGTGGAATTTTACCCAGACAGTATAGTATTATAATCTATTTCACTGACTTTTACTGGATGATTGTTCATGTTATCACAATATATCGGAACAGCAGGGGTCTGTCTACCATTGGGGCAAACTCGAACTACTAAAAAAGAATAGTTTTTTGTCTTGATTCAGACAAATCATGCACAATTTCTGTCTCATTTTATTAGATTGTTCTCTATGTCGAAATATGGCTGTACAGCAGGGCCTGGCTAACTTCGAGAAATACTTCCACAATTAAAAACGAAATGTTGTATTGCCTTGTGTCATTAAAATTATGAAGAACTGCTGTCATACTTATTGCAGGAAATCTGCATGATTAAGGCGTTTAAGTTTGGACAAAGTTTTTATTCAAAGTTACTGTCGGTTGTTTGCCTCGGCGGTATTCAGACTTTGGAGAACCGGTTAAATTTGAAGCTTTACCATTTAGAGGATATGTCAATTCCTGTTTACACATAATGCCATCGTTAATACAAAATGGATTTGATCAACACTCAACAAAAACTGCAATCTAAAACGTTTACTTATGTACGTTTGACATCGGCTATTTTATACTCAGATGCATTTTCTCGTGTTTTGCGTAGATTCCCTCTTATCTCCGTAAGACTAAAAAGATGATTGCATGATATTTTTATGACTATGCCTCTTAATTAAAATTACCACTTTGAAATATAATTTATTTATGCTTTTTCACTTCTTAAAAATTACCTTCAAAGTTATTTCAAGTTAAAATGTGAAGGTTAACCAGTTTCTTTTTTACTCATATTGTTTACTTATTTTTTAAATAGTTTTTAATGACATTTATTTGTTAATTTCTTTTTAACCCCCCTGCCAACCACAAGTATACTCGTGGTGTGTCAATCAAAAATTACGTATTCGTACTGCAAATTTTGAAAGAAGAATTTTTATTTTAAATAATCACGAAATGTCTGTAATTAAATAAAGTAAATATGGCTAATAGTATTTTCTGGTATGAATTCTAACTTTCAAAATAAAATGAAATTCCGGTAATTTTAACCCGGCAGTGAACGTGTTAATTCATTTTAGTTCTTTACATTTGATGACAAAAATCACAGTTTAACAATAAATATTTTATATTTCATAATTTAAAAAGTAATACTTTCTAACCACATGTTACTTAAATTAATTAAACACTAACAGACAATGAATGATAATTGACAGTATCTGTTTATAACAACACACCCATACCAACATACCAAGACAAATCTCTGCTTCCCTATACCAATACATTATTTTCTGTCATTTCCGGTAAATGGAGAAATGTATAATTAATAAAATTATTAATTTTTCATGTAATATAAAACGCAAATGAAAAATTGTTTTAATTTAAAATAGAAAAGATTTTTTTTTTCATGGCGTACATTTAAGATTATGTTTTTGTATCATAATTTCCAATTACATATTTATTGAAAAAATCTATTTAGAGATCATTTTCTCATTTTTTGTCCTGTTTTTCTTTTTACTTTTATGTGGTAAGAATTACAAATTATCTTAAAAGAGGGTATTTCAGGGGGTGGGGGAGGGGGCACCCCTCGAATTTTGAACAATATTAATTAAAATTTGAACTACCACAATTTTCTTTTTTAAATTTATTCTTTTCGAATAACATAAAATAATTAAACACTGAGAGAAAGAGTATATAACCAACATATATTTTTTAATTCACTTCTCCCCCCCCCCCCATCTATGTGGCCCTGGCCTTTTCCAGTAAAAAGCGATTTGAATATGAGTTAGATACTTAACCATTTAAGCTATAATAAAACATTTAGAAAACGATTTAAAATTTTCTGCATGAAAAGCAGTTTTCCTTTTCCTTCAAAATACCTGTAGTGATTTTAGGGCACATTTGCTAAGTCACTGAAGGTGATTTATAGGCCATAAGCTTGCTAAAATAAACCTGTTTAAAACCTTTAAAAAAAATCTTCATATTTCCTGCATTAAAAGCTGTTCCCGTTTTTCTTCAAAATACCTGTAATGATTTTAAGAAGATCTGCTAAGTCAGTGAAGGTAATTTGAAGGTTATAAGCGTGCTGAAATAATCCTGAATAAAACCTTTAAAAAACCTTTAATATTTTCTGAAGGAAACCTGCAGTTTTCATTTTCCTTCAAAATACCTGTACAAACCTTCCAAATACCTTCAAGATCATATATTTTTTAAAGGTTTCTTCCTGATTTTTTTACCTGGGAGATCAGTAAATATATTAGTGAATATAGGTTAAACAACAAGGGTCCCACACCATGGCGTAGCCATGGAGGGGGTCCAAATGCTCTGGATATCAGTAATATTCTAACGTTTTCCTCTGCTTGAAAATCACAAAAATTTCACCAATTAGAAACGGCAAAGAAAACTTTACAAGAACTGTGGTATCCAGAGCATCAGGACCCACAACAACATTTAGATCCAAACATCCAAATGTATTTAGAAGACCCTGTTCTGCTCATTTTCAAAGATTTAAAGGATTTATATTTTTGGTCAGAATATGGCTTCACAATATGGTTTTTTTTAATCACACTTGGGACGTGATGTACGTGACTTGCAGCGACGTCACAAAATTTTAGAAAACATACCAAAAATTGTTTTTACAATGAACTTTTTAAAATGTTTATTACACTGTAGTGTTCACGTAATTATTCTTCAAAGCAATTCATATTTTAGTCACAATGTGACATCACTGAGTGAACGAATTTAAGTCACAGGGGTAAAGGGACCACAGTGAATAGCAGTGACGTCGCAGTGTCGTAACTTCCACCATTCTTTCTATATTGGTAGTCACGCAAAGACATTCACATGCTAATTTTAAACCTATTGGATTTTTTTTTCAAATTTCTCGCTTGCATTTCAGTATTTTTATATGTTTTTTTTGTATAGGATGTATGAGGTTTGTGTCTGACGTCATACATTTGACCTATTTTTTTGTTCGATTTTCATTGCAGTTTTTTGTATAAAGCCATTTTTACTTTCGGGATGAAACTATACACATAAAAACTGCAAGCAAAATACAAAAAGTAAGAAAAGGATTCGGTCAGAGGTCGACAGCAGCTGTATATGCAAAAAAGTATTTAAAAATATTAGAATGCAAACGCGAAATTTCAAAAGAACGCTCCCGTAGGTTTAACATTACCTTGCGCGTTTCTTCACCTGGATAGCGTAGGTTGTTAAGTAACACATTTGTCTATTTATTTAAAATGTTGTATGTGTTCCTTTACTAACACGTTGTAATTTTTAAAAATATATAAAACTAGGAGATTTAAATTATTTTGTAGGTTTTAAAGTAACCATAACCAAAATCATAGTAACCAGAAAAATCATATAGAAAATAAAATACTCAATTAAATATTGATGCATAGAGCAGTTGACCTGCTACAATATGATAGAGTTCTAGTCGCAGTCTTGTCTCCTTAGACGAGTTGATATACTTCAAGCAACAACAAAAAAGGCAGTAGTTGGATTCCCGAGGAACGTAGGCTCATCTCTGCGTACTAGGTCTCGGCGGTGACTTAAAAATTTCGGTTGTCATAGGATGATTGTTTTTTAGCTTTTCTACGGAAAGCATTGTTTTCCTTCATTTTTCTGCTATTAAAAAAGGCAAAAAATACATGTACTAAAATTCAAGGCCACGTACAAGCACTGCAAGATTATTGGCTACAAGAAAATACAACAGCCGCTATTTTTGTATCAGTACGTATATCTTAAGTTCAGATTATTTACGTAACATTTTCCTGTGTGCAGTGTCTGGGCGTTTTTTATAAAGATTGTTACGATTTTTTTTAAAGTAATATTTGCCGTATTCAATGACAGATTATACAAGACTACTTCAAAAAAGTGGCAACAATAAAGCAATTGGAATAACACTCGCGAAACTTACTACACAGTATGAGTGTCACTATATTTCAGAAAAGTGGAATATTGGCAATATATCGTCGCTATCATGCCAGACTATCGAATGTGAAAAAATGCATTTTTCATTACTTTTAAAACCAGGCTGATTGTCACCACTAATTTTTAATAGTGTTTCAGGTTTGCAACATCACCAGGGTTGCCATTTTGGCCTACTTTTCCATTAAGAAATGTCAAATTCGTACCAGAAATTTAAAATAGAAATTTTTGCTTTATATAATGACAGCCTATTTCGTGATTACTTAAACTGAAAATTTTTCTCTCAAAATTTCCTGTATGAATTTGGTATCTCTGAAGGAAAAAGGGGGTCAAATTGGTATTCCTGTTCTTCACAAAGATTTTATTAGTATCTTTACTAGGCGAAGAGTTTTAATAAAATTTAGTAGTGACAATCGGCCCATTTTAAAAAGTAATGAAAAATGCATTTTTTCGTATTCGATAATTTGACATGGTAGAGACGAATGATAAATTTGCGTATGGTTCTCTTCGTATAAATGTTTAGAGCATTTTCACTGTTATAAAGCAGAGGGACAAGGGACGTTGAAATTATAATTTTACATTTTACAGATTCATAAATCCTGCATTAGCATAAACTGAATATTTTCAAAATGTATATCATACCACGTTTTCAAGTATGAAATGAAATTTCATCATTAGAAAAGCCCTGTTTTCATGGAAACAAATCATCTACGTAAAAATATGACTTGCACATTCCCTTTCAAACACTCTTTTATAAATATTTTATGAGTATTTGTTGACTTATTAGTTAAAAAAAACTGTGCATTGATTTAAAAAACTATAATTAATACCCTGATGTATTTGCTCTGGAATTCAAAAGCATGACACAAAGTCAGATTTTGTTAGAAAATTATTTTTATCGTTTCATAGACAAAGAATAACAATTGTTTTCTTAAATTCTCACATTATTACATAATTGAAATTTACTTTAATCTAGATACGCAGAGTCCTTGGAATTTCCAAGGTGTATGGTGACTATATTTAAAATCAGAAATCTTGCCCTGTTTTTTTTTTCCTCCAGATTGAAATTTTCCCTACTATTAATCGTCGATATTGTAACATATTTCTGAGATTATATAAGCCGAATGATTCTACTAAAAGCAATGTGGTAGAACTGTTTGCGCCATGTTTAGAACATAAAAAATGGTTTTATTTTTTTCAAATAATTTCAAAATTCTATATATTTTAAACGCTTTTTTCAAATTGATTATCTGACAACAGTTACTACACATGTATACATTTTCCTGGCGACTACTGCTGCTCATTGTGGGCATACTAATTCCGAACATGTTTTGTGAATAGTTGTCCTCGCCAGTCTTGCCAGTTTTCTTCTTTTTGTTAAATTCAGATTGCTTGATTAGCTCCACTTTTTTGAAATGGTATGATTCGCTTTGTTTTCTACATATTTAATCAGTCATGAAATAAGGCGAATTTCACTTTCTCAAAAAATTAGTGGCAACCAACAAAACTGAATTAAAAAAAAGTAGCCCATTGGCAACACTGTTCATCATCGCCTTATGTAATGGTAAATATTTCTTACCGGGAAACCACGCCTTAGTGTAATAATGAAAAAAAATAACTAAGCAGCAATCGAAAGAGAATAGTAAAATATGTTTTTTAACACGTAAGTCATTTGCTCTCGTTTCCCCATTATCGGAATGTAACCTCTTAAAGTTTACCAATTTATTTATTTAATTTAGAGAAAAAAGCGTGGTTTTGATTCAGAAATTTTAATAATCGGATTAATATGAAATACAAAACATATTTAGATATATTAATGTAAAAATGAAAGATGCCCGCTAAAAAATGCTATTGACAAATATGTCACTGAACCAAAAAATTGATTGAATCGTAGAAAATCGTGGCACCAAGAACATTTCATGAACTTAAATCTAGTTCAATGATTACAATGATAAACTTCCTGTAAAAACAAAATTGCAAGGGCATTTCAAAAGGAAGCGGCCGAGTTTACAGTAACCTAGACTTGTACCGAACATAGCGAATCATGTCGGAGTATTGTGGCGTACTAAAATGGAAATGGGCATGTGACTGGAGTTTGATGATATTGTTACGTTGAAAACGTAAGGACACCTCATTCAATCCTATTGACTCCTCCTTCCCTCTTATTAAATCAATAAATTAGAAAAAAATTAAGACTTCACTTCATATTTCGAAAATGGAGAAACGAGGTCATATGACTTAAGCGTAAAAAAAAAAAACACGTTTCATAATGTTGATTTGATTGCTAAATATTTAGATTTTTTTTTATTATTACACTAGTGGCATGGTTTCCTGGTTAGAAAAGACCATTAACATAAGAAATTTAGTAATATAAGGATATAGTACTAAATTTGAAGTAAACAAAAATATTACGTCTGAACATATTTATATTTGTATTAAAATCATTAAAATTACAGACATTACATTAACAATTACATAAAACATTAAAAACATATTAAAATTGGACGTTTCGGATTTACATAAAAATCCCTCATCAGCAAAAAAATTTCTTAACGTAAGTCACAATAAACTACAGATTTACCCCTTAACGAAGCAGGTGCAATCCCGAATGAATACTCCGTGTTAATATAACTGTAACTTTGGCCTCGACATTTTGATGCGTTGTATTTTCTATATGTTGATGTTTTAGAACTTATTGTGACTTACGTTAAGAAATTTTTTTGCTGATGAGGGATTTTCCTGTAAATCCGAGACGTCCAATTTTAATATGTTTTTAATGTTTTACGTAATTGTAATGTAATGTCTGTAATTTTAATGATTTTAATATAAATATAGTACTAAAATTTACTGGTGTGAAAAAGAATCCTCAGATTGAATAAGAATTCGCTTCTGTTATATTTTATGTTTTATACATATGCTCATTTTTCCTTTATGTTTAATCCATAATCTGCTTCAAAATTTATTAGTTGAATTAAATATTTTTTATCACCATCCTTGCTCAGAATTAAAAATTTGAAGCTAATCAATCCGAATACTTGCACATAGTATAGCAATTGTGTTAAAGTGTGGCCTGCGGGATTTCAAACATTCTTTATATTATTTTTCGCCGTAAGAGAAGATTACTATTAAAAATAGTGGCATCCCATGGGACAGTGTTTTATACTTAGTATTGGTAGATTAAGAAACATTTTTGTTCAAAAGTCTGCAACATTTTTCTTCTTTTTAATGAATGACGGAATGTCTATCTTTAAACAACAGGCTTCCTATGCCTCGGGGAATTTGAATATCAGTTTTTCAGAAATAATGGCTACCATATTTAAACTTAGAATTACTTCATTAAATAAGGCAGATAAAGAATTCTCGAAAAAAATAGTCATTCCAATCCGTTGAAGCATAGTACCCCGTATTAAATTGAGGCTTACAATTTTGAAACAGTGGTACATATTTTAAATAAAGAAATTCCCTTTGTTGGCAAAACAGTTGAAGCCCCTAGAGCAGGCTTGCCAAGTCTCCGGCTTTTTGGATACCAGTAATTTAGTACAGAAAATGTTGCTTTATTTAATCGGAGCATTTTGCGATTTATAAGAACAGCATTTTCTCTAAAAAATTACTGTTGTGCAAAAAGCCAGAGACTTAGCAACTCTGCCTTAGAGTAGAATATTATTCAGATGAGAGGAAGTAAAGTTGTGGCCGATTGACGCCGCAATATTTTAATTTTTTAATAGTAGTTTGCAGTTAATTAACCATTTCACTATATTTCTTTACATATGCGTCTCAGTGGACTATTTTTTTTTCTTCTAATTGTACCACTTTTAGAAAAAATAATATCTTCCATACACTTATATAACGATATTTTCAAGAGAAATATGCCACAAAGAAAAGTTTTTGTAAATTTGTGTACTATTGAATCTAAAAATATTCGCCAGATCTGGCATGATGTCAAAGGATGAGTAGTTTGTATTCATAAAGGCGTAATGTCAATTTCTAAATATGGTATGACATTTGCAGTTTTAAGTTAGTTTTTGTGCTGTACACGATTATTTCATTTTGAAATAATCACCAGAAAGACAGTCTTTAAATCATTTGTATTTGAGAATCTGCATAATCACTTTAGAAGTCGTTCTTTAAGTAATTATTATTGTTTTAAAACATGAAATTACCGTATAAATATACAATTTTTTATGTATCCTATCTTCTGGTGTATAATCTGCTAAGAATATAAATATGTTTTTGAACCGGAAATTTCCTTTAAAATTTTTACCTAATCTATACCACGTAAAATTATGTTATGTTTTATTAATTAAAATTTCTGCGTTTAAACATATTTGTTTGAGCTGCATGTTATGCTCCTTAAACATGTCAATTTAAATTCCAGAAAGGTCCTAGATGCTTTTGACACGAACCACACCTCATCTTTCTTAGATACGTCAATTTTAAAAAATAAGTGGAAAGAATACCATTATAGACTTTTCCTGGAGGCATGGTTCATCACTAAACTATACACAAAAACCATGAACGAATCAGGTTCAGTTCCTAATGAATATTTTTTTGTTTGCTAAAGGAAAAATTTTAACTTTAACTGAATCCATTTGTGTTCGATGTTTTGTTGTTGTGGTTGATGTTAGTACTGATAAGCCTATGCGATGACATATCAAAAGGTATACTGTAATGTGGTAGAAATGTACCTACACCATATTTCATAACCTTTTTAAAAATATTTCAAATACTGAGTAAAGTTAAAATTTCATTATTTTTTTCATAAAATTGAAATTCAATTCAATTAAGTCCAGAGATAAAACTTGATTGTAATTTAAAATGATAAATTTAACCCAGAAAGAAAATTTTCACTCTTTTAAAATTCATATTCAATCATGCAGATATTGTTCTCAACTCGTTAACTCGATATTGTTTCAAAATAAATTACTTCCTACGCCTTTTCGCTGATTAAATGGAATCATTTGAAAGAACGTCAATATATATTCTATACAATACAAAATCTCCAATATGGATATATGAATTTAATAAAATAAAGAAAAGTTTAAATTAATTTTCCGGCTTCATTATTTTTTAAAGGTATATTATTTTGTTCACTCTTTATTCAATCAATTTCTCATTTATAGATGTATAGGATTTAATTTCGATATAAAATATGAACAGTGGCGTATCCAGGGAGGGTGTCCAAATGCTTTGGATACCAGTAATATCGTAAAATTTTTTGCGGTTTGAATATCGCAGAAAGTTGTCTGATCAGATAAAGGAAATAAAATGCTATAAAATGATTGGTGTCCAGAGCATCTGAACCCCCCCCCCCCCCCTGACTACGCCACTGAATATGAATTCCATTTTCTTGTGTATTTTACCTTTTGATTTAGCAAAAGGATCCACCAAAAATTATAAAAAATATAAAAATATATATATTATATATTACATAAATATATATATATTATATAAAAAAATAGCAAAAGCATTACCACATGAGAACTTGGCTGAAACAAATGTAATAAAATATATTGGATTGTCTTGACTATGAAAAAATGAACATAACTGAATGTGAAAGCAAAATAAAACGTTCCTTCATTCCATAAGATAGAGTGTGTCTAAATATCGCATTATTTATTCTGTCATTAATATGATAAACTCTACAGTTTAAAACAAGTTGGAAATTGTACGTCAGCCGTGACAAATGAGGTGCTTTTTACTATAGTTTTATATAAATATTCAGATCTTGATGATTTTTAATTCCGTGAAGTGAATTATATCGTCGGCCGATTAATTTCTCTAATAAAATAAGTATCTCGGTCGCTTGACGATTAAACCTCGAAAGCTCCTATAACAAGAAAACACCGATTTAAAAAAATTCAAATTTCTTAATAAATATTTTTATTAATATCTTCTAAAGTATTGATTCGATTTTCATAAAATTTGAAATGTCTCGACAAAATTCTGCAAAGATAATATATCTTAAATTTCAAACCGTTTGGTTGGGTAGTTTATGCGCTGTTATATGCGGACAGAAGGACGGACGAACAAATCAGACGACGACTATAGGTGCTACGTATTTGTATAATTACGATCGCACCTAAAAACTGGCAGCAAACAAGCAATCTGAGTAAAAATGTCTCGCCCAAATTACAATACAGGTATATATTGTAATGTGAAGTCTGCTGAGTACTTTTGCGCAGGTATATTATCATACTCATTTTTTTCAAAGTTGTTTCTAGAATTTTGAATAAAAGTTGGTCTTTTATTTTGCGAAAGTATTCTAAAACTGCATTTATTTCTTTTCAAATGAATTTATTCATGAATTCCGGTGGGTTTCCAAAATTACAGCAACACAATTACTTTATCCTGAAACGGTTAAACAATTATGAATAGATGGCAACATCTCTTTATTAGTCAGGGTTTTGATCCAAGACAAACATGTTTGCAACCGGAAAGTGTACATAAGGAAATGTGTCTTCTTTTTCAAAGTTACTAGATTTCATTTAAAATTTTTGATTAAATACAATTTCTGGTTGAAAACATGTTTATCTTGGATCAGACTCCGGAATAAATAACAGATTTTGGCATCTGTGAATTATGTGGTAATTTGCTTTTCCCTCTTTATATATGGGTCTTCTACCTATGTCCCGCAAATCACAACGCTTCAATAATCTTAGAACTGATGAAATTGTCTTTTTTAATACATTACACGCTGGTGATGCGTTAAAGCATCTGTAAAATCAATCAGTATGAAAAATTAACTAGCTAGGTACTACTATCTTAATATAAAAAAATATTTCATTTAATGCTATTATATTTTTAGATTAAATAAAGCGGAGATTATCTTTTGTAATTTATGCTAGCAAACGATTTTCACCTAAAAATTTTAAGACCAATTATTTATAGTAGTGGCAGTTAATATGATAAAGACTGACACATTGCCATCCTATAAGACAAAAATGACATTTCTGAATTTATGGTGGCAAGCGACTTCCAGGTATTCATGATACTCTTTGCTTTATTTAACACTAGAACTGCCGGAAATACTCAAGTTATATCAAAACACATTAAATAACAATGAGAAACTATTAGTTCACAAAAAATTAGATTAGTAAAACGATCCTGAAATATTACAATAATGGTAAGTGAGAACATACAAAGCTATCACAAAAATATTTTATAGCGACAAATCATGATTGCTATGTAGTGAATTGGCAGTGAGCACGATTATGAATTATTAACCAATAGGTCTAAAAGTTTCCAAATAAGCCTATTTTGGGGAGATTTTCGTATGCTATTGCCATCGAGTTAGATTAGGATGTACTTAGAAAAAATAAATATTATACAATGACCTTCAAAACAGTTTTTCCGAAACAAAAATTGTAATATCACTAGATTTCTAAAATAGGTGTGGGTGAAATATAGTAGATGCAGTTTACATTGCCATAAGTTGCTTTTGTACCTGAGATATTGTTCAACTTATCTATAAGATGCAGGTATTTCGTGGTTAGCAGGTAAGTAAATGTTGCTATTTGGGTATTAGGATAACATGCAATTATTTTCAAAATTGTTGTTTATCGTAGTAAAACCGCTGTGCAGAACGAATTCCAAAATATACCATAATCATTCACAATATGAATAGGAAATCACGGATATATATTTAATAAGAGTACGGAGGGTTTAAGGGGGCAGAGCCCCCCCCCCCCCCCCCCCCGCCTGAAGAAATGTATAATTTTATCTAAAAAATTACAAGAATAAGAATTTCATAAAAATGTAAGAATATTATTGCATAAATCGTGTTTAATTTAAGGTTTCTAATTTCTGAAACCTTCGAATTATTTTATATGCATGTAAATGTATATGTAATTAAAAAAAATAATTTGCGGATTGTAAGATGTTAAATATTATGAAAAGAGAGGTTAAAAATCAATCACTTTCAGGGCTGACGTTGAAGCTCCTGATCTGCAGATTTACTACATTAAATTAATGTAACCGTACAAATATAATGTAGTTTTAAAACATTCATTAATGATTAATAGTCTCAAGGATTATAGTAATATACGTAATTAAGTTTTTTATATCATAAAATATAATGGTTTTTAGAATTAAAAAAAATTATAGAGAAAACAACCTTATAATTTTGTCCTTTTGCTCGGCGGTCAGAGGGTTAACACATTTATTTTTTATTTAAAATTCTGTATGTGTTGCAGAACAAACGTGTTGTAATTTGTTAAAATTTACTAAACTAGGATATTTAAATCTTTTTTGTAGTTTTTCATAGCAAGCCTAATCAAAATCTCAACAACCGGAAAAAAGTATAAGGGTTTGAAATACTAAGCGATCAACACTTATACTTTGTGTTTTGCTGCACTATTACTGTCAGTTCGTGTCGCAATCTTGTCTGCTTAGTCGAGTTGGCTTTGTTAAGGAACAACAATAGCTAAACGTTCCGCATTGTGTTATCGTTGGTGTTCATTCACAAGCACATTGATACCAGGCGTACGTGGTGACACAAAAATTGAGGCTGTCGTAAGTGAATTTGTTTGCTCAGTTACGTAGACTACAAACATCTGAATGCAAGGCAAGGCCTACGCACTGAAAAAATGTTGCAGCTGTCGTAGACAGATATTTTTCAGTGATTCTACGATCCTTTGAATTTCAATATCACTATTTTATAAAACTACACTTTGCCTCCTTTGTCTGCTATTAAATAAGGAGAAATAGACTGGAATTAAAATTTAGGACAGAAGAAAAGCCCAAAATTATCCGTCTACAAAAGCCGCTATTTTTGTGTCATTGTTTAGGCATTATATTCAGCAAGACCTCCTTATCATAGTATCAGACCTCTCAATCAGCAAGTTGCCTTTGACCGCTATACTTGTCCTGCTACTAGCGCCATCAATCGTCAGTAATAGTATTTACGACACGAAATCACACGAAATTTTTTCACAGCTCCATTTGTTCTATGCATTTGCTTATGAACTAGTAGTTTTCCTACCACTAAAATTTTATAGTAAATTTTATCTTATTAAATTGACAAGATCGTGTGATTACATGACGAAAAAAATTCTATTACATTTTAGTGGTAAGAAAAAAGCGTAAGAGTTGGCAGCTATGCGGTAGCAGACCAGCTAGATTTTTCTATTATATTTTTGGATACCAGTTTTTTAGTAGAGACAATTTTGTTTTGTTTGATCGGAGAATTCTGGGATTTAAAAGAACAACATTTTCTCTAAAAATATACTGGTGTTCAAAAAGCCCGAAACATGGCAACTGTGCGGTAGTATCCACCAGGCGGCGATACTTTCCGGAGAAAGTCAATTAATAAGTTGGCAATTACCGCGGACATTTTCTCCCATAGACTTTCTCCGGATTGTCAAGTCTGATCTATGATAAGGGAGTCTTGATATTCAGAAGCCAGCGGCTTATGTAAGACTTAGATGGCCGCATAGTTGCCAGTTGAGCGTTTTTTTTTCTGTTCAGATTGCTAAACTATTTTTTGAAAAATAATATTTGATTTCTTTAATGACAGATCATATAAAACTAATATTATTTCAAAAGTAATGGCGTAGCCAGGGTGGGGGTCCAGATGCTCTGGATACTAGTAATTCTGTAAAGTGTTCTTTGCCTTATTTAATCGGAGAACTTTTTGCGATAATCAAGGCGAAGAAAGCTTTACAATATTACTGGTATCCACAGAATTTGGAACCCCTCCCTGGCTACGCCACTGTTAGATTATAGAAAGAGTGGTAGAAATCACTTAGTATCCAGATGCTCTGGATACTAGTAATTCTGTAAAGTGTTCTTTGCCTTATTTAATCGGAGAACTTTTTGCGATAATCAAGGCGAAGAAAGCTTTACAATATTACTGGTATCCACAGAATTTGGAACCCCTCCCTGGCTACGCCACTGTTAGATTATAGAAAGAGTGGTAGAAATCACGAAAACGTACAAAAACCCCAACAAAATGGCTGTACTACATCATACCTGGCAACCTCCACTATTCTTCCTTAAAATGTGGGTTAATTTGAACCCTGGTTAAATACTCAAGGAACACTTTTGAAACACGTTTCAAATCAGAACTCTTTTTAAAAATAAATTCAAATAGGTTTCACGTAAGAACATGAAATCAAATCGTGTGTTGTTACATGAAATAATTTTTCTGTTAAGAAACGACTTTAACCTAGATCACATTGACTCACATTTTACAGAATTTTAGTTGAAGTTTAGCAAGGATGCTGCGTGTGTGTACACTTTGTCAAAAATACTCTTGTCAACTTAAATTCACTTTGAGGAAAGTGAAATTCCTGGCAGTATCTGGTAAATTGTCGTATGGTGCATCCTGCATAAAAGTTTATAATTATTTCTCTAATATAAAGAAAAAGAAGTACAACGGACATTGAAATTATAATTTTACATTTTTCACTATAAACCATGTATTAGCCTAAACGGAATATTTTCTTATGTATATAACTCGTGTTGAAGGATGAAATATGATTTTATTATTGAAAAAGCCCCTTTTTTATAGGAAAAAATGCTCTACATAAAAATGTCCCTTGCGAAGAAGGGACTGATTCTGCAGTGACTGAAGGGTCACTGCTTTTGTCCCTTTTATTCAATCTTTAAAAAATAATTATGAATATTTGTGAGTATTTAGGGCTGTATTAATCATATAACTGTGAATTCATTAAAAAAAATTAGTGTCCTAAGTTATAATCTCTGCAAATCAAAAGCATGACCCAAGACCAAGCTTTGAAAACAAATGTTTTCATCATTTCATATACAATGAATAATAACTGTTTTCTTATACTCTTACATGCTTGCAAAATTGAATTTACTTTAGCACGGTGCGTGCACTCCTTAGAATTTCCAAATGTGGCAACTACATTTCAACATTCCGACATTTTTGCGTATTTTTTTCAATAAGATTAAATACCTCTAGTTCTGGTTACTGAGTATACGTCTTTCAAAGCGGTGATGGTTCCAGAGGCGGTCGGTAGAGGTCGACCAGCAATAGGCCGCGATTTCGTTTCACTATCCGTTGTGAGTGAGATGGCTACTGAGGAGTACAAGGTTTTCTGCTATTATTTCACTACTTTGAAATAAGCCGAAAGTTTTTATTAGAAAAATGAGGTAGAGATGTCTGCGCTCTGTTTAGAATATTAATAAAATGGTATTATATCACACATTAAATATTTCACAATTCAAAATATTATCAGTCCCTTCATATTATACTGTATATGTGTATATACAGGGTTATTCTAAATGATTGAAACATTTTCAAAAAATGGTATTTATTAAGGCGTTATTAAAAAAAAAATATTTTTCCACGCTCAACAACTCCAAATTTTGAGACACATTTTCAGACTCATTTTTAAAAGTAACAACAGGAAACTTGGCGGCGAGATTTATAAAGACATTTATAAGGGCCCCATGTTTTTATTTTTCGTTCAATTAATTAGAAATTGATTTACAGACAATTATTGTCACAGTACGATATTTTTTTTTTGTTTCCAGCGCTATCGCTTCGGGAAATTCGGTTCAAAATGTCCACTTTGACAGCATTTTTTGAAATATATTCTGCCTTTATAAAAAAAATCGAGACAATACGGACATTATAAAGTTTCTGAAAAAGAGAACCTGCCAATTGGATGCATTTTAGAGCAAAAATGAATTTACAAATGTGTCTCAAAATAAGCAGTTTGGATTTGAATACACCCTTAAAGTACAAATCCAAAAAGAACAATTTTTATACCAATGAAAAGGGGAAGTTTCAATTTTTTTTAAAAAACATTATAAATGTTCAATGTGTCCACCGTTTGCTGCACGGCAAACATCTACGCGATAGCCAAACTCGTCCCACACACGAAAAAGAGTATATGTTGTTACTGAGTATACGTCTTTCAAAGCGGTGATGGTTCCGGAGGCGGTCGGTAGAGGTCGACCAGCAATAGGCCGCGATTTCGTTTCACTATCCGTTGTGAGTGAGATGGCTACTGAGGAGTACAAGGTTTTCTGCGTTCTTGAGTTCGCAAGAAGTGAGCAAACGGTGGACACATTGAACATTTATAATGTCTTAAAAAATTTTGAAACTTCTTCTTTTCATTGGTATAAAGATTGTTCATTTTGGATTTGTACTTTAATAAATACAATTTTTTGAAAATGGTCCATCATTTAGAATAACCCTATATTTTTCTGACGAATCCTATTACTCAATTTGGGCATGTTGATTTACACCAGGTTTTTGGAATAGTTTTCATTGCCTTATCTACTGGTAAATATTAAGAGAAAAAATACTAGAAACTAGTCATGGGAAAGAGCATGCTCAGTTTGAATATGAGCCTTAGCCCCTGATATATTTTATGTTTTACACGTGCTTCTTTTCTCTTTATGTTCAATCCATAAAATTTGCTTTTAAATTTAGTTGTTAGAATTAAATTACATTTTAACACCATCCTTAATGATAATTTATAAAGTAAGATTATCGACCCGCACACATGCACAGAGTGAAACATTTGTGTCAAATATTAATTGCCTGCGGTATTCCAATTTTTTTTTAATATTACAAACACAATGATGTGTTTTAAAACACATCATTTTATACCCAGTGTTGTTAGATTGAGAAACATTTTTATTTAAAATGTCTACCACATTTTACGACCGTTAATCTTCGCTTTATTTAACCACGGAATGTCAGTGATTAAAACAAATGTTCCTACACCTCAGGAGGTGATTAGAATATGTTTTTTTTTAAATAATGTCACCATATTTTAATTCAGCATTGCTTAAATAAATAAAGCAGAAAAGATATTTTCGAAAAATAAAACTGTCGTTTAAAATTCCTGAGGCATAGGAACCGTGAATAAATTAAAAATTAATATTTTGAAATAGTGGGAGATATTTTAAATAAAATAGTTCCCCAACTTGGCGAATCTGTTGAAACCCCTGGAGTAAATGATATAAATAATACAGATGCGAGGGTGTAAAAATGTGGCCACTTGACACCACTATTTTTTAATAGTTTTATTCAGCTTATTTAATCGCAGTCTGCAATTAGTTAATCCTTTCACTACTGGTAGGGACAAATACGTCTCAGAAAAGTATTGTACATAAAAGTACAAGAATACATGTACCGCATTTTGAAAAATATTATCTGCCATGCCACGTTAGCTTTGTTTATTGTCTGATAAGTACAAAAAATTGCAAATCAAATCCTATTCCGCACGCCAAAAAGATGAGTAGTGAGATGCTTGATCCACTAAATGGCATCTTTGACACGGTTTATTTTATTTTTTTTTTTTTTTTTTTTGTAATTTGTGGTATGAATGAATATAAAAATAGTCGTTAGTCCTAGCCAGTAATCTAAGGGTTAAAGCGAAGATTACTATAACAATGGTATTCCTTGGGCGGCAGTTTGACACTCCTGATCTAAAGTTTCAACACGATCTCTGAAAACCGCGACCGCTGGTATAATGAACCATAATTAATACGTTAGCTTTGTTTATTGTCTGATAAGTACAAAATATTGCAAATCAAATCCTATTCCACATGACACGAAGATGAGTAACGAGATGTTTGATCCATTAATTTTAGGGATCTTTGACGCGGTTTATATCATCCGTTTGACTTCTAGTGTAATTAAACACATCTTAATAATTGGGTTTTACTGTATCAGAAATAATAATGATTAATTTATTTCAGTAAAAAATAGGATAATTTATGTAAATATCTGCCACAGAAGGAGCATAATACAATATTTTAACGGAGATTCATTACAAAATAGCTATTAATAAATAACGTAAAGCATACATTTAGACAGAATTGTTTTAGAATCCCAGAGAAAATATTAAGTATACAGCGTCATAAGTCTTAAATATCTACATTTTATGAAAAATATACGTATATCACAGTTTGTGTTAAATATATATTGTTAATTTCTTCTAGTGGTATTTTTAAGCTACCACTTCTAGTCACCAGTTGTGGTTTTAAAATGAGAAAAATTTAAAATAATATTTGACGTCCTGTTACAATATTCATTAAACTGTAAAATTGTGAAACTAACAAGGAGGGGGGCCAAGCTTGGTAATCACAAATTTTGTTTATTTTTATATATGTTGAAGGGTAGAAGCACTTTTGTCTCAGGTTCAACGGATTTTATACAGCGCTCCTTAGTTCTCGAGGAATAGAGGGTCTAATATCATAACACAACACAAATACCGTAATTTCCGGCCTATAGTCTGCGGATCAGACAATCATATTTCTACGCAGAAATTTTATTCAATAATTGAAGTAAAATATTTACAGCTATTTAGTAAGTTACGTTTTATAAAATAAAATTTTCGGGTCGAAACAGGATTGTTTGATCCACGGATTATACGCAGGAAATGACGGTACTTAAGTTGTGTTATAATATTAGAGCCCCTATTTCTCGAGAACTAAAGAACGTTGTATAAAATCCGTTGAACATGAGACTAAGGGGCTGCTACCCTACAACATATATAAAAATAATCAAATCTGTGATTACCAAGCTTGGCCCTCTCCTTGTAAGATAGAGGTATATTGTGAATCATTAAATTTAATCGGTGGCTATTTTTATCATAAATAACATTTAGTAAACTTTTTTATCTTTAAAGACACGGCCAGTTTGTTTGTAACACAAAGACTGGTGTCGCACTGTATTCTCCAAAGTTTTTTAAAGGATAAATAATATGTTTTAATGATATACTTGTATAATAAATTATCCAGTTTGTTGTATAAAAGAAATAAACATGAAATTGTTAAAAAAAAACTAATTTAAATAGAATTAATATACCGTAATTTCCGGCGTATAATCCGCAGCTCAAAGAATCGTTTTTCGACCCAGAAAATTTATTCAATAATTGTAGTTAAATATTTACAGCGATCTTTTAAGTTACATTTTATAAAACAATATTTCTGGGTCGAAAAACGACTCTTTGAGCTGCGGATTATACGCCGGAAATTACGGTAACACGGATGGTTTTAGTAGCATAAGAACACGGGTTTCGTACTCGGTGCACCAAAGCCATTTAAAGCGAAAATTGCAACTTCTAATGCGAAAGAAGTATAGTTCAGAGGTGGCCAACCAGTGGCATGCTCGCCAGAGAGATACCACTGTTCTTGCAGCATTATTCGTCTAAAACAAAACTAAAATTATGTGATAAAAGGAGGTTAAAATTTTTATTTAAAAAAACAAGTGTTGAACGATTTTCAGGTAAAAAGGTTGGCTACTCCTGGTATAGTTTATAATGTCTAGTAAGAGTATAAATGTAACACAATCTCATTTATAAAAATAAAAGAAAAAAAATAGAATTTTTAACACAAGGAATACACGGCTGGTGTATTCCGTATATTAATGGTGAGTTACCAATAAAAAATTACAAAAGAGGAGAAAAAAATTGAACTTCTATTTTAAACATTGGTTGAACATTGAAAGGTGATGGGATGAGATTTTCCCGCTTTTTTCATACCAGTATAATCTTACAGAAAATTTTTTGTTATCTAATTGGAACATTCTGCGATTTAACAGAACGTTGTTTTCTATAAGATTATAATGGTATGCAAAAAAGCGGAGAATTCTCATCCCTGGGATGGGGGTAAATGTAGCGCCAGAGCGATTATACTCAGAGGCTGCACAGTACGCGTTAAATTTTTTAGCGCACACTAGCGCCACTTACTTTCCACTTCTGTGGTCGGTGTTCAAATCCAAATAGGTATCCAAAGAGTCCGCAGCATATGCAAACTGTGTTCATATACATGAGCGCCACTTTTCCTTCCTGTGGCGAGGTCTGAAACCAGAAGCTCGTCGACGAGACCAAATTACATAGGTATTCATAGATTCCATTATCCGCCGTTTATGTCAACTCCAACTGACTTGACAGAAGTGTGCGTTTTAAATGCATTTGCCACACTTCACATAGTTAACCGCTGTTGTTTCGATTAATATTTTTCAATTAAACTTTGTTATTATTTTTTATTTAGATTTTTCCTTTTCAAGCAGGCAAAATGAAATACCAATCGTGAGAGGGCGCTAATTTCAACTGGTGAAACTTCTTCCATTCATCTGCTCAGGCTTAACATATAATTGCTTCTTGTAGCGCCGATGTTAATCCCGTGATTCGTTTAGAATTTTGAACTCTTTTTTCACTGACAAGGAGAGGTTCCAATGTCGGCGTCACAGAATGTGATGAACATTTGTGTATCAACAGAGTATAGTTAGTATGAATTAAAATAACTTCTTAAAACACCATAAAAACTTTAAAATGCGCTAGACCTTTCGAAAGATCTGAGTCTTTCTTCGTCAGGCGCAAAAAGACGCGCGTCTACTATGAAAGCAGCAGCAAGACTCAAGCAGCAGCAAGTGTCTTGCTGCTGCTTTCATAGTAGACGCACGTCTTTTTGCGCCTGACGAAGAAAGACTCAGATCTTTCGAAAGGCCTAGCGCATTTTAAAGTTTTTATGGTGTTTTAAGAAGTTATTTTAGTTTTTAGTGTTTCACGCCAGTTTCAACATATTTTACTTTATAGTTAGTATATAAATATATGAAAGCCATAAAGGGCAATACCCAGGGAGTCTTCAGGATAAAGGTCTCAAAGTTTACGTCACAGTTTATAATCGGATAAATTTCTCTCTTTGTCAAGCGTATTCCTCGTCTAGTCGGTAGAGCGCTGGATTTTAGATTTTTGTGTTGGAGTTCGAATCCCCAGATAAACTCCTTTTTCGCATTTTTATCAATTACCTCTTTGAACTACAATTGAAAAAATATGTGTAATCATTGAAATTTACGAAAAATATAAATTAAATTACGTTTTGTATCATATAAATAGAATTTTAAGTATGAAATTCTGCATGTTTAAATATTTAATGGAATTTTTGTTTTTTAAAGGAGAGAACTTATATTTTTATTGATCAGAATTTTTGTGCTGTTATTTAAAATTATTTACAGTTATTTAAATGAATAATGTACTATTTTGCCCAGAGAAATAAATTAAATTACATGATATAAATCTATAATGTACAGGGTGTTTTTTTTTTTTAACTGACGCTATTCAGAGCCGCCTGCAGCTCGTTCTAATAACTGGATTGATACAAAATTTTGTGAATGGACTAAAAAACCCATGGGAAAAAAGATTCCAACAAATAAAAAATAGTTCCAATCACCACCGATAGGGGGAAATGTGGCGCTGTGGTAATTTATGCAACTGAGAATTAGCATAAAATAGGGCAATAAATGCAAATGCAAATTTTTAGTTACGCAAGCGACAGTAGCGCCAATAGTTTAAGTTATAAATGCATGCGAAAACACCGAGAAACAATTTCAGCTCAGGTTGAAAAAGAATCTCACGTTACCGCAGCGCGCGTTACTTGTGAAGTTCTATTATTGTAACCAGTGAAATGCACCAGCCGCTCTTCGTTTACTTAGAACACGCCATAAACTGCGCAAAGGACATATATCCGTTAATGTATTGAAAGCAATGATTCTGAAATTCAAAGAAACAGGCTCGCTAGCAGTTCGGTCAGGCAGAGGACGTAAACCGGTGGCAGAAAAAGTGATAATGGATGTTTCAACTGCAATCAACGAAAGGGAAAGTGTAAATGATGAATAAAACATGGCATTTTATCCAAATTATTAATTTTGTCTGTTTCTGATGTTTTTTTTCAATGTACAGCGCCACATTTCCCCCTATCGGCGGTGATTGGAACTATTTTTTTTGTTGGAGTCTTTTTTTCCTATGGCTTTCTTAGTCCATTCACGAAATTTTATATCAATCCAGTTTTTAGAACGAGCTACAGGCGGCTCTGAATAGCGTCAGTTTAAAAAAAACACCCTATATTATTTTAATTTTAATTTATCATACAAAGATTTTTAATATTTCGTGATTAAAAAAGAATCTTTTAAATTTTTAATATGACTTTTTAAAATCTCGGATTCTGTCTTTACTGCCTACGTAATAACTATTTTTAGTAATTCAGTATCTTTTTAGAACTTATTTTTAAGTACATGGACGTTTTTCTAATTATAAACACAAGTATCCAAGATTTAAAAAATTAAAAAAACAAATAGTTGTTTAAAATGCGATATATTTTGAAATACTATTATGACTGAAATACTATTAATACTAACAGGAAATTATAATAATATACTATAGATTTATATCACGTATTTTAATTTATTCATGTCATTGTGAAAAACAGTAGATTGTTAATTTAAATAACTGTAAATAATTTACAATAACAGCAAAAATTTCTGGTGTATAGAAATATAAATTGTCAACATTTCTTTTAAAAACTTTCTATTAAATATTTAAACATGCAGAATTTCATAGTTAAAACTATATTTATATGATACAAAACATAATGTTATTTATATTTTTCTTGATTTATATTTTTATATATTTCGATGATTATGCATATTTTTTCAATTGTAGTTCAAATGTAATTGATTAAAACTTTCGCTGCGAAAAATGGGTATAGCTGGGGATTTGAACCCAAACACAATATCTCGAATCCGGCGTTCTACCAACTAGGTTACGAAGCCACTTGCCAAAGGAAGAAATTTATCCGATTATAAACTGTGACGTAAACTTTCAGACATTTTTTTCTCAAGACCGCCTGGGAATTGTGCTTTATGGCTTTCATATATTTATATACTAACTATACTCTATTGATACACAAACGTTCACCGCATTGTTTGACGCCGACCTCGGAACCTATGCTTGTGAGTCACGCATTCAGTACGCCGCCCATGTCTTTGAGGTTAGATAAGTTAGTACGCTTGAGTTTTAGTTACTTTTCATTAAAAAATACATTTATGCCGATAATATTCATTTTATAATTTGTGGGTCAAACCCCTTTTACAGAGGGTCAAACGTCCCTAAAGTAGGAAAGTTTAACCCAGTTAAAAAAGTTTTAAGATTTTTTTCTTTTTTAATTGTTTGGTGCCATTTTAAAATTTTCATCATGTAAAAGGAGCAATGGCAACTGTAGATAGTAATATATTGCAACAACCTGTGATGCTATTGAATATCAAACACAAATTATGAGCATTTTCGTATAAATGCTTCAAAACACTACAGTCAGCCTTACAAAGTATTCTTTATACAGGGTGTTTCACAAAGGACCCCTAACTTTAAAAATCAATAACCCGGAAACGGTGATAGATAGAAACATAAAACCAGTGGTATATTAATTAAAAAAATCCTAAGAATCTTATACGTAAATCGCAAAATTTAGTTAAAAATAGCACCGATAGATGGCGCTGAGAGCGTTAAGAATCCTTCAAAGAGAGTTCAGAAGCATAGAAAGACTAGTCGTCGACGATTTCGTCATTGAAATCTGGCCGCTATTAGCGTATAGTGAAAATAATTCCGAAAGTGGTGTATACCGTGGAGGAACGTGTGTTTATTGTGTTGGAGTACCACCGATTAAATCCTACTGCCAAAAGGAGAAGATTCAAACGCGATTTCAAGTCGCAAAAAGCCCAGATGAAAAAACAATTCGTGAGCTTTTCAAAAAAATTCAACAGACAGGCAACGTCGCCGATGCGAATTATTTTCACTATACGAAAATAGCGGTCAGATTTCAACAGCGAAATCTTCGACAGCTAAATCTTTCTATGCTTCTGAACTCTTTTTAGAAGGATTCTTAACGCTCTCAGCGCCATCTATCGGTGCTATTTTTAACTAAATTTTGAGATTTACGTCTAAGATTCTTACGATTTTTTTAATAAACATACCACTGGTTTCATGTTTTTATCTATCACCGTTTCCGAGTTATTGATTTTTAAAGTTAGGGGTCCTTTGTGAAACACCCTGTAGCTTGTTTGAGAAATATAATTGTTGTTAATTTTAGTCCTAAAATTATATTTTTTTAAATTAGAGTTGCCTAACCTGTGGCCGCATAAGTAACCATGTTACCACTATTTTAGAATTGAAATATCTGCTATATTAAATTGCATAAATTTTACGTGTCAAACAGGAAACAATTAATTGTGAAGGAAAATTGTGCTGAAAACATTTTTGAGGCAAAAAGTTTGTTCAACCGTATTATAAATGTATTTTATAATTCTTAACATTCTGTAAATTAACTTTTCTATTAAATCATTTTGCATAATTATTTTGTCGCGCAGATGCTTAATTTAACTGTGGATTCGAATGACTTTTTTATGCAGAATAAACTTTTTCAATCATTTGAAAAATATTTTCAATTACAAGGATATCATCCTCATCCAATTAACTCGACAGTGTTTCAAAATAAATTATTTTCTACGCCTTTTCACAAAAGATTTTGTTTGATTTAAAGCAATTTCTTTTTAAAATCTTATTCAACGCAAAATCGGCTATATGAATACATGTTCAGCATCAGAAATTTTTTTAATTAACTTTCCAGCTTTATTAATTTTAAATAAAAGAAAAATAATTTAAACAAAATTCATTATAAAAGGAAATTGAAGCAAGACGCCGTCTATTGAGGTATAGAATTTAATTTAGATGGAAAGTATATTTTAATTTAATGTAGAATAGAAGGTTAACCAGTAAGTATACTATACATACATATTTTATGCATATATTTGACGAGAAATATAAATGAAAAATGCAAAATATGATGAATCTCGAAATGGAATCTACTTTCTTCTCTTTAGAAACAATTAAGATAAAAATCTGTTTTGATAAATATCACGTTAAACACTCATTGTTTTGGAGATATAAATTAAAATTTTCTTTCTTCAATTCTTATAATTTCAAAGTAGTTCGGTATTAGATCAGAAATAGTTGCGAAATATTTTTATTTAAGGTTAAAAATCGCTCTGTGATTAATCGGAGAATGTGTGCTATATTTCTGTGATTAAATAGGGAAAAATTTATAGTAAAATTGAACACACTCTCATGTTTCTACCTTTTTTCTGAAAAGTAATAGTTACTTTATATAAAATCTCCGAATTTCTTTCTTAGATAAAGCAAGAAATTCCATGCTGAAAAAAAAATGTGATAATCTGACTGTACCTCCCCTGATGCTAGAACAATGGCAACATTTCCAACTTCCATCTGAATTTCAGAATAGAAATTTTCAATTTTTTATTCCTGTCAACTGATACGACTTTTAGGCATAACAGTTTTTGAAGCTAAAACTTCGCCTTGTTTAACACGTTGACGGACACTTGCGTCTATTGCCGTCAAAGCGAAGTTCACTATGTGGCATGACGGCAATAGCCATCCAAAACGAAGCGGTCGTTTTTAGACACTACGTCAATAGCAGCACAAATGTGCATTTACCGGCGTACAAGTAGAAGCCCAGTGTCATGTTTTGGAAACAATTTTTAGGTTGAAGTTCATTTTCCACCTGTTATACGAGTTGCAGCTTCAGTATGCACATGCAGGGTGGCTAGTGGTCAGGAAAAAATACAATAAAAAATGACAATTACCAGTATATTTTTATAGAAAAATTCAAATTGATTATTTGATCGAATAATCAAGATAAATTTTCTATAAGAATATACTGGTGTTTATCACTTTTTTTACTGTATTTTTCCCTGACCACTAGCCACCCTGTCGTGGTTGTGAAGGGTGTAGTGAAACATAATTAAAGGTGCTGAATTAATTAAAATTAAGTTTATTTAAGCAGAAAGAGTAAAACTATACTTCTAATATTCTAAAAATTACAAAAACATATAGTGTCAATTTTCGAACTTCACTTGTTCCTACTGTCCGTCAATGTGTTAATAAAATGTTTCGGCGATTAACTGACCTGAAGATTGATTTCTCTTCGGCAAAAGTTGCATCCACAAAAAGTATCAGTTTACAGTCATGCCTTATTATTTGTTGTGTTCAGAATATCGCGCTGGAACAATTCTATTTCTCTTTTTCATTCTTTTTAGCTATACATAATTTATTTCATATGAATTATAGATAATGTTGAACATTTTGAAAATAGTGGTATTTAAAATTTACGGTAAATCCATGGTGATGAGTTTCACACTATTCTACTTATTTTTACTTTGTACAATAAGATCTGAACGCCCTATGTTTAATATTAAATATTTATATACATAGCCAACAATTACTTATATTAATAAAGCATTACTGCTCTTCTGTAACATAATAATTATATAAAAAACATAGTTTTTATGCGTTTCGGGTGTGATACCGATGTCGCTGTCGCAATAACGATAAATTTGTTATGTTAAATATGATAATACTGTTCCGTTAAATCGACTATGTTTAAATTTGTGTAAATACATGTTGGTTAAAACCACAGATGCCCAAATGTTTGGTATTCTCCAGGCGTGAGACTTAGTGCAAGCGGAAATTGTATTTAATAATAAAATTTAAAATAAAATCTAATAAGTACCTGATAGAAAGAAGATTTCCGGTTTGAAATATATTTGGCTTGGGATAGACTGCCAAAAAATAGCATAATGTTATGTCTATGGATAACACCCAACGCTCGGAAATTTAAGTCAAGCTTTATAAAAGCATTTTAAACTATAATTTTTATTTTAAACTACTTAACTTATTTGTTTAAGTTACTTCTGTGTGGCTTATACTTTAATTGATTTTATGCAGAAATTTCTGTTTCGAATCGGCATTTAATCATTTGTACGGAGTTGAATTGACATCTGCTGGTCGTTCTTGGGATGCAAACGTGAATATTAATATAAAAGTAAAGGGTCTGAAAAAACATTTTAGTACAAAGTTATTTCATGTAGAAATGTCTAGGACATGCCAATAAATGTAAGCATGGATTTGGAGGTGACCATTTAAAATGTGCTATTTTATCCAACGTTGAAAGTTTGTTTTAATTCTGTTTGCTTTATTGTTACTACTTTTTTTTAATTGCATTATAAGCCTTATTTAATCCGCTATTAAATGAAGCTTATATTCCTATTTCAAAAAGTGATAGAAATCAAGAAGTCTGATTTCATACACCTCGCCTATCAGACAAGACGGATTTTTTCCCTGACACATGTTTAATTTTACCAATAATACCGTATAGCTTGCGATATTTTTCTAAATCGAATAGACATGTTTGGGAACGGTTAACCAAATATTTTATTGGAAACACTGGAAAGTATATTTTAATTTAATATTTGTTAACCCATTTGAATCATCTGGAATAGTGGAAAATTGTTCCTGATCACCATTTTTTTTGTATCAAAACGGAAATAGTTCAAAAAGTATAAAAACTAAAAGTCAGATGGCTTAAACAAAAATTTCATAATTTTATTTAGCTCAATAAAGTTCATACATGCCAAATCTATGCTGGTGTGTCTAACAGCATACAACTATCAACCATCTCAAACCACCTTCGAACTGTGACATCTGAAACAGCACTTTGTCCATTAGAGCACACATTTTACGAACAGTCTGACTAGCATTTTTAACTTTCTTGAAATAAAAGAGGATAATATGACGCAAATGAAATTTTAAGTCTTCATTCGTAGCACTGCAATGAAAGAAAACTTGTGCCACAACACAAACGAGAATTAAGCAGCGCAAGCAGAAAAGACCGAATGTACATATCTGCGTTAATGAAGGTCACTCATCATTTGCAGTAGCAAAATAACTAGATGAAACCGCAATTCGCTTTTAAAAATCGCAGAACTTTCCGGGTGACCCAATAAATGTTGAATTGATATTGGCAGAAAATTTATTTATGACAGATTTTGATATAATTAAAAATGGCCTCATGGTGGGGGGATAGGTGTTTAAGAAGAACAAAAATCATAACTTCATCAATTTACATAATTTCAAATCCGCTTACATTTATTTTAAATTGTCTTAATATTATCTACCACTTTTATATTGACAAGTTTTTTATAGGACCAACTCTTACAGCAAAAATAAATATATAAATAAATAAATAAACATCCCTGCCGGCTCCGCCTACAAACATGTCCCATCCCTCCCTGAGTCATAGTGTCCCATCCCTCCCTTAGAGCAACATAAAAAAAAATAGGCTTTTAGTCTTAAGTTAACTGTTCATTCACAAAATATATATTGTTGAGTTCACAAAACATTAAAAACAAATAAGTTAGCAACAAAAAATGAGACTGAACATTTTCATTAAAAATCTGAGTAGTTAGTTACTTTTGGTATGATGAAATAGTATTTTTAATTCACAAACTCATAGGTGCTTGCAACAAAAAAGATTTTCAGAAACAAGTATGATGCAATGATTACTCCATCTGGTGAAAGAGTCATAAATTGAAAATACAGCATATTTTAAGCATTATTGCTGATGTTCCATCCCGTCCAGTGTCCCATCCCTCCTTAATATCCACTATATATGTTTAAAATTTATATGTAATGTCATTTTTAAATAATTACATTTTATATAAACTTTAAAATCATATAATTAAAGAAAAGAAAACGAATTTATTCACTATGTCAAGTATTTGTGTTTTTGAAAAAACAAAACAAAAAAGGTAAGTTGGACTTATAGTTTTCTTGAGAAGTGTAACTAAATGATTGTTAGTACTTTTTTTTCACGCAAAAACACTTTATAATTTAAATAAACTTCTAAAAAGCATTTTTTAACAGAGTAAAATTTGAATTGATGCTTAAATAATCTTTTTTTATGTGTATGTATATCTAATGCTGGTTTTAAAAAGCAATTATTAGAATTATGTCAAAGAAGCACACGTTTCAAACCGGACATTTTTTTAAAGCATGACTAAAGGAAGGTCAACAAGAAACGAACAAAAACTCACGAAAATATTTGTCTTGCGTAAAATAGATGTGTTTAGTTACTGTAAGATATATAGGTAGGTTGGTAGCTTTTATTTTATTAAATAATTTTGTTGGTACGAAACTTCTCGTAAAGCATTGTGACTACCTTCGATTTGAAATCGTTATGGCAGTTTTTAATACTTTCTGTGACGTCACGCTGGGGACAAATTTGTGAAAATTTTGAAAATTGAGACTATTCTGCATTGGATCGGATTGCCAGATCATACACGAATGCTGCTCGACCCGATTGGGTCGGCTGTTTTATTTTTCTGTAAGAGGAATTTGGATTAGATTCGTGCATCGTTTTGGATGACAACATTTTACAAGAACTTTCTGACTGAACCTAATAGTGCTGAATGGTTTGTTTTCTTTTCTTTTTTGAGTATAGGTAGGATTTCGATTAGAATTTCTCACTCATGCATGTTAATATTTTTTTATGATTTTATTGCGTAGTAATACGAAATCGATTATATATAGACTTCGTATATCCTATGCAATAAAATCATTCATCCTACCTTTGTACATTTTCGATTTTATTGCAGTTTTTAAAATATATAGTTATAACTATATATAGTTAACAACTATAAAGTTGGTTTCATTTTCAAACACGATTCCGAATGTGAAACAATCTTCCTAAAGAAATTTCAACAAAAATATAAAAATATAAAAACGGACCCAGTTAGGGATCAACCTCCACTTTATAATGTAAAAAAATATGTATATAAATAATAAAATGCCAACAAGAAATTTGAAAAGAACGATCCCATACGTAAGTAACCTATTTATTCTTTTATTTAATATTTTGTATGTATTCCTGAAAAAACACGCCATAGGGTTTGTTCAAATTCAACAATTACATCATTTTGGAATTTTTTTTTATCAAAAAATAATCAAAATCTTTGAATCCGGAAAAAAATATTAGGATTTAAAATACTCAATAAATTTTTCATTCGGAAACGGTGTACAGCGTTGTCTTCCATTTCAGTTCACGACGCAATCTTGTCTGCTTAGACGAGTTGATGTTCTTCAATTATCGAAAAATATCTATATCGTTTTATGAGGTTTTTTTACGTAAAATTTGCTGAATAAAGCGGCAAAGTAACCAGTGGGTTACATTTTTTAATTCAGTTTGCTTCATTAAATAAAACGAATTTTACATTCTCAAAAAAACTAGTGGTATTGAAGAAAACTGAATTAAAAAAAGGTAAGAAACTGGCAGCACAGTAAAGTGCTCACCTATGCACTTACAGAAAAAAGGCGACAGTGGTAGGCGGATTCTTTTTAGCGTTTGTACGGTCCCTTTAATTTCAAAAACAACTTTTTCTTAAAGTATCCTTCAAAGTTAATAAGGCGAAGAATACTTTAAGAAAATACTGGTATTAAACTTTTAGGGACCGTACAAACGTCGCTACCATGTCAAAGTATCGAATATAAAAAAATGCATTTTTCATTACTTTTAACCCCTTAATCGTCGCGCCCTTTTAGTGTAGGCTACTTTTTAAAAAATGAGATTGCTTGATTACCACCAGTTTTTTTAAGTAGAAATGTCCGTCTTATTCAATAGGCAGATAAAATAATGCAAGAATAAAGCCAATAATACTATTTAAAAAAAACTGGTGGGAATCAAACAATCTCAATAAAATAGACGTAATCTACGCTGCCCGTGAATGTCTCGGGCACGACGATTAAGGGGTTAAAAGTGAGCCGATTGTCACCACTAAATATTCTTAGAATTTTTGGCCTAATAAAAATACTAATAAAATTTCTGTGTTACCCGTTTGGCCTCCCTTTATTCAGAGATGCCGAATTCATACCAGAAATTTTGAGAGAAATTTTTTTACTTTAAGTACGGAAGAAATATGCTGTCATTATATAAAGCTAAAAATTCTATTTTAAATTTCTCGTATGGACTGGAAATTTCTGAATGGAAAAGGAGGCCAAAATGGCAACCCTGAAACCTTATTAAAATCTTGTGGTTACAATCGGATCATTTATAAAAGTAATGAAAAATGCATTTTTTCAAATTCGATATTTTGACATGGTAGCGACGAAATGCTGAAGAATGTCCGCTTACGACAGCCACTATTTTTGTGTCATTGCTTAGGCTTGTTTTCAGAGGGCTGTGTCGTATGCAGAACTTACACAGGAGCAGTGTTGCTAGTTGAGTGTTTTTAGGGTTCCGTAGTAAAAAGTAATGCGTTAAAATAAATCATTAAAACTTTTACCTTGCTTTCAATTATATACATATTTTTTCTTTAAAAGATTATTTAGTTTTAATCATCTGGAAAAAAGATACATTTAAAACAAATTTCATATGATATGAAAAATTAGTTACAACACCGAACTGCAAATGTGAATTATATATTAGTAGTTTTTTGTTTAAGTCTGAATTTGTTTAAAATTTTGAGGATTTTTTTCCTTTAAACATAAATTGTTTGCTAGTTTATTTAAATTAACTTTTTTAAAGAGATGTGGAATATTTTCCATTGAAACGGAAAATAAATACATAATTAACTCCACGCATATCATCCAAATTATTATTAGATTGTTCATATAATAGGTATGTCTAATCAATGCAGCTTATTGAAATTAATATTTAGTATCAAATGAGCATTTGAATATATCTTCTTTTAATTTGTTATCGACTATATTTGCCTGTAAAAAAGTATATAAATTAAAGATAAAGTATATTCATATTTATTCCAGTGTGTTCATAAAAAATCCAATGTATTAAGGATGTTTTCAATTTCCAAAGCAGCTAGTTTCTGACACATTTCTGAATTCAGTTTTGTTCGAAAACGCCTAAAATTAGCAGGTGTCTTAATCAGAAAGTATGTAACCGAACAGCGTTTTTGATTTTCTGGTAAAGGCGAAAGATCTATCAAACATGCTGTTTTGAACAGAATTTCCGTCATGAGAGTGCGGGAAAAGAGAAAAACCTGTCATCACTTGACAAAAATCGCTTATAATGCAATAAATAATTTATTTATCAAAAACGAATAACGTCATTTGATTCCAAATCATTTCAACAGTGCCCCTGCCAATTTTATGACATTACGTTTAAAAAAGAATCAGAAGACGTGTCAGAAAATTTCGCGTTTGTTCAGACAAGTTAATTTTACAAACAAGTTAATTTTATTTGTAATTAATAAAAATAGGTAAATGCAAACAGAAATAAAAGTTTTCAAATTTATATTTTAGTGCATAATATCTAAATTATTAAATTATTATTATTATTATTATTATTATTGTTATTATTATTTTAATACTTTCATCTAATAGCAAGCTTTAAACAATCAAAATTATGTTGAAAAAATATTTTCTTTATCTCTTCTAATCAAAATATCAACTACTGTCCTTCTAATTTATAGATTATGAAAGCCTTTTATATGCTGGCTGGAAACCTAACTTAATCGCACCTTGCTTAATATATTTTCATAGAAAAACATATTTTGAATAAAGAAAATTATGTTGAAAAACCGAAGAAAAAAGATTTTTCTATACCTCATAATCAACATTATATCAAGTAGACAACGCTGGCCTTCTGTTTTCTAGAAGATGAGAGGCTTTTATATACTGGCCAGAAATTTTTCTTTGGTGGCTACTGGGCACGGAAAATGGAGTAGTTTTCTCCGCGCTCGCCCGTTATCAGTTACAGGGCTGCCACTGGCGACTATTTTTTAATTCTATGTCGCACCACTTTTTCAATACATTTTTTTTATATATATACATTGAAAACATGCACAAGAGAAATATAGTACAAAATTTATTTACTTTAAATGGTGGTGCGAAAAGAATATAAAAATAGTCGTCATTGGCAGCCCTGCAGTTAGTCAATGACTACCGGATTTAGCGGCGCATGAGTTAATATTAAATGGTAGCTTGATACAAATGGCCACAAAAATGTTTGTCTATAATGTTTACAGCAAGCGGCCACATACCACGTGTTTGTTGGGATACAATCGCCCTTGAAAGGGTTTAAGCCTGAGTAGAGAACTGTAAGAAGTTTCGCAAGTTGAAAATAGCGCTCTCCTACAATTGGAATACTTTTTGCATGCTGGAAAAGGAAAAGGTTAACCCTTTCAGGGGCAAAGAACTTCCATTACTAAAATGTTAAACTGAATGACTGACACCGGAATTTACTTACAAATTTATTTGGAAGCAAAAAAGGTATATTTCACATACAGAATAAACGAAAAATTTTATATCAAAATTCTGGTTCAATTTTGGCATTTAGAAAGTAAAATTAAGTGACAATTTGATAAACGTACAACCGCCCTTGATATGGTTAAAACAGATAAACCACATATATTAATTGCAACGACAGTGGTTCAATAGGTGAAATGTGGATCTTGAATTTAAAACACACACTTCTGTCAAGTCAGTTGGATGGGTGGACTTAACACTAGAACTGGAATGAGGGATCATTTGATCCGTACGAAATGAAACAATGTCGATTCGAACCAGAAATTGCTTATTACAAGGAAATCACGCCGTTAGTGCTGTGTTGCCAGTTCGCTACTTTTATTTTATTCAGTTTCCTTCATAGCCACCAGTTGTTTGGGAAGGTAAAATTCACCTTATTTAATAACAAATTAAATAAGGCGAAAACAAGGTGAATTGTGTCATTTCAAAACACTGGTGCCAAACAGGACATCTGAATTTTAAAAAAGTAGCCCACTTACAACACTGCGTTAGTGTAATACGTACAACGTAACAACATCAACGTACGTACAACTAACATGTTTACAACGTAACAACATCATTAAACTCCAGTCACTTGTCCTTTTCCAGTTTTCCCCCAGGGGGATACCTTCTTTAGGTATTTACGGGCTTCACAACCCCGGGCACCTGAGCGATCTTTCTCTTTTCTTTTTTCCTCTCCATTCTCTTGTCTAATATTTCTTCTTTGTTTCACCCTCATTGTGGTTTCCTCTTCTGAGGTAAGGGTGATTTTGCATAAGCCGATATCATCCTGTGATTTATATCGTCCAGTTTTTATATCGACTTATAGAGAATTGTAAACCACCCACGAGTTTGCCGTGCGTGACGACCCGTGTCCCTGGAAAGTGGGATCCTGGCAGTTGAGGAAAACCAACACATTGTTTTGGCCTCTGCTTCAGGTAGACGGGAGGTGCATATTGATCCCGTATGCACCAATCGGCTGGTCAGCTGACTTGTCACTGGCTGGGGATCAAGTGAGCGGGCACATACTAGTCATTTCGTTAAGGGTGGAAACTGAAATAGGTGTGTCTTGTGAACGCATGGTCCCTGGTTAGCACTAGTGCACAAATGTGCATCCCCTTGTTGGGCTCTAGTGGGTGGTGCGGCCGGGGTCTGAATTCCTTTTTTCTTTAATATGGATGGAAAAAATTCACTTCCTTCTACTTCTCTCCCATGTGGAGAGCAACAATCTGTACAGAACTATTCCTTCACACTTTTTTTGTAATTAGACGCACTGACAGTCTCTCTGATAGTTCTTTTAAGAAAACTTCAACTTTTCGTATTGCAAAAACGTTTCAATCTGTATTTGGAGATGGTTATTTACTTAAAAAATTACAGTCTGGGGATTTGCTTGTTGAGGTTTCCTCATCCAAACATTCACAATTTCTCTCAAATTGCAAAGAAATAGGTTCTTTTTCTTTTTCTGTTCAGGCCCATCAAACAATACAAGCCGTGGTGTAATATCAGAACCAGAACTTTTACTCTCTCCAAAAGATGAACTTCTACAAAACTTAAAAGCTGAAAATGTCATAGATGCACGCCGAATTACTATCCGTCGGAATGGCCAAGTGCTTCCCACAAAGTACATCATTCTGACTTTCAATAGCCCTACTTTGCCAACTAGAATGAAAGCTGCATACCTGAGCTGTCCTGTCCGACTTTATATTCATAATCCACTCCGTTGTTTTAAATGTAGGCGTTAAGGTCATACTAATGCTACATGTCGTGGATCTGTTACCTGTGCACGTTGTGCAGAAGTCGGCCACGATGGTAAGTCATGCGAAAAGCCTGAACGCTGTACAAACTGTAAGGGTGATCATACAGCATACTCTCGCTCTTGTCCAAACTGGATCCGTGAGAAAGAAATTGTTGCTGTCAAAATAACTCAAAAACTTTCTTATTCAGAAGCTCGAAAAATTGTTGAATCCAGAACACCATCTGTAGGAGTTTGATATTCTAGTCTACTCAAGCAACACTCAAAATCCATAAGACATATGAGCACACAAACTGAATTCTCTTCACCACCAAATGATTCATCTCTTACACTAACCAGCACTATGAAGAAAAAAACCCGTAGTATGTTTGTTTCTGCTAGAATAAGACCTATGCCTGCACTAAAACTTTTGCCACCATCATCCGAACCTGTAAAAATAGAATATTATAATAGTCAATCTAACCAGTTCATTAATGACGATACAGGTCAAGCCTCTGTTTCATCTGCAAACAATTTGAAAAAGCCCGTTTCCCCTACACAACAAGCAAAACACAAATCTTGTACGCAGAAGGAGAAAAAGAAAACCCCAACCCGAGCCTCTTCACAATGGAAAACTGTGAAAGGCAAAAACAAGAAATTTTGTCTTGATACACCGCTTCCTACTACAAAGGATTCCAAACAGCTGCTGTACTATGCAGAGGAAGAATTGGATTCAGATTCTTACAGCTCTGACTCAAATGATGATGATAATACTGTTTTTGAGGAATTCGAGCCTACGTGATTGTAAATGTATTTTTGCTCGAAACTGCTAAAAATTTTACCAACTGTTAGTTTATTGAACGTTTTACCAATTGTTAGTTTAAAGATTGTTTCTATTTTAATTGTGAAAACATGTGTTTATTTCTATTAGACGATGTGTTATATTTTCATTGAATGATTTTAATTATACATTTATCATCATATCACTCTTTTTATTTAAATGTGTTATTTTCATTCATCCTGTTTTTTAAAACAAAGTTTTAAATCGATTTTATATTTCAATTTGATGTTCTTATCTTAAACCTTTTTTGGTGCAGCATGTCCCTAAAGGGACTTTGTGCAATAAAACACCAAACAAACAACCAAACAACCAACCTTTTCCAGTTTAGTGCTCCGTAATACTCCGACGTGATTCGGTATACTTGGTACAAGTCTATGTTAGTGCGAACTGGGCCACTTCTATTTGAAGCGCCCTTGCAATTTTGTTTTCCGCAGGCGGTGGACCATTGTAATTATTGAAGTATAATTATAGTCACGAAATGTTCTTGGTTCCACTATTTTCTATGCTTCAATCAATTTTTTTTGCAGTACCATATTTGTCCATAGCTTTTTTTTTTTTTTTTTTTTTTTTTTTTTTTTTTTTTTTTTGCGGGCTTTTTTTACTTTTATATTATTATATCTAAATATGTTTTGTATTTTATGTTTATATGATTATTCACATTTCTGAATCAGAACCCCGCCTATTCTTCGAAAATAAATACATAAATTATTAAATTTTAAAACTTTATACCTCGATAACGAGGAGATGAGGGCAAATTTTTTATGTGTTAAAAAACACGTTTTACTATGCACTTCCAATTGCTGCTTACTTAAATTTTTTCATTATTATACTATGGCATTTTTCCCTGGTTAGTAGTTAAATATCTGCCGGAAAAAAATCAGTTAAAAAGTTTTAAATAAAAATTCTGGTGTAAAAATCTGTTTATAAAACTTGATAAACTTTCCCACGGATCTAGTGTTAAGGCTCTTCATCAGTGTGATTTTAAATACCACTTGATAAAGTTAAACATATGGCCGTATAATGCATTCGCATTTTAAAATATATCCTTAGGAAATTAATAGTTTTAACTTCTTTTTTCTGTGTACTATTCTTAAAGGATGTCTTTTTCTTTCTTATTTGTCAAAATAGTTCTAAAATATATGCTTAATTTATAATTTTATGTGTTAAAATCTTAGTGAAGCTCAGTAAGTTTTAACACTTCACATAATATGAAGTATATAATTTAGAAAGATTTCGATAATTAAAAAAAACGGACACCCCCTTCGAGAGGAGTACACAGAAAAAATAAGTTAAACATTTTAATTTACTATGGAAATATTTCATAAATACGAATGCATCACACAGCCATACGTTTAACATTAGCGAGGGGAATTTGAAACCACACTGATGAAGAGCCTTAAACAGCGAATAATGGAACCTATGAATAACTTAGTATTTTTTTTATTTTGCGACGAACTTTTGTTTTGAGGACTCGCCACAGAAAGAAAAAGCGGAGCTCATGTGTATGAAAACATTTTGATATGCAGCGCCGACCGCAGAACACCGCCACAGAAGAGGAAATTGGCGCTAGTCAGCGTTATCAAATTTAACACATTTTGCGGACGCTCTCAGTATACTCGCTCTGGTTTACATCGAATAAACTAGGCATGATTTCCGACAGTAAATTTAGTAAATTTTTGCCTTATTGAAATTCCTTATTCAAGCAAAATTTCTGTCATAAATAAAGCAAAAATTTCTGTTTGTTTTTACTGATTGATGTTTTCCCCGGTGTTATGATAATCTTTTTCACTAAGATTCACAGGAGGATTGTTTATGTTGTTACAATATGACGGGACCACAGGCTTCAATACCGCCAGAGTAAATTCCAACCAATGTAAATGTAAAATACAAATAAAATCCTTCCAATTGGAAAAACAGAATTCATATGTCTCTAGCTTTCTTTAAACCTTTCAAGGCATGATATTGTATATATGTAATGTTGAATTTACACCAGAATTACCGTAAATTTCTATAGTGAACTGTAGTGAACTGCATAGTGAATTGTATGAAATTCTTAGAATACAATGAGCGTATTTTCTCATATGCTTTACCTTACTAGCCCGGGGGTTTGCCTCCCTTCTTCCATACAGAGGTCCTGTTTTCAATTCACAGCACTAACACCTATTTAACCCTTCTTTGTATCGTGATGGAAATTTCCATCACTGTTTATTTAACTTTTAATAAATAAATCAACTTCTTCGCCACCATTATATTTATATAGAAATATTAATCCAGTAAATTTCCCGTGAACTATGTTGCTGAACAAAGTTAAAAATCTATCTTAAAATTTCTGGTGTCTAATATTTAATATATGTATAAAAAAATTGTAAAAGAAAAACTCATGCAAAGAAGGGTTAAAACTGCGAACTGAAATTTGTGGAGGTATGATTTGAATGAGCCGAGACCTTTTAGGAAGCTCGTGGTGTATGATGTAAGAAGGTACATGTTGTGTGTGACCGTGGGAATTAGGTCAAACGTGTGCTTGCCGTTGTCAGTGAGTTCCCAGTATTCCTAAAACAGGGAGATGATTCTGAATTTCAGGACCCTCTTGATTAACCCCTTGAATGACACCGGTATATTATATATACCACTTAATTTTAATCCCAAAATGTCACAATGACACCAGAATTTTATAATCAAATTTTGAATTTATGAGGTATATAAGGTATATTAGGTACCAGGTATTTAAAATTTTATTTTTGATCCTTCCATGTTTCGAAATTAATTTGAGTCATTTGTTGTGGTGGTGAGTTTAAGTCTTAAATTGTTGATAGTGGTAAGATTAGGGTCAATAGTTACACCCGAACGTTTTATGATTATGTATGGATTCATAAAAAGATTTAATATATAATAAACCTTATAAAAGAATATTGATTTTACATTTTGCGTTATGCGTTATGCAAGAGAAAAATGTTCTTTTTTGATTTACCACGAACTAGCAAAACTGGACAAAGTGCATCTAGTGCTTTATTGCAGGCGGGTCAAACTTCCAAATTAATTTACAAAATTTCGCCTTATTTAAATGCTTTTTCCATACTGAATTTCTCTCATAAATAAGGACAACATTTATAATCCTTTTTACTGGTAGAAGTTTTTGTCGATGTTAATCAGGCCCCCTGAGCAAAGCTGTGTTCTTAAGTGTCAATATGTTTTCATAGTTTCAATGTATATGAATTGAAATTATTTTATCAGGACTGTAAAGAAATTGTATTATTAAGAAATGTTAATTAATTTCATTATATTTTATAATTAAATGTGGGTATAAAATAATTTTTATTGTCGATTACAAAATCCTACCACAGCCCTCTGAATACTGGATCTAATTGCACAAAAAGACTAATCTGTCATTAAATAAAGTGAATTTTGATACTTCAAAAAGTGGTGGCAATGAAGCAAAATAAATAAAAAAATGTTGAGGACTGGCAACACAGTAACCGAAAGCGAATATTGGAAACCATAGGAAAATTGGAAAAGAGTAATCTGCATCATGATATTTCATGTTCTTAGATATCTGGTGCTCGATGAACAAGGGAAAAAAGAAACAACGATCTATTACGAGATGCAAAGGGTAAACTTTAATATTAAATAAGACGAAAATTACCTTTCGGAATTTGCTGTGGTAAACGATTTTCTAGCGAAATGTTTTACGACCCCTATGTTAAGTGTCCTGATTCCAAATTCTGATCCGATAGCTTCCCTTATTGCAATCCTATGGAGCAATCCTATCCTTTATTGCAATCCTATATATAAATTTGCACCGTGGTTTAAAAAGTAACTAAACGCACAGCCATCATCCGAAAAATCAAATTCATCGACAGATTTAAGTCAGGATTTTCCAGACTCCTGTGCCAAACGCATGTACCAGATGACGAATTTATTTTGAGTTAAACCCGCTCGGGGCGGCTTTTTGTTTAAAGCGACTTATAGTATAAATGTATTTGCATTGTTGTAATATGTATGTCACCTGTGCATTTTTCAATTAAAATTTATTTTTTATTTGGATATTTCACGTATTCGTCTTTCAACAGCAACTGTCAAATTTAGCCCGAATACTCTGAAAACATTCCAATAAAAATTAATATGGTGAATGAAAGTATCTAAGAAAAGTAAAACCAGTGGTTTTTCTAAACAATATAAATTGAAAAAGCCATTTGTTATGCTAATTGTCCATGCAAAGTTAGATTTTGATTTTCTTTGAAAATGTGGGACTTAAAAAACACACACACTATCCATAGCTGCCAACTGCTACAATTTATTGTTATATCTATTTCCGAAAGGTAACGTTCGTCTTATTTGATAATAGGTGTCTTCTATTGGATGATTTATTAGCATAATGCTATGATTAGCTAATGTGATTAGCATAAATTTAGCAGCTATGTTTAGTATAAATTATTTTTTCTGACAAACTTCATACGATTAGAATTGTCTCAATAGCACGTTAGCCGTACCTAAAAAAATCTTATGTTTTTTTTCACCATTTCAAGCTAACGGTAATTTTCAACTATTTAATCACTGATTTCGCCGATTAAATAATAACAATTTACTATTATATTTTAGTGGTAAAGAAAAAGCGTAAAATTTGGCACTTTTTTCTTATGTAAAATATATAAGTCTGAAAACATGTGACTATTTGCTATCGATAATATAAATGAATTTTTTTAATAAAAAATTTAAAACTAAATAATTAGATAGATATAAATGATTTTTATTTAAGGAGGTGAATTTAGGATGCTAAAATAGTGATAATTTCTGCCTGCACTCCGGAATTTTAATACCGCTATTTTCAAATAAAAATCTTTTTTTATTTATTTGCATAGATTTTGCATTAAATAAAGCAAATAATTATATATAAAAATAGTGGTACTTAAGATTTGGGAAGATTGCAAGGTCCAATATGTTTTTATCATATCAGACTTAAATGTGCTAAGTGAAACAAAGACTGTATAATTAAGAAACTATATTCTTAATCACGTAAAATTAATTAAGGTGTTCAATGAAAAAAAAATATTTATTTCTTCCATCTTTGAAAAGTTTAATTAAACATCGTTTGGACAAAAAAGTTTATTGAGAACTGTGGTCATACATTAGTTCACTCACCCGCCTCGAACCCAAAATTTATTTCAGGTCAAGCGCAACCTGACCCGATACCGACAAAAAAGTTTCATTAGCAAAGCAATCCGATCTGATACCCACATAAAAGTTTTGTTGACCTCGAAGATGATGACAAATAAATAACTCGTCAATCTGAAACCTGAACTAAATTAAATTAAATTAAATTTTAGAGTTCGAACATTTTAAACTCACACGTACTACATTAAAATACATGTAAAAAATTATGTTGTCTGTTTTATTATATAAAATAAAATAAAGTTTTAAAACTCAAACACTCTACACTCTTACATTGATGAAATTTCATGTGAAAAATTCTGTTTTTTTTTAAATTTTATTTTATTATATAAAATATAAATTTTATTATATAAAATAAAAACATATTTTAATATTCAACCACATTACACTAACATATTCATTAAACTATAAGTGTCTATACATTTGCGTAAAACAAAAAATGACGAGAATCACACAGAACAGATTAAAAATAATATTTACCAAACTAATTAATCTACTCAACTAATATTGCCAGATTGGAAAAATTCTGTATTAGAAATATATACTACTTTTTCCCTAGTATATATTTTCCTCGATAATTAGAAGCAGGTAGATACTTAGATTTAAAATCGACTAGGGTTACCCAAACTGGCAACAATAAGTGCATCACCCATACAGACTAGGGTTACCAGATAGGATCTATTTTTTATTTAAAAATTCTAAATTAATACCGGTAATTCTGAAATAATAATTCTTATTTTAGGTAATCACAAAATGTCTGTCATTAAATAAAGTATAAATTACCATACGTAATTTTTGGTACGAATTACGAATTTCTGAATAAGAAAAGCGGCAAATTTGTAATCCTGATACGTACTTTCAAATATCTGTGTCCGTAAATCAGACTGGCTTATTCACCACTACTGAAGAACCACAAACACAATTCGTCAAAGTAGACAGAACTGTATCACGATTAAGATGAACACTGCTTAGGATAAAGAAGACTTAGCACAGCTTGTTTAAAAGTTTTAAATAATTTTCTAATGACCTTTCCTGGTTACTATGATTTTTTACAATATTTCGTGTGTCAAAAATTCTGCTGAAACATCTCCTCTTTAAATAAATGCCTTCGTGTTTTCAGAATTATTTTGTTAAGCACAGCAGAACGCCACTGCTTTTCGGAGCAGGCAGTGCGCGGTTGAATCGAAGGTCCCTTCCTTGAGTCATTTGCCTGAACTGTAGTAGAGCCGATCACGGAAGATAGCCATCGAAAAAAAAATTATACATTAGACAACCGTGGTGTCTTGGAAATCATTATAGTCCAATGTATATACTGCCCACAGCCTCTGAGTACAAGGCGTAAAAAAATGCACTTTGATATAAATAACATTAAAATACAATTTATTAAAACTTGAATTATGAAATGTTCTAGAATACTTGTATTGAGCTATATTTGAGTCAATAATAAATATATACTTTATAAAATATATTATTAAAAAAAATTTGAGAAATTTTACAGATATCTCACATGAAATTTTTTTGACTGCCGATTTTCGGTGAGAACAATATAATTTACATCCTCTACGGTAAACTTTATGAGCTTGTATATTTTTAATCGTCCAGGCATAAAAAAAATTGTCCCACTATATGGATTTAATATGAAATTTGCTACAAGGTAAATACAATATGTTTAAATATATGATATAAATACATATATTTTCTGTCAAAAGCTTACAAACATTTTATGGAAAAAAAGACGGGACTAAGGGTTTAGAGCAGGCATTTGTCGATGGCGTTTGCTTACAAATGGTAAAGAATTATTGTCGAAGAAACCGACGTCTCTCTTCGACATCAGTATGGAACGATAAGGATTACAATAAAAAACTAAGCTGTGTATTTGCGTTTTAAGAGCCCTAAAGTGGGCAGGGCAATGACCTTTAACCCTTCTTTGCACTGTGATGGAAATTTCCATCACTGTTTATTTAACTTTTAATAAATAAATCAACTTCTTCGCCACCACTATATTTATATAGAAATATTCATCTAGTAAATTTCTAGAACTGTAATAGTCTAGAACTATGTTTCTGAACAAAGTTAAAAATCTATCTTAAAATTTCTGTTGTCTAACATTTAATATATGTATAAAAAAACAATTGTAAAAAAAAAACTCATGCAAAGAAGGGTTAAATAATTACGTACTTCATTGTTGATAGTGGGCTACCGTAATTTACGGCGTATAATCCGCGTATCAAACAATTCTGTTTCAACTCAGAAATTTTATTCAATAATTGAAGTCAAATATTTACAGCGATCTAGTAAGTTATAATTTATAAAAGCAAATTTCTGCGTCAAAGCATGATTGTTTCAATCGCATATTATACTCCGGCAATTATGGTACTTTTCTTTAATTCAGTTTTAATTGATTGCCACCAGTTTTTTGAGAAAGTAATATTCGCCTTATTTAATTAAATATTAAATAAGATAAAAACAATGTGAATTATACCAATTAAAAAAAAAGTGGTGCCAATCAAGCAATCTGAATTAAAACAAATAATCCACTGGGAACTTTAACGCACTGAGAACACCTCATATATTTTTAGTCATAATTAGCGTAAATGTAGGAATTTGTTACGCGGTTTGTTTTAATATGCTCAGAAAATGTTGCTCTTTTTATACATGTTCCTCAAAAATCGAATTATTTGAATATTTAAGAGTCATATTTCCCTTTAATTAAACTTACTGTGTCTAAACACGTTTGTTTGGTCTGCGGAGACCAAACAAACCAAAAAAATAAAGCTTGCATTACCTTTCTTTCTATGTCATGAAAATGTAAAACTTTAAACACGTTATTTTCTTTTTGTTTATAATAGAAATCTTTTTCTAAAGAAAATTATGTGTTTAAATTAAAAAGGTAAATGAATATTTTAAGGATGGTCAGACATTTTTCTATTAAAAGAAATTCTTTAATCTACTGGCTAACTAAACTGTATATGAATATTCAAGTTAATAGAAATACTTCCACATTTTGAAAACTAATGCCGTTGAAACATTCTATTTATCTTTAAATTTTGCTTAAAACTTACTGTTTTCGTGCAGTTATTGTGCGGCACTTATAAACTTTGAAATCATTTCATTAGAGTTAATTTGTGTTCCGAAGCAATATCTGCTTCATATTTAGACAGTTTTAGAGATTTTGCATGTAGATTTCAATTAAACTTTATAAACTTATCCAGTTACTTACCTTCAGTTTATAAATTGAATTAAACAGTTATTAATGGACGCATGATGTTTCTTATTGCACAAATAACTTTCTGCAAAAATGTTTTACTAATAGCTTAAAAAAATGTTAACACAATGAAATTATATTGTTAAAAACATAGCTGCCAACTTTTACGTATTTTTTCTTGCTAATAAAACTAAATGCCAAATATTGCCTTGTTTAATAGAAGTTTTCGGCTGTTAAATAAGTCAAAATTTAGTATATAAATTTGAGTGATAAGAAAAAACATAAAAGTTGACAGATATGGAAAATGAATTTACTAGCAAGGTGACTCCCAGAAATTCGGTTCACCAATTTGCTTAGCTTGATTTTAGAAGCGAATCCTCCTTTTTCAAACTGCTCTTTCCCTCCAGAATTTATCGTTGTTTTTTTAACCCTTTCCAGTGTGGAGTAAGTTTGTTTGTAAAATGATGAAATGTTGGACTGACACCAGAATTTAAAAACGAATTCATTAGCAAATAAAAACTAGCTTATTTTCTCCTACTTTAAAAAAGGAAAATTTTAATTAAATTTTCTTGGTGCCGTTTGACAGTTTCGGAATTAAAATTAGATGTCCCTTTTTGTGACCACCGCCCGCTAAAGGGTTAAGAGTTTTAGAAAGATTTTGGGATTGGATAAGGCGATGAAAACTTTTCGGAAAACTTAAAAATGAGTAAGTCGAAATTTGGAAATAGGATCTTCCACAGTCTGGTTAGTAGAAGACCACAAATAGAGAATATCCTTGAAGTAATTAGCCACCAACTTTCAAAAATAAAAAAAGAGCAAGAAAAAAAAGCATGCGTCACGCATAGATTATAAAACACTTTCCAACACCCAAAAGATTATTGTAACAAAACTCCACTGTTTAATAAGGTAAAAGAAGATATCTAAAGAAACAATTTAGAAAACGCATATCAAACACAGTTGAACACTCAATTTCAGCAATTAACATCCGCAGTCCATACGATATTCGAATTGTCCTGAGCAGCCACGTATATTATGTAGAGAATTTTTACATTCTATACGGTTTGCTAAAAATCAATTCAGTTATAAAACGCAAAATACATTTGATTTTATGTTTAGAATTTAATGCCCATATATCGTCGCTATAATGTCAAACTATCGAATGTGAAAAAATGCATCTTTCATTACTTTTAAAAATGGGCCGATTGTCACCTTTAAATTTTAAGAGGGTTGCAGACTTACAAAATCACCAGGGTTGCCAGATAGGCTTCCTTTTCCGTTCAGAAATGTTAAATCCATACCATAAATTTAAAATAGAAATATTTTCATTATATAATGACAGCTTATCTGGTAATTACTTAAAGTAAAAACTTTTCTCTCAAAATTTCCGGTATGAATTCGGCACCTCTGAATAAAAAAAAAGGACAAACTGGAAACCCTGTTCTTCACAAAAATTTTATTATTACTTTACTAGGCAAAGAATTCCAATAAAATTTAGTGGTGAAAATCGGCCCATTTTTAAAAGTAATTAAATATGCATTTTTTCATATTCGATAGTTTGATATGGTAGCGATGATATAGTGATTTGCAATAATCGAAAAAATAAATGCTATGCATTCAATATTCTACAGTAAGCATTTTGGTGTTCATAATAGCAATGAACATCATATTAGCAATGTAACATAATTCTTTTGTGTGTCCCCGTAAATGAATGATAAACGCCATGCATTGCATATTCCACAGAAAAAATGTTGTACTTCCCATCAATAATATGTATCAATTCCAGCATGTTTGAATTAGTGAACAATATTCCTCCATTCACAACAATGTAACAGAATTATTTTGTACCCCTGTAAAAGAGCCAGAAATGCTACTGATTCCATTTTCAATAGGGAATGTCCTATATAAATGTCACTATTTTTTTCTAAGCGCATGGTAATCTAGGTATATTCTTGGCGTGTTAAAGCACGGACATGTGACAAGAGAAATCGAAATCCTAAACACTTTTTAACTATGTTGGAATATGTTAAAAATGAATTTAAATATCTTGTAAACGAAGTTAAATTTTATTAAAATATTTTGTCGAATCAACGAAAGAATTTCCACGGGCGAGTGGTCAGAGCGATAGGCTTTAAACCGTTAACGGTCGTGCTCGTGATATTCATGGGCTGTGTAGGACACCTTTTAAAAATTCAGATTGTTTGATTCCCACCAGTTTTTCAAAACAGTGTAATTGGCTTTATTCTGTCACTATTTTATTTGCTATTGAATATAGTGAATATTTCTGCTTCAAAAAAGTGGATGAAATCAAACAAACTGAATGTAACACGTTGGCGGACACTTGCGGCTATAGCCGTCAAAGCGAAGTTCACAATGTGGCATGACGGCTATAGCCGCCCAAAACGAAGCGGTCGTTTTTTGACACTACGACTATAGCAATACAAATGTGCATTTACTGGCGTACAAGCAGAGCCTGATTGCCAACAGGGCACACTTCCACCAGTAAAAAAGAATAGATTTTTTTCACTTATTCATGGCAGTAATTTTGCATGAAAATAAGATGAATTTTGCATTTAATAAGACGAAAATTTCTATTAAATTTTACTGGTGGAAGTGTGCCCCGTCGGTAATCAGGCCCTGCGTACAAGTAGAAGCCCAGTGTCATGTTTTGGAGACAATTGTTTTGGTTGAAGTTCGTTTTCCACCTGTTATACGAGTTGCAGCTTCAGTATGCATGTGCAGGGTGGCTAGTGGTCAAGGAAAAATACAGTAAAAAAATGACAATTACCAGTATATTCTTATAGAAAAATTCAAATTGATTATTTGATCGAATAATCAACATAAATTTTTCTATAAGAATATACTGGTGTTTATCACTTTTTTTGGACTGTATTTTTTCCTGACCACTAGCCACCCTGACGTGGTTGTGAAGGTAGTAGTGCAACCTAATTAAAGGTGCAGAATTAATCAAAATTAAGTTTATTTAAGCAGAAAGAGTAAAACTATACTTCTAATATTCTAAAAATTACAAAAACATATAGTGTCAATTTTCGAACTTCACTATTACCTACTGTCCGTCAACGTGTTAAAAAAAGTAGACTACACTTATTGGGTGCGACCGTTAAGGAGTTAATCGGTATGGCATAAGATCAAACTGCGCGATCTCCTTTAAATCAATTTGTTTTTTTATTGTTAGTTATTTAATAATGATTCATCAGTTGTTTTATAGTTTTCAAGAGAAATAAAATGGTTTTGATACAACTAAATTTTGATATTAATAACAGTTGTCCTATTTATTTCTATTTAAAAAAAAATCAAATACTTATTTATATAAGATACCATGAACTCTGTCAATTCTATTAAAAATTTTTGTTACATTGTTTTTAATATTTAAAGTTTCATTTCAATGATTCAAATTAAAAATATCAAATATGTTTTTCTTTTTGAAATAGATTAAAAATAAGAATTTTCAATGATATCCGTTTTTGTAGACGATAATTTCTCCACAAATGCATATATATATAATTTAAATGAAATCACAGGGTGTAAAAATAAATGGAAAACAAGCTATACAATATTAAACACAGGAAAGTGAAAATACAAAAATATGAAACTATGACTATAATATGAAGGAGCTTCATAATTCCAATTCATAGTAAAGATATGTTATTTCTTCAAATATTGTCAGCGGGAGGTGCAAAAATGACAATAGTGAACTTTTTATAACATTATATATCATACATTCCAATTTGAGCAAATCTTGTGTGTCAGTATAATATATATATATATATATATATATATATATATATGCAAATTTTATCTTAAAAATGACTCTAACGATTTTGACTAAATTTTGTATCCTTCCGTTTAGGGGCACGATAATACCACTGGGCTAGGTCATATGTTCGAGAAAATTCTATCAGTGTGTCATTTTGGGGTCACAACGGGTCAATGCATTTTAATATAAATGACAGTTGATACAGTTATTATGTTGTTGAACAGTTGGCAGTAAACTAAGTCACAAAGTTGTTAACATTTTGCCAAACATAGAAAAATTTAGCGAAATAAATGCGACATTCGTGAGATTTGGCAATAAATTTGACTTTCAACATTACCAATGCCAAAACACATACTTGTCACCAAATGACAGAATGTCACCAAGTTTTCGACTTTTCATGAAATATTTGCGACATTTGGCGAAAAAAATTGTCTTTTGAATCTGAAGGAATTTTCTAGAAATTTTCAATAGAATCCGAGATACATTATTAAACCAATCAGCGTCCATAGACCGTTCTCAAAAACAGAATTCAACCAATCAGGATACATAGAACTGATTGTTATATGTTTTGCATAGAATTTATCGTTATACTGAGCTGAACACAAAGGTAATTTTAACCAATAATGGTTCGGTTTTCCTGGGTGGTGTATATATATCATAGTTGCCAACCTGTAGACTTTTTTTCATACCAATATTTTTAGGTAAAAATTTTTTATTTAATTTTACAAGTTCTACAATTTAATAAAGCGAAAATGTTCGTAAGATTGTACTGGTATTCAAAAAATCGGGAGGTTGGCAACTATGATATATATACATATCTGGAAAAACATTAACACGGGAAAGTGAAAAGACAAAAGTTAGAAACTATAAATGTATTATGGAGATCTCATTAGATCTTTCATATCTCCATGCATAGCTCCATTTTTTTGTACCTATTCTGCTTTTACTCAGAAACTAAAAATGAACTTGATGAGTGGATTATTTAAAAATAACCAAACATCCTCACATTAACACTGTATTCCAGAATTCGCTAGTTTTCTGGTAGATATGTGAATGTTAAAGCTTATGATATTAAATACCTTGAATAAATCTTTCTATCATTCTGACAAAGAAAAGGGTGTCTTTCTTTAATTCGAGACAAGGCGGAGTCATGATATTTAATTTGTGGTAGAAGAAAAATAGTTAAAAAATATTAATGTGTCGTCTTTTTAAACTGGAACTTTATTGGTTTGTGGTAGGTGTGTCCAACCTGCAGCACGCGGGCCGCAAGAGTGCCAACATTTCCGTGTAGAATAATTCAGATAATTTATTACAGAAACGTTGTGAATAAAGAAATGGAATATTTTTGTTTGAAGAAAAACTGGTGACCAACGGATTTCAGGCAATAAATTTGGACACCCATTTTTTATGCTATGCGCGGTAAGTACTTCAACGAGATCGTGTTGAGTATCTAGTATAACGTTTCATAATATAAACTATAGTGTAAAGGGAAAAAAGGAAAAATCCATATATTCATTTTTATGTTGAATTTTACTGCTTTGAATTATTCACAGCAACGGCAGTAAAGTAGCCAGCGTAGTGTTCAGATGCTGCGGATCCCACTAATATCTACAAGTTATTTTAGCCTTCTTAAATCGTAAAAAATGTAGAATTAGATAAGGTAAAATCTATTACTTTAACCTATTCAGTACCGAGTATGAATGTAATAATATTGAATATTATTGAATTACGTCTTCGCCAATGTGACTTCAGAGCAAGAGTTTTAGTTAATTTTTATTATTTCGAATCTTAGACTTCAAAGCACATCATTCTGAGATCGGAATTGTAATTATGTTAGAGTATCATTTTTAAAACGGGAAAGAACAGAAGTCCACATTTGTGGTAAAATTGCGGTAATCAGAGCCTCTGAACTGACCCCTCCCGTGTCTATGCCATTTCGAGATCCTGTAAAAACATAGCGATCAGGCCCGGACTGGCTCCTTTGGGGGCCCTCGGCAAGAGACTGAAAATTAGCCCCTTACCGGGAAATTTAGAGGACATAGAATATTAGAATATTTACTTTTTACAAATTAGGTTTACATGCCTAAAAACACATTTAGCTACTTTGTAACTTGGAAAATAGTTGTGTTAAAAAGTAAGCTTTCTCTGATGTAGTTTGTTTACTTTCACAATAAATACTTATATTATTTTTATATACCGTACCTAAACTAGTTCCATGCTAGAAAAAACTAAGTATACTATTTAATTACGAGTTGCTTATTACTTTAAAAAAAATGAGAGTGAGAAATACTTTTCGTTTTAGGCAACCAAATAACAGAAGTTGAAGCTCTAATAATCTAAATCCTTCTGTTATACCTAAGTAAATATTAAAAAGGGACACAACGGCAATAAAAAAAAAGAAGCATATTGAAAAAAAAAACAATGCCCTCTTAAATTTTAATTTAATTGTTACAAATTGTAAAATAGGTTTTATAACAAAAAGAAAAATGGCTCTACAATACCTTGGTACAGATACAGCGAACTAAGAAAGTTCATATGATTGTGAACGGCTGCTGTTTACTAACCAAACGCTTTTTTGGCCTGTTCATCTATAATAGCATCTTTATCCAAGTTATAAAAAAATCTTTCTACATTCATGAAAAGATTAGAAATAAGGTATTGGCTTAAAGAAGCAGATCTAAGTCAATTCTTAACTATTTTAAGTTTAGAAAAAAAAACCTTCACAGGTGTACAAACTTGTAAGCTACATACAGGTTGGTAAACATTCCAGATTCTGAGAGTTCAAAAACAACAGAAAAAGCACATGATAAACACAGAAAAGATAGTTTCTTGTCAGAGCAGTAACCATAAAGATTTTTGTCTCTTTCAAATTCAGATTCTACATCGTCATACTCACAGATTTCTTCAGTTCTATTCAGATTGTCTTATTTTCTTTTAATGATAGTTTTTTCAGCCATTGTAAAACTTTCAGACTGATCTGCAAACTCTTTCAGCTCTATCTATAACGGACTTCTTTCAACTTTACAAAGATTAGAAATGCTACAAAGGACTTCCACAGGAAAACTATCAAGCATTACGATTTCATTAAATTTCTTTGGGTTTAACCAGGGACAATCTACTGAAATTTCTTTTTTTTGGACTAAATCTTTCTTCGATACTTGCCCTGGCACAATCTAAAACACTGAAAAAGACCAATTTATAGTTTTGAGCAGTTGAGATTCCAGGAGCCTCGTCTATTGATTTTTCACCAGGTATTACCTTTTTCTTTGAAGTTCTTTTTTCCTTGAAATCTAATTCTACTTCAACATCAATACTGTTATCTTCTAAGTTGCTATTAACTAGCAGCTTCTCTACCAAGTTCCAGGCTGTAGAATAGTCAGTGGTTTTACTTTGTAAATATTTTAAAATAGGAGATATAACAAGAAATAAATCTAATAAAACAATAGACATAAATAGGATAACAAATTTATTTTCACTACGAAGTTTCTAGCATGTTAAAATACAAAATTTTATTTGCATTGATATATTTAATAGTATGAAGTACACGGCATTATATATTCTTTATATTCTAATTACGTTTTATAAGAAATATTCATTTTGTTTGCAATGTCTTCAGAATTCAGAACATGCATAACAAAGTATAATTTCAAAAGAAAATTTCTTTATTTATATTAATTACCGACAGATGGCACAAAATAATATTAAGAAACGAAGCATAATTTGTGCATGGAAACTCTAAAATCCGCTCTCAGTCACGTGATTTGGACTCTTATTATATGATTTTAGGGGCAAAAACAAAACATATAGTCCAGCAGCTCAAAAAGGGCAAATTAAACAAAGTTTTGGTGAAGTTTTGATATTTGGTACCTTTATGTTTTTTAGGTCGCTGAACACAAATAAGAAATTTTCCAACAACATTTTTTCCGGGAATTACGTTAGTTTTACAAAAAATGTATAAAAACGAACTAGTCTTTTTTTTTTCTTTTTTTTTTTTTTTTTTTTTTTTTTTAATAACTCCAAAAATGTGCATTTTACGTAAAAGTCGAAAATATATGAATTAAAGAGGAGAAAATATCAATAGTTTATCCGTTAGAGTGCCACAAAAGTGGTGGTTAAAAGCAAAAAAGTGTTTAAAAGAAAAAAAACACGAGAATTACGGCCCTGTACATCGATGTAACAGGAAAACTAACCATTTTACGCAAACGTTGACCATTAATGACACTAAGGACTATGTGATTGACTACATTTTACAATGAAGTTGCCTGATAACAAATACGACGACTCATTATGAATCATTAATTAATTATAAATAATTATGTACATTAGTAAGTACATTTACATAAAATAAAAAAGCAAAAATCTTATTTCCGCATTATTTTATTTGAAGATCCCTGCTGTTCATCGACATCTACAACATAAAAAATAGTTGTATGGAATTAGTGTTTTTTTTATTACTTCCAATATTATAAAATAAACGTTTTCTTAATGGTAAATATTTCATACCTTGTGGCATGGCTTATTCCTCTTCCATTGGGTCTACGGATTCAGTGGGTGAGCAATGCAGCTACAGCTCGGTTTCAAGGTAAGCTCGTCTTCCTCGTCTTGACTCATCACTGCGATTTTGTTGAAGTTTCCCTCGCAGTTGAGGCACATGTTAGAACAACAAAGCACTGGCTTTTTGCACCCAAAATTTCAGTCGCAGTTCTCTGTGCACTTGCAGGATACAAGCTTCAACAAAGCAGCGGGAGCAGGGATACTACAGTAAATACAGGCTCAAGGCCAGCATTTGTTTTCTTCCATCCCCACTCATTAGCATTTTTTTCAAACCCTCAGGCATTGCTGGACTTGGTGATACACTCTTACAGAATGCTGTTGCGCTGCAGCTGCAGATGGTGTTAAAGCAGCAATATTAAAACTATAAAATATGTAATGTATGTAATGTACTTAAAGTATGTAAAGGCTGATTTCTTGTACGAAATATACTTTAGGTAGTTCAGCGAAGGCACATTCGTCCCACTATAGTCGTACAGTGAGAGAAGGAAACGTTCCGCAGCAGCTGCAACCATCTCCTGAGTAGCGATCGGGTATTTGAACACTTTAACAACGTCTGTAACATATGGATTATTCCCAAGAATTTTGGGGAACTTAATTTTCCCTTTCATAAACCGTGCTGACTTTGTATCACACCCGCTCATAACATGTAGGAAGAGGATGTTTTCCGCAACCGTTGAACTCACAGCATTTGATGGAGAAAATGTCAATGGAGAAACGGTGTTCTTCCCAGGTTTTAAAAAGAAAACGTTTTCAGCACTGCAGAGACCTATCAAAATGACCAAGAGCTTTACATCCCCCCGAACTATATTCACCATCTCATTTTATGGAGCCAAAGACAAAGCAGTGTTTACAATAAAAGTGTCTGCGTATTCTTTTGCTTGCTTGCTTGTAATATCTGGTGATGAAAACTCGTCAATCATCATAGATATTAATCTTTTGGGTTAGCAAGGAACTTTTCTTTGGACGTGGTAGGTATCGTTGTGCCGTCAAACAATACGTCAGTCAAAACATGCTTTCTTAAACGTCTCATACGCTCATCAGTTTTTTTACCATTTTGTACGTCATCAGAATAGCCATCAAAGACAACTACTGCCTGTGGTTAATATTTTGACTGCACGTAGTCAATATATTTGTCGGATATTAAAAAAAAAAAAAAATGATTTTTGGACCAAACAGCCCTATGCAATTAAAAACCACCATCAATGACGAATTGAACCCTGCCGTTTAACCGCTTGGTGGTTAGGGGTTTGACTGCCTTGTAGAGAGTAGATTTGGTTCCTTTTCTTAAACCATTGTCGTATAGGGACGCGGAATAAGGTCCTGGATCGTACGTCAAAAATTATCAATATCTTCATCCGTGTGCTTTGCAACCGAAATTCTTTGGAACACAGTTAAGGTATTCATAGAAACCAATTCGTCGTCTACTCATATCACAGTATCACACTGTTCATTACAACAAGAGGTTTTACTCTGTCGCTCCGTTTAAATTTGACAGTTCCAAACTCACCAACAACACTGTTCACGTCTTTAATGCCTGATTCCCTAGACTTATGGTAGTTGATCCGTTTAGGCTAAAAATAAAAAGTTTTAGGATAAGTCCGTGTCAGCTTTTATTAGCGAAAGTGTGTTTTAGTTATTTTATTTTTGTGTTATTTAAAACGCAAATAAAAAAGTGCTATATTTTTGTAAAAGCAAATGGAGATTTTGATCCGAACCCAGATATACTTATTTTTATTTATTTTTTAGTTATGAAGAAAACAATGAACCTCAGATGCATAAAATATAGTCAATCACATAATTTTTAGTATCGTTAATAGTCGACATTTGCGTTATAACGCCCTTTCAAAGATAATCCGCGAAGTGATGATTTGGTAACGAAAGGATTAAACTTCGAACATATTTCTTACACTCGAAATATCACTTTATTGAATGAACAAAGATTTTCTTGGTAGATGAAAAATAAGAATAAGATTAAAAATAAGATTAAGAATAAGAATAAATTTCATGAGTTCGTCGATATGACGATCGTTCGTTTAAAATTATCGCTCATTAGACTTCAGTGTCTGTTCAGTCCACTATAATTTACAGTTACATTTGTTTTATATTAAGAGTTTTAGCACTCTTCTTGATTCGTGAAAAGTTCAGAATTCTCTCTCACTCTAGTAGGATTTTTATCCAGATCATGTGTTGCATCTCAGAAGGTTTCTCGATCCCTGACCGCACAAAGCTTCTTGCGGACGGACTTTCTAGCATTCGCCCGGGTACTCGGCGTACCCTGTATTCTCGAACACAGGTCTAGCAGCGCTTCGCGTTTCTCTCGCAGTCACCCGGGTACTTGGCGTACCCTGTATTCTCAAACAGAGGTCTGGCCCCTCTCAGAGTTTTTCTCAATCTGAACTCTTAATTAAAATCCTTTCGCTCATGGTTTTCGCAATGGAACGGGATTTTTTCCATGGAGGGGCTTATCAGGACCACTTGTACCGTGGGAACATGACATCACCTGCAAACCAGTGCGGTATTGGTTCCTTTCTAAAAAGGGGAAAATAAGTAGTTGCACTTTGTGGTTTCTCACGGAGATCTTTTTCTCACCAATATCAGGCCACCAGCAAAGTAAGTCCTCTCATCCTTGGTGGACAATGCTATCAATTATAATTCAAAAGTTTTCCTCTGTTCACAAAAGAAGTTCGGGCTTACCACTATTTCAAAGCAACGCCATTGTGAGAAAATATGCTGGAAATGTTCCTTTAGAAGTTCACACGAGAACTCTCAGATGCAAACACTAGTTCTCACGCACTGACACGTAATAGTAAAAATGGATTCTTTATAGCGTAAAATGGTTAGTTTCCATGTTACATCGATGTACAGTGCCGTAATTCCCGTTGTTTCACTTTTTTGCTTTTAACACCCATTTCTGTGGCACTCTCATGGCTAAACTATTGATCAGAGATAAAAATTTCAATTCATAAAAAGTATGAAAATTTATCCTCTTTGATTCATATACTGTCGACTTTCACGTAAAATGCAGTTTTAGAGTTATTTTGATAAAACAGAGAAAAGTCCGTTTTTTTTTACATCTTTGTAAAAAAAGTATTTCCCGGAAAAAAGTTTGTTGGAAAACCTCAGATTCGTGTTCAGCGACCTAAACTAGTCGGATATGCCAATCCCAAAACTTTCTTCTATTTCATACATGTTAATGCTTCAATATTCGTTATCATACCGTCAAAAAAAATCAATACTTTTCGTCATTCTGCAGTACGTCATCTGCTTGCGAATCGTCGGGTTACCTGGATGCGAGGAGCCGATGTATTATAGTAAACTACGAAAAACCCTTCTGGCCTGTACCAGCAGGAAAAGAAATTTGAATGAGAATATCGCCAAATTAGACAGGCACAGCCAACGTATTTTTGTCGCCAAATTTGGCTATATTTCACCAATTGTCGCCAAGCATGGCAAGAATTTGACGTTGGCGAATATAAATATATAGTGTTTAGCATGTAAGTGTTGAAACGATGCTTACAACAATGAGCGGAAATTTGGCGAAACCATGTTCACTAAAACTCATAAATTAAACCGGTTTATGGAAGAATCCTGCTATATTGTTTCAAAATGTCAGTCACCCAATAACTTCGAACTGCTGTATTTCAGCCATTTTGTAAGATAGAGGCAAAACAAAAAATGCTCTGGAATACTTGGATCAAGGCCAAACCTTTAACTCACAAAGTTGTTAAGATTCCAAATTTTTTTATTTTGTACAACTTTTTGAAATTGAAATCTTTAAATGGCTATCACAGCACCCGCTCCAGGCGCAATATCCCCAAATTCAACTGGGAACTGTAAGCTATAGTCAAAAATATATACAAAAAATTTGGTTCAATTATCTGCATAACTTCATACACTTTTCGATGATACAATAGTGAAAATTGAACAAAAATCGTGATCGCAGCGCCCCCTTTCGTCAAAATATCCCCAAATTCCAGTAGGACCTGCTTGCCACAGCCAGAAACATACAAAAAAAATTTGGTTCAATTTGAAACATAACTTCATACACTTTTCGATGATACAATGAGGACGGACGGACGAACGGACGGACAGACAGACAGACATTTTGTAAAAACATCTATTTCGGAATCTCTGACCCCTAAAACGTGTAAATCCGTCGAAAACCGGAAGTCGAAAAAAAATTTCGATTACAATACTTTCTTCTATTATAGATAGAAGAAAGTTAAAAACATAAAAGTACCAAATATTAAAACCCTACCCACAAACTTTCTTTTATTTTCTACCAAATGACTGGACGCAAGAAACACAAACACGGAATTGGTGACTCAGAATACTGAGTATGTGGAAAGTACTTATGAATTAATAAACTAATTCGATTTACCTTGCTTGTATTTAATGTATCACTATTGTTCGTCAAAGGCTGACTTTGCTACTAAGAAGTGGCACTAGTTAACCAAGTATTTTAACTTTTCGAACTTTTTTCAACGTCTAAAGATTTTCTCTTCTTTTTTTTTCCTTTTTGTAGCGCCACTATAGTACACACGTTTCATGTTGACACAACTGTAACACTGCACTAACTACAACCATACTACGAGAATGAGCTAATGAGCGTCGCAGATTCAGGGTGCATTGCGACGCTCATTCGCTCAGTCTCGTAGTATGGTTGGCACTACACAGAGCTCGATTAGTCACCAGCAGCCCTCTTCCGCCTGGTTCAGCGCCACTACATAGGCTACCTTAACCCTTAATTGCATAGTGATGTAAATTTCCATCACTTTTTATTTAACTTTTAATAAATAAATCAACTTCTTCGCCACCACTATATTTATATAGAAATATTAATCCAGTAAATTTCCCGTGAACTATGTTGCTGAACAATGTTAAAAATCTATCTTAAAATTTCTGGTGTATAATATTTAATATATGTATAAAAAAACACAATTATAAAAGAAAAACTCATGCAAAGAAGGGTTAAACAAAAAACAACTGGGTAGTGCTTAAAATTGATTGTAAACGTGTAAAATTATGACAAATAGTGAAATTTGTCTAATGTAACTAATTATAAAGTTGTACTCGTATATCCATTTTTGGGGCCCCCTTGGGCCGGGGGCCCTCGGCAATCGCCGACCAGTCGACCTGGCCAGTCCGGGCCTGATAGCGATTATACTTAGAGGGTACGCATTGCTTGTTAAATTTGCCAGCGTATACTAACGCAACTTACATTTCATGCGGCCGGTGGACAAAATAGAAGGGCGCTTCAGACGCGCAATATGCAAATTTTGTTCGCGTAATTAACCCATTAAGGACTAGCGTTACCATATGGTAACGGAATAGTTGACAATCATTTTGCTGTTTAAGTACCAGTATTTGTTTAGAGAAATATTGGCTTTATTTGATGCCAGGAATTCCGCGGTAAAAGGGGACTAAAGTTGCTATTCTATAAAACTGGTACGAAATGCAATTATAATTTTAAATAGAAACATAATTTCGTCCTTAATGGGTTAAGCGCTACTTACTTCTTCCGCGGCGAGTTGTCAAAACAAAACGGGTTCCATAATTTTTCTTACTGGCTTTACACGAACGTATGTGTTCAATAGAGGATCCACGATCGTGCCTATTTTTCCAATCTTATATGGAATCTTATATGGACTTATTAATATTACATAATTTCTCTTTGTGGTTTATCTGGTGTAATCTTTTTATTTTATTGCATGCAGAACTACCAGTCGCATCCAGGCTCTTTTATGAACTTGCGAAATTTCTTTCATTCATCTTCTCTATCTTATTACATAATGGCTTCTCGAAGAAACGCTAGACGATACTTTCTTTTGTAGTATACATTTCCACGGAGAATTGCATCAAATGCGTTCATCCGAATGATTAAAAAACATATTGAACGGGAAGTCCCCAATTTCCACAGAACGGCTGCTATAAATATTTATACAATAAACAGAAAAATATAAATTGTGGTATAAAATAATTATTATAAAAAAAAATTCAAATGCTATTTTTTATTTTTTATTTTCATTGTACATTTAATGATTTTTGCTACCCGCGGCAATACCCATTTAGTTAAAATAAAATCTTTAGATCAGGACTGTCGCACCTGACACCCACAACATGCAACGCACCGATATGAAAAAGTGTATTTCATTGTACCACCACGGGCGTAACAAATAAGAGGGTAGGAGACAGGCATCCGACTAGTTTTTAAGAAGAGCCTTATTTAACTCGGGAGAAGTCGTGCATAACCAGATAATGATTGGTTTTTACATTGTTACCAATAAATACAATTAATAATAGTCACCTTATTCAGTCTGAGACAATTGTTACAAATTCTATAATAATGTAAATTGTAGATTACTTTTCGAAAAAAAGTGGTGATAATTGTAAAAACCGTACGCACCCTGGGGTATGTCATACCCCGTGCGGCTGCTCCCGGGTTGATAACAGAAAGATTTTTAAATTCTGCCATTAAATAAACTGAAGATTTCTGTTCTAAAATGCAGTGGGATGCTTTTTCTGAACATTTTCTATATACGCCACTGCATACCACTGTTTGATATAGTAGTATTTATAGTATATTTCGATTGCACGCGTCAAAGTAATTTTATCACGATGATTTTTGCTTATAGATATTGCCCGGACGATGTAAGTTTTTTACTATCGCATCGAAAAATATTATATATTCGTTTAAAAATCTTCGCCTTATTTAATCGCATAAATTCGGGAAAATATTACTGTTCGAAAATAACACGATTCTGAATGAGTCAGAATGGAGATCCATGAATTAGATCAGCGCTGCCAGGGGGGGGGGGTACTTTTTTTGATTCGAATTGAATGTTTACAACCATTTTTTTAAAAGCGTAATTGGTTTTATATTCTTATTTAATCTGTCATTAATATTTCGCACTCGATGAAGATTATTTGTTAAAAATAGCAATTACATTTATGTTACTACTACTTAAAAAAAAAACATTTTGTGTAGATTTCTGTTGCAAATGCTCTAGATATTATTATTTAAAAACATGGTAATAATCAAGCATTCGGAATAAGAAAAGCTAGCGGAACTGGCAACGCTAGTCGGTGCTGAATATTTTCACGAAGAACTTCATAAAATGTGTTCACACATATGATGAAACATATTACGTGATAACAGGGTGATTATAATTAAAGTCCCACATTTAAAATTCTCTAAAAAAAAAGAACCACTGGTCAGAATGACTTCAAATTTGAAATGAATATACTGGAAGAAGGGGGAAACGGTGTGGCAAAAGAAAGAAAAATTTCTAAAGTGTATCAATATATGGCGCTGTAAGCGGCATAACGAAAGTGGTTGATTTTATAACGGTCGATTATCTACATCATGGATATAAGCCCTAGAAGGGAGTGCCCTCCATGGGGTCTTTATAAGGGATCCTAACCCGTATTTATGGTAAGGTTCGATGAAAACCACGGAAAAATCTGAACGGTTAAATCGCCGAGCGCGACAGGGCATAACGAAAGTGAATTCGGGTGCAAGTGTTATTATTAATCATAATACGACGATTTTGGAATGCGTTGCACAGTAAACCAACCGTACTGTTCAATATGCATGAGTGTTTCGGTTGTTTGACGAGAAAAAATCACTTCCAAATCAGTCAATAGTTGTGGTACTGTTAGTGAAAAGTCCATTCAACACGGCAAGGTCTTACCACATTGGATGAGAAAAATTGTTTTTTAATTGTCCTTCGGCCTAAAAAACCACATAGAAAGCATATAATGATTCGGTTTATATTTGTACATGAGTGTCTTTTAATTTGCATAGTATGCCGCTTACAGCGCCATCTATTGATACACTTTGGAACTTTTCCTTATGCCAACCTATATCCCGCTTCGTCCAGTACATGCAGTTCAAATTTGAAGTGTTTCTGACCAGTGGTTCTTTTTTTAACTCATTTTGAAAGTGGGACTTTAATTATAATCACGCTGTACTTTCCGAAGACACGAGCTCCTGCTATAAACATATATATAATAAATTCAATAATATAAATTTCGGTATGAGAAAATTAATATAAAGAAACTTCAAATATTTTTTTTTAGTGGAATTTTACTGGTTTTTTCTATTTGCTGGAACGTTATGTCGAGATCGGGGAGGCACGCTAGATGGCACGTTTCTCTCCGGTTGTCCGTTTTCACGGAAAAATGCACGAAGTGCGCTCATCCGAATGTCGAAAAGTATTTTGTGACAAACGTTTCAAAGTCAAATTGAATGGATACTATAAATATTCATACAATGAACAGAAATTATAAATTGTTTCAAAAGAAAATTAGTATAGAAAAATCCAAATTATATATTTCTTCATAATGAATAGAGAGAAGTATATTCAACTAGGTAAATTATATCCAATGGTTCGAGTATCATAGTTGAGATTTTTTCCAACAGAGCGAAAATATGCCGGGACTAGGACTCGAACCTGGGTACTTTGGTTTGCCGTACCAACGCTCTCCCTACTGAGCTATACCGATGATATCCTGGACTGGCATATATCACTCTTATTTGTTGGACAAGGCTGCGAACTGCAGCGCTAATTTCATTCATCTGAGCTATAACTATAGCATTTACATGATGAATCTATGCATTCAATCAAATCTCCAGCATTTACATGATGAACCCAGGTTCGAGTCCTGGTGCCTGCAAATTTTCGCTCTGTTGGAAAAAATCTCATCTATGATACTCCAACCATTGGATATAATTTACCTAGTTGAATATAGTTTCCTCTGTTCATTATGACCTAATTACATGGTATACAGGAGTTTCCGTGATATTTTTCAAGATTCATCATGTAAATGCTATAGTTATAGCTCGGATGAATGAAATTAGCGCTGCAGTTCCCAGCCTTGTCCAACAAATAAGAGTGATATATGCCAGTCCAGGATGTCGTCGGTATATCTCAGTAGGGAGAGCGTTGGTACGGCAAACCAAAGTACCCAGGTTCGAGTCCTGGTCCCGGCATATTTCCGTTCTGTTGGAAAAAATCTCAACTATGATACTCCAACCATTGGATATATATTTCTTAATAAGTTTTTTCATTGGACATTTAATGATCCGCGGCAGCACTTTTTTGAAATAGGGTCTTTCCGCATATTACAAATTGCACCTATTTCAAGTTTGTAAATAGTAACACCCAATTTTGTCACCATAATTGAGTTACTTGGATGAAAATAGCCCGGGTATACTTTCTATTAAATATTTACAGAATTATAAGATAAAATATATTAAGCGTATAGCTGCAGATTTAGAGATAAAAGTGAAGATGTCAGTGGATAAACATCCAAAATAACACTATAAAAAATTAGAGGCATGAATAAAATAAATGAATTATTATGAATAAAATAAATAAAGAGAAACTCTCTTATCCCAAATATTTTTTAATCCCTTGGGGACGAGCGACACGTGACGCATAAGATGCTCAGAATCCTCTATTACTCCCACCAGTTATTTCTTATAGTAAGCTTTACCTTATTTAATCTTAGCATTTCTGCGATTGAATTAGGTGAAATTTTCTGTTTTGAAAAATAGGTAGTAAAGGATTATAAATTCTGTAAAGGACGCTCGTCGCGAAGGCGTTAATAATTTTTCAAATAATTTTTCTAGTTGCTGTTTTCGATTTTTTTACATGTGATTGTATGGTAGCTAGAGATGGGCCATAACGATTATTTTTGATTATTCGAATGAATCATTGGAGTACGCGCAGAAGCATATCTGTGAGACTTCAAAATTTTTTTTATTCAATTACTACCAGAAATTTTGAAAAAAAAAAGTTTCTTATTTTAATTAGATTTCGATTAAACGAAAGATAAAAATGAAAAATGTGTTTCGTTTTACAAAATTGCTAGAGGAAATAGATTAAAAGGAATGTGAATTTTGGCAACTATGCCTTACCTTCGTTGTTGTTTACAAAATCCATGGAAATGATTAATTAAAAAAATAAAAAGGTTAGAATTTATGCTTTTGTGTATGCCCGAATGATTCATTCGAATGAAAAAACCATTCATTATGCCCATCACTAATCAGGGTTCGTACGGATCAGGGAATTTTCCAGGAGTGTTACCAGTATTTTTCTGTAGAAAAAAGAAATCTAGATTAAACTCGAGAAACTTCGAATTCTTTTAAGGAGAGATTTTCTGTAAGAAAATACTGGTACCGAAGAATTTCCTGGTCGCAAAATTCCAGGAGGCGTACGAACCCTGACTAATGCACCAACTGATCCGCATACCAACAAGTTACCACTATTTTAGTAAAGAATAATTTGCCTTATTTAGTGACAGAAACTTTGTGATTGCATAACATGCACCACTTTGGAAATAGTGGTGGAAAATAACTTTTAAGAAGAAAAGGTTTTGCGGCTCTATCCTAGAAGTATAATTAAAAAATGCAATTCACAAAGTATTTTCAAACTGTTTTCTGCCATTCCAATAAATGACTGAGTTTTTCTATTAATACACATTTTGTAATTACTTTTCAAAAAAATATCCCGCGACTAATTTTTCACCTATTTATCTCTAACAGGTAATAATATAATATTTCAATCTTTTTCAGACATCCTGTATGGAGTGCATGCTTAAACTATGCTTACAAGGTTACTTTTAGTATAATTTTAAACCTACTGAAACTGTTTTACAAAGAGAAAATTTAGTTCGCAATGCTTCGGAATATACTAATATAAAATATGGTTATTGGTGAGCTCAAAGGTAATTTATTTAGATATAAAATATATGTTTTCCAGACATATATCACGTTATCACTTATTTAGAATATAATTTACAGATCATAATATCCAATGTGTTCTCAGAAGCACATTATGTTACACATTCGGAATTATATTCTGTGTACTAGGAAGTTAGTGATAGGCATAATGAAGGATTTTTTCATTCGAATGCATCATTCGGCCATTGCTAACCTTCGTATTTTTTAAATAATCACTACCAGAGATTTTGTAAACAAAATGAAGGGAAAGCATAGTTGCCAAAATTCGTATTCCTTTTAATCGTTTTCCTCCAGAAATTTTGTACAGTGAAACACAATTTTCATTTTTAACAGACATTTAATCTAATTTTAATTAAATTAAGAAACTTCTTTTTTTTTTCAAAGTTTCTGGTACTATTTGAAAAAAAAAAGATGTTTGGCAGATATGCTTCTGCGCATGCCCGAATGATTCATTCAAATATTCAAAATTTATCGTTATTCCCATCACTAGTGAAAATAGTTATTTACCTTGCTGTAGTTCAACCCCTTCAGCTACGTGGCGTACGACCTTGAGTGGCATTACCTCGCTTTTGATCTGGCGGATGTCTCTGCCATATATGATTGGATGGTTACTATGTATGCAGTTTTGATTGGGGGTGTTTCCCCACCAGATGCAAATAATCGTATTACTGCAATGTTGAATTCACACGCCCTAGAATTTTCGAAAAAAAAAACTTGAAAACAGGGAAATACAATTTAACTTTTGTTTTTCACTAACTTTTTAAAAAGTTTTTTTTTAAAAAATTCTGGTATAAATCGTGATTAAAATTAAGTGGCAAAAAAAAAATCTCACCGCGCTTTAAAGGAGTAAATGATAAAGAATTGTTATTGTAAGTATTGTTGTAAGTAGTGTTGTTGTTGTATCTTTGATAGCTGAATATATCGATCGGGTTCATAGTCTAAGAAAAACTCAGTTGAGTGTCTGCGTTCTGTGAGCCAAAAACGTGGTATTCTTCGAACCTTACCGTAAATACGGGTTAGGATCCCTTAGAAAGACCCCCACGGAGAGCACTCCCCCCAGGGACTATATCCCTTGTGTAGATATTCGGCCGTCATAAAATCAACCAACCAACCACTGTGAGCAAAAATTGAGCGTGGCATTGTTTACTGTTAATACCTCATATATTATTAGCATACCTGCCAACATCGCACTAAACTTCTGTATAACGTAGGTTAAGTTAACCGAGGTTAAACACATTTCAAACCAGAATTTTTTAAAAATAAATTCATTCAAATAGGTTCAACGTAAGAACTTGAAACTAAATATATTTATTATTTTCAACTATATTTTCTATTTAGAAACGTCTTTAACCCGAATCAAATTAACTCACATTGTACGGAATTTTAATTGAAAGTTGTCAGGTACGTATTAGTCGTAATTAGCGTAATCGTAGGAATTATTTTATGGTTTTTGTTTAGAATGAATAGTAAATTGCTTTTTCATATACATATTTCTTGAAAAATCGAAGATTTTGAAGATTTTAAGAGAAGTATGGCTTTAAGTAAATTTTACATAGTATTTCAATTCCAATATATAATTCAATGCCTAAATTAGTCCTAAATCTCTCATCATTGGATACAAATAAACCGAGCTAAATATCGCCTTTCTTTATTTTCCTCTCATAATATTTAATGCAAAATATATTAATCATTATACGAATTAAATGTGCAGTTACACTATTATCAAATAATCCTCTTTCCATATTTAATCTCAGAACTTGCAAGAATAGTGTATGTCTAAATAGATAAATGATTGCTATTCTGAAATAACGGTACTTAATGTAAGGACCGTGTGGGCCCCGAGTTAAGTAACATTTTATTTTAATTTAAAATAATTAGTATATTATTTTTTGTGAAGACACACATGAAATAAAATATAAAATGAATATTAGTAAAGAGAACAAATAATAATTAAATGCTAATAATACTCTATTAAAATATACTTCGTAATACTTTGTATCGTATACTATCGGAATACTATTATGAATTCTCTTTGATACCTGCCGATAACTTTATCGAAATATTTGTCTTTACGGAAGTTTCATTTGAATCGATTGCCAGGGAAAATATCACATAATGATATTTTAACGGTGTTAAACTTACATAGACAGTACATACTAATGATTTCCAAACAACAATTTGTCGTTGAAACTTGGAACCTTCAAAAATGAAACACTCTTTATGTGGCAGTAAAGGAAGTGTAACGTATTTCAGAGATTTCGGATACGTGATGTTTTCCTTACCACCTATAATGAAAAGAATAAAAGTTTCTGCAGGAAACACATGATAAATTCTTCCATCATTAAATTATATTTTTATAGCTCTTCTTGATAAATACCGGGTGTCCCAAAAATGACTGATGGATTTTGAAATTCAATAACTTGCAAACGGTGACAGATATTAAAATAATTTTTGCAGGAGGGTTATGTATGATGTCAGGCGTTTTGTTACTGTGATTCTTGATTTTAGTTCGAATTTCAAACAATAGATTGTGCTGACAATGATTGGTGCTCAGTGGTGGCTGAAACTGACGCCACTCAGCATTGATGATCCGCCCTCTGAATACTAGGCCTGCGCGCTGATAAAAATGCGGCTGTCGCATGCGGATTTGTTTTTCAGCGCTTGAACGGTCTCCGGAACTTTAACACCAATAATTTTTTTTAAATTTTCTTCGCCTAGTTTTTCTGCGATCAAAGGAGTCAAAGAAAACTTTTAGCTATTATTGGTGTTGAAGTTCGAAGGACCGTACAAACGCTGAAAAGAAAATCTACCGGCGACAGCCGCCCTTTTTATCAGCGAACAGGACCAGTATTCATAGGGCGGTGCATCACTGCTGAGTGGCGTCAGTTTCGGTATCGACTGAGAGCCAAACGCTGTCAGAGCCATCTATTGTTTGAAATTCGAACTAAAATCAATAATCACAGTAACAAAACTCCTGACATCATACATAATCCTCCTGCAAGATTTTTTTAAAATATCTGTCACCGTTTGCAAGTTACTGAATTTTAGAATCCATCAGCCATTTTTGGGACACCCCGTATCAACATTCATTCCAAAAATTTTTCAGATAAATATATTTTTAGTGTATCCGAAAACCCGGCATATTCACTTAAAGGAAAAAAAATAAAACAATTTGGACAATTACAATGCGCATCCATTCACATTTGAAAATTAGCTTCCTGAAAAGATACATTCCTAAATATTATTTATAAAAAAATTCAAATCCTGAATGGAAGGTGAGTAAACTACTTAGAATTTCCAACGAGTATGACACAATTATTTACGATTGAAAATCTTTGTCTAATGGTATTTCTTCAGATATAAAATCGTTCTTCGGTTATTTGCTACTTTTTCTGTGATTAACCCCTTAACTGTGTAGCCCAAACTCAGTTCGGGCAAGAACAGTTTGCTTGTTTTGTTACTAAAAGCTTTTGCACACCAGTAATTATTTAACGCAACCTTCGCTTTATTAATCGTTAGACCATTTTCGATTACACAAAGCAAATATTTTAGTACGGAAAAAGTGGTATCATGTGCCTATTTTTAGTTTATGGTGTCAAAATACCTCCCACAGTTACGGGGTTAAGGGTGATCATCACTTATATTTTCCTTATACTGCTAATGCTAAATTTTTAACATCAGAATTGCACATTTACTATTGAACCGATTTATTTAAAAAAAAATTTGGTGATAAATATGACTTATTTCTTTGAAACGACGCAAATTTCATAAGTGAGATGTAATTACCCTTTTTTTAATTTAAATTTTAAATTTTTTAATTTGTTTCCAATAGATTTCACCAGAGGGCACTACGGGTACTGCAGATTTTCGGCATAAGTTACAAAACGAGTTTCAGGCAGTTTTTATATATTTTCTTGTTAATTGTTGTCATTATCTTGTTATAAATTTAATAAGGGGTATTTTTTACACGATATTATATAAAAAATATCGTTCAACAAGCATTTTTGCCTTTGCTGCAGTAATTTTATTCCCAGCTGCCATGTCAGAAAGACAAATTTTTCCAAATTTTCAGCAACCCTAAAACACTTCCGTTGAGGCAAAACAACAGGGGGGTTGAGATGAGATTTCCGATATCACCTTTTTCTCTATGCTTGCCTTTGAAAGGAAAGGGAACGGGAGGAGGGGGGAGGGTTACATTTGTGGTCATTTGCTTTTCTCTCTGTAAAAGGAAATTTGTCTGCTTTGTAGAAAGCATTTATTGAATCTGGGAAAGCGAACTGTTGGTTGACCCGTGACCCCCTGACCCACTCACTATGTTCCGAAGGTTTCAGATTTTCAGAATCACTAGGTTTGCGAAGGGATATCTTCAAAATGGGTAACTTTCTGTTAGCGAAAGTTTTACTTTCTAAAAATAAAGTGAAGCAGGCGATTTTTGTTTCTTTGATTTTTCCCTTCAAATACATTCGTTGTATAACTTTTCCCTTTAAAAAAATGGTTTTCATTCCTTGTTACCTTTAGTTGACATTGCATTAGATGTACACAATTTTTAATTGAAAGAAATTGATGTACATTTTTGTGTGAAAGAGAATTTAACGTCTAAACAATGTAAATTGCGCCCAATGTAAATTCGACACACACAAGTAAGCCGAATACCGAATATTCGGTCGGCTGAATACTCCAATGTTCCAGGATTAAAATAATAAAAGGTTAAATATTAAAATAGCTTTATCTCATATTTAATACAAATGCTGCCTCAATTTAAAATTTTTCTCTAACTTTTAACTTTATTCCTATTTCTATGAACATTACTTTCTCACAAGTAAACTTCACACTAAAAAGAGAAGGGAAAAAAATCTGTTTCGAATTATTAAATAAGATTATAATTTTAATACTTGTAAATAACGCTTTTAACTTTGGCTGTCTATGTGAATTAAAATAAATTAATACAAATTTCGTTTCTACCACTTTTCGTAATATCATATTTCAGATAAAGCAGTGTAAGTCTGATAAAAATATCGTAACAATATCTTTACTGTAATTAAAGTTGGGAAAAAAATTCAAGTTCGGCTTGAAGTGAAATACTCTGTATTTGAATAAATGGATTAGAACCTGGTTTCCTATACAAAAACTGTCTGAATGAAACTGTAAAGTAAAACCTGTATTATAAATTCTTTGTAGATTTTTCAATTGCGTAAAATGTGTAAACTGTATCACGTCTTATTTATTTATAATCGGCTGCACTCTTGAATCCTCGAACACTTTTTTTTTTTTTTTTTTCTGAAGGAAACGGATATGTATTTCGAATGAAACTGTAAAGTATAACCTACATTATGAATTCTTTGTATAGATTATTCAATTGCGTGAAATGTGTAAAATGTATTATGTCTTATTTATTTATAAGCAGCTCTATTATTATTATAATTATTATTTTGCTGTAAGGGTTGGTCCTATAAAAAACTTGTCAGTATAAAAGTTGTAGATAATATTAAGAGGATTAATAATACATTTAAGCGGATTTGATATCTTGTGAATTGACAAAGTTATGAATTTTTTTCTTCTGAAACCCCTCTTTTTCCCCTTCTCGGGGCCATTTTTAATGATATAAAAAATCTGTCATACATAAATTTTTGGCCGTTTTCCTAGAAGTAATAATAATTTTAAACGGATTCGATACGTATCATAATTAAGATTTATGGGGATTTTCTGTTTTCACAAAAAGGCCGCCCTCCCCCCCCCCCCCCGGTTCGATTTTGCTCATTAACAAACTTGACAGAGATTTTTATGCCCCTTGATTCTATGTATCAGTTTGGAAGAGATTTATGTAGAATTTTTCAAGTTATCGTGTCCATAAAAAAGTTGCATAGATAGATAGATAGATAAAGTTTTGAACTGGGGGTGGTTTTGGGTTCTGGGAGTCATGATCGGTGTAGATCTGCAAAAATTTTCCAGAAATTCCAGCAGAGTGGAGAATGTAATAGGTAGTATTTCTTAAGAAATCTTAAAAAAAAAATGATCAAACACTAAACACGTTGTCTGATAAAAATGAGTACAGTTCTTACGACAGCTGATATATCATATGCGCCAAATGGGAGCTCAATCAAAAGAAATGTTTAGACGCTATTGTGTTCACTCACATATATACAAATACATATATTAGGCATCATCATAAAAGTACCATAAAAAGACACACATGGTCTGAAAATGAAAAAATACCAACATTCATGTATACATTACGGAATAATTGTAAAAAATATCAAACCTTCAACATTTAAAGACATCCTCAAAATGTAAAGATACATAAATATTTCCATAATAAGGTTTTTATAATGATTACAACCATTTTCCCAGCACTAGATGTGATCGAAAAGTAAAAATGTAAATGAAAAACTAAGAATCACTGGGCACATCAGTTATGTTCTTAGTAACATTAAGATTTCTTTATAAAAAAAATTAATTTGGCATATTTAAATATGATATAATATACACATGAATTGATGCCACACAATCCTAAAATGTACGTGTACCAAAGAAAATATAAATTCTACAGATAAGGTAATTATAAATTTACCAGTACACCTGTGCAATGATTTCGCACTGCAGTCTAATATTTTTTAGATGCAAGTTTAAATTAAAAAAAAAAAATGAAGGATTAACAATATCTGCAAACAACATTAGTCAAGCCAGAATATCATGTCATTCATCCCATCAAAATTGAAGTAAAAACTAATCAAAGATAGCAAGAGGCACGCACGGGAAAAAAAAAAATAACAATCGTAATTTAACTTCATTGGAAGATGATGTCATCCACTTCGGGAAAAACACGGGACAAAAAAAAATAAATTGAGCACATATAAAATAGAATTTAATATAACATAACATACATTTTAGACTACACATAAAATACCACTGCTTCGATCGATCGATGGTGTCTTTTTCTCCAAACATTTGAATTTGAATTTTGCTTTTTAATCATAAATATAAAATAAACCCGTGCATCCCGCTTTATCTTTTATTGTGCTATTTATTTATTTACTTCTAATTATTGTTGAGCACAATATAATGTAGTATATATGTTTTTTTATGGCAACAATGATTTGAGAAAAAAACTCATTTCATTGGAAAAAAAATACTGATTTAATTTTTAATTAACTGTAATTTTTAATCAAAAAACACGTTTTAAAGAAATGTGAGTATACTATGTCAGAAGCTGTTCAAAAACCTTTCGAATGATAGCTCATTCATTTATGTGCATTTTGTAAATGCATAGAAAAAGGGATGTTGGCAACAGAAATAATACATATGATTAACTCATGTAAAATTTTAAAGCATATGTAAGTACAAGGAAGTCAGAAATGATAACTTATTGTATGATAAATCTAAAACTTCTAATATGAAAAATTACATACATTTTTATTCTTAAAATGAAAGCCTATATAAAATATTAAAATACATACAATTAGGTATAATTGCAACTCAAGTAATTTATATATGAAAAATCCTTGATGGCTCGGCCTACAGGCACAGGTAGATTTCGAAGACGCAGATCGTGGGGCGCCTGTTTGTTGGGAAGATAGAAGAAGGAATGAACTTTTTGCCATGATGTGGCAGTTGGAACCGCCTACTTCAAAACCTAACTTGTTTGCACGTGGAGCCAACAGGGATTTTTTTTTCTGCTATAACAGTTGGTCCTATAAAAAACTTGTCAATATAAAAGTTTTAGATAATATTAAGAGGATTTATAATAAATTTAAGCGGATTTGAAATCTTGGGAATTGACGAAGTTATGTTTTTTTTCTTCTAAAACCCCCCTTACCCCCTCCCTTTGGACCATTTTTAATTATATCAAAAATCTGTCATACATAAATTTTCGGCCCTTCTCCTAGAAGTAATAATAACTTCAAACGGATTCGATACGTATCATAATTAAGAAATCATGGGTTTTTTTCTGTTTTAAAAAAAGCCGCCCCCCCCCCCCCCTTGGTTCGATTTTGCCCATTAACGAACTTGACCGAGATTTTATGTATCAGTTTCGAAAAGATGCGGGAGTTGGAACCGTCTACTTCGAAAAATAACTTGTTTGCAGGCGGAGCCAGCAGGAATTTTTATTTATTTATTTATTTATTTATTTATTTTTGCTATAAGGGTTGGTCCTATAAAAAAAACTTGTCAATATAAAAGTTTTAAATAATATTAAGAAGATTAATAATACATTTAAGCGGATTTGATATCTTGTGAATTGACCCAGTTATGATTTTTTTCTTCTAAACCCCCCCTTTTTCCCCCCTCGGGGCCATTTTTAATTATATCAAAAATCTGTCATACATACATTTTCGGCCCTTCTCCTAGAAGTAATAATAACTTTAAACGGATTCGATACGTATCATAATTAAGAAGTTATGGGTTTTTTCTCTTTTCACATAAAGCCCCCCCCCCCACACCCTCCCCCCCTTGGTTCGATTTTGCCCATTAACGAACTTGACCAAGATTTTATGCCCCTTGATTTTATGTATCAATTTGGAAGAGATTTGTGTAGAATTATTGCAGTTATCGTGTCCATAAAAAAGTGACATAGATAGATAGATAGGTATATAAAGTTTTGAACTGGGGGTGGTTTTGGGTTCTGGGAGTCATAATCGGCATAGATCTGCAACATTTTTTCAAAAATTCCAACTTAGGTGAGAATGTAATAGGTAGTATTTCTTACGAAATCTACCCAAAAAGTAAATCGGTCTCTTATCACAGTTATTTTGTAATTTATTTTTAGTTTATATTACTCGTGTAATAAATCAAACTGTATTTCAAATTTTTTATCACTTTAAGGTGATTTTGATGTTAAAAAATAGTAGAAGGAAAACAGCGTATAAGTTGGCAGCTATGCAAACATCGTAGAATAGCTTTCACGTGTATCAAATGGTATTGTTAGTAAATGTATTGCTGCTAGCGATTTTCTGATTCATTTTTAAGCATAGAAGCATAATACTTGCAAGCATGATTATTGAAATGATTAAACAGTTCTTTATTTTCAAATAAAGGAATTACATCTCAAGCTATAGGCTATTATTGTCTAAGGACGGCAATTTTTTCCTTTCCTGCGCTGTCACGTCCTAAAATTCAGTTAAAAATGACAACTTTGACAGCATTATTTGAAAATCTTTTGTCTTTACAGGAAAATAAAAAAATATATATATATTACATAGTTTCTTAATAAGTTTGTGAATAACAAGTAATATAATATTTTTTTTAAAGTCAATTCCTACTTTTTAATCATAAATATATAAAATAAACCAGTGCAGCATTAATGTCCCACGTTATCTTTATTGAAGATTATTTTATAATCATCGTTGCGTTATTTTATTTCTGTGGCATCACTAATTTGAGATAAATCTTTCATTTCATTTATGAAAACAATGGGAGGAATTTTTTCTCCCATTTAAAACTAAAATTAATTAATTTAATTTAATGAATGAATTAATATTTGAAAAAACTGTATTAACATAACTGTCATCCACTACAAGTTTTAAAAAAATTATTTGAACTTGAGTGGATGAATTGAAAATATTTTATTAACGACTGAAAATTTGAACAAGATATATATAGAGAGAGTGTGAGCTAATAGTAGGAATTTAAAAAAATCAATTAAAAAATGTGTCAGAAAGTGCACAGTTTGGATTTCAGAACAGCTTTAAGTAAATAAAATGTATATGCAAAAAAATTAAGTCAGAAAATAAAACAAATGCATTATGTAATAATATTTAATAAAATATATTTACTGATAATTATCATATATTTAAAATTCTAAATATTTTTGTGTTTAATTAAATTTATATTTACAAAGCTTCGCTTAATCTTGATTACTTTTTTCTTCAATTTCGGTTCGGATTACTGGGTTTCTATTGATATGGGTAAGCAGAAATATTGATGTACAATGCTTCCCCCCCCCCCCCAAAAAAAAAAGAACCATTAATTTGGATAGCTAAATACATTAGCAATTTAACTCCAAATTTGAGGAAATATAATTAAAACATATCAATATTTCGGAAATTCTGAATCTCGATCCTTTAATTTAAAAGCGTTATTTAGCGCAGCTATTTTCCTCCTGTTACATTACAAAATCCCCTTTTTAATTATAGCTGAACCATGTGTTTCTCTCAATAACATGAGATTACAATTGACCAGTCGATATCTATTAAATTATATATAAAAAAAACTGGCTTAAACCGCGCTGGAGGTCTGCATGGGCTGAAATATTCACAACTGGGCCCGGCCCGAATGAAGCCATCTTGTTCCGGAGTCCCCAGAAAGTAAAGTCCAAAACCAAAACCCATCCTCTATACAGATCTATAACCAAAAGCTAATCTCTAATCTTCTAACTTACATTTACTTGGCACTCTGTGTTTACTCAGAATCGGCTTCAAACGGGAAGTGACGTTTCCTAGAAAATAGGGCTACCAGAAAAAGAAGTTTTTCGCCCATGCGAAAGTCAGCACCATCTATTGAGTAAAGGTGATTTTCATAATATCTGACGCTCCTTTTTAAATATGTCGAAATTTATATTCGAAAATTGTCGTAGAAATGTAGGCACTTTGTAGGTAAGGTGTCTTCAATGTGCGACCCGGGGAGGCCACAGAGCTACCACTATTTTTGTTCAGAATATTTCTTTTTATTTGGGTACGTAAATTTTGAAATTTAATAAAGTAAAAATATTCATTCGGAAATAGTGGTGACAAACGATTTTCAAGTAAAAAGTTTGGATACCTTGCTGTGGATGGTATTTGGAAAGATATATTTTAGTTTATTTTAACAGATTAAACGCAATTTTATTTGCAGTGTCTCTGCTGAGAACAGTGTAGCCAGTTCGCTATATTCAAGGATGAGATTTCTCCAATTTTTTGCATACCAGTAAAATATTAGAGAAAACGTTGTTGGGTTAAATCTCAGAATGTTCCGATTGCAAGAAAAAAAAAAAAAAGTCTGTAAGATTATACTGGTATGCAAAAAAGCGGAGAAATCTCATCCCTGGCTATATTTTCATTTCAGATCGCTTGATTGCCACCGCTTTTTGGAGTAGAAATATTCTCCTTATTTAATAATAGATTAAATAATGCCAGAATAAAACCAATCACACTATTTAAAAAAAAGAGGTAGCAGTTAAAGTATCTGAATTTTAAAAAAAGTAACCTGCTCGCAACACTGGCTGGGAAAAAAGTAAATAAATGGAAACAAAATTCATTTTTGGAAAAAATTCTTTAAAATAAGCTTCAGCCATAGTCAAGTTTATGTTTTGACAAAATATTTAACATATGTCTTTTTTACGCTTTTAGTAATTTCAATAACTAAAATTTGAAATTGTATTTCTTTATATCTCCTCATATGTCAAAGCATATACTCTAAGTTAAAATTAGAAAAGACAGATTCAACTCAATTTTAAAAAAATTAACCAAATTTAGATAAAATGTATTTTTAGTTAACCCCTATATCAGGGTTCGTACGCTTTTTCCACCATTTTGTAATATAAAATTTCGCTTTATTAAATGCAGATGAGTATTACAAAAACTGCAATGAAATGAGGCGTGTAGAATATCTGCAATTTAAATATTAAATAGAAAAATTGTGTTAAAAGCGTACAAACCCTGTCTCAATGATTATATTGAGTATAATAATAAGTATAAAATTAGTTTATTAAATTTATTCATTCAATTATTTAGATAATTTTGTCTTTTGGCGAAGAAAATAGCCAAACCAGCTTTTATGGGAGCAAGCAAAGAAACTCAAGCTAAAAATCGGTAGTACTTATTTCTTTTACGTTTCCATCAACCACTGACAAGAAACATGTAAACAACATTTATATAAAATTATTTTTATGTTTTACCCTGTGAAGACATTTACGGTCATTACATTATATTTAAACTCATTTCTAATAAAAACAAATAATTATGACGATGGAAAAAACTAAAAGTTAGCAATTCATTACAGATACTAAACAATCAACTAAGTTATTTCATAAAACAGCTAAACGCAATGTATATGCAATTAACCTAATTATTGGTTTAACATCCATACACAGTTTAAATTTCTTAAAATTTTCTTAAATACAATTATCTAAAATTTATTATTGATGTAGATTACAGTGTGTTTCAAAAAACAGATTAATTAGGATCAAGTTTGCAACAAGCGAATCTGCTTAAAATCCAGGTATTTGCACATTAAATGCGCAGGAGGCACAGCCCCTCCACCCCCTAGTACTTCTATATTAAAAAAAAATAATGGTACGAATGAGCTGTAAAAGAACACATCCGTGTTTTTGACGATACATATACATTTTATGCAAAACATAATATATGTCATGATTTTTAATTTTTTTAATAATAATTTATTACTAATTTTCATATTTAAAAAATGTTTTTGAATTTAAAAAACTGCTTGGAATATTTTCGAATTTTTTTCATCCTATCCCATTAAAAAAAGAAACATTTCAGTTAGATAATTTCTTGGAATTAATCTTTGCTGGCCTGATTTGACATTACCATTATCAAATTTGGATGCTAATCATAGAGTTAGCTCTATGAAGATTTATGAAAATTTTCAAAATGTATAAACTTTTACGGAATGTTTTGTTCTCAGGAATTCAAATAATGTGCATAAATGACACTTGGTGCAGTTTGTAATATGTAGACGTCCTCCTAAGCATAATTTATGTGTAGCGTTAAAATTAATTGATTTTTATCATAGATTCACTAGTAATTAAATCTGTAACACTATCAAACACAGTGAATTAAAATGAGTTATCAAACATAGTGACATTAAAATCAAGACCAACAAATTAAACAAAATACCACAAATTAAAAATAGTAATATTCTCCAAATTTATTCATGAAATTCTGCAAATATTACTATTCAAAAACAGTGCCTTAAATTTTCCTGATCCAAAACAAATCTTCATCATAGAACATAATCTTAGCAGAGTTTTCTGTATTTTCAACTCCCTCTAGTTAAATAACATGTAGTTTACAAAACAAAACCACCAATATTGAATGCTTTTTACTAAGGAATACGTGTATCCCAGTAATCTAAACGCATAAACTATTGGCTAAGGAACGTATTCAACCAGAGGCGTAGCGTCAATGGGGGGGGGGGGCATGATCGCTTTACTACCAGTATTCTTATATACATACTATATTTGGCCTTATTTAATTCATACCGTTCAAAGGTTAAATAAGGCCAAATGTATTATATAATTATACTGGTAGTAACATGATCGTGCCCCCTACCCACTGACGCTACGCCACTGTATTCAACACTTTGTTGTGGATTTCGTCAAGAGTGGTATTGTTGGACTGACCTTAAAGGTAATAAAAATAAATGCATGAATATTTCGTACGAAACCAACTGTTCACGGGATACATGGCAGTTTAACCGCCCCCTGAATACTAGGCCTGTGCGCTGACATAAAATGGCGGCTGGTTTGCGTCATTTGGGTGGTCCCTTGAGTTTGAATACCTATACAGTGATCTCTCACTTATAAGCGATACACGGAACTCATTTTTCAGCACCAGTTTTTTAAGGGTAATTTTCATCTTCTTAAATCGTAGAATTTATAAATCGAATTTTACTGTTTTAAAATAGTGGTATGAAAAAGTAATTACTGAACATCGCGTATAAGTGAGAGATCATTGTACTTTCTTAAGTTTTCTCCGCATTATTTTTTGAGATATAAGTCAAATTGAAAATAGAGAAAATACTGGTGTCTAAATTGAGGGGACCGTACCATCGCATTAAAAAAATCTGCCTTCGACAGCAGCCATTTTTCTCTCAGTTTGAAAGTCGAGGATTCAGGGAGCGATAGCAATTTCTTTCGTGACATTGTACATAAAGAAGGATAAAAGAAAGAAGACTCCATCAAAAGCTAGAGTGAGAAATTGTGATAAGGTAATTTTTAATTGAAGCTAGGATCCCGTTAATAATCTATTGAAAGAACTTTCCAACGATACCACGTTTGACGAAAGAATGTTTCTTCTTTATGTATAACGCCTCAGACCCAATTGGCCCGTATCGCATGAACTGTTGTATTCACGCAGATAGTTTCTATACAGTTTTTTTTTAACTTCATAGCAAGATCAAATTAAACCAACCGTTGACAAAATCGGATCTTATTTTTTATGTATGGCGTCTGTGAAAGTTTTATTCCGTACAATGAAAAGTTGCATTCGGGAGGATAGTTTTTATATTTTTCTATATCGACGTGACAAGAACTTTGTAACTATACCACTCTTGACGAAATGGAGAACTAACATTTGAATATGATCTCTAGTGATAGATAATACAGATGAATAGAGATAGATATATTGAAAGAAATAAGTGTATGGTATAAATTAAAATCACAGCTACAAGCTTTCATACCGTACTTCATCTAAATTTCTGCTCGAGATAAAATTTTGACAATTTTTTTTATCGTATCTATATATATTCCTCGTACAATAAAAAATAACTGCTGTCACAAACATAATCAAAATAAAATGAGACACTGAAGAAGAAAATTCTAAAAAGTTTGAAGTGCGACAGTATTCTAAGTTTATCTGTTTATTTTAACCATTACACGGGGGCTCGGACAGCATCTATCTGAAAACACAACTATTTAATTGGTTACTTCAACTATTAATTGGTTAATACACCTATTAATTGATTACTTCTTTAAGTTCCTGAAATTTTAAATACGATGCAGTTTTTCTATTTTACATTAAAAAAATATCATTTACTTATTATCAAATGAATTTGTCCGTAAATTCTAGTGAGAATTCAACATTACTGGAACAGGATACATTTGACCACAAGTGATTTTTGGGCAACACTTTTTTCTAACAATAATCTTCGCCTGTATTAATTGCCGGTTACAGGGTTTCTAAGTTGTCTATTTTCACAATACCACTTTTTACATACAAAAATCTTCTTTTAAGATTTTTCTTGAAATTTTTTAAAAAGTACCCCTCCGAGACTATTTTTATTGCAAATATTGTAGAAACCAATTATACTTTTTTAGGAAATACTGGTATAGAAAACGCGGAACCCTATGATTAAGTAAGGTGAATGTTACAAGTTGCGCACACAACGTAAACTTTCATTTAAGAGTTAAATTGTACATATACCTTTTCTAGTTTAATCACAGAATGCCGAACTTGTTTCTTTAGTTAAACAAGGCAAAAAATCGTTTTAAGAAATGTGGTAAAAATGGAAAATACCTGTTGTTACTATAAGAAAAGCTATTGCGGAAAATTAGGAGCTATGATTAATGTAAGTTCAAACACAAAGCATTGACAGTAAATATCATGTCTTTCTTTTAATAAAAAAGGCTACCTGTATAGGAAAATATGCAACGTCCGGAACGAAATCTCTAATATCCCGTAAATTAAGATATAAATAATTGTGATACATTTATACACGTCTGCCAGACGTTCCATTTTTTAGTACCACTAATAACAATTATTAAAAATAGAAACCTTCATCTTATGTGATCGCAAATTTCTGTAATTACATAAAACGAAAATTTTTATTCGGAAATAGTTGGTCTCAAAATCGGGATATTTGGAAGTTATACGTTTATTTAATAATTTTAATAATACTGATGTATGACGGTTACCGAAATAGTTAAATATTTTGAATTTATGTATCTTAACCCTTCTTTGCATGAGTTTTTCTTTTACAATTGTGTTTTTTCATACATATATTAAATATTAGACACCAGAAATTTTAAGATAGATTTTTAACTTTGTTCAGCAACATAGCTCCCGGGAAATTTACTGGATTCATATTTCTATATAAATATAGTGGTGGCGAAGAAGTTGATTTATTTATTAAAAGTTAAATAAACAGTGATGGAAATTTACATCACTATGCAATTAAGGGTTAAATCTCAATTTCATTTCAGTCTCATTTTCTCTCATCAACATTTAGTTTAAAATACATGCTCATTTATTGAGAAAACATTTTTATATTCATATAGGCTGTCTTACACATAACCTCTTCGTATCATAAAGAAAAAAGTTAAAAATCTTTTTTGACATTTTTACTTTCAAAAAGCGAAAGTAATTTAATTCAAACATCTTTTTTGCCCATTTATTAAATACATTATTTTTCTCGAATAAATACTTTTATGTAAATATGATATTCTAATCTGTGAAACTAAATATTTTAACTGAAACAAAAGAGAAAGTGTATGATAAAGTTAAAAAATATGTGATGAAGATTTACTTTTGACTACTTTTATATCAAAGATATAATAACATAAATTTGTATTGTTTTTCTATTTTATAAGATGATGAAAAGCGAATATATATGATTAGTTGAAAAATGTTTTTTTAGATCGTATTCTTCATGATATCAGTTTTAATAATAGTAGTTTTCTTAAATCTATCGCTATTTTTATTTTCTTTGATGTTTTCTTCTTCTAGTAATAATTTTATAAAAATCTGCTGTAAATAATAAAATCAGAATTTAATTAAAAGAAGCGAAAATTTTAACGAGGTTTGTTTTGTTTTATTTTTTTGCTGTTTAAAGCTATGTTTTACACATTTATTTTATTTTATTTTATTTCTTTGTTTAATTAATTTTATTGATAACATTGTATAGAGCCGGTGTTCTGCCTCCTTCCAGCGATCCGCAAGGTTACTAAAAATTTCGCCTATTTAATTGCAATATTTTTGCATTTTCATACAGAGAAGATTCGTTTTTTTTTCTGGAAAATAGTGGTACTAATCGGTTTACAGGAAAAAACTTTTGGACATACCTGATTTAGCACTTCAAATGTGGAATTCATGTTAATGTTCAGGAGTGGTGTTACCTGTCCATTATATGTTTTATTCAGGTTTTGTTTGATTGCTACCATTATTATTAATGAAAGGAAATACTGGTACTAAAACGGATAAGTATTTACTTCTCTAGAACATTGGTGCCGACGTCTTATAACCAAAGCTGCCGATATTTACGTCTTTTTCTTACAACTAAAGTTTAATGGTAAATTTTGGCTTATTTAATCTCCAAATTTCTGTCATATTTAAGGCAAATGTTTTATTTATTTTTAATGGTGAAAATTTGGCTCGGTTGAATTTAAGATCTACGGTGTCACCATATTGTAACTACATAAACAATTCCCCTGTCAATGTACACTAATTTCCGGCGTATAAGCCGCAGCTCAAAGAGTCGTTTTTCGACCCAGAAATTTTATTCAATAATTGTAGTTAAATATTTACAGCGATCTTTTAAGTTACATTTTATAAAATAATATTTCTGGGTCGAAAAACGACTCTTTGAGCTGCGGCTTATACGCCGGAAATTACGGTAAGTGAATTTGATTACTGACCATTTCCACCAGTAAAAATTAGAAATTTCCGCCTTATTTAAATGAATTATTCATGCAAAATTTCTATCATAAATAGAGCAGAAATTTCTATTTTTTTACTGGTAGAAGATTTCTTCGGAGTTAATCAGAACCTGATCCGATGTAAACAAACAGCCACCATATTGTGACTGCATCAACAATTGCTTCACTCGCAAATCTCCTCCCCTTTATTCATAACTCCATTTTTTGAACCCAGGTTTTTCAACAACTTTTCTTACGATTGTTAAAAATCTTGTTGCAATATTTTGAAATGCTTGGCTCAGTGATTCACATTTTTTGTTCAAACGGAATCATGATTGTTTGAACATAGAATTTTTTTTTTTTAATTTGAGAATATCATTCGATAAAGTATTATATTACAAAATAAATTGAACCATTTACTTAATGTTACTAAATAAATCCATTCCACCATGCAAAATACTTTTTTCTAAAGTAGAAATATATGAGGTAATCAGTATTGTAAGACAAAAATATTAAATTTATCGAAATTTCTGACTTCATGAAGCAAACTGCAAAAATAACCATTTCGCAAGAAAATAATGTAAATGTCACGAGTATTTTAATCGTATTTTTTTAAGTTTTCCTTTTTCTTGATGCAGATTTTAAAATAAAAAGAAAATCAAATTATGATTAACCTTGATTACGATTGTATTTAGAAAACAACAAATTGCACCTATATATTTGAAAGAACATATGAATCTTCAATAAAATCATAACATTAATTTGAAATACGAAATATTTTAAGCTTAATAAATGACTGAATTCCCTTTCGGAATTTCTAATTTCAGTTAAGTTCAAAGTGATCCATTAATCATGTTCAATTTGAGTATAATTCTGATTAATGAAATGTGTAAGAGAAATGCGATATTCTGTTACTTGGGATCAATAAAGTTTGAAAATTTATTGCCAATTATAACAGCTTTCTAAAATTCCGACAAGACAATCACTGATACAGAAATGTACGTACAAGCATTTTATCAACTAAATAGTATGCTGTTTTTTTAATTAGTTTTACTTTATAGTTATAATATTAATTTTATGATAAATTAGTTCGGTTTTACTTGCTTTTTGTTTTTCAAAATCTCTTGTACCTTTGTACAAACCGAGGACATATTAAATTTCAATATATAAATAATCCTGTACATAGTGTCTGACTGAATCAATATTAAATCTGCAATTTTCATAAAATGTCAAGTTCTTCATTTTAATGATATATAGGGGAAAACATTCCGGGAAAAAAAATGGCAAAATGTTTCTCTTATTCTAAAAAGGTTTGTTTTTGTGCTGAGTACAGAGGGCGTAGCGTTATATTATAATTTTTCAATAAAATGTTTCGTCTCATTTAATTGGAGAAAAACATTACGAATTTAGAAATTAAGTTAGGTGATTACAATTTCTGCGTACTTTTTAACTATAGAATAAAAATTTTAAATTTATGCGTGTATTTGTTTTTTGTAATAATGCGTTCTAATTTTTAAAAGTTGAAAAAATTTGATTTTTCGAGGGCCAAGTATAAGAAAGAGCAACGTTTTCTGCGTATTTTATAATAATCCACGAAAAATATCCACAATAGTTACGACTAGAAACTAGAAACGTATATGACGATCTCAATGTAAGCAAAGCAGGCCTCGGATTGTTCCACCAGTAATTTAAAAAAAAAATATTTTGGCTGTAGATTTCTACAAGAGTTGCAAGAAAAACGCCTTCACGAAGCGAGTTTCTGCGACATATGAAAGATAAATCGAAACCGAAAATTTTCGTAAGGAAATAGTGGTGGACCAAATTTTGAGTAAGTCCCTTTTAATAGAGACCACTCCGAGGCCTGGCAAAGTCAAGAAGAAGAAAAAATTAAGGTTGATTATTTAAAAATTTTGGCAATGTATTTTTTTAGGGTTTCGTTCATCTCACGTAACCCTATTCGTCCCGCATCTCTGTCTGTCAGAGGCGGTTCTCAGAAACTGTATACGTGATAGACTTAAAATTTTGTGTACTTACAGCTGAATACCTACTGTGACGCTGAAAATCATAAAATTTTGAAAATGTCTTCATTAATGCAAGATATTAATTAAAATCTTAAAAATCCACTCATTAATAGATACAAATATGTAACTAAAGCGCAGAATTTATTTGAATTGTTAACAATTTGTAAAATAGCGCGCATAATAATGTTCCCTTTCAATAAAAAAAGTATTTGCTCGTGACTATGAAAAACAGAAATAAAACCTTAAAAATATAGTTAAATGATCACGTGTTAAAGGCAGGAATTGTAGAAAATTACGTAATAAAGAATATACGTGCGCGTAAATATTAAAAAGAGAAATAATTAAATTATTACGCGTTCAAATAATAAAATAGGGAAACTTACGTCATATTTAAAATGCTTAAGTAAGAATATTTCCAAGCAGTTTTAATATAAAAAATATATTTACACGAGATATTAATTTATTTCGACAAAATATTAGTGTTTATGACGTCAGTTGAAACGGATCTGTTGTGCGTAACTATGAATAGCAAAATTTTTTCAACGATTTTTCTCTTTTAATATCATGACGCGCCATTTAAGGTCATTATTTTTTTAATTAATGAAATAACTAACAAATGGGTAAAATATCATTAAAAATAACGATAAATGCCGAATAAAAATCTCTCGATGACATCGTCACTATCATGCCAAATTATCGAATGTGAAAAAATGCATATTTCGTTACTTTTAAAACTGGACCGATTGTCACCACTAAATTTTAATAGGGTTTCAGGGTTTTAACATCACCAGGGTTACCAGTTTGGCCTACTTTTTCGTTCAAAAATGTCAGATCCTTACCAGAAATTTAAAATAACAATTTTTGTTTTATATAATGACAACTTAGTTTGTGATTACTTATAGTAAAATTTTTCTCTCAAAACTTTCGGTATGAACTGAAGAAATCACTGAAGAAAGGTATCTCTGAAGAAAAAAAGAGGCCAACTTGGAACAACTTTTATTAGTATTTTTACTAGGCGAAGAATTCTAATAAAATTTCGTGGCGACAATCGGCTCATGTTTAAAAGTAATGAAAAATGCATTTTTTCATATTCGATAGTTTGCCATGGTAGTGCCGACATAACAAACAGGTGTAACACATCTGATGTCAATTCAATCTGATGGCACGGTAACGCACTTCCCCCCTATATTTTGGCGACAGTTTTTTACTTTGTTTGATAGTGGTCGACGGGATAACGACGGGGACCAATTTTTCCCCGATGCAGCGACATTGTTTACTTAGCCAGTTTACACAAGTTGATTTTTAAATGTTTAATTCATGTTATTCAATCAATCACGAATATTGTTGTTAGCTCTTTCAACAGCAGTTGTTTGGGCCTTAAAATACTTCAGTGAAAGGAAAATGAATGGAAACTCGATTACAGCAGATCGCCACTGGTTTTTTAATTATAATTCAATCTTCCGTAATCATTTTACAGCTATTCAAATTAGCGTGTTTTTAAAGTTTTCGGTGTCAGAACTGCGGTAAGCGAGCGCAGTTCGTTGGGGGCAGAGCCCCCTAGTACGAAAAAATAATAAAACGGTAACAGACATAATGATATAATTAATAATGCGAATAGGGATTGTTAATAAAGAAGGAGAGGGGGTGAGAGAACTACTTTTTTTTAATATCGCATTTAGTCCATATTATGACAGAGTATAATAGCGGGCTCCGCCCGCTATCGGTCCGGTTCATATATTTCAAAAAACAAAAATATAAACCTGTAAATTTTCACTTTATAAAAAACATGACTTTTTCTATTTATTTTTTTTCTTGCGGAAAATGATATTTATTTCGATTTATTAAAGAAAGTATAAAGTGTTTTGAAAGGAATATTAAACGAAACCCTTTGTGCAATCTTCGATCACACTTACCCACTTGTTTAATTTGCGCGCAAGATTTTGCTTAAACCCTTTAATAATTTTGCATGCAATCATCTCGGATTTTTAAGTTATATCTATAACTTAAGACTGAACTTAAACAAGAGTATATTTTAGGAAAATGTTTATATTTTAAATAAATTAAATTTATTGCAGACTGTTATTTCTGAGTTTATCTATGATAGTTTTTTGTAGATGTTTGGCAACTGTGTAATTGTTTGTGCTTCATTTAACCACTTGAAGGGTGGCGGTGCATTTTTGAACCACTTAATTTTAATCCTGAAATGCCACATCGCACCAGAATTTTGGAATAAAAATTTTCCTTTTAGTAATTACGCGAAAAAAACTTACCGTAATTTCCGACTTATAATCCGCAGCCCAAAGAGTCGTTTTTCGACCCAGAAATTTTATTCAATAATTGTAGTTAAATATTTACAGCAATCTTTTAAGTTACATTTTATAAAATAATATTTCTGGGTCGAAAAACGACTCTTTGAGCTGCGGATTATACGCCGGAAATTACGGTACATATTTTTTAAAGAAGTATGTTTGTATATTCTGGTGTAACTCAATCATTTTCAACATTTTACAGATAGAAGTATTTTGTCCTTGAAAGGGTTAGCTGGGCAAAAATAAGATAACTTTTTTCGTTTCAACATATATCGTGACTTCTATTAAATTAACTTGCGTGTTTCAATAAAACCTTTTATTACTTTATCATGCTTCTATGTAGTAAAAAGAAGTCATTCGGTTATTCCGGGTCAAAATTAATAAAAAAGAAGAAAAGTAAAAATACAATTGTACCATAAAAGAAATATCTTTCATGGTTTCAAGGATGCAAAAAAAATTATACGGAACAAATTTTCAAGAATATTCAATTAATATGCTAATTAATGATTTTCACCAGAAAAAGATACAGGGTATAAATATTATTATGCTTCAGATAATTGCATTTATATTAATTTAACAGAAATCTTTCATTAATAATGGATTTTTTGAAACTAAACTATCAAAAAACATTCACCTCAACCCTTTTCCACGACACTAATATATAATCAATTATATATTAAAATAAAAAAATCTAAGAAATAGATTTCGAGACTGTCTGTTTCGTACTAAGCAGTATTTTTAACGAGGTAATAATTAAGATGATGAAATATATCAAGCACTTTATCAAAACTGTGCTCCTTATTTGAATATACCATACATCATCATAGGCGAAGGATTTAACCCTTTAACGGATAAAACACTTCAATTGCTGAAATGTTGAAATAAACGATTGACACCGGATATTATGATCAAATTTATTTGTATATAAGAAAAAAGCGATATTTCACATACATAATAAATGGAAAACATTTCTATTAAAATTCTGCTATCATTGTTGAATTTCCTAATTAAAGTTTTGTGGTTTCATAGGGAAACCAATGAACGTTAAAGGGTTAACTGGCCATCATTTTGAAACACGATGGCGCATGAAGCTGGTCAACGAACTCGGTCGAGACCTTGGTATGTTCTGTACACATGATCAGTCACATTCATATAGGTTCATAAATACGAGAGTTACAGCATAACTGAGATCAGATTGTTTCAAAATCTCAGCCACCCTAGAATTTCAAAATGACATATCTCAACTATTTTTTAAGATAAAGCCAAAACAAAAAATGTTCCAGAATCCTTGTATTACGATCTAAGACTTAAGGAAAACAATATTTTCAGTTTATAATGTTTTTCTACATCTTTTTGAATTTTGAGAAAATTAAAAAAATTCAACTGACCGCCATTTTGAAACAAGATGGCGGATGAAGCTGGCTAAAGAACTCGTTCGAGACTTTGGTATGTTCTACATACATACTCAGTCACATTCACATCGGTTCATAAATGAGAGTTACAGGTTGACAAATGTCAGATATATATATATACATATATACAGGGTGCTCCGTTAAAGGGGTCCAATATTAATAGGGGTAATAGAGGAGGTCACACGGAGCATAAATCAGTATATAATGCCTGGCCGGATCTCAATAATTTTCAAGTTACAGCAAATAGAATGAAAAATCGGAAATTTGTAAAAAACCCTCATTGCTAAACTATCGATAATGCTACATAAAAACGAAGCACATATTTAGAAAGAGCAGAAAAAATCCTACGAAATGACATAAGTTGTTTTAGAATATTGAGAATTAATGGCGAGTTACAAGCTCTGAAACAGTGAAAAAATACAAAATCAAATATTTAGCAAAATAGTTAATAATTTATTCCAAAAATGCAACTCTACCTACATCAAGGAAAATGTTATAAAATTTGGTCCATTCCGAAAGCTTTCGAAGAAGCTGACAATAAACCATATCAGTTTAATTGTATGGGAGAAATCAAGCAGTTCCCGTGTTACAACTCTGTACTGTTGCACGCTCGGAAAGAGCGAAACTCCACGCATGACGATTGTAAACACCCCGTTTTAATATCTTTCAATTATACATTTCTGATCAACCTCTATCAATACCCTTTCATTATTCAGTCTGGTCAAGTGAATGACATATTGTGCAGCTCTCGCCTTGTCTTAAAGCAAACTCCGTGACTGCTGCGTTTCCCCCATGAACTTTCATGATGATGAAGAAGTACTTTTTATGCAAATTTTCTATGTGTATAGGAAGAAAAGTGTAATAAAACAGCAGTCATCAGTGGGCGTTATGTTAAAGGGAGGCTGTTGTAAGTGGGATTGTAGTAAGTTGATGTATAATAATTATGCCGGAATACTCTAACGAAGAATATGCGGACATGCATCTGATGTACGGGCAAGCTCATGGAAATGCATGTCTAGCACAGCGCATGTACCGTGAGCAATTTCCAAGGAGACGTTGCCCAAGTTCGAAACTCTTCATAAAAATCGATAGACGATTACGGGAGACTGGATCGTTTAATACAGCAAGCATTGATGCAGGGAAACCTCGACATGTACGAACACCTGCAATGGAAGAAGATGTACTGAATATTTTTAAAGATAACCCCTCCACGAGTACACGAGCTGCTGCGTCTGAAGTCGGTGTTTCTCACCAAAGTGTGTGGCGTGTTCTGCGTGCAGAAAACATGCACCCCTTTCATGTGCAGCGGGTACAACTGTTATCAGTAACAGATTGTGCTCAGCGGACAGAATTCGTACGCTGATTGCTTAATGTAACAGAAAATAATCCACAATTTCTGGAAAATATTTTATTTACTGATGAAGCAACATTTACGAGAGAGGGCGTGGTAAACACGCACAATATGCACACGTGGTCATATACAAATCCGCACACTGTTTTCCCGTCAAACGCACAACAAAAGTTCAGTGTGAACATATGGGCAGGTGTCCTCGGCGATTATCTCATAGGACCATATTTACTCCCAGATGTACTCAATGGCAGTACGTACTTGGTTTTCCTACGGGATATCTTACCGCAGTTACTGCAAAATGTGCCAGCAACATTGCGCCACAATATGTGGTTTATGCACGATGGCGCACCGGCACATTTTTTCATAGGTGTTCGCAATCACCTCAATTCAACATATCCTGGGAAATGGATTGGATGCAGTGGACCTGTTGCTTGGCCTCCACGCTCTCCAGACCTCAATCCGTTAGACTTTTTTGTTTGGGGACACCTTAAATCGCTGGTGTATGAAACGCCTGTGGATACACCGGAGGATTTACTAGCGCGAATCGTTGTCGCTGCAGGAGACATTCCCAACTCCGTCGGAGTTTTTTGGCGTGTTCGCCAATCTTTACGACGTCGCTGTCGGCTGTGCGATTCTGTTAATGGGCGCAACTTCGAACACCTATTATAATAATGTCCGTTCGTCTGCCTTCCGACATTGAACTGTGCAGCGCAGGCCAGAAGACTATGCTTCACATATGTCATAAAGTACGTGGAATGTAATTCTTTATTTGTCATTTTTCTTTTATTTTCAACACTTTTTGGCACAGTATTTTGTAAGTCACAGACTGTGGTGTACTCAAATTGTAAATTACAAAGTTTGTATGAATTAATTTAAAATTTAGTGTCTTTTTTAAATTTATAATTAATAAAATTATTATGCTATTTGTTATTATTATTTCCTATCATAAATTATGATGCACATATACATACAATAATTGTCCATGTAAAACATGTACTGAAACTTCTTGCATAGTTACAAATCGCAATATTTTTAATTATTTCCGAATTTTCACCACCAGTTTAATTTTAAGGAATTTAACTTAAGCTTTATATCAATAAAAGACTACTTTAAAATGTAGACTATTATTGTAAAGTTATTTTGGTTCATTCAACTCTTGAATAATTAAAAATGTTGCATCTCAGAAGAAGCATGATCGAAAATGTATAGTTGAGAGTAATTAAAAAGGCGGTGTTTCCAATCGTGATGGGCGGAGTTTAACCTTTGCTAGTGTCAAAGAAAGCGGAGTTGTAACTAAGAAACTGATTAATTTCTCTCACACAATTAAACCGATATGGTTCATTGTAAGCTTTTTCGAAAGTTTTCGGAATGGACCAAATTTTACTACATTTTCCTTGTTGTAGCTAGAGTTGTCTTTTTGGAATTAACGATTAACTATTTTGATGTATATTGGATTTCGTACTTTTTTCACTGTTTCAGTGCTTGTAACTCGTCAATAAATATTGCTATTTTAATACAATTGATGTCATTTTGTAGGTTTTTTTCTGCTCTTTCTAAATATGTGCTTCGTTTTTATGTAGCATTATCGATAGTTTAGCAATGAGGGTTCTTTTACAATTTTCCGAATTTTCATTCTATTTGCTGTAACTTGAAAACTATTGAGATCCGACCAGGCTTTATATACTGATTTATGCTCCATGTGATCTCCTCTATTACCCCTATTAATATTGGACCCCTTTAACGGAACACCCTGTATATATATATATATATATATATATATCAACATTTGATCGGAGTGTGGTTTTGATGTCTGGGGGTCATGATCAGTGAAAATATACCAACATTTTTTGGAATTGGTTTCTTCCGAACAGCTGCAATAGGTAGCTCCTTTTTTATGCATTTCTGTGGTAAACATATTCACATATGTAGTATGGTCACATATGTGGTAAACATATGGTACACATAACATTTTCTATTGCGCATAGTTTACTAATAATTAGTTTTCAAAAGTCTTAGGACTTTTGGACCAATATCATAAAGATAACTGTCTCGATCAGCCAACTCTACATTTTATTTCATTACTAACGTTTACAATTAGAAATGTTTGAATTACTTAGTGACATGAATTTCTGATTAAATAAGACTAAGATTACTATTCGGAAAGAGTGTTACTCAAAAACGTATGCGTTGTCTCAGAGGGGGAACAGTCAAAAGTTCATTTTTTTTTCTAAATAAGAATTGCATATGTAGCATCTTTTACGCATTTTCATTAACCCCAAATCTTTAATAGTACATTTTATCTTATTTAATCTACAAAATCTTAGATTAAATAAGGTAAAAGATTGTGATAAGTTTTATTGTTATCAAAAAAGCTTAAAAGTTAGCAGGTATGGTAATGGTCGCTATATTTATATACCCTGAATTTCTCTATTAACTTCTTGAAAAGAGGTGGGATATTTTATGTATCAAGTAATTTTAATCAAGATTTGTACCATAATTTCTAAACAGACTTACAGTTTTATAACAGGTTTCCTACATTTTCGGGAATATTTTCATGGAAATACCGATATTTTCTTATAGAAAAATTTGCTTAACTTAATTGCGCGAAACTTCGCCCTATTTCAGGCGAGTTTTTTTATACGAAAATGCTGGTTCTCAAAATTTTTTGGCCTCGAAATTCCCTGACCTGTAGGAACACTGTATATCTGTGGTAAAAAATGCTCTTAATTTGTATTTTTTATTTTCAAATATTCGTGATTACACTCATCATTACAGAAAAAGAATTATTTGTCCCTGAAAGGTTTATGTTGCCCCAAAAGATCTATACGGAAAAAGTGGTGGAAGTTTTGCTGTTTCCCCATCTGATATATAAAAGGATATAATAAACATAAACAGAGTAATATAAAATATTAGTTAAATTGGAACGAATTCATAATGCACAGGCAAGTGTATCTTTGAAAGAAAGCATATTTTAATGTAAATGGAGCTATAATTTTACACTATAGAAAATGTTCTGCTATTCCGCAGTACAATTTTCGTACTTTTCGATAAAGTGTTTTTCCGATATAAGTAATTTGTCAAATGGGTAAATAAAAAAACAAATATATTAAAAATATCCTTTAACAATAACATTGCTTAAAAGTTTGTTAAATTCAAGTTTTCGATTTGGTTGCAGGATTTATTTCATGTTTACCCTACAAGAAAATTCGAAAATTTTGAAAATTATACGGGCAAAAGAGGGATATATCATTTCAAAGTGAAAAGAAAATTAAATCTTATATATTTAGTGTGAATGAAGTACTAGCACATTCGCTACTGCATGTTTTCATTTTTTTAACAGTAAGCCTCACCTGTCGGCAACTTGATAAATGATTTTCTGTATTGCAAAAAAATATTTTTCGTATTTCATGGGCTCAGATATTGTCAGCTATTTTTTAGAAACCTAACTTGAAGGTTGTTCTTGTTCTAAATGTTGTAGATATATACCAAGAAACACTTTTTTAGAAAATACTTCTATTCAAAAAGCGGCCCAGTATATAGTTCTATATTTATGTTTATACACACATATATAATAATTAAATAGACATATGAATATATATAAAATAAAACTTTTGTAAATGATAACCATTAAAACGCATAAACCGATAATTATACAGGGTGAATTTGACGTAATCTTTCTTCCAAACGAAAGGCGGTGAGATAATAACTCATGTGGACTATAAAACACCATAGAAACCCTGTCCTATCGCTAACCGTTTCAGAGTTACTATGATTAGAAGGAAATGCGCCAAAACTACGTGAAGTCTGAAAAAAAAATGTGATGCTCTGTAAAAATTGTTTCTGTCAAATGTATTTATTTCAATAATATTATTTATTTTTTGCGCCACACTATCCAAAATCGTAAGTACAATTAATGTAAATTTTTACTTTGTGTCATAATATCCAAAATAAGTGAAATATATGCATATGGGTAGTATGAAGCAAAAAATATTTTTACATAAATTATACTTAGGATTTTGTATAACGAATCGCAACAGATGAATCAATTTATTTAAATCAACACATTTCAATGCATAATATGGGTTCAGTGAAAATGTGATATTATTTAGCCGTACTGGCGGCTCATGACTCTCTCTTTTAAGGACACTAAATACATGGCTGAAAATGTTATTCTTTTCTTACCATGAGTTTTTCTTTTACAATTGTGTTTTTTATACATATATTAAATATCAGACACCAGAAATTTTAAGATAGATTTTTAACTTTGTTCAGCAACATAGTTCACGGGAAATTTACTAGATTAATATTTCTATATAAATATAGTGGTGGCGAAGAAGTTGATTTATTTATTAAAAGTTAAATAAACAGTGATGGAAATTTACATCACTATGCAATTAAGGGTTAAACCCTTAACAGTGTAGCCCGAACTCAGTTCGGGCATGAAGAGTTTGCTTGTTTTGTTACTAAAAGCTTTTGCACACCAGTAATTTTTAAACGCAACCTTTGCTTTATTGATCGGCAGACCATTTTCGATTACACAAAGCAAATATATTAGTACTGAAAAAGTGGTGTATTGTGTCTATTTTTAGTTTATGGTGTCAAAAAAACTCCAACAGTTAACCCTGTCAGGGGCAGTGGTATGTTTATGAAGCCACTTAATTTTAATTCCCAAACGCCAAAATGGCATCAGAATTTTGCTAAAATCTTTTCCATTTAATACGTATGTGAAATATAGCCCTTTTCATATTTATAAATAAATATTTTTGTAAATTCCGGTGCCAGTCATTTATTTCAACATTTCAGTACAGAAAGTACTTTGCCCCTGAAAGGGTTAAGGGTTTAAAGAAAACATTTCGTTGCTTTAATGTAAAATTTTCTATCAACAAATAATGCAAATATTTCTTTTACAAAATTGTTTTAAGAAAATAATAATTTTTTCAACTATGCATTTAGTGCCCCAAATTCAGGCAGTCACGAGACGTTTAGCAGTATATTGGACGTTATGCTAAACACGTTTAGCAGTATATTGGAAAATTAAAAGTATTGTTTGAATGTGATTTTTAACAGCACATCAAGGTGGCACTCGAATTTTGGTCTAATATCTTTTAATACCCAAATTTTTCATTTATGAGAGATGTGAATGTAAAACATCTGTGAATAAATTTTACAGACTTATCGGATTGAAAATAACGTTAGAACCTGTGAATATAGATAATAGAAAAAAAAGATAATTATGAAATAAAAATATATTTGTATATATATATATATATATATATATATATATATATATATATATATATATATATATATATATATATATATATACAGCACAGCGTCCCACAAAGTTTTATATAATTATTTTAAGACCAATATTTAAAACGATTAGAGCCATAAAGAACAGTGCTGCGTCACAAACGTTACTGATATAATTACAGACATATCAGATTACATAAAGTAAAATTATTCTGTTGGAATTTCCGATGTGAACACAAGATTTCCGAATGAAACAGAATGCCAAAACGGCAACCCATGGCTGCATACAGTTCATTTCGTGATAAATGAATTTCTAAAATAGAAATTTCACGTGAGCAATTCCACCCCTAATACAGAAGACGGATTCAGCAGCTTCAAAAATTATGTATTAGTTTATCTTTGGAAAGTTTCTGGTAAATACATTTATGAAACTCGCTCAGTACGCTATAAGATTTGATAATCAACCCCCCCCCCCCCCAACTGATAGAAGAAAGCCGATAAGAGGTATACATAGCAATAACATTTTAGCAAACACTGTTTCAAACAACAATTCTAGACGTTCATTTATATTGTAAATGTTGTAGAAATCTACTACAACGCTTATTGTTTGGAATAAGTCGTAGTAAAGAAAACTGATTGATTTAATTATTGCGATAATATTTTTAGTTGTCAATAACTGCAAAGTATTTTCTTCTTTTTTAAAGTAAAATGAAATGGAATTTCTTAAACAAATTTTGATATTAAATTTATAGCAATTATGCATTTTTATGACTGCTTACTAAATATTTTACTTCGGTATCAAATGGATATTGAAGAAATTACTTCTCCAGGAAATTTATTAATAAAATTTTCTTTGAATATTTCATTACAATCTGAATAATCTAAACCAGGCAATTCCTACAACTCTACAGTGGTAAACACATATGCATCATTTTTTTTTCGCAGAAAACATTGCATTATTTTAACGCAGAAAGTTAAATAAATTATGCCTTTAAATAAGCAGAAGATTACTCTAGAAAATTACTAGTCTGTCTTCTTTTCCCATTTAAGTTCATGAAAACTGTGATCCAAATGTTAATCAGTAAATTTATGCATTAACGACAGTACCGATTTACAGGGAAGACCATTCGCAATAACATTTTTTCAGAAAAATAGGCAACAATACTTCAGTGCCCGCAGAGCGTTAAAAAGTTATTTTCTGTGTGTATGAAACTATACAGGAGTTTTCTACTTTTCAAATAGATCTTTTCGAGGTCTTAACCCTCAGAAGGACCCATGTATATTATTTTTAGCAATTAACTAGGGAAAATACGCGTAGGGTACGTATGAAAAATAATGATCATGCATGCAAACTTACATAGATACATATTTCCATTCTCACACATCTATAGATATATATGTAATTGAAAAGCTTTCATCCTTCGGTATTTTCAAATCAAATACATTTATTTTGACAGACAAATTTTACTTAATGAATAAATTACATTAATTTCACATAGATCTAACTCACATTTTATTTAATAAACTTTTTGATTCAAAGCATTTTTATCTGACTTGAAAAAAAAAATGAATCTTTGTCATCTGTGTAATTTTATGTGCTTCATCTAACTAGTTGGGATAAAAATAAGATATCTGAAATAAAAGGGACAAAAATCTACCTTTTTTTATTTTCACATATATCGTGACTTCTATTAAATTAAATTGCGTGTTGCAATAAAAACTTTCATTACTTTACCATGCTGATCTGTAATAAAAAGAAGCCATTCAGTTATTCCGGAAAAAATAATGTTAAAGAAGAAAAGTAAAAAGTCAATTATGTCATAAAAATGATATGTTTGATGATTTGGCTGTTACTGTAAAACTTATTCGGAAACATTTCTCAAGAATATTCAATCAATATGCTAATTAATGATTTTTCGGAAAAAAAGACACAGAGTATAAATGTTATTATACTTCAGATAATTGCATTTATTTTAATTTAACAGAAATTTTTGTAACAATGGATTGTTTGGAATTAAGGTTTCAAAAAGCATTCTTACTTAGAGCTAATATATAATCAGTGAAATATTAAAATTGAAATATAAAACTCTTTGAAATATTAGAGTATTATAAAGAGGTTTTAATTAAGATGATGAAATAGCTTAAACCATTTCTCAAAACAATCATGGTTATTAAATATCTGCCAACTCTTCCGCATTTGTATTACCAATATATATGAATAGAAAAAATCGAATTATTTAGTGATAAAAATATGTGATTACATAAGACTAAGATTACTGTTCTGAAATAGTATAACTCAAAAACCCATGCGTAGCGTCAGGAAGGGCACAGCTGACCGTCCTCTACTTTTTCTAAATGGTAATGGTATGGCCATAGCTGCCAACTTTTAAGCTTTTCCCGTACCACTAAAATTAAACTGTAAATGTTTACTTAAATTATCGCCAAAATCTGCGAAATAATAAGGAAAAAATGTCTACTAAATTTTAGTGGTAAAGATAAGGTGTAAAATTTGGCAGTTACCAACATTTACGCTTTTTTATCACTAAAATTTTGTAGTAAATTTTATAGTATTTAATCAGAAAAATCTGTTATTAAATAAGGTAAAAGCGTTTATTAAATTTTCGTCTTAACATAAAACATGAAAACTGGCAGCCATGGTAATTGTCGCTATATTTATAAGCCCAGAAGTTTTGTATTAAACCCTTAAAAAGCTGTGGGATATTTTTTTTACCAATTAATTTTAATCAAGATTTGCTCCACAAACTTTTAACAGATTTTTAGTTTTACAAGTAATATGGTGAAACGAATCTGTACTTATGCAAATAAATCTGCATTTTCTTATTTTTAAATGAATAGTTAAAAAAATTCTGGTGTAAATTACACATTACAGAAACACAATTAATTGGCCCTTAAAAGTTTATGTTGCCCTAAAAAATCTATTTGGACAAAGTGGTAGAAGTTTGACTATTCCCTCCATCGAATGTAAAAATATCTAAAGGATAGATTCAGAGCAGTATAAAGTATTATTAAAATTTAAACGAAATTATAATACACTTTGCAAGTATTTTTCGTAGCATGAAGGCATAGGTTAGTGTAAATATAACTTGAATTTTACTCAATAAAAAAAATTCTGCTATTTCGCAGTACATTTTCCGTATTTTTTAAAATAGTTTTCTCTAACTCGTTCTTTCTAATACGTAAAAAAGTAAAAATTTAAAAATAAATAATATGAATTTAAGAATATTCCTAAAATATAACAATGTTTAAAAGGATCATAAACGGCAATTTTCATTAAGACTGCAGAATTTATTTAAATTTACCCTTCAAATACATTCGAAAAATTTGGATGTATGGGCAAAATACGGAAACACCTTTACAAAATGAAAATAAAATTAAATCCTTCATATTTTGTGTGAATGAGTTATTAAAGTTTTGATTAAGGGTTTGGGACATATGTCGGCCTAGTGACTTTTTTTTATACTATTCATAAACATTTTTTAAACTTACAAGGGGACCGCCAAACATGATGCGCACAGATTTTGATGATTTTAAGGTATGTTGTAGAGGTCATACCCTTAACTATTCAAGTCAAAGGTTTCCTTCAAAGAGCCCTTACTTTTTGAGAAATTCGGGGTTAAAGTTCATCATACGTTTGAAATACCATTAGTTTGTAACTTTGAACGAGGTCTCTGTGGCGCACTGCTAGCGTTCGAGTTTCCTGTACGGAATGCAAGCGTTCTGTCCCATCCTATGCTCTCTCTTTTTTCTTTTTAAAATAATTTTATATTTTTGACGTATTGTACGTTTTAAGCACAAGTGTGAATTCTGCATCTTTTTTATATTTTCCTAATAAATTATATTTACATTTTCGATATTTTCATAAAAACTTATAACTTTTCTGCAATTATTAAACTAATATTTCTATTTACAAAACTCCAAGCTAATTTATGTATAGATTTATTTATTTATTTATTTATTTATTATTTGCTTTTTTATTTTTTTAAGCACAGTTCTGAAATAACACTTTTTTTTAAACGTTATACAATTTTAAATGAAAAATTACAATTTCTTTTATATGACTTATACAAAATAGTTTTCACTTCGAATCTCCCAAACGTATGTGAGATTAGATATTTTCAAAGAAATAATAAAATTTTAAAGCAGTAACACTTATATTTAAGTTTTTACCAGTTGTATAAATATTTAGTGCACTCTAAATACATTTATCTGTATAGTTCAAACTCAACATCATTTTTCATTTGCACAAAAAAATGACAGATTATATTTCATATTTGTTTTCATTCTAACAAGTAAAAACATTAACAATATCACACATAAAAATTCAATTGGAAATGCAAAAATCGTCTGTAAATGAGAGATAAAATTTACAAAACCTACAAAAAAATGTCTTTAAAAAATCGTCTGCTGCGACTTTGATGGTAATATCAGAATGAAATTATTTTACTTGATATAAACTTTTTTTGCAGCCAGTTGCAACGTTTGGAGTAATGCTGCATATAGGAAAATTCTCTATATGAAAGTTGACAACAGGCTACAGATTGCAATATAATGGAAGAAACAAGCACTGATATGGACAATTCAGGTTTGGAAGAAAAAACTAAAAGAAGAAGTAACGAATTCTCTAAAATATTGCGAGACATTGTTAGAAAATGATAATCTCTTTAAAAATTCGCCTTCTGATAATATTTCTTGTTAATATTTCTTAATTTATGCATTCTTCCAACATTGTTAAAAAAATCATGTTAAGAAATTCTTTTTATGGAGATTTTTAATGCCATTTTATGTTTTGAATATTTTTGCGATATGCATCATCACCCAATAAATTCTATATTTATATAATTAAAAATGTCAATGACGGTAATGATAAACATTTTTGTATTTCACCAGTTAAGATGCTGCAAGATACACTGCTCAAAACAATTAAAGGATATTGCAGTTTTAGGTGGATTTTGTATCTGGGAAACTTTTTAGCTGATTGATACATGGTCGACAGACATAGTAGGTTATATGAGAATAAATTACACATGTTTGGCAGAAAAAAATGCATTTTATTGCGCATTTGTGTACAAAAGGAAAAAAACACAATTTGTGCATATGAGAAAAAAAGAATAAGAAAAGGTGTTTTCTTCAAAGAAAATCATTTTCAGTAGGGGGTATGGTTTTCACGGGCGGCCAGCAACGTTGAACACCTCTGAGGCATGGACTCAATGAGGCTATTAATGACGAGATGGGGTATTCTGCCCCACTCTTCCAGAAGAGCTCTTTCCAGTTCTTGGAGAGTTTGTGGGGGTTGTTGGCGGCCAGAAACTCGTCTTCCTAGAGCATCCCAAACGTGCTCGATTGGATTCATGTCTAAAGAACACGCTGGCCATTCTATTCGAACGATTCCTTCCTCGAAAAGGAAATCCTCCACCAGGTTTGCACGATGTGGCCTGCAGTTACCGTCCATTAAAATGAAGTTATCTCCGATTGCTGCAGCGTAAGGGACTACAATAGGTCTGAGGATCTCATCCCTATATCGGCGACCAGTCAGAGCTCCATCTCGAATGATGTAGAGGTCAGTGCGCCCGTCAATGGAGATGCCACCATACACCAACACTCCTCCACCGCCAAATCTGACACTTTCGTGCACGAACGCAGGATTATTCCTACTGCCACGGTCCTTCCAGATGAAAATACGCCTATTATCCGGATGCACAGAAAAACGGGACTCGTCAGAAAACAGAATATTGCTCCATTCATTTCTCCTCCAGTTGACATGCTCGGTTGCCCACTCCCTGCGGTCGCGACGATGCCTTGATGTTAATATAACACATACCATCGGTCGGCGAGCATACAGACCTACAGCATGGAGCCGGTTTCGGACAGTCTGAGTTGAAATCGTGGTGCCTGTAGCCGAGCGAAGGTGTTGTTGGAGAAGAGTAGCGTTCATGTTTCGGTGTCTCCGAGCTGTTAACGCTAAATACCTATCTTCATTGGGCATTGTTGCCCGTCTACGACCTTGCCCTGGTGTTCGGCCTGCACATCCACTCTCCAAAAACGGTTCCAGATCCTGGAAATGACACTTTGTGACACTCCAATGGCTTGCGCTACTTCGGCTTGAGTTTGGCCCCCTTCTAACCTACCAACAATTCTCCAAGCTTATCAATCTGTCAAATGACTTCGCTGAGACATCGTACTCATCGAAACAAAGCAATCAGTGAATGCCGATCATCCTTGTCTTCATTCTCTTTTATCCAGTTGAAAGTCAAATTTCATTCGCTGCCGCTGAAGCGACGTTTTTGACGTCGAACTCAAAATTTGCATACTCCACAGTTTGAAAACCAGAAAAATTTGCATTTGTGATTCTCTTCTTCTATTTTCGGCAAAAAAAATTTCGTTTTTATCTTTATTTTATAAAAAACTTCAAATATCCTTTAATTGTTTTGAGCAGTGTATTTAGAACGAAACAAATATTAAAAGGATATATTATTTAAAAAATGTTTTCCTAATCAATTAATTTTTTTAAAATAGAAAAACCAAGAAAAAAATGCATTATTTTATATCTATGATAAATAAATAAATAAATAAATAAACATAAATGCAAACAATAATAGCAAATTTTTAAAAAGTACGAGACTTCTATACATAAATTATCTTGGATTTTCGTCGATAGAAATATTAGTTTAATAATTTCCGAAAAGCTTTAAGTTTTTATGAAAAATTCGAAAATGTAAATATAATTTATTAGGAAAATATAAAAAAGTTCAAAGATTCAGAATTCACACTTCTGCTTAAAAAGGTAAGACGCGCCAAAAATATAAAATTATTTTAAAAAGAGGGCATAGGATGGGACAGAACCCTAGCATTCCTTACTGGAATCGCGAACGCTAGGTCTGCACCAAGGAGGCCACGCTCAAAACAGCAATCTAATACGTATTTCAAACGTATGCTGAACCTTAACCCCGAATTTTTCAAAAACTAAAGGCCATTTGAAGGAAACCTTTGACCTGAAAAGTTAGGGGTATGACTCCTACAACATACCTTAAAATAATCAAAATCTGTGCGCATCATGTTTGGCGGTCCCCTTCTTATTATCTGTCATACACTAACACTAGGATATTTTCATGAGGAATTTAACATAGAGAAAAAGTTTTCTAAATTTTGGTGTCTTATCAATATAAAAATAGTCGCCATCTTAGCCCGTACACAAAAGGTTAATCCAAAAACTACCGGAAGTTTTACTCAACCTTGATAAAAACGTTTTACACGAGAACTTTTATTGAACCCCTTGACTACCAATCTTTTTTTGCTACGCTAAGCCCCCACCCCCTGCTTGGGCTGCCATCTACCGAGCAAACGGTCAAATACAGTTCCAAATGAACGTGAGACACCAGTGGGACAAGCAGACAGGGTTTTCCAATCGTTTCAGGGACTGCTGTGTCCAATGGTAAGTTTTGAAGTTGAACTGGGAAATAGTGTCCCACTGGAAGTCTAAGGGTTAAATCTATTTAATTTTTTTTATTTGGTTGTTCGGAAAGTTCCTTCCGTTTGGGAAAATAATTCGTATCGGAAAGTTCGGCTCGTAAATTAACAGACATTAGCTATCGAAATTAATGCCTAATAAATAAGTTATAGAATTTGCCCGCACGAACCAATTTTCCCAAGCGGAAAAAACTTTCCGAACAATCCAATATTTACTTTAGTTCTCTGTGGTTTACAGTTAACTTATTTTATGAAACAAATTCAGATTTGAATTAGACACTTTGAATGTATTGTTGGGTCCATTGGACCTGTCTGGAAGCGGAAGGTTAAACATTCGCGACCGCATGTTTTTGTCTTTTCCAAATAAACAAAGCTTGTCGGGGACTTTTATTTTACAAAAGAATTTTTCTTATTTATGATTGTATTTCAAATGAAAATATACATATATAACATTGATACTGTTTCTAATCGATGAATTTGTATGAAAATCACAATGACTATACAAATACATATATTGTGTGTAGTTTAGAAAAAAATATATAAATGGAAAATGCTAACCTATATGTAGAGTTACATATGCAGAGATACATATTTTGAACTTTTAGGCTTTTTACTTCCCTTAAAATGAATAGTAAATTTTGCCTTATATAACTCCAAAAATCTGCAATTATATAAAGAAAAAATATTTTACATTTCAGTGGTAACAAAAAAAGTGTAAAATTTGCAGCTAACGATATAGCAAACGGTTTCGATTGCGAATGTGGTAACTAGACTGTTTCCAGCATTATCTACATAGGAGATAATTAAATTCGTATTCAATACCTTTTGAAATATTCACGAAATCGTTCTCACAGGAAAATGTTTGTAAAATTAATGTAAAATTAAAGACATTCTATTCGCTAATAATGGATGTTTTTTAATATAGCGCAGTTTAAAATCCTATATTTAAAAATGAATTTATGGTAGTAAATATTTTATTTCAAGTTTGTTTATAAAAATATTACTCGTGATTATATAAAACCGTACCAGAAACGCTATGAACAATATTCAAAGAATGTAGGCCTGTAAAAAAATAGCTTTTTCTGATAATTCTGTTGTACACTTCTGTTCTTGTTATTTTCTAATCATACAAAACGATATAAGTATCAATCGAAAGGAATTTATGCCCACTAATCAATGCTATTTAAAACGTTTTCTTTCAAGATTGTCTACATTCCACAAACAAATGGCATAGACCTCTACTCCAATAACTTTTGCACTCTAAATTTCTTCGTAAAATTCTGAATTACCCTGATGAAATATATATATATATATATATATATATATATATATATATCTAAAAGACATATATCATTTTTTGTTCCTCGTCGAAGGATTTTTTTTACTTTTATCAAAATTATAAATCATAGATATTCATTGTGACTGATTATTGCAAACTACTTGTTGAGTGATCCCGCATCTAGATATTTTTTATAATAAAATCCTCATGAATTTCAATTATAAACTCGGGAGAAGTCGTGCATACCCAGATTATGAATGATTTTTACATTGTCACCAATAAATACAATTAATAATCGCCACTTTATTTAGTCTGAGACAATTGTTACAAATTCTACGATAATGTAAATTATAGATTACTTTTCGAAAAATAGTGGTGGCAATTGTAAAAATCGTACGCACCCTGGGGTGTGTCATACCCCATGCGACTGCTCCAGGGTTAATCTTTCTTTTTTACTACTTTCTTTTACCAATTTAGAGCGTTTTTTAATCAAATCATTTATACGAATTTCTAAATAGTAGTGTTTCTTATAGTTAATGAAGTTATGTGTTACCAGTATTTCTAAATACCGTAATTTCCGGCGTATAATCCGCAGCTCAAAGTGTCGTTTTTCGACCCAGAAATTTTATTCAATAATTGTAGTTAAATATTTACAGCGATCTTTTAAGTTACATTTTATAAAATAATATTTCTGGGTCGAAAAACGACTCTTTGAGCTGCGGATTATACGCCGGAAATTACGGTATTACGAGAGGTTGATTTCTAAAACGACTGCAATGGAAATATACTATGCAGATTAGTATTTGGAAGTAGCGTTCACAAAGAAGGCCTGTGTAAAAGCTGAATTTCTTAGAATAAATAATCATAGGTGACAATTATTCACTCTTTTAATACCATTATTTCCAAGTAGTAATATTCGCCTGATTTAAATGTAAGTGTCCACGATTAAATAAGTTGAAAATTATTATTAGGAAATAGTGGAAATAAAATCAGTTACGTTTGCCTCTCTCCAAAATGTTGCAGAGAAATACAAAAATGCGATTAGATTAGGAAGTAACATTGCAAGAAATATCATGATACAGGTTACTCTTTTCGAAAATCCGGATGGTTCAGTGTTGCCAGTAGGTTACGTTCTTAAAATCAGATTGTTTGATTCCCACCACTTTTTTTAAATAGTGTAATTGACCTTATTCTCGCATTATTTAATCTGTCATTAAATAAGGCGAATATTTCTACTCGATAAAACTGGTGGCAATCAAACAATCTAAAAATTTTTAAAGTAACCTACTGGCAACACTGAACACATAGAATATTTCTTACCCTGCGCGTGTTCTCCTGGATTTAATTGCAGCAACTAATCATATATTCCTAAATATAAAATCATAATAGTAAACGAAAATTTATATATTTATTCTAGAGGACTCCAGAGTAGTTTTTCCTTATAGTAGCATTGCTTGTTGATAGTGACGGCTTCTTTTATTCCGATTCATTGCTCTGAATTTTCTAAAACAGCATTATTTAATCTGTTACTAAATAAGACTAATACTGTTATTTAAGAAAATTGGTACAATTAAGATATCTGAATAAAATACACGCAAAATCGGCAACACCGCTTATTCGTCGCTACCATTTCAAACAATGCGAAAAAATGCATTTTCATTACTTTTGAAATGGGCCGATAGTCACAACTAAATTTTAAGAGGGTTGCAGGCTTACAGCATCACCAGGGTTGCCTGTTAGGCCTCCTTTTCCGTTCAGAAATGTTGAATCCATACCAGAAATGTAAAATATAAATTTTTCCATTATATAATGACAGCTTATCTCACAATTACTTAAAGTAAAAAATTTTCTCTCAAAATTTCCGATATGAATTCGACATCTCTGAATAAGAAAGGAAGCTAAACTGGCAACCCTATTCTTCACCGAAATTTTATTATTATTTTAAAAGGCAAAGGATTCTAATAAAATTTAGTGGTGACAATTGGCTCATTTGTAAATGTAATGAAAAATGCATTTTTTCATATTCAATAGTTTGACATGGTAGCGACGAAATCAAGATATACGTGAGGGGCACTCACTACAGTAAGGCGTACACACGTACGCACACCGCCTTTATTTTAAATAAAATGTATTTGCCTTATTTATTTGTACTGCACATATTCCTGTCATTATGCAGTACGAATATTAATTTTGAAAATAATGATGCCATATAACTTTACCACAAATATAGTGAATACAAACTTTCAGAAATAGAAATATTCGTTATTTTTCATCTGCAAGTGAAATAAATTATAATAGGAAACGATAGGAAAACTGATAGATATTATGAAACCTGAACAAAATGTTTTCGACAAGAAATGACTTCAGCACAGCCAGGATACTCAAACACAACATATGTTTCGAACGCGTGAAGTATCACAGCGTCATACTGGAAAGAAAATCAAATGTTAACGGACAATGAATACATGAGCTTAGAATATATTAAATATATAATTAAATGCCAATAAATTAAATTCGGTGTGATTGGATTTTACTGACCTTTAAGTTTAGTCTTATTTAATATACAAAATTTAATCCTTAATTGCATAGTGATGTAAATTTCAATCACTATTTATTTAACTTTTAATAAATAAATCAACTTCTTCGCCACCACTATATTTATATAGAAATATTAATCCAGTAAATTTCCCGTGAACTATGTTGCTGAACAAAGTTAAAAATCTATCTTAAAATTTCTGGTGTCTAATATTTAATATATGTACCGTAATTTCCGGCGTATAAGCCGCAGCTCAAAGAGTCGTTTTTCGACCCAGAAATATTATTTTATAAAATGTAACTTAAAAGATCGCTGTAATTATTTAACTACAATTATTGAATAAAATTTCTGGGTCGAAAAACGACTCTTTGAGCTGCGGCTTATACGCCGGAAATTACGGTATAAAAAAACACAATTGTAAAAGAAGTACTCATGCAAAGAAGGGTTAAACCACTTTTGTCCAAATATTTACTTGAAAACAGTTTGTCACCTGTATTTCCGAATAAAAATTTAATTCTTAATAAAAGTCTTTAATCTGTGTCATTAAACGAAAATATTTATTCTTTAAGAAAACAGTGAAATATCACCTGCTCGCGGATCGCAGTTTAGACACCCCTAAGTTAAAATATTTTAACAATATAGAGGAATCATACTGGTCAAATATGTGGTACCAGTATATCTAAATATTCTGAAACGTAGATTTCTAAAATGATTTCAATGGAAATGTACTATGAAGATTAATGTTTGGAAACACTAATGACTCCAGGTTGACCGCTGAATTTCACAGAATATATAATCATATGTGCCAAGTATTACTGATATTCAATACCTTTATTACCAAGTAGGAAGAGTCGCCGGATTTCAATGTAAATCTCTTTAATTAAATGAGTAAAAATTATTATTCGGAAATAGTGGTAATTAAAATCAGTCATGTTTGCGATCTTTGTACAGTCATAAAAGAAAGAGAAAGTTTATTCATGCATTTTAACCACCAAATTTATCGCAGAGAAATGAAAAAAAAATTCTATTACGAATTAAGACTACATTGAAAATATGAATACAAGTTTTGAAATAGTGATCGTTTACACATTAAAACGTGAGCAAAACCTTTTATATTCAGTTTGTAATTCCCCAATTTGACATATTGTTTGAGTTCCTTTGGTGTAGCAGCCTGAAAATTTATATCGTTTATTGACGTTTTCATAGGCGCTACGTATCTGGGGGCAACTGAGAAAGCAGACAATTTTCCACCAGTAACTTTAAAATGATATAATTATCTTACTACATTCATGTGAATAATTAGGACAAAAAAATCATAATTAGTTTGTTATGTATGCTTGTTTGCCTATTTTGCACGTTTGAAGTCACGATCTATGGATATTACAATATATTTTTATGGAGTTAGAAAATGTGTTAGGAATTTATCCCGAACGAGGGCCAAACAGTTCCATAAATATTTAAAAAAGCATTTTTCTTGTCATATAATTACAGAAAATTATTTCAGTTCTACTATTAAAGTAGAGGAAAATTTTATATCTCAAATAGTTCTGCCGTACTCCGTTTGAATTCTAAAGTGTGAACACATGTTTCTTTTAAAAAAGAAATAAAATCTTACGATGAAAAGTACACGCAGTTATCATAAATGTCATAGTCATCGCAACAATTGTATAGAGAAAATATTAGTAAATAGCCTAAATGCATTTAAAGCAAAATTTTGTAATTTTTTCTGTAATCTATGATTTTTCTGTTCTATAAATGCAAACGATAACTGGAGACAGTGCTTTTGGCTTTCAGTCTATACTCAATTTTGGTTAACTTAATGACAGGCATTTCGTAATTACATGAAGTAACATTACTTCTTTCGGAATTTTTGAATAGAAACAGAGCTGAAACTGGAACCCTTGTGAAAAAATGGTAGTTTTTTAATTAAAAAAGACAAGTCTGCAGCACGGGTGACAAGTGTAAAAACAATTCGCTCAAGGCACAGAGAATATTTCTTATCTTGCATGTGTTCTCCTGGGTTATATGCAAGTGGTTTTGTTTCAAATAGTCATATATTCATAAATATTAAGTCATATTGTTAACGAAAATTTATACATTTATTCTAGCGGACTCCAGTTTTGATTTTCCGTATATGTATCTTTGTCATTTGGGACGGAAACTTTTTTTCAGATTAATTGATTGTTACTACTTTTCTAAAATGGTAATATTTAATCTGTTAATAAATAAGGCGAAAACAGAAAAGTGACTACATTAAGAAATGTAATGCAATTAAGATATTTGAATAAAACACTCGCAAAATTGGTAAAACGTCTTACATCAAGAACTAAGTGAGAGGCACTCACTACGGTACGGTTTGGCTGCACCCAACCCACTTTTATTTTAAATAAAAAAAAAACCTTCGTCTTATTTAATTGTACTCATTTCTGTTATTCTGTAGTAAAATTATTATTTTTGGAGATAATGATGTCAAATTATTATACTCAAAATGTAGGAATACAAATTTCTTCAAAGAGTAATATTCTCTGTAGTTAAACTTTTACTAAATTAGGTGTGTATTTATATTAATAAGAAAACGCTAGCATATAAAACACCTGACCAGACTTTTTTTGAGAGTATGAATTGACATGAGAAAAGCAAACTTTAATTCGCAAATTATATTACGAACTCGTGAAATGTCACAGCGTCGTACAGGAAATATACGCCAAAAAGGTACCAAATATTCGGTGTTAAAGGATTTTTCTGACATTTAGGTTTTGTCTCATTTTATATACTTAATTTACACCAGCGGTGTCGAATCATGTGCCTAGAAACAGCTTGTCTTGTGTATGTCGGAATAAAAGGTGAGGCTTAATAAAACCCAAAATATTGCGTCATCAAACGAGGCGATTTATTCTGTAACCTATATTCTGTCCCCTAACTTAAAATATTTAAATTTTACAGGGGTACCCTACTGGTCAATTTTGTGGTACCAGTATTTCTAAACATTCTGAGAGGTGCATTTCTAACACAATATCAATGAAAATGTACTATGAAGAATAATGTTTGGTAATAGCCTTCACAAAGGAGACCAGTGTAACTGCTCAATTTCACAGAATATATACTTAGAGTAGCCAAGTATTACCGATTTTAAATACCACTATTTCCAAGTAGTAACAGGCGACTGATTTCGATGTTAGTGCCTATTATTAAATAAATTAAAAGTAGACATTCGTAAATAGTGTTAATTAAAATAATTTATATTTTTCATCTCTGTACTGTCGTAAAAAAAGAGAAAAAGTTTAATCATACATTCTAATCACCAAATTGTCTCAGAGATATGCAAAAGTATTGGCTAGACTCGGAATTTTATATACATTGATAATATGAATAGAATTTATGAAGAAGAGTTATTCTACACATTAAAAAGCGTACAAGCTTTTAATATTCATCTTGTAATAAACCACATTTGACATATTATTTGACTTCCTTTAATCAAGCAGCCTAGAAAACTATATCGTTTATTGATGTTTTCACAGTGGACAATTAGGCAGCATCGGGGTAAACAAGTGATCTTCCTCCATTAAATTTAAAATGACTTATTTATCCTTTTTCATCCACGTTAATTATTATTTTTTTTGTCTTTTTAGCACGTTTGAAATCGCTGTCTATTTATGTGTCAATAATTTTTTAATCTATACTAATATTATAAAGAAGTAAAGATTGTTTGTTTGTTTGTTTGTAGGGGGTAATCGCTGGAACTACGGAACCGATTTCAAAAGTGATGGTGGCAAATTGATGGCGACAACCCCTGCTCCAACATAGGCTATATTTTATGTAGGTGCCACTAACCCCAGGGGGTGCAGGAGCAAAAACGTTCTAAAATTGCGATTTTTTAGCTATCAAACTGGCTATCAAGCCCTGAGAGCTTGCCAGCCGGTTCTGTATGTATGTATGTACGGACGTAATGCGATAACTCTTCATAGAAATATCCATTTTCCTTCAAATTTTGTTTATAGGTTCACTGTGTTAAGGCGCTTCCCTGATTAGTTTTCGGGATTGATTGGTTAAGTATAAAGGGGGGGACAAGGGGTTAATTCCCCCCTTAATTTATATAAATGGGTTTTTCATGCAGAATTGTTCCGTTTTCCTTCAAATTTTGTTTATAGGTTAACTGAGTTAAGGCGCTTCCCTGATTAGTTTTCGGGATTGATTAGTTAAGTATAAAGGGGGGGAATCGGGGGCTAATCACCCCCTTAATTTATATAAATGGGTTTTTCATGCAGAATTATGCCGTTTTCCTTCAAATTTTGTTTATAGATTCATTGGGTTAAGACGCTTCCCTGATTACTTTTCGGGATTGATTGGTTAAGTATAAAGGGGGGAACGGGGGGCTAATCCCTCCTTAATTTATATAAATGGGTTTTTCAAGCAGAATTATTCCGTTTTCCTTCAAATATTGTTTATAAGTTCACTGTGTTAAGGCGCTTCCCTGATTAGTTTTTCGGGATTGATTGGTTAAGTATAAAGGGGGGAACGGGGGGGGGTAATCCCCCCTTAATTTAGATAAATGGGTTTTTCATGCAGAATTATCCCATTTCCTTCAAATTTTGGTTAAAGGTTCAGTGTGTTAAGACGCTTCCATAATTATTTTTCGGGATTGATTGGTTAAGTACAAAGGGGGGAACGGGGGGATAATCCCCCCTTAATTTATATAAATGGGTTTTTCATGCAGAATTACCCCATTTCCTTCAAATTTTGTTTATAGGTTCACTGTGTTAAGGCGTTTCCCTGATTATTTTTCGGGATTGATTGGTTAAGTATAAAGGAGGGAACGGGGGGCATATCCCCCCTTATTTTATATCAAGACTCCCTTATCATAGATCAAACTTGACAATCCGGATAAAGTCTATGGGAGAAAATGTCCGCGGTAATTGCCAACTTATTATTTGACTTTCTCCGGAAAGTATCGCCGCCTGGTGGATACTACCGCACAGTTGCCATGTTTCGGGCTTTTTGAACACCAGTATATTTTTAGAGAAAATGTTGTTCTTTTAAATCCCAGAATTCTCCGATCAAACATAACAAAATTGTCTCTACTAAAAAACTGGTATCCAAAAATATAATAGAAAAATCTATAGAAAAATCTAGCTGGTCTGCTACCGCATAGCTGCCAACTCTTACGCTTTTTTCTTACCACTAAATTTTAATAGAATTTTTTTTGTCATGTAATCACACGATCATGTCAATTTAATAAGATAAAATTTACTATAAAATTTTAGTGGTAGGAAAACTACTAGTTCATAAGCAAATGCATAGAACAAATGGAGCTGTGAAAAAATTTCGTGTGATTTCGTGTCGTAAATACTATTACTGACGATTGATGGCGCTAGTAGCAGACAAGTATAGCGGTCAAAGGAAACTTGCTGATTGAGAGGTCTGATACTATGATAAGGAGGTCTTGTTTTATATAAATGGGTTTTTCATGCAGAATTATTCCGTTTTCCTTCAAATTTTGTCTATAGGTTCACTGTGTTAAGGCGCTTCCCTGATTAGTTTTCGGGATTGATTGGTTAAGTAGAAAAGGGGGGAACGGGTTGATAATCCCCCCCTTAATTTATATAAATGGGTTTTTCATGGAGAATTATTCTATTTGCTTCAAAATTTGTTTATAGGTTCTTTGGGTTAAGACGCTTCCCTGATTAGTTTTCGGGATTGATTGATTAAGTATAAAGGGGGGGAACGGGGGGCTAATACCCCCCTAAATTTATATAAATGGGTTTTTCATGCAGAATTATCCCATTTCCGTCAAATTTTATTGATAGGTTCACTGTGTTAAGGCGCATCCCTGATTAGTTTCCGGGATTGATTGGTTAAGTATAAAGGGGGGAACGGAGGGCTAATCCCCCCTTATTTTATATAAATGGGTTTTTCATGCAGAATTATTCCGTTTTCCTTCAAATTTTGTTTATAGGTTCACTGTGTTAAGGCACTTCCCTGAACAGTTTTCGGGATTGATTGGTTAAGTATAAAGGGGGGGGAGGGGGCTAATCCCCCCCTTAATTTATATAAATGGGTTTTTCATGCAGAATTATCCCATTTGCTTCAAAATTTGTTTATAGGTTCATTGGGTTAAGACGCTTCCCTGATTAGTTTTCAGGATTGATTGGTTAAGTATAAAGGGGGGAACGGAGGGGGCTAATCCCGCCTTAATTTATATAAATGGGTTTTTCATGCAGAATTATCCGATTTTCTTCAAATTTTGTATATATATTCATTGTAATTAGAGATTTACCTGATTAGTTTAAGGGGTTCATTAGATAACTATGAGGGGGGTAACGGGGGGATGACCCCCCCTTAACCCCTTAATCGTCGCGCTCTTTCAGTGTAGGCTACTTTTAAAAAAGTCAGATTGCTTGATTACCACCAGTTTTTTTAAGTAGAAATGTTCGTCTTATTTAATAGATAGATAAAATAATGCGGGAATAAAGCAAATAAGAATATTTAAAAAAAAAAATACTGGTGTGAATCAAACAATCTGAATAAAACATGCGCATACTACGCTGCCCGTGAATGTCTCGGGCACGACGATTAAGGGGTTAATATATTGTTTATTTCTTTATTTTTCGATGGGCTTATTTCAAATTCTTTGAAATAAGAGTATAATATACAATTAGTGTGAATAGCCTGTAAACTCAATGCCCTCAGTTTAACTGGGCAGTTTTATTTTTATTTTTTATACTGAAGGGGCTAGAAATTTGAAATTTGTCATTATAGTTACATTATAAAATGTAAATGCTCTCTAAGAACAAAATAAAAAAGAAATTGAAATTTAAAAGGGTGAAATGAGTGAAAAGCGTTCTAAAAACAGTCTAAATTACAATTTCTATGAAATCTCTGGAACTACAGAACCGATTTAAAATGTAATGGTGGCAAATTGATGGGGACAATCCCTACTCCATCATAGGCTATATTTTATGTCGGTGCCACTAACATCAATGGGGTGCAGGATCGAAAAATGTTCGAAAATTGCGACTTTTTTATACTGAAGGGGCAAGAAATTTGAAATTTAGCATTGTAGTTACTTATAAGATGTAAATGCTCTCTAAGAATAAATTAAAAAAAATCGAAATTTAAATGGGTGAAATGAGCGAAAAGCGTTCTGAAGTCATTCTAAATTACAATTTCTATTGAATCTCTGGAACCACGGAACCGATTTCAAAAGTGATGGTGGTAAATTGGTGGTGACAATCCCTGCTCCAACAGCCTCTTTAATAAAAAACTATGCGTTGTTGACGACTGGGTTTTTCGCTAATTGTTGCAACAGATTAATCTCGGAAAATGAAATATTTGAAGTTAATGAAAAAAATAATAGCTCAAAAAGTATTTGTCAGAAAATTGTTAGACAAACTGCGTTTGAAAGATAAAAAATTGTAAGGTAAAAAAGTAATAGTTGCTTTGCCTAATTAGTGCGTTTTTGTGATAGTTTAAGTAAAGCTTTTTTTTTAAAGTGGTGCAAATCGAATAAATTTTGTGTAAAAGCCGCCGGTCGCGAAGGGGTTACAATCGAAAGCAAAGCCATTAAATAATAATTCAGATAGTGTTAAATTTGTTAGCGGAATAACTAGCGCCACTTCATCTGCTGCGGAAAGAAAGCGAAACAGAAGTGCGTCGCAGAGAAACGATACGATTTATTTATATCGATATTTTATACGATTTTTACCGTTTGTATCGATGTTTTGTTTTTGCACTTCCTTTAAAAGCTTGCTAATTATTGGGATCTTTTACATTAAAGTTAAAACTATAATGAAAAAAAATAAAATGGGGAAATTTACTGGTTAATATTTCTATATAAATATAGTGGTGGCGAAGAAGTTGATTTATTTATTAAAAGTTAAATAAAAAGTGATGGAAATTTACATCACTATGCAATTAACCCTTTCCGGCCCAGACAAATTCTGTTCGTAAAATGTGAAATTACTGACTGACACCGGAATTTACAAACGACTTTTTTTAGAAAATATTAACTCCTTATTTTAAGCTTTAATTTTAGAAGCAAGATTTTATTAAAATATTCTTGGTGCCGAATGCAAGCATCCCATCCGCTAGATGGCGCTATTTTCAACTTGAGAAAAGTTTCCCATTTATCTGACTGGTCTTATTATTTAATGGTTTTGATCGAAAGTGATTACACATGTTCCTTTAAAAAAAGAAATAAAATCTTACTTGAAAAGTACATGGAGTCATCATAAATGTCACGGCCATAATAACAATTTTTTTAGATAATATTAAAAAATAGCCTAAATGCATTTAAAGCAAAATTTTTTAATTTTTTTCCGGTTTTTTTTCTGTGATTTTCTGTTCTATGAATGCAAACGATTACTGGAGACAGTACGTTTGGTGGTATGTGCATGCTCATTTTTGCGTAACATAATGACAGACATTTAGTGATAATATAAAGTAAGATTTCTTAATTTTCTGAATTTCTAAATAGAAACAGATCTGAAACTGGGAAACCTGTGGTAAGATGTTATTTTTTTTAATTTAAAAAAGTCAAGTCTGAAACACTAGTGATAAGTGTAAAAAGAGTTCGCACAAACAGGTCTTCCAAATGGTCCGTTAACTGAATACCAATATTTTTTAACAAAAAATTTCATGGTAAGTTTCTACAAAATTTCCGTAAAGATTTACCACCGATGTTGGTGCCTGTAAAATTTGCAAGAAAAATTAAAATTAATTGCATGTGCTTTTATTCAAAATAATCATATTTTCTAAAATATTAAGTCATAATAGTTAAATAAATTTTATACATTTATTCTGGCGGACTCCAGATTGATTTTCCGTATACGTAGCGTAGCCATTTGGGACGGATTGTTTTTTCAGATTAATTGATTAATACGACATTTCTAAATTAGTAATATTTAATCTGTTAGTAAAAACGGCGAACACTACTATTTAAGAAAAGGGGTTCCAGTCAGATATTTGAATAAAACACTCGCAAAATTAAGAACACTTCTTATATCAAGAACTAAGTGAGGGTATTCAATACAGTACGGGTGAGCCGCACAAATCACACTTCTATTTTAAATTTTAAAAAATCGCCTTGTTTAGTTGCACAAATTTCTGTCACTATATATTACAAATATTATATTTACAAATAATGATGTCAATTCACTTTAACCAAAAAGATGGAAAACAAATTTCCTGAAATAGTAATATTCGCTATATTTAAACTATTACTAAATTAGGCGTATATTTGTAAAAAAAAGTGGTAGCAATTAAGAAGATTGAAGATATAACGTAATTTCCGGCGTGTAATCCGCGGATCAAACAATCATGTTTCCACCCAGAAATTTTATTTCATAATATGTAACTTATTAGATCTCTGTAAATATTTGACTTCAATTATTGAATAAAATTTCTGGGTTGAAACAGAATTGTTGATCCGCGGATTATACGCCAGAAATTACAGTATTTTTTGCGACAAGAAATATATTTCAGGTTAGCAGAAAAGCATTAACCCCTTGGGGACGAGCGACAAGTATACGTGTCGCATAAGATTCTCAGAATCCTCGATTATTCCCACCAGTTACATTTTATTGTAAACTTTCCCTTATCTAATGATAGCATTTCTGCGATTTAATTAGGCGAAAATTTCTGTTTTCAAAAACCGGTGGAGGAAGATTAAAAATTCTGTAAAGGACGCTCCTCGGAAAGGGGTTAACAAGTTATATTTCGAACGCTTGAAATGTCACAGCGTCGTACTTGAAAGAAACTCAAAAATTATCTAAAGATGTAAAAACGCGCATAAAATCAATTAAATATTTAATAAAATTCCGATAAATAAATGTGGGTGTAAAACGAGTTTTCTTTCAATTTTGTTTTGGGAAATTACGGTATTTCAAATTCTGCTATTAAAGAAGATAAAAATTTCGACAATGCATCTCATAAATATAAAGACACGGATGTTTTTGAAATTACACTTTATTAATTCAGTATAAGAAATTAAATTTTATACCTCATATTAAGAACAATGAAATGAATCTGTTATCGTAATTTTAAATTTAAATAAAATAATTTCGTCTCGAATAATAAAAAAAAGTAAAAAATTACGCTGTCTCATAAATTTAAAGAAAAATTTAAAACTGCTTTATATGCAAATTTTTTTTCCGTACAGAAATAATGTACACGCGCAGAAATACGCTTTAATGTACCCAAACGAGCAAAGTTATTTGATTTGTTTCATTTGTAAAAATGCCACGGAATTTGGAAATTTCTAAAGATGATATTTTCAAAATACGCGGATTTAAAGCTAGTGGCTTAACAGTTTCTCAAATATGTAAAAAAAACCGGGAGAAGCAGAGCTGCAGTTCATAAAGTTTTATCAAAAACTTACAATTTAAATTCGAGAAAATGATCTGGCAGAATGAGAAAGACTAGTGAAAGACTCGATCGCAAGATCGTGCGATTTGTTTCGTCGTCAAAAATGTCACTCCGACAAGTTTTTCAACAAGTTTATGGTATAGTTTCATAGGATACGCTACATCGTCATATATAAAAAAGCAAAAGTATTCATCTGGCAGAACAATGGTTGTGTGCCGATAATATAGATTTGATATTTTATAGATTGTATGCTGGCATATGTGCAGATTTCCTTTACTGAAAAAAGAACACAAAAAACAGAGGCTCTCTGGGCTAAAAATCATATACATTGGAAGGACGAATGGATTCAAGCCTTTTTTTCAGATGAAAAGAAATTTAACTTGGATGGCCCAGATGCTTGGAATTCCTACTGGCACGATTTAAGAAGTGAACCTCGAACCCTCTTCAGTAGGTAGAGAGGAGTAGGTTCTGTGATGGTTTGGGGTGTCTTATCTTTTAATGGAACTACATATATTGGTTTTTAACCCCTTAACTGTGTATCCCGAACTCAGTTCGGGCAAGAAGTGTTTGCTTGTTTTGTTACTAAAAGCTTTTGCACACCGGTAATTTTTTAAATGCAATCTTCGCTTTATTAATCGGCGGACATTTTCGATTACATAAAGCAAATATTTTAGCACGGAAAAAGTGGTGTATTGTGCCTATTTTTAGTTTATGGTGTCAAAAAACCTTCCACATTTAAGGGGTTAAGAATGTAAACAGACATCTAAAGTTTATATAGAAGTGCTCGATAGTCACTTGTTGCCAATTGCTGAAATTCCGGGTGGTCGAAATTATTTGTACCAACAGGATAATGCACCGATTCACACATCAAGACTCAAACAAAAATGGTTTGCTGATAACAATGTTTAAGTCATGGTGTGGCCCGCCCGTAGCTCTTATTTAAATCCAGTTGAGAATCTTTTGGGCATTCTCGTTCGAAGTGTATATAAATATGGAAGACAGTTTTCAAACGTTCTTGAGATGAAAAATCAAATGGAATGAAGTTGGTTTAATATAAAACCAGAATACTTACACAACTTAATAAACAGTATGCCAGCTAGAATATTTGCTGTCATTAATAAAAATGGATCTATTGTTGGACAGTAATTCAAAAGTATGTAACGTATCTTTATATTTGTGAGACAGGAAATTTGTTTCCATTTATCAATTTTCGAGATGAAGTTATTTAATTCTAATTTAATTTACTGTAAAATGTTTTTTTTGTTACATGCTTTTTGCTATATGCATGAACATATCTTTGAATAATGAATTATTAAAATATTATTACAAAAATATCAGTATCTTTATATTTATGAGACGCACTGTAATCTCATGTAGTGCTGCCATACTCAGCGTAAATATCAAAGAGTTTACGCATGTTTCCATAAGAAACAAGAACGAAAAATCATGTGTCTAGCATAGATTATGAAACACTTTCCAACACATTCAGAAAACGGTAATGAAAATTCACCGTTAAATACGGTAAAAGGAGATATGTAAGTAAACAAAATAGGAAACGCATACCACATTGAAAAATACAATTTTCGAAATTACCTTCTATTGCAAAAAAAGTAGTCTAATTATTTTGTGCAGCCCTGTATATGATCTGTAGATTTGGATATATAATACATAGAATTATAAAATTTAGTTGAATGATAAATTTTAGCATGGTAAAATTTAGTTCAGTTTGAAAATTCACATTTAGCAATTTTCGATAATCGATGGAAGCGCCCTCGAAATCTTTCGTACAGCCCTGTATATTATCTAAACACGTTTGTTCACATCACATATTAAGCTAAAATTTAAGTCAGGTAAAAAACGCACAAGGCAACTTAAAACTCACTTCCAGCAATTATAAACCATAAACGACAGTGTATTTTGTTCTTACGTAGCCTGTAAATGAATTTATTTATATTCCACAAACTTATATGAGTCTACTAAATATAGTTCAGCAAGAAAATGCGTCACACAATTAAAAACTACCCTTAAGCAATTTACTCCTATAATCTGTAATACTTGCGAATTCCTTTTTGTAGCCCTGTATATGATCAAAGGAATTTATACACACCACGTAATATGAAAAAAGTTAGTTAAATTTCAAAACGCAAAACAAACTTGAAAACGAAGTTATCACACATATACGTAATTATCGCACGTATACTGTAACCATTATCTATTGTGTGTCCCTGTAAATGAACGATAAACGCAATGCAAACATACTTATAAGCGAGCAACTTATAGTGCACTATATATGCGTATAATTTTCATTATCTTTGAAATAGTGAAACATCATTGAATTACATTGCTTACGATTTTCCCCCGTAGAACAAGGTGTAAAAGAATTATTTTATTTGACCTTGTAAATGAACGATAAACAAAAAGCACACCATACTATTAAGAGAGCAATTTACAGTGCACCTCTGTAATGCATATAATTGTCATTTTTTTTTTAAATAGTGAAACATCATTAAGTTACACTGCAAATGATTTTTCCACGTCGAACAATGTGTAACATAATCCTTTTATTTGACCCTATTAAATGAATAATAAATGTTTTGTACCCCATATTCTACAAAAAGCATGTTTTAAACCGCTTCATAAATATATATCAATTTCATCATGTTTCAAATGGCGTAGCATCATCAAAATGCACTTAAATTGATTATTTCCCGTTGACTGTAATGTAACGGAATACTTTTGACTGTCGCTGTAAAAATACTATAAGTGCTACACCCTTCATTTGAAATAGGGAACATGCTGTAGTAGACAACAATAACATACAAACTTTCCAGGGCAATCCAAGCATATTTACGCGAGTTAGAGCACGGACACACGGTAGACGGACAGACAAACCGAAGTCAGAAACAATTTTCAACTAGGTTGGAAAGTGTTAAAGACAAATAAAATCTTACGAAGAACGGTATAGGCAGTCATCCTAAATGCTATAGGCATCATAGCAAGTTTACAGAGATAATAATAAAAAATAGTCTAAATGCATGTAAACCAAATGTGTATATTTTTTTTCGGTCGGAATATACTCATTTTTTCTTTACGTAATACCTGACATTTCCTCATTACAGAAAGTACGATTTCTTCTTTCGGAAGTTTTGGTATGAAGTCTGAATTTCTGATTAGAAACAGACACGAACTTGGCAACCTTGTGGTAGGATGGTAGTTTTATTTTGATTAAATGAAAAGACAAGTATGCAACACAGTTGACAAATGTAAAATCGGTTGGCATTTACAATGTTTCCAGTAGGCTTATATTTTTCAAATTTAGATCATTTGATTCCCATCACTTATTAACCCTTCTTTGCATGAGGTTTTCTTTTACTATTGTGCTTTTTTATACATCTATTAAATATTAGACACCAGAAATTTTAAGATAGATTTTTAACTTTGTTCAAAAACATAGTTGACAGGAAATTTACTGGATTAATATTTCTATATAAATATAGTGGTGGCGAAGAAGTTGATTTATTTATTAAAAGTTAAATAAAAAGAGATGAAATTTACATCACTATGCAATTAAGGGTTAAAAACAGTTTAATTGGCCTTATTTTCACATATGTAATCTGTCATTAAATAAGACAAATATTTCTACTTTAAAAAGTGGTGGAAAACAAGCAATTTGATTATTTTCAAATTAGCCTACTGGTAACATTGTGAACACAGAATATTTCTTACTCTTGGTGAGTTCCATTGGATTTAAATGCAAGTGTTTTGGTTCTTAATAGTCATATATGAATAAACATTAAGTCAGAATAGATAATGAAAATTTATACATTTGGTGTGGAGCAGTATTGTCCAACAGCGGCCCGCGTGGAACCAATATACTTATACAGAAAATTTTGCCTTGTTTTTTTGGCTTGTCAGAAAATTTTGTCTCAGAAAATACGTGGTTAAATAAGGCGAAAATATCTGTAAAAAATATTGGATCTACGCGAGCTGCCGTTGGAATACACTGGTGTAGAATATTCCAGCCTTGTTGTTCCTTACACGTAGTGTTGCCAGTTTTCACGGACTCTTTTATTGAGATTAACCCCTTGAAGGGCACCGGTATATTATATATACCACTTAACTTTAATTCCAAAATGCCACAATGACACCAGGATTTTATAATCAAATTTTGAATTTATAAGATACATGAGGAAAAGCTTTTACTGATTTTACGATAAATTCGTTCGTTAATCCTGGTGTAAATAAATCATTTCAACATTTTAGGTACAAAAGTACTTTGCCCCAGAAGGGGTTAATTGTTTACTATAACTTTTCTAAAATAGTAATATTTAAAATGTTGCTAAATTAGGCGAAAAGTACTATTTCAGAAAAGTGATACAATTAAGATAGCTGAATAAGACTCTCGCAAAATCGTCAACACTGCTTATTTCATTATCTACGTAAGGATACGATGGATCCGCATCAATATCACTTTTATTTTTAATAATAATCTTCGGTTTGTTTTATTGCAAACATTTCTGTCATTATGTAGTACAGATATTACTTTTTACAAAAAAAGATGTCAAATTACTTTCACCGAAAAGTAGGAATACAAATTTCCTGAAATAGTAATATTCGCTATATTTAAACTGTTACTAAAAATTAGGAACTAAAAATTAGGAGTATATTTATATTTATAAGAAAAGCGGTCGCAATAAAGAAACTTGAACAGATAATTTTTGCGACAAGAAATTGATCTTCGAATAGCAGTAATACATTAAAAAGTTATATTTTGAATGCGTTAAATATCACACCGCCGTACTGGAAAGAAGCATTTTTAATGATTTATCTAATGATGAACAGATGAGCTATTAATTTGTGAATTACTTAATAAAATATCAATAAATTAAATTTGGTGTGAAAGAAGTTTTCTGAGAATTTTTTTGTCTTGTTTTATATACTAAAGTTACACCGCAGGTGTCCAAATTTCAACTGAGAACGGTTTATCACCTGTATTTCGAATAAAAATGTTCGTCTTATTAAAACCAGAAAATTTGTCGATTTATTCTATACGAGGACAGTAATGCAACTCTGGTCGATGAGCCGCAGTTTGGACAATCGTAAATTAAAATATTATATCGTTACTTATAGGACCTACTGATCAGTTTGGTGGTACCAGTATTTTTTAACATTCTGAGAGGTAGACTTCTAAAAACAATTTCAATGGAAATATACTATGACGATTAATGTTTGGAAATAGCGTTCGCAAAGGAGGCCAGAGTGACCGCTGAATTTCATAGAATATCTACTCACAGGTGAAAACTTTTACCAATTTTGAATCAAATTATTTCCAAATAGTAATAATCACCTGATTTCAACGTAAAGGTCTACGATTAAATAGGTTTAAAATTATTATTCGGAACTCCTGTTAGATATAATTATTTATGTTTGACATTTCTGTACCTTCGTAAAAAGAGAGGGAAGGTTTATTCATTCATTTTAACCCTTTAGTGGGCGGTGGTCACAAAAAAGGACACCTAATTTTAAAACTAACTAACGGCACCAAGAATATTTAATTAAAATTTTCTTTTTATAAAATAAGGGAAAATCAGCGAGTTTTTCTTTTCTAAGGGAATCGTTTGTAAAATCTGGTGACAGTCCATTATTTCATTTTTTTATAAACAGATTTATTCCGCGCCGGAAAGGGTTAACCAACAGTTTTTTGCAGAGAAATGAAAAAAAAATTCTATTATGAATTAAGACTACATTCGCAATAGGAATACAATTTTTTATATAGGGATCATCTACACATTAAAAAGTGTGCAACAGTTTAATATTCATACTGTAACACCCACATTTAACGAATTATTTGAGTTCCGTCGGTGAAGCATCCTTAAAATTTATCATTTATTGACGTTTTCATAGGAGCCAGTTAGCTGGAAGCAATAGGTAAAGCAGACAATATTCAACCACTTACTTTAAAATGATATTTTTATCTTATTACATGCATGTGATTAATTGCACTTTTCAAAATAATTATTTAAGTATGCTTCTTTGACTATTTCACAAGCGTGAAGTCGCCGTCTATAGAGTTTAGAAATTTTTTTATTGAGTTATAAAATAAAATGTGTTAAGGATTATTCAGAACAAAGGGCATACATAACTGCAACAATTTAAGAAGATACTTTTTCTTACCATTTAAATGCTGAACATTATTTTAAATTCTGCTACTAAAGAAGATGACGATTTCTAATCTCAAATAGTGCTGCCAGACTCCGCTAAAATTCCAAAAAGTTTACGCATTTTTCCATAAGAAAAATAAAAATCTTACGAAGAAACGCTTAGGCTGTCCTCGTAAATGCCGTAGTCATAATAATAAGATTACAGTGATAATAAAAGAAAATAGGCTAGATGCATGTAAAAAAAATTGTGTAGTTTTTTTCCCGGTCGAAATATACTGTTTGTTTCTTTACTTACAGCCAGACATATCTTGATAACATAAAGTAATATTTCATCAGAATTTTTGCTATGTATTTGAAATTTCTGAATACAGACAGAGGCGAAACTGGGAAGCCTGTGGCAGGATGGTACTTTTATTTTGATTTAAAAAAAGACAAGTTTGCAACACGGTTGACAAAAGTAAAAACGGGTTGCATGCGCAATGTTGCCAATATGCTACTTTTTTTTAATTCAGATTGTTTATTTCCCACTTTTTTGAAAGTATTGTAATTGGCCTTATTCTCGCATTATGTAAAATGCCAATAAATAAGGCGAATATTTATACTTCAAAAAGGTGGTGGCAATGAAAGAATCTGAATTTTAAAAAAGTAGCCTACTGGCAACACTGCGCACACAGAATATTTCTTACCCTTCGCGCGTTGTCGTGGTTTTAATTGCCAAGTGTTTTGTTTCCGAATAGTCATATATTCATAAATATTAAGTCAGAATAGATAGCGATAAGTTATACATTTAGCGTAGAGTATTTCAGTGTTGTTGTTCCTTATACGTAGTGATGCCAGTTTTGAATGATTCTTTTATTCAGATTAATCGATTGTTATAACTTTTCTAAAATAGTAATATTTATACTGTTGCTAAATTCGGTGAATACTACTATTTAAGAAAAGTGATACAATAAAGATAGCTGAATAAGGCACTCGCTAAATCGGCAACACTGGTTAAATCAAGATTTAAGTAAGGAGCAATAACTACAGTATGGTTGGGCCGCACGCATACCAAATTTATTTTTAATAAAAAATCTTCGCCTTGTTTAATTGTATACATCTCTATCATTATGTATTACAAATATTACTTTTACAATTAATGATGTGAAATTACTTTAACCAAAATGTAAGAATACAAATTTTCTGAAATAGTAATATTCGCTATATTTAAACTTTTAAAACATTAGGCGTATATTTATATTTATAAGAAACGTAGTGTCAATTAAGAACCCTGGACAGATATTTTTTGCGACTAGAAATGCATTTTTGCATAGCAGAATTGCATCAACCCATTCGCTACCAACCACGAATGTATTCGCGGTTGTCAATATTCAAAATAAAAGTGTATGATAAAAAAAGAACTGCCTAGCCACCACTATTTTAATATGATAAAAATACTTCATCGTAGCTGCCAACGTTTATACTTTTTTGCTACAGGTAAAACCTCTAAAATCCGGAATCGCTCGGGACTCTGCAATTCCATATTTTCGAAATTTCCAGATTTTAGAGACTGAGAAATAACAATTTAAATTTTAAATTAAAGCCAGACTTAAAAATAAGAAACACATACTGCAGAGTTTCTAATACTGAACACTTGAGCGATTCCGGATTTTAGAAGTTCTACCTGTACCACTAAAATGTAATAGAATTTTTTTTTTTTGTAATCACACGATTTTGGCAATTTAAATATATAAAATTAATTATAAAATTTTAGTGGTAGGAAAAAAGCGTAAAAGTTGGAAGCTATGATTCATTCAATAACAAAAACTTTGCTATTAAAGTTACCAACTATTATTTTTGAGATACTTTGGTGGGAATAGAATTTCAGTAAAAAGAATGAAGACCCCGCCCACATAACACTGGCAGATAATGGGTTCAAAAGTTATATTTCGAAAGCGTGAAACATCACAGCGTCGTACTTGAAAGAAGTTAACAAGATATCAGAAGAAGACTGGTTGTACTTACAATCTGTGAAATAGTTAATAAAATATCAAAAAATTAAATTCGGTGTGAAAGGCGTTTTCTGACATTTTTCTTTTGTCTTATTTTATATAGTAAATTTACACCACATGTGTCAAAACCTTTAACTGGAACCAGTTTACCACCCGTATTTCCTATTAAAAATGTTCGTCTTAATAAAACCCAAATATTTTTGTCATTAAATGAGGTGATTTTTTCTATAAGAAGAAATCTATAAATCTTCTGCCGGTGGGCCGCCAGGTAGGCAACCCTATTATTACATTACGGATGGGACCTACTGATCCGTTATGTGGTACCAGCATTTCTAAACTTTCACAGAGGTAGATTTCTAAAACAATTTCAGTGGAAATATACTATGAAGATTAATGGTTGGAAATAGCGTTCACAGATGAGGTCAGTACGACCGCTGAATTTCACAGATTGTATACTTATAGGTGACAAGTTTTAGCGATTTTGAATACCATTAAATCGTAAAAAACGTTTTTAATCCGAATTAAGGCTACATTGAGAATATGAATACAATTTTTGAAATAGAGAACGTCTATAGATTAAAAATTGTGGAAATATTTAATATTCAAATTGAAACACCCACATTTGACATATTATTTGAGTTCCTTTCGTGAAGCAGCCTAGAAACTGGTACAGTTTATTGACGTTTTCATAGTCGTCACATAGCTTGGGGCAACGGAGCAGGCACACATTCTACCACCATTCACTCTAAAATGATATTTTTATTTAATACATCAATGTGATAAGTTATGATATTAGGATTTTTGCATGTTTCCATAAGAAAAGAAAAATAAAAAAAAAAATACGAAGAAAAGCAAACGGTGTCATCATAAATGTAATTGTCACCACAATACGTTTAGAATGATAATCATTTACCCGGGAGCAGTCGCATGGGGTATGACGTACCTCAGGGTACGTACGGATTTTACAATTGTCACTACTAATTTTCGAAAAGTAATCTACAGTTTATATTATCATAGAATTTGTAAAACTTGTCTTAGACTGAATAAGGTGGCGATTATTAATTGTATTTATTGGTGACAATGTAAAAACCATTCATTATCTGGGTATGCGCGACTTCTCCCGAGTTAAAAATAGTCTAAATGCATTTAAACCAAAAATGTGTAATTTTTTTCGGATCGGTATATACTCATTTTTTCTTTACTTAATGCCAGACATTTCGTGATTACATAAAGTAAGATTTATTCTTTATTAGTGATTTAAACATTGTTATTTGCCTATTTTGCTCGCGTGAAGTATCCGATGAATATATCCATAAATTTTTATTGAAGATTTTATAAGTGATTTATTGAAATTTTTATAAATGAAAATGGGTTAGGGATTTATCCAGAACAAGGGGCATACGGTTGTACAAATATTTACAAAGACAATGTTTCTTGTCCTTTTAAAATTATTTCTTATTCTGCTATTAAAAAAGTCGTAGATATCTATTCTCAAATAGTGCTGCCATAATCCATGTAAATCTAATGTTTATACGTATGATTCCGCAAAATAAGAAAAATAAAAAATAAAATCTTACGAAGAAAAGTACATAGCGTCTACATAAATGTCATAGTCATCATAACAATTTTACCGAATTTTGGAGATCTTTTGAATCCGGATTTTGGTGGTCGGTATACACTCATTTTTGCTTTTTATAATATCAGACATTTTGTGATTAAATAAAGTAAGATTTTATCTTAACAAATTTTTGCTATGAATTTAGAATTTCTGAATAGAGACAGATGCGAAACTTGAAACCCTGTGGTAAGATGGTATTTTTATTTTGATTAAAAAAATTAGACAAATTTGCAACACGGTTGACCAATGTAAAAACGGATCGCATGCACAATGTTGCCAGTAGACTACTTTTTTAAAATCTTATTGTTTGATTCCCACTATTTTGTAAAATTGTATTTCTCGCATTCTGCAATCTGACATTAAATAAGGCAAATATTTCTTGCTCAAAAAAGTGGCGGCAATCAAACAATCTTAATAAAATGTAGCCTACTGGCAACAAAGCGCACACAGAAATTTTTTTCTGTTCGCGAGTTCTTTTAGATTTAATTGCCAAGCGTTTTTGGTTCCAAATAGTCATATATTCATAAACATTAAGTCAAAATAGATAACGGTAATTTAAACTTTTAGTGTAGAGTATTTCAGTGTTGTTGTTTCTTATACGTAGTGATGACAGTTTTTAATGATTCTATTATTCAGAATAGTTGATTGCTATAACTTTTCTAAAATAGTAATATTTATACTGTTGATAAATTTGGCGAATACTACTATTTACGAAAAGAGATAAAATTAAGATAGCTGAATAACACACTCGAAATATCGGTAACACTGCTTATATCAAGATGTAAGTAAGTGGCACTCACTGCAGTGTGGTTGGGCCAAACGCATTCCACTTTTATTTTTAATTAACACTTTGCGGTACTCAGGTCTCGTAAAAATACTTCTATTCGTAAAATGTTGAAATGATTGATTGACACCAGAATTTATAAAAAAATTTATTCGAAAATAAGTATGGTTGGGGGTCACACTTACACTAATTTTATTTTTAATAAAAAGTCTCCGCCTTGTTTACTTGCACACATTTCTCTCATTATGTAGTACAAATATTACTTTTATAATTTTTGTTAAATTATTTTAATCAAATTGTAGGGTTACAAATTACTTGAAATGATAATATTTGCTATACGTAAACAGTTTCTAAATTAGGCGTATATTTATATTTATAAGGAAAGCGGTTGCAATTGAGAAACTTGGACAGATATTTTCTCCGACTAGAGATTTAATGCAGAAATACCTTAAAAAGTTATATTTCGTACGCGAGGAATATCACAGCACCGTTCTTGAAAAAAAGCTTAAAAGGTTTCTGAAGAGAAAACGAACGGGCGACATTTGAATCTGTGAAGTATTTAATGACATAACAATAAATTAAATTCAGTGTGAAAGAAGTGTACTGACATTTTTCTTTTTGACTTATTTTATATACTAAATTTACTTCAGAGGTGTCCAAACGTTTAACTGAACATCTTTTAACACCTGTATTTCCGAATAAAAATGTTTCTCTTAGTAAAATCCAAAAATGTGTGTCATTAAATAAAGCGATTTATTGTATAAGAAACCAACGAGAAATCTCCGGCCTGTGGGCCACTGGTTAAACAACCCTAAGTTAAAATATTATAATATTACAGAATGGATATACTGATCATTATGTTGTACCAGTATTTCTAAAACATTTGCCATATCTGTACAGATTTCTAAAACAATTTCAAAGGAAATGATAATATTAATATCATTATGAAGATTAATATTTTGAAATAGCTCTTACAGATGAGGCCAGTACGACCGCTGAATTTCACAGAATGTATACCCATAGGTGACAAGTTTTAGTGGTTTGAATACCGTTATTTCTAAGTAATAATGGTCGCAAGATTTCAATGTAAATTTCTACGAATAAATAAGTGCAAAATTATTATTCTGAATTAGTAGTAATTAAATTCATTACGTTTGCCATCTCTGTGCAGCCGTAAAAAAGATAGTAAGTATATCTATACATTTTAATTACTAAATTTTCGACGAGAAATGCAAAAACCTGTTTTAATCCGAATTAAGACTACATTGAGCATATGATTACAATTTTTGAAATTGAGAATGTCAACAGATTAAAAATTGAGTAAACATTTAATATTCAAATTGTAACACCCCAATTTGACATATTATTTGTGTTCCTTTCGTGTAGCAACCTGAAAAATTATATCGTTTATTGACGTTTTTATAATCGCCACTTAGCTTAGGGTAACGGAGCAAGCAGACAATCTTCCACCGCTAACTTTAAAACGATATTTTCTTTTTATTACATCAATTTGCTAAGTTAGTGTATTAAGAGTCCATGCATGTATCCATAATAAAATAAAAATAAAATAAAATCTTACGAAGAAAAGCACATGGAGTAATCATAAATGACATTGTCATCATAACTCGTTTAGAAATATAATAAAAAATAGCCTAAATTCCTTTAAACCAAAATTTTGTAATTTTTTTCAGATCGGTATATACTTATTTTTTCTTTACTTAATGTCAAACATTTAGTGATTACATTAAGTAAGATATTTTCTTTATTAGAGGTTTAAACATTCTTGTTCGCCTGTTTCGCTGGCGTGAAGTCAACTTTTTTACGTATGTTTCCGTAACATAAGAAAAAAAAAATCTTTCGAAGAAAAGTACATTTAGTCAATATAAATGTCATAGTCATCATAACAATTTTACCGTATACTCCAAGTGCTACACGACAAAAATAAGATGAAAACTGCACATCTTGATACAGTTATATCGATTGGTCAGTATCTACTCTATATTAATACTAAGAATATAAGAAGGGGAGGCATCGCGGAAAGTGCGGGGAATTCAAGATGGCGGCCGTTATTCAAAATGGCTTCATTTTCGGGAATTAGTGCAATTTCATTTCTATTCATAGTATAAAAGCATGTTTGATGGAAATTTAGATGTTTTTAGATAAAAAATATTATTTGTAACACTTTACAGCACAGTCGAAAAGTATTTATGAATTCAGTTTTCCTGTTTGTCTGTCTGTCTGGTCGTCTGTCTAGTCGCGCACTAACTCAAAAAATAATAGCCGGATATCCAGATAATTAAAATATGGTATTGTAGTATACCGTAACAAGTTCGGTATTCATTTTCAAGTGTGCATAATTCATAGTTCATTTACAGGGGCAATCAAAAGTATTCGATTATATTATGGTCTGTAGACGAAAATCGCTTGCAATGTGTTTTAATGATATTATACTCTTTGTACCATATTCAAATTAATATACATCAGTGCGGTGCAGTACAAGATACTTACTACATAATAAGCAGTGCATAGCAGTTTTCGTTCATTTACAGGGGCTCACAAAATAATACGGTTACCGTTACATTAATGTCTCCGAGCACAGTGCCTTTATAAATTGTGTATAAATTTTATAGATCATCAGCTAAATCGATTGTTATTAAGGGAGGTGCTAGGTATGAAAGAACTGTAATTTTTAATAATAATATCCCTATTGGTCAGTATCTTATTTATATTAAAACAATGCATATAAGAGAGGCATAATGGTCTTAGGAATTTAAGATTTAGGCTGTTATTCAATTTTTTCCGTTTTCGCCATATAAAAGTGTCTTTGATGTCATTTTTGATATTTTTAATCAATTTTTTTTTTAAATATCAGAAATATACTTAAAATGAAACTAGTTCAATTATTAAAGTATTTTTTATTGTATAGTGAGTAAAACGAATGGATTAAATAAATAATAAAACTGCATTTTACTAATGCTTTACTTATACAACTTATTAAAAAATGAATGCTACATAACAAATGAATGACATAAAATTGCAAAATATAGAAACTTTAGTTTGTAGCATATTATTTCTCATTCACATTCGTTTTTACAGTTGCAGAATAATGTGCAAGAAAGACCAACCTTCCTTGAACTGCACTTATTTTTGCAGATTTTGCACATACATTTCATTAGTTCTTTGCAAGAATCTGCAATCTCGGGCAGATCTGATCATTTTAATTTCCATGAAAAATTATCTAACCACCATCCCCATTTGAATCGAGAGGGGGGACATATTTCCCGCTCACGTGCTTGTCCCCAAATGTGTCCAGCTTGGAAAGCACTCCCTAAAGTATGTTGCTCTAGTGCACCCTTGGTTGGTGGAAGATGTTAAATAGGACGATTTTTTGTCATAAACAATTCCTGTCTAGCACCATTTACACTTATGCTGTTACATGTTGAACAGTACAACAATACTACGATTTTTTCTAAAATATTTAGAATTTCGTCAGGTATGGAAGTTTGCGGTTTTGATAAAAATGAAAATGCAATAGTAGCATCTTTATAGAGAATCCATGTCTTCCAAGCTGACTTTTTTTGTTTTTCCTGTGAAACCAGGATTGCTGTCGCAGCCTGTGAAAGCATGGAATCCTAGTAACGACATTTCTTTTTCTTTTCCAATTGCTGCAGCAACAGTATGGACGGGAATAAATCTGTAATTCTTCCTTGTTCCAAATGCAATCCAAACAGTTTGCAGGGATCTATCTGGCAAAGTAGAGATATGTGCAATTGCTAAAACTAATACATCAGTATCTACAAGGTGTATAACAATATTTTTCAATCCTTTTTCTGCCAAGTCTTTAAGGCGCAAGATTATCCTTGTATCAGCTTCTTCATGACCAGAGCAAGTCATTCCAATTAAGGAACTTAGTGCAATATTATTTCCTTTAACTTCTTCACCTGAAGTGGTTATATCTTGTGTACTTTTTATGGCATTTATAGCTAGTGTTGCAAGCAGATTAAATAACTCTTTTTTATTACTTGAATTTCTTAAAACATCTTGCAAAATTTTAGGTAGTTTGACATGCGATAGCACTTGCCGCCTGATTCCTGCACCCCTTTTTGTCTGGTTTCACCTTTAATGTTTGGTGTAATGTATCTAACCCATATAAAATCTATTATTTGGCAGCTAAAACTCTCAATGTCGTTACATAAATGGGGTTAAAATGTGTTAATGTAGTAATCATTAAAGGTTTTAGAAGACTGGTGAGGATTTAAAATGCTAATAAGAACTGGCCTATCATAAATTAAAGCATCGCATGTTCCTTGAAAGGTGACACTTTGCAATTCTTTCTTATCTAGCAAAGTTCAAAAACGCATTATAAAATTAAAAACGCGCATAGACAGCATTGTTTTTATTAAGAGTCCTGTGACCGTATTATTTTTTGAGCCCCTGAACGAAAACTGCTATGCACTGCATATTCTACAGTAAGTATCTTGTACTGCACCGCACTGATGTATATTAATTTGAATATGTTACAAAGAGTATAACATCATTAAAACACATTGCAAGCGATTTTCGTCTGCAGACCATAATGTAACCGAATACTTTTGATTGCCCCTGTAAATGAACTATGAATGATGCACACTTGAAAATGAACACCGAACTTGTTACGATATACTACAATGCCATATTTTAATTATCTGTATATCTGGTTATTTCTTTTTGAGTTAGTGCGCGATTAGACAGGCGACCAGACAGACAGACAAACAGGAAAAATGAATTCATAAATACTTTTCGACTGTACTGTAAAGTGTTACAAATAATATTTTTTATCTAAAAACATCTAAATTTCCATCAAACATGCTTTTATACGATGAATAGAAACGAAATTGCACTAATTCCCGAAAATGACGTCATTTTGAATAACGGCCACCATCTTGAATTCCCCGCACTTTTCGCGATGCCTCCCCTTCTTATATGTTTTGTATTAATATAGAGTAGATACTGACCAAGCGGTATAACTGTATCACGATTTCCAGTTTTTTCACTCCTAGCACCTGGACTAGTAATAATAATAAAAAGTAAAACAATTGCATATAAAGCAAAAATCTCTATTTTTTCACGGTTACTATGTTTGATATCGTGTTCTGTGAATACAAAAGATAATTGAAGACAGTGGTTGCGTTTGTTGGTCGGTATACACTCATTTTTGCTTTATATGATATCAGACATTTCAAGATTAAATAATGTAAGATTTCGTCTTTCAGAATTTTTGTTATGAATTTGGATTATTTTAATTTAGTGTAGAGTATTTCAGCGTTGATGTGCCTTATACGTAGTGATGCCAGCTTTGAATGATACTTTTATTCAGATTAATTGATTGCTATAATTTTTCTAAAATAGTAATATATATATACTGTTGTTAAATTTGGCGAATACTACTATTTAAGAAACGCGATACAATTAAAATAGCCGAATAAGACTCTGGAAATAACGAAAACACTGCTTATATCTAGCTACTGCTTATTTCAAGATCTATGTAAGGGGCACTCACTACAGTATGGTTCGGCCAAACGCATACCACTTTTATTTTTAATTAACACTTTGCTGTCCGCATGTCTGGTAAAAATAATTCTATTCGTAAAATGTTGTAATGATTGTTGACACCAGAATTTAGAAACAAATTTATTGGAAAATAATTAAAATATTTTCTTCATGAACTTCATAAAAGGGATTTTTTCATTCCAAAATTCTGGTGCCAATGTAGCATTTAAGTATTTAAATTAAGTTACTTTACATACGGCATCACGGAGATGTCGCCGATCGGCCAAGTGTTAAAAATCTTCGCCTAGTTTAATGTCACACATTTCTGTCATTATGTAGTACAGATATCATTGTTTACAATTAATTTTTTTCAAATTACATTAACCAAAATGTAAGAATACAAAGTACCTGAAATAGCAATATTTTCTATTTTTAAACTGTTACTAAATTAGGCGTATATTTATATTTATAAGAAAAATGGTAGCAATTAACAAAGTTGCACAGATATTTTTCGCGACTAAAAGTTAATTTTCTCATAGTAGAATTGCATTGAAAGTTATATTTCAAACGCGTATATTTCATAGCGTCGTTCTTGAAGGCAGTTAAAAGGGTTTCAGAAGAGAAGACGAAAGGGTGAACTTTCAATCTCTGAAGTATTTAATAAAATATCCATCAATTAAATTCGGATTGAAAGGAGTTTTCTGACATTTATGTTTTGTCTTATTTTATATACTACATTTACACCAGAGGTGTCCAAACTTTTAATTGAAAACATTTTGTTATTTTTTTTTTCCGAATAAAAATGATTGTCTTATAATAAAACCCTAAAATTTGTGTCATTAAATGAGTGCTTTATTCTATAAGAAGGCAGTGATAAATCTCCGGCCTGCGGGCGGCAGGTTAGAAAAACATAAGTTAAAATATTGTAAAATTACTGGTGAGACCTACTGATGCATTATGTGTTTTCCAGTATTTCTAAACTTTCTCAGAGGTAGATTTGTAAAACAATTTCAATGGAAATATACTATGAAAAATAATATTTGAAAATAGCGTTTACAGATGAGGCCAGCACGATCGCTGAGTTTCACAAAATAAAATGTATACTCATAGGTGACAAGATTTAGTGGTTTTGAATACCATTATTTCTATGTAATAATTGTTGCCTGATTTCAATGTAAATGTCTAAGAATAAATAAGTTGAAAATTATTATTATGAATTAGTAGTAATTAAATTAAATTATGTTTTCCTGCTCTGTACAGTCCTAAGGAAAAGATAGTAAGTTTATTTATACATTTTAATTACTAAATTTTCGACGAGAAATGCAAAAAACGGTTTTAGTCCAATTTAAGACTACATTGAGTATGATTACAATTTTTGAAATAGAGAATGTCAACAGATTAAAAATTGTGTAAACATTTAATATTCAAATTGTACCACACAAATTTGACATATTATTTGAGTTCCTTTCGTGTTGCAGCTTGGAAACTTATATCGTTACCTGACGTTTTTACAGTCGCCACTTAGCTTTGATTAACGGAACAAGCCGACATTTTCCACCACTAACTTTAAAATGATATTTTATTTTATTACATCTATTTGCTAAGTTAGTATATTAAGAATTTACGCATGTTTCCATAATTAAAGAAAAATTAAATAAAATCTTACGAAGAATAGCACATCGAGTCATTATAAATGTCGTCTTCACCCTAAAACGTTTAGAAAGCTAATAAAAAATAGTCTAAATGTATTTAAACTAAAATTGTGTAATTTATTTCAGATCGGTATATATTCATTTTTTCTTTCCTTAATGTCAGACATTTCGTGATTACATAAAGTAGGTTTTTTAATTATTAGTTCTTTAAATATTTTTGTTTGACTACTTTACTCGCGTGAAGTTGTCGTCTATGAATATATCCAGATTTTTTTATTGAAGGTTTTATAAATGATTTATTGAATTTTTTATAAATGAAAATGTGTTAGAGAATTATACAGATCTAGGGGCATAAAGTTGTACAAAAAATTACAAAGAGAATGTTCCTCGTCATTTAATTACAGAAATATATTTCACATTCTTTTTTAAAAAAACAGAGGAATATTTCTATTCTCAAATAGGGCTGCTATAATTCGTGTAAATTCTAACGTTTTTACATATGTTTCCGTAACATAAGTAAAATAAAATAAAATCTTTCGAAGAAAAGTACATTGAGTCAACTCAAATGTCATAGTCATCATAACAATTTTACAGTAGTAATAATAAAAAATAACACGATTGCATATAAAGCAAAAATCTCTATGTTCTTTACCGGTTACTATGTTTGATATTGTGCTCTGTGAATGCAAACGATAATTGGAGACATTATGTTTTTTGGTCAGTACACACTCAATTTTGCTTTATATAATATCAGATATTCCGTGATTAAATAATGTAAGATTTCATCTTTCAGAATTTTTGTTATGAATTTGGATTTTCTGAATTTAGTGTAGAAAATTTTGGTGTTGTATTTACTTATGTGTATTGATGCTAGTTTTGAATGATTCTTTTATTAAGATTAATTGATTGCTATAACTTATCTAAAATAATAATATTTATACTGTTGTTAAATATGGCGAATACTATACTATTTAAGAAAAACGATAAAATTAAAATAGCCGAATAAGACACTCGAAATACTGAAAACACTGCTTATATCAAGATCTAAGTAAGGGGCACTCACTACAGTACGGTTGGGCCACACGCACACCACTTTTATTTTTAATTAACACTTTGCTGTCCCCATGTCTCATATAAATACTTCTATTCGTAAAATGTTGAAATGATTGGTTGACACCAGAATTTATAAACAAATTTATTTTAAAATAAGTAAAATCTTTAAATCAAGTACTTGATAAAAGGGAATTTTTCATTCCAAAATTCAGGTGCCAATGTAGCATTTAAGGATTTAAATTAAGTTACTTTACGTACGACACTACTGAAATGTCGCCGAACGGCAAAGTGTTAAAAATCATCACCTTGTTTAATGCCACATATTTCTGTCACTATGTAGTACAAATATTATTTTTTACAATTAATTTTTGTCAAATTACATTAACCAAAATGTAAGATTACAAACTACCTGAAATAGTAATATTTGCTGTTTTTAAACTCTTACTAAATTAGTCATATATTTATATTTATAAGAAAAGCGGTAGCAATTAAGAAACTTGAACAGATGTTTTTTGTGAGTAGAAAATAATTTTCACATAGTAGAAATGCATTAAAAGTTTTACAGGGTGTACATAATTAAACGACCCTACTTTAAAGTTGTCTGCATACGAAACTATTGATCAGAAAGTTGTGAAATTTTGTGAAGGACATAATAAAGGAAAGGGACTTTGTTTAAGTAAAAAAAAAATAGTTCAAACTTTCGTCACCAGATGGCGTTTTTTATGATTTACACATTTAGCCACCGCCCACTGAATACTAGGCCTGAGCTCTAACAAAAAAATGCGGCTGTCGTAGGTGGATTTTTTTTCTAGTTTGTACGGTCCGTTCAATTCGAACGCCAATAATTTTAAAAAAGATTATACGTTTAATTTTTCTCAGATTAAATAAGAGAAAGAGACATACCGCCCCCTGAATAATATTCAAGGGGGCGATAACTTAGCACACATTTACAATAGTTTACAAATTTTATTGCAAAAAAACATTTTCAACAGAACTTTTTTTACTAAATAAGAAATTTCAAATTTACACCAGGAAATCTTAGAAGTTCTTTTTGGTTTCTTTAATTTAGGATTATACGAAATTATCTAAAGTAAACAATATTCTTTCAGAATTTCCGGTTAAAATTCCAAATTTCTGAATTTAAAAAAGGCCAAACTGACTACTGTGATCTGGAATCGACTGGTAAAATTTCGCCGCCAGAGGGCGCGAAATCCTACAATTTAAATAAAAATTCAAATAAATTTCTGTTGACGTCACGCAAAAGCTGTTATAAAACATGGAAAATTTTGCATAGATTTTGTTTTCAATGTGCTTGCTATTGGTAAACAGAATGTCGTTACGTTTACCTGACTGAGGTTTCTAAAATTGTTTTACCTAAACGGTAATTCCACGCTAGTTGCCCTACGGAAATTTCGGACTTCGAAGGGGGATGCGGAACGGTCCATTGACGGTTGAAAATCTTCGATTAATGGTCGCCAAATTTGAAGAAACAGGATTGTTGAATGTTCGTTCTGGAAGAGGAAGAAAACCTTTTTCTTCTGAAGCAACAGAGAGGGTTGCGCTTCAGGTAGAAGAGGACAAAGCTTCCAACGTACAGGTTAGTACCAGTGTCCGTCATGTTGTAGCAGCATTGGAATTGCCTCGTTCAACTGTCCATGTTGTGGATTATGTTTCAGTATTATTCGTACAAGCTTCAACTTGTGCAGGAGTTGCTTCCACATGATATCGAGACTCGACACCGGTTCTCACTTGTGTTTCTTGCTCGCGTTGATGTTGATTCTGTGGCCTTGGAATATCTTCTGGAAAGACGAAGCACATTTTCATTTGAGCGATTCAGTGAATACTCACAACTGCCAAATTTGGGAACCAGAAAATTCGCGTTCAATTTTATAGGTTCCGTTACATTCACCAAAAGTGACGATGTGGTGTGGGTTTTCTGCATCGTTTATTCTCGGCACATACTTCTTCGAGGATTTAAGTGCTAGCAGTCCCGTAACATGCTCGATCACCGGGCAGTGATATGCATCTTTGTTAGAAAATAAAATTATTCCGGATATACAAGCACGTCAGTGTCTTTCACATACAATTTTTATGCCATATGGAGCTCCTCCACACATTAGACACTGTGTTAGGACGTCCTTAAGAATCAAATCTTAGAAGATCGTATCATCAGCCTCCACTTTCGTAATCTAGAGCCTTCCAGATCTCCAGACCGCAATCCATGTGACTTTTGGCTTTGGGGTCATTTGAAACATTTCGTAAGTCATGATAACCCAAGACCTTTACCTGATCTTAAAGATACCGTGTTTTACGACATGTTTCTAGCATTTCCCAAAACACACTGCGATCAACTGTGGAACATGCTATATTGCGATTCCAAATGCTAGCTGAAAATGATGGTCATCATGTGGAACATGTTTTGTTGCAATAAAATATGTAAAATATCATAAATGTATGCGAAATGTGTAATTCAATAAAAACGCCATCTGGTGGCTAAATTTTGAACTATTTTTTTTTTGCTTAAACAAATTCCGATTCCTTTATAATGTCCTTCACATCATTTCCCAACTTTCTCACCTATAGTTTTGTCTGTAGACAACTTTAAAGTAGAGTCGTTTAATTATGGGCACCTTGTATATTTGTTCTTGCAGTCTTGAAGCATTCTCTGTGTGTATCTATAAAATAAATAAGCCAATATTCCATTCACTGGCATGAAATATTGCCCTATGATATGCCTTGATATGCTGTCAATAACGCGCCGATAACTATATGAAGGGCTTATTGGCTCTTATAAGATAAGATAAATACCGAGACAACGGCATTGGAAATATTTTCAAGGCAATGCCAATATTGACTAAATATCGGAATTTCAATCGAAAAAATTTCTGACAAAATGCCAATATTACAGAAACATTAGCTTTTTATATGAAAAATTTCTTATGATACGGAAATATTGTACAAATACTGGTTTCCAATGATTTTATTTCTACTACTACTCTAAATTAACTCTAACATCAATTTATCACAAGTAATGGCTTTTCATTGGAAATATTCCTTATGAAACGACAATATTGCAGAAAAATTTGTTTACATTGGAAATATTTCAAATGAAATGCCTATATTGGTGTTATTGGCTTTACATTGGCTGAATGTTTCTGCCAGTATTGACAAAATATCAACACCCAATATTAGAACAATATGTCATTCCCAGATATAGACAATGTTGGCCTAATATTGTTCTGCAACAGTTATATTCTTGAAGTTGATTAAAAATTGGATGCTACAATATTAATGCGATTCTAGCAATAATTGTAGTACAGGTGGAGAGAAATCTCATGTATTCACCACAAACAATTTTAATATATAATGTTTTTAACAATGTTATATTAACCATTTCATAGTTTAAGCTTTTCTAAACTAACACTTCGTGCTATATTTTTACAAATCTTACAAAAAATGGGAGTATGTAATAAATAAATAAATTGGTAATGCGTTTTATAGAATTTTAATTACTCAGCTAGAAATAAAAGGATATACGTTCTTGTTAAATTTCTGTATTGCATCTCGAAAGGAATTGGTAATTAATGAGAATAATAAAACGTTTAATAAATTTTATTATCTTTAAAATATTAAAAATCTCAAGCAAATATATTTACTGTGACTCCTTGTAAAGTCCGCTTCGCATTTTAGTTAATGAATTAAAATCGCTTTAAAATTTTCAACTATTAAAACAAAATTTAATATTTTCTAAAATGTCTATATCACACGTGAATCATACTGATAGGTAAAAAAAAAATAATAATAATTTTGTCTTAATTTTTTTATATTTAACAAAATTATGTAAACTATCAGTGGAATTTGTGTGCCATCTCATTTAAAATGCAATCTTTGTAAACGAATTAAGTAATTTAACTGTTTGAAAATCATTTTAAAATTAGATTTTTTAGTTTGAGTAAAAATATCGGAAAGAAATTTAGGCATAAGAGTTTAAATATAAATTTCTAGAAAATGATTTAGAAAAAAAAAAACCCTTTGTTAAATGTGATTTGTGCACGACTAAAGTAACTTTAAACAATGTACCAGTAATTATCAAGTATAAATAACCATTTATATTTATTAAATTTTTCATTAAATAGTCATATAAAATTCAGCGTAGAAAATGGATTGCAGGGCAATTTTTAAAAAATAATAAAATTCTTAACATAAAAGCATTATGCATTTTGTATTTGCTATTAGCAATATTTTAGCTTTTAAAAATTTCTGATACTGTGCCGAAAAGTTAAAGACAAAAGAAAAGTTCAGCTTAAGTTATTTACATATGTTCTGAGTTAAAGAACCAATATGCTTGCGAAATAAAACAATCTACTACTTAGTCATTTTTCAGAATTAGGTTCAAGTTTCATAATCAGATGTCACTTTTGAAAAATTAAGCAGCTAAAATAGGCACAATTAAAAGAAAACTTTAGTAACAATTATTATTAAATATGCTAATTGGAATGAATAAATAAGCATTAGACAAAAATCGCTACAGATAGCACCAAATTAAAAAATGTTTATATTTGTAAAATGCTTAATTAATCCATATACTTCCGTTTCTCCTCTTGAGGATTTCGTATTTTAAAAGATTGCAGTAATTAATTAAGATATTTCCCATAAAGTTCAGGTTAATTGTTTTTAAGACTGTCTTTTTTAGATAGACCCTTAGCTAGTTTTATCTGTATCAGATATCATGGGAAATATTTAAAAGTGGATAGAATATAAGGCTTATCCAAGACTCATACAGAAACATTATAAAAAATTATAACTATAAAACTTGTAACGTTTAACTGTAAATAAAAACAGCCAAAATAAACGTAAATCGGCTTCTGTCGCAAATGTTGTCTCCACAATTGGAGAAATCGCAATGCTGCTCTGAGATCAAATAAGTGCGAAAGTAACTACTCAGAAACAAAGTTAACATACTAAACATACCAACATCAATGTTTATAAAAATATTTCACAACACAATTTATATTTAAAACTATTTAACTCTACTTATATTATACACAGTGTGTCGATACTGAAACGACCCTACTTTAAAGTTGTCTACAGACGAAACTTTTGGTCAGAACGTTGTGAAAGTTTGTGAAGAACATAATGAAGGAATTGGAATTTGTTTAAGTGAAAAAATACATAGTTCAAAATTTCGCCACCAGATGACGATTTTAATGAATTACACATTTAGCAACCACCCACTAAATACTAGGCCTGAGCTCTGATAAAAAAAATGGTGTCTGTCGTAGGTGGATTTTTTCAGAGTTTGTACGGTCCATTCAATTCGAATACCAATAATTTGTAAAAGTTTTTACGATTTATTTTTCTCAGATTAATTACGACGAAGATACAGAACGCCCCCTGAAAAATATTCAGGGGGCGGTGACTTAGCATACGTCTACAATAGTTTACAAATTTTATTACAACAGAATCTGTTCAAGAGAACTTTTTTTACTAAATCAGAAATTTCGAATTCATACCAGGACATCTTAGAGTTCTATTTGCTTTGTTTAATTTAGGTTATTATGTGATTATCTAAAGCAAAAAATATTCTTTCCGAATTTCTGGATAGAATTTCAAATTTCTCAATTTAAAAAGGCCAAACTGATAACTGTTATCTGGAATCGTCTGGTAAAATTTCGCGGCCAGATTTCGAGAAATCCTACTATTTAACTAAAAATACAAATAAATTTCTGTCGACGTCATGCGCAACAGCTGTTATAAAAGCTAGAAACATTCGTAGAAATTTTATTTTTCGATATGCTTGCTATGTGTAAACATAATGAGTTTAAATTTACCATACCAAGCTTTGTTAGTAAAATTGTTTTACAAAAACGGTAATACCACACTGGTTGTTCTACGGAAATTTTGGACTTCGAAGCGGACCCGGAGAGGTCCATCGACTGTTAAATATCTTCAGTTAATAGTAGCCTAGGGATATTCATATTTCCTCAGAAGCAGTAGAGAGGATAGCGCTTCAGATGGAAGAGGACAAAGCTCCCAACGTACAGGCTAGTACCAGTATCCGTTATGTCGCATAAGCATTAGATTCGCCTCGTTCAACTGTGCAAAATATCATGCAAATTATCCTCCGGTATTATCCGTACAAGCTTCAACCTGTGCAGGAGTTGCTTCCACATGATTTCGAGACTCGACACCGGTTCTCACTTCAGTTTCTTGCTCGCTCTGAGATTGATTCAGAATGGCCTTGAAATATCCTCTGGAGATACGAAGTGCATTTTCATTTGGACGGTTCAGTGAATACTCACAACTGCCGAATTTGAGAACCAGAAAATTCGTGTTCAATCTTACAGATTCCGTTGCATTTACCATAAGTGACGGTGTGGTGTCGATTTTCTGCATCGATTATTCTCGGCCCATATTTCTTCGCGGATTTAAGTGCTAGCCGTTCATTCACATGCTCGATCATCGGGCTGCGATAGGCATCCTTGTTAGAAAATAAAGTTACTCCGGATCAGCAAGCACGTCGGTGTCTTTCACGTACAATTTTTATGCAAGATAGAGCTTCTCTACACTTTAGCTGCTGTGTTCAGAACGTCCTTAAGAATCATTTCACAGAAGAACGTATCATCAGCCACCACTTTAGTAATATATGGCCTCCCAGATTTCCAGACCTCAATCCATGTAACTTTTGGATTTGGGGGCATTTTAAGCATTTGGTAAATCCTGATAAACCAAGAACTTTACCTGACTTTAAAGACAGCATTTCACAACATATTTTTATCATTTCCCAGAACACTCTGCGTCAACTGCGGAACGTGCTATCCTACGATTCCAGATGGTAACTAAAAATGATGGCCGTCATGTGAAACATGTTTTGTTGCAATAAAATATATAAACTATCGTAAATGTATGCTAAATGTGTAAATCATTAAAAACGCCATCTGGTGGCGAAACTTTTAACTAAATTATTTTTTCGCTTAAACAAATTCCCATTTCATCATAATCACAGAGTAAGGAGATTTTAACAGAGAATCAACACTCATAGACTTCAATGGTAACTTCTTTAACATGGGATTACACATAGACAGTGGCGATATCTGCGGATGATGCAGAAACTACGCCCATAACAGAAGCGAGGTTTCTAATAACGGCTATATATCGCTTTCTTGGCGACAAATGAGGGAAGGGGCAAAAAACGGCGACTGCTTGTTGCTGCTTGTTATTTAAATCTTATTTTTGATATTATTTAACATCGTACAATACGCAATTATTATTTTTTCAATTGCATGCATATTTATAAGCATATAAAATTCTTCGAATGTTCAAGAATTTAGAATCATTAAATTAACCTTCGTACCCTGTTGAAATTTTACTCAACGTTGATAAAACATTTCACACCAATATTTGTTTTTGAAGATGATTTAACATATATATTTAACAGAGTTTTGTGCAGCATTTATTTAATTTACTTTTCTTTTACTTACACTGCTCCTTTTACTACTACTTTAACTTATATTTATTTAACTTCCTAAAAAATCTGGTTCCAATCGAATTAAATAAATTATAGAAGTGGGTCTATTCGACCCATTCAGGGTAGGAAGGTAAAACACGGTGTTATAAAATGATAGTGTAAAATTCTGATGAATTGCTTATTCTTTTAATTTTAAAAATAAACAGGTATTCATCAGCAACGAATAAATTAAAGTAGAAAGTAAAAATAAACGCTTTTAAAATTTGTAAAAAATATGAAAATAATATGTTTATATTTCCCGAACAGATGCAAAAATATTTTCAAATATTTTAAGCAATTAATTTCTAAATTCTTTTAAATTTATCGGCAAAATTTTACAAGTATTGGAAATCCATATCGAAAATTTAGCATTCATAATTTTACGTCTAAATCCATTATGTAAACATTCTATTTTCATTTCAGATAAAAATGAAATTTGAAAAATCGTCTGCATCCCCATAGGAAAGCATTATGGCCTAAAAAAATGTTCTATATTTTCCGAATGAATGAACCAAATTTAACCAAAGGCTATACAGCTAATTCCGGATACCTGGCCAACATACCAACTAAAAATCAACCTAATCGGACCATTTGTACGGAAAAGAGACAGATGGAAACCAAACACTTTTCGCGTCTCCACAGTGAGCCTTAACATGACGTTTCATCAAAAATATGTCAACACTGAATATATATAAAATATTTCAAACATTACGGAACTTGAAAAACAAGAACAAACATAACACATGAAAATAAATCATAACTTACATTTTGAAGACTTGTAATGAAATTCAGCTGTCAAGCTGAATAGGGTTACAATTAACACGTTCGCTGCCAAGCTAAAAATGCCGGAATTTTCATTTTATTTAGAAAGTTCAAATTCATACCAGAAAAAACTAATAGCAATATTTACTTTGTTTTTTACAGACATTTCATGATTCCTTAAAATAAAAATTCTTCTTTTGAAATTTTCGGTGCGAATAACTAATTTTAGATTACAGAAACGTAGATAGCACTACGAGTATACTCGTAGTTGGCAGCGAACGTGTTAAACGGAAATCACGAAAAAAATCGCCAAAGCGATGATTTAGTTTATAAGACATCCGCCGCAGTCGCTCTTTTCAGGCGAAGTTGGATCTCTGTCTTACTCTGTGATCATAATGTCCTTCACAAAATTTCACACGTTTTTGGCCAATAGTTTCGTCTGTAGACAACTTTAAAGTACAGTCGTTTAATTATGGACACCCTGTATTTCGAACGCGTGGAATACCACAGCGTTTTCCTTGAAGGCAGCTGAAAAGGTTTCAGAAGAGAAGATGAATGGATGAACTTCCAATCTCTGAAATATTTAATAAAATATCAATAAATTAAATTCGGTGTGAAAGGAGTTTTCTGACATTTATGTTTTGTCTTATTTTATATACTACAATTACACCAGAGGTGTCCATACATTTACCTGAAAAAAATTTGACATCTGTATATCCGAATAAAAATATTTACCTTAATAAAACCCAAACATTTGTGTCATTAAATGAGTGATTTATTCTATAAAAAGTCTTAAATCTACGACCTGTGGGCCGTAGGTTAGAAAACCATAAGTTAAAATATTATAACATTACAGATGGGACCTACTGATCCGTTATGTGGTACAAGTATTTCTAAACTTTCTCAGAGGTAGATTTTTGAAATAATTTTACTGCAAATATACTATGAAGATTAATATTTGGAAATAGCTTTCACATATGAGGCCAGTACGACCGCTGAATTTCACAGAATGTATACTCATAGGTGACAAGTGTTAGTGGATTTGAATACAATTATTTCTGATTAATAATGGTCGACTTATTTCAATGTAAATGTCTACAAATAAATAATTTGTAAATTATTACTCTGAATTAGTAGTAATTAAAATCAGTTATGTTTGTCAACTCTGTACAGTCGTAAAAAAGTCTGTACAGTCGATAGTAGGTTTATTTATACATTTATATTACCAAATTTTCGACGGGAAATACAGAAAATGGTTTAATCCTAATTAAGACTACATTGCGAATATGAATACATTTTTGAAATAAAGAACGTCTACACATTAAAAAGTATGGAACAATTTAATATCCAAATTGTAACACAAGCATTATACTTATTATTTGAGTTCCTTTCGTGAAGCAGCCTGGAAACTTATATCGTTTATTGGTATTTTTATAGTCGTCACTTAGCTTGCCGTAACGAAGTTAGCAGACAATCTTCCATCACTAACTTTAAAATGATATTTTTATTTTATTACATCCATTTGATAATTTAGTATATTAAGTGTTTTTGCATGTTTCCATATTAAAAAAAAAAAAAAAAAAAAAAAAAAAAAGAGAGAGAGAGAGAGAGAGAGAAAGAAAACTTACGAAGAAAAGCACATGGAATCATCATAACACCTTTACAAATATAATAGAAAATAATAGTCTAAATACGTTGAAACCAAAATTGTGCAGTTATTTTCAGATCTGTAAATACTCATTTTTTCTTTATTTCATTTCTGACATTTCGTAATTACATAAAGTAAGATTTATTCTTAATTATTTGTTTCAACATTCATGTTTGCCTATTTCGCTTGCGTGAAGTCGTCGTCTTTGAATATATCCAGAATTTTTTATTGAAGATTTTATAAATGATTTATTGAAACTTTTATAAATGAAAATATGTTAGGGATTTATACAGAAAAAGAGGCATACAGTTGTACAAAAATTTTAAAAAAAAATATTTCTCGTCATACGTCAAAATTATTTCACATTCTGTTTTTTAAAAATACGAAGATTTCTATTTTCAATTATTGCTGCTATAATCCATGTAAACTCTAACGTTTTTAAGTATGTTTCCATAAAGTAAGAAAACTAAAATAAATTCTTACGAAGAAAAGTGTATTGAGTCAATATAAATTAGTGCTGCCTATTAAACGTTTATACGAGTATACATATAATACGTATTATACGGCGTGGAGATTTTGGATACGTATGATACGACCAAGGCGGTTATACGTATTATACGAAAGAGCATATACGGTATATCGTACATACGGATCTTACACCAGCGTTTAAACGCATAAACGTTTAAACGGTTTTCGTTCTTTGATTAAAAAATTTATGCCTTTCTCCTGCTGGACTGCGGATGAGAGACTTTGAGAAAAGACCTGCTGTGCCCTGCGCAGTCGGTATTTGCAAAAAAAAAAAAGAAAAAAAATTGGACCATTTTTTCCTCAGTTTAGATTTTATTTTTCCCCCTAAACTATTAATTTATCTTCCGCATATCTGAAACACACGCACAAAACTTAATTTGATTTATGGAGTGGTCATTTCGCCCGAAACATTAGTATTGCATTGCAGAACATAAACTTACATTGACTTCATATTTTATACTGACATTGATCAATCCAACTCCCGGGATGTTTCATAATTATATTTTTATTTTAAAGACCTCCACGGAGGGCACCCCCCTCCACCGGCGTATATCCCTAGTGCAGATAAGCAGCCGTAACAAATGACTAACTAAACCTACTTTTATTTTATTTAAGAATACTTTTTTCTATATTAAATATATTTTGAAAATACGTTTTACAACAAAAAAGAAAAGAGAAGGCAAGTTTATTTTAAGCTTGTGTGATTTCGTTCTGAAACCTGCAGTGACGATTTTTAGTCAGGCTATAAGTAATCGAAATGCATAGGTACTAACACAAAAAATGAAATTTGTCAAGATTAACAACAATTCTTAAAACGTAATATCTTGTAATGCACATACACTTAGTATAAAAAATATCACAAGTGTCATGGTTAAAAAAATGAAATTGCATTATACATTATCACCGAGTAGAAAACATTAGCACCGTGGAAAGAACAACATTTAACCCTCCGGGCGCAATTTGAGTATACGCACACAAAAATAAATATATTTTTTAAAAATTATAAAAGAAAGAATATACTTAAAAATATTAACAATAAATATGAAACGTGTATATTCTCCTTATTTGCTCAAAAAGTCTTATTACTTTCGTTATATATTTACAATAATCGTTTATAGCGAAAAATAAGAAGATTCTATGTATGAAACATATTATACAGATTGCTAAAGTAACGTCACCGATTTTCAACTTGTTCTCCTTTCAGTGACGTCACACTGATGAGATCTACCGCCCCCTGAATACTAGGCCTGAGCGCTGACAACAATGGCGGCTGTCGCAGGCCGATTTTTATTTCAGCGTTTGAACGGTCCCTCGAAATTTAACACCAATAATTTCTAAAAGTTTTCTTCGCCTTGTTTTTCGGAGATAAAATAAGTCAAAGATAACTTTTAGATATTATTGATGTTGAAGTTCGAGGGACTGTACAAACGATTCCGCTTGCGACAGCCGCGATTTTTTTCAGCGTGCAGGCCTAGTATTCAGAGGGCGGTGTGAGATCCATTGACATTAACCTTTTCACGGGCGGTGGTCACAAATGTGACCACTTACCGTAATTTCCGACGTATAATCCGCAGCTCAAAGAGTCGTTTTTCGACCCAGAAATAGTATTTTATAAAATGTAACTTAAAAGATCGCTGTAAATATTTAACTACAATTATTGAATAAATTTTCTAGGTCGAAAAACGATTCTTTGAGCTGCGGATTATACGCCGGAAATTACGGTAATTTTAAGTCCGAACTGCCAAACGGCACCCGGAATATTTTAATAAGATTTTACTTCTATATTGAACGCGAAGAAAAGCTGGTACATATTATGTAAAAAATACGTTGTAAATTCTGGTGTCAATCAATCATTTCCCCCATTTTACGTGAAAAATTGCTGGCACCGGAAAGTGTTAACTCATTAATACCGGTTGGTACGAAAAGTTACCATTTAAGTGATACGAAACTTTTAAATATGAACACCAGTATCTTAGTAAAAAAAGAATTCATATTATCTAATGGGAAACTATCAGAGATTTAATCATTTAAAATAACAGTATGGGAAAACTGGTGTCAGCTGGTATCGAAGTAATAACGAAGTGTAAAATAAGTCGTCGTTAATGGGTTAAAAGTAAATACGATACTTGAAATATACGTATACTTGAATTGTACGTTTAACCGCTATACGCTTATACGTATCCGGATACGTTTAAACGTATAGTATAAGGTATACGTATTTAAGAAATACGTATAATACGTATATCGGTTAAACGTATAACTCAAATACGTATCTCATCGGGAGCAATAATATAAATGTGATAGTGATCATTACAAATTTACAGTGATAATAATAAAATATAACCTAATTGCATATAAAGCAAAAGTCTGTAATTTTTTTTTCCGGATACTATGTATGATATTGTGTTCTGTGAATGCAAACGATAATTGCACAGCTGCCATTTTTTACGCATTTTTGTTACAACTAAAAATTAATAGAAATTTTTGCCTCATTGAATCACATGATTCAGGCGATTTAATAAGGTTAAATTTACTATAAAATCTTAGTTCTAAGAAAAAAGCATAAATGGTGGCAGCTATGATAATTGGAGACAGAAACTTTGGTGGTCGGTATACACTCCTTTTTGTTTTATATACTATCAGACATTTCATGATTAAATAATGTAAGATGTCTTCTTTCAGAATTTTTGCTATAAATTTGGAATTTCTGAATAGAGATAGAGGCGAATCTGGCAACCCTGTTTTAGGATGGTAGTTTTATGCAGATTAAATAAAATACAAGTTTACAACACTGTTGACAAGCGTAAAATTGTTCGAATGCACATTGTTTCCATGAGGGTACATTTATGAAGATTTAAATCATTTGATTCCGATCAATTTTTAAAAATAGTTTAAATGGCTTATTCTCGCAATATGTAATCTGTCATTAAATAAGGGGAATATTTCTACTTCAAAAAGATGGTGGCAATCAAGCAAACTGAATTTGAAAAAAGTAGCCCACAGGCCATGCTGCGCACACAGAATTTTTCTTACCCCACGTGTGTTCTGAGGGGATTTAATTTCATGTACTTTGATTCCAAATGATCATGTACTCATACATATTAGGCCATAATAGTTAACAAAATTCTATACATTTATAATAGAGGACTCCAGTTAAATAGTTCCATATACGTAGCGTTGCCAGTTGGGACAGATTCTTTTATTGAGTTTAATTGATTGCGACGACTTTTCAAAAATTGTACTATTTAGTCTGCTACTAAATACGGCGAAGTAGTACAACTAAGTACAACGAAGTAGTACAAAAAGTAGTACAACTAAGATTTTTGAATATAACACTCGCAAAATCGGCAAAACAGCTTATCTAAAGATCTAAGTGAGGGGCAAACACTATGGTAAGGTTGGGCTAAACGCGTACATCTTTTATTTTAAATAAAATATCTTCGCATTATTTAATTGCACACATTTCTGTCATATATTACGAATATTTTATTTTGCAAATAATGATGTCATATTACTATACACAAATGTTATGAGTACAAATTTTGTGAAATATTAATATTCGTATATTTAATATGCTACTAAATTATGCGTATATTTATATTGATAAGAAAAGTGGTATAAATTAAAGTACCAGGCTGGGCCTGATTACCGGCGGGGCAAACTTCCACCAGTTAAAAAGAATAGACATTTTTGCCTTGTTTTTGACAGAAATTCAGCATGAAAAATTCGTTAAAATAAGCCAACAATTTGTATTCGTTTTACTGGTGGAAGTTTGCACCGCCGGTAATCAGGCCCTGGTACCAGATACGACATTTTTGCGAGTAGAAATTTACATGAGCACAACAGGCAATTTACTTCGAAAGAAATTATACTTCAAATGCGTGAAATAATACAGCTTCGTACTGGAACGTAACACAAAACTCTCAACAGATGATTCTCGCAAGTGTTTATAACTATAAAATATTTAATAAAATATAAATAAATTAAATTCGCTATGAATGAATTTTTCTGACCTTTTTTTTGTCTTATTCTGTATGCTTAATTTACACCAGCGGTGTCCAAGCCTCTTGTCTGTAAACAGTTTGCCACCTATAATTACGAATAAAAATGAGTGTCTTACTAAAACCTAAAAATTTGTGTCATTGAACGATGCGATTTATTACATAAGAACACAGTGATAGATATCCGTCCTACAGGCCGTAGATTAGACACATTTAAGTTAAAATATCTTAAGATTACTGTGGGGCCCTACTGTCAATTATGTGGTAGGAGTATGTCTAAACTTTCTGATAGGTAGATTTAAAAATCGCTATTAATGGAAATTTACTATGATGGTCACGAAGGAAGATTCAAAAAGGAGGACAGAGTGACTAGTGAATTTCACAGAATATAAACTCATGGGTGCCAAGTATTATCGATTTTGAATACCATTATTTCCAAGTAGTAATATTCGCCTCATTTCGATGTATGTGTCCACTATGAAATAAGATGAAAATTATTATTCGGAAATAGTGGTAATTAACATCATAAATGATTTTAATCTCTGTACAGTCGTAGAAAAATGAGTAAGTTTATTCATACATTCTAATCTCAAACTTGTCGCAGATATATGCAAAGAGGAACGTTTCGACTTGTAATTGTGACTACAATTAGAATATATTAAAATGTTTTGAAATAGGGCTTGTCTACATATTAAACAGTGTTCAAAATTTAAATATTTAAATTCTAAAACCCACATTTGACATAATATTTGAGTTCCTTTGGTCAAACAGCCTGGAAAACTATATCATTTATTGACGTTTTCATAAAGGTCAATTAGCTTGGGGAAACGCGGCAAGCAAAGAATCATCCACCACTAATTTTAAAATGATATGTTTATCTTATTACGTACGCGTTAAGTATTCTTGTTTGCCTGTTTTGCACGTGTGAAGTCGCCGTCTATGGTTCTTGCAATATATTTTTATGGAGTTATAAAAGAAAATGTGTTAGGGATTTATACAGAACGAGGAGCATACAGTTCTATAACTATTTTAAAAAGTATTTTTCTCGTCATATAATTAGACAAAATTATTTTAGTTCTACTATTAAAGTAGAGGACAATTTCATATCTCAAATAGTGGTGCCATTCTCCGTTTAAATTCTAAAGTGTCAACACATGTTTCTTTAAAAAAAGAAATAAAATCTTACGATGAAAAGTACATACAGTCATCATAAATGTCATAGGCATCATAACAATTTTATAGAGATAATATTAGAAAATAGCCTAAATGCATTTAAACAAAATTCTGTAATTTTTTCCGGATACTATCTATGATTTTTCTGCTTTATGAATGCAAACGGTAACTGGAGACAGTACTCTTGGCGGTCGGTCTATACTAAATTTTGGTTAACTTAATGACAGATATTTTGTGCTTACAGAAAGTAACATTTCTTCTTTCGGAATTTTTGATTAGAAACAGAGCTGAAACTGGCATCCTTGTGGTAAGATGGTAGTTTTTTTAATTAAAAAAAGACAAATTTGCAGCACAGGTGACAAGTGTAAAAAAAAAAATTCGTACAAGGCACACAGAATATTTCTTAGCTTGCATGTGTTCTCCTAGATTTAAATTCAAGTGGTTTTGTTTAAATAGTCATATATTCATAAATATTAAGTCATATTGTTAACGATTTTTTTATGCATTTATTCTAGCGGACTCCTGTGTTGATTTTCCGTATATGTTGCGTTGCCATTTGGGACGGATACTTTTTCAAATTAATTGATTCCTACTACTTTTCTAAAAATATTTAATCTGTTAATAAATAAGGCGAATACAGAAAAGTGGCTACAATAAGAAATGTAATACAATTAAAATATTTGAATAAAACACTCGCAAAAATCGGAACATTTCTCATATCAAGAACTAAGTGAGAATCACTCACTACGGTACGGGTGGGCCGCACGCATCCTACTATTATTTTAAATAAAATAATCTTCACCTTTTTAAATAGCACTTATTTCTGTTATTATGTAGTACAAATATTATTTTTGCAGATAATGATGTCAAATTATTTTACCCAAACTGTAGGAATAAAAATTTCCTCAAATAGTCATATTCGCAGCAGTTAAACTGTTACTAAATTACGTGTGTATTTATATTAATAAGAAAACGCTAGAAATTAAAACACCTGACCAGACATTTTTTGCGAGTACAAATTGAAATGAGAAAAGCAAATTTTAATTAGCAAATTACATTACAAACTGGTAAAATAACTCAGCGTCGTACAGGAAAGATACGTCAAACAAATATCAAGTAGTTCTCGAAATCTTCTAAATCGTTAAATATTTAATAAGATATCAAAAAATTATATTCGGTGTTAAAATATTTTTCTGACATTTAGGTTCTCTCTTATTTTATGTACTCAATTTACACCAGCGGTGTAAAACATGTACCTGAAAACAGTTTGTCATCTTTATTTCGGAATAAAAATGCGAGTCTTAATAAGGCCCAAAAACTTGTGTCATTAAACGAGGCGATTTATTCTATAAGAAAACGGTGTTAGATCTTCTTGCAGGGGGCTGAAGGTTTGCCACCCCTAAATTTACATATTTAAACTTTACAAAGGGTCCTACTGGTCAATTTCCTAGTACGAGTATTTCTAAACATTCTGAGAGGTGGAATTTAAAATAATATCAATGAAAATTTACTATGAAGAATAATGTTTGTTAATAGCTTTCACAAAGGAGGCCAGTGTAACTTCTGAATTTCACAGAAGATGTACTTATAAGAGTCGAGTATTACCGATTTTCAATACCATTAATTCCAAGTAGTAAAAGGCGACTGATTTCGATAAAAATGTCTAGTATTAAATAAGTTTAAAGTAGTCATTTTGTAAATAGTGTTAATTTAAATCATGTATGTTTTTCATCTCTGTACAGTCGTAAAAAAGAGAGAAAGTTTAATTATACATTCTAATCAACGGATTGTCTCAGAGATATGCAAGAGGATCAGTTAGACTCGGAAATATAACTCCATTGAGAACATGAATAGAATTTTTGAATAGAGTTATTCTACATATTAAAAAGTGTACAAAACTTTGATATTCAAATTGTAACACCCACATTTGACATATTATTTGATTTCCTTTGGACAAGCAGCCTAGAAAACTATATCGTTTATTGACGTTTTCATGGTGTTCAACTACCTGGCGGCAGTGGCGTAGCGTCAAGAGGGGGGGGCACGATCGTTTCAGTACCTGTATAATTTTATACTACATTTGGCCTTATTTAATCTTTGAACGGTATCAATTAAATAAGGCCAAATATAGTATATAAAAATACTGGTAGTAAAGTGATCTTGCCCTCCTATTGACGCTACGCCTCTGCCTGGTGGCAACGGTGCAAGCAAGAAATCTTCCGCCTGTAAATTAAAATATATATTTATCTTATTTCATCCGCGTTAATTATTCTTGTTTCCCTATTTCCCACGCGTGAAATCGCTGTCTATTTATATTTCAATAAATTTTAATGAGATTTAAAAAAAAAAAAATGTTAGAGATTTATCCAGAACGAGGGGAATACAGTTCTACAACTATTTATGAAAATAATTTTTCTTGTCATTTATTTACAGAAAATTATTTGTCTATTTATGTTTCAATAAATTTTAATGAGTTATAGGTTTGGGTTGATTATTGACGGCCAATTATCTACACTTGGGATATAGGCCCGGGGGGATTGCCCTTCGTGGGGGTCTTTCTAAGGGAACCTAACCCGTATTTACGCATTTTAATGAGTTATAAAAAAAAGTGTTGAGATTTATCCAGAACTAGTATCAAAAAACATTTGAACAATCGGGGCTCACAAATGGTCCCGCAACTGTATATCAATATTTTTAAACAGTAAATTTCATGGTAGCTTTCTTCTAAATTTCCGTAAAGATTTACATCCGAAGTTCGTATCTACGAAATTTATAAGTAAAATCTAAAATTAAAATATTTCTTAGAAAATACTTGTTTTAAAAAAGCGGAACATTTTGGAGCCCTGCACAAGGTACACAGATTATTTCGTAGCTTGCGCGTGTTCTCCTTGATTTAATTGCAAGTGTTTTTATTCCAAATTGTCATATATTCATAAATATTAAGCCATAATAGTTAACGAAATTTTAAATATTTTTTCTAGCGGACTCCAGTAGTGATTTTCCGTATACGTAGCATATTGGGACGGATTCTTTTTTCAGATTAATTGATTGCTACGATATTTCTAAACTAGTAATATTTAATCCGTTAAAATATTGCGAATACTACTATTTAAAAACAGTGGTCCTATTCAGATATTTTAATAAAACACTCTCAAAATTGGCAACACTTATCAAGAACTAAGGAAGGGCACTCAATACGGTACGGGTGGGCAGCACACATCCCAGTTTTATTTTAAATAAAATATATTCGTCTTGTTTAATTGCACATATTTCTGTCATTATGTATTACAAATATTACTTTTTACAAATAATGATGTCAATTTACTTTACCCAAAAAGTTGGAATACAAATTTCCTGAAATTGTAATATTCGCTATATTTAAACTGTACTAATATAGACATATATTTGTAAGAAAATCGGCAGCAATTAAGAAGATTGAATATACATTTCTCGTTAGCAGAAAAGCATTTATAATCTATATTCCGACGTCACTTCCGACGTCATATTCACTATTTATGTTTAAGGAGTGAAAAAAATTATTTGTAAATAAAATATTTATATTGTAATTGTATTTAAACAATTCCCACAGGTTCGCGTTTACAAAAATAACTATTGATTTGACTTTAATAAAATCAGAGAATGTTTGACATTAAATAGAATACCAGATAATTATATTGTAATCCAAATTCTTGCTTGGCTTAAATGAACTTGTAGATCATCGGATCTTCCAGTCATCGTTTTTTTTTTTTGGGGGGGGGTGGGGTGGGGGGGTGTAATGTTACATAAAATTTTTATTTCCTTCGCATTTATTTCGCATTATTCCTTTAAATTAATCTAACTTCTGGCGTAGTCATTATTTCCTTAATTCTTAATAATATTTAATCCTATTTAATGTCCTTTTAAAAGTAATAACACGTATATTAATAATTATCTTATTCCAAATCTTAATCTAAAACTTTAAGTTCATTCGTAGCTTTTATCAACTCCCCAATCTATAAAATTCTGGGAGACGCTTGTGTCATTTCGAATGTTTTAAAAGCCATTTTTTACCATGCTTTGCTTCGCGCGCTGGGTATTTTTCACTTCAAAATCAATGCGCGGCTACGATGGGGATTCTTTCGTGTTAAATCTTCTCCCTCGCACCTCATTCGCTAAGCTTAAAATCGCCTCTCACTCATTGGATCGTGCGCTTGTTACGTCATTTTCAGTAACCCTACGCGCCGTGAACGAAATTCGCTAGCAAGCATTTGGAGAGCAGATTTTAGTCGTGTTTGGAACTGCTGACCATATGGTTATCTGGTGTTTAACTGACTTAAAATTTTATACAGCTCTTTAAGATCTATTAAATGATGTAGTGAGCCATCGTCAAGTCTGAGGGCTATAAGTTTATACCGGATAATGTGGGAACTGTTACTGACATCGCTCATGTTCATTAATAAACGATTTACCTGGAAATTGGCTGTTCCTTATTGAAGAAACTCTTGTGGTGTCTCATCATTGCCTAACCTCCTCACCATGATTCTTGATACCGACGGCAATCATTCTACATCTTTAACAAACTGCCATTTTCTCGTGGAATATAAAACCATCTTCGTAAAAAGTTCACATATATATACATAAAACGGTATATATATATAAATGCCATAGGCATCATAACAAATTTACAGAGATAATAATAAAAAAAAAAAACTAAATGCATGTAAACCAAATGTGTATTTTTTTTCCAGCCGGAATATACTCACTTTTCCTTTACTTAATGCCTGACATTTCGTCATCACATAAAGTACGATTTCTTTTTTCCGAAGTTTTGGTATGAATTCTGAATTTGTGATTAGAAACAGACACAAACCTGGCATCCTTGTGGTAGGATGGTAGTTTTATTTTGATTAAAAGAAAAGACGTTTTATTCTCGTTTTATATTTGTTTTATTCCCATAACTTACTAAAAACAGTTTAATTGGCCTTATTCAAGAATCATGTAATCTGTCATTATATAAAGCGAATATTTCTACTTTAAAAAATTGGTGGAAAACAAGCAATCTGATTTTTTTTTTTTTTTAATTAGCCTACTGGTAATATTGTGCCCACAGAATATTTCTTACCCTTCGCGAATTGTCGTAGTTTTAATTACCAAGTTTTTTGGTTCCAAATAGTCATATATTCATAATCATTAAGTCAGAATAGATAACGAAAATTTATACATTTTGTGTAGAGCAGTGTGGTCCAACAGCGGCCCACGTGGAACCAATATTCTTATGCAGAAAAATTTGCCTTGTTTAATCTCAGAAATTACATGTTTAAATAAGGCGAAAATATCTGTAAAAACTGTTGGATCTACGCTGGCCGCAGTTGGACACTGGTGTAAAATTTTCCAGTGTATTCCAGTATTCAGATTATTTGATTGCTATAAATTTTCTAAAATAGTAATATTTAAAATGTTGCTAAATTAGGTGAAAAGTACTATTTCAGAAAAGGGATACAATTAAGATAGCTGAATAAGACACTCGCAAAATCGTCAACACTGCTTATTTCAAGCACTAACTACAGTACTGTGGAGCCGCACGTTTACCACTTTTATTTTTAATAAAAATCTTCGCCTAGTTTTATTGCAAACATTTCTGTCATTATATAGTACAGATTTTACTTTTTACAAAAAATGATGTCAAACTACTTTAATTGAAAAGTAGGAAAACTAATTTCCAGAAATAGCAATATTAGCTATAATTAAACTAGCAAAGGTAGCAATTAATAAACTTCAAAAGATAATTTTTGCGATAAGAAGATTTTCGCATAGGAAAAAGGCATCGACATGCTATACTTCGAATGCGTGAGATATCACAGCGCTTCACTATGAAAAAAAAATTAATAACTTATCTAATGATGAATGGATAAGCTTTCAATTTGTGAAATCTATACTAATATTATAAAGGAGTAATTCTTGTTTGTTTGTTTGTTTGTAGGGGGTAATCTCTGGAACTACCGAACCGATTTCAAAAGTGATGGTGGCAAATTGATGGTGACAACCCCTGCTCCAACATAGGCTATATTTTATGTCGGTGCCACTAACCCCAGGGGGTGCAGGAGTAAAAAACGTTCTAAAATTGCGATTTTTGAGTTATCACACTGGCTGTCAAGCCCTGAGAGCTTGGCAGACGGTTCTGTATGTATGTATGTACGTACGTAATGCGATAACTCTTCATAGAAACATCCGTTTTCCTTCAAATTTTGTTTATAGGTTCACTGTGTTAAGGCGCTTCCCTGATTAGTTTTCGGGATTGATTGGTTAAGAATAAAATGGGGGGAACAAGGGGCTAATTCCCCCCCTTAATTTATATAAATGGGTTTTTCATGCAGAATTATTCCGTTTTCCTTCAAATTTTGTTTATAGGTTCACTGAGTTAAGGCGCTTCCCTGATTAGTTTTCGGGATTGTTTGGTCAAGTATAAAGGGGGGGAACAAGGGTCTAATTCCACCCCCCCCTTAATTTATATAAATGGGTTTTTCATGCAGAATTATTCCGTTTCCCTTCAAATTTTGTTTATAGGTTCACTGAGTTAAGGCGCTTCCCTGATTAGTTTACGGGTTTGATTAGTTAAGTATAAAGGAGGGCGGGATCGGGGGGGGCTAATCCCCCCCTTAATTTATATAAATGTGTTTTTCATGCAGAATTATTCCGTTTTCCTTCAAATTTTGTTGTTAGGTTCATTGGGTTAAGACGCTTCCCTGATTACTTTTCGGGATTGATTGGTTAAGTATAAAGGGGGGGAACAAGGGGCTAATTCCCCCCTTAAATTATATAAATGGGTTTTTCATGCAGAATTATTCCGTTTCCCTTCAAATTTTGTTTATAGGTTCACTGAGTTAAGGCACTTCCCTGATTAGTTTTCGGGATTGACTGGTCAAGTATAAAAGGGGGGGAGCAAGGGGCTAATTCCCCCCCCCCTTAATTTATATAAATGGGTTTTTCATGCAGAATTATTCCGTTTTCCTTCAAATTTTGTTTATAGGTTCATTGGGTTAAGGCGCTTCCCTGATTAGTTTTCTGGATTGATTGGTCAAGTATAAAGAGGGGGAACAAGGGTCTAATTCCCCCCCTTTAATTTATATAAATGGGTTTTTCATGCAGAATTATTCCGCTTCCCTTCAAATTTTGTTTATAGGTTCACTGAGTTAAGGCGCTTCCCTGATTAGTTTACGGATTTGATTAGTTAAGTATAAAGGGGGGGGATCGGGGGGCTAATCCCCCCCCTTAATTTATATAAATGGGTTTTTCATGCAGAATTATTCCGTTTCCCTTCAAATTTTGTTTATAGGTTCACTGAGTTAAGGCGCTTCCCTGATTAGTTTACGGGTTTGATTAGTTAAGTATAAAGGGGGGGGGGATCGGGGGGCTAATCCCCCCTTAATTTATATAAATGGGTTTTTCATGCAGCATTATTCCGGTTTCCTTCAAATTTTGTTTATAGGTTCACTGTGTTAAGGCGCTTCCCTGATTAGTTTTCGGGATTGATTGGTTAAGTATAAAGGGGGGGAACGGGGGGATAATCCCCCCCCCCCTTAATTTATATAAATGGGTTTTTCATGCAGAATTATTCTATTTGCTTCAAAATTTGTTTATAGATTCATTGGGTTAAGACGCTTCCCTGATTAGTTTTCGGGATTGATTGATTAAGTATAAAGGGGGGGAACGGGGGGCTAATACCCCCCTTAATTTATGTAAATGGGTTTTTCATGCAGAATTATTTCATTTCCTTCAAATTTTATTTATAGGTTCACTGTGTTAAGGCGCATCCCTGATTAGTTTTCGGGATTGATTGGTTAAGTATAAAGGGGGGGGGACAAGGGGCTAATTCCCCCTTATCTATACTAATATATAAAGTAGTAAAGATTGTTTGTTTGTTTGTTTGTTTGTTTGTAGGGGGTAATCTCTGGAACCACTGAAGCGATTTTAAAAGTGATGGTGGCAAATTAATGGTGACAATCCCTGCTCCAACATAGGCTATATTTTATGTCGGTGCCACCGCCCCCAGGGGGGTGCAGGAGCGAAAAACGTTCTAAAATTTCGATTTTTTGTGTACTGAAGGAGATAGAAGTATCATATTTGCTATGGTAGTTACTTATAAGATGTAAATGCTCTCTAAGAACAAATTATAAAAACATTCGCAATTTAAAAGGGTGAGATGAGGAAGAAGCGTTCTAAAAACATTCTAAATTACAATTTCTATGGAATCTCTGAAACTACAGAACCGATTTCAAAAGTGATGGTGGCAAATGGATGGTGACAGTCCCTGCTCCAACATATGCTAAATTTTTTTGTCGGTGCCACTGCCCGCAGAGGGTGCAGGAGCGAAAAACGTTCCAAAATTATGATATCTTCAATAATGAAGGAGTTAGGAACTTGACATTTTGTATGGTCGTTACTTACAAGATTTAAATGCTCTATAAGAACAAAGTCTAAAAAAATTCGAAATTTAAAAGGCTGAAATAAGCAAAAAATTTTCTAAAAACATTCTAAATTACAATTTTTATGGAATCTCTAAAACTACTAAAGCGATTTCAAAAGTGATGGTGGCAAATGGATGGGGACAATCCCTGCTCCAACATAGGCTATATTTTATGTCGGTGCCACTACCCCGAGGGGGGTGCAGAAGCGAAAAACGTTCTAAAATTGCGATATTTGCGATGCCGAAGGAGCTAGAAACTTCAAGTTCGGCATGATTGTAATTTATAAGATCTAAATGCGCTCTAAGAACACATTCTAAAGAAAAATGATCTAATGATTCTGCGATTTTTCAACTATTGAATTTCTAAAATTACCAAATTTCAGAATAGATTACCATAGCAAAACCTTCACGCGTAAAAAGATAATGATAAGGGCGACGTGTCCTGATGTGTATATTGGCTATAGCACGAGTCACAAATTATAGTATCCTTATTATTCTGTTAAAATATAAAAGTGAATTATGAAATGTCAATATTTTTTTTGATTAAAGGTTCGTTAAGAGAAATTGACCAGCGTAGCGGGCGTAGCTTGCTAGTACTTAATAAAATATCAATAAATTACATTCGGTATGAAAGGAGTTTCCTGACATTTTTTTTGTCTTGTTTTATATAAGAATGTTACACCAGAGGTGTCCAAAAGTTTAACTGAGAACCGTGTATCACTTGTATTTCCTAATAAAAATGTTTGTCTTATTAAAACCAGAAAATTTGTGTCATTAAATGAGTTGATTCATTCTATAAGAAGACAGTGATTGAACTCCGGCTGGTGGCCCGCAGTAAAGACAATCCTAAATTAAAATATTATATCGTTACAGATGGTACCTCGTGATCCGTTATGTGGTACCATTATCTCTTAACAGTATGAGAGGAAGATATCTAAAAAACAATTTCAATGGAAATATACTATGAAGATTAATGTTTGGAATTAGCGTACACAAATGAGGGTAGAGTGACCTCTGAATTTCACAGAATATATACTCAGAGGAGACAAATTTTACCGATTTTGAATACCATTATTTCCAAATAGTTATAATCACCTGATTTCAATGTAAAGGTCTACGGTTAAATAGGTTGAAAATTATTATTCGAAACTCGTGTTAGTTATAATCATTTATGTTTGCCATTTCTGTAAATTTGTAAAAAGAGAGAGAAGGTTTATTCATTCATTTTAATCAACAAATTATCGCAGAGAAATGAAAAATAAATGTTTCTAATATGAATTAAGACTACATTCGCAATAGGAATACAATTTTTCAAACAGGGATCATCTACAAATTAAAAAGTGAGCAACAGTTTAATATTCATATTGTCACACCCACATTCTGCGAATTATTTGAGTTACTTCGGTGAAGCAGCCTTAAAACTTATATCGTTTATTGACGTTTTCATAGGAGGCAGTTAGACGGGAGCAATGGGATAAGCACACAATATTCCACTATTAACGTTAAAATGATATTTTTATATTATTACATCCCTGTGATTAATTAAACTTTTCAACATATTTTTTTTTAAGTATGCTTGTTTGACTATTTTGCAAGCATGAAGTCGCCGTCTATGGATTTTCCAAACATCTATATTGAGTTACAAAAGAAAATGTGTTACGGACCTATTTAGAACGAAGGGCATACAATACTACAACAATTTACAAAGATATTTTTTCTTATCATTTAAATGCTGAAAATTATTTCAAATTCTCCTATTAAAGAAGATGACGATTTCTAATCTCAAATAGTGCTGCCAGATTCCAATAAAATTAAAAAAAAGTTCACGCATTTTTCCATAAGAAAAATTAAAATCTTACGAAGAAACGCATATGCTGTCATCGTAAATGCCGTAGTCATCATAAGATTACAGCGATAATAAAAGAAAATAGTCTAGATGCATGTAAAGCAAAATTGTGTAATTTTTTCACGGTCAAAATATGCTGATTGTTCTTTTACTTAATGCCAGACATTTCGTGATAACATAAAGTAATATTTCATCAGAATTTTTGCTATTAATTTGAAATTTCTGAATAGAGACAGACGCGAAACTGGGAACCCTGTGGTAGGATGGTAGTTTTATTTTGATTTAAAAAAAAGACAAGTTTGCAACACAAATGACAAAAGTAAAAACGGTTTGCATGCGCAATATTGCAAGTAGGCTACATTTTTAAATTTAGATTGTTCTTTTCCCACTTTTTTAAAGTATCGTACTTACATATTCTCGTAGTATGTAACCTGTCATTAAATAAGGCGAATATTTCTATTTCAAAAAAGTGGTGGCAATGAAAGAATCTGAATTTTAAAAAAGTGTGCCTACTGGCAACACTGGGCAGACAGAATATTTCTTACCCTTTGCGAGTTGTCGTGGTTTTAATTTCCAAGTGTTTTGGTTCCGAATAGTTGTTTATTCATAAATATTAAGTCAGAATAGAAAACGATAAGTTATACATTCAGCGAAGAGTATTTCAGTGTTGTTCCTTATACGTAGTGACGCCAGTTTTGAATGATTCTTTTATTCAGATTAATCCATTGTTATAACTATCCTAAAATAAGAATATTTATACTGTTGCTAAATTAGGTGAACAATAGTATTTAAGAAAAGTGATACAATTAAGATATCTGAATAAGGCACTCGCAAAATCATCAACACTGCTTAAATCAAGATCTAAGTAAGGAGTACTCACTACAGTATGGTTCGGCCACACACACACCAAATTTATTTTAAAAAAATACTTCGCCGTTGTTTAATTGCACCCATTTCTGTCATTATGTAATACAAATATTAATTTTTACAATTAATAATGTGAAATTACTAACCAAAATGTAAGAATACAAATTTTCTGAAAAAATAATATTCGCTATATTTAAACTTTTACAAATTTAGGCGTATATTTATATTTATAAGAAATGTAGTGGCAATTAAGAAACTTGGACAGATATTTTTGTGACTGGAAAGTCATTTTCGTATAGCAGAAATGCATTAACCCATTCACTACCAATCACGTGTATACTCGTGGTTGTCAATATTCAAAATAACAGTGTATGATTAAAAAAAAACTGCCTAGCCACCAGTATTTTAATATGTTAAAAAATACTTCATCATAGCTGCCAACTTTTACGATTTTTTTTTGTTTTGTAACCACACGATTTTGGCAATCTAAATATATAAAATTAATTATAAAATTTTAGTGGTAGGGAAAAAGCGTAAAACTTGGCAGATATGCTTCATTCAATGACAAAAACTTTGATATTAAAGTTAACAATTTTTTTTTTTGAGATTTTTTTGGTGGGAATCAAATATCAGTAAAAAAAATAAAGACTTCATCCACATAACTCTGTCAGACAACGGGTTCACAAGTTATATTTCGAACGCGTGAAAGATAACAGCGTCGTACTTGAAAAAGACTATCAAGATCTGAGAAGAAGTCCGGTTGTACTTTCAGTCTGTGAAATATTTAATAAAATTTCAATAAATTTAATTCGGTGTGAAAGGAGTTTTCTGACATTTTTCTTTTGTCTTACTTTATATACTAAATTTACGCCACATGTGTCAAAACCTATAGCTGGAAACAGTTTACCACCCATATTTCCGAATAAAAATGTTCGTCTTAATAAAATCCAAATATTTTTGTCATTAAATGAGGTGAATTCTTCTGTAAGAAGAAAGCTATAAATCTGCGGCTTGTGGGCCGCCAGTTAGGCAACCCTAAGATAGGCAACCCTATTATAACATTACGGAAGGGACCTACTGCTGTGTTGCCAGTTCGCTACTTTTATTTTATTCAGTTTCCTTCATAGCCACCAGTTTTTTGGGAAGGTAAAATTCACCTTATTTAATAACAAATTAAATAAGGCGAAAACAAGGTGAATTGTGTCATTTCAAAACACTACTGCCAAACAGGAAATCTGAATTTAAAAAAAGTAGCCCATTGGCAACACTGACCTACTGATCCGTTATCTGGTACCAGTATTTCTAAAATTTCACAGAGGTAGATTGCTAAAACAATTTCAATGGAAATATATTATGAAGATTAATGCTTGGAAATAGCGTTCACAGATGAGGTCAATACGACCGCTGAATTTCACAGAATGTATACTCATAGGTGTCAAGCTTTAGCGATTTTGAATACCATTATTTCTAAATAATAATGGTCGAATGATTTCAATGTAAATGTCTACGAATAAATAAGTTGAAATTATTATGTTAAAAATTATTATTTTGAATTAGTAGTAATTGAAATCAGTTATGTTTGCCTTTCTATTTACAGTCGTAAAAAATATAGTAAGTTTATTTTTACATTTTATTTACCAAATTTTCAACGAGAAATGCAAAAAACGGTTTTAATCCGAATTAAAGCTATATTCGGAATATGAGTACAATTTTAGAAATAGAGAACGTCTACAGATTAAAAATTGTGGAAACATTTAATATTCAAATTGTAACACCCCAATTTGACATATTATTTGTGTTCCTTTCGTGTAGCAACCTGAAAAATTATATAGTTTATTGACGTTTTCATAGTCGCCACTTAGCTTGGGGCAACGGGGCAAGCAGACATTCTACCACCACTAACTTTAAAATGATATTTTTATTTAATACATCAAAGTGATAAGTTAGGATATTAAGAGTTTATGAATGTTTCCATAAGAAAAAATAAAATAAAATAAAATATTACGAAGAAAAGCACGCGGCGTCGTCAAAAATGTCATCGACATCATAACACGTTTAGAATGATACTCATAAAAAATAGTCTAAATTCATTTAACCCTTTCCGGCACAGTGGTCCCACTCTGGGCACACCTAATTTTAATTCCAAACTTGCATTCGACACCAAGAATATTTAATAAAATTTTGATTCTACAGTGAAAGCTTAAAATAAGGAGTTCTTATTTTCTAAAAAAGTCGTTTGTAAATTCCGGTGTCAGTCAGTAATTTCTCATTTTACGAACAGACCTTGTCTGTGCCGGAAAGGGTTAAACCAAACTTGTATTTTTTTTTTCTAATCGGTATATACTCATATTTTTTACTTAATGCGAGGCATTTCGTGATTACATAAAGTAAAATTTATTCCTTATTAGTGGTTTAAACATTTTTGTTTGCTTATTTCGCTGGCGTAAAGTATCCGTCTATGAATATATCCATAATATATTATTGAAGATTTTATAAATGATTAATTGAAATTTTTATAAATTAAAATGGGTCAGGGATTTATCCAGAACGAGGGGCAGACGGTTGTACAAATATTTACAAAGAGAATGTTTCTTGTGTTTTACAGAAAATTATTTCACATTCTGCTATTAAAAAGTCGAAGTTTTCTATTCTCAAAAATTTCTGACATAATCCGTGTAAACTCTATTTTTTATACGTATGTTTCCGCAAAATAAGAAAAATAAAAAAAATCTGATCTGTTATATGGTACCAGTAATTATAATCTTTCGCAGAGGTAGATTTCTAAAACAATTTCAATGGAAATGTACTATGAAGATGAATATTTGGAAATAGCGTTCATAGATGAGGTCAGTATGACCGTTGAATTTCACAACATGTATACTCATAGGTGACACAATTTAGTGGTTTTGAATACCATTATTTCTAAGTAATTATGGCTGCCAGATTTCAATGTAAATGTCTACGAATAAATAAGTTGAAAATTATTATTCTGAATTAGTAGTAGTTAAATTCAGTTACGTTTGCCAACTCCGTACACCCGTAAAAAAAGATAGTAAGTTTATTTATACATTTTAATTACTAAATTTTATTACTAAATTAAAATGAAAAAAACGTTTTTAATCCGAATTAAGACTACATTAAGAATATTAATAATAATTTTTTAAATAGAGTATGTCTACATATTAAAATGTGTAGAGACATTTAATATTCAAATTGTAACACCCAAATTTGACATATTTTTTGAGTTCCTTTCGTGTAGCAACCTGGAAACTTATATCGTTTATTGACGTTTTTATAATCGCCACTTAGCTTGGGGAAACGGAGAAGCAGACAATCTTCCACCACTAACTTTAAAATGACATTTTTATTTTATTACATCCATTTGCTAAGTTAGTATATTACGATTTTATGCATATTTCCATAATTAAAGAGAAATAAAATAAAATCTTACGAAGAAAAACACATTGAGTCTTCATAAATGTCATCGTCATCATAAAACATTTAGAAATATAATAAAAAAATAGTCTAAATGCATTTAAACCAAAATTAAATATATTTTTTCAGATAGGTATACTCTCATTTTTTCTCTACTTAATGTCAGATAATTCGTGATTATATAAAGTAAGAGTTTTTCTTTATTAGAGGTTTAAACATTCTTGTTTCCCTATTTCGCACGCGTAAAGTCGTCGCCCTATGGATATCTCTCTAATTTTTTATTGAAGATTTTATAAATGATTTATTGAAATTTTTATAATGAAAATGTGTCGGGGATTTATCCAGAACAAAGGACATACAGTTATATAAATATTTACAAAGAGAAAGTTTCTCGTCATTTAATTATAGAAATTATTTTCACACTCTGATGTTAAAAAAGACGAATATTTATATTATCAAATAGTGCTGCTATAATCCGTGTGAAGTCTAACGTTTTTACGTATGTTTCCGTAACATAAGAAAAATAAAATAAAATATTTGTATGAAAAGTACATTGAGTCAACATAAATGTCAGAGTCATCATAACAATTTTACATTAGTAATAATAAAAAGTAACACAATTGCATATAATGCAAAATTCTCCATTTTATTTCCATTTATTATGTTTGATATTGTGTTCTGCAATTGCAAACGATAATTGGAAACAGTCATTTTTGCTTTATATAGTATAAGATATTTCGTGATTAAATAATGTAAGATTTCGTCTTTCTGAATTGTTGTTATAAATTTGGATTTTCTGAATTTAGTGTCGAGTATTTCAGATTTTTTTTTTCAGAAGTTGTTGCAATACTGCAAGGTGAAATATCTTAAGAATTCTTTTTTAAATAGTGGTGCGAGTAGAATGTAAAAATAGTGTCAAGTGGCGTGCACGTCGCCTGTCGGGGATTTCACTTTAAAATACGCATGGCGGTCAACGTGTAATTAAAAATCTTCGCCTTGTTTAACCCTTACAGGACCATAAGATGTCCAAGACTAAATATGCCAATACAACACAATATTTTAGCTATTGTGGGTGTAAAGTAAGAGAATATCACCATGTCTCTGTGATACGCTTTAACCCTTTAACGGACATTGGTTTCCCTATGAAACCACAAAATTTTGCCACAAAATTTTAATTACGAAATTCAACAATGACAGCAGAATTTTAATAGAAATGTTTTCAATTTATTATGAATGTGAAATATCGCTTTTTTCATATATACAAATAAATTTGTTCATAATTTCCGGTGTCGATCATTTATTTCAACATTTTTGTAGAAGGGAAAATATTTCCCTTGAGCGTGAAAGGGTTAATGTCACACATTTCTGTCATTATGTAATACAAATATTACTTTTTACAATTAATTTTTGTCAAATTACATTAACCAAAATGTAGGAATACAAATTACCTGAAATAGTTATATTTAATATTTCTAAGCTCTTACTAAATTAGGCGTATATTTATATTTATAAGAAAAGTGGTAGCAATAAAGAAACTTCGACAGATATTTTTCGTGACGAGAAATCAATTTTCGCATAAAAGAAATGCATTACAAAGATATATTTTGAACGATTGGAATATCACAGCGTCGTTGTTGAAAAAAGCTATTTGGTTTCAGAAGAGCTTGTCTCATAAAAATACTTCTATTCGTAAATTGTTGAAATGACTGATTGACACCTGAATTTAGATAAAAATTTATTCGAAAATAAATAAAATCTTTTCTTCATGCAATTGATAAAAGTTAAATTTTCATTCCAAAATTTTTGTGCCAATGTAGAATTTAAGGATTTAAATGAAGTTACTTTACGTACGACATTACTGAGATGTCGCTGAACGGCAAAGTGTTAAAAATCTTCGCCTTATTTAATGTCACACATTTCTGTCATGATGTAGTACAACAATTACTTTTTACAATTAAATTTTGGCAAATTGCTTTAACCAAAATGTAGAAATACAAATTACGTGAAATAGTAATATTTACTATTTTTAAAATGTTACCAGATTAGGCATACATTTATATTTATAATAAAAATGGTAAAAATTAAGAAACTTGGTCACATATATTTTGCCACTAGAAATTAATTTTCGCATAGAAGAAATGCATTAAAAAGTTATATTTTGAACGCGTGGAACATCACAGCGTCGTTGTTGAAAAAACCTTAAAGGGTTTCAGAAGAGGAGACGAATGAATAAATTTTCAATTTGTGAAATATTTAATAAATTATCAATAAATTAATTTCGGTGTGAAAGGAGTTTTCGGACATTTATGTTTGTCTTATTTTATATACTACATTTACACCAGAGGTGTCCAAACGTTTAACTGAAATCAATTTGACACCTGTATTTCCAAATACAAATGTTTATCTTAATAAAATCCAAAAATGTGTGTCATTAAATGATTTCTTTATTCTATAAGAAGACAGCGATAAACCTCCGGCTTTTGGGCAGCAGGTTAGAAAACCATAAGTTAAAATATTATCAGAGGCGTAGCGTCAAGGGGGGCACGGGTCCCTTTACTACCAGTATTTTTATATACTATATTTGGCCTTATTTAATTCATACCGTTCAAAGATTAATTAAGGCTAAATGTAGTATATAATTATACTGGTAGTAAAATGATCGTGCCCCCCCCCCTGACGCTACGCCACTGAATATTATGACATTGCAAATGGGACCTTCTGATCCGTTATGTGGTACCAGTATTTATATACTTTCTCTGAGGTAGATTTCTAAAAAAATTCTATGGAAATATACCATGAAGATAAATATTTGGAAATAGCGTTCTCAGAGAAGGCCAGTACGAACGCTGAATTTCCCGAAATGTATACTCATAGGTTACAAGATTTAGTGCTTTTGAATACCATTATTTCTAAGAAATAATGGTTGCCTGATTTCAATGTAATTGTCTATGAATAAAAAAGTTGAAATTATTATTCTGAATTAGTAGTAATTAAATTCAGTTACGTTTGCCATCTCTTTACAGTCGTAAAAAAAAGTAGTAAGTTTATTTATACATTTTAATTACTAAATTTTCAACGAGAAATGCAAAAAACAGTTTTAATCCGAATTAAGTCTACATTGAGAATATGAATGCAATTTTTGAAATAGGGTATGTCTACATAATCAAAAGTGTGAAAACATTTAATATTCAAATTGCAACATCCAAATTTGACATATTATTTGAGTTGCTTTCGTGTAACAGCCTGCAAAATTATATCGTTAATAGACGGTTCTATAGTCGCCATTTAGCTTGGGGTAGCGGGGCAAGCCGACAATCTTCCACCACTAACTTTAACATGATATTTTTATTTTATTACAACCATTTGATAAGTTAGTTTTTTAAGAGTTTTTGCCTGTTTCCATAAGAAAAAAAAATCTTACGAAGAAAAGCACATGGAGTCATCATAACAACTTTAGAAAGATAATTCAAAAAATTAGTCTAAATGCATTTAAACAGAAATTGTGTAATATTTTTCAGATCGATATGTACTCATTTTTTCTTTACTTAATTTCAGACATTTCGTGATTACATAAAGTAAAATCTCTTCTTTATTAGTTGTTTAAACATTTTTGTTTGCCTATTTCGTTCGCGTGAAGTCGCCGTCTATGAATATATCCAGAATGTTTTATTGAAGTTCTTATAAATGATTTATTAAAATTTTTATAAATGAAAATGTGTTAGGGATTTATCCAGAGCAAGGGGCATACAGTTGTACAAAAATTTACAATGAGAATGTTTCTCGTCATTTAATTACAGAAAATTATTTCATATTCTGCTTTTATTAAAGAGGAAGATTTCTATTCTTAAATAGTGCTGCTATAATCCGTGTAAACTCTAACGTATTTTTCCGTAAAGTAAGAAAAACAAAACAAAATCTTGCGAAGAAAAGTACATTTCAGTACATTTCAGGACAGATTATATTATTGAGATTAATTGGTTTTTACGACTTTTCAAAAATTGTAATATTTAGTCTGTTAATAAATAAGGCGAATACTACTATTTACGAAAAGTAGTACACTTAAGATATTTGAATATAACACTCAAAACAACTTATTTAAGATCTAAGTGAGGGGCACGCACTATGGTAAGGGTGGGCCAAACGATTGACTATTTTTTTTTTAAATAAAAAAAAATAGCGTTTTTTAATTGCACACATTTCTGTCATATATTACGAATATTAAATTTTGCAAATAAAGATGTCGTTTTACTTAATACGAATTTTGTGAAATATTAATATTATTATATTTAATATGCTACTAAATTATGCTTATATTTATATTGATATGAAAAGCGGTAGCTATTAAAACACCAGGCTCGACGTCTTTTTCGCGGGTAGAAATTGACATGACTGAGAAGACAATTCACTTTGAAAGAAATTGCACTCCGAGTGCGTGAAATACTACAGCATCGTACTGGAAAGTAACGCAAAGCTCACAGCAGATGACTCTCTCAAGTTTTTAAATGGTTAAATAATAAATTATCAATAAATTAAATTAGCTGTGAATGGATTTTTCTGACCATGATTTTTGTTTTGTCTTATTCTTTATACATAATTTACACCAGCGGTGTCAAACTGTTGTCTGAAAACTGTTTGAACCCTGTATTTACTAATAAAAATGAGTGTACTACTAAAACCTAAAAATTTGTGTCATTGAACGAGGCGATTTATTACATAAGAACACGGTGACAGATCTCCGGCGTACAGGCTGTAGATTAGACACTCTTAAGTTAAAATATTTTAACCCTTCTTTGCATGAGTTTTTCTTTTACAATTGTGTTTTTTTATACATATATTAAATATTAGACACCAAAAATTTTAAGATAGATTTTTAACTTTGTTCAGCAACATAGTTCACGGGAAATTTAGTGGATTAATATTTCTATATAAATATAGTGGTGGCGAAGATGTTGATTTATTTATTAAAAGTTAAATAAACAGTGATGGAAATTTACATCACTATGCAATTAAGGGTTAAGATTACTGTGGGGTCCTACTGTCAGTTATGTGGTACGAGTATTTCTAAACTTTCTGAGAGGTAGATTTCAAAATCGATACCAATGGAAATTTACTATCAAGATTAATGTTTGGTAATAGCGTTCACAAAGGAGGGCAATGTAACTACTGAATTTCACAGAATATAATCTCATGTGTGCCAAGTGTTATCGATTTTGAATACCATTATTTCCAATTAGTATTAGTCGCCTGATTTCGATGTATGTGTCTGCTGTTAAATAAGTTGAAAATTGTTATTCGGAAATAGTGGTAATTAAAATGATTTATGATTTTCATCTCTCTACAGTCATAAAAATTTGAGAAAGTTTATTCATACATTCTAATTTCAAACTTGTCGCAGAGATATGCAAAAAAGAACGTTTTGGCACGCAAATGTGACTACATTGAAAATATGTTAAAATGATTTGAAATAGGGGTTGTCTACATCTTAAAAAGTGTTCAAACTTTTAAAATCCAAATTATAACACCCACAATTGACATATTATTTGAGATCCTTCGGTCAAGCAACATGGAAAACTGTACCATTTATTCACGTTTTCATAGGGGCCAATTAGCTTGGGGCAACGGGGCAAGCAAATAATCTTCCACCACTAACTTTAAAATGATATATTTATCTAATTACATACACGTTAAGTATTCTTCTTTGCCTCATTCGAACGCGTGCATTCGCCGTCTATGGATGTTTGAATAAATTTAATTTGAGTTATAAAATAAAATGTGTTAGATATTTATCCCGAACGACGGGCATACAGTTCTACAACTATTTAAAAAAAAATTTCTCGTCATTTAATTACAGAAAATTCTGCTATTAAAGTAGACAAAGATTTCGTATATCAAATAGTACTTCCATACTCCGTTTACATTCTAAAGTGTTGACACACGTTTCCATAAAAATGTAAAAAATCTTACAACGAAAAGTACATGGAGTCATCATACATTTTATTGTCGTCATAACAATTTTATAGAGATAATATTAACAACTAACCTACATGCAGTGGCGTAGCGTCAGGGGGGGGGGGGCACGATCATTTTACTACCAGTATAATTAGATACTAAATTTGGCCTTATTTAATCTTTGAACGGTATGATTTAAAGAAGGCCAAATATAGTACATAAAAATACTGGTAGTAAAGTGATCTGTGCCCCCCTTGACGCTACGCCTCTGCCTAAGTGCATTTAAAGCCGGTTACTATCTATGATTTTGTCTGTTCTATGAATGCAAACGATAACTGTAGACAGTACATTTAGCGGTCTGTGTATATTCAGTTTTGCTAAACTTAATTGCATACATTTCGTGATTACATAAAGTAAAATTTCTGTATTCGGAATTTCTGAATAGAATCAAAGCTGAAGATGGCAACCCTGTGGTAATGATACAATTAAGATTTATGAATAAATCACTCGCAAAATCGTCAACACTGCTTATATCAAGATCTACGTAAAGGTCACTCACTACTGTATGGGTGGGCTGCACGCATACAACTTTTATTTTAAATAAAACATATTCGTCTTGTTTAATGGCACATATGTATGTCGTTATGTTCTAGAGATATTACTTTTTCTAAATAATGATGTCATATTATTTTACCCAAAATGTAGGAATCCAAATCTTCTGAAATATTAATATTCGCTACACTTAATCTGTTACTTAAATAGTCAATCACAGATCAGGAGCCTCAACGTCAGCTCTAAAAGTTATTGTATTTTAATCTTACTTTTCATATTATTTAGCATCTTACAATCCACAATTTAATTTTTATTATATATTAAATATTTATAGGCATATAAAATACTTCGGAGGTTTCAGAAATTGGAAGTGTTAAATTAAACCCGGTTTATGCAATTATATTCTGAAATTCTAATGAAATTCTTATTCTTATAACTTTTTAGATTAAAAAAAAAAACTTGTATTAAAATAAATTCTTCATTTATGTCGATAGACTACAAAAATAATTTATTTTGATAATAAAATATTGCAGCAAAATAGTGCGAGTTACTTCAATTTTATTGTTTTGATATTCTTTAAAATATGGTTGCTAAGAAACTGATAAATTAACCCTTTCCAGCACAGACAAATTCTGTTCGTAAAATTTGAAATTACTGACTGACACCGGAATTTACAAACGATTTTTATAGAAAATAAGAACTCTTATTTTAAGGTTTCATTTTAGAAGGGAAATTGTATTAAAATATTCTTGGTGCCGAATGAGAGTTTGGAATTAAAATTAGGTGTGCCCGAAGTGGGACCACTGTGCCGGAAAGGGTTATAGAGCAAAGTAAAAAGAAATGCATTTTAAAATTTCTAAAAAATATGAAAATAAAATGTTTTATATTTTTCGAACAGATGAGAAAATTTTTCCAATAATTTAAACAATTAATTTCTAAATACTAATGAATACATCAGCAAATTTTCAAAGCTATTGGATATATTTAAAACCTTCATATCGAAAGTTTATCATTAATAATTTTACGTTTAAATCCATTTTTCAAATGTGCGATTTTCATTTCAGTTAAAAATGAAATTTAAAAATCGTCTGTATTCCCACAGGAAAGCATTATGACCTAAAAAGAACAGTTCTATATTTTTCGAACGAATGAACCAAATGTAACTAAAAACTTTACAGCTAAATCCCGGGTACCTCACCAATATACTCACCAAAAATCAACATAAAAGGACGATTTTTACGGCAGTTATCGCGGAACAGACAGCCAAACCGACAAACAGACATACAGAAATCCAAAATGTTTCGCGTCTGCACAGTGAACCTCAACTACGGCGGCTAGAATGCATAGTGTGGAAAACGGCTACAAAATAATACTAAAAATTTGAATCCGATAAATGTAGAACGAGGTTGAAAAGATAATAGGTCAATCACAGCGACATTTTCTAGCAGTGGCGTAGACAGGATGGAGGTCCAGATGGTTTGGATACCACTAATTTTAGAAAAATATTTTTGCCTTATCTAATCGGAGGATTTTGTGCGATATTGAAGGCTAAGAAAACTTTATCATAATACTGGTTTCCAGAGTATTTGAACCCCACTCTCTGGCTACGCCACTGTCTGCTAGCTCTTTTCAACGCAAACATTATATAAGAATCGAACTGAGAAAACGTTTCAGCTGGTGGTAAATATTTTAAATAATTAAATTTTATCTTAGTTCCTTTGACTTGTATAGTGATTATCATAAGCTTTGAAAATATGAATGATAGTAATCGTGGCCAAAAATCATATTACGCATTCTTTTGGGCCTGGCTACAGTACTTGATACAAGACACCAAACTAGAAACTATCCCTCTATAGCATACCCAAGGATGAATCTGTTTCAGAAGAGTGTATAGCATCTAGAAGATTGGACAGTACAGCAGATCATTCATTAAATAATTAACCGTCAAACGCGTGATATATCACAGCGCCAAACTGGAAAGAAAATTAAAGTTCCTCTGGAGATGATGGACGCTTCAGTTTCCAATCTGTTAAATGTTTAATAAACTATCGATAATTTAAATTCGGTGTGAGAGGATTTTTCTGACCTTTATGTTTCGTTTTAAGTTATATACTAAATTTCTACCAGCGGTGTCCAATCATTTACTTGAAAACAGTTTTTCATCTGTATTTCCGAATAAAATTTTTCGTCTTAATGAAACCTAAAAATGTGTGTCATTAAACGAGGCGATTTATTCTATAAGAAGACAGTGATAGATCTCCTTTCGGTGGGCCACAGTTTTACAACCATAACTTAAAGTACATTAGAGATAGGACCTACATTTCCGTTATGTGGCACCAGTATTTCTAAACATTCTGAGAGGTAGATTTCTAAAACGATTTCAATGGAAATAAACTATGAAATTTAATATTTGGAAATAGCGTTTTTCATGGAGGCCAGTGTGACCGCTGAATTTCACAGTATATATATTCATAGGTGACAAGTTTTACCGACTAAGAATACCATTATTTCTAAGTAGTATTATACGGCCTGATTCAATGATATGTAAATGTGTACGATTAAATGAGTTGGTTATGTTTGCCATCGCTGTACAGTCGTAAAAAGAGAGAGAATGTTTATTCATACATTTTAATGACCAAATTATCTCAGAGAAATGCAAAAATGTTTCTATAAGGAATTAAGGCTACTTTGGGAATAAGAATACAATATATTTGATATAGAAATCGTCTACATATTAAGATGTGGACAAAATTTGAATATTCAAATTGAAACATCCACATTTGACATATAATTTGCGTTCCTTTAGTGGATCATTCTGGAAAATTATATGGTTTCTTGTCGTTTTCATAGGCGCCATTGAGCTTGCGGCAAAGGGGCAAGCAATCAATATATTTTTATAATATTACATGCAGGGGATTAACTAGGATAAAAATGTTTCAAAATTTGTTGTTTAAGTATGTTTGTTTGCTTATTTCGCAAGCGTGAAGTCGCCGTCTATGGATTTTTCTATAACTTTTTATTGAGCTGTAAAAGAAAATGTGTTAGGGACTTATCCACAATGAATCCCACACATTTCTATAACAATTTTTTTACAAGAGAATTTTTCTCATAATTAAATTACTTAAAATTATTGCAATTTCTGCTGTTAAAGAAGAGAAAATTTTCTAATCTTAAATAGTGCTGCCATATTCCTGAAAATAGTTTGTCTTCTGCATTTCCCCAAAAAAATATTCGTCTTAATAAACCCCAAAAATGTGCGCCTTTATATAGTCGCTACCATGTCAAACCATAGAATATGAAAAAATGCATTTTTCATTACTTTTAAAAATGAGCCGATTGTCACCAGTAAATTTTATTAGAATTCTTCTTATAGAAAAAATAGTAATAAAACTGCGAAGAACAGGGTTGCCAGTTTGACAGCATTTTTTATTCAAAGATGCCGAATTCATACCAGAAATTTTGAGAGAAAAATTTTTAGTTTAAATAATCACGAAATAGACTGTCATTATATAAAGGAGAAATGTCTATTTGAAATTTCTGGTATGTATTCGAAATTTCTGAATGGAAAAGGACCCAAATTGGCAACCCTGTTGATGTTGCAACACTGGAACCTTCTTAAAATTTTGTGGTGGCAATCGGCCCATTTTTAAAAGTAATGAAAAAAGCAATTTTTCACATTCGATAGTTTGACATGGTAGCGACGATATAAGGTTATTAATTCTATAATAAAACAGTAATAGATCTCCGGGCCGCTGGTTATACACCCCTAACTTTAAATATTTTAACATTACAGAGTGGCTTTACTCGTCCGTTATGTCCGTACCAGTGAGATTTCGTTTTTCGGAATTATTGGTATGAACTCGTAATTTCTGAATAGAATCATAGACGAAATTGGTAACCATGCGGTAGGATGGAATTTTTTTAATTAAAGAAAAGATAAATTTGCAACAGTGGTAACAAATGTGAAAACGATCCGCACACACAGTGTTGCCAGTAGGCTATTTTTATAAATTCAGATTGTTTGATTCCTACCACATTTTTAAATGAATTGGTCTTATTCCGCATTACTTATTATGTCATTAAATAAGGCGAATACTTCTACTGCACAAAAATCGTGGCAATCAAACAATCTGAATTTGAAAATATTACCCTATTTTGAATATTAATTCTCTCAATTCAAAGCATTAAATGAAATATTAAGCTTATAAATAAATTAAATTGTAATGATATGTTTTAAATCAATTTGTAAGTAAAAAATAAAAGCTTAATTTGAAATTCATAGTTGGCAACTGCTACGATTTTATCTCCACTATTGCCGAATAGAAATATTTCCCTTATATAATGGAAGATATAAGCGATTAAATAAAAATGAGTATTACTCTTCAAATATATTTTTACACAATATCATAGCAGTTATCAGCAGTGCATTGTTAAACCAATCTAACGTAAACCATTTCTCTTACTAGAATGTTAAAATGATTGAATGTCACGAGAGTATAAAATTTAATTTATTTCAAAGTAATGAAATGTTCGAGTTGTAATTTTCCAACTGGGCGAAAAATGTCCGGGCCAGGATTCGAACCTGGGATCTCTTTTTCGTCCAGTTGGAAAATTACAACTCGTATGATTTCCTTACCAATTTGAATAATTGTGTTAAAATTAATCTAGTGTAATCGCGTATCCAGCGTTTACTGGAGTTCCATTACCTGCGATCTATTCTGTTGAGCTGATTATAATATCAGACCAGATGCTATGATCAATAAGGTTAACTGGATGAATTATGCCCTCCAGATTCGACCGGGATAGCTCAGTTGGTAGAGCGTGGCAACTTCAGCCAAGATATCCCAGGTTCGAATCCTGGGCCGGACATTTTTCGTCTAGTTGGAAAATTACAACTCGTATGATTTCTTTACAAATTTGAATAATTGTGTTAAAATTAATCTAGTGTAATGAAATGTTTTTGTCACGTACTTTATAAAAAAAATCAAACATTTTGGTTAATAAAATAACTTGAAACTGGTGTGAAACAATAAGAACTAAAATTTCTTCTTAAAACACCATCAAAAACTTTAAAATGCGCTAGGCCTTTCGAAAGATCTGAAAAGCCTGACGAAGAAAGACTCAGATCTTTCGAAAGGCCTAGCGCATTTTAAAGTTTTTGATGGTGTTTTAAGAAGAAATTTTAGTTCTTATTTTGGTTAATATTTAGAATTTGTGGATTAAAAGTGAATGGGATAAATACTTCTCACTGTCTTAGAAAGGATTAATATGAATCATTTTATACACTGACATTTAGAGTACAAGATGTTGGACTCACTAAATTCCCAAACACAATGTACTTTAAAAATGAACAAAAAATCTTGTAAACAGTGTTTTATCTACTTAACACCAATTGTTACTTTTTTCAAAGGGAAATCCTCCTCTCATTTAATCACAGAAATTTACAAATAAATAAGACGAAGTTGTTTATTCAGTAAATATGTTGCCAATAATCGTTGCAGTTGGAAGCTTAATCATTAAACTCTTTGTCACATCAACGAGACCGTGTGGTTGTAATTTTAGGCTTCTGCCTAGAAGGTTATTTATTAATAATTGCTAGAGAAAACGAAAATTTTCTTTTTTTTATTTCTACTGCTTCATTAGAGATTAAATTAGACCTTTTGAAAACTTTTGTTTTTACGTGCATACTCTGTTGAATTACGTCTGTCATCGAACATTAATATAACAAATCTAGTTTAATTACATTTGGACTAAATGGAATTTATTCAATTATATCAAAATCATTGTATGCATCTAACGGACTAGGAAAATAATATTTATAAATATGTTAAATTTACGTTGAAATTCGCTCCTGAAATTTTAAATTACATTAAGGTAAACACCGTGAAATATATTCAGAATAGGAGTGAAATAAAAGTGAACGTAACCTAAAACTGCATAAACTATTAAATGTTGAGTAGACATTAATTGAAAAGCACATAATAACTGCATTATAAATTTGCGCATGAAAGGTACTGACATGCGGTTGTTTAAGAAGTTTTGAAGTATGTAACATTTTCTCGAAACTCATTCGAAGAAATATATATATATATATATGTATATATATATATTAATTTTTCAATGCATTGTATAGCACACTACCACTTAGCCTATATTATGGATTGAAATGTTTTTATTTCAGTAATATGATTTAACTTTTGTTTCACACTATCCAAAATCCTAAGTAAAATTTATGCAAATTTTGACTTTGTGTCATAGTATTAAAACTAAATTAAATGTATGCATATGGAGAGTATAAGCAGAAGGTTTTATTGAAGAAATAAATGAATTTCAATGCATAATGGAAGCTGAGTGATGTGATATATTTAACAGCGCATTGGAAAATTAAAAGTATATTTTGATAGTGTATATATACTTTGAACACAAAAGGAAAATATTGTTAATTGGATTTTAAAACAAACCTTTTAATGCCACATGAAGGATTCACTAGAATTTTGATTTCATTTTTTTCAATACCCATGTACACTAACACTATATTTCCAATGATGACCGGTCACTTGCGATTTTAGACGTTTTGTTAAATATCTGGAAAAATACATGAGGAATTATCCTGAAACTTCAGGAGTGTAAACAACATGATAAACGTCATATATTTCCGCGAAGATTTTTTCCCGAAACCCCATAATGGCCCGTCAACAAATTGAAGAAAAGCGAATATATTTTGGATAACCCTGTAAAAACTAGTATTGCAAAAGCATTCAAACTGTAGATTATGATTAAGTGGATTTTGGTAATAATTTGGGTTCATTTGTATGAAGATAGCATGTATACTCGAAGAGAAATTCGGGTTTTTATAAAACAGTCCCAAATTTTACCAAGTTTTTTTACTTATAATTTTGCAGAGTTTTTAATATAAAAACAAGTTTTTTTCAGAAAATATGACAAACAAAATTATACACAATACCCTGCAATCAGAATTAAAAAATAATAAAAATTGTATGAAAAATGAGCAGGTTTACTGAATATCGTTTCACTGTGCATGCGAGAATTCAATCAAAATATACTGTATATAGTACAGGGTGTCCATAATTTAACGACCCTACTTTAAAGTAGTCTACAGACGAAACTATTGGTCATAAAGTTGTGAAATTTTGTGAAGAACATAATAAAGGAATGGGAATTTGTTTAAGCGAAAAAAAATAGTTCAAAATTTCGCCACCAGGTGGCGTCTTTAATGAATTACACATTTGTCAAACACTTACGATAGTTTACAAATTTTTATTTCAATAAAAAAAATTTCAACTTTTTTCACGACATGTTCTTAGCATTTTCCTAAACACACTACGGGCAACATAACATGCAACTGTGGAACATGCAATCTTATGATTCCAGATGATAGCGGAAAATGATGGCCGTCATGTGGAAAATATTTTGTTGCAAGAAAATATGTAAACTGTCGTAAATGTATGCTAAATGTGTAATTAATTCATTAAAAACGACATCTGGTGGCGAAATTTTGAACTAATTTTTTTTCGATTAAACAAATTCCCATTCCTTCATTATGTACTTCACAAAATTTCACAACTTTTGGACCAATAGTTTCATCTGTAGACAACTTTAAAGTAGGGTCGTTTAATTATGGACACCCTGTATATCAGCTAAATGTATAGACCAACTTTTATGAAAGTCTCAAAAACATAGCTTGAAAATTCTGATAGTAATCGTCTATAGAATAAGCTCGAATTTCGCTGTACCCAAAAGGAAGCAAAAAGATGAGGGGTTGTATCCAAATGTACTAGCTTATCAAAGTTAACATAATAAGAATGAAGTGTCTCTCATTCTATATTTGATACAACCCCTCATCTTTTTGCTTCCTTTTGGAAACAGCGAATTTTGAGCTTATTCTATCTACGATTAGGGGAGACCGGGGTACAATGAACCACTTTTGTAAATTTTGACTGTTTACTCTCAAAATACTGGTTTTTTGTGTTTGAAAAAATGTGTGCATATTATGTATATATTAGGGTTTAAGTTGCACTCACTCAAGATCAAAAATTATGTTTACTTTTTTTACTATATTTTTTTAAATAGCAAGTGACATAGTGGAACATTGTACCCCAAGGTCGGGGTACAATGGTCCGCAGCATGGGGCTCAATGGACCACAAGTAAATTAAGAAAAAAAAAACATTTATGTAGTACATTATTTAATGACACAAACATAGAATGTATTATACTTGTTTATTGGTGGCTTCAGTTCAAACATATAAGATTAATAAATATTAAAGTTAGCAAATACTAAAACATTTTTGTATCGCTGAAGGTATGCTGTTTTCTTGTAAATATATAGAGTTCGGCAAACTCATTGCAATATCTTGAACTTTTACAAGAGATTCATCAACAAGATCAGGTAAAATGAACACATTTTGATTAGGTTTTCACTGCATGAATCTGACAAAACATAATCATAATCCTGTTACCAAACCATAAAAAAAGCACTGTTTTATTTTACTTAACACCAATAACTTATCATCACTAATATAAATAGATACAGACTAATAGGTATAATTATTTTTTAATGTACTTGTTTAATATAATTGCAGGTTTGTAAAAATATAGAAATTTAAAATTAACTGAATGTTTATAAAAAGTAAAGAAACCATAAATAAATAAATGAATAAGTAAAATACTTTAAAACTGTAAACTACGTGAATCATGGTTAAATTACTCACTAAAAATAAAACAATTTATTAATCTTAATTTCATATATAATGCCCGGATACAGAACTGGGGTACAATGGACCATGGTCCATTGTACCCCAGTTTTGGGTGGTCCATTGTTCCCCATATGGAAGTTTGACAGAAAAAAGTAAAAAAAAAAAAAACAAATTTTATATTTAATTATTTTAGCTACATTTAATATAAGAATAGATTATCTTAGCTTTTAATTGTGCTCAGCAATGTCTTTCAAATCATAATTCTTTAATGAAGAAAAGAAGACATGTTTCGCTGAAAATATTTACTTCTACCTGCCAAAAACCATCTTTCTAGAATAAAACGGCTAATTTGTCAGTTGGACACATAATTTTACACTTTGATTCACCACTGTAGTGCTATCATTTGTATGCCAAAATATGAAGCATTCAAAAACAGAAATAATATGAATAATAATAGGGGATGGTCCATTGTACCCCTTGGTCCATTGTACCCCGGTCTCCCCTACTTACAGAATTTCCAAGCTATGTTTTTGAGACATTCATAAATGTTGGTCTATAGATTTAGCTAATATATTATGAACAGCATATTTTGATTGAATTCGCGCATGCGCAGTGAAACAATATTTAGTAAACCTGATCATTTTTCATACAATTTTTATTATTTTTTAATTCTGATTAGAGGGTATTATGTATAATTTTATTTGTCATATTTTCTGAAAAAAACTTGGTTTTATATTAAAAACTCTGCAAATTATAAGCAAAAAACTTTGTTAAATTTGGGACTGTTTTTATAAAAACCTGAATTTCTTCGAGTATACATGCTATCTTCATACAAATGAACCCAAATTATTACAATCAACTTAATCATAATCTAGAGTTTGAATGCTTTTGCAATATTAGTTTTTACAGGGTTATCCAAAATATATTCGTTTTTCTTCAATTTGTTGACGGCCCCTTATGGGGTTTCGAGAAAAAATCTTCGTGGAAATATATGACGTTTATCATGTTGTTTACACTCCTGAAGTTTAAGAATAATTCCTCATGTATCTTTCCAGATATTTAACAAAACGTCTAAAATCGCAATTGACCGGTCATCATTGGAAATATAGTGTATTTGAAATTATGAGAGATGTGAATGAAAAAGCTTCTGTTAATAAATATTTATATGTTTTTTCATGTTAAAAATATTGTTTGCTCTTGTAAATATAAATAGAACAAAAAAGAAAATGATGAAATAAAAAGTATATATGTATCTATATATTTTAATTAATAGCATAGCGTCACTCAAAATTTGATATCAATATTTTTAAGAATCATATTTAAAATTCTTAGAAGCCTAAGGTAAAATGCTGCGTTACAAACATTTAACCCTTTAAGGATTTCGGTACTGATTTAATTACAAACATATTGGATTACAGAAAGTAAAAATTCTTCTTTCGATATTTCCGATATGAATTCAAAATTTCTGATTGAAAACTTATACCAAAATGGCAACCCAGGACTGTACATTTCATTCCGTTACAGACTAATTTCTAAAACAGAAATCGCAGTTGAGCGGTAGACTAATAGCTGAACTCAGTGAATTTAAGCATTTTCCAAAATTATTTATTAGTTTAATGATTGTAATTTTCTGGTATGTATGTTTATAAAACTCTCTTAGTACACTATAACATTTTATTACCCCCCCCCCCACACACACACATTGTAAAAAGAAGCACGCTGACATGACTCCCAGCAGTGTCATTTTAGCAACCACTATTGCCAACAGCAATTCTAGTAGTTCATTTATATCAAAATTATTGTATAAATCTACGGAAAAGTTCTTTGTTTAGAATAAGTGGTTGCCTAAAAAAATGATTGATTTAATGAATGCGCTGATATTTTTTATTTATTAAGTGTAAAGTGCATTTTTTTTAATAAAGGTAAAAGAGGTTTATAAAACATATTTTGAAATAAAATTTGGAGCAATCGTACATTTGTAAGAAAGTACGATTGCTAATATAAAATGTTTAAGTGTATAAATAATTGTCTTCGATATCTAATGGATATTTTAACTAATAAAGTTCTTGTAAATTTATTATTAAAATTTTATTTGAATAACTCATTGCAATCTTGATAATCTAAATCAGGCGTTTCCAAAAAATCAACCGTTGAACCAGAAATGTAACAATTTTTTTTTCGCAGAAAATTTTCATATTATCACAGAATTCGCATCGTCACATAAATTTAAGTTTTTTGTTTAAAAAATGCGATTATTACTCTAAAAATGTGAAATTGAAAATTTTTGTGGAAGGGAATAATTTATATGGTTGATTATTTATTGTCACTAAAAAGCATGAAAGCGAGCAGAGGAATTTATATATATATATATATATATATATAAAGATTTTAAATTATTTTTAAATTCTGTGTTTGATGGAGGTGCAAATGAGTTGGAATCGAAAACTTGGGATGTTAGGGGGAGATAATGAACAAGATTATTTTTTTATTTTCTTTAGTGATCAACTGATTTTGCAGATCAACAGATTTTGCATTCGAATCTCAAATCTGAAGTGAGGGGGCAAAGTGGAAAGCGGGAATTTAGAAGGTGACGGGTGATAATATTTGCCGAATCGTCAGTTGAGCGACGCAAAAAATTTTTGACTTCTGTATGTATGTCTGTCTGTCTATTTGTCTGTCTGTTCCGCGATAACTGCCGTAAAAATCGTCCTTTTAGGTTTATTTTTAGTGGGTATGTCGGTGAAGTACCCAGCATTAGCTGTTGCTTTTTGTTGCAATTGGTTCATTCGTTCGAAAAATTTAGAACATTTCTTATTAGGTCATAATGATTTCCTATTGGAATGCAGACGAATTTTCACATTTCATTTTTAACTGAAATGAAAATCGCATATTTGAATAATGGATTTAAACGTAAAATTATTAATGCTAAATTTTCGATATGGAGGTTTTAAATGTATCCAATAACTTGCTTTGAAAATTTGCTGATACATTAATTAGAATCTATAAATTAATTGTTTAAATTATTGGAAAATTTTTTGCATCTGTTCGGGAAATAAAAATCATTTTATTTATTTTTTTTTTTTTTTTACAAATTTTAAAATGCATTTCTTTTTACTTTGCTTTTTAATTTATTAGTTGCTTAGCAACCCTATTTCAAAGAATATCAAAATAATAAAATTCAAGTAACTCGCACTACTTTGCTGCTATATTTTATTATCAAAATAAATTATTTTTGTATTCTATTGACATAAATGAAGAATTTATTTTAATACAAGTTTTTTTTTTTTTTTTTTTTTTTTAAATCTAAAAAGTTACACGAATGAGAAGTTCATAAGAATTTCAGGATATAGTTGCATAAACCGTGTTTAATTTAACGCTTCTAATTTTTGAAACCTCCGAAGTATTTTATATGTCTATAAATATATATATATATATGTAATATAAATAAAATAAATTTCGGATTGTAAGATGCTAAATAATATGAAAAGTGAAATTAAAAAACAATGACTTTTAGAGATGGCGTTGAGGTTCCTGATCTGCAGATTTACTAGTTATTATTTGTTATTTATTGTCACTTAAAGAGCAATAAATCGTACAGAATTTTTTTAATATAAAATTAAAGATTTTGAGATATTTTAAACATCTTTGTATTCTGGGAGTGCAAAGAGGAGGGAAGCGTAATTTTGAAAGTTTGAGGGGTAATTTAGATGATTATTTATATATTTTTGTTAGTGAGCAATGAATGTTGCAAAATATTTTATTTAAATAAAGGATTTTAAAGATTTGAATCTGCATGATGGAAGGGGCGGGGACAAAGGGGAAAGCGGGAATTCGAGTGAGCAGGGACATAATTTATATTATTCTTTATTTATTGTCACTAAAAAGCAATAATTAGGGCAGAAGTGTTATTTTATATGAAAAATAAGTTTTAAAATATTTAAAATTATTTTTATGCAGGGTGGAAGAAGGAGGGAAGAGTAAATTTGGGAGGTTAGGGGTTGATTTAGATGATTATATATTTATTTTAATTAGTGGGCAACGGATGCTGCAATTTAATTTCTTAATAAATAATTTTAAACATGTGAATCTCTATATGCTGGGGAGAAGGATATAGGTGGAAGAGAAATTTTGGGAAGCAAGGACATAATTTATATAATTAATAACTTATTGTTACTAAAGAGCGTTAAATAGGGAAGACCATCTTTTTTTTTATAATATAATAAAGGTTTTGGAATATTTTAAGTTTTTTTGTATGCTATCGGGTGGGTAGAAAGGAAGGGAAGACCAAATTTGGAAAGTTGAGAGAGTAATATATTTTGCACCAGAATTTTTATTTACAACTACATCAGTTTTTTTTTATATTTCTGCGCATGCAGCATGTGTTTCGAAAATTTTCTCGTTCGAATCACAATATTCATTACAAGACTCCTTTATCATAGATCAGACTTGACAATCCGGAGAAAGTCTATTGGAGAAAATGTCCGCGGTAATTGCCAACTTATTAATTGACTTTCTCCGGAAAGTATCGCCGCCCGGTGGATACTACCGCAGAGTTGCCAAGGTCCCCGGCTTTTTGAACACCAGTATATTTTTAGAGAAAATGTTGTTCTTTTAAATCCCAGAATTCTCCGATCAAAGAAAACAAAATTGTCTGTACTAAAAAACTGGTATCCAAAAAGAGAATAGAAAAATCTAGCAGCTCTGCTACCGGCATAGCTGCCAACTTTTACGCTTTTTTCTTACCACTAAAATTTAATAGAATTTTTTTCGTCATGTAATCACACGATCTTGTCAATTTAATAAGATAAAATTTACTATAAAATTTTAGTGGTAGGAAAAAAGCGTAAAAGTTGGCAGCTATGCTACCGATACTAGCTCATAAGCAAATGCGTAGAACAAATGGAGCTGTGAAAAAATTTCGTGTTATTTCGTGTCGTAAATACTCCTATTACTGACGATTGATGGCGCTAGTAGCAGGACAAGTGTAGCGGTCATAGGAAACTTGCTGATTGAAAGGTGTCTGATACTATGATAAGGAGGTCTTGATTCATTACCGTTCAAAGTGACCACACATGGTCGTTCTGTTGTTAGAAGACATTAACCCTTTCAAAGTCGGTGTTTTCATAACGCAACACTTAATTTATTTAGAAACTGCCAGATTGGCAACAGAATTTTGTAAGAAAATTTTGCTTTTATATCGGAATTTTGCTTAACGGGAAGAAAAGCTGTTACTTATTTTCAAATAAGATCGTTTGTAAATTCTGGTGTCAATGAATCATTTATATTTTTTTAGCAACATAAATATCTTGCCTCATAAAGGGTTAAGCATTGCTTACATTGGGATCACCTGACATGTTTCTTGTAATAACTAGCGTAATTATAAGAATTTTATTATGCGACTTTTTTTAAAATGCGCAGAAAATATCATTATGTCATTTCAAGGGCGGTGGGATATTAAATATTCCACTCAATTTTAATCCTCAAATGCACAATCGCATCAGAGTTTTGGAGTACAATTTTGCTATTGTAATGTACGTGAAAAAAGTTTTTACGTATATTCAAATAAATTTGTTTAAATCTTGGCGTCAATTAATTATTTCAACATTTTAGCAACATAAATACTTTGCTCTAGAAGTGGTTACGTGTTGTATTCCTCTTACATAAAGCGAATAGTACTACTTCATAAAATAGTAGCTATCAAGTAATCTGAAAGAAATGTAGCTGAGTGTCAACACTGCTGTACCATTGAAAATGCAGGACTGGTTTTAGAGTGGGATTGCTAACTCTCTATGAGTACGCGGGACACATGTTGAATATCCTAACATACGTGAGTCTTTTATATATTTTTTAATGAAACTGTCCGTATACTCTGGTAAATTTTTAACATTACAGTAACATACATTCTTTGCCCATGAAAGGGTTAAATTCCTTGGTGTAGTGTCAGGAGACGCTGTATCAATTTACTTCCAGTATTATTATTTACTAAATTTGGCCTCATTTATTCTTTGAACGTTATACTACAAATAAGGCCAAATTTAGTTTACAGTAATACTCATATTAAAATTATGCAGCATTCTGTGACACTACTCCACTGGTTAAATTTTAAAACATCTGTTTTTCTTGATTTATTCATTTTTTACACTTTATGAATGATTTATACATGTTTTTTCATATCCTATCCCTTATATAAGTCCGTAAATATAAAAGTAGTATTTTAAAATCGTATATCTTTGAATGCGGCATAGTTTGTGAATTAAACCTATTTAAAAAGAGGAAAATAAGTAACCAACAATTTATTTCATTACTAATCTCAAGGTACTTACCCTGCTTGGAATTTTGAAGATGTCCAAAGTTTTTTTTAAGATAAGAACGTTTGTATTTAATATTTAAATTGAAAAATTCATAATCGAAACGTTTTTCCACAGAATTTTTAATATTTATTTTGTAAACATGTCGAAAAATTTTGTTTAAATATTTTGGTAACAGTATACGAACACTGAAACAGCCAATAAAAGTAACGAAAATTATTTGCACAAAAGGACTACACGCCCTTTGAAGGGCGGTGGGATATAATATATACCACTTAATTTTAAATCTCAAACGCCACCATGACACCAGAACTTTCCAATCAAATTTTGCTTTTATAATATACGAGAAAAAACGATTTTAATTATTTGGAAATAAATATATTGTTAAATCCCGGTGTGATTCAATGATTTCAACATTTTAGAAACAAAAGTACTTTGCCCCTGAAAGGGTTAAATCTCAAATAACGGTTCAAATAACTTTATCTCAAATAACTTTACTCACATTTCATTTCATGATAAAATTTTTCAAAATAGAATTTCTTCTTGAGTGCTTGCACACGGTGTAGCAAACAGCGTAAATTAAACCATTTCCAAACTTTTAAAGAAATTTACCTTTTATAATATTTTGGTAATTTTGTTTTTAAAATTGATTGTACTGTATGTGTTGTTAATTTAATTTCATTCGAAATATTTCCCAATTGAATCAAGATAAAAGAACAGAATGGTCATACTTTTTGCTAGAACTATTTCTAAACCACAATTATTGGGGTAGATTTCTATTGCAAATGATGTAGACTAGAAGACTTTAACTTATTTGGAAAATAATTTTCCACCACAATTTCAGTGATGGAACAGCTGTGCACCAACAATCACATTCTCAGCACCTTTAAATAATGTTATCCGCCTTATTTAATGACAGAAATTCTGATACTAAATAAGGCGAAGAATACACTTATAATTTACTGGTTACAATCGACACGTAGATGCTTCTCTATTACTGCAATTTTCGAGAAGTAATATTTGCCTTAATTAATCGTAAAGTATCTGTCATTAAATAATACAATCTTCTCTATTCTAAAAAACTGGTAATTGGATGGTCCGTGGGCCAGAGGTTGAAGACCCCTACTGTAGGCCAAAATTGTCTAACTAATCACTTTAGGAATACCAGTTGATTCCTAGATTTATCTTTAATTTATTTAATCTCCGAATTTTTACAGTTGTGTAAGTCGAAAATTAGTGCAAGAAAATAATGGAAATATGCTCGCCCCAGGTTAGACAGACCTTATGTAGACATCTCTGCCAAAGATTATTGTTTGGAAATACTGGCAGCAAACATGTGATGGATGCCCTGACATTGTAAAACATTCGTAAATATAAATAAAATGTTTTAGTTAAATATATATTGAATTCAACTTTAGAGCAATCATTACCATAAAAAATATTTGATAAACAATTTCTTCAGTATCTAACTGAAGAAATTATGATTTTTGAAATATTTTCATTCAACTCGCGATTACGTACTTTGGTTATTTCTGGCCCGGATGCTAAAAATATATGCTACAGTTATCTAAACTTTCAATCAAATTTCTCCCATTGCTCATTAGCTCAATTAACCCTGAATACGGCTTGGGACATATACGTCACACTAGCCTTTTTTTATTCTATTCGTACCACTCTTTAGGAAATAATCTCTGCAATACGTTTATTATAATCTACGAGCAGGGAAGAGCGAGCTATAGAATTGAGTTCAAATATGATGACCCTTGACCAAAATGACCTACGAATCAAATTTTCTCGCACTTGTGACCAGGTCCCCAAGTCCTCTAGTGCCCGAAACCCGTAGGATATAAAATTTAGTGAAATTGGTCGGGACCGTTTTTTAGATAAAATTAACTTACTAATCAGATTTTCTAGAGCATGTGACCTAGTTCAATGATTTTCTCGTGCCCCAAAACCGTAGGATACAAAATTTAGTTCAAATCGACTGAGTCGTTTTTAAGATAAAAGTAGCTGGACCCCTAATGTCCCATGACCAAATGACCAACTAAGCGAAATTTATCGGACATCTAACCCAGCCCGCTAAAACTGTAGGATACTAAATTTAGTTAAAATCCTCTGAGCTGTTTTTAAGATAAAAATAGCTTAACCCATAACCAAAATGACCCACTAATCAATTTTTCTCGAACTTGTGACCTAGCCCAATGATTTTCTCGTGCCCAAAAACGGTAGGATACAAAATTTAGCTTAAATTGTCTGAGCCGTTTTTAAGATAAAAATAGCTTGACCCATAATGACCCATGACCAAAATGACTTACTAATCAAAATTACTAAAACATGTCACCAAGTCCAATAGTCTTCTCGTTCTCTAAAACTGTAGGATACTAAATTTAGTTCAAATCCTCTGATGCGTTTTTAAGATAAAAATAGCATGACCCATAATTACTCATGACAAAAATGACCCACTAATCGAATTTTCTTGAACATGTGACCTATACCAATCATTTTCTCGTGTCCAAAACCTGTAGGATACAAAATTTAGTTCAAAATGTCTGGGCCATTTTTAAGATAAAAATAGCCTGACCAATAATGACCTATGACCAAAAGAACCACTAATCGAATTTTCTCGAACACGTCACCCTGCCCAACAGTCTTCGCGTATCCGAAAATTATAGGATACAAAATTTAGTCTAAATAGTCTGAGCCATTTTTTAGATAAAATTATCTTGACTCACAGTGGTGGCTAATTAAACTTGACCCCAATTAAAATGACCCATTAATCAAATTTTCTGGGACATGTGACCTAGCCCAATGATTTTCACGTACCCGAAAAACGTTGGATACAAAATTTAATCAAAATCGTTAGAGCCGTTTTTTAGATAAAATTAACGTGACCCATGGTGATCCAAAAATGACCCACTAATCAAATTTACTCGAACATGTGACCTATCCCAATGGTTTTCTGGTGCCCCAAAACGGTACGATACAAAATTTCGTCAAAATCGTTAGAGCCGTTTTTAAGATAAAATTTGTATATATATATATATATATGTGTGTGTGTGTGTGTGTGTGTGTGTGTGTGTGTGTGTGTGTGTGTGTGTGTGTAACCACACACACAAGATTTGTTCGTATTAGAATATATGATTATGAGACGGAATCATTCAGAAAGAAAAATTTTTGTCAATTTTGGTATAACGCAACTGATTATAAAAAGAGTCTTCAGTCCTGGCCTGTAATGAAATTCTTAAAGTTTGGTTGCGCGGACCACCAAAATAGCACTAATTTTATACATGATAATTTTCCTTAATTAAAGACAGAAACTTTGTCATTAAATAGGTCTAACCAGCAAAGCATGCCCTAGCAGTGGCGTAGCGTCAGGGGGGGGGCACAATCATTTTTCTACCAGTATAATTATATACTACATTTAGCATTATTTAATCTTTGAACGGTATGAATTAAATAAGGCCAAATATAGTATATAAAAATACTGGTAGTAAGGTGATCCGTGCCCCCCTTGACGCTACGCCTCTGTGCCCTAGTGCAATAATGAAAAAAATCTAAGTAAGAAGATATCGAAAGAGCATAGTGAAATGTGTTTTTTAAAACTTATATCATTTGTCCTCGTCTCATCGTTATCGAGATAAAACGTCTTGAAGTTTGCTAATTTATTTGTTTAATTTACGGAGAAAATGCGTGGTTATGATTAAGAAATGTAATAATCAGATTAATATGAAATACCAAAAATATGTAGGTGTATTAATATAAAAATGAAAGAAGCCCGCAATAATTGGCAAATATATGTTGGCAAATATAGTAGTACTCAACCAAAAAAAAATTGAAGCATAGAAAATAGTGGAATAAAAACATTTCATGAAGTTAATTTTAAACAATTATTTCAATTGTTAAACTCCAGCGAAAAATAAAATTGCAAGTGCGTTTCAAATGGAAGTGGCCCAGTTTGCACTAACCCAGACTTGTACCGTAATTTCCGGCGTATAATCCGCAGCTCAAAGAATGGTTTTTCGACCCAGAAAATTTATTCAATAATTGTAGTTAAATATTTACAGCGATCTTTTAAGTTACAGTTTATAAAATAATATTTTTGGGTCGAAAAACGACTCTTTGAGCTGCGGCTTATACGCCGGAAATTACGGTACCAAGCATACTGAATCACGTCGAATTATTGCGGCGCACTAAACTGGAAATGGACAAGTGACAGAAGTTTGATGATTTTATTACGTTGTAAACGTAATGACTCCGCCATCCATCCTCTCGACTTCACCTTCCATCCTATTAAATCAATAAAATAGCAAAATTTAAGACTTTATATCTCGAAAACGGGAGATGAGGGCATATGATTTATGCGTTAAAAACACGTTTCACTATGCTTTTTTCGATTGCTGCTTATTTTGATTTTTTTTTCATTATTACACTAACGGCTTGGTTTACTGGTAAGATTAACTTTGGAATATTACTGTGGTAAATAATCCCAGTTACCAAGATATTAGTAAAATTTTATATTGAATACCACTCTTTCCATAGAAAATTAGTCGCTTCATTACAGAAATTTTGCGAGCTAGTTTGCCAATGTCAAAATAGTGGTACACAAAATAAAATTTCAGTATTTTCCTCACAATCCTTCGAACAGCTTTCAGCCGAAACGGATGTGCATCACTAGGTTAAAGGATATATTTTTGTCAATAATAGGGATTTCCTATTTTTATTCCTGTTACTAAAAAAAAATTAAATTATTCCCTGTTAGACTCAATGCGCGAGATTTAGTTTTTATTTAAATTCGAATAAAAAATTAAAAATTGGAAATTAAATAGAATTATAAACGTGAAGTGGCGTTCCGTAATTTACGTCGTATAATCCGCAGGTATATAGACCCAGGAATTTTATTTTATAAAGTGTTACTTCCTAGATCGCTGTAACTATTTGGCTTCAATTATTGAATAAAATTTCTGGGTTGAAACCGAATTGGTTGATCCGCGGATTATACGCCGGAAACTACGATAATTATGGACATTGTTAACCCATTCACGACGAGAATCTTTTACATTTTTTAGATTCTTCAACACCAGTTGACACCAGATTTTCCATGCTGTAATTTTGACTTATTTAATCTGTAAAAATTTCAGATTAGATAAGGGTAAAATTTCCGTGCTAAAATACTGGTTTCCAAATTTAAATGTTTCGTGCTTCTTAAGTGGCAAATTTTCTTGCCAATCGGCGTTAATGAGTTAACTAAAGTGAGAGAAATAAGAAATAACTGAATGCAGAAGATAAAGAAGCAGTTGATAAAGAAATCTGAATAACAAACCGTACATATGTGAATTTCCTGATTATTATGTTAGTAGTAATGGTGTTACAAAGATTGATTTTGAGAACTCCCACACACAATATTTTAGCAAAATGCATAATTTCCTGCATATTTTGGGAAGAAATTTAGTCTCCGATCTGAAAGATCCGTCGCTGGCATCCGTGTAACAAACATTGCTGCGTGTCTACCCGAATTAAATTTGCTTTCTATAGTTCGTTACAGTCAAGTTAATCTGTAAAAAAGTAATTGTCGGATTAGTGAAATTTTCGCTGACGACACGACATATATCAGCGATACTGTCTAAGCGGACGGTGTACAACAAAGCTGCATTTTTTTAAAATAAACAATTTCACAGTATTTACTCGCAGAATGGATTTAACACGTTGACGGACACTTTCGGCTATAGCCGCCAAAGCGCAGTTCACAATGTGGCATGACGGCTATTGCCGCCCAAAAGGAAACTGTCGTTTTTAGACACTATGGCTATAGCAGCACAAATGTGCATTTACCGGTGTACAAGTAGAAGCCCAGTGTCATGTTTTGTAAACAATTTTTTAGGTTGAAGTTCGTTTTCCACCTGTTATACGAGTTGCAGCTTCAGTATGCACGTGCAGGGTGGCTAGTGGTCAGGGAAAAATACAGTAAGAAAAATTATATTTACCAGTATGTTCTTATAGAAAAATTCAAATTGAGTACTTGATCAAATAATAATCAACATAAATTTTTCTATAAGAATATACTGGTGATTATCACTTTTTTTTACTGTATTTTTCCCTGACCACTAGCCACCCTGACGTGGTTGTGAAGGGAGTGGTGCAAACTAATTAAAGGTGCTGAATTATTCAAAATTAAGTTTATTTAAGCTGAAAGAGTAAAACTATACTTCTATTATTCTAAAAATTACAAAAACATATAGTGTCAATTTTCGAATTTCACTTGTTCCTATTTTCCATCAATGTGTTAATAAGGTGAATATTAGTTTTCGAAAATGGTGGAGTGAACAATATTGAATACTCCTCATCTTATAATCCTGAGCATAATTCCTGAAAAATTAATGTTCTGAATAACTTTTAACTTTATTAAACAAATGCAGTAATTCTGAAGCATAATGAAAGCATCTAAGAGTGCTTTGTGAATATATAGAAATTCATTAATTTGTCGCCATGAACTAACACATAATTAATGAAATAAAACCTTTAAATTTCTGTATATGAAATTTAAAGTATTCAAAATGAGAAACTTTATAGCTGACGCAATTTGAGTTCATTTTGATCACGCAATTCTGTGTGGATTTAGTTTAATTTTCTATTTCATAATGTTTTCTGTAGTTTTCTTATATGCACTAAGTAATAAATACAATTTAAAGCATTTCTTTATATGAAAAATAATTACGTGTTTTCAAATATACATCAAACTTACCGATAAATTATGCTGTTTTTTCTCTTGTTACTTAGTAATAACATGTCTTCTGTAAAAAAATCGAAGAGAATTCACAAAAATCATAATTTAAAGTATAATAAAAATGATAAAAATAAATTAACTATAATATAAGTTGCTTAAAAATAACTTGAAATTAGCAGGTCTTCGAAATTGAATTGATGTTGAAATTAGAAGAAGATATGCAGTCAAAGGCATAAGTTAAACATAATGTTGCTATTTATTAACTTATTTACTAATATTACAGATAGCCAACAGGCTCTTAAAAACTTTCCAAATTAAACTTTTAATGATATATCCAATATGAAATATCTCAGTGGTACGGAACATGACTGACAGTGAGACAATCTTCATTACCATTTCCGATTAGTAATCTTCCTTTTTTTGTTGTCACATTTTCTGTTATTAACCCTTCTTTGCATGAGTCTTTCATTTACAATTGTGTTTTTTATACATATATTAAATATTAGACGCAAAAAATTTTAAGATAGATTATTAAGTTTGTTCAGCAACATAGTTCACGGGAAATTTAATGGATTAATATTTCTATATAAATATAGTGGTGGCGAATAAGTTGATTTAGTTATTAAAAGTTAAATAAAAAGTGACGGAAATTTACACCACTATGCAATTAAGTGTTAAATATTGTTTTCGTCAAAAATTTGAATAATCGTTTTGTTAGGATTGAATAAAGATCTTCTGCATTTATGAGTAAATTTTTGAGTATTACGATTGTATAAAAACTGTTCTCTGTATAAAAATTCTTTGATGTGTGTATATGTTACTGTGTATCTTACCTTTACAGTATATTATACTGTATAGTCTGCCCGTATTCTAATTTATGCTGTATATTCAACTTGATATGGTATTTTTAATCACCAGTTATAGCAGTGGTACTTACTAATTTTTCCCTGAAGTTTTCCCTGAAACAAAAGATTTATCGTACCACTATTTTCAAAAAGTAATATTCACACCATTTAAGAAAAGTAAATTCCGGAATTAAATAATGTTAATATTTCTATTCGGAAAATGTGGCACATGTGAAGCCTGCGGGTCACTTATTGAGTAACATTACTCTATTACATTTATCCCCCTCTTATAAATTTAAAACAAACACATTCATTTCATTTTCTCGATACTCGTTGAAATGATCTATTTAAAATAAGAATCTTAAACATTTCAAGGACGATGTTTGCATTTTACTAATGTTGGGGTTGTTTTATTTTATTTTACAAAACCTTTTACCTTTTACATAGATGAATGTATGCAAATTACCTAAGTCTGAGATTGAAATGAATCCTGTCAATATATATATATATATATTTACAAATTTATTCCAAAACTTAAATGAATTTAGAAGAAAGCCAATGAAACGAATTTAAACAGAAACGTTTAAAATTTAAAGAATTTAGAGTTACCTGAATTCTAAATCTTGAATTCATAACAATACTAGAATTAATATGTAAATCAATTAAAAGAAATTAAGAAAAGGATTAATATAAATTTTTAGATTGATAAAGCAATCTATAAATAGTATTCCAGATTGATTCTAAAATATAAATAAAAAAAAATGCTGAAAAGAAAACTCTTCGAAATAATTAAGAAAATACTAATAAAAGGAAAACAGAGAAAGAATTTACTTCAGCTGCAGGTTCGCTGCAGGAGGCTAGTGAAGGCAAGGTGTTGGCTGTTGATTGCATGGGCAATGCTTCATCCCTGTTCGCTGCTGTTGATGGTGGTATGATCATACCGCGTCTGCGTTTTTTCGTCCGCCGTTCTGGGTTATCGTTAATCGATTGGTGAGTGGAAGTAGTCGGACTGTGAATATTCGATTGATCATCGAATTGTTGCTGCGGCAGTTGGGCGTTTGTTTGTAAATCAACATGCCTGTTTTTAAATTCAGTCAGCCTATCGACGTGTACAACTTGCGTTAATTTTAAATTTGATTGGAGGGCGATTTTAAAATTTACTTCATTTAATTTTTCAGTTATTGTATAGGGACCATTATTAAATTTAGATAACTTTTTGCATTGACCTGGTTTGACAGCTGGTGTAAAGAGCCAAACTAATCACCTATTTTAAGATTTTTAGATACAGCAGTTTTTTCTCTGTATTTTTCTTGCTTCTCTGAAACTTCCACCAAACTACTGTGCACTTCAGCATACACTTTCTTCAAAGCAGGGAATAAAAGTTCACAATAGGTAGGGGCGTCATTATAATTTAAAGTTTGGGGGATAGAAAAAAGTTTATAGGGGAGATTTAAATTTCTGCCAAACATTACTGCAGCTGGAGTTAATTTTGTAGAAGAATGCACGGCTGTCCTGAGAGCTAAAAGAGAAAATTTTAATTTTGTATCCCAGCCCGACTGATTTTCATTAACAACATGGCATAGGGCATTAATTAAGGTTCTGTTCTGGCATTCAATCTGAGAATTTCCTGCTGGGTGGTAAGCTGACGTGTGAATATGTTTCATTCCAATGTTTTTATAGACACTTTCAATGGCTTCCATAAGGTTTCTACCCTTGTCGGAAACAATATAGGAAGGAGCACCGTATCTTGAAACAAAGTCTGCTAGATTATCCGCTACAACGTCTGAAGTAATAGATGATACAGCATATGCTTCAGGCCACTTAGAAAAAGCATCGATGTATGTCACAATGAACTTATTACCAGAAAAAGTCACCGGTAAAGGACCAATTATGTCAAAATTCACTTTCGCCAATGGAAATTCTGGTGTTGGCATTCTCTGAAAGGGGGCTAGATGTTTAGGTCGATAAGCTCTTCTTTGTTGGCAACTAATACAGGATTCTACCAGGTGCTTGACATCTGTAGACATACCTGGCCAGTAAAAATTTTCGCGAATGCGATCAATAGTTTTCTGGAAGGCTTGATGGCAAGCTGCTAGAGAATCATGTGTTAGTGCAAACACTTGGGGGATTAATTTTTTGGGACCATCAGTTTGGGCAATTTATTTAAAATGGGGGAGTCTCGAGTGTCCTAGCACATCAAGAGATCATCCCGGAAGAAAATTTGCATATAGTTTGGTGCTATATCCACTCCTTGATCTAATTTTTGAGCTATTTGGCAACACTTTTTGTCAGTCTTTTGAAGTTCATGGATTTTTTCTAGCAGGTCAGTTTGGGGCATAAAAACAGTTTCTTTCGCTACTTGTACACAAAAATTACAATTTACAGTATTTATAGAGATTTCATCAGAAGTAGTATATCTAGAAAGAAAATCTGCAACACTGTTGCATTTGACCTTGATAAATTTTATTGAAAATGTAAAGTCAGATGAAGTGCAAATCCCCTTTGCCATACGAGAAGTTGGGTCCTGAATTTTAAGCATATATGTTAGAGGGGCATGGTCAGTAAAAATAAAAAAGTGGGTGTTAGCTAGGTAACACATAAAATGGGCGGTTGCCCAGACAACAGCTAAAATTTCCCTTTCCGTAGCTGAGTACCTCGTCTCTGGGTCTTTCAGCTTTCTGCTGGCAAAAGCCACAGGGTGTAAAAATTTGTTATCATCCAGTTGAGATAATACTGCTCCTAAAGCTTCGCCGCTCGCGTCCGTATAAAGATAGAATTCTTTTGAAAAATCACGGAGGGCAATACATGGCTTTGAAATTAAAGCAGCTTTTAAATCTTCAAATTGTGCTTGCGCTGCAGGGTTCCATGAAAAATGACCATTTTCTTTAGTTAATTCAATTAAGTTTTTTGCTCGTTTTGAAAAATCAGGGATAAATCTCCTGTAAAATGAAATTCTACCAATAAAAGATCTAACTGCTTTACGGGTATTAGGGGGTTGAAATTTTTCAATTACTTCTATATTTTTATTAATGGGGGAGACTTTACCTTTATGGATTTCGAAGCCTAAATATTTAATTTTTTTTTCTGACAAAAAAAGGCATTTACTGGGTTTTAATTTTAAATTATGCTGGCGAAGTCTATCAAAAACAGTTGTTAATTTGTCAAGGTGGGATTCTACATCTTTGCTAGCAATAACAATATCATCCATATAGACAAGAATTCCTATATTTCCCAGATCTCTAAGTATTGCACTCATGAGTCGTTGAAAAGAATTTCCTGAATTTGATAGGCCAAAATAATTTCTCGACCACTCAAATAGTCCTTTATGAGTTATGATTGCTGTTTTGTGTCTGTCCTCAGGACGCACAACTTGCTGGAAAAAGCCACTCGTTAAATCAAGTGTAGAAAAGAAATTTGAACCGGACAGTGCATCAACCGATGCTGTGATATTAGGGATGGGGTAAGCATCTTTAACTAAATTTTTGTTTAACTTTCTAAAATCGACAGCTAATCTGTACGATCCATCACTTTTTTTAACCAAAATGACTGAAGCCGCAAATTCAGAAATGGAGGGGGATATTATATTGGCTTTTAACAGGATATCTAATTGATCTTCCATTTCTTGTTTAAGATTATGGGGAACTCTATAGGCTTTACATTTTACTGGTTTATCAGAAGTTAAATTTATTACATGGGGTATAGTGTTACAGCCGGGAAAGTCTAGGACTGATGCTGCAAACACATCTTTATTTTTATTAAGAAAATCCTGTATTTTAAGTTTAAGAGGGGGATCTAAATGGTCAAGATTAATATCTGAACTCCAGCTGAGATCTGCATGATCAAAATCAGCTAGTGGAGTGGGTCATAATTAAGGGCATAATTACAATTACTAGAATTACACTCAGAATCATCGATGCAATTTTGAATTTTAGCAACCCTCATTCCCTTATTCATGTAATTAAGGTAACCTCATCATCCGAAAAGTTAGCAAATGATACAAATAGCCCGTGCGACTGAGAACAGATTGTTCTAGATGTTAAAACACCATTACCAAATTTTTGTACTAGGGGTTCCGAAATTACAACATCATTATTATCAATAAAATTACTTCTCGAGCAGTTTACTTGCGCTAAAATTTTAGATTGGGGGGGATAGTTACTAATTTTTTTAAAACAGCAAAACTAATTTTAATATTCTACGACTTTTCACATGTATCACTTATTTCAGTTTTGACATCACTTGACTGTGACTCTTCGCTGTCATTACAATTTACTTGGCATACAGGGACAGTAATTTCATTTTCACTATTTTTATTTTTCACATCCCTGACAGTATTTACACTAAGATCACAAATATTATCTTCATATACATTATCCCTAACAATTGCCTAATTTTCATTTAATTTATCACTACACATATTACTACAAGTCTCATGGTCATTTGTATTATTAACATTTTCTAACTTTGAAACACTTTCAGAAGATTTTTGAACAGAAGAATTGTTATCATTACTTTCACATTTATCTAAATTCACATTATTTCTATCTTCGCTACTACATTTTTCACTATCTCGAATCTCTATTTGTTCTCTACTATCTCTTACTGTGACTTTTACTACCATACAATTGTTCTCACTGTTCTTATTTTTCTCATAAATATTATTATCATTAGAAAAACATTCTACATTACACTCCGTTTGACATGAAACATTTTTAAGGCAAGAAATTTTGTTATTTACAGAATGCGCAATATTTACATGAACGGGTGGGGTTTGCAAGATTTGGGATACAGTTTCACCCATAGTTTGCTAATTAACATTAAGCTGAATTGTATTGTCATTACAATTAATTACAGCATTGTATTTTTTTAAGAAGGGCATACCTAGAATTGCAATAAATTCATCCGCCAACTTACCTGGTACAATAAAAAAGTCAGCTTGACAGCTGATGTCATTACATGTGAATTTCAAGTTCACTTTTTCTATAAGAGGGACACGCTCACCTGTAACAGTTAGAATGTGTATATGACATACCTCAGATTTTATATTAGGGAATAAACATACTCCCTGTTGAGAAATTAAATTAATTCCAGACCCCGTATCACATAGAGCGGTTAAAAAATGTCACCGACAACAATCCTGGCAGTAGGGAGACTGCTTGCTGGTGGTGAGAAAACATTATATACAGTGGGAGGGGTGTCGTTCGGCTTCTCATGAGTCAGTCCGACTGTATTTGACTCAGCCCTTACCCGTTTAAATGTTGTTGGTTACTATTTTCATTGGCAGTGTTGTTACTCTGTTGGGCTACATTATTTTGATTACTATTTTCATTGGCAGCGTTGTTACTCTGTTGGGCTACGTTATTTTGATTACCACAACTCCTATAGTTTCCTCTCTGACCATTGTTACCTCTGTTTCTATAATTATTACCATCCCCTATAATTCCTTTGGTTTTGTTATCCCCTGTTGTTATAATTTCCTCTGTAGTTGTTGTTAGGCCTGGCCATACCTCTACGACCATTGGAATTTTCATTGTAATTTTGCCAACCTTGATTTCTGGGGTTTTGGGGGCAGTCCTGAAAAAATGGTAGGGGTCACCACATCAAAAACAAAAAAAAGGGTTATATTGGGCATTTTCCTGGACTGGTGGTCTCACTGCGGCTGATTGTTGTACAACAAGGCTATCAATTTTAGCAGTAAAAAGTTCCATTTTGTTTTGAAGCTCCACAATTTCACGGTTGGGATGGCTAACTTGGGGTGTTGGTGGGTATACAGCAGCACATGCAGCACATGCTACACCTGCGGGTACCTGAGGGACAGTGTTTACAGTTTCATAGTTGTAGAAGGGATTTACACTTCTACAAGCTTTTTCCTCCAGTAAAGCATAGGTAAGGATTTCCTGAGGGGTTTTTGGATCTTTAGATATAACACCCTTCCTAATTTCTGGGGATAAATTTCGTAATAACATAGAGTGCAATATAGCACTTCTACTCTTATCCACTACGCCCTCAGCTATTCCATCAATGACAACAGCTCTGCGTGACAGATCAGAGGCTCTGTCGAAAAAGTCTTAAACAGACATTGATGGTGTCTGCTTGAAGTTTAGGAATTTAGATAATGACACATCTGGTGACTCCTGCTCTGTGTATCTCTCTTTTAGAATTTCTACCAATTCCGCATAATTTTTGCTTTTGTTAGCCTTAATTAATTTGGCAGGTTTCCCTGACACCCTGTTGAAAAGGGCGAAGATTTTCTCCTTTTCATCCCAATCAAAAAAGGTAGCAATATCAGCAAATTTTTCGATAAAGTCGAAAAATGATATTGCAGAGTCCCCGCTAAAAGGTGGGATGGTGGATAAATTATCCATTAGGGAATTTTTTTTCTGCAATTCAGCCATTTCCTTGGTAGGGGCATCCGCCATATTTATGAAATGTTTTAACAACAAATTCAGTGATATGAAAATTTCTATAAATAACTCTACCTAGCACTTAAGAAAAGGTAAAAAAAAATTACACTATTTCTAAATTTAAATACAATGACTGACAGCTAACCCATGTACACTAGTTATACCTAGCAATATACATTATCAATAGGAAATAAATAAAAACAAATGGGAAAGGTATGTTGAAATTACCAAAAATTCAGTGCAGGTGGCGAATATGAGGAAAATTTTTTTTGAACAGCACAGATATAAGGTTCAGCACTTCAAAACATATATTTAAAAACATAATTCATAATACATGTAGAAAAAAAAATAGTTGCCTGATACCCTGAGATATGATTAAGTACACACAAATAAATATTAAAAATTGAATTGTGCCACACAGGTAAGAGTCACGGCATCAATTTCTTTGTTGGGGTTGTTTTATTTTATTTTACCAAACCTTTTACCTTTTACCTACATGAATGTATGCAAATTACCTAAGTCTGAGATTGAAATGAATCCTGTCAATATATATATATATATTTACAAATTTATTCCAAAACTTAAATGAATTTAGAAGAAAGCCAATGAAATGAATTTAAACAGAAACGTTTAAAATTTAAAGCATTTAGAGTTACCTGAATTCTAAATCTTGAATTCATAACAATACTAGAATCAATATTTAAATCAATTAAAAGAAATTAAGAAAAGGATTAATATAAATCTTTAGATTGATAAAACAATCTATAAATAGTATTCCAGATTGATTCTAAAATATAAATAAAAAAAATGCTGAAAAGAAAACTCTTTGAAATAATTAAGAAAATACTAATAAAAGGAAAACAGAGAAAGAATTTACTTAAAAAAAATGAGTATTTATTAACCAAGAACATTTTAAGCTGTTTATATATATTATTGACTAAATATACAGGTAGACATCATTGTAGGATCAAACCCATAATATTATTCATAAAAATAATGATAGTAATCAGAATGTTACTAACAAATTCGATGGTACAGTGCAACAGGTGTAGATACACATCCTCATAAATTAGAGGCATAAACCACTTAATGCTGGATTTTGCGATTCTATAGTTTTTGTTATATATCCCTAACACACTGACCCTAAATGTGGGTTCAAAATTTTAAGATCTATAAGACTACCTTCATGACGACGTGTCTTATCACAGTTACACGAATGTTTTTATGCATTTCAGTTCCTCTGTTGAGTTAATGAACACTACGCTTGTCTTTGAAACTCATAACAAATAGTCAAGGATTATCTTCTTATATTTCATACTAATAGGTGCCCGGGTGATCGTTAGAGCGGACGAAATTGTTTCTAAACATCTCGTGACAATAGAAGAAGATTTATGTTGACTAGTCTTGGTCTAACAACTTGTCACGAACTAAGAGGCTGCGTAAGTAAATATCCTTATGACTGAATACTGCTAAGATGATAATATACTTCCATAAATTAGCTGCAATCTAAAACACGGTTCCTAAACATATTTCTGACTTCATGGCCCAACAGAGAGTGTGCATCAAAACTCCGAGCTCTTGTGTCGTTCACCGTATAAAAATATAGCTAAACGGTACTTAGATGTTCACACACCTGTTAACAGCGCGTCCTGTTTGAAAAGGGCTCTCGTCATCTCTCCGGTGCGTGTCGGCTGCTAAAACGAAAAGAATCTATTCCTCTCTGGATGCATCTTTTTTCAAAACCTCTTCCTGCTATTTCTACTGCTGGACTATCTTATTTCACTCTCTAGTAAACATTCCGTACTGCCTCAATCATCTCTGGTCAGTCAGACCATTTCTGGACATCCTCGCACACTCTCTATCTAAAAACGTTCTGCCCCGACTGCCCAAGTTGGGTGGGGAAAAAAAGTTCCTCCACCCGCACACACACACACCCTTCTACTTCGCGTATCACATTATAACTCTCTCTACTAGCTATCGTATGTGTCCTTGTTAACGCAGAACAAGGGGGGGGGAAGAAAAAAACTAAACGCTCATTGGGTGAGGGGGAGATCACTGCTTAGATTCTGCGAATTTCAGCTCGCAGCTGGAATGGGTCCTGCGTCCACTTTTTACCTGCCTAGGTCGTAAAAACTCTGGTGTGCAGTACTTCTGTTGTTATTTTTTGTAAACAACCTGTTTTATGCTTACTTTCCCAGTCATAAAATTCTATATTCTCAGGGTAATAAAAACTGTACTACAATACAAGCGAAATGAGGCTTCAGCTATTCCCATGAATTTTCACAAAGGGTGTTGTGTACGTTGTCTGGTCTGTGTGTGTGTGGTCCGTGACCAACACTGCAATTACGTGACAATTTCAAACGTGGGAATTTACCTTTCATCTTTTTTTGGGTCTTAAAAGTGCAAAACAAAATCCTGGGTGTTTTCTTTACTTACAGAAAAACAAAGATATTTAAATTTTGGAAATAAGAATTTTAATTAACAATGTTTAAGAAATATGAGAAAAAAGGAGAGGGGGGTTTTAATTAAATACTAAAAAAGAATGAGTTTATAAAAAGGAAATGACTTAAGATACAAATTAAATTTTAAATTGCACAACTTAAATTAAAAAATCTGTAACACTAACCGTTAATTTTAAATCCAAACTGCCAATTGCCCCCAATAATTGTTTAAAATATTTTGCTGTCATAATGTACGTCAAGAAAAGTTTTAAATAGTTAAAAATATTATATTTTGTAAATTCTGGTGACATTTTATTATTTCAACGTTTCAGCAGTATAAGTATTTTTTCCATGAAAAGATTAAAAGTTTGATACACGCACAGCGGCCAATATTCCATTTTGTAAAGTCAGGTGATCAAGATTTGAACCCAAAAATGCTCCTAATCGAATTCCCGGTATTGTTCGTGTTATATATATATATATATATATCTTAAAATTTCTGGTTTAATTTTATTTGAAAGAAAAATTAATAGTGTCACCATTCGGTAAAAATTGGTGATACAAAAAAAACTTTCTGTGTAGGAAAAAAACATGCTATGTAATTAAGTAATTATTGCGACTGTCAAAAAAACTTTCTTAATGTCAAATTTAATATTCCCACATAAAACCCAATCACTCATACCTACATATTAATATAATAAATAACCAAAAAGCAAACCAGAATACATAAATCAATATTGTTATCGCTTTATCTATGATTTTTATCTTTCTAATCTAAAATTTAATACATTAGAAGATAATTTTCTTTTTTTTTATGAGTGAGTATGAATAATTAATACCATTTGACATCAATTGTTACATATTCTTGATCATGTAATTTTTATTGAATAACTTAACCCATTCAGTGGCCAATTTCTTTTTCTGATGACAAGTTAGCATAATGGATTGTTACTAGAATTTCTGAACAAAATTATTTGAAAATAGTTAACAGCTTTTCTTCACGTATATTATCACAGCAAATGTTCACTAAAAATATCTGGGAGCCATTTGGCTGTTTGTAATTAAAAATAAGTGTTTGCGCCATGCAAACATTGCCTTTGAAAGGGTTAATATCTTTTAACAATAGAATGACCATGGTTGATGATTTTGAACGGTACGGAATATTTTGATTCGAAAGAGAAAATATTTCATAAAACAGGTTAAACATATATCACGCAGAAATAAACAAAATAAATAACATAAATAGTTGTAAAAAAATTATGGTGTGAAATATATTGAAAAAATTGAGTAAAATTGCCGCCCGTTCTAGTGTTAATACTTAACTAGATTTATTTAAAATGCTGTATGAAGACATATTAGAGAAAAGTAGAACATAGTATTCTTATTATAATTAATTAATAATATGCCGGGCCGAATCTGCAATCTGTGCAAATTTGCACCAGGAAATAATAGTAGTAGTTTACGCCTTATTTAATCGCAGATAAATAAGGCTGCAATTGCTGTTTTTTTTTTTTTTACTAGTGGAAATTTCTACATGCCACACATGTTCAGAATACGACCCTGCTAATATGAAAACTTCAATCACAAATACATCGGGTCAAATGGCCTATATATGTTGACCATAGATGCCAATATCTCTTAATATTTCCGGGGTCTGATCCAAGATAGATATGTTTAAAACCAGAAAGTGTATATAAGGAAGTGTGTCTTTCTTCTATAAGGTACTTTTACGATTTCATTTAAAATTTTTTGACTAAATAAAATTTCTCGTTAAAATCTGGAGAAATGCTTAACCATTTCCGGCTCGGAGTAAGTCTATTTGTAAAATGATGAAATATTGGAGTGACACCAGAATTTAAAGACGAATTCATTAGAAAATAAAAACTTGCTTATTTTCCGATACTAATAAAAGGAAAATTTTAATTAAATATTCTTGGTGCCGTTTGTCAGTTTTGGAATAATCGCGAGACCCAAACATGTAAAAAAAACGAGAAAAGCTGGTGCTTGAAGTACACAACTGTAATCGTAAAAATTATATTTCGCTATTGCTTTTTAAAAACGGAAAGTACCTCGTGCCAAATTTTAGGCAACTCAAATGAGGCGGATTCACTGCAAATTTTTACGTTACGCATGTAGATTTCTATTGATTCATGGATAATGGATGGAAAGTAGGCTCTTGATGGGAAAATTAAGATGGGTAGATTAGAAATCTACCCATTTTTAATGGGTCTTTAATTGGGTTTAATCTACCCAAAGTTTTTAATGTTATTTTCAAAATTTGCAAGAATACTTTGACTTATCATTATATTTTCTTGAAAATGACGCCGTAATGAGCGTTGAAACGTATGTTGGATCATTAAAAAGGTTTTTATAAGCCTTTTGTTGTTTTCTTTTAGTACCACTTAAGCATTTCTCCTGATTTTAATTATAGTTAGTGATCTTATTTTGTGGTTTATATAAAATTTCTGGTTTTAAACATATTTGTATTGGATCAGACTATGGAATAATTAAGGGATGTTGGTATCTATGGTGTTGACCCATGAATAGTACAACGTTCTTATCCATAAAATCCTAACTGAAAAATAGTATATAAATGTGGTAAAATCAAACATCTGCATTTCTGGAACAAAACTCAAAACCATATGAACAATTTCTAGAATGATTTCCTATTGCAGTAGACATTGTTAATTATAATTCTTAATTGCGAAGAATAGTCCCAAAATCAAGATTAACAATTCTCATTTTACCTTTGAATGTCAAATGACAATATTGATATTACGGCACTGAAGGTCTGTTTAATCTAATGGAAGTGACAGAGGGAAAAGACGACACGATTGTTTTAAAATTTTCAACGCATTTTGGTGTATAATTTTTTGATAGACCTGTTGGCGACGAATTAGAATCTTCAAATGCGGAGAGGGATTAAACATATGTACTTTGGTAAGTTTATGTGCCGAGCTCTTATATGCTATTTTGTTTCTATTTCAATGGGTACGTACCGTACTGCCGTACTTTTCCGTACTGCAAGGTTCTTACACTTCTTGGAATTTCCAAGGGGTGTCCGACACTACTGTTACAGATTGCAAAATTTCTGTTTTAATATTTAAATCGCGCAATTCGCAGTCACCTTGCTTAATCGTAGAATTTGTAACATTTTTCTTCGATTAAATAAGTCGAAAAAGTCTGTAAAAATCTGTGATAAAACAGTACGCACAGTGATATTATAATCCTTGACATATATTTTTACAAAAACTGCAAGAGAAATATACCATGAAGGATATATTTTTGTAAATAGTGATATTGAAAGAGTGAAAACTGCAATATAAAAACAGTTGTCTTTGACAACCCTCTAATGGTATTTTCATATATTATCTTATTACTGATGACCTGCATGAAATCTCGTTTTTATTCAAAACATATGATTGACTAACGGCGAGGCTTCTACCGTACAGAAAATGATGTTATAGCATGTTGTCCATGTTGTTTTAGTTTGTAAGACATTTTAAACTAAATCCGTATACTAAAAGATATTTATTGATGCATAAACTTGAGAAACCTATCTACGAAACCAATTTACGAAATTCTTTCAGATGAGGTAGGAACTTCTACTCTTTTAAAATCCATATTTCACAAAAATATACCGTCGGTAATGTTTTAAATTAAAATAATCCTTAAAAGCAGAAATTGTGACTATTAGAACTTTATTGAATTAATAAATTAAGGAATTTCCGTATACTTACACATTATGGTTTTTCTTTCGTTGAGTGCTTAATTATGTATTTCAAATGATTAAAATCGAAAAATTCAGATATTTTATTAAAAAAATATAATAAATAATTTCACTTATAAATAGTAGCACTTCATTATATATTGAAGAAAATAATAATTGGGTAGGGGGAAATACAAATGCCCTTTCCCAATTTTCCGAGAAACATAAGTCTAAAAACATGAGTCTTCTTGGTTATAAATAGATAGAAATATTTGTTTCAGTTCTACTTAATTGATATTTTTAAAAGATGCTTTTTTATATATTAAGCATGGTTTGTTTAATGCAATTCTATTACCATTTTTATTTTTATTTCTCGATTTCTGGCTAACACAATGCTTAAGGTACAGTCGTGGAAAAAAAAAACTGGACACCCCCCCACTAACTCTGCAACAAATTATAGTAGAAGGAAGTGACTGGTACCAAAATATTGGAAATAAAGTCTACTTGTAAATGATGTATATAAAATTTGCTTAGGGGGCCATCTACATATAAAAACACACCCTAAATTTGTTTTTTTCAATAGCAAGACACAAATTTGACAACATATTTGAAATCTGCAGTTCAAACTATGCCTAAATACCAAATTTCATTTTAAATTCCTAAAATTAGTTTATGAGAAATTAATTACTTTATAATGAGCATATTTAAGGGGCTGTATCCAAATTGAATTTCGGTACTCGATTGTTGAAATGCTGCGGAATGTCACTTCTTTTAATGTATTATGTTTTACCGATATGACCATTTTACACACTTAATAAGTTTCGGTTATTGTTATATGCGGTAAAATAGTGTTTACAAGTGTTGAATTATCCGATTTTAACCCCTTGGGGAAGAGCAACACGTATACGTGACGCATAAGATTCTCAGAATCCTCGATTTTTCCCACCAGTTATTTTTTATTGTAAGCTTTGCCTTATTATATCTTAGCATTCCCAAGATTCAATTAGACGAAAATTTCTGTTTTGAAAACCCGGTGGTAAATTATTAAAAATTCTGTAATAGACGCTCGTCACGAACGGGTTAAACCATAAGATTATTTGTAATTAAAATAGTTTTAGAATATGTAAATATTATTGGAACTTTACAGGTGCTTTTATAATGCTTTTTCTCAGATTTTGCATCTATTTAACTCGCTTTTTTTTAGTTTATTGGCAGAAACGTGAATAATATTGACAAACACAAAATTTAGAATTTAAAAAAAAAATAGTATAAAGTAGCGTAAGGAATCAAAGTAAAAAAAAAACCAGCAGATAAATTGTTTTTTAATCTGAAAATAAATCCAGACATTGCTTTTTTTTTAAGTAGCGAGGGAGGATGGGGGTGTGTCTTGTTTTGAGATATGTTCGCAGGATTTATATTCCGATTTATTTGAAGACCTGAAACTAAATCTATGTTATAAAGACATCTGAATAACTTTACATCCGTTATTCTCCTTCGGAATAGGGTTAATAATTCTATGATTAAACCTTTTCTGGTAGTTAATTTGAAATTTTACAATTAACTCATTAATGCATCTTGGCAAGAAAACTTGCCATTTATTATTATTATTATTATTATTATTAGATTTTTATGCACACTGCTAGCGATTGGGAAAAAATTTGCCTATCAGAAAACCATAAACGTAACTTGTAATTTTTTTCAATTAGCCTGTTTAATCGAATAGATCTAAATTCAAAAGTTATGTTAGAAAAAGTTTAATTGTTTTAAGTTCGTTATTAATGGAATAAAAACTGAACATCCATACATATTTGTAAAGTTTACAATTTTTGATTGATATACAAAAGTTAATAAAAGTTTAAATTAGTATTTTTAAGTAACAAACTAATACTTCCGCGGTAATATTTTATTTAACAACCATTTAGTGTAATATTGCAAACAATTTAACAAGAATTGAGTAAATTGAATTAATAAGTATAAATATCTGAATGATTATAATGTTTATATATTAAAGGTTTAAATGATGTAAATTGTTTTTGACCAAAATTTTGAAGATAACTAATGCAAGAATTATATAAATTTTTTCTCACAAACACATCATCGCAATCTATTTAAAAAGAACAGAAAACATTTGACGAGTCCTACTATTTTGTGGAATACATTGAAATGAATAATTACGTGTATACACCACGAAATTAGCTTTGCTCTCAGAAATTTTATGTTAATTTGATCTTCACAGTTTTTTGAATATTTATATGAACAAGTAGATAATTTTATGGATTTGATATGTTCTAAATCCGTGTTTCAAAATTAAAGATATAAAGCAAATAAAAAGATTTGTAATCATATTGCATTTTTCACCTAACATTATTAAATTGCTGTGTTTTCTGTCTTTTTTTCCAAATGAAAACATGATCTACAAGGACAATTTGGCCCACATAATAAAACCTAAAATCAAGAGTGGAAGCAACTGCCAACCAAAATTTTAAAGTACTGATATTTATCTAAATAACAAAAATATGATTACTTCAAATAAAAAAAATCATAGAACTTTAACAAAAGAGTAGAAGAACATCGTGGGCTGGTTAGTACACAAAAAATTAAAAGGCAAAATCCTCAGCCCTACTAATAAGCCGCATTTTGTAATTAAATACAAAAAGGGGAGGGAGGAATTTGCTAAATGTATAGCAATTAGTTTTATCAAGAACTTCTTCCAATCTGCGTGGCATTGATTCAATGAGGCTGTTTACAATATCAGTATCTCTTTTAACCCTTTCGCGACGAGCGTCCTTTACAGAAATATTGTAAGACAGACTTAATCTCTAAGTTTATCAAGTCACTATAATCCCAGCCTATGAGTATAATACCCTGCTCAAAGCAATTAAAGGATATTGCAGTTTTAGGTGGATTTTGTATCTGGGAAACTTTTTAGCTGATTGATACATGGTCGACAGACATAGTAGGTTATATGAGAATAAATTACACATGTTTGGCAGAAAAAAATGCATTTTATTGCGCATTTGTGTACAAAAGGAAAAAAACACAATTTGTGCATATGAGAAAAAAATAATAAGAAAAGGTGTTTTCTTCAAAGAAAATCATTTTCAGTAGGGGGTATGGTTTCCACGGACGGCCAGCAACGTTGAACACCTTTGAGGCATGGACTCAATGAGGCTATTAATGACGAGTTGGGGTATTCTGCCCCACTCTTCCAGAAGAGCTCTTTCCAGTTCTTGGAGAGTTTGTGGGGGTTGTTGGCGGCCAGAAACTCGTCTTCCTAGAGCGTCCCAAACGTGCTCGATTGGATTCCTGTCTGGATTCACGCTGGCAATTCCATTCGAACGATTCCTTCCTCGAAAAGGAAATCCTCCACCAGGTTTGCACGATGTTGCCTGCAGTTATCGTCCATTAAAATGAAGTTATTTCCGATTGCTGCAGCGTAAGGGACTACAATAGGTCTGAGGATCTCATCCCTATATCGGCGACCAGTCAGAGCTCCATCTCGAATGATGTAGAGGTCAGTGCGCCCGTCAATGGAGATGCCACCATACACCAACACTCCTCCACCGCCAAATCTGACACTTTCGTGCACGAACGCAGGATTATTCCTACTGCCACGGTCCCTCCAGATGAAAATACGCCTATTATCCGGATGCACAGAAAAACGGGACTCGTCAGAAAACAGAATATTGCTCCATTCATTTCTCCTCCAGTTGACATGCTCGGTTGCCCACTCCCTGCGGTCGCGACGATGCCTTGATGTTAATCTAACACATACCATCGGTCGGCGAGCATACAGACCTACAGCACGGAGCCGGTTTCGGACAGTCTGAGTTGAAATCGTGGTGCCTGTAGCCGAGCGAAGGTGTTGTTGGAGAAGAGTAGCGTTGATGTTTCGGTGTCTCCGAGCTGTTAACGCTAAATACCGATCTTCATTGGGCGTTGTTGCCCGTATACGACCTTGTCCTGGTCTTCGGCCTGCACATCCACTCTCCAAAAAACGGTTCCAGATCCTGGAAATGACACTTTGTGACACTCCAATGGCTTGCGCTACTTCGGCTTGAGTTTGGCCCCCTTCTAACCTACCAACAATTCTCCAAGCTTCTGAATCTATCAAATGACTTCGCTGAGACATCGTACTCATCGAAACAAAGCAATCACTGAATGCCGATCATCCTTGTCTTCATTCTCTTTTATCCAGTTGAAAGTCAAATTTCATTCGCTGCCGCTGAAGCGACGTTTTTGACGTCGAACTCAAAATTTGCATACTCCACAGTTTGTAAACCAGAAAAATTTGCTTTTGTGATTCTCTTCTTCTATTTTCGGCAAAAAAAATTTCGTTTATATCTTTATTTTATATAAAACTCCAAATATCCTTTAATTGTTTTGAGCAGTGTATTTACTCAAACAGGGATGAGAGCGCTTCGACCCGAATATCGATTCTTACCACTAAATTTTAATAGTATTCTCCAGCGTAATGAATATCAGAAATTTTGTCCTTGAATAATGTAACAGATACTATTAAAATTTAGTGGTGTCAATCGGGATTTCGAGTCGGAGCGCTCCCATCCCTGTTCAAACTATGCTTTAATGCACATCATAGACGGCCCCTTAAAGCAGCATCTTGCCGTTTTTTAAGCATAATTTGAAAACTACTTGGAAGAAAAATTTGAAATTTTGAATACACATAAAGCAGGACATAATAAATATAAATCCATCAAAAAAATTGTAGGTTGCAATTCATAATTTTTTCGAATATTAATTTCATAATTCATAATTCATATTATAAAATTTTAAAAATTACAAATTTAACGTAGTTATGTTTGGGTTTTTGAGTTTTATAACCAAACAAAACGTTAGCACATTAGGATTATAATTTCAGGAGATATTAATAAAAATATGAAAATGTAATTTAACATTAGAAGCTCTAAAATTTTAATGTTTATAACTCGAAAACGTATCATCCAAATGACTTAAAATTTTGTATCTAGGCATAGTTTGAACCGAAGATTTAAAATATCATGTCAAAAGTGGGTGTTGCCATTGAAAAAAATAAAGTTTAGGCTGGTTTTAATATGTAGATGGCCCCTTAAGCAAATTTTAGATACATAATTTAAAAGTAGACTTTATTTCCAATCGTTTGGTACCAGTCACTTGCTTCTACTATAATTTGTTGCAGAGTTAGTGGGGGGTGTCCAGTTTTTTTTCCACGACTGTACCTTCTAAAAGCCCTAGATAATTATCATGCCACCTTGGATTTTAAAGCTGGGGGACTAACATCGAGTGAAACCCATAGGATATATAATATTGCTCAGTCAACATTACATGTTGAATTAAAGAGATGGTACGTTTGGGTGAGTCAATCTAGATTATCTGATAAAATGTTAAGTGAAGAGTCTAATTATAATAATAAATTTAACAGCTATATAATATTATTGAGTATTAGGATAATAATTTCAAAGTATTATAGTTTCTACGGAGAGTCGCCAGAACGGTGTTATAAAACTTTTTTATGAATAGCTGTCAACCTCTATGCTTGCGTTTTAAACAAAACCAAATTTAATAACATTAGTGCTGCGTTTGCGTAGGAAAATGTAATACACACTTTATTTTATTTATTAAGTAAACTTTCTGGTTTAAATATGTTTATTTGACTTAAAAAAGCAGACTTTGTTAGCTGTGTTTGTGAACACGAATAAAATTTCACATACCTGTCCATCTTCCACATTTTTGCAAATAAATATACGGGCAACTTGACTGGTTCATAAGAATTATAATTTCCTCACTCAAAAAAAAACATGGTCATATAAAAGGATGATGTTTTTTGGTGGGATGGGAGGAGGTGCCAGTCTAGCTTATTTCTTAAAATGCTAGCTGAAGAGTCCTATGATAATATGTTTTGCACATATGTAATTTTTGAGCACAAAGGTGGATTTTCCAAAGCACTAAGCTGTTCTTACTATCAAGGTAGATAAAGATTCTAAGTAAACACAATGGAAATGGATGGTCTCAAAAGATCGAAATGGCAAGAACGGTGTCACAAAAAAATTTTGTAGACTGAAAGATACTGATAGACATATTTACCAACTCTCTGGATTTTTTAGAATGAGACCATTTTTTAAAAAAAGAAATGACTAAATAACCAAATACAAAAATAGAAGTATTTAATTGAGTAACTTTCCTTCTTCGATTTCCGTTTATTTGAATTGAAATAAAGGGAAATTTTGTAACTGTAACACTACCCCAACTGCATACATGCCAACCATCTATTTTTTAAATCCATAAAACATATTTTGTACCAGAAAAATTATTTAATTTAATGTATCTTCCTTCAGTGTGGTATTAAAGATAAATATATTTGATTCCATTCATCAAATAAAATTTCTGGTTCTAAAAATATTTATTTTATCAGCAGTATCTCACTAAAATCGGTAGATTTCGCATATATGCAATTCTTAAAATCATGGAACAACTGCAGCGTTCCAGGAATTCCTAAGTATGAAAATTTAAGTTTCTGAAATATTTGTGTAAAATATACAGTAATAAACCTTGATTTGATAAAAATTAATGTTGCAGGTCAGTCATTTAATGTTTCTTTTTTATTAACTTGTGAAAGGTGTTTAAAATTTGAATGTTAAATGATTCATTATTTATTTATAATTCAGCATTAAGTATTTAAAAAACTGACAGCAATTAAATAATAAAAATTAATATAAACTGACATGCATAAAATGCGTTGTGATATTTCGGTACTTTGAACATCTCATATAGATTTATTTGTTGAAAATGTCAGTAAAATGACCTAAATGTGAAAATAATACAATTTTCCTTAAATAATAATCCAATTTCTTCAAAAACAATTATTTTTGATTTAAAAGCATGATAGTCAATCTTTTATGCTTATATTTGAAAATTTTTATTAATTAAATTTCAAAGTATACCCTAAATGTGACAAATACATGACAAATCACATCGCATTTAGGCAAAATGTTGCTATATATTGATTAACAAAATATATATATATACATGTAATACGTGTATGATTAAAACCGTAATCCTTTATAAAAATAATGTATTTTGCTATAAAAATTTTATGCAAATATGATATTTAATTTCTGAAGTTATATAATTTAAAAATTTATTTCAATTTCTCTGAGTAAATACATTTTACTAAACAAATAAAACCCTTTTCGTCAGATCATTAAATAAAATATATTTCAGTAGAGCTATCTTTAATCCAATTGAAGTGTGATTTACATTTATCCCTAATTGAATTTCCAATTTATTCAACTAGGGTTAAATTTTGATGGATTTTATAAAAATATGTAGAAGTTGTTGGATACTAAATTATACTCAATATATCTTAAAACTTAAAATAAATGCATAATATAACTAATTCAATTTATTCAGGAAAGTTTGTATTAAACAATATTATAATCTATGATACTATAATATCATGTATTTCTTCAAAATTGTTTCATTTCAGTTGAAAAATAAGAAGTTGATATTTCACTTTAAGGGATAAAATATTTAAGACATTTTCATATTTGCAAATATTTACGCTTTCCTGATACCGATAAAATTTCATAGAGTATTTTGACTTAAGTGAGTATTTTGACAAGTTTTTTTACATTATCCAAGAAACAATAATTATATAAGGAAAAATTGACTATTAAATTATAGAGGTAAGAAAATAACCTTAAAAATTGGCAGCTAAACATTTCAGTTGAAAATAATTGTAACATTCCATTCTCTTTCCCCTTATCTATAAAAAAAATAAAACTGAGTAGCATTAACAGAGTTCAGACGCTTCTACCACAAATTTGTAACAATTTTTCCACTTTGTTTAACTGTCGAAAAACACTGCAAATTCTGTGAATAAACGCTGTGGTTATGATTTCTGTGTTTAAAAAATTAGATAGAAATTTTCTTATCATTAATATACATATTAACCTCTTAAGCACCACGACGTACATGCGTACGTCATGAACACCTCTATCTGAAATACCAGGACGTACGTGCGTAAATCTAGTTTGACAGTTTGGCCTTTTTTTTTAAATCAAAATTTTGAATTCATACCAGAAAGTTATAGTAGTAATTTGTATTTTATATAATAACAGACTTTTTGTGATTGTATAAATTAAAATTATTCTTTTGGAATTTCCGGTATGATTTTTGTATTTTTGAATATTTTTGTATTTTTGACGCAATTTAACATAGCTGTATTCAGCATAGTATCGCTAAATTTAATCTGGTGCTTAACACTAGAACGGCGGGAAATTTTACTTAAATTTCATAAAAATATTTCACACCAGAATTTTTATTTAAAACTTTTAACTTATTTATTTAACTTATTTTTGTGCGTTATATATTTAACTTATTTTATGAAGAAATTTACGGTTCGTATCGACATTTTTTCATTTGGTACGAGTAACACTGACCCCTCGCCGCCATTTTAGTGTTACGGGGTTAACCCTTTCAGGGGCAAGCACTTGTGCTCCTGTAACGTTGAATTCCCACCGGAATTTGGGAAAGAATTTAGTTCAAAATAAGAATAAGCAATTTTTCAACTTTTTCTCGTCAATGTGAAAAAAGTAAAATTTAATTAAAAGTTTCTGGTTTGAATCGGATTAAAATTAGGTGGTATATAATATATACCAGCGCCCCTCAAAGGGTTAATAACATAGGCTCCTTTGAAATTCCAAGCCTGTGCGAACCTTTCATTAAACTCTTAACCATTTGAAGAGCCTACATTATATTATTTATGCCACGTAATTTTAATCCCCAAATGCCAAAATTACACCAGAATTGAATTTGGCTTTTATAATGCACGTAAAGAAAACATTTTAGTAATTTGCAAATAAATTTCATCGTTAAATCTGGTGTTAATCAACATTTTACTGGCATAAGTTATTTATCTTTGAAAGGGTTCTTTTGATATAACACGGGTGAGATACCACATTTTACGAAATGTAAATTTCCCCCAAAATTAGTGGTATTCAAAAGATTTGCGAATAGAAGCAAGAAAACTCTTCTTGTACGTATGGCGTAAGGGCGCTACGGTTAAGGGTTTAAAAAAATGCTATTCCCTGATAACAGGGATGTCAAATCTACTCGTGTGTTCCGCGGAGGTACCACTATTTTTGCATTATTTAAAGACAGAAATTTCGTACTTAAATAAGCCAAAGAGTTTTGTTCAGTTGGTTGCTTGGTTAATCGAAAGCAGAGCGATTATGCGTGTTGAACTTTATGATTAACCCTTTCAGGCGCAGATTACTTTTGTTCGTAAAATGGTGAAATGACTGATTGACACCAGAATTTAAAAACAAACTTTTTAGAAACTAAATATTTGCTTTCCATCAAGTTCATTATAAAAGCAAAATTTTATTAAAATATTTTGGGTGCCACTTGACAGTGTGCAATTAAAATTAAGTGGTCACATTTGTGACCACCGCCCGTGAAAGGGTTAAACTTTTAATCGTTAGTTTTCAATAGTTAATCTAATTCAAATTTTGCAGCACCCTGATAGAAGCAAGCAAATTATTCTTGTCCGTATGGCGTACGGGTTCGGCAGTTAAGTGTTTAAAAAATATAATTCCTTCATAAAAGGGGCGTCAAACCTACTGCCTGTGTTCCACAGAGGTACCACTATTTTTGCACTATTTAAAAACAGACATTTCGCTCTTAAATAATCCAAAGTGTTTTGTTTCTTTGGTTGGTTTGTTGATAGAAGGCAGAGCAATTATACTTAGAGCGTGCACAGTATCTATTAAATTTGTTAGCGCACACTAGCGCCACATTCCTCTAATGTGGCTGGTAGTGAAAACAGAAATGCGCTGCAGGCGCACTACATGCAAATTTTGTTCGTATACATGAGTGCCACTTTGCTCTCCTGTGGCGCGGCGAGTTGTAAAAGCAGAATTTCGTGGGAAAAAGGAACAACTATTATAAATTTATTGGTTTCATAATCCATCACACTGACTTCACAGCAGCATGGGTTGTCAATCTAGATAACAATACTTATCTGGATTGATATTTAAAATTTTTTTTGTGTGATTTTTCTGGTTTAAACCTTTTTGTTTTCCAGAATAAATTTCATCGGTAAATCTGGTGTTGTTCAACATTTTAGTGGCATAAGTTCTTTATCTTTGAAAGGGATCTTTTATTATAACACGGGTGAGATACCACATTTTACGAAATGTAAATTTCCCCAAAACTTAGTGGTATTCAAAAGATTTGCGAATAGAAGCAATAAAACTCTTCTTGTACGTATGGCGTAAGGCTGCTGCGGTTAAGAGTTTTAAAAAATTCAATTCCCTGATAACAGAGGCGTCAAATCTACTGCCTGTGTTCCGCAGAGGCACCACGTTTTTTGCATTATTTAAAGACAGAAATTTCGTGCTTAAATAAGCCAAAGAGTTTTGTTCAGTTAGTTGCTTGGTTGATCGAAAGCAGAGCGATTATGCGTATAGAAGCAAGCAAATTCGTCTTGTCCGTATAGCGTACGGGTTCGGCAGTTAAAAATTTAAAAAATGTAATTCCTTTATAACGGGGGCGTCAAACCTACTGCCTGTGTTCCACAGAGGTACCACTATTTTCGCACTATTTAAAGACAGATATTTCTCTCTTAAATAATCCAAAATGTTTTGTTTCTTTGGTTGGTTTGTTGATAGAAAGCATTAGTCGTACGACGGCGTTATTTTCAACTTGCTACATTTCTTCCATTCTTCCCTCATGTGAAATGTACCGTAATTTCCGGCGTATAATCCGCAGCTCAAAGAGTCGTTTTTCGATCCAGAAATATTATTTTATAATATGTAACTTAAAAGATCGCTGTAAATATTTAACTACAATTATTGAATAAATTTTCTGGGTCTAAAAACGATTCTTTGAGCTGCGGATTATACGCCGGAAATTACGGTATTATGGATTTGATTGAACGTTATCGGAAAAAGTCCCTACATCATACATGATGATCGATAACTAATACATAAACATTAAAAAAAAAGGAATGGTTCATTTCAGAGAATTTCAAACAATTTCATTTTCTTTCTGGTTGCACCAGAATTTTTGGATTTTTTTCTATATTTTGTATACGGAAACATACAAAGAAAAGAAGTCAAAATTCGTGTTGTAAAAATAAATCTCAAAATCCATTTAAATTATAGAGGTGTCGAAAATTGTAATTTTGCACGTTTTTAATCATCTCAAAAGTTTATAAAATCTGTATATTTTTATAGCTAATAGCGATAAACAAAACATTAAAAAATATCTGCAATCTACGTACTTTTGTCTATCAGATCGGGTAAATTTTGCGAATTTATCCATAGATTCAAACTGCTACGATTTTTTCTCACCGGTAATTACAAGAATTACTTTTCAAACTTAATGTTCCCCAAAACTCATATCATTTGGCAACTATAGTTTATAATAATTTTACAAAACAAAAATCAAGTAGTACTTGAAAAATTATTGAAATATTGGTGAAAATGCTAGTTTAAAAAAATATATATGAAGGGGATCATGAAGGGGATGAGAAAATAATGTGCGATTTTTTTTTGTATTATTATATTTAATTGTGCTAACTTCCAGTGGCGTAGCGTCAGGGGGGACACGATCATTTTATTACCAGTATAATTATATACTACATTTAGCGTTATTTAATCTTTGAACGGTATGAAATAAATAAGACCAAATATAGAATATAAAAATACTGGTAGTAAAGTCACCCGTGCCCCCCTTGACGCTACGCCTCTGCTAACTTCGCGTTATCAGTATTCTAATACAAGTTATGCTGTTAAGAAAATCTTCCGTCTCTTGAACATTTAATTAATACAAAAAAAACAATTTATTCCAGAATATTTCTTTAAATAAACCAAGAAAATGTATTTAATGAAAGGTGCTTTGTTTTTGAATGTCCGTTAACCATTGTGAATGACAATATTGTTCAATTCAAATTGCTATAATAAGGTTCTGCAACGTTTATTCAATAGTGAGCCGGTCTCCATGAATTTTTTCTGCCTACGTCCATAAATTATTGAATGCCATAGGAAATTCATGGAGACCGATTCAGTATTGAATATAACAAATATTAGGCCAGAAAACAATGTCATCCGAAAGTTTCGATGACTATGGCGTCACCGCTCTTTGAATATCCCCTTGGGGACGAGCGACACGCATACGTGTCGCATAAGATGCTCATAATCCTTGATTATTTCCATCAGTCATTTTTTATTGTAAGCTTTGCCTCATTAAATTATAGCATTTTTGCAATTAAATTAGGCAAAAATTTCTGTTTTTAAAAACCGGTGGTAAAAGATTAAAATTTTTGTAAATGACGCTCGTCGCGAAGGCGATATTAGGCCTGCATGCTGATACACAAATGGAAGTTTTCGTAGGCCAGGGTTCGTACGCTTTTACACCAATTTTTAATAGAAATTTTTGCCTTATTTAAATGTAGAAAAGTTTTGAAAATCCTGCAACTGAACGAGGTATCTATAAGTTCTGCTATTTAAATATTAAATAGAAAACTTGTATTAAAAATTTTTGGTAGAAGCGTATGAACCCTGTAGGTAGATTTTTTAAGCGTTTGTATGGCCCCCTGAATATAGACAACAGTATTTTTCGAAAATTTTCTTTGATATATTTGATCTCAGAAAAATAAAGCGCAAAAAAGCTTTACAAGTTATTGGTATTCAAATTCAAGGGACCATACAAATGCTGAAAAAATTCGCCTACGACAGCCGCCATTTTTTCGTCAGATTGTAGGCCAGGCCTATAAATCAGGAGGTGATGAACATAATGACGTGCTTCATGCAACATATGGTGTATATATAGAGATTTATTACTTGATGCAAAAAAATCATTATATACTCTTAATATTGTACTATTTTCCGTACATGTATCTGTTCAATTGTCTTTGTAATAAAAGCTTGAAATTGTAACGTGACTTTTTGGATACACTGTATATATATGCATATCTATTAAAAACGTATCTCTTCCTTAATATTCTTAGAGTAGAAATTTCCCTTTTAATAGTCTTACCACAAACTTTAAGTAAAACTAGCTAACCCGCCCGGCGTTGCCCGGGCCCGAGATATTAATCATCTGTTCTAAACGAATATGACTGAAGATCTGTAAGCAGTGGCGTAGCGTCAGGGGGGGCACGATCATTTTACTACCAGTATAGTTATATACTACATTTATCCTTATTTAATCCTTGAACGGTATGAATTAAATAAGGCCAAATATAGCATATAAAAATACTGGTAGTCAGAGGCGTAGCGTCAAGGGGGGGCACGTACCACTTTACTACCAGTAATTTTATATACTATATTTGGCCTTATTTAATTCATACCGTCCAAAGATTAAATAAGGCTAAATGTAGTATATAATTATACTGGTAGTAAAATGATCGTGCCCCCCCCTGACGCTACGCCACTGCTGGTAGTAAAGTGATCCGTGCCCCCGTTGACGCTACGCCTCTGTCTGTAAGACTGTCGAAATCAAGCCGAATGACACAAACCCCGTCGTAATCGGGCTCGTAAAACCCAAGATCAGAAAGCGCATCCTGGCGGTCGAAAGTGCAACTAAAATACTTAAGACTATTGATATCAATTTGAATGGGCCAAACATCGTCGTAATCGGGCACATAGAACCAGAGATACTCCTATAGTTCCAACTTCTACCACCAGGGGGCGCAGTCTGTTTTGGAAGAGGCCTTTTCAGAACACTCGACTCAACCAAATTTCCTAGTAGAATTGAAATTTAACCACAGGTAAACATTGCCAAAATAGCGGAAATCGCGAAAGCGGGTTACGTAAACGATCGATTTCGAAAGGGTTAATGTAGATATTTTTTAAAACCCAACGGTGCATTTTCAAGACAATGAATGTATCTATAATCTGGAGTCTACTGTTTGTCCGTACTCGCATTTTCCGAGTCAATGTTGATTTTTAAATCTGGACCGAAAAACGAAAATCGCGTGAGTGAGTTTTGGAAAGGATTTTTTCGGAGGGTTACATTGAATTTTTTTAAAACGGATACCAGATTTTAAAGAAAAAAGGAATGTAAATTAGGCGCGGTATTTTTATTTTTTTGTATCTTGTTTATAAACGCCAATTCGGATTTTTAAAGATAGGAGAAATAGTTAAAAAAGCGAAATTGACTTACGGTAAAAAACGTTTTCGAAAGGGTTAACGTGATTTTTTTTAAGCTAAAAGTTTCTGGCTAAACCAAATAGAACGTAGATGTCTTTAGGTGTGTTTGCTTTTTGTTTGGTTATTTTCGAAAGCCGATGCCAGATTTTATATATCGCAGAAAATCGGAATTTGCGAAAGAGTGTCCTGAGCACGAATTTTTTTTAAGGGTTAATATTCGTATTTTTCAAAAATAAATACAGATGTCGAAAAAAATAAATATAGATATTGTCTGGTTTCGTACCTTTCTTTGAATCGCCGAAGTAAATTTTTAAAAATTGCCAAAATTGCAAAAATCGCAAAATGGCATACAGAAAATATACTTTTTTGAAGGGTTAATTTTTGTATTTTTAAAAACCAAAAGTGGCTTTGAAAAGGGCAAAGTCAGTTCTTTAATTTGGTGACGTTTATTTTTCCGTATCTTTAGTATTCCGGTGGATGCAAGGCTCGGAAAACAGGAGAAAATAAAAAACACGAATTCGATGCTTTTTGATTATTTGTTTTGAAAGGGTTAAATGTAATTTTTTTTCAAACCATCGTTTAAGACGTAAAAGTATGTTCTTTTAGAATATGTAGACGGTTATTCCGTATTTCTAGCTGTTTGACCACGGCGAATTTAGAATAACTTAAAAAAAAAACGGGATGTCTTGTGTTTTCTTTCTTCTATTCCGGAAGATAGGGATATTGGTTTCTGAGCATGCGCTAGCTAGCTTCGGAATAATGACTTTTTTATTTGTGATCTTTTATCAGTTTTTAATTAATAACTACTTTAATTTTCAAAATTTTAAAATTCTGAGCCTCAGGTATACCAGGAGAGTGTTTGGACTACTTAAATCTAAATTTACAGACTTCTACGCGCGCTAAATTTTCCTAGCCATCGCCAACAGACACACACAATGCGATCATATAGCACGGATATTACTATTTCGAAATCGTGGTATTCAAATTTCCTAACCGTAAGAACGCTGATTCACTTACTAAATATTTAACGCAGAATCTGTAAAACGCTTCTTTTCGAGTAACACTATTTTGGAACAGAAATATTTGTGTATTTAATCGAAGAACTCTCTGATTTCATAAACCAATAATTTCTACTCGAATATAGTGGTACATGATATTCTGGAGAGTTGGCATCTCTGTTAATATTGACTATACCATTAATTATTTTTGGTAAAGGGTTCAATTTATAAAACTAAATATTTCGGTATTATGTTTAAAGTAAACTATGAATATTTTTTATTAAAACGTGACTCCTTTCATATCAAAATGCGACCCAATTTATCAGTTTTATAAGATGATAAACGCCTAATTGTTTACACCGCGAATATGCATATTTTGAATATTTCTTTCAACATGTTTTTAGATATCACTTTTTTAAAAGAAAATATTCTTTTACATGTTTCATACAATTTAGGAGCCCTCTGTAATAACAAGGCAAGTTGTGAAATTGATTCCTGGTAAACCATGTAAAAGAAGGGTCCTTGATCTACCTTGTGAACCTTGATCTTCATTTCCTATTCAAACCGTCAAGATGATTTCATATTTTGTAAGCTTTTGTGTTGCACTGTATAAAAGTTGTGAAACAAATCATTATGTGTTCCAAATGTCCTATTTCTTTCACCCAAAACCATAGGCTATGCAATAAGGTTAATGTCCAATTTTAAGATTTATGTAATGTATTAGACAGCATATAATGAAATATAAATGTTATGATCATAAGCAAAGAAAAGATTCCAGAAAACTCTTCTTAATATGAATATATTCAAAGAGTTACATTCTAAAATAAAGTCTTGAAAGTGAATTTTAAATCTTTGTAGCTGAAAACTCCATGTTTCACTTGCCTTGTTATCACAGAGGGCCCCTCAATTTTGTAGAAAGCTACCTGCAATGTTGTCAGTTAGGTCGAATTTGCAAATTCACCCCGGTAATTTTGAAAGAAGTGTTGTTACTTCAAGAAGTCAGAAGATATCTCTCTTTAAAGAAAACAAAATTTACACCTATTGATTTCTAGTGTGAATTCAAGATTCTGAATTTTAAAAAAGCCAACCTGTCAACCCTGGATACATGGAATGTAATTTTTATTACCTATGTTCTAAAATCATAGTACTAAACATTTTCTTCTTAAATACTAGTATTCATAAAATGGAACGGTGAGCTCCTGATATCTATCGAAATGATCAGTAATAATATCTGTATTTATGATTATTAAATAAAATATATATTATAAATAGTTTTGAGTCTTAATGCACATCTCTATGAATGTTTTTCTCATACCAACGTATCATAAATTCCTGCAAATAATTCGCAGATCAAATAAACATGTTTTGAAAAAGAAATATTAAATAATAAATGAAGAGAAGTAGATAACATGTAAAAAATATTTATATTTTAATAAACAAAATGTTTTATTCCAAATATATCTTTTTGATATCTGGATTATATATCCGAAATTGTGGTATCTTGAATGTATAATTTTTCTTACAAATGCCCTGAAATTCAGCTTCATTTTCTAATTAAAAACAAAAGAGAGACTTTATCACACGACCCTCATATCATTTTCCTAGTGTTATACTTGGAATCTGAATTTATCGCAATTAAATACATTATCAATGACCATGTGTAATTTGTTCACGCTCATAGATAACGAGTTATTCAACCATGCCTGTAGCATGACCACGAAATTATTCCATTTAATTTCAAGTTCTGGCTAAATGTATCATTTCAAGAACTGGATTTAATTTAAATTTATCCACTCGCTATTAGTGTACGATTACAATCATAAATATATTTTTCACAGTATAATCTATAGTTTATTGTTTGTATGTTCAAATAAGTTGCGGGAATTCAAAAACTTACTTTTCAATATTTAATCATCATAGAAATTTAAACAGAGATTAACAAGAAAAAAAATCATGCGTCAAGTATAGATTATGAAACACTTTCCCACACTTCCAAAATACTGCAAAAGAACTGCAACGTTTAAATAGATGAAAGACGACATCTAATTAAACAAATTTTAAATTAAATTACCCAGAATTAATAAATTTCTGTCCGTAGCTGGAACGGTACTCGAATACTTTCGACATCGCTGTATTTAATCTGTTGATCTGTATATACACTCCATAGTGCGCTAAAATTTAACTTCGGTACCAAACGCAATCGGAAATTCACCTTCAGCAATTCCCAACAATACATTGAAATGCACTCGAATGATTATGTATAGCCCTGCAAATTATGTACAGATTTTTATACACGCCTCGCATTAAACTAGCATTTTATTCAGGAAAAAAGCACATCACACAAATTAACATTACTTTTAGAAATTACCACCCGTACATTCCAATATCACATTAATAATATGCGCTGGAAACTTTAAACTACGTAATCCATTATGTAACCGAAATATTGTGTGTGACCCTGTAAAAGAATGAAGAACACTTTGTATTTCATAGTTGTTTGCGTAGTCGTATATATTAATTCATTTATATAGCAAACACCTCTTAATATACTATTTATAGTTAGGCAAGAAAAATCATAACACAATTAAATAAACATCCTTAAGATACTTTCGCTGATATGAAGTAATGCTTAAGAGTTATTTTGTGAAGCCCTGTATAAGATCTATGGAATTTATACACACCACGTAGCATGCAAAAATTTATTTAAAGAGAAAAACCCCTAACTTAACTGTAAATGCGCTTCCATCATTTCTCGTACATAAACAGTACTGTGTTCACAGATTCTGTGTGCACCTGTATATGAACGGTAACTGTTGTACACGTCATTGTAAGTATATTTCACTTAATCTCATTAATGTATATAAATTTTATTATGTTTAAAATGTGTAACATTAATAATATGCGATGGAAACATTACACTACGTAATCCATTATGTTACCGAAATATTGTGTGTGACACTGTAAAGGAATGAAGAATACTTTATACTTCATATTCTATATAAAGCCATTTTAATGCACTTCAGAATTTTCTAACCATTTTATTATATTTGAAGTAGTGTAGCATCAATAATGTACATTGTAAGACTATTCGGCGTGCTTAAAAAGTGCGGCACCCATCCAATTCAGGACATGGCCCGCCATCACTATCTGATTCCTGATCGGCACGGTAGTAATCCCACCATGGGCACGACAGTGGCCGGAACAGAATCGGTTCTCGAAAAGACATCCTCGACCCCGGTTTTCCTGGAAGTTCATAGGAACGACCAGGGCCCAGGGACTAATCAGGGGCTCCCTTTTGACATTTGCGCTATCCTCGGTCGAGATCAAATGTACATTGTAGACAATATATCTTCAAAACTTTTAATGTAATGGAATTGTTTTTATTGCCTATGGAAATGGATTATAAATGCTACATACTTCCTTTGCAATACCGATCATATAATGGTAAACTGCAATAACATATATGATTTATATTTGCAATCCGAGTATATTTACTAGAGTTACAGTGCGGAACAGTTGCAGACGGCAGACAAACAAACGATGTAATGAACACATTTTAACTATATGTTGATAAGTGTTAAGAAGTTGTTTTAATACAGGAACAGTTCTACTGTTGACAAGTACCGTAATTTCCGGCGTATAAGCCGCAGCTCAAAGAGTCGTTTTTCGACCCAGAAATATTAATTTATAAAATGTAATTTAAAAGATCGCTGTAAATATTTAACTACAATTATTGAATAAAATTTCTGGGTCGAAAAACGACTCTTTGAGCTGCGGCTTATACGCCGGAAATTACGGTACCGCAATTTCCGGCGTATAATCCGCAGCTCAAAGAGTCGTTTTTCGACCCAGAAATATTATTTTATAAAATGTAACTTAAAAGATCGCTGTAAATATTTAACTACAATTATTGAATAAATTTTCTGGGTCGAAAACCGATTCTTTGAGCTGCGGATTATACGCCGGAAATTATGGTACTGTTTCGGAATAGTCTACTTATTTAATGACATTAATTCTGTTATTTCCCTTTAATATTTCAGGGGCATGCAATTGTATTTCTGAAATGGGAAGTACGCACCATAATTTTCGAAATAAATCCTTTGAGAAATGCAATTTTACAGAATTTTTTCATCAAAGTTATAAAAGAAAAACTTTGTTCAAAACTTCTGGTTTTGTTCATGATTAAAATTAAGTTGTGTAAAAAATATCCCACGCAAGAAGATAACATAAATAGCGTATTGTATACGCTCGGGGTGGTGAAACTGTGTCCCTGCATTATAATTGTCATCACTATTTCCGATCTTCACGTTATTTAATCGCATAATTTCTGTCATTAACCATATCCAATATTTCTACTCGGAAATAGTAGTAAGATATTACCAGCTATCATGAGGATTTGCCAAATCTGGCTTACACAATACTCCGACCACTATCTTAACCCTTTCACGGGCGGTGGTCACAAATGTGACAACTTAATTTTAATTGCACACTGTCAAGTGGCACCCAAAATATTTTAATAAAATTTTGCTTTTATAATGAACTTGATGAAAAGCAAATATTTAGTTTCTAAAAAGTTCGTTTTTAAATTCTGGTGTCAAACAATCATTTCACCATTTTACGAACAAAAGTAATCTGCGCCTGAAAGGGTTAAAACTAAAATAAGACGCAGATTTATAATAAGGAATTTCATTACTCTAGTATGTAAGGGCTGGAAACTTAACCCTTCTTTGCATGAGTTTTTCTTTTACAATTGTGCTTTTTTATACATATATTAAATATTAGACACCAGAAATTTTAAGATAGATTTTTGACTTTCTTCAGCAACATAGTTCACGGGAAATTTACTGGATTAATATTTCTATATAAATATAGTGGTGACGAAGAAGTTGATTTATTTATTAAAAGTTAAATAAACAGTGATGGAAATTTACATCACTATGCAATTAAGGGTTAAACAGGGTTCGTACCCTTTTACCAAAATTCTTTAATAGAATTTTTCTATTTAATATTTCAATACCAGAAATTGTAGACGCCTAGCTTAATTGCAGGATTTGTAATACTTTTCTGCATTTAAAAAGGGAAAAATTCTATAAGGAAATTGCGATAAAAGCGTACAAACCCTGTTAAAAATAGCCCGAAACGAATAAGTATTCATGATTTTTCAGCATTAAATAAAGCGAATATTTCTGTTCAAAAAAATTATACTGAATCATAAGTTTTGTCAGCTAAGGTTGACTAAGCTAAGGTAAACTCAGCTATAAAGTAAAATTTTAAAGCACATGACAACATGATGATTGCAAAAACCTGCCAACACTCAGGACTTTGACTATCGCTTTTTTACAATAATAATCCTTGTTTTCTTTAATTACAAAATGTCACAAAACGAACAATTATATTTGAAAACATTGGAACGCAAAAATCTGGAGTATTCGCAGCATTTATTATGTTCTTTTAAACAATGTTCTTTTCACTATAGTTGAAAAGTACTTATGAATTCTGTCTGTCTGTCTTTTTGTCCGTGCTCTAACTCTCGTACATATACTCGAATTTCATGAAAGTTTTATATGTATTTGAGGGCTGCTATTCAATGTTAGGTATTGAAAATGAAGTGTGTAGCTTTTATAGTTCGTTTACAGGGTCACGAACGTATTTCCGTTACATTACGCTCTATGATGAAATATCTTTTGCGCTGCATTTTATTGATGTTACGATATTTCAAACATAATGAGATTGATATACATTACTGAGATGGACTACAACATGCTTTTAGAAGATAACTAGGGCATACAACCCGGGCTTCCCGGGATTTTTTATTTTTTGTTATTGAAAACTAATAGATTTCTTACATTTAATAATCCTTGTTAGACTGCCCGCTAACAACATCAAAGAAATCGCTAAAAATTTCGTTATCTACAGCAGTTTTTTTTTATTCTGATCATTTCAGCAGTTTTAAGCGTTTATTTCGATTACATGTCTGTTAAATCTGTGTTTTATTTATACTACCGTAATTTCCGGCGTATAATCCGCAGTTCAAAGAATCGTTTTTCGACCCAGAAAATTTATTCAATAATTGTAGTTAAATATTTACAGCGATCTTTTAAGTTACATTTTATAAAATAATATTTCTGGGTCGAAAAACGACTCTTTGAGCTGCGGATTATACGCCGGAAATTACGGTATTTTATTTATTCCTCAATGAAGTTTTAATTTCGTTATGGAATATTAGCTGGAGGCAAATGCTGAGCTTTTTATATTGTTTAAAGTGCAAAAAGATTAAAATTTTGTAATCGTCTGCAAACGATATAGGTTTAAAAAGAATCATGCATGAAATTTACCGTAATTTCAGGCGTATAATCCGCAGCTCAAAGAGTCGTTTTTCGACCCAGAAATTTTATTCAATAACTGTAGTTATATATTTACAGCGATCTTTTAAGTTACATTTTATAAAATAATATTTCTAGGTCGAAAAACGACTCTTTGAGCTGCGGCTTATACGCCGGAAATTACGGTAAAACCCAGAAATTTTATTCAATAATTGTAGTTAAATATTTACAGCGATCTTTTAAGTTACATTTTATAAAATAATATTTCTGGGTAGAAAAACGACCCTTTGAGCTGCGGCTTATACGCCGGAAATTACGGTAAATGCTATATTGAATCGGTGAATTAAGATACAGTTTTCAAACAAATTTCATTTGAAAGTAGATTTTTTTTCCCTATGTAATGATGAAAAAATTAAAAATGTGCGATGTTTAGAAATTAAAAAAATTGCAGTAGCAAAAATTGCAAAACCGAAATTTCATCGTCAACTGTTGCCATTCGCAAAATGACGTCAGCGTTACGCACGGACACGTTTGTCCTTTATAATATAGATAGATAGATTAAGTAACATTATGGTTCTTTTATAGGGACGCACAAAATGATTTCATTGCATTATGATCTACGGGGGAAATTTTTATGAGGTGCATTTGAATAATGTTATGATACCTCAATCAGAACAAAACCAGTGAAGTGCACTTCATCTTTTCTATAGATTATAGAGTGTATAGTATATTATGTAGGATTCATTTACAGAGACACAAAAAAAATTGGTCAAAGGGATGACAAAGATTGATAAATGCTAGAAATGCACTTTCTCTTGTAGTAAACTGATCTAAAAATTTTAAACTGATCTAATTTTGAATGTGTATAAATTCTATAGATCGGGTACAGGGCTATACGAAAAACTTAGCATACATTATTCATTATGGGCAGCAATTTGTGAAAATGGATTTTTATTGAGTTATGTGTTTTTTTTTAATTGCTAATTAGATAACCCATTTTATTCATGGAAAAAAAAGAAATTTCTCAATAATATCCTATTAGTGTCTTAAAATGTTTCATAATGTATGACTAATGTAGGTTGTTTCGATCGTGTTTTTAATTTTAAATTATCTTTATGTAAAAACAAAACATTGAGAAAACCTTTTAATCTGATAAAAACGTTATATGTAGACATGTATTTCAGTATATGTTGATTCTAAGAAATAAATTGTAAAAAAAATTACTTTAACACATAAACTTTTGTAACATGAGAATAGCAGTAAAATATATTTTTTACAAAGTATTTAATATCGGCAGTAAAATTTGAAAGACAGCAATATTTTATCAAGTAACATGAAAAACACATTAACTAAACAGGGTCTAAAAGAAATCGAATCATTACTATCATAAAAGTTTGTTTATGACACCCTTGTCATACCTTTAATCTTTTTCAGTAAAAGATTTTTTTCATTCTTTTAGTCATAAAAATAAATAAACAACTGATATTATGTTATCAAAAATTATTTCTGATGGCTGCTTTCAACGAAAATGTTTTAATTTAATTTGTTTCTTTCCATTTAAAAAAATAAACTATTCGGATATGTACAGAGTCGTAAAATGTTTTGATATGTAAAAAAGAAACATTAAATAGTATAGTTAATGTTATAGTATTTTATTCTGATGTTTATATGTACAATACATTTTATTACAACTTCCGCAGGGTACGCAAATGGTCTGTTTTATAGTAACACTTGTTTCACAAAAAACCTCTTTTAGAATTTTTTTTTTTAAATTTCGCAGAAACCTACCTTGAAGATTATTTTTATTACAGATGTTGTAGAAAAGTACCACAAAATACTTTTTAGGAAATACTAATATTCAAAAATGGACCATTTGGAGTCCTGCTTCAAAATCATGTGAATGGATTCTGTATTTTTCAGCGTACAGCAGTGTAATCCAACTCTGAACTGAAAATTTTGCCTAATTTATTCACAGTTCCATATTCAATTTCAGTGGCAAACTAACTAATTGTTACATGTGGAAATGTTTGCATGTCACCAGAATTTACGAACATAATTGATCGAAAATAAATAAATGGTTTTCTTCCGACACATTACAAAATAATATGTATTCAAAACTTCTGGTACAATTATGGCAGTTTTGGATTGAATATATGTGGTATAAATAATATACCACCGGCTTTTAAAGGGTTAAATAAAATAGCGGTTCCACGTGAGCCGCCGTCGGATCATAATCACGTACAGGAATAAAGATGATATCGCAAATACGGATAAGAAACCCTCAAGCTGCAGGATCCCGCAGTCAGGTGTTTTTTTTATTTTAAAAATCCTATCATAAATTTCGATCTTCAATTTATTTAAACCATTCGCTGCTAACCACGAGTTAGACTCGTGGTTTTTCAATCTAAAATTATGAATTCGTACCGGAAATTTCTAAAGAAATGTTTTTATTTTGTGTAATCACGAAATATATGTAATTAAATAAAGTAAATATTGCTATTAGTATTTTCTGGTGTGAATTCGAACTTTCTAAATAAAATAAAATTCCGGTAATTTTACCCCGGCAGTGAACGTGTGAAAGACTATGGTAGATATTTTAAATTTCTGGTGTAAAAATAAATCGGTAACAGTGTAGCTGATTTGGCGCGATTTTTATTCAAAATATCTATCACAACAAGAACTACCTTCATCAAAATATCTACAAGTCAATGTTTTAAACTTTCAGCTATTGAAGATAGTGTTCCGAGATAAAAGACTTGTGTGGTCAGCTTATAACGTAAAACGATCAGCTATGGAACCGTTATAAACACGGACATGAACATACAGAATATTATTGTTACACACCTGAATCATTAAGGTTAAACGTAGAAAACCGTAGAAGTATGTGCATTCTTCAAAAGATATTCCACCAACAACACAAACACACGCTCTTCCGTATCAGTCTTACCTGCACGTGTTTTACATATATCTGCGGGTTTCTATTTCTCTTGAAAAAAAATGTATGTTATCGCTTTCAAAGATAAATTTTAACTTATGTGTATAGATATTTGTTTTCAATTCGTATACTGTTCAGGCTGCATGTTGACAAAACACCGGAATTTGTTTTTCCTTTGAATTGAAGGGATCGATTCATAAATATCTGATCGATTCATAAATGTTTTCTGTAGACTATATAAGAAACCATAGGACCCATAGGATTATGTGGGAATTTCTCCTCAATTTACCAATTATTGTTGCAACTTTTAGAGTTTTCACGATATTTCCCTAGTCTTTTTCTATGGGTTGCCCTATAGTATTGACTATCAAATCATAACATAAAAGCTTTGCTGTAGTTCGCACATGCGGAGTTAAAATTCATTTCATACAAATACCCATATATCATCAAATATTCAACATATTAATACATTAATTACAATATACTATTTCTATCATTTTTTGTAAAAATTTTTTAAAGCGGTGTTAAATTCGGCTGAAGTCTCTGCATGCTACACAAAAACCTTTTGAAGTCTTCACAGAAACGTTAACATCTTCACGAATATAAGTGCTATGCTTACACAAATGCACACAAATGAAGAACAGGGCCTACATAGTGATTTCCTACAGCGGCAGACCATTTTTAGAATTTTTTGTTACTTGGATGGTCGAAAATATTATTTTATTATTATAATTATTATTACCCCCACCCCCCCCAAATTGTCCTCGCGACAAAATATTGACTGAAACACATTAAGACAAACATGTTCTTTACATCTTTAAAGTTCAAGGGCATTTCCTCACGAGTTTCAGTAAATATCCGCCGAAATAGGTCACTGCCCCTTAATTTCAGGACATCAGTGTATTCCTTCATACCCAGTTACCATGTTAATAAGCCCTAATATCATTTTAGGTTTAGAGGTTAATGGGTTAAACTCCGAGATTTTAAAAGTTGCCTGCGACTAAATACAGCGAAATATTCTATTAAAAATTTTGGTTGAAATATACCTACTCTTATAATGTATCATAATTCGTAAGTTGTAAAATGTTTACACATTTATTTATGCGTAATCAAATAATTATCATTTTTAATATTGCGTTACTATTATAATAAATAAGTAATGATTTATTCCATGTATAATAGTTACTTTTTCTATAAGTAAGTTAATCATGGCAATAGCTAAAATGAACAAACATGGTATAATTCAATGCAATTTGTCTTAAAAACATATTAATGGAAAGTCAAGAATTCTGACTCATCTAAAAATAAAGGCGTACATCATCTGGTAGAGAAAAGTTGCGATAATCTTATTGTGACTACTTAACACAGAAATATATATAAATAAACATTTTAAACTGAATTCTAAAACATTAAAAAATTGCACACCGCATTTTTTTTTAATTTGGAAAAGGTGTTTATAATTATAAGAGGTGCTTAGGGAAGAGGTGTTTATAATTATTCGGAAGAGTTATTTATACTTATAGGAAGCCTCTTCCGTATTTAGAAGAGGCTTTAAGATATATCGCAGATAGATTAAATAATAATTTTTTCACAAAGTTTCTGAAAAAATACAAAAATCTCTTCTTTTTGAATACTTTCACGTTTATATTTCGAATAGTTATCGTTGTTGTTTGTTACCGAGTCAATGTTTCTTTAAAAGTAGGAAATTCGTCTGAATTTTAAAATCGTGTCTCTCTAGAGTATAATACATTTTCGATCTATAGTGATTGTATAAATCCTTTTCGAACCAGGTGTTCTGAGAACAGTGCAACTTTTCATTTTCATTTTCTTTGAGACATTTTTTAGAGAACTCTGGAAATAACTTAGTGTATCAGCTTCACGTTCAAGTATAGTTTTCACTAAAATGATTCCCTCTTTTTTGTGAATCATATAAAATATTTGTTAAAAAAATCTCTACGTGACAAGTGTTCTTTACGGAAATTAAATTCTTTGCCACCAGTATTTTAAAATAGAAATTTTTACCTAACTTCATCACAGAAATTAATTGATTAAATTAGGAAAAATGTAAGAACAAATTACCGATTGAGAAAGACATAATAAAGTAATCTGAATTACTTATAAGTCAAGTATACGCATCGATCGTCGCGAAGAAGTTAACCGGTAGTTTAAAGATCGCAAATTAATCTCTGACTTTTAATTTTAAAATTTTGTTAAAAATCTTCATCGGAATTAATGATTTAACATTTTATAAAATATTGTTTTCTATATGAAAACTTTATCGGTGTTTGTTCAACGTACTTTTTACCCACATACTTTAGAATTTTAAGATATTTTAATATTTTTGCATTTCACCGGTTAAGAATTTTATGTCAATTATACAGCGTTAGAAAGAAACACATTTCCCACTTCAGAGGGCTCTATAATGCATTCTATTGGTCAAAATGTGATAACATTTGAACTATAGATAATTCAAATGATGCGCTTGACATTTATTAAATAAAACAAAATACTGTGAAAATTCACCAATAGATGGTGGTGTAACACATATGTTATTTATTTACATTTATTGAAAATTTATTGAAGAATTTGCGTTACAGCGCATGCCTATTAGCATTATTCTTTAGAAAAAAAGGCGGATACTGAACGAGCATTAGTTAATTCTCTGCACATCATGCCTACGTTGCAAGAAAAAGCGCTACTGGTAAACTTTTCCTATCATAACTAGCAGAACTCCGTTGTCGCTGTAAAGGAATTCCGACGTATTAAGCTGATACTAAAACGTTCAACCACTCCATGTGCTCTACACAAGACGATACAGAAGTTTCAAACGACTGGGCAACTTGGAATTCTTCCAGGTAGAGGCCGAAAGCAAATCCAGTCTTCTAGCGTCGAAAATGTGGCTACTGAGGTCGTGAGAGTGTCTGTTGTTTCCCGTCTCTTGGATATGTCGTATTCCACTGTACGAAAAATCATACAGCGGATTTTGCATTATTATACCTTCAAAATTAAGTCTGTGCACCTATTGCAGGACGGGGACTCAGAGGTTCGTAAAACATTTGCACTTGAGTTCCTAGCTCGAATGGTGGTTGACCTCACTTGGCCATGGGATATCGCCCCCTGAATACTAGGCCTGCGCGTTGATACAAATATGACGGCTGTCGTAGGCTCAGTTTTTTTCAGCGTTTTTACGGTCCATCGAATTTGGACTCCAATAATTTCTAAAATTTTTCTTCACATTATTTTTATTAGATCAAATAAGTGAAATAAAACATTTTAAAATTACTAGTGTGTAAATTTAGGGTACTGTACAAACGCTTAAAAACATCCGCCTACGACAGATGCCATATTTGTGCCAGCGCTCAGGCCTAGTATTCAGGGGATGGTGCATTTGACATTCTGTAGACTGACGAAGCCCACTTTTGCCTCAATGGGCAAGTTAACACCCACAATTGGAAAATTTGGGCATCGGAAATCCCTCAGGCTATCCAGGATAAACTCTTGCTTCCTGAAAAAGTGACAGTATGGTGGAGTTTTACGGATACTTTTATCATTGGACCGTATTTTTTGTAGAGATACATGCAAATGGGATCCGTCACAGGACAACGGTACCGTGATATGCTGAAGGATTTAGCAATCTCAAAACTTCAACAGCGTGGATGCCTTCAGGACATCATTTTCATGTAGGATGGCGAACCTCGTCACATTGATCGTCATTTAAAGCGATTGCTAAGACAACATTTCACATATGCGCGGGTTATGAGTCGCCATTTTCATACAGCATGGCCTCCTTGCACACTGGATATCACCCCCTACTACTTTTGGTTATGCGGTTTCCTGAAGGCAAATATCTACCTTAAAAGGGGAAAATCTATTCCAGAACTGAAATAGAGCATTCGCCGCCATGCTCTTGATATTCCGGCAGACACACTCCTGTCAGATGTAGAAAATATGATTCTGCGATTAGAACATATTGTTAAAAATAAAGGGGGACATATTGAGTAGTTAATGCTAATTTTTTTTATATTAATTAACATTTATAAAGCATATTGAACATTTTTATGTGTATTACAATGCTACCTATCGGCGGATTTTTGTACTATTTTTTATATTTTTTAAATGAAAAGCGCATAATTTTAATTATGTGTAGTTCGAATTTTATCTTATTTGGACCAATAGAATGTATTCTAGAGTCCTCTCAACGTATTTTTTGCTAACCCTGTACATTTTATATTCAGATCAGTGCTATGAATACAGAATTGATACACCACTATTTTCTTATAGTAACATTCACCTTATATTACGATAAAAAATTCCGATTAAACAAAGCTAAGTTTTCTATTCAGAAATAGCGGTATAAAACATCCGTGATCTATATTTTATATTTATAATGGGTTATTATATAGTCATATTTTCTGAGTAAACACACAATTACCGCTTACCTCTGAAAATAAAATCTACTTAGGACGGAAATACCTACATTTTATGTCAAAATATATTGTCATTGCTCAAATTAAATACAGGTTTTACTATTTTCGTAAGTAAATCAAAACGTATGTTAAGAAAACCCATCAAATTCTTTTAAGGACTGGTACTTTCTCCGAATACAATGTAAATTGAGAAGCAGTGAACAGTCACAAATCGTACATCTCGATAAAATTGAACATGCAAAAAGGAATGAATGTTAAGGTAGTATAAAAAATATTTTAAAGTAGATAAAATTTTAAATCCAATTACAGAATTGTGTCTTTCAAAATATGAACTAATCAAAATAAAACAATTTAAAGTACAATTTTAAATGGAATCTTCTTGTTATTTATTTCTTGGGCTATTTAAATTTCATTTAGTTTTTAAAAATGTATTATAACTTTAAATGTTTTAAATATTACCCGAAAGAAAATGTAGTTCAAAGAGTAAATATTCATATTTGTGTTTGAAGTTTTGATTTAATACTTCATTTTAAACTAATAAACAAAAAATTAAAACTCTTATACTCTGTGAAAATTACTGAAAATAATATCTTGATATAGAAGAAAGATTTAAAAATATTGTGAAAGTTCGTAGTTACCGTAATTTCCGGCGTATAATCAGCAGCTCAAAGAATCGTTTTTCGACCCAGAAAATTTATTCAATAATTGTAGTTAAATATTTACAAGTTACATTTTATAAAATAATATTTCTGGGTCGAAAAACGACTCTTTGAGCTGCGGATTATACGCCGGAAATTACTGTACAATAATCTCCTTCAACCCTTTCTGGAGAACAGTACATTTGTTGCTAAAATAATGAAATTAATAATTGCTACCAGAATTGATAAAAAAATTATTAAAAAATAAAATAAAGTAAAAATAAATGCTTTTTTTAAAAGAAAATTTTATTCAAAAAATCTGGATGTCATTTGACAGATTGGATTCAAAAATAAGTAATACAAATAATTTTACATCGTCTTTCAAAGAGTTAACACTTCCAAGTGCGAAAAACGTGTAATCGTAAAATGGCGAAATGATTGAACAGTGTTTCCGTACAGAAAACTCGATATATGAAATCGCGCGATTGTAACGGCGCGTTTTTCTCTAAATAAATACTACTGACTGTTTATCGGACATAAAGTCAGGAAGTTGCCTGACCTTTAGGTACTCTGTTAAATGACGCAAGCATTTGCTTACAAATGTATTTGGAAAAACCACCAGCGCTTTACTTCACGTACTTAAAAAAATTAAATTCCAAAATTCTGGTGCCAATGTGGCATTTAGGGATTAAAATTATGTGGTTCAAAAATGAACCCCCGACTTTACCCCAAGAGTTTAAAAGTGGATGTTTTCCAAATGACTCCTAAACGTGGCAACTTGTTTAAAAGCATAACTGACGCAGGGCTCTAGAATAGGAGACGACTTAACAGTGGTGACGTAAGACAGAGCTGCCAAGTCTCCGGCTTTTTGGATACCAGTATTTTATTACAGAAAAAGTTGACTTGTTTAATCGGAGCACTCTGCGATTTAAAAGAAAAACATTTTCTCTTATAAAATACTTCTTGTTCAAAAAGCCGGAGACTTGGCAACTCTGCGTAAGCAAATCAGGCAAACATCCACCTATAAATTTAAAATGTTATTTAAGTTTTCATTATTATTTACAGAATAGTAGGTAATTTAGTAGGATACAATTACATATAAAACTCCATTATACAAATATTTCATAGGAGAATTCTTATTAAAATCTGCTTAACATGTTTTATGTGATTTCTATTTAACTTATCTTATGATGAAATTTCTGATGAAAGCGGTCAAGACAGCTTCATTTCTTGAGCATTTGAAAATGCATTTTAGAATCAAAGGACGGCTCATAAAAATAACTTAAACATGCAACAATATATACGTTATTGGGAAACGTATAGAAGAAATGTTTATGACATATTAAAATACAAAAATCATGGTTTATGATTCTGTTACTCTATATTATAAGCTATGCACATCTTTTGAATAAATTGTTAACTTATATGATAAAAATATCTGCTAATAGTGTATATAGCTCTTAAATATTATTTATACTAAAAGTATTGGAATTTTATGTCTTGCACATGCAGATTGGTTTACATATATATATATATATATATATATATATATATATATATATATATATATATATACTAGATGGAACCCGTCAAAATTTGACGGCAAAAAACTTGATAGTACCATAAAAATAAAATTCATAGCTGCTTTAAAATGTTTGAAACTTTTGCAGAATAATTCAAATAAATAAAAAACCCACTTTGAATTAAAGCTAGGTTGAAGAACAGCAATTGGCTAAGTTTCACTGGCACATGTACTCGCGGAATTTCTTTCATCTGACACATTTAGCACTGTTGTGCAAGTAAATGGTAAGTGCCCCCTTGGGGAGGGGGAAATGGCGGGTTGGACCAAGGAGATGCATAACATGAATAAGCAGTCAAAGACCTTTCAAACGATATGTAACATGAGGGTGTGTGCAAAATTTTAAAAAGTACCCCCTTGGGGGGGTAAAGTAGGGGATGGACACGGAACATGCATAATATGATTAAGTGGTCACAGACGTTTCTAACGATATATAACATGAGGGTTGTGTGCAAAATTTAGAAAAGTACCTCTTTGGGTGGGGGCAAAGCGGGGAGATGGACATCAGAGATATGCATATGATTAAGCAGTCACAGACCTTTCCAACGATATATGACATGAGGGTTGTCTGCAAAATTTAGAAAAGTACCCCCTTGGGGGAGGGGGGGCAAAGTGGGGAGATGGACATTGGAGATGCATAATATCATTAAGCGGTCACAGACCTTTCCAACAATATATGACATGAGGGGTGTCAACAAAATTTAGAAAATTGCCCCCCTTAAGGGGGGGGGGAAGTGGCGGGATGGACCCCGGAGATGCATAACATGAATAAGCAGTCGAAGACCTTTCCAACAATACGTAACATGAAGGGATTGTGCAAAATTTACAAAAGTACCCCCTTGGGGGGGCAAAGTGGGGGGATGGACACCGGAGATGCATAATATGATTAAGCGGTCACAGACCTTTTTAACGATATATAACATGAGTGGTATGTGCAAAATTTAGAAAAGTGCCCCAATTGGCGGGGGGGGGGGATGGACCACACAGATGCATAACATGAAAAGGCAGTCACAGGCCTTTCGAACGATATATCATATGAGTGGTGTCAACAAAGAAAAGTCTCCGCCCCGTGTAGGCAAAACATACTCCCCCCCGTCGCCATAATTATTGATGCGGACTCATTTTTTAAATTCGTTCGCACCCCTCTTCTCCCGCAAAATGTTGTGAATTTTAAAAACTCCACTTACGAATTTTTTTATACCAAAAGCACTTATGTCCGTCGTCTGCATGCAGAGTTTTGTGCTTACAGACGCCAGACACAACAACACACACAGACAGACGTTTACCGACATTAATAGTATAGATGATACTCAGTGCCTACACATTTCACCCTATAATTCAGCCAATGAGTTGACGGTTGTTCATTTCCAGAAACAAAACAATAATTCTTTAGGATGAATTTTGTTTGTTTGATACACCGTGGCAGAATGCGTGCAATGCAGCGACAGGCGTCACAAACTTTTTAGGGCACCTGCAGACTAAAAACATATAATCAATCTTCGCGGGAAAAAAATCCTAGATTTCGTCAAATGATCACGGGAAAAACACTAATTTCATCAAAGGATCATGTAAAACGTGAATTTTGTTAAAAGGCCACAGAAAAACGCGATTTACACAAAAGATGAGCAAATTTTGTCAAAGAATCGCAAAACAGGAAATTTCACCCAAAGATAGCGCTTTCTTGCCAAACTTCGTCTAAAAATTGCGGTATAAAATGTATTTTATCAAAAAATCCCTGGAAAACGCACATTTCGTTAAAGTATCGCGAGAAAAATGGGAATTTCTTCAAAGATTGCTGAAAAAACGCGAATTTCATGGAAGGATTGCTGAAAATTCATGAATCTTATCAAAAGGCAGCAGAGAAAATGTGATTATTATCAAAGCATTGCGAAAAAAGAAAATTTCGTCTAAGGATCACAGAAAAACGCAAATTTCATAAAAGAATCGTGGAAAATAACGCAAATTTCGTGAAAAAAAAATCGCAGAAAAAACACAAATTTCGTCAAATTATCGCTGAAAAAAAAACACGAATTACGTCATAGGATAGCTGAAAAAATTATGAATCTCGACAAAAAAAAGATACAGAAAAAAATGCGAATTTCATTAAAGAACCACGAAAAAAAATGCGAATTTTGTTAAAAGATTGCGCAAAGAATGTGAATTTTTTGAAAGGTTCGTGTGAAAAATGAAACTGTCTGTATTAAAAACAGCACACACACAAACATCTATACAAACCTCAATACACACAAACATATTATAGGCAGGGCTTGAAATTCAATTTTTCCAAAGACGGGAGTCTCCCTACCAACATTTTTAAATGGAGGGGAGTTGTAATGTTTGGGAGGGAGAAAAAAAATCTTTAAACCCCACTATTCTTTTACGTGCTATTTAAAGAATTACATTAATGCAGACATGACAAAATACCATTGAAAAAATTAAGTCAACTGAGAATGATTATGTAAAATGTTTATTTTTATTATAAAAAAGGGAAGAAAGTTAAGTTTTATATATGCAGTGTATTTTTCAAGTTCCATTAAATGTGTTAGGGACCCTTAGGGGTTGTTAAATAAATTTCTGACTTTAGATTTTACTTGATTGAGATTCACCGATCGATCGTGGAAAAGACGCAAAGTTCATCAATCTGTCGCGGAAAAAACGCTAAGTTCGTCGATCTGTCACCAAAAAACGCAAAGTTCGTTGATCAGTCGTGGGAAAAAAGCAAATTTCGTCGATCGATTGCAGAATAAACACAAACTTCGTCGATCTGTCCAAAAAACGCAAGGTTCGTCGATCAGTCGCTTAAAAAACGCAATGTTCGTCTATCTGTCGCAGAAAAAACGCAAAGTTCGTTGATCAGTCGCAGAAAAAAATGCAACGTTCGTTGATCTGTCGCGGAAAAAACGCAAAGTTCGTCGATCAGTTGCGGAAAAAAGCAAATTTCGTCGATCGATTGCGGAATAAATGCAAAGTTCGTCGATCAGTCAGGGAAGAAAGAAAAATTTCGTCGATCGATTGCGGAATAAACGCAAAGTTCGTCGATATGTCCCCAAAAAACGCAAGGTTCGTCGATCAGTCGCTTAAAAAACGCAATGTTCATCGATCTGTCGCAGAAAAAACTCAAAGTTCGTTGATCTGTCACGGAAAAAAATGCAACGTTCGTTGATCTGTCGCGGAAAAAACGCAAAGTTCGTCGATCAGTTGCGGAAAAAAGCAAATTTCGTCGATCGATTGCGGAATAAATGCAAAGTTCGTCGATCAGTCAGGGAAGAAAGAAAAATTTCGTCGATCGATTGCGGAATAAATGCAAAGTTCGTCGATATGTCCCCAAAAAACGCAAGGTTCGTCGATCAGTCGCTTAAAAAACGCAATGTTCATCGATCTGTCGCAGAAAAAACTCAAAGTTCGTTGATCTGTCACGGAAAAAACCACAAAGTTCGTCGATCAGTCGCGGAAAAAACACAAAGTCCGTCAATCGGTTGCGGGGAAAAAAAATCACGAAATTTATCGTTCGGTTGCAGGTAAATTAAATAATGCAAATTTCTCCAAAAATGCTGAAATTTTTTGGGCGGGAGGCTCCCGCTCATGATCTTTTTTGGGCGGGATTTCAAACTTTTCCACGCGAATCCCGCCCTGAAATTCAAGCCCTGATAGGTATAGTTTTAATCTGAAATAATATACTGAACTTGAACTAACTTTTGAAAAATCGGGTTAACCCAAATCCAACTTGCAGAAATCTACACTCAGTCTGAAATCGACTCGAACCATAAAGACAGTTAACCCAACTTGCAACAAAAATAATTATTTTCTGTGAATTTTCTGATTTTTTCTTTTCACAGAAATGCTGTAGTCATTTTGTCCCCCAATTTTGGCCTTTACAATTCAGCCAATGAGTGGAGGGGGCCAAAGGAGCGTTCCTTATCACAAAAGAAAGATGAGATACGTTCGTTTGATGTCGTTGTTGAAAATTTATGGATTTCTATTATTAATTTTTTCATTTTACCGTATTTATTTTCTTTTTGTGTTGTATGTATTTTGCTACTTTGAATTTTTTTAAACTAACCTTTTTTTTTTTTTTTTTTTTTTTGGAGAGTGAGAGAGAGAGATTTAATAATTTGGTGACACGAAGTTCAGCAAATTCTTAAAATCCACAAATCGTTTCCAATGTAAACAATGAAATTTACAATTAAGTTGCAAGTGCAAAATTTCAGTTTTTTTAAATTTTCATGTCATTCTGTACACATTTTAATATGTCATTCAGATCATTATCAGTGGCGTAGCGTCAGGGGGGGCACGATCATTTTACTACCAGTACAATTATATACTACATTTAGCCTTATTTAATCTTTGAACTTTATGAATTAAATAAGGCCAAATATAGTATATAATAATACTGGTAGTAAAGTGATCCGTGCCCCCCTTGACGCTACGCCTCTGATCATTATACATATTTAGTTATGCATTATTAATTATTTACTTGACATTTACTTTTAATATTTTAAATATTTCAAACTTACAGCTGAATGTAATTATTAAAACATTTGAAATACTGCATTCGAAAAATGAAATTTCAGCTTAGAAACTCGACAATTAAAAAATTTAAAGTAGAAAAGTACTTATGATATAAAAAGAAGAAAAAAAAATACACCAGAATTTATCTGTATTACGAAAGCGGGAGAAATGATTTTCTGTGCTATACGAAAAGATATCCAAATAACTCAATCATGAACATAGAAATAGGTATCGGTTTTTATGTTCAGGTGCACTCAATCCAAACTTGAAACTTTTAAAACAGTCATTGAATGAATGAAATTCATCTCCGCCTTTCACATCCAGAAAACTTGCTGTGTCGCCAATTATGTTTATATTTTATATATATATATATAAATAATAATTCAGGCACTTTTCCGTTATACGGACACCATATTCGCCAAACATACATACATACATACATTTTGGCATAGTATCCGTATAACAGAAAACTACTAAAGTTCATGGTTTAAAATCACAATAAAATATCATGAAATTTATTGATTAGTTGTGGGAAAATATCGGGGAAATAATGTGTTTTTCGTGAATTTTTTGTTTTGTTAACAATGTGGTTAGAGAGACAGGGAGAAATCCAGAAAACTTGCTGTGTCGCCAATTATGTTTATATTATATATATATATATATATATATAAATAATAATTCAGGCACTTTTCCGTTATACGTACACCATTGTCGCCAAACATACATACATACATACATTTTGGCATAGTGTCCGTATAACAGAAAAGTACTAAAGTTCATGGTTTAAAATCGCAATAAAATATCATGAAATTTATTGATTAGTTGTGGGAAAATATCGGGGAAATAATGTGTTTTTGTGAAATTTTTTGTTTTGTGTTGTTGTGTTTAATTGTAAGCATTCATTATAATTTTCAGTGCATTATTAAATTGAAATTTTTGTTGAAAATATGTAAACAAAACAGTGACCAGAAACCTGCACAATTTCTAATATAGATAGATAGATGCATGCATGTAGTACTTTTAATTATTTGGTAAAAATACTGTGATCGTCACTGAGAAAACCTGAATTTAACCTAAAAGTAACTGTCGAGTGTTTAAGCTGAAATTTCATTTTACGAATACAGTATTTCAAATGTTTTAATAATTACATTTAGCTGTAAGTTTGAAATATTAAAAGTAAAGGCCAAGTAAATAATTAATAATGCATAACTAAAAGTAATTGTCGAGTGTTTAAGCTGAAATTTCATTTTACGAATACAGTATTTCAAATGTTTTAATAGTTACATTCAACTGTAAGTTTGAAATATTAAAAGTAAAGGCCAAGTAAATAATTAATAATGCATAACTAAATATGTATAATGATGAGATTTTTTTTCTTGAATTATTCAGTGCAACTCGTCTTATAAATGTACGCAAATAATTCACATCAAAATCTTAAAATAACAAAGTTTTCTTTCGTGTTTAGCTATGCTTAATAACCAAGAAAGCTTGATTAATACAAAAATTATTTGGTAAAAATACTGTGATCGTAGCTGAGAAAACCTGAATTTAATCATATCACACAGAATTACATATTAAAAGTTTAAAATTAGTTTGTTTACATCGGAAACGATTCGCGGAATTTCGTGCCACGAAATCTCTCTCTCTCTCAAAAAAAGGGTTAGTTATAAAAAATTCAAAGTAGTAAAATACATACGACTTAAAAAGAAAATAAATACGGTAAAATGAAAAAATACCTTAATAAAAGAAATCTATAAAGTTTCAACAACCGAACAACCAAATGGAACACATACGCTTCTAGAGAGAGGAAAAAGCCTTCACCTCATTGGCTGGAACATCGCGTCTGAAGATAGTAAAAGCCTCTAGCTGGTTAGCTGAATGCTCGCGCATGCGTATAAATAGCATTTTTGCACGAAAAACTAAACAGCAGGTTAGCTTTAAGTATATGGATATATATATATATATATATATATATTGCGATATTTTGTGCTTTCATGTTAGTTTTGCGTAACCTTTTTTCCCGACAGTCATTTTCTACTACGATTTCCAAAGGGCTTCAAATGGGTATTCAACAAATTTGATCGCACAGTTTTCATCATTATATAAGTAAAATTATAAAAATATAGTTAACAATCTATTGTCAAAATAGTGGTATCTTGGACGGCGGCAGGCCATAAGCTTACAATCCCTAGTTTATATAATTTAGTTGTTGCGTAAGCATATATTAAAAATAAAGTTTATTTTGGTCTATTTATAAAATAACATATATAATACATGGTATAAGATAGGTAGAATTTCCAATCGAACAGATATATTCTGTTTCAACAGAATTTCCAACGGATATATTCCGTTAACTGCTGCATATTTATTTTTAGTATTTACAAAACTCACAAGTTGTTTCACAGAAAATTTAAATAAATTGAAATTTCGAGATTATTTAAAACAACAAAAATAACAACAAAATACTGCTTTCGCTTTAAAAAAGGAACAATTATTTTCCCATTCTTCTAAAATTATTTGCAATTTATCTTTTAAAGTTATAAAAAATATTCTCACTTAAAATGTATTCTAAACAAACTGATTAAAAATTTATATATATAATAATTTAATCAGGTGAAAAAAAAGCTACAAATAAAAATAATGTTTTCGAATTACAAAAAAGTAACAGTTAATTTTTCCATTCTTCTGAAATTATTTGCAATTTAATTTTTAAAGATATAAAAAATATTCGCACTGAAAAAATATTCTAAACGAACACATTTAAAAAAATGTATAATAGTTGAAAAAAAATCGATTTTCTCATAAAAGCAAACAATTTTATTGAATTTAATTCAAAATATAATATTCGTATTCTACATCTAACAATCAAATTAAAAATAGATATAAATAATGTTTTTATCATCTATTAAAAATAAAGTTTTAAAACCTCTACCATCATATCATAACGAAATTTCCACGCAACTAACTTCAAAATTACCAGTTTCAAAACCCGAAATTGTTCAAATCCCAAGCCGCCAGATGCAGAAATGCCGTGTCATCGTTTCAAACTCTTATTCTAGCCAGATTAGCCTTTTTTAAATTCAGAATTTTTAATTCAAACCAGAAATTAATTGATGTAAAGATTGTTTTATTTAATGAGAGACATTTTCTAACTTCTTAAGGTAAAAATTCTTCTTTCAAAAGTTCCGGTATGAATTTGAAAATTCTGAATTTTAAAAAAAGGCCAAACTCTCAACCCTGATTTTAGCAAGCGACCACTGGTCTTACCGGTAAGACACGTGGTTCACGGCACTGACTTCCCTAGTTCGAAAACAAGGTTAGCCAGAAAATATTCTTGAAGTATATCAAATAATAAATACTCCCGTAATAGTCCACAAATCGCAGCATAAAGAAAGATGAATTTTTTAAAACCGATGCTATTCATATTAGAAAATTTCCGTTCCTGACAGTGCTGCCAGGAATATTTCCGTGATTTGAAGGAAATATTTCTGAGAGCTTAGCGGAAAGTTACCGCTTCTTCAAATAGAGTTTTTCCTTCTTTTATCTCTCAAAACGGAAAATATACTTACGGAAAGGAAAAAGTATATTAACTTTGCTGCCAGTACTTTTACTGTGATTTTACGGATTTAGTTTTAACAGTGTAATACAAAGCAGGGGTCGGGAAGCGAAAAAAAGTATTGTTTTCTATCACTATGCACAATCAATAATCTTCGTCGTAAATATATTTATCCTATGCAATACAAATAAAGGGTGGGTCTAAAGTCATTTACAAATTCTAATATTCAATAAAATATCAATTATTCTGGTGTACAGACGTGCTCATTCGACGAAAATACTTCTCATGATTAAACTTTTTGTTTCAGAAAAGAAGAAAAACATTATTTCAAAAAATTCTTATAGATGGCTCTGCATACGCTAAACTACCCATAAAACATTAAAAACGCAATATAAGCAAGAAATAGATCACCGCCCCCTAAATACTATTCCTGCGCGCTGATAAAAATGGCGTCTGTCACAGGCGGATTTTTTTTCAGCGTTTGAACGGTCCCTCGAAATTAAACACCGCCTAGTATTTTATTCGCCTAGTTTTTCTGAGATCAAATAAGCCAAAGAAAACTTTTAGATATTATTGGTGTTGAAGTTCGAGGGACCTTACAAACTTTGAAAAAAAAAACGCCTCCGACAGACGTCACTTTTGTCAGCGCGCAGGCCTAGTATTCAGGGGGCGGTGATTTGATAAGAGATGGCGACTTGTATTCCCACATTGAAATTTCTTTTATGGTGATCGCCGCATTTTTCCTCTTCAATGTTTTCGTCATTTGATGCAGAAGAATCGGCTTCTAGGAAAAACATTTTAAATCAGACATAATTTAAAACAGAGATTGTGTGAATCATGCAGAAATAAACCACAGTTAAACATGCAAATTGGTTTTAGTAAAACTAATTAAAACATGTTAAAATTCATTTTAAAAAAATTACATTTTTACTGTACTATACGGCCATTACATCAGCGAAGTTCAACAATCCCATTTTTATAGAACGAAAATGAAAATGTGAGCACTTCAAAGTCAAAAAGCAGTAGCTATAGCATTATCTGAAATGAAGTTACAGTTTGAAGAGTATACGAGGGCATTTCGAAAAGTAAAGATACAACGGCTCGCATTCCTTAAAAAAAACATTTATTTAGAAAACGTAAGTTACATCTTATTAACTGGATTATTTATTATTTTTCGACATAATCACCCCCGTTATCCAAACATTTGTTAAGTCGGGGCACAAGCTTTTGTATCCCACAGTCATAGAAGGTTTCCGCCTGTTGTCGGAACCACATTTCAACTTCATCTTTGATCTCATCATCGTCGTGGAATGATTTTCCTCCAAGATGTGACTTCTTTCAATTTGAGACGTCTATTCGCACGAATTGCTTCCTCCGTTCTCTGAAGAAGGGCATAAGAGATCACAGAGGGCCAACCTGTTCTTTGTTCGTCATGAACATCTGTCCTACCTTCAGAGAAATGACGACGCCAATTCGTTACATTTTGTCGATTCATAATGTTCCCATAAACAGGAACAATTTCTTTGTGACTATCCGCTGGTCTCTGACCTCTTGCATGAAGAAAACGTATGACGGAGCGCACTTCGCATTTGGCGGGATTCTGAATCGGCGGTACCATTTTAAACACGACCTACTCCAACCAGAATCAACGTTGAAATGTCGAACGACCACGAGGAGAAAGCTAACGGTTCAAGGTTAACACCTGTGTTGCCAACTTGCTTGCCAAAACTTTTCTTTTCCTCCGGCGTACGGTATATCTTTACTTTTCGAAATGCCCTCGTATTTTGTACAAATACGCACGCAGTTTACATTGAGAGACGCACCGAGCTAATTCAAACATAACTGAGTCGCGACGTACGTGAAATGAAATTTCAGTGACAGATACGATTTTGAACAAAAATTGATCGCCAACTTAATGTATGTTGACTTGACTCACTCATCGGACTTGGCCAGAAGAGTACCGCCAATTTTTGAAATGTAGGAGGACATAATATGATAACACCTCCAATTTTTTTTTATTTGCTATAAAAAATTTTCAATCATGAGAAGCCTTTTTTTTCTTAACCACAGTCTTGTACGCCTTGATTTTTAAACCTTTTAAACGGTTTGATTTTACTTGATTTTTAAAATGTGTCAAGGACGTCTCGCCCATCTAAATATCCGGAATATATTTGTTTCGGAACAGTGGTAGTAACTGAAAATATTCCGTTTTCGCTTTGTAATTTTGAGTACGTCCGTGCTACTATCAAGCATTTGTTACTTTTTGAAATGTTGCCGTCAGGGATGCCAGAAAAATACTACAAATGCATTCTGATTACCTCTATTTTCGAACAAAAATTTTCACCATATTTTAATTACAGAGCTTCCGTAATTAATTAAAGCAAATATCACTATACTAATAATCTAATATTCAAACTTCAATTGTAGTATTTCCTTATCAACCTAGGTTGCTTTGCTTAATAAACTAATTCTGTGAAAATTGAAAACATTTATTTAAAAAGGTTATGGTAGTGTTAAATGACTCCCGAAAACACGTTTATTTATTGAAAATTCAGAAAAATAATCTATCTGAATCCACTTAAACCTCTAAGTTTTCTTATTTTAATAGGATCACTGTTTGCAAAAATACATAAGCATTATTTCAAAAACGATTTTAAAACGTCGGAAATACTCAGGTTTCGTACGCTTTTACAACAATTTTATAATATACTATTTCGCATTATTTAAATGCAGAAAAGTCAATTAAACAAGGCGTCTACAATTTCTGTATATAAATTTTAAATAGAAAAATTCTATTTAAAAAATGTGATTAATGAGTACGCGGGAATAAACGTGCTCATTTTTATAACTGCCAAATTTCCAAATTGTTATTTCTCAATTGCTATCTTCTCTTTATTTAATTCCGTAGTGCTGTTTGTAACTTAAATTAAACAGAAGTTCTTATGATAAAATATAACGTCTATATGAAACCATCTTTAGTCTGTTAATTGTCAGTGTCGTATTATGAACACTTGAAACCAGTGGCGTAGCGTCAGGGGGGGGGGGCACGATCATTTTTCTACCAGTATAATTATATACTACATTTAGCCTTATTTAATCTTTGAACGGTATGAATTAAATAAGGCCAAATATAGTATATAAAAATACTGGTAGTAAAGTGATCCGTGCCCCCCTTGACGCTACGCCTCTGCTTGAAACTGGTGCAAACGTCCATTAGTATTCCAGAATACGGCACTGGTGACCGTACAGCAATACCCTAATTCCAATAGATGTAGATTCCTACAAAATAGTGTGATTGATGAAACAATGTTCCAATGTCCCCTTTCATTTGATCACCACTATTTCATAATATTAATATTATCTTTATTTAATGTCAGAAAATTGGTGATGATATAAGGTGAAAGTTACTGATCGAAATTAAAGGCACAAAAATTCAATGACCTGTGAAAACGTAAAATGTCGGAACAAAAACTGATAAATTATTTATGAAATTTCAAAATTCAATTCACGAAGAAAGGTGCACTTTAAATTGGATGAAAGAAAAACATTTTTTTAAGTTATTAAATGAAGTAAATCCTACGTAAATATTATACATATTTAAATTTAAATTTAACCCGGGAGCAGTCGCACGGGGTATGACATACCCCAGGGTGCGTACGGTTTTAACAATTGTCACCACTATTTTTCGAAAAGTAATCTACAATTTACATTATCATAGAATTTGTAACAATTGTCTCAGACTAAATAAGGTGGCGATTATTAATTGTACTTATTGGTGACAATGTAAAAACCATTCATTATCTGGGTATGCGCGACTTCTCCCGAGTTAAATAGAAATATTGTTTATTTTATCCGAGATGTAGCATGTTTCATATAATATAAGATTACATTTCAACAAATGTGCTTGAAAGAAAGAAAAACCAATTGTAGTAACATGTTACCTTTAATTTTTAAAACTAGTTATTTCAATGAGTTCATGAATCCAAAAAAATTCTGTATTTTATATAATGCGCAAACCAATAAGTGAAAAGTAAAACGTATATTCAGAATCCATAGCAAAATAATTTTTGTATCAATTGACGTTGATGAATTGTTATGACATATATTTTCATGTTTAATTAAGACATTTCCTGTAAAATAATCGTTTATGAAACCAGATATTCGCATTATGAAAAAACAATACATCAGTAAATACACTTATTGTTTATACTAATGTTATATTAAAGAAGGATTCCTTTATACAAATGATTGAAAACGTATAAAAATATCTGATGTTTCTTGCAAATAGTTGTGTGTTGAAATTTATCTTTTTTAAGTATTTATAAGCAATGTTTCTTAAATATGTGGTGATAATAATGATAATAATAATACTTGCAATATTTGAGTTAATGAAATGATATATATATTATTTGTAATCACTCACCTTTGTTTTGAAATACTATTTAACTTGTATTTAACGCTTTTGCAACCGCATGTTTTCGTCATTTGACAAGCTTATGAGTGTGACTGTTGCGCATTGAAAGTAACCTGTAGCGTTATTGAAAAAAATTATTCATTTTTAATTTAAACAAGATCGAAAAATCAAGCATCAGACATAGATTATGAAAAATCTTTCCGATACATACAGAATATTGTAAAGAATTTTAATTTTTTCATACAGTGAAATGAGATGTCTAAAAATGTAATTTAAAACACAAAATCCATTAATAATTCATTTCCAGCTATTGCTGTTCGTATCCGGTAATGTGTGCATTATAAAAGTTAGAAAAACAAGTTCCATGAAGCGAGTTTAAAGGCCTCATTGAAATGAATAAAAGCTGAGTTTGCAAATCTCCGTATGAAGATTAATAAATTGTGTGAACACAATTGTAATATGGTTTAAAATTAATTTAACGCCCTAGGCTGTCTAAAATTTGATTATTATTTCTAGACCACCATTTCAAAACAATAATCGTGGTAAATTTGTACAAATGATCGAGATAGATTACTATAATTTAAAAATTGTCGTATGAAAAAAAGAAATAAATAAGTAATCGACAATAGCCGCATTCATTGCAGTTCTTATTTGTTTTAAAATTAGGCATCTATTATAAAATATTAAAGTATACTGCAATATGTAATATAAAAAGTAAGACTCTGTAAAGTAGTTTAAGTTGTTTGATTAATTATCTAACCTAAATGATTATCGTCTAACAACAATAATTGCGAAAAGTATGGATGGATGCGACATTATGAGACTAAGAGTACAAGCATTGTAGGTCATTTTTGCCCCTTATCGGTAGTAAATCGATAATTTTCTAGTGCAAGCAGAAAAATATAGCCAAGCTAGATCAATTGTAACTACATATTTCCATTTGTTACCTTCCAAATAATTTTCCTACAATAATCTGCACATAGTCCGCAATTTCAAATATAACCCTCTCATTACCCTGACTCTCATATGCGGCTCCTATTTTAAACTCCGATCAAAGAGATTTAAAATGCTAAAATATAAAACACAAGCATTCTTTTTACTGGTAATACATTCTTAAATCTCATATGAGGCTTTAGATTATTCTAGATTCTGCTGTGAGATGGGAGCACTGCAGTTTATGAGTGCCTTAAAGTTATTTTGGTTTCATGCTGAGTTGATCTTTTTGAATTGCCCACTTCTAAAGAAATATTTGTTTAGCAAAAGTAAGAAAATTATTTTTATCATTCTAATATATGTATTTATTATAATAATGTGTTTATTATGTTTCTAAATAAAAAATAACTGTTATAACTGGAAAAGAACGTTGGAGCCTCATATGAGGCTTAGTGCACCTAATGTGAACTCGTGGTAATGGTACACACTCTGTTGAGTAAAGTTATAAATTTCTCTGAAAATTATTTCGCTGCAAATTAATGAAATATATCTAACAGTAATAAATTAACAATAGCAAATTAGTTAAAAATATAGTTTATAATGCTAGTAAATGTTGTAGTTTTAAATGTACTGTTAAATAAAGTTATAGTTTTACTAATGATGATATTCATCAAGGGACGATCGTAGATAAAGCAATATATACGGAATAACACTCATCATTTGGGGATACAATTTTGCGTACTGGGAGGAATATCATGGTATACGTATGCCTTTGGAATATGTCAAGTAACAACTGATATTACATAAGATGAGTTTGCTGAATTTGGATCTTCACGAAGTGTTGTGTTGAGACAGAATAAAAATAAAAACCACAAATTGTTTTTCATATTCTTTCACAAATATACCATTCCTGATAAAACTGGTTGAGTGAAATATATTTTCAACAGGGACAATATGAAATAATCGAATAAAATAAGCTTCAACAATTCTGATCCTCATGAAAGAAAGGAAAAAACAAGCAAGGAGTACATTCTGCATCACAACAAGTGATAAGAAAACAGGAATAGTTTGAAAATTATGCTTTGCATTTGGCATAACCATTTCTAGGAGCAAATCCTATTTATTTTGTAGGCCGTCGAGTAAGTGGTAAATCTTTCACACCAATACCGAGACCACCATCAATAGCGATGTGTAACAAAAATATGGGTGGAATTGATTTAATGGACTTTCTATTAGGATTAGGCTTTTACAAATATACTATGAGATACAAGAGATGGTATTTTAGATTTTTAACCAAATGTTAAATGTTACTGTTATAAATTGCTGGGACTTTGGAAGATGGATTCGAACAATGTATGCTTAGATTTGCTAGAATTGAAATCTTCGATAGCTACATTTCTTATTTAACAAGGCTTTTCAAGAGAAGAAAGAAAGATTAGCCATCACAGTCTTTTAAAGAGCTATCAAGAAAAAAACTCGGGAAAGATCAAGTAGCCATTGAGCTTCTACGAGATGGAGGAAATCATTATCCTGTAAAAACTGATGGTAAATATGCAGCTAAATGCCATTTATTTGGATGCTCCAAAAAACTAGAAATATATATATATATATATATATATATATATATATATATATATATATATATATATACAGGGTGTAACTGAAATGCTTCAACAAACTTTGAGGGATGATAGTACTCATGAAGACGAACACAAAATGCAATGGAACATGGGGTCGCAAATGACGTTTAACCCCTTCAGGGGCAGTCGTATGTTTATGAGAGCGCTTAATTTTAATTCCAAAATGCCATAATGGCACCAGAATTTTGCTAAAATCTTTTCCATTTAATATGTATGTGAAATATAGCCTTTTTCTTATTTACAAACAATTTTTTTTATAAATTCCGGTGCCAGTCATTTATTTCAACATTTTAGTACTAAAAGTAGTTTGCCCCTAAAAGGCTTAAAGGATAAAAATAGAGAAAATGCGTCTGAAAATGGACTGGCAACGGAATTTACAAAAAAAATTGTTTGTAAATAAGAAAAAGGCTATATTTCACATAAATATTAAATGGAAAGGATTTTAGCAAAATTCTGGTGCCATTGTGGCGTTTTGGAATTAAAATTAAGTGGTTTTTTAGACATACCACTGTCCGTGAAAGGGTTAAATGTCATTTGCGACCCCGTGTTCTATTGCATTTTTTGTTCATCTTCATGAGTACTATCATCCCTCAAAGTTTGTTGAAGCATTTCAGTTACACCCTGTATATATATATATATATATATATATATATATATATATATATATATATATATGAACAATGTAAAAAGAGGCTCTGTGTCCTAAATACTTTCAGGCTTTTCATTCAAGATAAATCTGTGTGAATAAAAAATGCAATCTGTATACATCAATATTATTGATAATAACTACACTTATTTGGCAAATTTAACTCGATTGTTATATAATGTATTAAAATGAATGTTAAAATTTGCTTTAAAATATATTATCTGTTTTCTTTTATTGTTCTCATTCAGCATCACTGTATAACACTTTAGACCCTCCAGCCTCGTATGAGGCTCTTCCAAATTGAATAGAAAGATACATGGCAACAAAAAAAAAACCTTTTCTATGCAATTTATAGCAAGATTTTATGCACAAAATGTAGTAGAAATATTTTTTTACTTGACTTTTTAATAATTCGGAAATGAGAGGGGTAATGAAATTGATATACATTTTTTAGGTTTATTACAAGATAGCTACTGTAGAATATGATGATGCGCATAAAATTTATCCTTCATTTATAAAGACACGAAAGATTTCGGATACAGTACTATATCCGAAATCTATCAGTGATAACTGATGGAAGTGCTTTTCAGTTATGATATATTTTTTAAAGTTTAATAAAATTTTTGCATACGACGTGGTGTTTATAAATTGCTATAGATCATATATAGGGCTACAGAAAAAAATTGCAAGCATTACTTAGTAGAAGCGTGAATTGCTTAAATATGGTTTTTAATTGAGGTATGCATTTTAGAGCTGGACTATATTTATTATACTAAACAATGTTTATGGAATATAAAAATAATCATATGCAGAGTCAGGCAAAGAAGAGACTACATGGCTGCTTAGGTATGATAATTTCTGGAAGTAATATTTCAGTAGATTTAAGCGTGTTTAACCTGAATTAAATTTTTGTTTAATATGTGGCGTGTATAAAAATATATAGGTAATGTACAGGTCAGTACAAAGTAATTGGAGTATGTTTCCGTCTACTTGTAGAAATTCCTGAAGATGAATTTTCAAACTATTATGCGTTACATAGTTAAAGTCGAAATCGTTACAGAAATGTGTGAATACAAATTGTATATTTTGTCAAAATCAGGATGTGTCATTAAAATGTAAAAATGTATTATAAATTGAGATATGTAAATATCTTAAAAGTATTATTTAAAGCACGACATTAATTAATATTGCTTTATATGAATTGAGCAGATATTCATTTAACATGATTTGCAGAAGAAATATTGCACCGAAATTTCCGGCCTATAATCCGCGGATCAAATAATTCTGTTTCAACCCAGAAATTTTATTCAATAATTGAAGTCAAATATTTACAGCGATCTAAAAAGTTACATTTTATAAAATAAAATTTCTGCGTTGAAATAGATTTGTTTGATCCGCGGATTATAGGCCGGAATTTACGGTAATATGTTTTCTTGTTCTTCAAGTGGTTTTCTGCATTACAGGATTTTCAGAGGTCAACATTCTGGTTACCTGTATTTCAAAATAATATTTTTATATGTAGATTTCTAATGTTAATAATTATATATATATATATATACCCCGAAGATTACTGTTTGAAAATGATGGAGCCATAAATATTACGACTGAAAACCCTGCGTGTACCTTAGAACGTCGGTGGAAAATTTTACGATTTTTTTATAAGCCAAATAAACTTGTTCTTAAACAGAAATTTGAATTTAAAATATAAAATAAGTATCACATAGTAAAAATATACCTTCTATTAAATATATTTTCTGTTTCAAAACATGTTTATTTGGCTTGTGTAAAAGAGTAGAATTTGCTTGATATGTTACAGAATTGGAAAACTACTTGTAGGGCTAATCTTAGATGCCAGACTTTTGATAATTTTCAAACCAATTAAGATTTGAACCAAAAAAATTTCATAGGAAAATGTATCTTGTTTTAATATAGTATTTAAATACTTTCATTTATTAAGTAAAGTTTCTGATTTGCGCTATGATTATTTGACACAAATAAAACCGAATTCATGGTAGCTATGAGTTAATGCACTTAAAATGTCCATGTATTAAAGAAGTGACGACAAAAGCAAACATCTGAAATTACTACATTACTGTTAACGAATTCCGCCCTCACAATTTTTCGAAAACCAAATAATATATTTTCATTTTGTAAAATATTGAAAGAATTTGTAATTATGTTCTTAAAAAAATAAAATTTATTACATATTCACACAAAGAAACATTTATAATGGATATCATGAAAAATTTCTAAAAGAAAGTTATCTCCTTATTAAATATTAAGACTACGAAATTAGTCCTTTTACTTTTGGAAAATTTAAAAATTCTAAAGAAATGCAATTGTGTTTAAATATAAACAAAGCATCCAATTAAATACTGAGATTATTTGAAGCTTACTTAACGGAAAGATCTATTGTTCTCTTAAGACTACTTCAGGTTTTAGAGAATATTTTGTAAGAAGGATTTAAATATTTGTATAAATTATTTAAAAATTATAACAAAAGGTATTTCGAATAAATAATTGTATATTCTTCTATGTTCTTTATTTGAGAAAAATCTGAAGTTGAAACTCTAAAGGAAATAGAATTATTTTTATTTATTCGCCTTTCGTTTAAATGAACTTTCTTGTTTATTTTATATTAACCGTTTTCGATAATAAAGTACGGAATCTGACACAATTTCAGATTAAAATATTAAAAATTACTGTTTCAAAAATTATATCTGTATTTAGAGAGATTGAATAAGAGTTTCCACAAAGATATTTTTAATATGCATTCATTCAGGTTCACCATTTATTTTCTAAGCAATATTTACTTTAATTTTTGTTAAATTTATAAAACGAAATAAAAATTAGCAGCTAAGTAATTAAGCAACTAAATTAAATCAATAGAAAATTATAATTAATAAACGCTTGCAAGTAATTTTCGTAAGATATTAATTTTCATTTAAATAAAATATTTTAATGAAATAGCAATTTAACCTTTTGTTTACGGGTTTCGGACGCCGCGCCGTGCGTCTCAGCGATTATTATTTTTTTTATTCTGTTTGCACCATTTTTTTTGGTAAATTTTGGTACGATTGAATATAAAAATAGTCACCAATCTTAGCCCGTAAACAAAAGTTTAAGACAAGACTATATTCAATGGTTGGAGTATCATAATTGAGATTTTTTCCAACAGAGTGAAAATATGCCGGGACCAGGATTCGACCCTGGGTACTTTGGTTTACCGTACCAACGCTCTCCCTACTGAGCTATCCCGACGATATCCTGGACTGGCATATCTCACTCTTATTTTTTGGACAAGGCTGCGAACTGCAGCGCTAATTTCATTCATCTGAGCTATAAATATAGCATTTACATGATGAATTTTTAAATAGGAAGGAAACCCTGTATACCATGTAATTAGGTCATAATGAATAGAGGAAAGTATATTCAACTAGGTAAATTATATTCAATGGTTGGAGTATCATAGTTGAGATATTTTCCAACAGATTGAAAATATGCCGGGACCAGGACTCGAACCTGGGTACTTTGGTTTACCGTACCAACGCTCTACCTACTGAGCCACGATATCCCCGACGATATCCTGGACTGGCATATCTCACTCTTATTTGTTGGACAAGGCTGTTAAGACTTTGGCGATTTGAGATTAGGTCGGTGGGTAAGGATACCAATATTTCTGATAGATATTTTTTCATTAACGCAGAACTTTGCGCTTAAATTAATAGACTATTTCCGTACAAATATACCGGTATCCGTAAAACTACATTGGTGTGCCAGTGGTACTCACTATGCGGTCCGCAGGCAGCAGTTACCAGATTTATATTCAACCAGAAATCTTCCCCATAAATATAGATGTTCTATCATTGGGAGAATATTACATTTTGCACATAGCGGTATGAGAATAAATTTCTCAAAAATTATTGAATACCATTGGTTTATACCTTTCCAGGGCAAAGTACTTCGGTTGTTAAAATGTTGATATGATTGAATGATACAAGGATTTTTGCACAAATTTGTTTAAAAATTAAGAAAAGTATTTCTTCGCGTAGATTGTAATAGCAAAATTTTATTCGAAATTCTAGTGCTATTGTGCTATTTGGGGATTAAATTTAAGTGATGGAGATGAATGGAGAAGGAAGGACGAACTGAGATATTTTCTTTTGTAAAAATGTTTTGTTAGCGACTGAAGATGATGGGGGTGGTATACTTCTTGAAAGATTCTAGAGTTGGTGGAAAATACAATTGGGACGGTCAAGAAAGTAAAATAACAATATAACGCCAGTGTTTTTCTCCTCATTGTACGATAACTGTGTCTCCCATTGTGGGCTTCAAGCTTTAAAATCACTTTGCAGTGTCGTTGACTACGCCAGTTTACAAATTTCTTTAACTTATGTTAGTGCAATGAAAGCAAAACGAAAAGATTTTTCTATCGCTGATAAAATTAAAGTTTTGCATAAAATAAAATTGAAAACATCCCAAACGGAAATAGCGAAAGAAATTGGAAATTCACAATCTCAAGTTTCTCGAATAAGTAACAGCTCTGAAAATATTATTCGGGAATGGAGAAATAATGGCAATTTAAAACGAAAGCGAAAACGTAATTCGAACTATGAAAATGTGGATCGAGCAGTATTGCAAAGGTTTCAGGAAAAAAGATCCAAAGATGCATTAATTCATGGAGCAATAATTATGGAAAAAAGGATGAGTTATCAAAAAAGTGCGAAAAGGATGAAAACTTCAATGCTTCGAAAGGTTGGCTTTACAGATGGCAACAAAGCATTAATTTAAAATTAAAAAAATTCCTATGGAGAATCTGCTTCAACTGATGATTTAGCCATTGACGAGTGGTATGACAACACATTAATCCCGATTTTGGAGAATTATAAATCGGATGATATTTTTAATTGCGATTAAACAGCATTGTACTGTCCTACAATGCCAGGAGGTACAATTGCAGAAAAGAAAGAGAAAAACGTGGGTTTAAAAAGGCGAAAGACCGAATCACTCTACTTTCTTCGCGTTAACCAAATAGTAACAACAAAATTGACTCCTTTGATGATTGGAAACAGCAAAAAACCGCGATGCTTAAAAATGTCAAAATTTATCCCGTCAATTATTCATTTTCCCAAAATGCCTGCATGACAGGAAGAATTTTCAAAAGCTGGATTGCGAAAGTCGACTCCGACATTGTGAAACAAAACAGGAAGATTGTTTTATTCGTGGATAATGTATCCAGCCACAAATTTAACGTTCGCCTTTCAGACGTGAGCGTACAATGTCTTCCTGCTAATGCGACATGCACAATTAAACCTCTAGATCAAGGTGTCAAATCGTTTAAAAGCAATAACAGGCGTCTAATATTTAAATATGTTGTGCATCTCTTAGATGAAGATCAATCACTGCTACATTTTTCTTCAATTTACAAAAAGATATCTTTGCTTAATGCAATGCCTTTCACTAAGCAAGCGTGAGGCAATGTTTCTTTAACAACAATTGAAAATTGCTTCAAAAGGGAAAAGATTTTTTAATCTAAAGAAAATTGTGATGATTGTGACTCAGTAATGAAACTGTGATTTATGATTTTAACAGCGAAAGTGAATTTAACGATCATAGTGGTTTGCTGCAACTTACTGCTTCCGATTTTTCAGAAAATGTAAAATGTGATAAAAGTGACGAAACAAAAAATAAAATTAGTGATGAAGAAATCGTGGCAACCTCTCAAAACTGCGAAAACACAGACGATGTTTGTTACGATGAAAGTGTAGAGCCTCCTCCCTCTCTCTCTTATGTTAACAAATCTCTGTGTGTTGTTCGAAGATATTTTGAAGCACATGGTGGCGATTACAATTTGATTTATTCTTTAGTGAAAGAAGTGGAGAAATACAGCGTCCGAACTATTAAAAAACAAACTTCTATAAAAGATTATTTTACAGGCAACAAATAAAGGATTAGTTCACAAATAATGCAAAAACAATGAATTTACACAGAAATGTATTTATTTTCAAAGGTATGATTTAAAGTTATTTCCTTGTTATTTTACTTTCATTTTAATTTTCACATCAATCAGATAAAGTATAAAGAAAAATTTAACAATGTAACGTAAATAGTGTTATAATACATTATACTTTAGTCTATATATTATTATAAATAGTGTATAAATTATTGATTAAAATTATCAATAAAAATAATTAGTTTTTAAATTATTATGTAAATAGTTATTGTCCATTATATTTATCATATCTGTGGTACATAATAAAATATTAACGTATAGAGATTACATTAATTGCTACGCTCGCCTAAATGCATACCCCACTTAATTGCATACAATTCAGTGGCATCAACTGTATGCATTTAAGCGTAGCCGTCTGTATATGTCAAAATTATACCGCCACCCTTCAAACAGTTAAAATTAATTTCCATTAACTTATTTAATTGAGAAGTTTCTAATAACGATGTAAAACGATTAAAAATGGGGGGAGAATATTACATGCAAATACCGCTATTTTAACAGAAAAATATATTATTTCTCTCCAGTTTTTGGTTGGTTGGTTGGTTAGTTATTTGTTATGGCCGATTATCTGCGCTAGGGATATATGCCGGAGGGGGGAGTGCCCTCCGTGGGAGTCGTTCTAAGGGATCCTAACGCATATTTATGTTAAGGTCAGAAGAAAACCACGGAAAACCCCGAACGGTTAGGTCAAGGAACGCGACATGGGTTTGAACCCAGCACCTCCCGTCTACCAGCTTAAAGAGCAGAACCTCTCAGCCACTGGTGGGGCCTCTCGAGTTTTTGTGTTGAAATTCACGCGAGAATATACAGTATTTGATATTCCTCTTTTTTCATCTGTTAATACACAGTGTAATTTTAATTTATATTTTTCGATATTTCTCCATATATTTTGAGAAGGTTTCTAGTCTGAAATATTGGTGTCATTCTCTTTGATATTCAACAAAGTGTAAGTACCGCGCATCATATTAAACCTTATTTATAGTCCGAAAGATTTACGATATATTACGATTATTGAATACCACTGGTTTATCCCTTTTCAGGGCAAAGTACTTGGGTTGTTAAAATGTTGAAATAATTGTATGATACCAAAATTTTCGCACATTTTTTTTAGAAATTCTGAAAATTATTTCTTCGCGTACATATAAAAGCATATAATTGTTAACTGAGAATAGAATTTTATTTTATAATATAAATTAATTAATGATTAAAAGTGTTTACATTGAGGTTATTAAGGTAAAGCTATATTAATATATTCTAAAGAGCTAATGTAGTTGATATTATTTTTTATAATTTAATATAGTTATAATAAATATTTTCAAATTATTATAAATATTATATTTTAATATATTTATAATAAATATACAATAAATATTTATAATAAAATTAATAATTTAAAAATATATAAAATCTTATTCAACAATAACCTTCAAACCTATATGACTAATAATACCTGCTATTATAGACGTAATGTGATATGAAAAAAAATTCAATGACATTCCGTTAATGAATGTTTTCATTATTCTGTGATTAACAATGAGTCATAGCATTATTTTGCATAAAATACTCTAAAGCTGATATATTTTTTAAATGTGCTGTAATTTACACTGGCCTCTGTTTCCTTTTACAAAGTTTTGGACAATATTTTTCTGATGTAACAAAATGTATTGATTTTATTTAATCATTTAATTTATGTAGAAGATGTTCATTAATACAGCAAAAAACCTCTATTACTTTTCTTCTATTCTATTCATCAATTTCTATTATAAAATTTAAAAAAAAATTCTCCGATTTTTGTTATTAAACCACTTATCTGTGCAAGAATCACAAATTAATATTCATTAAAATCTCATTATTTAGCTATACATTTTTCATTATCATGGTAGAGAAACAATTTTTTTTCAGCTTCCGTTAGAAAAAAAGTTTTATGCGCAAAGATACATTTCTCTTTATAATGATATAAATGAATGATTAAAATTAAGCTACACCTATTTAATCCATATAATTCGGTGGTACTTACCATTTATTCTGAATTTTTTTGTAGCGTAAATTGATATTGTCCTTATATAATGACAGAAATTCTGCGATAAATTAAGTTAATTAATTTTATTATAAAAAAATGGTAACTCCGTTGGCGGCACAATGAGTACTACTTATATATTTTGTTTCTTTTTTCAAATGTTTCGCTTACATAAAACGCAGCGAAATTTAAATTTCATGTAATAATTTTTGGATTATAAAAAATTTAAATATAAATTCGTCATTCTATTTTTTTATTTAATTACATAATTAATTATCATTTAAAATTAAAACACATCGTATAAAACATAAAACATTATAAAATAGAAAACCTTTTTTTTTAAGTAAAAATCTTTCAGGTGCATCTCTGCAGTTATTCAGAAAATTATTTTCCAAATGCACTAATGAAATAAAATTTTAATTTATAATTAAATATATATATATATATACAGGGTGACAAGAAATAACTTGAACGAAGTTTCAAACCAAAAATCTGTAACTACCACTAAAGTTATAAAGTTATTATCATAGGGAATTGATTCTAGAAAGCTACTAAACAGGTGTAAGTAAGTTAGTTGTGATAACCGTTATGGTTAAAAAACGATCTGCCAGACTTGAATCCATACTTGAATTACATAAGCAAGGAATGAAACAATGTGAAATTGTTCAACGATTGAAAGTGCCTAAGCAGACGGTTTCAAACACAATCAAAAGGTTTAAAAAACTCAGACATGGTGGTGATAGGCCAGGAAGAGGAAGAAAGTGCACAGTTAACACTTCAAGAAACCGGGTAGTCATCAAAAAGCGAGTTCAACGAAATCCTAGGATTTCAATGAGAAAGGTTGCTAGAGAGATAAAGATCAACAGAGAAACCGCACGTTTGATGCCAAGAGTAGAGCTTGGTCTTCACCTTTACAAAATGAAAGAGGCTCAAAAGCTAACAGCAGAGAACAAACGCCCAAGACTTCAAAGGTGTAAAGAACTGTTTAAGCGGGCCGCAGGTGATTGGTGGCAAACATTTGTCTTCACAGATCAGAAACTGTTTTCAATTGAACAAGCTCACAATAGCCATAATGATAGAGTTTGGTCAGCAGAAGCACCTGGACCTTCTTGCATTGTTGGACGGCGTCAACGACCCCAATCTGTAATGGTTTGGGGTGGGATATGTGCTAGTGGGAAAACACCACTAGTTTTTGTTGATCAAGGGATACAGATTAATCAACAAACATATCTCAAACTCAATTTGGAAGATGTTGTCTTACCTTGGTCACAAAAGTTCTTTGGAAACAAAATATGGACCTTCCAACAGGATTCTGCACCTGCACACAGAGCTAAAGACAGTCAAGATTGGTGTAAGACAAATTTTCCTGACTTCATTGGAGCTCAAGAATGGCCACCGTATTCCCCATATTTGAACCCAATGGATTATTCTGTTTGATCCATCTTGGAGACAAGGGTGTGTACTAAACCTCATAAAACTTTGGCATTCCTAAAGAAATCCTTATGCAAGGAATGGGATAAAATATCAGTAAGTGAGTTGCGGCCCATAGCCGAAAATTTTGTGACACGTTTAAAGCTCTGTGTATTAAGGCTAAAGATAGCCACTTTGAAAATTTGTAAATATATAAGACGAAATAATGTATTCATATATATTTTGAAGATTGGTCGTAATATTTTCATTAGCATTAAAGTTATAATGTATCAGGTGTGTCCAAGTTATTTCTTGTCACCCTGTATATATAAGGTTAACGGGAAAATTATTACAGTCTTTATTTTCTTTACAATCATTAATTCATAGTTGCCACCCTCCTGATTTTTTTTCATACCAGTATTTTTATGAAAAAATATTTGTTTTCTGTAATCGTGCAATTTCTGCTATTTAATAAAGCGAAAATGTTTGTAAGATTTTACTGGTATTCAAGAAATCGGGAGGTTGGCAACTATGTTGATTTATATAAAAAAATAAAATTCCATTCTTAGTTAACAATCTATAGCCATTCATTATTCCACGAATTCCCAAATTATTTTTAATTAAAAATATACTTAATTGCATTAAATTTATAATAATAGAGCACTCTTTTCTTTTAATCTTTAGACGAATACATTTTTCGCAGTAGTTTTATTTTCATTATATCTATTAAATAACAAAATGATAACTGATTAAATAAAGTAATTGATAAAAATCAATTGAACTCTAATAAAAATAACTCTATTTATATCAAATTATTAGAAATCGATATATTAGAAAAAATAACTCTATTTAGATCGGGTGCATCTAACCTGAGGTTCGTAGAGCTACCACTATTTTCGTATAGAATAATTTGCCTTAGTTAATGACAAAAATTGTGTGATTTAATCAGGGTTCGTGCGCTGTTAACAAAATTTTTTAACGGAATTTTTTTATTTAATACTTAAATATCAAAAATTGTAGATGTCACGTTTAATTCCAGGATTTGTAATACATTTCTGCATTTAAATAAGGCGAAAATTCTATTAAAAAATTCTGCTAAACACGTACGAACCCTGTTAATGAAGATTTCAATTCTAAAATAGTGGTAACAAACGTTACTCCTTTTTAAATCACAACATTTTCAACGTGCAAACATATTCTTATATAAAATAATATATATATTTTTAAATATATATGCTATTTATGTATATTTCCCAACCTTTCGTAAAAATTAAATTAATTTGTTTCAAGTCAAATATGTATTGAACCGCAAAATTTATTTTGTGTTTCAATATATCTCACGCTTCTACTTTTTTTAATTATTTTTTTTTTATCAGTGCATGTTTTATTTGGTTTAAATTAACCCAGATTTTATGGTAGGTTAACAGGTATGATACCTCATACTCTGGCGTATGAAACGAACATACTTTAAATCAGAAATTATATTCCAAAGAAATAATTTAATGCTATGTCGTACCTATATTTTTCTAAATTTATTAAATAATTTTTTTTTGTTTTAAATATATTTGTTTCATTCGCGGGTTTTAACTTGGAATATACGAGATCTTATAAAAAAGTTTGGGACAACGTTCTTTTTAAAACAAAATAAATAAAAAGGTAAGAAAAAAATATATTTGCGAGGTGTAACTGTAATCCCGTACCAACGGCAACCCATGCTGCAAAAGTCAACTCCCATGTATACATCTAACTGAAGTAGTATTAAGTATTGTCCGGTTGCCTGTATTTGGGTGCTACAAACCTGGAGATAAACACTGTCGTGTGGCTGGGCATTTCCTTTCGATGTGATGTAATAATTCTGGTGAGATGTACGTAGCCGGTATAATGCCTCCTTGCGAGAAAGTATGAAATCTGTGAATGGAATTTTTGAAGCCTGCTCAGTTTTCCTCCCATGTGCTGTCTTTTAAATTGAAGATGCACACTCCTTTTAATAGCGGTTTTGTGACTCTGTCTGCCGTCTCGTTCGGCCAAGGTACATTTTCTAATGAAAGAGAATAAAACCTTCAGTGTCAACTGATTACAAGAAAAGTTTAAAGGAGCTTTTTTGCTGTACAAAATATCATTTTAAATGGAAATAACATAATAGTTTTTACTTAAAATTTTTAACTACTTTTTAAAATAACATAATAACTTTGTCTCAACACATCATTTATATATATATATATAAACATTTATCTACCAACATTTCCATATTTTTCAATACCACTCATTTTTAAAAGTAATATTCGTCTTTGAAGAGTAAATTAACGTTGTTGTGAAAATATAGAAATGATAGAATGTTTGGTGGTGCGCATAAAGCATAATTTTGATATTTCAATGAATCATTCGGGTTTGCGCAAAAGCATAACTGCCAAACTTCGAATTCTTTTTAAACAATTTAAACCAGAAATTATGTAAATATATATATACATAAATTAGCTGGGTTTCTGATGTTTTATTTCATTTAATTCGTTTTGTTTTTGTTTTACAAAATTTCTGGTTTTATTTGCTTAAAATATATACAAATTTTGGCTTTTGCGCATGCTTGAATAATTCATTCGAATATCAAAATTATTCATTATGACCAGCACTACAGCATGTCAACCGAATTAACGAAAAGTCATTTGAAACTAAATAGTCTTTTTCTTCACGTACATCATAAGGGAAAATTTTTATTAAAAACTTCAGAGTGTCATTTGACATATTAGAATTAAAATTAAGTGTTATATATAATCGACTACCGTCCTTAAAAAGGTCAATGCATAACAATTGTTTGAAATGTTCAAAATTTCGAAAATATACTTTGTCGCTTAAAATATCCGTTATACACGCGAAACTCCTATCTTTAGTTCGAAATCGATATCGAATGTGAATGCGACAGTTATTAAAATTTAAAGTGTTTTTTTTTTAAGCACAACATTTCTACAATAGCTGGACGCTCTAACTCCTCCAATTTTCAATAAATAAACGTGATATTTTAGAGAATTAATCACCAAATATTCTTTAAGTAAAATACTTAGGATTTGTAAGAGATATTGGCATATCCCTTTATGTGTAAGTAACGAAATTTTAGTTGGAATCTCGCAATTTTGAAATGATATCCTTTCACTAAAATTGCATATTTTAAAATTGGCTACGTATTTCCCTGGATTGGAGACTAAAAAACAACTTTTTCTGGTCTTAATGCTTTATGTCAAGTCTACCATGAGTAAACGCGTCCACCGCTTGATCTTCTTTTTTCGAAGATCTTCAGCCACTATTTTTGAATAGTTCTACAAAGACAAAAACAGTTTTTTTAATTTAACATACAGTATTTACAATAATTTTGTGCAAATGCATTTTAAAAACGTCGCATTTATTTCAAAGAAAATCCTGACAAAGCCTCAAATTTCAGTGCATACTTGTATTGTTACACCTTAAAAATTAATATTACTCCCTGGAAAAGTACCGCTAAACAATGATTTTAGTTGGCTGCAGAGTTCCTCCTGTTCAACCTCACAACGGCTTTTCCCCTCATTAATTTATAGTATTTTTTTCTAATACGACTTTTAAGAATTTTTAGGATTGAATAAGTCGATGAAAACTAACGTATATACTCACTTGTATGCAAACCCCCCCAAATTCGAGATGAAAGCAAATTTAACACCAATATCTTTCAATATTTTTCTTCGTCTTAAATAATTTCGAATTAAATGCTATTAAATGAGGCGTAGAAAACCACTCTGAATTACTGGTATTAAACCTGTTTTCATCTCAAATTTGGGGGTCGGCTTATACGCGAGTATACACTGTATACGGAAGAACTGTTGAGAAAGAACATGACCAGAGTAGGTAGAAGGATTTGTCACTGGTTGGAACATAAGTAGAAATGCGCCTATTCTTCTTCATTTATTCGGTTAGATATAGCGTTACGCAATTAGAAAATATATATATATATATTATTAATGAAACATATTTTATTCAAAATTAACCCTTCATTGCATGAGTTTTTCTTTTACAATTGTGTTTTTTTATACATATATTAAATATTAGACACCAGAAATTTTAAGATAGATTTTTAACTTTGTTCAGCAACATAGTTCACGGGAAATTTACTGGATTAATATTTCTATATAAATATAGTGGTAGCGAAGAAGTTGATTTATTTATTAAAAGTTAAATAAAAAGTGATGGAACTTTACGTCACTATGCAATTATAGGTTAAGAGTTTTTTGTTAATGAGTAAGACCTGTTTTTAAATTTAAAAAAATGCTAAACGTATTTGACTTTTTAATTACACGATGCATTGCAAAATTCTGCTAATTCTTGAAACAACATTGTTCTGACAAAACACGTTCATTATAATAAATTTCACATATTGAATTCTTCATTTTTAAAGCTATAAAATTTGTACCAAATTGATAAAACAAAAATAAGGAGAATTTCACGCTATTCATTGAATTTTGCAAAAATATAATAATATTCCGACACTTTTAAGAAAGTAAAAAATAATGATTTATGAAATAAATATTTTGTTCATTCAACATTTTGAAAGCTGCGGATTGTGTACAGAGTATAATAGAACTAAAGACTTATTCATGTATGATAATGGTAAAAAGAAATAGTTTTTCTGTGGTTACACAAACATCTCTTGTTTAGAAATGTATTCTTTTATAGAAAAAAATTCGAAAAGACAATTTTTCATAAAATATGAAATGCATTTTGTATCTAAAAAAATATATATATATCTTAAAATAGTTTTTCATGTAGTTCTTGATTATTAATTTTCTGTGCATTTATACCTAAATGTATGAGTTTCACATTTTAATATATTACGTAATAAATTCTAAAATGAAAGATATATATCGACACTTAAAAGCACACATATTCTGTATTATTTTTATTTATTTATTTATTTATTTTTGCGAATCGGTTATTTTCTCAAAACTGGAATCTATCAAATAAAGAGTCAGGACCACAAGCAAGTTAAATCCAACATGCAATAGCAAGTGCAGAAATAAGGAATTCTGAAAAATGTAATCTCCCGGAAGAATCCTTTTTGTTTGTGCACAAATGTGTCAGCTTCTAGAAACCCACAGATTTCGAAGAAAACCAGAAGAACATAGATTGGTAAAAAAATTATATAAAGTACCGTAATTTCTGGCCTATAATCCGCGGATCAAACAATCATGTTTCGACTCAGAAATTATATTCAATAACTGAAGTCGAATATTTACAACGATTTGAGAAGTTACGTTTTATAAAATAAAATTTCCGGGTCGAAGCGTAATTGTTTGATCCGCAGATTATTGGCCGGAAATTATGCTACGGTAATTTCCGGCGTATAATCCGTGGAACAAACAATCATGTTTCGAGCCAGGAATTTTATTTTATAAAATGTAACTTACTAGATCGCTGTAAATATTCGACTTCAATTATCAAATAATATTTCTGTGTCGAAACAGAATTGTTTGATCCGCGATTATACGCCGGAAATTACGGTATTAAAAAATATACCCCTATGGAAAACTTATTCATGAGCAATTAATCATGCTGTGCTCTAAGCGCCTACATGTGGTGGTCAGAATCTCAACTAAAATTATTTTTTTCTTTACTTTATGCTGTAAATACTATTGGTAAATGTCACTAACTTGAAATTCGTGGAAAGTGACCATAGCCACCTGAGAAGTGATAGCATTCGTCCAACGACTGAAAGGACCAGAAAACATAAGAATCTCGATTTGTCTAAATTCTCTAAAAAATTAAAACACAGAAAATGTAGAGTATTTTAAAATAGCAACAAGGCACAGAAAACGATAGGAGAAACGAAAAACACAATAAGATGTGAACGAGCGATAAAAATTCTCGTAATTCAATATGAAATTTATAGACTATGTACAATTTGTACTTAAATTTTCCTTCAGAACAAACCTCGTATGTAAAAACTTCTTTTAGTTTTTACATTTTTTACTCAAATATAATTAATATATATATATATCTTTATCTATACACTATTTTCATAATAATAAATTAATATTATTAACATATGAATTATGTAATAGTATATAATTATTATATATTTTATATCTTCAAATAAGATAAACCTTTTAAACCAGAAATTTTAGATAATAAAATATAAGGTAAACTTTTGTTTTACATATTTAACTTCATATCGAAAGAAAAATGTCTGCTTTGAAATAGATTCTTTTAATTCGATAGGTAGAGACTGCAGTTAAATCAATCATTCCTTAATTATTAATGACTGTAAACGCTTAGTTCTCGTTTTAAAAACGTTTCTGCAACGGTTGAATGTATATACTGAGCCTTAAACCTTTATTATTCCTTCTAGTGTCTGATTTATGCAAAAAAAATATTTTTTTTCTTTTGTTTTCGCACGTACTAACAAATACAGCGCTAGAATACATTGCATGGAAAATGGTTTTAACGTTTTTTTTAATTCAAAATTTTCGAATTCAAACCGGGAATTCTGAAACAAGAATTTTTACTTTAAGAAGTCACAAAATATCTGCCATTAAATAACCAAAATAACAATTATAGGGAATTTCTGGTATGAATGCAAAATTTCGGAATTTAAAAAAAGCCAAACTGGTAATGCTTTTAAAAGTGCTAAAAATTGTAGCCGATAAACGTGCAACGATACTGTACAATAATAAAACGATCGCAGCGACATCTGCTTTAGAAATAGACTTACTTCTAGCAAAAGCAACTGTTTTACTATTGATAACATGAACATAATTTCTGTTAATAAAATCTTGCTGCAAGTGTATATTTCAGATGTAACTGATTTTGAAGTTAGTTTTTTATCATATCAGGGAATTAATCATTTCCACTCTTCTAGCAGATATTCATCCTTTGGTTTGCTAAATAGGGATAGTTTTATAGTTTGCTGTCTTGTATCGAGTACTGCAACCAGGCACAAAAGAATACGAATCACGTATTTTGGCCATGATTCATATCATTCATATTTTCAAATCTTATGGAAATCACTTTCCAAGTCATAGGAAATAGGGTATAATTTTATTATCTAAAATATTTACCACCAGCTGAAAAGTTATTTCAGTTCGATTCTTATACAATATTTGCGTTGAAATGAGCTAGCAGACATTGGCGTAGCCAGAGAGGGGGGGGAGCAAATGCTCTGGAAAACAGTAATATTACAGCGCCTAGAATACATAGTGTGGAAAACGATTTTACCGTTTTTTATTCAAAATTTTCGAATTCAAACCTGAAATTCTGAAACAAGAATTTTTATTTTAAGAAATCCCGAAATAGCTGCCATTAAGTAAGGAAAAAACATTATAGGAAATTTCTGGTGTGAATGCGAAATTTCGGAATTTAAAAAAAGACAAACTGGTAATGCTTTAAAAAGTGCTAAAAAATTGTATCCAATAAATGTACAACGTTGCTGAAAATAGTAGGATGGGTTCGCAGCGCCATCTGCTAGATCTTGACATTGTATTAGAATGTTTCGGCTGGTGGTAAGTATTTTAAATACTTAAATTATATCATTTTCTCCTCTGACTTAGTGATTTTTATAAGTTTTTTTTAAATTATGAAAGCATGGCTAAAAAACGTGATACGCATTTTGTTTTGTCTCTGGTTGCAACATTATCGTAGGCAGGGCCTGATTACCAACGGGGCACACTTCCGCCAGTAAAAAAGAATTGAAATAGTTCCTTTATTCATGGTGGTAATTTTGCATCAATAGGGCGTTTTAATAAGACGAAAATTTCTATTAAATTTTACTTGTGTAAGTGTGCCCCGTCGGTAATCATGTCCTGTCTACGATAATGTTGCAACCAGAGACAAAAAAAATGCGTATCACGTTTTTTAGCCATGCTTTCATAATTTAAAAAAAACTTATAAAAATCACTAAGTCAGAGGAGAAAATGATATAATTTAAGTATTTAAAATACTTACCACCAGCCGAAACATTCTAATACAATGTCAAGAGCTAGCAGATGGCGCTTCGAACACATCCTACTATTTTCAGCAACGTTGTACATTTATTGGATACAATTTTTTAGTACTATTTTGTAGCCGGTTTCCACACTGTGTATTCTAGGCGCTGTAGTAATATTATAAAGTTTTCTTCGCCTTCAATATCGCAGAAAATTACCGATTAGGCAAATATATGTTTTATAAAATTAGTGGTATCCAAACCATTTGGACCTCCACACTGTCTACGCCACTACTAGAAGATGTCGCTGCTATCGACACCCGTTATCTTTTCAGCATCATTCTACATTTATCGGATTCAATTTTTTAGTACTATTTTGTAACCGTTTTCCACACTATGTATTCTAGTCGCTGTACTAACAAAATGGGACACCTTCGTCGAATTCTCGCAATCAACCTCTGCATACTCTTTCCCACTCGTAATGTCTAGTAATTTTTTCTGATAAATTTCATAGTAAGTTTTCATGAAAAAGTACAGCGGCGAAAACTATACCGAAAAACTGGTGGAAAATATTTCATAGTAATATTCGCCAATGTTGAACATAGAACCTCTGTGCTCATGATTGTCTATATATGCCAAAATTTATTTTTAGATGACAAGAGATTTAATATTTTACGGAAATTGAATATCAGTATTTTTTTTATATTCACATTACTAAACGTAGAAAATTAGAAGTATTCAATATCCGACAAACATCATGTTGCCATCATCAAACATAACCCCAAGTTTTCAAAGAAAAGATCGCAGTACATGCTAGGAGGATTGATGGAATGGAGCGGAATTACCTTGCATATTATCCGATATATGCCCGGGATATAATATTTTTATATTAATATAATAATATTATTATTATTTCGGAATACAATATTCTTCTTATTTTCGGTTATCTATTTCAAGTAAAAAATTTTTTAGTTTTACACATTAATAATTTTTTTATAAAACTCTTTGAGATGACGGTATTCCAATAAGGTTTCAATAATAATAATCGATATTCATGCGTTGGAAAAAAAATGTTCGTTAAGAAAAAAGTATTTGAATTATTTATGAAAAACAGGCATGTTTACGAAATCTTTCCCAGTTTTATTATACGGAGATAGTTCTAAAAGGATTACTTTTATATGAATCATAGAAGAAATGCCATGAAAACAGCATGTATTATAACATTCATCATGTGTAATAGTCTAGATAAGCAAAATGTAAATAATGCATTCTTTTTTAAGATAAAAAATTAAATTGCAGATTGAAATCTGTAATAAAAATAAATCGTATTCAATGTCTTTAAACAAAAAAGAGATAAGCATACCTGTTTACAAAAATTTAAAACAACGCATACATTCAAAATCTTAGGAATTTCAAATGCATCATATTTAAAAACATTCAAAAAGATAAATATTGATGATAACATATTGTTGTTTTAGATGGATAAATGCATAATTTCAGAAAGAATTTTCGATATATTTCAACTTTTTTCATTATTCAATTTATTTTCATATTCATATGGAACATTGAAATTTCTTATTTTATTCCAACAGTAATTGATTCCAAGTACAACATTTGATGATTAATTATTAAGTGTTATTTGATAATTTGCAAATATGTTACCTATTCTAAGAATCGTGTAAATGATATTTAAGTGTTATATGTGAGGGTAACCTCTGGCCAGCGGATCGCCCAGAAGCCACTATATGTACTCAGAATAATTTGCTTCTTTAATAACAGAAACTTTTCTTTTAATTAAGTCAAAGCTTTGGTATTAAATAAGTCTTTTCGATAATTGTGGCTGAAAACGATTTTCAGGTAAAATAGACGTGGATCCCTAATGTAAAGCATATATAAAAAGAGAAAAATTGGGAGCAACAAAGAAATTAAATCGAAAAAAAATAAATGCTTAGAAAATACTACACAAAATATTATGTTCTTTACATGCCAGCGGCTACATTGTCACCGTATTTCCATGTAATAAACTTCATCTTATTTAATCATGAAATTAAAAATGTTGAATATTACAATTCCGTAATAGGGGGTCAGAATTATCCATATGGAACGTGCATTCGCTGTCCTACATATTTATTCAATACAGTGACAGGTCTTGTACCGAGTGTTTAACCACTTTTTAGTAAAAGTACACGTGATAAAAAAATATATATGAGCCGAAAAAATCTGTTTTGCAGATAATTATTCATTGCAATACGGTATTGTGTGCAATAGATGTATTCAATATGCAGAGTTCCCTCTGGTCCGTTTTTTGCATACCACTATTCCCGAAGAAAATTTTTCGGGCGAGGAGCAAAATCAAGAATATTCTCCAAATATAGTGGTACTTTAAATTCTAAAATAATCTTGGCAACTTTGTGGTTGTGCTTTAAGGCATAGCTGCTAAATGCTATGAAGTTTGTCAACTATTTTTTTCGAATAGTAATCTTCCCCTCTTTTATTTTCAGATTTACCCGATTAACTCATTTACATCATTAGTGCATATATAAGTGTGCATTTCAGAAATGACTTTTTTATTCAGAAATTCCGAATACACACCAGTTTTTTAGAATAGTAATTTTTACATTATTTAAAGACAGACGTTCCACGATTTTAGACAGTGAAATTCTACTTTCGGAATTTCCTGCATGGATTCCTAAAATGCACGCAAATATGCTTTAATAATGTCAATTAGTTAAATAATACAACGATAACCGATTGAAAACAGCGATACGAAAAATCGTACCAGTTGGGAGCTCTGTTTCAGTCTCTGTTCTTTGTTTTGATTCAGCTCTGTTATATATGAATATCAAATAACTATTTTCTAAAACTTTCAGTTTTAGAAATGTAGATTGGGACCACTATAGATGCAGGACTCTAACTCTGTCCGTTTTTTGAATACCGCTTTTTTAAAGAATGAATCGTCTAATTTTATATTTCTCTTACAAATTTTTTAGAAACTTATCTCGAAGTTTATTTTTGTTCCAATTGTTAAAAAAAACTACCAGAAATTTTTTTTCAAAACTATCTGTACGCTGAAAACGGACCAGTAACAGCCCTGTGTGCGCTTAAAAATAACGATTGAGTATTTATAATATAATTCTATTTCAGTGCATAAAAAACGTTAATATGACAGTATTTTTTCTATTTTTTATATATGTCTTAACAAAAAAACAGCTATTTCTTTTATATGTATGCAGAAACATTAAGTACGTTAATCCTTCAAATCGTTTGCTATCTACTTCGAATCCTTATATTCATCATTAGACATAAATTAATAAATTTTTCCATTAGGGAAAATAAGTAAAGTTCATCTATTTCTACTGAACCGTTACAAACAAAACAGGAACACAATTTTGTTCCTTTTCACACAAGAACAATTTTTGTTTACGTAGGAAATGATAACATTTTTTCCCAAATATCACAACGGAAAAAAATATTCCAAAAAATATTCAGCGGTATTGTATTTGATAACCTTATTTTATAAGAAATATATTTATTAACTTTAAATCCTGAAGAAGGTTTTATATGGAAAAAGATTTACTAATCATGTCATGATAAACACATTTTAGATTTCCAAAAGGTAAAGTTTTATTCTGTGATGGTAATATACAGGGAGTTTCTGGACTAATAAAATTGACTTTCCGGATTAGTGTTACGCGTAAACTTACACAATTTTGTATATGAAAATAAGGATCGGAATTTTTTGAGAAAAATTACAGAAAACCTCACTCAAAGCCCCGGATATGTACAGTTTTACCATAATATTTTCTAGATTTTTCGCTTTATTTAATTGCATAAAATATTTTAAAATTCAAAGATTACACGTGAAGATTTCAAATATATGGTTTTATTTATGCATAGTATTTTTCTAATTCTATATAGTGGTGCCAGACTCTATGGACATGTTAGACAGTACACGCACCTTTAAATCCGAACTCGAGATTTCATTCATAACTTAAATAAATACAAAATTAATGTGATTACATATGAAAAATATTTACTATGTTTTCTGTGAAATGTGATAGCATCACAAGAAAAGTGTGAAATATCCACCATTCACGTCCACATAACTTTAAACCTAATGCATCATAATTCGGTGTTTATCAGTCATCTCCCATATAATAAAATCCAAAGGCAAGAGCAAGACTCCCTTATCATAGATCAGACTTGACAATCCGGAGAAAGTCTATGGGAGAAAATGTCCGCGGTAATTGCCAACTTATTAATTGACTTTCTCCGGAAAGTATCGCCGCCTGGTGGATACTACAGCAGAGTTGCCAAGTCTCCGGCTTTTTGAACACCAGTATATTTTTAGAGAAAATGTTGTTCTTTTAAATCCCAGAATTCTCCGATCAAATAAAACAAAATTGTCTGTACTAAAAAACTGGTATCCAAAAGCCGGAGACTTTGCAGCTCTGCTACCGATACTAGTTCCATAGTTGCCAACCTCCCGATTTTTTGAATACCAGTAAAATCTTACACAAAAATACTCTTTATTAAATTAAAGAAATTGTACGATCACATAAAACAAATGTTTTTACATAAAAATACTGGTATGAAAAAATCGGGAGGTTGACAAATGTAACTGTGAAAAAATTTTGTGTCGTAAATACGCCTATTACTGACGATTGATGGCGCTAGTATCAGGACAAGCATAGCGGTCAAAGGAGACTTGCTGACTGAGAGGTCTGATACTATGATAAGGAGGTCTTGGGCAAGAGATTGTCTGTAACGCATCCGGGTGCGACCACTCCGGTTTGCGAATCAACCATAGTTAAACGCCATGTTAGGCTTACTAAAAAATCTATGCTACATTTGATTCTGCTGTTAAAATATTTGTAAAAGCATATTAAAGCTTTTAAATATTTTAATTTTGTTTAAAGCCTTCAAAAACTATATCATATAAAACATATATGTCACCATTTCTGTAAAAAAAAAATTCTGTAAGCAAGTTTTTTTTTTTCAGAAGTAGCGGAGATTTATTTCGTAGGGAGGATTTGAGGTTGATTCAGTATACCGGCGTCATCTACTGACGGATTTTGAAATTAACTTCCATCGTAAGAACTCATTATCTGGAATCCTCGGGACCAAAAAGGCTTTCCGAGTTTTGGAATTTTCCGGATTTCGGGTCCTTCTGAAGTTTACGATTATTTGACAAAATTCATGTTTTTTTCGTGATTCTTTAACAAAATTTGCATTTTTTCTGCTATTCGTTGACAATATTTGCGTTTTGTCGTAGTCCTTTGAAGAAATTTGCGTTTTCTTTTTGCGATCCTTTGAGGAAATTTGCGTTTTTTTGCTATTCTTTGACGAAATTTGCCTTTTATTCACGATCCTTTGACAAAATTCGAGTTTTTTCTGAGATTCTTTGACGAAATTAGCGTTTTTTCCGATCTTTTGACGAAACTTCACTTTTTTGGCGATCCCTTAACGAAATAAAAAAATTTTTCGCAGTGCTTTGAAGAAATTTGTGTCTTTTTTTTTCGCGACCCTTTGAAAAAAAATCATGTTTTTCCGCGATTATTTGACGAAATTCGAGCATTTTTTTGCAATCCTTAACCCATTTTTTTTTTTTTTTTTTTGTGATCCATTGATGAAATTTTACACTTTTTCGGAGTCCTTGGAAGAAATTTGCGTTTTCTTCGCAAGTCTTTGATGGAATTCGCGTTTTTCTGCGATTTGTGAACAAAATAAGCGTTTTTTTTTTTGTTTGTTTGTCTTTCAATCCTTCGATAAAATTTGCGTTTTTTTTTCCGATCCTTTGCCGAAATTCACGTTGTTTCCACAATCATTTGAAGTAATTGTCTGCTGTTTTTCTTTGAACAATAGACATAATTGATTTTTCCGGCGACGATCGTTCAAAATTCGAGTTCGAATTTTTGGACTGAAGACAAAAATTTTCGAAACCGAATGCCTTAAATTTTTAGGAAAACTTGAACCGAATCACCCCTGATGAAATAAATATATAACTATTTTTTTTTTGTTTCTAACGAATCGTAATATAAATTAATTTAAAAATAAAATTTGAGACAAAAATGATTTGTTTTTAATTTCGGGAAGAGGGGACCGTGTTCACCCGCCACCGAAGAAACAATATTTGAGTGATTAGAAATTGAAACACAATGGACTGAAAAAAAAATAAAGACTTGGTAAAATTTTCGAAAATTTTCAGAAAATCTAAAAATTTAGTAAAAATTTTCTAATTTAGAAAATTTTGGAATTTTCTCCTTCTGGATTTTGGATTTCGGGATAATGGGTCATAAACTGTAAAATGATTATTTCTTACCAAACGTAATTAAAATATAAGAAACACACTTACAGCGTTATTTGCATCTAATTTTGCTTATATAAACAAACAATCAGTTATGTGGTGAGTCTAGCTGTTTAGAAACTCATTGATAACACTTTTTTACAAAAACTTTCACACATGGATTATTTGTTAATATTTAATTTGAATGTTTTGTTCAATCGTTGAACTATTTTAGAAATGTAATACTAAGTAAAAAAAAAAATATATATATATATATACATATATATATATATATGTGTGTGTGTGTGTGTGTGTGTGTGTGTGTGTGTGTGTGTGTGTGTGTGTGTGTGTGTATATATCCTCATTATTTTTATTTGTAGAAATCATTTGTCATTTTTAAAATGTATTTTTCTACAATACAAACCTTTCAATAATAAATCTTCATGCTGTTTGTTTGTATGAAGTCTTATGAAAATGAAACGCGGATCGACAATCCGTCATTTTTGACGGGTTATATACTAGTAATATATAATGACATAGCTGCCATAATATATCAAATTACTGTGTTCTTATAACACTACTCATGATGTCATCAAATTTGTTACAAATCATCGTTAGCTAATAAACATCTCACTAACATATATTTATTAATGTTAAAGTTGCGAATGAAAATTTGTTTTCAGCTTTTACTGAGGTAACCTGTATTTTCTACTGAATAAGTATACAAATTATCTGTCTCGACGCGTTTTATCTCTACTATTTAGAAAAACTTGTTGCTCTGAATGTTTTGCCTTATTGTTTTCTCGTAATATAAAAACATTACACTTTTTATATTATTTTTGTAACTCGATTAACCCCTTGGGGACGAGCGACACGTATACGTGACGCATAAGGTGCTTAGAATCCTCGATTATTCCCACCAGTAACTTTTTATTGTAAACTTTGCCTTATTTAATGACAGCATTTTTTAGATTCAATTAGGCGAAAATTTCTGTTTTGAAAAACCGGTGGCAAAAGATTAAAAATTCTGTAAAGGACGCTCGTCGCGAAGGGATTAAATAAGTCAATGCTATATTTTTGTAAATTATACTATTTATAATGCGTTCAACAAAATATTTCGCCATTTATCCGTTAATATTATGGGAAATTGGGTATGTTTGACCATAATGGAGTTTGAACGAATGCCTTTATTTTATTTTTTAAATATTTTTGCTTATAATGACAAGATGGAAGATTATTATAATCCTTTTCTACTAGTTAATGTTTTTTCAGTCATTTGTAGTCTTAAAATAAATAAAGTGGAACTTTGAAATATCCCCCCCCCTCCCGCAAATAAAAGTATGTTTTCCTTTTGACATCCGTATTCCCTGTGATAATAGTAAACAAAAATGCTATGAAGAAATTTATTCTTTTGAAATGTACTTAATGGTATACCAGATAAGGGAGTTACTTTAAATTTGAGATTGCTATTGCATGTGTTTTTAATTTTGTTTAGAAAGGAATGGAAACTTGAAAATGGAAATTTAAATTGAATCTGCGGTATGTTTAACCCACTGCATTTGTGGGATGTTTTATCTGGGCCAAATCTCCTATTAGGTAGCTTTCAATACAAAAAAGTATAAAGCTACCTTTTGCAGCCGTTCGGAGGAAAGCAGTTCCGGAAAATTTCGACATATTTTCACCGATCAGGACCCCCCAGCCCCCAAAAACCACCCTCCGTTCAAATGTTGATTTATATATATATATAGATAACTATATCTATATCTATCTATCTATCTATCTATCTATCTATCTCTATATATATATATATATATATATATCTGACCTATGTCATAGGATAACGCTTGTATTTATAAATCAATTTTGATGAAACTAATTGCGTGTATTAAGCTCACCAATATCTCGACCGAGTTCGTTGGCCAGCTTGGTCCGCCATTTCGTTTCAAGATGGCGGCCATTTAAAACTTTAAAACTAAAATAAATATACAAAAAAGTTAAAAATTCAAATTTATCTTTTAATTACGTGTTAGGCCTTGATACAAAGATTCCAGAGCATTTTTTGGTTTACCTCTATCTTAAAAATGGCTAAGATAAGAGCAGTTTGAAATTCTAGGCTGGCTGGCATTTTGAAACAAAACAGCACATTAACGCGATTACTCGCAAATTATTTTCTTTCATTGTTGTAATAATTTTCCCAATCATACGTATAAAACTATATACTACCGTTAGATATACTACCGATGATACGCATAAAACTATATACTACCAAATTCTCGCCAAAATTGGCGACATTTGGCGAAATATCGCCAAATTTGTTGACTAAAATAAGTGTTCATAAATGAAGCCAATTTGCCTATTGCTCAATAATTTGACGAATTTCTTATTCAAATTCAGTATTAACGAATCTTTTGTAAACGTTTCTTTGCATTTTAACTTGCTGTTTTCGTGTAACATTAGCTAAAATTTTAAAACGAAGATATAGGAAAGCTACCTTTTCCTCCCGGTACAGGCCGGAAGGACTTTTTTTCACTTAGTGTGGTAGTTCTCACTAATTTTTCTCAACAAAGTTCTCATACCACTATTTCTGAAATGTTATTTTCGATTTATTTAATTACAAAAGTTCTGCGACGAATCGATATGGAGTTTTATATTATTAAAAAAAAACAGTCGTAACAGTGTGCCCTTGGGCCGCATAGTGAGCACCATACATCTAGTGTAATTTAATATATTTTAATATTTGTGTCTTACTTTATAAAAATGTCCAAAGTTAACTCATTTCAATAATTAATAGCATAAATATTTTTTAAATGATGTATATAAAATTTTCTTAGGGGTCGTCTGCATAGCAAAACAAACCCAAACTTTAAAGGGAAAAGTACTTCTGCACAGAGGTGCCAAGACCCCACTAATCTTCCGTAATATGTTGTTTAATCTGACCCAGTTTAACAACGCATCAAACCAGAAAAAATATTGGATGAATCTTTTTTTATAAATTTGAGGTTTCTACGTGGAATTTATTTAATTTCATTTCTTAAAAAAATGTCTGGTGCAAAACGTGTTAAACCTGGGTCAAATTAACCCACATATTGCGGAAGATTAACGAGAGATTGGCACCTCTGATTCTGCAACTAAAATGTTTCACTAACAAATTTATTTGAAAATGAACAGCAGCTTTTCTTCACTTTCATTATGACAGTAAAAGTTTATTAAATACCTCTGGGTGCCACTTGGCAGTTTGGAATTAAAGTAAGTGTTCGCAGCATGCAAACATCGACCTTGAAATGATTAATCCTTTCAGATGGATCGTACTTGTGTTGCAAAACTGTTAAAATGATTCAATAACACCCAGTGGCGTAGCCAGGTAGGGGTTCCAAATGCTCTGGTTACCAGTAATATTCTACAGTTTTATTCGCCTTCAATATCTCCGAAAGTTCTCCGATTAGATAATGTAAAGAAAAAAAATAGTGGTATACAGAGCATCTGGACCCCCACCCTGGCTATGCCACTGATGACACTGATATCTACGAACGAATTGATTTGAAAATATGGAAATACTTTTCAATATAAAATTATTAAAGCAAACGGATTATAACCCCATGAAGGGCACCGGTATATTATATATACCACTTAATTTTAATCACAAAATGCCACAATGACACCAGAATTTTATAATCAAATTTTGAATTGATAAGGTACATGAGGAAAATCTTTTACTTACTTTTAAAATAAATCCGTTCGTGAAACCTGGTGTCAATCAATCATTACAATATTTTAGCTACAAGAGTACTTTGCCCCTGAAAGGGTTAAAAAGTCTGATGCGTTGTACCATTTGTGGATTAAAATTAAGTGGAATATATTATATATCACCTCCCTTTAAATATTCTCAAGGTCGGTGTTTAAATGGCGCAAGCACCTAACTTTATATCCCAGAATTTTTACATAATTTTGTTATTATAAAATACGTGAAGGAAATAACTTAATTATTTTCAAGTAAATTTGTTCGTAAATTCTGGTTATAATTATCTATTTCCACATTTTAGTAGCAGAAATACTTTGACCCTGAAAGGGTTAAGGAGATAAAAAAGATTTTTTAATTTTGCAAAACATTCGTGTCGATGATAAGTTATTAAAATTTATTTGTGCGCGTACAGTTATATCACAATATTTTATTAACCCTTTGATAACGGGCCAGGACTGTCGAGTATTTTTATATTTCAGCGAAGATTTATTTTTTTCTGTAAAAATCTCTGGTAAATATCCTAATATAAGTCTATGGGAAAGATTATTTTTTCAAAGGGTGCGATCAGAATAAAAAAGTAGTCCACTGCAACACACATGTTCTGACTCGTAGTCAAAGGGTGAATAGAAGTTTTAGCATTTTTAAATTGCAGAAAAATAATACAAATTAGACGATTACAAGTGCTGCTTTGTAAATATTAAATATAATTTTTTGAACAGGAATAGTGGTGTAAGGTTCCTTAGAAATTTCAAAAAAGCGTACGCAACTTGCGTAAAACGTATCGTTTTACAAAAGTTTAAGCAAATCTATAGTGTCCTGCTTTTATAGCCGCCGAAATTCCCGCTCATAGAAAACATCTTTTATTCAATGAGAAATATTCAATTTATTTAATGACAGAATTTCTGTAATATAATGAAATGAAGATTACTTTTAAATAGTTATCGTCTCAAAATATGGGAAATTTGACAGCTATGTTGTTTTTCCTTATACAGAAATTAAATTTCTAATAAAATGTATTTTCATATCTTTATGATATTGGTAAAAAAATTTACATTATTTTTTTTTAAATTTGTAAATGGAAATTTTTGAGAAAAAGTACTGTAATAAAAATACACTTCAGTCCTTTCTTGAGGCTCCTTTCTTCAGTTCTTTCTTTAAATAGTTATCGTCTCAAAATACGGGAAAAGTTGACAGCAATGTTGTTTTTCCTTATACAGAAATTAAATTTCTAATAAAATGTATTTTTATATCATTATGATATTAGTATTGAAATTTACGTTGTTTATTTTTTAATTTCTAAATGGCAATTTTTGAGAAAAAAGTATTGTAATAAAAATACACTTCAGTCCTTTCTTGAGGGATCAGAAGAAAATAAAGTTTTTGTTGTTTTCCTTCTAATAGATGTTAGCCAAATGACATTGTAGAGCAGGTTACAAAGAACGGAATGTGTGCCTTCAATTTAATAGGCATCACATGAAAAGAAAACTTAATATGCCTAAAAATTTCCACGAACATTTTTTTACTTTCTAGAAAGAGTTACTCTCCTTGATCGATACCTCTGTTACCGACATCCAATCTCGAAGACTAGCAACACCGTTGGTTTGCCTTCAGGTTTGTAGCAGCCAAATGGAGCCAACAATATTTTAGTTATTACAGAACATGCTCAACGCTGATTTACTTCAGAATTTGTATGGGAAATTATTCTCTGTAGCATGAATTTCCTTTAAAATATAAGTTATGTTCAGCTCACGTTTGTAAGTTATGTACAGCTCACTATCGCAATTCAGATTTGTGAACATTGCGGATTTTGGACTTTGACTACCGACAAACTGTAATTTGTTTAGTATTATGTCAGATTTTCTACATTAAACAAAACGAACATTTATTTTTGAAAATATTAGTACTCAGAGAAAACGAAGATTGTCAGCTCTGTGAAATATTTTCCGTCCATTATAATTTAGCTTGTGTTCAATTTTGACATAGCTTCTAGAAATCTATTTATAACATATTGATACCTAAAAGGACATACGTGCTAAATACTTTTTCTGCAAATATGGGACTTTATGAATTTTGAATACACGAATGTTTAGTACGAGAATTTTTGATCAAAAGTATAGTCAAGAGCAAAGGTGTTTCAAACGAATTTTGGAATAGCAAAGGATAAAAATGAGGAAAAGCAGAAAGAAATAATATCGAAGTAAACACTTTTAGTAAGTGAGTAAATGTGCAATGTCCATTATAGCTACCAACATTCTGGTTCTTTTGTTTTCAAATGAAGTAAACCCAGAAAATTTTTTTGATTACTTTTTTGGTTTCGCCTATTTCCAAGTAATAGTATTCGAGATAGATTTCTTTAGTAATTTTTGTAGAAAGCTTTCTTGAAGATTGTTGTGTACTAAAGACTTGAAATCTATATGCTTTTTTCTGTTAGATCATGAAAATGTTGTGAATTTATCTTTATTTTAAAATAATTGAGAATTTTAAAGTATACTGAAATATGTGACAAAGTGATCGTTTTTGAAAAATATATATGATATGGAAATAGTGAAAACAATATGCATTTTTTTTATAGTTGTCATTACTTGGACGAAATATGTCCAAAATGATCTTTATCTATTTTCCCTTCTGAATTATAACCATTTCAATTCTAATTTTTTGGAAAAATCGGCATATTTGACAGCGTGTAACTGGAAAGTGGGAAGTGGTAGTCATACGTGATCTGACAAAGAAGGACCTCTCTATATAATCTGTAAGTCCTTTTCTGTTATTCCAACTAGATTATGAGATATGAAGTAATGCATTTGGTGAAATGACAATCAGCCAAAAATAAAAATTACATTCGGAAACAAGAAACATTTTATTGAATAACTTGCCGGTCTTATTCAGAGACATATTTCTGGAATTCAATGCAATTTTGTGTTAATAAAGTTGACTCTCTCAAATCCGCCACAGTTATAGCAATGCCATGATTACCAAAAGATCAATTTTCCACCAATATAGATAAAATAGTTATTTCAACGTTCTTAGGACAGAATTTTGTCATTAAGTAAAGTGACGATTCCTTTTCTAAAGATAGTGTTGAAAGTACTGCGTATCAGTTAATCAGAGCTTTACCATGATGCCATCGAATTCCTCTCACTCTCGAAAACTCTTCCGAATTTTCTAACACCATACCGCATTCGCAGAAATCTGGATTAAAAGCTACCACCAGTGGAGTAGCTAGGGCGATGGTCCAGGGGCTATAGATACCACAAATTTTATGAATTGTATTTCGCCTTATCTAATCGCGGAACATTCAGCGATTAAACAAGGGAAATAACTTTACGAAATTAGTGGTATCCGGAGCATCTGAAACACAACCCGGGTTACCACAATACTATCGAGGACATCTTTAATTTCATAACAGCCATCAAAATCCTCTTGAAATCTTAAGACCCCAAAGAAGGTAGTGAGAAAATAACGAGCTGTCGAAAGCGCGCCATTGTAAAGAAATTTTAAACATATCGCAACCGTAAATTTTACACAAGATTTATAGAAATAATTTATACTGGAACTATTTTACGTACCGTAATTTCCGGCGTATAATCCGCGTTTCAAACAATCATGTTTTGACGCGGAAGTTTCATTTTATAAAATGTAACTTAGTAGATCGCTGTAAGTATTTGACTTCAATTATTGAATAAAATTTCTGGGTTGAAACAGAATTGTTTGATCCACGGATTATACGACGGAAATTATGGTATTTCTGTGTGGTATACAGGGTGTCCACGTATAACCTGACCGACCTTTATTTTCGCAACCGTTGGTCTTAGATGCATACTTCCAATTACGAAAATGGTTTAAGTAAGGTAAAGAATTATTTTTAAAGCGATTTGGGTCAAGAAAAACATTTGTTAAAAAATTACGACATTTAAATTTTTATACCGTCGCCCGGTCTGATAAGTGATATTTAGTAAAAATTTACTGTGACACTAACAAGTAAGATAAAAAAAAGTCCCACTTATCTAACAGTAAAATTGACCGAATTATGAAACTTTGAAAGGCATGACTTATACCACTTTTTTGCATCTCAAAACAGATGATTTCTGCCGTGCTTTCAGAGGTCGTATATAAAGTACTTAAAACTTATTTCAAGGTATCTGCGCTTTGAAAAAAATCGTACAACTATTACGATTGACTTCAATTTTATTAGTTAAGTTTTAGATTAGTTAAAATAATTGTATTTTATCATATGTGTTATTTTGTAATGATGTGAGGCTATAATTTATTTTAACAAAAATTATATTATTTTCATAAGGTTTTATTTAACTTGCAACGATCGTCTTTCCAGTTTAAAATTTGTACTAGAACTTTAACTCACTTTCAAATGTCCGATCGAAGTTAAATTTTACATACTGACTTAAATCCGATGACAATGTAATATTCTTATGATTTTTGACGCTTACCATCTTAATAATACTCATATTAGAGGATAACATAAAAAAAAAATCGGATAGGTTACCGTCAACTAGTTTAAGAAAAAGTTTTAGATTAGATAACATATACCTGCGATTGTTGTGTGTTTTAACTTTTATAATTACGTTTTATGTATTTTTTAACGCTGAATAAAAAGATTACTTTCACTTTTAACGATCATGTCAAGATATTTCGCAAATCGTAAATTTCAAGGTTAAAAAATAGCGAAAAATCTGATACTATAAAATAGATGTAAGACTTTTTTATTCAGTTTAATTTTATTTAATTCAATAATTTATTCAATTTTTTGGCTTATACTGGTTTTTTTACAACTAAATAGCTCACGGTTGCGATGAGGTTGGGAGGGGAGGGGGGATCAATTTTAACTTTGAGATTTTTAACTTTGAAATTTTCGATTTGAGAAAAATCCTGACGTTATGGTTTAAAATGAAGGTCATTTTCGGATTCAGCGCTAAAAAATACATAACAATCAATTTTCAAAAGCTAAAAAACATGGCACAAACCAAAATTTGAAAGACAGTGTAATCTAACAGCATTTTAACCCTTTATATCCTGAATTAATTTTCCAGCTACTTTTTAATTGTATTTTTGCATCATTGGATAAGTTTTGGTGCAGAATAAACATAGGAAAGAGGAAAATAATTTTTATAGTGTTTTAGTGGTTAATTATGCAACTGTAACCACCATAAATTTTATACCCTATGATATAAAATAAAATAGTAAATTTCAAATAGTAAACTTCAAATAAAATATAGGAAATGTTCACCTCTAGAGTATAGAAAACAATAGAAAATAATAGTACTAAATAACCGGTAATAAACCACTAAAATTACTCAAATGAAGAACAACATGCATGTCAATTCTATTGCAAAATGGATTTCGAATGTAGCGTGGCAAATGTAAAATCCCTACAATGCAAAGAAAAAGGATATGTGCTTGAATTTGCCATCTCCTGCCTGCTGTCAGAAATACACTTTTTGTGCCATTGTGAATACCGTTAAGAAAAACGGTCATATTACGAATATACAGGTGTTTTATTAACCCCTTAGGGACGAGCGACACGAATACGTGACGCGTAAGATACTCAGAATCCTCTATTATTCTCACCAGTTTTTTTTTTTTTTTTTTTTTTTTTTTTGTAAAGTTTTCCTTATCTAATCATAGCATTTTTGCGATTCAATTAGTTGAAAATTTCTCATTTGAAAAACCGGTGGTAACAGATTAAAAATTCTGTAAAAGACGCTCTCGTCCGGAAAGGGTTAAATTGGTACTTATATGTACCGTCAGGATAAAAAGGGTTAAAATCGTAATTGAGGCTGTTGTTTTTCATCCTTTTATTTAACAAAAATTCTGTTATTTTTATCCTCTTATATGCTCAGTACAAATTGTATATTTTGCATTAATATGTCAGAATGATTATATATTTCTTATTTATATTAGATTGCAATGTTAACTTTGCTCCCAACGATTTTTTTGATATATCTAACGATTATTTATATTTCTACTGCATTTGTGAATTACCCCTATTTCGCAACAAAAAATATACTCCAAATTTAAACAGCTATTACTCGGTCAGTTTTAATCATAGATTAATGGGACTTTTTTAATCTTACTTGTTAGTACCACAGTAAATGTTTACTAAATATCACTTATAGGACCGGGGGACCATATAAAAATTTAAATTTCGTAATTTTTTAATAAATGCTTTTCTTAACCCAAATCGCTTTAAAAATTATTCTTTACCTTATTCCAACCATTTTTGTAATTGGAAGTATGCATCTAGGACCAAAGGTTGCGAAAATAAAGGTCGGTCAGGTTATACGTGGACACCCTGTATACTTTTTAACGAATCGACATGTATTTATTTGGCTGCAGTTGAAAGTGATGTTGTTGGTCGTGCTCGTGTGATACGGGTAGATGTTAATTTCGGTGTTTATTAGAAATGCCATCGAATCATGCCTAATTAGGATATTATATATTTTTATTTTTTTTAAACGAAAGTGAAATGTTCAGATTTTCAACTGTGAAATGCTAAAAATTATGAGATGCGTAGTTTTATAAAAATGGAAAATAAAAATGAAATTTTCTTTTTTTGACCAAGAAAGGTTTTTTCATTAATAATTAACACAAATTCACAAGGTACCCTAGAAATATTTATTATTCGTCATAAAAAGTCTTTTTGCTAGTCTTTAAAATTCTATAAAAATTAACATTTTATAGGATAAAAATTAAAATTTTATAGTTTTATAGGTTTTTTATAGTTCCTCTTAAATAAATATTTGTGTAAATACCTAAATTTTTAACCTTAATAATATATATATTTTGTTTTAAATGCATGCTATTTTTGCAAATGTTTATTGAACTATTTGCGCAACACTGTCTTTTCAAAATGAAAATTTAATACCAAAAAAGAAAAATCTAATATGATTTAAACAAAAATAAATGCAGTATTTAATAACTATTTGATTATAGTTTGTGACATATACGTCTCAATGGGGTATTTTATATTTTATGCACACCTCTTTTGTATTAATAATCTGTACCAAAAACGTATACTACCATATTTTCAATAGACGTGTACCAGAAAGAAAAAATTATTAGTAGTATTTTATAAGTGGAGATGTGACATACAATAGAAAAAATCGTCACATGTGCTTAGTAATTATAGGGCTTTAACATAATCTAAAAACCCCACCGTTCACTAGTCTGTTAATCAGCTTTAAATTAACGGTGCACTAAGCCAAGAAAACTCTTGTAATGCTATAGCTCTTGTGAAATGAAATTAGCAGAGTAACAATGCTATGCATATTCGAAAAATAATCAACCAGGTATCTTTACTAAAATTTCTCTATACTAAAATATAACATTTATGAATATAGTCAAGTCTCAAGTCGATGTATTTTTGTCGTTTACCGAATAAAATATATATAATCATTCAAAATTTCCAAAAATACTTTTTTTTTCAAATGTTGTATCAATTTAAATGAATCTAACTTGTCGTATAAATAAAAAAAAAATCCTTTAATAACATTCATCATGAATTCGATAAGTAGAAAATCAAAATATAAAAATTAGAAATATTCGAATAAAATAATTTAAAAAAAATTCTTTGGAAAATATTGCAGGGATTTTGAAAATTTTAGGATACTACCGTAATTTCCGGCGTATAATCCGCAGCTCAAAGAGTCGTTTTTAGACCCAGAAATACCGTAATTTCCGGCGTATAATCCGCAGCTCAAAGAGTCGTTTTTCGACCCAGAAATTTTATTCAATAATTGTAGTTAAATATTTACAGCGATCTTTTAAGTTACATTTTATAAAATAATATTTCTGGGTCGAAAAACGACTCTTTGAGCTGCGGATTATACGCCGGAAATTACGGTACCGTAATTTCTGGCGTATAATCCGCAGCTCAAAGAGTCGTTTTTCGACCCAGAAATTTTATTCAATAATTGTAGTTAAATATTTACAGCGATCTTTTAAGTTACATTTTATAAAATAATATTTCTGGGTCGAAAAACGACTCTTTGAGCTGCGGATTATACGCCGGAAATTACGGTATTATTTTATAAAATGTAACTTAAAAGATCGCTGTAAATATTTAACTACAATTATTGAATAAAATTTCTGGGTCGAAAAACGACTCTTTGAGCTGCGGATTATACGCCGTAAATTACGGTATATTTTTATTACGGCATATTTCATTGTATAAAAAATAAATTTTAAATTTTCCAAGGGATTTAAAAAACAACTTATTTAATACCAACTCTTCAATAAATTTCGAAATGCATAGAGATTTTATACAATTTATGTGTAATCAATTTGAATGTTAACAAATTCCAAGAAAATTATGCATATATCTAATGAACTTTATCCAAATATTTAATATATCTTAATATTTTTTTTGGTATTTTATTTTGTATGCTATTTTTATATTTTTACTTCATATATCCATAAAATTCATTTTAATATTGATGAAGTTGCATATAATTGTCACACTTTACGAAACCTGCTAGAAATTTTAATTTTCAAATTGGGATGGAGTTACTAAGCCTTTTTATCTCCAGATGTGAAAGAAGCTAGGTAGATGAACTAATAAAATATATTTTCTTAAGTTTTATAATATTTTAAATATGCTCATGCAGTCAGAATCATAATTATCAGTACACAAGAAATTTCGTTGCAATCATACAAAAAAAGAAAAATATGATATTCATATAATTTATATGAATAGACATCGGAGTAAGAAGCTCATAATATATATTTATGTCTTTTGACAAAGCAATATATTTAAATTAAATAAAACAGTAATTTTCAACCCATTCATAAATATAAGGACAGCTTGATATTTTAATAAAAACTTAAGTCTTTCGCAAAACGAAAAATTCGTTGAACCACCATTCTTTGCAAGACTTTATGGCATACTTTCAATGAGTTTTTTTCAAGTCTTTCGAGGTTAAGATTTTTGATCCATTCCTTGAGAACACACTTAGTTCCTTCAATGAGTAAAACTGTTTTCCATTTGCGTAAAACTTTCTAACTGAAGTTCCCCAAACGTTGTCAATTATGTTTAATTCTGCTGCGTCTGTTGGCCACTTCAAAAGTTTGATTTTCCATTTTTTTCAAACCATGTTTTTGTTAAAGCACGTGTGAGGGGATCCTCAATCTTGCTGAAAAATAAAATTGTCTCCTTTTCGTGTTAAACCCCTTGGGGACGAGCGAGACGTATACGTGACGCATAAGATGCTCAGAATCCTCGATTATTCTCACCAGTAACTTTCTATTGTAAACTTTGCCTTATTTAATGAGAGCATTTCTGAGATTCAATTAGGCGAAAATTTCTGTTTTGAAAAACCGGTGGCAAAAGATTAAAAATTCTGTAAAGGACGCTCGTCGCGAAGGGGTTAACAATATGCTAATCACTGTTCATTTAAAATCCTAACATGGATATGAAAGCCCGTCGTATTTAGGACGATAACTAGATCAGTCTTTGCACTGGCTGACACTGCTCCCCAAAACATGAGTGAACAAGTTTTAAGAGCCTGTTCCACCTAATACATTTTTCATTCCGTAGGTTATGTCCATATTTGTTTAACCCCTTAACTGCCGACGAAATCCGATGTGATATCTATTGCCTTATTTAATAACATAATTCTGCAATTAAATAAGACGGTGACTGGTTTTCTGAAATAACAAAAAGAAAATGCATATGTTATAAGTGTGCATAACACTGCTCTGCTGGGGAAAATTGGCCTGCTGTCCTGACAGTTTGCTATTTTTATAATATATGGAGGCATTCTCTAAAGGCAAATATATACGCCCGCGGCAGTTATAGGGTTAATATGACAAATTAAATCTTTCATCATCGGAAAATATTACATTTTGCCATTTATATTTGCTTTTTATCTAGCTGAGTACAGATTCTTGACACATGGTTTACTGTCGTTTCAATCAAGAATGCTTTTTATTCATATCTAGTACTGTGGGATGTTTCAGTTATTTAAAACACCTGTCACAGTCGAGAAAGAAACTTTCTTGTATAACCCTTTCCGGCACCGACAAAGTCTGTTCGTAAAATGAAAAATTGCTGATTGACACCGTAATTTACAAACGACTTTTTTTTACAAAATATGAGCTTCTTAGTGTAAGCTTTCATCATAGAAACAAAATTTTATTAAAATATTCTTAGTGTCGTTTGTAATTAAAATTAGGTGTACCCGGAGTGGGACCACTGTGCCAGAAAGGGATGAAAAATGCGCCTTTCTTTAACACTAGAACTACTATGAGCCGTCATTTTGACGGTTACCAAATGAATATATTCCGATTCAAACCAGAAATTTCTTTTTAAAATAAATTACATATAAAACTCACAGAAATACGTAAAATGAAAAAGTTAAGTAGTTTAAAATATAATTTCTGGTGTAAAATAGTTTTAAAAAACTTGAATAAAATTTCCGGTAGTTTTGTATTAAATATTTCAGGGACAAAGTACGAGGGGCAGTCGGAAAATAAGTTTCCCCTGGCGAATGTGGACAGAGGTGTGTATGAAAGACAAAAAATGTAATGAGACTTTAAAGATAAAACATAACTTTATATTTCTACATAAGTACCAAGTACATTGAGACATTTGTCATACCGCTTTATAAAAAGCCATCCAGGAAAAAATCAGGGCTTTGCATACGGACGAAGCGTTGAACGGCTATGGGCGAAAGACGACACAGCAGGTGCACACGAAAGTGCAAGACACCGATACCATTGGGTATAGGTCGACCGCGATCAAGCAGATGGCGCTGTTGCAGTGTTTGCTCTTATGGCGCTGTTGACTGCAACAGCGCCATCTGCACAGGCACTGCAACAGCGCTATCTGTTTGATCATGGTCGACCTGTACCCAATAGTATCGGTGTCTTGCACGTTTGCGTTCACCTGCTGTGTCGTCTTTCGCCCATAGCCGTTCGATGCTTCGTCCGTATGCAAAGCCCTGATTTTTTCCAGGAGGGCTTTTTGAAGCTTATAAATCGGTATGACAAATGTTTCAATGTACTTGGTACTTATGTAGACAAATAAAGTTGTGTTTTCTTTGTCTCATTACATTTTTTGTCTTTCATGCACACCTCTGTCCACAGTCGCCATGGGAAACTTATTTTCCGAATGCCCCTCGTACTTCTACTCGTAAAATTCTAAAATGATAGAGTAACATCAGAATCTACAATTTTTTAAATTGCTTTACTTACTTAACATTTACTTAACATTACTTTACTTACTTAACGAAAGAAAATAGAAAATTTTCTTTCCAAAATTCGGGTGCCAATGTGACATTTAGGGATTAAAAGTAATGGACCAAAAACGAATCACCGCCTTTCAAAGTGTTAACAGACATAATTTTAAAGTTGCTGTGCATACAATTCGTCTCAAATACCATTGGGATAGACTAGATTTAGACCAGGATCAGTGAAGCAGCCAGGGAGAGGGTCCAAATACTCTGGATACCTGTAATAATGTAGAGTTGTCTTCACATTGATTATCGCAGAAATTTATCCGATTCGTTAAGTCAAAGAAAACTTTACAAAAGTAGTGTTATCCAGATTATGTGAACCCCCACTCTGGTTACGCCACTTCCCAGTATCTCCTTTATACAGAACCACCAATGTCTCGTTTAATAGCGTTGTCTACAACAACTTTAAATCTATTAAGATATAAAGAAATATTTCGGTTTTATACGCCTTTTTCTCGTAAACTGAATAGTTGTCTCAAATCAAATTCCTTGTGTACTTGTCCGCGAGTATTCTTGAAAATAGAGAGCGCAACCAATCATTTCGTCGTTGCCACATCTGGTACGGATACACAGTTATCAAATTTGTACAAAACACTGAAATGCATGCGTAATCAATGAAACCCAAATCCATGCAAAATTTATGTACCTTTTATGAATATCATTTGCTAGTTTATGTTATTCACAAGTATTCGTCAACCACCTATTTGTATCAACCGATCAGGGCTGTCCAACCAGGCACCGCAATTCCTCCAAAATTTCTTGCAGAAATATATGCCTTATGTAGTGACATATAATAAAATAAAATATGAATTGATATTGTGAATAAATAAATAAATCAAACATGAATTTTCTGGTGACTGGTGAGGGCCAGGTTTGACAGCCCAGATATAGATCATGGAATATTGTTAGCATAATGATCTCAAGTTAATTCTTTCTAGTAAATTTTACAAAAACATGACTGTCCTTTTAATTATGATTCTAATTGTAGATTATATTTGAAAAAAGGTTATTATTAATATTTTTGATGTGTAAATATTTAATGAAAAGCTTTTCTTTCAATTTGATCGTTTTATCCGTCACAGGCAGTCATTTTAACAGTATCAAGTCTCCGTGTCTCATAGAACATTTTTGATAACAGAAAATGATTACCGTAATTTCCGGCGTATAATCCGCAGCTCAAAGAGTCGTTTTTCGACCCAGAAATTTTATTCAATAATTGTAGTTAAATATTTACAGCGATCTTTTAAGTTACATTTTATAAAATAATATTTCTGGGTCGAAAAACGACTCTTTGAGCTGCGGATTATACGCCGGAAATTACGGTAAGAGATTGTATACAGTATACACAGAGATAATTCTTTTCGAAATCAGATATGAATACCTTCCTTCTTTTAAGTCTCCAGTTCTCACAAACAATGATTTTTTAATATGTTAAGAGAAGTATTTGTTTATAATTCATGAGGAAGAGATAACAGCCTGCCTATTTTGGATATGTTTGAAGCAGTAGTAACTCATATAAAAATGCATACCCTTCAACTAATGCATACCCTTCATGATCTAGCATTTTGTAGATAAATACACGACAATTTCACTATTTAACCCATTAAGGACCGAATCATTTTTCTCAATAAAATACAAATATTGGGATTCATACTACTTTTTTATTATAGTAACCTCATGGTGTTTCTTGCTTCAAATAAAGTGAATATTTATCCTAAAAACAAACTTGTGTTACCTTAAAGCCTAGTGTAAAAAACATAATGTTGTTAAAACGCAACCCCAGTCTTTAATGGGTTAATAGGTACATGTCGTAGCTACCATGTCAAACTATCGAATATGAAAAAATGCATTTTTCATTACTTTTAAAAATTGTCCGAATGTCACCACTACAGTGTATTAGAATATTTCGCCTAATAAAAATACTAATAAAATTTCTGTGAAAAACAGGGTTGCCAGTTTTGCCTCCTTTTTCTTCTAGAGATACTGAATTCATACCGGAAATTTTGAGAGAAAACTTTTTACTTTAAGTAATCACGAAATATGCTCTCATTGTATAAAGCAAAACTTTCTATTTTAAATTTCTGGTATGGTTTCGAAAATTCTGACTGGAAAAGTAGGCCAAACTGGCAACCCTGGTGCTGTTGCAACCCTGAAATCCTATTAAGATTTAGTGGTGAAAATCGGCTCATTCTTAAAAATAATGAAAAATGCATTTTTTCACATTCGATAGTTTGACATGGTAGCGACGATGTGTGTAGATTTCAGATCGTTTTGAATACTTTGTTTATCTCTATCCGTTTAAATTTTATGTTAGATTTTTTAATTTTAATATTTTGTAAAAAGTTGCAAAATAGAAGTTTGCAACAACCTATATTATATAAAAAGAATTTTAACATAGAAACTTCTTGCAAATGAATTTTAACTTATTTGCATATATGTTTCTAGATATACGAAATGTCGAAAACTGTGCGACTACGGAAAAAAAATCGAAATTCTGTCGAATTGCCAGAAAGCATTGATTGATTTAAACCTTTCAGAGAAAAATTACTTCTGCTGCTAATCTTTTTAAAATGATTGTTTGACACCAGGGCTTAAGAACGATTTTGTTTGAAAATAAGTAACAGTTACTAGTTCACGTAATTCACGTACATTATAAAATCGAAATGTCATTCTGAAATTGTGGTGCAACTTTGGCATTTGAGTATTAAATTTAAGTGTAATATGTAATATCCCACAGTCTTTCATTTGGTTAAAGGGTTTCTCGTAATTTAAGTTTAAAACCAGAAAATTTAGAGACATTTATAAATTAGACTTATTAGCAACGTTCGCTCGTTCGTTGACTTATCCAAAATTTGACAAGTGTTTAAATAATGGCAGATGTCTCAGGGAACCTGCCGGGTTTTAAAAGTAGTAGTGACAAATTGTTGTCCATTGATTAGGACAGTGTTGCAAGTGGGCTAGTTTTTTTGTTACCGTAATTTCCGGCGTATAATCCGCAGCTCAAAGAATCGTTTTTCGACCCAGAAAATTTATTCTATAATTGTAGTTAAATATTTACAGCGATCTTTTAAGCTACATTTTATAAAATAATATTTCTGGGTCGAAAAACGACTCTCTGAGCTGCGGATTATGCGCCGGAAATTACGGTAATATTCCTTGATTGGTTCCACTTTTCGAAAATGGTTTAATTTGCCTAGTTTTTTCATTATTTAATCTGCCATTAAGGGGAATTTTACTTTCTAAAAAGAATGGTTGGTATCAACACTCGAGTATGTTCTTTTGTCAGATATTTTTATTATAGCCTTTGAATTAAAAAATTAATAGTCGCTTTATTTAATGGAAATTTAAAAGCCTTAAACAAGACGAATAATACTATATCGAAAAAGTGGTATCAATGAAATAATCTGTAGAATAAACCCGCCAAATTTGCAAAAGTTTTGTAAAGAAAATATATTCAAAGTAAACTTTTCTAAAGTGTTGTCCAACCTACGACAAGCAGGCTGCAGCGATACGACTATTTTTATATAAAATAATTCGACTTAATTAATATCTGAAATATGGGGATTTAATAATAATAAGATTTTTATAATATTTAATAGTAGTGTCAAACGTTTCTAGGCAAAATATTTGGGCACACGTGTATTACCAATCCGGTGCAAAATGTTTTGATTCAATAATCATTTCTTCTTTTCACTCGTTTTAACAAATAAAGGTAACTATTTCACGAATGATAAGGCCAGTATTATTTCAGGCCTGCGATCAAATTTCTTCCTTCAAAGTGAAAGGTTGCGGTCACGCTCGGGTTGGAGGTGGACAAAAAGTATTTTGTCGGGTGCCCAACCTTGTGCGGTCAAATGAATGTTTTGTTTTCTGGTAAGACACAACCTGGATCGCACACGATTCTACCGTTGAATCAGCTTGCTATTCGGAGTTGTCCACAATTCTTAAGTAACCGCATACACATATATGAGTATTGGGAATTGAAAAAGGATTCGCTAAAAGAGATGTCTTTTATGTGGGTTTTACTGTATATAGATTTTTCAACCGAAAAAAAGATTTGGATTTTCTTTTGCAAAATAGAGTCAACTCAAACCCGACCCGCAGCAAACAAATAGATGTCATCTACCCGTCCCGAAAGCGAACTGCAGCGAAAAAATTCAGCTCCAACCCGGCACGACACAAACCGCGACACGACACACTTCAATCCTAACCCAAAATAATTCATCTCGAAGGCGACCGCAACATGAAATGAAATAAAACTAGTACAGTGACTTCTCACTTATACGACTTCCAGGGGACCGTAGAAAAAGTCGTATAACTGAGAGAGACGTATAAGTGAGAGACCGTCTTATTATACAAGTTTCAAACTTTATATGCATTAATTATTTTACCTATATTAAAAACAATAAGTTTTGAGTACTAAGAACATATTTTAACAAATTTATAAAATATATTAAAAAATAGAACGTAAAATATATATATTTTTTAAAGTTTACAAAATAGTTCACTTATCACTATATTTATTTTAAAGATTTATAAATCAGATTTTCTGAAAAAAATGAAGTGATATGTCTTTCTCTGTAGTCGACGAAAAGAGAAAATGTATTTTTTAAGTCTAATAAAGTTTTAGATTTCTTCAGCAGTTTTCAGTTCTGACAGAAAAAGTTTTCATCACATTCTACATAATCTTTATCCATAAACATTGCATACCAGCCTTCGTCATTAAATTATTTTTATATGCTCTTAAAATCGGGTTCATTCATTGAACTAGCAGTTTGGTCTTGCCAAAAACAACATTCTGTAAAACATTTATAAACTGTATGCAATGTGACAGTTTTCCAGTTTGTTATTTGGCTTTTGTTAAATGACCTGCACAAGGGAATTCCATACAACTACCCTCCCGCCATAGATTTCATCGTTAATAACACACGAAAGTAGATAAGAAATTTTATTCATTATTGATGAACACTTTAACAATAGTAAAAGGATAAAGCTAAGAAAACGTAAATGATTTGTACTTTAAAAATTATAAAAATGAATTCTTGAGTGAGAAATGTAAAATCGCCTGAACCGTTTAAAGCGTCGTATAAGTGAGAGAAGCAGTCGTATAACTGAGAGAAGTTTAGCATTATATCCCATAAAGCATGGACGGGACGAAGAGAATTCGGCGTATAACCGAGAGAGTCGTATAACTGAGAGTCGTATAAGTGAGAGGTCACAGCAGTTTGTTTAAACATCATTAAAGAAAACCTTATTTTAAAACACATTAAATATATTAGTAGAATTATATCAAACCTTCAGAAGTTTCAGTTATTCTATCATTTAAAATTGGCGACAATCTGACCCGATGCAGCCCTCACAAAAATTACTTTTAGAATTCCATAATTTTTTATAGACAAATTATGATTGAATCCTATAAAATTATGGCCCGTTTTTCTATAAGGTATATTAACCAAAAATATAGAAATATCTGCAAAAGTTCAATAGAAATGTATGTAGAGCTTCTCTAAAAATATCTATAGAAATAATACAGAGCGTTTCTAAAAATATGTATAGAATTTTATATAGAGCTTCTATAACAAACATCTAGAAAAAATTATAGAGCTTCTATAGAAATGTCTGTACAGATTCTATAAAAACATCTTTAGAAGTACTTATAGTGTTTCTATAGAAACCAGTGTTGCCAGTAGGCTACTTTTTTTAAATTCAAATTGTTTGATTCCCACCACTTTTTAAAAATAATGTAATTGAATTTATTGTCGCATTATTTAACAGTCATTAAAAAAGTCGAATATTTATACTTAAACAATCTGGTGGCAATCAAGATATCTGAATTAAAAATAAGTAGCCTACTGCCAACACTGATAGAAACGTCTAAAAGTATATGTACAGTTTCTGTAGAAATTCTACAGGGATATCGCAGTAGTGTTCCCAGTAGGCTACTTTTTTAAAAATTCAAATTACTTGATTACCATCAGATTTTTGAAGTAGAAATATTCGCCTTATATAATGACAGAATAAATAATGCGAGAAGGCCCATTATTGTATTTAAATAAAGCGGTGGGAATCAAACAATTTGAATTATAAAAAAGTAGCTTACTGGCAACAATGATCTGCATAGGACCAAGTCCTAATGACAAAAATTTACGCACCCCAACAGTTATGAGTTGACTTCAAAATTAATTTTTGGGTTCGTGTTTTGTAAAATCCAACCCACACAAGAATTTACTCTGAGACCTGGTTGTATCGGAAGTGTATATTATATTTTTTTCAATATTTCTCTGTAGTTCTGCAAAAAAATGTATTTGTAATACCCTTCACTTTGAAGAAAGAAATTCCATCACTGACCTGTATTATTTAATGTATGTATTTTGTGAAACAGTGCTCAAAACTTTTGCCTAAAAACGTTTGTCACTACTGTGAAGTGCAATAAAAATGTTCATCTTATAAAATCCCCAAATTTCCGATTTAAATATTCCTTTCGGGTATGGTGTACTATTAATAGTACAAGTCTTTCTATTATCTTAATAATTATTTTCGTTATTATCTTCCTGTAATAATAGTAATATATGTCTATACATCTATTATTATGACTTCTTTTACGCTATGGCATTCAATAATAATAATAATAATAATAATAATATTCTTAATTCTCTTTGCACCGTTGACGATTCTTTTATTTCAACCATGTTTCACTCGTTAAATCTTAAATTGGGGCTACTGCTCCGAACGTATAAATTGTGATAAAATATAAAAAATATTAGAAAATGCTATGCCTGTTTAATACTGTTGTAATAAGACATTTTTTCAAACGTCTTCAAAATTTCTACTTTTGTCTATTGTCACATGAATAGCACACAAAATAATAATTATTTTTTTATTTCAGTAAATGGCATTTTGGTTAAATTTCAGTAACGTTTAACTTTTCTGATTTGGATAGCTAATTTTAGTATTATTAAGGTAAAAGTAAATTTTCACAATAACTGAAAATAAAATCAGACCCGAAAGGGTTAAGGTGAATTATTTTATAAAAAAATAGTCATATCTCTGCGGCCCGCTTGTCGCATGTTGAACAACACATTAGAAAATTTTCCTTCAATATCTATTTTTACAACAGTGTCGCCAATTTCGCTTATTTTTTACAGATAAATTTTGACTGATACCGCTTTTTCGAGATAGTATTATTCACCTCGTTTAATATTTTTTATTTGTTGTTAAATAAAGCCAATATTATTTTTTTAATTGACTGGTTGCAATAAAAATATCTCATAAAAGAAACTACCAGCGCAACTATACTCAGGACGTGCGCAGTACGTGCTAAATTTGTTGGCGCTCACTAGCACAACTTTCCACTACTGCAGTCGATGTGCAAAACCGAAGCTCCTAGTCCGCAGCACGGATAAATTTTGTTCAAGTACATGATCACCACTGTTCTCTGCTGCGGTGAGCTCACATAATATGAGTTCGTAAAAAAAAAACCTGAGTTAATCATAGATTTCATTATGCGGCGTTTAGATCCTTCCATCCAACTGACTAAGCAGTTACACATTACATAAGCGTTTTACATTCAAAGTCCGCACTTCACCTAGTTAACCGTTGTCATTTAAGTCTGTGATTTTTCTGGTTTAGACTAGCGTTGCTTGCGGACTACTATTTAATAATTCGATTTTCTTGATTGCCAACAGTTTTCTGAGAAAGTCAAATTCGCTTTATTTAATGACATATTAAATAAGGCAAATTATACCATTCCAAAAAGTGGTGCTAGTCCAGCAAACTGAATTTCAAAAAGTAGCCCATTTGCAACACTGGTTTAGACTTTTCCTTCTCCAGCATGCAAATAGATATACCAATCGTCTATTACCAACTTGCGAATTTTTTTCCATTCATCTGTTCAAGCGCAGTGGCGTAGCGTCAGGGGGGGCACGATCATTTTACTACCAGTATAATTATATACTGCATTTAGCCTTATTTAATCTTTGAACGGCATGAATTAAATAAGGCTAAATATAGTATATAAAAATACTGGTAGTTAAGTGATCCGTGCCCCCCTTGACGCTACGCCTCTGTTCAAGCGTAACATATAATAGCTTTGGAATCAACCCAAAACGCAAGGATTTATCACGACTACTTTTAGAATTTGGCAGACTCACAGAGACAACTGCCATTATTTAGCATCTGACTCGTGAAAATTGCAAAATATGACAAATTTATAAATGTTGCAATTAAGTCTTATTTATAAATGTCTCTAAAATTTGTGGGTTAAAACATAAAATACGAGAAACCTTGTCACCCCGTGAAGAACGGCGGAAAATTATATATTCCACTTAATTTTAATATCAAAATGCCATAGTTGAACCAAAATTTTGAAATTACATTTTGCTTTTACAATGAAGTAAATCATTTAGTTATTTTCAAATAAAATTGTTTGTAAGCCTTGGTGTCAAAATCCTTTTAAAATATTTGCAACATAAGTACTTTTCCCTTGAAAGGTTTAAATCAAGCAATGTTTCCTGGCCATTCGACAGAATTTCAAAAAACAAATTCCATAGTCGCACCAATTTCGATATTTCATATATGAAGAAACCTATATCAATAAAGGTAAAATTTCATATGCATTTGTGTAAGCATGGCACGTCTATTCGTGACGATTTTAACGTTTCTGTGAAACATTTTACACCGTATTCCGAAAACTTGACAGTAAAAATAGTATACTGCAATTAAAATATTAATATATTGAATGTTTGGTGAGATATGGATGTTTGTATGAAATAAATTTTAACTGTGCATGCGCTAACTAAATCAAAAGTTTTTGTGATGATTTGCTAGTCAGTACTATAGAGCAACTCATATAAAAAGCCCAGTCAAATATCGTGAAAACTCAAAAAGACACATGCAATAAATTGAGCTAATTGATAAATTGGGGAGATAATACCATTTAATTATATGGGATTTCCTGCGCAATTTATGAATTAGTTCACTGTATTGCCAGTACTTTTCTGAATTTTCGGGACATTTGAATAGAATTTTTATATAAGTTGCTCTATAGAACTAACTGCAAAATCATGAAAAATAAACTTTGGAATAGTTCGCGAATTCGCAGTCAAAATTTATTTCATATAAAAACCAATATGTCATCAAATACTCAATATATTTATCTTTTAATTGCATTATACTATTTCTGCTGTTCTTTGTAAAGTTTTGGAAAAACGGAGTTAAATTCGGTTTAACCCTATCACTATGTCCTATCAAAACATGCCCAGTTGTTTTCCAGGACAAACATGCTATCTGTTTTTCAAATTAAAACAAAACAAGTATCACTTATATTTGTACAGTTTAATTCTTACTGTGTGTTGTAAACACTATGATATGAGATGTCACCGGCTGAAACTACTCAGTGAGTGATAGATTATTTTGAAAAATTGTTGAAAGTGCTGGGGTCCGCGTGGACCCCAGGACATAGTGATAGGGTTAAAACTCTGCATACTATAAACAAAATTAAATTTTTCACAGAAACTTTATTTTTTTAAAGAATATGCGTGCTATTCAATTACTAATGTACAAAAAACGTTGAACAAGACCTACATAGTCATTTGCTACAGTGACAGATCATTATTAGCATTTTCTGTTTCTTGGGGAAATGAAAATATTATTTTATTGTTAAATTTATTATTACCGGCCTAATTGTCCTCGGGATTAAATCTTCACTGAAAACATGAAGTCAAACATGTTCTTAACATCATCAAACTTCAAGGGCATCTAGGGCATTCCCTCACGAAATTCAGTAGATATTCGTCAAAACGTCTGAAGTCAAAAGTGTCCGGTCACTGCCCTTTAATTACTGCTTATCAGTGTATACCCCATTTAATTTTATTCTCCAAATACAACTTGGCAACAGCATTTTGCTTTGCTCTTATATTGTACATGAAAAAAAGCTTTTACTTATTTTGAAATAAATTTGTTCTTGAATCTAAGGTGTCCTTCAACCATTTCAATATTTTATGAACAGAAGTACTTTGCCCCTGAATGGGTTAAAGTACTTTCTCTATCTTTGAAAATGAGATATAGAAAAACTTATCAGAAAACTTCTTCGTCACCAATTTGAATATAAAGATATTTTATTGAGACATATCCGTTTCACCTGCAAGCTGACGGATATCACATGAATCGTGATTCGTCTCAAGTGAAACGCTGTGAAATTTTCACCCGTTTGATGACCCTAAAACAGTTTAAGTTGGAAATTGTACGTCAAACGTGACAAATAAGTTGCGTTCGTACTATAGCTAGTGATATAAATAATCATATCTTGATGATTGTTAATTCTGTGAAATGAATTATATTGTCTGCATATTAATTTCTGTCATAAAATAAGTATCTCGGTCGGTTTACGATTAAACCTCGGAAGCTCCTCTAACAAGAAAGCACCGATTTTTTTTTTTTAATTCAAATTTCTTAATAAAGATTTTTATTAATATCTCCTAAACTTTTGATTCGATTTTTAATAAATTTGAAATGTCTCGACAAAATTCTGCAACGATAATATATCTTAAATTCCAAACCATTCGGTTTGGAAGTTTTTGCGTTGTTATATGCGGACGGATGGACAGACAGGCGGACAGACAGACGGACAGACGGAAGGACGGATGGACAGACAGACGGACGGACCAAGCGACGACAATAGGTGCTACGTATTTATGTAATTACGAACGCACCTAAAAATGAACGGATAGGTTTATATGATGGTTGAGGTGTATGGGTACGTGTTTCTATGGCCGATTAACTGCGTGCTGGTTATTGGTACAGCGGGGTATTGCTATAGAAGCTTAAAGACAGCTCTTTGAACAGTAGCCCAGAGCGAATATACTTAGAGTGTGCGCAGAACGTGTTATATTTTTTAGTGCTCAGTAATTTTTTATAAATATTCTGTGGCGATAGTCAAAAACAAAACGCTGTGTGCTTACCAACTGTAAACAAATTTAAGAAATATGTTCACAGCATTAGCGCCAATTTCCCGTCCTGTGACGAGTTCTTAAAACAGAAATTCGTTGCAGAAAAAAAACAACTGATAATAATTTATAATTTCCATTATGCATTAAGTTCTCTCATCCCATTGATTTTACAAGAGCGTGCATTTTATTTTCAGCGCTAACTTGAGCCATTATATGTTAAGCATGCGCAGATGAATGAACAAAACATCGCAAGTTAAAAATAGCGCCCTCTTACGAATGGTATAAATTTTTTGAACTGAAAAAGGAAAAATAAACCAAAAAATCACAAAGTGAAATCGAAAAATATTAATCAAAACAGCAGTGGTTAAAAAGGTGAAGTGTGAACCCTGAATTTAAAACGCACACTTTTGCCAAGTCACTTGGAAAATGGAATCTATGAATAAATTAAAATCTTTCTTTTGCGATGATCTTCTGTTGCGAGAACTTGCCGCAGAAGGGGAAAGTATCGCTATTGTAGGAAAACAAAATTTGTACCAAGACTCCCTTATCATAGATCAGACTTGACAATCCGGAGAAAGTCTATGGGAGAAAATGTCCGCGGTAATTGCCAACTTATTAATTGACTTTCTCCGGAAAGTATCGCCGCCTGGTGGATACTACCGCACAGTTGCCATGTTTCGGGCTTTTTGAACACCAGTATATTTTTAGAGAAAATGTTGTTCTTTTAAATCCCAGAATTCTCCGATTAAACAAAACAAAATTGTCTCTACTAAAAAACTGGTATCCAAAAATATAATAGAAAAATCTATAGAAAAATCTAGCTGGTCTGCTACCGGATAGCTGCCAACTCTTACGCTTTTTTCTTACCACTAAAATTTAATAGAATTTTTTTCGTCATGTAATCACACGATCTTGTCAATTTAATAAGATAAATTTTACTATAAAATTTTAGTGGTAGGAAAACTACTAGTTCATAAGCAAATGCATAGAACAAATGGAGCTGTGAAAAAATTTCGTGTGATTTCGTGTCGTAAATACTATTACTGACGATTGATGGCGCTAGTAGCAGGACAAGTATAGCGGTCAAAGGCAACTTGCTGATTGAGAGGTCTGATACTATGATAAGGAGGTCTTGATTTGTACATGCCTTTCCCGCAGTGCTTCGGTTTTGAACACAGGCTGGTAAAGCGACGCTAGGAAGCGCCAACCAATTCAGCGCGTACTGCACACGCTCTAAATATAATCCTCCTGGGTATTCCCGCTACACCTACTTAACAAATTGCGACTCGATTAATATATTTTTTTATTTCAATTTGTGATATTTTTGGTTTTGAATTTTTCTACTCCAGCATGCAAAAAACATAATCAGTCGTAAAAGGGAGTTATTTTCATCTTACTAAATTTTTTCTACTTATCCGTTTAGGCTTAATATTTATAGTGGCTTTGCAAAAGACCTACGATTATGAATAAAATATTGTGTGGATAAATATACTAAAAGTTTTTAGTATAAAAGACCTACCCTCTGACACAAAAATGGCGGCTGTCGCAATATTTATTTTTGTTTCTAGTGTTTGCATGGTCCTTTATTTTGATACCAGTATTTTTTTAAGTATGACTCGCATTATTTTTTGAGAAAATCAAGACGAAGAATACTGGTATTCAAATTGAAATGACCATACAGACGTTGAAAAATTTCGCATACAACAGTCGTCATTTTTGGGGATATCCGTAAGCCTGCTACTGAGAGGTTTGTTGCCTGTACTGTATTCACGTAAGCAAAAGAAGTTTTCAATAAAAGCATGGGAAATTTTCAGTGGTTAGGCCGTCGATTGCAACATGAGTTTGAACCCATCACCTCCTGTCTATCAGCGTCCTACCATCGTGGCTTCTGGTGGGGCGAATGGTTGAAATTGAAAGATATTTAGTAACATTTTTCATGAAAAGGAAATTTTGGACAGTTTTGCCACATGAGCGTGTTTTTTAATTCCGATTGCTTTATTGCTACTAATTTTTGTAAAATTAACCCAACTAACACAGAACTTGCGGGCCACTGATGGCTACGTTAGCCTTGGCCCAAACTAGTAGATGAGGGGCCGCAATCTTTTGCCGTAACGGCAACTTAAAAAAACTGTCACGCCGGCCACAATGTGGCCGCAACAGAATTGGCCATAACTACATTAAGATGCCCATAATTTTGCCACAAGTGGTTAGTCATAACTGACAGATAGCCTAAAACTGACCACAATTATACTTTAAGTGGCAATTATTAATGAAAACTAGCCACAGTTTGGCCATTAACGATCATCGTGAATAAAATCTAGCCAGAATCTCGCCACAGCCATGCCACCTGCGTTTGTTAAGAATAAAAGCTATCCCAAAGCTGGCCATAAATGTTAACTTATTGGTCATCATAAAAGTAAACTAGCCTTAAGCCAGCCATCCACATACCATCAATGCTATTCATTAATGAGTGCATGCCGAAAGCTAGCCACTTTGTTGCCATCAATGGGCATCATTAATGAATGCATGCCGAAAGCTAGCCACTTTGTTGCCATCAATGGGAATCATTAATGAATGCATGCCGAAAGCTAGCCACTTTGTTGCCATCAATGGGCATCATTAATGAGTGCATGCCGAAAGCTAGCCACTTTGTTGCCATCAATGGGCATCATTAATGAATGCATGCCGAAAGCTAGCCACTTTGTTGCCATCAATGGAAATCATTAATGAATGCATGCCGAAAGCTAGCCACTTTTTTGCCATCAATGGAAATCATTAATGAATGCATGCCGAAAGCTAGCCACTTCGTTGCCATCATTAATGAATGCAAACCGAAAGCTAGCCACTTTGTTGCCATCAATGGTAATCATTAATGAATGCATGCCGAAAGCTAGCCACTTTGTCGCCATCAATGGGCAACATTAATGAATGATAGCCCAAAGCTAGCTAGCCATATTCATACCACTATTGGATATCATGAATGGAAGCTGGCCAGAATTATACTTTTTATGGTCCTCAAAAAAGTAAAGTTGAGAAAGAAAGGCCAATTTTTACTCCTTTGGCAGGGACATGTTTTTTCTTTTTTTTTAAAGATATTTTGAACTTCAGAATCTAAATTTACTGGTCCCTAATTTTTGTCTGAAAACTCTAAATATTTTATTCAAAATTTGAAAAGAAAAAAAATAATCTATTTGAATATATTTTTTTTTTAACAAGAGCTCATAACACCAGCCTGACTTTTATACATACATGTTTCACTTTATCATTATAATCTTTTTCAGTTAAAAACTACAATGGTGTTATAAGAAACCCATATTAAAAAGGTCAAAATACAATAAAATCGAAAGTGTTTCAGATCTTGTATAGCATATTTTCAGTCTGCAAGCAAAAATAATAATAATAATGAAAAGGTGTCCCAATGGAGGCAAAAATTGGCCTTATACACTCATCTCATTAGATCGGAATAAAAGGCCATACGGTTATGATTTAGTTTTTAATGTTATTCTGAAAAAGTTGCAAAAGCCATATTTGTAATTAATAAAAAGAAAATTGATAACACAAGGTGTAAAATATATATTGAACGTTAAATTACCAATGATGGTAAGAATACGGATAAAAACTTATTTTCTTCAATTTTTAATTAAAGTATATGTTTAATCATTCTATTCAAGAGAGTAAATTTTTTAAGTAGTTTCAACTCATGTTTCTTCAAGCTAATTCACCAGGTGGATTGTCCAGCCCTTTTACGAAGCAAATAAAAAATGCAGAATATTAAATGAGATACTATATTAAATGATTTTTAAGCGACTTCTGACATAATACACTTACATTTCTTTAAAACATGTATTTTGGTTAAAATTGCAAGTAATTAAAAATTAAATAGGCATTGTTTTCAGAAATTAATGAAAGTTTTTCCTCAAATTACTGTTGCCACAAAAATTAAATTCCGCAACAATGATTATAAAAAAAATGTTCAGTAAAGATGAAGTGGACATAGTTGCTGCATGGGTTTATTTTATATTTATGATAAAAAAGCAAAATTTAAATTCAAATGCTCAATTTATTTTTCTTTATCCCATGTTTTTTTTTTCAAAACAGATGTAACCTTTTAATGCAGTTAAAATACAATTTATATATATATATATATTGTTCTTGCTATTTTCGGTCAGTTTTTTACTGTAACTTTGATGGAATAAATGAGATTATATTCTGGCTGGAATTTTTTTTAGAAGTTTAAACATGCATCTAAAAAATGTTAGATATTGCTTAAAAATATTAGACTGCAGTGTGAAATCTTTGCACAGCCCCACTGGCATATATTATTTCTGCTGTCAACATCTCCTTTTCTCAGAAAATATGAAATGTACAACAATGAATGAGATGCCATAAGAAAGGATTTTGAACCAGCTTCTGACATTTCGGTAAAACATTTTTTGATTAAAAATTGCTGTTAATTAAAAATTAAATCAGCATTGTTTTCATTAATGAAATGAAAGGTTTTCCTCAAATTAGTGTTGCCACAAAAATAAAATACCACATAATATATTGCTCAACATGGTTATAATAACAAATAGTACAAAAAAAGATAAAGTGGGACATAGTTGCTGCACAGGTTTATTTTATACTTATAACTAAAAAGCAAAATTGAAATGCTCAATTTATTTTTCTTTCTCCTATGTTTTTTCCAAAACAGATTATGTCATCCTCTAAAGCAGTTAAAATACTATATATATATATATATATATATGTTTTTTGTCTTTGGTATGCTCGATCAGTTTTTACTGTACTTTCGATGGAATAAACGAGATGATATTCTGGCTCGACTAATGTTGTTTGAAGATAGTTTCAGTCCTTAATTTTCCTTTAGAAGTTTAAACCTGCATCTAAGTGTATTATATATTTCTAAAAAGTATTAGATTGCAGTGCAAAATCTTCGCAAGGGTCCACTGGTGCTTTTATAATACAATGTTTTACATACAATTTCTTACCTGGATGTTTCTTCCAATTATCCAGCTGGAAAATAAAACAAAAATGCAGGAATTTTATTTAATAAAATTGGTAAAATGTTGACATTATCGATCATTGGAATTTAAGAATTTTTTTTAATGATATAACTATGCATATATATAGATTAGGTCTGTTCCAAAAATGTCATTTCACTATCTTTATTTCTTCGGTATATAATTAATCAGAAAAATGTAGCAGTATTCCTTGTTTGTAATGTTGTTTTAGTCTGTTAAGGACTCTTCCCCCCCCTCCTTTCAGAACAAAATATCACTAATTGACAGAAAGCTAATTGTCACTATTTTCCTCCTTATTTAATCTCAGAATTTCTTTTATCTTTTTTTTTTTTAAACATATTACCAATAAATAAATCTTTAAAATATTTTTCCTTTCAGCAGGAGATATGTGACCTTTTGACTAACAAAATTTCAAACTGATTTATACAATATTATGTGTATTAAAATTTTAATCTCAACTTTTAACCCTTTAACGGGCGGTGGTCACAAAAAAGGACACCTAATTTTAATTCCAAAACTGACAAACAGCACCAAGAATATTTAATTAAAATTTTCCTTTTATTCAGTTCCGGAAAATAAGCAAGTTTTTATTTTCAAATAAATTCATTTGTAAATTCCGGTGTCAGTCCATTATTTCATCATTTTGCAAACAGACTTACTCCGCGCCAGAAAGGGTTAATTAGATTATGGTGAAATTTTTATTTAAATTTTCAAAAGTTTTTATACAGCAAATTATCTTTAATACTTGATCTCCAAGCAATGCTAATTTATAATCAACCAACAAAAACAGTTTATCAGGCTGTCAGTTTTTAAAAATATAGTCTACATAAAACATTTTTATCGAATTATATCTTAACCTGTAAAAAGAAGGCGAAAATATATAGAACGTCATTATATAATATAATAAATATATTGTACAAGACTTTAACATCATCACATGCACTAATAAATATATATATTTAAAAAAAAAAACACTAGAACGGAAGGCTTTTTTTCAAATTTTATTTTTCACAACAAATGTAAAACAAACCAACCAAAAAGCATTTATTATTATTATTATTTACAAGATGCTCAAGATTTATCAGAAATATTTTACAAGAAAATTTAATCCTTTTACAATTAAATTTCTGATGTTGTTTGTTAAACTTGATCTGAAAGAGCTGAAAATCCACAGTCATCTTCATAGAGAAATTTTTTCTTTCCAGATTTTTATTCTTCTTCTGAAAAACAAAAAAGAAATTTCACAAAACAAATTTTAAATGCCTTGCTTTAAAAACACCACTTATTAATTAGCCATTTATAAATATAATTGGAACAGAAATTATAATAAAAAAAAACTATTTACAAAAAGCTTTGTAGTTCAAGTTATTTGTACACCATGAAATTATTTTATTGCAGTATACCTATATTTGCTCTTAACAAAAACTCATGAGAGGTCAGGGTTGTTGAATGACACCTAAATTATTTTTTTTTCTAGGTGCCAAAATAAAAACAGGCTTTCTACAAATTCTTTCGAATAACTTTGAATATTTAAATTCAAATTCTTTACATATGATGCATAGCATCAAATTATCATCTTGAATGAGCTAGGGGTGCTCTTTCTTTCATTTCATAAAAGTCAAATTGCTCACTTTGTGAATTGTTCTAGAATTTTGCATTGCTAGAATCCAGCAGTTCTTCACTTTATTTCTTCACACATAACTTTTACTTGAAAATGGCTTTGTAAAGTAAGAATATACATTGTGTAACCCCAAGCTATAAATCTGATATCATCGCTCATAAAACAATGGCATTTTACATACGGTTTTTGTTTCCTGGAAGGGTAACACGTCCGCCACTGAATACTTACATATTTTGAATGATTATTATTGCTGACCCATGAAAAAAGCTTTTTTAATATTGTTTTTGGTTGTTCACTCAACAACATTAAATGATTGGGATTTTTTTTCTTGAAAAAAATCACGAATGCTTCGTATACACTGCACTGGTAGATAAAGATAAAATTTAACTTTTAAAGACGTATAAGCCGCATCTTGAATCTAAGTGATATATTACAGTATTTGTTACAAATATTTTCTTCAACTATACATTTTTTTTATCAATAATTACAATTATGTTTTGGATACTAAATACAAATACCATGGGAAAAGAAGTTCTTTTCAGCATGAAAAAAATATTATTATGCCACAGTTATTTTATTCTAGAAACTTGATATTTGAGTAATTTTAATTTTTCAATTAATTTTCAGCAGTGAAATTAACTTGAAATTATTGAATAATAAACATGTGAATTTTTACATTGCTAACTAAGCATAGCCAAGCTTCGAGGCTCAGGCATTTTTCACTGTCGGTTTTACGCTTAGTTAGCAATGTAAAAATCCACATTTTTATTACTGATATTGGATTTAAAGGAAATAAAAAAAAAACATGGATTTGAGCTTTCAACCCCTCTCCAGAATCTTACATTTGCAAAATATTTTGGGAAAAAACATAAGAATATTTTCAAAATACCTTAAGTTTAAATTTTAAATATCATTTTTTAAAGTTAATTTAAATCAATGATTTTAAGAAAAAAGGTCAAAGAAAGTATTAAAGAAGGTCCTTTTCTCCAAAGAACCAAGAAAGAAAGAGATCAAAATTCAAATTAATTTATATGACGGCATATTAAAAGAAAAAAAAATCGTTAATTTAGAGGTCACAAGATCAAATAATTTTATCACCCTCTCCCCTCCTCTTCTAGATACATAGCATAAATTTAAAAAAAAATTATTTAGCATAAATCTGTGTAATCTTAAGTATTGTCAAAGTTCATGAAAGTTAAAAACCTTGTTAACAAAAATTATTTGACACATTTCTGCAAAACTTTAAAAAATATTTAATCTTTTTCTATTAAATTTTGCATTTTTATTTTTTATTAAATGTAAGTCCAGATTAGATGCACTATATTTGAAGAGGTGTCACAATAATCACAAAACTGAATCATCACTTTTGAAACAGATATTAAAACATTTAAAGCAAACATTTTCTAAGCATATGAGTTGAAGAATAAAAATTTTGAGTAATTTGATGGATCCACTGTACAAGATGTTTATAGAGTTTAATCTAGGAAACAGAGATTTGTAGCTTTTTGGCTAATTGCAGCCAATAACTGTTAGCCAAATAAAAATAGCTTTAGCCAAGATTTTTTTTTTTTTTTATACAAAATTTCTATATAAATGAGTATTATTTTTAATTATACAATATACAAACAGTGCACCACTCTGTAAGATTGACCCTCTCGAGATTTGGCCATACATCACACATCAAATGCTTTCTTAAATGGAAATTCTTTTCAAACTTCCCCTTCCAAATTAATCATAATTAAGTTACTTATATTTTTGATTGTCAGTCTATTTCTCAAGTCAGTTTTTGTTATATTCACGAGACTCAATCCTCTTTCACAATCTGCTGTAGGCAACATAATTGTTGCTATAAATTCATACAAAGAAGTCACATTGGGAAACATGTCAGGTATGCCATTTTTATGGGAAAAAAGAATACAATCAGCTGGTTTCCTTTCTTTACCCCTTGTAGACAGAACCTGCCTAAACAACTTTCATTCGTGAACCGTTTCGGTTTCATTTCCAAAGTTGGGATCATCAACAAAAATTAAACAAACTCTTTTAATTTCCTCAATACACCTAACACAAATAATATCACACTATTTGTAAGATGCTTGCACAGGGAGGACGAGACAAATTTTGAAGTAAGTTGCCAGGATAGAGGGGGTGAAGCTTTTTTTTTTTTTTACTTGGCAGCAGCAGGTTTACAAAATGCAGAACAACAAAATGGAAATGATATATATTTTTTTGGCTGTCGCTATTTGGCAAATCCACTAAATGCTTTGGGGGCAAAAGGTGCTTTCAGTTAGCTTTTTGGCTAGCACTAGATTAAACCCTAGTTTACATTTCATGAAACTCTGCTAAACTGTTTTAACAAACTGCAAAATAACACTTTTGAATAAAAGGACTTAAAAGTTTACAAAATGATTTTTTGGTCGTCGCTTAAAAGATATCTTATCATTTAATAGCCTTTTTATTACAGGTTGAATGATGTATTGAGTATCCTTTGATTCAATAAATTACATGAATGTTTGAAAAACTTACTTTCTAAAATTATGTAGGTATGAAAGTTGAAACTCACTAGAAAAATTTAACAGGGATTGAATTTCAGGGCAGGATTGGGGGGGGGGGGAATCCTGCCCAAAAAGATATTGTGTTCATGATAGATCGACAAATTTTGCATTCTAACCCTCCCCCCACCAATTGAAAATTTTCTCGATATTTTCCACAACAGATTCACGAATTTCTTTGTACCTTCTTGGGACAAACTGACGAAATTCACGATTTTTCCCTGAATCTGGCTGAATAGTTTCGCGATTCTTCACAGAGACTGACTGACGAAATTTGCCATATTTTTCTAAGACCGACTGACGAATTTCTCAATAACTTCCCGTGACCAATTGGCAAACTTCATGGGGTTTTTTCCAACGATAGATCGACGAAATTCACAATTTTTTTCCTCCGTGAATGATCGACGAATTTCACTTTTTTTTTCTTTTTCGCAACTGAGAGACAAATTTTAAGATTTTCTTCACGATCGATTTTTCTAATTTCCCTGTTTCTTCTTGCAAGACATTGAAGAAATTCATGATTTTTTTTTCTCGTGTCCAACTGAAAAATTTCACAATTTTTCTTCACAAGTGACTAATGAATTTTGCAGTATTTTACTGCAATCGTCTGACGAATTTCACAATATTTTCCCGTGACCATTTGATGAATTTCATAATATTTTCACACAACCAATTGTCAAATTTTACATATTTCCCGCGTCCAATTGACAAACTTCGCGGTGAGGTGGTTTGAGCGACAGAATGACAAATTTTGAAATTTTTTTTCCACGACAGAATGGTGAAATTCGTGATCCCCCCCCCTCCATCTGACTGAAATCTCTCGCAGTTTTTCTCCACAACTGTTTGACAAATTTCACAGTATTTTCCCGTGACCAATTGGTTAACCTTTTTTTTTTGGGGGGGGGGGTGGTCGTCCTCATGACATATTAACAAAGTTCACGATTTTTTCCCGCAACCAATTTAAGCTGAAAGGTAGACCTCCCCATTGGTTTCACCTTGACAAATTTCATGATTTTTTTTATTTCAGTGTTTCTTCTTGCAAGAGATTGAAGACATTCACAATATTTTTCTCGTGTCAGACTGAAAAATTTTGCAATTTTTCTCCATGACCGACTAATGAACTTCACAATATTTTCCCACGATCGCTTAACAAATTTCGCAATATTTTCCTGTGATTGTTTGACGAATTTCACGATATTTTGTGATATTTTCCTACAACCGATTGATGAATTTTGCGATATTTTCCCATGACAAATCTTGCGATTTTTTCCCGCGACAGAATGTTGAAATTCATTATTTTTTTCTTCGTGTCCGACTGAAATATATATAAACTTTTCTGATATTTTCCTGTAACTGTTAAACGAATTTTGTGATATTTTTCCTTGACAGTATGAAGAATTTCATGATATTTTCCTACAACTGATAGGCAAACTTCGCTTTTTTTTTTCCAAGCAACCAAATGGCAAAGTTTGAGATTTTTCTTTCCTGCGGAAGATTGATGAAATTCATGATTTTTTCCCCGCAAACGATTGGTGAATTTCATGATTTTTTTTTTTCTAGATTGATGGACGTATTTTACGATTGTTATTCCCACAATCGTAAAAGGAAAGAACCAAAAGGGCCTTAAGGGACACTGGGCGTTGCACCCTGCCAAACTGGTTTAGAGTCAGCACTAAAGAAAAATGATATTAGAACTGCAAAAATCTTATGGTGCACATGAAGAAAAAAAAATTCCAAACTCTAAGGAAACATATTTAGAAACAACAAAACTAAGTGATCCTTGCAATTCACAGAAATTAGGATTGACATTTTAAAGTCAACCTACATTTCTCGTGTAATAGCAGAAATGAGTTGGTGTTTTTCCTTCAAACTTTGGACATGTATTTAAAATTTCAATCACAATGTGCAAATAAACACATAAAACAAAATTTTATTAAAGAAAACTTAAAAAAACTTTTTATTTACTGTTTTTCCCGTAGGTTTTCTTTCTTTTGCATTATATAATGAATTCAAACACACCTTACACATGCTAAAACAACCATTTTACAACCCTGCACATGTTAAAAGTTCTGCATTATAATATCAAAATAAGGCAAAAAGAAGCAAACACTACTGCAGATACACTCAGAGTGAAAAACAGAGCTAATAGTCAGGGCTTTACAAATTTCATAAAATCTGGTAACCAGCAAAAATTTCTAGTCGCCAGTAAAAAAATATTTATTGTAAAACCTCTTCCCCCCTCCACCATTGTTTTCTAAAAAAAAACAAAAGTTTTCTATGAATTTAAAAAAAGAATAACAAGCAGAGGTTAGAATTATTAGTCACATAGTTTTAGTTTAGAACAGTACATAATTATACTAACATATAAACTAGGAACACACTAACATTTGACACATATAAATCGAGTTTTCTAATGAAACTTAACAAAATTATATATCTCTGGTAAAAAAAAAAAATAAAAAAATACTGTAAAGGCTGAATTAACCGGCTGGTTCAGGAAATGCTGATTGCCAAATGCTTCAAATGTCTGGATAGTTGAGTACTCAAAAATCTATATCTGATGAGGGAGACATTGATGAAAAAGTGTAACAGAAAAAAAAAAAATTGTTTATTTTCTGGTCGAAATCACTCAAATAATTATGATTTTTTTTATTATTTTAAAATGTACATTTGATGAACTTGTTTTTGTCTAATTTGAAATAAAAGTTACAAATGTTTTTTGCTTGAATATAATTTCTAAGTTTATTTCTTAATATTTTGGAACTTAGCAACATCCATAATGAAATATCTTATTAGAATTTTAAGTTAAGATTGTGATTAAGATGAGTAACAGATGCTGCTTTTGATAGAAATTGTAAACAACTATAATTGTAAAAAACTTTTTTATGTACATAAACCAGCTCGAATAATAAAAAACTTTGTGCTTGTAAAATAAATCCATATATGAGAAATATCACAACTAATTAAGTTTGCAAAATAACTCAAAAGTTATGTAAAATATCCATTGCTAAAATAAACCATTCACGCTCGTATTACATAATCAATATTAGCCGGCTTGAGGGAAGGAGGAAGGTTTATTTGAATCCAGCAACTTATGATAAAAATTGGAGAACAAATAAAATAATATTGGAGAACAAATAAAATAATAATATAAATAAAAACTTTCTGATTAATTGGGTTTTGATTGCTTGCCACCATTTTGTTCCTTATTATCACCTTTATAAATTCCACATGACTTTTTTGTAAAAAAAGAAAGAATGTTCTTTTGTTTTTGTTTTTTACTCTCCATAATAAAAAATACTTCTCCAGACAGCAGTATTATAACATAAAAATTAAAAAAAATGTAGATTCAAATGCAAAAAGATTCTAGGGCTCCATGGGGCGAGGCAGAGCCACAGAGTTCAGAACTCTGAGGCAGCACAACAGATTTCATTAGCGAAATAAATTGTTACCAAAAAAAAAAAGGATACTTAATATTTGTTTAATTATTTTTTTCTTTTTTAAAAGCAGCCAGTTTCTGCAAACACATAGTCAGACTTGTATAATATAGACGCATGCGAGCACGCCGTGCGCGGAAAATTTTCTGCAAAATTGCAGAAAATTACAGAAAAAAATTTAAAAAAAAAAAAAAAAATTTCCATATTAAAAATTTTTAAATATTCCTTTTTTACACAAATAATCCCTTTTTGTTCAAAAATATTTACTGTGTGCACACAATTCAAAATTTAAAGATGCAAAACATTGTTGTGGCATTACAGACGCTTGCGAAGAGGTCAAAATATTAAGGATTGGGTTGTTTCTAAACGCATTGACAAAATAACTGATAAGAATTCAGCTCTTCCTATCATGGATTCTTAGCTTTATTATTTTTAACCAAAATAATTATTCTTTAATTAATATTAATTAATTTTAAATTGTAATTATTTTAAACTACTGTTTTTAATTTATATCATCAAAATAATATAATACGTAATTTTATTAAACATTAAATTAATTTGCAGAAAGTTTTTTGACTCAATATTTATGTGCGCAGAAAGTTTTTGGTTTTATACAAGTCTGCACATAGTACCTTCAATCTTTTACGTCATATAGACTATACAATTGTCTACAAACCAGAGTGCCTATGTAATTATGCAATGTGCAGATAATAAAAGTGCCATGCATTTTATACAAGGGAGAAATATTTTAAAAATACATATTTAATTTTACTAAGATTAGCTATTCTTCAAATTTTAATTAAATTTTATAGATTTACTTCAAATGAATTGCTTATAATCACTTAACTTAGAGATGTTATTATTCTTTAAAATGAATGTGATAGATTAATTAGTTTTAATTCTGAAATACAAAAATCTGATTTGAAACAAAAAAAGGACCTTGAACATTTTGTAGCATTGTATCCAATTTAAGGTGTCATGATTTCTTACTTTTTTTATTGAAACCATCACACACACACACACTCTTTGCAAATTGACAAGTACTTACCTTTTCTTGAATGACAAACATTCAGATTCAGGAGCACAAGTATATCTCGGAATTGCTTCACTGCTCTCCTGAAAAATATGAAAATAAATTGTAATAGGTTGCAATAATAAGCAATCATCATATTCAACTAGAAATTTAAAAACAAAAAACATAACTGATTCTGTATATGATGCCAGTGAATAATTTTTTTTTTCTTCTTTCAAATCAAAACTTATTTCAGCATGCACACACACACACATAGCAATAATTTGCATTTAATCCCTTTATTTAAACATAAACTGATTTTCTGCAAGTTAGGTATTCTTTCCTTCTGATTTCATTCGCATTTTTAGGTAGATTTCGTAAGAAATACTACCTATTACATTCTCCCCATAGTTGGAATTTTTGAAAAATTTTTGTAGATCTACGCCGATTATGACTCCCAGAACCCAAAACCACCTCCAGTTGAAAACTTTTTATATCTATCTATCTATTTATCTATCTGTGTCACTTTTTTTATGGACACGATAACTGCAATAATTCTGCACAAATCTCTTGCAAACTGATGCATAAAATCAAGGGACATAAAATCTCGGTCCAGTTCATTAATGGGCAAAATCGAACCAAGGGAGGAGGGGGGGGGATGGGATGCTTTTTGTGAAAACAGAAAAAATGCCATAATTTCTTAATTATGCTACGTATCGAATCCGTTTAAAGTTGTTATTACTTCTAGGAAAAGGGCTAAAAATTTATGCGTGACAGATTTTTGATATCTTTAAAAATGACCCCAAGGGGGGAAAAAAGGGGGGGTTTAGAAGAAAAAAATTCATAACTTTGTCAATTCACAAGATATCTAATCCGCTTAAATTTATTATAAATCTTCTTAATATTATCTACAACTTTTATATTGACAAGTTTTTTATAGGACCGACTCTTACGGTAAAAAAAAATTAAAAACAAAAAAATCCCTGCTGGCTCTGCCTACAGGCAGAGGTATATATTCGAAGTGGGTGGTCCCAACAGCCACACCATGGCAAATATAGGTCTTTCTTCTGCAATTCCCAATAAACAGGTGCCCCACGGTCACAGTCTTCGAAATCTACCTGTGCCTGTAGGCCGAGCCGTCAGGGATTTTTTTTACACCAGACTACATCGTGAACAATTACCTCCATAGTTTATGAATGAATCTTTTGTGTTTAGAAAATCTTCAGAAGTTTTAACATTGTTTATAATGATGATGTAACAATATTTGTCTGTAAGCTGCAACAATACAAAATTAACAATCACAATGATATGATCACTGGCATATGAAAAAGTGAAGCGGGCACCCCGGAATTGTTGAGTGTCAAATGCTTTGCGCTTTTAAGTAGATTTCGTAAGAAATACTACCTATTACATTCTCCCCTAAGTAGGAATTTTTGCAGTTCTACACGGATCCTGACTCCCAGAACCACCCCAGTTCAAAACTTTATATGTGTATATATATATATATACATACCTGCCAATATTTCTAGTGAGAAAACCTTACAATTTTCCCCGACGTACTTCATTGTGCATCTTTAAAAATGTATGTGTAGTAAAATGTGTTTGTGAAAGCATTTGGTACGGTAATATATGATTTGATACAAAATTTACTGATAAATACAAAAATAAATAAATAAATAAACGAGTAACTGTTGAAGTTAAAAAAGAAAGTCAAAGACATAGCCCAAATAATTTTAGCACTGATAATTCTTTTTTAATCTACTTTAAATAGGCTTGGTTTGGCTTTACCAAACAATTCTCTGTCATACATTTTTTCATAGCAATCTTTTCATATGCTTTTAAATTATTAAAATAAAAAGATAAAATTATAAGTAAAAAAAAAATCAAATAAATGTCTAATCAAAAAAGTTTCAAAATCTCTTAGGTTTTGCATTCGGCTTTGCTGCGAGAAATTTTTAAAATACACAGCACGACTAAAAATTCTCTGGCATAGAATAACGCGTTGTGAATTACTGCTTGGCTGCCATGTCGTACCATATTGCTGATCACACGCATCTTTTGTAACATAAACACAATGTGTGCATCAGTTTTATTCTTTTACTCAATAAGTAACATATTTCAGTAAGTAACATAAATCATTTCTAGTTACACCCAAAAACCTTACAATCTTACCTGTCACCCTTACAACCTTACAATTGGACCCAAATCCTTACATTGTAAGGCTAAACCTTACAAGTTAGCAGGTATGTATATATATATGTCACTTTTTTATGAACATGATAACTGCAATAATTCTGCACAAATCTCTTCCAAACTGATACATAAAATCAAGGGGCATAAAATCTCAGTCCAGTTCGTTAACGGACAAAATCGGACCAAGAGGGTGGGGGGAAACGGGAGGCTTTTTGTGAAAACAGAAAAAACCCCATAATTTCTTAATTATGACACGTATCGAATCCGTTTAAAGTTATTAATACTTCTACGAAAAGGGCCGAAAATTTATTTATGACAGATTTTTTATATTAAGAAAAATAGCCCCAACGGGGGGGGGGTTACAAGAAAAAAATTCATAATTTCGTCAATTCAAAAGATATCAAATCCGCTTAAATTTATTATAACTCCTCTTAATATTATCTAAAACTTTTATATTGACAAATTTTTTATAGGACCAACCCTTATAGCAAAAAAAAATCCTGCCGGCTCCGCCTGTTCCAACTGTTGTATTATGGCAGAAAGATCATTTCTTCTGCAATTCCCAACAAACAGGCGTTTCACAGTCTGTGTCTTCGAAATCTACCTGTGCCTATAGGCCGAGCCGTCAGGGATTTTTATTATATAGATTCTCACTCTTTTTTTTTGTAACCATTTTTAGTTGTTAAAATTTGAGTTGGAGAAAATGGGAAAATTTGGAAGGTAAAAATCACTAACAAACAGGTTGGAAACAAGTGGTTGATTTAATCAATAATAAGTACTGTAATTTCGAGAATATGTTCCGCACCTCTGAAATTACATCAAAAAGAAAAAAAAAATCTACAGAGGTGCCCACACTTACCGTAAAGCCGCATCACCGAAAAAAAAGTTAAAAAGCAAAATAAGTAAGCAGCGCAGCAAGAAATGATCAACAAAATTAAAACTATCAAAAATATTGAGAAAATCATAAAATAAGATATGTGGGTTCATGTACAATGTACAGTGCCTAAATTTCCCACCAATTTTGTAATCTTTATTCTAAACAACTCCCCCACAACATTTTTTCAGTCACTTCCTTTTTTAATCATGCAAATTGCCAATTTTGCATTTGTTTTGATTTTCTAGCTGATGGAACAGCATGAACATCATTTTGGAGCAGAAGAGAGAACTTTAGTAGCAGCCAAAATGATTTTTTTTTGGAAACGAAAATCACTATTTTGGAGCAGCAAAATTGCTTCTTTATTAGAAGAAAAAAAGCCTTTTGGAGAAAAAGAAAAAAAAAACACCAACAGGGAGAAAAAAAAAAACACCAACAGAAAGGGTAAAAAAAAAAAAAAAAAAAAAAAAAAAAAAAAAAAAAAAAAAAAGGCAGTGAATAGGGAGAGATAAATAAACAGTAAGAGGCTAAAGCTTTGGGATTAGCCTGCTGTCTGCCATTTTGTTTTTTAAATCAAACCATACTTGTTTTGTTTCTCATTTCCAAAATAATTTGCATCCATATTTACTTATTATAAACATGTTATTTAATTTTATTGACTAATTTATTTATATTTAATAATAAAAATTTAAATGTTTTGATTTAAAAAATGAGATGGCTGATCGCAGGCGATAAATCAAGACATTTGTTTTGTTTCAGACATAATCAAGTTAAATCAGAATATTTTAACTTTTATTATTAAATATAAATAAATTAGTCAATAAAATTAAATAACAAGTTTATAATAAGTCAATAAGGATAAAAATTATTTTGGAAATGAGAAACAAAACAAATATGTTTTGATTTAAAAAACAAGAGGGCGGACAGCAGGCTAATCCCAAAACTGTTACGAGTAAAATATAGTACAAAATAAAGAAAAATTTCAAACATGCCAACAGCACAAAGTCAATTTTTAAAACTTGCTGGGACGATTAAAAAAAATAAACAGGCCTGTTGGACAGATAAAAAACTTAAAGGAATAAGAAATTTAAAAAGGCTGGACTAAACAGACAAAATATGAACAATTTTCAATGGATATGGCTCGATCAAAAATAAGTATAAATGTGTAGCTCGAACAGATTCTATTTTGATACAGTAAAGGAATTTGCCAAATCCAGCATGGGGATCTGTATCTGATCAAGTCTGGCAAAGGTTGGTTAGTGTTTGGTGTCCAGGTCAGACCAGACTAAGCCTGGATATAATTGTTCCAACGTTGTGTTGGACTGGTATTTTATTTTTTTTTATTTTTGTAAAAATAGTGATTTGCACATTTGTTAATGGAATCGTTGGAAATACACTTTGGTTTAATAAATTACAGAGAAATGATATCCAATGGTTGGAGTATAATAGTTGAGATTTTTTCCAACAGAGCGAAAATATGCTGGGACCAGGACTCGAACCTGAGTACTTTGGTTTTGTTCGAGTCCTGGTCCCAGCATATTTTCGCTCTGTTGTAAAAAATCTCAACTATGATACTCCAACCATTGGATATAATTTACCTAGTTTAATATACTTTCATCTGTTCATTATACAGAGAAATGATTTCCAAAATCTACTTCATTTTTACTAGATACAACTTTGAAATTATGATACTTTAATCATCTTTTTTTTTTTCTTTGATTAAAAACTACTTTTTTTTTTAAATTTCTTTATTTTAATGTTAGTCTAACAGTCCAAGTCATCATTAATGATACTGGGAGAGAGGGAATTTTCTTTGAGGGACAGAATTTGAAATAGCATGTGGAATTGTGCAAATCACATATAAAATAGGAAATCCCGCATAATAAAAAATTCTGTGCGAAATTTCCCACCTTTAACTTTTATCACAGGCATGTGATACACACTAAATAGGTTAAAAATGTATGTATTTTAGTTTAGTGCTTTTTAAAGCAATACTTTTTTTAAAACTATTTCTTTTTTCTTATTTTAGTTCTCTCTCCCCCCTCCCCCCTTTCATTTCACAATTGAAAGAATATTTGGCAAAACTGGGAACAGTTGAAAAAAAGTGAGCATAGGGGAGACTGGTAGACAGTGGACCACTTTTTCAGTTTAAATTTTTTTTCTCTGTAATGGACAAACTGATCTGCATGAAAATATTTTTGAATATTCCTTAAACCTTTATACATTCATCATAATTTTCTCATAACATAGTTTTCAATACATTTTTCAAAAAAAAAAAAAAAATATATATATATATATATATGCACATGGGTCCACCCACCGGGGCACAGTGGACCGCTATTAAGTGTATCTGAAATACAGTATAAATCTATTTTTCATTAATCTAATTCTTTTTTATTTTCCCTTTACCTGCAAAATAACATAGTAATATAAATTTACAAGTAACATTTCGAAAAAAAATATATATATATTTTGAAAATAACAACAGATTAATACAGGAGCAATTGCAATTTAGTTATAGTTATTACTTAAGTATAAAAAAATCAGCACACATTAAATTTTGCAAATGAAATTCCAAAACACTTATGAGTAAGATTGAACCTGGAATTTTCCTAAAACACTTTTGGGTCTGGGAGCAATAGTATTATGAAATCATTCACAGTTTCTGGAAAAATAAACTGATTTCCATTTAATTTGGGTTTCACGAATCTTACTTAAATAGACTTATAACCAATTAGACAACAGTTATATTTATCAAAGGCAGTAAATATAAAATAAAATATTTCTTACTATGTTAAATAAATTATTTTTCTTTGTTTACTTTATTTTACAGTTAAATAACTACTTTTAAACAATATTTCTTTATAGTAAATAAGCAATTATTAAATATTTTGAACATTCTGCATACAGAAGCAGAGTGGATTGTTGTGGACCACTGTGCCTCAGGAGTGGGTGGTCCACTGTGCCCCATGTTGAAGTTCAATAAATAATCATATTAATATTGTTTATAGCTTTCTTTGAAACATATTAACTTTAAAGTTAAATAAAAACAAGTATCTTAGCTTTGCAAATTAAGCTGTTTAATCAAATTTATCTACAACACTTTAATTACTAAAAAAATTAATATGATGAAAAATTTTACTTTCAGAAGCTCAAAACAACCCATCAGGATAACATAGTTCAATCTGAGCTAAACATATTTTCTGAAGGCTATGAATAATCAGTGCAGTTCTGTTGTCTATTAGGATAGAAGAGAAGCTTTAAAAAAATGTAAATAAATAAAATATTAGGGGTGGTCCACTGTGTCCATAGGTCCAGTGTATACCAGTCTCCCCTACATAGTTAATAATTATTTTGTTATGCATCTTAAAATAAGTTTTTAAGCTTATATTATTAGTTTTATATTTAAAGTGTTGTGCATGTTATACGGCAAATTTAAAAGCACAGAATTTTATCTATTTATCCTTTTTCCTTCCCTTCAAATTTTCAGGTCATGATTTTTTCACATTTTTGCATCAGTCTAAGAAACAGCCAAAATGACATTTAAAAAAAGCTGATTTCAGTGAAAAGCTGAAAACTTCCATTTCCTATTGTTGCAGCACTTTTTATCTGCAGCATTTGGGAATTAACAGATGCAATCGTACTTGTGATCATTACAATTTATTTCATATTTAAATTAAATTTATTCCAAGTCAAATAACTTTTAAAACATCTTTTTAGACAATCTTTGGTATTTACATATGTTTGTTAAAGATTTTGTAAGATGTAAAAAACCACAATTTTTAGTAAAAAATTTACATACTTTCATTGGAAAAAAAATTCTGTTAAAAATTAATCTGGTTTGTTATTAAAAAAATATATATTTACAACATGAAATTAATTAAAAGCGACCCACCTTTTAAAAAATATTGGGTCCTTTTCCTTAGTAACACCATCGTCACTAAGGGTAATATTTGGTGCAAAATGAAATTTGCATGAAATGAATCATTTCAAAAAACACTGTTGGGACAAATCTGAGCATTTAAAAATTAACTTTTGAAAATTACAGACTTTCACAAATTATTTTATTATATGAATACAAATATATACTTAAAAGAGCAAATGTTATGCAATAAAGTAATAAAATAAAACTCGATTTAAACTGAGGCTGGAAATTGTAAATGTCTCTTAGCATTGCAGTAAACATTTCAGTGATCTGGCGATGTGCTATAGTGCATCATTTAAGCAAAAAATTAAAGAACGGATGCATAAAAAACATTGTAATAGTCCCTTTAGGAAAGGAAGCATAATTTTTTTCTTGAAAGAATGTAAAAGAGGCATATTTTCAATACAATACATTGAAATGTCTTAATTCTAAAAAAAGGACCCACTTTTGTAAAAAAAAAGGACTGGGTTTTTTGGATGAGAGAGTCATAGGGACCCGGGATTAATTCAAAAGCCTAGTGGCATCACTGATTTTATTTTTTGAATGAAGATGTTTATGAGGGTTTTTTTTAATAAAAACTTATTTTATGGATCGAAAGTCGTAAAATAATTTTATTACCACCTCTTCATTATCAGATAACTGCCAAATGGTAAAATCTCTCTCAGTGTCAACAATAAATTAAGTTATAATTTAATAAATATTTTCTATTCGAAAAGTATCAAATTAAGAGATTTTGCAAAATTACGAGTACTAAATGATAATAAGAATAAAATGATTTATGTTGAATAAATAGCAAATTGCAATGTTTAGCACGGTTTGCAATAAAAATCCTTAACACAGTCAGGGTTGAAATAAATAGCAGATTAGCATACATTTTGGCATGATGTTGGTATAACAGAAAATTTTGTTTTTATTACATTCTGATAAGTGAAATTAAAAAAAATAAAATCTGATTACTTAGCTTTTCAATTAAACCAACACATTTTATGAACTATTATCATTACTGGAATTACACTTTTAGTAATGGTCACTAGTATTGGAAATTGACTAATTGAGCATCCCAGTAATGAATTAAAATCAGAATAGCTACTTTATTAAAAGTTGAAAAATAAGTGAAATTTTATAAATGTGGTCCTTACAGGGTGTCAATTCCAAATCAGCAACAAATTTCCTTGACTTTCTTCCAGGTTTTCTATACCAATTAAAAAAAACATTCCAGGCCTCGAGATTTTGTGATGTAACACACAAAAAATCTTAAAAGTTGTGAATCCAAGAGTGAAATTTTCACAAATGATTCTGAAGCACAAACTACTTATTTGTTAAACATTATTATTATTTTTTTTAATTTAAAAAATGTTGAGCATCAAGATATTTATTTCATGGTTAATGATTGTGTAACGCTCCTTCAGAAAGATTTTCTTTATTTTTTTCTTGGATGTTTCAAATTTCTTTAACTTTTTCTCACAATTTTTCAATTTCCCAGAGGAATAGTAAATTTCCCTGACATTTCTAGTCCAAATAAATTTCCTTGATTTTTCCAGGTTATCCAGGTGGCTAGACACCCAGTCATTAGTATATAAAATTCGAACTTTTCTATTCTATCAAAACAAAAACATCCAATTTTCGTCAGAAAATACAGAACATATAAATTAGTTTCTTAAAAACCAGGTAAGGTAAAATTTTCACTGAAAGATATTGTAATCGTGAAATATTATCTTTCGCTTCATGACTGGTTTAAGATTGTTAGCAATAAACCAGATTATAAAACATAGAACGGAGTTACAGAAAAAACAAAAGCTGAATCTTTATATAAATCAGCAATCTCCCATGGTGTTTGTTACTGGCACAATAACTCTATAATTATACTATACAAAGTTAACTTATTAATAGCATATTCAGGGACAGATTTGAGATCAGTCAGGTACTTTTTTTATATATAGTTGTGTAGGAATAAGTAGCATAAACAAGGCAGCTTTTTATACAATTTCTGATGCTTTTTTCAAAAACGAATCCCTCCTCAGCTTGAACTTAAATCTGTCTCTGAGAATGACGAAAACTAATTTTTAACTAACTTAATTTTAAACTGACTGGAATAATCACTATAGAAAAATAATCTTACCTTATTTGTAAAGATTGTAGGCTTCAGAAACACATGGGGAGGGCTCGATGACTTGCTTATTTCTTACTTGAATTGAAGAAATGTTGTAAACAACACTAAAAATCCCTACAGGTCCGCAGAAAATAAAAATTGTACATCTTTCTAAACAAAACTATCTTTTAATAGATTTACTTTATTAATGTTTTTTAATCTTCAAAATTTCTCATACAAAATTAAATTTTAAAAGTGGATGTTTCTAAATGCTAATTATTACACAGGTTAAAATAAAACATTTAAAAATATATAGAAAAATCCCCACTGGGAAAAATAATGTGTCGAAGAAGGGAAATCTTCGTTCGCCATTCCCTCTCTCTGTTTGCCGGCCTGGCGGGAGGGGGTGAGGGCAAATCTAGGCATTTGCTATTTAAAATAATTTTTCTTTTAAATCCAAATTTTGTTTATCTTGGAGTGTTTTAAAAAATGTAAAATAAGTTATTTTTTGCAATTGATTTATGGATAATATACAGAAAATATAAAATCATGCACAAGAAAAAAAAAAAAAAAGATTTTTTTTTTCACTTGTTTAACAACAACAGCTTGTTTGAACAATCAAAGTGACGTTTTTTTCCTTTTGTTTATAACAAATATTTTTTCATGGAAATTTAAAAAAAGTATAAATAAATTCGCATTGATTATTAAATTTTTAAATATGTTTACATAATATGTATGTCTGAAGATTGCAGCTTTATTGCTATTAATATATTTGTTCAAATCAGCATAGCATTTGGATGTATTTTATGTTAATATGTTATCTATTTATCTTAGCAATGAAAAATTATATAAAATAACTATTAAATATATTCATTTTTATTCTAGTGCGCTCACAAAAATATATTTATTTAAAGATATTCATGCATATTTTAAAAGAACATTAAGAGTTTTTAAGGAATTTTTTTTCATTAAAACTCTTTAAATTAAATAAGGGCACTTTTGTGTATTTTTTATTGCATACAATATTTAAATGCAACATAATTAATCTTTATATATAAATCTAGGTTTAAAATAACAAACATTATCTTATAAAATGTGAAGTAAAAATACTTTTTCTTTCTTATAATAAAAATGTCGAGAAGATTATACTGGGCCACTGACTTTTAAACGATGATAGATTTGTATATCGTGACCGGAAACGTATTTACGTTAGCTATTGGCCACTGAAAATGCATTAAGTTTTCTCCCCATTTGCCCGTTAACGATTTGACGATTGACAGCGGGTGTAGAGGAGCGTCAGTTAAAATACATTAATGGTTGGATACAAATTGCCGCAAGCTTTTTTGGCCAGAACGTTCACAACATGTGGCCAAAAATCTCGTGTTTGCTGGGAATATTCGTGTTATTTACTGAAAGATTAAATAAGGTGAATAATACTATTTTAGACATTGCTAGAACTCGAGCAATATGAATTTAAAAAAGTCCTTCCGGCCTGTACCGGGAGGAAAAGGTAGCTTTCCTATATCTTCGTTTTAAAATTTTAGCTAATGTTACACGAAAACAGCAAGTTAAAATGCAAAGAAACGGTTACAAAAGATTCGTTAATACTGAATTTGAATAAGAAATTCGCCAAATTATTGAGCAATAGCCAAATTGGCTTCATTTATGAAGACTTATTTTGTTTGCCAAATTTGGCGATACTTCGCCAAATGTCGCCGATTTTGGCGAGAATTTGGCGCTAACGGATATCAATATATAGTTTTATGCATATGATTGGGAAAATTATTACAACAATGAAAGAAAATAATTTGCGAGTAATCGCGTTAATGTGCTGTTTTGTTTCAAAATGTCAGCCACCCTAGAATTTCAAACTGCTCTATCTCAGCCATTTTTTAAGATAGAGGTAAACCAAAAAATGCTCTGGAACCGTTGTATCAAGGCCTAACACTTAATTAAAAAATAAATTTGAATTTTTAACTTTTTTGTATATTTATTTTAGTTTTAAATTTTTAAGTGGCCGCCATCTTGAAACAAAATGGCGGACCAAGCTGGCCAACGAACTCGGTCGAGATATTGGTGAGTTTAATACACACAATTAGTTTCACCAAAATTGATTTATAAATACGAGCGTTATCGTATGACATAGCTCAGATATATATATAAATCAACATTTGAACGGTCTGGGGGTCATGATCGGTGAAAATATATCGAAATTTTCCGGAACTGCTTTCCTCCGAACGGCTGCAATAGGTAGCTTTATACTTTTTTGTATTGAAAGCTACCTAAAATTCGCTTAATTGGTAACACTGTCTTTTGTGTTATGTTGTTACTCATTAGGCAACTTTTGAAGGCTGTACTATCATTTTCTGGTAAAAGAAATGTCAGTCCCTATAAATTTAACTAGGCGCAAAACCTTTCTGTTAGAAATTGTATTAACCTTACCTTTTATATTATTATTATCTAACTTGACCTAAATTGATTGAAGCGGTTTTGCCCTTTGTTCCTTTAACCCGGGAGCATTCGCACGGGGTATGACATACCCCAGGGGGCGGACGGTTTTTACAATTGCCACCACTATTTTTCGAAAAGTAATCTGCAATTTACATTATCATAGAATTTGTAACAATTGTCTCAGACTAAATAAAGTGACGATTATTAATTGTATTTATTGGTGACAATGTAAAATTCATTCATAATCTGGATATGCGCGACTTCTCCCGAGTTAATTATAAGGACTTTGTATTTTTAATACTAGAAAATGACATGCACAATCCAAACTATATGTGGTAACTGCCTACTTATTGCTTGGCATATAATATACAAAATATATATGCACAAATCAATAGAAATTAATGTATACACTACAAAATTCTATTCGGAAAGTTTGCTTCCTGGTGTTGTTTGTAAATTAAGATTGTGTGAACTTTTACTTTTTAAAATGTAACACCAACTTTCGATATAAAATTTGAAATTCTTGGATCAAATCCTCGGAAAGAGTGAACAGTTTGTCACAAAAGTTTAAGAACAGTGAAAAAAGGAATTGTGTGGACGCCCGGCAATTTTGACATCCTAAAACAGCCACCGGAGTGATTTCGACACCACTAACTTAATTATGCAAAATGGATGCTATAAATTCTAATTTAACACTATATTTTGTCATTGTACAGGGTGTCCAGCGAATAAGACCCTGATTTCAAAATTGTATATCTCAAAAACAAAGATCAATAGAATTATTCGGTAAACGGTTTCTTTTTTAGCTAAGCTGTAAAAATGGTATAGAGAAGTGTTGAACATTTAGTTTTAAAAACCGTTAACAGATGGCGCTGTAATCACAATGCCTATAAATTGTGCTTCGAAGTCCAGAGCGATCAGTTCGACCATTGAATCGTGAAAGGAGGTCAGCGTAGATGTTAAAATCATGTATTCCATTGAAAAACGTTTTTTTCTCGTACTGGAGTATTACAGATTAGAACGCAGTTCTACGGCAACAAGGCGTAGCTGTTAAAAAAGATTTTATGTTCCAAAAGGACCCGATGCGAAAGTCATTCGCAAGCGCTTTGCCTAACCGGCAGCGTAGATGATGATAAAGTGGGTAACGTTGGACCCAGGCAAACTGTAGTCACTCCTGGAAATATCGATAAAGTTTTTGCAATTTTTCAGAGAAATCCAAGGAAGAGTGTAAGAAGAATTGTATCAGAGACTGATTTAAAGAACTCTAGTACGCAAAAAATAATGAAAAATTGCCTACGAATGTTTCCATACAAAATCCAAAGTTATCAGTCTATACCCACAAGAGCTTTGGGACAATGGGTTGACTTTGCGAACCAGATTCTCACAATGATTGATAATGAAGGGTTGGATGTTGGCCGCATCTGGTTCACAAATGAAGCACACATTTCCACTTGAATGGAGATTCGTGAATAAACAAAACTGGAGATTTTGGGGTTCCGAAAATCCTCATTTGTGTGAAGAGAAACCACTGCATTCGCCTAAAGTTACTTCTTGGGTTGCGGTATGCACCAGAGGCATTATCGGCCCCCTTTTCATGCAACAAATGATCACTAGTGAACGTTACCTTACAATTTTGTAACAATTTGTCAGCACACAACTGGCGTTGGAGGATCGACCAGGTATCGATTAGTTCATGCAAGATGGAGCTAGACCACATCATACAGAAAAGGGGTTTCGCCTTCTTGATGAGTACTTCGGGAATAGAGTAATTGCGTTGGATTATACGAAATTTACCGGCACAGGATTGGCCTCCATATTTGCCCGATCTGACTCCTAGTGACTACTTTCTGTGAGGAGCTTTGAAAGACACTGTCTACCGGAACCATCCCACTACGTTGGATGAGCTTGAATCGTCGATTTGTGTGGCATGCGATTCCATTTCCGTTGAGACAAATTTCATTACTCGTTTACGCCACCTCATTGTTTCGAACGGTGAACACTTTCAAAAGAATGCGTTCTGATTGAAAATAATGCTTGACTTGACTTTTTTTTTGTTTTAGATTGTTTGCAGAGAACGAGTCTTTCGGTGTACAGCGCCATCTATTAACGGATTTTGTAACAAAATTTTCGGAACTTCTGTGTAACATTTTTAAAGCTTAGCTAATAAACAAAACGTTTATCGCATAATTCTATTGATCTTTGTTTTTGAGATATTTAATTTTGAAATCAGGTTCTAATTCGCTGGACACCCTGTACTTTAACCCTTAATTGCATAGTGATGTAAATTTCCATCACTGTTTATTTAACTTTTAATAAATAAATCAACTTCTTCGCCACCACTATATTTATATAGAAATATTAATCCAGTAAATTTCCCGTGAACTATGTTGCTGAACAAAGTTAAAAATCTATCTAATATTTAATCTGTTTAACCCTTTAACGCTCATTGGTTTCCTCACGAAACCACAAAACTTTAATTACGAAACTCAACAATGACAGCAAAATTTTAATAGAAATGTTTTTCATTTATTATATATGTGAAATATCGCTTTTTTATTATATAAAAATAAATTTGTTCATAATTTCCGGTGTCAATCATTTATTTCAACATCTTAACAATTGAAGTGCTTTATCCGTTAAAGGGTTAATATTTAATACATGTATAAAAAAAAACACAATTCTAAAAGAAAAACTCATGCAAAGAAGGGTTAATCCTTTAATCCTTACATCCTTAACTTTTCATAAAAGAATGATGCTTTCTTTTACAGAAAAATACATTAAATCAAAAAGGCGGACAATTTCGACATCGGAAAATAGCCGCCGGTGTCATTTCGACATCACTAATTTATTTATGAAAATTTGACGCTATAAATTCTAAGTTAACACTATGTTGCGTCATTGTGCTTAAATTAAGCTTATATTGTTATATTTTCACAAAAGAACGACGATTTATTATAAATTTTGCTTGGTGTCGAAATAACACCATCCGACGTTCTAGGTAAATTGGGGTGTAATTTTTTAAAAACTCGAATAATACAATAAAAATTTCGACAGTGCGCTTATTACGTACCGTAATTTCCGGCGTATAATCCGCAGCTCAAAGAATCGTTTTTCGACCCAGAAAATTTATTCAATAATTGTAGTTAAATATTTACAGCGATCTTTTAAGTTACATTTTATAAAATAATATTTCTGGGTCGAAAAACGACTCTTTGAGCTGCGGATTATACGCCGGAAATTACGGTAAATGATTAAAAGTCATACAATTTGAAGAATATACGTAAAAAATTGTGATAGAGAGAGAAAGATAAATTCGGTTTGGTGTCGAAATGACACCAACAGACGTTCTAGTGTTATAGAAAACGACAAAAATGAACAACGTGGCTCAAAAGCTTAAGAACAACAAAACTATATAATTTATTAAAAACAATTAAAAAAGGATAATAACAAAATTATTTATTAAATTATGTAAAATTTCTGAAGTGTGCAAATGATATATTTACACATATTTACCATATATAGACGCATCAAGAAATGTAAAGACATCGTTTAAAAAAAATGCAAAGTGCGTATACACTCTGGAATTTCAAAATGGTCCTCAACCACTTTTCGAATTGGAAAAATTATTTTTAATATTTAAATTACAAATTTCGCTATGGCCTCGCTTCCTAGCAGAATTCATAATTTTTTCCTAGTTTAAAAGGCGTGAAATTCATGTTGTGAGGGGATACGTGGGCCACTGTATTCAGAGACAAATAAAATTGGAATTTGGATTGTCCGGTTAACTAGAATTATCACTGATCGCAGGAATCATCCAAGTACTTTCTTCAGAAGTTGACAAGGCTGCAAGTCTCTGATGATTTGAGTGGTGTGCTACTGGCTTTAATAGCCAGACATCCATGGTATTTCTTAAAATTAAACAAAGTAAAAGGTAAATTAAACAAAGTACGACAAAGTAGTAAACAAAGACAAACTAGAGCAATATTTTATTCAATTTGGCTACGTTTCAAGGAGACACAAGAGGAGTATTCTACAGCGCTCCCCAATGTTCCAATTTTTGAATACCGGTATTTTCATAGAAAAAAATTATTTTTAGATTTTTCTTGCACATTTTGCAGAAACCACCTTAGGAGTTAAATTTTCGCAGAAACATTGTAGAAACCTATAATGAAATTTACTGCGAAATATATTGGTATACTGATTGTATATTGGTTGACTGATCATTCGGATACCTTGATTATTTATCAAAACTGTGCTTAGAACCACAACTTACATAGTACGAAAGAAGATCGAAATTTTACGTCAAAAGTTGCAAATGAGGTGCGTTCGTATTATAACAATTTTTATACATGTATAGAACTTGGTGAAATAGCTTTTGCACTCTTATGCAAAAATGCATGAATACAAAATTTATTTTATGTGCAGATTTTCATATTATAGATATTAATTAAATTTTATGAAATTAAGTTCCAATACACTTTTACACTCAATTTATTACAATTTTCTCTTCATTAAAATTATACTATGCGCAAATATCCAATACAAGACAATGTAATAAAAAAACATTATTATTCTGTCAATTAAATGAATTATATAGTCTGTTATTATGATATCATTAATTTCAATAATAAAATACCTACATTTTAGGTTGGCAAAATTTTATCTTTTGTTGACAATTCCAATAACTTCAAGTCCATATCTCATTTTCCTATTTATATTCATTTCTCTGGAAACATCTATCCAAACAACTGTCGGTAGATTATATCATTGCTACAATTAAACAATTTTAGTTTACAAATTCTTGTTTTAAAATAAGTAATACGGAAATAATATGACTCAAACATAATTATAATGTAATCACCATGGTAACCTAGAATCATTATCTTTCATTGGATATAATTGAATTAATTTCGTGTGATATTATTTAACAGAATGAAGAAAACTTTTATCAACATCTTTTAAAGTTTTAATTCAATTTTTATAAATTTGAAATGACTCGATAAAATTTTGCAACGATTATATATATTAAATTTCAAACCATTTGGTTTTGCAGATTTGATCTGTTATATGCGGACAGACGTACATACAGATATATGGACAGACAACAAGACAGACCCTAATAGGTGCTAAGTATTTATATAATTACGAAAGCACCTAAAATGAATTTCAGCAAACAATATTAACCCTTTGAAGAGCTGCGATATACAACATATACTACTTATTTTTAATTGTCAAATTCCACAATGGCACTGTAATTTTGAAACAGAATTTTGTTTTTATAATATACACAAAGAAAATGCTTTAATACACCTTTTCAAATCAAATAGTGCGTAAATGTAATATATGATAAACAGAGCTCGTAAGCTTTCACTACAAATTTTTAATAGAATTTTCTATTTAATATTTAAATTGCAGAAATTGCAGAAGGCTCGTTTAATTTGTAATAGTTTTCTGCATTTACATAAGGCGAAAAATTCTATTAAAAATTTGTGGTAGAAGCGTACGAACTCTTATAAATTCAACTGACTGATAAATATTAGTCTTAAAAAATCCATACATTTGCCATTATTTGCAGTCCATTTACTATAAAATCATATCAATGGTGTCTCTAGACTCGGAATATTGTCTTCTTTCAGAATATGAATGCATTTTTAAAATAGGAGTATTTTCGCATATATTAAAGAGCCTACTAAATTCGATTTTTCAAAGAGAAATACACACTCACTTTAGTTGAGTTCCTTAGACCTCAAGCCCGAAGAACTTCCCCGGAACTTTTTCCTAAGCCCGAAAAAATATAGTTTATGTATTTTTGTCAATTATTCATAGTGTTAGAAGTGATCAAAGTTTAAGTATGCGAAAGTTAATTTCACCTAAATAAATTTAATTTATATCATCTTAAAAATCAACTGATGTAAATTGTTTTTTTTTTTTCAGATAGATACAATGAATGCACTTAAAGAAATTCTAGGCTTTGTTTTCACTCAAAAAAATAAATTTAATTATGAAAATTATTAATGAATTCACATTAAAAATTATGAACTTCATTAAATTTTTATAAATATAATGGGGATCGTCAAAAAATGGGTGTATAAGTTTACAGTTTACTTTTAGAAATCTAAAGGAACCATCTAAAGGAACTATTGTTGTATCAAAAACAATAAAATAAAAAACTGCAACCAGAAACTTCATGTAAAACATTCTGTGAAATAAAATCAGGGATATCCAAAGGCTTCTTTTTTTGTATATCGAATGACTTAATCAATTTACTAGTGAATTCTGGTAGTTCTTTCTTTGAGATATTATGTTAATTTTTATAAACTTGTGTATTTACACTCCATGAATTTTCTTTTATAACCATACAAATACCTAATTAAATTTAACAAAAAAATAACTTAAATGTGGGGTCTAAAGTTGACGTTATTTTTAATATATCTCTTAATTGATCTCTTAACAGCTCTTTAAAAGCTTTTTAAAAGATCTCTTTTTCAAACATTTCATTCATATTCTTAAAGAAGATATTATTCCGAAACTTATGAGACCTTTGATATGATAGTATCCTGAAGGGTCTGCGAATAAAGGCAGGTTTTATACTGATTGCACTTAAAAGTGAAAACTTTTAAATGAATTGCTTTAATTGCTGTACAGAAATTGGAGACTCCTAATGTAAAATAGCAGTTTTAAGTTCTTGTGTTTAATCAATTAAAAACCTCATTCTAGTGTATTATATTTAACGCCAATCTATCGATAAATAAACATCCAAAAAAGTAGAAACTATCCTGTAGAAATTAACAGATAAATACTTATTATATGGTTATATGAAAGTAGTAGATGCTTTAAAACCTTTTTCTTTTACTCTGGAGCATACAGTTTTAGCAAATGCTGTAGAAAATTCCAGATCTTTTAAATCAAAATGTCCCGATTGGTTGAATCCTCCGAAATTCCAACGAATCAGAGACTTATATTTCTGATTAGAGAATTTTTATTTAATATTCAAAAGCAGAAATTGTATGCGCCATTTTTTATTACAGGATTTTTATTATATTTCTACCAATAAATAAAGCAAAACATATATTAAAATATTGTGGTAATGCAAGAAACTTGGAAATTCCAATGCATGTAAACACCTTGTTAGTATTTCAAAATTTTGCTTGACTATATTACAATCTAAATAGTATCGTAATGTTTACAATAATGCAAATTATCGTATGTGTTAATTATGATAGTGATTTTATAAATAATATTTAAAATATAAATAAACATCGTAGTTAATATCTTAGAAAATTTGATAGTGCATTTTAACAAAACCCAAATATATCACAATATTTTCATATTTAAATAATGTGTGTAATATGTTTAATGCTTGTGTAGCATTTTTTAAACAACCTAAATTTGTCACTACATTTTAATTTTAGATAAATTGGCTAACATGTATAATGTATATGCTTTACAATAGTTAAATAAATGTACAATTTAAAAATAAAATATGGTTTAACGCATTGAACAAATATATATTTTTTCGCTTTGGAAACGAAAGTGTTGAAATCGACAGAAAAATGTGACACTTAATTTGAAGGTGCTACGCTTTGTTACTGAAGGAGAATTTTTACACTGAGCAGATGTGCAGTCTTTCAAGTTATTAGTGGCAGATAGAATAAGACGTTTTAATAAAATAGCCTTTCTCATAAATTTCATCTCTTATTTTATAGAAATAAATTCAACAATATTTCTGATATATGTATAAGGAATCTTTAAACTTTTTGTATACGTTTAGAAAGACTGTTTATTTTGTTTGTTTTTAGAATCTGAGTTTATTCTTACATTTAATGTAATTATACAGGGTGTTCCAAAACATTGTAAACGCGCTCAAATTTTTTAGACGTTAGATATACATATGTAATGTATATTGCAATTTTTTTCAAAATAAGGTGATAAGTAAGATTATGCGGATTAAATGCGTTCCTGATCAAAGTTATAAGTACACTTAAAAGCATTAGAATCAAACATTTTAAGCAATTTTATATATTAACAACCAGCTATATGATATATATTTATAATTCTGTCTTGCTCATTTTTACTTTTTAAAAGATATATTTATTTTAATATATATGAAGTAAGATAAATAATTTAAAAAATAATATACATAATTTTAAGGACACTCGCTACAAGATCTAACAGATACAACATTAATAAGAAATGTGATCATCTTCACTTTGGAGCCACATAGTCATAGAATTCGACAAGATTAAAACAATTTTGTTAATTATGATGTGGGTATAACTAACAATAGATGACAAATAGATTCTACAAGATCTATAATGCATAAATATTGCTTGCTATTTACATAAAATAAATTTAAAATCCATTCATTTTTTATAAAGCCAATCAGATAATGACATTTTTTTTTCATTGAAACACATGTCCATAGTTTCCATAGATGTGAGGCTATGGTGCGATGCCTTTTTTTTTTTTTTTTTTTTTTTTTTTTTTTTTTTTTTGGAAATGAATTTTTAACCTCTTTAAAACAACCATATGCCAATATTTGTGTTCTAAAATATGGGTGTGCACTTCTGAGTTCAATATTTGTAGAAAAATTTCTTAATTAGTCTTTCCTGGAACTTATACAGCATCCCAAATAATCATTGATCCTACTTTATTTTGACTGCTCCGTGCAACATTTATTTTCTTATACAAACTGTGAGAATATTAATGCATATTTCTAGACCTATCAAGAATGAACTGTGATTTATTCGTCTGAATCTGTACGTTAATATTGCCAGGAATTCTGGAGGGTTACAAACATTTTTCGCAACCGTAAAAATAAAGGCGGAACAGCCATGAATTTGGATGCTGTGTAAACTCAAGTTAAGAAGTTTGGATATTGTTTCTAAGAAACTGAACTAAAAAATGTACTTCCGTATTTATAAACACAAATTTTGACATACAGTGTCTTCTAGGACGTCAAATTGCTTTTTTCAACAAAATGCACCGTCTCTTATAAAAAGCTCAGAAAGAGCAATTCAGTTATAACAATCTCGTAATATTTCATTCGCCACCTTGATCGCACGATAACAATATCATAAAAAAGAATTGATGCAGGGTTCGTACGCTTTTACCACAATATTTTAATAGAATTTTTTGCTTTAGTTAAATGCAAAAAAGTATTACAAACCGCGCAAATGAAGGAGCCTCTTCTAGTTCTGATACTTAAATATTAAATAGAAATTTTCTCTTAAAAATTCTGGTAATAGCGTGCGAACCATGTTATGGCAAGGGTGAACATTTTTAATCTAAAGGGAAAGTAATAGTCATACATCTTGAAGAATCAACTGATAAAACCTGGACTTCTCATGCTCACTTCATAATTATCAAATTTTGTTCTAAGTATCTTGTCTCGCATGGCTGAGTGTCTACGAAATAAAAGTGGTTACATTTATTTTAACAAATCTATCTATTTGAACTTATAAAAAATGTCCTTACAGTTACGGCCATTACAAAATAGTAATACTTTGTATTTGTAAGAAAAATATTTAATTTATTTAACAAAAAAGAGAACGACAGTTATCTTTGGATTATAAACTCATATTATATTGTACTTACACATACTTATAGTTGGAAGAAATATATGATTCTTTACATTTTTGGTTGGAAATTTAATTTTGACCAGGTGTGTTGTCCCGCAATAATTTTCCAAACGTTACACCTTTTAAATGTTTATATGTTATCTGGTTTTGTGTATTCTCTAAGTTATATTAAAAGACATTGGTCGATGCTCTAACAAGTACAGCAGTACCAATTCTATTCTTCGCGACCAAAATTCACTCAGTTATGATACTTTATGCTTTATGATATTTAGAATTTTGTGGTACTGTAAAACCGTCAGTCCATTTTCGTGCCGGAAAGCTCGGAAATTTCATTAAATTCAAAATTGTCTAGCTCAATGTGCTTTGGCCATAAGAGAATGACATTTTTACTTTTGCACTTGTCAGATCAGGTTTGTAACTACAACTTATAGGACACAGGGACAGGATAAAAATTTAAAGAGCAAGACTTTTTGAAATTGAATGGCAAGACTATTTCACTTATATAATATTAAATCATATCATATCTTGAAAAAATTTTCAATGATTTCAAAAATTAATAAGTCTGTTACACATATTATTGGATACTTCAATAATGTATAATTTGTAATTAATGAATTTAGTCGTAACTCTTATAAGATTATGTTTATTAAAATATTAAAATTACTAAATACTTCACGCAATTTTGCAAATAATTTAATCGTAAACACAAGGAAATATAATTTCTGTAATTTACCTTAAACATTACCAAGGCGTTGAAATACTTACGAAAACTTATCAATGGCGTAGTGTCAAAGTATGCTGTTTCAGTGTACTAGCAGTATTATTATAAACTTAATTAGACCTTATTTAAACCTTCAACGTTATATAATTAAATAAGGCCAAATTTAGTATATAATAATACTGGAAGTAAATTCATGCAGCATCCCTTGACGTTACGCCGCTGAAAGATAAGATGTCGCAGAGTACATTTTAGAAAGAACGAACGAGAATCATTACCATATTAGTGACATCAAGTTAGATAGCAATATGCGTACGCTGTTTAGAAATAACAAGGGATATGGCACCAAGATTTCAGATCATAAATTTTAGATTAATAAGTTTTTCTCCAGACCAAAAATCTTTCGGCGAATAATCTCAGAATTTGTAATATTTTTCTGAGATTAAATACGGCAAAAAATTCTATTCAAAAATGTAATAGAACTATACGCATGATGTAGATGAGAGGGAATGTAATAATAATTCTAAAAAAAAATCCATTTTTTAAAGTTGAAAAGCAATCTTCTGTTTAATACAAGAGTTTCAGACTAGCTGGTTGCGTTTTACCAAAATTTACAAACGATAATCTCCGACATACACACTCACAGAAACCACCGTGCCACTTGTTTGCATTCCTTTTAACTTTTGAATAAATCCAATTGAGACATTTTAAATATGTCCATTGAGTTTAAAATGAACATTATGTGTTCTAGCAATATCACATACTACATTTGTCGTCATCAAAAGTTAATTTATTAAGACTATACCATTATGTGTTCATTTAATTTATATCATAGCTACCAGGGGAAATCCTGCTACTCAAACTGCGTACGCTTTCCCACCATTTTTCTCAAAAATAATCTTTTGCTTTATTTAATCGTTAAAAAATGCTGGACAAAACAACAAATGTTACACTATGAAATGAATGGTGTAACAGAATATTCCCTTGTTGAAATCAGGAATTTCTCCTAAAAACTATTTTCTTTTACGCTTTTTCTCAATTGAAATAATCATATGCTAAACCAGAAATTTTATTTATTCAGAGAAATGAAAATGAGTACCTTGTAAGAAGGCACATTTTTTAAATTAAAACGTTTGGTACAAAATGCATATTTTTGACTTAAGAAAATTGTTACATTTTGCATTTATGCTGTATGTCAGGAGTGTCTAATTGTGTACCGTTGCATACCGCTAGTCATATACTCGAATTAGTAACTTTTGTTTGGCAATTTTACAATTTACATTGCCTACATTCCTCCAAAACATAAAATATTAAATCGCATTTCAAACTTTTTAGGATACCCATTATTGACAACTTATATGTTATTTTAACTTTTTAGTAGTAGCGAAATTAAATTTGTTATAATGTAAAACAAAAATGTGTATTTGTGAGAAACAAGTAATATTTTATCTATATGATTGTAATTTTAATCTTAATGTCATATTGGATGAAAACAAATGTAACTTAACCGTAATCCAATCAAAGTTTTTATATCACATTTGAAATAATATTTGTTTATTAATTAGGTGTATTTGCTTTACATTAAGTGATACCTGAATTGCTTTAATTGCTTTGAATGCATTTTTTGAGATTATTTTTCATTTTCACAGAAGGAACTCCTTATGAACAAAAATCAGTTTTCGACAACATTGTTCAAAATATATGTTGCTATTTCAAAGTAATAACGTTCGTTTTATTTATTGACAAATATTACGTGCTTAAACAAAACAAAGATTAATAGTCGGAAATAAACTGGTGTATATTTTGAAAAGAAAATTCCCAATCTGGGAACACCGAACAAAAAGTAGAGTCTCCCCAAAAACATACCACCCCAAGCTATTTTATATGGAATTTTTTTAAGAGAGATGCGAAAGGTACCATTCTACTGGGAATTGTGTCTGCTTTCGAATATGAATATTTTTTTTAATAGCGGCCACTTTATCAATTTTCAAATGCAAACACCCATTTGTTAAACAATATTTCAGCTTCTTGGATCAAATCAGATATATTTTATATAGGTTATCTTAATTCTTCATTAAGCTATAAGATGTCAAAATTTGAGGCTGCTAATGTTACACAAACGTGGTAAACTTGAATGTGCATCTTCCCCAAAAATTATCCGATTGCATTTTTTTTATTGAGATACAATGTATAGACCCCAAAGATATTCCTAACAATTTTTCGATTCAAAACACCAATTTAATTGTGAAGCTTATTAATCAATGCATTTAAAAAAAAACTGAGAATAATGACCTACAAAAATTGTTTCATAAAACAAACCCCATTTGTCGATAATCATTTTCTGAAATACTGGTGAATGTTTGCTTATGTTGCAGATGCTCACAATATGACTCTCATTGGGCGTCATGAAATTTTTGAATTGTACTGAAGATTATTATTATAATGTATTCCAGGATATTTTAACTTGTTGCCCACAGCCGCATTTCTACCACTATTTTTGAAACGAATAATTAATTTGTTAATGACAGAAATTTTGCTATAAAATGCGGCCAAGATTTTATTTTGAAAGGAAAAAGCATCATTCAGGCAAATATAATGGATGTCTTTCGTGTAAATGATTTTTTTCGTGTGTGTATGTGTATAACAATTATTGATAATCAAATTGATATTATAAGGTTATTTTAGGTCCCTTTATGTGAATATCAAATTACTAGACATTTAAAATAATTATTTCAGAAAATTATATTTTGTCATTCAGCGGTGGAATCAGACGGGGAGGGGGGGGGGAGGGATCAGGTAAACCGTTTTTTAATAAAGAAATTGTCGCTTATTTAATAGCAAAATTTTCTGGTTAAGTGAGGCGATATATTTAAAAAAAACAGTTGTATCAATTTTGCCAAATTGAATTACAGACTTCTGCGGTTAAATAAGGCAAAAATGTCTCTTCAAAAATAGTGACATCCATAACCCAACCTCTGGTTTCGCCGCTGCTGTCATTATATGTGTGTGCCATATATACTGCCATATGCGTTGTCCTATTACTTCGACAAAAAAAAAAGTTTTGATACAAATATATCCGTATAGTTATCTTTAACTTATTTAATCGCGAAATCCGCATTGATTTTATGCAATTAAATAGGGGAAATATGACTATTTGGAAATACTGATTTTTAAAACACATTCTTCTCAAAGTAGGTAAGTCTCACTAGTATTGTTTTAATTTGGGATTGAAGAAATTGAGTTATGAGGTTTCTTTTCCTATTTTTTGTATTGTTTATAAAAACAAACCCAGCAATTTGTTTGAATGTATTACGATGCATTCAGCGTATTAACTTTCAAAATATTTTGCGACACTCTTTGCCTCCATGTACTCCTCATTAGGCATAAATACTTTTTTTATCGCTCGAGAAAGTAAAATAAAGTTCATTTGTTTCCCCTGAACCGTTACAAACAAAACAGTTTTATGAAGTTCAGCTAATTTAATAACAGACTTCTGCGATTAAGTAATTAGAAAATGTCTCTTCAAAAATAGTGGCATCCATAACCCCTCCTCTGATTTTGCAGCTGCTGACATTATATATGTGTACCATATATACTTCCGTATGCGTTGCCTGATGACTTCGACATAAATATGGTTTTAATACAAATATTTCTGTATAGACATCTACCCCTTATTGAATCAGGAATCCGCATTGATTTTCTGTGATGTTTAAATATGAGAAATATTACTGTCTGGAATTACTGATATTTAAACAACGTTCTTCTCGAAGTAGGTAGGTCAACTTATACTCAAGTATATACGCTGTTTATTGAATTATTTTAATTTAGGATTGAAGAAGTTAAGTTTTGAGGTATTTTTTTTTCTATTTATTTACTCGTTTACAAAAAAAAAAAAAAAAAAAAAAAAAAAAAAAAAAAAAAAAAAAAAAAAACAGTCATTTGTTTAAATGCATTAAGATCCATTAAGCGTAAAAAGCTTCAAAATCATTTGTCCATCTCTTTGTGTCCATATACTCATCATTAGGCATAAATAAATATTTTGTTTCCGCCCGAGAAAGTAAACTAAGAGTTCATTTGTTTCTACTGAACCGTTACAAACAAAACAGAAACGTAATTCTGCTTCTTTTCACGTAAGAACATTTTTTGTTTACTTTCAGGAAATAAGAAGATTTTTCCTGAATTATATTTCCAAAAGAATTATTTCACAAATATTCAAAGATATGCTATTTAATGTATTTTTTAACACTTTGAGGGAAAACGCAAGTCTGTTTTTAAAATATTAAAATGATTCAATGTGACCACAATTGATTTGAAATTAAATATAATCTTCCCATTACTTATGTTTAACAAAAAAAATATTAGAAATTTCTGGAACACGTAGCAGTCGGGAATTAAAATTAAGTGGTACATTTAACAAATCTTTAGCGGGAAACATGAAAACACGTTTTTGGGTATATAATAATTCTGCCAGCATGGACGGTACTTTTTTATTTTATGTGTTACATTATTTCTTAAACAATATACACAATATTTGTATTTTTACAATTATACTTTTAATCATATAAATACTTTGAATTTGAAACAATACAATTAATATATACATTTATTTATAATATAAACATGAACAGAGAAAATATTTTTGTTATTTGATGAAACATGCTAGAGTAACACCCATAGGCGGAGCTTCCTGTTTTGTTCCTGTCCAGATGAAAATTTTGTCAAGTTGTAAAATTACAAGTCAAATGATTTATTTACCAATTAGAATAACTGTGTTAAAATGAATCTAGTGTATCCAGCGTTTACTGCAGTTCCATTAACTGCGATTTATTATTTTAAGCTGATTCAGATATCATACAAGGTGCTATGATCAGTGAATTAGGTTCTCCATATTTGAACGTGATAGCTCAGTTGGCAGAGCATTGGTAACTTCAGCCAATAGTTTCCCTGATTTGAAACCTGACATGGAGAGTTTTCACCCAGTTGGAAAATTACAACTCATATAATAGATGAGTACTATCCGTTTAAGATGTGTTAATCAATTGGGTTGTTCGGAAAGTCCCTTCCGTTTGGGAAAACCGATTCGCTCCATTCTATCCATCAGTTATTAGACAAAAGATATCGGAATTAATGTCTAATAATTAAAGGATAAAAATTTTATGAGAAACTAACTTTTCCAAAAGGAAAGTTCTTTCCGAACAACATAATACAACCGTCCTTGAAAGAAAGAAATAACGATTCGATTAAACAACTTTAACCCCTTGAAGGGCGCCGGTATATTATACTGGGTGATTTTAATTAAAGTTACGATTTCAAAAATCGATAATTTTAAAACTACTGGTCAGAATGACTTGATATTTTAGCAGAACAATCGTGAGCGGCGAAGGAAAAAAAATAGTTCCAAATTGTGCCGATAGATGGCGTTGTCAGGGTAATGTCAGGGGAAAGACCAAAAATGTATTCTTGAACCCTTTCCGGCGCGGTGTAAATTTGTTTGCAAAATGATGAAATAATAGACTGACACCGGAATTTACGAACGAATCCATTAGTAAAAAGAAACTTGCTTATTTTCTGGTTCTTAATGAAAGGAAAATTTTAATTAAATATTCTTGGTGCCGTTTGTCAGTTTTAGAATTAAAATTGGGTATCCTTTTTTGTGACCACCGCCCGTTAAAGGGTTAAACATAGGAATGATGTTGCCAAAAGGAAAAAAAATAGAGTTCAGAGATTTACTAAAAATTTATTAGCGAAAAGAAAAGACTACGTGTTTACAGCGACGACAGCGATAATGACAAAAAAAGAAAAAAAAAGAGCTTCATGGAACAAACACCTTACTGATTATTAAGGCATAAGTTGCTCAATATGCCCTCCGCCTTGTTCCGCTACTAATTGGAAGCGCAAAACGGCATGCTCCACAACAGATCGGAGGGTATCTGTACTAATGCAATGGGTGTGTTGTGTGATGCTTGCGTTCAAGTCGGCTAGATTCTGAATCCGCCCGCTATAAACAGCATTCTTCAGGTACCCCCAAAACCAGAAATCACACGGGTTTAAGTCGGGGGAACGTGGCGGCTACGTTGTTAGAAAATGGCGGCTTATGATCCTATCATCTCCGAAATTATCACTCAGTAGCTGCTTCACAGTAGTAGCAATGTGCGGAGGAGCGCCATCTTGCATGAATATTATGCGATCCACACACTGACGCTGTTGAAGTGCCGGAAGAACATGGTTACGCAAAAGTGCTTCATACCGCTTGCCAGTAACTGTGCAGGTAACGGGACCCGCAGGTGTGATCTCCTCGAAGAAAAATGGACCGACGATAAACGCTGCCGTTATTCCGCACCACACAGTGACCTTTTCAGACTGAAGAGGTAATGGCTGTAGCTGGGACGGATTCTCGGTCGCCCATATCCTGCAATTTTGCGTATTTACAGAACCTTGCAAATGAAAGTGGGCTTCGTCAGACCACAGAATGTTCCATGGCCATCCGTTGTCCACTTCCATCCGGGCAAGAAATTGTAGTGCAAAAGATTTACGTGCTTCCAGGTCAGCAGGTAGCAACTCCTGTGCATGAGTTATCTTGTACGGATAACAGCGTAAGACGTTCCGTAGGACTTTACGCACCGTGCTGTTCGGCATATCCAGCATTCGGCCAATCCCCCTTGCACTGCTGATTCCAGCATCACTGTCAGTATGTTCCTGTAATGCTGTAGCCACATCTTCCACTGCCGCAGCTGAAACTGGTTTCCTTCCTCTACCCCGTTTAACGTCAAATGAACCTGTCTCTTCGAATTTAGCAATCATTTTTTGCAGACCATTTGTTGTTATTGGATCTTTTTTTATGGATTTTAATGTCCGAAACTTCCTAATAGCTGTAAGTGCACAGTCATCGTTCTTATAAAAAAGTTTCAAGAGTAGAGCGCGATCCTTCATAGTGAGAGTCATGATGAAGCATTCAGGCAAAGAGCTGCTGCTCTGCATTTTTATGGTTGCTATGTCTGCGGTGCGCATGTCACGTATTAGTAATTTGCATATCATCAGACAATGTGAACCCAGACTGCGCCATCTATGGGCACATTTTGAAACTTTTTATTTTCCTTCGCCAAAAAAAAATTCCATTGCCTCACGATTGTTCTGCTAAAATATCAAGTCAAGCTGACCAGTAGTTTTAATTAAAATTATCGATTTTTGAAATCGTAACTTTAATTATAATCACCCGGTATTTAATTAAAATTTTCCTTTCATTAAGAACCAGAAAAATAAGTAAGTTTCTTTTTACTAATGGATTCGTTTGTAAATTCCGGTGTCAGTCTATTATTTCATCATTTTGCAAACATATTTACTCCGCGCCGGAAAGGGTTCAAGAATACATTTTTGGTCTTTCCCCAGACATTACCCTGACAACGCCATCTATCGGCACAGTTTGGAACTATTTTTTTCGTTCGCCAAACAAAATTCCTTTGCCTCACGATTGTTCTGCTAAAATATCAAGTCATTCTGACCAGTAGTTTTAAAATTATCGATTTTTGAAATCGTAACTTTAATTATAATCACCCGGTATATACCACTTAATTTTAATCCCAAAATGTCACAATGACACCAGAACTTTAGAATCAAATTTTGGATTTATAACGTACATAAAGGAAAGCTTTCACTTATTTTAAAATAAATTTGTACGCGAATCCTGGTGTCCATCAATCATTTCAATATTTTAGCTGCAAGAGTACTTTGCCCCTGAAGGGGTTAAATCAGACAGAATATGGTTGTATGCGGAAAAATATAAAACTGCCTTGTACTGATAAATAGTTTTTACATTTCCATTCATGAGCGCCGACATAACGACGGGAAATCGGGGAAACGTCCACAACTAATTTTAAAATGACATTTTTGCCTTAATTAATCACAGAGATTCAATTGGACAAAAAACTTCTTTAAATTCCTGGAAGAAATGTGCCTAATTGTGTATTTCACTTATGTGATGTGGGAGCCACTGTTTTCGTCAAAGAGGTAAGTTTTTGATTTCTATGATAGTAATGTACAGATCATTTTAAACTAACAGAATACTCTTTTACTTTCAGAGATATAATAATACGGGTTGACTCGAACAATTTTATGTTTGAAAGCCAGCATCACCGTCCACCAAAAATACGGATATTTCAGAGCTGTTTAATAACTTTTACTAGCAGAAGTATTGTGACGTTATATTCAACAGACGTGCTTTGTTTTCTGTGAAATTTGATAGAATATGTGCTAGAAATATCTAACATTCACGTCCAAACAACACTGAATTAGACAAATCATAATTAGGTATTTAACGGATGGTATAAATTATGTCAACGACCAATTACGATGCTCTATCAGTGCCCAAGATATCTTTACGATCTACACAAGGAAAGTTAATATCGGGAAAATCAAAATAAATTATCTTCATTATTGTTAATGTTGTAAAATCAATTTAATGTTCCACTTGTTGTGACACACAATGCCGCAGCCAGACGAGGGGGTTGGGTTTGGGTTGGGTTGGTACTGCTATTTTCAAATAGGAAGTCTTGCCGTATTTAATTAAATATATCTGTGATTAAATAAAGCAATACTTAATATTCGAAGTCAGTGGTATTCTTAATCACCAACTCTGGCTGCGCTACTGATGCAACACCGTGTATGATTAAATGAAAAAGTGCACAAAAATTATTCATACTTATTAACAAACTAAATTTTTATTTCATTATAATATATTTATTACGGCAGACGTCTTATCTTATATGTATATAATCAGAAAAATAAGTTATAGTTTCTTTATTACTTTTGTATCTAGACTGGATTAAATATACTAATGGCATATTTTACAAGCATCTACACCGCGCCCCTCACAACGTTTCTTATCACAAATGCACCCGAGAAATTCCTTATATTCTGAGAAATTCCCTATTTAAAGGGAAAATATGGTAAATTGCTCAGTTGGTTTCAAAGAAGCAGTTTAAATATAACAAAATTTACCAATACTTTTATTTTTAGGCCATTGTATCTTGTATCAATATTTATAAGACAAATTTTTTTGCTTTTTAATGTAGTCTCGTATATACCGTAATTTCCGGCGTATAATCCGCAGCTCAAAGAATCGTTTTTCGACCCAGAAAATTTATTCAATAATTGTAGTTAAATATTTACGGCGATCTTTTAAGTTACATATTATAAAATAATATTTCTGGGTCGAAAAACGACTTTTTGAGCTGCGGATTTTACGCCGGAAATTACGGTACTTCCATAAATTTCTTTTCATTGTGATTTCATTTAGTTTATGTTATCGGTAATATAGTTTAAAATTAAAAAAATATCCCAAGTTTAAATAAAAGTTTAAGTAAAGATTAAACAAAAGATCCCGACGGCAGTAAAAATAAATCCAAACGAAACAATAAACTTATTTTATTCAAAGATTTTAAATAATTAAAAAATGTTGATATTAAACAATTTAAATCCGATTTTAAATGAAGTTCATTTACTGGATTCATTGTATGCAGTACATGACTGATATTTGTAAGCCATTTTCTTATGTTTAATTTGTAAAAAAATATGAAGAAAGTATATGCAACACCCCGTTCTATAGATGAAAGAAAACAATAATGACATATGAACCTGCGCGCTGCACTAGGGAATTTGTCGGGTGCATTCGTGATTAATTCCGTTGTGAGGAGCACGATGTAGACACTAGTCCATACCGTAATTTCCGGCGTATAATCCGCAGCTCAAAGAGTCGTTTTTCGACCCAGAAATATTATTTTAAAAAAAGTAACTTAAAAGATCGCTGGTAAATATTTAACTACAATTATTGAATAAAATTTCTGGGTCGAAAAACGACTCTTTGAGCTGCGGATTATACGCCGGAAATTACGGTACTTTTTTTTATCTGAACTAATAATCTTATGTTTCACAATTTATTCCGGTTTAAAGTTTTGGATTTATGTGTTTTTCAATTTAGGATGTAATACGTTCTTCTTGTTTCAAAGTAAAGTTTGACATTTAACCCTTCTTTGCATGTGTTTTTCTGTTACAATTGTGTTTTTTATACATATATTAAATATTAGACACCAGAAATTTTAAGATAGATTTTTAACTTTGCTCAGCAACATAGTTCACGGGAAATTTACTGGATTAATATTTCTGTATAAATATAGTGGTGGCGAAGAAGTTGATTTATTTATTAAAAGTTAAATAAAAAGCGATGGTTTACATCACTATGCAATTAAGGGTTAACCCTTTCCGGCACAGTGGTCCCACTCCGGCCACACCTAATTTTAATTCCAAACTTGCATTCGGCACCAAGAATATTTTAATAAAATTTTGCTTCTACAATGAAAGCTTAAAATAAGGAGTTCTTATTTTCTAAAAAAATCGTTTCTAAATTCCGGTGTCAGTCAGTAATTTCGCATTTTACGAACAGAATTTGTCTGTGCCGGAAAGGGTTAAAAGCATATATTAGAGAAAAAAGGCTTATCGCTTTCGTGACGACAGAAGTCGTTTCGTGTTTCTTGGCTAACCGTAAAACTACCCATTGAATGTACTGTTAGTATAAAAGAAATAAAAATCCTCCTTTTTTTCGCAATCAGTTTAGGATAAAACCACACCAAAGATGTTATTAGACACGGACAATTGTCTTTTTTTTTAAAATATGGATGTAATTTTAGAAATGGCTCGTCTACATATTAAAATTTGCATGAACTTCATTTTTTTTTAAATGCAAGACATACTTTGGACATTCATTTTAAATTCCTTGGATCAAATCATCCCCGAAAAGACTATAGTTTTAAAATTTCTGTTAAATATTTATGAAGTTATAAGAGAATAAAATGTGAAGTTTTAATTTATATCTTCCCTAAAAACATCCGATTTAATTTTTTTGTTTTCAGTGAGGTACATTGAATGAACTCAAACATATTCAAGACGTCTTAAAATTAAACACACAAGCGTAATTTCTTTTATGAAAATAACAAATTCATATTAGAAGATATATGAATTATCACTTACATTAACTTTTACATAAATATAGATGGTATCCTCAGAAATATGTCTGTGTATGCTTACAGTACATTCCAATCATTAGTTTTCAGGATATTGCAAAAATTTAGTTTTCGAAGGTGTAAAGGGACCACTTTCTGAAACCGTTCAGTCACTTATGAAAAAATTAAATCAGCAACTACGAAATTTATATGATGAATTCCTTTAAACAAAATTTCACAGAGTGCAATCGCTTTCTGTTTATTTTATTCATCAATTGACATTAAAGTTTTACTAATGCAAATCTGGAAGTTGTTCTTTTTCTTATTTTCTAAATTTGTGGATACATCTTTAATATAAAAATACATAATTCCATGAAGATATAACAAAAATATACAATGTATATACTTTTCCGGACTGATTTGTTCAAAGGAACTGAAATCAAATGTCCAAAGTAAGCGTTACTAACTGCAAAATCAAAGTTGGTGTAATTTTTAATATGTAATTGATCTATTTGAAAAATTGGATTTATATTCTAAAAGAAGACAATATTCCCAGTATAACGAAACTTTGATGTAATAATGGAAACGGTCTGCGAATAAAAGCAGGTGTATATTTTGAATACTTTCGAAGGTAGTTTAAAAGTGTTTATGAATTCGGACTGTCTATTTTCCGTCTACCATCTTTCCGTACTCGAACTCTCGTAAAAATACTCGGATTGCCATGATTGTCATGTAATTTATATATGCAATTGTGATTTTCTCTGGCATGTTGGCTATTGAAAATGGAGACTTTAGCATAGATATACCTTAATTAGAAACGGGTATAATTATTATATACAAACGTTTGTACTATAAAGCTGTACACTGAAATAATTATTTATCTATACTTATAAAAAAATAGCTTCATTTTCTCATAATCAACGCCGAGCCTCAACCGTTTGTCCTAGAAGAATGAAATTTGGAAGACATGTTCTTTACACAATGTAGGCATCCACTAAGAAAGGATTTTGGAGAATTCACACAATAAGGGGATTAAATGGGGGGGGTCGAAAGTTTTAGATAATTTCATCATTTCGGCATATCTCAGCAGGAGTTTTAAGTAAGAGCATGAAATTCGGTATAACAATTCTACTAACGAATAGTTAAACATGTATTTCAAGCAATTTTAGAAATTCAACCACTAAGTAGGTTAAATTAGGGGTCGAACATTTTCGGTGATTTCACATTTTCACCATATCACATGATCAGTTTCGGTAAGAACGTGAAATTCAAGATAACAAATCTACTAAAAAAATAACTAAACACGCATTTCAGCGATTTTAGAAATTCAACCACTAAGGGAGTTAAATGGGAGTTTACAGTTTTAGGTCATTTTGCCTTTTCGCCTTACTTGAACAAAAGTTTTAGTTAAAAGCGAAAAATTCAGGATAACAAATGTACTAAAAGTTAGTTAAACACATATTTAAGCTATTTTAAAAATTCAACCACTAAGCGTGTTCAATGGGGTGTCGAAAGTTTTTAGTCATTTCGCGTTTTCGCCATATCTCAGCAGCAATTTTAGGTAGAAATGTGAAATTCAGGATAACAATTCTACTAAAAAAATAATTAAACACATACTTCAGCAATTTTAGAAATTCATCCTTTTAGGGAATGAAATCTGGGGTCGAAAGTTTTAGGTCATTTTGCCTGTTCGCCATATCTCAGCAGCCTTTTTAATTAGGAGTTCGGAATTCTGGATAACAAATCTACAATAAATATAGACAAACATGTATTTCAGCAATTTTAGAAAATGAGCAACTATGCTGGGTTAAATAGGAGGTCAAATATTTTAGGTCATTTTGCCATATCTCAGCGGAAATTGTAGGTAGAATCATGAAACTCAAGATAAACAATCTACTAAAAAATTAGTTAAATATGCACTTCAGGCGATTTTAGAAATTAAACTAAAAAGGGGGGTTAAATGAAGGATCGAAATGTTCGTTGATTTCACCTTTTCACCATATTTCATGAGCATTTTTAGAAAAAAGCATGAAATTCAGAATAACAAATATCCTTACAAAATAGTTAAACAAGTATTTCAGTGATTTTAGAAATTCGGCCACTAAGGGGGATAAATAGTGGGTCGAATGTTTTATGTCATTTTGCCATTTCTCAATAGAAGTTATTGGTAGGAGCGTGAATTTAGGGATAACAAATCTACTAAAGAATAGTTAAACATGTATTTTAGGTGATTTTAGAAATTCAACTGCTAATGGTGTTAAATGGGGGGTCGATAATTTTCGATGATTTCACCTTTTTACCATATCTCATCAGTAGGTTTGGATAAGAGCCTCAAATTCAGGATAACAAATCTGCTATAAAAATAATTAAACACATATTTCAGCGATTTTAGAAATTCACTCATTAAGGGGGCTAAATGTAGGTCGAACATTTTAGGTCATTTCAAATGTACGCCATATCTCAGAAGCATTTTTAGTTAGGAGCTTGAAATCACAGATTCAGGATAACAAATATAGTAAAAAATAATCAAACATGTATTTCTGCAATTTTAGAAATTCAGCCACTAAGGGGGGTTAAATAGATGTCGATGTTTTTATGTCATTTCCATATCTCAGTAATAGCGTGAAGAAGCTGAAATTTAGGATAACAAATGTACTAAAAAATAGTTAAATATGTATTTCAGCAATTTTAGATAATAATCCATAAAGGGGGTCACACTATGTGTCGAAAGTTTTAGGTAATTGTACCATATCTCAGCAGCAGTTTTAAATAAGAATGTGAAACGCCGCTTTACAAATCTACAAAAAAAAAGTAGTTAATCATGTATTTCAGTGATTTTAAAGCTAGCGAGTTCCTGGGAAACATCGGCTGTGAACTCGATTACGGAAGATTAGAAGAAAAATAGAACTATTGCTGATTTTTTATTATATATTTTGTGTGACACTTTTCGAAGAAATATATTTTTTAATTTCTCATTTTATACTTTTTTTTTCGAGTTTCGTCTTTTAGCGATCGGATTTAAAATTTTAAACAAAATATTACACTACTACCTTTTTTTAGAAATGCATTTTTTGAAAGTAAAAAATTTCGATTTAAATAACTGATTGCCATATTTATGGACTAGATTATTCACAAGGGTTAACGTATAGTCAGATTACAAGCGTGCAACTGAATGGGTCCTCTTAAAATTATTTCAGTTTAATGATTTATGCATGCAAAATAACGGAAACACGTTATAGTGATATCTGCATTAACTATGTATGGCAGAGAAATACACAGGGCCCCGTTATTTTGACTCGCTCATTAATAATTTACGGGCGTGACAGTAACCTTTTACAATGATCGTCATTTATCTTAGGCAATCCCATTTTTATTTATTTCCTCTGAAAGCTCTCCGCTCATCTTAGATAAATAGGCACAGGGCCATTAGTATTTTGTCAGAGGGATTATGGAAAAAATATTATTAATGTCACGAAATATTTATTTACGTGCTTTTATTTATATATATTATTTGGTTATTTTCGTATAGTTTAAAATAAATTATAGTGAAATTACAGTGAAATAACTTTATTGTTATTTTATTTAAATAATTGTATTTTAGTTAATTATATTTTATTTAAATTTCTCTGTTTGCATGTAAAATGCAATTTCTGGGCCCTAATGGAAGTCAAGACAGTAAGCTGCAGAATGTATTTGAGCCACACTCAGAAACGACCGGCTAGTGCTAAATAAAGTAACATGCTTGAGAAACACTCTTATGCAAAGTTTTCTACTTTAAGAGATGAAAACTATCCGTCATGAATGTGTCAACGTTGCGAATTCATAATACGTTGTATTGACAAGTGAAAGAAATCTTCCCATTCTAATAGGGTAGATCATATGATAACGGAACAACAATCACATAATGAAATGACAGTATATTTCAAACATAATCTCCAAAGCTACACAAGCATTTGTTACACTGTTTCAGCAAGCGGTGAATAACTTGCTCATGGAAGTCCTTTGGCTAAAATCGGAACCAGATTAGAACATTGTACATGACTTCTCTGTCCGAGTAAAACGGCGACCATTCAATGACTTTTCAGTGGACCAAATATGGGAAAGTCATACGGCAAATGATTCGAGCTATACAGTGGGCATTTTAACACTGTCCTCCAAAACGTCCCCAGATTCACTTGAGAAAGTGCTTGTATCTGTCCTGCACACGAGTCCATGAAAGTGCACGTTCTCCGTACACTGGCTTCATACGCCGAAGCATTTCGTAAAATCAAACTCCTTCTACCACTAAATAATGATATAATACCGCGTTTCTCTTTTTTACTAGCAAACATTCCGCAGACAAATAACAACAAAAACTGATCCTCTCGTAAGATTCTGTTGGCTGACCGCCAGCGGATATCACGTGCTTCTGTGTGACTACCTAAGGCAAGTCCTTTTTGACAGTAGGGGTTGCCTTCCTTACTTCCCGCACTACATTTACACAAAGTTTCACCCCCTTCATACAAAAGAAAATAAACTATAACCAGTGTTCCTTTTTCATTTGATTCGCCCTTATAAAGCCGATGTTTACTTCTTCAATATGAGCATAGGCGCCGACTTTACGGGGGCAAAATAGGCAACCAGACATACCGTTATCCTTAATTTTAGAAAGCTTATTGTCCTATTTAATCATTGCGATAAATTAATGTAATTTTTTTAATTATTGGAGGTAGTTTGCCTAATATGTCCCCGTTGCCCTAATTTTTTGGCGCCTATCAATCTGAGTAGACCCGTAAGGCATGGTGACGTCACGGCGACGTCACTGTGAAGTCACACTGTGACTTTGTGACCGTCGTTGTGACGTCACGTGACGTCGATGTGAAGTCATTGTGACGTAAATGCGAGGTCGTTATGGCCGTTTTCAAGGCTTTCTGTGACCTCACAATGTGACTACTTTGTGAAGTCACCGTGCGACTTAAATGTGAAAAATGTGACGAATCTGCATCGGATAGGGTGACCAGATTTTACCCGAATCCTATACGGATTGTTCGGATCAAAATTTTTTTATGGTTCAAGTTTGTGACGTTTGTGACGACACTGCACCGGGTCGGGTGACCAGATTTTACCCGAATCCAATCCAGAAACTTCGGATCGATCTTTTTGGATTTGTTTGGTTACAGAATAGATTTGGATTAGTTGTCGTGTGACCTGATTTTCGTGAACCCGATCTGACCCGAGTCGGGTATAATGTTTTTACTGTAAGTGTTGTTTGGAATAGAATCTTGCATACGACCGAGTAACCAGATTTTATCAGAAATTGTGTTACGATACAATTTCTGATGTCGGCTCGGATCTAGAGTCATACACGAATCTGGTTATATACTTCTTGAACATGATTAAATGTCAACTTGAACATGAATGATGGTTGACTGAAACTATATTTTGATTCAACCCGTATTCTTACCCTAACCCAGCAACAACAACAACAAAAAATCTGTAAGCCCACAACCCGACCGAACCTGATAAATGATTTTGCATGGATTCGGATAACAAGATTTCACCAAATACGGATAAGATCGACGATAAGTATTGGATCGGCAATCATTTTTATTTGATGCAACTCGTATTCAAATTAAAACTTTGCATCTCATTGAGAAACCGGTTAACACGAAACTTTCTGACACATTTATGAACAAACTTTTAAACGCATGGCACTTGCATGCCTGATTATTAAAGCTATTTGGAATGAATAGCGTTTTCCATTTTTAGATAAATGTAATACTTAAGATCAATGTCGGTCACGTTTAACCCGTTTCTGACGCTGCGCGTCGGAAATTTGGTTCAAAACACCGACTTTGATAGTGTTTTCTGAAACATCATCTGCCGTTACCAAAAAATGGATAACGCCATTCGATTATATATAGGGTAGATGTGCCAGTAATGGACACCCTTAAGGAATTTCTTTAACAATTATTTTTTAATTAATAGTTATAATTGTTGTATTCAACATTTTTTAATATTATATTACTGTACCAACAATATTTAACCATGCTCATAGTCACATTTCCCAATGTGAATCTAAATTTAATTGTAAATAACAGAAATAAATCAAAACACCCTAAATTCCAGTAATGGACACCTCACAAAAAGTAATAGATAATTGATATTATGATTGCATTTAAAACTAGAATTTAAAGATAGCATATTAATGAAATAAATAAAGCTGAATTTTTATTGGTTATTTTTTTATAAACCAAAAATATTGAAGGTGTCCCATTACTGGAAGGCGGTCCATTACTGGCACATCTACCCTATTCTGAATAAGAACACCTGCCAATTTCATGTATTTCCGAATAAAAATGAATTCAGAAATATGCCAGAAATTAGCTATTTTGTATTTGAGAACAACTTTAAAGAAAATATAAGTACACATTTTCAAATAAGCATTCTGAAAAATTTATATTAGGAATCAATTTAAATAATAGATATACCTATTGTGCGATATTATTAAATAATAAACATTGTATCAAGCAGTAAAACAGTTTTCGTTGTAAATGAAATATAGAACTTAAGATCATAAATGCCAAAAAAAAATTATATATTTTTTTTCTTTACAAATTATTTTATTTATAGTTTTTGATAGAATACTAAATGCAGAACTTAAATATAAATTTTTACAGTAAAAACATTCGATAACACAGCTGGAAAAATTACCTTAACTAAACAGTTATTTTATTGTTTCATCAATATTTATTATTTTTGTGCATCTAGCATTGACATATCTCGACAAATAAATTAGTCAATGGATTAAATTGTCACTTTTTTTTTCAAATATACCGGAAAATTATTTCTGGAAACCTACACTAGCAACGAAATTATTAAATTGCAAATCAAGGTTGAAGGTTGATTATTGACGGCCAATTATCTACACTAGGGATATAGGCCCGGGGGGAGTGCCCTTCGTGGGGGTCTTTCTAAGGGAACCTAATCCGTATTTACGCATGGATAAATCCACGGCTCGAAGAAAACCACGAAAACTCCAAACGATTAGGCCGACGGGCGCGATTGGGATCGAACCCAGCACCTCCCGTCTACCAGCTTCGAGAGCACAACCTCTCAGCCGCTGGTGGGGCAATTGCAAATCAAATATTAATAGTTTTAAAAATTGCAATGTTTTTAATTATAATGAATAACTATGAAAATTGAGCTAAGAAACGCAAAATATTAAATAAATTCCTCATTTTATATAACACTTTACATTTAGAATACATATTCTTAGTAAATACAGTTTTTCCAAACAATCTATTTTTAAAAATATAAAACATTAAAGATAAAATTTAATACAAGTGTTTTTTTAAAAGAAAATTTAAACATCTTAACTTTTAAATAATGCACTATTAAATGTACTAGTACTAAACATGCACTATTAACAAAACTGCGAAGACATTAAAAGTTACCTGCTGATCTATAGATAAAGGGGTTATGATGGAATGCTCCTTATCTGCTTCCCTTTCATTGAAAAATTAGAATGTAAATCCACTACAATAATTTTCAAATTATTCCAGCAGAAGCGATGTGTTCATAGATCTGAGAAATCAAATATCACCCAGGCCTTATGAACGCACCCGGCTAGACACAGTGAGATGTTAAAATGGATGGTTTACTTTAAAATGGAGATTGTTCACTTTAAAACGTTAATTTACTTACACAGTATAAATCTACAAACTTCAAAGAATGAGAAAAAGTCGCCTGCCTTCAATATGCGCGCGCAGTATTGTTTAAACACAACAAAATAACAGCTAGCAGATGTTTCCAACTTTTACCGCAAATGATATAGGAAGAAAATAATTTAAATAAAGACATTTCAAAACCTTTATAATTTGTATGGCTGAAAAATGAACTTCTAATGATGCTATAATATTCTTTTTTTATATGAGAGAGTTTTGTATTCTTAGAAAAAAGCTGTGAAAATTTACATTTTTATATATTTTTTAATCCATTGCATTTGCTTTAGACGTCAAAAGTAAAGATAAATTTTAAATAATAATTGATTTAATAGGCTTTATAAAGTAATTTCGATATAAATTTAAATTGCAATCAAATTTCCTAAGTACAAATTTTTCATTTTTTACACTCTATCGGAAAGAGCAATATATTTAATAGAGGTGACATGTTACTAAGCACTGGCCAGTTTTAGATAAATTGCTATAGGAATGACATATACTTCATAACATGTTTTTAATTCATTTTTGCTCGGAAATACACGAAATTGGCTCGTGTTTTGTTCAAAAACTATGTTATTGAAAAACCTTTTCCATTTTTTGTTAAAAGCAGAAGATCTTTCAGAAAAGAATGTCAAAGTCGGCGTTTTGATTTGAATATCCGACGTGACAGTGAAAGACAGGAGAAAAACTGGTCGTCACGTGACACGAATTGCTTATAACTCGATAAATAACTAAATTTCTATTTAAGGATTTTTACCTTTGTATTATATAGTATATTTTGTTAAATTTCATGAAAATGGTAATGAAAATTGTAAAAAATTATCTGCCTCATATATGTAGACAGATGTTTATTTATTATTTTATTTTGGAAATACTCAATATATTTAAATAGTGTGTGACAATATTTTTATTAATGATTTAGGTACATGACATAATTCAAATCTATATTTTATGAGTTTTTTTTTTCAAATTCACTCTCCGATCACACCGTGAAGTCACAGAGTGTTGGCATTTTGGTCATAGGTTTGGTCAGTGACGTCATTGCAACGTCACAAAAAATTTTAAAACTGTTAAAAAGTAATTTTCTTTATGTTATAAGATGTTCTAAAGTTTATTTTAAGTTTTCTTTAGATCTCCAAGACGTTCACATTTTTGTCACAGTGTGACGCTACAAAGTGGTGGCATTTTGGTCACAGATGTGACGTGACGTACGTGACTAACATTGACGTCACAATGACGTCACTGTGACTGTGCATGCTATGCGGGGAAGATTTCACAATATCCTAAATTTTCGACAGTATTAGTATAAAATTTTAATAACATATAATAATTTAACGTTATTTAAAAAATACCCATTTAAAAACTTTATTTAATTAAAACATACATTTCTGGAAATTCCTGTTTCTTTCATTCATTCTTGTTATATTTTGTCATATGTCTAGCCATGTTAAAGTTATATTTAGGAATGTAAAAATATTTCAAAGACCTATAAAATGTTACTTATTTTGATTAGTCTAAGAAATATTTCTCGTATTCGTTACATTATCTTTGATATAAATGGATCAGATAAAACATTTATTGCGCGGGTTTTATCATCAAAAGATCTCGTAAAGGGATTTGATTAAGTATCATTAAATAGATGTTCTTCTGTGGATGTATTTTTACGTTACGAGATATTTACCGTGATTCATATAAAGAAGTCTTTTAATATCCTTTGAGTAGTTTTTTTAACATAATAAACGTATGTCTTAGTTAAGGGTAGGTACGTACGTTTTATACAAACTATAATGAGGGGAAGAGAAAGATTAATCTGAAAAAAAATCTAGGGTTCATCAGAAAACCCGTGTTTCATTTATCCTAAACGTTGTTCTTCAATTTACTTCAAATTAGGCAATGGAGAGATAACATAAAATAAATTTATTCAATAGAGCTTTCATGTCGAAAAATAAATAATCCTATTTTTGAAAATTATCAAAATTATTCCATAACTCAGAGATAAAAAATGATGTTTATTCATTTGCACCAGGGCATGTGTTTCCAGATTAGGGATTTTTATTGAGAAAACTACCAACCAATCAAAATTTGTGTACAATATTTTTTATATTATCTGATCATGGAATGTTTGTCATTATATAAAACAAATATTACATATATTTCTATATTACAAATATTTCAAATAATATTACAAATATTTCTTCTACAATGATAGTTTTTTAAATAAAAATGGGGCTGAGTTTTCAAGACTTTTTTACAGTTATTTTAATGTAAGGATCTTTAACCTTTTTTCCTGAAAGTCGTTTACCACCACAAATTCCGAAAAGTTTTTATTTAATCGCAAAGTATCTGTTATTATTTCCAGGACAATTTTTCTATACTAAAATACCGATAGCATGGTTGTCGGCGGTCTATATATTCAAGACCCGTATTTTAGAAGTTCCATGTATGTAACGTTTTAAGGAATTATTGCTATAGATTCTATTCTAAGCTCCCTTAACCCCTTGAAGGGCACCGGTATATTATATATACCACTTAATTTTAATCCCAAAATGCCACAATGCCACCAGAATTTTATAACCAATTTTTGAATTTATAAGGTACATGAGGAAAAGCTTTTACTTATTTTAAAACAAATTCGTTCGGGAATCCTGGTGTCAATCAACCATTTCAATATTTTAGCTACTAGAGTACCGTAATTTCCGGCGTATAATCCGCAGCTCAAAGAGTCGTTTTTCGACCCAGAAATATTATTTTATGAAATGTAACTTAAAAGATCGCTGTAAATATTTAACTACAATTATTGAATAAAATTTCTGGGTCGAAAAACGACTCTTTGAGCTGCGGATTATACGCCGGAAATTACGGTACTTTGCCCCTGAAGGGGTTAATACCAGGTCTGACACAAAAAATGACGGCTGTCGAAAGCAAACTATTTTGAGCATTTATGGGGTCACTTAAATTTGAGTACCCCCATTTATGAATAGTAAATCTTTATTTAATTGCTGAAAAATAAAGAGAACATTACTATACGGATTTAAAGGTATCCAAATTCAAGGAGCCATACGTATCTAAAAATTCTACTTCGACAGCCGGAATTACCTGTACCAGCGCGCAATCTTATTGTTCAAGGAGCTATGGCTAAACACACACTGCAGGGTGTGGTAACAAATGATCCAATTTTTTAAGTTAATTTTTTATATATTTCTCTTTATTTAGAGACTAAATAACGGAAAAAGTATCGAAACAATGAAAACTGCTCAGGTGGATACTTTGTGGGAATTGAAGTGTTAGTCAGTAAGTAATTTTACTTAGATACTATTTGAGTAATTACACTAGTTTACACGATTTTTGTTCATGAAATTAAAGATATACGGTTACGTTACTTTGGGTATCTGCATCTAGGAAAAAATATTTTAAAAAATCCAGCACGTCAGATTTTTGAAATATTTATTAAGAAAATTTTTACAAAAAACTACATCCAAATAAACAATAGTCACCAAGAATATTTTAATAAACTTTTGTTTCCACAATGAAAGCTTAAAATAACGAGATCTTATTCACTAAAAAAGTCGTTTGTAAATTCCGGTGTCAGTCAGTAATTTCTAATTTTACGAATAGAATTTATCTGTGCCAGAAAGGGTTAAACAATTGCGGGTAGATACAAAACAAAGACCTTCATATCTCAAATTTGTGACGTGCTACAAAAAATAAAAATATTTTTTTTTAACTACCGTCCATAGTCTACATATATAATATATGTTTCATTTCATGAACAATTTTTTTTAAACTAGTGTTATTAACAAGTATTATCCAGGGAGGATACCACAATATTCGAAATTGTTTTGGGTTTGCCTTGATTTATCGCAGAAGGAATTAAAAAATTCTACAAATTATCGCAGAATAATTTCACATCAGAAGGAAAAATATTAAGCAAATATATATTTTTTAATATCAAATGTTCGTGTCATCCCTTGAAAATTCTAACGAGTGTACGCCCCTTGATAGTAACCCATACGTCCGAATTACTCGAGAGTTATATTGGGCACAGCTCATTATCTATGAATCCATTTATGTATAATGCATATCTGACAACTTTTACGCTTTTTATTACCGATATATATATTATAAAGTGTTTCTTTACTCCACAGCGGCCAAATGTCCGGCTTTTTAGATAGTAGTATTTTAGTGAAGAAAAAATATTGTTTATTTAATCGGATCATTTTGCGATTTGAAAGAACATTTTCACTAAGAAATTACTGGTATATTGAAAGCCGGAGATATGGAAACTCTGACTTATATTAACGCAGATTTCGAAGATTAAATAAGACAAAATTTACTATAATTTTTTATTGCTTAAAAAAAGAAGTAAAAACTGACAGCTAGGCTGACAGTTTAAAAAGTAATAAAAAATAAATATATTTAATTTATTAACCATTTCATGGCGCGAACACTTAATTTTAATCCCAAACTGCCAGATGGCATAATATATACGTGAATATACGTGAATAGAAACGTATCAATTATGGCGTCACTGAATTATTTAAACATTTTAGCTTTAGTACTTTGTCCATGAAAGGATTAAGAATTAAAAATTTAGTTTTGTATAAATATATATTTAAAGCAGAAGTATCCAGACTATGGTCGTAGGCCGAAGAGAAACCAATATTTTCAAATAGAATAACGTGCATTAATTATTGGCAGAAACTTTGCAATTATACAAGGTGAAGATTATTATTCCCAAGAAGTGACATATAGGTGAAATCTATGTCCATTTAAATCATAGTTTCTAAAGCCATGATTTAAAGCGTTACTCAACGGGGACTAAAAAAACAAGTTTTAGTTATCTTATAATATTTTAATTTCCTTTTAAAATGGTTATGTCCAACATGGGGTCCCACATGTTGCAAGGGCATCTTTGACTTTTCACAGAAGAATTCGCTTTTTTAGTGACGGCAATTTTGAAATTAAATAGGGTAGAGAGTTTTATTTTGAAAAAAGTGGTGATTAACAGTTTTCAGGAAATACGCTCTATTCCTCTGCATAAAATATATCAGACATATTTTCAAAATGTTGGCCTGTGGACCGTTTGTTATCATATTTATTTTTACATAGAAATATTCACTTTATTTACTCAGAGAATATTCCACGATTAAATAACATGAAAATCACTATACAGAAAAAGTTTTAAGAAGAGGCCTGTAAACTGCAGGTTTACCGCCTGTGCCTCAAACAGTAAGTGAATAGCAACGGTAATATTGGTATTTTATTACAGAAGATTATTTTACAGTCTATTTAAAAGTAATAAAAATAGTATCAATTAATACAAAGATTTTCGATAATCTAACAAATTAGAAGATAACATTTATATTTAAAAAAATAGATATTTCGTTCAATTGTGTATTTTTGTTTTACTATATCTTAAGCAAATACTAGTATGTGAATATTATTTCATGAAATTTGTGAATCAATTCAAATTATAAGGAGACACTACCGTTGACAATGTACTTATAAGACAATTTAATGAATTTCTGCTACACAGAATCCAACATAATGTTCTGACACTGAACTCAATTTGATGTACTTGTGCATTGATTATTGTCATAAACCCAACGGTGTTGCATTACCCTAAGTTTATTTAGGATATGCGATAATAAGGGGCAAAGTATTTGAAACAATATTTGAATTAAAATGCATTTCGACTACAGAATTTATTGTAAAATTTCAAACAGCTGTGGTTTAAATAAAGCAAAAATTACTCTTAAAATTAGAAATATCATGCTACCCACAGTTTGAAAATTTTATTTTAAAATTATATAAAAACGCTTTTTGTTCAATAGCATACTTTCATGAAATCCACATTTGTTATTAAAAACACAGTTAATGTTATTTACAAAGAGATAAGCTTGAGGTAAAAATATTTATTAATTTAATTTTAACGAAGGGAAATATTCTCGTTTGACGGGAAATAATTTTTAAACAAATACATTTTAAAGAAAGGAGAACAAATATAGTCGTTTTTGCCTTAGTAAATTTGTTTTGGAATTTTTCTGCTCATTTATTTTCCCGTTTACCAAAAATGATTCAATATAGACAATTATGGTTGCGTATAGTACTTTAAAAGCTTAATCAATATTGACCGTTTATTGCTGGAAATTACGATCTTATAAAGAGTGGCATTTCAGACATTTCAAGTGACTGAAATAATGTGGCATTTCAAACTCCAAAAGGGGACTGAAATTAAAATACCTCTTTGGGGTCTTACAACAGGGTCGCTAGTGGTCAGGGAAAAATACAGTAAAAAAATGATAATTACCAGTATATTCTTATAGAAAAATTGAAATTGATTATTTGATCGTATAATGACCATAAATTTTTCTATAAGAATACGCTGTTGTTTATCACTTTTTTTACTGTATTTTTCCCTGACCACTAGCCACACTGTACAATTGATATACTCGTTTGAGACACTTTTTTGACTGAATTTCAGATGAAGCTAGCAACAGGTATGCTACGAATCAGGGAATTTTTCAGGAAAGTTACCAGTATTTTTTATAGAAACACTCGCCTTCTTTAATCGCAGAAATCCTGTAGCAATAAAGGGCAATAGGTTCAAAATTCTTCTCATTAAAAATTTACCGAAAACTTTTAACACTACATTTCTAAACAAAAAACATCATGCGAGATTTCTACAACATTTGTTATAGAAATCTACCAAGAACATAATTCTTTGAAAAGAGTGGCGTTAAAATATTTGGAGAGATTTCTTTCATGACATGTATTCAACACTAGCTCTAAATAGGCATTCCCAATTTTAAAGTTTATTAAATTGAAAAAAAAAATCTGTAAACTATTTATTATTCCATGCGATTGTTGTTATAATTTATGATATACCGAGTAGTTATGAACAATCATTGCTGGCATATAAATTTAACACTATTTGAAAGATCTTAAATACATTACTCATTTCGATTCATCTACGATATCTTTTTTGTATTCAAGATGCTCTGAATACCACTAATTTCGCAAACTTATATTCGATTTGTTTAATCACTGAAAATTCTGTGATTCGATAAGGCGAAGAATGAAAGTAATGGTATCCAGAGTATGCCAAACAAGGGTTGTCAGAATGGCCTTCAGATTTATTCAGAAATTCCGAATTCATACTGGAATTTTTGGAAGAATAATTTTTACTTTAAATTATCACAAAATGACTGTCCTTAAATAAAGCAAAAAATACAATTTTGATTTTCTGCTACCAATTACGAATTTATGAATAAATAGAGAGGCTAAACTGAAAACCCTGTTCCAAACACTCTCCCTGGCTACAACGCCTAGAATACATAGTGTGGAAAAATGTTTTACCGTCTTTTAATTCAAAATTTTCAAATTCAAACCGGAAATTCTGAATTAAGAATTTTTACTGTAAGAAGACACGATATATCTGCCATTAAGTAACCAAAAGAACATTATAGGAAATTTCTGGTGTGAATGCGAAATTTCGAAATTTCCAAAAGCCAAACTGGTAACGCTTTAAAAAGTGCTAAAATAGTGTAGCTGATAAATGTGCAACGATGCGGTACAATAATAGGGCGATCGCAGCGACATCTTCTGTAACAATAGATTTACTTCTAGCAAAAGTAACCGTTTCACTACTGACAACATGAATATAATTTCTGTTAATAAAATCTTCTTGTAAGTGTATATTTCAGATGTAACTGATTTTGAAGTTAGTTTTTTATCATATCAGGGAATTAATCTTTTCCACTCGACTAGCAGAGATTCATCCTTTGGTGTGCTAAATAGGAATAGTTTCTAGTTTGCTGTCTTGTATCGAGTACTGCAACCAGGCACAAAAGAATGCGTATCACGTTTTTTGGCCATGATCAAAATCATTTATATTTTCAAAGCTTATGAAAATCACTATCCATGTCAAAGGAATTAGGGTATAGTTTAATTAATTAAAATATTTACCACTAGTTTGGTACCACTACTTCACCACTATTTCAGTGGTATTTACCACTGAAATGTTTTCTCAGTGCGATTCTTATACAATGTTTGCGTTGAAAAGAGCTAGCCGACAGTGGCGAAGCCAGAGAGGGGGGTCCAAATGCTCTGGAAACCAGTAATATTATAAAGTTTTCTTCGCCTTCAATATCGCAGAAAATTTTCCTATTGGATAAGGCAAAAATATTTTTCTAAAATTAGTGGTATCCAAATCATCTGGACTTCCACCCTATCTAAGCCACTGCTAGAAGATGTCGCTGCGATCGACCCGTTATCTCTTCAGCAACGTTCTACAATTATCGGATTCCACTTTTTTGTACTATTTTGTAGCCGTTTTCCACACTGTGTATTCGAGCCACTGTACCCTGGCTACGAAACTTCTTATATTTACTGTTGCCATTCAGCTACGCTTATATAAAGATTGTTTGATTGCAAACACTTTTTTGAAATAGTATAGCTCTGCTTATTTTTAATTTATTTATTCTTTCGCCAGATAAAGATAATAATAATACTTAAAAAAAATAATTGTAATCAACCAATCTGAAAAACAAATGTTGCCAGACTGGTAACACTGCTTATATCCCTTACATTATCTTTGTTTTAAATGGACTAGACAAAACATTTATTGTGCAGGATTAATCATCAAAAGATCTGTAAAGGGATTTCATTAAGTATCATTAAAGATATATACTTCTGCGGATGTATTTTTATACTAGAAGATATTTACTGTGATTCATAGAAAAAAAGCCATTTACTATCCTATTAGTAGTTTTTTCACATAATAAACATATGTCTCACAAAGAAGAATGTACGTACTTTTTATATAACGTATAATGAGGGAAAGGGAGAGGTTAATATAAAACAAAAGAATGCTAGGTTTTATCCGTTCCCACGTTTCATTTGTACGGAGATTTTTCTCCAATTTACTACAAAATAAGGTAAACATAAGACATCATATAATGCATTTCTTTAGTACATCTTGAAAATTATCGAAAATACTCCATAAATGAAATATAAAAATGATATTTATTTTCATATGTCAATTAGGTTCATATTTCTTGTAATATTACAGATGCGAAATTTACGGTTTTCCTTACCACTAAAATTTAATAGGAAATGTTTTATAACTTCATCTCTGGAATCTTATTATTTTCAAGGTTGAAATAAATCAAAAAAAAATTTAGGATTATTTTTAACAGAAAATTGTAGAAATTGGAATCTATACATGTGCTATCATCTTTCTTTTGTCTCCCTCATGTATATTGCAAGTCACTTAACCTCTTCAGGGGTAAAGTACTCTTGTAGCTAAAATATTGAAATGATTGATTGACACCAGGATTCACGAACTAATTTATTTTAAAATAAGTAAAATCTTTTCCTCATGTACCCTATACATTCAAAATTTCACTATAAAATTCTGGTGTCCATGTGGCATTTTGGGATTAAAATTAAGTGGTATATATAATATACCGGTGCCCTTCATGGGGTTAACACTTTGGTTACGTATTTATTTTGAAAACAAAAAAACATACAGAACAGACTCGTGAGATAGATAGCGCTGCAGGCAGAATTGCGGATCCCTATAAAGAGAGCTTAGAATCATGTTTTTTCTGTATTTGTTGACAGATATTCCCTGATTAAAAAGATGCGAGAAGTACTGTTTGAATTTTTAGGTTTAAATTCCAAATTTCTGAATTAAAAAAATTAAATCCGTGGACAATACTGATGACGAGTCTCAGTCGTCAGATGAACAGAAGGGATTAAGTATCAATATGTACTTAGAAAAAAAAATCGGTTTATGCAATCGCGCGATTACATAAGTCAAATTTTCCAATAAAAAATAATGGCATATTTCCTGAAACTGTAGGGACCCTGCATTATGTATATGTATATATTTTAATTTCCTGCATTTATGAATTTTTCATTTTTGAAATTTTAAAATAGAAGTTTTATTTAGTACTCATGTTTCCAATGCACTTTGGAGCTCCTTTTCTTTTGCTGCTTTTCCTGTTCTAGAACTAGCGACTATTTTTCTATTCATTCGTACCTAAAATTACTAAACAAAATGAGAAAGACTTTTCTTTTAAAATTATCCTAGTATAAGTGTATGGGAGAGATTTTCTACGAAAAAGTGGTGCAACAGAATAAAGAAATAATCACTGGATGATATATGTCCTAACCAGAGGCGTAGCGTCAAGGGGGGCACGGATCACTTTACTACCAGTATTATTATATACTATATTTGGCCTTATTTAATTCATAAAGTTCAAAGATTAAATAAGGCTAAATGTAGTATATAATTGTACTGGTAGTAAAATGATCGTGCCCCCCCTGACGCTACGCCACTGGTCCTAACCCCGTAATCAAAGGTTTAATTCTTGAAGAAATCTCCCCAGGCAAGTTAAAGTCCATATATTTGCTTCTTGGGGAATTCATGAAGATGGTTACAAAAAGCTGACAAATGCTGGTGATAGCGAGACGCTTTTAGAACTTTCCAGAGGTATTCATGTCAAGTTGACTCGCGACATTTCGAGGCTATTTTTTGTGTTTAGCTTGATTTTTAAATGGTGTGTAGTGCATGAGTGTTTCTGTTGTTTGATGGAAAAAAATGACTTTCAAATCAGTCAACAGTTGTGTAATGTTAGTGAAAAACCCATCCACCACGGCAACGTTGTACCACCTTGGATCAGAAAATTCACTTTTTAAATATCCTTGGGCCAAAAACCACATAAAAATCACATAATGATTCGGTTTTAAATTGCACATGAGTGTCTTTTAATTTGCATAGTATGCCGCTTACACCGACAAATACTGATACACTTTGGAACTTTTTTCTGATGCCATATTATTTCACTCTTCTTCCAGTATATTCAGTTCAAATTTGAAGTCATTCTGACCAGTGGTTCCTGTTTTACATCATTTTGAAAGTGGGACTTTAATTATAATCACCCTGTACTTTAATAAATACCATAATTTTTACCTTGATATCGAGTATGTATTACATATATATATATATATATATATCAGTGTTCGTACGGTGTTAGCAGAATTTTTTAATATAATTTTTGGCCTTATTAAATGCAGAAAAGTACTGAAAATCCTGCAATAGAACGAAGTGTCTGCAATTTCAGCTATTTAAATATTAAATCGAAATTTTGTATTAAAAAATTTGTGTTAAAGCGTACGAACCCTGTATATCCACCTATCTGTCTATCTATATATCTGTCTATACATACATATATATTACATATTTGATATAAGCCTAGCTTTGAAAATTTAGAACTTAAAATCCATTTCTAGACTTTTTTTCATTTAATATCTATTTCTCCGGACACATCTATGTAAAAAACTGTCAGTAGATTAAATGATTTCTATAATTAAACAATTTTAGTATACAAATTCTTTTTTTAAATTCAGTAATAAATATATAATATGACTCCATCATAATTATGACGTAATCAACATGGAAACCTGGAATCATTTCCTATCATGGGATATCATTTAATTAATTAGGCATGATAGTATTTAATAGTATGCCTAATTAATTAATAGTATTTAATAGTATGAAGAAAACTTTTATTAATATCTTTTTAAGTTTTGATTCGATTTTCATAAAATTTTAAATGACCCGCGAAAATTCTGCAACAATTATATGTATTAAATTTCAAAAATTTGGTTGGGTAGTTTTCACACTTACGAATGCTTATGAAAACTGATATTTTTCTTTGTGAGCCGGCAAAATCTATCGCGCATGCCCGGAACCGAATTTACATATCGGGAGGGATTAAAGAACCGAAAAGGGCTGAGATTTCTCCCCTTTTTTGCATAGCAGTATAATTTTAGAAAAAGATGTTGTTCTGTTAACCCGCAAAATTTTCTGATTTAATAAAATAACATTTTCTCTAAGATTATGCTGGTTTACGAAATAGCAGAGCTATCTCATCCCTAAACTAGAGTTGCCAAGTCTCCGGCTTTTTGAACACCAGTAATTTTTTTGAGGAAATGTCGTTCTTTTAAATCGCAAAATGCTCCGATTCAATAAAACAACATTTTCTGTACTAAATTACTGGTATCCAACAAGTTGGAGACTTGGCAGGTCTGCCTAAACCGAACGCGCGTTTTTTTTTTTTTTTTTTTTTTTTTTTTTTTTTTTTTGTGTGTGTGTGTGTGTGTGTGTGTGTGTGTGTGTGTGTGTTGTTTTATAGTTTTAATTCGGCTTAAATCAACCAAACTACTCGGTATAGTTGAAATTTGAAAACATATTCAGAAAGAACGTACTTTACGCAGTGGCGTAGCGTCAGGGGAGGGGGGGCACGATCATTTTACTACCAGTATAATTATATACTACATTTAGTCTTATTTAATCTTTGAACGGTATGAATTAAATAAGGCCAAATATAGTGTATAAAAATACTGGTAGCGAAGTGATCCGTGCCCCCCTTGACGCTACGCCTCTGACTTTACGTCTGAAAGTTCGCAATGAATTAAAAAATATTAAGTAGTTAAATCTGTAAAAAAAATCAGAAGCGTTCGTTTTCCCAATGGAAGTTTTTTCCCTTATGACAACGCCCCTCCAGGGCGAATCCTTAGTGTTACTGACAAACCCAAAGGTTCACTTCGCTCCTCACGTGGGCGATGTAATTTCTACGGTAAAAGTGACTAAACGTCCGTATTCAATACAATCTTTTTACAGCATCTCGGTAGACCAAATTTACATCCCCTAAACTTTTTTTGAAGCATTCGAACGTATAGAAGTATTTGAAAAAAATAATATGAGGGATTTCCGAGAAAAAAGCAAAAAAGAGGGGTGTTTCGCCGTGCCGTCGCTCTGTTTCGACTCATGTTATCACTACAAAATACGCATATTTTCGCACGAAATATTAAAGAGGGTTTGAAATATTTATAACCGATTAAAATTTCGGATAGTTCGGAAGATGAGAGCTATTTTTTATTGTGACATTAAAGGAGCCGACGCGATTAAAAAATAAAGAAAAAACAGAAAAAAAAACTGGAAGAAAACATATTTCTTTTAAAACTAGATAACAATATTTTTCACGAAATTTTTAAATGAGCTGTAACATCGTTATATTTACATCACAAAGAAATTTCAAATAGTTAGGGCAACAAAAACTTTTTTATTAAACTATGAAACGATCCTACATGAAAAAACAAGAAAATGTCATCTTACGTGCACATTTATCGCTAAATATAAATATTTTTTCGCGAATAATTCTTAAAACAAAATATTTTCATACAAAATTTGGTTAAAGATAAAAAATCATACTAATTTACGGTTAGATTTTATTTATTATCATGGGCCCAGGTAACGCTGGTGGTTTCAGGTAGTTTATAAATTAATTAGAAAGTTTTTACGTAATAAATATCGAAAAGCTGAAACAGCATTTTGTTTTATGAATCCAACTAAGTATTTTATAATTCGGAGAAATAGAACCTTTATGTAATTTTAAATTACGAAAGCTATTATTATAAAATGCATTAATTTATCCATTTTCAGTTTAAGAATGTACGTCAATGGTACTCACTACGCAGCCTTCGAGAGGAAGAGTTACCACTTTATTTAACCCTTAATTGCATAGCGATGTAAACTTCCATCACTTTTTATTTAACTTTTAATAAATAAATCAACTTCTTCGCCACCACTATATTTATATAGAAATATTAATCCAGTAAATTTCCCGTGAACTATGTTGCTGAACAAAGTTAAAAATCTATCTTAAAATTTCTGGTGTCTAATATTTAACATATGTATAAAAAAAAACACAATTGTAAAATAAAAACTCATGCAAAGAAGGGTTAATCCCTTGAAGGACTGTGCAATATTCTATATCCCACTATAAACGTTAAACCCGAAATACGACTATGGCATCAGAATTATGTAAAAAAAAATGTGCTTTTATCATGTACTTAAAGAAAAGGTTTACTTATATGGAAACAGATTAGTTCGTAAAACCTGGCATAACTAAATTTTTCAAACATTTTAGCAATCAAATTACCATTAAATAAGGCGAATATTACAATTTGGAAATTGTGATGTGAGAATAATTTTCCTGAAAAGTAGACTACCAAAACAGCAGAGCTGAAAATATTTTTGTTTAGAACAGGGCTTATCATTATCCCGCAGACCAGCGTAGATTCCACTTTTTAAATAAAAATATGTACCTTACTTAAATGACGAATTTATGTCATTAAATAAAGCAAATATTTAATTTTTAATTTTTTTTTTATGAGAATACTCTTCCTAAAAAGTTGTGATTACCATTGGTATAGGAAAATTCGCTTAATTTAAAGACGGAAACTTTGCGATTTAAATAAATAAAGATTTTGCGCTATATAATTATTTTCCCTCTAATTTAAACTTCGTACAAATTACTAAAATTAGAATGAAAAAAATAGAACACAACTTTTTATTAAAATGAAAGTTGCATTTCAAATTGTAGTACATATGTATTCAAATTGTGGGCTTTTACCAGTTAACAGTAGATTAAACTTTTGTGATATGCCTGAACAACTGATATGCCTGATTACCAACGCCGCACACTTTCACCACTAAAAAAGAATATAAATTATTCCTCATTCATGGCAGTAATTTTACATAAACAGGTCGTTTTAATAAGACAAAATTTTCTATTAAAATTTTACTGGTGGAAGTGCGGCGTTCAAAATATTGCAGTAGTAGTTCGTATATGACGAAATATTTCGTCATACCGAGTTAACAGGTTAAGGCACTATTGCCCACATTTAGCCCAATTTTTTAGTACTGTTTTGGAATGGTGCTAAAAAACGCACTAATATAATTATAAAAAATGGGGTTGGTTTGGGTTTAGGGGCTGAAACTTTTTTATTTGGGGATAGACGAGACTAAAATGTGCTCAATTTAGCCCGAAATTTCTAAGCTTGAAAAACTGCTTATGGACCGGTTAGTAAAACTAAATCATTGTAATAACATTGACCTTATTCAGGAAAGCAAGCGCTGCGCCACAAATGGCCGATTTTCACTACTAATTTTATTAGTATTTGTAACCTTATTTAAACTCTTAATTTTCGCGCCCGATAAACGTAGGCTACTTTTTTTTAAATTCAGATTGCTTGATTGCCACCAATTTTGTTTAAGTAGAAATATTCGGATTACATAATGCCAGATAAAATAATGCGAACCAATTACACTATTTAAAAAAACTGGTGGAAATCAAACAATCTGAATTTTAAACAAGAAAATCATGCGTCAAGCATAGCTTATGTAACACTTTCCAACACTTCCAAAATAATTGTACAGATCATTACCGTTTAATAAGCTGAAAGATAACATCGAAATAAACAATTTGGAAAACGCATAACATATTTAAAAACGTAATTTCAGGAGTTTCCAACATTTATTTCCAACATATACAATATTCGGAAAAATATCCTAATATTTTTATTCAGCCCTGTATATGATCTATAGATTTGTATATATACTACATAGGATGCTAAATTTTAGTTCAATTAAGAAACGCGTAGCACAGTTTAAAATTCTCCTTCTGGAGTTTCTGTCAATAAAGGGAAATGTGTTTGCGAACTTTTGTGCTTCCCTGTATATGATGTACAGAATTTATACACACCACGTAATAAACAAAAAGTGAGTTAATTTAAAATCGCGTTCAGTAACTTAAAACGCACTTCCAGGAATTATTGTTAACAGACAGTAGAGAATTCTTTTGTGTGTCCCTGTAAATGAAGGATGACTGCTATACACACACTATTCTGTAGTAAGCATCTTGTAATGCACCTTAGTGATATATATAAATTTCAATGCGTTTAAAGTAGTGAAACATTATTTAAATAAACCGCAGACGATTTTTCTCCATAGACGTAATGTAAAGGAATTATTTTGACTGTCCCTGTAAAGTAACTATAAGTGCTATGCACACCCTATTCCCTATTAAGCTTCTTGTAATGCACCTTAGTGATATATATCAATTACGATGTGTTTGAAATTGTGTAACATCATTAATATGAACCGCAAATGATTTTTCCCCATAGAACGTAATGTAACTGAACTCGTTTGAGTGTCCCTGTAAATAAAACTATAAGTGCTACATACTTCAGTTGAAATAGGGAACATGCTATAGATAACGAGAATAACATATAAAAATTGCAGAGCAATACGAGCATATTTACGAGAGTTAGAGCACGGACAGGAATCAGACGGCCAGACGGCAGACGGCGAGACAAACCGAAGTTATAAACACTTTTCAACTTGGTTGGAAAGTGTTAAAAAGTAGCCTGCACTGCCCGTGAATGTATATGAATTAAGATGAATTAAGAATTTCTAAAATTTAATAAGGCCAAGAAAACCTATAAAACTTAATGGTAACAATTGAACACTTGTGGCGCAGCGCTTGCATCCCTGATCTTATTTAATCACAGAAGTTTCAGCATAAACTACGCAAATATTATTATATTGAAAAAGTGGTCAAAAGCTTACAGATTGGATAACCATGAATTGAGCCTTATCCTTTCGTTTGATTTAATAACGTAATATCAGTGTTTAAATAAAACGAAGAATTTTTATTCTGAAACAGTAGTAAATATTTTGGATAAATAATTTCCTCAACTTGAAAAAAAGATGCTCTCACCAAGTCTTTTCTATCATGCGTGGCAACGCTTAAATTGTACTTCCTTTAATTTTTCCGAAACTGTGGACACAGCTTCATCTCTTGACCACTAGAAAATTATTTCCGTAATTTCCGGCGTATAATCCGCAGCTCAAAGAGTCGTTTTTCGACCCAGAAATATTATTTTATAAAATGTAACTTAAAAGATCGCTGTCAATATTTAACTACAATTATTGAATAAATTTTCTGTGTCGAAAAACGATTCTTTGAGCTGCGGATTATACGCCGGAAATTACGGTTATATATAGTCGCCTGGTGCACCAAAATGTTTTTATACTTGTAAATATTAACTTATAATTTCTGGTGTAAAAATGTATAGAAGGAAAGTTTATTTCTGTGGTTAACGGGATGAGCAATAATGATGAACGAAGATGCGCCATCTTCACACTTTTGTCATTATAGTATTATTTGTCTTATTTAATAGAACAAATGCTGCTATCAGTGGCGTAGCGTCAGGGGGGGCACGATCATTTTACTACCAGTATAATTATATACTACATTTAGCCTTATTTAATCTTTGGACGGTATGAATTAAATAAGGCCAAATATAGTATATAAAAATACTGGTAGTAAAGTGCTCCGTGCCCCCCTTGACGCTACGCCTCTGGCTGCTATTAAATAAAATAAAGATTACTATACAAAAACAGTCGTAATATAGAGCACTCGTGAGCCTATTTAGTGCTCACCACTGCTTAAACCGTTAATGATAGAGACACACTTCCAGTTATAAAAATTATTCAAATCAGATAAAATTTCTATTTATAGACATTTGTTTTACTAGCAGTTTTATGTCATATAAATACGAAATTTTATTTTCTGTACCTATAAAGTATATTTAGTAAAATTTTGCCGTCTATTAAGGACAATAACAAGAATCCCTTCTAGTACAATGAAAACTTACCGAGAAATGATACTTTTAATTTTGTAAATTTTAAGTCCTTTCTGGAGTTAGAAACTGAAATATGCCCTAGTTTAGTTTTTGCTATTTCCATTTCAGTTCTTTTCTGACCGCCGCGACCTGGTATATCCGTTCACTATGCTGTAGGTTTCGCAGCAATACAAGGTTTGTTTAAATTAATATAATTCTACAAATACAATGCATTTTTAAAACATCAAGTAATGACTGATATTCTCAAGGATTATACTTATATACGTAATTAATTTTTTTATCTCAAGTTTGAAAATTCAGATTTTTTCAAGCATTTTAAAAAAATTACAAAGAAAACAACATTACAAATTTGCCCTTTTGCTCGGCGGTCAGGGGGTTAAGAACAATTGCTGCATTTTCTAATTTTGTTCCCCATTTTAACTCTAACAATAATATATTTACGTGTTCTACAGTATTGAAAAGCATGGATGCTTTTCAATAAAATATTTGATTTACTCATATGAAACATGTGCATTTCTAGTACAGGGGCACGCGCTACAATCTCCGCTTGCCGCGGAGTTACCATTAGTTAAGTATTTAAAAAAAAAACCACTTTAATCAGTCAAACAATTTATGTTATTATTTAAGACGGATAATTAATTGTGCAGATAGTGGTTTCGAAATATTTTCATAAAAAAGTAATCAGTACGACTGTTCTGTTATATCCACTAGGGCATCGAACCCGGGCTTCCTGGAATAGAGAATATAATGTAAAACCATTTATTTTTTTTATTGTAAACTCTAATAGATTTTTTACATTTAATATTTTTTTAGATTGCCCTTAGCAACACCAAAGAGCATTTTTAAATGAAATATGTCAATTATATATTCAAATAAAATTTTCAAATGTATTAAAAGCTGTAATTTCGTATTGGCCGCGTCCCAGAAATTAATAGCCGAAGAAATCGCTAAAATTCTTATTATCTACCGAAGTTTTATTATTATTATTAATATTACTATTCTGATATTTTAAGCACTTATTTCAATTACATGTCTGTTAAATTTGTGTTTTATTTATACTATTTTATATATTTCTTAATGAAATTTTAATTTCGTTATTGAATATTAGTTGGAAACAAACAATGAAATTTTATGTTGTTTAAAATTTAAACGGTTTAATAATTTGAAATCATCTGCAAGCGATAGAGATAGATTTTTTGAAAAATCATTCTTGAAATTTAATTTAAATGCTATAATAAATGAGTAAATTGCGATGCAGATTTCAAACGAATTGCATTTGAAAGTAGATTATATCTCTGTATAAAGGAGTAAAAATTTAAAATATGCGAAGTTTAGAAAATTATAAAAATTGTAGTAGCAGAAATCGCAAAACAGATATTTCGTCGTCAAGTGTTGCCACTCTTAGAATGACGTCAGTGTTACGCAGGGACACGTCTGTCCTTTATAGTATAGATAATATTGTATAAAAGTATTTTTATTACCAACTGCATGTTTCCGTAAATTACGGTTTTTTTAAATATAATAATTAATATTTGTAACAAAATGTTAAAAAAATTGAAATTCTTTTTATATTTAAATGTATAGATTTTTTTATATGAAATGTGGAATACAATTATGCGAAATTATGCAAAATTAATACATTCTCAGACGTGTTTTAATATAAAAGTGAATGTTCTGCTTTGCCAGATATAAACAGTCTTGGAAAAAAAGAAGTAACTTTCCCCTACAACATCTTCTGCAAATAGTCGTATAAATAGCTTTATATCTAACAATTTGCTGCAAACAAAAAACGCATAGTAATAAGTGATATTCTTAACCCTTTCCGGCACAGTGGTCTCACTCAGGGCACACCTAATTTTAATTCCAAACTTACATTCGGCACCAAAAATATTTTAATAAAATTTTGATTCTATAATGAAAGCTTAAAATAAGCATTTCTTATTTTCTAAAAACGTCGTTTGTAAATCCCAGTGTCAGTCAGTAATTTCTCATTTTACGAACAGAAATTGTCTGTGCCAGAAAGGGTTACCGTAATTTCCGGCGTATAATCCGCAGCTCAAAGAGTCGTTTTTCGACCCAGAAATATTATTTTATAAAATGTAACTTAAAAGATCGCTGTAAATATTTAACTACAATTATTGAATAAATTTTCTGGGTCGAAAAACGATTCTTTGAGCTGCGGATTATACGCCGGAAATTACGGTAAATCATGCTTGAAGATTCGTTTCTATGTAACAAGTTGTATCAACATTCATTTTCAAATACTAACTTATATTTTTGACAGTTTTATTTAATTCTTATCAAATTTGAAACACTTTTCATTTTAATTTTTATAAATAAATGAAGTTTTTCGCAACCACTATATTTATACCGAAATATTAATCCTTTAAAAATCACATATATATGTTACTAAATAAAGTGAAAAATATATCTTAAAATTTCTGGTGTCTAATCCTTAACCGTTCATTGCATGCATTTTTCTTTTAGAATTGTGTTTTTTTTAACTTATATTAAGGATCTGACACCAGAAATTTTAAAATATATTTTAAATTTTATTTAGTAGCATATTTATGTGATCTTTTTACAGGATTAATATTTCGATATAAATATAGTGGTTACGGAGAACTTGATTTATTTATTAAAAGTTAAATAAAAAGTGTAGCAAATTTTATACTTGTTGCATTTAAGGGTTAAACACTTAACAATTTTGCCTTAACGCCTCTAGGGCAAAAAGAGTTTCCTTTTTGCATTACTAAAAGGTTTGTTATACCACTAAATTTTAACCATTATCTTCGTTTTCTTAATTGACACACATTTTTTGGATTTTATTAGACAAATATTTTACTGGGAGAAAAGTGGTGTTCCGTCATTATTTTTTTTTGTTCATTGTGTAAAAAAAAAACTGTTAAGGGGTTAATTTAATGGATCTATTCAGCCCGGAAAACAAGAGTTGCGCTTTTTTTCTTAATTCGTTCAAGAGTTGTAAAATGAAATGTCTTAGATCAGGTGTGTATAACATTTTTGGATGAAAAGCGCTTGTCACCCCACCAGTATGCGTAAGGAAAATATATTCGCTTTATTAAATAGAAATAAGTATGTCAATAAAAAGCGAATTATTGTATACGAAGAATGTTGGCACTCCACTATTATTTTCTAGATTGAGTGATTTTCACCACCTGTTTGAATTTCCGTAGAAGAAGTTTGTTTTGAACGCAGTTTGCTTGTTACGATTTTAAATTTGCAGTTTTCTTAATTAGAATCAATGGTAGGTAATCATATAAGATAGACTATTTGCAAAAACAAACACTTTTTATGACTAAATATACTGTAACAATTTTAGGGTTGGTTGCGACATCCTTGGAGTAAGTTGTTGCATATATATTGTATACGAAGAGTGTTGTCACTCCGGTATTATTTATTAGATTGTTTGATTTTAAATAATTGTAAATATAAATATAAACTGTTTAAAATATAGAACGCAGTTTGTTTGTTACGATTTTAAATTTGCAGTCTTCTTAATTAGAATCATTGGTGGGTTATCATATAAGATAGACTATTTGCAAAAACAAACACTTTTTATGACTAAGTATACATTAAAAATTTTGGGGTTGGTTGTTACATCCTTGGAGTAAGTTGTTAAGTATATTGTATACGAAGAGTGTTGGCACTCCGCTATTATTTATTAGATTGTTTGATTTCCACCACCTGTTTAAAATATAGAACGCAGTTTGTTTGTTACGATTTTAAATTTGCAGTCTTCTTAATTAGAATCATTGGTGGGTTATCATATAAGATAGACTATTTGCAAAAACAAACACTTTTTATGACTAAATATACATTAAAAGTTTTGGGGTTGGTTGTTACATCCTTGGAGTAAGTTGTTAAGTATATTGTGTACGAAGAGTGTTGGCACTCCGCTATTATTTTATAGATTGTTTGATTTCCACCACCTGTTTGAAAAATAGAACGCAATTTGTTTGTTACGATATTAAATTTCAGAGGTGTAGCGTCAAGGGGGGCACGGACCACTTTACTACCAGTATTTTTATATACTATATTTGGCCTTATTTAATTCATACCGTCCAAAGATTAAATAAGACTAAATGTAGTATATAATTATACTGGTAGTAAAATGATCGTGCCCCCCCTGACGCTACGCCACTGTTAAATTTGTAATTTTCTTAATTAGAATCACTGGTGGGCTGTCATATAAGACAAAATATTTGCAAAAACAAAGAATTTTTTCTAACTAAATATACTGTAACAGTTTTGGGGTTAGTTGTTACATCCTTGGGTTAAGTTGTTACATATCGTCGCTACCATGTCATACTATCGAATATGAAAAAATGCATTTTTCATTACTTTTAGAATTGCGCCGAATGTCACCACTAAATTTTATTAAAATTCTTCGCCTAATAAAAATACTAATAAAATTTCTGTGAAGAACATGGTTACCAGCTTGGACTAATTTTTATTCAAAGATGCCGAATTCATACCAGAAATTTTGAGAAAAAATTTTTACTTTATGTAATCATGAAATAGGCTGTCATAATATAAAGCTAAAATTTCTATTTTAAATTTCTGGTATGGATTCGAAATTTCTGAATGGAAAAGGAACCCAGGTGATGTTGCAACCCTGAAACCCTATTAAAATTTAGTAGTGACAATCGGCTCATTTTTAAAATTAATGAAAAATGCATTTTTTCACATTCGATAGTTAGACATGGTAGCGACGATATATAGGCAACTTTCGTCTTACAAGTCGACGTTAGAGTTACAATGAATAAAAACATAAAAAGCATCTGACCCGGTGCATTTTTTATTATCCCAATTCTTACAATGAGTGCATCGTATTCACTTTTCATCGAATTTGTGTTTGTTTATACAAACAAGATATAATTATTCATCTTCATTTAAACTAAATTGCACTCGATTATAGTGGACACATTATTTTCTAGGCTTTTCAATTTTGATGAAGTGTTTTCTTTTTTTTTTAATCAACAATTTTTACGACTTATGTCAATACAACAATCAGATACCTGGTTCTTTAAATAATTACACTTCGTGGAAAAATGTTGGCAAAGAGGAAAATAATTATTGATTCTGTGCACGTGTTGCAAGTAAAATCAATTTTATGGAGAAAATTGCTTGCGGTACACTTTAATGGTGTTATGTTACTTCAAATATAATGAAATAAAAAATAACAAATATCACAAAGTACAGTTCAACATGTACTCTGTAGATTATGGAGTGCATAGCATTTATCGTTAATTTACAGAAACGCAGAAAATTTGTTTAAAGAACGGACAATGATCGATAATTGCTGAAAATGTTTCTCCACTGTGGTATGCATTATTAAACTTATATTCAATGTGTATTGCATTATATGGTGTGTATAAATTCGATAGATTATATACAGCACCGCACACAATAATTAGCGGACATGTGAATGTTAGAAAGTGTTTTATAATTTATACCTAAAACATGATTTTTTTTTCTTGTAAGGTTTCCTGTAAGTTTTCTTTAAAGGGGGGGAGGGGTCCATTTTTGGACAACCTAATTTTAATCTCTTAATGCCACATTGGCACCACAATTTTGAAATGAAAATTTTCTTTTTATTAAGTACGTGAAGAAAAGCTTTTACTTATTTTCAAATAAATTTGTGTGTAAAATCTTGTGTCAGTCAATCATTTCAGCACTTTATGAATAGAAGTACTTTGACTCTGAAAGGGGCTATGTGATGGTCCATGTTAATGTAGATCATAATTCATAAATTTTTAACTTGACATTATTACATGGTTCGTGCGCGGTTACCACAACTTTTAATAGATTTTTTCAATTTAGTATTTAAATAATAAAAATTGCAGACGCCGCAATTAATTGCAGGATATGTAATACATTTATGCATTTAAATAAGGCGAAATATTCTGGTGATAAATTGTGGTAAAAACGTACGAACCATGTATTAATATTTTTTAAGAATAAATATATTTTTTCATTTAAAATTGCGTGGATTTTTAAATGTGAGTACATCAGTGCCTATTTAAAATATTTCACTAATGAATTAAAGAATAATACGGTATATCATAGTAAAAAACACAATAATATTCAAAACATGCAAGTTTAAGTTATTTTATGTCGATCGCAAAACTTAATGTTTTTGCATCAATTTGATGCATTTTCACATTTAAATTTTAAATGATTTCGAAAAAAATAACAGGCTGTGTAGTATATACTATTAACCTAGGCTGATGTTTAATCACGTTTGTACGACATTAATTATATCAATTGGACATGTGTGTCCAAAATTTGACATTTTGACTACAGGTTGGAACATATATGTTTTGAAACTTTTCTGCCATACACTTGTAGTAAGCTATTAACAATAGAAATTTAGAACAAAAACTGAATTTGCACATTCTGGTAATAATGAATGTAAAAATAGACGCCGTTCCTACTCCGTAATAAATATAATAACCAAGAAACAAAAAATAAAAAATTTCAAATGTAAAAGTTAAAAGTAAATATTTAAAGAAAATGATATAAGCGACAGGTGTAACATATCAGTATTATTCTAATATCAGAGGCAGTCGGTACGACATGTCTTTGACATTACAGATGGTTTTATACGTCACAGTCATCGGCAATTTAATTTTAAAAATAAAGTGGATATTTCTATTAAGAAATGGTGGTTCTCAAAAGTGGGAATGTAAAATCCACTTTTACTTATAATGCAGCACTTTAAATTTATTTAGATGGATATTTAAATGCAAAATCTTTTGTTTCAAGAATTCAGTACTAATTAATCATACTGAAAAACTAATTTCAAAAATTGCAATACTATCAATTTTTCATCTTTAGAAATCTTTAAATAATTTCATGTATTTTAAGATGAAGAAGGGCATTTTCTGAATACGAAAAGAGGATATGAGCGTTACAATACATAATGCGTTTCTTGTTTGTTATTTAAAGAGAAAAATAAGCAAAATCATCATAAAAAAATAATTAAATTATTAAACATTTTTTACCAATTTGATATACACAAAACTGTCGGTTGGAGTAAAACAGAATAATAAATTACATAAACAGTACGAAAATTCGTGAAAGTTATTATATTACAGAGAGAAAAAACGTGTGAAAATCTTCACGGGTCCCAAACGTAATCAAAGCACAAACATAAAGGAAATTATGTAAAAGAGAATAATGAAAATAATACTAAATGAAGGCACTTAATTGTCTTAAGTCTCGAAAAATATAAGCAAACCAGTTAGCGCGTTTGAAATAAGCAATTACTTTATTGTAAGCAATTATGAATAACTCTCTAAGAAACATAAAAATATTGACAAAGCCAAAAATATTCGCTCAGACTAAATAAAAATATTTTTATACATATATAAGGAATCAGTAATATGTTACATGTTTTATGTTTATATACATAGCCACGAAATTTTACACTTCTTTTCTACCTTAAGAGAATTCTTCGTCTTAGTTAACCGCAGGAATTAGGCGAATAAAAAAATAGAAATTTTCCAGAATCTGTCTTTATCCAATAAAGATATTTTTAAGTGTACTCCGTTGTTACATTTCACCACGTATGTTAATATTGTATACAATTTTACCAAATAAAATGCTACTGAAATTTCGGGAAAAAATACGCAGAAATTCCAAAAACAAAATTCCAAAAATTTTTCTATACTACAGTAGAGATCAAATTGTCTTCCTCCAAATTCTAGAAGAGGATTACTTAGTTCAATGATGTACTCAAATTCTTGTTTTAGAATACCATGTAATTGTATGATCATTACGAAATAGCTGAATGATTTAGTTAATTTTACTGCTGGATAGTGCACACTGTTCATCGGACATCTCACAAAACAGCCTTCTAACAGCATTTAGACTGCCTGTCGAAAGACTTTCGATTTATTTAATCACAATTTTCTGCACTTAAACAGGTTTAAACCTCGGTACATGTCATAAATTCTGAGATTAAAGAAGGCGAAAATTGTAATGCGAAAATAGTGCTAAGAAGCGGCCCCCAACCCCCAGTTTGACACATACGTACCAATGTTTGCATTACTTAAATTTCCAGTTGCGCTTTTCTTGGAAATCAGTATGTTTACTGCAATAATATTCCCGGTTCATACGGATCATGAATTCTAAGACCACTTCTTCCGAATAGTAATAATTAGTAATATATCATACAATATTTCGAAGATTGAACAAGGCGGAGAATACTCACTGGAAATTGTGATACTGGAACTCAAGGAAGAATTTCCACTTTTTGAAATTGAGAAATGTCTGTCATTGAATAAAGCAAAACTTCCTGCTCTCAAAATTTTGTACGAATCAGAATTTCTGAATAAAAAGGAAGACAAACCTTTACCAATCCTGAAGCAAAAGTTACCTTTTCCAATTTTCATATAAATATGGGGCCGACGGGTTGGGTTGGGTTGATTATTGACGGCCATTTATCTACACTTGGGATATAGGCCCGGGGAGCGTGCCCTTCGTGGGGGTCTATCTAAGGGAACCTAACCCATATTTACGCATGGATAAATCCACGGCTCGAAGAAAACCACAAAAACTCCGAACGATTAGGCCGACGGGTGCGATTGGGATCGAACCCAGCACCTCCCGTCAACCAGCTTCGAGAGCAGAACCTCTCAGCCACTGGTGGGGCATGGGGCCGACGGTAAAAGGTCATAAGTAATGTCTTTTGTAATATTTAGGATTTTTAAAATATATTTTTCCTATCGAATACACATATTGTTTAATATAATTCCATTACCACTTTTACTTTCCTTTTCCATTGTATTTTCTAGATACAAAATGCTTAGGGAAGATTCTAATATTTCCTAAAATTCAAAGAAACTGTCGAGGATGATATAGCTAGTCGACTGACATCATAGTATGCCCAAAAAATGTATAATTTTCCTCTTTTTAAATACTAAAATGTATTACGTCTGAATCACAATATTATTAAAAAGTAAAAGTTAACACATTTAATTTATTTCAGACATTTAAAAATAATAATAAAAAAACACACAAATGTATCACTCAATAAAAACAATTTTTGAAACGTTTGCAATTTTTGTATTACGTAATATATGTTTGTGTTTTTGTAGCATTTTTTTTTTTTTAAGTCCCAAATAAATTAAATGTTTTAACTTTTTAATAATAATCCTCCTTCAACTATACATTTTCAAGTAAAAGGATGGGTATGTCAGATGTCGCAAGTCGCTTATCAAATAAAATGCTATCTGAAGTGTGTAATCTTTATATCAAGACTCCCTTATCATAGATCAGACTTGACAATCCGGAGAAAGTCTATGGGAGAAAATGTCCGCGGTAATTGCCAACTTATTAATTGACTTTCTCCGGAAAGTATCGCCGCCTGGTGGATACTACCGTACAGTTGCCATGTTTCGGGCTTTTTGAACACCAGCATTTTTTTAGAGAAAATGTTGTTCTTTTAAATCCCAGAATTCTCCGATCAAACAAAACAAAATTGTCTCTACTAAAAAACTGGTATCCAAAAATATAATAGAAAAATCTATAGAAAAATCTAGCTGGTCTGCTACCGCATAGCTTCCAACTCTTACGCTTTTTTCTTACCACTAAAATTTAATAGAATTTTTTTCGTCATGTAATCACACGATCTTGTCAATTTAATAAGATAAAATTTACTATAAAATTTTAGTGGTAGGAAAACTACTAGTTCATAAGCAAATGCATAGAACAAATGGAGCTTTAAAATTCCGTGTGATTTCGTGTCGTAAATACTATTACTGACGATTGATGGCGCTAGTAGCAGGACAAGTATAGCGGTCAAAGGCAACTTGCTGATTGAGAGGTCTGATACTATGATAAGGAGGTCTTGGTTTGATCCGCGGATTATACGCTGGGAATTACGGTATTTTAAAGCAGATGTCGCTGTGATCACCCTATTATTGTACCACATCGTTGCACATTTATAGGCTACAATTTTTTGGCACTTTTTAAAGCATTACCAGTTTAGCTTTTTTTAAATTCCAAAATTTCGAATTCACACCAGAACTTCCCCATAATGTTCTTTTGGTTACTTAATGGCAGATATTTCGTGATTTCTTAAAGTAAAAATTCTTATTTCAGATTTTCCGGTTTGAATTCAAAAATTTGAATAAAAAAACTGTAAAACCGTTTTCAACACTATGTATTCTAGGCGGAGTAACTAAAGTCTACTATTAAGTGATATTCATAAATCAAGCTTCGGGGATTAGCTACATACAAAAAATTGTTCAAATATTCATTTTTCATATAGTAACATATATTTTTGACAATTATATTTAATTTCTTGGAATGAACCAGCTCGAAAAAGAAAATATTTTGCGTAGTACTTTTTTAAAATTTTTATTGATTTAAGAAAGAAAATGTTTTAGGGCAGATGAGAAAAATTTTTACCAGAAAAATGTTTTTTCGCCAGTGTGTCCAAGTAAAAGACATACGCCTTACTAAATAGAAAAAAATAAGTCATTAAAAAGAGCATATTATCCTATACGGATAATATTGTCCGTCCGCTCGTTTTTATTAATTCTGATTGCTTGATTGCCCTCACATTTTTGAAATAGTATAATTCGCCTTATTTTTGAATCGTTTATTCTACTATTACATAAGGCGAATATTTTTACATTAAAAAAGTGATGGCAATCAAGCAATCTGAATTTAAAAAAATTAAAAAACACTGTGTACGAAAAAAGTGGTAGCACTGCGGGCAGCTGATTGCGTGGTCGGAAAATCGTCTTTTAAAGATTTTTAAAGTATTATTCTTCGCATCATTTAATGACAGAATTTCTATTATAGAATATACTATTAAAATTTAATTGTAACAATCGGACCACTGCTGCGCATCTTTTCCACCACTACAATACTTACAAAAAATGTGTGGATGCATACCAGCTGTATACAGACTTGGAATTAATGAATGATCGAATTTAAAATAAAACATATTTTCAAACCTATTCCTCATATTATAATAAGTGATATTTGAAAATAAAGTTAAACATTCCAGGTTTATATTTTCCGTCGCTCAACGCTGGATTTGACGTGCGTCTAACTATGATTTACACTTATTTACATTCCGCCAAGAACCCCCCTGAACTTACGCCATGTGATTTTTTTTTGTGGAGTTATATCAGATATCTTTTTTATGAACCACGTTTGCAGAAAACAGTGAAGGACTTTAAAGAACGCATCAGCGCTGCATTAAGAACCATCGATAGTGTAAAACTGCAAAACGTGTGGAACGAATTTGATTACTTATTAGATATTTGTCGTGTTACGAAATGGGTCACACATCGAATATTTTTAATTGAAAAAAAAAAGTTGGAATATATTTCTTTATTATCATTTATCACTTATTATAATATGTGTAATAATTTAAAAAAATTAAATTTAGGAAATTCAATCAGTCATTTATGCTTAACGTATATATTTGTGAAACAACACATAGGAACTATGAGATTCAACACGGTCTTCCTGGGTTGCAGACCAATAGGCGAAAACAATTTATTATTGAAAATCCTAATAGGTTTTTTCTATAAAACATTTGTTTATTTTAATACATTTTTTAGATATCCCTCTAACTACATCAAAAACGTTTTATCAATAATATCAATAATGTTTTCAATTAAGTTTTCGAAATGTATTAACCCTTCTTTGCATTGTGACGGAAATTTCCATCACTGTTTATTTAACTTTTAATAAATAAATCAACTTCTTCGACACTACTATATTTATATAGAAATATCAATCTAGTAAATTTCTCGTGAACTATGTTGCTGAACAAAATGAAAAATCTATCTTAAAATTTCTGGTGTCTAATATTTAATATATGTATAAAAGAACAATTGTAAAAGAAAAACTCATGCAAAGAAGGGTTAAAAGCGATAATTTCGTCTTAACCGCATGTCAAGAGTTAATAGCCGAAGAATTCGCCAAGGCTTCGTTACACTAATTATTTCAGTAGCTTAAGCTCGTAGTTTAAATAACTGTCAGTTAAATTTATGTTTTATTTATTCATTGATGAAATTTTAATTTCGGTATGGAATATTAATCTGAAACAAATTATGGACTATTAAATTGTTTTAAGTGAAAACGGATTAACATTTCGTAATCGGGTTGCACACGATAGAGATAGATTTTTAAAAAATCATGCATGAAAATTACTTCAAAACCATGAAAAAAAGTAAACTGAGATGCAGTTTTTGAGATGCAGTTTTCAAACGAAATGCGTTTCAAAGAAAATTTATTTTCCTATTCGTCGGTAAAAAATTTAAATTGTGCAATGTTTAGAAGCTAAAATAAATTGCAATAAGAACGAAATTTTTGGTAAGATTCTGCTACGACTTTTTGCGCCCCAACCAAAGCTAGTGGATGTTCTACTCGATCAAAATTTAGTCTATAATTTAAGTTATTCATTTTTAATACAGTTCTTTAATTAACTCGATATACAGCATATTACTCTCCCATACAACAACAGTCACAAAAGATTGGATTTGATTTCTACCCTGCCCAGACAACGGATTGATCAGAGTCATACTTGAATTTTGGATCAGGGTTTGCAAGATTTGTAAGAATTTTGATTGAAGGTTGCAGCGCCTTCAAGTGATTGACTTCGCACATTATCAGAAAAAGAGTATGCCTTCTCATTTCAAAAAGCATCTTCCTCCCTATGCGTCGGTGATTGAAAATGGGCGATGATTAGAAGTTTAAAACTTTCAGTCAAAGTGAAATGTATAGGCCAAGTGTTTTCATCGTCATAATGACGTCAGACTTACTCAGAACATGCTTTTGCTTTGTAATATACGTTGTGGAATCTTACAATCAGTTTCCTTGGTCTTTGAAAACATTAATTGCAAAATATTCATCTTTTGGCAATTGCCAAGATCAGTGAATCAAATTAAATCTGCTAAAAAAATAAAATATTCAAAAGATTAAAAAAAAATACTCTCAGATTAGTTCAAGGTGGCTAGTGGTCAGGGAAAAATACAGTAAAAAAAATGAGAATTACCAGTATATTCTTATAGAAAAATTCAAATTCATTATTTGATCGAATAATCAAGATAAATTTTTCTATGAGAATATACTGGTGTTCATCACTTTTTCTGACTGTATTTTTCCCTGACCACTAGCCACCCTGTAGTTCACAATCCAACTGTTTCAAAAACTTGCCGCATTCATCCCGCGCGCTCATTTTTCACATGAAAAGAGAACGGGTAGGTTTTACGTTCTCTTTATATTCCGAATCTGTCAGAACAGCTTCAGATCTTGAACTATAGGACAACTTCACTCCTAAACTGTAATTCTGAACAAAGGGAAGCACACTTTAAAATATATAAACGTGCAAAATTATACATTTTCTATAAGACTAGATCAATCGAACACGGAGCAATGGTTATAATTTTATTTTTGTATGAGTGTGGTGAAACTTTGCGTGGAGTTAGGGCGAGAAGTAAGGAAAGCAATCCTACTGCAGAAATGGACTTGCCCTATGTTATCACGCATAAGCACTTGATAAGCGCTGAATGTACAGTACCGTACAGCTGAATGTACAGTACAATGCCAACAGTACCGTTTGACCTGCAAATCGGTTATTGTTGTTATTCATCTAGATCTGTGGAATGTTTGCGATTAAAATGAGCAATGCAGCGCTATGTTTAGTGAGTGGCAGAAGGAACTGGATTTCTGAAAATGCATCGACGAATGAATGCAATGTACGGAGAACATCCACTGCCATTGACTCGATGCAGGACGGACACAAGCACTTCCGCGAGGATATCTGGTGATTGGTTGGTTGGTTGATTTATGACGGCCGACTATCTGCTCGAGGGATATAGGCCCTAGGGACGAGTATCCACCGTGGGAATCTTTCTAAGGGATCCTAACCCGTATTTACGGCAAAGTTCGAAGAAAACCACGAAAAACTCCGAAAGGTTTGGTCAACGAGCGCGACAGGGGTTTGAACCTAGCACCTCCCGTCTACCAGCTTTGAGAGCAGAACCTCTCAGTCACTGTTGGGGCGGATATCTGGTGAAGTTCGGTGGACAGTGTTGGAATACGAACCGTATAATCCTCATCTTTCGTAATATGACTTGTCCATCTTTGTTCCGATGAAAAAGACATTGGATGGTCTCCATTTTGTACTGACAGCAAAGTCATGGACAATATTCGAAGCCCGTTACAATTTCAGCTGAAGGACTTCTATGAACAAGGTATTCACCATTTGGTGAAACAATGGCACACCTGCTTAGATCAAATACTTTGTGCGAACTTTAATTGATAAACTAAAACCAATAACAATGTTGTAACGCACAAATAGGAAAAATTGGCACAAAAAACCGCATACGGCCGTTTCAAGGACTCGATCCCCTTCCTCAGTACGAAAAAAAAAAGTATTAAAATGGGTTCGAAGAACCCCTCGGTTATAGCCCCGAGTACTGGCTTCAATGAATATGTCAAAGCAAGAGTTTATATGAAGAAATGACTTATTTCAAAGAAATGACGTATTTCACCAGAAATAACTGAAAAAGGAGTCACTGCGCAGAATCCCTCCACACGTGCGAGAGAAAAGGCGTGCTGGTCATATCATTCACTAATGATTGATTTGGACTGATAAGGATTAATAAGGATTTGATAAAGATTTCCTTAGTGAATGATATGACCAGCACCCCTTTTTTCTCGCACGTGTGGAGGGATCCTGCGCAGTGACTCATTTTTTCAGTTATTTCTGGTGAAATACGTCATTTTTCTGGGATATATAAATTCTTGCTTTGGCCTTTTCATTCAAGCCAGTACTCTGGGCTATAACCGAAGTGTTCTTTGAACCCATTTTAATCCTCTTTTTTTCGCGCTGAGGAAGGGGATCGAGGAATCCTTAAAACGGCCGTATGGGGTTTTTTGTGACAATTTTTCATATTTGTGCGTTACAACGTTGTTATTGGTTTAAGTTTATGAATGGAACACCTGCTTGTGTAGATTTGGAAATTATGTTTAAAATAAACTATGCAATTTCATTCTGCAGCTCTTGTTCCGTTTTCATTTGATCGACCCTAATATAAAGATCTATGATTAGAAACAAAGATAGTCAAAATCAATTGTGTACAATGAAATTACAGGAAACTCGCATAATAGTTTACAAACCAACCAATTGAAGGATGTGGGAGTGCTGCCAGTTTCGCTTTTCTTTAATTGAGAAATTTCGAGTTCATACCAGACATTATGAAAAAAGAATTTTAACTCAATGTAAGGAAAAATTAACTGTCACTGAATAAAGCAATAATTTCTATTTTAAATTTCTGGTAGGCATTCAGAATTTTTTTATTAACCCCTTAATCGTCGTGCCCGAGACATTCACGGGCAGCGTAGGCTACGATTGTTTTATTCAGATTGTGTCATTCCCACCAGTTTCTTAAAATAGTATAATTGACTTTATTCTCGCATTATTTTATCTGCCTATTAAATAAGGCGAATATTTCTACTTAAAAAAACTGGTGGTAAACAAGCAATCTGAATTTTTAAAAAGTAGCCTACACTTATCGGGCGCGACGATTAAGGGGTTAAACTGAAGACCAACCTGTCAACCCTGGGACGTGGCCCATTCATCCTGCAACCGGTTTTCTCGCTACGCTTACTATTTGTACCCCGAAGCTGTCCTAACAGCTTCATTCCTTGAGACGTCGTGTGTGATTCAGACTGTAACTGTTTCATGCTCTAAAATAACTTAAACATGCAACAGTATCAATATTTTTCTGGTGGGAAATGTGTAGAAGGATATTTTATGACTGGGGTAAAATATAAAAATCAGGGTTTACAATCTACCTTTTTATTTTATAAACGATGCACATTCTTTGATTAAATTGCAAACATTTTTGATAATTAAACTGCTACAAATACAGATATATGATTCATTATAAATTATTTGGATTGTTATCGTCTGAACATTCATGTTGATTTATAATATTTATTGCAATTTCGTTGCTTTATATGAGTGCTGCAAAACCTTTTTCCTGAAAGTCGGTTGCTACCATAATTTTCGAAAGGTAATATCCGACATATTTAATTGCAAAGTTTCTATCACCAAATAAGTAAATTATAAAAATATAGTAATAAATATAGTGTTAAAGTAGTTGTTTCTTGGTCTCCAGCATGCCAGTGGTTATGCATCCATAGATTATATAGTTTAGTAGTTTCATACAAATACCTTCAAAATAGAGATTTTGGGTCTGTTTTTAAAATAACAAATATAATACATACATAAAGGAAATTGTATTTAAAATCAACTTAACACTGGATTGGTCGCTTTTACACAATTTTTAATAGACTTTTTCTATTTGATATTTAAATAAAAGAAATTGTAGACGCTTCGATTAAATTCACGAATTGTAATACGTTTCCGCGTTTGCAGAAAGCGAAAAATTCTATAAAACATTGTGTTAAATGCATACGAACCCCGTAAGAGTAAAATATTATTTAAATTAACTTCCAAACTTTTGGTATTTTTGAAGTCGAAAAAAATATTCCAAACCAAAAATATTCAACTAAATTATGTATTTTTTGTATATGAACTATATTTGTTTTACGTGTTAACAGGTTAACTGTCATAAGAAGCGCTGGTCGTCGTATTTAGTTATGAGTGAGTAATATGTACGACGACCGGCGCGTTTTAAATAACATATTTGCCAATGTTACGCTTATTAAAATACAAATACAAAAATGAAACCTGTAAATTTATTTTATTAAATGTATCTTGCTTCTTTGTAGAAGTGATTTAAAATCTACTTGATTTTAGGTGGTTAGAATGACAGTGAAGTAAGTCAAAAATTTGGAAAATCTAGTTAACTATATTTTCACTGAAAGTATGTTAATTTCTGTTCAGTGTGACAGTGAAATAAGTCATAGTTCACTTATGCACTCTCTAAATGGAAGAACTAGTTGGGGCAATTCATGCAACGGAGTATGGAAACTTTCACTAAAATCCATTATTTCCCAAATCACTAAATTTTGACTTATTCCACTGTCATTCTGACCCCTTCAATTCATTCATTGAATAAAAGTTCACAGTATTTTTTATAATTTAATAAAAAAGAAAACTGCCCAGTTAAACTGAGGGCATTGAGCTCACAGGCTAGTCACACTAATTGTATATTATACACTTATTTCAAAGAATTTGAAATAAGCCCCTCGAAAAATAAAGAAATCGACAATATATTAAGGGGGGATCCTCCCCCCGTTCCCCCACCCCTTTATAGTTAACAATTGAACCCCCAAACCTAATCAGGGAAGCCCTTTATTACAATGAACATATATACTGAATTCGAAGCAAATCGGATAATTCTGCATGAGAAACCCATTTATCTAAATTAAGGGGGATTACCCCCCTCGCATCCCCCTTTATATTTAACCAATGAACCCCAAGACTAACCAGGGAAGCTCCTTACCACAATGAGCCTATATACAAAATTTGAAGAAAATCGGATAATTCTCCATGAAAAACACATTCATCTAAATTAAGGAGGGAGGATAAGCCCCCCCCCCCCCCCCTTTACCCTCTTTATACTTAACGAAAGAACCCCCTAAACTAATCAGGAAAGCGCCTTATCGCAATGAACCTATATACAAAATTTTAAGAAAATCGCATAATTCTGCATGAAAATCGCAGTTATCTAAATTAAGGGGGGGGGGGCAGCCCTCCGTTACCCCCTTTATACTTTAACAATAAATCCCCAAAACCAATCAGGAAAACGCTTTATCACCCTTAACCTGTATACAAAATTTGAAGAAAATCAGATAATTCTGTATGAAAAACCCATTTATCTAAATTAAGGGGCAATTAGCCGCCTTTCCCCCTTTATACTTAACCAATGAACCGCCAAAACTCTTCAGAGAAGCGCATTATCACAATGAACCTATATACAAAATTTGAAGAAAATCGAATAATTCTGCATAAAAACTCATTTATCTAAATTAGGGGGGGGGGGTATCCCCCCTTTCCCCCTTTATACTTAACCAATGAACCCCCAAAACTATTGACAGAAGCGCATTATCAAAATGAACCTATATACAAAATTTGAAGAAAATGGGATAATTCTGCATGAAAAAGCTATTTATCTAAATTATGGGGGGTTAGCCCCCATTTCCCCCCTTTATGCTTAACCAATGAACCTCCAAAACTAATCAGGGAAGCGCCTTATTACAAGGAACCTATAAACAAAATTTAAAGTAAAACGGTTTGTTCTATCAAGAGTTATCGCGTTACGTACATACATACATACATACCGAGACTAACGAAAAAAAAAGGCTACCGCGCTGCTTTACGAAATCTTTTTTTACAGACCGCGGGAGTCACGTGATGCTCGAATGCACCAATGCAGGTGTACGAAAAGAGCATTGCGTCACTCTAGCGGTCTGTGAAAAAAGATAAGTGGAATGCACCGCGGTAGCCTGTCTTTTTCGTTAGCCTCGATACATAGGTACGTACGTACATACAGAACCGGCGGGCACATAAGCTCTCAGGCTTTGATAGCCTGTGAGCTAAAAAAGTGAGAGATTGGTAAGTATGAAACATTATAGCCAATTTAGCTCGTATATATCCTCTTGAGACCCCGCGTCCATCCTATTGAACATTTAAATTTTTCGTATAAAAAATTTAATTTAAGTTGAAACTTGTAAAAACTTACTGTCCATTATAATGCATAACCTAGTGCTCCTATCTGTATAATGAAAGAGTGAAAAAATCTCTTCAAAATGTGTATTTTAATCATTTGAAAATGGCGGCGAACAGGTGACAAATTGTTGAAGGTTAGTACACAGTTTTAACTCAAATTTCTTATATATTTTTTAAGAATTTTGACATTAATGCAGCATATATCTAATTTTAAATGTTGTATTAATGAAATTAAACCGTAGTTTAAATAATTGAATGTATATTTAGGAGAATAAAAACATGTCTTTATCTATGTCCATTGTATAGGACGGTGGGTCTTCGTCAGTTGCTTACATTCATATTAGGGTCTTTTGAATTTTGAAGAGAAAGATTGGTTTTTACTCAAAATTCCATTCTGTATTGAAAAATAAAATAAATACAGAAGTAGATAATATACATTTATACTGGTAATTAAACAAATTAATTAAATATTGTCCTAAAAGTAAAAGTATATAATTGTACTACCGTAATTTCCGGCGTATAAGCCGCAGCTCAAAGAGTCGTTTTTCGACCCAGAAATATTATTTTATAAAATGTAACTTAAAAGATCGCTGTAAATATTTAACTACAATTATTGAATAAAATTTCTGGGTCGAAAAACGACTCTTTGAGCTGCGGCTTATACGCCGGAAATTACGGTAATAATAGGTTTGTTCCAAATTAGTACATTGTTTAATTTTTTATTTCAGTGGAATGTGTGTTTTGCAGTATTTAGTAAAGAAAGAGATTTATAAATAATTTTTCTTTTAATATGTTTTTCTTTTCTTATTCATTGCAAAATTTGTGTATCGCTTTTCTTTTAGTATGTTGTTTCTAATTTAATTAATTAACTTAGTCAAATTAAAATAAACAAATTAAAATAAAAATGTACTTAAAGATAACTTTGTAAGATTATGAATAAACTCATTTTTATTTCTTTTAAATTTCCACTTGGCATTCAATTGTCAATTGTGGTAACTGTGCCACTAACTATTATAATTATGCTAGGAAAATAAGGGTTGTTGTTGAGATAGATTTAAAACAGAATTCTAATTGAAAATTATTTAAAAGTTTACTAAAGTGACCTACACTTTTTCTATTTGATAATGTAAAAATTGAAATTATGTGATGCTTAGAAGTGATGGATGATTAATAAAAACACACTTCTGATAACAGAAAAGTTTGCAGTGAAAGAAATGGACTTTCTAGCTAGAAGTCTGATTTTTTGAGACCTTTTTTTTTAGAGATATTTGGAAACTGGCGTTATTTAGATCTAGATAAAGTTATTGAAACAATTTTTGAAACAATAAAGTGAATTGTGACTTGTCAGATCTTGACATTAGTGAGGAAGGTAAGAAGGAGGAAAGGGACAAAGAAATTGGATTCATGCAGATTCATCCAATTATTACACTTCAAGGTGCTTAGTGTGAATCATCTTGTGAGGAAATCGAAGTTGAGTTATTCAAGTCATGACAAAAATTCAATCCCCAATACTTCTCCACCTAGCAACCACACGCAAACGCAAAAGATTTGACGTAAATACTGGGTCTACTCAGTTCTAAAGAGTATCCAAGGGTTACTTAAAATAATGGACAAATAAAAAACACTGTGACGGAAATAAACCCCTTAATTTGTTTACATAAAATGCAACGTGTATATCTTTTTAACTACCAAAAATAATTGCTTTGCAGAAGCACATTCATAAAGTGTTGAATTTTAAGTTAATCTATTTATTTTTTGCGTGTAATTACAGTAATTTCCGGCCTATAATCCGCAGCTCAAAGAGTCGTTTTTCGACCCAGAAATATTATTTTATAAAATGTAACTTAAAAGATCGCTGTAAATATTTAACTACAATTATTGAATAAATTTTCTGGGTCGAAAAACGATTCTTTGAGCTGCGGATTATACGCCGGAAATTACGGTAATTTTTTTGTAATAATGATTATTATTATTCAGTGCCTAATTAAATTTTTTAGCTTTAATTTGGGTCTAATAAAATTTTGTGTCATTAATGTGTGTCTAATTCAATTTTGTGTCATTATTGTTTGTCCAATATTAAGAATTCAGATACAGATTCATGTAATTCAATAATATGTTTTTCACAAGACGAAGACCCAATATTCATTTTATTGGACATGCTAAAAAACTATATATAGATATATATATTAAATAAATGAACATATTTATTGATTTCTAGTCTCAAAAGGAGCAATAATTTGAATTATGATAAAATTTGCATGAAAAATACGAGCTTGGGCCTCAAGAGGTTATGCAAAATAACTACAAGAATTTTCAATAATCTTTTCAGATTAGATGTGCTACACTCACGTACGGATGTTTGGCGACTATTTGAGTGACTCGTTTTCCAAGCCCGAACCAAATCAATAACTTTATTCAAGCATAATATATAAATTACCATTAAAGGAAAAAAATTTTGAACTTTAAAACTTTTTTCAGCAGTGAACAGAATATTACGTTATCATTGTAACCCTTTATCTGTTATCCATAGCTGACAAACAAGTGATTATCTTTATAGAGCTCTCAAGTTTGAAGGCATTGGTAAAGCAAGACCATGCATTAACTCCTAGTTTTAGGCCTAGGGCAAGGCGCCCTCTTGGGTTTCAGGCCCCGAAACTTCTGGTGAATTCTTGTACGGTCCCCAAGTGTCTTGGATCAGTTTCTTCTCTACATAATCCATGCTGTTGCAACAAACTTCGGCAATCGCTTCGAGTACGGAAGTGATGCCCAGGTGGCGGTTCTCCTCTTGGCCGAAGAGCCTACCTGCGGAGGTGTCCCGGGTAAATTTGCCCATCCTGGTGGATCACTCGTCTGCTTTCACGAGAGCCCAGTATCGTCAGTGAAGTACGTCCGCCTTTGGTGGCGTAGCTTGTCTTACCCCTTTATCTGTTTTAAAATTTCTGTCATTAAATCAAGGGGACTTTTCTATTTACAAATATTGGTTCATATAAATCAAAATATTATATTAACTTTTAAGATATATAATGCAGCTCTTTAAATTCATTTAGATGGAAGTTATAATGCAAAATATTTTGTTTCCGATATTCAGTACTAATTAAATATCGGGCAAATTTAATAAATGTCAAAAATTGCAATTTTGTCAATCATCTTTAGAAATCTTCAAATAATTTCAAGTATTTTAAGTTGAAGAAAGACATTTTCTGAATTCAACAATCCACATTTTGTTATTACAATATGTAAATCTTTTCTTATTTCATACATAAGAGAAAAATTAGCAATATTATTTTTAAAAATAATTAAATTATTAGAAACGCATTATCTTTTTGAGATTCACAAAAACATTTTTGTTTGGTACAATTAGTAACATAGAATAATAAATTAAATAAACAGTAAGGAAATTTGGTGTATTTATCATATTACAGAGAAAAAAATGTTTACGGATCGATAACCAAAACACACACTTAAAGGAAATTATGTAAAGGAGAGGAATTGAAAAGAATACTAAATAAAGGCACTTAATGGTATTAAGTCTTTCAAAATATACATAAACCAGTTAGCGCTTTTGAAATAAGCAATTACATTATTGTAAGCAATTATGAATAACGCTTTCAGAAACATAAAAATATCGATAAAAGCAAAATTATTATCCCAGACTAAATATATTTTATAATATAATTAATCAATAATGTGTAACACATTTTATATTTATATATATATAGATACCAAACGTTACGCTTTTTTTGCTACCATTTTTCGAATAGAAATCTTCGTCATTTTTAATCGCAGAATTTGTGTGATACAAAATGTTGAACATTTCGACAATTCTATTTTTATTTATTAAATAGTTATTTATATTTATCCCATTTTTCTCTGCACCCCGTATGTTATTATCTGTACAGTGCGTCTCAAATAAAACGCAAGTGAAAAAAAAATCAAATATATATATGTTTATTTGTTCTAAACTAGAATGATCAAATTCTCCTACTCCAACTTTTGGATAAAAATTCTGGATTCATTCCTTAATCATGTTCACAAAATTTTTTCCCAGCCTTTCACGCTATTGTGTAATCATTAAGAAATAACTAAAATATTGGGACAATTTTAGAGACAGATAGTGCAAGTATATTTACCAACCAGACAACTCACAAAACTGTATTCTGACTTTCTTGATTGATTTCTTGTTGGAGAAATAAACTTCAATAATGTAAGAAAACAATTTACTTAAATGCACACTGTTGATCTACCCACGCTCGATATAATTCTAATATATATTATTTCTCGATATTATTCTGAACTCCTTTCATTACGCTGATTTATCCGTCAACAAGAAGTCATCAGTGTAACATCGCGGTTATAAAAAATATATTTTACTTGCCTAACTTGCGCGTGGATGTCAAACTTTTGGGAGGCTCTTTATCAATATTTTTGTATAGTAGTCTTCACCGTACTTAAGCACAAAAATCCTGCAATTAACACTTTCTGGAACTAGTATTTTTCTAACGTTGAGTTTTAACCATAATTTTCAAAAGTTTTATTTCAATATAAAGACATGCATGTTTACAACTTTCTTCACTTTAGTTAGTATGTATTTAAATATGGTTCAACAATTCTGTTACAAATCATGATTAAAATTACGTGGTATGGATAATTCCAAGCGATCTTCAAGGGTTTATAGAGGCTATACCAATAGCGATTTGCAATGTGTTCAAAATGGCTTTACTACCAGTAATTTCGTGAAAAAAAATTTCTCCTATCTCAATCGTAGATCATCACACGATTAAATAAGTTCAAATTTTATTGGTTAGTATTTAATTTAGTAGTTTATAAATACAAAAATTGTGGCAGGAAAGTAGCTGTGAACTACATGACAAGCGTCTACTGAGCAATATACGCTCGGCATTCCCCTGTTTTAAAAGAGAGCAAAGATTGCAGTATGTAAATAGTGGTAAAAAGTGGCCCACAAGTTTAACACATATGTACTACCGTATAAATTACTCGTAGTTTGCCAGATCTTGTTTGGAATACCCTCCAAAAAATTTTACTGCATTTATTCTCCAGGTTCATAAAATCCTTAAATGCGGAACTAAGCATTAAAAAAAATAGTTATATTTAGTTAGTAATATTTAAAGTAATGCTTCATAATGATTTTTAGACGATTAAACAAGGCGAAGATTTCTCACCAGAAATACTGGTGCTGGAACTCAAAAACCCTACGAATCTTGAGATAATACACTTTTTGTTTGCCTTCATATAATGATAATTACCGTAATTTCGGGTGTATAGTCCGCCGCTCAAAGAGTCGTTTTTCGACCCAGAAATATTATTTTATAAAATGTAACTTAAAAGATCGCTGTAAATATTTATCTACAATTATTGAATAAAATTTCTGGGTCGAAAAACGACTCTTTGAGCTGCGGGTTATACACCCGAAATTACGGTAATGAAATATTAAGAAAAATAGTCACCGTAGAAAAATTGCAGTAAAGTCTTCTTTCATTAAATCACAAAATCTCCTCATGCAGAGAATTTAATCAGAATATTATTCGAATTATTATCCAATCTTCTTCTTTGTTTATTTGGCGTATAAATTTATTTCATAACATTCAAAATTAGTTAAAAATTTCTTTTAGTTAAGTTTTATTATCTATTCTTCTTTATGGTCTTTTGTCTGCCTGCGCTCTAACTTACGTAAGTGTGTTTGAAGACTCACGAAAATTTTATGTAACAGTATAAAATCATCACAGCATACACACTTTTGAAAATCATGTTTATCATCTATTGAATGTTTACAGAAAACATATAAAAATAAATTTATTAATTAAGGACAATATTTCGGATATGCAAATTTTGAAAGTTATACTACTTATATTGCCAAATGCATGGGACGTTTCTCACACTTTTCACATAAATTAGTTTTATAACAGTAAATATCCGAAACATTCAAATTAAGTACTTTTATGTTTACCCAACACTTTATCCATCGTACTACTGTAGCATCGATTTTCTGGAACACCATCTTCATGCCTAATCAAGAAATAAAAATTATGCGTTAAGCACAGATTATGAATCACTTTCCATCACATTCATAAAGTTTCAATAAAGATTTTAATAAGGTGAAAGATGATGGGTTATTGAGCTATTTGGAAAACGCTTAAAATATATCAATACCGAATTTCAGCAATAATTATTATTGGGGGCAACTTGACTTTGGCGAAATAGGCAATTAGACATAATTCTACCACTAAGTATAAAAAAGTGTCTTCTTCGCTATGATTAACAAAGCCAAAACTAACATTTAAAAATTAGTGGTAGCAGTTTGTCCGAATTCCCCCCGTTGTCCCCGTTAACATTATGACTACGATTACAGGGGTCGCAGCGTCCTATATAATTTTTAAATAATCCCCACCACTATTTTCAAAATATAATAATCACAATATCCTTCTATTCCCATTTTAAAGAAATCTACCATAAAATTTATAGTTTGTAAATAGTGGTATCAAATATATAAAAAAATATATAGGACACTGCGACCCCTGCAATTACCATCTACAGACGGAAAAATATCCGAATTATTTTGTGCATCTTTGTATAAGAACTATAGATTTTTATAAATACTACATAGTTTGCAATATCAGTTCTGTTAGGAAACGCTCCTCTTTAGAAATTTCCATCAATATGTGTAAATGAGCTCGAATTGTTTTCTATACTATTTATACTCACCAAGCATTATGCAAAAATAAAGTTAAATTTTAAAACGCATACCGGAAATGAAAACGCACCATTAATTATTGCTCATACACAGTATTGTAACCGAATAATTCCTGTATCCCTGTATGCGAACGGCAAATTCTATGCACACCATATTCTATCGTAAGCATGTTGTAGTGCAGATCAGTGATGTAAATTAATTTCAATACGCTTAAAATACTTGAACCTCATAGTATACTGAATTAATAGAATTTTCCACGCCGAGCAAAATGTAACTGAATAGTTCTTAGAGACTCTGTAAACTAACTATAAATACTATACACTTTGATTTCAGTACCGAACATCCCATGGTACACCTCATTAAATATATCAATTACATTGATACATAGCGGACCAGAAACCTAAGACCGACAGAAAGCCAGAAGAATCTAATTGATAAACTGTTTTCAAGTATGTTTTTAAGGTTTAAAAAAAGAATATTTTTAACTTGGCAGAAACAGAAAATTTATTATTTTATAATAAAATGATCGTTTAGAAAATGTATGTTGCTGTATTACGATAGATAAATATTAGGTAAGCATAACAATGTGGAATTTAAAAGTGTAGGGTTTATACAATTAAAGTACTAAGCAAATTTATGTGAAAATGTGTCAGTCACACCCACAGCCGTACGCCTGGCTTGGGCAATATCTACATATGTATGTATATATATATATCGTAATTTCCGGCGTATAATCCGCAGCTCAAAGAATCGTTTTTCGACCCAGAAAATTTATTCAATAATTGTAGTTAAATCGGCGATCTTTTAATTTACATTTTACAAAATAATATTTCTGGGTCGAAAAACGACTCTTTGAGCTGCGGATTATACGCCGGAAATTACGGTATATTGGATTAAAAATGTCTGACGTGCATTTTATAAAAGTTGTACAACTTGAATATTTTTATATGCAAGAAGAGTGAAAAATATTAAAATTTAAGAGGTCATAGTTCACACTGCAAAAGATACATTTTTGTAAAGGAAACTGAAATATTTATTCCGTTCAAATACTCGAACACAAATTAGAATTCATGTTCATAACTTTCCCCACAGCCCCTTGGTTCACAAGCTGAGTGAAAAGGTGGGGTTGTGGTATTTAATTGCTTTAAATGTTCGTACGGTCCTTTGAATTTTAATGCCATTTTTTCCAAACAGAAACGACGAAAATAAAAACTCTATGAAATAAAAGATATCACAAGAAATAGTACATGTGGCTATTATCCTTATCCAACAGGATTCGTACAAGGCTCATTTTTGTATACCAGTATTTTGAAAAGTAAATTTCACCATAGTTAATCCCAGTGGCGGCCCGTGATTGGCTTTTTGGGGGCACTAATTGCCTGGTGGAAAAATATTCTTCCCTTACCATTTTTCTTTTACTATTTTACTTGTTTAATAGCAGACCTTTCTGCCAATAAATCAGGCAAATATTTCTTTTAAAAAATAGTGGTAATAAAAGAATAAATTTAGCTGCCATGCATTTAGTTTCCAAATAATGTCAGTCACAAGCCGCTATTGGTTAATCATATTGTTCCGCTACTTAAAAGAATTTCCGGCTATGATGTCATGCACTGACGCACAGCTTTTCTTTTTTTTATTCGGTTATAAAAAGGAAAAAAGTCGCCAAATTTAGGGGATTTTTCCTTTAATGGCAACCTAGCTATTGTATTAAGTTATTGGTTTGGCGCGGGCGTGAAACTGCGCCAAACATTGATGCGTGAGTGTTAATCATATGTTCCGAATTTTCTTTCTTTAATATTGGCTTCAAAATTTAAGCACCCGTAAGAGCCCTGACAAAATAGCATATAAACAGCTGACGTTCTATATAATTAACAGTTATATAACCGAATAATTAACCGAATATAATTAACAGTTCGTATGGTTTTACTTCGTGTTCTAACCAAGGTGAGGGTCCAGAGGCACTGGATAATACTATTTTCTCTGAATATAATTAAAAGTTTGTATGGTTTTACTTCTGTGCTCTAACCAAGGGGAGGGTCCAGAGGCACTGGATAATATTATTTTCAAGAAATTTTCTTCGCCTTATCTAATCGCACAATTATGTTTGATTAATCAAGGCAAATATAACGTTATGAAATGAGTGGACCCTCAACCTGTGTACGTCACTATTTTATTTTACTAAATACTACTCATATCTACCACTTTTCATGATATCATGGTATTTCACATAAAGCAACTGATTTTTTTTAAAGTTTAATTTTATTAAAAGTATAAACGGTAGTTATGTTCGGATTGGAGTAACACATTCTGGTTATATAAATGAAAAATATTGAAGATTAAGATTATGATATACTGGTTTTTCTACACCAAAAATATGTGTTTTATGTGCACTACTACCTCTTAAGTTTTGTAGAAAATGGCCCTGTGGAACAGGATGAGCACAGACATTTTTACTTTTCAGGAGTATTCGGGAGTTAATAATAATAATATTAAAATTAAGTTAGCGAGAGGACATTTGAATTAAAAAAAAATTATTGGTATACATTTTCGCTAAGTGGACTAGCCTAAATTTAAAGTCTGCAGGAAAACTTCTAATTTATCCATTATAATTCCGCAGCACGAACAAAACGATCTAATGTTTTAACATTGACTGAATAAGTTTCAGCAGGAATTACTAATATATCACATTTCTGTTGATGCAGAAGTATTGGTCTTAAAATCACCAGCGGTCTTGGAGCTATTCAAAATAAAAAATCGCAGTATCAAGCACATTGAAGGGAATGAATTATATATACAGCTCATATTCAAAATATTAGGATAATTGAGAAAAAATAATCAGAAAAAATTATTTTTCCTTAATTTATTTTTGATACTAATTAAATGCAATTAAATTTCTTATAAGTTAAATATGGAATGCCTCAACCTGTGTACGTCACTATTTTAGCATAAGCTTTCTGAAACACATCAAAATATTAGAATGAAATGTTTATTGGTTCAAAATATTAGAATATTTTATTTTACGCAACAATATTACCGTATGAATATGAAGTAAATGGTAGTTAATATTTTGTAGCATCCCCTTTAGCTTTCATAACAGCGTACAATCGATCTTGCATACTATATACAAGGTGTTTACAAACATTTCTATCAATATTAGTCAAAATAGACTTTATACGTGCCACTAACTCAGTTTTACTTGAAGGAGGATTTTCTTGGAGTTTTTTCTTCATTATACACCATAAGTTTTTGATGGGATTAAGGTCTGGTGAGTTTGGTGGCCAAGGAAGTACCTTAATGTTGCGTTGGCGGAACCAATTCTTAGTTGACACCGAGGTATGCGGTGACGCTAAATCGTGTTGAAAGATGAAATCATCTTCAAATAAATCTTCGGATGATGGAATCATGTAATATTCTAAAATTTCTTGATATATCTGAGAGTTAACCTTTTCGTAGACGATGCATAACTTTCCAGGTCCTTCTGCACTCATGCAACTCCAAACCATGACACTAGCAGCAAATTTTAGGGAACGTTTAAGGAATTCTTTATAAAATTCTTCTTGCTTTCTCCAAACTCTAATACCTTGATTACCATATGAAACACAAAACACACTTTCATCCCTAAATAATATATTCTTTTAATCTTCTTCGCTCCATAAACGTCTTGATTTACACAAATTCAATCTTATACGCTTTTGTTTTGCAGTCATGAGAGGTTTTGTTTTCGGTACACGAGATTCAAACTTAAATTTAGGGAGACGTCTTAATGTTGTCGATGTAGAAACTTCAACTCCTTCTTTTTATTTTCAATGCAAGAATCGCACAATTTCAAAAAGTTTTTTCTTAACTATTTCTTTCAGTTTCCTGTCCTCTCCAGCAGATGTTTTTCGTTTTCGGCAATTATTTTGAAATTTGCCATTTTTTGAATATTGTGTTAGTATTTTACTAACGCTTGATTGCAAACAATGTAAATAATTCACTATATAACATTGATTTTTACCGTGCCGATACAAATCAACCATTTGAAGTTTAATAGATTCAGGAATATCACTCACACGACCCATTATAAGACGAAAAAGCAAACAAACTGCAAAAATAATACAGATTTTAAATAAAATCGTCTGAATTTAATCAATGATGCCACCAGTTATGAATTGGTGATAATTAAAGGATAATTAATGTGAAATGATCTAATATTTTGAACCACTTGAATAAATATTCTAATATTATGACTTTAAAAAAAAAATTCTTTAATTAATCTTTTCAAAAATGATATTTTAAGATAATAAATAAGTTTAATCAACAATAAGTTCTTAATAAAAATATCGTTTGCATATTTGCATTAAAAGACATTAAATTACCAATTGATATTTTCAATTTGTACAAAAAAAGTAATTATTCTAATATTTTAATATGCGCTGTACATATATAATTTATATAATATATATATATATATATATATATACCACAATACAATAACATTTAATGTTTATATATACATCATTAAATACCTGAACTTCAAAATATTAGGATTTGAAAGTAGGTGCATATAAGTAACAAAACCTACAATATTGAACAAATTCACCAATAAATTTTAAAATTATACAAACAAATTACCCAGGAGAACAGACAACCTCATTCTCTTTAGCATGTGGAAAGGCTGCGAAAATATCTCCCCCCCCCCCCAGAACAAAAAATCATTTCTGGAAGGTTTAAAAAGGCGTGCCAGTAATTACATTCCTGTCGACGTATAAAATACATAAAAAAATATATATATTATTGAAAGATAATAAATACATACTGCATCTTGAAATACTCCAAGACTGACAGCAAGGAATCCTACTTCAAACTAATCTCGAAACAAAAATATTCAAACTGTAAAACAACTTTGTATTACAAGGTTCGTACGGGTCCTGGAATTTTAAGACCATGAAATTATTCAGTACCAGTATTTTCTTATAGATAATCTCTTCTTAAATAAAGTGAAATTTCGCACTTTTGAACTTTATGTATTTTTTTATAAAAATATACTGGTATGTCACCTGGAAAAGTAACGGTACCCGTACGAACCCTGTATTAGTAATTAAATATATATATAATTACCATAAATAAAAACAAAATTAATTAAAGTTAATGTTTACTATATAATTAAATATATTTTATATTATTAAATATATATATATATATATATATATATATATATATATATATATATATATATATATATATATATATATATATATAAACTGTAAAAAAATATGTCAATCAGTATTTTAATGATGTTTTATTTAAGCCATTATTGCAGCAGTATAATGAAAACGTATGAATATGAAAACCATATTTAATAAAATTTTATATTACAGCTATTTAACACATAATGTTTGAAACAGCATAAGAAAAAATTGTTTTTTATTAAATCGTCTTTGAATTATTAAAGTATATTACGATTTAGTAAACGTAAACAAATAATAAAGCGGAACGCATTTTTTAAACTCTCATAAATAAATTCCTGAATAGTTTGTATAAGTATTTATAAATAAATTAGAAATCTTTAAAGTAATAAAAATCTGAAAGCTGAAAGCTGAAACAAGATTTTGTTTTATGAATTCAAGTAAGTATTTTATAGTTAACCGAAATAAAACCTTTTTAAACGCAAGAGTATAATTTTAAATTAAGAAAGAAAATATTATATAGTAAATTAATTAAATCATATTTGTTTAAGAGTCAAAATCAGTGGTACTCACTGAGCAACATTAGTACCAAAGAGATTCCAGTTTATTTAACCCTTTCCGGCACAAAGTCTGTTCGTAAAATGAGAAATTACTGACTGACACCGGAATTTACAAACGACTTTTTTTAGAAAATAAGAACTGCTTATTTTAAGCTTTCATTACAGAAACAAAATTTTGTTAAAATATTCTTGGTGTCGAATGCAAGTTTGGAATTAAAATTAGGTGTGCCCTGAGTGGGAGCACTGTGCCGGAAAGGGTTAAACCCTTGAAGGACAGTGGTATATTATGCAGGGTGATTCCAAATTATTGGTACAAACTCAGAAGTGCCAACCGCTCATTAATATTCCGTAATATGTGGGTTAATTTGACCCAGGTTTAACACGTTTCGCACCAGAATTTTTTTTTAAGAAATGAAATTAAATTCTACGTAGAAACCTCAAATACAATAAATAAAGATTCATACAATAAATTTTCTGGTTTGAAGCGTTGTTAAACTGGGTCAGATTAAACCACATATTACGGAAGATTAGTGGGAGCTTGGCACCTTAGCAAATTTTAAGGGTTGGTACAGGACACTGTAGTGGACAATTTTTGTACAGAAAAGCAGGGGTGTAAATCCATTTATATAGTCAAAAATACAGGCCGTCTCATTCCAATCCGATGTCTCGTTTTCGTTCATAACTTTAATGGTAGTGAAGATACTGCAACGAAAACCTTACAATATGCTTCCAAATCATACAAAGATGAATCTGTTGCACATTTTGATAAAATATATTCACTACTGCTAAGTTATAAACGAAAACGCGACATCGGATTGAAGTGAGACACCCTGTAATTTTGACTAAATAAATGGAATTTCGACCCTGGTTTCCTATACAATAAATGTTTTTACAGTAGGTTGGTACAGGACACTGTAAGAAACATTTATTGTATAGGAAACCAGGGTTAAAAATTCATTTATTTTATCAAAATTACAGGGCGTCTCACTGTAATCCTATGTTGCGTTCTCGTTCATAACTGTAACAGTAGTGAAGATATTTTAATTTAACAAAATTCGCAACAGACTCATCTTTGTATGAATCATAAGCATATTGTAAGGATTTCGTTAAAACATCTTCACTACTGTTATAGTTATGAACGAAAACGCGAATTCGGATTGGAGTGAGACGCCCTGTATTTTTGACTATATAAATGGATTTCTGACCCTGTTTTCTTATACAAAATTTGTTTGTTACAGTGTCCTGAACCAACCCATAAAGTTTATGGAATGACCCTGTATATTCCGCTTGATTGGAAAACACAAATACGACAAAGGCACCACAATTACGATTTAATGTACGTAAAGAAAATGTTTTAACATAATTTGAAACAATTTTATTCGCAAAACCTGGTGTCATTCAATTACCTAAACATTCTAGCAACAGAAGTACGTTTCCATTGAAAGGGTTAATAAAAATTGTCACCTTAAAAAATAAGGCGAATATTACAATTTGCAAATAGCAATGTGAGAATTTCTCAAAATGTTGACTACGAACACCGCAGAGAATACCATCGATTTTTTCAGATAAAACATTGGTTCTCCTTACGCGACCCTCAAAGATACCCCTTTTTAAAAATAAAAATATTCACCTTAATTAATCGAGGAATTTCTGTCATAAAAAAGGTGAATATTACTTTTTAAATATAGTGGTGTGAGAATACTTTTCGTAAAAGTTTTGTGATTACCTTTGGTATAGGATAATTCGTTTAATTTAATGACGGAAATTTTCGATTTCAAAATTGAAAGATTTTAATTTGAAAATATTGGTGACAAACGGTTTTCAGTCAAAATGTATGGATGCTCTTGAATGCTAGGATTATCTTTCCTCTCTTTTAAAACGTGATGTAAATTTCTATTATCACTAGAATCACTATTAAAATTTAGTGGTGACAATCGGCCCATTTTTAAAAGTAATGAAAAATGCATTTTTTCGCATTCGATAGTATGACACGGCAGCGATGATATCGTCGCTACCATGTAAAACTATCGAATATGAAAAAATGCATTTTTCATTACTTTTAAAAATGGGCCGATTGTCACAACTAAATTTTATTAGAATTCTTTGCCTAATAAAAATGAAAATAAAATTTCTGTGAAGAACAGAGTTACCAGTTCGGCCTCCCTTGTTATTCAGAAATGCCGAATTCATACCGGAAATTTTGAGAGAATATTTTTTTTTACTTTAAGTAATCACGATAGATGCAGTCATTATATAAAGCACAAATTTCTATTTAAATTTCTGGTATGGATTCGAAATTTTTGAATGGAAAAAGATGCCAAACTGGCAACCATGGTGATGTTGCAACCCTGAAACCCTATTAAAGTTTAGTGGTGAGAATCGGCTCATTTTTAAAAGTAATGAAAAATGCATTTTTTCACATTCGATAGTTTGACATGGTAGCGACGATATGTTGGATAAATAATTTTCGTAACGTGAAACAAATGCTTCCACCAAATTACTTCTGTGCTGCGCGGAAACGCTTTGACTTTCCCGAAACTGTAAAAACAGCTTCATTTCGTGAAGAGAAACACTTGCAAGAAGAACTGACGCCTAGAGTTCTGAAAATATTTTCTTTACATTCAAATACCAACTTCTAATATCTGGGGGGAAAAGTATAGAATGAATTTTTATGATTGAAGTTAAATAGGTGAGCAATATTGGTGATTGAATATGCCCCATGTATGCCAATATAGTATTATTTGCCGTATTTAATAGTAACATTTCTGCTATTAATTAAAAAGAAGATCACTATACAAAAGCAGTGGTGATGTAGAGGCCATTTATAGCTCACCGCTGCTTAAACCGTAAATGAGAGTGTCAGTTTTCCAATTATAAAATATATTCAAATTAGGTAAAATTTCTATTTATAGACATTTGTTTTAATAGGAGCTTTATCTATACTAATAAAAGAAAGTTTCGCACTGTGTATGTGTCTGTCTGTCTGCGATTGCCAGCGAAATCTAGTGCACTTAGAAGTCTGAGAATTTATATTTAGGTAGTCCAAAGCCTGATCTTACGCTCCTGAAATTCAGAATTTTAATATTTTAATAATTACTCAAGATATTAATTAGTATCTCATTAAACAACGCATCGAAAATGCCATCTTTTTTATCAAAATGGCTAAAGAAAAGAAGACCTGTTCTGGATTTGCAAACAGAAATGAATGAATTTGAAACTCATTTACTAATTAGCGAATTTTAAGAAAATTGATTAAGATATCGATTTGAAATTTTCTGAGCATATTTAGAACAATTTTCTGCATCCGACATTAAAATTTTTGTAAAATTTGACCACTAATTTTTCCTAATTTTTGTCAAAAAACTGCCAAAAATCTGGCGGCAACAGTCAAAAAAATCCGAGAGATTTTCAGACAGGAATCTGTAAACTAATCATTAAAAACTGAATTATTAAAAATTCGATCATTAAAAACTGAACTACAAAAAAATCTGTGGCCGATCCCTCCATTTACTTTGCGAAAATGAAATGAAATAACTGCCAATTTTTACTAATGAACAAAAATTACGATAACTAATTAAGATAAAGACTTGAAATTGAGAATGGAAAGGGGTGCCACCTGGCGAATATTTTAGCGTAGAGTCTTCGTTATGTTATAATTATCAGAAAAATATAATTATGTTATAATGATGGCGTTAATGTGGGAGAAGGTGGATTTCTAGAACAAATTATTCGTTATATTTGCGGGTAGAGAGAGGGAGGGGTTTAACGCCTTGCTCCGATTTACACAAAACAAATTCCATTGAAGGAAAACAGTTTTAGCTTTCCGGTAACGTTTTATAAATGTTATATATAGAGAATACTAGAAATTTCAAATAACGATTTTCGTAAAAATTAAATTTATGTTCCTAATAAAAGTACACAACCCGTTTTTACTTGATGTATACCATCAATCAAAGTAAATGATTTGTTATTGAGCACTTTTATTCTTATCTCGTGTTCGGCCCGATCACAACCAGTGGCGTAGCGTCAGGGGGGGGGGGGCACGATCATTTTCCTACCAGTATAATTATATACTACATTTAGCCTTATTTAATCTTTGAATGGTATGAATTAAATAAGGCCAAATATAGTATATAAAAATACTGGTAGTAAAGTGATCCGTGCCCCCCCTTGACGCTACGCCTCTGATCACAACGGGGTTTGGATGATTCGACATTGTTTCCGATCGCGGTACAAATTTTAGTTCCACCTTCCACCGCCTGGGCACGAATGATTTTCTTGAGCTCTATGGGTCTGACTTCGACGGGAATTGGTTCATTTAACTCCCTTGATACAATGGGTACCCGTGTCGTATGTTCGTATGAAAAAAGAGTGCCCCCTGGTGGTGGAAATTGGAACTGAAGGATTTTGCAACGCGTACGCAGCACGCCTGCTATACGGTTCCGGAGGCAGCGGGGATACATGTCGTAGTTTCATTCGGCAGGTGGTTTGTTTTGAACAGAGTGCGCCCCTGGTGGCGGAAAGAGAAACTAAAAGATTTTGCAGCTTGTGCGCTGCATGCCTGCTATACGGTGCCGCAGGCAGCGGGAACACGTGTCGGAGGTTCGTTTATGTCAGAATGCACCTCCTATCGGCTGAAAGTGGAAATAAAGGATTTTTCTCGCGAGCTCAGAACTTTTAAATAAATAATTTCATACTAAATGGTCTTAAAGAAATAAAATCATACAAACTTTAGAATTCATTAATATTATCTCGGGCCCGGACAACGCTGGTAGAGTCAGCTGCTACACATAAACATACGAAATTTTATTTTCGAAAACTATAAGTTATATTTAGGAAAATGTCGTCGTATGTCTATTAAAAACAATCACAAAAATCCATTTTGATACGACAGACATATGATGCTTTTAATTGTGTACATTTTAAGTTATTTCTGCAACTAGAAACGAAAAGTTGCGCCAGTTTAGTTTTTTGTATTTCCATTTCAGTTCTTTTAAAAGCAGTTGTGTTATTTTCTAATATCGTACCCCATGTTAACTCTTACAATAATATTCTATTTACGTATTCCATCGTATTTAGCAATGTAATTCTAAAAATTTCTTTAAAAAAATTCTATATTTAATAAAACACTTGATTTAAGCAGATGAAACATGTGCATAATTTTCTAGTACATGGTAATGCACTACGCAGCCTACAGTGATACTACCTTTTAAAAAATAATAAAGTTCACCTGTATTAATCCCAGAATTTTTATTAATAAGTTAGACGAATATTACATTTTGCAAATAGTGATGTCAAATTACTTTTTACAAAAAAATAATGAGTACTACTGTTGTATTATATCTATAATATTTTATAAAATATAGTACATGTTTCCGTAAAATATATGTATCTGTATAATATATGTTTCCGTACATCAGAGTTATTTTAAATCTAATGTTTAACATTTGTATTAATTTTTTTTTTATAACTTGAACTTATTCTCATATTTAAATGTATAGAAATAATTTTTATAACATGTGGAATAAAATTCCGTATGCAAAATAAATATTCTCAGACATGTTTTATTATAAAACTAATTACTCTGCTTTGCCAAATCTGTACAGTCCTGGAAAAAATATTTCACCCTAATAATTATTCTGCTAAAAATCGCATAAAAAAGATTTATGATCTGTACCAATTTGCGGAAAACAAAATGCCCACGGTTAATAGAAATTCTGAAATCATGCTTCAGGAGTCGTCCACCATAAAACAAGTTGTTTCAACATTCATTTTTCAAATAGTAACATATAATTTTGACACTTTTAATTAATTGCTTGGATGAAATCATCCTGGAGAAAAATACAGTTTACGCGCTTTTCCTAAAAACATTTTAGATTTATAAAACAAAGTGTCTTACATCTGTGGTATCTAAACGTTTTTTTTTTTTAATGAAAACCGTGTTTCAGCACATAGAAAAAGATATTCGCCTTATTAAATATAAAAATTAAGTCATTACATCAGCGATTTACTCGATACGAAGTGCGTTGCCAGTATGTTGCAACTTTTTTGAGATTGCTTGATTGCCACAATTTTTCGGAAATAGTAGGTTATAACGTCTTTTGTTGCCCCGATTTTTACTCCAAAATTGTTTTAACAATTTCTTTATTAATTTTTTTTTGAAAAATTTGCTATATTTCCTTAATTACAGTCATTGTAATTTTATCGTATAATGTAAATAGATTTTGCCAAAACTAAGACCTTTTTATGATTGAATATATTGAAAAAATTCGCCCCTTTCTTTAGGTTGGTGATTAGATCCTTGGCATAGGTAACGACGTAACGTGGGCGACGTGGACTTCCACCACATCAGGCAAACACCCACCATCAATTTAAAAAATATATAATATTTTTCTTAATAAATAATTAGAACAAAAATGATTTGAAAATTTGTGGTTTAAATATGCCTGATTGGCTTTTTCGCGCGCGTGAAGCTGGCGCCTATATTTCTCGGGGAAAGTTTTTACATATAGGGTAAATCCAGGTTAGATATTCCATCATGTTAGTTGCCCTAGTCCCTGTATTTCAGCTATTGCACGTGTGGTGGAGATGATGACGTTCTTCTACTCACAATTATTATAAAAAAGCGTAGTATACGAAGTTACAGCGATTTATTTATTCAAATAAAAGTTAGATTTAGCAAAGAAAAATAAGTTTGGTTTTGTTGTATGTTCTTATAAAATAGAGACAAGTAGAAGATGAAATATAAAGAACTTACTAGAGATTTTTGATGAAATATTTAGTGAATGTTGCTGAAACAGGTATCGAGTAATTTGATAGTTCTTTGTTGCAGGCATATTTGTTAATACTTCCAGAGACTGGATATCTATAACTGATTAAAAGGATATATGATCCACCTGCATTGGCGATATATGCCTCACTTGTGATTCGGGAAAACACGACCCATTTATAATTATTAATTTTAATATATTATATAGTAGTATATTTAAATCTTCAAGATTGCGAGAGAAAAAATATGTTTCTACTTTTGGATGACCATGTCTTTTCCGAAGGATCATTACCTAACAAATTAAGGGGCGATATTAGTAGTGATAAATTCTCCATTTATGCAATGATTAACAAAATCATTTGTTTCATTTCAGAAAGCTGTTTCAAAAGGTTTCAATTCCATCACATTTTTAACTGGAAAATATGTTATAGGTGTTAATAGCTGTTCTCGGAACATTTTAATTCACACGTTCCGAACTTTCCCTCTCTTATTATTAAAAAATATTCAGCAGCACTCAATAGATATCTAAATATGAAATCTAAATCTAAAATTCCTTATGTGTAGCATTGCCAAAGTAAAATTCGAAAAGAATAAAACGGGCACCATATTAGAGGTATAATCCTCTTTATGCTTGTTTATATATTTAACTAATATTTCTTTTATTACTGGTAATTTTCCTGACCCCCTCCCCCTTTAATTTAAATTACTGAAGTTTAACCGTCCGTAGGATATATATAAAACAAATGAACTCATTCAATATGAAAAACAAATTAACGCATTTAATTTGAGAATTTTAAATTCGTTTCTCGAATTATGTTGTACATCGTAAATAAAAAGGAGAAAGGGGGTGTTTTGTCTCTTAGTTTAGATTAACCCGGGAGAAATCGCGCATATCTAGGGTATGAATAGTTTTTACTTTTTCACCAATAAATACAAACAATAATTCTCAACTTATTTAGTCAGTGTCAACTGTTACAAATTGTAGGATAAAATACGCTAAAGATTACTTTTCGAAAAATAGTGGTGATAATTGTAAAATTCGTACGCACTCGGGGTATGTCATACCCCATGCGACTTCTCCCGGGTTAAAGAAGTTTAACATTAGTTAGAATTATCCGATTGGTATCAAATTTTGTATACAGGCTGATTGAGGGAAGGCATATCCTGAATTACTTTTTGAGTTTGTTCGTCGAATATAAGGAGAAGTGGGTAATACATCTAAGTTTAGATTAAAGAAGTTTAGCTTTCGTTAGAATTGTTCAATTGGCTTCATATTTTGTGTACCCATTTATTCGAATAATTGGACATATCAGATATCCTTTGCAGTGGGGAGTGTATGCAGGATTAGTACACAGAGCCTGTGAACTCAACGTCATCAGTTTGACTAGGCATATATGCTGATGTAAAAAAAATTAAGGGGCAGTGACTTAAGGGGCAGAAGCTTTCGATTTTACACGATTTGTCAAATATCTACTGAAATTCTTTACGAATTGTCCTTGAACTTCAAGGATGTAAAAAATATGTTTTACTTCATTTTGTTCAGTGAAGATTTAGTCGGGAGGAAAATTAGGGAGGGGGCAAAAATAAATTACATAAAAAAAAATATTTCTTACCCCCTAGCAACCGAAAATGCTCAAAATGGTCTGTCACTCTATCAAATGACTATGTAGGTTTGTTCAATGTTTTCATGTATTTGTGTAAGTATAGCACGCAAATTCGTAAGGATGTTAATGATTCTGTGAAATTTTCAAATGTTTTTTGTTTATAACATACAGAGTTTTCAACCAAATTTAACAACACTTTCCGAAAACGTGACGAAGAACAGTATAAACAGTACACTGCAATAACGTCTGTATGAAATAATTTTTAACTGCGCATGCATGAAATATTCTAAAATTTTTATTTTATAATTTGGTAATCTTCTACTTAGGGAAACTTATATAAAAAGTCCAGTCAACCTCCTGAAGTAAACCTTGGTGAAATTGGTGTAAATGAAGCTGCACGATATTATGGTATTACTGTAGTTTAGGGCGTATAATCCACGGTTAAAACAATCATGTTTAGACCGAGAAATGTTACCGTAATTTCCGGCGTATAATCCGCAGCTCAAAGGGTCGTTTTTCGACCCAGCAATATTATTTTATAAAATGAAACTTAAAAGATCGCTGTAAATATTTAACTACAATTATTGAATAAAATTTCTGGGTCGAAAAACGACTCTTTGAGCTGCGGATTATACGCCGGAAATTACGGTACTTTATATGTAACTTAAAAATCGGTATAGATAATTGATTTGACTTCAGTTATTAAATACAATTTCTGGATCTAAACATGGGTGTTTTATCCGCGGATTATACGAAGGAAATTACGGTACGTCTAGATCAATCAGACGAAGGAAGGAAATGGGCAATATTTCTTGGACGTCATACTGTACTCGCTTCTGAAAATGAAAAATGTTATAAATCATATTCCAGGATTAGGAAAATTTGGATTTGCCCCTGATAGGGCAGCTGTTAGACAGATTGCATATGAATTTTCAGAATCACCAATGGTAAAACATAGGACCAATAAGGAGAAATGTATGGCTGACTACGATTGACTGAACTGTTTTTAAACAGAAATAAGGAATTAACAATTCGGTGGGAAAAAGGACGTTCTGTATCGCTGGCAGAGAGTATGATCAAAAAAGCTATAAATGAGTTTGTTGACAGTCCTAAGAAAATTTATGAAAAATATGGATTTTTCACAAAATCGAAAAATATTTTAAGCATGGATGAGACAGGATGCTATTTAAATAATGAAGTTAAGATATTAATAGCTACGAAAGGAGCCAAATATGTCCACTCTTCGACTTCATCTGAAATATGAGAGAATCGTTTAGTTAATGCATGTATTTATGCCGAATGTTTTTGTTCTTTCCTGTTCTAATTTTTATGGTGTCAGAGAAAATTCTGGGTTTTCAAACGGTCTTCCTAAGTGATACAAAATCTATAGCAACCCAATGCTTATCATTTCTTTCGATCTTTGCAGTAACTGGCTAAATAAACATTTTCCAAGTAAGTCAGCAAGCATGGTCGTCCTCATTTTGACGGTCAGTCAACAAAATTGCAGTTTTAAAACGTTTTTCATTACTGCACCCCCTGGGAGTAGTGGCACCGACAGAAAATATAACCTATGTTGGAGCAGGGATTGTCATCAACAATTTGCAATCATCACATTTGAAATCGATTCGGTAGTTTCAGAGATTCCATTGAAAATGTAATTTAGAATGTTTTTACAACGCTTTTCGCTCATTTCACCCTTTTAAATCACTATTTTTTTTAAAACAGTTCTTAGAGAGCATTTACATCTTATAAGGAACTTACCATGCCAAATTTCAAATTTATTTCCCCTTCAATATAACAAAATAGTGATTTTAGAAAGTTTTTCGCTCCTGCACCCTCCTGGGGGTAGTGGCACCAACATATATTACAACTTATGTTGAAGCAAGGATTGTCATCGTCAATTTTCCACCGTCACTTTTAAAATCGGTTCGGTAGTTCCAAAGATTATCCCTCACAAACAAACGAAAAAATTAACAAATGTTACTTCTTTCTAATATTAGTATAGATTATGCTTTACTGCACATCATGGACGGCCTCTTAAAGTAGTATCTTGCCGTTTTATAAGCATAATTTGAAAACTACTTGTAAGAAAATTTTGAAATTTTAAATGCGCATAAAGCAGGACATAATAAGTATAAATCCACTAAAACAATTATAGGTTTCAATTAATTTTTTTTCGAATATTAATTTCATAATTCATAATTTATATTATAAAATTTTAAAAATTACACATTCAACATATTTATGTTTGGGTATTTTAGTATTGTAACAAAAAAAATTAGCATATTAGGATTATAATTTCAGGATATATTAATAAAAATGTGTAAAAGTAATTTAACGTTATAAGCTTTAAATTTTGAATGATAATAATTAAAAACTTATCATCCAAACGTCTTGAAATGTGGTATTTAGGCATAGTTTGAGCCGAAGATTTAAAATATCATGTCCAAATTAGGTCTTGCCATTAAAAAACTAAGTTTGCGCTGTTTTTGTATGTAGATGATACCTTATGCAATTTTTTTATACATCATTTAAAACAGTGGCGTAGCGTCAGGGGGGGGGGGGCACGACCATTTTACTACCAGTATAATTATATACTACATTTAGCCTTATTTAATCTTTGGACGGTATGAATTAAATAAGGCCAAATATAATATATAAAAATACTGGTAGTAAAGTGGCCCGTGCCCCCCTTGACGCTACGCCTCTGATTTAAAAGTAGACTTTATTTCCAATCGTTTGATAACAGTAACATTATTCTACGATAATTGTTCGCAGAGTTAGCGGAGGGTGTTCAGTTTTCTGTTTCCACGACTGTACCTCATGATTTCGTACTGCTGTTGGATATAAACCAGTGATAAGATTTTTTTATGTTTATTGTTTATTGTTATAGTAATGCATTTTTGGAATAACACCTTACTTGTATTTTCTGCTTCATATTTCTATTGATCGGCATAATGCCATTTGCACTTTTTTCCTACATCTATTTTTTACCAGAAGAAATTATCTTATTTAATAAGAAATTTTGAGACAAAAATTTAGATTAATGACAGGATATTTGCGATTAATAAAAGCGAAGATTTTTCTCCCCAAAATCAAGGAAAGATGTTGTACACCACTTCTGTACGCAATTCTACTAAATGAATAGGACGAAGGAAAACAAAACTGAAAAAAGGCGGGTAGTACTTTTGTGAAGATAACATAAACGTATTATAAAGGAAAACATTTTTTAACCAACCAACACAAAAATAGAACAGAAGCGATCACCGGGTTTTCTTGATCAGGAAAAGAAACCCTTCTAATAACATACGTACCAGTATTGTTTCAGTGTATGTATTCAGTAAATGTTCTGTAATATGTGGTGGTAACTGAAAATTCAATAAAGGGTGCATTCTTTAATAGGATATAAAATCTACATGTATATGATTGAGCAATATATTATGCGCATTTAAATTAAACCGCATATACAAATACTATAATTATTCTAGTTTAGACTACAATCATATTAGATTATCCCTAAGTAAGCAATGTTTAAAAGAATACTTTATATCGTTCATTTTAAAATGTTACATTTTTTAATACTATATTTCCATCCCCTTATCATTTTTACTATGCACGCTCATTAAAATTTCTACAAAAGAATAAATGCTTAAAATATGTATTTTTCCCGGCTTATATCTTCAAAGGAACTCCAATGAAGTGTTAAAAGTGGTTGTTACATTTGATTCAGTTAAAAATGAGACGGAAAAATTTTAAAGATGAAGATGACCAGTTTTGACAAAATAAAACACGTATAAGTAATACAAGTAATAAGTAATTTCACAAATTAATACTTTTCTGTTAGTCTTATTATAGTTAGAACGAAAATTATATCCATAGCTTTTTTTTTAATTTTCTTTTGTGATACTCTTCCCCAGGGCCGCAGATAAAACATTATTTATGTCTAAAATAATATGCCTCATTTAATGTCAGATATTTTTGATTCATAAAAGCTAAGTTTTTTTTTCCAAATTCAGGTAAAGATGTTGCACACAACTGCTGTAAGCAATTGCACTAAATGCATCGGAAAAGGAAAACAATACGGATAATAGGCGGGCTGTACTTTTGTGAATTTTATGTAAAAGTAATACAAAGGAAATTATTCTTCAACGCACCACCACATAAACAGAACAGTTCATGTTGTTTTCTTGATCAGACAACTATAGAAAATAAAAACAAATCTCCGCTGGTATTATTTCCGTGTATGTATTCAGTTAATATTTTGTAATAAGTGGTGGTAACTGTAAATTAAATAAATGGGGCATACTACTCTTTACTGTTATTATTATTAATTTTAATGTACATGTGTATGAAGGTTGATTTATGATGGCCAATTATCAACACGAGGGATATAGGCCCTAGGGGGAGTGCCCTCCGTGGGGGGTCTTTTTAAGGGATCCTAACCCGTATTTACGGCCAGAGGCGTAGCGTCAAGGGGGGCACGGATCACTTTACTACCAGTATTTTTATATACTATATTTGGCCTTATTTAATTCATACCGTTCAAAGATTAAATAAGGCTAAATGTTGTATATAATTATACTGGTAGAAAAATGATCGTGCCCCCCCCTGACGCTACGCCACTGTTTACGGCAACTATATGTGTATGAAAGAGTATCATTTTCTGTGTATTGTAAAATAAATCGCATAAAAATATGCTACAATTTTATATGCTAACTAACAGAACAGAAGCGATCACCAGGTTTTCTTGATGAGGAACGAAAACACGTATTTATACATACTAATACTATTATTGAGTGTATGTATTCCGTTAATATAGTGTAATAAGTAGTGGTAACTGAAAATTAAAAAAAGGGCGTATACTACTTTTAAGTGTTAAAAATGTATTAAAAAATGTACATGTATGTGATTGAGCAATATATTCTGCGCATTTTAAAACAAACCGCATATACGAATACCATATATTTCTTCCAGTTTTGAATACAATCATATTAGCTTATCCCTAATTACTGCGCCTAGAATACTTAGTGTGCAAAACGGTTTTACCGTTTTTAAATTCAAAATATTCGAATTCAAACAGGAAATTCTGAAACAAGAATTTTTACTTTAAGAAGTCCAGAAATATCTGCCATTACGTAACGAAAAAAATATTGCAAGGAATTTCTTGTATGAAAGCGGAAAAAAAAAAAAAAAAAAAGCCAAACTGGTAATGTTTTAAAAGGTGCTAAAAATTGTAGCCAATACACGTGCAACGATGCGGTATAATAATAGGGCGATTTCAGCGAAATCTGCTATAAGAACAGATTTTTCTCTAGCGAAAGTAACCGTTTCACTATTGACAAAATGGTCATAGTTTCTGTTAATAAAATCTTCTTGTAAGTGTATATTTCAGATGTAACTGATTTTGAAGTTAGTTTTTTATCATATCAGGGAATTAATCTTTTCCACTCTTCTGGCAGAGATTCATCCTTATGTATGCTAAATAGGGATAGTTTCTAGTTTGTGGTCTTGTATCGAGTACTGCAACCAGGCAGAAAATAAGGCATATCACGTTTTTTGGCTATGATCCATATCATTCATATTTTCAATGCTTATGAAAATCACTATCCAAATCAAAGCAAATAGGGCATAATTTAATTATTTAAAATATTTACCACCAGCTGAAACGTTTTCTCTGTTTAATTCTTATACAATGTTTACGTTGAAAAGAGCTGGCAAAGAGTGGCGTAGCCAGAGAGGGGTGACCAAATGCTCTGGAAACCAGTAATATTATAAAGTTTTCTTCGCCTTCAATATCGCAGAAAATTCTCCGATAAGATATGGCAAAAATATTTTTATAAAATTAGTGGAAACCAAACCATCTGGACCTCCACCCTGTCTACGCCACTGCTAGAAGATGTCGCTACTATATATCCGTTATTTTTTCAGCATCGTTCTATATTTATTAGATTAAATTTTTTAGTAGTATTTTGTAGCCGTTTTCCACATTATGTGTTCTAGCTATGACTAAGTAAGCAACGATTGAAATAATACTTTAAATAGTACATTCAAAAATGGTGAAAAGTTTTTTATATACTAGTTTTCCATCCCCCTATAATTTTTATGGTGTAGGCTCATTAAAGTTTCGACAAAAGTCCAAATGCTTATAATATGTATTTTTCCGGGATGATATCGTGAAAGGAACTCCACATGAAGTGTTAAAAATTGTTGTTAGTTTTGTATCAGTTGAAAAACGTGACAATATTATTTTAAATATGAAGATGACCAGTTATGACAAAAAAGCACGTATATTTATAAGAAATTTCATGCGAATTAAAACGGTGATGTTATTCTTATTTTAGTTAGAACGGAAGTTATATCCATTGCTTTTTTTTCTTTTGAAAAACTCCCAGAGCCGCAAAAATACAACTATATTTTCTAAAATAATATGCCTTATTTATCGACTGGGTATTTGCGATTCATATATATTTTTATTCCAAAATAAGGCAAAAAGGTTGAAAACAAATGCTCTACGCAATTTCACTGAAAGTATCGGAAGAAGGAAAACAAAATGGAAAAAAGCGGATTGTGAAGATTACGTAAACGTTATATTAAGGCAAATATGTTTTAACCTACCACTACACAAACACAACATAAGCGGCCATGCGGTTTTCATGATCAGAAAAAAATCACTATTTATACATACCTGCCAGCATTACTTCCGTGTATGCAGTCAGTTTTTCCGTTTTTATTCTCATTCCATATGGCGCTTGTTTTGGTTACGGTTCGCATTCTTGTTCACGTGAAGTCAGAGTTGAGGTATAATTTTCAGCTTCGCATAAGAATTGTTTTTTATTAATGTTTTCTTCGTTCTGTATGGGATGGGTATAATCTTATAAAATATTATTATTGTCGGTTTGTAAGTTATGAAAACTCTTATATTATTTTTGTAATATTGGTTCTGTTAAAAATTTTAGTGTCAGTTTACCTCCGTATTTCATTCCTTATTTTAATTATTGTTAAAGAAGATGGGAAGGGAAAGAGGAAATAAATGAAAAAGGGGAAGAAGGCGGGAATAAAAGGGAAAAGAGGTAAAGATATTTTTTTTCTTTTTTTTCAATTAATGTTTGTGGGTACACCAGGGACACTTTAAAACTTTTTTTTTCTTTCATTTACTAACCTTTTAAATTTCACATTTTTTTTTTTTGCAATTTAGTACTGTAATATAGCAAATCAATGAAACATCATTTGGCCGTTGGAGGGAGGGGATATAGTTTTGTCATGGCACGGTCTATCTCGCCCCTTTTTGTCCCCCCCATCACGTTTTGGTTTTTTCCCTCCTTTTTACTGTTTTTTTTTTTCTTTGCCCTCGATAAGTTCACAGTGGGCGTAATTTTCATATGTAAGGAGTTAACCCCATATGTTTTTCCCCAGCTTTCTTATACCAACCGTGCTTTTTATTTATTTTATTTATTTATTTATTTATTTTGCATGTCGGTCGTGTTTGGTGTCTACTGTTAGGTATTTTTACACACTTCCAGTTTTCATTTCTTTTAAGTTTTTCTATACCTTTTGGTGTCCGCTAGAGGGCACTTTTTCAAAATTCTTCTTATTATTTTTTTTAAAGCTAAGTTGTAGCATTTTGCTTCTTTATTATTTTTAGGGTTGTCACTTTTTATTAATGATTGGGTTACTTTTATTCCCGGTGCCACTAGAGGGCGTCTTATTAAATATTTTCATTTTCTTTCAATTTTATTCCTTTCATTCCGTGTTGCATCTCATTTTGAAGGTTTTGATGTGACAAATTATTTTTGAATAAGCATTTTCATCTACACTTATTTAGTGTCGCTAGAGGGCGTTTTAGAATTCCCGTCTCTATTACATCTCTTATGCTTCTCATTATATTAACTTTTTTCAATCGCTAATTTATTTTTGACCACCCTCCTCCCCCCTCCTCCTCCCTCTACATTTACAAGTGTTCAAGGGATTATACTTTCTGGCTCTACTTTTGGAATTGTGGAATTTCAAGTGCAGCGTGGATCTCGTTCCTTCTTACAGGTGAGTGTAAACTATTTTTCTCCCTTCTCTGGCACACTTTTAATACTAAACTCCTCGAGTTGTCTATTTACCTGTTACAGAGCCAGAATTTTCAACAAATTTGTTAAATTTATTAATTTCAGTTTTTTTTTTCACATGGCGGAGAAATAATGTAGAAATTGTAAATGAAATATTTTTAGAATATAGACTCTCCATAAAATGTCTTATCTGGTAAATGTGTTTGCATAGCAATAGTAATCCAAATGGCCTAATCTTAAATTTAAACTATAATATTAGGTTTCGTATGATTAATAAAATATATCTTTTTTTTTCTTTTACTCCGGGTGCAGCGACGTCCATAAGCATTGATCACTAATGTTTCTCTGATCAGGATTCTTCAAAAAATTTTCCCCTCTCACCCTTTTTTTTCATTCTGTCACTTTTATTTTATTTTATTTTATTTTTATTTTTTTCATTATTATTATAATCTTCAAAATTGCCCCACAAAATAACATTAAGTTTTTATCTTAGTCATTTCCAGTGATCTAGATAACTGATTTTTGCTATGACCTTTCCTATCTACCCTTTCCTTCATTAAACATGATTTTACTCCAGTGATGCCTAGTTTAATAAATGGAAAGTTTAATATAAGTGTAAAAGTAACAAAATATAGTAATTATTCAGATACATAAAAATGGATGGTTAAATAGCGTTAAATGGCAAAAAACATTACCTCAAATTAATCAAATTCCTCAACTTATAGTTGGAAAAGTTAACAAAAATAAGTTGTAATCTATATCATTTAGTTATGCTAAATACTTATAAATACGCATTTGACAACAAATTATAGTACTGAACAAAAATAAAACATCATGAAAGACGAACTAAAAAGTTCGCCAATTCAACCTCAGGACTCACATGACTCAGATGACTCGAAAACAACGAAGTCTGAATACAAAATTGCCCATTCAAGTCCAGAAGCAACTACGGATTTTAATACATCACGAACATTATTAAAACGAAGATCCAGACGCTATACCACCCAAAACCCAAGTAGAAAGTATCAAAAATTCACACAGGAAAACGCAATAAGAATGGACTTAACAGCATTGATGAACCAATACAACGACTTCCTACGAAGAATGAAAAAAGGTGACGCAGACGAGGCGAGTAAATACAAAGAAGAAATTAACAAAAGACTGGAAAAATATGAAGAAAGATTCAACCTCACAGAAAAAACAGCAAAAGGGAAGGACATTCCAGAAAGAAAAGATCTTAAGCTTAGAAAAAGAGAATAAAGAACTAGAAGAAAAACTGGAAAAATTAAAACAGGACACTACAACACAAAGACATAATCAACAGGATAAAACCGAAAACGAGGCTTAACTAATAAATCAACAATTAGAAGCAATCAGAAAGACACAAGAAGAAAATTAAAAATTAAAAGAATCATTGATCTCAAAAGATGAACAAATAGCTAAACTCATCCAAGAAAATGCGAAAATAAACAATCTCTTAACAGATGTAAAACTCCTTGAGCAGGTAGGGAAAAATTTTCAAAAGTTAGTAAAAGAAAGAGATCAAACGATACAGCAACTACTCTGCGAAATTCAGGAATTAAAATCAGAAAAACCAAAACCACAGAGGTTAACAATAAGTACGGGCATTGCATCAATAGAAGAACTTCAAAAAACTCTGGAAAACATAGAAACAAAGACGAACAAAATATTAGAAAAGATGGACCAGACGGGAGAGTACTCACTTATAGAACAAGCAAAAATAGATATATCCCAAACTAGTTACTCAGAAGTATTGCAGCAGTCAATGAAGGAAAATATCCCAAAAATGAATAAAATAGGCATCTCTAAAGCTGCAGTATTATTACACAAGAAGCCAAACACGACAATGTCAATGGCAACAATAAAATATATTTTGAATAGAAAAGTTAAAGAAAATAAAGATCTTCCACATACTGTATGCAGTCCAGCACGTGATAAAAATCTTCTGATAATACAATCTGACAGCCCAGAAGAAACAAAAGCTCTTTGGACCTTAATTGACAAAGTTGAAGCATTGAAGGATGTTATAGAAACGCAATATACTCCATATAACACGAAGAAAATTATAATACTTGGCATTCCTAACATTACAGAACAAGAAGAAATAACACAAGCAATAATAGAAGATCTAAACATGGATACACCTACACCAATAACTATTTCTAAAGTCATTCAAAGTAAAACATCTAAAACATATCAACTTGTTCTAAGTGTGGAAGCCAACATAGCCAATTATCTACTGAATAAAGGAAATCTCCTTATTGGTTTCAACTCGTGTAGGATTGAACCATATCGCCCAGTAATACGTTACGGATACTGTCAGAGATACGGCCACGTATCAGATAGATGTCAATATCCAAGAGCATGTACGTACTGCACGAAGTCTCACGATTCTGACGAGTGTAAAGTAAAACACAATCCAACAGAACACATATGTGTAAATTGTAAAGATACAGAAAATGACTTTCATCATGCAGCAAACACAAGTCAATGTCCCATATATCAATATCATCTCTACAATAGAAGTAACTTCGTTAAAAATAGCATTTCTAATTCAATATTTTAAATATACAGAAGATATACAATCTCAACATACACCAACAATAGCATCCTTTAGCGAAAATTTGGAATGTCTACAAATTAATCTACAAAACAGTCGAGCAGCTACAGACCATCTGTGGGGCTTTGCCAATGAAAATAAAATTACAATATTACTCATCGAAGACTATTACCACATCAAAAACAAAGTTTGGGGTATTCCATGAACAGCATGGCAAGTCTTTAAATCCAAAAATCAAACAGCTGCAGTTGTGATAACTAGACCGGATGTTCCAGCCATCCACACTTACTCAGATGAAAATGCAGTGTTCGTCAATATTACTACAACAACAGGAAGACTCACAGTGGGATCATTGTACTCTAAACCAAAAACTAACCTGCTTGAGGATATGAAATGGTTAGATCAGTTTAACCCAATGACAAACCTGATACTGGGTGCAGATCTTAACGCCCACTTGGCACTCCTGGGTTATCAGAAAGAAGATGAGAGGGGATCAATATTGACATACCTGCTATTGGCAAGAGAACTTATCCTTATAAATGATTCTGAAGCACCAGCATCATTCATTGGACAAGTTGACAATCCCTGTGCCACTAATCCGGATGTGACGTTGTGCTCTCAGGACATTTCTGAAAGAATCCAGATGTGGTATGTGGAAATAGAAAATATGAATAAGTCAGAACACAGGTACATTCGATTTTCTATAGCACTTTCAATTAACTACATAAAATTAGGTAGATTTAAAACCAAATATACAACTTTTAAAAAATTAACAAAAATTTTAAGAAATATGTATCTGACTTACAAAATGAACTTGACATTATAACAACAACACAAGAATTAGACAACTGGCTAGATACATTTAACAATAATATTTTAGAAACATGTAATTCCACTCTCAAAAAGAAACAATAAAAACTATATCCAACATTTACATGGTGGAACGCCTCTCTGAAATCCCACAGAAACAAAATAGCCGCATTAAATAAGAGATTTAAACGAACAGGTGATACTAAATGGAAAATACTAGTAAAGAAAGAAAGAGCACTATATAAAAAACATATCAAATCAGAAAAGGCCAAATCTTGGCAAAAATTTTGTACACAGACTATTGATAAATTTGGATAAACATTAAAAATTGCAACAGCAAAAAATACAACACAACAAACCAAAATTTTCTGCATACGACACTTACTGGCTCTAATATATATTCCACAATTTCAGATACATTTACAAACTTGCTAAATCACCATTTTCCCTCACAAGAAAATCCTGATCCTCCTTTATCTGACTTTGTAAGGGAAACACAAAATTCTCCCTCCCCATCACTTTTCTCAACTAAATCTTAAAGCTCCGGGCTATGACAAAATTGATGCATTTTTAATCAAAAACTTATTCAAAAACTACAAAAGTCTTATTCGCGATCTTTTTAATAAATGTCTATCTTTAAATTATTTCCCAGAAAATTGGAAAATTGGCCAGGTTATCTTCTTCGCAAAAAACAATAAAGACCCAAAGCTCCATTCATCCTATCGTCTAATTTGCCTTCTCCCGATGCTGGGAAAGATAATGGAGAGATTAATTAAACACAGAATAATACATTGCCTTGAAATTAACAATCACTTCCATGAACAACAATTTGGCTTCAGAGAGGGACGAAACACTATTCAATTGTTACAAGCCGTAAACGTTATTCATAAAAACTATTCATAAAAAATTACAGAATAACAAATATTGCATCTTGGTATCTTTTGATATACAGGGTGCATTTGACAATATAAATTGGACTATCCTCGGCAAAGCAATACAAAAACAACCTGTTCCACAATACCTGAAAAATATATTACTAACATTTTTAACAAATAGAAAAATTATAATAGACTATCAGGGTATTAACACACAAAGAGAAACATACCAAGGTTTTCCGCAGGGGTCCTGTCTTAGTCCCCTGCTCTGGCTGCTTATAGCGAACATTATATTAATCACATATTCTGAAAAATTCCATAACTTAAAAGCTTTTTGTGATGATTTTAATATGATCATAGCGGCAAATAGCCGACGAGAACTTGAAGATAAACCAAATAAAATGATATCGCTGTTTAGTAATATCTGTACAAAACTAAAACTTAAAATATCGACAGACAAAACGGTATATATAATGCTGGGTAAAAACATTTTAAGGAACAGAGAACCTCAAATTAAACTGAATAACATTAAAATTAAATGTGTTGAAACACTTAAATTATTAGGTTTCCACTATGAAAGTAATCTAACTTGGCATACACATATATTAACCCCTTCAGGGGCAAAGTACTCTTGTAGGTGAAATATTGAAATGATTGATTGACACCAGGATTCACGAACGAATTTATTTTAAAATAAGTAAAAGCTTTTCCTCATGTATCTTATAAATTCAAAATTTGATTATAAAATTCTGGTGTCATTGTGGCATTTTGGGATTAAAATTAAGTGGTATATATAATATACCGGTGCCCTTCAAGGGGTTAAATAACAAAAGTAAAATTTTATCATTAACATCATCTATTAAAAGAGTTTTTTCAACGACATGGGGGTAAGACGAGATTTTCTTCGAGAATGGTACCGTACTGTCCTCGAGAAAATTATCGATTACGGCTCGGAGGTTTAGTACAATAATCTGAGAATAATTGATAAAAGAAACTTACAATCAATACAAAGAATTTACTTAACATCAATAACGAAATGTTGTAAAAATGTACACACTTCAGGTGCTCCTGGGCATTCCACCGTTAATATTTACATTAGAAGCAAAAAATCTTAAATACAAAATTAAAAATAATAAAGACATCTTAATATCTAATAATCAAATATTAGAATATAACAAAATTAAAGAACAAGTCTATAAATTTCAAACAAATCCTGAAATATATATTAACAATTTAATTTTGACGGATGTAAACATAAACAAACCTAACATAACACAGATCTATACTGATGGTTCTAAAACAGATAACAAAACAGCATATGCTTATGTGGCCTTTAAAGATCAAATTAAAATTAAAGAACAATCTTGCAAAATTCAAAATAACAACACATTCTTTCAAGCTGAAATTACAGCAGTTATTAACTCAATAAAATGGGCTATCTCAACAAATCAAAAAATAACTCAATTTTTTCAGACAGCAAATCAACTGTATTATCATTAAATAATTTGTTCCCTAAATATAAACAAATACTTGACCTTCACAAATTACTAAAAGAAAATAAAAATAAAATTTTCTATATCACGTGGGTAAAAGGACACGTGGGTATTGTGGGCAACGAACTGGCGGACAAGCTGGCGTACCAGGCCGCACAGTACTGCAACTTGCCAGTAAGCAAGGAAGTTAAACTTCCATGCTCTTTACTTAATAAGATTATTAAATTGCAATTGCTGGACAGGTGGCAGCACAACTGGGACTCCTCAGGGTGCGGCAGGTTTACTCATAGTATTATTCCAAAGGTTCAATGCTCACTTATATGTAAAGATAAAGTCTCACTCTACTTCCTCATTGGATGTGGAAGTTTTCCAACATTCTTACATATAATTGGCAAAAGAGATGATGAATTGTGTCAGTGTGGTCAGAGAGGTGACCCACTACATTATTTATTTGGCAAATGTAAATTTATGAAGTATAAATTCACATATAATGAAACTAAAACAACTCTTGACAATATTCCAGATATACTATCTGATAAAAAGCAACTATTTCAACTTTACGAAAATTATATCTTAAATCAAAAATATTCATTTATTAAATACAAATTCCTCTTATAGTCAGTTATCTCTCTTTAAAAAAAAAATAAAAAAAAGTGTTTTTTTATGTATTATATCAGTACCAAATTGTAAATACAGTGGGCTCTCACTTATGCGCGATGTTCGGTGGTTGCTTTTTCGTACCACTGTTTTAAACAGTATAGAGGGGTTTAAAAGGGGAAAAAAGTTTTTATTTTTTGCATTTGAGTTCGGGTGTTATATATATATACAGGGTGTTCCGTTAAAGGGGTCCAATATTAATAGGGGTAATAGAGGAGATCACATGGAGCATAAATCAGTATATAAAGCCTGGTCGGATCTCAATAGTTTTCAATTTACAGCAAATAGAATGAAAATTCGGAAAATTGTAAAAGAACCCTCATTGCTAAACTATCGATAATGCTACATAAAAACGAAGCACATATTTAGAAAGAGCAGAAAAAAACCTACAAAATGACGTCAATTGTATTAAAATAGCAATATTTATTGACGAGTTACAAGCCCTGAAACAGTGAAAAAAGTACGAAATCCAATATACATCAAAATAGTTAATCGTTAATTCCAAAAAGACAACTCTAGCTACAACAAGGAAAATGTAGTAAAATTTGGTCCATTCCGAAAACTTTCGAAAAAGCTTACAATGAACCATATCGGTTTAATTGTGTGAGAGAAATTAATCAGTTTCTTAGTTACAACTCCGCTTTCTTTGACACTAGCAAAGGTTAAACTCCGCCCATCACGATTGGAAACACCGCCTTTTTAATTACTCTCAACTATACATTTTCGATCATGCTTCTTCTGAGATGCAACATTTTTAATTATTCAAGAGTTGAATGAACCAAAATAACTTTACAATAATAGTCTACATTTTAAAGTGGTCTTTTATTGATATAAAGCTTAAGTTAAATTCCTTAAAATTAAACTTGTGGTGAAAATTCGGAAATAATTAAAAATATTGCGATTTGTAACTATGCAAGAAGTTTCAGTACATGTTTTACATGGACAATTATTGTATGTATATGTGCATCATAATTTATGATAGGAAATAATAATAACAAATAGCATAATAATTTTATTAATTATAAATTTAAAAAAGACACTAAATTTTAAATTAATTCATACAAACTTTGTAATTTACAATTTGAGTACACCACAGTCTGTGACTTACAAAATACTGTGCCAAAAAGTGTTGAAAATAAAAGAAAAATGACAAATAAAGAATTACATTCCACGTACTTTATGACATATGTGAAGCATAGTCTTCTGGCCTGCGCTGCACAGTTCAATGTCGGAAGGCAGACGAACGGACATTATTATAATAGGTGTTCGAAGTTGCGCCCATTAACAGAATCGCACAGCCGACAGCGACGTCGTAAAGATTGGCGAACACGCCGAAAAACTCCGACGGAGTTGGGAATGTCTCCTGCAGCGACAACGATTCGCGCTAGTAAATCCTCCGGTGTATCCACAGGCGTTTCATACACCAGCGATTTAAGGTGTCCCCAAACAAAAAAGTCTAAGGGTTTGAGGTCTGGAGAGCGTGCAGGCCAACCCAGCTAGAAAAAGTTTGCAAAAAAAGTGCAAAAAAAAAAGTGCACAAAATCCGAGCGTATTTGGCACCTCTACTGGTGTATAAAAAGTGCAAACTTAATTCTGCAAAAAAAGTGCAAACTGAATTCTGCACAAAAAGTGCATAATCAGAGGTGCCAAATACGCTCAGATTTTGTGCACTTTTTTTTTTTGCACTTTTTCTGCATACGAAATAATCCCTAAATTTTGCAGTTTTTATGCACAATCAGAGGTGCCAAATACGCTCAGATTTTGTGCACTTTTTTTGCATACGAAATAATTCCTGAATTTTGCAGTTTTTATGCACAATCAGAGGTGCCAAATACGCTCAGATTTTGTGCACTTTTTATTTTACACATTTTTTGCATACCAAATAATTCCTAAATTGTGCATTTTTTATGCATAATCAGAGACTCTGATTATGCATAAAAAATGCACAATTTAGGATATTTTTGGCATGCAAAAAATGTGTAAAATATAAAGTGCACAAAATCTGAGCGTATATGGCACCTCAGATTTTGTGCATTTCTTCAAGTAGATTTTTTGCATACCGAACATTTTAAGCATATATTTAAATCAAGATTCAGCTTACTATGAAATTTACAGCTATCAATGTATAATAAACCCAGTTTTGGAAAGATGCATAATTATACATAGGATTATGAACAATAATTTTATCAGACATGGTACAAGTTCACCAACATGCGGAAAAAGATAATAAGCTTAAATTTAAATATATAAATTTTATAATTAAATATAACACTGCATACAGTAAAAAACATGTCCAATATTGTTAAAACCCAATAAGAGAAAATTATTACACTTACTTGAAAAGAGCTGCACTAAATTCTAGTTATTAGTTGAAAATGTTTTAACTAATGTATTTGAACTTAGAAAAAGGCATTTAAAAAAAAAAATCAACTTTACTTATTTTTGTTTACACAAGTGCGATCAGCTTTTTCTCATCATTTCACTTCCAATCCAGTCATTGAAAATTTTGATTGTTGCAACTGGATGCAATCATTTTTCTGATTGCAAAGAGCTTTGATAGACGACTGCTAAAATCTAGCTGCTGTTGGGAAAATGTGAAAGAAACCACAGCACACACAAAAAAATGACCATTGCAGTACAGCTGCTGCATTTATTTGAAATCACAACATAAATAATAAACTAATGGTACTCTGTTCCGGTAATGTAATGTATACAGTAAATGTTCTGGACTTAAATTTTCTTGCTTTTAGATTTAAACAAAATAAATTCTGACAGTCTGACAGTCACATTGTGGAGGTGTATCTTTGGATGATTTACTTTTATCACACTAATTTCAAGCTGTATCCTGTTTGTTTCCTGTGTAAAAAAAAAAAAATAAATAAATAAATCATGCAAAAATATGCAAACTGAACTACTTTACAGACATTACATAAATATAAGAATTCAATATTAGATTTTATTAAGTAGTTTGTTTTTCTACAGGAAAAAATTATAGTTAAAATTCACTTATTTTCATGTGTAATATATGGACAAACTGGAAAATGTTGTTCATATAAACAATTTCTCAAATCTCAAACTTGAAATTTACTATCTATACTATTAAAAATGCATGTGTGTAACTATGTATCTATATTAACCTCAAAGGCTCAGACTGTTGGGTGCAGAGCTGAGAAATTTTTAATAAAGTTGCATAATAGGAAGGACCATAAAAAAAAAAAATCCAAAATTTTAATTAGATTTTTTTTTATGTGATGTGAATTTTGTTTATGTTTTGTGATTTTTGCTCAGCCAATTTATATTCAGAGTCGCTAGAGGAAAGGGGGGAAGGGAAGAAGTAGTTGTCAGAAGAAATATATAAAATTTAGGAAGCTTGAACAGTATTTTTTTTTTTAAATGTTTGTGTGTGAATGTGAACGAAAAATTTGATTTTCAATTAATTTTTAAATAAAAGATCATTTTTACATAGTGTTCTCATTTGATGTTTTTCAAAGGGTGCTGCACCCTGCCCTTTTCCTTTAAACCTGCCGATGCACCCTGTCCGTTTTAGATAATGATATTGTAAAAGCGCCCGGCTCGTTTTCCCCCAGTAGCTTCTTTTTGTATCTTCTACATATTTTTTAATATTTGGCTTTTTCCTCTCATACCTCCCCCCCCCCCCATAAAAAAAAACAGATGCAACAACTGCATATTGTATTTCTTTTAAATGCTAAGATGTAAATTAACAACATAATAGAAATATAACTTTTATTAGGTTGTTCGACATGTTTTGACTCACTCCGGGTCATTTTCAAAAACATTTTGAACAACATTTTCCAAATCTCAAACTAGAAATTTACTCTAGATTAATTTTAACACAATTATTCAAATTCTTGGCCCGGACATTTTTTGTCCTGTTGGAAAATTACAACTAGTGATGCACAGAATATTTGGTATGTATTTGGCCATACTACAAATATTTAATTAGGCTGAAAATAGGTCGCACTCGGCCTAACCAAATATCAAACTATTCAGTTTTGCTGAATATCTTTATATATGGCCCAACCACCAGGGTTGGCAAAAACCCGGGTTTTTTCAGGAAAAACCCAACCCAGTGGGTTTTTGGGAGTTTTTCAGGGTTTTGAGGATTTTTCTTCTTGCCGTTCTTTGTTTGTTTGTTTTGTAACAACTATATAATTAATGGGATGAAGTTTTAAAAAATAAATGTTAATACTTTAATAATTTTTATTTAATATATTATTTAATTATAATTATTTAGAATTTTTATTTAATATATTATTTAATTATAATTATTTAGAATTTTTATTTAATATATTATTTAATTATAATTATTTAGAATTTTTATTCAATATTAAAAATAGTTTAAAAATTTGTAATGATTTTAAAGACATTTTATGACTGAATTGAAAGAAATTTTTTAAAGTCAAAATAATTAAATTAATAGTCTAAAATTTTGTTTATTTCTCTTTTATAGATAAAAATTAGATTTAAACAGTGAATCATTTACTTTTGTTTTATTAAAATTTTCTTATGTAGTAGAATTTTATCAAATGTTTGGAATTATTGTCCTACTAGGGGGGGGGGGATGAATTCACTTTTAAACCATCTAAATTGTAAGCTTAAATTCCTAAATCTTCCAGAGATCTTGATGTATGGGAGGGGGGAAAGGGGGGGGGGTTGCATCTCAATAGCACAGATTAGCTGCATGTTGTTTCATAGTCTGCGATCGCCCATCCTTCTGCTTTTGGCGAAATTAGATAAGGAGGGGGGGGGGAGGTATAAACAATAGAACTATCTCAAGAATAAGAAATCATTATTTTTAAAGAATTATTTAACAAAGAACTTTATATTACATTATATTTTAAATACTATATTTACGTAAGAATATTTTATAATTGAATTTGTTTGGATCATCAATACTTTAATTGGAAAATGAAAAAAATACACTCCAGTGTATCTTTCTTTTGTTTTATTGATGGATTTTTATCAGGTCAATTTTCTTTTCCCCAGCTGGCTGCTGATGACTGAGATTTAATTAAAGTTTTAAACTGCAAATAAAAATAATAATAATTAAACCAAGAACTAAACGATACTTTTTTCTTTTCCTTACTTATTAAAAAAAAAAAAAAACTTTTAACTATCCGATTGTGTTTAAATTTTCAGCAAATTCAAATAATAATAAATTAGGCAGCTTACCAAATTTCTATTAAAATACAATAAGTTTTCAGAAAATTAGAATCCCCCCCCCCCAAAAAAAAAAAAAAACTACTATCACTATCTTAATCTTGCATCTGATAATGAATGTTCTTAGCTATGCAGAAGAGATTCATTATTATGGTGGGTTGTGCTGCACTATAATACTATTTCACTAAAGAAAGTGAAATGAATCAGTGATCTACCCTTTATGTTTTGTTCAACTTAATTTAGTTTTATGCTTAATATATTTTGAATCATACTAAAATACCTGTGCCTCTAATTTTTAAGAATTGATTGAACCCCCCACTGTTTTCGTCATATTGACAAATAATCCTGATTTTTAATTGTTTATATAATTTTACATGTATTTTTTTAAGATAATTATTTTCTCTGTGAATTTTCCAAGTTTGTTTCAGATACAGCAATTATGCCCATTTAGAATTTTCTGAAAACTATATCTGTGACACATAAAATGTATATTATGTTTGGTTTAAATTGATATATTTATCATTAGTTAGATAAGTGGAATTTTAAATAAAGATTTTGATAAAACCCACTTGGGTTTTTTTTCAAGTGGGGGCAAAATCAAGCCAACCCTGAACCAAACAGGCTTTTAAAAATATTTTCAAAAAATTTAGTTAAATTTTATTTTTAACTGTTAATAAATAAAGATATCCCGGAAAATTAAGAAGTAGAATTATATTCAAATAAGAGAGATTACTTGTACATTTATGTATTTCCTGTTTGAAAAGTAACAACTAAGAAAATTAACTGTTAATGATGACATTCATAAGAACTAATAATGCATAAATGTAAGATCGTGAACATTGTTTTCTTTTTCAAAACTGAGTGTTTCTAAACAAACATAATGGAAGATAATGTGCAGCTTTCAGGGTAAAGGTGAAAATAAGCACTCGCCAGTCGCCATTCATCGATTAAACTTTAAAAACTGGCCAAATGCAGGATTTCCTGATTGCCCTTTTTCCCTAAATTTTGCGATTTTTCAGCATCCATTCGACGAAATTCGTAATTTTTATGTACCCGTTCGAAGAAATTCATGGCTTTTATGTGCCCGTTCCAAGAAATTTACGATTTTCTGTGCATAATCAACAAAATTCATGATTTTTTACACAGCAATCGATAAAATTCATGATTTTTACGCATTCGATCGATAAAATACATGATTTTTACATGCTCAGTTGATAAAATTAATTTTTTTTACACGCCTGGTCAACAAATTTCATTATTTTTATGCGTTCGGTCGATAAAATACATGATTTTTACACGCTCGGTTGATAAAATTAATTATTTTTACACGCCCAGTCAATGAATTTCATTATTTTTACATGCTTGGTCAATAAAAATTCCTGATTTTTACATGCTCGGTCGATAAAATTAATAATTTTTACATGCTCGGCCGATAAAAATCACGATTTTTTCACACTTGGTCGATAAAATTCATGATTTTTTCACACTCGGTCAATAAAATTAATTATTTTTACATGCCCCGTCAACGAATTTCATTATTTTTACATGCTTGGTCAATAAAAATTCCTGATTTTTACATGCTCGGTCGATAATATTCATAATTTTTACATGCTCGGTTGATAAAATTCATGATTTTTACACGCTTGGTCGATAAAATTCATGATTTTTTCACACTCGGTCGATAAAATTCATGATTTTTTCACACTCGGTCGATAAAATTCATGATTTTTTCACGCTCAGTCGATAAAATTAATTATTTTTACACGCCCGGTCAACGAATTTCATTATTTTTACTCGTTCGGTCGATAAAATACATGATTTTGACATGCTCGGTTGATAAAATTAATTATTTTTACATGCCCGGTCAACGAATTTCATTATTTTTACTCGTTCGGTCGATAAAATACATGATTTTTACATGCTCGGTTAATAAAATGAATTATTTTTACATGCCCGGTCAAGGAATTTCATTATTTTTACGCATTCGATTAATGAAATTCATGATTTTTACAAGTTCAATCTACAAAATTAAGGATTTTTACGCGTTCGATCTACGAAATTAAGGATTTTTACACGTTCGATCTACGAAATTCAGGATTTTTACGCGGTCGATCGACGAAATTCAGGATTTTTACGCGGTCGATCGACGAAATTCAGGATTTTTTAGAGTGTCAACAATACTCCAGATTGTAAAACATGCAATGGGGAGTTATGAGATGAAAAAAAAAAAAAGCAAAATATTAATTGGTTATTTTTTTAAACCAAAAACATTGGGAAGGAGGTGTCCATTAATGGCATATCTACATAGCTGCAACCTTGGCATAATCGTAATTGTGAGGGCCGCAAGATAACAAAATTCCTAAACAGCGTAATTAAACTGGACACTGTAATAAAATTATTAAATTATAAAATAATACTTACATGAGATGTATCAACAAGTCTCTGTTCAACCACATTTTACTAGCAGCTAAGCTTCCACTCTGGAAGAGAAGAAAATCAATAACAACCCAATACAAAATGGCTTATAACTGAATATAAGAACATTTTATAAATTTATTTTAATTCACAGAAGAAGCTACAAAGTTTAATTAATCAAAGTTTAACTAAATTAATTAAAAAAGTTTTAAGACTATACTCTTTTTAAGTTATAACTCAAAGCTAAAGCACAGTTTGTTTTTTTCTGTAAAGGCTTCTTGTAAAAAGGTCTGGTTCATAAAATGGCAGTATCTGTGTTAAATATTATGTAAAATTGTTTTATAATTTAACTTTTAATACTTTAGTCTGAAATATAAAAATATTAGGCCAGCCGAATATTCGGTATACTTGTGGGCTGAATATTCAGTATTCGGCCAAAATCGCTATTCAGTGCATCCTTAGTTTATAGTAATTTAAATTTACTTTATAAGCTTTTAAAATTTTCGTAATTACATTTTAAAAGTTACAGATTACTAACTAATATGCTAAAACATATGTAGTAACAATTATACATCCCAAGAAGGAAATCCATATACTGCGATATTTTTTAATATTCCTTTAGATTCCGGTTTCAGAGGTTTTATCAAATAAATACTTGACAAAGTTGATTACATAGTTAAATATTATGTACTTTATGATTAAAATAAGTTGGCTATTATTTACTTTGCGGAGGAGGAAGAGGGGAAGGGGATCAAAAAGTATGTTTACCTCCTGTGAACAAAAACAGCATTTTGGCCTTGAATGAGGGTTCCTGCAGTGGAGTTCCCCCCCCCCCCCCACAAATTTTGACAAACAAAATCAAAGCATATTTTTATATATTTTAAATAATTTTTTAGTTTACTTTCAATTAATAACTTCAAAATAATATTCATCCACATTTACTTATTATAAACACATTATTTAATTTTATTGAATAATTTATTTATATTTAATAATAGAAGTTAAAATGTTTTGATTTAACTTGGTTATTAGGGTGGGTCGAAAAAACCGAAATTTATATAATCGAAACGTAATAGTGCGGAAAAGTTGCCATTGGTAATAACGAATACATTCACAAAATATTACACCAAATGGTTAATATCTTTTAAATATCTTTTACCGCCGCAAAGAGGGCAAAGTTTTAAAAAAATCGCTTTTTTTTTTTTTTAAATTAAATTATCCAACCATACCAATACAATTTCTAATAGAATGCAAAAGCTACATCAAGATGTTAGTAATGTTCCAATAAAATGTCATTATGGTGAAATTATTTCTATGACCGCCACAGAGGCAGCCAAAATTTTGAAAAAAAACGGCAAAAATTTCAATTTTCCGTTTTTTACTTTTTTTCAAATTCATATTATATGTCTACTATTAAAAAAATTTACATTATGTCTAGTAATAACTAATAAATGTCTAGTAATTTTGATGATGGGGATTGCCAACCAAGGGCATGAGGGGCCCGCCCCTCTTAAATTTTGGAAAAAAGGGGTTTTTGAAGAAATTTTTGCGATTTTATGGTAAATTTAAGGATTTTTTTAGTAGGAAGAAATCTTACATAAATTCCCCCTCAATTTTCACTTTTTCTCCCCCCTCCCAACAAAAAATCTCTAAAACGTTCCGGAAAATCACTTCAAAAAACCCCTTTCTCTCAAATTTAGGGGGGGGGGGGCTCACTCGCCCCTGGTTCGCAATGCTCATGATCAAAATTACTACACATTTATAAGTTATTACAAGCTATAATGTAAATTTATTTAATTCTAGACATATAATAAAAATTAAAAACTTTAAAAACGAAAAATCGAAATTTTTGCCGGTTTTTTTTCAAAATTTTGACTGCCCCTGCAGCGGTAATAGAAATGATTTCGACCCGATTGATTATGTCAGAAACTAAACAAATGTTTTGATTTATCACTCAAGGTCAGAAATCTCATTTTTTAAATCAAAATATTTTTACTTTCATTATTAAATATAAATAAATTAGTCAATAAAATTAAGGGGGGGGGGGCTTCAAAAAGTATGTTTACCTCTTGTGAACCAAAAAGAAAAAGAGCTAGTTTTGGAATTGAATGAGGGTTCCTGCAGTAGAGTTCCTCCGCCCCCCCCCCCCAATTAATTTTGACAAACAAAATCAAAGCATATTATATATTTTAAATAATTTTTTAGTTTACTTTCAATTAATAATTCCAAAATAATATTCATCCACATTTACTTATTATAAACACATTATTTAATTTTATTGAATCATTTATTTATATTTAATAATAGAAGTTAAAATGTTTTGATTTAACTTGGTTATTAGGGTGGGTCGAAAAAACCGAAATTTATATAATCGAAACGTAATAGTGCGGAAAAGTTGCCATTGGTAATAAGGAATAAATTCACAAAATATTACACCAAATGGTTAATATATTTTAAATATCTTTTACCGCTGCAAAGAGGGCAAAGTTAAAAAAAAAAAACACATTTTTTTTTTTTTTTTTTAAATTAAATTATCCAACTATACCAATACAATTTCTAATAGAATGCAAAAGCTACATCAAGATGTTAGTAATGTTCCAATAAAATGTCATTATGGTGAAATTATTTCTATTACCGCCGCAGGGGCAGCCAAAATTTTTAAAAAAAACAGCAAAAATTTCAATTTTCCGTTTTTTACTTTTTTTCAAATTCATATTATATGTCTACTATTAAAAAAAATTACATTATATCTAGTAATACCTAATAAATGTCTAGTAATTTTGATGATCCGGATTGCCAACCAAGGGCGAGAGGGGCCCGCCCCTCTTAAATTTTGGAAAAAAGGGCTTTTTGCGATTTTATGGTAAATTTAAGGATTTTTTTAGTAGGGGCGACCTCTTACATAAATTCCCCCTCAATTTTCACTTTTTCTCCCCCCTCCCAACAAAAAATCTCTAAAACGTTCCGGAAAATCACTTCAAAAATCCCCTTTCTCTCAAATTTGGGGGGGGGGGCTCTCTCGCCCTTGGTTCGCAATGCTCATGATCAAAATTACTACACATTTATAAGTTATTACAAGCTATAATGTAAATTTATTTAATTCTAGACATATAATAAAAATTAAAAACTTTAAAAACGAAAAATTGAAATTTTTGCCGTTTTTTTTTTCAAAATTTTGACTGCCCCTGCAGCGGTAATAGAAATGATTTCGACCCGATTGATTATGTCAGAAATCTCATTTTTTAAATCAAAATATTTTTACTTTCATTATTAAATATAAATAAATTACTCAGTAAAATTAAGGGGGGGGGGCTTCAAAAAGTATGTTTACCTCCTGTGAACAAAAAAAAAGGAGCTAGTTTTGGAATTGAATGAGGGTTCCTGCAGTAGAGTACCCCCCCCCCCCCCCCAACAAATTTTGACAAACAAAATCAAAGCATATTTTATATATTTTAAATAATTTTTTAATTTACTTTCAATTAATAATTCCAAAATAATATTCATCCACATTTACTTATTATAAACACATTATTTAATTTTATTGAATCATTTATTTATATTTAATAATAGAAGTTAAAATGTTTTGATTTAACTTGGTTATTAGGGTGGGTCGAAAAAACCGAAATTTATATAATCGAAACGTAATAGTGCGGAAAAGTTGCCATTGGTAATAACGAATAAATTCACAAAATATTACACCAAATGGTTAATATCTTTTAAATATCTTTTACCGCCGCAAAGAGGGCAAAGTTAAAAAAAAATCGCTTTTTTTTTTTTTTAAATTAAATTATCCAACCATACCAATACAATTTCTAATAGAATGCAAAAGCTACATCAAGATGTTAGTAATGTTCCAATAAAATATCATTATGGTGAAATTATTTCTATTACCGCCACAGAGGCAGCCAAAATTTTGAAAAAAAACGGCAAAAATTTCAATTTTCTGTTTTTTACTTTTTTCAAATTCATATTATATGTCTACTATTAAAAAAATTTACATTATGTCTAGTAATAACTAATAAATGTCTAGTAATTTTGATGATGGGGATTGCCAACCAAGGGCAAGAGGGGCCCGCCCCTCTTAAATTTTGGAAAAAAGGGGTTTTTGAAGAAATTTTTTGCGATTTTATGGTAAATTTAAGGATTTTTTTAGTAGGAAGAAATCTTACATAAATTCCCCCTCAATTTTCACTTTTTCTCCCCCCTCCCAACAAAAAATCTCTAAAACGTTCCGGAAAATCACTTCAAAAAACCCCTTTCTCTGAAATTTAGGGGGGGGGGCTCTCTCGCCCCTGGTTCGCAATGCTCATGATCAAAATTACTACACATTTATAAGTTATTACAAGCTATAATGTAAATTTATTTCATTCTAGACATAATAAAAGTTAAAAACTCTAGAAAAAACGAAAAATTGAAATTTTTGCCATTTTTTTCAAAATTTTGACTGCCTCTGAAGCGGTAATAGAAATGATTTCGACCCACCCTATTGATTATGTCAGAAACTAAACAAATGTTTTGATTTATCGCTCAAGGTTAGAAATCTCATTTTTTAAATCAAAACATTTTAACTTATATTGTTAAATATAAATAAATTAGCCAATAAAATTAAATAATGTGTTTATAATAAGTAAATATGGATGAAAGGAAATGAGAAACAAAACAAATATGTCTTGATTTAAAAAACAAGATGGCACACAGCAGGTTAATCGCAAAGCTGTTCCTTTATTACTTTATGCAGTTTAACCCTTAATTGCTGTCACAAAAACTGTTGCATACATACTGTGAGTGGTTTTGGTTTCCAAGACCGCTTGATTGAAAAATTAATAAAAAGCTCGAATAACTAATAAGATACTGCTTCTGTTCTAAACTTCATGTAGGGGAGACCGGTACACAGTGGACCACTTTTCCAGTTAACATTTTTTTTTTCTTTAACAGACTGACCGATCTGTATGAAAATATTTTTGAATATTCCTTAAACCTTCTTACATCCTAATTTTCTCACAACATAGTTTTCAATACATTTTTCAAAAAAAAAAAAAAAAAAATTATATACACTTGTGAAGTGGACCAGTGTACCCCGGAAGCGGGGTACAGTGGTCCACCCACCGTGGTACAGTGGACCACTATTAGGTATTATCTAAAATACAATATAAATCTATTTTTCATTAATCTAATTATTTTTTGTTGCCCCTTCACCCACAAAATAACATAGTAATATAAATTTTGAAACAAAAACAAAAAAAGTATATTTTGAAAATAATAACAGATTAATACAGGAACAATTGCAATTTAGTTGAAGTTATTACTTAAGTACAAAAAAATCCGCTCACATTAAAATTTGCAAATTAAATTCTTAAGTACTTATGAGTAAGATTGAGCCTGGAATTTTCAAGAAATAATTTTGGGTCTGAGAGCAACATTATGAAATCATTGACATCAACAGCAGATTCATCTACAGTTTCAGAAGAAATAAACTGATTTCCATTCAATTTGCGTCTCATAAATCTTACTTGAATAAAATCATCAACAATTAGACTACAGTTATATTTATCAAAGGCAGTAAATACAAAACAAAATATTTCTTACTATGTTAAATAAATTGTTATTTTTATTTGTTTACTTTATTTTACAGTTAAATCTACTTTAAAACAATCTTTCTTTATAGAAAATAATCAATTATTAAATATTTTGAACATTCTGCATTACAGGAGCAGAGTGGATTGTGGATCACTGTGCCCCAGGAGTGGGTGGTCCACTGTACCCCATGTTGAAGTTCAATAAATAATCATATTAATATTGTTCATAGCTTTCTTTTAAACATATTAACTTTAAAGTAAAATAAAAACAAGTATCTTAGCTTTAGTCATATATTACAGATACAGAGGACAGTCAATTCTCAAATACTCATCATACATCACATGCAGATAGATTTTAAAAACCAAATTTTGAAGGGAAAACTTACGGGTATGTACAAACAAAACAAAAACACAATTTGATTATTTTTTTTCTTAGAAGGACAGTAATTACTTGAACTTCATTTTTATAAACATGGGAAGACTTATTTTACTTTCTTTAATCATTGTTGAACGCTAAATTATACTTTGTGATAATTTAAGAAGTATTTTGTTTTGTTTATTTAAGGAGTTTAAGTATCTCCTTGGAAACTTTTTAATTTCTATGGAGTTTCTAAGTAGTGTAAGGCGTCTGTATGACCCCTGCTATAGTTAAACTGAAAATCACAAGTTACTGTGAAAATTGATAAAAGCACTACCGCTAAAAGCAGCTAAAAGATTTTTTTTTCCCCCAAAAGCCGTAGCATTTAAGCCTAACATTTATAACTAGGATTAGGGTGGTTTTATTCCAAACAAACGTTCATTTACAATGTTTTTTAGAGAACATTACAACATAAAATTGAATAATTTACCTTTTTTTCTGTAAAATAGACAACATCAGGCGAGAAAAATTGGGTTAGAATCTTGTATATACAATTCTTGTTTACGCTTGCCTCATGTATCTCGACAACAGAAGGAAAGGCACCGCGCACGCGCAGATGGAAACTAATATATCCTCCACTCCTGTCGGCCTGTCACACTGTTCAAAAAATTAGCAGTTGGAATTTTATTTAATTAGTTTTAGAATATATGCTTTATGTAATTTAGATCATTTTCACTGTCTCTGGGAGATGTAGAATACCCCAACTGTGCATTTGAGAGGGGTAAAATTATAAAATTTCAAATCTTAAAAATTTAAAAAAAAAAAAAAAAATTAAAATTTTTGAAAATTTACCGAGAAGAAAATTTTGAGATATTCCTCATTTAAGTTTGTAATTTTTAAAAACTTAAAATTTTAACAAAAGTTTTTTTTTTTTTTTTTTTTTTTTTTTTTTGAAAAAAAAATTATAAAAAAAAAAAAATAATGTACAGTAAAATATGTGTTTTAAAGCTGTATTTTTCTTTATAATATCTATATAATATATACATATGTACATACGCCCAATTCAATGAGGGGGTTACCCCCCCCCCCATTGAATTATTATTAAAAAATGTTGAAAAAGAATTTAATCTTATATTATTAGTCAAATTGCAGGTCATAGAAGAACAGAAAGTGTGAAATATGTTTTATCCCCCCCCCCCAGCCCCACCTTCACATCCCTCGAGGGGGTGAGGGAGGAAAATATTGCTGGAAGGGGGGCACGAATCTGTGACGTTGAAGTGTTTCTTTTTAGGTAATATTGTATTCTCATAGGAAATACATGCACTTTTGAAAAAATTTACAGATTTGAATTGGCACCATTATGCATAGAAATAATCAAAACTTGGAATATAGAAATTTTTACATCTATAAAAAGTAAAGACTTTTGTGCATAAAAATTGCACACTTTTTGCGAACACGGAACAGGCAGTTATTTTATGCAAAAAATTTGCACAGTTTTTGAAAACAAAAAATATGCACTTTTTTGTATGCATAAAAAATGCATATAATGTGCACACAAAGTGTACACTTTTTGAAATATTCAAAAATATTCACTTTTTTTGCACAAATTGTACACAATTGAAACTTTTTTGCAAAAAAAGTGCAAACATTTTCTAGCTGGGAAGCAACAGGTCCACTGCGTCCAATCCATTTCCCAGGATATGTTGAATTGAGGTGATTGCGAACACCTATGAAAAAATGTGCCGGTGCGCCATCGTGCATAAACCACATATTGTGGCGCAATGTTGCTGGCACATTTTGCAGTAACTGCGGTAAGATATCCCGTAGGAAAACCAAGTACGTACTGCCATTGAGTACATCTGGGAGTAAATATGGTCCTATGAGATAATCGCCCAGGACACCTGCCCATATGTTCACACTGAACTTTTGTTGTGCGTTCGACGGGAAAACAGTGTGCGGATTTGTATATGACCATGTGTGCATATTGTGCGTGTTTACCACGCCCTCTCTCGTAAATGTTGCTTCATCAGTAAATAAAATATTTTCCAGAAATTGTGGATTATTTTCTGTTACATTAAGCAACCAGCGTACGAATTCTGTCCGCTGAGCACAATCTGTTACTGATAACAGTTGTACCCGCTGCACATGAAAGGGGTGCATGTTTTCTGCACGCAGAACACGCCACACACTTTGGTGAGAAACACCGACTTCAGACGCAGCAGCTCGTGTACTCGTGGAGGGGTTATCTGTAAAAATATTCAGTACATCTTCTTCCATTGCAGGTGTTAGTACATGTCGAGGTTTCCCTGCATCAATGCTTGCTGTATTAAACGATCCAGTCTCCCGTAATCGTCTATCGATTTTTATGAAGAGTTTCGAACTTGGGCAACGTCTCCTTGGAAATTGCTCACGGTTCATGGAGGAAACACAGCAGTCACGGAGTTTGCTTTAAGACAAGGCGAGAGCTGCACAATATGTCATTCACTTGACCAGACTGAATAATGAAAGGGTATTGATAGAGGTTGATCAGAAATGTATAATTGAAAGATATTAAAACGGGGTGTTTACAATCGTCATGGGTGGAGTTTCGCTCTTTCCGAGCGTGCAACAGTACAGAGTTGTAACTAGGGAACTGCTTGATTTCTCCCATACAATTAAACTGATATGGTTTATTGTCAGCTTCTTCGAAAGCTTTCGGAATGGACCAAATTTTATAACATTTTCCTTGATGTAGGTAGAGTTGCATTTTTGGAATTAACGATTAACTATTTTGCTAAATATTTGATTTTGTACTTTTTCACTGTTTCAGAGCTTGTAACTCGCCATTAATTCTCAATATTCTAAAACAACTTATGTCATTTCGTAGGATTTTTTCTGCTCTTTCTAAATATGTGCTTCGTTTTTATGTAGCATTATCGATAGTTTAGCAATGAGGGTTTTTTTACAAATTTCCGATTTTTCATTCTATTTGCTGTAACTTGAAAATTATTGAGATCCGGCCAGGCATTATATACTGATTTATGCTCCGTGTGATCTCCTCTATTACCCCTATTAATATTGGACCCCTTTAACGGAACACCCTGTATATTAAAGTATTTGGTGATGAGGTCTGTTTGCCGTGTGTCGCGTGTGGGTGAGGGGCCGCTGTATATAGTGTATTTCAAAATGTTATTGTGTATAAATAAAATTGTTTGAATTTTATATTGTAATTATATATTGTAATCATTTTTTAAAATATATTATCCCTCTAAAGGTTATTGTATACGTACTAATGCATTCAAAATGTACGACTATAAATAATTGTCATTATAATGTTAATCTCAAAATGGTATATAAATAACTAAAATTAAACAGGGTTCGTACGGATCAGGGAATTTTCCAGGAGTTTCACCAGTATTTTCTTTATAGAAAAGTAAATCTAGGTTATACTCGTGAAACTTCGCCTTCTTTTAAGGAGAGATTTTCTGTAAGAGAATACTGGTACCGAAGAATTTCCTAGTCGCAAAATTCCAGGAGCCATCCGAACCCTGATTAAAGTTTATGTAAAATATCAATTATTGTAATAATTTTAACGTTCGCCCAGCCTTGTGGCAAAATTGGGTAACGTTTATACCAAGACTCCCTTATCATAGATCAGACTTGACAATCCGGAGAAAGTCTATGGAAGAAAATGTCCGCGGTAATTGCCAACTTATTAATTGACTTTCTCCGGAAAGTATCGCCGCCTGGTGGATACTACCGCACAGTTGCCATGTTTCGGGCTTTTTGAACACCAGTATATTTTTAGAGAAAATGTTGTTCATTTAAATCCCAAAATTCTCCGATCAAACAAAACAAAATTGTCTCTACTAAAAAACTGGTATCCAAAAATATAATAGAAAAATCTATAGAAAAATCTAGCTGGTCTGCTACCAAATAGCTGCCAACTCTTACGCTTTTTTCTTACCACTAAAATTTAATAGAATTTTTTTCGTCATGTAATCACACGATCTTGTCAATTTAATAAGATAAAATTTACTATAAAATTTTAGTGGTAGGAAAACTACTAGTTCATAAGCAAATGCATAGAACAAATGGAGCTGTGAAAAAATTTCGTGTGATTTCGTGTCGTAAGTACTATTACTGACGATTGATGGCGCTAGTAGCAGGACAAGTATAGTGGTCAAAGGCAACTTGCTGATTGAGAGGTCTGATACTATGATAAGGAGGTCTTGGTTTATACTTTGTAAAAATTGTAGTTTAACTTGTAATTATTGTAGCTAGCGCCGGATAGTAATATTTTTCCCTCCCTAGGCCTAGGGGTTCGTCCTGGCCATTAGCCTAAAGCTGGTTCCTAGGGTGGGCGCTGTGTGTCTGTAATAAGTGGTGATAACTGAAAATGAACCGTATGGGGCATACTACATACAATTCAGTGTTATTTTTTGAATGCACATGTACTTGAAATAGTAACATGTTCTGCGACTTTTAAAACAAACCACACAAAAATACCCTATAATTTTTGTAGTTATGGGTAGAGTCAAATAAGATGATCCCAACGTGAATATACTCCAACGGAATTCTTCAAAGTAACTCAAACGAAATCAGGATATTTGCAATTCATAATGGCTTAATGATGGAAAGAATGAATGATATTGATATTCGAATGAATCATTCGTTGAAGCATATCAGCTAATTTTATTCAATTACTACCAGAAATTTTGTAATACAAAAAAAAAATTATTAGAATTAGATAAAGAGCCAGGTAAAAATGAGAGGTGTCTTTCGTATTGCAAAGTTTCTATGGGAAATTGTTTAACCCTTTCCGGCACGGAGTAAGTCTGTTTGCAAAATGATGAAATAATGGACTGACACCGGAATTTACAAACGAATTTATTTGAAAATAAAAACTTGCTTGTTTTCTGGAACTGAATAAAAGGAAAATTTTAATTAAATATTCTTAGTGCCGTTGGTCAGTTTTGGAATTAAAATTAGGTGTCCTTTTTTGTGACCACCGCCTGTTAAAGGGTTAAAAAGAATGCGATTTTTGGCAAGTATGCTTTTAATTCTTTTTTTATTACAAAATATCCGGTAGCGATAGATTAAAAAAAATATGAATATTGACAACAATACTTTTGCTCATGCCGGAAAGATTCATTCGAATGAAAAATATCGTTCATTATGCCCATCACTATGAAGACGAAGACTTTTATTCCGAAATCAGGCGAAAAGGTTGCACACCCCTGATGTACGTAATTTTACTAGATGCATTGGCAGGCGGAAGAAGGAAGACAAAACTGACAAAGGCGTGTTCACCTTCGACGATCACTTCGACCATGATCGAAGGAGAATGGAAAATCGAGTAGGTCTTTAAACATACAGTTACAGTGAATTTGAGATCCAAATGTTCAGGTCACGCTTTTGCCGACTTATATTAATATTTTGTTGAAGGCTGGTTGTGTGCTTGGTGGGTGTAGGGTTAGAGCACTGGCTTTGTATTTCGATAGTTTGAGTTCGAATCCTGTACTTTCTTCAAGATTTTATTTCTGCTTTTTTATTTTAAAATGTTTTGTCGGTTGCTATATATTTTTCATGATAAATGGTAATTTTTGACATTAATAACCATTCCAGATTAATATTTATTATTAAAATAAAATACTTATTTCAGATTTTTAATGTTTTAATTTTTTTTTAAGTGTTTATTGGTTGCTTTATATTTTTCATGATAAATGGAATATATTTAATTAAAGTAAATTTTTATATTAATAACAATTACAGATTTATTTCTATTGTTATTATAAAATACTCATTTAAATACGATAAATGGGCTATATCCTGATTAAAATTTTCCTTTACAGATCTTTAAAATATATAAAATTTCATTTAAATTCGTTAATATTTTTCAGCAAAGAAGAATTGTGCGAAAATATCCGTGCGCATACTATAGGTGTTTTTTATGGAGCACCTTATTGGTTTATTATTATAAAAATAAAATGCAAAACATATTTTACAATGTAAAATTCATTGTGTAAAATACTATAAAAATAAAATTCTAAGCATAAAGTTAAAAAAATACTTGAAAACATTAAAAAATACATTTTGATAATTGAATATTTATGTTCCAAACATGTTGTTATCGAAATAAATGTTTTAATAAAAATATCAGAAGCTACCTTTATAAGATTAAAAAAAATATTTTATTTTACTAATACAAATGAATCTCATAACAAGTTGCTATCTCAGTTTTATTATATGAACAGTATTCCATTTTTAATGAAAATGTAAAGCAACTGATAAAGCATTTATATTTAATAAAAATTTAAAAGAAAAATCTAAAATAAAAGGAGAGGCTTATGATCCAGGTTCATCTGTTTAGTGCAACAAAACATCGTAATTTTATGTAATATTTTTTATTTAATTTTTATTTTTGAGAGCTTGCGCCTAATTATTTTAAGACTTTCGGTGTTAGACGACTTTCATACGACCTCTGTCTAACTTTGTCCTGCCTCTAATCTCCCAATAGCTCTAAATTGCAGTTCTGCGGGCAAATTATGCCCCGAGGTCATTGTTATGAATTGGCTATCCCAGATTTATAATATCACTATCACAGCGACAACTGCAGACTTACTCTCTTACATGCATTTTATGCTTCTTACAGATGACGCAATGGGATTTCAGCGCCACTAATTTTCATTTGGTATATTTATTCAGCATCTTTTATTTAACAACATATGTAAATTTCATACGGATTGCTTTATTGTTGAACGAGTTATCGCTATTTCTGTGATTTTTCCTTATTTTTTGGAAACCAGTGTACTTTCATGTGTACAAAATTCAAAACTGTTGATTTATGTGAAAGGGCAACCTTTTCTGCGCATTTTAAAACAAACCGCATATACAAATTCTATGATCTCTGCAATAACAAGGCAAGTGGATTGCCTTGAAACCTTGATTCCTTTTAAACAATTTAAAAAGTCGACATGTTTACCTATCGTGCTGTTCCGTGGGTTCTATTTCGTACTCGAATCCTCATGGCGTGTAAACACTTTTTTCAACTCGCATGTGCCTCAGTTTCCCGATTCTGCTAACAGGTTACGCTACTGTCTGGGACCCTTTTATCAAGCACTTGTAGATGAAAGGACACGGTACGGTCACGGACTCAATTTTATAAACACCTCCAGTGGCTGTATCTGTTCAACGTACATGTTCCCAATGAAAGCACTCCGATCTCCTACATATTCCACCTAATGAATGTAGTTTCAAAAAATGTGCCAACACTGTGTGATGCTTCCTGTATCACGTGATAAAAATAAACTTTGATGATGAAAAGCATGATAAAATCATTCTATTCTTAGATGTCTGCTGGAGATAGAACAGGAATTGCACGTTGTTCAATTTCCTGCCACGTAGATCTCTGAATGTGCACATGGTGCATATGTTTCCGGTAAGGGTGCACTCATATTGCCAGTGTGACAGGAGCTTTGGAAACTGTTCTCGGAGGTTGAAAAGATGGAGGTGGTGGAATCTGAATAAGAATATGTGGATATGATCGAATCAAGCAGATTTCCTCCTTAAATAATGGTTGATGGGACGAGACATGACATCTTGTTTAAATTTGAGCCAGCCATGAAGCGAAAAAACCTCCATATCTCATAGGCTGTAAAGGTAACATACAAAACAAATTGATTTGTGTCCGTTTCCGAAAACTACTGTGGCGTGGGAGAAAATGCCAACCAGTTCAAGCACCAAAACTGGATACCATTCTATCATCATTCAATAAACCAGGAAAACTGAAAATGAAGGATTCAAAGATGGATTTTGAATTTCTGCTACGATGTATTACTCCTGAAAAGCAGCAGTTTTACAAGAACTTGTTGAACCCTGATAGTGTATTGGGATCTGAGCTCCAGGAGTTAGAGTCTGAAAGGGATGAAAAGGATTTAAAAAGGGCTAAGGACAGTATTAGATTTTAAAAAAATCTAAACGCTAGAAATAATAGCAAACGCTAAATTGATTTCATATTTTGTAAACTCTTGTGTTGCACTGTATAAAAGTTATAAAAAAGTCATTAAGTGTTCGAAATGTACATTTTCTTTCCATAGGATAAGCAATAACAAAGTAAGTGCACACATTTCAGATTTTTATAATGTATTATTGAGCGTATAAGAAAATTTTATGATCATAAGCAAAGAAAAGATGCTACAAAACTCCTCTTAATAGGGATATATGCAAAGAAGTTATATTCTAAATTAAAATGTTGAAAGTAAATATAAGAGCTTCGTAACTGAAAACTCCATTTTTCACTTACCTTGTTATTGCAGAGGGCCTCTCAATTATTTTAATTTTGATTACAATCATGATGATCATTAAGTGAACAATGATTAAAATAATATTTTAAATCGTCCATTTTAAAATTATGAATTATTTTTATATATTTTTCAACCCCCTTATCCTTCTTATTCAGCAGGCTCATTAAAATTTCTACAAAAGTCTAAATGCTCAAACAACAATGCAATCTTCCAGCTTATTTTTCCAAAGGAAATCATAAAAGTGGTTTTTACTTTTGTTTCAGTGGAAAAAAGAGACGGAAAATATTTTAAATATGAAAATGATTATCTATGACAAATTAAAACACGTATATTATAGGTAATTTCACGAATTAAACGGTGGTGTTCTTCTTATTTTAGTTAGAACAAAAATTATATCATAGCATTTTTAAATTTTCTTTTGAGATACTCTACATGAGGGCTGCAGATATGCCTTCTTTAACGATAGTATATTGATAAAGAAGAAGATTTTTATTCCAAAATCAGGCCAAAAGGTTGCACACCACTGCTTTACGCAATTCTAGTAAATCGGAAGAAGGAAAAAAGTGTCATGAAAGGCGGATTGTATTTTGAGAAGAATACGTAAATTAAATAATAAGAAAATATTTTTTGACTAAACACCACGCAAATGATCCGAAGCGATCATATGCTTTTCTTGATCAAGGACAAGATACATCAATGTTACATCTCGGTTAGTATTATTTCCATGTATGTATTCAGTTAATTTTTTGTAATAAGTGGTGGTAACTGAAAATTAACCCCTTAACTGTGTAGCCCGAACTCAGTTCGGGCAAGAACAGTTTGCTTGTTTTGTTACTAAAAGCTTTGCACACCAGTAATTATTTAAAGCAACCTTCGTTGTATTAATCGGCAGATCATTTTCGATTACACAAAGCAAATATTTTAGTACGGAAAAAGTGGTGTCAAAATACCTCCCACAGTTAAGGGGCTAAATAAATGGGGCATACTACTCTTCAGTATTGTTATTAAATTTCAATGTACATGTATATGAAAGAGTAACATTTTCTGCATATTTTAAAATAAATCCCATAAAATTATCCTATAATTTTCTACATACGTTCCATCCCTCAATAATTTTTATTAAATAGGCTCATTAAAATTTCGGCAAAAGACTAAATGCTTAAAGTATGTACTTTTCTGGGATTATTTTCTTCAAAGGAATATAAATAAAGTGTTAAAAGGGTTGTTAAATTTATATCAGTTAAAAATTCTACTAAAAAACGAGACGTAAATATTTTAAATACTCAAAATGACTACTTGCGAAAAAATAAAACATCTACATTTACAGGGTTCGTAAATTTATCACAATTTGTTAATATAATTTTTCTATTTAATATTTAAATGGCAAAAATTGTAGACGCCACTTTACAACTAGAACCCTGATGAGTGGTCATTTTGACCCATATCAAAGGAAAAAATGTCGATTCGAATCAGAAAGGGTATAGCCAGGATTCCTAGTAAAATATACCCTTGAGTCAACCAGATGGAGTCCTACATTAATCAGAAGCCCTTCAATATAGATGCGTTTTTGCCAAGTTTGAAGCATATATCTCTAACTCATGTGCATTTATGAATCTTTATGTGAGTTTTGGAAAAAGGTGCATTGTGTAGAAAGTAGTGATCAAATTTCCCCGAAAAATTCAGGGATGTGTAATATTAAAATATAAATAGTGGATATTATTTTCAGATTTGTTTCTGCAAAATAGCCAGTTTTATTAAATTTTTCTTGTTTCTAATTGAACTTTTTAATTAAGAATATATCGAAAATTTTCAGTGACCACCTTCATGCTTTTACCAAAAATACTACGAGGTATGATGCATAGTTGGTGTGAATTTCAACTCTCTACGCTGAGTGCACCACAGAAAAAAAAATTAAAAATGTTTTCCAGGGGTGGGGGGAGTTGCAAGTTGCGTGTGTTATTACAAGTTCATGCGCAGTTCTGTGTACAGTTTACGCATGTAGCTATGCTGTTGCAATCATCTGAAGGAAAGCATTTTGTTTTGTTAGCTGACAGTTGACTGTTTTTTTTTTTTTAGTTTTCTGCGCAGTTTTATTTAACACATTGCTTTTCATCTTTTAAACATGAAGCCCCGCCCATGGGCGTTACATTTGCTTTTTCCATTATTTAGCAAAAATGTTTCTCACCTTGTGTTTCTATTATAAAAAGATGTATGTAATAGTGGTATTGTTTCTAATCGAACAATTAATATGCATAGAACTCTAATTGTAAAAATGCGAATTTTGTGTATTTTCTTTGAGAAATAATGTAACATATGAAACACAAAAGCACCGCCTATGTGCTGAATTACAGATCTCCAAAAGACGTGAATTCATGTCTCCAGTTCAGAGAACGATTACAAACGGGATAATCTTCTACGTGCTATGATTAAGTAGTCTTTTCATAAATTTTCTAATTACTTTCTTTTTTACTTTTTCTTATATATATATATATATATATATATATATATATATATATATATATATATTATAACATTAAGAAATATTGTGATCTCAACCAGTATTGTAAAAACTAACTTTGTACTAATTTTACTTTAATCTGTAATGTAATATTCAACATCTGTAATCTAAAATATGAATTTTTAATAAACATTTCCCCTCGTGGAGAAAAGTTCCTATGCTTAACGGCTAGATATCCCAGAGAAGGTGATTTCGATTTCGAGTAAAAATGTTGAGAAATTTCGTTCTTATTCAAGACAGTAATTTGGTTTGTGATTAGAGCGTTTAAATAAGGCAAAAATGTCTACTAAAAGTTACTGATTGAAGTTTTCCCCGATTGTGTTTTCCTCAATGTGTTAACACTGTTTTCGATTAATCAACAACAGTGTTAAGTCAAACTGAGCAGAAAACTATAAAAAAAATCCGTCAACTGTCAACTGACAAAACACAATGGTATCCTTCAAATGATTGCCACCAACAACATAACTACATACGTAAACTGTACATAGAACTGTGCAGTGGCGTAGCGTCAGGGGGGGCACCGTCATTTTTCTACCAGTATAATTATATACTACATTTAGCCTTATTTAATCTTTGAACGGTATGAATTAAATAAGGCCAAATATAATATATAAAAATACTGGTAGTAAAGTGATCCGTGCCCCCCTTGACGCTACGCCTCTGGAACTGTGCATGAATTTGTAATAACACTCGCATCTTGCAACTCACCCCACCGCTGGAACACATTTTTAATTCTTTCTGTATGATGCATCCATCTTAGAGAGTTGAAACTCACACCAAATATACACCATACCTCGTAGTATTTTTGGTAAAAACATGAAGGTGGTCACTGAAAAATTTCGATATATTCTTAATTAAAAAGTTCTATTAAAAACAAGAAAAATAAAATAAAACTGGCTATTTTGCAAGAACAAATCTGAAAATAATATCCACTACTTGTATTTTAATATTACACATCACTGATTTTTTTAGGGGAAATTCGATCACTGCTTTCTTCACAATGCACCGTTTTACAAAACGCACATAAAGAGTCATAACTGCCCATTGGTTTGAGATATATGCTTCAAACTTGGCAAATACACATCTCCATTGAAGGGATATCGATTCGTGTAGATAGAAGGGTTGACACAAGGGAATATTTTACTAGGAAACCTGTCTATCCACTTTCTTCATGAAATACGTTAAATGTATATCACACAAAAATAAGCTAAATAAATAAGTTGAAAGTTTTAAATAAAAATTCTGGTGTGAAATATTTTCATGAAACTTGCGTAAAATTTCCCGCGGTTCTAACGTTAATTGTAGGATTTGTAATACTATTCTGAATTAAATAAGTCTAAAAATTCTCTTAAAAATTGTGGTAAAAGCGTACGAAACCTGATTTATAAGTAATTTCATACGAATTAAAACGGTTCTGATATTCATACTTTTATTAGAACGATAATTATATGCATCTTTTTATTATTTTTTTAGATATTACATGTAGGGCCCGCAGATTTTTTTTAAGGAAAAATTTCCTATTTAGTTATAACTACAGTTAAATCAGTTGATCCCTAATTAAGCAATGATTAAAAGAATACTTTAAAATGTTTATTTAAAATTGTTGAAAAATTTTTTATATACTTTCCATCCTCCCATCATTTTTATGTAGTAGGCTCATAAAAATGACGGCACAAGATTAAATACTTAAAGTATGTAGGGGAGACCGGGGCATGTTGCCATCAGAGCCGCAACAATAATATCTGGCGCCTAGTGCGAAAACAAAATTTAGAAAATGCAAAATAATCTATCAATTATCTGACTACTTGGTACGAAAAATTTTAAAATGCTTGCCAAAATGGGCTTGTATTACCAATATACTCAATTGTTATTTCAATTGTCGGTTGAAAAGTTAAACATAACTATAAAATATATAAATAATTATATATATATATATAATCCAGCAAAAACATGTATATGGTCTGAACCAGCACCCCTCCACCCTCTCACATAACAAGAGGACACAAAATACAACTTAAAAAACTAAAAAAAATACAATAATAAATTCACGGAAGACTAAACAAAAAACATGCTGTGGCCTCGTCGGCTGTGGTTTAAATTTAAAAAGGCAGCCAAGCACTCCAGACAAAAACAATATGTATTTGTGGCATTGGGTTTCGGCCAGAACGCTACGTAGTTTGTTTTATGTTTTTTGTTTAGTCTTCATTAAATTTATTGTTGATTTTTTGTTTTTTAAGTTGTATTTTGTGATCTCTTGTTATCTGATGGGGGTGCTGGTTCAGACCAAATACATTTTTTGGCTGGATTATGACTGATTTGTGTGTTCAGTTATGCAGGTATGAGCTCTGTTCACATGAATATGTAAATGTTTTTGTTGCTAGTTATGGTAATTATTGCTTATATATATATATGTGTGTGTGGTGTGTGTAAAGAAACGTAACCAAATGTAAAATAAGCAAATAAATTTAAAATTTATTTGTTTAATTAAATTTTCTGAAAAAAATCTTCGTTTGAAAATTTAAACTGTAACCCAGTGACATGTTTACCAAAATGTTGTATACATTTTCTATTTATTCGTGTTAGCCCTATGTATATATTTTTGGACCTTGAAACTTCTATATAATGTCAACTTTTCGTACTTGCCTAATTTTCCATTCAATCCTGTATTAATTCTCTTCAGTCGATATCGTTTTCCATCTCTAGTATCGTTCAAATCTTTCTTTTCGTTTTTCAACACGCCGATACTGTTTACTGTTCGTTTCGATATCGTTCACCACATCGACCATCGTTTTCTCAGCCTTTTTCCGAATTCAGTTGCAACCGCCAGCTTCGATATCGTTTCAATCGTAATAGTATAGGGGAGCATGCGCCCAGACGCCGTGACACAGTCTTCAAAGGCACTCTAGATTACTTTGCCGATGGGCAGTTTGAGAACTTCTCAACTTAGCACATCAGAAAGGGGGCGTTTTCGGAAAGCGGTATGTTGATGTTGTTTAAAAGGGATGAAAAGGCAGTTTGAATGGCGAGAGTGAGGCAGCTTTAGTAAAATGATATTGGTAGATGCCAGAAGAAACAATATCAGTGGCGGTGTAAAGTTTTTTATGAGTACAATGATGGTGTTAAACGTTTTTTTAGTGTTTGTTTATTTCGGCTGTTGAAGTTGTGGTTTTTATTTCTTCTGTTGGTGATGTACGTTCATTTCAAGGATTAATAGTGTGTGTGGACTGTTCTTCAACTCATTTTCTTCACATCAATGCCATGGTGACTAATAAAATAAAAGGCCTGTTTTAATTTGAGTCATCACGTTCAATTAATTATCATGTAAGTTAAAATGAACTTTTCTACAAGTATACTTTGAAGGCTTCATTTAAGTTACTCCATGCTATATTATTTTGCCACCTTTTGTTTAAGTTGCCATATGCCATAATATTTTATTTAATTAAATTGTCTGTCATATTTTTCATCTTTATTTTATTTTGTGATATGTTTAATAAACGTTAGCTTTATTTAAACCTAAAAAAACTGTTTCATGAATGTGTCTTATCTACATATAACACTTTTGTCACTACCTTGCCAAATTTCAATCATTAAACTTCCACGTACTCTGCTTGTCAATTTAATTACATTTTTAGACCGGTCCCTGTATCCGGACCGGCAATCACGGTTATGGGCCCGGATTATTTAAGCCATATTAACCCTTTAAGGGCCGTAACCTTTGGCAAGGGTTAGCTGACAAGTGTTAGTAGATGGCGGCAATTAGACCCACTAGTGAATTTCAGTGAAGGGGGGGGGGGGCGCATTTACATAAAAATTTCATAAATTACAGTATGACAGTTAAAATTAAGATATTTATTTTTATGAAATTTTGTTGAAAAATTAAAAAAAAAAAAAGTACCTTTTTGTACCTTTTTTTTTTTGGGAAAAAAAAATTCTATGGCTAACATACAGGCAATGGCTAACATACAGGTGAGCATAAACAAGCTAAATTTCCATAATTATGGAAACTGGTCAGCTGACATCAAGTTCCTTCTATTGGACAAAAATGCCTGGGGCATTGTTAAGGGAACATAGACTGTGCCTGATACGGGTGATGCAGCGGCATACAAGGACTATCAATCCAGAGTTCGTTCAGCACTGTCCATAATCTACCTGAATGTCGAGCCTGACTTCCGTCGAATAATTTAGAACATTGACGATCCTAAAGATGTATGGGCAAAGCTCCGATCCCATTTCCAACCTGATAATAGAGCCCGCTACATGCTGTTATTTTCAGAGTTGTTGGCATGCAAAATAGAACCAGAGGAGTCTATAGATATGTACGCTGCTCTCCTCAACCGAATCGCTGACCAACTGAAGGCAATGAATGAGCCAATTAAAGAAATTTATCTGTCGTTCCAACTTCTCAGATGGCTCCCTCAAAAATATGACAGTCTAGTCCAGAACATACTTCGTTGGCCAGATTCAAAGTTTGTGTTTTCTGACATCTTGACTGAACTAGTCGCCGAGGAGTCTCGTCTTAAGCTCAGGTCAGAGGACAAAAACCAACTTGCCGGCCAGTTCCACTTTTCTAGAAGTCGTCGTCCACCAAGTAACACGAGTTACCGACGGAAATTTAAAGGTAGATGCCGCAAGTGCGGAAAAATTGGACACAGCAAAAATCAGTGTAAGTCCCCTTCTCCAGCCACGTCAGGTCCCGCGTCCTCAGTTGGCACCAGTTCCAGAGAGTCTTCTACATCCAGAGGTAGCCCTGTCCATCATCAGAACAGAAATGGAGCTCCTAGATCCAGACCGAGCCGAAAGCATCAAAGTACATTCCATAGTCAGGTAAACTTCCTCAATCAATCTAACCTTAGTAAAGTTAAGGGGGAAGACGATGCCTGGGTGTTTGACACTGGTGCCTCGCACCACTTTTCCAAAGATCGAGGACTTTATGTGTCTTTTCAGCCTCTTCATAACCACGAACTTGCCGTTGCTGTCGATGGAGCAACTTTCCCGATTGAAGGAACTGGCACTGTTAATCTTAATTTAAATGGATCATCTTTGTGTCTAGGGGATGTTATGTATTGTCCGAATTTAAGACGTAATCTTATTTCTGGCTCTCGCCTTGATAGTAGAGGCGCAACATTCAAAGGAGGGAAAAGGAGAGTTAAAGCCTACACAAATGATAAAACACTATTTAGGGCTACCCTTAAAAATGGAATTCATTACATCCACCCCGATGCCAATTCTAAAAGTAAAAGTAAACCTAGCAACAACGTAAAATTTAAACAGTTCCGTTTTGAGGCCTCGACAGTACAAAAAGATGATTTCAGATTATGGCATCGTAGGCTAGGTCACCTCAGTCCCACACTAATAGAACATACACAGAGGTGTAATGGCGTAAAAGGCTTACCACACATTAAAGACCGAGACTTTCATTGCGAAACATGCAAATTGAATAAACATAGACGCACATCTTTTAAACCACTAAATCAAATCCGGTCCAAGAAGCCACTTGAACTTTTACACACAGATTTGTAGGGACCTACTACAGTAACTGGGAGAGGTGGAGAGAAATACTTTTTAACAATAACGGATGATTTTTTCCCGTAAGGCATCTGTTTATCCATTATGTAGTAAATCACAAGTCTTTAAAGTTTTCACAAACCATGTCAAAAGGGCCGAACGTTTTCTAAACACGAAACTTAAACATGTACGTAGTGACAATGTGCGGGAATTTTCAAATGAAGCTTTTAAAAGATATTTTGAGGAAAATGGTTTCAAACACGAGTTCACGAACACATATACTCCAGAACAAATTGGCGTCTCGGAACGACTCAATCAAACCATTGTAGACGGAGCACGTTCCATACTACATGAAAGTAAACTAAGTCTGAAGTTTTGGCCAGAAGCCATTTTGTATTTTACTTACACTCTGAACCGTGTTTGTCACAAATCACATAAGAAAACACCATTTGAATATTATTGTGGAAACAAACCGTCCATAAGACACTTACGTCCTTTTGGCACAGTTGCACATGTGGGAGTACCCAGACAACTCCGAAGCACCAAATTTGAGCCTAAAGCTAGAAAGGGGATTTTAGTAGGGTATGCAATGTCTACAAAAGGGTATAGAATTTGGCTGCCAGACACAAATAAGATCATCGAAACAAATAACGTAAGATTCAGCGAAGAAGCAACCTTACCCAAAGACACCTACGTTGGAACTGAACAAGGCCCTATTTATTCTTTAGGCACAGACCCTTTTGCTAGTTTAGAACAGCACAACGGAAGCGATCTGGGACCCACTTACACACTATCATCTGAACCTCCCGAAACTGACCCACTAACAGAAATTCAACCTGACAAATTCCATAAGCCTGTAATTCCACCAACAGAACCAAGCACCTCAGGTTTTTCTGCTTCCGCCGCCGGATACCCATCTACGGATGAGAGTGAGGAGGAGGGCGAGGAGCTTTCAAGAACTTTGAGGGAAGTTACCTGGTTCAGAAAACCTGTAACAAGGCCTGATGGAAGGCGTACAGACATTTACTATTATGAGTTTGGAGGGACACAGAGGTTAAGGTCAATTAGAGAGGTCCGTGACTACTGTCTAAAAAATGGAAATAAATTCAATCCAACTCTCTTTTGTTTTAGAGGAGCAGACAAACATGAAGGTATTGTACATGGACACTCACGATGCTCAAGCGCTAGTTCTAGTCCAGGCAGTACACCACCACATTTCTTCATTTTAGAATCGAAGAACTCCGATGCATGACTAGACCAGGCTGTACCCAATACATACAAACAGGCTTTAAAACAAATCAATGGGAGCTCTGGAAACAAGCAATGGGGAGGCGTTAGCAGTAATTAACAACAGAAAGCTATGGGTCTTAACTAACCTTCCACCCAATAAAGAACCTCTCGGATGTAGGTGGGTTTTCACCATTAAGCGTAATGATAAAGGGCACATAGCACGATACAAAGCAAGGCTAGTAGCACAGGGCTACAAACAGATTAAGGGCGAGACTTACGATGAAACATTTTCACCAGTAGTCAGTTTTAGTTTAATTCGCTTTTTCTTTGCAGCTTTAGTGTCTTGTCACGGGTGGACTCATTTACAAAGTGACGTGAAAGGAGCGTACTTATACGCCCCATTAACCGATGAGGTTTATATGAAACAGCCCCCTGATTTTGAAAAATAAGGAAAATAACACCTGGTTTGTAAGCTTCAAAGAGCACTATATGGGTTTCATCAGAGCGGGAGAGTGTGGTTCTACGAATTGCATAAAGTTTTAATTTCTCTTGATTTTAAAAAGTTAGATTGGTGGAATTGTGTTTATACATTTTCTGATTACATTGTTTTATTATTATATGTTGACGATTTTGTCATTTTAAGCAGACATCAAAAATACATTGACAAGGTTTTAACTCTTTTAACTAAGCATTTCGATATAAAAATCTTGGGCAAAACCCGTAAGTTGCTTGGGGTGGAGTTTGAGGAAGATGAGGAAGGTGTAGTCTCTATACATCAAATGCAATACATTAAAGAAATTTGCACACGTGAGGAGTATAACTTTCCCATTTCTTCACTCCCGATTAGTAAAGGGGTCGTCTATTCGAAATTACAGTGCCCTCAAACAGATGCAGAAATTAACCCTCTGAGCGTTCTGAAAAAGGGTAAAATTGTAATGTTGTTTTCTCTGCATTTTGTTTTAAATGCTAAAAAAAATGATTCTTTCAGCATTATAAATAAAACTTAATTACAAATATGAATCTAACCCTTGAGGGTATTAATCATTCTTCAATGTTTTGAAAATTCATTAAATCTATAGAATTATATTATCTTAAACATTGCATATATTGCAGTGAAACCTGGAGCTTAGTATACGGAATATTACGTTCTACACGCTTAGAGGGTTAAAGAAATGCTTAACTACCCATATAGAAGTGTGTTAGGGTGCCTATCCTTTCTAACAAGCAGAACACGCCCTGATATTGCTTATGCAGTAAACATATTCAGCCAATTCCAAAGCAATCCGGGGATAGCTCACTGGGTCGGCCTCTTAAAACTTCTGGGTTACGTTAATTATACAAAGCACTATAAATTAAATTTACCTTGTCATAAAATTAACCTGATCACATATACAGATGCGGATTTTGCAGCCAATCGTGATGACAGGACATCTATGGGTGGTCAATTACTTATGCTATACAAAGCTCCGATAACATGGAGAGCTTTTAAACAAAAATCAATATGCTTGTCTACTATGGAATCTGAGTTCGTGGCCTTAACAGAAGCAACTAAAGAGCTTCTTTGGTTCAGCCGTATTATCACGGAATGTTATAATAAACACATATTTTCAGGTCCACAAACTAAACCAATTTTATTAGTAGATAATATGGCAGCAATAGATTTCATTAAATCCCCCATAGAAAACTATAGGACAAAACATATAGATGTTAAACTTTTCTTTGTACGCGATTTATTAAACCAAGAGATATTTTTAGTAAAACATGTTAATAGTAAATCCAATCTCTCTGACATTTTTACAAAACCACTTACAAAAGCTGCTCTACTAAAGTTCATTGAGACTATATTTATTTTTGGCTCTTAAAAATTTTAAATGTACACTTAAAACTAGAAAAAAAACTCTCCTCTCCTTTTGAATTGTTGAAAAAAAAATTCTTTTCTTCAAGCGTTAAAAGCTTGTTTAAAATTTTTCTAGTTAAACATTCAAAGTTTATCTTTATCTCTTTTGAATTTCTGAATAAAGAAACTTGCATGTTTCATTTGTCTTTTATATATTAATGTTCGAACCTTTTGATTATACATATAAAACTTTTCTGTAATAGCATCGTGTTTATACCTTGTTTTAATTTTTATTTCAGAAGGATCCTTCATAATCAAATTTTTGATGCTATATTTTTGAGTACCCTCATTTCCAATGACATGGACAATTTAACTCCCGCTGGAACGTGATCAGACCTTATGTTGGTTCATCCTCCGGGGTTACGAGCAGCCTCAAGAAGCGTCTCGCAGAGGTGACAATGTAATTGCCAGAGTGACCTGCAGGGGGTAGCGGCCTTCGTGAGTGCTCTGGTCACTGGAAGGCCTGTCGCGGGCATCTTATTTTTCTTTCTGTAAGTCCCTCGTTTTTATTAATGGAACTGCCACTTTTGTCCCGTTCGTGCTATTGGAAATCGAGTTGTAACAAGTATTTTTCAATCCTATTATACAAATGTTTATCAAATAGCTTTATAAATATTGCATAAAAATTATTTTTTTTTGTGTGCACACATATATTTTTTATTTTTAAGTGAGCTCACTGAAATTTGAATATTTGAAATACATATGTGTATTTTTTTCTTGTCTAAGAAAAATTACATGTTAGTAAATGTAGCCATATGTTAGTATGGTGAGGTATAAGTTATGATACAAGCAAGAAACAAGAACTTTCATTGTGTGTTTGAAAAGAAATTCCTTTTTAAAAGGTTCAGCTGTTTTTTGTGAACGTCACGTAAGTGTGTACGTTTCATGCAAGTGTGTTCCCTCAAAGTAGTGAGGATCAATGTTGTATTTTTATTTTATATGAGTGTTTATATTAATATACCTATATATTTACTTGTTATAATTGTGTAATTATTGTTGAATTGTGTTTGTATTGTTGAATGTGAATATATTAAACAAATTTTTACTGATTAACAATGAATGTCTCTAACTGTTATAGTATCAGATAATTTCAGTATAAGTGTCAAGGGGGGGGGCAAATGTTAGCCCTATGTATATATATTTGGACCTTGAAACTTCTACATAATGTCACCTTTTCGTACTTGCCTAATTTTCCATTCAATCCTGTATTAATTCTCTTCAGTCGATATCGTTTTCCATCTCTAGTATCGTTCAAATCTTTCTTTTCGTTTTTCAACTCGCCGATAATGTTTACTGTTCGTTTCGATATCGTTCACCACATAGACCATCGTTTTCTCAGCCTTTTTCCGAATTCAGTTGCAACCGCCAGCTTCGATATCGTTTCAATCGTAATAGTATAGGGAAGCATGCGCCCAGACGCCGTGACACAGTCTTCAAAGGCACTCTAGATTACTTTGCCGATGGGCAGTTTGAGAACTTCTCAACTTAGCACATCAGAAAGGGGGCGTTTTCGGAAAGCGGTATGTTGATGTTGTTTAAAAGGGATGAAAAGGCAGTTTGAATGGCGAGAGTGAGGCAGCTTTAGTAAAATAATATTGGTAGATGCCAGAAGAAACAATATCATTGGCGGTGTAAAGTTTTTTATGAGTACAATGATGGTGTTAAACGTTTTTTTAGTGTTTGTTTATTTCGGCTGTTGAAGTTGCGGTTTTTATTTCTTCTGTTGGTGATGTACGTTCATTTCAAGGATTAATAGTGTGTGTGGACTGTTCTTCAACTCATTTTCTTCACATCAATGCCATGGTGACTAATAAAATAAAAGGCCTGTTTTAATTTGTGTCATCACGTTCAATTAATTATCATGTAAGTTAAAATGAACTTTTCTACAAGTATACTTTGAAGGCTTCATTTAAGTTACTCCATGCTATATTATTTTGCCACCTTTTGTTTAAGTTGCCATATGCCATAATATTTTATTTAATTAAATTGTCTGTCATATTTTTCATCTTTATTTTATTTTGTGATATGTTTAATAAACGTTAGCTTTATTTAAACCTAAAAAAACTGTTTCTTGAATGTGTCTTATCTACATATAACACTTTTGTCACTACCTTGCCAAATTTCAATCATTAAACTTCCACGTACTCTGCTTGTCAATTTAATTACATTTTTAGAGCGGTTCCTGTATCCGGACAGGCGATCAATTCGTACAAACGTTTTACAGCCCTGTCCGTAGACGGACCGCAGTATTGTACAATGATCCTTTAAAGTAATTTTTAATACTGTATTTTTTAAGTAATTTATCCCACCTAGGTATGGCGCGAGAAAAATGGTTTAAATTGTTTTTTACTACGGAATTGTTTTTTAACACACACAAAGAGGGATTCCACATTTATTTTTCTTTTATATTTATTTTAATGCAATGGAACGAAAACAAAATAAATACACTGCTCAAAACAATTAAAGGATATTTGAAGTTTTATATAAAATAAAGATATAAACGAAATTTTTTTGCCGAAAATAGAAGAAAAGAATCACAAATGCAAATTTTTCTGGTTTTCAAACTGTGGAGTATGCAAATTTTGAGTTCGACGTCAAAAACGTCGCTTCAGCGGCAGCGAATGAAATTTGACTTTCAACTGGATAAAAGAGAATGAAGACAAGGATGATCGGCATTCAGTGATTGCTTTGTTTCGATGAGTACCATGTCTCAGCGAAGTCATTTGACAGATTCAGAAGCTTGGAGAATTGTTGGTAGGTTAGAAGGGGGCCAAACTAAAAACGAAGTAGCGCAAGCCATTGGAGTGTCACAAAGTGTCATTTCCAGGATCTGGAACCGTTTTTTTTAGAGTGGATGTGCAGGCCGAAGACCAGGGCAAGGTCGTAGACGGGCAACAACGCCCAATGAAGATCGGTATTTAGCGTTAACAGCTCGGAGACACCGAAACATGAACGCTACTCTTCTCCAACAACACTTTCGCTCGGCTACAGGCACCACGATTTCAACTCAGACTGTCCGAAACCGGCTCCATGCTGTAGGTCTGTATGCTCGCCGACCGATGGTATGTGTTAGATTAACATCAAGGCATCGTCGCGACCGCAGGGAGTGGGCAACCGAGCATGTCAACTGGAGGAGAAATGAATAGAGCAATATTCTGTTTTCTGACGAGTCCCGTTTTTCTGTGCATCCGGATAATAGGCGTATTTTCATCTGGAGGGACCGTGGCAGTAGGAATAATCCTGCGTTCGTGCGCGAAAGTGTCAGATTTGGCGGTGGAGGAGTGTTGGTGTATGGTGGCATCTCCATTGACGGGCGCACTGACCTCTACATCATTCGAGATGGAGCTCTGACTGGTCGCCGATATAGGGATGAGATCCTCAGACCTATTGTAGTCCCTTACGCTGCAGAAATCGGAGATAACTTCATTTTAATGGACGATAACTGCAGGCCACATCGTGCAAACCTGGTGGAGGATTTCCTTTTCTAGGAAGGAATCGTTCGAATGGAATGGCCAGCGTGTTCTCCAGACATGAATCCAATCGAGCACGTTTGGGACGCTCTAGGAAGACGAGTTTCTGGCCGCCAACAACCCCCACAAACTCTCCAAGAACTGGAAAGAGCTCTTCTGGAAGAGTGGGGCAGAATACCCCAACTCGTCATTAATAGCCTCATTGAGTCCATGCCTCAAAGGTTTTCAACGTTGCTGGCCGCCCGTGGAAACCATACCCCCTACTGAAAATGATTTTATTTGAAGAAAACACCTTTTCTTATTCTTTTTTTCTCATATGCACAAATTGTGTTTTTTTCCTTTTGTACACAAAAGCGCAATAAAATGTATTTTTTTCTGCCAAACATGTGTAATTTATTCTCATATAACCTACTATGTCTGTCGACCATGTATCAATCAGCTAAAAAGTTTCCCAGATACAAAATCCACCTAAAACTGCAATATCCTTTAATTGTTTTCAGCAGTGTATTTTATAATATCATTTGCTTTGCGTTTTTTTTCTCATGCAGAAAATTTTATTAGGGGATTTTTTGAAAAACTTATTGAGACAATAGCTTATTTTTATTCCATTATGATTCTTAATAAGGAATTGTTTCAGAATCATTTTACACTTGAACAAATTAAGGATCGAAATACATGAAGGAAGGATGGGGAAGGATTACAACAAAAGTAGAATATAAAGAAGGAAAAATACATACCTAACACAAAATAATGTGTCTTTTTATTCAGAATCTGTTTCTTCGTACTATCTACAGGGTGTTTCAGTTAAACGTTTCAGAACTTTTAAGAGGGGTAGGGTACATCCTGACAACTCGAAATCATATAGCAATGTGGGGTAGGAAATGTTTTCCTTAACCCTTTGCGGCGCAGAGGATTTCCATTGCTTAACTATTGAAATTAATGAATGACACCAGAATTTGAAAACGAACTTTCTTGTAAATAAGAAAAAGCAATATTTCACGCAACTAATAAACCGTAATTTTTTAAACAAAAATTCTGGTATGAAACCACTTAATTTTAATTCCCAAAACTCTCACTGATACCAGAATTTTCGTTAAAAAAATACGGTTTATTAGTTGCGCGAAATATAGCTTTTTCATATTTATAAGAAAGTTCTTTTTCAAATTCTGGTGTCACTCATTAATTTCAATAGTTAAGCAATGGAAATTCTCTGCGCCGCAAAGGGTTAATGAAAGCATTTCCGACCCCACATTGCTATATTATTTCGAGTATTTCCTACCCCTCTTAGAAGTTCTGAAACGTTTAACTGAAACACCCACTATTGTTTTAGCGGACGGGTTTAGAAAACATTTAGATGGTGGCGCACTTTAAGGGGACAGATCACCTATAAAATGGTCAAAAATTCAATTTCAAAGTTTTGATGTCAGTAAATAGTGCATTTTATTCTGAGTAAAAAGGTACCAATGTTTTTCAGAGGCGATAATTATTGATGAAGATATAAAGTAAAACGCAATCGTCATTCTTTGTTTTTGAATGGGGAGTAAAACCATTTAATTCACAATAATGATTTTTAAATTGCGCGCACGATTTCTCCAAAAATAATAAAAATATTCCAAAAATAATAAAAATTTCTCCAAAAATAATTTAGATAGATCCTCAAAATTTTTCAAACTTATTAATATTGCAACAATGAACAAAATGAACTAGAATATTTTAATTTGATCAATAAATTAAAAAATAACTAACTGTAATTAAATAAAAAACGCATATTGAACGCGCTTTTCAATGAATTACAGTTAATTAATTTTTAATTTATTGACCAAATTAAAAGATTCTGGTTCATTTTGTTCATTTTTACAACATTAATAAGTTGGAAAAAAATTGAGGTTCTATCTAAATTATTTTTGGAGAAATCGTGCGCGCAAGTTTAAAAATCATTGTTGTGAATTAAATGCATTTAAAGTTTTCACTCACCATTCAAAAACAAAGAATGACGATTGCGTTTTACTTTATATCTTCGTCAATAATTATCGCCTCTGAAAAACATTGGTACCTTTCTACTCAGAATAAAATGCACTATTTACTGACATCAAAACTTTGAAATTGAAATTTTGACCATTTTAAAGATGATCTGTCCCATTAAGTCAAATAACAGAAAAGAAGCACGAATATATAATGTTGATAATGGCTTGATGCAATACGCATTTTCTGTGAGAAATATCTTATTCCGCATCTCATGCTGTTTTAAAATTCAGCATTTCTGAGAATTTTTACGAAAGTTAAAGCAATAGAGAAAAAATAATTTAAATATGTTCAATTTAACCAAAATCATTACTAATTATTACTAAATATAATTTTAAAAATATCTAATATAAAGCATTAATAGTAAATTCACAAAATTGTATTTATATTGATTCACTAACTGTGCTGTGATTTGCAAAAGTTAAATAAGAAAAAAAATACACTATGTAAGAATTTGCGGAAAAAATAGAAATATATATTTTTAAAGGTATACATATCATGGTTATGCATTATATTGTAAATATGTGGAAATTTTTAAAGAAATCAAATAATACATGAAGCCTTTACATAAGCATTAAAAGTTTATGTAGTATATCTAGATTGAGAGCAAACAATATTTCATTTCAAATTAAACACTCTCACTCGGACAGAGACAGAAAAAAATGTTTTCATGGGTATATTTATTTTAATACAGTGAAAGATGTGGGAGGTCAAACATTTATTTGTCTTCATTTTAAATTATTCTGTAAACGATTATAATAGGATGATTTTAAAATATATATTATTAAAAGACATAGCTGAAAAACCTTAAATTTTAGTCCCAAGGAAGGATTTCTGTCCAATTCAAATAGGAAGATTGCGCCATTTACATATTGGCGCCGGGTAAATACATTAAGGAGGTAATGCATTTTCTGTTGTTTTCGAAAAAAAGAAACCCACTAAAATAAAATGGTTTAGCGGTGCGATAAACCGAGCTAGAAGAAGTTTTTATGAATGTAAAATAATAGTTTATAAGTATAGCTCGGAATCTATTTGCATCTGTCATAAAATTCATAAGTGAAATTTTGTAAATTTTTTTATTGATTTTTGGAACTGAATACGCCGTTCAAGCGAATTTTGGCACTGTAAACTGCTTGGAGCCTGGTGCCGATGCACCACTCGAATATAGAATGCCAAAATAATTCCATTATATTATGGTCTACGGCAGAGTTGCCAAGTCCCCGGATTTTTGCACACCAGTAATTTTTTAGAGTAAATGTTGTTCTCTTAAATCTCAAAATGCTCTGATTAAATAAAACAACATTTTCTGTACTAAATTACTGGTATCCAAAAAGCCGGAGACTTGGCAGGTCTGGTCTACGGGGAAAAAATGTTTACAGTTCATTTCAAAGTTATGTTACTTCCAACATAATGAAATTAAAAAGGATGACTCAAGAGCAATACACGTGTTTTCTATAGATTATATGCATCGTAGCAATTATTGCTAATTTACACCGCACAATAAAAATGGTTAAAGGACTGACAACGAACGATACTTCCTGGAAATGCGATTCCCGCTGTAGTATGCATTTTTAAACTTATCTAAATTTAGTGTATTGCTTGATATGGAAAATTATTTGTAGACATTACCAGATATGGACAGCAACTGCTGAAAATAAATTGTTATTAATTTAAGTGTTTTTTTTATTTGATTATATAGATATCTTATTTCATTTTATGAAAAATGGAATTTCACAATACTATTCTATTAAGGTTAGAAAGTATTTCTTAATCGATGCCTCTTCTTGTTAAATGTTAATGTAGATCATACTTCCTAATTTTTTTTTTTATTATAATTAATTTTCATCAATAAATATATATTATAAAAAGGTGTTTATTTTTTTATATGTTACAATTAGACATATTAAAAAATGTTACTAATGACATAAATATTAATAATATTATAAATCATAGTATAAAACATTAAACTATTCAACGTATTCACATTTAGGTTATTACATGTCGACCTTCAATCACAACATTTTGGTGTCGTTTTGATAAATTTGCACGATTAACACTTTCCGGCGCAGACAAATTCTGTTCGTAAAATGTGAAATTACTGACTGACACCGGAATTTACAAAGGACTTTTTTAGAAAATAAGAAATCCTTCTTTTAAGCTTTCATTATAGAAGAGAAATTTTATTAAAATATTCTTGGTGCCGAATGCAAGTTTGGAATTAAAATTAGGTGTTCCCGGAGTGGGACCACTGTGTCGGAAAGGGTTAAATTTAAAATGGTTTCGAAATAAATAAATGTCTGTATATATGCTATTGAATGTCCTAGTACCACTGGTGTCTTTTCCGACCCCATTATTATTTGTTTTGAAGTTTTTCGTCTTTCAAACTAGAAAAAAAATTATTTAAACTTAATAAATTAAATTAAACGGAAGCAACGTGAGAAGCAGTTTCATTTAATAGAGTTATATTTTTGGTTCCAATCGTGGAAAACTAAGAACGCTTACGAAAAATTAGAATCTGGTACAAGGAGGAATATCTAGCTACAAGCTTAATCATGTTTGCACGACATTAATAATTTTAGCAGATAGGTGTCGAAAAATTAACACTTTGACTACGGGTTGGTACACACACGTATCACCTTTAGAAAAAATTCTGCCATACATTTCATTTAAATAATTAATAAAAGAAATGTACCATAAAATAATAAATGTGTAATTTCTGGTATGATTGAATATAAAAACAGTCGCCTGTCCTGCACCATAATAAAGCAGTGAGCGTCAAATACAAAATACTAATTTTCAAATACAGAACTTAATAGCAAATACTTAATGAAAACTTCATAAACAAATAGTAGCAAATAGGTACCATCCTAATATCAGATCCAGTCGGTGTAGCATTTACTTGATATTAGAAATGGTTTCATGTGTCACAATCATCGCAAATTTAATTGCAAATTTCTGTCATTAAATAATGTGGATATTTCTATTAAAAAATAATGGTACTCAAAAGTCGAAATGTTATATCCAATTTGACTTAACTCTTTAAGTTTATGTAGATGGATATTGAAATGCAAATCTTTATTTTCGAGAATACAGTCCTAATTCATTCTCATGCAAATTTAATAATTTTCAAATATTGCAACATTAACATTTTATCATCTTCAGAAACCTTAAAATAATTTTGAGTATATTTAAGCTGAAGAAAACCTTTTATGAATTTAAGAATAGAAATGTATCGCTACAATACATAATTCGTTTCTTGTTTGATACAAAAAGAGAAAAATGAGCAACATCATTATTAAAAATAATTAAATTATTAAACACACTATTGTTTTGAAATTCTCAAAAAACAGAATAATAAATTACATAAACATTAAGAAAACACGATGTACTTATTATATTACAGAGAAAAAAATCATCTGAAAATCTTCACGGGTCGATAATCAAAGCACACACATAAAGGAAATTATGTAAAAGAGAAGAATGAAAAGAATACTAAATGAAGGCACTTAATGGTATTAAGTATCGCAAAATGTATGCTAACCAGTTAGCGCTTTTGAAATAAGCAATTAATTTATTGTAAGCAATTATGAATAACGTTCTCAGAAACGTAAAAATATTGACAAAGGCGAATATATCCACCCAGACTAAATAATATTATCATTATATATAAGAAATCAGTAATACAATGTGTGTAAAAACTTTAAGGACAACAGAAATTATAAAAATATCGATAAATTTAAAACGAGATAATTGAAATGGAAATTTAACGTCGATCATAAAGTTCAAATTCTAATATAAATATCAATAAAATTTATCTGTAAACTTTTTATTGCAAAATAATAATAATTATGCAAGAAAACGATATTTTTGCCCAAGTAAAAACATTATGGACATCACTATTGTTTTTATAAAAATATTACATAACTATTATTGATTTAAGCAATAGTTATTTTCATGTTAAAAACTCTTGTGTATAGTGATTTTGATGATGTTTTCCGTTAAGAGTTTTGTTAATTGTATAATAGCGTCAAAAGCAAATAAACTGTCTAAATATGGAAAATGTGCTGTTGAATCTTTTGCATTATCAGGAATGAGTTGTCGGTCTATTGCAAAAAAGATAGAAAGACCTAAAACCATCACAACAACAATATTTTAAGGTTAAAATTTTAAGGTATGGGAAAAAAACGCTGGAAGATGACCACAATCTTTGTTCCCCAGTGATGAAAGAAGACTTTTAAAGTTAGTATCGACTGGAAAATACGCAAGTAAAGAAACTTTACGAATGACTGGGTTCAATGTGTGCATGAAAACAATGTGAATTCCAGTTACTCGATATGGGTATTTCCAATACAGAGCAAAGTTTTGAAAACCCGCTCTAGTGTCTAGACTAGACAGAAAACCCAGCGTTTACAGTGTTCAAGACAGGTGATGATTTCTGACGACAGAAGGATGCAGGTTATTTTCGCCGATGAAAACAATTCGAACTAAGATGGTTCTGATGCCTGGAAGTATTATTGGCATAATTTGAGAAAGGGAAAATAAATTTTCTCAAAATGTCAATTAGCTGGCGGATCCATTATGACATGAGGCTGTTTTTTGTGTAACGGGGTAGGCTCATTTGCATTTCTTTCAGGAAAAGTTAATTCATATCATATCTATTATATCGAAAGTTTCTCACAATCTTTTACTTTTTGCAACACTTATAGCAGGGGAAAAATGGATTTATCAGCAAGATAACACGCGTATCTAGAGAAGCCGTACGACAAAACTCTGGTTCGAAAAGAAAAATATTGAGGTTATGCATTAGCCACCCAGAAGACTTGATCTAAACGCTATCGAGAATTTGCGGGTAGATTAAGCAAGAGGAGTTTATAAAAATGGAAGGCATTTTTCCTCAGATTCAGAACTTAGATCTACGATTGAATATGAATGGTACAAAACTAGTCCTGAACTGTGCCAAAAATTAATAATTAATAATTAATAATTAATAATTAATTCATATCATATCTATTATATCGAAAGTTTCTCACAATCTTTTACTTTTTGCAACACTTATAGCAGGGGAAAAATGGATTTATCAGCAAGATAACACGCGTATCTAGAGAAGCCGTACGACAAAACTCTGGTTCGAAAAGAAAAATATTGAGGTTATGAATATGAATATGAATGACGATTGATATGAATGACGGCTGAATATAAATGGTACAAAACTAGTCCTGAACTGTGCCAAAAATTAATAATTAATAATTAATAATTAACAATTAATCATTAATTCATATCATATCTATTATATCGAAAGTTTCTCACAATCTTTTACTTTTTGCAACACTTATAGCAGGGGAAAAATGAATTTATCAGCAAGATAACACGCGTATCTAGAGAAGCCGTACGACAAAACTCTGGTTCGAAAAGAAAAATATTGAGGTTATGCATTAGCCCCCAGAAGACTTGATCTAAACGCTATCGAGAATTTGCGGGTAGATTAAGCAAGAGCAGTTTATAAAAATGGAAGGCATTTTTCCTCAGATTCAGAACTTAGATCTACGATTGAATATGAATGGTACAAAACTAGTCCTGAACTGTGCCAAAAATTAATAATTACCATGAATGCTATATTATTTGTATTCATTAAAAGCAATGGTGGGTGCAAAACATATAAATTATTTGTTTCTGAATTGCTGTATAGTTTTTATTTTGCAGTCCTTAAAGTTTTTTCACAAACAAAAATAGTATTTTTGTATAATTTTCTTTTATTTTTTTTTATAAAATATTTAGAGATAAATTTTGTTGACTTTTTTATTAGATTTTCAACTTTACGATACACAATATACATAGTAAACATTTTTTCATTGTATTTAAAATTTATCAAAAACAAAAAAAAATTTAGCTGTCCTTAAACTTTTTACTCGCACTGCATGTTACACGGTTAATGTTTATTAACACAGGGCTCTTACGTTTTTACCCCAATTTTTAATAGAATTTTTCTATTTAATTTTTAAATAGCTGAAATTGTAAACGCCTCATTTAATTGTAGGATTTTTAATACTTCTCTGCAATTAAATAAGATGGTTAAAAAATGCGGAAAACGCGTACGAACTCTGTAACATAGCAGGTACCAAATTTTACGCTTCTTCACTACCCTTTTTCCGAAAAGAAATCTTCGTCTAATTTAATCGTAGACACTAAGCCATTGATGAATGTGAAGATTTTTAGAATTCTATCTTTATCCGATAAAGAGTTTTTTAAGTGTACCGTGTTTTTACAGCACCCCGCATGTTATTATTTTATAAAGAGAGCCCCAAATAAAATACTACCGAAATTTCACGGAAAAATGCAAAGAACGTCCAAAAACGTGTTTATTTTTTGTAAAATACAGTAAATTTTAAAATCGTCCTACTCCAAGTTCTCAACAGGAATGTCATAGCTTAATCATGTTCACAAAGACATGTTTCAGCATGTCATGTTATTGCATTTGATCATTACGAAATAGCTTTATTATTAGGTTAAATTTACTGGCTGATAGTGCATACTGTTCACCAGGCACTTCACAAAAAAGTCTTCTGACTTACCGTAATTTTCGGCATATAATCCGCAGCTCAAAGAGTCGTTTTACGACCCAGAAATATTATTTTATAAAATGTAACTTAAAAGATCGCTGTAAATATTTAACTACAATTATTGAATAAAATTTCTGGGTCGAAAAACGACTCTTTGAGCTGCGGATTATACGCCGGAAATTACGGTACTTCATTGATTACTTCTTGGAAATAGAACCTTATGTAAAGTAAAAACACTTCTCTGTTTTAAACACCATATTTAGCCACGAGTGCGCTTTTCTCAATATTATTCTAAACACCATCCATGACGCCGATTAAGCCGTCATTATGGCAGATTTCAGTTTTGCACTTGCAATTCATAAAAATTTTCTTTCATTTGTCTTACTGGCGTTTAAGTGCCAAACTTTCGGGCCGCTCCTTACCACTATTTTCCTATAGCAGATTTCTACTTATTTAATCAAAAAAAAATTCTTCAATTAAACAGATTATAGCATCCGTGCACGTCATAAATTCTTAGATTAAAAAAAACGAATTTTTTTATAGGTAAATGGGTGTAAAAAGCGACTTCCAGTTTGACACATATGTACTAAAGAACGCATTATTTAAATTATTTATTGGCATTATTTATTGGCATTATTTATTTATAACGCATTATTTATTGGAAACATGTATAAAGATCAAAAATTTTTTACTGCAGTAATGTTCCCGTTTCAAACGGTCCATGAATTCTATGACCAGTGCTTCTGAATAGTAATAGTTAGTAATATCTCAAAAAATATTTTGACTCTTAAATTAAACTAGGCAAATAATACAGTAAATAGTGGTACTGGAACTGAAGTAAGAATTTATACTTTATGTTATTACGAAATGTCTGTCGTTCAATAAAACAAAAATTTCTTTTCGCAATTTGTGAATTTTATGAATTCGGAATTTCTGAATATAAAGGAGGAAAATATGGCAACCCTAATTTAAATTTGCCCTTCACCAATTTTTCTGTAATTGTGATTTTCAAGATAAATGGTTGATTGAGGGGACTTGTGTAAAAAAAAAGTCAAGGGGTGATTCCTGGTAAACTATGTAAAAAGAAGGCTTGTTCCCCTGGCTCTGTTTCATATTCGAGCGGTTATGGTTAGTAAAAACTCCTTTTAACTGCCAGGTGTCTCAGTTTCTCGATTCTGGTAACAGATTGAGGGCACTGATAGGCCTTTTTTAATGTTAAGATTGTTTAATATTTTGTAAACTATTGTGTTGCACTATATAAATGTTCTAAAAAAAGTCATTATGTGTTCCAAATGTAATCTTTCTTTCACCCAAAATAATAGATTATGTAATATTAATGTAAGTGTTCAATTTTCAGATTTATGTAATGTATTATTCAGCGTATGAGGAAGTATAAATTTTATGATTATAAGAAAAGAAAGGATGATAGAAAACTCTTCTTAATAGGAATATATGCAAATAAGTTATACTCTAAATTAAAACAATGGAAGTAAATTAAAAAGCTTTGTTGATAAAAGCTCCATTTTGCACTTGCCTTGTTATTGAAGGCGGACCCGCAATTATTGTCTTTCGCACTAATATTTATGATTAAAAAAATATAATTCCCCATCAAATAGACCTGGATTATTTAACATAATTCCATTACTGCTTTAACTTTTCTTTTCCAGTTTAATTTCTAGCTAAGGAATGAATAACGAAACTTCTAATATCTCCTATAATTAAAAAAACTGGCGAGGATTGTAAAACTGCTCAACTGACAACATGGAAGGCCCAAAGGAAATATAACATCCCTCCTTTAACAATACATGGTCAAGTAAAATTATCGACTTTTTGGTGAATGTTTCAGGTGCTATTATTCCTATTAAGACAGAAAAAGAATTCGAAGTAAGCACATTGGTAATCAGTGTCGGCAATGGACAAAACGGTGTCAGTGATGGAACATTGGCGCAGCAGAGAATCAACTCACACAATTAACCCTCTCACCGCTTATCCCGCGATTTCCACGGGCAAGACATGTCTAGAGAAATGTATATAATACATAATTTTTGAAGCAATATTGTTTTAAAAATTTCGTAGTCAAAAGAGAAACATGCAAATAATCGTTAATTATTTCAAATAAATGATGATTTGAAATATGTATTAATAGTGAATATATTGGTCGATGAAATAGTGGTCGAAAGGATTTTTTAAAAAATGAGCGGTCAGAGGGTTAAATGTAAATTGTACTCTTTCTCTTATTTAAGGACAGATTTCCAGAGATTTTTTAAAGTGAAGAATACTATTAAAATTTAGTGGTGAGAATCGTCCAACTGCTACGCCATTGTTCCAACATTGCGGTGAAATAAAACATTTTGTGAACCTCAAAAATAAAATTAAAGACATACCTGGAAACTTTCCAGTTTATTCATTTCATCTTAAACGAGAAATTTTATAAAATAATAATAAATAATAATAATAATAAATAATAATATATAATAATAGTAATAATGTAAAATAATAATAAATAATAGTAATAATAAATAATAATGGATAATAATAATAGATAATAATAATAATAATATAAAATAATAGGAATAAATAATAATAATAAATAATAATAGATAATAATAATGACATAAAATAATAATGATATAAAATAATAATAAATTATAATAATAAAAAGTAGTAATAGATAATAATAATAATATAAAATAATAATAAATAATAATAGATAATAATAATAATATAAAACAATAATAAATTATAATAATAATAAATAATTATAGATAATAATAATAATAATATAAAATAATAATAAAATATAATAATAATAAATAATAATAGATGATAATAATAATAATAACATAAAATGATAATAAAATTATGATAGATTTTAATAAATAACCACGTAGAGACAATAAACCTTTAGTTAGTATTTTTTTGGTTCGAGTTATGTTTACTTGACATAGACAAAATAAACTACAGGTTCGCAGCAAATACATTACAGCAATTGTAAATTTTCAGGAACAACTATACCATACCAGGAATTCCTAAGTATAAAATATTTAATTCATGAATTATTTTTTCCAGAACACACACTCACAGTCATGTATATATATATATATATATATTTAATTCAATTGTTTATTACGTATAGCCCTTTAACACATAATATTTAAAACAGCATAAAAATAAAAATGAATCTTATTAAATCTTCGTTGAAATTTAAAAAGTCTATTACGATGTTGTAAAATAATAATAATAATAATAATAATAATAATAATAATAACAAATAAAATCGTATTTCTAAAACATTTATTAAAAATTTGTTTAAGTATATATAAATAAATTTTAATGCGTTTACGCAAGGGGGATTTAAAAGCTTAAGCAGGATGTCGTTTTATAAATTCAATTAGCTATTTTATATTTCGTCGAAAAAAAAAAACTTATAAATAGCACGTGTATTATTTTAAGTTACGAAATAAATTATTATATTAATTCAGTAATTAATTCATTTTTAGTGTTAGAGTCTAAATCTGTGGTACGCAGTACGCAGATATAAGGCATCAGAGTTACAAGTTAATTTAATATAATTTTTCACCTTATTAAATAAGGACAATAATACAATTCGCAAACAGGTATGTGAGAATACTTTCCCAAAAAGTAGTCTACCAACACCTCAGAGATACCAGCATTTTACATAGAGCAGCGGCTAACACTACACGGCCAGCTTAGTTAACAAGTTTTTAAATAGAATTTTTAACTGTATTCAGTCGAAGAAATTCTGTCATTAAATAGGCGAATATTTCTTTTTACAAATAGCGGTATGAGAATACTTTTTCAAAAAAGTAATTATTACCACTGATATAGAATAATTCGGCTAAATTTATTATGGAAATTTTGTGAATAAAAAACGCGAATAATTTAATTCGGAAGTCGTGGCGACAAACGAATTTCAATAAAATTTTGGCCACACCAGGATGATAAGATTATTTTTCCTCTGTTTTCAAATGCCATGTAAATTTCTGAAATTAGAGAGCTAAAAAACCTAACACAATTTTTATTCGTTTCAACGGTGCATATTGAAATTGTAGTGCACAGGTGTTTAACAAGTGTACTTGCGGGCAATGTTGCAAACGGTTTAACACTACTTTGTCAAAGGGGTAAAACACGCGCCAAATTACCAAATTAACGATAGTGAAATGGGTTTGATTTGGAGCAGAACATTTTTCTTTGTGGCTAGACGAGATGGAAATATGTTCAATTTAGGCCGAAAGGTCTGAGCTTGCAGCACTGCATGCAGGTGGGTTCTTAACACTTACTCAGTATTGTAATACTCGACTTATTTAATCGCATAAGATTCTGGAAAAATAAGACGAATATAATTATCAAGACCTCCTTATCATAGTATCAGACCTCTCAATCAGCAAGTTGCCTTTGACCGCTATACTTGTCCTGCTACTAGTGCCATCAATCGTCAGTAATAGTATTTACGACACGAAATCACACGAAATTTTTTCACAGCTCCATTTGTTCTATGCATTTGCTTATGAACTAGTAGTTTTCCTACCACTAAAATTTTATAGTAAATTTTATCTTATTAAATTGACAAGATCGTGTGATTACATGACGAAAAAAATTCTATTAAATTTTAGTGGTAAGAAAAAAGCGTAAGAGTTGGCAGCTATGCGGTAGCAGACCAGCTAGATTTTTCTATAGATTTTTCTATTATATTTTTGGATACCAGTTTTTTAGTAGAGACAATTTTGTTTTGTTTGATCGGAGAATTCTGGGATTTAAAAGAACAACATTTTCTATAAAAATATACTGATGTTCAAAAAGCCCGAAACCTGGCAACTGTGCGGTAGTATCCACCAGGCGGCGATACTTTCCGGAGAAAGTCAATAAATAAGTTGCAATTACCGCGGACATTTTCTCCCATAGACTTTCTCCGGATTGTCAAGTCTGATCTATGATAAGGGAGTCTTGATAATTATATTGAACGAGTGGAAAAGAGTGTTCCACAAGACTGCGTATTGGAGACCCTCGAACTAAGTTTACCCTCCTCCATTTGTTTAATCGCGGATTGCAAGTCTTTAAAAAAGTCAAGGAATTTTTATTGTGAAAAAGTGGTAGATTTTGCTTTTTTGGATAATTAATTTCTCGAATTTGTTAACGTTATTTCCTGCATATAATTTTTATTCTACACGATAACAATACAATGACACTTCGTAGATTTTTCAGCTGCTGTGGTGTCAGCTTCCTTACTTAAACTTGCAAGATGTGAAATCGATACTGCTTACGACCCTACTACAACACCAAGAAAGATTTTTTATATGAAATTATATACATCTTATTTCTGGTTGGAAAAGTTTAGAAAGAAATTTTATGACTGTGCCACTATTTTAGAATAACGTTGTTTTATTTTACGTCGAAAGTGTGCGATTAAACAAAGCTAAGATAACATTTGAGAAATACTGATAATATACGGCCCATAGTATCACATGTTTGACACCACCTATGTAGTAAAAAAATGTGAAATATTAAAACGGGGTGCGCATTGTAAGACTCTCACTGGTCCATTTGTTACTAGTATTTTTAAGGAAACATTTCGCTGCAGGTTTTTGCAACTGTTACAAGAAAAATAACCTTCGAGTCGAGTTTCTTCAAAATTTGCAAGATAAATCTTTAAAGTATACTTTTCTTATGAAAAAGTGGTGTTCAAAAAAATGGACCGAATTGGAGCTCTAGTATTGTTCTCAGAATTTCAAAATAACTATTTTCGATTAGTTATCTTCGCCTTATATAATTTCAGAAAATAATTACGATTACATTGGTTAAAGAACGCGGTGATTACTATTCGCCTTTATTTATTCGAGGAAACATATTGCGAATATGTCAATTAAATAATGCGAATATTACTATTTGGATATTCTGGCACTAATAAATAATGACGGTAATTAGCCTGAAAAACAATGACGGTAATCAGCCTGAAAAAACTATGTTTTCTGACAGCTAATGTTCAAGTATGTCTAACTTATCTTAAAGTCATAAGTGCCCAATTTCACGATTTTTAAATGTCAATTACGCATAGTTTGAATTATAAAGTTTACTTAATAAATGAAGCCAAATACATACCACATAGAAACGTGATGATTTGTATTAAATATATGTTCTTGTTCAAAATATGTTTATTTGACTCGAAATAAACTACTAAAGTTTGTGGCTTTGTAAATACTTGTACAATTAATATATCTGTAAATACAGAGTGTCTCATTTATTTTGTAACCCCCAAAAAATAGCAATGTACAAACATTAATTTTTATTTTACAGAAGTGCTTAAACGACTACAAAAGGTGTTGGAAGTGACCGCCGTCTTCATCTTTACATATCTGGGCCCAATTGAGGAGGTTTCGAGACACATTGTGTAATGTGTTTGGTGTGATAGCGTTTATCTCTTCCTTAATGCGAGTTTTCAGTTCTGTAATCAAGGAGGACGGTTCACGGAACACCAATGCCATGTTTACGATGCTAAAACACCAATGCCATGCTTTCTAACAAAAGTTTTTAACCATCGACAAAAGTTGAGACGATGTGCTGGCTCAGGTGCCTTCATTTCCTGCACCAATGTGGCGCGATAAGCGTGCACTTTCAATCGTTTCAAGGAGCGGTATGCAGTGGCTCGGTGAATGTTTGTTTGTAAAGCTAATTTTCTTTCTGACGTGGCCAGTTTCTCCTTGATTTTCAATCGATTTCCTTCATTTTTGCGGTCAGTTAGGACAAACGACAGACGGTTCTTTCTTTTCCGTTCCACAGTCTATTCAGTTTGAAAATGGTCCACGATTCGCTTAATTGGGCTTTTATTCAGCACCACCGAGTCTGGAAACTTGTTTTCATATCGTTCCTTGACTGTTTTGTATGAAGACGTTCGAAAATAATGTTCAATAATAAACTCGCGTTTTTCTGGATATAGCACCATAACGCAAAACTACTTTTAACTTTGTTCTCATTAGCACTGAAGGGTCTCGTGCGGTTTTCTTGCATGTTGGTAGTGTTTCTGGCATGCCCCTCCACACCGCTACCTGCGCTAACGGTGTGCGCGTGCACTCGTGTGTTTCATTTGCTTCGCGTTTACGCGGGTTTCAAAATAAATGAGACACTCTGTATTATTAAAATTCATTAGCATAATAAAATTCATGCCGCAGTTTTCCTCAATTTCCGCTAAATTCCATGTTTTCCACGTAATTCGAAAAGTAATATGTTTTAAAACTGTATATATTCAAATTTATGTGTTTTTGTTTGTGCATAGAAAATTAGTTTTGATATTTATAGAAATGAAAATAATTCTCTAACTTTTATAAAAAAATCCATAAATTTATATGTTGATATCGAAGAAGTGACATCTTAAGTGCCTCGCAGTGTTATTTTGAATGGCACGTCATTCTACTAACTCTCATATATCTGCAAATAATTTTCTACTATACGCTACTTAATCATTTGAAATAATTATTATTTCGGAATTTAGCACATAGGGAAGGCTTTAGAATTCTGTATCTGACAATAAATGTTAATATCAAACATTGGGAGAGGATTATATTAGATCAGGGCTATCCAATCTGGTGAACGCGAAAGACCAGAAATTTATTATAGACACCTTCAACTTATTTAATATCAGAGTTTAGCTGATTATATAGAGCAAATATATTGTTAGATATTACTATGATATTGCGTGCACCAGATTGGACTGTTCTGCATTGGATAGTTCAGCTTCCACTATTTCAGGGGAAAGTAATTGTGCTTTTGTATTGTTCAGTTTACACCAGATTTTTCGAAAAATTTTATTAAAAGCCCTTTAAGAGTTCTTTTTCTCAAAAAATTTATTAAAACCTATATTGTTAAAACTTTTGGTGAAAATTTTGAGTACAATTGAATGGAATAAAACATTTCCAACACCCCTTCAATGGGTTAACCTATAGATGCCACCATTTCATAATTATTCCGCAGTTTCATCCAAGACAAACATGTTTTAAACACGAAAATTATATCAGAATATGCGTCCTATACACAGGTGCCAACCTCTCATTAATATTCCGTAATTTGCGGGTTAATTTGACCCAGTTTAACAACGCTTCGAACCAGAAAAAATATTGGATGAATCTTTACTTAATCAATTTCAAGTTTCTACGTGGAATTTATTTAATTTCATTTCTTAAAAAAAATTCTGGTGCGAAACGTGTTAAACCTGGGTCAAATTAACCCGCATATCACGGAATATTAATGAAATCTCGGCACCTATGGTCCTATATGTTCAAGGTAAATTATTCGATTTCTTTTTAAAATTTTTGATTAAATAAAATTTCCGGTTGAAACACGTTTGTATTGTATCAAACTCCGGAATAATTAAGAGTTTGTTTTTTGTATGGTTTACGAGTTTGTTTTTTCTATTGTTATGCGACACGTATACGTCACGCATAAGATGCCCAGAAACCTCGATTATTCCCACCAGTTATTTTTTAGTGTAAGCTTTGCCTTATTTAATGATAGCATTTCTGCGATTAATATAGGCGAAAATTTCTGTTTTGAAAAACCGGTGGTAAAAGATTAAAAATTCTGTAAAGGACGCTCGTCGCGAAGGGGTTAATAGTCATTTTTAATGTTCCTGAAATTCTATGTCAGAGTTTCTTACACAACAATAATAAAGTATTTTTCGCACGATGTTCCATTTCCCAGAATATAAAATATACATTTTAAAGCATTGTATACATTATGTTTCATGCAAGTATGTTTGTGATGAAAAGGTTATTTTTTTTAATTTATAGAAATTGAATTATCTGATTCTGAAATCAAATCAATACGATCTTATGTTACTTACAAAATAATGGAATCTTAATTGTCTCGCAGTGGGATTTTGAATGGCGCTTCATTCTATTAATTGGCAAAATCAGCAAATGATTTCCTCTTATACGCTTCTTAATCATTTGGACTGATTAATATTTCGAAAGTTCTCTCAAGGGAAAATCTTTAGAATTGTTTCTCTAATAATAAATTTTAATAGAAACACTAGGAGAAAATTGCAATGGATGGTAGTGCTTCAATAGTATTTTTATAACACTGCATCGGGCGGAAATTTGAATCAAGTTTTATTAAAAATATTTTACACCTTAACTTTTATTTAAAACAACGTAAACTATTTATTTAACACAACTTTTCTGTGGTATATATTAAACATATTTTATGAAGAAATATGGTGTTGCCAGTAGGATACATTTTAAAATTCAGATTGCTTGATTGGCGCCAATTTTTTTGCAATGATATGATTCACCTTGTTTTCGTCTTATTTAATCTGTATCATAATTTCAGGGCTGCCACTGGCGACTATTTTTATATTCTGTTCGTATCACTTTAAAAAAATAATTATGTTTTAGTATATTTCTCTTGCAGAGGTTGTCAAAGCGTATGAGAAAAAATTTTGTTTTGAGAAAGTGGTGCGAGATAAAATATTAAAATAGTCGTCAGTGGCAAACCTGTAATTTCTGGCGTACAAGCCTCGGCTTACTTACGCCTCATTCAGACGTGAATTGTATTTGAAAAATGATGTCAAGAAATGCCAAGTATAGAAAGTTTACACATAAGAAAACTAAAATTCTAGTGAGAAACATTTATTTTAGCCGCGGCCTATACGATGGCAATTACGGTAATTAAATAATGCGAATTTTACTTCTCAAAAAACTGGTGGCTATCAAGAAAAGTGAATAAAAAAAGTATCCCACTGGCAACACTGAAGAAGTATCTATTTTGAATCGAAATCTATTTATATGCTACTGGTCAAATTGACCGTTTATTGCTATTCAAGTGTTAATATTTCTGTATCTCTATGAAGGTGCATTTTCAAATTGTAGTACAGATGTGTCCAATCTGTAGGCTTGAAGGCACTGTTGCCAGTTTTTTAGCCCATTCTGTAGCATAGATTTAGAAATGTGCTAAAGAACGCACTAAAATGGTGCTGATTTGGGACTGGTTGAAATGTTTTTATTTGGGAATAGACCAGACAAACGTGCGCTCGATTTAGCCTCAAGGTCTAAGCTGGAGAAACTGTCTGTAAGTCGGTTCGTCTAACTATTATTTCAATATGTTAATATTCACCTTATTTACTGCATATATTAATCAAATATTACCATACTGGAAAAGTGGTAAAAACCGCACACAAATCTCGCAAAGTTTCAGTTGCATAAATAAAGCCTAATCCTTTTGATATATTTAATCACGGAATACACTACTTAACACTGTTGTTGATTAATCGAAAACAGTGTTAACACATTGCGGGGTAGGGGGGGGGGTGCAAAGCTTGATTACAGTTAGGGAAAACTTCCACCAGTAAATTTTAGTAGCCATTTTTGCTTTATTTAAACGCTCTAGTCACAAAAAATGACAGACTTGAATAAGAACAAAATTTCTCTTCATTTTTACTGGTGGAAATTCACCCCATTGGTAATCAGGATCTGAAAAAGAGACATGAATTGACGTCTTTTGGAGATCTGTAATTCAGCTACAGCACGTAGAATACATAGTGTGGAAAACGGTTTTACCGTTTTTTAATTCAAAAATTTCGAATTTAAACCTGAAATTCTGAAACAAGAATTTTTACTTTAAGAAGTCACGAAATATCTGCCATTAAGTAAAAAAAAGAACATTACAGGGAATTTCTGGTGTAAATGCGAAATTTCGGAATTTAAAAAAAGCCAAACTGGTAATGCTTTAAAAAATGCTAAAAATTGTAGCCGTTAAATTTGCAACGATGGGGTACAATAATAGGGCGATCTCAGCGACATACGCTTTAAAAATATTTTTTTATCTCTAGCAAAAGTAGCCGTTTCACTATTGGCAACATGAACATAATTTATTTTAATAAAATCTTCTTCTAAGCGTATATTTCAGATATAACTGATTTTGAATTTAGTTTTTTTAACATATCAGAGAGTAATCTTTCCCACTCTTCTAGGAAAGATTCATCCTTTGTTATGCTAAATAGGGATAGTTTCTAGTTTACTGTCTTGTATCGAGTGCTACAACCAGGCACAAAAGAATGCGTGTCACGTTTTTTGGTCATGATCAATATCATTCATATTTTCAAAGCTTATGAAAATCACTATTCAAGTCAAAGGAAATAGGGTATAATTTAATTATTTAAAATATTTACCACCAGCTGAAAAGTTTTTTCTGTTCAATTCTTATACAATGTTTGCGTTGAAAAGAGCTAGCAGACAGTGGCGTATCTAGAGAGGGGGGGGGTCGAAATGCTCTGGAAACCAGTAATATTATAAAGTTGTCTTTGCCTTCAATATCACAGAAATTTCTCTGATTAGATAAGGCAAAAATATATTTATAAAATTAGTGGTATCCAAACCATCTGGACTTTCAAACTGCCCACGCCACTGCTAGAAGATGTCTTTGCGATCGACCCGTTATCTTTTCAGCATCGTTCTACATTTATCGGATTCAATTTTTTAGTAATATTTTGTAGCCGTTTTCCACTTTATGTATTCTAGGCGCTATAATTCAGCCCATGGGCAGTGCTTTTGTGTTTCATATGTTACATTATTTCTCAAATAAAATACACAAAATTCGATTTTTTTACAACTAAAGTACTATGCATATTACTAGTTCGATTAGTAACAAAACCACTAATACATACTTATTTTTATAATTAAAACACAAAGTGATAAATATTTTTGTTAAATTAAGTAACACGTTAATGTAACGCCCTTCGGCGAGGCTTCCTGTTTCACCGAGGACAAGCAATGTATTAAATAAAACTGCGCAGAAAACTAAAAACAAAAAATCAATCAACTGTTAATTAACAAAACAGAATGCTTTCCTTCAGATGATTGCCAACAACAGCATAGCTGAAAGCGTAAACTGTACATAATACTGCGCATGCTCTTTCAATAACACATAAAAAAAAACCCTTTCTCCTGGTATACTTTATTTATTTATTTATTATTATTATTACTTTTTTTATACCCCCCGGGTTAATTTTTTTTGTATGAGTGCACGGCGTAGAGTGTTGAAACTCAAACCAATTGTCCATCATACTTCGTTGCATTTGTGGTAAAAACATGAAGGTGGTCACTGAAAACTTTTGATATGCTCTTAATTATAAAGTTAAATTAAAAACAAGAAAAAAATAATAAAACTTGTTTTTTGCAGAAATGAATCTTAAAAAAAACTATCCACTATTTGTAGGGTAATCTTACACATCCTTGATGTTTTTCGATGAAATTCGGCCACTAGTTTCGTCACTATGCACTTTTTTCCAAAACGGACATTAAGGTTCCTAACTGCTCATGGGATTGAGATATATGCTTCAAACTTGACAGAAAGGCATCTTAATTGAAGGATATAGATTCATGTAGGACTCGACCTGTTAGACTCAAGGGCATTTTTTACTAGGAAACCAGGCTACACCCTTTTCCGGCAACAGACATTCTGCGAATGCAAATAGCTCGTTTACACAGTGAGTAATAGGGTTGTCAGTTTTGCTGCCATTCTTAGTTAGGAATTCAAAACTGTACCAGAAAATCAAAATAGCAATTTTTCTCTGACTTAATGATAGACATTTCGGGATTACCTAATGTAAAAATTTTTCTAACAAACATTACGGTAGGAATTCGGAATCTCTGTAGATGAAAGCAGGCCAAACCGACAATCGGAGACCAATATGTCAGTTTAGCCTCTTATTTTTTAGAAATTTCAAATTCATGCCATAAATGCCAAATAGCATTTTTTGCATTATTTAAGTGATCAAAACACTCTTAAAGCTTAAAATATCTACTTTAAAAAATTCGATGATCTTATATTTTGTTTATGTGAGTGGTAGCTGTATAAATTGAATTAAGTATGATTGAAAGACTATACTAGTGGTTGAAAAGATGCGAAGCAGCGGGCCGATTGTCATCACTAAATTTTCATAACATTCATTGCCTTATTTAATGACTGAATTTCTGAGATTTAATAAAGCGAAAAGGGTTGTTAAAATTTAATGGTTACAATTGGCCTACAGCAGCGTGTCTCTTCCACTACTGCAACACTTTCAAAAATCTATGTATGCACTCAAGCAGTATAATAGTCAGACAGCAGATAGGAACTGGGGATCTAACACGATCTTTCTGGATTCCAGAATTTAGACAAAAACAAATTTTTATTGAAAATTCTAATAAATTTGTCTCTAATAGTTTTTATATTTTATATTTAAAACATATATATATATATTTAATTTAATATATATATATTTTAATATCTCTCTAAAAACACCAAATAGGATTTATATAAAAAATATCTAAAACATATTCAAATAATGTTTCAAAATGTATTAAAAGCGATACTCTAGTATCAGCCGCATGTCAGGAGTTAATAGCCGAATCAATCCCAAAAGATTTCGCTACTCGCAGCAGTAGTTGTGCTTTTGATAATTGTAGTGGCTTAAGCACGTAGTTCTATTATATGTCTGTTAAAGTGTTTTATTTATATTATGTAATTATTTTATATATTCATTAATGAAGTTTTAATTTCGTTATGGAAAACTTGCCTAAAACAAATGTTGGACTATTATTATATTTTTTATTTGGGAACGGATTAATATTTCGTAATCGGGCTCCACGCAATAGAGATACAATTAAAAAATAATAATGCATGAAATGTTTTTTTTTTTTTTAAATCATTAAGAAACGATAAAATGAAATGCAGTATCCAAAGAAATTGTGTTTGAACGACAATTTATTTTCCTATTTGACGGTATTAAAATACAAATTGTACCATAATAAAAACGAAATTTATTGGACAGGTGCTCCTACGTCTTTATAGCTAAATCTGCTAAAAATATAAAATCATCAAAAGATAAAAAAAAATGCTTGTAGATTAGTTCACTATCCAACCACTTCAAAAACTTGCTGCATTCATCCCGTGACCGTATTTCACTTGAAGCAACATCACCCACTGAATACTAAGCCTTAGCGCTGACATAAAATTGGCGGCGTTCGTAGGCGGATTTTTTTAAAGCTTTTGTACTGTCTCCTAAGTTTACACACAAATATTTCCTAAAGATTTTCTTTGAATTAGTGAATCTCAGATAAATAAGGTGGAGAAAACTTTTAGAAATTACTGGTATTCAATTTCAAGGGACTGTGCAAACGCTGAAAAAAACCGCCTACCACAGACGCCATTTTTGTGTCGACTCTTAGGCCTAATATTCAGTGGCGGGTGAAGTAAGTACTGTTACGTTTTACATCAGAGCGATTGTACTTAGATTGTGCACAATACCTGTCAAATTTGATAGCGCTGTCAAGCGCCACTTTTCGCTTCATCGGTCGCAGTTCAAAAGCAAGGCGCTGTGTGTGTAGCATATTCAGATTTTTTTCACATACATGAGCGCCACTGTCCCCACTTACGGTGAGTTCTCAAAACAGAAGCTCGTCGCAAAAGAAATCGCAATTTATTCAAAGAACCATCTGACTTGACAGAAGCGGGCATTTTAACTCTTCTTTGCATGAATTTTTCTTTTACAATTGTGTTTTTTATACATATATTAAATATTAGACACCAGAAATTTCAAGATAGATTTTTAACTTTGTTCAGCAACATAGTTCACGGGAAATTTACTGGATTAATATTTCTATATAAATATAGTGGTGGCGCAGAAGTTGATTTATTTATTAAAAGTTAAATAAACAGTGATGGAAATTTACATCACTATGCAATTAACCCCTTAATCGTCGCGCTCTTTAAGTGTAGACTACTTTTTAAATATTCAGATTGCTTGATTACCACCAGTTTTTTTAAGTAGAAATGTTCGTCTTATTTAATAGACAGATAAAATAATGCGAGAATAAAGCCAATAACACTATTATTAAAAACTGGTGGGAGTCAAACAATCTGAATAAAACAGGCGTAACCTACGCTGCCCGTGAATGTCTCGGGCACGACGATTAAGGGGTTAAGGGTTAAATTCATTGTCAACACTTCACCTAGATAACAGTGGGTGTTTCGATTAACCCTCCGCCTACCAGACGGACCCAACAGATCCATCCAAAATGACTATTTGAACTAGCTTTGTTTCACATTCTCTTCGTAATCCGAAACTGCTGGGACAGCTTCATTTCTTGAACACAAGGTTTTTTACAGACGAACCAGTAAAATGCGCATTAATATACTTATATATGCAACAATGTACAGTTTGTTTCTGGTGGGAAACGTGTAGAAGGAAATTTTATGCCTGTGGTTAAAATACAACAAGTGGGTAAGTGTGATCGAAGATCGCTCAAAGGGTTTCGTTTAATATTCCTTTCAAAACGCGTTATCCTTTCTTTAATAAATTCAAACAAATTTCATTTAGCAACAACAACAAAAAAAAAGCCATGTTTTTTATAAAGTAAAAATTTACCGGTCTATTTTTTCCTTTTTTCGAATATCTAAACCAGCCGGATAGCGGTCCAAGCCCGCTATTATATTCTGTCATAATAATATCCGTCATACGGACTAAATGCAATATTTAAAAAAAATTCAAAATTAAACAAATTGTACACCTTCAAAATGTTAAAATATGCAAATATTTCCATAATCGGATTTTTATCACGATTCAATATGTTTCTCAAACTTATATATTTACTATTCTCTATTATTTATATTGATACTCGCTTTGTATTATTCTCAAACATTTGAAAAATTAGTTAAACTTCCTATATGACGTCAGATTTTCTTTTTAAATCTCTAATGACGTGTATTAATCGGCTTTGTCCACTTACACATACTCATACTCCTTGTATTATTGAGAAATCTTAGACATTTTCCGTTTTATTACGACTATGACGTCAATCAATTTTATTTCATATTTATCTTCTTTTCAATTGGTGAAACTTTTTATTTCTTTTTCATTTTTCACGTGAAAATCGTCTGATAGAAAATTAATTATTGTAGAAAGAATTTCGTTGTGGATTTTTAGTTTTTGGCATCGGCTATAACTAACAATGTTTCAATTTAATAGGAAAAGGCTGTTAGAATTTTGGTTTTTTATCTCTATTTATTAAAATAATACGAATTTTTCAAATTTTAATATTTTGAGCTCTTTACAGCTGCTATTCAGATTTATACACTAAGTTTCAACTCTGTAAGTTACATACTTTTTGAGAATGGCTCTGTGACGGACAGACAACGTAGCGGGGGCAATAGGGTTTCGTGAGATGAACGAAACCCTAAAAATCAAAGTTCACAATTCAACAAATTTAAATTATAAACGATGCACATGATTTCATTAAATTGTAGACATTTATGATAAGAAAATCTGTAAAAAGCAGTGGCGTAGCCAGGTTGATCTTCTAGATGCTTTGTATTTCAGTAATTTTATAAAGTTTTCTTTGCCTTATCTAATGAAATAACTTTTCGCGATAATTAAACCAAATAAACCTTTACGATATTACTGGAATCAAGAGCATTCAAACCCCTTTCCTGGCTACGCCAATGGCAAAATATGTAGATATATGATTCCTCGTCACTTATGAATGTGATTTACTATAAAAGAATTGGAATATTATCTTCTGATCATGCATTTTGGTTTATAATATCTATTGGGATTCAGTTCGTTTATATTTTCAAGGGTTGCCCATTTTGCCTTTTTCTCAATTCAGAAATTATGATTTCTTACCAGTAATTCTGAACAGTAATTTGTGCCTTATTTAATGATAGATGTTTCGTGATTGCTTAAAGTAAAAATTCTTCTTTAGGAATTTTCGTTATGAACTCGGAATTTCTGAATAAAAATGTAGGCCAAACTTACGACACTGTGTTCGAGCAGCACAACCTTTTTTTCCCCCCTGAAAATTGTTTGCTTGCGCAATTTTCCAGAGGTATTAACTGACTTATTTAATAAAAAAAATTCTATAATCAAATAAGGAAATCTATAAAAATACGGTAATAAATATAGTGTGCGAATAGTGGTATCTTTATCGTCCGCAGGCCAGTGGTTGTGCATATCTAGATTATATAGTTTAGTAGTTGCATAAACATATAGACCAAATAGAGATGTTTGGTCTATTTATGAATTAATAAACTACAAAATACATGGTATTTCCTATAGACTGAAAAGTAAAATATTATTTATTACAATTTCCTCCTTTTCCGTATTTTAGAAGTCACAAAAACATGTTTCGAACACAACAAATTGAAAAAATTATGTCTTGTCTATATGTGAGATAGATTTGATTTCATTTATTATTAGGTTAACTGCCGTAAAAATCACATGTTCTAGTATTTATTTTTGAAGGAATACTATATACGACGAGCGCCGCGTCGTAAGCAACATAGTACTTGCCAACCTAACGCTGTTTTAATACAAAAACATACCATAAACTAGACAATTTATTTAATTAAATGCATCTTGCTTATCTGTGGTTGGGATGCATAAAAAAATAAAGCCAATTTAGCGCGTATTTATTGAAAATAACTTAAAGAATTTTCGAATAGTAATCTTTTCTTTATTTAAGGGGTTATACTACTCTTAAATCTTCCCAAAATATTGTTTTTAGATATACATGGTGTCCATAATTAATCGACCCTACTTTAAAGTTGTCTACAGATGAAACTATTGGTCAAAAATTTGTGAAATTTTGTGAAGGACATAACAAAGAAATGGGAATTTGTTTAAGCGAAAAAAAATTCTGTTTAAAATTTCGCCACCAGATGGCATTTTAATGAATTACATATTTAATACACATTTATGATAGTTTACATATTTTATTGCAACAAAACCTGTTCCACATGACGGCCATCATTTTCAGATTCCACCTGGAATCGTAAGATAGCATATTCCACAGTTGACCGCAGTGTGTTCTGTGAAATGCTACAAACATGTCGTGAAAAAAGCTTTGTTCAACATGTTTTGTTGTAATAAAATATGTAAACTATCTCAAATGTATTCTGAATGTGTAACTCTTAAAACAACGCCCTCTAGCGGCGAAATTTTGAGCAATATACTTTTTCACTTAAACAAATTCCCATTCATACATTTTGTCCTTAACAAAATTTCATAACTAGCTGACCAATAGTTTCGTCTGTAGACATTTTTAAAGTAGGGTCGTTTAATTATGGACAACTTGTATATATGCATGAACAGCATTTTCTGTTCATTATATAAAAATTCGCATTAATAAAAATCTTATAATTATGATGTACTCTCAATAAACATTATATTTAAGCTGATTGTAATGTTCTCTCTATCTCTCGGCGTGTGTGTCTTATGGCTCGTAGAACACAGACAATGAACACCTCGTAGAACACATGATTCTGAAGCCTGTTGTTAAATTTCGATATCAACAGAGACGTTGGTTTCTACGATAACAGTTATTTACACTGTTGTTGTCCTAGACACCAACATCGAAACGTACTACTCAAAGAAACGCCATCGACAAAGGCGTTCTATGAATCTTTAGTTCCGCCTAGGGCTTAGCTTTGGAAATGCAGTTGCCAGGACGCCATTGGTGACCAAAAAATTTTATCTTGCTCCTGGAAGCATTAAAATTGAATAATCTCACGATTATTCATTTCAACAGCTCTTTACACGGGTATTATAAATCATAGAAAGCTATAAATTGTTTGAATTTTGAATTTAAGAAAAATCCAAACTTGCACAACAACGTATGCTAGGAATTCAAAAACAAAAATTGAAAAATGCAGAATCTGAAGAACCATGTCAGAAAAATAATTGAAAATTCTCTTTTGAAGTAAAGTTTTATTAAGCTGATACTTTAACCCTCTAACGCCCGTAAGTACACTTATATATATATATATTTTTTTCATATTTATAAATTGCATTGTATTGCTTTCACTAAAAACGTGTAATAAAAAATAAAGTTTATCAAAATGTACATGTCATCAGTGTAACACAAAAATTCAAGTATACATCGCAGCAACAGAAAAATAATAAAACATGCAAAATCCTACAAATATCAATTTAATATTTAGTTCACCTAATCATTCAAATCAAATCACCTTATCTTCAAAAAATATGAGAATTACTGATCTTTTGACATTTTTATCCCCCAACTATTTTTATATTCTTTTCGCACTATTATTTAAAAAGAAATAAATTTTATATTATATTTCTCTTTCACATTTTGCCAAAATATATGTGAATTTTTTTTTCAGAAAGTGGCGTAAAATAGCATTAAAAATAGTCGCCAGTTGCAGTCCGACAACAAAGTTCTCAAAGTCGACCAACTCAAGCCTTTGCTTATTTTGAAGAGTACAAATCTTTAGAAGATTCTAGTATCATATCAGGAAATTAGAGAGATATGGGACTTTTTTCTATGATTAAATAAACTTAAACTGTTCTCCATATCATTAAAGACGTTATGGTATGTATTCACTTAAAACCGAATACTACTGGTACGTTCAAAGACGTGTCACCTGGAGTTGACAATAAGTGTTGGGGGGAGGGTGGTAAGCATATTAGTCGATGTTTTGTGTATGTAATTTCTTTCAAAATAATTTTCTTAAAAAATGATAATCATTATGTTAGTAAAGAATAATTATTTTCGTGACATTGTATAGTTTATTTATTCAAACTTTCTACTGAATAATTAATTTTTTACAGATATATAATTTTAATAAATACACTTGTGAAACTTAATTTATATTACTTTTCTAAATTAATTTATAAAACTCATCTAAATAGGCAATATACAAGACAACTTGGATATTGACAATATCAACTTCGCAATATCCAATACATACTATCACTATTATCATGATTATTATTTTTCAATCAATTCATTAAAAACTTTTACGCGTTTGCAAAATCAACAATTAAAATAAGAAATAGGAAAAAAACTGAAAATGGTGGAAAAGAGGTGGAAAGAAAAGTAAAATATAATTTATCACAATTTCCTCCATTTCCGTATTTTAGAAGACACAAAAACATGTTTCGAACAAAACAAATTGAAAAAATTATGTCTTGTCTATATGTGAGATAGATTTGATTTCATTTATTATTAGGTTAACTGCCGTAAAAATCACATGTTCTAGTATTTTTTTTTTTTTTGAAGGAATACTATATACGACGAGCGCCGCGTCGTAAGCAACATAGTACTTGCCAACATAACGCTGTTTTAATACAAAAACATACTATAAACTAGACAATTTATTTAATTAAATGCATCTTGCTTATCTGTGGTTGGGATGCATAAAAAAACAAAGCCAATTTAGCGCGTATTTATTGAAAATAACTTAAAGAATTTTCGAATAGTAATCTTTTCTTTATTTAAGGGGTCATTCTACTCTTAAATCTTCACAAAATATTGATTTTAGATATACATGGTTTCCATAATTAATCGACCCTACTTTAAAGTTGTCTACAGATGAAACTATTGGTCAAAAATTTGTGAATTTTTTTGGAGGACATAAAAAAGAAATGGGAATTTGTTTAAGCGAAAAAAAAATCTGTTTAAAATTTCGCCACCAGATGGCATTTTAATGAATTACATATTTAATACACATTTATGATAGTTTACATATTTTATTGCAACAAAACCTGTTCCACATGACGGCCATCATTTTCAGCTTCCACCTGGAATCGTAAGATAGCATATTCCACAGTTGACCGCAGTGTGTTCTGTGAAATGCTACAAACATGTCGTGAAAAAAGCTTTGTTCAACATGTTTTGTTGTAAAAAAATATGTAAACTATCTTAAATGTATGCTGAATGTGTAACTCTTAAAACAACGCCCTCTAGCGGCGAAATTTTGAGCAGTATTCTTTTTCACTTAAACAAATTCCCATTCATACATTTTGTCCTTAACAAAATCTCATAACTAGCTGACCAATAGTTTCGTCTGTAGACATTTTTAAAGTAGGGTCGTTCAATTATGGACAACTTGTATACATGCATGAACAGCATTTTCTGTTCATTATATAAAAAATCGCATTAATAAAAATCTTATAATTATGATGTACTCTCAATAAACATTATATTTAAGCTGATTGTAATGTTCTCACTCTCTCTCTCGGCGTGTGTGTCTTATCGCTCGTAGAACACAGACACTGAACACCTCGTAGAAAACCTGATTCTGAAGCCTGTTGCTACATATCGATATCAACAGAGACGTTGGTTTCTACGATAACAGTTATTTACACTGTGGTTGTCCTAGACACCAACATCGAAACGTACTACTCAAAGAAACGCCATCGACAAAGGCGTTCTATGAATCTTTAGTTCCACCTAGGGCTTAGCTTTGGAAATGCAGTTGCCAGGACGCCATTGGTGACCAAAAAATTTTATCTTGCTCTTGGAAGCATTAAAATTGAATAATCTCACGATTATTCATTTCAACAGCTGTTTACACGGGTATTATAAATCATAGAAAGCTATAAATAGTTTGAATTTTGAATTTAAGAAAAATCCAAACTTGCACAACAACGTATGCTAGGAACTCAAAAACAAAAATTGAAAAATGCAGAATCTGAAGAACCAGGTCAGAAAAATAATTGAAAATTCTCTTTTGAAGTAAAGTTTTATTAAGCTGATACTTTAACCCTCTAACGCCCGTAAATACACATATATATATATATATTTTCATATTTATAAATTGCATTGTATTGCTTTCACTAAAAACGTGTAATAAAAAATAAAGTTTATCAAAATGTACATGTCATCAGTGTAACACAAAAATTCAAGTATACATCGCAGCAACAGAAAAATTATAAAACATGCAAAATCCTACAAATATCAATTTAATATTTAGTTCACCTTATCAATCAAATCAAATCACCTTATCTTCAAAAAATATGAGAATTACTGATCTTTTGACATTTTTATCCCCCAACTATTTTTATATTCTTTTTGCACTATTATTTAAAAAGAAATAAATTTTATATTATATTTCTCTTTCACATTTTGCGAAAATATATGTGAATTTTTTTTTCAGAAAGTGGCGTAATATAGCATTAAAAATAGTCGCCAGTTGCAGTCCGACAACAAAGTTCTCAAAGTCGACCAACTCAAGCCTTTGCTTATTTTGAAGAGTACAAAGCTTTAGAAGATTCTAGTATCATATCAGGAAATTTGAGAGATATGGGACTTTTTTCTATGATTAAATAAACTTAAACTGTTCTCCATATCATTAAAGACGTTATGGTATGTATTCACTTAAAACCGAATACTACTGGTACGTTCAAAGACGTGTCACCTGGAGTTGACAATAAGTGTTGGGGGGAGGGTGGTAAGCATATTAGTCGGTGTTTTGTGTATATAATTTCTTTCAAAATAATTTTCTTAAAAAATGATAATCATTATGTTAGTAAAGAATAATTATTTTCGTGACATTGTATAGTTTATTTATTCAAACTTTCTACTGAATAATTAATTTTTTACAGATATATAATTTTAATAAATACACTTGTGAAACTTAATTTATATTACGTTTCTAAATTACTTTATAAATCTCATCTAAATAGGCAATATACAAGACAACTTGGATATTGACAATATCAACTTCGCAATATCCAATACATACTATCACTATTATCATGATTATTATTTTTCAATCAATTCATTAAAAACTTTTACGCGTTTGCAAAATCCACAATTAAAATAAGAAATAGGAAAAAACTGAAAATGGTGGAAAAGAGGAAAGGTTTTATTTATTTATTTATTTTATTTTATTTTTTTCCACCAGCGACTATTTTTTTTTTTAATTTCCACGATATTTTTTTCCAATTTATTGAGCCCTGCATTTCCACCTTTGTAATTTTTCTTGAATAAATGTAATTGTATATTTCATTAGACTTGTAAAAAAATGTAATATGCATTTCATGTAAATAAAATAAGTTGAAACTGGTGTGAAACACTAAGAACTAAAATAACTTCTTAAAACACCATCAAAAACTTTAAAATGCGCTAGGCCTTTCGAAAGATCTGGGTTTTTCTTAATCAGGTGCAACAAGACGTGCGTCTACTATGAAAGCAGCAGCAAGACTTAAATGAGAGATGAGGGAGAGGAAACAAGCTGAAGCAACAGCCAATAGGAAAGTAGAAATCAACAGCCAATAGGAAAACAGAAGACAACAGCCAATCACAAAAGAGTAAAATCAGAGGCGTAGCGTCAAGGGGGGCACGGACCACTTTACTACCAGTATTTTTATATACCGTAATTTCCGGCGTATAATCCGCAGCTCAAAGAGTCGTTTTTCGACCCAGAAAATTTATTCAATAATTGTAGTTAAATATTTACAGCGATCTTTTAAGTTACATTTTATAAAATAATATTTCTCGGTCGAAAAACGACTCTTTGAGCTGCGGATTATACGCCGGAAATTACGGTACTATATTTGTCCTTATTTAATTCATACCGCTCAAAGATTAAATAAGGCTAAAGGTAGTATATAATTATACTGGTAGTAAAATGATCGTGCCCCCCCTGACGCTACGCCACTGAGTAAAATCAAAGCAATAGAGAATACAAAATAGAAGGGGAATAAGGAAGTGAAAAAATAAAAATAAAATAAATAAATAAATAAAAATAAATAAATAAATAAAAATAAATAAATAAATAAAATATAATAAATAAATAAATTAAATAAATAAATAAAATAGAATAAATAAATAAATTAAATAATAAATAAATAAATAAAAATAGCACACAAATATATTAAAAAAATGGAAACAGATGAAAATTAAGAATTAAGTAAGTAACCAAAATATATAAATATATATAAAAACAGACTAAAATTAATTAATACAAAAATAAATTATATGGAAGTACTGAAGAGGTTTTTCCAAGCAGCAGAGAGCATTGTGGAATCAGATTTATCATTTACAATAACTTCAAGATTAGGATAAATAGCTAAATTTTCAAGAAAGTCCAATTCAGAGATACTATTAGCATTAAAGATAATTTTAGCATTTTTAAAATTAAAACAATGGCCGGAATCCCAAGAGTGCTTGGCAATAGAAGATTTAGAAATTTCTTGATTAGTTACATAACGAGAGTGTTCTTTTAAGCGGATTTCGAGATTTCTTTTAGTTTGACCAATATAACATAAATCACAGCCATTACAAGGAACATTATAAATTCCCCATTTACGAAGATCAGGAACAGGAGATTTGGTGGAGGGGAATTTGAATTTATTGACAGGTTTAAAGATAATGTTAAAATTGAAGCGTCTTAAAACTTTAGCTAATTTGAAACATAAAGGAGGATAACAAGGGAGGACAACCAAATTATCAGGTGTGCTTTTGACAGATTTAGAAAGAGTAGATTTATAAGACGGTCTATTGGATTTCTTCACAGCATTATTGAATTTCATGTGTTAGGCAGTTTTTACAGATGCGTACATCTGAACACCTAATTCATAATGTTAAAAAAAGAAGGCGGGGATTCTATTGTTTTCAATGAAAATCATTGAGCAACAATATCTGATATAAGATTCTGATGAAATTTCTATATATTTTTTAAATAACTTGTTTCATAAAGTATATATTTAATATAGAGAAAAAGTAGTCCAATACAAGCATACTATTAGCTGTTTCATGTTTTAATAAAATATATTTAAAACTGGTTTATCTCAAAATTAGTTATGTCAGAAATGCGCGCAAGATTATCTCTGGAATTTCTTGATATTTTTACATGATATTAATACATATAATTAGTATGTATGTATTTTAAAACTGAACTTATTTATGTTTCTTGTTTCGTTGGAAAAAATATATTCATATATAAATGCTGAAAAACAAATATTCATTCATTTAAATTTTGAAAACAGACGAGCATTGCAGCGAAAACAGTTACTATTATTACAGAGATCCCACTCGGTTCATTTTTTGAACACCACTTATTTTCAAAGAAAAATGTTCTTTATACATTTCATAGAATCTTGTGTTGAACGCCGTTTTTCTTGCAATAGTTGCAAAAGCCTATCATGAAAGTCATTCTTATGCATTCCTGGTTTTCAAAAATGGACAAGTGGGAGACCTGGTATTATATACAATTCTTATTGTTAGAATAAGAGTTTTAATTTCGTATTATACCTTTGAAGAGTTTTCTTATTATTGAAGTAATTTTAGTAATACCAAAGATCTAGAGAAAAGTAAAAGATAAAGTATTAATTATAAATTAGCGAACTGTATTACTTCTGTTGTAGATTTTAAACATTGGGCTAACAAGAATAAATATTTTTCTTGTAGGAATTAATATTTTAGGATAGCTCCACTGTTGTCAGCCCTGTACTTCCCGGTTGTCAGCTAGGCTACCACTTTTATAAAATAGTATAATTCGTCTTAATTTGGCATTATTTAATCTGTCGTTAATTAGGCAAGTATTTCTGTTCAAAAAAGTTGTAGCAATTAAACAATTGGAATTTAAAAAAGTAACGAACAGGCAACACTTGATAGCTGGACGTCAAATGCGAAATTTTAAACTTTAGGCCAATAGAATGAGCTCTTTTCAACTCGATAAATTCCTCCCATTCATTTGCGTAGACTTAATAAATAAAGTCCTTGGTATCACCTGATATTTTTTAGGCATGAATAGCGTAATTATAAGAATTTGTTTATGCGATTTTTTTACTTTGCGTAGAAAATATTGTTTTCGCATAAATCGTTTCTCGAAAAATTGATTGTTTTTTAACACGTTCGCTGCCAACTACGAGTATACTCGTAGTGCTATTTACGTTTCTTCAATCTAAAATTAGTTATTCGCACCGGAAATTTCAAAAGAAGAATTTTTATTTTATGTAATCACGAAATGTCTGTAATAAAACAAAGTAAATATTGCTATTATTATTTTCTGCTGTGAATTTAAACTTTCTAAATAAAATGAAAATTCCGGCATTTTTAGCTTGGCAGCGAACGTGTTAAAGACGCTAAGCTTGGCAGCTTTGGAAATCAGTTCATATTCCTACTCCCTTACAGTTAAATATTTAAACCTATACTTCCAGTGGTGCATATATCAATAAATTAAAATTTAACCTTTAAAAAAAATTCAGTTTTTAAAATTTGTGGTAACTAACCCTAAATATGAATTATATGTACTAAAGATGTACTCCCAAAAGAAAAATTCCTGAAACGCATGGTTAACCTTTTTTTTCAGCTACCCTGCTCGAAACGGACAATTTCTCTTTATATATTATTTTAGCACCGGAATTTACAAAAAAAATTGTTTGTAAATAAGAAAAAGGCTATATTTCACATAAATATTAAATGGAAAATATTTTAGCAAAATTCTGGTGCCATTGTGGCGTTTTGGAATTAAAATTAAGTGGTTTTTTTAGACATACCACTGTCCCTGAAAGGGTTAAATATCATTTGCGACCCCGTGTTCTATTGCATTTTTGTTCATCTTCATGAGTACTAACATCCCTCAAAGTTTGTTGAAGCATTTCAGTTACACCCTGTATATATATATACAGGGTGTTCCTTTAAAGGGGTCCAATATTAATAGGGGTACTAGAGGAGATCACACGGAGCATAAATCAGTATATAATGCCTGGCCGGATCTCAATAATTTTCAAGTTACAGCAAATAGAATGAAAAATCGGAAATTTGTAAAAAAACACTCATTGCTAAACTATCGATAATGCTACATAAAAACGAAGCACATATTTAGAAAGAGCAGAAAAAATCCTACGAAATGACATAAGTTGTTTTAGAATATTGAGAATTAATGGCGAGTTACAAGCTCTGAAACAGTGAAAAAATACAAAATCAAATATTTAGCAAAATAGTTAATCGTTAATTCCAAAAATGCAACTCTAACTACATCAAGGAAAATGTTATAAAATTTGGTCCATTCCGAAAGCTTTCGAAGAAGCTGACAATAAACCATATCAGTTTAATTGCATGGGAGAAATCAAGCAGTTCCCTAGTTACAACTCTGTACTGTTGCACGCTCGGAAAGAGCGAAACTCCACCCATGACGTTTGTAAACACCCCGTTTTAATATCTTTCAATTATACATTTCTGATCAACCTCTATCAATACCCTTTCATTATTCAGTCTGGTCAAGTGAATGACATATTGTGCAGCTCTCGCCTTGTCTTAAAGCAAACTCCGTGACTGCTGCGTTTCCTCCATGAACTTTCAGGATGATGAAGAAGAAGTACTTTTTATGCAAATTTTCTATGTGTATAGGAAGAAAAGTGTAATAAATCAGCAGTCATCAGTGGGCGTTATGTTAAAGGGAGGCTGTTGTAAGTGGGATTGTAGTAAGTTGATGTATAATAATTATGCCGGAATACTCTAACGAAGAATATGCGGACATGCATCTGATGTACGGGCAAGCTCATGGAAATGCATGTCTAGCACAGCGCATGTACCGTGAGCAATTTCCAAGGAGACGTTGCCCAAGTTCGAAACTCTTCATAAAAATCGATAGACGATTACGGGAGACTGGATCGTTTAATACAGCAAGCATTGATGCAGGGAAACCTCGACATGTACGAACACCTGCAATGGAAGAAGATGTACTGAATATTTTTAAAGATAACCCCTCCACGAGTACACGAGCTGCTGCGTCTGAAGTCGGTGTTTCTCACCAAAGTGTGTGGCGTGTTCTGCGTGCAGAAAGCATGCACCCCTTTCATGTGCAGCGGGTACAACTGTTATCAGTAACAGATTGTGCTCAGCGGACAGAATTCGTACGCTGGTTGCTTAATGTAACAGAAAATAATCCACAATTTCTGGAAAATATTTTATTTACTGATGAAGCAACATTTACGAGAGAGGGCGTGGTAAACACGCACAATATGCACACATGGTCATATACAAATCCGCACACTGTTTTCCCGTCGAACGCACAACAAAAGTTCAGTGTGAACATATGGGCAGGTGTCCTCGGCGATTATCTCATAGGACCATATTTACTCCCAGATGTACTCAATGGCAGTACGTACTTGGTTTTCCTACGGGATATCTTACCGCAGTTACTGCAAAATGTGCCAGCAACATTGCGCCACAATATGTGGTTTATGCACGATGGCGCACCGGCACATTTTTTCATAGGTGTTCGCAATCACCTCAATTCAACATATCCTGGGAAATGGATTGGACGCAGTGGACCTGTTGCTTGGCCTGCACGCTCTCCAGACCTCAATCCGTTAGACTTTTTTGTTCGGGACACCTTAAATCGCTGGTGTATGAAACGCCTGTGGATACACCGGAGGATTTACTAGCGCGAATCGTTGTCGCTACAGGAGACATTCCCAACTCCGTCGGAGTTTTTCGGCGTGTTCGCCAATCTTTACGACGTCGCTGTCGGCTGTGCGATTCTGTTAATGGGCGCAACTTCGAACACCTATTATAATAATGTCCGTTCGTCTGCCTTCCGACATTGAACTGTGCAGCGCAGGCCAGAAGACTATGCTTCACATATGTCATAAAGTACGTGGAATGTAATTCTTTATTTGTCATTTTTCTTTTATTTTCAACACTTTTTGGCACAAGATTTTGTAAGTCATAGACTGTGGTGTACTCAAATTGTAAATTACAAAGTTTGTATGAATTAATTTAAAATTTAGTGTCTTTTTTAAATTTATAATTAATAAAATTATTATGCTATTTGTTATTATTATTTCCTATCATAAATTAGGATGCACATATACAGTTTAATTTTAAGGAATTTAACTTAAGCTTTATATCAATAAAAGACCACTTTAAAATGTAGACTATTATTGTAAAGTTATTTTGGTTCATTCAACTCTTGAATAATTAAAAATGTTGCATCTCAGAAGAAGCATGATCGAAAATGTATAGTTGAGAGTAATTAAAAAGGCGGTGTTTCCAATCGTGATGGGCGGAGTTTAACCTGTGCTAGTGTCAAAGAAAGCGGAGTTGTAACTAAGAAACTGATTAATTTCTCTCACACAATTAAACCGATATGGTTCATTGTAAGCTTTTTCGAAAGTTTTCGGAATGGACCAAATTTTACTACATTTTCCTTGTTGTAGCTAGAGTTGTCTTTTTGGAATTAACGATTAACTATTTTGATGTATATTGGATTTCGTACTTTTTTCACTGTTTCAGGGCTTGTAACTCGTCAATAAATATTGCTATTTTAATACAATTGATGTCATTTTGTAGGTTTTTTTCTGCTCTTTCTAAATATGTGCTTCGTTTTTATGTAGCATTATCGATAGTTTAGCAATGAGGGTTCTTTTACAATTTTCCGAATTTTCATTCTATTTGCTGTAACTTGAAAATTATTGAGATCCGGCCAGGCATTATATACTGATTTATGCTCCGTGTGATCTCCTCTATTACCCCTATTAATATTGGACCCCTTTAACGGAACACCCTGTATATATATATATATATATATATATATATATATATATATATATAAGATAAGAATCAGGGTTGCCAGTTTGAACTTTATTTTATTAAAAAAATTCTATATTTTGATCAAGACCTCCTTATCATAGTATCAGACCTCTCAATCAACAAGTTGCCTTTGACCGCTATACTTGTCCTGCTACTAGCGCCATCAATCGTCAGTAATAGTATTTACGACACGAAATCACACGAAATTTTTTCACAGCTCCATTTGTTCTATGCATTTGCTTATGAACTAGTAGTTTTCGTACCACTAAAATTTTATAGTAAATTTTATCTTATTAAATTGACAAGATCGTGTGATTACATGACGAAAAAAATTCTATTAAATTTTAGTGGTAAGAAAAAAGCGTAAGAGTTGGAATCTATGCGGCAGCAGACCAGCTAGATTTTTCTATAGATTTTTCTATTATATTTTTGGATACCAGTTTTTTAGTAGCGACAATTTTGTTTTGTTTGATCGGAGAATTCTGGTATTTAAAAGAACAACATTTTCTCTAAAAATGTACTGGTGTTCAAAAAGCCCGAAACATGGCAACTGTGCGGTAGTATCCACCAGGCGGCGATACTTTCCGGAGAAAATCAATTAATAAGTTGGCAATTACCGCGGACATTTTCTCCCATAGACTTTCTCCGGATTGTCAAGTCTGATCTATGATAAGGGAGTCTTGATTTTGATGTGTTTAATAGAAATCATTTCGTGATTACATTAAAAAAAACTTCATTCGGAATTTCCGGTATATATTCGAAATTTCTGAAACCATCATAATTTTGATTCTATCTCGCACCACTTTCTCAAAACAAATGTCTTTTAATATAGTTTAACAGTATTTGCAAAAGAAATGTAATAAAAAAAATATACTTTAAGAATAGTGGTGCTAATAGCACCACTATTCAAAGCTTATAAATAGTTGCCAATGGCAGCCGTGATAATATGGTTCAGTCAATGATTTTATCACTACAGAGATTATTTTAAATCCACTTATTCGCCGGGGCCGATACCTTCATGGGCAGTCATTTGTAATCAAATTTTGTCGCGCCTACGACACCCACGAGCAGTGCAGGTGACTTATTTAAAATGCAGATTGTTTGATTCCCACCAGTTTTTTTAAAATAGTGTAACTGGCCTTGTTTTTGATATATTTATTTTGTCAATTGTGATTTAAAATAATTTATCCTTCTTTAATACTTTAAATTAAAGATATATACATTGTTTTTCTGCAAATTAACTCAGAATTTTATGAATAGTAAGATACGGAAATAAAGGATAATCGACGATTTTTGGAGGACATTTCCGAACATTACGCGAAAATTAAGGGACGGGCTTTGGCATATTTGTTTTCGAAGGTGCTGCTTCTAAAATTCTGCATTAAGTATGTGTATTTGAAAACGTACCTACATTTATGATATTGTAAGAACATTATTAATGTTTATATAAAATATATTATTTTGATGATAATCACCTTCAAACTTTTTTTTTATAAAAGTTATATACATTTAACACAATTTCAAGACATTTGACATTATTAAGCATGCAAACAAAATTTCCTTGAATCACATAACAAAAATATAGTATGATGCGTTTTCAATTTCCCACGCGACATACTAAATTTATAATTTTAACAAAGCTTTTTTATGCCTTTTCCTAACACTATTTAAGAAAAAAAAACATTTCTCGTATTTAACTTTCGAAACTATAGGATAAAATAAGGGATGTGATTTTCTTCAAAAACACTGTTAGGATAAAAACTTAAATTTGACAGCAATGATTTATATAACATTTAAATATTCCAATGAAATTTTATTTTATCATTTTAAATATTTTCTAAATGACACCTCAGATTTAGAAATCTGAAATTGTCAGAAATGTCTTTAACAACATATACTTTAAACGTACTGCAAAAAGCATTCCTGTATTTATTATTTTATACTCGCTGTAAATACAACTAACAAAATATTTTTAGCGGAGATCATATCTTGAAAAGACTTCGTGAATGGGATTTGATTAAGTTTCATTAAATTGAGCTTTTTGTCTCCATGAGTCTTTATTCTATCTGTTATTTTTCTTTGATTTACAGAATGAAAGCATTCAGATAATTTGTACCGAATAAAAGGAAGTCTTTGCTAAGAGATGTAATAAGTATTTATTTTCTGACATGGATAGAAAGAGATTTTAGATGTTATAAATAGAATTAGGTGTGTAAAATATTCGCTTACGTTTCTTATTTGCTTTTATTTCACCAAGTTTATATCACTTAAGAAAATGTATAAATTATGTGCGCAGATATCTATGGAATTATATGTAAAACGTGCATTTATTTTTTCACTTTGTAATTATACTTTGCAGTAAATACAGCCAGAGGCGTAGCGTCAAGGGGGGCACGGACCACTTTACTACCAGTATTTTTATATACTATATTTGGCCTTATTTAATTCATACCGTCCAAAGATTAAATAAGGCTAAATGTAGTATATAATTATACTGGTAGTAAAATGATCGTCCCCCCCCCCCTGACGCTACGCCACTGAATACAGCAGTCAAAATAGTTATTGCGGAAATTTTATCATCAAATTTCACCCAAAAGGCATTTGTTTCAGTTTCATTATAAAGCGATTTTTGTGTCAAAGGATCTTCAGTTTAGTGGGCATTTTCTTCGGTTCATAAATAAGTTATTATTGATTTTATTTAGCTTATTTATAATAAGTAAAAGACAGTCTATATTAAGATGAATAATATATAAAATTTTCTGACACACACACATTTTGAATACACAGATCGGATTTCAGATACAATCAAAAATGAATAAAAATGTAAAAAACTCACTTATGTTTCTTATTAGATTTTATATTGTCACATTTATATGAATTTAAAAATGTATAAATTATCACAACTGCAAATTTAAGCTTTTTCTTACCACTTATTTTAAACAGAAATTTTTTTCTTATCTAGTAAACAAAAATTTAGAATAATATTAGACTAATCACTGTTTTACAAAAAAGGTAGGAGAAAAGTCGTAAATGTTGGTAGCTCTGAATAATTATGTAGAACGCGATTTTAAGAAATGATTTTAAAGAACAAATATGCCTAGAACTGAAAGGTATATAAAGCTTATTTCTCTTCAGTTTAAAAAAGTGACGAAGCATTATTTCAGTGGATATCACATCATTTAATGGGAACTCTAAAAACAGCGGTACTCATTTAATGATCCGCGGTCCACAGAGTTACCACTTAATATTAAAAGAAAAATCTTCGCATTGTATAGTCGCTGAATTTACATGATTGTGAAAATCGAATATATTTTTGTAAATAGCTGTGTTAGAATACCTATCTCAAACAGTATTGATTACCACCGTCCTAAATTATCTTCGCCCCACCAGTGGCTGAGAGGTTGTGCTCTCGAAGCTGGTAGACGGGAGCTGCTGGGTTTTATCCCAATCGCGCCCGTCGGCCTAATCGTTCGGAGTTTTCGTGGTTTTCTTCGATCCGTGGATTTATCCATGCGTAAATACGGGTTAGGTTCCCTTAGAAAGACCCCCACGAAGGGCACTCCCCCCGGGCCTATATCCCATGTGTAGATAATTGGCCGTCAATAATCAACCCAACCCAACCCTAAATTATCTTCATACTGTTGCCACAGGCCACCAAGCTACAACTATTTTAGAATAGAAATATTTCCCTTATTTAAGCCCTTCTTGACGAGCAACCGGATCAGGGATTCTTAATCTTTTACCAACAACATTTCAAATCAGAGATCTCTGCCTAATTTCATCGCAAAAATACTCTGATTAATTAAGGTGAAATACACAATTTGGGAAAACCATTGTTTTTCCAAATTGCAAAACTCCAAGCAGAACATTGTGAATATATATGCCGAAAGTCATCTTTCGGTATTGGTAGCAAACGACTTTGATTCAACAATGTTAAAGGTCGTTATCCTAAAAGGAAAATGTATAGTTGCCATCTTTTATGTTTTTATCCTACCCCTATTTCCAAACACAAGAAGTTTTCATAATTTATCTAAAGTTTTGGATTTTTAAATCAGACACATTGTTTTGTTCAAAAATTGCGGTAAAAGGTCTCAAAAGTTTGGCAGCTATGGCAATAGACTTTTCTAATACTATTTTCTTTCAGGATAGAGATTGCTAAGTTGCGGAATTTCTGTCATTAAATTACGCGATCATTACTATTCCCAAAATCTGCTATAATAGTACCGTAATTTCCGGCGTATAAGCCGCAGCTCAAAGAGTCGTTTTTCGACCCGGAAATTTTATTCAATAATTGTAGTTAAATATTTACAGCGATCTTTTAAGTTACATTTTATAAAATAATATTTCTGGTTCGAATAACGACTCTTTGAGCTGCGGCTTATACGCCGGAAATTACGGTACTTTTCCAAAAAGAATGGCGACTTCCACGGTATTAACACATTGCTGACGGGAGAAGGGAATTAACATATTTTGTCATGTGCATACCTGTCAACATCGCACTAAACTTCCGTACAATGTAGGTTAATTTAACCGAAGTTAACCCTTTCAGGGGCAGTGGTATGTTTATGAAACCATTTAATTTTAACTACCAAACACCACAATGACACCAGAATAATGCTAAAATCTTTTCCATTTAATATGTTTGTAAAATGTAGCCTTTTTCTTATTTACAAATAATGTTTTTAGCAAATTCCGGTGCCAGTCATTTATTTCAACATTTTAGTACTGAAAGTACGTTGCCCCTGAAAGGGTTAAACACGTTTCAAACCAAAATTTTTTAAGAAAAGCATTCACATAGGTTCCACGTAAAAGCATGAAGATAAATACAGTGGTGGCCAAAAGTGTTGACATTTTTTGAAAGTTTCATGTTTTTCAACTTTGTGTGCTTGTAGAATATATTAATTTTCACTTAAATACAAACATTTATATATCAAACGAATCTACTTTAATGTAGCATTTAACAATAAAAACAGTATTACAATATCTGTATTACAAAAAAGGTTATGCAACTAATATTAAGATCTATCTTAGATTTGCATTTTTTTAAAGTGATACTTACACAATCAATACTTAGTAGGATAACCCTTATTTTTTAAGACAGCTTCACAGTGTCTTTTCATCGAGTGAACGAGTGTTTGGAGTTAATCTTTCATAATCACATGGTGCCAAGAATCAATTATAGCTTCAATAAGTTGTCTTTTATTGGATGGACGTTTTTTTCGTACAAGAATTTTCAAACGTCGCCACAAATTTTCCATTGGATTGAGATCAGGGCTGTTTCCTGGCCATGGTAGTACATCTATGCCTTTATTTTGAAACCATGCTTTGCATACTTTTGCTGTGTGGCATGGAGCTGAATCCTGCTGAAAAATAAATGGTGCGTTGTTGGGGAAGATATCCCTGATGGAAGGTATCAATTTTTGTTCCAGGACAGTTTCGATGTATTTTTTGGCATTCAGGATGCCATCAATCACTTGAATTCGGCCCAGACCATCTGCAGACATACATGCCCAAATCATGACATTTGTTGGGTTTTTTTAGTTGCTTCAATGCAATAAGGATGAAGGGCTTATCCTACTCTACGTCTCACGTATTTTCTACCATCACTATAAAAGAGAGATATTTTGCTCTCATCGCTCCAGATTAATTGCTTCCATTGATTTTCTGACCATTTAATGTGTTCTTTTGCCCACTTAACTCATTTTTCGCGTTGCTTTTGATTTAAATATGTTTTTTTCCTTGGAATTCTAGCTTGTAGTCCAAATCCTGATAACCTTCTTCTTATTGTTCTTGAACTTACTGTAATACCCGCTGCATTCATTTCACATCTAATGCCATCTGATGAAAATTTTCTATCTTGAAGGCATAGCCGTTTAATTTTTCTATCGGCAGTAGCACTTGTGCATTTTTTTCGGCCTGATTTGGCCTTATTTTCCACTGATTTCGTTTTTTCATAACGTAAACGGAACTTTCGTACACCAGAACAAGTCACTGAAACACCAACTTGGCTTGCAATTTCAGCATAAGAGAGGCCATTTTCTCTCAATATGACAATTCGGCTTCTTTTTGTAGATGTCCAATTAGTTCTTCTTGTTGTTTCTTTTTATAGTATGCAAAGTTTTCAGCCGAATTTAACACCGTTTCGAAAAATTTGACAAAAAATCATAGAAATAGTATACAGTTATTAAAATAATAATATATTGAATATTTGATGATGTATGAATTTGTATGAAATAATTTTTAAATGTGCATGCGCAAACTACAGAAAAGATTTTTTGTGATGATTTGTTAGTCAATACTATAGCGCAACTTATATAAAAATACCAGTGAATTATCGCGAAAACTCAAAAAGTTACAGCAATAATTGAAAAATTGAGTAAAACATCCCATAGGATTAAATGGTATTTTCTCCTCAAATTTTCAATTATTTGTGTAACTGTTTGAGTTTTCACGATATTTCGCTGGTCTTTTATATGAGTTGCCCTATAGCACTGACTATCAAATAATGACAAAAAAATTTGCTGTAGTTCATGCATGCGCAGTTAAAATTTATTTCGTACAAATACCCATATCTCATCAACTTTTCAATATATTAATATTTTAATTACAGTACCAGACCTGCCAAGTCTCCGTCTTTTTGGATACCAGTAATATAGTACAGAAAATGTTGTTTTATTTAATCGAAGCATTTTGCGATTTAAAAGAACAACGTTTTCTCTAAAAAATTACTGATGTTCAAAAATCCGGAGACTTGGCATCTCTGCAGTACACTATTTCTACGATTTTTTGCCAAATTTTTGGAAAGCAGTGTTAAATTTGGCTAAAAACTCTGAAAAAATTTTTTTTGGATTTTTTACAGAAACGTTAACATCTTTACGAATATGCGTGTGCATCTTACACAAATGCACAAAAATGTTGAACACGACCTACATGGTCATTTGCTACATTAACAGATCATTTTTAGCATTTTCTGTTACTTGTGCGATCGAAAATATTATTTTATCATTAAAATCATTATTGCTTCCCATCTAATTGACCTCGCGACAAAATGAACTGAAAAAATGAAGTCAAACATGTTCTTTACCTTCTCAAAGTTCAAGGGCAGTCCAAGCATTTCTGCTCGAGTTTCAGTGAGATATTTGAGGAAACGTTCTGCCCCTTAATTTCTGGACACCAGTATATAATGAAATGCAGTGCAGTAGAAAATGTTGTTATGCTATTTTTTAGAAAATTTTCTAAAAGCACGAAAGATTTTCTACAGAAACAGTGGGACACAAACAATTGAATAGTGGACGTTGCAACCTCTACTAGTTTTGTAGTTAATTTTTGCTTTATTAGTGTCAAAAATGTCTGCATTTAAATATGGTCACGATTTCTCTTAAGCAACAGTGGTGATCTCTGGACGGGACCTGCACCCTAGGTGTAAATGCCTTATTTTGCCCAATGACAACTTCGTTATAAAAATGCAATTAATTAATTTTTATTTCATAATATATTCAATTTGTTAAATTCTCCAAAAATTATCTTTTGTAAAAAATGTGTCAATTTATATAGAAAGCTATTTTTAAATATAATGAAATGCAGTGGATTAGCAAATGTTGTAATGCTGTTTTTATAGCAAATTTTCTAAAAAGTAGCACAATAAAAAATCTACAGAAATACTGGGATTGAATAAATGGACAAGTGGTATCCCTGCATCCGCTACTATTTTTCTAATTTAATTTTTGCTTTAATAGTGACAAAAATTCTGCATTTAAATATTGTTGCAATTTCTTTTAATCAACAGTGCTGATGTCTGGATGGGAGATTTGCCCTTGGTGTCGATGCCTTATTTCGTCGAAGGAAAACTTCGTTATGAAAGTGCATTTAATTCATTCTTATTTCTCAAAATATCGCATTTCTTTATTTTCTCCAAATATAAACTTTTGTAAAAAGTGTAATAATTTACATACAAAATATTTTTTTATGTTACAATAATGTAACATACCTTTTATTCAATAATTAGACATAAAAAGTGTTTGTACATGTTCCTGGAATCGATGTTAGGATAGTTAAGGCAAGAAGGAATATTTCATGAAACGTAACGTATTTCTTTTTGGTACAGATATTACTTCCTTTGTAAGTAATTTATCTTGTTTAACCCCTTCAAGGGCACTGCTATATTATATATACCACTTAATTTAAATCCCAAAATGCCACAATGACACCAGAATTTTATAATAAAATTTTGAATTTCTCAGGCACAGGAGAAAAAGCTTTTATTTATTTTAAAATATATTCGTTCGAGAATCCTGGTGTCAATCAATCATTTCAATATTTTAAATGCAAGAGTACTTTGCCCCTGAAGGGTTAAAAAAGATTTAGTTGGTTTGCTGATTATTCTAAATGCATTCCGGGAAACTTTGATCGTCCCGCGTAAGCACTCATTAGGATTTCATCACTCAGTTATCTTCTGTTAAAGTGTTCTCATTAGAACGAATTTTGTTCATGAAAATTAAATTGTTCTCTATAAATTACATGAGATTTGCAAGTGTTGGTTTAATATTTTGCGATCGACTATATATTTTATCCAGCTTTAGAATTTATTGTTCTTATGAAAAACAGATATGAGTTTGTATTATAAAATATAACGCAATGAAGTGGACAAAGATCCGTATTCAAAGAGAAGAGAATCGTTTTAACTACCGTAATTTCCGGCGTATAAGCCGCAGCTCAAAGAGTCGTTTTTCGACCCAGAAATTTTATTTAATAATTGTAGTTAAATATTTACAGCGATCTTTAAAGTTACATTTTATAAAATAACTAGGGGGCTCTGCCCCCTACGAGCTGCACTCGCCAACCCCCGTTCTGACACCGCATGATTTAAAAACACTCTGATTTGATCATCTCTAAAACGATTACGGAAGATTGTATTGTAATTAAACAACCAGTGGCGATCTGCTGTAACAGGGTTTCCATTCATTTTCCTTTGACTGAGGGATTTTAAGGTCGAATCAACTGCTGTTGAAACAGATTACAATTGTAACTGTCACCAAAATATATGATTTAGCGCCAAACGTGCATAATCGTGGCGTTGCGTCACTTTCAGTTGACATCAGATGCGTTACACGAGTTAGTTTTTTCATCGGGGAATTTTTAATTCAACGCTTATTTGTCTTTTGATACTTCTCCATTACCCCGTCAATCAATTTTCATTTAAAAAAAAAAAAAAAAAAAAAAAAAAAAAACTATCGTTAAACTGTAACACCAAATAAACAAATAGAAGAATTTTGACATTGGAAAGGAAATATTATTATTTACGCTGTTTTAAAATTTGCAATAATGGGTAAAAGATATGTCGAAATAAATTGATCTCTCATGAAAATATAATAATTAATTGAAATTGTTTGGAAATATTGTTTTTTTTATCATTTTAAATGTGACGTGAATTTCCCTAGTTACTCGTATTTCTCTTTGTAATATTCACGCGCAAGTATATTTTTATTACGTCATTTTCTACATTTATTGCTTTTAACACGTGATCATTTAAATATTATTTTAAAGTTTTATTTCTGTTTTTAATAGTCTCGTGTAAATACATTTCTTAATTGAAAGGGAATCTTATTACGTGCGCTATTTTACAAATTGGCAACGGTTCAAATAATGGAATTTATGAAATATGAAATAAATCTTCGTCAAAATAATGAAAATTTTGAATAAAAAATTGGCAACGGTTCAAATAATGGAATTTATGAAATATGAAATAAATCTTCGTTAAAATAATGAAAATTTTGAATAAAAAATTGAAATATAACCTGAAAAAATTACTCAAATTAAAAAAGTGATTGCAGTCTGCACTCCGCAAACTTGTCAACTATATCCTTACAAATTATGGTTAAATTCCTGCGGATAGTTTTCGTTCCTATAAAACTTTTTTCAAAAAACTGTTTTGACGAACTTTGATTTTAAATATCTCTTAAAATAATTCTTCGATTTAAAAACTGTTTGCTTCAGCGTGTTTATCGAACATTTCTTTATAAAACTACCAATTTTTAAAATTTTACATGCAATAGTTTTCTAGATATTAGTCCAGAAAGACTTCAATGCACAAAATCTTAATTGACAGCGGCTGCAGCGGTGGTTACCGTAATTTCCGGCGTATAATCCGCAGCTCAAAGAGTCGTTTTTCGACCCAGAAATATTATTTTGTAAAATGTAACTTAAAAGATCGCTGTAAATATTTAACTACAATTATTGAATAAAATTTCTGGGTCGAAAAACGACTCTTTGAGCTGCGGATTATACGCCGGAAATTACGGTACTTTTTTTTAATACAGAGAGATATTTCTGGGTCGAAAAACGACTCTTTGAGCTGCGGCTTATACGCCGGAAATTACGGTAAATGCGTACAGAAATGAATATAACTGTAAAAAATCAATTTCTGTATAAAATGAATATAAATTTTACAATTCTTTCGGGATGGATCTAACTTGTAAATAAAGAGCGATCGAAAACTACTTCATCTGGTTGCACAAGAACATTTAATTATAATTTTTCATGAACAAGTCACAAGAGTGTTTACTACAGAATATAATTCATTGGAGTGAACAAAGATCAAAAATCGCTGTGAAGAAAATCAATTTTACTAAATCTGTGCAGATTGGAGAGAAAAGGACTGTAATTACTAACCTTTTTATTAAGGAATACGACTGGCGATTATTTTCATATTCACTCTTACCACAATTCAGAGAAAAATTGCGGATGATTCGTGAGAGTAACCTGGTACAAGTGTATGGCAGATATTATTTGTTAAAAGTGGTGCGAATAGAATAAAGAAATAGTCCTTGGGACGTCGTATGTCTCAACCACGTTATCTAAGGGTTAACAAACATAATCAGAAATTCATAGCTGCCAACTGTTACGGTTTTTTCTTACATAAACTTTAACGGTAAGATAAAAGCGCAGAAATTAGCAGTTATGGAAATCGAGAATATACAATGAGATTAGTTCATATTCCAACCCCCTTACACACGTGGAGTATTCAACCCAGACACACTGTGGCCGTTATCAGATAACGGCATCGTTATACTTACAGGCCACTTCCCGAAGCTGATGTAACAGCTTCCTTTCTTGACGATGAATTTAACTAATCCAGTTACAGTTCTACACTGCATTAAAATATTTAAACATGCAACAATATACATTTTGTTTCTGGTTGGAATCTTGTAAATTAAAATTTTATGTCCGTAGTTAAAATTCTAAAATCAAAGTTTACATTTTCTGCCATTGCATATCATAAGTGACGTAGATAATTTCTTTAAATTTTAAACATTTATCATAAAAACATCTACTAATAGTGTAAATTCCTTCTGCACTATAGAACCTATCCACGATTTATCATAAAATAATCGTAATATTGTTTTCAGCATTTTTTTTTTTAGATTTTTATTTATTGTGATTCCATTTGTTTATATTAGAGCCGCAGAAATTTTATTTCCTGATGGTCATTTGCTAGTACAATTTCCGAAAGTTAATTTGCGACTTATTGTTGTATAAAATTTCTGTTATCAAGAAAGTAAAATTATTTAAATACAGTAAAACTTATAGTTTAAAAATAATGATATATTGGTTGCATGCGCCTGCATGCATGTATGTGGTTGTGTTTTCCTAGATTTTATATGTAGATGCATAAAGATATCTCCAAAATACAGTTACTGTTTGCTCTGTATAGAAAGTAACAAATAAAAGAAAAACTATAAATAAAAAATATTCTCTTTCCTCAGAAAAGTAAAAGAGTATTTATCCAAAATTTCAAACTTCCTGTATTTTACAATTTAAAGAAACATATTTAAAACCTAAAAAATATGTATGTCAATTAATAAAAATATTATACTTGGTATACATTTGACTTCATTTATTAACAGGATAACTATCAAATGAAACATATGTCGCTTTTATATATTTCTGTATGAATGCGACGTACGACGACTCGCGCGTCGAAAACAGCATAATTTCCAACTTCAAGTTTCTTTTAACTCATTAAAGCCGGTTCGCAAGAAAACTTGCCACTTAAGGCGCACGAAACATTTAAATTTAGAAACCAGTATTATATCACGGAAAATTTCCCCTTATCTAATCTGAAAATTTGACACATTAAATAAATCAAAATTACAACATACAAAAACTGGTGTCAACTGATGTTGAAGAATTAAAATAGTGTAAAAGATTCTCGTCGTAAATGCAGAGGTGCCAAGATCTCATTAATATTCCGTAATATGAGGGTTAATTTTACCTAGGTTTAACACGTTTCGCACCAGAAATTGTTTTAAGAAATGAATTTAAATAAATTCCACGTAGAAACCTGAAATTAAATAAATACAGATTTATCCAATAATTTTTCTGGTTTGAAGCGTTGTTAAACTGGGTCACATTAAACCACATATTACGGAATATTAGTGGGAACTTGGCACCTCTGTGAATGGGTTAATGTAAAAGCAATAATTAACTGTATCTTTATTCTGTGATAATCTATTCAATTATATTTGATTTCATTCGTTAAATAAAATTTCAGTGTTCAAAGTATTTTTAATGAAGAAAAAAGGGAGGTTGGCAAAATTGAAACAAAATACCTAATTTAGAGATTTTTTAATCACACTATCCACTAGAATTTCATAATTGTAAACATTTCTCTATTTAAGAGGTCACTCTACTCTTAAATCTTCTAAAATGATATTTTCGGGAAACAGGGTGTTTCAAAACAATATGTCAGAAATGTAAAGGAAGGTAGAGAGGAAATAAATAATTAAATTTCGTTTATGAGTGCGGGTGCGGTAATGCAGCGTTTAGATAGTAAAGGGGGATGTTGAGTTTGTCGGATGAAAAGGCTGCTCTGGCTTGAATCGTCATCCGTCGCACGGATTTCGAGCAACTTCCATACTTACACAGTTATCGTGGATCGTTTTATGCTTCCCAATCGCGCACAACTCGCGATAACGACGCTGAAATGCTTGGCGATCCGTCAGATTCCTACCCAGTAATCGTCCCATGTACATCCTTTGAGCAGCCGTTCCATTTTTTCGCGCAGCCGTTCCATTTCTTTGCGCAGCCATTCCATTTCTTTGCGCAGCCCCATACATGAAATGCATATCGGCAAGCTCCGTATTGCTGTAACAATGCATGTTATTCTGAATTAGTGTGGAGAATGACGATTCAAGCCAGCGCAGCGCTTTAATACGCCGAACGCATCAGCGCCCTCTACTGCCTCAATGCTGCATTTCCACACCCATATTTCTACACAATATCTGTTTATTTAGGTCCCCTCTATCTGCCATTATATTTCTGTATGCAGATTTGATACAGATTTATATACAGATTTGAAACACCTTGTATATGAAAGAGTAACATTTTTGCGCGTTTTGAGAAAAAACAAAAATACGCATAAAACAAATTTTACAAATACGCCAGTTATGGCAAAAAATATGCGAAGTTATTCTCAGTAAACATTAATTAAACTGTCATTGCGAAGTTTACGTATGCTCAAAAAACGGAAACATTCAAAGATCTTATTCTGATCACTTATGTTACATTTCGATATCGAAAGGTTAGTTTATACCACAGTAATTATATATCCTTACAAAAGCAAACGCCATTGAAATAAGAACAGAAATTCATGCGTTATTCATAGATTATGTAACACTTTCAAACACTTCCAAAATAATTTTCCAAATCTTTATCGTTTAATAAGTTGAAAGATGACCTCTAACTGAAAAATTTGGAAAACCCATAACATATTTAAAATCCCAATTGCAGGAATTACCAAAAATATTTGGAAAAGTTCTTTTGTGCAGCTGTGTATATGTTTTATAGATTTGTATATACAGTACATACAATGCTAAATTTTAAAACAGTTCATAAAAGTGTAGAAGAGTTTAAAATTCAACTGAAGGAATTTCCGTCGATAAACGGAAATGTACTCGAAGACTTTTGTGTTGCCCTGTATATGATCTATAGAATTTATGCACACCAAGTAATAGAAGAAAAATGAGTTAAATTTAAAAACGCGTTCAGCAACTAAAAACGCACTTCATGTAATTATTGTTAACATACGTTACCGAATTATTTTGTGTGTCCCTGTAAATGAACGATGAATTCTGTACACAAAATATTCTATAGTAAGCCTCTTGTAATGCACCTTAGTCATATACTATATTAACTTTAATAGGTTTGAAAAAGTGAAACATTATTAAAATAAACCCCAAACGATTTTTCTCCATAAATCGTACTGCAGCGGAATTCTTTTAATTGTCACTGTACAATAATAATAAGTAATGCACCATATTCTATATTAAGCCTCTTGTAGAGCACCTCATTGATGTATATCAAATTCAATATGTTTCAAAATTGTGTAACTGCTTTAAAATAAATTTCAAATGATTTTCCCCCCATAGACCGAAATGTAATAGAATTATTTTAAATGTCCCTGTAAAAAAACTATAAGTGTAAGAAAACTTCATTTTCAATACCGAAAATACACAGTAAACCTCAATAACGTATATTAATTGCATGATAATCCGAATATATTTACGGCAGTTAGAGCACGGACTGGCAGACCGACAGAAACAGACGACAGAGAGAGAGAACGCAGACAGACAGATGAATGACAGACAGATGGACAAACCGAATTCATAAACACTTTTGAACTATGATGGAAAGTGTTGAAAACATGATCTTAATCATCGGTTCCAACTATGTAATTGTTCTTGCATAAAAATTAACGGTTTGGTTTATAAAACTCTAAACGAAAACATGTGTTTTCGTAAAGTAAAGATACACCTTAGACAGCATGAAAGAAAAATTTTAATGAGCACGTTGGCAACACATATTGTATTCTGTAACATTTGACTTTTCTCTCGCAGTCATTTGTTATTTGTACGGTGAGCGCTTCATGTATCACGTGTTTATAATGGCTGCGTCCATTCAGAATCCCGCCAAATGTGAAGTACGCTCCGTCGTACCTTTTCTTCATGCAAAATATGTTCGTCCAGTGGATATTCACAAAGAAATTTTTTCCATCTATGGTAACATTGTGAATCGACCAAATGTAATAAAATGGTGTTGTTCTTTCTCTTGAGGTAGGGCGAATGTTCATGAAGAACACAGAACAGGTAGGCCATATGTGATATCTGGACCTTGCATCCAGCAAATACCACTCATTCCTTTACCTGAAGAAACATCTTGCAGGGAAAAACTTCCACGACAATGATTAACCCCTTAATCGTCGTGCCCGAGACATTCACGGGCTGCGTAGGGTGCGCCTGTTTAATTCAGATTGTTTGATTCCCACCAGTTTTTTTAAAATAGTGTAATTTTCTTTATTCTCGCATTATTATGCCTATTAAATAAGGCGAATATTTCTACTTAAAATAAAACTGGTGGTAATCCAGCAATCTGAATTTTAAAATAGTAGCCTACAGTTATCGGGCGCGACGATTAAGGGGTTAAATAAAAATCAAAGTTGAAATGTCATTTCAACAACAAACGGTAAACTTGTAAGACTGTGGGTGTTAATTCTTGTACTCAAACTTAACAAATGCTTGGACAATGACGGGAACTACCTCGAAAAATAAGTTACATTCCAGTAGTAAGTAATTTTTGATGGATATTTTATCAATTAAAAGTTTTTTGAATGAGTATGCGATATTTTATCTTTATTTTTCGAAAAAAACCCGTATACGTATTATATTTGATCATATTTTATTAAACTTGAAGCGAATTGTGTACTTTTGAACAAGATAAAAGTGTCTAAATAGGAACCAAAAGAATTTATATTGGGAAACGCTGGAAACAGTTGCTTCACTGCGGCATTTTAAAAAAATACAGATTGCTTGTTTGTCTCTGTTTTTTACAATAGTAACATTTATATCATTATTATAGTAACTTTCTCCTATTTTAATAGCAGATTAAATAAGTCAAAAATAAGGTGACTTACATTATTTTCTAAAAATGGAAGAAATGGTAATCTGAAACGAAAAAAAAATGTAGCTGACCCGTAACATTGCCGAAGAACATTCATAGGGCTCCGATTCAGTCCATCTTTTTAAAACTACTTTTTTCAAAGTATTTCCATTGTCAAATTGTTGTCTTCATTGTATATTTTTTTACAAATTTTGTAAAAAAAACTGGATATTATTGTAGAAATGTTATATAAACGTAGCGGAAAAATTGTCCTCGGAAATACTGGGATACAAAAATCGGACCAATGGGAAACCTATAATAATTTTAAATGTTTTATGTTCTTTTGTTCGCTAATTAGTCATACAGAAATTTATATATTAAATTCTAAAGAACATTACACATACATGATGCTATCCAAATATTTAAGGAATGCACATACAGATAATTGGGATCAGAAATCTGTTTTAATAAAAAAAAGGTACTTATTTATCATTGTTCGTACGCTTGTACCAGAATTTTTTAATGGATTTTTTTTTTTTTTAATATTTAAATAGCAGAAATTGTAGAAGAAACATTTACTTTCAGGATTTGTAATACTTTTCTGCATTTAAATAAGTCGAAAAAGGTTATTAAAAAATTGTGGTACAAGCGTACGAACCCTTTTTATGGTTTAGATATTACTTATTTTTTAAAGTAAAATACCTGGTCTAAAACAGTTATAATTGGTGCGCCGATTGTACTAAATGCATTCCAGATGGATCTGATCGTCTCGCGTAAGTACCCATTGGTGATATCTTCTGATAAGGAGTCCTCATCATAAAGCGTTTTCTTCTTGAAACTTGAATTCTTATTTCTCTATTAATTGCATGCAATTTGGAATTGTTGCGTGAGTGATCTAACGTACATATTTTATCTACTTTAGCAAGAACATTTGATTATTCTTTTCTTTGAAGAGTTGTTGTAAGTATGTATGCCAAAACATAATCTAATTAAGTGACCAAATATTAATAATTGCTGAGAAGAGTATATCGGGTTTATCAATCTTTTAAAGAATGGAGAGAAAAGACGTAGATCTATGATTATTCACAAATATATTTAGATAGCCATTCCTGACAACTTTTACACTTGTTTCTTACCGCTACAATTTAATTGTAAATTCTGTGCTATTTAATTGCTGAAACCTGTGAAGAAAAAAATCAGAAACTTTCTCTGAAATTTTAATGGTAAGAAAAGTTGGCAGCAATGGAAATCGATTGTATACAATGAAATGACAAATCACTTTGCATTTTATATGTTTCATTATTTTGACTGTTACTATAACTGGTTAAAGTCTTGACATCCAGCGCTTGAAATCCTACGTTATTAGATCGAAGAAAAATTATGTAGGGGAGACCGGGGCACATTTTCTCATAGGGGCAAGTTTTCCAACTCGCTTTATTTTTTAAATGAGCCTCTATATGATGCCAGTAGGTGAATTGGATGAAGTGGTAACATTTCACACACCATCTACGAAAGTTTTAGTTTAGTAGCTACTGTCACTTCGTCAGGAGAGCTGGTTCTTCTTTTTTTTTCACCGGCGAGTAAAATTTCAGGTCTTTAATGAAATGTAAAATAAACATTCTAGCGTTAAACTTACTGTTTTGACATTGCATGTACTAAAAAGTGATTTCTTTCTTCACGTAAATATGTGTTTATTTGGCAAATAACTTACACTGCAACTCGTCGAGGTAGTGTAAATGTTTCAATATGGTGACGGGGCAGGTTTTCCAACAGCACACGGGGCATGTATTCCAACACGCGTCTCGTTCGAAAACGTATCCCGTTCTAAATCAGCTAGTCTTATTGTATCAAAAATGTATTTATTGTGTAACAAAATCGGCCAAATAACCATATATGAAACGGCTCGTTTGATCATTTAGTCATTTAAATAAAACTACCAATGTAAAAACGAAGGTGAATTCAAATATGTGTATAAAAAATTAACTATTTTCTGAAATGGGTTCATTATCACTTTTATTTTTATTAATTTCTAGGAACTGTTTATATACATTTGATATAAATAAAACATTGTTTATTTTTATAGATTTAAAATGGTCCGCAATTATAACAAGAACGAAAAATCATGCGTCAAGCATAGATTATGTAACACTTTCCAACGCTTCCAAAATAATTTTACAAATCATACCGTTTAATAAGCTAAAAGAAAACATCTAAGTAATCCGAATACTTTTATTCCGCCCTGTATAGTATCTATAGATTTGTATATATACTACATAGGATGCTAAAATTTATTTCAGTTTGGAAACGCGTAGCACAGTTTAAAATTCTCTGTCTGGAGTTAAATAATACCGAAATGTGTTCGCGAACTTTTGTGTTACCCTGTATAGGATCTATAGAATTTATACATACCACGTAATAGACAAAAAGCGAGTTAAAATTAAAATCGCGTTCAGTAACTTAAAACGCACACGCACGTCCAGGAATTATTGTTAACATACAGTAGATAATTCTTTTGTGTGGCCCTGTAAATGAACGATGACTGCTATACACACACTATTCTGTAGTAAGCCTCTTGTAATGCACCTTATATAAATTCCAATGCGTTTAAAATAGGGAAACATTATTTAAATAAACCGCAGACGATTTTTCTCCATAGACGTAATGTAACGGAATTCTTTTGACTGTCTCTGTAAAGTAACTATCAGTGCTATGCACACCTTATTCCATATTAAGCTTCTTCTAATGCACCTTAGTGATATATATAAATTTCAATGCGTTTAAAATAGTGAAACATTATTTAAATAAACCGCAAATGATTTTTCCCCATAGACCGCAATGTAATGGAATGCTTTTGAGTGTCCCTGTAAAAAAAGTATAAGTGCTACACACTTCCGTTGAAATAGGGAACATGCTATAGATAACGACTATAACATATAAAAATTGCAGAGCAATCCGAGCATATTTACGGGAGTTAGAGCACGGACAGACGGCAGACGGCAGACGGCCAGACGGCAGACGGCCAGACGGCAGACGGCCATACGGCCAGACGGCAGACGGCCATACGGCCAGACGGCAGACGGCCATACGGCCAGACGGCAGACGGCCATACGGCCAGACCAACCGAAGTCATAAACACTTTTCAACTAGGTTGGAAAGTGTTAAAAAGAAGACCGATAGAAGTTCTTACACCCCTGAAATAATAAATGCCGCTCTAATAGCAGTGAGGAGTGGTTGCAGTGTTATAAAAGCATCCATAGACTTCACCATCCCGACAGGTTTTTTAACACTTTCCAACCTAGTTGAAAGGTGTTTATGACTTCGGTTTGTCTGGCCGTCTGGCCGTCTGCCGTCTGCCGTCTGTCCGTGCTCTAACTCCCGTAAATATGCTCGGATTGCCCTGCAATTTTTATATGTTATAATCGTTATCTATAGCATGTTCCCTATTTCAACGGAAGTGTGTAGCACTTATAGTTTTTTTACAGGGACACTCAAACGAATTCCGTTACATTGCGGTCTATGTGGAAAAATCATTTGCGGTTTATTTAAATAATGTTTCACTATTTTAAACGCATTAAAATTTATATATATCACTAAGGTGCATTAGAAGAAGCGTAATATGGAATAGGGTGTGCATAGCACTTATACTTACTTTACAGGGACGGTCAAAAGAATTCCGTTACATAACGTCTATGGAGAAAAATCGTCTGCGGTTTATTTAAATAATGTTTCACTATTTTAAACGCAGTGAAATTTATATAAGGTTCATTACAAGAGACTTACTACAGAATATTGTGTGTATAGCAGTCATCGTTCATTTACAGGGACACACAAAAGAATTCTCTAATGTCTGTTAACAATAATTCCTGGAAGTGCGTTTTAAGTTACTGAATGCGATTTTAATTTTAAATCGCTTTTTGTATATTACGTGGTGTGTATAAATTCTGTAGATCCTATACAGGGAAGCACAAAAGCTCGGGAACACATTTCCGCATTATTTAACTCCAGACGTAGAATTTCAAACTGTGCTACGTGTTTCCTAACTGAACTAAAATTTAGCATCCTATGTAGTATATATACAAATCTATAGATCCTATACAGGGCTGAATAAAAGTATTCGGATTACTTAGATGTTATCTTTTAGCTTATTAAAGAGTATGATTCGTAAAATTATTTTGGAAGCGTTGGAAAGTGTTACATAATCTATGCTTGACGCATGATTTTTCGTTCTTGTTTAAAATGAAAATTGATCGACGAGGTAATGGAGAAGTACCGAAAAGATAAATAAACATTGAATTAAAAATCCCTCGAAGAAATAATTAATACGTGTAACGCATCTGATGTCAACTGAATGCGACGCGAAAACACGATCATGCAGTTTTGGCGTTAAATGATATATTTTGGAGACTGTTATTTTCTGTTATAGAAAATAGTGGGCGGTATAATGGAGAAGTAACCAATTTTCTATAGAATCTTTACAAAATTCTCCGATGCAGCGACATTGTTTACATAAACATTTTACTTCTTCTAAATGTGATCAACTATTTTTACTTTACTTTCCACTTGATTTATTTTGCACTTTTTCTCCTTTCTAAATTATAAATAATTATGTTTTAAAATTTAATTTTCAACCCCCCCCCCTCAAAAAGGGGGAAAAAATAAATAAATAAATAGAATTGAAGAAAAATAAAATAAGATATAAATAAATAAAATAAGTAAAAATTGAGTACGTCTTTTTCACCGGAGTTCGGGGACACCACCGCCAAAACTTGCAAATTTTTGGATTTGTTGGAAGTTATGCCATTTTCTGCCCCAATCGACTAAGCCCACTTTCTCTAATTTTTGTCTATTCCCTTTTTCTTCTTTTATGTAGCATTTCAGTCTTTGTCTGCACCCCTCTACAAATTTCAAATTCGGTATTCCCGTGTTTCAACGGCTAAAGTCTCTCCAACATACATTTTTTTTTTATATTCCAAATTGTGTTATTCTATACGCCGAACACCAGACTGGCTCTTAGCTTTACTTTTACCCGCATCCATTTTATTTTATTTTTATTGTTTTATTTATTTATTTTTTATTTATTTATTTATTTATTTATTTATTTATTTTATTATTATTTTTTTTTAAATTTTAAATCCCATTTCATATTCTGATTCATTTACCGGCTCAGTGGGCTGGACTCAGGCGTGACCCTCTCAACAGGGCTATCCTCTACAATTGTTCAACCTTCGCATCTCCTCTCCACAAACGCATTTTCAATAAAATCAATAAATTGTCTCTTCAAAATAAGATTCTTGTAAATTTTGCAGCCTTTCTCTCGTCGTAAAAGTTAATGGTTCATCACTTTAGATGTTTCGGGTTTTACAGTAACTTTAACCTAGGCAGTGGCGGGGCCTGGCAAGCTCCAGTTTTGCATTTCCAACCGCTGCTTATTCCAATATTTTTTATTTATTTATTTATTTTTTAATTCTAAATTTAATTCGCTACATGCTGCTATACCAGTAGCGGACGGCACAATTCCGGAGCGGCGAGTGGCGGTGGCCCAAAGATCGCTTCTTTTATTGAGTTACTTCTATAAATATAAATATTTTGAGACGCCTTAGCAGTTAAGTTCCAGAACCTCTCTCTATAATGTCATCAACAGACCAAAGTATGCTGCAGGACACCACACTTTCACGTAGTCCAAGCATGGTGCCAATAGCATCAACAACAGAAGAATATCAAATTTCGGACCTAGTGAGAAATGGGAAGATTAATCTGAATAAGATGCAATCCTCAGATACCAAGGATGAATGCTTAACGTACATAAAGAATCTGCGTTCTATACTTATAAAAATCGATAAAACAGATAAAAAACAGCAAGAAGAACAGCGCCTTAGAATCACACAACTAGAAGAAAGAAACCGCTGCTTTGAAGAGCAATGCCATAGCTTAAGAGCAGGATTCAACAACTTAAAAACCATCATCCCAACGCCTGCAGACATAGCCGCGGTAGTGAGAACAACACTAGAAGAAGTAGAGAAGCAAAAGACCCTCAAAAACCATTGCACCACTCTAGCGCAAAACACTTTACATGAATCCACTGAACATGCCATCTTCCAAGCCACTAAACAAACCCTTCCTAAATCCCTAGTGCAGCTGCCAGCAAAATCCCCAACCACTGAAAAGCAACAGTTCACAGACAGAAGGAACAGGAGAACCATAGTAGTAAGGGGTTGCTCAAGAAAATCAGGGAAGGAAATTGACAACATTTTCGCGAAGCACCAGATTACCAGCCCAATCATTCTTGAAAAAGTGACGCAAGGAAGATTTCACCTGGAAATCCTGTGTAAAACAGAGAACGACAAGGAAACCCTGATAAGGGACCTGCAAAAAAACAAGCACCTGAAAAGCGAGCTCAATTTCGTAACCAAAGCACCGGACCACCACAAAATGATCCTTCTAGGCGTCCCAGACACTGTCACAAAAGAAAGTATCATGGAGACTTTTGAGTCAACATACAAGGTACAGCCTGGTGACGTCATCATCCTAACTGCCCTCAAACATAAACGTTCTGAAAATGCCAAGGACTGGATAATACTGATGCCACAGACTCTGGGCCGGATGGTGATAGCAGATGGGGGCATCACCATGGGCTTTAGAAATTGTCAACTTCGCCCACACACCTACATACAGCGTTGCCGAAACTGCCAAAGTTTTAAACATCCGACAAAATATTGCAAGAACAACAGCTTCTGCGAAAACTGCGGACAAAAACACCCTTGACGTTCTTGCGATGACGAGCCAGAATGTGTCAACTGCTGCGAATCAAACGAATACAACGAAACACAATATCAGACCGACCACAAAGCGTCGGACTCGTGCAGTGAAATATACAGAACTCTATACACCAGGGAAAGGGAACGCTTAGATGACATTTTCATTCCAAGAGCCCACCTACCGGAGCGTTATCTCCCTGAAAACCAGCCACCTTAATATCCAGAAGCTCACTTTGGCTACAGTAATTTCCAGACGTCCCCCATATTGCATAGTTCTAGCCTTCATCCACGAGGACGTTCAGGGACTCAGTTCAACAACTGGCAGTCTGACGGCTACAACCACCCAGGTAACTTTTAATCTTAAACTAACATTTAATATTAAACCAACTTTTAATTTTAAACAAACTTTTAATCTTAAACTAACTTTAAATTTTTAAACAAATTTTTAATCTTAAACTAACTTTTAATTTAAAAGTAAAGCATACTTACAGAGATGTCTCACGCACCTCCCTCTCCATGTTTAGGCCAACTAAATTTCCTACAAATTAACTTAAATCACTGCAAAGCAGCAAAAGACAGTGCAAAGAAGCACATTCTTCAAAATTCTATTGATATCGCACTACTACAGGACGCCTACTGCACCAAAGATGGAAATCTCGAGGGTTTTCCAACATCATTGGCAATCTTCCCCTCCAAAAAAAAAACAGCGCACACTTGGTCATTAGGAATGTTGAGCTAGTGTACTCGCACCTCTTCACGGGTAATCACTGTGCCTTTGTCACCATTGGCGCTAAAGAAGGCAAGACCATCATAGGGTCGACCTATGCGGCGCCTTCAGTCGATTTCGAGGAGTCAATGGAAGAATGGAGCCATATAATCACACAAAAGCATTCATCTTCGGAGGAGACTTCAATGCCAATTCTGCTCTGTGGAATTGTGTACGGGAGGACCTCAGCGGGGAATTCCTCACAGAACACTTAGTGGTACATAACCTAGCAATTACAAATGTCAACAATTCAGAGGCAACCTTCGTAAAAGTAAACTCTAAAGGTAAAGTCATTGCCAGGGGCTGGCCAGACCTCACACTCACGAACACACAGACACTTCAAAGAATCTCTCAGTGGCAAGTCATAGACATTTATAGTGCCTCTGATCACAAATACATACATTTCACATATCAGACAACTCCACTTTACACGTTGAGAAGACGTTTTAACACCTGGAGGGGTAAGGTCCATAAATTTGACAAAATTCTAAAAGCACGGAAACAGGCATTAACTGAACAACTTCACAATATCAACAACACAGAACAAATTAATACTTTCACTACCAAATTCATAGAAGAAATCCGTTTAGCAGCAAGTGCTTGCTTCCGACTAAAAACAGTCAGAAAAACGCGCTCGTTCTCTTTCTGGACTCCCGAACGCAAGGCACAGAGAAACCTACTTACGGCACTCAGGTGGAAAATGAAAGCAACCAGACAACTCGACCCAAATGCGGATGAGCTAAAGGTCTTGGGTGCTAGATATTCGAAGCTTGCGGCGCAGTACAAGCGCAGTGTCCTGCTGACCAAGAATGCAGCGTGGAGGAAGTTCTGTAGTAGTGAGTCCAATCCTTTCGGCACATCGCAAAAATTTTTCACAGGAAAATATTTCACTCCTGATGAAATCAAGCTTGAACTGCCTCCCAGCGAAGCATCCAGACAACACAGTTTAGAATTCCTTACAGATCAGGTTTTTGGCAAGACAGCATACCCACAACACGATAACGAGGACATAGCATTCACAGCACCACCAGACAAGCCCTTCACAAAGACTGAATTAAGAATGGCCCTTAATTTACTAAATGACAAAAAAGCACCAGGTCCCGATGCTATAGACATCCGACTCTCTCATAATTACTTTCCACTTGTCCTGTAACAGGGGGAAGTCGTATACTTCCTGAAGCGAGGGAAGTCGCCCTTAGAACCGCGCTCATACCGGCCGATCTGCCTACTACCAACGCTAGGAAAATTGCTTGAAAAGCTCCTGGTCCAACGATTGACCTTTTTTCTAGAAACTAACAATATCCTGCACCCCGACAATTTGGTTTCAGAGAGGGCAGATCTTGCGAAAAAGCTCTTCATGCCATCATGACTTCCTGCGCTGATAGCATTGCCCGTGGAAATTACACTTCCCTCGTCTCACTTGATATACAGGGGGCTTTCGACAACGTGGAATGGCGCGACATTATACGACAACTACAAGTACTCAACTGCCCAAGAAATATAGCTGGAGTCATCCGCTCCTACATATCACAGCGCAGCGTTCTAATCAACTGGGGTGCAAGCACCTCAATTTACAATTTAGAAAAGGGTTGCCCACAAGGCTCTTGCCTCGGACCCATTCTTTGGCTGCTAATAGCAAATTTATTCCTTAAAGAATTAGACAAACTAGGTTTCCTCCTCTACGCGTTCGCGGACGACTTCACCTTTATTTTTTCGGGCCGCATCCGTTTGAATTTGGAGCAAGAGGCAGCTTCAGCTCTCCCTGTGTTCTGCCAGTTACTGGAATCCCTACACCTACAACTTTCACCAGGAAAATCTCAAGCACTGACATTTGCAGAACCACGCCTTCTGCGTGGCAGGAACCCAATCATTCGCGTCAACGGGACCAGCGTTCACCATGTTCCATATCTCAAGCTTTTAGGCATAACTATCGATAAGCATCAAAATTGGCTAGCACATCTACATCAACTTAAAATAAAACTCATAATTTTTCACCACAACTCACTAAAAATGACGTCAAAAACATGGGGTATTAGCAACTTCATGCTTAAAATATGGTATCACACTATAGTAGAGAAAATTATAACATACGGGGCAAGCATATGGGGGGGGGACACTTAACAAAACAAGCAATAACAAAGTTGATCTCACTACAGCGAATGTTTCTCTTACAAATCTCACGAGGCTACAAAACAGTCTCCACGGATGCATTAAATACCATAACTGGCATACCACCAATCGACACAATACTCGCATATGAATACACCAAGGGAAGTATTCTCCACCTTAAACATGAACCGACTGCAAGCGAATTCCTTCCAAACACCAAAATACAGCACAAAGTTCCAGGATGGCAGATACACCCCTCCGATGAGACATCTCACTTCCAAGTAAACACCAATCTTAATTCCTTCTCCCCATCCTCTAGAATTACTCTCTTCACTGACGGGTCCGGAACTGTCACCGGCGTGGCAGCAGCATTCTGCGCCATGGAAAGGAATTCCGTCACCCATCAGTGGGCCTGCAGACTACATGACCACAATTCTGTTTATCAGGCAGAACTCTATGCCATCCTAAAAGCCCTGGACTGGATCCAGACAAACACCACACATCCCTTCGTCCAAATTTATAGCGACAGACTCTCTGGTCTGCAGGCTATCTATGCCCATAGAACCAAACATCCGCTAATCCTAGAAATCAAACTTAAGTTAAAGTCCCTTCTAAATAGAGTAGCTCTTGGCCACGTTTCAGCGCACACGGGCGTTCAAGGTAATGAAATCGCGGACGCACTCGCAAAGGAAGCAACAGCTAAAGCACACATTGACATTCATCTTCCAATTCCTTCCACATACATAAAACGTTTACTAAAAGCAAATATACTCACGGAATGGCAATCAATCTGGGATAACAGCAGCAAAGGCCGACACACATATAATTTAATACCGAAGGTCTCAATAACACACTACAACCTCTCCGCACACACAACTGCATTTCTCACGGGACACGGTCCCTTTCGAACATACCTCTACAAATTTAAATGTGCAGACACATTCCTTTGCGAGTGTGGCGCAGAGGCGTCGGCTCCCCATTATTATTTCACCTGCCCGTTAACAGCACAGTGGCATATTAGGAAGCCTGCAATCCCTCCCAAGGAATGGCTTCCTAATGTTCTAAAGAGGCACACCCTAAACAGAAAGCTACTTAAAATCTTTATTTTTCTGACAGAACTCTCTCACCTTACCTAGTAGACGTCAGCTGCCACTCTCAATGCACAACTCCTATTCAGTCCCTGCTAACTGTCGCGAAAAGGGTCCTTCCCTAGCAGGGCCGAGCTTATATATGATCTGGTCGTTGACCATAGTTTGTATTTGTATTTGTTTTAAACATTCTATCCCGCTCCTTGTCGCGTTTAACGGCGGGTCCAGCTTCGGCTGTAGTTTGTAATTTTTTTAAGACCTTAATAAAGAGGACCGGGAGGGACACTATGCTCTACAGACTTCTACTAGTCTGAGCAGTCCCTCTTAGGCTATCAAATCAAATCAACACGTTGATTTTTTAATATTTAATTGACATTATTTAATCAATCAGGAAAACAGTTGTTAGCTGTTTCAACAGCAGTTGATTCGACATTAAAAGCCATCATTCAAAGGAAAATGAATGAAAACCCGGTTACGGCAGATAACCACTGGTCGTTTAATTATAATACAATCTTCCGTAATCGTTTTAGAGTTGATCAGAGTGTTTTTAAAGTTTGCGGTGTCATAATGAGGGTTGGCGAGCGTAGCTCGTAGGGGGCAGAGCCCCGTAGTACAATAAAAAATACATATTAATTAACAAGCAAGTTTTATTACCCATGTTTTACCATTTAATGTATAGTTGGAAAATTTGGCCCTGTACATTTTTAGTACGCTGGGAAACTTGCCCCGCATACGGGGAACATTTTCCAACCAGACATGGTCAGACTTAACCATTTTCTGCAAAAACTATACTCCGTTTTTTGAAAAATAATTATGCTAGTTTGTAGATAAAGGTTTAGGGAATACAATGATATCCTATTGATCTTAAAATAGATAAAATGAAAAATACAAAAATAAAATTATAAAAAGTTGGAAAATTTACCCCGGTCCCCCCTATTTTAATTAAATGTTCAAATAAAATATTCCAATGGTTCAAGTCAGGGTTACCAATTTAGCCATTTTTTTAATTCAGAAACTCCGAATGCGTACAAGAAATTCCGAATGGTAATTTTTGTTTTATATAAAGACAAAAATTTCGTAATTGTTTAAAATAAAAATTACTAATCGTAGTTTCTGATACACAATATGAATTACTGAATTTGAAAAAAAAGGAAAACTAGCAAACCTGGTCCAGGAAAAATTAATACCACTTCTTCTTTACATTCAGAAGCTTATCCTAAGTCAGTTTTACCATGTTACGGCTCTTTCTATACCAGAATTTTCTTATAGAAAATGTTGCTCTTTTAAATCGAGAAATTCTCCGATTAAATAAAAGAAAACTTTCTACATAAAAATACTGGTATTAAAAAACCTGGAGACTTGGCAGCTCTACTACAATCTGCTGAAAGTCAAATTGTCCGTTTTCGAATACCTTTCCTTTCAAACAAGAATCTTTCTGTTAGGTTTGAAAAACATTATGTATAAAAATATGTCAATAAAGCTATTGTTTTAAAATATGGTATTCAAATGGTAGACTAGTTAGAACCCTTAGTTCTATCAGGCACGAATAACAAAATATGGAAAATATTGCTTTCATCTACTAGTGTAATATGCAGATGCGTGCACTCCTTACAAGGGAGAAGTTGGTGTAATAATGAAAAAATCCAAACAAGCAGCAATCGAAAGAACCTAGTGAAGCATGTTTTTTGACGCCTAAATCATTTTCCCTCTTCTCCTCGTTATCGAGAAACAAAGTCTTAAAATTTGCTAATTTATTTATTTAATAGGATGGAAGGAGGAGTCGGTATTTAATCAACGTAACAACTTTATCAAACTCCAGTCACTTGTCCATTTCCAGTTCAGTGCTCCGGAATACTCCGAATTGATTCGCTATGCTTGGTACAAGTCTGGGTTAGTGCAAACGCGACCACTTCCATTTGAAACGTCCTTGCATTTTTGTTTTTCGAAGGAGGTTGACCATTGTATTCATTGCACCAGATCTAAGTTCATGAAATATTTTTGATGCCACAATTTTCTATGCTTCAGTCGCTTTTTTGGTTCAGTACCATATTTGTCAATAGCATTTTTGATTACTATATCTAAATATGTTTTTTATTTTATATTTATCCGATTATTAGAATTTCTGAATCAGAACTACGCTTTTTCTCAATTAATTAATCAAATAAATTAGCAAACTTTATATAAAGTATTTATATCTCGATAACGGAAAAACGAGGCCAAATGATTTATGTATCTAAAGACACATTTCACTATGCTCTTTCGACTGTTTTTACTTATATTATTTTCATTATTACTCTAAGGCGTGATTTACTGGTTAGAATTTCCAGGGAATATCCACTACTATTCAGAATGGAAACTTTTGACAAATATTCTTTTTTTCAGATTACAGTGCTACCACTGATCCGTTTTTCCAAAACCAGTATTTCTAAAACAAATTATCGCACTATGTTTTTACAAACATTTGCAACAAAAATTACCTTTCACATTGGTTTTAATTAAATTTATATAAAAAGATTGAAGGAGGGAATGTTTCAGGGACAAAGTGTTTGCGTTGTTAAAATGTGTAAAAGTTGGAAAGACACGAGGATTTACGAACAAGTTTATTTGAAAATAAGTAAACGCATTTTTTCACCAGCATTATAAAATTAAATTTTATTCCAAACTTTTGGTGCCATTGTAGCAATTGGGAATTACAATGAAGTGGGATACATAATATGCCGCCCTTCAAGGTGTTAAAAGATTTTTTTTCTTTAAAAAATGGTATTTGAAAGCGGACTGAATGGGAGGCCTGGGATTATAAATCTTTCTGTGATTAACCAAAGAGTTTGCAATGTTTTCTGCGATAAAATAAGGTTAAATATACTGTTCGAAAATTCTGATAGAACTGAACGCAACTCGTATAATATTATCCGCGCCTGCCTTGTCGCAACCGTGGGCGAACACTTCGCACAGCAAATTTTGCTTTAATTTCATTTAAGGTTTACCTATGTTACTAAATAATAGAATAATTCGTATTTAAAACTTTTAATCGTATAATGGACAATAAAATTGTGCCTTATATCTCAGTTTTCTCTAAACCATTAGGAAATAATATATCCTGCAATTAAATATCGCATTTACTGTTTGGAAAGTTGCACTCAATATCAGGAACCATGCCACTCCCAGTGACGCAGTTTCGAAATCATTGTATTGTTGCGCGTACGCCTCAGACGATTTAGGAGATTTTAACACCAATATTTTTAAAGTAATGGTCTTCATGTTTAAACGCAGAATTTCCTAAATAAAAAAACAAATAATATTTTACGAAAAGTCTAGTGATAATTTTTTTTGAAGTGGACGAACTCTTGATAAATAAATGTTTTTATTTAATTTTTCTGGATACTCTTAAAGAGTATACAAACATGAGGGAAAAATCTTTTTAGCAACAATATATGTAAATAAATAAAAACAGAATTAAAAGTATTGCAAAGCTAAAAATATATCATAACTGCTGAGCTTCGAGTTTGTTAACATCCAACAAACATGATCTGAGCCAGAATAATTATTAAATAAAGATATTTCTTCTATCTTTGATGTTACTAGATAATTTCTATAATTTTATATAATTTATGGCTTCACTTGACTTTGAAACAAAACAGAAGTTTGACAACTCTGAATATATATGTATCATTAAAATATTTACTTTTATTTCATTAATTAAAATATATAAACAAAATCTTTAAATTGTTATCTATTTAAGACAATTTAAATTTAAACATTCTTTACTTTAGCTTGAGAAAAGCAATCAGATAAGTACATAATCATGCCTTTAATCATCCGCAAGCCGAAGATTATGCGATTAGTGTCTCATGTGCATAGAGCTGTTGCGACATTATAAATCTGAGAGAAATATTTGAACAGTTAAACTTATAATCAGAGTACGAAACTAGATAAATATTGATGTTGGATTTTCCCTTGAATATTATCATCTATTTTAAAATGGAACATACCAGAGGCGTAGCGTCAAGGGGGGGCACGGACCACTTTTCTACCAGTATTTTTATTTACTATATTTGGCCTTATTTAATTCATACCGTTCAAAGATTAAATAAGGCTAAATGTAGTATATAATTATACTGGTAGTGAAATGATCGTGCCCCCCCCCCCCCCCCTGACGCTACGCCACTGGAACATACAGTATTTTCTTGGAGATAAATATTAATATTTCACGAATGGGATCTGCGAATAATTGATGTACATATAATGTATTTCATAATAATAATTATTATACATTTGAAAATATGCTGTTGAAAAAATATTTTCAAATCAAAGTTAGAATTTATTATTAAAGGAAAAAATATAAACATATAAAACTAATAAAGTAAATCTTTTAAATAAAAGTATGCTGATGAATTATGGTTTTTATAATAGACATATCTATATTACGGCTGGAATTTGTCAATGTTTCTTCCTGATATAGGTGTTTTTAGATGTAATATGGACACATTTCGGACACGTCTATATTACATTCATTTTGTGTTCATTTTACGTACTTCCTGTCATCTAAAAGACATCCTTATTTCGTAAAAGTTGGGGACATTTGGATGAACATAGATTAAATATATAGGGAATATCAAAGATTTTTAAATTTTTATTAATTTAATATTTATGAAATTGGACACATCTATTCATCCAAATTGCGTACTTAAGACAAAAACTGGACGAATCTATGTTATGTGGGTAAGTATACATTTAGTAATAAAGTAAATATAGTCATAATTTATTCTTCATTCAGTTGACCAAAAATTTAGTAGAAATGACATGCTCGTGAATATCTGTGTTTCCGAATCGTACTCTTTACCTCTTATAATCGCAGCAATATGTGACGAATTTTGTGATTTTAAAAAAGGCGAAGAAGCTATTCGAAAATACTGGTATGGAAACGTAAGAACTTGCTATTTCTCTTGAATTTGGGGAAAATGCAGCGGGAAACATGGTATGTAAAATTTATGTATCTGATACATTTTAATGGGAGGGTAGTGCTTGTTTTCTGAGAATGGAGAAATAACTTAATACCTGGAAAAATAGAATAAGATATCTGCTTTTTAAAAATCTTGATATACAAATTACAATTCTTTAAAAAAGTGTAAACATAATATTTACATAAGTCCAAATCTTGGATCGTCAATTGTTAAATTGCAGATAAAAAAAACAAACGTAAGAATAAATATTTAGTTCAAATCTTCTGGAATGCTAGATAAAACACAATTGATTGATAATATAATAAAAGAATATTTGCACCTTCAATAAACTGAAAATAAATGTAATTGAATAATCTTTTTTCCAATGTAGAAATAGTCAATTTTATTCAATCAAGTCTGAGGGTTTGTTTTCTCAGCTCTTTTCACTTCAAGCTAAAAAATTTCGAATAAAAAGAGTCAAAGTTCGATTCTTTACGGAGAATATAAAGCAGATCATGAAAATTCAGCACTATTCTCTTGCAACGGAGTATTCTAAAACACGCATTTGAAACTGATGTAATAGAAAATTTATGTATAAAAAATACACTATTAATTTTATTTTACCCTTACTTTATTTATAGTTAGGTGATTAACAAATATTATCTCATATATTTTACACAATCCGAGTAAAAAAATATTTGTAACAAACGGTTTAACGCATTCTGGTGTAACTGCGGCCCACATGGAGCCGCAATTTCCTCACAGACATTTTCGCTTTATTTAATCACATGATTTCTGTGTTTAAATAAGACGAAATTTTCCTTAAGAAAATAATGGTTCATCTTCGGACAAGTGTTTGTGTAGGTATGGAGATTATGTTTGAAATTAAATATGTCATTTCATTCTGTGGTATCTTTTCCATTTTCATTTGATCCACCCTAATATATATATATATATACATTTAAACAATTTCAAATTAGAATCGTCAATTAATATAATTCAAAACATCATAAATAAGAGAATAAAACCTTTTAGGATATCAATTTATTTTCGTATATATTTATTCGCCTGATTTAATCGTGGAGAAAATCATACATTCTGCGATTAATCGCATAAAGATTTTTAATTTGAAGAAAAAATATTTTATAAAACTTTTTGAAAATTATTAGTAATTAAAAAATATATATTTGATAAAATTGTTATTCCGGTAATTGGTGTTCTGGTAAGCAGTCTAAAACTGTATATTTTTATTTTTAAATACTAATGAATTATTTCCTTGAAGTTGATTGAATGACAATTTCCTGAAATATTTAATTTTTTCCTTTTCACGTATAATTTATCATGATACTTATTTTGAAGAATTTATTTATTTTTAAGTTTACGAATGAAAGCATTTTTTACAGTCTAATCCAAAATTCAGACAACCTTGTTAAGAATTAAACTTCTTCTGAATTTTTTCTATGTGATGCAAAATAAACAATTTATTATAAAAAATGTATTGGATCAAATCTTATTATTGTCATTTTAAAAATTGTCATACTTTTTGGCGTATACGATAATTCCAAAATTCAAGAGAAATAACACGTTTTTTCACATGAATACCGGCATTTTTTAAATAACTTTGTTTGCTTTAATTTAATCTCAGAATTCGTGATCAATTTCTGTGATTGTATAAGGAGAAGAATACCATACAGAAATAATAATATTCAATTCAATGTTGCCAGTTTACTTTAAAAGTCTACTTTTTAAAAATAATTCAGTTTTCTTGATTTTCACCAGTTATTTCGGAAAGAAAAATTACCATTATTTAATGACAGATTAAAAAGGGCTACAACAAGGCTAATTATACCATTTTAAAAAGTTGTGCAAATCAAGCAATCTGAATTTTAAAAAGTAGCTCTCTGACAACACTGATTGAATTTTCAGAGTAATTAATTTCTCTGGATTTTGGGGGCTTCTTTTACATAGCTGCTCACGTTTACGTATTTGTCTTACGGCTAGAATTTAAATCTAATTTTGTCTTTTATAGTCGACAAAATCTGCGATTAAATAAGTGGAAAATTTCCGCTAAATTTTAATTGTAAGAAAAAGACGTCAACTTTGGCAAATAGGCTTATACACCGAATAAATAGTTTCTAGTAATGAGACACTTTATTTCGTTTAATAATGGAAATTGTATTTTGAATTTTTATCCGTATTTCAGTGGCACTTTATGAAACTTAATATCTAATTCTTAAAGGTTTTTGTTACGAAATGTAAAAATAAAAAATATAAAAACATTAATAATGCATAAAATCAGATTCTTTTAGTTTTCTGTTTTTTTTTCTCAGAAAAAATAATTGGGATTACTCCATTTAAAAATGCGAAGAACACTAGAGGTGAAATTCTAGAATTTAAACTCAAAGACATGTATTTTCTCTGGAATTTTATTGTCGACATTTACACTGGAAAATGTTTTTTTTTTTTTTTTTTAAATTCTTTACGCAAAATCAGAATTGCTTTATAAAGCTGAATCGGCTTTTATACGTATTATGTGCAGTCTAAAATACCTAAACCATTAAAAAATGCATTACATAAAACCCTATACATTTTATTTGAGAAACAAAAATTAGGACATAGTAATAAAAAATAAAATGTAAAGTAATTAGACACTGGGGATTTTTGTTAACATGGAAGGGGAATTTCGTCACTTTTTCAGATATTTTTGGTTAATCGATTGATATAAAATTCTTTCCAAAAAATTTAAGATTGTATTTTACAGTTTTTCCTTACCTTGCATCTTGAAAAGTTGAAAAGGGAATTTTCAGTCTTCAGAGACTTAAATTCAATTGTGTTCTAAAGTGATTTCATCAGTCTTTTTGAAAGCAGGTGTTCAGAGAAGTGTGCAATTTTTCTTCTTTACTTTAGACACAAAGTTTTAGTGTAATTGTAGGAAAAAAGCAGCTCATAGACATTTTAGTGCTTTGGCATGTAGCGCAGTTTTCTTCACCCAGATTTATTTTTTATTCGAAGAGTGAGATTTCGAAATCTTCGATATAATCTATAATGTAGAATGGTAGTTTATATCTGGAGGAAACAAAGAAGTGATATATTACTAAAAATATAATTTTTTGACAGCTTTTGTGAGAAATTCTTTATATTTCAACTTTGATATTTTTAAATAGTTTTAATGAATACAAGAAAATAAAATTGACAACTTTTTTTAAAATCTGAAAATAGAATTTTCGACATTGGAACTAACCACTAGAACACTTTCATTCGTAGATTTAAAAAAAACAAAAACTATATTTATTGAACAACGTTAAATTTATCCGTTAACTTCGATAGCTTTATAAAGCAGGGTTCGTACAGTATTTTAATACATTTTTTGCCTTATTTAATTGCAGAAAAGTATTACAAAGCCTACAATTAAACGAGACGTCTGCAATTTCTGCTATTTAAATATTAAATAGAAAAATTCTATTAACCCTTCTTTGCATGAGTTTTTCTTTTACAATTGTGTTTTTTATACATATATTAAACACCAGAAATTTTAAGATAGATTTTTAACTTTGTTCAGCAACATAGTTCACGGGAAATTTACTGGATTAATATTTCTATATAAATATAGTGGTGGCGAAGAAGTTGATTTATTTATAAAAGTTAAATAAACAGTGATGGAAATTTACATCACTATGCAATTAAGGGTTAAAAATAATTGTGTTAAAAACGTACGAACCCTGTAAAACAAACAATTGAAAAGAATTACATGTCGAATAGTCAGAAAAATCTACAACCAATAAAATTTTTAATTTTGATAAACATGCCTGGAAGTATATATTATAATGTATGAGGTTAAGCACGAAAAAGTTAAAATGCACTTTAATGTCTTTCGTGTTGCAGCTATGTAAGTGATATAAATTTCAAAAGTGCTCAAAATAATTCTCTATTGAAGTAGTTGTTCTACTAAATTTCAAAAAGCTCTTTATACGTTTAAATCTTCAGCGAACACAAGAAAAATATTTACTTTTGTTTCAACAAGATCAATTCCAAAAGATGTATACATAAAAATTTAAATTAAACTGAATTATGAAAAACTAAAAAGCTGACTTATATAACTTTTTTGTCAGTCAGTTAAAAAAAAATCGTTGTATCTGTATAAATATTTATATTCTTCAGGATTTGAGATCAAAACTTGTCACAAACCATTTCAAAAAAGAAATCAAGTGGCTGTACGATTAGTGCTTCAGATTTCTGAGAGTTCTAAATTAAGTTAGTTTCAAATCTGGCACAGAAATATATTCAGCTTGCCTTTAATTTTCTGAATGTAATATATATTTTAATAATTTTCATGAATACTTGTGTTTTTTAGTCTAATCGTGGAGCCTGTAAGATCATCGTGTATTTTGTCTTGCACTTGATAAAAGTAAAAGGGTTTCTTACAGAATTTCAATGTTTTTATGTTTCTGTTTTTGTTATTGTTACGTGTTAAAAAAATTATATACAGATAATCTCGAGTACTATATAAATATCAACAAGACACAGAAAATGAGAAGAAAAACAAAACAAAAAAAGAGGGATGTCAAATTTATTATGGGAAATGCAGAGGGAAATGTTTGTAACTCTTTATAAAAATGCCATGTTAAGTACAATTGTACATAAATATCTCTTCTATACAGATGGCCTACGTCTGAGTTACGTACACCCCACACAGTGGGGCGTTTCGATGATCTAGGTGGACAAAATTCATTTTTCCGATTTTCTCGGAATTAAACAAGACCGCGTATACTGGTAGTTGAATGTCTCTTTTGTCGAGATCCGTACAAGTTTTGTCGAAAAAAAACCCGATGTGTCGATTAACTACGACCGTAAAGAAGGCAGTTGATTTGAGAGACTTTCAACAGTTGCATTATTTTTCTGTAGGTTCGAAAGCAAGTCGTGCCGTTTCTGTTTTATTTGAAAGCAGGAGTTTACTGGACATATGTCACATGTTTGTCACACGATTTAACCTATTGTTGTTTGAAAATAAGAGCCATCTTGTTTTCAAACTTCATCTTGACTTTTAATACAGTATTAAGCATTATTAAGCAATAAGCATTTTTTTAAATCAAAGTACCATTCTTAAAGTATTGAAAATTTAAGACAGCTCCAGCGAAAGTTTGCGAATCATTAAGTTATATTAACTTGAAGTGTGCGTCTGAGTGTTTAATTCAAATCTTGCAAGTCAATTTTCACCACTTTTAATTATCCGATTGAGCTGAAACTTTGAATACATGTGTAGTTTCAATGACAATATAATATTATAATTTAAAAAATAATAATAATATAAGTAATAATATACCGTTTGTTGGGTACCACATATAAATATTTACAAATATATGTTTAAAATACATAAGAATCACATAAAAACGGTATATGTGGTGGTAAAATTCGACATTTTAAGAATTTTTGGAATTTACTCATTTGAGATACTGTAAACTGCTCTGCTTTAATGGTTAAATTTACATATACCGTAATTTCCGGCGTATAATCCGCAGCTCAAAGAGTCGTTTTTCGACCCAGAAATTTTATTCAATAATTGTAGTTAAATATTTACAGCGATCTTTTCAGTTACATTTTATAAAATGTAACTGAGACAGCTGTAAATGTAACAGCTCAAAGAGTCGTTTTTCGACCCCGAAATTTTATTCAATAATTGTAGTTAAATATTTACAGCGATCTTTTCAGTTACATTTTATAAAATAATATTTCTGGGTCGAAAAACGACTCTTTGAGCTGCGGATTATACGCAGGAAATTACGGTAATAATAATAATAATATAAATAATAATATAAATAATTAAATAAGTCAAATATTTATCACTTTTGTGTTATTTTATTACTGATACATTCGAAAACCCAGCAAAACCTAATTAAAGTTCAACGCAATAATTTTGTCCACCTAGATCCTCAAAACGCCCCACTGTGCACCGTGGGATATCCAAGGAGACTCTGGCAGCATTATTTCTGATGAGAAATTTTTTTTAATAAATCAATTGAATAATTTGAAATAAAATGTATAATTTGTAACATTTTTATAAGATTTAATAAGTCAAATAATTATATTAAAAAATTGTTTGAACCTTACATGTGTACTTACTTTTTTTTACTTTTATGATTTCTGTTCTATAATCTTCACATCAAATGAAAACGTTTCAACAAAATTTTTACTTTATAAATTGTGACATAGGTGGTATGTATTTAACGATACAGCTAAAGAAATTTTCTAAGTCAAAACATTTTTTTTTATCTTTCAAATACAGGCCGGAAATTATGGTAAAGGATTCTGTAGTTATAGTCAATATTAAAAAAGAAGATACACATGTTTTTATTCAAACTGTTCACGATACAATCACAGCTAGGTAGTCATTACACCCAGAATATTCTGGGTTTTTTATATAATATATATGGAACATGTTAACTAGTACCCGTCTGCATATTAAAAATTGCAATAACTTCGATTTTTTCAAATAATAACACATACTTTTGACACTTTCGTGTGTTTTCAGATGCAATCGGCCTTGAATATTAAAGTTTACATAAATAATGTGTAAAAGTTTATATATTTTTGTCAATTCTTCATAGAGATAAACAAGAACGAAAAATCATGCGTCAAGCATAGATTATGTATCATTTTCCAACACTTCAAAAATAATTTTACAAATATTTACTGTTTAATAAGTTGAAAGATGATAACTCATAACATATTTAAAAACCGAATCTCAGGAATCACAAACAATATTCGGAAAAATATCCGAATTAATTTTTACAGCCCTGTATATGATCTGCAGATTTGTATAAATACTACATAGAATGCAAAATTTAAGTTCAGTTGGGAAACGCGCAGCACAGTTTAAAATTCCCCTTCTTCGATATCCGTCAATAAACGGAGATGTACTACAGATATTTTGTGCTGCCCTGTATATGATCTACAGCATTTATACACACGAAGTAGTCGACAAAAAATGAGTTAAATTTAAAAACGCATTCAGCAACTAAAAACGCACTTCCAGAAATTATTGTTAACAGACCGTACCGCATTCTTCTGTGTGTACTTGTAGATGAACGATGAATGCTATACGCACAATATTCTTTAGTAAGCCTCTTGAAATGAAGCTTAGTCATATATATCAATTTAAATATGATTGAAATAGTGAAACATTATTAATATAAACCGAAAATGATTTTTCCCCGTAGACCGTAATGTAGCGGAATTCTTTTGAGTAAAGGAACTAAAAGTGCTATACACACCCTATTCCATAGCAAGCCTCTTGTAGTGCACGTCAGTGATATATATCAATTTCAGTTTGTTTGAAATCATGTAACATCATTAAAATAAACTGCTAACGATTTTTCTCATAGACCGTAATGGAATGAAATTCTTTTGAGTCTCCTTGTAAAAAAACTATAAGTGCTACATACTTCATTTTCAATAATAAGCATGCCATAGTGAACCTCAATAACATATATCAATGGAATGACAATCCGAATATATTTACGTGAGTTAAAGCACGGACAGACAGACAGACGACAGACAGATATACAGACAAACCGAATTCATAAACACATTTCAACTATGTTGGAACATGTTAAAAAGATTAAAGTTTAAGAATGCTAATAGAATATTTACGCAACAAACTTTAATTTATATTTTCTCAAAAAATCATTCCATTTAAATGTGTTTTTTCAGTTTAATACAGTACAGAAGCCAAACATAATTAGGGTTTCGTTTTTAATCAAAAGCATAATCATAAATATGCAAATTATTATATATTCATATTCAATGAAATTATGAATTTATGAAATTATGAATACATCAAATTTTACATAAATTGAGTGAACATTGTCAGAAACATGGGTGTGTAAGTTTAGAGTTCTTTTTGTCATTATTTTTTAGATATAGTGACGTTTCATTTTTGGAATATCTAATGGGACTAACTTCTGCTACCGTTCAATCATATTAAAGAAAATCGACAACAGAACCACCATCAAATTTGTGTCAAGAACTAACTTAAATAAAACTTGAATGATTAGATTATTATTTTTTAATTTCAACACATCTATTTGCTCTAAATTTTAACTGGTGTAAATATGAAAGGTTTCATTTGAGATCCTAATTTTATTTTTCTATCTTAGTGGATTTACCCTTAATAAATTTTCATTTATAACTCTAAAAATTAAGTACCGTAATTTCCGGCGTATAATCCGCAGCTCAAAGAGTCGTTTTTCGACCCAGAAATATTATTTTATAAAATGTAACTTAAAAGATCGCTGTAAATATTTAACTACAATTATTGAATAAAATTTCTGGGTCGAAAAACGACCCTTTGAGCTGCGGATTATACGCCGGAAATTACGGTAATTAGTACATAACCATTATCTTTTTCCGGGCTGCCTTGATCCGAAGAATTTAATATGGTATTAAAAGTCGTTGTTACGATTTAAAAAATCGAAGTTGGAGAATTTTTTAATGTGTAGACGAAACCAAAATTTATATTCAATCTGAAAGAAGGAAATATTTCATTTTTAAGGAAACATTTCGAGTGATTTTATCGTAAATGTCTGCGAATAAAAACAGGTGTACCATTTTTGTGATAGTACTGAGTATGAAATTATTCTAAACGATTACCAGAATATCGGAATAAGTTTGACTTTGATAATATACGTGAACAAAGCATTTATTTATTTACAAATATGTATGTTCTTTTATTCGGATCACATTAAATCATTTCAAAATATTAGCAATAGAAACACTTTAAACTTGAATGTTTAAAAGGGATATTTCTGTTAGTGTTCGAACTATGCAAGAGACAATTTTTTTTTCAGATTTCCCACGATACAGTAAAAGCGAAGATAATAGATATGCGCACTTAGTTGACGATTTTTTCAGTAAAAATATGTAGCATTCCCAAACTGATTATGGCGTATCTTGGACAAAAGAATATTTTACGAAATATGAAACCATGCATCTAAACAAACTATGCAAATTGCCTCCTAATACCAATAATGTATTTTTAACCCCATTTTGTAAGTTTTAAAATTTTTCAAGTTTGGAACCATAAAATATAAGAAGAATATAATCTTTATAAATAAAATTTAGAAGGCACTTCCTAGGAAAAATCTGCATTTAATAGAAATAAATTTCCGGTTCAATTCGCGCAAAACCAAAAACGTTCATTAAAATTTACAACCTGGTACAAGTGGGGTTACATAAATTTATACTTCAGTGTTGCCAGTAGAATACTTTTCTTAAATTCAGTTTTTCTTGATAAAGAGCAGTTTTTAAGAAAGTTACTTTCGCCCTATTTAATGACAAATTAAATAAGGCGAAAACTAGATAAATATTTAAATCTTATATTTTTAAAATCTTGTATAATTAGAATAACTGTCCATGTACTAAAAATAATTTCTAAAAAGATATTGAATTACTAAAAATAGTTATTTCATAGGCAGTAAAGACAGAACTAAGAATCTGAGATTTTTAAAAATCATATTAAAAATAAAAAATAATATAACAAAAAAAATCGCTAAATATTTAAAATATTTGTATAATAAATTAAAATTAAAATAATATATTATAGATTTATATCACGCATTTTAATTGATTTCTCCGTGAAAAATATTAGATTATCCATTTAAATAACTGTAAATAATTTTAAATAACAGGAAATATTCCCGGTATATAAAAATATACATTACCTATTTTTTTCTTTTTCTTTTTCTTTTCACTATGCTTTTAAACATGCAAAATTCCATAGTTAAAACTGCACTTACAAACTTATATTTAATTTATATTTTTCGTAAATCTCAATAATTATGCACATTTTTTCAATTGTAGTTCAAAATTAAATGATAATTTTTTTGCTGCGAAAACAGCTGCCCAAAGAGAAAAATCTCGAATCCATCGCGCTACTGACCAGGCTACGAAGCCGCGTGCAGAAGGAAGAAATTTATAGGCTAATACACTTTGACGTAAATTTTGAGACCTTTTTCTTAAGATCCACTGGATATTGTACTTTATGGCTTTAATATATTTATATAGTACCTATACTCTAACGATACACAAAGGTTCACCGCATTCTGTGACCCCGACCTCGCAACCTGTCCTTCACTCTCAAACATACTTCCTTCAAAACACGGAAATATCACTGGCAGCGCTGCTGCCGCGTTATTTCCGTTATTTGAAGATTTCCCGTTTATTTTTTCTCTGTTATAGGAGTGAAATCTTCCGTTATTTGAAGAATTTCCGTTTATTTTTATCTTAGTTACAGGAGGAAAATTTTCCGTTATTTGAAGAATTTCCGTTTATTTTTTTTCTCTCTTACATGAGGGAAATTTTCCGTTATTTGAAGAAAGTCGGTGTTAAAAAACTGTCTTCCTCTTTGTGCAGCCATCTATGGACGGTTGCGGAAGTATTCATTATTTAATACATTTTAAGAATATTTCCTGTCTCACCTGAGGATTGAACTAGGAACCTGCCGGTCTGGAGTCAAGTATGTTACTGATACGGCCAGTGGGTACTTGCTTGAAGAAGAGCTTGGAATGATGATAGGGTTTTCTTCAAATGGCGGCTTTGGTCTTTAAAAATTTGGGGTTTAGAAAGCTGGCAAATTAGAAATTAATTGCGGGGAGATTTTGTCGTTATGAGAAGACGGTTGGGTTTATTATTAATAGAGGATAAAAATATGAATTATATATATTCTTAATTCTATTGTTAGACGTAAAATATGGATGTTATATTTTTAATTAAATTCGAGAAGAAATGTTTCCTTTTTAATAAAATCGATTTCTTTTTCAAGTATTATACAGTTTTTTTAAAGGTGTTCGGTTCGATGAAATGTGTTCAATGTTTTAGAATATATTTTAATTTCGAATGTTTTTTTTTTTTATATAAATTAAAAAAAAATTAATTGCGAATAATTTTAAATAAGTGGAAAAATTATTTGTTACTTTTTTTAATTCGAAAGTATTATTTTTGATTGTTTCTTTTTTGAATAAAACCGATTTTTTTTCAACTATTATATATATATTAATCTGTTTGTTTAGAATATATATTAAATGCGAATTTTTTTCTATAACTTTTTAAAAAATAAATTGCAAATAATTTGAAATGAATGAGGAAATTAATTATTATTTTTTTTTAATTCGAAAGAACAGTTTTTTTTCTTTAATAAATTCGAAATAATAATTTATTGAATTTTTAGTTTTTCATTTTTAAAATTTCAAACTTTAGTATTAATAGAGCCAATACGCATGCGTGCAGAGAATAAACGGACATTTTCTCTCTTCTTCAGACTTTTGAGAAGAATTCACGGAAAAAGCATGTTTCTAGGAGTATGAAAATTATTTGTTGAAAAATGAGGAATTATTTAATGTATAAAGACGGATTTTTCTGACAGTGTTGTTAGTCTTATTTTGAACCTTACTTTGAACAATTTTGCAATTTACATTATGTACGTATATCCGTCATGCTAAGATAAAAAAAAATTACATTAGGAAACACTCAAAATGATGAATACATACCCTAGCAGGGTTAGTACGCTTTTACCATAATTTTTAATAGAATGTTTCTATGTAATATTTAAATAGCAGAAATTGTAAACGCTTTGTTTAACTGTAGGATTTGTAATACTTTTCTGTATTTAAATAACACTAAAAATTGGATTAAAAAATTGTGGTATAAGCATGCGAACACTACGTAGCATCCGAGCTTTCATGAATTTTTATTTTAAATTAAATTTACAGATTTGACAGAATGTCTACTGTTACAAAATTGCAATGACGATATTTACAAAATGAAATATTTACCTTATTTAATCGGCTAATTCTGCGGTTTTATAAAGTATATAATACTATTAGGAAATATTCTTGTTCAAATTTTGTTAGAAGTACGCACCGAGTTTTATGTAGATTTAAAATTATATAAATATCTATGAATATTACTACAATTACTGTAATATAGCATATTTTAGAGGTGGCGAAACTGCATTCCACCAGTAACACGAATTCCGAATAGTATTATTCATCTTACTTTATCACATATTCTACCATTAAAAAACAGCAAAGGATATTATCCCTTACAGGACCATAAGATATACAACACAATATTTTAGGTATTGTGGGTGTAAACTAAGAGAATATCACCATGTCTCTGTGATACGCTTTAACCCTTGAACGGACATTGGTTTCCCTATGAAACCACATAATTTTAATTACGAAACTCAACAATGACAGCAGAATTTTAATAGAAATGTTTTCCATTTATTATGAATGTGAAATATCGCTTTTTTCTTATATACAAACAAATTTGTTCATAATTTCCGGTGTCAATCATTTATTTCAACATTTTTGTAGAAGGGAAAATATTTCCCGTGAGCGTGAAAGGGTTATTCGAATTTGGTTAATATTCGAAAACTGGCTCGCTGTCACGAAGTTCGTCACCACTTCTCTATTTAGAAAATAAGCGTAAATATCATAAATTAAATGTAATACAAAAAAAAGTCATTTCCCCCTAGAAGCGTAGTCATCTTCTTTAAATTATTCACTGGTATGTCTTTTTAATATCAGTTTTACGACATAAAATGTTTCGTCGAATATTTCTATTGCAAATGTACCAAAATCGTACCAGAAACAATATGGTTTTTAAATAGTGGTATCCAACAAAAATAATAGCGGGGAAACGAACGTTATTTCAATGATTAAAAGAGTAACTCTTCATAACTGCCAATTTTCAACGAAACTTCCGTATAATGTTATTTAATTTGTCTGAGAAAACAACATATATTTAGTTTCAGGCTCTGACGTGGAACCTATTTGATTGCATTTGTTAAAAAAAATTCTGCTTTGAAACGGGTTTAACCTCGGCTAAATTAACCTACATTGTACGGAAGTTTAGAGCGATGTTAGCAAGCATGACTCTGGTAACTCTACTCTTAAGAATTCTTGGACTACCGTAATTTCCGGCCTATATTCCATGAATCAAACAATTATGTTTCGACCCAGAAATTATCTTTAATAATTGAAGTTAAATATTTACGGACATCTAGAAAATTGCATTGCATAAAATAAAATTTCTGGGTCGAAATATAATTGTTTGTTATGCGGATTATATGCCAGAAATGACGGTATCTATTCTTATTGATCTTCAACTTGTGGCATGCGAGAGACTAAGTAATACCGTAATTTCTGGTATGTAGCCCGAAGCTCAAATAAATCGATTTAAAACCAGAAATTTTATTCACTAAATAAAGTCTAATAAGTATTAAGTAGAAGCGAGTTACATTTTACTAAATACAATTAATGATTAGAAACATATTTTTTTGAGCCGCAGCTTATATACCAGAAATTACGGTACTATTTTAGAATAGAAAAAATTGCCTTATTTAATGGCAAAAATTTTGTGATTAAATAAGACGAACTTTACGTTCATAGTGAAGTTTACGTTCTGGCAGATGTCCTTCAGGCTAAATGCTTGAAGACCCTATTCAAAATAAATCTATTTTTTTATTTTATCATTCCCTGCATTTTCAAAAAGTATTTCATCCCACGTTAATTAAGCTCCATTAAAAAAGATTTAAACTAAGCACAAATAATTAAAAGGGGTTTTCTTTATTTACAATAAAAACAACTTAAGCGCTTGAGAATTATCTTAGTTTTGAATTAATTAAAAGGAAATCCAAAGTGAAAGAAAAAAAACTAATAAAATTTTGTTTAAGAAATTATTACTAATTTAATTATAAAATAAATTAAGTGGTATTAAGAAAACTTAATTTTTATGTTCAAAAGCATTAATAACTTAATCAAGTAATATTTTGAAAGAATGTTTTCATCTAAAAATCAGTGATGCAAAAAAATCCATAAATATTCTCTTTTTAATGAAATGTAAAAAAAAAAGAAAATAAAGAAATTTGTTTAACATGTAACTAAATTATTATATTAAAATTTGACTGTATGTTTGTACTCTATATGGCCGAAAGTCATCGGACACATTAACCCCTTAACCCTTAATTCCATGGTGATGTAAATTTCCATCACTTTTTATTTAACTTTGAATAAATAAATCAACTTCTTCGCCACCATTATATTTATATAGAAATATTAATCCAGTAAATTTCCCGTGAACTATGTTGCTGGACAAAGTTAAAAATCTATCTTAAAATTTCTGGTGTCTAATATTTAATATATGTATAAAAAAAAACAATTGTAAAAGAAAAACTCATGCAAAGAAGGGTTAAGCACCACGACGTACTTGCGTACGTCATGAAAACCTCCATCTGTAATACAGGGACGTATGTGCGTAACGTCCAGGTTGCTAGTTTGGCCTTTTTTTAAATTCAAAATTTTGAATTCATACCAGAAAGTTACAGTAGTAATTTGTATTTTATATAATGACAGACTTTTCGTCATTGCATAAATTAAAATTATTCTTTTAGAATTTCCGGTGTGAATTTTGTATTTTTGAATTTGTTTGTATTTTTGGCGAAATTTAACATAGTTGGTATTCAGCATACTCTCACTAAATTGAATATTGTGCTTAACCCTTTCAGCGGCAAAGAACTTTCAGTACTAAAATGTTGAAATAAATGACTGGTATCGGAATTAACGTAGAAATTTATTTCGAAATAAGAAAAAGGCAAAATTTCACATACATATTAAATGAGAAAGATTTTAGCAAATTTCTGGTGCCATTGTGGCGTTTGGGAATTAAGTGGTTTCATAAACATACCACTGCACCTGAAAGGGCTAAGAGGTTAAAAACCTTCTATGGTGACTCTTTGGAATTCAAATTATGCAATTTTTTAACAATTGATATAAGACATATAAACTGTTAAAAACCAACATACGGGACATGGGACATATACGGAGGTGCCAATCTCTCACTAAACTTCCGTAATATGTAGGTTAATTTGACCCAGGTGTAATACGTTTCACACCAGAAATTTTGATAAGAAATGAAATTAAATATATTCCACGTAGAAATCTGAAATTAAATAAATAAAGTTTCATCGAAAAGATTTTCTTGTTCGAAACGTTGTTAAACTGGGTCAAATTAACCCACATATTACGGGTTATTAGGGAGAGTTTAGCACCACTGGGCATATATATATGTGTGTGCGTGTTGGAATAATCCTCCACTATGTTACTCCAACCATTGAGTATGATTTACCTAGTTGATAAAAACTTCCCTCCCTTTCATTATGACCTAATTACATGGTATATGACACTTACATCAGATAAATTCGGGGTGTGAAACTGTGGCCTGCCGGATACCACTAAATTTTTATAGTAAACTTTTCCTTATCTAATCATCTAATATCTGTGATTCAAGAAGTCGACAATTTCTTTTAAAATTTAATGGAATCAGTCGGGCTACAGTTTAACAACCCGGATGTCAATGCTATAGTACAGTTATAGGTCGGATGAAAAAAATTAGTTCTGCAGTTCTCAGCTATGTCCAACAAATACGAGTGAATTTTGCCAGATAGAATATCGTTTGGATAGCTGAGTAGGAAGAGCATTGTACAGGCAAGCAAAGGTACCTAGGTTCGAGTCCTGGCCTGGACATTTTTCATTCTGTTGGAATAAACCTGAACTATAATATTCAACTAATGAATAGGATTTACCTAGATGAACAAAAACTTTCCTCTCTCCATTATTACCTAATTACATAGTATACAGAAGTTTCCATGTTATATCACATTTCCATCATATAAATGCTATAGTTATAGCTCGAATGAATGAAATTACTGCTGCAGTTCGCAGCCATGTCCAACAAATAAGAGGGAATTATGCCAGCCAGGATATCGTTCGAGTAGCTCAATAGGAAGAGCATTGGCATGGCCAACTGTGGTACCAAGATTCGATATAATAGGGAGAGTTCTACCTGTAAGGCACGGGTCTCAAAGCTATTTTAGAATGCATAAATTATCTTCTTTCATAGCTGCTAACTTTTACGCTTCTCTGTTACCATTCAAATTTAATAGTAAATTTTGCCTTATTTAATGGCCGATATCTTATAAAGTATTTTTGTAAAATAGGAGTTTTAAAGATGGCAGCTAAATTATCTAATGTCAGAAACTTTGCGATTAAACACGGCGCAGATCACCTATCGGAACTATCAGGCAAAAATTTTGAAGACCCCTGATTTATACCAAGGGCTTCAAATAATATAACTGTGGGCAGCAGAGCTACAAGTCTCCCACTGTGTCCGTTTTTTAAATGCGGCTTTTTTTCTAAGAAATATCTTCTTTTATTTTTTTATGAGAAATTTTACAGACACCTATCCGGAAGATAATTTTTGTTGAAAATGATGTAAAAACCTATCACCAAAATATTTCTTCGCAAATACTGATATTCAAAAACCGAACCAGTACTAACCAAACATGAACAGTCATGATATCATTCAGAACAAGCATTTACGGCCTAACAAAGTTGAGTAATATATTGATTCTACGGCAATATTATTATGAAATATAAATTTTGTAATTAACATTTTAAAAAAGTGGAATTCCAATTGTAATTTAAAGAAATGATGAAATTAATTTGTTAAAACGAAAACATTTCAAAATATATTAAATTATATGTTTATACATTCTGTAGAAATTAATGATGTCATTGTGAGAAATTGGCGATATTACAATGTAAGTAATGCATACGAGTAAAATAAATACTTAAAATTATTTATCCTACAAACATTTTATAAGAGTTAATAAAATATGTTTTTGATAATGCACTTCCTAATTGTAAAATATTGTATAATTTATAAAAAAAATCGATCGAGGTATGTTATTAAACTTTTAATATATAATATATTTATATAGTATTGGATTATTTAAAGGTAATGTGAACTTTAAGAAACTTTTAAAAATATTTTAAACTAAGTATGCATAACTTAGGAAAAAGTTTTGTCGCATGATTATTTTTAAATATTACCTAAAAATAAACCATTTCCTGCCTTTTCATACTATTAACTAAAATATCGAGAATTTAAAACAAAGTAGTGTCGCAATAATCTATCTGCTTTGTTATTAACAATTTTAAAGTCTAAGTTTAAAATAGGTATTTATGTAAAGAACATATTTTAAAAGGAATGACGATATAATCTTTTAATGCTTTTCCACAAAGTAAAACAGTCAGACTTCAGAAACTTGTTGCTTTCTAATTGCTTACAAGAGTTGTGATGTCTTTCAGAAACGGATATTTCTGTTTTAGATTTTAGCGTAGTTTTTGTTCGGCTAAATTATATAATGCTGTTTTTTTTTTACTTTTAGTATTTTAAATGAAATTAGTCTCAAAATAGAAACTTTTAAAAATGTTTATTAAAAATTATAAAGTTTTAAAAACTTTAGAAATTAAGCTGTTTTGTATTGAGTTTCAGACTAACATAGATATTATTCGCCTTATTTAATAAAAGAATTAAAGAAGGCGAAAGTTACTATTCTGAAATATTAGTTGTCCAATTTCCTGATCCGTAGCGACACTGTTTGTTCCTTTGCTGAAGTGGTCCTCACGAGTATTCTTACACCCATATTTGCAAGAAGTAATATCTACCTCATTTACTGGAAAATATTCTGCGATTAAATGAGGCGAAAATTTATTTTCATAATGTAGTAACTCTGCGACGCGCGAGCTGCTTAGTGCGAATTAAAGTTATATTTTAAAGTTAGACTCTAATGTCCGAAAAATCTCTTCAATGTAAAGTAACTGGTTTATGCTCAACACACTAGGGCAAGGACTGCACGTTCCACTGTGTAGTCAAGATAATTATTTAGAACTTCAGTGTTACATGCAACACTGTAAAACAATTGATAAAACGTTTTCTCATACAGACAAAACATTTACGAAAACAATGTATAACTTTATAAATAATTTCAATTTTGGAAACTTTTCTATTATCTTCATAATCACTTTTGAATAGAGCTAATCGGCAACCTCAGAAACAGGTTTGCAAATTTGAGCAATCTTTTACTCCAAATATCTACCATAATTTTCGAAAAGTAATTTTCACTTTATTTGATCACGTAATAGCTGTCATTGCACGAATCGAAAATTAGTATTCAAAAATTGTGTCAGATATTTTGAATAGAATACGTGCTAAATTGTCAACAATGTTCAAAAACCAATAGCTTTCCAATTAAGATATGCCTGTTTCCTCGGATCTGTGTTGTTGATTGATACAACATTTTCCTGCGAATATTTTCTGAACATAAAGTTTCGAATCCCATCGTGGATATTCCACGTGTTTGGGTTTGTAAAAGTCCTTTATTTAACAACAAATTTGCTGTCCGACTAAGTACAGGGTAAGTCAAAATGAATATAGAGATTACAAACGGCTATAACTATTTAATGGAAAAGAATTAATCGATAAGATTAACACAGATTGTAGACGGAACTTCGAAATTTTGTATACATACGTCATAGATGTTCTATGTGACTTCCCTTGGTCACATGGACAACATCTAGGCGGTAGTCCATTTCCCGCTATACATTCTGAAGCATTTGTTCAGTTACCGACGCAAGCGCATTACAAATGCGTACTTTGAGTTCTTCAATTGTTTTGGGCATGGGAGGTACATACACCTTGTCTTTCACATAACCCCATAGAAAAAAATCGCAGGGTGTCAAAGTATGCATTTGTAATGCGCTTGCGTCGGTGACTGAACAAATGCTTCATAATGTATGGCGTGAAATGGACTACCGCCTATATGCTGTTCGTGTGACCACGGGAAGTCACATGGAACATCTATGACGTATGTATACAAAATTTTGAAGTCCTGTCTACATTCTGTGTTAATTTTATCGATAAATTCTTTTACATTAAATAGTTATAGCCGTTTGTAATCGCTATATTCATTTTGACTTACCCTGTATATCAGGGCAACTATTCACCACCATATCCGAATGAATAGTAAATTTTCCCTTATTTAACCCTACACCTACTGTAAAAGTTTACTCAACCTTGATAAAAACATTTCACAACAGAATTTCCAGTTAAAACTATTTAACTTATTTATTTACTTTAGTTCTCTGTGGTGTATATTTAACTTATTTTATGAAAAAAATTCTGGTTCAAATGGTTATTTTGAATGCACCTGCTGGGCCCATTGGATCCGTCTCGTAAGCGAAGGGTTAAAACAAAAATCTTTCGTTTATTTCAGGCGAAGATTATTATTTGAAAATAGAAGTACTCTGTGATAGGTACTATTACAGATATCAGTCCCTGGACGATATATAAAATTATCACAACAGCTATGTAGACACAAAATCCAAGGTTTTCCAAATATATATCCAGTAAGGGTCCTTTTTACTTCCAGAAATTTTTATCAAACCTCCGAAACATGTTTTGTCTGCATGGAACTATGAACAAAGAGGAATTGGCATATCATAAAAATGGTGACGCTTCAACTGTAATCGGTGACGATCGGTGTAATCGGTGCCTGAATACTGCCAGCGCAAAATTCCACCAGTAAATTTGACTTACCATTTTCTCCTTATTTAACCTCTTGAAGGGTGCCGGTATATTATATATACCACTTAATTTTAATCCCAAAATGCCACAATGACACCAGAATTTTACAATTAAATTTTGAATTTATAAAAAACATGAAGGAAAGCTTTTACTTATTTTAAAATAAATTCGTTCGTGAATCTTGGTGTCAATCAATCATTTCAATATTTTAGCTCCAAGAGTGCTTTGCCCCTGAAGGGGTTAAAATATTAATATTCTTTTGAAAAATGTCTTTTGAGAATGATACTGCATATCGAAAAATTGAAATTTAAAACAATTTTCAAAGTACCATATGTTCTTTAGCACGTTATATGCGATAGTCTACGTCTGTATTTCTGAATACCGTAATTTCTGATATATAACCCACGGCTTAAATAGATCTGTTTTGAATCATAAATTTTATTTAATAAAATGTAACTCGTTTCTACTTCGTACTTACTTGGCTTTAATAAATATTAGCACACTGACGGATAGTACGAACAAGTGAAGTTCGAAAATTGACACTACATGTTTTTGTAATTTTTAGATTATTAGAAGTATAGTTTTACTCTTTCTGATTAAATAAACTTAATTTTGATTAATTCAGCACATTTAAATAGGGTGCACTACTCCCTTCACAACCACGTCAGGGTGGCTAGTGGTCAGGTAAAAATACAGTAAAAATAAGTGATAAACACCAGTATATTCTTATAGAAAAATTTATCTTGACTATTCGATCAAATAATCAATTTGAATTTTTCTATAAGAATATACTGGTAAATGTCTTTTTTTTTACTGTGTTTTTCCCTGACCACTAGCCACCCTGCACGTGCATACTGAAGCTGCAACTCGTATAACAGGTGGAATACAAACTTCAAACTAAAAAATTGTTTCCAAAACAGGGCACTGGGCTTCTACTTGTACGCTGGTAAATGCACATTTGTGCTGCTATAGCCGTAGTGTCTAAAAACGAGCGTTTCGTTTTGGATGGCTATAGCCGTCATGCCACATTGTGAACTTCGCTTTGGCAGCTATAGCCGCAAGTGTACATCAACGTGTTAATAAATAATAGTAATTTAATAAATACAATTTCTATTTTTGTATCGATATATGTTTAGACGATTTCACCGGTAAAAGTGTTTTTTTTTTTGGAACTGCAACTGGTGTCGGCTGGTTTGGGGATCACATTCTCATTACTACCATAATTTTCGTATGTTAAATTCGATCTTATCTAATCGTGGAATGTGCTACGATTAAACAAAGGGAAATTTAGTTAATTGAAAAAATGGAAGTAATGTAATTGTGAGTCCCCTGAAGAGCCGGTGCCGAAAAAAATCTATCAGAAAATACCTTGCCGTGAAATGCTGGTTTCGTATTTTCGGATATGCGGTTTTCTTAACGATTCTTTCGTTCAATGAAACTTACACTCCGCATATCCATAGTTCGTACACTTTTATCACAATTTTTAATTGAAATTTTGTATTTAATATTTAACCCTTAATTGCATAGCGATGTAAATTTCCATCATTTTTTATTTAACTTTTAATAAATAAATCAACTTCTTCGCCACCACTATATTTATATAGAAATATTAATCCAGTAAATTTCCCGTGAACTATGTTGCTGAACAAAGTTAAAAATCTATCTTAAAATTTCTGGTGTCTAATATTTAATATGTGTATAAAAAAACACAATTGTAAAAGAAAAACTCATGCAAAGAAGGGATAAATAGCAGAAATCACTGACGCCTCGATTAATTGCAGGTTTGTAATACATTTCTGCATTTAAATTTAGGCAGAAAATTCTATTAAAAATTTGTAGCATAAGTGTACGAAACCTGTAATATCGTTTTTTAATTTTTATATCAGTTCGATTTCTATGGAATAAATCATTGATTTAATTTGCAATGCTACTTAATTGCAATGCTAGTTATAAATGATTACAATGCTAGTTATAAAATGACGGTCTATAAAAATATTTTAATAAAAGTAAATTTAATTTAATGTAATTACCATTTACCTGTAGTGTTTCGACATATTGGCGATTCAGTTATTTTGCCTGATAAATGATATTTTTGTGTTATTGCCGGGGTTTTAAACTAGCTGGTCAAAGAATTATTACTATTTTTTATTTGAATAATTCGCCTTAAGTAATGACAGAAATTTTGTGATTAAACCCAGCAAACACAGACCTATAGGGAGACGGTCAGGCGACTGTCGGCAATGTCGGTTTAGTATCGGTTCGTGTATACTGGAAATGATGATATGTCTGTATCATGCAGGCTGTCGATACTAAAGAAAGCACCATTTTTAATGACTGTTGCTGTTACCGGGCTGCTTTTGTCCAAAAATCGGTAAGGAATTAATTTCGGTAGGTGATAACGGACCGATATCTGTTTGCAGATAGTGGCCTGAATATATTTCTCAACATCGGTTCGAATTTGGAGCAATTATTTTAGCCGGCTTTTTTTCATCCAAGTTCTAGTTTATTTGGTAATATTAAATATATTTTTAAAATTAATTAAAATTATATATTTTCCTACTTTTCTTCAAGGAATCACTATAACAATATAAAATAAAACTGTTATTATTTTATTCTTAAATGTTATGTGTGTGTGTGCGTGTGTGTGTTAGCGTGTGTGATAAAAAAGGATGTTATGGGAGAATTAAAATTATTTTTTTCTAAATATTTCATACATTTCATAAAAAATTCTAAGAGTTATTGAAACAAAAACTACTGTTAAAATTATCCTATATTTATGTATTTAAAAAAAATGTATTTGAATTCATTTTAAAAAGGGCCTACAATTATTTGAATCATCGAAATAATTTGTGAAAGCGCTCATTACAATTATTATTCATTTATAAAATAAATCGTAGAAAAAAAATGGTTCATAATTAATTAAACTTATTTTCTAATAACATATTCATTTTAAAACCAACAACTGAATTTTTATTTTACTTAAAACGTATTAATTTTTTTAAGTTATTAAGATTATTTTATAAGCTGTAAAAATATTATAATACCTACCCATCTTTTTAGCATTCAAATTTATTAAAATGATTCACAAATTTCCTCCATCTAAAAAATTATCTACCAAAAAAATCATACGAAAAATAATTATTTCTATTTTATTTCAAAATAAATAAAACATTGATAAGTAAACGAACTAATATTTTTGCAATATTACTAACAATATATTTTAAATTAAATAATAAAACGAGATAAAATGAATTGTTATTCTAATTATTTTTTTAGTTAACTTATCATTTATTAAAATGAATTTTTCCATATTAAAAACAGATAATTTCTAAATTAACACATGTAATTGCATTATAATTCCTAAAAAGATAATTATATTAACTGAAAAAACCCTCTAAACTCCAATGATTTTATACTCCTTTTGATTGCTAGAAAGTGTAAAAGAAAAACTTTATAAACAGTAAAATCATTTTAATTAGACTATTGACATGTTTCAGTTTTTTATTAGACTGCTGACATGTTTCGGCTAATAAAACTTATTTTACTGTTTTAAAGATTTTATTTAACGCATTTTAGCAATTAAAAAAATTGTACTTTTACAAGCTGTTATAATTTGTTATATTTTTCCACTTACTTTCGTAATACAGGGTGGTTATTAATTAACGTGAAGGGGTTCAGAGCCCTCTAGCGAGTAAAGTATTGGACGAAACATGACCAAATTTGATGAGCATGCATAGTAGACCATGGAATTTCGAATTCTAAAAAAAAAAGTAGTTCCAAAATTCGCCACTAGGGACAATTTTTGCGCTGCAAAAGTGTATTAGTGTAAATATTGAATGATTAAATGCCAAACAATACAATACACATCAATTTTATTTACAACAAATGTTTTTTACTTACAAATTAGGTTCAATATGAGCACCATTGGTATATTCCAAGAACTGCATACGATGCACGACGTTTTCTACTGCCGCTCGCTGCATATCAGAGTTGATTTGCCTGACTTGTAACGTTATTCGATCTTTCAACGTTGCGATATCGGAGACATGTCCTTGATAAACAACACTTTTAAGAAATGCCCACAACCAAAAATCACAAGGATTGAGATCGGGCGACCTCGGTGGCCATGCCGTAGGAAATGCCCGACTAATGATTCTGCTGTCAGAAAAATGTTTCCGCAACACTCCCTAAGTCCCTGTACCCTAAGTCCAATGTGGGGTGTTGCACCACCCTGCATGAATATGGTCGAATCGAGACATTCTCGCTGCTGTAATTGTGGAATCGTGAAGTTCTGTAGCATATCTGCATACCTGACAGCATTAACGGTACAGGTCACTGGTTCACTTGCTCCATTTTCCTGATAAAAGTAAGGACCGATGATAAAGGATGCTGTAAAGCCACACCACACTGTGACTTTTGGCGAATGGAGAGGCTCTTGCACACAAGCCTGAGGATTATTCGCAGCCTAAATGCGGCAGTTGCGGGTGTTAATGCCATCGTTCAAATGAAAGTGCGCTTCATCACTCCATAAAATCTGCCGCTGCCATGTAGCATCAACTTTCATGCGTGCTAAAAATATCAATGAAAAATCCAATCGGTTGGCCGCATCGCCTGGGAGCAATTCTTGAACAGAAGAGATTTTGTACGGATAAAACTGTAACATCTGATGCAGGATCTTCCTCACCGTTGAGTATGGGATCTGCGTGCCCGAGCGCTGCTGGTACCCTGCACATTTTCCATCTCCTGTTTGACAATAGCAGTTGCAACTTCGTCAACTTGTTGCTGACTAGTCACTTTGCATCCTTGGCCTGGTTGCCGTGCTAGAGTCCCTGTAGTTTCAAATCGTTGAATCATCTTTTGTAAATTTGTTATGCTTATCGGTACTTTTCGCAACTTCTTTAATAGGCGAAATTCACGAAGAGCAGCATTGCAATTCTCGTTTCGTTGATAATACAGCTTGACTAGCAAAGCACGGTCCCGTAAGTTAAGAGCCATCGCAAAGCAGTTAGTCTCAGAATGATGAGAAGTCCCCCAGCCTTTCCTTTTATACTCCTGTTCGCTACACAGAACGGATTTTATGCAAATTAATGCATTTTAGTCGGTAAACAGCGCCAAAATTGCCCCTAGTGGCAATTTTTTTTAGAATTTGAAATCCCATGGTCTACTATGCATGCTCATCCAATTTGGTTATGTTTCGTCCAATACTTTACTCGCTAGAGGGCTCTGAGCACCTCACGTTAATTAATAACCACCCTGTACTTAATCATTCTTATATTTATAAAAGAAATCAATTCGCTTTACTCAACTAAATAATCTCCGCCAAGATATTTATTCCATTTATGTAAATAAAAAATTAACTTCTAAATACGCATGTATAATACAGTTACACAAAAAACCCCATTAAAAACACTTAAAAATTCCAATTTCCACATCAACAATTAACCTAAAACATCAAAACAATTGCTTATCTAAATGCCCTTCCCTTACGACACCATAGAATCCACTCCTCATTAAGTCTCAATAGCCGAGTTGTTAAAACATTCGCCTTCTGAACTTGGGTTATAAACCTCGAATCCCTGTTCCAGCGCCGAAAACGTTCCTTTAAAAAACTATCTATTATATGTATATGCCAAGTGTCTCATAGATAGCGGCATTCAATTCGTATGGTTAGCTATCGGAATAGTATTCTGTCGGCAGTCTTTCCGATATAGCCGGCACCGGTCCGACTAGGTGCCAACCCATTGAACCGACAATCGTCCGGGGATCCACAAAAGTGTTGGAACCAGAATCGGCAACCTGATATCGTTTTGTTACCGCCAGAAACGGCCAGTGGCAGTCGTCCGATTGCTTCCCGATAACCCTGCATTTGTTGGGGATATGTAAAAATTGTTATTCTGAAAAGTAGCGACAAACTACGTTCAGGTTCATAAGTTGTACACCCCTAATTTAAGACAAGAAAACGTGATTGTTGTTTCATATTTGCTTTCAGAGTTGCTAATTTAGAGAATATTTGAATACCGGTATTCCCGAATGAGACGAATCACCTTATTTAATCGAAGAATTCTAAAATTTAATAAAGCTTTCTATTCATAAATATTTGGTATTTAGAAATACACTATTTTGGCAACACTTCATTCTTTATATACTCACAGGTGCCTGATACTACGCATTTTGAATACCCCTATTACCCAATATTAATAAACGTCTGCGGTTAAATATGGTGAAGTTAAAAATGCTGTGGTTAAAATGAAGCCGTAAAAACTGCAAAAATTGGTATTCAAAATTCATATTCTATGGCACATATGTACATTGCTTTTATCTAACTACTATAGATTTATTTTTGTTCGTGACAAAAAAATTAAATATATAAAAATATTCAAAAAGGAGTCTCTAAAATCCTCTTTCACACCTCTTTCGTTCTTAATACAAAATCCATTTCTTTTTTTTATAATTGTTTGCATAAGCACACTTTTTAATGGAGTACATTGAAAACAAAAATAATTTCTGCGAATTTCCATAACAGTATTCATTATATACACTGGATTCATTGTAAAATGAGAAATTTAATTTGAATTTGAGTTATGGTAATACATTTAATTATCTTAAAACCAAAGGAAATTTACTTTTCATTTAACAAAGTGGAATTAGAAACTGGTATGATTTGGATATTTTACCAGCACGAATGCATTTAAAATTTAATTTTTCCTGTACATTTAGGGAAGAAAATTAAAATACAGCTTTAATTAATGATGAGAAAAAATATTTCTTTAAATTTAAACGAAACAATAAAGCTAATGCAGTATGTTTATTTGAAAATGAGTAACATTTACATATATTATTATGTATTATTTAAAAGAAAAGATAGATGGATTATTTATATAAGAGAGCTGTTTTTAATTCTATATAAAAGTGTAGTGACATATATAATTCATATTTAAACATAATTTTACAATAGCAAGTTATTAGAAAAAAACGCTTCAAAAATAACATTATGCTTCATGTACTACATATTTAATTATGAAAACATTTACATTATATTTTTTACAAAGAAAATGAATAAAAGATATATAATTCACCCTCCGTTTTTCGCTGTTTATTTTCCTTTTTAAGCATTTATTTATTTATTTTTATATTAAAAATCCAATATAGTCGTTGCCAATATAACTGGTGAATAGCATAGATTGGCAATATAGAGATTATCGTCGTTTGTCTGATTGATATAGAAACAATATTAATTGCAGTGTGTTCACAACCCTCTTTTGTTTTTAGGTACTATCGTAATTATATAAATACGTAGCACTTATAGGCGTCGTTTGCTCCGTCCGTCCGTTCGAATATAACAGCGCAAAAACTACCCAACCGAATGGTTTGAAATTTAATATATGTAATCATTGCAGATATTTGTAAAGCCATTTAAAATTTTATGAAAATCGAATCATAAATTGAAAGGATATTAATAAAAAATATTTATTAAGTAATTTGAATTGTTTAAAAATCGGTACTTCCTTGTAATAGCAGTTTCCGAGCAATAATCGTCAAATGACCGAGATCTATCTCCAAGTTATCTGACATGTATGAAGTTACAGACAATATTACATATATGATATTTTATAACATCTATGACCAAATTTTAGTTACATTCTTTATTCTGTTAAATTCTTTTATACGTAACTAATTATATGATATCCCATGATACGTAATGATTCTAGGCTGTCATGGTGATTACGTCATATTTCAGATGGAGTCATATTATTTCCGTATTACTGAATTTAAAAACCGATTTTTTATACAAAATTGTTTAAGTATAGCAATCATATAATCTACCGGCATTTTTTTGGATAGATTTTTTTCCAGAGAAATAGATATTAACGCTTAATTGCATAGTGATGTAAATTTCCATCACTTTTTATTTAACTTTTAATAAATAAATCAACTTCTTCGCCACCACTATATTTATATAGAAATATTAATCCAGTAAATTTCCCGTGAACTATGTTGCTGAACAAAGTTAAAAATCTATCTTAAAATTTCTGGTGTCTAATATTTAATATATGTATAAAAAACACAATTGTAAAAGAAAAATTCATGCAAAGAAGGGTTAAATGGAAAAAGAGTCTAAGGATTTCAAGTTTTGAATTTTTCAACGCTTCAGTTTCCGGTTGGAATTTTCAGTAAATGTCCATAAAAGATGAAATGTTACCAACTTAAAATGTACTTATTTTATTACGGAAATAAATCATATAATAAAAGAATATATAGATCATTTCGCTGAAATAATTACAGTACGAACGCACCTCATTTGTCACGTTTGACGGGCAATTTTTACCTTGTTTGGAATTTGAGCTTGAACCCAGTACTTCCAATTACCTTTGCTTTATTCAAACACTAAAATTAAGGAATAAAAATGTTTTTAATTTTGGTTCCCCATTTTCTCAGTTTGTAGTAACAAACAATTTTTTTGCATATGTTTAGGACTACCACAAAACGCTACTGCAAAACATTTGAAGAAATGTAATAAAATATATCTTCGAAAACTAGGAATGCTTTTCCGCAGTATTCTGTGGTAGCATTGTTAACTACTGTAAAATTAAAATTTTGTCTAACATCAAACAAAACTTAATTCTTCGATAATTAGAGACATTTCTTTCCCAAATCACAAAACAATTTTGTTTATATTGGCGATATTTTGGCACAGTATTTCAACAATATTGTATTTAATGGGAATACGTACAATACAACATCAATATTGGTAAAATGTTGGTTTTAATTTATTAACAATTTTTCATTTTTCAAATAGGTTTTTGAAAATAGATATGCCTGGAATATGTTTGAATCTATTTATGTATGTGATTAAAAATGAAACCTTTCAATTGGGTGATTTTTAAACGTTATAAATTCAAGTTTTCCACGGACGTATTATGTTAGCATCCTCAAATTTCGACATCCTCCATGTGTATGAAGATTTACTAAAAACTATACAGGGTGTATCTGAAATGCATCAACAAACTTAGAGGGATGATAGTACTCATGAAGACGAACAAAAAATGCAATGGAACATGGTGTCTCAAATGACGTTTAACCCTTTCAGGGGCAGTGGTATGTTTATGAAACCAGTTAATTGTAATTCCAAAACGCCACAAAGGCACCAGAATTTTGCTAAAATGTTTTCCATTTAATATGTATGTGAAATATAGCCTTTTTTTTCTTATTTACAAACAATTTTTTTTTTGTAAATTCCGGTGCCAGTCATTTATTTCAACATTTTAGTACTAAAAGTACTTTGCCCCTGAAAGGCTTAAAGAATGAAAATCGAGAAAATGCGTCTGGAAATGGACAAACTGAGACAAGAAAGAAATACTCCAGAAAATTATTTATTGCACAGAATAGGTACAACACAGCTCCTGATGTCCAGAGAAAACAAATATATTACAACAATTGTTCAAAGTGTCTGTCGACCGTGGACATTATTACACATAGCGTGTTCGCCAGTCGTTGCTCCGTAGATGTGATCTGTGTAATCATGTCCGCGGTCGACACTTTGAACAATTGTTGTAAAATATTTGTTATCTCTGGACATCACGAGCTGTGTTGTACCTATTCTGTGCAATAAATAATTTTCTGGAGTGGTTCTTTCTTGTCTCAGTTTGTCCATTTCCAGACGCATTTTCTCGATTTTCATCCTTTAAACGCCATTTGCGACTCCATGCTCCATTGCATTTTTTGTTCGTCTTCATGAGTACTATCATCCCTCTAAGTTTGTTGAAGCATATCAGATACACCCTGTATAAGATATACCCATTCCTGGGCAGCTTTTTATAAAGAAATTGTAAAAAGTGCCATAAGGGGATGACATAATTTGAAAAATTAAATTTTGTACAATTTTTGATAAGTAGACTACCCTATATCAAATATTGCATTAATATTTGAAAAGGAGACACATTGTCCTGCGAATGGCACCTCCCGCTTATCCTTACGATAATATGCTGATAAAATATTATGAGGGAGGTACTTCTATTTTTTTTTTGTGCCGTCCATACAGTATATCGTCGCTAACATGTCAAACTATCGAATGTGAAAAAATGCATTTTTCATTACTTTTAAAAACGGGCCGAGTGTAACCCCTAAATTTTATTAGAATTCTTCGCCTTGTAAGAATATTAATAAAATTTCCTCAAAAATGGAAGTAAGCATGTCCCAGATAGTAGCGCCACGTAGGCGCTACCTTCTGGGGCATGTATTATCAGTTGCTACCAGTAATTATAATAACTCTTTGGTATATTGCATTAACCCCTTAAGCACCACGGCGTACCTGCGTACGTCATTAACACCTCTATCTGTAATACCAGGACGTATGTGAATTGAGCAAAAGTCCAGATTGCCAGTTTGGCCTTTTTTAATTCATACCAGAAAGTTATAGTAGTAATTTGCACTTTATATAATGACCAACTTTTCGTGATTGCATAAGTTAAAATTATTCTTTCAAAATTTCCGGTATGAATTTTGTATTTTTGAATTTATTTGTATTTTTGACGAAACTTAACTTAGCTGATATTCAGCATACTATCACTAAATTGAAAATGGTGATAAAGGGGTTAATCGTTTTAAAACTTACTCATAGTTTTTGATCTATTAACCCCTTCGCAACGAGCGTCCTTTACAGAATTTGTAATATTTTACCATCTTTTTTTATAAAAAAAATTTTCGCCTTGTTGAATCGCAGAAATGCTGCCATTGAATAAGGCAAAGCTTACAATAAAAATTAACTGTTGGGAATAATTGAGGATTCTGAGCATCTTATGAGTCACGTATACGGGTCGCTCGTCCCCAAGGGGTTAACACTAGAAACGCAAGAAATTTTACGCAATTTTCATAAAAATATTTTACACCAGAATTTTTATTTAAAACTTTCAACTTGTTTTATTTAACTAATTTTTGTGCAGTATATATCTAACTTAATTTATGTTCAAATTTGTGGTTCGAATCGACATTTTTTTCATTTGGTGTGAGTCAAAATCGAGTCCATCTTCACGGTTCTAGTGTAAATTAAATTTTATCGTGTTAATAAATATTTTTTCTCCATAAACATTGTTTGTGTTATTTTTTATGGAAATCTATTTATAAATAAAGGTCAGAGTTATTAATTTATATATCATAATTAATTAAAAAAGAACATTTATATTAAAAACAAATATTTTAAATTAAAAATATCAGTTACTACAGCAAATTAAATTGTTATTTATAAAAGAAAAGATAATAAATACATTTGTGAAATTCTAGAAATTTATTACAAAGTTTATTTTTTAAGCTATATTTTTTCACTTTCCATAAAAATTTTCTCAATACAGACTTTGTTTACGTTATTTACTGATCACCACCACTTCCGTAATATATACGTTAATGTATTACAGAGGTAGCGTACTGATATGTATTGAAAGATCATGTCAGTTGACGCCGATGGATGGCACTGTACTCTGGGATAAAATGGACTTCCAATATCTGTATGGGGTAAACGGGAATACGATTGCAATTTAGTATTAAGGAGGTAGTGGTTCGACTCGTTTCAAAATGAGGACTTTTTTCTTCATAGTGATAACTAATATCATCAGGGCCTGATTACCAATGGGGCACATTTCCAACAGTAAAAGGTAATAGAATTGTTTTCCTTATTCATGGCAGTGATTTTGCAAGAATAGGGCGTTTTAATAAGACGAAAAATTATATTACATTTTACTGGTAGAAGAGTTCAAAATATTACGGTAAATTTCTATGACGAAAAATGTAGACAATTCCCATTGCAATAGTAGTTCGTGTATGATGAAATATTTCGTCATACCCAGTTAACAGGTTAATCACATCAGTGGCGTAGCGTCAGGAAATGCTGAATCACTTTACTACTAGTATTATTATATACTATTTTTGCCATATTTTATTCCTAAACCGTTAAGATTAAGTTAACCTAATTTTAGTATAAACTAACTCTGATAGTATAGTTATGCAGCATCACTGACGGTACACCAGTGGTATATATTATCGTCATCGGCAGATTATCAGCTTGTATTCTAAAGCAACTGGACTGTTGTAAGACAATGAACCAGTTACTACATTCTCCTGTGCAATTTGTTAAATAAAGTAGATTTCTGTCGAGTTCTGCTTAACCCGGGAGAAGTCGCATGGGGTATGACATACCCCGAGTGCGTACGGATTTTACAATTATCACCATTACTTTTCAAAAAGCAATCTTTAGCGTATTTTATCCTACAATTTGTAACAGTTGTCACTGACTAAATAAGTTCATAATTATTGTTTGTATTTATTGGTCACAAAGTAAAAACTATTCATACCCTAGATATGCGCTATTTCTCCCGCGTTAATATCCACAACATTCGTTAATCACACTGTTATCAGTGAAGATTTGCACAATTTTTATTTAAATTTCAGCAAATGGTCTGAGTATGTTATACAAATTTTATTTATATTTGACCCTTATAAAACCTTATACGGCCTACTCAATTCCGGTAGTTTTATTTCGACAATACCGTATTTATATGTTAATAATGGGAAAATAATTACTAGGTCTAAATGTATAAATGTACAAAGGATTTTTGGTGATGAAACCGACGCGACGTCAGTATTTAACATGCACTGCCAATCATAATTCTTTACGAATTCGTTAACCCCTTTAAATACGGTGCACAGTGCAGGTTTCGTACATATGTACCACAATTTTTAATAGAATTTTTTGCAGTATTTAAATGCAGAAATGTATCACAAATACTGCAATTAGACGAGGCGTCTACAATTTGTGCTATTTAAATATTAAATAGAAACATTCCAAAAAGAGTCATATCAAATTTTATAAAAAGCGAATCCAAACTTTAGGAGATATTAATAAAAATATTTATTAAGAAATTTGAATTTTTATAAAAAAAAAATGGTGCTTTCTTGTTACAGGAGCTTCCGAAGTTTAATCGTCAAGCGAACGAAATACTTATTTTATTACAGAAATTAATCTGCAGATGATATAATTCATTTCACAGAATAAAAAATCATCAAGATCTGAATATTTATATAACTAGCTATAGTACGAAGGCACCTCATTTGTCATGTTTGACGAACAATTTCCAACTTGTTTTTATTTTAAAAATGCGCAATTATGATTAGTTTCGGACGTAGTAAAGCCTAAACTTTTATTCATTATACAAAAAAATTCGTAAAAAATAACGTATCGCAGATTAATAAATGCTTTAGGACATAAAATTGCAAGTTAGTGAAGAATGATCCGTATAAACTATATCCTTCTCCGTTCTGCTTTAACACTAGAACGACGGAAAATTTTACAATTTAATGTCATAAAAATATTTCACACCAGAATTTTTATTTAGGACTTTTAACTTATTTATTTAACTTATTTTGTGCGGTCTATATTTAACATACTTTATGAAGAAATATCTGGTTCGAATCGACATTTTCTCTTTTGGTAGGGGCCAAAATGGCCCCTCACAGCCGTTCTAGTTTTAAACCAAGGAACTGAAATAATAACTTAAAAGTGGGCGTTCATATTTAAATATGAATGTTAGTACAATTTTTATAATGTAAATGACAACTATTTGAAAAATTACATTCAAATTTCGAAAGTTGGTATAATAACCAGTCGAGTAATAACTCTCACATCTCCACGCAAATATTTGGCGATAACACAGCAGACGTCGAAAGAAGACAAGTTGTGCTTTTGCTTGATTTTTCTCTTCCGAAGCTGTATAAAAAGCTCCATTCCTTGAACTCCAAGAGTAAATCATATAAGTTACGGTTGCAGTTAACAAACCTTTTAAAATATGCAACATTATGCATTTTATTTCTGGTAGGAAATTTGTATAAGTAAATTTTATGACCGTGATCTAATTTATACAAAATACAAGATTTACAGTTGTGCAATTTACATTCTGATTCTAGAGAAGATCCGTAAGTACCTCACAATATTAGAAAATATGCATTATATAGTTTTTAAAAACTAATCAAACGATAATAATAAAAAAAAATGCAATAATATTGTAAAAACGTAGCGTACAATTTTCAAAGACATGAGTCATTAAAATAAACATGCTTTTTTCTATTTTTTTAATCTTTTTTACTGAATTTGTGTTATTCTTTTATAAATTTTGAATTTAAAGTCAAAATATTTCATTATTTTTTCGCAGTTAATTTACGATCTCCAGATTTTAGACTGCTCTGTGTCCTTTTCCGAACATTTAAGAGAGACGTTCATGTGACAAGATGCTTATTTCCGCAAATATATAAATTTTCAAAAACAAATTATGACAGAGTAGTGAGTAATACCACACCTTGGGTACATTTTGTGACCGGGACTCTTCTTGAGTATTGCCAATTTAGCGGTACTACAATGATTATCATTCTTGAGGCGTTTGGGCCGAAGTTCGTGGATTCGATAAAAGCGCTGTTTGGGCAAGTTGCATCTGTACATTTTTAAGGAATTACCTTGTACGAGAACAATACTTTAGGTAGCTATCTTTTTAAAAAGTTTCCCTGAAAGCGTTTGTCTGATAACGATATGACCGACACTGGTCAATGCTTAAAAATATTCTTTGTCCTACCTCGCCAATTTAGTAGATTTTTTTTATTCAGAAATTCCGAAAAATGTCTTTTGCTTTACTTAATCACGTAATGTCCGTCTTAAAATAGAGCAAAAACTACTATTGGGAATTTAGTGTATCTATTCTGTGTGCAATTGTTTTTTCAGAAAAATAAGTACCCAATGGTTTAATGATCCTCTGCTCATATTGCATGAAATAGTTATTTTAGCTAAAATTACTCTATTTTATATTATGTAATTTTCTGTAATTAGAGTTTAAAACATTGTGAGATATATGTTCTGTGTGTTGGTCGATTTATCAAACCTTGGCTTGGAGTTCGATTTTTAGAGTCAGTGGCGTAGCGTCAGGGGGGGGGGGGGCACCATCATTTTACTACCAGTATAATTATATACTACATTTAGCCTTATTTAATCTTTGAACGGTATGAATTAAACAAGACCAAGTATAGCATATAAAAATACTGGTAGTAAAGTGATCCGTGCCCCCCCCCTTGACGCTACGCCTCTGTTTAGAGTTTTTAAGTGCTACTCTGACATATGAAAGTATCCAATCTAGGTGATTTTGTCCATGGAATGACAATTTTTAATTTAAATGGTAGTGAACTTCGATATCGTTTATGAACGATAGTGAGTTTTCTTTGAAAATTTCAAAGTCAGAGACAATTTGTATAAGATCTGTGAAGTGTTTGAGAACAAATAATGATTTTTGAGTATTGCGAATATCTTGTATTATAGTTGTGTTTATTTAACATATTTTAGAGTATAGTTGTTCGGCTATAAACTGCTTTTCTACTTTCATTGTAAAAATGCTGTCAATGAAGACTTTTATCTGTCTGCATTTCTGCAAAAGATTAGGCGTTTCCTCCGCACAATTTTAGTATAAAAAAAGTGGATCCGAATGTATGGTATACTTTGCTCAGAGTTGCCAAGTGTCCGGCTTTTTGGATACTAGTATTTTAGTACAGAAGATTTTGTTTATTTAATTGGAGCATTCTGCTATTTAAAAGAACAATAATTTGTCACAGAAGATGTTGTTTATTTAATTGGAGCATTCTAATATTTAAAAGAACAATAATTTGTCTAAGAAAATACTGATTTGCCAAAGCCGGAGACATAGCAACTCTCTTTGCCCACTGTTCTGGATCTAACTAGCTTGAGGTGGCCTTAGTAACAGTGTTGCAAGTCGGCTACTTTTTTTATTCCGCTTGTTTAATTGCCACCACTTTTTTGAAGCAGAAGTATTCGTATTTTTTAATGACAAATTAAACAACGCGAACATAAGGGGGGGGAGGATTTTACTATTTTGTTAAAAGTTCTGCAAATCTAAGAAATATAAATTGTAAAAAGTAACCCACTGGAAACATTGCTTGGTAAGTAGCAAATTAATTTTTCCTCGAATAACATCTGTTTTTTGAATCAAGGTTTCAAATGTAAAGTATATTTTGTGATATGTTAAATTATAATATTATAGTGCTTTTAGGTTAGGGCGTGTTAGTTTTGTATTAAGTAAAGTGCTATAGTAAAGGTGGAATGGTAGTAAAGTTTAAACTAGTTATAGTGAATTGATTTTTAAGACATCATATTTTAGTTTATATGCAAATTCCACGGCAGATGATATTTCATCACATCGTTTTCAATAGAAAGTAAAAAAATATGCAAAAGGGCGTTCCTTCAGAATGTCTGCTAACTTTGGTCAAGATTAGAAACCTCGTCAGGCATGCTGAATGTTGGTAGATATCCCGGAAAGTTGTAAAAGTAATAAAATTTTATACCTCCTTTAAATAATGGAATGGCTCAGTGCAGAATGCTTGCAGATCCACTTTTGTGCAAAATGTACATTTATAATGGTAAATTTTACCTGAAAAGTTCTCAATCGTTTAGTGCAAAATCTATACAGATTCGTTAAATTGTTCCGAAGCTCTTCGAGATCTTTTTTTCAATTCGGTGCAAAAAAGAGACAGTTTTTTACTATCTTCTGAAAATGAATTTATAAAACTGAATTACACCTGTCTCTTCAATTACATAGTTAAATTTGTAATACAATAGAACATTGTTTACGATAACATCCTAAATAGTTTATGAGATTAATCTCACTGATATAATGTGTTCATTTTTCTAGAAGTAAGTTGTATTATATATTTAGAGAAAATAACAAAAAAGCAAAACTTCATTTATTAATACTTCTCTTTGAAATTAAAAATGAAAACACTAACAGATTTTTATACATTTCAATATTAATAAGACAGAAATAAAAGTTTTTAAAGCTTGAATACGTATTTTCTTTAAATTCGTGTATATTAATTGAAAACCATATTTTTCTACTGTAAGTAATAAATTAGATAAAATTTATTAAAAAAAAAAAAAAAACTTATATATTGTTTTCTAAAAGTGCACTTCAAAGTATTGTGACCGCTCACGTCTGGTAATTTCTTTTCAGCAATTTTTCAGAAATGAAAATTTTGCATTGTTTAATCACAGAATTTGCTAAGTGAATGATAATATTTTAAATAATGGTATTAAAATGCCTTTATGGAACATCGAAAATAAGTGAGTGGTCACTGTATTTTTGTAGTGCGCTTTAGTTTCCAAAAATATAAATAAAATGTGCTCTGTGATTTTTCTGAAAATAGAATGACACGAAATAAACGTGTGCGTCAACTTTTATATCTATCCCATTATCCATCATTACTCATATTCTTGTATGCATATTATGCTTTCTCTTACTATCACAAGCAGATGAAAGTGAGTTTAAAGTAGAGACGAATGTTAAGAAACGTATATTCAAAATGTGACAATAGAATTTCGTACTTAATATTTTGCATCTTTTCAAACATTTACATAGATTTCCTCCAGGGGCGGATCCTCCTATTCAAAGTGGGCATGCTCTTTTCCTAGAGTAATGTCTAGTATTTTTTGGAAATTTGAACGACTAAATAACACGATAAAAATAAGCTCATTTTTTTCAATATGAAAGTCTTTTATATCACGTTACTCTTTCAATGGAAAATTGAAGGTAAAATGATTTTCATTATTTTATGATGCTTAATTTTACTATAGTTTCGTTTACGAATACACCGACCATATGTTATTATTTTTTTTACATTATTTTTTGATCTTACACATCAACATGATCGGTTGAAAATTCTGTGGGTTTTTATATTATTATTAAGACTGCTTGATTGCTACTAGTTTTGCAAAAAGCAATTATCAACTTATTTTAACCCTTCTTTGCATGAGTTTTTCTTTTACAATTGTGTTTTTTTATACATATATTAAATATTAGACACCAGAAATTTTAAGATAGATTTTTAACTTTGTTCAGCAACATAGTTCACGGGAAATTTACTGGATTAATATTTCTATATAAATATAGTGGTGGCGAAGAAGTTGATTTATTTATTAAAAGTGAAATAAAAAGTGATGGAAACTTACATCACTATGCAATTAAGGGTTAACCCTTTCAGGGGCAAGCTATTGTGCTCCTGTAACGTCGAATTGACACCGGTATTTACGAAAGAATTTAGTTCAAAATAAGGAAAAGCAATTTTTCAACTTCTTCCCGTCAAAGTTAAAAAAGTAAAATTTAATTAAAAGTTTCTGGTTCGAATCGTATTAAAATTAGGTGGTATATAATATATACCACCGCCCCTCAAAGGATTAAACTGTTATTAAATAAGTCGTATATATGTATTCTGAAAAAGCGTTATCAATAAAGCAATTGAAAAAAACTGGAAACACTGGCCTTTAAGGCTTCCAATCATCTGTATTTTAAATACAACGATTTTCAAACATGAACCTTTTGAAAAAGGGGTATAGATCCACATATTCCAGAGACAGTTTTTTTTATTCTATTAAAAATACTTTTTTGAAAATAATACTTACATTTACACTGCCATCATCTTACACTAGGATATATTCCAGAAATATATACCACAAAGAATTTTTTTGTAAATTGCGGTACGATTGAAAAATTGACGCCAGTCCTGGATAGCGTTGAAAGTAGGCTACTTTTTTAATTCAGAAATTTTTATTTCCACCACTTTATTTATAATAGTGTCCCTTTAGTGTCGCATTATGCGATATGTCAGTAACCCATTAAAGACGACTTATTTTACACTTCTTTTAATACTTTGATACCAGTTGACACCAGTTTCTACATACTGTTATTTTAACTGATTGAATTTGTGATAGTTTCACATTATATAATATGAATTTTTTTTTACTAAGATACTGGTGTTCATATTTAAAAGTTTCGTATAACTTAAATGGTAACTTTCTGTACCGACCGGCATTAATGAGTTAAGTAAGTCGAATATTTATAATTCAAAAAAGTGGTGACAATCAAGCAACCTGAATTTAAAAAGGGTAGAAAAGTAGCAACACTGGCCCTGACCTGTAATAAAAAAAATCAGTCATCACACTATATTTCTACAACATATAAGAAATGAAACTACCATGAACAATATTGTATAGAAATATTTGATACACAGTGATCTGGGTCTTTCAACAGGTCTTTCCGTTCAGGTTGATCATTTTAGTATAGAATGTTTTTTGCAATTTTTATACTAATTTATAAGGTTTGTAGGTTATGTATAATGCTATATTCATAATATTTATATATATCTTGTTGATCTTTTTAAACACTTTATTTTGATAGCTCGGCTTTCAAATGGTCTGTTTTTTTTGTTTTAGTTTTTTTAACAGTTTTTTATATAAAAATATCACTTTTAGAATTTCCTTGCGAATTTTATAGAAACATACCCAAAAAATTTAGCAAACGTTGTGGAAACTTACAAATCTTTTCTTATGAAATACTGGTAATCAAAAAGCGGGTCATTTGGGATCTTTGTAATAGAATATTTATTTATATTTCCAATTAAATTTTCAGCAGGACTGAAACTATACCATAACTTTTTAAATGGTACTACAAAGGATATGAATTTCTTTTCACTTTGCTAAACAGCGTACAACCAACAGAGTAAAAAAATTGTCCATTCTGGGGATCGAAGCGAGATATCATGGTATAGCGCACCAAGTGCTTTACCAATTAAGGCATCCAGACGACATCCAGCCTTGTCAACGTATATTAGTGAAAAATGCCAGACTGAATGTCGTCCGGATGGCTTAATTGCTAAAGCACTTCGTGCGCTATACCAAGGTATCTGGGTTCGACCCACTGTCTGGACACATTTTTCACTCTGTTGGTTGTACACTGTTTAGCAAAGTGAAAAGAAATCCACATACTTTGGAATACCATTTCAATATTTATTTTCAAAAATTCTCACACTAATTATGTGTTACATATTTTGCATGTCATGTAATAATATATGCTCAAAGATATTGATTATAAACATCTGATTGTAATCCTTAAGATAGTAAGATTGAAATAGATTATTTCCTTTTACCTATTTTAAGCAAGGACACGCACAGAATATTTGATATTAAGTATAAAATCCTACTATTTGTCCAGTTCGTCTATTAAAACAGTTATAATTAACCATTGACTAACTACGTTAGTAAAGCTTATTGAATATTTGATTACGACTTAGGACATATAGGCCGCATTGTAATATATTTTTTTTGGAACACTTTTCAAAAATATAATCTCTTGCCATAACATATAAAGGATATTTTCAAGAAGAATGTACGAGAAAGAAAATTTATTGTAAATTTTGGTATAATTGAATATAAAAATAATCACCAATCCTCGTCCGCAATAAAAGTGTTAAGAAATTTCTGCATCGCTGCATGATTTAAACTTTGCGATAGTTGAACGACAATTAAAGTTTTGATGACAGTCAAGATAAATGTACAGTTCGTGGAAAAAAAACTGGACACCCCCCACTAACTCTGCAACAAATTATAGTAGAAGGAAGTGACTGATACAAAACGATTGGAAATAAAGTCTACTTTAAATTATGTATCTAAAATTTGCTGAAGGGGCCATCTACATATTAAAACCAGCCTAAACTTTATTTTTTCAATAGCAACACCCACTTTTGACATGATATTTTAAATCTTCGGTTCAAACTATGCCTAGATACAAAATTTTAAGTCATTTGGATGATAAGTTTTTGAGTTGTAAACATTCAAATTTTAGAGCTTCTAATGTTAACTTACATTTTCATATTTTTATTAATATCTCCTGAAATTATAATCCTAATGTTCTAACGTTTTGTTTGGTTATAAATTTCAAAAACCCAAACATAACTACTTTAAATTTGTAATTTTTAAAATTCTATAATATGAATTAGGAATTATGAAATTAATATTCAAAAAAATTATGAATTGCAACCTACAATTTTTTTGATGGATTTATATTTATTATGTCCTGCTTTATGTGTATTCAAAATTTCAAATATTTCTTCCAAGTAGTTTTCAAATTATGCTTAAAAAACGGCAAGATGCTGCTTTAAGTGCTATGATGTGCATTAAAGCATGGTTTGAACAGGGATGGGAGCGCTCCGACTCGAAATCCCGATTGACACCACTAAATTTTAATAGTATTTGTTACCTTATTCAAGGACAAAATTTCTGAAATTCATTACGTTGGAGAATACTATTAAAATTTAGTGGTAAGAATCGACATTCGGGTCGGAGCGCTCTCATCAATGTTTGAGAAAATATTATACTCATAGTCTGGGATTATAGTGACTTGATAAACTTAGACATTAAGTGTGTCTTACAATATAAACAATGCGTAAACCGTATACCAATGCTTCGCGATCTTACATTAAATTGAAAGCTAGCTTAAACTGAAGCGTAAGTGAATGATCGCGGGAGCACAACAAACCTGACAACGACCTGCGATTGTACTAAGATATAATATAGCGAGGCACCAGAAACCCAGCCTTTATTAGTATATATATATATATATATATATATTTCTTTTACTTTTTCAATGTCTGCTTTAAAATTTTTCATTAAAATTACGTAAAACGTATTTGCATGAGATGTATGTTTACGTCATTTATGGAAAATAGTTTCGCTTTTATTTTTAAATTAATAAAGCTCATTTTTGAAAAATATGATCAGTTCTACCTTAGAAAAAACTTAATCATTGTTGTTACCTTTAAATGGATTTATAGCTTCTTTTCCAGTCTAATAAAGCTATATTGTTTTTTCTGCAGTATATATGTTTGAAGTGAAGTTTCTTATAAATGCATATGCGTAGAATATTTGCTGAAACAAAACGGCCCCATAATTAACTGAAGCAACGAAAGGCCAAATGATTGGCATGTTGCAAGCTGGAAGAAGTTTTCGTTATATAGCTAGGCATTTTCAAGTGTCTCTTGAAACTGTTTCAACATGGATTAACAGGTGAGATTTATATTGGTAGTTTATTGCAAAAAAAAATTACATTTACATTCAATTTATTTAAATTTAAATTTAATTTACATTACTGGTATTTTTTTATGTTTAGCAATACAAATTTGATAAACCGTCTTTGTAGTAGTGGTCGGCCAAGGATCTTATCAGACAGCCAAGCTCAGGAAGTTGTTTCAATGGCTATACAGTAGATCCCTATATGTCTTCTAATCAAATTAAAGATGATTTGCAACTTCAAGTGAGCATATATAACTAAGAGACGATAGAATGTATTATGAATATATATATATATATATATATATATATATATATACGGCATACTTTCTTTTTATTATGTATCATCTCGTACCATTCACAACACGCTCAAAAATGCAAGTTTTCGAATTCGGATGTCGGCTAAAAAACCAGCATTAACTGAAAACCAGCGACTTTAACGCCTTTCCTTTGCCCAAACATATATTAACTGAGGCATAAATGAATGGAGCTCATTTTTATTTAAAGAGGAAAGCTGGCTTTACTCAGTCTCCAGTTCTTCGTTTCGAGTGTACCGTCGATTGGGATTTACGTTTCAGCCACGGTATACAAATAATATTAAACGCAGCGGCAGAATTGCAATTTCAATGTGGGACTGAATGTCGGCGCAGGGCATTGCATCTCTGCTATGCATTGAGATCATCTAGAAGGAATATCTTATTGTGACATAGTAGAACACGAAATGATACCTGATGTTTTAGAAAATCACTCTCTGGATGGATTTTTTCTCTTCCAACAGGTATATATTGTTATTTGGTAAATGGTATTATTAAACAATATGGTTTTCAGAGCATACTATATACTATTATTTATTAATATTAATAATAGAAATACATTAAAAATAATTTATTTTATAGTTTTGCGCGTTTTAGATCATACTTTTTACTGGTTTATTTTCCCAAAACATCCCCCCCCCCACTCCGCGCTTCAATATTCAAATCCGAATTATCACTGCTTGCTCTAGAATGTTTATTGATTCGTTCATTAAATGAATTAGGAAAATATTTTAAAAAGCAACTTTCTCTATATGCTATGCCATAGCATTAGAATTAATTTCAGTTTTATAGAATAACTAGTTATTTTTAATTGCAATAAAAATTCCTTTTATAACAGGTGTGCAGATATAAATCCTTTAACTTGTCAGCTTTGGAACACATATCATATCGACAGTGATAAAACACGCCTTTGGCCCATCTTTACAGAACTGAGTGAAAATTTTCCATATAAATTCAGTAATGAAATTAATTTTCTTTTGTTTCATGTTTAACGATTTTAGCAGAAGAACCAATATAAAAAAAATGCATGTAAATTTATTAAAAAAAATAATAACCGCGGTTTTTTGAAAAATAACTAAGACAAAATCTATCTATCTATCTATCTATCTATCTATCTATCCGTCTATCTATTTATATATATCTCTCTATATATATTTATATCTATATTAACCCTCTAAGCTTGTGGAACGTAATATTCCGTTCACTAAGCTCCTGGTTTCACTGCAACATATGCAATGTTTAAGATAATATAACTCTATAGATTTAATGAATTTTCAAAACATTGAAGAATGATTAATACTCTCCGGGGTTACATTCATATTTGTAATTAAGTTTTATTTATAATGCTGAAAAAATCATATTTTTTTAGCATTTAAAACAAAATGCAGTGAAAACAACATTACAATATTACCCTTTTTCAAAACGCTCAGAGGGTTAATAAGAAATTTTAAAACAACATATTTCCTAGTTTTGTATGTTTTCAGAACTTTTGCTATTATCAGGTTGTAATCTTTCATAGAATTATAATATTTTTTTACTAACAATAAAAATAAACCATTTTCAATTTGTTCACGTTTTAATTTATAAAAAAACTTTTCTCAAAATTTACGCTAAAATATTTGCGAATATATTTAGAAATTTATTTCATTAACATTTTTTGTTGTAAATATAAATTTTAATGTTTTAGAAATCATTATTTATTAAGTGTAGTTCATAATTCATAATTTTGTTTGGAATTTTCAGGATAATAGTGCTATCCACAGAAGTGGTGTAGTTAAAACTTGGTGCGAAGAGAACTGCATAATGAAGTTAGAATGGCGAAGCAATGCAGCCAAATTGAACCCAATGGAAAATGTTCGGGCTCTGTGGAATGATGAAGTTCGCCTGCAGGGAATTAGAACGACTGATTACCTATGGAAATCTGTTTCTCATGCTTCGCAAACTATTAACCCCTTGGGGAGGAGCGACACGTATACGTGACGCATAAGATGCTCAGAATCCACGATTATTCCCACCAGTTACTTTTTATCGTAAACTCTGCCTTATTTAATGACAGAATTTCTGTGATTCGAATAGAAGAAAATATCTGTTTTAAAAAACCAGTGGTAAAAGATTAAAAATTCTGTAAAGGACACTCGTCGCGAAAGGGTTAAAAGAGATACTGATATTGTTAACAGCCTCATTGAATCAATGCCACGCACGCTGGAAGAAGTTCTTGATAAAACTAATTGCTATACATTATATTAGCAAATTCCTCCCTCCCCTTTTTGTTATTTAATTACAAAATGCGGCTTATTAGTAGGGCTGAGGAAGTTGCCTTTTAATTTTTTGTGTACTAACCAGCCCATGATGTTCTTCTACTCTTTTGTTAAAGTTCTATGATTTTCTTATTTGAAGTAATCATATTTTTTTTTATTTAGATAAATATCAGTACTTTAAATTTTGGGTTTCCAGTTGCTTCCACTGTTGATCTTAGGTTTTATTATGTGGGCCAGATTGTCCTTGTAGATCATGTTTGCATTTGGAAAAAAAGACAGAAAACATAGTAATTTAATAATGTTAGGTGAACAATACAATATGATTGCAAATCTTTCTATTTGCTTTATATCTTTAATTTTGAAACACGGATTTAGAACATATCAAATCCATAAAATTATGTACTTGTTCATATAAATATTCAAAAAATTGTGAAGATCAAATTAACATAAAATTTCTGAGAGCAAAGTTAATTTCGTTGTGTATACACGTAATTATTCATTTCAATGTGTTCCACAAAATAGTAGGACTCGTCAAATGTTTTCTGTTCTTTTTAAGTAGATTCCGATAATGCATTTATGAGAAAAAAATTACATAATTCTTGCATTAGGTATCTTCAATATTTTGGTCAAAAAATTTTACATCATTTAAACCTTTAATATATAAACATTATAATCACTGAGATATTTATACTTATTAATTCAATTTACTCAAATCTTGTTAAATTGTTTGCAATATTACACTAAGTGGTTGTTAGATAAAATATTACCGCGAAAGTATTTGTTACTTAAAAATGCTAATTTAAACTTTTATTAACTTTTGTATATCAATCAAAAATTGTAATATTTATAAATATGTGTGGATGTTCAGTTTTTATTCCATTAATAACGAACTTAAAATAATTAAACTTTTTCTTCTATAACTTTCGTATTTAGATCTATTCGATTAAATAGGTTAATAGAAAAAAAATTAGAAGTTATTCTTATGGTTTTCTGATAGGCAAGATTATTTCCCAATCTCTAGCAGTGTGCAAAAAAAATCTTATAATAATAATAATAATAATAATAAATGTCAAATGGCAAGTTTTCTTCCAAGAGGCATTAATGAGTTAATTGTAAAATTTCAAATGAACTACCAGAATATGTTTAATCATAGAATTATTAAGCCTATTCCGAAGGAGAATAAAGGATGTAAAGTTATTCAGATGTCTTTATAACATAGATTAGGTCTTAAAATAAATCGGAATATAAATCCTGCGAACATATCTCAAAACTCAAAACAAGACCCCCCCCCCCTCGCTACTAAAAAAAAAGAAGCAATGTCTGGATTTATTTTCAGACTAAAAAACAATTTATCTGCGTTTTTTTTTTTTTTTTACTTCGATTCCTTACGCTGCTTTATACTATTTTTTTTAATTCTAAATTTTGTATTTTTCAATATTAGTCACGTTTCTGCCAATAAACTAAAAAAAAGGCGAGTTAAATAGATGCAAAATCTGAGAAAAAGCATTATAAACGCACATGTAAAATTCCAATAACATTTACATATTCTAAAACTATTTTAATTACAAATAATCTTTTGGTTTTTTTTAACCCCTTCGTGACGAGCGTCTATTACAGAATTTTTAATAATTTACCACAGGTTTTTCAAAACAGAAATTTTCGTCTAATTGAATCGTGGAACTGCTAAGATATAATAAGGCAAAGCTTACAATAAAAAATAACTGGTGGAAAAAATCGAGGATTCTGCGCATCTTATGCGTCACGTATACGTGTCGCTCGTCCCCAAGGGGTTAAAATCGGATAATTCAACACTTGTAAACATTATTATACCGCATATAACAATAACCGAAACTTATTAAGTGAGTAAAATGGTCTTATCGGTAAAACATAATACATTAAAAGAAGTGACATTCTGCAGCATTTCAACAATCGAGTACCGAACTTCAATTTGGATACAGCCCCTTAAATATGCTCATTAGAAAGTAATTAATTTCTCAGAAACTAATCGTAGCAATTTAATGAAATTTGGTATCTAGACATAGTTTGAACTGCAAATTTCAAATTTGTTGTCAAATTTGGGTCTTGCTATTGAAAAAAGCAAAGTTTGGGTGTGTTTTTATATGTAGATGGCCCCCTAAGCAAATTTTATATACATCATTTAAAAGTAGACTTTATTTCCAATCGTTTGGTACCAGTCACTTCCTTCTACTATAATTTGTTGCAGAGTTAGTGGGGGGTGTCCAGTTTTTAATTCCACGACTGTACAAACAATCAGAGAGGAGGTTCGCGCTACCACTATAATCCAAAGGAATGTTTCGCCTTATTTAATTGCAAAACTCCGTGATTAAAATGGTGAAAATTGCTATTCGAAGTACGATTGTCTTAACAAATCCTCCCTTTTGTTTGCGCTACTTTTTAGCTCACAGGGTATCAAATCCTGAGAGCTTATGTGCCCGCCGGTTCTGTATGCACGTATGTATGTATGTATGTATGTATGTACGTGTGTACGTAACGCGATAACTCTTGATAGAACTAACCGTTTTTCTTTAAATTTTGTTTATAGGTTCCTTGTGATAAGGCGCTTCCCTGATTAGTTTTGGGGGTTCATTGGTTAAGTATAAAGGGGGGGAACGGAGGCTAACACCCCTTAATTTAGATAAATGGGTTTTTCATGCAGAATTATCCGATTTTCTTCAAATTTGTACATAGGTTCATTGTGATAAGGCGCTTTCCTGATTAGTTTTGGGGGTTCATTGATTGAGTATAAAGGGGATAACGGGGATTTAATCCCCCTTAACTCAGATAAATGGGGTTTTAATGCAGAATTATCTGATTGGCTTCAAATTTTGTATATATGTTCATTGTAATAAGGCGCTTTCCTGATTAGTTTGGGGGGCGTTCATTACTTAATTATAACGGGAAACGGGTGGATGATACCCCTTTTAATATATTGTCAATTTGTTTATTTTTCGAGGGCTTATTTCAAATTCTTTGAAATAAGAGTTTAATATACAATTAGTGTGAATAGCCTGTAAGCTCAATGCTCTCAGTTTAACTGGGCGGTGTTCTCTTTTTATTCATATATCTGAATAATATATACTCACTACATGAAGAATATATTTACTTTTCTCCATATTTTATTTGTCTTCTTTGAAAGATTAAGTTATGCAAAAATAAAGCATCTTGTGATATCGAAGAAGGTTATTTATACAGAACTTAGTATGTAAAATAATTTTGTAAACTGGGTAGATTTCTATACATAAATAATTGAAAGATGTACACCTGTCCAATTGTGGGAATCAAAAAGCACACTCAAAATTATTGCAATCTTTAACTATACGAATTTTTAACACGTCATTCAATGAAGCATATTTTGTACGAGAAACGAAATGTTAAAAAAAAAAATTATGAAACACATAAAAAAAATCAAAAAACTTTAAAAAATATATATTTTTAGGTCTGGCAAAGGGAAAAACTAAATTTCTAATTATGTTTATTAAAAACAACACTAAATATATTTTTTTTGTGTTACCTCTAAAATGAACATTTCTATTTATATTTTTATAAACTGCAAGCTATAAAGAAGATCTTTCAAATTAAACTCCCATTTCCGAAATACATTATATATGATTTAATGATATGATATTAGGGCAATGTAAATTTGGAATCCTGTGCTAGAGCTTTATTTTAAAAACTAGCATAAAACGTTTATGTTAAAACTCTGATACATGAAACATTCCCTAAAACAGTTATACTTAACGTGTAGCTTGTCGGCCCCAGATATACCGTTTTTAAGTACAGACAATTTTGCTTTTTTATTTGCATAAATTTTACTATTAAATAAGGTAAAAAATACTTTTCGAAATTGTGGTGGCAAAGGACTTTCGGGCAAGAAGTTTGGGCAGACCTATCCTATCTACGACCTCATCATTCGGATAGAATATCTTAAGAATTTGTGGAAGGAACTTTATTGTCTGTAATTAATAGATATATTATTGTCAGTATTATTATAGAATCCTTTATAGATGCCTTTCGAATGACATTAAATTTGACAAAATTAAAGAGCATAACTGACAGAAGCTGATAGCTACGGCTGAAACATTTTGCTATGGTGAACGTTTCAATTCCCTGTTATTTCCGTTACTGTCTCGTATACTGTCTCGTATGATTTTATTTTGTTTTCATGTTTCAAGTTTTCGTATATAAAGCAAATATATTCGTACTTTTTGTGACGCATAAACAAAAAAATATATATTTTTAACATTAACATATGATATAACGTAAAAAATATGGTTTCGCAGGGAATGTTTAATTAAAGATTTCAAAATTAAATCTATTGATCAGATTTTAAATGTGGAAAAGTAAAATTCATATAAAATCTGAAATTTATGAGATATTTTGAATATCACTAATACTGAAGCGAAATTAAATCATAATTGTTGTCTGCAACTATCCTTAAACAATAATGAATATAATTGTTTTGAAACAGTGTCAGGAACTGTAAATACTTCCTCTTTTCTTCCAATTTTGAACCTGTACATGGTGCATCTAGTGGCTGTTCGTTTTCGAAGTATAGCGTTGCTTAACGCAATAACTTAAACCTTTCAGGACGGGATGGGCTATTGTTGCGATGTCCAGTTACAGCGCCTAGAATACATAGTGTGGAAAAAGGGTTTTAGTGTTTTTTAATTCAAAATTTTCGAATTCAAAAAATTCCATTTTATACAGGTTCCAGTGTAGGTAGGTAGAGTATTAAACCCTTGGGGACGAGCGACATGGATACGTGACGCATAAGATGCTCAGAATCCTCAATTTTTACCACCAGTTATTTTTATTGTAAGCTTTGCCGCATTAAATCTTGGCATTTCTGCGATTTAATTAGCTGAAAATGTCTGCATTGAAAAACCGGTGGTAAAAGATTAAAAATTTTGTAAAGTACGCTCGTCGCGAAGGGGGTTAAGGAATTAGTTTCGAAAGGACTATATGAATGTTTCGTTATAGTCAGACTTTTACTGTATTAAGTGCCACTGGATGCAGAAAAATTAATAGTGTTTATGCGCAGTTATGTTATGCCGGACAGGTCTTGTAGCCGCTCAAAATCGGGACAACTGGTAACACAAGTTGGGACAAATGCATCAATAGAGTGTATGTTTTTATATATTTTTTAAACACCAGAACATATTATATTAAATTTGCCTTGTATAGTCGTAGAACCCTTGGAAAATAAAGCGAATAATACTATACGGAAAAATTGGCATTGAAAATTTAAATACATTTAAATGACACCCGTCCTGAAAGGGTTAAGGTGGCTGTGTTATTATGCAACAGTGAACATCAGACACCCGATTGCGCGTTTTTTAATCTGTACTTAAATTTGACATATGTTGAATTGAGGGCTACAATTTAAAAATCACAGTTCACAAGATATGAGGCGTTTGTGATATTAAGAACTAAATCAGAACATTATAGTTTTGAATATATTTAATATACACATTATCACTATCGTAAGTTTCTCAATTTGTATTTTAAAACAAATTTCAGAGTTTTAGAGATGAATTGGCCTCTTGTAATAGAGTGCACCATTTTTTATAGTCATAGGCGCCTACTTAAAAGGGCTATGAGGGAAATCAGGTAAACTTCTACCAATAATTTTAAAATGGTTTTTTATCTTAATTAATAACAGTGATTAAATAGAACAAATATATTCTAAAATTAGTGGTGCAAGTACCTGGTTGCGTTTTTCGGCCCCGTTCAGTCGGCACCTATGGTTACAGTCTCTCATTTTATGTTTTAAATAAAATCGACTCCTGTCGAGTCTACACTAATATCATAAATATCCATATATTTTTACTTTTTTTATATTGTTTGCAGGTACTTTTAATAAAGATACTTTAACTTTCGAGACCGGTGCCGAAAGTAAAAGTGTTCTAAAAAAATACCTGCAAACAAAATCGAAAGAGTAAAAAAAGGGCTTACGTAGCGATCGGCCTCAGCTATCCAATGCCAAAAAAATCATTTAAAAGTATTGAAATGCTAACGAGATATTGTAAAGTAACTGTCCCATAGGATTAACACTACCGAGCCAGTTTTTTTGCGTGAGTGAAGTAGCATCTTAATCGCAGCGTTTTGTCATTAGATAAAGTGAAGATTAACATTACCAGACTTGCCAATCCACCTTTTTTTTAAATTAAAATATATGCTTTTAACCAGAAAATGTGTTTAATTAAATGTGCCTTGCTGCTATGTGGTGCTCATTTGAAATTTAATTGACTCGATTCTTGTAAATAATATGGTTTAAAGTATGTTATTTTAATTCTTATTTTAAGAAAGCGGGGTCATGTTTAATTTTTGACGTAGAAAATCCCTTTTTTATTATACAAAAATATTCGTAAATATAAAATGCATAGCAGAGTCACAATTGATTTACCGTAATTTCCGGCGTATAATCCGCAGCTCAAAGAGTCGTTTTTCGACCCAGAAATATTATTTTATAAAATGTAACTTAAAAGATCGCTGTAAATATTTAACTACAATTATTGAATAAAATTTCTGGGTCGAAAAACGACTCTTTGAGCTGCGGATTATACGCCGGAAATTACGGTAGCACCTTAAATTTCATGTTATTGATGAATGCTCCGTATAAACTATGTCCTTTTACCTGCTGCTTTAATCTTAGGAACTGAAATCCTGTGTCAAAAGTTAGCTTGAGCATTTTAAATATGAAAGTTGGTACAACTTGTTATATGTAGCGAACACCTATTTGGTAAATTGCATTCATATTCAGAAAGTAGACACAATGATCAGTCGAGTGGTTCCCCTAATATCTCTCATGAAAATTTAATGAATTTGTGGCGCACCGACAAAGATGACTGGATTTATCTTTGACAACGTTACATACTTTTTATTTTTATCCGAAGCTGCATTAGCAGCTGCACTCTTGAACTCACAGGTTCCTGCCGGTAGTTCCCAAGCATTTACGAAAGTAAACCAGCATTTTTAAATATGCAACATGATACATTTTATTTCTGGTGGAAAATATGCCGAAAAAACTTTCATGACCATGATTAAATTTATGGTAGCTGCAAGGTTTACAACTGTGCAATTTACATTTTTATTTAGGACAATATGGACAGTACAAATCCTGGAAGCATGCTTGGTACAGTTTATAAAATCTAATTAAAGGAGAATTTTCTGATAAGAATTTTTAAAAAAAAAGCAAAAACGGAACGTACAATTTTAAAAAGACTTAAAAGGTTAAAGTAATCAGGCTTTCGTGTTCTATTATTTTCCTTTTTCTAATGTATTTGGGTTATTCTTCTGTAAAGTGTGAATTTCAAATCAATATATTTCATTGTATTATAACGAACATCTTACTATTTAATGAATTTAGACTGTTCTATATGCCTTTCCGAGGATGTAACAGCAGCTGTTATGTGACCAGATGCGTATTTCAAAATATCGTTAAATTTTAGATTTTTCTATATGTTTTTCCGGTATTTGTGCAACGGTAATGCAATTAGATATGTATTTAAAATATATATTTAAATTCTCTTTAAAAGTAATACAGAGTGCTGAAAAAATTATCTGCTTGAGTACATTTTGACGCAAGCGCTTCATGATCATGAGCATTATGATAGTTGTTATTTCCAATTTAGGGGGAGACCAGTGGTTATCATGCTCGCTAAAGAATGAGGTGCTTGGACAATTTTCTGGGGTGTGATATCCGCGTGGTCTGCGTGGGATAATTCTGCAAGTTTTTCAGTGATTTATTTGTACCAGAATGATAATTTGTGTCACTTTTTCCTTCGAAAGTCCTCCCTTGAGGCGCTCGTCATGTAACAATATGAACAACACTTCACTCTATTTAATCACATAATTCCTGTCTTAAAATAAATCAAAAGCTACTAATCCGAATTTTTGGTTTGTCTGTTCTTGGGGAAATTCTTTTAATATAAATGTACCCAATGTGAAAATGATCTTTCATTCATATTGCGTGAACAAGATAAGATTGTTTTAGATAAGATTACTCTATTTAATATTATGTAATCTTCTGAAATTAAAGTAAAAATCATTGTCAGGTGCTGTGTGTTGGTAGATTTATCGAAAATTATCTTCTAAGAGCCTACACTAGTCACGGGAAGAAACACTCAAGCTAATGTTAGGTCTACGGGGAGGTTCCTGTGCGATTTCTCGCGCCCATTTTAATATTTTTAAATTATTTTTTTTTTCATAGCATAGCTGAGGGCGATCTCTAACGTTGTTAGTTTTTACTTTTTTTATTTTGGTTAAAGTTGTTTTATAAGCGAATATTTTCAATTTTGGAACCAGTTGGAACCGGTTCTAAAAGTTAAAGTACCCTTATATAAAAAAACTGGAATCAAAATCGAAAAAGTAAAAACTAACAACGTTAGAGATCGACGTCCGCTATCCTATGCAAAAAAATCATTTAAAAATATTAAAATGCGAGCGAGAAATTGCGCAAGAACCTTCCCATAGACTTAACATTAGCTTGTGTGTTTTTTCACGTGACTGATGTGGGCTATTAAGGAATACTGTGACATATCGACCGCTGCAGAATTCGCGGAGTGCGGCGTTTCCCGTTATTTTTCCTTGCTACGTCCCTTTTTATACCGAGACACTCGCGGAAGCCAGGTAGAAACGAAAAAAAATCTGAAAACTAAAACTGGACAAATTTAAAAGAGAAATTTATTTAATTAAAGACACCGAATTGTGGGAAGGGTTGGGCTTTGGGTTCTGAAGCTATCGTCTACGAGTTTATGTCCAGGATATTACAAATTATTATTTCTTCATTACTTGATCTCGAAATAATTTAAGATAAAAAAAGTTTTCTTTGAAAAATGCAAACTGAAAGTCTCTTGTTTATAAATTGTATTCATATTTGGAAAGTAGAGACAAATACAAGTCGAACAGTACCTCTCCCATATCCTTGCGGTTTTTTAATTAAATAAAAGAGGGTAGTGCGTTTCTTTTTATTACTAAATCAAGTATTCCAGACATCTTATCCACCAAAAAATCTGAACAATAGCTATATCTCCGGTTCTAATTGATTTAAATATAAATGAAATGTGCTGTGTTAATTTGTATCAAAATCTTAATAATCGTATATGATGTATTGGGTGAAAAAGTGGTGTCTTAATATTAAAATTTAGTAAAACTTTGATTTTTTAAAGTAGTAACAAGAACTTTAACAACATATATAACTACCTTGTATCAAGACGCCCCTTCCCCCCCCCCCCAAAAAAAAAATGCATAGTATGAAAAAAAATTATATATCCTTAAAGTTTTTAAAAAATGCCATTAAGTGTTACCCATCAATTAAAAAAAATAATACAGTAAGATTTTACCGTGAAAAATAATGAGAAGACACAATTAGTTACCAGAAAAATTATACAAAAATTTTAAATATTTAAGAAAGAAAAAATAAAACATCGCTTTACAAAAAACAAAATACCATTTTTTATTTTTCTTCTAATATTTTATTATTTGTGGATTATTTTCTTAAACGGTCATGTATACAGTTAAAAGAAACATTCCTTAAAAATATATAGAAAAATTCCATATTGAAAAAACGTCAAATTCACATTCTTAAACTTGAAAAAACACAATTCAAACACATTGATAAAAAAACTATTTGTTATTATAATAGGTGCAAATACTAAAAACACAGTTTTAAAGCATTAAAACTATTTATGATGTAAAATCAGATGTCAAAATACCTAATAGCTTTCGGCTAAATATTAGCCATCATCAGAGGATAAAAAACCAGTCGAAAAACACAGTTCTGAAGAAGTGCACTGAACAGGTGGTTTCGTCCGTTTACCCCCTGTATCTAATTACGCTTTTTTATTACCACTATTTTAGAATAGAAAAAATCGCCTTAACACTTCTTTGCATCAGTTTTTCTTTTACAATTGTGTTTTTTTATACATATATTAAATATTAGACACCAGAAATTTTAAGATAAATTTTTAACTTTGTTCGGCAACATAGTTCACGGGAAGTTTACTGGATTAATATTTCTATATAAATATAGTGGTGGCGAAGAAGTTGATTTATTTATTAAAATTTAAATAAAAAGTGATGGAAATTTACATCACTATGCAATTATGGGTTAATTTATTTCTACTCACTGTTCTGTTTGCCTAACACAGATATACCACTTTTTTTAATAGAAATATTCAAATTATTCAATCAAAGAAATTGTTAAAGCTAATATTCTCACAGAGTGGTTTGAGAATGGAATTCAATAAAAACAGTGAGTTCCACTGCTTTATTCATTGGAAGCACTGTCGCAATTTTCCCGACAAAAGTTGTATTCCGTAAACATTGTTATAACTAAATGGCACCGAAAATAAAATTATAATATTAATATTCATGTGTATAATGGATTTTCAATCATTTCTGTTTTTAATTTTACCGAAAATATTCCACTACTAATAGTTTAACTACTCTCAACAAAATATATACCACTCGTGCAATATCCCCTCGTCAAAGGTTAATAGTAGAGATTCTGTGATTAAATTAAGTAATTTTTTGTATTCGTAAAAATTAGTAACAGAAATGTAAAATTTAGCTGTTATGAACTGTCTTTGGAGTTTTGCGTCACCGTCCCCTGAATACCAAACTTTTGCGTTAACACAAAAATGGCAGATATTTGTGGGCGGTTATTTTTAAACATTTGTACCATCACTTGAATTTAAAAATCAGAATTTTCTAATAGTATTCTTTTCCCCTCTTTTTCTGAGATTTAATAAGACGAATAATGAATTAGAAAATTTTGTTATTAAAATTCAAGGGACCGTATAAACGCTGAAAATAATTCGCCTAAGATAGCCACATTTTTTTTGTCAGCGAGTAGGCCTATTATTCAAAAGACGCTGTATTACGTACGTTCACGTCTTACACATTTCGAAAATTTAAGTAAGATTATATAGCTATATATATATATATATATAGTGATTTTTAAAATATCACTATTAAAATACTTAAAATACAAAAAAAAAATTACTGAACGACTTTTTCTAGAATCTAAATATATAAGACATTTTAATACTACCTATCCTTATGGATTAAATCAATTAGTATACAAAAAATCACATCCTGTTTTTTCAGATTTAACTAAATATGAAAATTATAAAAATCTTTATTCAGGATTAAATTTTTGAAACATAAAAAAACTTCAAGATCTGGTAGAGGTAAACATAATAACAAAAAATACACTGATAATATTGTGATACAACAAGAGCTTGATGATCTTGAGGCACAATTTTGTAATGATTATTGTTGGCTTGCTATAAGAAAACATATTTTTAGTACCGTAATTTCCGGCGTATAAGCCGCAGCTCAAAGAGTCGTTTTCCGACCCAGAAATTTTATTCAATAATTGTAGTTAAATATTTACAGCGATCTTTTAAGTTACATTTTATAAAATAATATTTCTGGGTCGAAAAACGACTCTTTGAGCTGCGGCTTATACGCCGGAAATTACGGTATTAAAAAGAAATATTTAAACCAATATTTCAAAGTATTTAAAAAGAATCAATATTCTCCACATTTTTGTGATATCTTTTATGATATTATTCATTATAGAGCAAACCTATTAAATACAAGTCTTTCTAATAAACCTAAATATAAAACTAATAATACACAACTAATTATAATTTTTTCCAATCATGCATTTAATAATATCAGTTTACACAATATCATAAACAACACTACTAATAATTTTCCAATAAAAAATTTTACTATTCACAAGACATATAAATATAATCGCACACTTGGACATAAAATTTTTAATTACAATTCTTTTGCAAAACAATTGGTCTCTTCAAATAATTACCCTCGTTATTGTAATGACCCAAAATTTCAAAAGTACATAAATACAACACATGGTCATATTATTACTGGTGATCTTAATATTGTAGAACAACCTATTTAACAAAACTTAATGCATAATGGAACAAAATTTCGCCTTCCATATAGGTGTAAAATCAAATCTATAATATTGCAGTTTATTCAAGATATTGATTTATTTATATATAAAATTGCTATTGATTACAATAAACCTATCGAGTATTTTAGTGAATGGAGATTTTCTGTTATAGATAAATTTAAAAATGAAATTATAAAAAATACCAACATATTACACATGCAGCTTTTAAAAATATAAATAAACATAATATCAGAATTAGGAAACAAATTTATAATTACTTATGTTGATAAATCTCCAAATAATTATGCTATTATTTGTAAAGAGTACTATAAAGAGTTAATTCACAATGCAATTAACAAAAGTAATATTTTTAATACAACTAAATTAAATATTGAAATTAATAATAGAAAATTATTAAATTATCACAAATTACTAAAAATCAAATGTAATAATTTAAATTATCCTCAGTGGCGTAGCGTCAGGGGGGGGCACGATCATTTTACTACCAGTATAATATTCTACTACATTTAGCCTTATTTAATCTTTGAAAGGTATGAATTAAATAAGTCCAAATATAGTATATAAAAATACTGGTAGTAAAGTGATCCGTGCCCCCCTTGACGCTACGCCTCTGATTATCCTTATCTTGTTAGAATTCCAAAATTTCATAAAAATCCAATTAAATTTCGCACGGTTACCATCGGGTGTAACACATATAATAATAATGCAAGCAATTTACTACTTAATATTTTAAAGCAGATATATGATATAACGATAAAACATAATAACCAACATTGCCTAAAAAACAGTTTTCAGCTTATTAATAAAATACATAATATCAATCCGGTAAAATTCATAAAAACATTGGATTTTAATGATTTATTTAATAACATTGATATAAAAGACTTACATAAAACAGTGTATATTATTTAAAGAATTTAAATCTCAATTAAAATTAAAAGATCATATTTCCGTTAATTTTTTTAAACTTTACTGAATTGTACATTGCATAATAATTACATCATATATGACAATATTATTTATAAACAATGCCAGGGAATACCGCAGGGTGGCACCGCTTCTAGTATTCTCTCTGACCTTTACTTATATTATTATGAAAGAAATATTGGTGCGAACAATGATTATGTATTTTATCGCTATATTGATGACATTATCATATTTTATTTCAATGATAAAAATTGGACATCGCTACTCAATTTTTATCCTAATCAGCTTACATTAAGCGAAAATGATTTGATTAATAATAATATAAATTTTCTTAACTTAAAAATTAATATTATTGATAATTATAAATTAATTTTTGATATTTAAGATAAAAGATTTGAGTTTCCATTTAAAGTAAATATTTTTACCAATTTTGCTTCATGTTTACAGAAATCAGTTTATAAAAATATAATTATCAATTATCTTCATCGTATAAAAGATCTATGCTCAGATATAAATACGAACAAAAATATTAGATTTATTCGAGATCATGCAAAAATATATGGTTATCCTATTTTTTTGATAAATTCAATTATCACCTCTTTTAAATAACATTTATTACATCAAATAAATATAAACATGTTATGTAATAAATTATTGTTTTAGACTACGAAAAAATATAGAAAATGATATAGCAAATTACAATTAAAACATAAATAAAATTAAAACATAAATAAAATTAAAACATATACCATTAAAACATATAAGGACAATAATTAACATGATTGAACATAATTTACACTTTATATAGTTACTGTGATTGTGCGTTTAGCCGATCACCTTTATATTAAGTGATACTAATGATCAGTTTTAAAACATATATAAATACAATTAAAACATATACCATTAAAACATATAAGGACAATACTTAAGATGGTTGAACATTATTTACACTTTATAAAGTTACTGTGATTGTGCGTTTAGTCGATCACCTTTATATTAAGTGATACAAATGATCAGTTATAAAAGTCTATAAAATATGCATTGTATTAAAATAACTGTAAAAATAACTTATACAAAAACACATAAAATTATACATGGATAACATTGTTGATTATAAATCACAAACATAACTATATGCAATATATATATATATATATATATATATATTAAATATTTTATTTGAATGTTTAATTTTAATAAAGTCTTTTGAATATTGCATTGCATTAAAATGATTGAAACACATAAGTAATCTAATTATTAATTATTAAAATTTTTATAAGTTTGAGATATATTAAATAGTTTTTGATATATTAAATTTGATAATTAAATAAATCTCTATCTTTTTCCAATTTTCTCTCTCTCTCTCTCTCTCTCTCTCTCTCTCTCTATATATATATATATATATATATATATATATATATATATATATATATATATATATATATATATATATATATATATATATATATATATATATAATTTTTTTATGATGATGATATTAATTTATTAATTAATAAATAGAAGTATTAAATCTTAATTATTTTCGGTAAATACTATTTGATATATAAGTAGATAGAAGGTAACAATATGTATTATATAAGAATTCATTAACTTATTAGTAGAAGTATAAAAAATTAATTATTTTATGTAAATTCTATAATATATATAAGTAGATTACCATAGATGGCAGCACCAGCACTATGTATTAAAATAAATATCTCTTTTACATAATATTTACTCTTGGTAAGAATGTTTGAAATACTATGTAAGATAAATTTATTTCTGGTTAAATTTAATTCATATAATAGGATTTTGTCCGATGTTAATGTAAAACTACAATGATATTATTTTTTACTATTTATATATATTATTAAATCTAATCTAATAAATATGTAAATCAAACTTAATTTTGAATAATTACTATTCCAATAAATGGCAGCACGTTACTTGTCATATAAATGTTAATAATATTTTTAATTTACCTATAGAGGGCGCTTATCGCTTGTGTATTTAAATTTTACTTTTAAAGATTAAAATTAAATGGAAAATTTGTATATTCACGAATATAAATTTGTTTTTGAGTGTATTTATCACAAAAATAAATTTGTGTGTTTTAAATCAATTTGTGTTAAGGTGTAATAATTAAGGTGTTATTTCAAAATATGTTCTCTCAACTTAACTATCAAATAATTTCTCTCAACTTGACTAAATCATCAAGTATATGTTATTTCATGATGTGCGCCATGTGGTCGTATTGGTATAAATGAAGACCTTGTGTTGTTTAAGGATTTTTGGATAATTATTGTGAGTAAAATATTTTATCTATTCTTTACAAGTTTCTTATTTCCAATTTTATTATTTCGAACTGTTTATCTGGTAATAATTCAGTATAGTGTTGTTTACGGATTTTTCGATAATTATTGTGAGTAAAATATCTTATCTATTCTTTACAATTTTTTTATTTCCAATTTTATTATTTCCAATTGTTTTCTGATAATAATTCAGTATACCTGGATGATTATACTGATCTTAGCATATATGCCGGTATAATTATGAAATATTGAATTATTTTTAAAACACGTGTGGATACATCCAGGCTGAAGATTATACCTACACGTGTTTTTTCATATCCAATTCTAATTTAAATCTCTTGTTATCCAATTTTACATTGTTATCATATTTACATCTTGTTATCCATTTCATTTCTTAATCCATTTGTATTCACTTGATATCAACTCCAAATTATTAACATTGTATGGTTTATTATATATTTTTTTTGTTCTCTCTCTTTTTAAATATTCTTCATACTTTCAGTATTTTTGGCCAGTTACCATTGAAGCACAAGCTATGGTAATATTATGATTGCACATGTTAATTTATTAACTATGTGGTATTCTATCTACACATTATTATTAATTATCTCTTTGGTGATTTAATTAGATTGTTACAAGATATGTTTTTTTAAAATTCAAAGATATTATAATTATATATATATATATATATATATATATATATATATATTTGCTATTAACAAAACGGACCAAAATAATTGGATATGTTGGAGAGTGTAAAATAGCAACAATAAATTTTTTCTTCATTTTCAGCAAACACAATTCATAAAAGTATCCCATATAATCCTATATGATACTGCTTCTGTATTTTTTTTTCTTTTTGTAGTTTCAATAAGAAAATATATTTATTAACCAAACAGAAGATATTCAATCTGTTTTTCAATTTCTTGAAACCATAAAAATACAATGATATAAACATAATTACAAATCTTATCTCATCAAATTTTCATTTTTTTTAATACTCCATGTTATTTTCATACTATTTTACCGTACACTTTTATACTGTGCTGAAATGAAAAGAAAGGGGAATTTTACTCAATTTCATAACTTTACATTTGTTCTTTACATGTGGAATATATTTATTCGATCTATTCAACGTTACAATTTATTGAGGTTTAATATTATGTATATTAAACTTTCTGAAATAAAATGAATTAGATACAATAGGATATCCTATAAAATTTTAGGATTTATTCTGCCTAATTTAATACGAAGTAAAGTTTTCATATTTTTATTAACTGAAGCAAAATGTCAAACTAACAAAATAAATTTGAAGTTAAATTGTAGTTTAAAATAAATCACATTACAAAAGGATTTAACAAAACCAATATAAATGACATATCTATTATAAAATGCTGTAATATGATTTTTTTTTGTTTCTAGAAAACCTGCAACCACATTACCAAGAGAAATTGAAAGAAATTTTTTAAGCATATAAATTTATAAATCATAGCTGTTATTTTCATTAACTTAAAGTGGAAAACTGCTGTTCATACATACTATGATGTAACTTTTAATTTATAATGTATTAATTTAATTTTCTTTGTTTAAACGATACGTAATGGATTTTTGATTAAAATATCTTTATTCATGACTAACATTAAAAAAATATTACGTTCTGATGTTCCATATATGTTGTAGTTATTTTATCAAAAAATTTAATTATATGAGAGAAATTAAATTATTTGATAAAAGCAACATGATATGAAATAATATAATATGACTTAATTTTATAACTTTACAATTGGTCGTTAAGAATGAACAGATTGGTACAATCTTTTAAATGTTATAATATACCCAGGATTAATATAATTTAATATAAACTTTGTTCATGAAATTGTTTAGTTAATGTATGTCAGTCAAACATGTTTTTAGGATTTTTACAACCTTATTTGAAATGTACCATAATTTTCATATTTTTATTGAAGAAATCCTATTGATGCGTACACGCAATGGAATTTCCCAGGAGGCTGCCACAATTTTTAAGTCCAAAATCTCTATTTAGCATTTAAATAGCTGAATTTATAATCGTCTTGTTAGTAGAAGTTTTAATATATTCTTACCACTATTATATACTACGAAAAATTTTATTTAAAAATTATCGTAACACTACACGCACCCTATTAATGTAAAACATTAAATAAATCAGAAATTAAGTTGAAATTTAAAAATAAATTATAGAACAAAATCAACATGAATAGAATTTGACTTTATTGTTTTTGATATTGTACTTACCCTAGGAAACGTGTAATAACTTCCTGTAATACCAGTAGAAATTGAAAACATTTTAGACACAGTACCCGATAGTGCACGGCTCTCTGAATACTAGGCTTACGCACTGTCACAAAAATGGAGGCTGTCGTAGGAAAATTATTTTCAGTGTTCGAACTGTTCCATGAATTTTATTATCAGTATATTATAAAAATATTTTTCACCTTATTATTTTACATTTAAATAAAGTTGAATAATACTTAACGATTTAATTTTTGTTCAAATTCAAGGGAGCATACAAACGCTAAAAAAGATCCGCGCACGAAAGCCACCATCTTTGTGCCAGCACGTAGGGGTGTGCCTGGGATTGTGTTGACGCAACGGTTAAATTAAATGCGCATAAAAATTCAATAGTTTGCTATCACTATTTTAATATAAAACAATTTGCCTTATTAAATAGCAAAAAGTTTGCTCGGTGGCAAACGACTTTCAGCAGCAAGTTTGAAAATCCGTATTTTATAGATTTGGTGGTTAACCCTTAAAGGACCATAAGATATCCAAGACTAAATATGCCAATACAACACAATATTTTAGCTATTGTGGGTGTAAAGTAAGAGAATATTACCATGTCTCTGTGATACGCTTTAACCCTTTAACGGACGTTGGCTTCCCTATGAAACCACAAAATTTTACCACAAAATTTTAATTACGAAATTCAACAATGACAGCAGAATTTTAATAGAAATGTTTTGCATTTATTATGAATGTGAAATATCGCTTTTTTCTTATATACAAATAAATTTGTCCATAATTTCCGGTGTCAATCGTTTATTTCAACATTTTTGTAGAAGGGAAAAATATTTCCCTTGAGCGTGAAAGTGTTAATGGGTTAACATTCCTACTCTCAGTGGGCGAATCGACCAGTTTCTAAAATTTATTTCATTTGATTGGAACCAATTTTTTTTTCATAAAGTCAGTTAAAGAAACGCAACATAGAACTAAGTTAAATAAATATGTTAAACAGTTTTAAATAAACATTGTGGTGTGAAATATTTTATCAAGGTTGAGTAAAATTTCAATAGGTTAGGAAGGTTAAAATAGGTTTAGCTATACTAATAATAGTCTCTCTGTGTGTGTGTGTTGACCATGACTAGCGATATCTACATGTCGCATAGGTGTGAAAATTTGAATTTAGTTAGTTGAAGGCATGTCCTGATGCACCTGAGGTTATGATTGTTAATATTTTGATAATTAGCCGATATATTAATTAAAAACTCATTAAACATCTCTTCGAAAATGCGATCTTTTTATCTGAAAATGGCTCTGAAGAAATATCAAAACGCAAAAGTAACAATTTATTTGTAATCGCAGAAGGTTAATTTTTTCATTTTCACTTATCCTCGAATATTAAAAAGACTACTCGAGGTATAGATTTGAAACTCGCATCATATATGTATTTTATTCTTCTGATTCCAAAAATGAAAATTTTGTGAAAATTACACCGTAAAGATATTTAATTTTTGCAAAAAAACGGACTCAAAAACGAATAAAAAGATAAAAATCACCAAGACAGAAGAGGGGGTCGTATTCAATTTACTACTGCTTCGCGCACTTAAGGGACCACTCCGTCATTTACTTTCTTAAACGAAAGATCATGAATTCTATTATATAAGAAGGACAATGTATAGTAATTAGTAATAAAGAAAACTTAATTTTACAGATTATTTGTTATATTTGAGAGGATAGCGTAATTAAATAAAAATTAAATATCGCGTTCATGTTAATATCTAGCACTCATTTATTCCATTTTTGGGACCGATTTGCTAGGGGTTTATTTCTAATAACTTCTTATGTACCCCAGCTACTATATGCAGTAAAATAATAATTAGCTCCCAGGACTCACATTTTTCGTATAATAATCTTCTTTTTTGGCGTTTCTTTTTTTCACAGCAATAATTATGACATTTTCCTAAGAATTGGTATATATAATATTTTAATTACATTCCTGCATTTTTGGTTGCCTGCAGATACATTGTATCACCAGCATTTCCGAAAAAAAAAAATCTTTTTTTTTTCTTGTTGGCAGAGGCGTAGCGTCAAGGGGAGCACGGATCACTTTACTACCAGTATTTTTATACACTATATTTGGCCTTATTTAATTCATACCGTTCAAAGATTAATTAAGACTAAATGTAGTATATAATTATACTGGTCGTAAAATGATCGTGCCCGCCCCCCCCCCCCCCTGACGCTACGCCACTGCTTGTTGGTCCTGCAGCTTCCTGGTTTTATTTTCGTGTTCTGGGGTCCTTTAAAAGTCTAAAAATTAATTAACGCTCACAACTTAGTAACTGTAAACCACTGTTTCCCAATAATGCATTTTTGAGACTCTTTTGAGAATTTTTCTTCCCTAACGGTACGATTTCTGTAATTTTTTTTTGTTGATGCCTGAGGACATTTTAAAAGTTTTTTCACCAGTCATCTTTTAATTTTAGTACTACTCTTCCACCACTAGATGCAGCTTTAACCCCTTAATCGTCGCGCCCTTTAAGTGTAGGCTACTTTTTAAAAATTCAGATTGCTTGATTACCACCAATTTTTTTAAGTAGAAATGTTCGTCTTATTTAATAGACAGATAAAATGGATGCAAGAATAAAGCCAATAATACTATTTAAAAAAAAATTGGTGGGAATCAAACAATCTGAATAAAACAGGCGTAACCTACGCTGCCCGTGAATGTCTCGGGCACGACGATTAAGGGGTTAAATTTCCGTATCATGTTTTTTTATCAGTAATAAATATCGAATTTTCATAAGAATTGGTACATAAGTCCATCATAATATTTCCATTCCATTCCAGCACCTTTGTTAGCCTACAAATAAGCTGTATGACCTCCATTTACAAATACAGGGTTCATATGCTTTACCACAATTTTTTAATAGAAATTTTCTATTCAATATTTAAATATCAAAATTTGTTGACGCCTTACTTAATTGCAGGATTTGTAATAAATATCAAGTATCCTACACTATTTCAAAATTAATCGTTGTATAACAGTACTTCCAATATAAAATCTTCTTAGAACATCCGCAGAATTGTGCGGTGTATAGAAGGACCGGAAGCATTACTTGTGCATGCCCACCAGCAGGATTTGTAAAAATTAAATAAAAGAAGAAATTTTATTTAATATACTTTTTTCTTAAATATCCACTTATAAAAAAAAATCACACGAAATAATTTTTCTGATTCAAATTGTACTTTTATGACTTAGAAAAAAGAGAATATTGTCAGGTATAGCGTATGAGAATAAATGCTTAGAATGATTGTATGGATCGTATGCCAGTGTGTATCTATCAGAATATTTTTCAATTATGAAATTAGAAGACACCATAAGGATCTTTGCTGGTGAGTTTGAAAACCATCCGAAATGAGTGATAAAACAGTTGATTCTGCTGATCATCATTGTACCAGTTAATCTTCAGGTTTTATATTAACACTAGAATGTCCGGAAATTTCACTCACGTTTTATAAAATTACTAGCTGACAAGTCCGGCGTCACCCAGTCCCGTGATAATAACCTTAAATAAAGCCAAATGTGTATTATTTTACATGTTTAACCCGATTTTGTGTGAAATTATATTTTTAATGACAAAATTGCGAACAAATAATGATAATTAGTGATAAAAGATGGCTCGTAAGAAAACAAATTATTCTTTTTTCACGTAGGATCGTTTCATACTTTAAAAAAATAGCTTTTGTTGACCAAACCTTTTGAAAATTTTATTGGTCATAAATATAACAGTATGTAAAAATACGTCAGAATTATTGTTATTCAGCTTTAAAATAAATGTGTTTTCTTCTCACTTTTTTGGTTTTCACGTCGGGTCCGTTATTTTTCGTCGTCCGAACTACATAGTTTACAAACATAACTGTATCCAAGTCCTGTATAAAATTTTGTAAAAATATATTCATATTAAATAGTGAAAACTTTATCCGAAGCCAAGCGTGGCAGCGCAGAAACACCCTGTTATTATGAGTTTTCGACAAAGTTTCTCAGATTTTATTTATGTTTCGCCTGAAAGTTTCGAAATTGTTGCAGGTGATATAAATCTGGTCTACCGAGGTGATCTAAAAAAATGTGTCGAAATACGGACGTTTAGTAACTAAACGTAAGGAACGTAAGAATTTAGCTTAAGAAAAATAATCGTCTCTTGAGGCGCGAAATCACCTGCGTTCACCAGTATTTTTGAAAAAGTTAAAATTCTTATATTTTAAACCAAATTATACCGTCGACTAGAATGTGGTTTCCGCTTTACGAGCATATGTTTGGTTTGACTATATCTCTAAAATTGCACCATTGAGGAGAGTTGCCGTAAGGGAAAAAACATCCACCAGGGAAAACTACCATTTTTCAGAAATGTTTTTCAAAGAGTTGACATAATTTTTTTTCATATTGATTCTGTCATTTAAGACAAAAGAGTGCGATCTTTCAGAATATATCTCTCGTTTTTAAATAAACCGATTTAGTCGATAGAATTTAAAACAGAATGGCGACACAAACGCATTCTCCATTCAAATGTTTTTTCATTTGCGTTCGCTACGTAAATAGGGTTATAGGAATTCACTAACGCCGACTCAGAAAGAAAGAGATAAGCAATTGATGTATTTTTAATTAATATCTTGGCTAATTATCAAAATATTAAAAACCCACAGGTGCATCAGGACCTGCCTTTGACTACATAAATCTAAATTTTGATATCTCTAGGGGCGGTAGATTTGGCTAGCCATCTCAGAAAGACAGGCAAAGACATATACAGAGAGAGAGAGAGAGCAAAATCTTCTTTTATTAGTATAGATTTCATACCAGAATTTTTATCTAAAATTATTTAACTTATTTATTTATCACATTTCAGTGTGGTTTATATTTAACTAATTTCATTAAGAGATATCGGATTCGAATCGGAACATTTTTATGTGGTACCACTCAAAATGATCGCCATAACCATCCTAATGTTAAGTGAAATAAACGAAATAAGAAACAGAAATTTTAATTTAAAAATAAAGTTAAACATATGTATCGTAGAAACGCGACACATTATTAAATAATTTCAGTAAATAAATTTAATTTGTAGTTTCAGACAAGGTTCGTACGCTTTAACCACATTTTTCAATAGAATTTTTCGCCTTATTAACCCTTTCCGGCACAGACAAATTCTGTTCGTAAAATGCGAAATTACTGACTGACACCGGAATTTACAAACGACTTTTTTAGAAAATAAGAACTCCTTATTTTAAGCTCTCCTTGTATAAGCAAGATTTTATTAAAATATTCTTGGTGCCAAATGCAAGTTTGGAATTAAAATTAAGTGTGCCCAGAGTGGGACCACTGTGCCGGAAAGGGTTAAAATGCAGAAAAGTATTACCAAAGGTGCCAAGCTCTCATTAATATTCCGCAATAAGTTGGTTAATTTGACCCAGGTTTAACACGTTTCGCACCAGAAATTTTTTTAAGAAATGATGTTAAATAAATTCCTCGTAGAAACCTGAAATTAATGAAATAAGGATTCATCCAATAATTTTTCTGGTTAGAAGCTTTGTTAAACTGGGTGAGATTAAATCACATATTACGAAAGATTAGTGGGAACTTGGCATCTCTGGTATTACAAAATCCTGCAATTGAATGATGCGTATGCAATATCTGTTATTTATATATTAAATAAAAAAAATCTTTTTAAATTGTGGTAAAATCATACGAACCTTGTCTAAAACAACAAATTAAATTTATTTACTAAAATCAATGGGCAGATATGCATCAAGATTGTGAATGCCGGTGATTTAACTCTTAGCAAACCTCTGTCAGTAGTGATCCGAGGCAGCTTGTCGCTCTCACTACTTCAGAATTAAGCTATTTGAACCAGTATTTCAAGTAGAAAATATTTTTAGTACATTTCTAGGGCATTTTGCCAAACGTTTACTATGTCAAACATTACAGTGTGGAACATTTTTGAATAAAAATATGAATAGCTATATTCAAAATGTAATCTTTAACGAATGCAAAGGTTTAAGATATATGTCGAGCCCTAAAATGCAAAATTATCGTAAGCGACGCTTTTTGAGAATATGACATATTTTTGCAAATGGTGTTATTGAATTTCTTATATGCTACACATTTTAAAGGAGTTATTTTATATGGTATTCAAAGGGAAGCCAAAACCCCGTGCCTGGAAACAATCAACAAAACATTTATTGTATAGTGTAATTCACCTTATTTAATGGTAGAATTTCTTTCATTAACCCTTTCCGGCACAGACAAATTCTGTTCGTAAAATGAGAAATTACTGACTGACACCGGAATTTACACACGACTTTTTTAGAAAATGAGAAATTTCTTATTTTAAGCTTCATGATAGAAACAAAATTTTATTAAAATATTCTTGGTGCCGAATGCAAGTTTGGAATTAAAATTAGGTGTACCCGGAGTGGGACCACTGTAAAGGGTTAAATATGTCCATAAACAATTTCAGTGTCGAAATAATTTTCAAAAGTGGTGGAAATTGGCCTTTCTCACGCGGGATCTCTGGAAGTCATAAGGATATTAAAAAAACGGTATTTAAGAACAACAGTAAATAATATGTTTTATTCTCCCCTAACGCCTATTGTTATCTCCAGTTTACACGTCTTTGTAGCTACCTATATTCTTAGATTTTAAGTGAATATGTACGGTGGCACTTTTATTTTATTTAGAAGATTTTAACTAATAAAAGAAAAAGTTCCATAACTATCTTGTTTCTGATTTGATACTATAACCTTCCAAAGTTTTATACCTCCACCAAACAAGGACTTGTGTTGGTAATATTTCTGGGAATAAAATAAGTCAAAAAAGTAATTAAGCATCATATTTTTACGGCATTGGTGTTAAAGTTAACAAAAAGTCAGAAATCGTTAAGTCCTTTTTTTGCGTGAAAGATAAGATTAACTAAATGTTAAATTGATATTTGTAGGACTTTGAATGTTTAATTACTTTTTGTTCCTATGCTGTGATATTGAATTTGTGTGCCACATATAGGTGACAGGTAGCAATTGATAAAATTTGTTTTTTATTGCTCTTTTTTTGTAAAAACAAAACAATACAATACAAGAATTAAAAAAAATTACTTATCCGTTATACATAAATTTACTTATTAACGTAGAACTACAGCGCCTAGAATACATAGTGTGGAAAACGGTTTTACCGTTTTTTAATTCTAAATTTCGATTTCAAACCAGAAATTCTAAAACAAGAATTTTTACTTTAAGAAGTCACGAAATATCTGCCATTAAGTAACCAAAAGAACACTATAGGGAATTTCTGGTGTAAATGCGAAATTTCGGAATTTAAAAAAGCCAAACAAATAATGCTTTAAAAAGTGCTAAAAACACTGTAGCCGATAAACGTGCAACGATGCGGTACAATAATAGGGCGATCGCAGCTACATCTGCTTTAAAAATAGATTTACCTGTAACAAAAGTAACTGTTTCACTATTGACAACATGGACATAATTTCTGTTACTAAAATCTTCTTGTAAGTGTATATTTCAGATGTAACTGATTTTGAAGTTAGTATTTTTATCAGATCAGGAAATTTATATTTTTCACTCGACTAGCAGATATTTATCCTTTGGTATGCTAAATAGGGATAGTTTCTAGTTTGCTGTCTTGTGTCGAGTACTGCAACCAGTCACAAAAGAATGCGTATCACGTTTTTTGGCCATGATCAATATCATCCATATTTTCAAAGCTTATGAAAATCATTATCCAAGTCAAAGGAAATAGGATATAATTTAATTAATTAAAATATTTTACCACCAGATGAAACGTTTTCTCAGTTCGTTTCTTATACAATGTTAGCGTTGAAAGAGCTAGCAGACAGTGGCGTAGCCAAAGGGGGGCCCAAATGCTCTGGAAACCAGTAATATTATAAAGTTTTCTTCGCCTTTAATATCGCAGAAAATCCTCCGATTAGATAAGGCAAAAATATTTTTATAAAATTAGTGGTATCAAAACCATCTGGATCTCTACGCTGTCTAAGCCACTGCTAGAAGATGTCGCTACGATCGACCCGTTATCTTTTCAGCATCGTTCTACATTTATTGGATTCAATTTTTTACTACTATTTTGTAGCCGTTTTCTTCACTGAGTATTCTTGCCGCTGTAGTAGAACTGCAAAGAAGTCTCATTTAACCTGTTAACCGGGGAATAAACTTTTGTTAAACTGATATACCTGATTACCAACGGGGCACACTTCTACCAGGAAAAAAGAATAGAAAATTTTTCCTTATTCATGGCAGTAATTTTGCAGCGTTTTAATTAGACGAATATTTCTATTAAAATTTTACTGGTTGAAGTAATGCGTTCAAAATCTTACGGTAGTAGTTCGTGTATGACGAAATATTTCGTGAATTTGAACATTTCAATTTAAAAGGATTTTTCTAACAATTTTCGAGGTTGTTCTTAAAATACGCTGAGAAGAGTGATTTCCAACAACTTAACCGAGGGACGAATACATATAAGTAATATTGTAGAGTAAAATTCGCCCTATTTAATGGCACAATGATAGTTCAAATTATTCTATTAAATAAAGTAAAGATTATTTTACAAAATTACTAGTATATATCCGGCCTGCAGTTGAGGTGTTGGAAATACTAGATTTAAAACGTCCAGTGTAATTAAAAAAAATTATCTAGGCAAAAATATGTTTTAATATTTCTATATAATTAAAAATTATTATAAAATATCAAAATATTTTAATATTTGTAAATATTTAATGACATTATGAGACTCAGATATAGTTTGAAATTCATTTTACGCATATATAATTTACGTATTTCTCTTTGGTACTTTAAATCAGCGGTCTGCGGTAAAAAAAAGTTTTAACTGTAATTTTCCAACAGAACAAAAAATGTCCGGGCCAGGATTCCAACCTGAGATATGTTGGCTGAAGCTGCCATTCTCTACCAACTGAGTCTTCCCGGTCAAATCTGCAGGACTTAATTCATCCAGTTAACCCTATTGTTCATAGCATCTGGTCTGATATCTGAATCAGCTCAACAGAATAAATCTCAGGTAACTTGGAACTCCAGTAAACGCTGGATACGTGATTACACTAGATTAATTTTAACACAATTATTCAAATTGGTAAGAAAATCATATGATTTGTATTTTTCCAATTGGACGAAAAATGTCCGAATCTAATATAAAGAATGCAGTTATTAGCAATAGTTACGATCATTTTAGTACGTTTAAACATATTGCTGCATCCTAAAGTTTCTTAGTGACGTGAGGGGATGCAGTTATTTAACTCTCTTATTTTAATGTTTTACTACGAGCGTAGCTTTGCAACACTTTTATTTTTACATATATTGTACATTTTGATGTATTTTATAATATATGAAAAAAAAACAAAGGGTTGCAAGATTCCGCTCATATAAATAATTGAGGTGAAATTAGGATAAATTGCGTATTTTTCATCAAAATTACGAATAATACAAACTTTGAGCTTGTGTAAGTCATATAAATCCAAACAAAGTGACTATTGTGTGAAACTATTGTTGAAATCGTATAGGATAAACCTTCTAATATCAAAAAGTTAAATAATTAAGTCAGTATCACAAAATCGAATTTTAGTATTATTTCATGGGTCAAGAACACGCTTATGGACCCTGATCCTGTTATTTTTTGTATGTCGCCATTATTTTATGTATAATAACATTCTAAAAATTGCGAAACGTATTCTCAAACGGGTAGCTAATCACGCCAGTGGCGTAGCGTCAGGGGGGGGGGGGCACGATCATTTTACTACCAGTAAAATTATATACTACATTTAGCCTTATTTAATCTTTGAACGGTATGAATTAAATAAGGCCAAATGTATTATATAAAAATACTGGTGGTAAAGTGATCCGTGCCCCCCCTTGACGCTACGCCTCTGAATCACGCCCTGAATAAAAAAAATGCCGATGCCTTAGGCCTTTTTTTCAGCGTTTCTACACTCATTTCTACTCTTATTTAAAGACAGATTAAATAATGCTACAACAAGAGGAATTATACTATTTTTAAACGTAGTGGCAATCAATATCTAAATAAAAAAGTAGCCCACTGGAAAAACTGCGCTTACATTCGGAAGTTTAATTTTAATAATCCTGTATTTACATGTTATTAATGGAAAAAAGAAATGACTACGTCTAAATGGAAAAATATACAAAAGATTTCGGAAATGAAACTGATTCGGCATCAGTATTTCAAATGCACTACCAATCATAAGTCTAACACATCTCTTTTCGAAATATTTAAATTAGTGTAATGTATTTCTTGATTTTCTATTCCCTCGGGAGTGATTTTAACACGCATGCATTAGAGCAGGGATGTCAAAATTTCACATCCTTAACCTTTTCTGGCACACACAAATTATGTCCGTAAAATGAGAAATTACTCACTGACACCGGAATTTACAAACGACTTTTTTAGAAAACAAGAACTCCTTATTTTAAGCTTTCGTTTTAGAAACAAAATTTTATTAAAATATTCTTGGTGCCGTATGCAAGCTTCGAATTAAAATTAGGTGTGCCCGGAGTGGAACCACTGTGCCGGAAAGGGTTAATACCACTACATTTTAATAACAATAAACTGTCATATTTAATAGCAGAGTTTCTGTGATTATATAAGATGAAGATTACATTCAAAATGGTGGTATTTCTCGGACCACAGTTTGCCATCCCTGAACTAGATATTGAAACAGTATAGTTTCAGTAGATAGCTTTTTTCTTAGTAAAGTTATGTCCAAACAGTAATATTCGAGTTTTATTTGCAGTTTATTACGTTTAGATAAAGTGAATTTTATTATTACCACATTAGCCAATCCCTCATGTTTAAAAAAAATAAACTTGCACAAGAAAACCTATTTAATTAAATTTGTCTTGTTTGTTTCAAGAATGATTAGAAACATATTTCAAATCATTCTTGAAACAAAATTCTGGTTCAAAGTATGTATTTTTTAGTGAACGAAAGCGAGATCATGTTTAGTTTAAGACGTAGCAAATAGGAAAAAAATTTTCAAAATTAAAACGCATGGCAGAGTTACAATTACTTTAGGACATGAAATTTCATGTAATTGTTAAATGCACCATATAAACTATAAATACTTTTCCGCGCTGCTAAAATGAAATAAAGTATCAGAAGGAGGCGTAATCATTTGAAATATGAAAGTTGCTAAATCTTGTTTTGCTTAGTGGACACGTATTTGAAAAAAAAATCCAGTAAATAGACACAATGACCAGTCTAATGATACCTCTAAAATATCTCCGCTAAATTTAAACTGCAAGTTGTTTACACTATTGTGAAGGTAACGAACGAACTGAAGATTTGATTTTAGAATAAATATTTTTTGTTTCATATATGATTTCGTGGAATGACATCGATGAATTTCCTGAAAATCAGCATGTAAAAAGTTGAGATATGCTATAAGTTTTGAAACATTTAAATCACTTATATTTCGGTTCATTGCCTTCCACAATGTCATAAGTAGGAAGTGAAAAAAGAAAATTATGATACATGCAATAGAATTTGTTGTAGAGAATGCAGCGTATTGGGCCAAATTTCACTAAATTTTACCAAATAATAAACCATTTACCAAAATTTCATCAATGAATCACACATTCTTTGCTTTTTGCTTTTTATTCACAGTTTCTAGTCATAATCATAATAAAATAAGTCAGTGGCGTAGCGTCAGGGGGGGGGGGGGCACGATCATTTTACTACCAGTATAATTATATACTACCTTTAGCCTTATTTAATCTTTGAACGGTATGAATTAAATAAGGACAAATATAGTATATAAAAATACTGGTAGTAAAGTGGTCCGTTCCCCCCTTGACGCTACGCCTCTGAAATAAGTTAATAAAATTAATTAAATAGATTTCTGAAAAAAAAATGGCTCCGTACGTAGTTAGGCCCCCTAAGAATTTTATGCGAATTAAGAAGGACTTTTCTTTTAATATTTTTTTATAATAAGAACTGAATTTCGAGACATCATTCCTTGTGATTTTATATTAAGGGTGTAGGGTCGCCAGTTTGGAAGTTTTTCTTGTAAGTTATACTTTTTACAGGCTTATTATATGTTGTACGTTTAAAGTTTTTCTGTACGATGATTTCGTCCATTATTTAAAAACATACCTGACATTTATAATTACAAGAATTTTTATTAGATTACCTTTCCAATTTGATTAAAAAATTTCACTTTTACTGAAGTTTTTAACACAAAAGTGTGGCTGCAAAATTAATTAATCAGTACTGTTAGAATAATGAAATACAAATACAGTTGAAAAAAAAAAACAATCATAATAAATAATTAACGATTTTTAAAAAAAATATATTCTTTATAAAAGGCATTATTTGCACATTTTAGAAAGTTCAGTTCCACGAGGAAATAATTGTAGATTGATAGAAAATAAACTATCAGTAAAAATATTTTTTTAAAGAGAGTAATCCAACTAATAGAGAGATACTCTACATATTTTAACTTTTAAGTAGGCATTTTTTTGTGTTGCCGTATCTTTTCAAAAAATACCACAAATTATTCTACAAATACTTTTATAAATATTTTGCTTTATTTGTCTATTTTGTATTGAGCAGAGTGACAAAAAACACGTTGAGAGCTATTTTAGAGAAATAAAACAAGAAGAACAATCATGCGCCAAACATAGATTATACATACCAAGCATAGACGCGAAACACCAATTTATTAAATGTACGTCGTCAGTATATGCAACTATCTCAAAGTATTTGAAAAGAAACGTACGTAATAAAGTTTCCAGCAAAGCGAACCAATGAAAAAGCCCGAAACAGGAACCTTGTGGACAACGTTTAGTAAAGAAATAAATTAGGTTTGGCAGTAACCAGTCCACATGAGCTCGTCTATTTGATAGGAAGAGAGCTATAATATTTATGAATTGCTGGGAAAGTCCCAGTTGTTGTAGTGCTTCAAGTACCAGATCCCAAAGGAGAATATCAAATGCTCCCATGAAATCTAGTGAGATTAAAGAGGTATAATGTTTTGCTTCTCTGTTGATGTCAATGTAGGATATAGCTGTTGGCAAAGCTGTTTCTGTGGATTTAGTTTGAGTGAACCCATGTTGTTTACATGTGAGTTTACTATTTTTTTAATGTATAATTTATATTTCTTAGTATTAATTTTTCATAAATTTTCCCCATTATTGGTAACAATACAAAAGAAGAGTGATGATCTATTGGTTTACCTTCCTTCCTGAAATAGAGAAGCTCTCACACCTTCCAGTCTTCGGGAAATAATTTAATTTTAAAGACCTTATTATAAAGACCTAAAAGTATTTCCGGTATGCCAATGTAGAGAGCACTGATCATCATGTGATCAATACCATCTTGGCTTGGAGCTTCTTTTTGGTTAAAATTATAAATCGCATGTCGTAACCCTCTTTGTGTGAATGGTGGTTGATCTGTAACTTTTGGAAATGTGTTCGCCAAATTGGGTTGAGTTGGTTCATATGGAGAGGCGCCAAATATTCTTTCTGTCAGAGTGAATAAAGAGGAAGACCTGGAAGTTGGGAAGGAAAAGTGTGTCAGGTAGCTGAAAAGACCACCATGAAAATTCTGAAAAACAAGTTTTTTCGTTATGCGATAGGGTTCCGTTATTTTTTTTGCAAAAGTTGTCCCCAGAAAGTTTTTTAGCTTTTTGAATTTGAAGTTGGTAGGAGACACGCCCTGTTTTTATTGTTGGAATTTTGACTGTTCAAACTCAGAGATTTTTCTTTTCGATATAATACTTTCACTTTGTTACGTTGTGCACGATCCACCAAGTGAATTTAACTTTACCAAATGGGGACTTAAGTTTAAAAGTTGCTCGTGCTGAGTTTTGAATTAAGTGTTTTAAGGAATAATATTGTTGATATAAATCTTTGGGTGAAGTTATTGTTGAGAAATTAACCTGGTTTTGGAAACAGGAATTTTTAACCGTATCTACAAAATTTTTGAGAGGGATGTTCTTAGTTTTAAATCTACGTTTTGGAATCTGCGGAAATGCCGCTAGAAGGCCTATTATTTTTGGTCTGTGATTGCCAAAGAGTTCTGGGTCAACTTCCCAGTTCCCATTTTCCTCGAACATGGATTGTGAACAGATTGACAGGTCAGGGAGACCTTCCTTCCTGTCAGACTCATAGGTTGGAATGCAAACAGGAGAATTTAAGACAATGAAACTTTCTGCTAAGAGAAAGTTAACGAGGAGTCTCCCTCTGGCATTCTCTCTAGCATAGCCCCAGAGTGTCTTATGTGCATTGAAGTCACCCAGAACTAATTGGTTGTTACTTAAAAGTACTGAGGATCTCCAATCATGCAAATCCTCAACCGCATAGCACACTTGACAACAAAATTTCAACAATTACCATATATAGTCGAAAAAATATCCAAATAATTTTGTGCATCCCTGTATATGATCTAAAGTTTTGTATATATACTACATAGTATGCAAAACTTTTAGATCAGTTAGAAGAGCGCATAACACAATTGAAACCTCTTCTTCTGTAATTTCCGTGAATGAGCGGAAATGAACACAAATTATTTTGTACAGGTCTGTATATGATCTATACAATTCATACACTCCAAGTAATATACAAAAAAATAGTAAAATTTGAAAACTCTTAACAAAAGTAAAAACGCATTTCCAGAAATTATTGCTCATAGACGGGTTACAGTACTGTAACCGACTGCTTTTGTGTGTCCCAGTAAATGAAAAATAAATGCTATGCACACGCTATTCTGCAGTAAGCCTCTTGTAATGCACCAACAGGACGTATATAAATTTCAATATGTTTTAAATAGTTTAACATAATTAAAATACACTTCGAAGGATTTTTCCCGATTCCTCAATTTAACAGAATTATTTAATGTAACAGAATTATTTTTATTATCTCTGTAAACGACTCAAGTGGAACACAATAGTTGGGCCACAATTGGCTAATTGGGGAGAAGACTGGTTGGTCAACGGTAAGAAATGTCTGTCTTGTCTTATCTGTTACTAAAGAACTAGTTGCCGATAAAAGCCCAACAATCTACTCGTAAAAAAGACCAACTATCTAATTTTACAAACGCCCAACGATCAATTCTTACTAAGGCTCGACAATTTATTCCTACGAACGCCCAACGACAATAACAATACAAGTTCCCAACAAATTTTAACTATACCGTTAAAAAGGGAAAATTATTTGAACATGCTGATCCTTATTGGATGCAAGTGCCACAGCCTAAATATTTCGTGCTAGAATTAATCAGTCTTCTTTGATTTATTTATATAGAAAAGAAAAACAGAATTAATTCGCTTAGTAACTATTGGGTTGATCGTAAAGTTCTTTCCGCTTGGAAAATTTGGTTCTTATCGGAAAATTATATCATTTAATTATTACACATTAATTCCTACGAGCAGGGAAGACCGAGCTATGCTCGGTCAAAATTAAATTTGAGTTCAAATATCATGACCCATGACCAAAATGACCCACTAATTGAATTTTCTCGAACATGTGACTTAGCCCAGCAGTCTTCTCGTGCCCGAAAACCACAGGATGCAAAGTTTAGTGTAAATAGTCTGAGCCGTTTTTAAGATAAAATAGCTTGACCCATAATGACCCATGACCAAAATGACCCACTAATCGAAATTTCTCGAACATGTGACCTAGCCTAATAGTCTTCTTTTTCCCTAAACCTGTAGGGTGCTAAATTTATTTCAAATCCTCTGAACCGTTTTTAAGATAAAATAGCTTGACCCATAATGACCCATGACCAAAATGACTCACTAATTGAATTTTCTCGAACATGTGACCTAGCCCAACAGTCTTCTCGTGCTCGAAAACCATTGGATGCAAAATTTAGTGTAAATGGAGACGCTTTTTAGATCTTGACCCACAATGACCCAGAAATGAGCCCCTAATCGAATTTTCTCGAACATGTGACCTAGCCCAATGATTTTCGCGTGCCCGAAAATCGTAGGATACAAAATTTAATCAAAATCGTTAGAGCCGTTTTTTAGATAAAATTAATTTGACCCACGTTGACCCAAAAATGATCCACTCATCGAAAGTTCTCGAACATGTGACCCAGCCCAATAGTCTTCTCGTGCCCGAAAATAGTCGGATACAAAATTTCGTCAAAATCGTTTTAACCGTTTTTTAGATACAATTAGCTTGACCATGACCCAAAATGACCCAAAATGACCCACTAATTGAATTTTCTCGAACATGTGACCTAGCCCAACAGTCTTCTCGTGCCCGAAAACCATTGGATGCAAAATTTAGTGTAAATTGAGCCGCTTTTTAGATCTTGACCCACAATGACCCAGAAATGACCCACTAATCGAATTTTCTCAGACATGTGACCTAGCTCAATGATTTTCGCGTGCTCGAAACTCGTAGGACACAAAATTTAATCAAAATCATTAGAGCCGTTTTTTAGATAAAATTAATTTGACCCACGTTGACCCAAAAATGACCCACTCATCGAAAGTTCTCGAACATGTGACCCAGCCCAATAGTCTTCTCGTGCCCGAAAATGGTCGGATACAAAATTTCGTCAAAATCGTTTGAACCGTTTTTTAGATACAATTAGCTAGACCATGACCCAAAATGACCCAAAATGACCCACGAATCAAATTTTCTCGAACATGTGACCTAGCCCAATGGTTTTCTGGTGCCCCAAAACGGTAGAATACAAAATTTCGTCACAATCGTTAGAGCCGTTTTTAAGATAAAATTTGCATATATATATATATATATATATATATATATATATATATATATATATAACCACACACAAGATTTGCTCGTATTAGAATATATGATATTTAATGTCTAAAAATTTAAGGGCAGAATTTTTCTGTACGAATTTGCTTTACCAAACGGAAGGAACTTTCCGAACAACCCAATAATATAATGTGTCTAGTGAAGTCACCCATTCCGTCCGTTATTTGAAAACCACTTTTTTCAAATAAAATTCTTCATTTAAGATTACCTTTGCAATTTTTGTGGAAACCTTTTACAGAACGTCAATTTTGTCGCAAATATTGTAGAAACGTACAATGAAAAAGTTTCTTCGGATATACTGTTATTCAAAAAACGGACTAGTGGCAGCCCTGTATGTACAATATGACACATCTTCAAATACATGGAAGTAATTATCTTATACTTCTTTTAATTTAATAAAAAATTCCAAAGAACTCTCAGTTCGTTGTCAAACCTTTCAGGTTCTCACACTTAGAAATGATAAAAAACATCATATCCTAAAGTGTTTATACTTTAATTACATCGTTCGCATATGTAGGGTTATTATTGGGTAAAAATCCCAGTAAAAATATAACTCTTTAACTCCCTGATCTTGATACTAATAATGTAATACGCAGACATGGTTAAGTCTTATATGAAAACGCATATCAATGAATTCTGAAATAATTGTACATTCATCATATAGCAAGAGGGAAAAACTCATTAAGGTTTGAAAATATACGATTATCTTCAAATTTTCTTATGGTCAATTGAAAAGATATTCCCAGTAAATCAGTAGATTAACTTATTTGAATCATTAGTGCATATATACGTGCATTTCCGGAATTTCATTTATATTAAGACATTCCGAATCCGTACCATAAATTCTGAAAAGTAAATTTTTATATAATCGGTGTTTATGTTAATTTAATTATGTTTTCCGAAAACAGAAATTTTACTTTATGTAATAGGTGTTTTATGTGTATGTAATTATGTTTCGCTATTCTTACCCACAATAGAAATAAACCGTTCAATGCTTGCGAAACACTTAGTAACTCCAACTTTAAAGTTCAAAGCATGCACAGAATTATATAATTTGCATATGAGTCAAAACACAGTCGCTTTTTTCAGCATAAAATACTGTAAAATATAAACACGTTAATTGTTTGGCCCTAATATTCCATTAGTGTTTGATACCATCAGATCACAATTCACAATCGAGTGTCATTTCCGTTACATTATTTTTTCTTCATTTGCATAAATTGCAAAACAAAAACGTGGGGTTTTTCAATCGACTTTAAAGATTTTTCCATGGTCTTATGCACTAATGATGCATTTGGATTAAAGAACAATAATTGGAAGAAAATGTATTTCCATTGGTATTATTTAGAATATTTTTTTGAAAGGTTTTGGAATGTCACATACAATCCATTTTAGACAATCGTTTCTTAGAATTAGTACATTTTTTGGGTCTCAGAAAAGCGGGTTTGGCAATTTAGTTTGCAGGAAATTAAAATTTCTCTAAAATATTGTGTTCGTAATTTCAAAGAACTAATATTATACTAATTATTATGCTTAGTATAAGCATAGAGTAAATACAATACTCTCAATAATTCAAATGAATGACGAATGACGAAATTCAAAATCATTTTAATGAAATTATTATATAATAACCTTCATGTAATATTCTAACTATTTTAAGACCTTTTTTATGATAATTAATCATTATCGTTTAACTAATTTTGATTGAATTTATTTGTAATTTCAGTCATATAAATTCTTTTATTTAACCTTCCTACCCTGTTGAAATTTTACTCAACCTTGATAAAAACATTTCACACCAGAATTTTTATTTAAAACTATTTAACAGATATATTTACTTAGTTATCTGTTGCTTTTATTTAACTACATTATGAAAAAATTTCTGGTTCGAATTGAATAAAATAAATTATAGATATGGGTTGATTCGACCGATTCAGGTTAGGAAGGTTAAGGCGGTTCTAAAAAAAATTTTCTCCGCTCAATAACTGGCAAGTTCCTGATACATTTATGAAAGAATTTTTAAACATAAAAACATGGGACTTGAAGATCTCACTATTGAAGCTATTTGTAATCGAATGGGGTTTTCTATTTTTCAGTAAATGAATTACATACAGATTTATAAGTAATTTGTGACACGTGATGAAAGTTTTTTCACATTTCTCGCGCTGTCCAAAAATTAGGTTCTAAACTTTGACAGTATTTTCTGCACGATCTTCTGACTTTACCAAGAAATGGAAACCAGCATTCGATTGCAAAGTTTCTAAAGAAGATCACTATCCAATTTCAAGCGTTTACGAACAAAGATAAATTGAAAAATGTATCAGAAAGTAGCTCGTTTGAAATTGAGAACAGCCTTAATGATTAAAATTCTTATAAAAAATTTATACTTTTTATGCAAAAAATAATAATACAATAAATAAATAAAAGTAAATAAATATTATAAACAAATAAATAAAGGTTTATTTTCAGATTCTTATCTCTAAGGAACATGAAATATGGAATAAATTTATTAATAATTACTTAGAGAATTACTTACAAACACAGAATTGAAATGTCACTTATCGGGACTGTATACAATAAAATAGAATTGTCGCGTTAAGCACTGAAATTAATTTAAAAAAAAATACTGGTGTAATTTTGCCTAATTTGTCATCGACTTGTTGCCCTTGTTAAGTTGGCACTAGAGTTGGTCAAATTTGTAACTGCTATTATCTGCAATGTAATTGCAATTTAATTATATGCAATTACATATACTTAAAATTACATATCGTAAAAAATCTTACAGTACTTTAGCCGGAACCACCCCATCCCATTATTTGACGAAATTTCTGAGCCTTGAAAATGTGTAAGTATAATAAATAACATACAATTTAATTGTAATTATATTGCAGATAATTGCAATTACAAATTTTCCCAACTCTGGTCAGCGCCTATGACGGAAGCAATACCATACAAATATAACTATTAAGACAAAAACTTTTTAATCATAATTTTTATACGGTCCTTTGCGTTTCCGCCTTAGCAGGTTTTACTATACTAAATAAACATAACAGTCTTTTACCGTAAAACCTGGTAAATACGAATCGCTAGTCATTGAAACAAAATTCCAGTTTAGAAAGTATAATTGTATTGCATTCCTGTAGTAGGGACAGAATTTTGCTTTTAAACAGAATTAGGTTATAAAGATGGTATGTTTTAACAGCGTTTATTGAAAAAAAACCGTAAAAACAAAATCGCTGAAAAAAAAATCCGTTTCAACAGATTTTCGTCTAGGTATGTTGATCTCTAAGGTATTGCTTTCAAAGGGACTGTGGAATATTTTCGTTGTAGAGAGCTTCTGTCTTCACAGGCTTTACTGAATTAAGTTCCACTTGATGCAAAATAAATAATAGTATGGTACGAAATGCAAATTGTGCATCATGAAAAACCTGGAATTCTTCCGTCCCGTGCCGTAGTCACTGAAGACAGGTCTTGTAGTCACTAGAAATCAGAACGTCCAGTGTAAATCAGGATACCAGGCAACACTAGAGGTATGTATGCATCCGATATATGGAGCGTATGTTTTAATTTTTTTAGTACCAGAATATTTTAGCAGTAATTTTTGCCTTGTCTAATCGCAGAAGCGTCGGCAATGTTTTTTGAAAATTAAAGCAAAAAAAAAAAAAATACTATAGTGAATAAATAGTATTAAAATTTTAAATGACTTTAAAAAAACCGCCCGGAAGGGATTGATGTAGCTGTGGTCTGGTATTCAACAGTGAATTCCAGACACCCGATTGCGATTGTTTTAGTTTGTATTTTAATTTTCCATATATAGAAATAAGGCTCCGTTTGTAAAAATCACCATTCACTTGATATAACGCGTTTGTAATATTATGATGTAAATCGCAAATTGAAGTTTTCGGAATAACTTTAATACGCACATTATCATTATCGACAGTTTCTAAATTTGTACTTCAAAACAAATTTCAGAGATTTCGAGAGAAACTGAGCTCTTCTAATAGAGTGCACAATTTATTACAGTGATAGACGACTTAACGGGTGAGACGGGAGCATATCAGGCGAACATTTGCCACTAATTTTAAAATATTATTTTTATCTTAATAAAACACAATGATTAAATAGGGCAAAAAAATAGTGATAAAAGTATGGCATTTTTTACCCCCGGTGAGTCGGCGCCTATGACTACAGTGTCCCATTTTATGTTTGAAATAAAATCGTCTTCTGTGGAGGCCAACCCAAAATAATCACAAAATTCATATATTGCACTATTATCAGTGAACATTTCCATACTTTTTTAGGTGCGTTCGTAATTATATAAATACGTAGCACCTATTGTCGTCGCTTGGTCCGTCCGTCGGTCCGTCCGTCCGTCCGTCCGTCTGTCCGTCCGTCCGCATATAACAACGCAAAAACTACCCAACCGAATGGTTTGGAATTTAAGATATATTATCTTTGCAGAATTTTGTCGAGACATTTAAATTTTTTTAAAAATTGAATCAAAACTTTAGGAGATATTAATAAAAATATTTATTAAGAAATTTGAATTTTCTTTTTAAAAATCGGTGCTTTCTTGTTAGAGGAGCTTCCGAAGTTTAATCGTCAAGCGAGCGAGATACTTATTTTAGGACAGAAATTAATCTGCAGACGATATAATTCATTTCGCAGAATTAAAAATCATCCAGATCTGAATATTTATATAACTAGCTACAGTACGAACGCACCTCATTTGTCACGTTTGACGTACAATTTCCAACTTATTTAATTTTGAACAAATTATCAGAGTATGTTTTGCAAATTTAATTGATGTATGACCCATGTTAAACAGACCACTTTAAAAGCGTTATCAGTGGGCTACTTTTTTAAAATTTAGATTGCTTGATTACCACTACTTTTTTGAAGTAGAATTATTCGTCTAATGAAATGACAGAACAAATAATATCGGAAATAAGGGGAGTTATAATATTTTTATAAGTGGTTTTAATCAAAAAATCTAAATTAAAAAGTATCCCACTGTCAACACTGCCCTTAAATTCAGTTGGTTGGTTGGTTATTTGTTACGGATGATTATCTGTGCTACGGATATAGGCCAGTATTACGGATATAGGCCGGTATAGGTACGGTATTGCCCTTCGTGGGGGTCTTTCTAAGGGATCCTAACCCGGCTTTACGCAAGGTCTGAAGAAAACCACAGAAAATTTCGAACGGCTAAGTCGACGAACATAACAGTTGTTTGAACCCAGCACATCCCATCTACCAGCTTTGAGAGCAGAACCTTTCATCCACTGGTGGGGTGAACTTAAATTTGGAAATTTTTTTTTTTAACAATCCTGTATTTCCATGTTAATAATGGAAAAAAAAGAAATCACTAGGTCCAAATGCAAAAAAGTACAAAAAGTTTTCGGCGATGAAACGTACGCGACATCATTACGTAATATGCAGTACACATAATAAATCTAAAATATCACTTTACCAATTCTTTAAATTGGTGTAATACTTCTTGATTTTTCATTCCGTCGGTGGTGATTTTAACACGTATGAATTAGATCAAGGATGTCAAAAATTCACACTCATAATACCGCTACGTTTCAACATTAATCACTGTCATATTTAATTTCAGAGTTTCTGTGATTATAAAATGTGAAGATTACATTAAAAATAGTGGCATTTTGCAGTATGAAGTTTGCCATCCCTGAACTAGATATTGAAACTGTATTGTTTGAGTAGATAGTCGATTTGTTTAGTAGAGATATGTTCGAATAGTAATCTTCGACTTTTAATGATTGCACTTTGCTATTAGATAGAATGATGATTATTATTACCAGTCTTGCCAATCCACCTTTTTTTTAAAAAAATATTGTACAAGAAAAATTATTTAATTAAATGTGCCTTGCTTGTATGAGTTGCGCCTTTGAAGATGGGTTGAAAATTTTTTCTCATGGAAATTTTCTCTTCAAATGCAAATTCTGGTTCAAAGGATGTTTTAATTTTTATTTAACGAAAGCGAAATCATGTTTAGTTTAATACGCATCAAAACCTAAAATTTTTTTATTATAAAAAACATCTTCAAAAATAAAACTCACAGCAGTGTCACAATTGCTTTAGGACATAAATTGAATGTTATTGAGAAATGCATTGTATGAACTATATATACTTTCCCATTCTGCTTTAATCAAAGAACTGACATAAACTGTCAAAAGGAGGCGTAACCATTTTAAATATGAAAGTTGGTACAATTTTTTATGTGTAGTGTATACATATTTGATAAAATCAATTTATTTTCAGAAAGTATACACGATAACCAGTCGAATGATACTTCTAAAACATCTCCGCGAAAACTCAGTGATTTTACAGAACATCAACAATGGAACCACTTATTTTTGGTTTTATCCGAAACTACAGTGGTAATTCCATTCCTTGACCGTCATTATTGAAATAGAAACTGCACGTTAGCACCAAAATAAACATTTTTAAATATGGAACATTATACATTTTATTTCTGGTAGGAAATGTGTACAAAATACTTTTATGGCTGCAAATAAATTTATCCTATATCCAATGTTTACAATTGTGCAATTTACATTCAGATTTTGGAGAAGGACCGCACGCTCCACATAGTCTCTGGATACATGCGTGATATAGTTTTTGGAAACGATTCAAATAAGAATATAAAGAAAAGAATTTTCAAAACGTAGATTATTAAAAAGACTTAAAATGTCAAATTAAACATTCTGTCATGTTAATTGTTTTGACTTTTCTAACTATTTGTGTTATAACCCCGTTACGTTGAAAATTCAAGTCTAAATGTTTCATTTTGTTTGCGTCAATATCTTTCAATTTCATGATTTTAGACAGTTATACATGCTTGTAACAAAAATGGGTGACTCAAAGTTCCTACAATTTTGTATATGTAGACAAGTTGTTACGATAAAATAAACCACATACGGCTATTAAGAATTTAATGTGAATTAAGCATATTTCTTTTATGTTTGTATTAATCAGAACTGAATTTCGAACCATCATTCCTTGTCCTTTTTTATTAAGAGTGTAAGGTCGCCAGATTACACGTTTTCCTTGTAAGTTATACGTGTTGCAGGCTTATTATACGTTGTACATATAAATTTTCCTGTACGATGGTTTCTTCCATTATTCAAAAAAAATTATCTGACATTTATCATTACATATCTTTAAAGCAGCAATTATTGCACATTTTACAATGCTAAGTACCATGAGGAAATGACGTCAGATTGATAAAAATCTTCGCATATTCTTCTGATAGTAATCTTCGAATTTTAATGGCAGCTTTTTGCGATTAAATAAAGTGAAGATTATTATTACCAGTCTTGCCAATACACATTTTTTTTTTATATTAAAAATATACTTTACAAGAAAACTTATTTAATTAAATGTGACTTGCTTGTACATGGTGCTCATTTGAAAATATCTTGACACCATTCTTGAAATAAAAATTCTGGATCAAAGTATTTTTCTTTTTATTTAACGAAAGCGAAATCATGTTTAGTTTAAGACGTAGCAAAACCTAAGCTTTCCATCATTATAAACAAAACATTCTCTAAAGGAAAACACACAGCAGAGTCACAATTGCTTCCAGACCTAAAATTGCATGTTATTGAGAAATGCCTATAAACTATAAATATATAAACTATATATACTTTCCCGTGTTACTTTAATCAAAGGAACTGAAAAAAAACTGTCGGAAGAGGGCGTAAATATTTTAAGTATGAAAGCTGGTACAACGTGTTATGTATTGCGGACACCTGTTTCATAAATTCCATTTATATTCAAAAAGTAGACACAATGACCAGTCGATTAACAATTCTAAATTATCTCCGCGAAAACTGTGTCATTTTATAGTACACCAATAAGGGTGCCCACACTTTTTTTAAAATCCGAAACTGCACTGACAGCTTCATTCCTTGACTCCCAAAGACATTAAATAATAAGCCCAGTCAGATAAATGGGAAACTTTTCGCAAGCTGAAAATAGCGCCATCTAGCGGTTGGGAGTGCTGCATTCGGCACCAAGAATATTTTAATAAAAATTTGCTTCTAAAATTAAAGCTTAAAATAAGGAGTTTTCTAAGAAAGTCGTTTGTAAATTCCGGTGTCAGTCAGTAATTTCACATTTTACGAACATAATTTGTCTGTGCCGGAAAGGGTTAATTGCATAGTGATGTAAATTTCCATCACTTTTTTTTTAAACTTTTAATAAATAAATCAACTTCTTCGCCACCACTATATTTATATAGAAATATTAATCCAGTAAATTTCCACATTTTTTTTTTCATTATAGTTTTAGCTTTAATGTAAAAGATCCCAATAATTAGCAAGCTTTTAAAGGAAGTGCAAAAACAAAACATCGATAAAAATCGTATAAAATATCGATATAAATAAATCGTATCGTTTCTCTGCGACCAACTTCTGTTTTGTCCTCCTTCCGCAGCAGAGGTTTGGGGCGAGTGTGTCGCTAACAAATTTAACACTATCTGACTGGGCTTATTATTTAATGGCTTTGTTGACTCCAGATAGTTTAAAAAAAACAGACTACTTCTGCCGAAATTAAATATTTTTAAATATGCAACATTATACACTTTGTTTCTGGTGGGGAATGTGTGCAAAAAACTTATATGACTGTGATTAAAATTGTAAATACAAGGTTTACAAGTCTACAATTTACATTATTATTTTGGAGAAAGGACTTATGGGCAGTACAATGCCTATATACATGCTTGATATAATTTTTAAAACGAATCAAAGGAGAATATAAAGAAAAGAATTTGCAATAATATAGCGAAAACGGAAATTACAAGTTTTAAAAAATGTAAAATGTCACAGTAAACAGGCTTTCATGTCCAATTATTTCAATTTTTCTAAAGTATTTGGGTTAATAGTCCCTTAAGTGGAAATTTAAAATCAAATTGTTTCATTTTATTTCCGTAAATATGTTACGATACGATGATTTTAGACTGTTATATATGCCTTTTTATGTATACCTTTCCGAACATGTAATAGCAAAGTTCATGCGACGAGATACTTATTTCGAAAACTATTTCAATTTAATTTTAACAAGAACGAAAAATCATGCGTCAATCATAGATTATGTAACACTTTCCATGCCAAAATAATTTTACAAATCGTTATCTTTTAATAAGCTGAAAGATAACATCTAAGTAAACAATTTGGAAAAAGCATAACATATTTAAAAATGTAATTTCAGGAATTTCCAATATATATTTCCAACATATAGAATATTCGGAAAAATATACAAATACTTTTATTCAGCCCTGTATATGATCTATAGATTTGTATATATAATACTATACTACATAAGATGCTAAATTTTAGTTCAGTTAGGAAACGTAGCACAGTTTAAAATTCTCTTTCTGGAGTTTCTATCAATAAACGAAATGTGTTCGCGAAATTTTGTGCTGCCCTGTGTATGATCTACAGAATTTATACAAACCAAGTAATAGACAAAAAGTAAGTTAAATTTAAAATCGCGTTCAGAAACTTAAAACGCACTTCCAGGAATTATTGTTAACAGACAGTTGATAAGGTGACCTGATATTGTAAATGTAAATGTCTTGTAAATGAACGATGACTGCTATACACACAATATTCTGTAGTAAGCCTCTTGTAATGCACCTTAGTGATATATATAAATTTCAATGCGTTTAAAATAGTGAAACATTATTTAAATAAACCGCAAACGATTTTTCTCCATAGACGTACTGTAACGGAATTCTTTTGACTGCCCTGTAAAGTAACTATAAGTTCTATGCACATCATATTCCATATTAAGTTTCTTGTAATGCACCTTAGTGATATATATCAATTACAATGAGTTTGAAATTATGTAACATCATTAAAATAAACCATTTAAAATAGTGAAACATTATTTAAATACACCGCAAACGATTTTTCTCCACAGACGTAATGTAACGGAATTATTTTGACTGTCGCTGTAAAGTAACTATAAGTGCTATGCACACCATATTCCATATTAAGTTTCTTGTAATGCACCTTAGTGATAAATATCAATTACAATGTGCTTGAAACTGTGTAACATCATTAAAATAAACCGCAAATGATTTTTCCCCATAGACCGTAATATAACGGAATTATTTTGAGTGTCCGTGTAAAAAAACTATAAGTGTTACACACTTCAGTTGAAATAGAGAACATGCTATAGATAACGAGAATAACATACAAAAATTTCAGGGCAATTCGAGCATATTTATTGAAGTTAGAGCACGCACAGACGGCCAGACGGTCAAACAGCCAGACAAACCGAAGTCATAAACACTTTTCAACTAGGTTGGAAAGTGTTAAAAATAAGACAGAGTAAACCTATAGCAACTTCTCTTATACACCTCTATGAAGACATGAGAAGAAATATGAAATTATAGGTTTTTCGTGGCTGTCTTCATACAATTATCCCTGAATACTAAGCTTACGTCCTGACACAAAGATGGTTTCTTTCGTACGCGGATTTCTATCAGCGTTTGTACATGAACTTAAATTTTTACACTAGTATTTTGCAAAAGCATTTTCCGCCTTACTTAATCTCAGAAAATTAATGCGAGTAATACTTTTTGATAATACGGGAATTAAAATTCAAGGAGTAACTGCACAACGGCTGAATAGCAAAATCCTCTTATGACGGCCGCCATTTTTGTGTCAGCGCGTAGGCCTAGTTTTTAGGGAACGTTGCATGATCTAAGGATCCAATGTGGCATAGTTGCCAACCTCCCGATTTTTGAATACCAGTAAAATCATACAAAAATTTTAGCTTTATTAAATATCATAAATTGCACGATTACATAAAAGAAATATTTTTTCTTAAAAATACTGGTAGGAAAAAAATCGGGAGGTTGGCAACTATGAATGTGGTATAAAAAATGGGTGACTCAAAGTTCCTACAATTTTGTATATGTAGACAAATCGTTACGATAAAATAAACCACATACGGCTATTAAGAATTTAATGTGGATTATGGATATTTCTTTTATTTTTGTATTAATCAGAACTGAATTTCGGACCATCATTACTTGTCCTTTTTTATTAAGGGTGTAAGGTCGCCAGGTTACACGTTTTCCTCGTAAGTTATACGTGTGGCAGGCTTATTGTACGTTGTACAAATAAATTTTCCTGTACGATGGTTTCTTTTAATATTGAAAAAAATTAGCTGACATTTATAATTACAAGAATTTTTATTAGTTTCCCATTTCAATTTGATTAAAATTTTTCCCTTTTAATGATCTTTTTAATACAAATGTGTGGCTTCAAAAATAACTAACCAGTGTTGTTAGAATAATGAAATACAAATATAGTTGGAAAATAACAATCATAACAATTAATTAATGATTCGTTTTAAGAAAAAAATCTTTATAGCAGCAATTATTGCACATTTTACAATGCTCCGTACCATGAGGAAATGACGTCAGATTGTTAAAAAAAATGTATTTGGAATTATCTGTAATGTAATTTAATGATATGCAAATAATTATACTTACGATTACATGCCGTAATAAAATCTTACAAAGCTGTCGCCCGAACCGTCCCATCCCATTTTTTGACGAAATTTATGTGCTTGAATGTGTGTAAGTATAATCGATTACGTACAATTTAATTTTAATTATGTTGCAGTTAACTTCAATTACAAATTTTCTCAACTCTGGTCGGCGCCTATGACAGTAAGAATACCATACAAATGTACCTATTAAGACAAAAACCTGTTTAGTTCTTTATTTTTCTACGGTCCTTTCTGATTCCGCCTTAGCTGGTTTTCCTATACTAAATAACCATAACAAACTTATACCAAAAAACCTGGTAAAACGAAATCGCTACCTACTGATGTAGAATTTATTTACTTAAAAATTCCAGTTTAGAACGTATAATTGTATATTATTCCTATAGACAATAACATTTTTGCTTTCAAAAGAGAATTACATCATGAACAAGATACGTTTTAACAGCTTTTATTGAACAAATTCTATGAAAACAGAATCGCTGAGAATTTCAAAAAATCAGTTTTATACATGTTTCCGTCTAAGTATGTTGATTTTAATGGTATTGCTTTTGAAGGGACTATAAAAGTGTTTCGTTATTTGCAGTTTCTGATTTGACAGGCTTTTCGAATTTGAGTTCCACTCGATGCAGACTAAGGAATAGAAATTTAAGAAAAGTAATTTAAAACTATTTGTGCATCATGAAATATCCGGACTTGTTGCGTCCCGTGGAGTAGTTAGGCGGGACACGTCTTATAGTACCTGAAAATAGCGACACCTGGCAACACTAGTTGGTATTATGCGTCTGATATATGAGAGATTTTTTTTTTTAATTTCCTTATTACGAGAATATTTAAGTAGTATACTCTGCCTTATCTAATGCTGGGCACAATTTTTGGAAAATGAATCAAAAAATACTATACTTAACTGAATAAATAATATGGGAAAATTTTAATGACGCCCGTCCTTCAAAGGTTGAAGAGATTGTGGTATTATGTAACAATCAATACCTGACACCTGATAAATCCCATTCATATTCAGAAAGCAGACACAATGGCAGTCGAATGACACTTGTGAAATATCTCCGCAAAAACTTAGTGATTCTATAGAACACTAACAATATAACCTGTCGTTTAGTTTTCCACGTTTACGTACTTTACGGGTTTAACCGAAACTGCATCGACAGTTTCATTCCTTGATCTACACATCTAAAATAAAAGAAATATACTCAAAAAGATATAAGAAATAAACATTTTTAAATATGCAACATTATATTTCTGGTGGCATTTTATTTCTGGTGGGAAATGTGTACAGAAAACTCGTATGACTGTGATTAAATTTATGCTAAATGCGAGGATTACAATTGTGCAATTTACATTCTTATTTTGGAGAAGACAGTATGGCCAATAGTATCCCTGGAAACATGCTTTATGTAGTTTTTAAAACTAAACAAATGAGAATGTAAAGAAAATAATTTCCAATAATATAGCGAAAACGGAACGCACATCTTTATAAAGACTTAAAAATTCACCCCCCCCCGGGCCTACCTGACGAGTCCAATGGACGCGGCAGGTACATTCAAAATGACTACTCGAACCAGGATTAGTTTCATAAAATTAGTTAAATATAAACCACAGAGAACTAAAATAAATAAATAAGTAAAATAGATTTTTTTAAAAATGTGGTGTAAAATGGTTTTATCAACCCAATAGTTGGAAAATGTTAAAAATATTAAACAATTAACACGATATATTCAGTAAATCTATTTAATACTTGGAAAATTTCTGTGAAAAAAAATTCAAAGTATTAAATATATTTATTTAATCATCGATGCTGGATTTTCTTTCGTTTCGTGTTTGCCCCATGGTTAGTGGCTCATTGAAAAATATTCCATCTTGTGCTGCGATTGTAGCTTTGCCAACATGTTATAGTGAGAAGTGCGAGGCTTGGTATCGTTCCAAGTGGTTCAGTTGGTAGAACTTTAGTGCGCTATACTGATGAGCCGGGTTTGAGTCCCGGCTTGGATACTTTTTCACTCTGTTGGCTATACGTTTTTTAATCAATTAAAAATTTGAAATATTATGAATGAAAGCCGTGCGAAATTTTCTATGGAAAAATTTTCAAGTATTAAATAGATTTATTCAATCTTAGATGCTGGATTCTCTTTCGTTCCGTGTTTGCCCCAGGGTTGGTGGCTCATGGAAAAATATTCCATCTTGTGCTGCGGTTGTAGGCTTGCCAACATGTGATAGCGTGAAGTGCCAGGCTGGGTATCGTTCCAAGTGGGTCAGTTGGTAGAACGTCAGTGCGCTATACTGATACCCGTGTTCGAGTCCCGGCTTGGATATTTTTTCACTGTGTTGGCTATACGCATTTAAGCAATTAAAAATTTGAAATATTACGTTATAATAAGTTTTGACAAACAATATCATACCTTATATACAGTATTGTATCGTGATTGGCATTTTTGGGGCACTACATGCATAGAAGATAAATTTATTCTGCTTTTTTCGTAATTTTTAAAAAAAGTATTTGCCTTATTTATTGGCATAAGTTCTGCCATAAATTAAGGCAAAAATTTCTATTAAAATATAGTGGCAACATAAAGTGCAAATTTGGCAGACCTGCATGTAGTGCCCCAAAATAGCCAGTCACCAGCAGCCAATGCTGATATACTTTTGAATTTTGGGTACCACTATTTCTAAATATTTATCTTCATATTAATTAATTGCGAATTTTTGTCATAAAAAACAAATATTGGTATTCGTAAATTATGGTACTCTAAATTCGGGAGATTTGGCAGGAGTCCATACATATTGTCTAAGAATACGCAAGCCGTTAAAATATCACTCTTGAATAATTTAGAAAAAACGTGTATTTACAAAGAATCTGTCTATTAAAAAATAAAAAATAACACTGCCGGTGAATTTACCGTGTCCTTTTCACTTTCTCAGCTTATTCTGCCAAAAACTATTGCATTTGAAAACAAGAAAACTTGTTGTTTTATAGAAAAATATATGATAAAAATGCTAAAGCAAACAGTTTTTAAATCTTTTTTTAAATATTTCGAACACCACGCGATGTTGAAATTAGTTATATAAGTTTTATCCGATCAAAAACTATTTGTAGCAATTTAACCATCTTTTGGAGCAACATATTTGACTAGATTGTGTTGTGCGTACAGTCATATGAAATCAAAGATCAGTATTTTCTAAAAGTATTCTTTGCTCTTTTTTTCTGAGATAAAATAAGACGACTAATACTTTTAGAATATACAATTATTAAAATTCAAGGGACCATATAAACGCTGAAAAGTATCCGCCTACGCCAGTCGAGATTTTTTTTATTTTGTCAGTGCATAGGCCTATTATTCAGGAGACGATGTTTTACCTTCACGTATCACGTCTTACACATAAAGCAAATTTCAGCAACATTTTTTTATATATTTGTTGTTATTTACAAAATGGATTATTAGAATTGGATTTGTTAAAGAGTATAAAATTGTAATATTACCTTTTTTCTCCACTTTTAGCAAACAACAATTCATGAACGTATCTCTTACAATACCATATGATACTATTTCTGTATTTTTTATTATAATTATTTTTTTTTGTAGTTTTATTAATAAACTATATTTATTACCACATTTAAGAAATTTAATCTGTTGTTTAATTTTCTTAAAGCATAAAAATACAATGTTATAAACATAATTACAAATCTTATCTCTCCACAGCGCGTAGGCCTATTATCCAGGAGACGCTGTTTTATGTTCACGTCTAACGCATAAAGCAAATTTAAGTAAATTTTTTATATATATATTTGTTGTTATTTACAACACGGATTAAAACAATTGGACAAATTAAAGATTATAAAATAGTAATATTACCTTTTTTCTCCATTTTTAGCAAGCAAAAATTCATAAACGTATCAGTTACAACCCCATATGATACTGTTTCGGTATTTTTTATTATTTGTCCAGTTTCAATAATAAAATATATTTATTAAGTGGTCAAGTATCCTTTAAAGTGTAAAAATTAGATTTTGTTTTCAGTTTATAATTAAATATGATTCTTTAGGAGTATTTTAAAATAAACCCCATGCAAAAATTCACTTTAGAAGAGGAATTATGTCTAAAAAAGTCTGAGCACTTTTTATATGATCAATGGGTAGTTAGATCTTTAAAGTCAATTTTCTCAAAACGTGATTTTGGTCATTGCGAACACGATTTCTGAAAAATAGTTAGTTAGATTATGAAATTTTTATTTAATGAATTAATGGAGTTTCCATACAGAGGCGCAAAATGACCTATTACTACGTTTCCAAGTAACAAGTTTAGAATTCATGACTACTTTTGCATTAAAAAAAAAAAAACCCTGGATATTTCGAATTTCTCTAAAAAGAAAAATTTTTCAGTATCTACATATTATAATTTATTTTTATCGTAGGCCATTTTAAGAATACATTATATTTGTACTCATTAAAAGAGTTTCGGCTGGTTTTAGCCATTCAAATGGGAAAAATTATGCGCCCAATACAAGCAAGAATAATTGATTAGTAAAAAATTATTATATTTTTAAATAAATTAAAAAGCTTTATATGAGTGTATACATTTTTTGAAAATTTTAATTGATAAAATAATTTTTTATTAATATGTGATTTAAATTTTATAATTAAAAGTCAATTAGCTACGGAGTTACTGTAATTATTACAGAGGTCCTTTTTAGGGTTTCGTTCATCTTACAAAACCCTATTACTCCCGCTCCATTGTCTGTCTGTCTGTCACAGAGCCATTCTCAAAATCTATGTAACTTACAGAGTTCAAACTTTGTGTATATACCCGAATACTAGCTATAAAGAGCTCAAAATATTAAAATTTGAAAAACTCGTATTATTTTAATAAATAGAGATAAAAAACCAAAATTCTAACAGCCTTTTCCTATTCAATTTAAACAGTTTTCGTTATAGCAGATGCCAAAAATTAAAAATCCACGATGAAATTCTTTCTACAATAATTAATTTTCTATCAGACGATTTTCACGTAAAAAATGAAAATGAAATCAAAAGTTTCACCCATTGCAAAAAAGATTAATAAGAAATAAAATTGATTGACGTCATAGTGGTAATAAAACGGAAAAAATTCTCAATAATACAAGGAGTATGTGAGTATGTGTATGTACACAAAACAGATTAATATCACGTCATTAGAGAATTAAGAAGAAAATCTGACGTCATATCGGAAGTTTAAAGGATTTTTCAAATGTTTCAGAATAATACAAAGCGAATATCAGTATGAGTAATAGAGAATAGTAAATATATGAGTTTGAGGAACGTATTGAATCATGATAAACACCCGATTATGGAAATATTCGCATATTTTAACATTTTGAAGGTGTACAACATGTATAATTTTGAAATTATTATTTTTTTAAATATCGCATTTAGTCCACATGACAGATATTATTATGAAGAATATAACAGCGGGCTTCGCCCGCTATCGGGCTGGTTTAGATATTCGAAAAACGAGAAAAATAGACCGGTAAATTTTTACTTTATAAAAAATATGACTTTATTATTATTTTTTTTGGTTTCTAAATGAAATTAATTTGGATTCATTAAAGAAAAAATAAAGTGTTTTGAAACGAATATTAAACGAAACACTTTGAGCGATCTTCGATCACACTTACCCACATGTTTCATGTTTTTTGTGAGTTCAGTGTGTACCTGACCGATTAACCACATTGAAGAAATTAAATATGTTGTTCTTAGTTTCTTAAAGCATAAAAACACAATGATATAAACATAATTACAAACCTTATCTCAATAAATTTTCATTATTTTAGTACTCCATTCTATTTTCATGCAATTCAACGTACTCTGCAGAAATGAAAAGAAAAATGATTTTTACATAATTTCGTAACTTAACGTTTGTCATTTACATATTGAATAGATTTATTCCATCTATTTAACGTTACAAATAATTGAGGTTTTATATCATGTATATTAAACTTTCTGGAATAAATTGAATTAGTTACAATAAGATACTATATAAAATATTTAGGATTTATCCTGACTAATTTAATACGACGAAAAGTTTTCATTATTTAATTTTAAAAAATATTTATTAAAATAGTGGCATTTTGCAGCCCACAGTTTTCCTTTCTCGAACTTGACATTGAAAATGTATATGCCAGTAGATAGTCTTTATTTTAGTACAGCTATGTCCAAATAGTAATCTTCGAATTTTAATGGCAGCTTTGTGCGATTAAATAAAGTGAAGATTATTATTACCAGTCTAGCCAATCCACATTTTTTTAAAAATAAAGAAAAATTGTAATTTTACAATTAAATTTATTTAATTAAATGTGCCATGCTTGTATAGGTTGCGCACTTTAAATTATTTCTTATGAACATTTTTTCTTCAAATAAACATTCTAGCTCAAAGTATGTTTTTATTTTTATTTAATAAAAGCGAGATCACATTTAGTTTAATATGTAATTTACCATAAACTTTATTTTATTATAAAACAACATTCTCAAAAATGAAACTCATAGCAGTGTCACAATTTTTTTAGGACATAAATTGAATGTTATTGAGAAATACACCGTATAAACTATAAATACTTTTCCATGCTGCTTTAATCAAAGAAACTGAAATAAACTGTTAGAAGGGGATGTAACCATTTTAAATATGAAAGGTGGTACAATTTTGTATGTGTAGTGGACATTTTTAATATAAAAAATATATACTTATACAAGAAAACTTATTTAATTAAATGTGCCTTACTTCTACGTGGTGCTCATTTGAAAATATCTTGACACCATTCTTGAAATAAAAATTCTGGATCGAAGTATTTTTCTTTTTATTCAACGAAAGCGAAATCATGTTTAGTTCCAGACGTAGTAAAAACTAAAGTTTCCATCATTATAAACAAAGCATTCTCTAGAATAAAACGCACAGCAGAGTCACAATTGCTTCAAGAACTAAAATGCACCATATAAACTATGTACACTTTTCCGTGTTACTTTAAACAAAGGAACTGAAACAGACTGTCGGAAGGGGAAGTAAATATTTTAAATATGAAAGTTGGTACCGTAATTTCCGGCGTATAATCCGCGGGTCAAACAATTCTGTTTCAACCCAGAAATTTTATTCAATAATTGAAGTCAAATATTTACAGCGATCTAGTACCTTACATTTCATAAAATAAAATTTCTGTGTCGAAACATGATTGTTTAATCCGCGGATTATAAGCCGGACATTACGGTACAACTTGTTATGTGTTGCGGACACCTGTCTCATAAATTGCATTTATATTCAGAAAGTAGACACAATGACCAGTCGAATAACACTTCTAAAATATCTCCGCGAAGATTTAGTAATCTTACAGAACACCAACAAGGGAGCCTACATTTATGTTTTCCACGTTTATGCACTTCTTTAAAATCAGAAACTGCACTGACAGCTTCATTCTTTGAAACGAGCATATCTATACGAACGACTACTTCAGCCGAAAATAAATATATTTTTTTAAATATGCAACATTATACACTTTGTTTCCGGTGGGAAATGTGTACAAAAAACTTATATGACTGTCATTAAAATTGTAAATACAAGGTTTACAAGTCTGAAAATTACATTCTTATTTTGGAGAAGGGCCTTATGGGCAATACAATGCCTTTTTTACATGCTTGATATAATTAAAAAAAAAACGAATCAAAGGATAATATAAAGTAACTAATTTGCACTAATACAGCGAAAACGGAACGTACATGTATACAAAATGTAAAAGGTCAAAGTAAACAGGCTTTCATGTTCAATTCTTTTCATTTTTCTAACATATTTGGGTTATTATTCCGTTATGGGGAAAATTGCAAGTCAAAATGTTTCATTTTATTTCCGTAAATATGTTACGATTCCATGATTTTAGACTGTTATATATGCCTTTTCCTGTATACCTTTCCGAACATGTAACAGCAGCGGTTACGCAACGAGACATATATTTCAAAAATATTTAAATTTTCTTTAACCCTTTCCGGTGCGGAACAAATTTGTTTGTAAAATAATGAAATAATGGACTGACACCAGATTTTACAAACGATTTCCTTAGAAAAGAATAACTTGCTGATTTTCCCTTACTTTATAAAAGTAAAATTTTAATTAATTATTCTTGGTGGCGTTTGTTAATTTTGGAAGTAAAATTAGGTGTCCTTTTTTGTGACCACCACCCGCTAAAGGGTTAAACAATAAGGCAGACTAAACCTATAACACCTTTCCTTATACACTTGTATGAAGACCTAAGATTAAGTATGTAAATTATAAGTTTTTCCTGACTTTTTGGATACAATGAACCCTGAATAGCTACTCAACACTACTGACCTTACGCACTGACACACAAATGTCGGATTTGTAGGCGTTTTTGTATCAAAGTTGGTACATGAACTTGAATTTTAACACCAGTATTTTACAAAAGTATTTTTCGCCTTTCGTAAATTCAGAAATAGTTAACGAATAATACTTTTAGATAATACGGCTATTAAAATTCAAGGAACTGTACAAAAGCTGAAAAAAATTCCTTCTATGACAGCCACCATTTTTGTGGTAGTGTTTAGGTCTAGTTTTAAGGGAACGTTGCTTAATCCTATAGACCAACTGTGTCAAAAATGGGCTACTCAAAGTTCCTACAATTTTGTATATGTAGACGAATCCTTTTGATAAAATAAACAACATACGGTTATGAAGAATTTTACGGGAATTAAGGACCTTTATTTTAATTTTGTATTAATCAGAACTGAATTTCGAGCCATTATTCCTAGTGATTTTCTATTAAGGTTGTAGAGGGGACAATTTGCCACATGATACATGATAAAATACAATTATATAAACATAATTACAAATCTTATCTCAATATTTTTTCATTATTTTAGTACTCAATTCTATTTTCATGCAATTCAACGTACTCTGCAGAAATGAAAAGAAAAATGATTTTTACATAATTTCATAACTTTACTTTTGTCATTTACATATGGAATAGATTTATTCCATATATTCAACGTTACAAAATGATTGATTTTTAATATCATGTATATTAAACTTTCTGGAATAAATTGAATTAGATACAATAAGATACTATATAAAATATTTAGGATTTATCCTGACTAATTTAATAAGAAGCAAAGTTTTCATATTTTTATTTTAAAAAATATTTATTAAAATAGTGGCATTTTGCAGCCCACAGTTTTCCTTTCGTGAACTTGACATTGAAAATGTATATGCCAGTAGATAGTCTTTATTTTAGTACAGCTATGTCCGAATAGTAATGTTCGAATTTTAATGGCAGCTTTGTGCGATTAAATAAAGTGAAGATTATTGTTATCAGTCTTGCCAATCCACCTTTTTTTTTAAATAAAGAAAAATTGTAATGTTACAAGAAAATTTATTTAATTAAATGTGCCTTGCTTGTATAGGTTGCACACTTGAAAATTTTTCTTATAAAAATTTTTTCTTCAAATAAACATTCTAGCTCAAAGTATGTTTTTATTTTTATTTAATAAAAGCGAGATCAGATTTATTTTAATATGTAATTTACCATAAACTTTATTTTATTATAAAACAACATTCTCAAAAATGAAACTCATAGCAGTGTCACAACTTTTTTGGAACATAAATTGAATGTTATTGATAAATACACCGTATAAACTATATATACTTTTCCATGCTGCTCTAATCAAAGAAACTGAAATAAACTGTCAGAAGGGGACGTAACCATTTTAAATGTGAAAGTTGGTAAAATTTTGTATGTGTAGTGGACATTTTTAATATAAAAAATATATACTGATACAAGAAAACTTATTTAATTAAGTGTGCCTTATTTCTACGCGTTGCTCATTTGAAAACATCTTGACACCATTCTTGAAATAAAAATTCTGGATCGAAGTATTTTTTTTTTATTCAACGAAAGCGAAATCATGTTTAGTTCAAGACGTAGCAAAACCTAAACTTTGCATCATTTTAAACAAAACATTCTCTAGAATAAAACGCACAGCACAGTCACAATTGCTTCAAAAACTAAAATGCCCCATAGAAACTATGTACACTTTTCCGTGTTAATTTAATCAAAGGAACTGAAACAGACTGTCGGAATGGGGCTTAAATATTTTAAATATATGAAAGTTGGTACAACTTGTTATGTGTTGCGGACACCTGTCTCATAAATTGCATTTATATTCAGAAAGTAGACACAATGACCAGTCAAATAATACTTCTAAAATATCTCCGCGAAAATTTAGTCATCTTACAGAACACCAACAACGGAGCCTATATTTATTTTTTCCTCGTTTACGCACTTTTTAAAAATCCGAAACTTCACTGACAGCTACATTCCTTGACTCGAGCATAACTGTACGCACCACTACTTCAGCCGAAAATAAATATTTTTTAAATATGCAACATTATACACTTTGTTTCTGGTGGAAAATGTTTACAAAAAACTTATATGACTGTTATTAAAATTGTAAATGCAAGGTTAATAAGTCTGAAAATTACATTCGTATTTTGGAGAAGGGCCTTATGGGCAATACAATGCCTATATACATGCTTGATATAATTAAAAAAAACGAATCAAAGGAGAATATAAAAAAAATAACTTGCACTAATACAGCGAAAACGGAACGTACATGTATAGAAAAATGTAAAAGGTCAAAGTAAACAGGCTTTCATGTTCAATTCTTCTCATTTTTCTAACATATTTGGGTTATTATTCCGTTATGTGGAAATTACAAGTCAAAATGTTTCATTTTATTTCCGTAAATATGTTACGATTCCATGATTTTAGACTCTTATATATGCCTTTTCCTGTATATCTTTCCGAACATGCAACAGCAACGGTCACGCAAAGAGACATATACTTCAAATCTTTAATCAATAAAGCAGACTAAACCTATAACACATTTCCTTATACACCTGTATGAAGACCTAAGATTAAATATGTAAATTATAGGTTTTTCCTGACTTTTTAGATACAATGAACCCTGAATAGCTACTCAATACTACTGACCTTACGCACTGACACACAAATGTCGGATTTGTAAGCGTTCTTGTATCAAAGTTAGTACATGAACTTGAATTTTAACACCAGAATTTTACAAAAGTATTCTTAGCTTTTCGTAATCTCAGAAATAGTATACGAATAATACTTTTAGATAATACGGCTATTAAAATTCAAGGAACTGTACAAAAGCTGAAAAAAATTCCTCCTATGACAGCCACAATTTTTGTGGTAGTGTGTAGGTCTAATTTTCAGGGAACGTTGCTTAATCCTATTGTCCAACTGCGTCAAAAATGTGCTACTCAAAGTTCCTACAATTTTGTATATGTCGATGAATCCTTATGACCCTTAATCGTCGTGTGCGAGACATTCACAGGCACCGTAGGCTGCGGTTGTTTTATTTAGATTTTTTTATTCCCACCAGTTATTTTAATTAGTATATTTGGCTTTTTTTCGCATTATTTTTTCTGTCCATCAAATAAGGCGAATATTTCTGCTTAAAAAAACTGGTGGCAATCAAGCAATCAGATTTTTTTTTAAAGTAGCCTACAGTTATTAACCCGGTGATTAAGCGGTTAAATATGAAAGTTGGTACACTTTGCATACATGCCAACATCGCACTAAACTTCCAAACAATGTAGGTTATTTAACCGGAAGTTAAACACGTTTGAAACCAAAAATTTTTTTTAAGAAATTCCATCAAATAGGTTCCACGTAAAATCATGAAACTGAATATATTTTTTTTCTGATATATTTTCTGTTTAAAACGTTTTTTAACCTAGATCAAATTAAATCACATCGAACAGAAGTTTAGGTGAAAGTTGGCAGGTATGAACTTGTTATATGTAGCGGACACCTGTTTCTTAAAGTCCATTTATATTCAGAAAGTAGACACACTGACCATTCGAATAACTCTTCTAAAGTACCTCATAGAAAATTTAGTCACGTTACTTAACACCAACAAAGGAGCCTATATTTATTTTTGCCACGTTTATGCAATTTTTTTAAATCCGAAACTGCACTGACAGCTTCATTCCTTGACTCGCGCATACCTATATGCTCCACGACTTCAGCCGAAAATAAATATATTTAAATATGCAACATTATACACTTTGTTTCTGGTGGAAATTGTGTAAAACCAACTTATATGACTGTGATCAAAATTGTATATAGACGGTTTACAAGTCTGCAATTTATATTCTTATTTTGGAGAAGTGCCTAATGGGCAATACAATGCCTATATACATGCTTGATATAATTTTTAAAAACGAATCAAAGGAGAATATAAAAAAAGAATTTGCACTAATACAGCGAAAACGGAACGTACATGTATAAAAAATGTAAAAGGTCAAGGTAAACAGGCTTTCATGTTCAATTCTTCTCATTTTTCTAACATATTTGGGTTATTATTCCGTTATGTGAAAATTTCAAGTCAAAATGTTTCATTTTATTTCCGTAAATATGTTACTATTCCATGATTTTAGACTGTTATATATTAGGGTGGGCCGAAAAAATTCAAAAAATGTTTTTCAAGTCGTAATACCGCGGAAAAGTTGCGAATTAGTGAGACTAAAAATGGGTAAAAAAAGACATAAAATCGGTTTATATCTTCCGATCGCGCATGTGCTGTAAAGTTTGCTAAAATGTGGAAACAATTGACATTTCTGCAATTTTTTTGAAATTTTTAAATTAGACTCTTCACGAATGTAATACCTGAAATTCTTATCTATTACACTAACAAAACATAATATTTAAATATTATTTAACCCATTAATGACGACTTATTTTACACTTCTTTTAATACTTCGATACCAGTTGACACCAGTTTTCCCATACTGTTATTTTAACTGCTTGAATTTCTGATAGTTTAACATTAGATAACATGAATTTTCTTTTACTAAGATACTGGTGTTCATATTTAAAAGTTTCGTATTACTTAAATGGTAACTTTTCGTACCAACCGGCATTAATGAGTTAAATTCACTAACATCTTCCGATCTCGCACGTGCTCTAAAGTTCGTAGAAATTTGGCAAAAATCACTTTTTTAAGATAATGTTTTATCTTACCTAGCTTGTCAATATTTAAGTGTAATAGTTCTTATCAACTCTTGCTCTAAACGATAACACTTTAAAGAACTTAAAATTTTGTAAAAATAAAAAATCTTTCATTTCTGTTAAGGTAATGCAATAGCGCAGCAGCAGTCAAATTTAAGAAATTCACGCACGTGTTATAATTGGCTTGGTTCAAGAATTAAATATCGATTCTGACGTCTCCCATGTTGGGTGTAAAGTAAGAGAATATCACCATGTCTCTGTGATACGCTTTAACCCTTTAACGAACATTGGTTTCCCTATGAAACCACAAAATTTTAATTACGAAAATCAACAATGACAGCAGAATTTTAATAGAAATGTTTTCCTTTTATTATGAATGTGAAATATCGCTTTTTTCTTATATACAAATAAATTTGTTCATAATTTCCGGTGTCAATCATTTATTTCAACATTCTTGTGGAAGTGAAAAATATTTCCCTTGAGCGTGAAAGGGTTAATGGGTCCAAGCACATGCATTTACCGTAATTTCCGGCGTATAAGCCGCAGCTCAAAGAGTCGTTTTTCGACCCAGAAATATTATTTTATAAAATGTAACTTAAAAGATCGCTGTAAATATTTAACTACAATTATTGAATAAAATTTCTGGGTCGAAAAACGACTCTTTGAGCTGCGGCTTATACGCCGGAAATTACGGTACAAATCAAAGATGTTATTTTTATTAACCTTCATGGTTGTAATATTTGATATGCATTCTTAATTTTGAATTATTTGAACCTGAATTTTAATTCTATGAATACTATAGCTTCTTCTTAATAGGTCACTTTAACATTTTATTTATTAACTGTAAGTTATTTTTCTGGTTCAAACCATGCGAAAATTAAAAATAAGTGGTAAAAAAGTCCTGAATGTCGCAAAGAAAGTAAAATGAAAGTAGCAAAATCATGTTCATTCATACTGGGATTCAACTTTTATTTCAAATTACATTCATATTTTCCTCTTTGTTTAAAATGACTTTTACGATTAATGTTTCTCTATCAATGGGTTTTATAAAAAATAATTCCGTGTTGTGATTTTTCACATTTCTTATAATTATAGCTCTAAATAAATGTAATTACGTGAGATATGATAGTAAGTTATCGATAAGAGAAACAGGATAAAGAATATGTAACAAAAATTACAAAATATTTGATTAAATGTCACATGTCCATCTCATGAAAAAAATATTTTCATCTTATAAAGCATTAAGAAGCATAAGTTAATTAAAAATCAGTAATAAAGTAATATTAGTACAAGTGCATTTTCTATGATTTCCAGTTATTATATAAATTATTTTATGATCTGTATGATTGTGGCTTTATGGAAAATGAAACATAAAATTATTATTTGGTGTAGCAGAGTATTTTTATATGTAAAGCAGAGTATTTTTAAATATACATTATGTCATCCTAAATATAAAATACTTAGAATTATTATCTATTTTTATAGACCTAAGATTGATTCTATTTTAAAAGCATATACCATACAAAAATTTGTCTTTGTAACGCTTTGAAACTTTGAAAGGACGGTTGTATTGTATTTATAAAAATTAATATTTATCTCAAACTGCCAAATTTTTTCCAGAAATTTGAATAAAGTTTGTTTTTATAACGCAAATGAAATAATACGCATTTATTAGTTTTCAAAGCAATTTGACCGTAAAATCTGGTGAAATGTAATTATTTCACAATTTAGGAACAAAATTACGTTTTTCCTTCAAACATTTCAGTGAAAATTTTGCCCCTGAAACGTTAGTATTACGTCTGAATTAAATTTACGTAAATGTTAAATTGATATATGTGGGATTTTGAGAATGTTTAATTATTTTTTGTTGCTGTCATGTGATGTTGAATGTTTGCGTCATTCGTAAATGACATGTACTTTTAGATACTATGTACTTTGTTTCTTATAGCTTATTTTCGAGAAAACAATATAATGCAATCGATGAATTTGTATGTAAATGTAAAAATTTACTTATGGGTGTTGGAGTGTACAAAAGTCTCATTAAATATGAATCTTTACTCGCTTACGATAATTTGGGTTAGAAGGGCTCGAATTAATGAATTAGGAAAGTTTAGAAATTTGAACATTTAAAAATTATTTTTTACCTGATATACCTCAGAATTGCAAACACTCTAAATTCTCGACTACAACTATTGTTGAATGAAAACCTTTGTATTATTAATCGGAGATTTTCCTCTTTAAACCAGTTACGACCAATACGGTTAGGATCTATAACTTTTTGTTGAAATTAGCTTGAAACAACATATTCCAAAAGCGAATCTTCGCTTTATATAACCAAATATTTTTTGTGATTAAATAAAGGAAATTTTGTTATTGTCGTATCGTCAAGTGAAGGCTTACTGTGGAATCCCGGAATGTTTTGTGTTTGCAAGTGTGTATGTCTAGCGATGACTACCGCAAAAAAGCATCCGGTGACTTTATAATTATGTAGGTAAATTTGTAGCGTACCCGGTATAAGTTGTGTAGTGTTTGGTTAGATTTGTTCATTCTTTCGAAAAATATGAAACATTTTATTTTAAGACATAATGCTTTTCTATGGGATTTCAAAAGATTGTTTAAATTTTTCCTTCATACATAAAAGGAAATTCTGCATTTGGATAATTTATTTAATTGTTAAATTCTGGATTCTAAATGGGGATCGCAAGTACTTCGATTAGTTTGAAAATTTATAAATACATATGTCACACTTTTTAAATTATCTATGTATTTTTTATGGAGTTTAGTGCATCTGTTCCAAAAATATAAAATATTTTACGGTTGATTTATATATTTCTGTTATCACAAGTCATGTGTTCTGTTTTAATTGACCAGTATCCTATCAACTCTATTTCATAACATGTCAGAAAAAGAGAATTTATTAAAATAATTCGTTCATTGGGAATTAACTTATTACAAAATATATAGAAGAACAAGTTAAAAAATAATATAGAATGGATACAGCTGAAGAGACCCCCCTCCCTTTGAAGAGTTCTACATTTGTATTCTGAAGAATTTGAATGATAAGCAGTTGAATAGTATAATTGCATGAAATCGTGATTAATATAAAAGTTCTTAAAAATTAGATTATTTTAATCTTCGGAAAATCTTCTATGCTTAAAAATATACATAACAGTGATGAAATTCCAGTCCTTTTTTGCATACCAGTATAAACTTACAGAAAATGTTTTCTTATGTAATCGAAACAGTCTGCGATTTAAAAGAACAGTGTTTTCTCTAATATTATACTGGTATGCAAAAAAGCGGAGAAATCTCATCCCTGACATATAATCTAACATCAATAAATTATGGATTTCAGTATTTCAGATATTGTGAGAAGTGAGATGAAAATTTAAATTGACGCTGAGGCAACTGATCTGAAGATTTACTAGCTTTAGTTAATTTTTCATGCGCATTTACTTTTTACCGCTGCGTCAACAAAACACCAACGGTTAACGAGTTATGTAAAGCAGGGTTCGTACGCTATTACCACAATTTTTAATAGAATTTTTCTATATAATATTTAAATAGCAGAAATTGCAGAAGCCACGTTAATAATACTTTGTAATACTTTTCTGCATTTGAATAAGGCGAAAAATCCCATAAACACTTTTTGTAAAATTTTACGAAACCTGTAAAGCGATTTCTTAAAGAAAATATAAGAGTCAGGAATCTAAAGTTTGGGAGCTGTTAAACCTGGAAATTTATGTTTAAATTATAACATTTTTTAAAGTAAAACATTATATTTTTGTAATAAATGTTTTGTTCATATAGGATCACATAATTAAGTTTTTTTCTGTGTCTGATAAGCGCAAACATGAAAAACTACACCTCATTATTAACTATATATAAATATTTCTACGAGAAACAACTTTCTAGATAAGAAAAGTAAAAAAAAAAAATAATTTGCTCGTTTAAAATATAAACACGCTCGTAGTTTTTGTTTAAGTTAATAAATAATTTACAAGTAGGTTCCTTTCGTATGACGAGAAAGAAATTAAAAATTAACAGAAACAAAAGTACGCTCTCCGCTTATGAAGATATTACCCTTAGTAACGCAGTAGATTGCAGCAACTTATCACGGAGGTGAGGCATATTTTTTAAGCTTCTTTACAATCCTTTTTCATTGTAAAATATTCATTAGACTTTTTCGAAATATTTTAGCATATCTTTTTATCACAATTTTTGAGTGCGATTTTTGTGAATACTTTTTTTGCAAAAATAACGAATCTTAATAGTAGTAAAAGGTGGAATTTTATTGATTTCTGAATTTTAGAAATGTATGATTATATCCGAAAGTTGATTCATATTTATTATTTACAAGTTTTATAAGTACAGATATAAATATGTTAAATCATTTATTACCACTATGTGGAGAGGTGCATGATAGAGTACGATTATTTATGAACCGTGATCATCGCCTTATTTAATCGCAAAGCTCAACGATTAAATAAGGAGAACATTGCTATTCTACACTGTTAAAAATTTGCAGCAAACTGTCCAGTCATTTGACCGTTTTTGTTGAAAACGGTTACATAACCGTAATATAACTATATTCTGACCATAAAATGAGCAATAATACGGTCAGAATATAGTTAAATTACGGTTATGTAACCGTTTTTTACAGAAACGGTCAAATGACTGGACAGTTTGCTGCTAATTTTTAACAGTGTACAGATTCCAATTGCTACGCATTTTTACTATCAGCGTATCTAATTGTTACTCGTCGAGTTATTTAATCGTAAAAGTCTGCAATTAAATCAAAGAAAAATAATTGTTGGGAGAAGTGCTGAAAGACGTCATAGAAGTGGAATTTATTATTAACTTGAAACCGCAAATATATCAGCATTTAAAACAATTATACTGTCATGTATCAAGATCAAACTTTAGAAATATTAATAATTTTGAAGAAAAGTGAAACACCAGGGGAATGTGAAGTTGAATAGATTACGAAATGTTTTTTTTTGAGAAAACTTTATTTTAAATATATTTTTATATGTTTATTTCGTTATTGCACTTCATATTTACCTTAAGGAAATATGAAAACATATCTTAAAATAGATGGAAATTATTATTTTTTTTCGTTTTATTTGTAGGTAGGGTTCGGATAAGAATCTTGCATCAGGTCTGGCATCCATTTTTTTATACGAACGCTTCAAATTCAGGTTTTCATAAAATCTGGTTAGAGGACTCGATGCAAGATTCTAATGGGAATACGATCAGCAGACAAAGAAAAAAAAACGCCCGCTCAAGCTTATGTCGGGTTCGGATGAAATCTAGTCACCCGACCCGATGCAGAACCCCTACAAATATCAGTTTTCAAAATAAAAAATTCGCGAATAACAGTTTTTGATAAAGAAAATATCCTAGAGCACAGGTTTTTTGGTGTACTAACTTTGTAGTATAATATAATTGAATGTTCCTGCTTTTTTCTGTTATCACTTAGTCTAAAATTTTATAAATGTAAAAACAAAATATTATGAAAAACAGACATATACAATGTTTTATACTAAATACTAAATTACGATGTAGTATGTACTAAATTATAAAACACTTTTTTATAATGTAAAAGGCAAGTTGATTTAAAAAATTATTTTTCATTATTATAAGAAATAATTTTTAAAGAAATGTTCTGTATCATAAATTCAATAAATAAATAAAAAATTAATATTTAAAAAATGTATCTAATCATTATTTTTAAAAAATCAAAGTGTTCCATGATTTAAAATTTTAAAAATATTTCCTCAATTTTCTTTATTGCATCAAAGGATTTTGTCGAAACATTTGTGCATCTATTTTTTGATTACAATAAAGTTATTTACAAAAATATAAAAAACATGAAATAAACTGAATTTTAATAAAAATTTACTTGTTAATAGATTTTATTACTAATTCGAGGTCTTTAGTATGTGAGCAATCTAAAACGAATGTATACTGATTTTTGTAATGATGTATCAAGATCATATCGTACAAATACAAAAAAAATCAGGAAAAAAATTAAACAGAATGAGCTTTTTAAAATTAATAGACTATAAAAAATTTTCTTTGAGAAAACTTCCTTTAAATTGTATGTTATTTTCTTTTTTTACATATACATTCAAATATATGTCATAATATTTATATTTTAAATATATGTAAATATTTATAACACGTAAACAAAAATTCGTGTACTTGTTTGACTTGAAAGCGGACTGCCCATTTAACAAAACAGCAATTTAAACGTTTCCCAGAACAAACAGAAACGATTATATATATTTTTAAAAGAAAATCTTTCCACACGAACCTAATAGTGGGCAGCCGCACTATCTTCGGTAAAATACACCATGAAATTTGTATGATTTTTTATTTTTAAACGAAAATTCGTATAAACAAACCTAGAGATGTTCCCCCTATTGTCTTTGGCAGTTTACACCAGACGTGCTACACATGATCCAATCTGTTTTGATTTCATATTTTTAAACGAAAATCTTTTCAAACAAGCCTAATGTTGCTGGCCGCAGTGACTTCAGCAACGCTTACCCTGAAATTTGTATGATTTTATAGGTTTAAATGAAAATCTTTCAGAAGAAACCTAATAATGGAGGCACACTGTACTCAGCAACATACTTAAATTTATATGATATTATACTATTTTTAACCAAAAATCAGAATAAACTAAATCCCCATTACCTTCCCCATTACCTTCGGTAGTACACTAGGCATGCTACGCGCGCTTCAGCCTGTTTTGATTTTCTGTTCTAAAACGAAAATCTGTTCAATCGAACCTGACGGCGCTGGCCACATTGCCATCGGTAAAATAATCCACACAAAAATTCGGATATTTTCGGATTATACTGATATTGGGTTTTCAAATATATGAAGTGTTTTCCAACTTGTTTACTTAGATATCATGTTTTTCCTTATTAATATATGGAGTTTTGTTACGATATTCTAAATGTGTTGGAAAGTGTTCCATAATCTATGTTTAAGGCATGATTTTTCATACTTTTTTTAAATAAAAATGCATATCGCTGCTTTCATCAGAAAGATGTGCTGAGGCAGGAGTGTCCACAATTTTTGCCAGATAGTCGATTGTCAACACTATTTTTGAATAAAATATTTCGCTTTACTATATCGCAGAAGAATTGTCTTTAAATAAGGCACGATATTTTATACAAAAATAGTGGTATCTCTGTGTCTCGAGTGCCGCATTTTAAATATATCTGTGCTAAAATGCCACAGATAATATCTAATCTTAATCTGGATCATTTTTCACAATTTTATTTATAAGTATTTGGTGCTGTTAAGTATTTGCTAATTTTACAAAACTTAGGGATAAGAAAACTTTCAATGTTAAAGTATGGAGTATTTCAAAGTCCGGATTTAGTTTTCCTTTTGAATATAAATGAAAGGATTCGTGTATAAAATTCTATCTCATAGAATGTATTTTTAAAAATTTCTTTAAAACTTTTTAAAACTTTCATTAGTTGTTTACAAATTTGATCTACAACATACCAATTGGACCAAATTATTTTTAAGTATTTAAATTTATTCATAACTTAATTTTATGTTTATATTCTTAAATACTGTTGTGTGTGTACAAAAAATTACGAAAAATTTTAACAAATTATTTAAATCTATACCGAAATCTTTTGCCACCAAAATTACAGACAAAAACGCATTTAGATTTCAATGTCTTATGTGTACGTATTTTAAATTATTTCTTTATATATTTTTTTTTATTTAATTTATGTTTCATATTTCAAACTTTCTCAACTTTAGTCAGGTCAGTTCCTCCACTCCGTCCATTTTTATTGTAGTTATAACATATTCTTTGCTTTTCAATTAGACTCTGCCTAAATTGTAATAGATATTACAATTTTAGGAACCCGAAGTTTGTATTTTACATGTTTTCAGACCATATTTCATGCTGTTTAACTTAGAATAAATTAAATTTTCAGAAACAAATTTCAGTTTAAATTTACCACAGCTGCAACTTCATTTATCTGTTCCGTTAAATTTGTGAAATGTTCTGGAAACAATTCAAACGACGTATTTTAGGAAATATTAGCTAGAATATGATTGTTAACGTAATAAAGTTTTAACTTTAGAATAAAATCTAAAAATAACTGAAGCAACATAAACATATCGATTACAAGTTTGACAATTATTGTACATTAAAATGTTGAATATATATATATATATATACTAACGCGCAAATTTTGAGTTCAATTTTTTCATAAATTTTCTCTAAAATTTGATTATTTTAGGACCTTTGACTTTTGTGTTCGCCTGACCAAGCATGTAACTGCAACAGTCACGCAACCAGGGACATCGCTCATTAAATACTTAAATTTTCTTAACAAATCGTGACAAAGGTATGATAACATTAATGATTTTCTGCTCTTCTTACTTGCATTATTCGTCGGAAATTACGATATATTAAATTTATTGAAACAATTTTAAATTGTTCATAGCAAACTAGAGTTTAATGCAACTACGATTCTTGATGAGTTTAGTAAATTTCTTAATTTACGACAATGACTACATAGATCAGTTTTTAATGACGTCACACGCTGGTAATCGAGGCTAACGAAAAAGACAGGCTACCGCGGTGCATTCCACTTATCTTTTTTACGGACCGCTAGAGTGACGTGATGCTCTTTTCGTACACCTGCATTGGTGGATTCAAGCATCACATGACTCCCGCGGTCTGTAAAAGAAGATACGCGTAAAGCACCGCGGTAGCCTTACTTTTTCGTTATCCTAGCTAGTAACCACCTTAACAACTACATGTGCGTTTTTCTTGCCAGAGGCGTAGCGTCAAGGGGGGCACGGATCACTTTACTACCAGTATTTTTATACACTATACTTGGTCTTATTTAATTCATACCGTTCAAAGATTAAATAAGGCTAAATGTAGTATACAATTATACTGGTAGAAAAATGATCGTGCCCCCCCCCCTGACGCTACGCCACTGTTTCTTGCCCATTGGCGTTTATCAATTTTGATTGTTTTCGCGATAATACAGACGGACTAATTAACGATTTTTATTGGCTGGATATAAATTGAAGGATTGTGATCACGTGGTTGAAACTGATCTATTTCAAATAGCCAAACATTTTTATAATTAAAATGTGAATTTCGGTCATGAACAATACTGAACACAAGAGAGCAAGAGAAGAGAGAGAGGAGGAGAGGGAAGAGGGAAGGGAGAAAACGGGAGAGGGAAGGGGGCAGGAGTGAGGGGGAAATGGGGCAAGATGGATGGGAAGAGAGAGAGACAAAGAGAGAAATTAACGTACTCCCGAAAAACAAATGAAATTTCATTTACTTTGCCTTACAGTAATTTCCAGCGTTACAGCCGCAGCTAAAATAAATATGTTTCGAAAGAGAAATTTTATTTAATAAATTATGTCAAATACGTGCCAAGTAGAAATAAGCTACATTGTTAAATAAATTTTAAGAACGGCAATAGATTTTTTAAAGACGCAGCATATACGCTAGAAAATACGGTAGAAGAAAATATGCGTTAAAAAATCCCTGACGGCTCGACCTACAGGTGGATTTCGAAGACGTAGACCGTGGGGCGCTTGTTTCTTGGGAATTGCGGAAGAAATGACCTGTTTGCCGTCCACTTGAAACCGTCGACTTTGAAACCTAACTTGTTTGCAGGCGGAGCCGGCAGGGATTTTTTTGCTATAAGGATTGGTTTTATAAAAAACTTGTCAATATAAAATTTTCAGATAATATTAAGAGGATTTATAATAAATTTAAGCGGATTTGAAATCTTGTGAACTGACGAAGTTATGAATTTTTTTCTTCTAAAACCCCCCCTTTTTTCCTCCCGTTGGGGCCAATTTTAATGATATCAAAAATCTGTAATACATAAATTGTCAGCCCTTTTCCTAGAAGTAATAATAACTTTAAACGGATTCGATACGTATCATAATTAGGAAATTATGGGGCTTTTTCTGTTTTCACAAATCGCCCCCCATTGCCCCTCCCTTATCCTTTGTCCGATTTTGCCCATTAACGAACTTGACCAAGATTTTATGCCCCTTGATTTTATGTATCAGTTTGGAAGAGATTTGTACAGAATTATTGCAGTTATCGTGTCCAAAAAATGTGAAATAGATAGATAGATTGATTGATAGATAGATAAATATTTTAAACTGGGGGTGGTTTTGGGTTTTGGGAGTCATGGCCAGACCCCTTGGAAACTCCAAAGAGTGCACGTTCCTTGTTATGAGTAAAAATGAATGTGAAATTTATATGGGGGAGTTTCAGTTTTCTTTCCATTTTTTTTTTTAAACAAAAAGTAACAATTTTGATAAATTAAGTTATATGTATATATGTATCACAATATTTTTCTATCAGTGTGCTTACGATTCTAACTTTTGAATACCATTGATTCCGAATAATTATCTTTGTCTTATTTAATACCAGAATTTGTTCAATTTATGCAATGAAATAAAGAGATGGGTTTTTTTGGAAATAGTGGTTCTCAAATTAAGGGACCTATACAATATAATATAAATTTTAAAATAGTACATTCATAAATATTTAAAAAATCAGTTTCTGAAAACCACTACATTGGTGTACTAAGCTAACATAATTTTTTATTTGATAACTGTACCATCTTTGTTTTGAAATAATTCATATTTATTTTGCATTTATTATTCATTTTCAAGTAAACATCCTTACCTTTTCGTTTAAACACAAGAAATATAATTTTCCATACTTAATTAATTCGGTAGATTAATTTTCTTTAATAAAAGCACTGGAAATGCAGAATTTCAAATACGTTCGTGCTTGAAAAATATTCATCATTGTACTTCATAAAATTTTATCTAATTCAACACTCTTAAATGAAAACGAAACTACGCTTGTTTTAAAAGGAATTAAATATTTTACAACAGCAGACATTCAAAATTAATTATTCAATTTATTGGGAATCTAGTATGAATGAAGAGCATTCTTACTGAAATACAAAGTAATTTTTTTTATAAATTACTATACTAGGAAAAAGCATGGTTTAAATAAAACAGTAAAGTAAGAATTAAAATACATTATTTATTTTCAACTTAATATATGTAGAAGAAACTTCTCCTTATATTTTAAATTACACTCATGTTCAAAATTAAGGTCATAAATATAAAATCTGTGAAAACTGATGGACTATTCACTGCGTTGCCACGAAATTTGGCACAGAGGTATATTACAATGGGAGAAAGAATATAGCAACATAACAATATGGAAAAGATTTTAATTGTGAATTAAGATACAGGGTATATTAAAAAGTGTCAAATCATGAATCAGAGATAAAGTATTTATCTCGGGAAAAGTATGTCTAATATGGTGTGTGACCACTGTGCACTGCTATACAAGCCTCACAACGAGCTCTCATACTCTTTATGAAGATGTCAATAAATGTTTGTGGCAACAAAGCCCACTCTTCCAAAATCGCGGCTTTTAACTCTTGGCGGGTCATGGCAGGGGGATTACGCTGTGCAATGGCTCTTCCTAGACCATCCCAATGTCTCCAGGAAGGCCGACCAAGACCACCACAGAACAACGACACCTGCACAGAATAGCTACTTGGCATTAAGCGCACGACGACATAGGCTGGCAACGACTCTTCAGCTTGCTCGTGACCTTGCTGCTGCGTCTGGAATAAGAATTTCCAGGCAAACAGTATATAGACGTCTAGCAGAGAGGTCCCTTTAAGCCCAGCGTTCAGTTGTGTGTCTCCCTTTCACTGCATCGAACAGGAGAGCCCGTTTGTTGGGGGAGCCGAAGACATCAGTCTTGGACACAAAAATAATAGGGGCGTATACTTTTCAGTGATGAGTCGCGATTCACCACGCAAAGTGATTCTCGTTGAATCTTCATCTGGAGAAAACGTGGAGCCTAGCTATCATCCTTCCTGCATAAAAGAAATCGACAGATTTGGGGCAAACGAATCCTTGTCTGTGGCGGCATAATGATGGACAGCCGTACCCCACTGCACGTCTTCGATGCGGGTACTGTCAACGCATATCGCTATAGGGATGAGGTCCTTGAAGCCTATGTGAGGTTGTTCTGAGGTGCTGTAGGCCCAGACTTCATTTTTATGGACGATAATGCGAGGTCACACAGAGTTCACATTGTTGATGATTTTCTTGAAGAAGAGGATATTCGCCGTATGAATTAGCCTTCGACGTCTCTGGACATTAATCCTGTTGAGCCTGTTTGGGATGGTCTAGGAAGAGCCATTGCTCAGCGCAACCCCACTCTCAGGACCCGCCAGGAGTTAAAAACCGCGCTTTTGGAAGAATGGCTTTGTTGCCACAAACATTTATTGATACCCTCATAAACAGTATGAGAGCTCGTTGTGAGGCTTGTGTAGCAGTGCATGGTGGTCACACTCCATATTAGAATGACTTTTTTTCGAGATAAATGCTTTATCTCTGATTCATGATTTAACACTTTTTAATATGCCCTGTATCTTAATTCACAATTAAAATATTTTATATATTGTTATGTTGCTATATTCTTTCTCCCATTGTAATATACCTCTGAGACAAATTTCGTGGCAACACAGTGAATAGAACATCAGTTTTCACAGATTTTATGTTTATGACCTTAATTTTGGACATGAGTGTATTTTAACTAATTATTTTATTTTACATTTCCTACAATAACATAATTATATAAATATTATATTTAAGGCGAAAAAAAATTAACTATCAGTGACATCAGGGCGTATCTTGTTTCGAAACATAAATAGATAGATTATTTCATGATTCAATAAAATATAATCTATGCTTATAAATAAATATGTTTTTCTGTACCTGTGTCTGTCTGTGTGAGATAACTATATATATCTACAGGGTATAGAGCTGTTAAACTGTGGATGGGGATAGTCTAAGAGTAGTTCTGATGCACCTGAAGCTCAGATTTTTCATTTTTTGATAATTAGCCGAGATATTAATTAAACCCCGCAATTAAAGTTCGACCGAAAAAACATGGCGCCGTTCTGTGCAAGTACACCGTTCTGAAAAGTGGAAAATGAAAATAACCAAAATTCAGAGAGCGGACTGCTTTTTTTTTTTTCGTGTGTTTCGAAGCTTGCGTCGACAAAGCCTCTCGAAATACAGAGAAATTAAGAACATATTGAGAAATTTTGTACGTTTTACTTTCGCAATATTCATAAAAAAACCTTATCAGCAATAAAATTTGTAAAGTTCGTTTTTTTATTCTTGTCTTTCGAAATCGTCATCGGCTTAACTTCTCGGAAGACGACGAAATAAAAAATACCGACTTAATCCGGTTAAATTTTTTTCTACGACTTTTTTTATCCGTTTCCAAAAATACGAATAAAAACACTTTCAAAAGAAAAAATCGTTTCGCCGCGTTCGTAAGGATCAGGGATTTTTCTAGGAGTTTCACCAGTCTTTTCCGTATAGAAAAAGAAATCTAGGTTAAACTCGTAGCACTTCGCCTTCTTTTAAGGAAAGATTATCTGTAAGAAAATACTGGTACCGAAGAATTTCTTGGTCGCAAAATTCCAGGAGCCGTACGAACCCTCGGTACGAAGTTTCGGTGTTTTCACTACTTTCTGCAAAGTTTTAAAGTCTTCATAGGCTCGGGAAATAAAAACACGAAAAAAAAATCTAAGTTCGTTTATCTATCAAATGGTGCGGTGCAATCATTTTTTTAAATACGAATTTTAACATTTTCGAAAAAAATTCTTTCCGAAAGTCACTCTCACCGAATTTCGTTTTTTCCTCACTTTTTAGCACTTTCCAACCTAGTTGAAAAGTGCTTATGACTTCGGTTTGTCTGGCCGTCTGTCGTCTGGCCGTCTGGCTGTGCTCCTCGCGTAAATATACTCGGATGGCTCTGCAATTTTTATATGTTATTGTCGTTATCTATAGCATGTTCCCTATTTCAACGGAAGTGTGTAGCACTTATAGTTTTATTACAGGGACACTCAAAAGAATTCCGTTACATTGCGGTCTTTGGGGAAAAATCATTTGCGGTTTATTTAAATAATGTTTCACTATTTTAAACGCATTGAAATTTATATATATCACTAAGGTACATTAGAAGAAGCTTAATATGGAATAGGGTGTGTATAGCACTTATAGTTACTTTACAGGGACAGTCAAAAGAATTCCGTTACATGACGTCTATGGAGAAAAATCGTCTGCGGTTTATATTTAAATAATGTTTCACTATTTTAAACGCATTGAAATTTATATATATATATATATCTAAGGTGCATTACAAGAGGCTTACTACAGAATAGTGTGTGTATAGCAGTCATCGTTCATTTACAGGGACACACAAAAGAATTCTCTACTGTCTGTTAACACTAATTCCTGGAAGTGCGTTTTAAGTTACTAAACGCGATTTTAATTTTAACTCGCTTTTTGTCTATTATGTGGTGTGTAAAAAATCTGTAGATCCTATACACGGCAGCACAAAAGTTCGCGAACACATTTCCGTTTATTGACAGAAACTCCAGAAAGATAATTTTAAACTGTGCTACGCGTTTCCTAACTAAACTAAAATTTAGCATCATAGCATATACAAATCTATAGATCATATTCAGGGCTGAATAAAAGTATCAGGATATTGTTATGAATTTTGTATATATCTGTAAATATTCCATGTTTAAATTTATTTTATTTTATTATTGTGAAAATTGCAGTATTATTAATGTATTTCCTATTGAGCATCATGTAACTCAATGCTAAAGGCCTCAGGTGCTTTGCAAGAAAAACAACCTTACACCCTCATCGTTTTTAAAATGGAGTCTATGGAAAAATCGCCAAGGAATGGGTTTATCGCCAAGTTGGCGATGGTTTTGGCGACTTATTTTTGTCGCCAAATTTGGCGATATATCGCCAAATGTCGCCAAGTTGGCGACGGATTTGGCGACTTTTTGTGCAACCACACCCCCCTTATACCTATACATTGGTATCCTTTCTTGCTTGGGTTCTTTATCGAAAGTTAAAGCACTTTCTGGTAATTTCTAGCATCTGAAGGCTCTGGAATAATCTGGAAAGATCTCTGAAACCTATATAAGGACCTCCATCAGTTTAGTTCAGTTAGTTGTCTGTCAACTGCGATTGAAGTCATACGAGAGGCTTTGCATTGAGAACTGTGTTACTCGGATCGATTTTGTCGTTGATACGTCGTATTGAACGCATTGTTTCTGTGTGAAATTTTGCTGCGCTTTTATTGGATTTGAAGATTACTGAATATCTTGTAATTTTCAGAAGATATTTGTGATCGTATTGCACTGTTTATAGTGAATAAAGCCTTTTTATTGTTCTTATATATTGGCATCAGTCCTTTCGAACCCCGAGCTCACAACATTTGGTGTCAGGAGTGGGGTTGAATGCCGATTACCAGAGCAATGGAAGCGCAACTGACTAAATTATTGGAGAAATTAGGAGAGATGGATGAGAAAATGACTGCCAACCTTGGCGAGTTAAAAGATGAAATGAAGAAGGAAATGTCAGCGATGGATGAGAAAATGACTGCAAATCTTGGCGAGATGGATGAGAAAATGACTGCCAACCTTGGCGACTTAAAAGATGAAATGAAGAAGGATATGTCAACCAACCTTGGAGAGTTGAAAGACTTAATAGAGGATAAAATAACATCTTTAAATGACAGAATTGACGGCATGGAAAACAAAGTTGAAGGAAGATTTCAACAAATAGAAGGAAAAGTAGAAGAAATTCAAAGGACAGCCAATACCGTAGAAGAAAGAGTAGAAGAAAAAGTTCAAAAGATCGCCGAGACCGTTGAAGAAAGAGTAGAAGAAAAAGTTCAAAAGATCGCCAAGACCGTCGAAGAAAGGATTGAGAGTGTAGAAAAGGAGTTGGAAAATGTGAAGAAATAAAAGATAACTGCCGAAAACTATCCCGAAGATGTCAAGTATCAAGCTATGCTTCCTCGGGCCTCTATTAAACTCTCGACCTATGACGGAAAATCCTCATGGCCAGTTTTTAAGACACAATTTGGGATCGTAGCGGACGCCAATGGATGGGATTCCCAGACAAAAGCTTGCCAGTTAGCTGCTTCTCTACGAGCTGATGCTGCCGACGTCTTACAGACTTTGCCTGCAAATGAACCGCTGGATTTTGAAACGCTCGTCAGTGCCTTAGAATTGCGCTTTGGCGAGAAATGCATGAAGGAATATAGCAGACTCCAGCTCAAATCTCGACAGCAGAAATCCACTGAATCCCTGCAAGATCTTGCTACGGATGTCGAGAGACTTTCACATCTTGCTTATCCTGACTGTCCGACTGAAATTAGAGAAAGCTTAGCTCTACAGCATTTTATTGATGGTGTGCGTGACTCTGAGATCCAGAAAGCACTCCGGATTGCAGATCTCAATGATTTAAAAGGGGCTTTGGTTTACGCTCTGAAATTCGAGGCAGCCCAGCAAGCTACTAGGAAAGATCGACATATTTGGAAGAATGACACTGAAAATAAAGTTTGGGAACGCCGCTTACCATCATACGGTCTATGTGGCCGATATTTCAGACCCTTTCATACTCGGACTGGACTTTTTAAAAGAGCATGGATTTACACTGGATTTTAAGAAGAATGAGTTACGCTCTGCTCAAGAAGATGTCACTATTTTCAAACTTGGAAATGAGTCCGGGTCTATTCAACGGATCACAGCCAAGGCAGATGTTATCATCCCTCCTCGGACCGAAATGATGATACCTGGATTAACTGAGAACGAAAGTAGTTTTCAATGTGGCTTGGTTGGATATCCTGAGAAGAGCCCAAAAGGAGTGCTAATAGCATCAGCGCTGGTAGATCTGTCGAGAGATGTGATACCCGTGAGGATGGCGAATGTAAGTGAAAAGTCTAGAATTATCCAGAAGGGTGAAGTGCTTGCTACCTGTGCTCCAGTCACCTGTGTTTGCAAAGACCCGAGCTTGACGTTGTCGGAGCCGCCTACAAGTTTAACACCTGAAATTGGACGAAATGAGAATTTATTTCCTGAGCAGAGACATGCCGCAGAAAGACTGTTCCAGGAATTAAAGGATGTGTTTTCACAAAACAAGAATGATATAGGTCGCACTTCTCTGACACGTCATAGAATTGATACTGCCGACCATCCACCGATTAAACAGCATCCAAGACGCTTGGCGTTCGCAAAACAAGAAGAGGTTTCTAAGCTCTTACAAGAGATGCAGAATAGTGACATCATCGAACCGTCATCAAGTCCGTGGGCCTCTCCCATCGTGTTGGTCCGAAAGAAAGATGGCTCCACAAGGTTTTGTGTGGATTATCGAAAACTTAACGATATCACGAAGAAGGACAGCTATCCGCTACCAAGAATAGACGACACACTAGATACTCTTTCAGGACATAAATGGTTTTCCACACTGGATTTGAAGAGTGGATATTGGCAGGTAGAGATCCATCCTGATGACAAAGAGAAGACTGCATTTACTACTGGACAACGACTTTGGCAATTTAAAGTTATGCCGTTCGGGCTCTGCAATGCTCCAGCAACGTTCGAGCGCCTCATGGAGACAGTGTTAAAAGGCCTGACTTTTGAAGCTTGTCTCATCTACCTAGATGACGTCATCATTGGTGGCCGCACGTTTGAAGAACATCTTGGAAATATTCGAAAAGTGTTAACGAAGCTAAGAGCGCCGAATTTAAAGCTGAACCCTCTGAAATGCAAGTTCTTCCAACGCGAAGTAAATTATTTAGGACACATCATCTCAGCTGAAGGTGTTCGAACAGATCCAGAAAAAGTGTCCGCAGTAAAGAACTGGAAGCGTCCGGAAAATGTCCATCAGTTGCGAAGCTTTCTGGGACTATGCACTTATTACAGAAAGTTTGTCCAGGGGTTCTCCAACATCGCAAGACCATTGCATAGGCTCACTGAAAGCAAGCAGAAGTTTCCATGGACACAAGAATGCGAGAATTCCTTCCAGCGGCTCAAAGAAGCTCTCACATCCTCTCCAGTCCTTACCTATCCGCACCCCGAGAAACAGTTCATTGTGGACACGGATGCCAGCCATGAAAGTGTCGGCGCTGTACTTTCCCAAGAAATAGATGGCCAAGAACGAGTCGTAGCATACTGGAGCAAATGTCTATCGAAACCAGAGCGGAATTATTGCGTCACTCGCAAGGAGTTATTAGCTATAGTGAAAGCCATAGAACACTTCCATCACTATCTCTATGGCAGGAAATTTCTCCTTCGTACTGACCACGCATCCCTAACATGGCTGATGAATTTTAAGAACCCAGAGGGCCAAGTAGCCAGATGGATACAACGACTCCAGGAATACGACTTTGACATCAGGCATCGCAAAGGCTCATCGCATGGAAACGCCGATGCCCTATCAAGAAGACTGTGTCCCGAGAGCTGTCGCTATTGTTCCAGAGCGGAGAGCAAGTATAATCCCGAATATGTCATACGCCAGACGAAGACTTCACAATCAACGCCACTAGATCCCTGGAGTGATGAGAAGATTCGAGAAGATCAAATGGCAGACTCTGACATCAAACCAATCTTGGAGTTATTAGAATCTTCTAGCACGAAGCCCAGTTGGAAAGACATCTCGACTTACAGTCCTACGACAAAGCAATATTGGGCTCTTTGGAACTCCCTCCACGTCAAGAATGGTGTCCTGTTCCGAAAATTCGAATCGGAAGATGGGAAAACATCTCCGTGGCAGTTGGTACTTCCTCGATCTCGAATCCCAGAGGTCCTCGAAGAATTACATGGCAGTCCCACTGGTGGCCATTTTGGAGTCATGAAAACATCACACAGAGTCCAAGAGCGCTTCTTCTGGGGAAAAGCGAGAGCTGACGTGAGAGCATGGTGCAAATCTTGCAATGCATGTGCAGCTCGGAAAGGACCAAAGGAACGTAGCCGAGGAAGACTACATCTCTACAATGTAGGAGCACCTTTTGAACGCATCGCCCTTGACATCCTAGGTCCTCTGCCAAGAAGTGCTGATGGCAACAAATACCTCCTTGTTGTCATGGACTATTTCACAAAATGGCCTGAAGTTTATGCCATCCCTGATCAAGAAGCTTCTACGGTTGCGGATGCCTTGGTACACCAGTGGATATCAAGGTATGGAGTCCCTCTCCAAATGCATTCGGACCAGGGGAGAAATTTTATCTCTGCTGTGATTGAGGGTCTCTGTCAACTTCTCGGAATGGACAAAACTAGGACGACGCCTTTACATCCACAGTCGGATGGCATGGTTGAGAGATTTAATCGTACCATCCTCAACAATCTCTCACTGCTAGTCTCAAGAAACCAACAAGACTGGGACCAAAAACTTCCCTTGTTTCTTCTCGCCTATCGCAGCGCCGTCCATGAAACAACCGGATATTCCCCGTCTCAGATGCTTTTCGGTCGTGATCTTCGTCTACCTTGTGATCTGATTTTTGGTCGCCCTCCAGATGCGTCTTCATCGCCAGAGGGATACGTGCAGAATCTCCAGGCACGATTTGAAGACGTCCACAACTTGGCTCGAGAGCGGATCAATATACAGACAGAAGATGAAGACCAGGTACGACACGAAAGCCACGGGACATCAATTCAAAGAAGGTGACAAGGTTTGGTTTTATAATCCGACTCGACGTAAAGGACTTTCTCCCAAACTGCAATCGCACTGGGACGGTCCTTATACAGTCCTAAACAGACTGAACGATGTCGTAATTCGGATCCGAAAGTCCCCAAGTTCGAAGCCTAGAGTCGTTCATTACGACAGGCTGGCTCCATACTATGGCCATAGTACTTAGTTCATTGATTGTAAATAGTGTAATGTAAATAATGTAAATTAGTATGACCATGGTCTTGTATATAAGTTAATGTAAACATTTCTTTTGCTTAGCATTATCATTATTAATGTTATTATTATTTAAATACTTGTATGTAATGATGTCTATGCTTTAATTTAATTTAATTTTTTTTAAATAAGTGTATATTTTGTATAATTCAGCATTATGAATGTGTTTAATGGTTATTTTGCATGTTTGCTTTAAGTGTTTTGAATAGTATAGCATTTGTTGGCAACGGGTTTACTTTCCGATCAAAGGTTGAACTGCCCGGGACGTGCTGTCCTTGAGAGGGGGGCAATGTTATGAATTTTGTATATATCTGTAAATATTCCATGTTTAAATTTATTTTATTTTATTATTGTGAAAATTGCAGTATTATTAATGTATTTCCTATTGAGCATCATGTAACTCAATGCTAAAGGCCTCAGGTGCTTTGCAAGAAAAACAACCTTACACCCTCATCGTTTTTAAAATGGAGTCTATGGAAAAATCGCCAAGGAATGGGTTTATCGCCAAGTTGGCGATGGTTTTGGCGACTTATTTTTGTCGCCAAATTTGGCGATATATCGCCAAATGTCGCCAATTTGGCGACGGATTTGGCGACTTTTTGTGCAACCACACCCCCCTTATACCTATACATTGGGATCCTTTCTTGCTTGGGTTCTCTATCGAAAGTTAAAGCACTTTCTGGTAATTTCTAGCATCTGAAGGCTCTGGAATAATCTGGAAAGATCTCTGAAACCTATATAAGGACATCCATCAGTTTAGTTCAGTTAGTTTTCTGTCAACTGCGATTGAAGTCATACGAGAGGCTTTGCATTGAGAACTGTGTTACTCGGATCGATTTTGTCGTTGATACGTCGTATTGAACGCATTGTTTCTGTGTGAAATTTTGCTGCGCTTTTATTGGATTTGAAGATTACTGAATATCTTGTAATTTTCAGAAGATATTAGTGATCGTATTGCACTGTTTATAGTGAATAAAGCCTTTTTATTGTTCTTATATATTGGCATCAGTCCTTTCGAACCCCGAGCTCACAACAATATTTTTCCGAATATTGTATCTGTTGGAAATTCCTGAAATTATGTTTTTAAATATGTTATGCGTTTTCCAAATTGTTTACTTAGATGTTATCTATTAGCTTATTAAACGGTATATTTTGTAAAATTATTTTGGAAGCGTTGGAAAGTGCTACATAATCTATGCTTGACGCATGATTTTTCGTTCTTGTTAAAATTCTGATTACGCTATTTTTCTTCAAAATGTAGAAAAAGAGATAACTCCCACTTAAAGAGCACACATTTTAATTTAGAATAACGTAATTCGTTTTGAATACATATAAAACATTTATATTTGTTTATATATATATATATATATATATATATATATAAACAAATATATATATATAAACAAATATATATATATAATACAATACAATATATATATATAATATATATATATATATATATATTGGTTCAAATATATATTAAATACAAATGTTTTACTTTTTCTTTGGACACTTAATTTAAATCACATACCCAAATTTCGAAACATTCAGACGATTAGAATTATTGACAAAAATCTGCTCGATTTTCGTCCTCGATTTACGTAAAATATTTCTTTTCCGATTTCCGTTATTTATGCATAATTTAAAATTCTTCATTTGGTTTGGAAATCGAAATAAGTAAAAAGAATCACACTCACGTGACATTCATACATAGAGCTTTAGAAAGATGACTTCGGTTCGAAAAAATATGAATACTTTAAACCTTTTGAAAAAAAATCTTAACTTGAAGTCAATTTGTGACTCACCAAGACACTCTTTTGTCTCTACTAAAATATATTAAATGTCGGAAATGTTAACAGAAATGTTGTAGTGTTTGTTTGGATACATATTTTAAATCACATATCGAAATTTCGAAACATTCGGACGATTAGAATTATTGAAAAAAATCTGCTCGATTTTCATCCTGATTGTGCATACATGACTTTTGCTCATGTTTTTACTTCTAAATATGTATTAGTTTGCTCGAAAATTATACGCAGGCTTCTGATACGTTATATTTATAATTAATAAAACTTTCCAATATTCTGAAAAAGAAGAAATGTATTTTTTTAAGTTAATTCGGAAGTTACACTTCTTTCAAGTGCACTTACATATCTCTCTATGTGTTTCAGTGGCTTTTAAGATAGTTACTTATTCTTCTCTAGAAAAGTTTCGGTTCTGGGCATGCGCTAGGAAATCTAAAAGTTTCAAAAGCGAGAGGTATCCTTTTGAGGTGAAAGGGAAAGGGGTTTTACATTAATCCGTTTTCTCTGGAAAATTTGGTCAGAATCGAAAGTTTAATATATTTAAATGTCCAAAATTAAATCGGCAATCACTATAATGAGGATTCCTTAGTTTGTTTAGATATATATTTATTTAGAAATGTACTGTACAATCATGCTAATGCGTGAGTGTACACTGTCGAATGCAGTGGGATGCCCAATATTAGGTTCGTTTGGAAATATTCTCGTTTAATGGTATAAATTCATTCAACACCGATATTAGGTGTATTTAAAGTTGTCATCTTGAGCTCAGGTTATGCCTGTATTTCATTTAAAAATATACCTAATAAAATCCAAAAAGGCTTGAGCACGTTTAGCACTCCACGTACACTTTTTTTTTTGGGGGGGGGTGTATTCTGTCATTCGGGCATTCTGTCATTCTGTATTCGGGCATTGGGGCCCCGAACATTATTTTCGTTTAGAAATTTGCTGATTTTAGGGTATATAAAAAGTGACTTTTCGTTAACACTGTTTTTAGGTAAATTTAAGGTCCTTATCATGGTCCCGCGCAACACCGTGCGGGTCTGCTTTCTAGCAATGAAGTTTTAAGACTAGAATAAATGGAAATGTTACTCAAGTTTTATAAAATATTTCACAACAGAATTTTTATTTAAATTTTTTAACATATTTATTTAACTTATTTATCCGTGGCTTTGTATTTATTTCATGTTATAAACAAATTTCTGATTCAAATCAACATTTATTTATTTGGTCGGAGTCATATCAATTGCTGTTGGGCAGTTTGGTGTTAAAATGTAAAACGAGTATAGCTGACAAATATGAGTATTTTTAATTTAAAAAAAATTAAATAAAAAAAACAATTTTACGAAATATTACCAGAGGATGTTCATAAATTTTTTCAGAGTTGCAATATTTTCAAAGGATGAAATTGATTAATTATATGTAATATGATATAGATCTGAAATATAAATCTATAAGCTGCAATTCCAAGTGCATAAGACAGAAGTTTTATTTATTATATCATTTGTGATCATAGGTACCGACTTGAAGTGAACGAAGTAGATAATCAGGTATAATGTCACCACTAATTTTTAAAAAAGTTTATTGTCACATCAAATCTGAATTAGGACAAAGAACGATTAATTTAGATAAAATAACATTTTAAAATTAGTGGTGGAAGTTGATTTGCCCGCGTCAGCCCTTTCACGTTGGCGCCTAAGTTTGCAAGAATATACGCGATTTCACGTCGTTTGGATATTTCTAACTCCGTTTATAACAGACGTTTCTTTTGCATTTTATACGTCATTTTATTTCTCAAATATATGCTGAAGTATCCTATTTATACAACCATCGCATTATGCATATAAATGCATAGATGAGAAAAATTATGATTCCTATACATATTCGTAACTTCCAATTTCTACACTTTTTAAAATCCTATAAAAAAGTTTTGAACCAGAAAAAAGTGTTAAATAAAGTTAGTGTTGGGTTCATAAAGTAAAGCGAAGACCAATTTTTATTTATTTATTAAGTAAAAACTCTGGATCGAATATATTTATTTTTCTTTCAAAAAGCGTAGATTTTGGCATGCAGGTACAGACATTTTTGTTATAAACATTGATAGGGAAAATGCTCCTGTTAAATAATGCAAAAAATAGGAGTAATGCCCATGTTATTAAAAAACCAGTAAAGTATAGAAAATATTTTTCTAAATATTCAATATCAACAACCTAAGATCTGGAATAGGGTATTCAACCTTTCAGCCTGAAATTCGTTTGCCACCACAAAATCAGAAATCTTCGACTTATTTAACATTTTGATTAATTATTTAATTGACTTGTGATGAAAGATCTTTGTGGATTTCAATTAATATTTCAGTAAATAATTAAAATATTAAAATTCTGAGACCCAAGTGCACCTGGAGATGGTTTGAACTACCTAAATCTAAATTTTCAGGCTTCTAGGTGCGCTAGATTTTCCTAGACATCGCCAACAGGCAGACAGACAGATAGGCACACACACACACAGAGCGAAACTTTATTTTATTAGTATAGAAAAATCTACATAAATTTTAACTTTAAACTATAACTATAAATTATTAATGATAACTATTACTATAAATATAACTAGTATAATATTTATTAAATATTATCATTTATCATTTCGTTATACATTTCGCTCAACAAGGGTTTTAACCCTTCTCTGCTTTTGCGAAGTGTAAATCACTTTTATCTTATACAGCTTTACATATTTATGAAGATTTTATGTTGAAGATGAAGTATTTCACTTTTATTAATTTTACTTTCTTATTTAATATTTTCATCTATTTAGAAGAAACAGTTACGTTTTAAAATGTAATTGAAATAAAACTCCCTTATGTATTAAGTTACATAATTCGTGCATTACATTTTTAGGAGATTTATACATATATTGAAAACGCATAAAATATAGTAATTTTACTTATTATATATACAATAGAATGCATATTTGGCAGCGTTTTTCTAAATCCATGGCATGTACATTCCTTGGAATTTCCAAGAAATCTCACACCAATATTTCTGACCAGAAAATTTCTATTTATTATTTCAATCGATCAGTTTGCAATCATCTCCTTCAATCATAGAATTTTCGACAGTTTTCTAAGATTAAATGAAGCAAAAGATTTTGGCAAAACTACAAGTACGCAACCAGCAAATCATACTTTGAACCAGAACAAAGCTGCCATTGGCAGCATATTATTATTTTTTCGCACTACAATTTCTAAACAAAAATATACTATTTGAAAGAATAGTATAAATCTCTCACGAATATTATCGTTTCGGAATAGTAGTACAAAAAATAACAACAAAATAGTCGCCATTCGCGGCCAGAACATTTATTTACTATCAAGTTTTCTCTTTATAAGCGGTGCTTATTTTATTTCATTTTTAAATAAAAGTTCTTTTTCTAAATATATTTATTTTCACCTATAAAAATACATAGTTGGATGAACAATGTCTATATGCCTTTGAACACCTTTCACTGATTTTTATTCTCAGATGCCATGTAAGATTTTTGGAAACATGGGAATAGAAGTATTCACAGCGAGGTGATCCAAGAAAACACTATTTCCTAGTAGTAATAATTGGATTATTAAATCTCAACATTATGCGCTCTAGTAATTTTTAAGTACCGGTATGTTTGAAACGTAAACTTCGCATTATTTAAACGCTTAATCTTGTAAGTTGGTACGAAGAAACCAAGACTCCCTTATCATAGATCAGACTTGACAATCCGGAGAAAGTCTATGGGAGAAAATGTCCGCGGTAATTGCCAACTTATTAATTGACTTTCTCCGGAAAGTATCGCCGCCTGGTGGATACTACCGCAGAGTTGCCAAGTCTCCGGCTTTTTGAACACCAGTATACTTTTAGAGAAAATGTTGTTCTTTTAAATCCCAGAACTCTCCGATCAAACAAAACAAAATTGTCTGTACTAAAAAACTGGTATCAAAAAAGAGAATAGAAAAATCTAGCAGCTCTGCTACCGCATAGCTGCCAACTTTTACGCTTTTTTCTTACCACTAAAATTTAATAGAATTTTTTTGGTCATGTAATCAATCGATCTTGTCAGTTTAATAAGATAAAATTTACTATAAATTTCAGTGGTAGGAAAAAAGCGTAAAAGTTGGCAGCTATGCTACCGATACTAGTTCATAAGCAAATGCATAGAACAAATGGGGCTGTGAAAACATTTCGTGTTATTTCGTGTCGTAAATACTCCTATTTCTGACGATTGATGGCGCTAGTAGCAGGACAAGTATAGCGGTCACAGGAAACTTGCTGATTGAGAGGTCTGATACTATGATAAGGAGATCTTGGAAAAAACAATGGTCGGATAAAATGGAATTCAAAGCTAAGCATGAAACCTGTATTCTAAGAAATTGACAGTCTATTATGATAAATCATCATGTTAGATATATTGCTACACCATAAGCAGGTATAATTACCGTAATTTCCGGCGTATAATCCGCAGCTCAAAGAATCGTTTTCCGATCCAGAAAATGTATTCAATAATTGTAGTTAAATATTTACAGCGATCTTTTAAGTTACATATTATGAAATAATATTTCTGGGTCGAAAAACGACGGAAATTACGGTAACATAAAAGTTTCCAATTTAATCATATAATGTGTCTCCATTTTAATGTTAAGTGGCAGAATTCTAAACCTTCATTTCAGTTTTTTTAACCACAGTCATAAAACTTTCCCACCAGAATCAGAATGTATACTGTTGCATGTTTAAATATTTTAATGCGTTTTTCCCGTGTGGAAGAGGCTTATTGCCTAAATTCAAGAAACGGGTATGTCCGTACAGACTCGAGCAACTAAAGTAAAGTATAACATGTCTAGTAATCACGTAACGTCAGAAGTGGTCGTGGAATGATTGCGGCACGTCGTTGAAGCAATTGAGTTACGAACTAATTTGAGAGTTTCCTCAAATTTTGTTGTACATATTCTATTTCTGCTTATGTTCGTTACTAATCGGAGGCCTTTCTTTTGTAATCTGTACAAAATTGATAATACTGATTCTCTTCTCAGCAAATGTTAAACCTTTCAGACGCAAAGTACTTCTATTCGTGAATTGATTGATTGACACAAGAATTTACAAAAAAAAAATATTTTAAAATAAGTAAACGCTTTTTTTCACGTATGTAATAAAAGGAAAATTTTCAATTTTCCAAAATTCGTGTGTCAATGTGGCGACTACGGATTAGAATTAAGTTGTCCAAAAAGGAACCACCATTTTTCAAGTAGTTAAACAGCCTCTAGACGTTTATTTTGTGATTTTTAGGCTATTTTTCGGATTAAAAGGTATTGAGAAATCTGTGAAAAAATATTGCATCGAATACTTTTAATTTGAGTTAATGAAGAGATGCATTATCGTTCAAACCACGCTCGCGTGCGCTAACTGCTGCATTTATCATTGAATGCTTATAATATGTGAAGGATTGTTTGCCCAATCTGTTTATAAGAATTATAAGAATATTTAATATATAAAAACATTTTAAAAGTCTTTACAAAATTGTGTAAAATAATAAAATTAAAACCTTCCCAAGTAACGTTTGTCATTGTATGTCCAATTGTGCCAATTTTAGCATGTTGTGAAGTGACTCAGAATTAAGAGTTTTAAAACAAAAACAAAAACAAAAGTAAATTTTCCATTATCTTAAATTACCGCCAAGACTTTTTTCTCAGGTTTTAGAATTAAAAAACGTAAGAAGTACTATGTCTAATCACACTATACAAACATTAAAACATGAAAATTATTTAATTAATAAGTTTCAAATATTTTTAGAAGATAATTGTTTATTAAGTGTAGACACTATTTTTAACGCTTTGTTCATGCTTACATAAGCTTCTCATATTCTTAAGTGTTTATTATTTTTTGTTATAGGTGTAAAGGTTATTCAAATATTGTCCTTTTCAAAATAAAAAGAGCAACGATGACAAAAGCAAAAATAATTTCACAGTACATTAAATTATTCGCACAAATTCGTTAACGTTAAGAGCATGCTTTTAATTTATAATATAGCGTAATGTTTTCTACAAGATATGTTGTTTCTGTGTAATAATAAGGCAGCATTCATGTATATTACTAAAACCAAAACATAGACATTTTATCCTTTGTTTAATGCTGAGGGACAGAAAATTTAACTTTAACAAATATAAATTTAAGAAGCATAATTAGTGCATAACTGATTGAAATATTTTCTGAATAGATTTCGCACATGTCATGCATTTCTGAGATTTTTATTTTTCCTTTCACCATTGCTGCCAACACTTGCGCTTTTACGCTGGTCAAACAAAAATTTTTATAACCGAATATTTTCGCAATGAATTACAAAAAAAAAAAAAAAAAAAAAAAAAAAATACAGTATCTTATAATGTTTTATTTTGCATTATTTAACATTTTATTTGATGTTAATTATGTACAGATATTTATTTCATACAGATAAGCTTTAAAACTATAAGTATCTGTATTAAATGAAAGGAAATTTAACACTTTGCGTAGTATTTTTCTATGTACGATTCTTTAAATCCTCAAAAAATTTTAAGTAGAGGATTTCAACCTCTACTTAAAACACGTAACCCCGCTGCCTACGATACCGTGCATATGCAAGCCGTGTTACGCAGACGTGCTAGGCACGCGCTGCAAAATCATTTAATTCCAGTTTCTACCACCAAGTGGAGCATTCTGTTCTAAATAAACCTATTTCGGAACGAAACTCCGTCAGTCATTCCTGCTACTTACGGCCCCGTGTAGAAGGGCACCACACGAAAAATTTATTAGTTCCACATTCCACCGCCCAGGTAGAACCCAAATCTATGTCTTAAATAATTAGTTATATCATAATTAGTTCATGTTAAGTTGAATGAAATGATTCCCGTAGAAATAGGACTCACAGATCCCGAGAAAATAAATCACCCCCTGGATATTAATATTCATAAATGATGGTTACCAAGGGCTGAAAAAAAATGCTGGGAGACCTCGGAAGATTGTCAGAAATTATTTCGTTTGAATCGGATTAAGATTACATGAAATCTTTTAGTTACATTGCCCACCGCCAGGGGATGCACTCTGTTCTAAGCAAACCTCTTTCCGAACGAAACTTCTGCACGTGTCCCCGCTGCTTATGACAAAGTATAGAAGGCGTTCTGTGCATGAGCAGAAAATATTTTAGTTCCGATTTTCACCGCCAAGGACCGCCAAATCCATGTCTTAATTAGTTATCTATATCTTAATTAGTTCATGTTAAGTTAAATGAATCAATTGTCATTGAAATCGGGCCTTCGTTTGAATCGGACAAATTTTAAATGCAGAATTGTTTAGTTTTACTTCCCACCGATAGAGGTGCACTCAGTTCTAAATAAAACTCTTTCCGATCGAAACTCCGGCGCATGTCATCTGCTGCCTATGATACCGTATAGCAGGCGTTTTTAATTCCATTTCCTACCACCAGCTGGCGCTAAATATGTATCTTAATTAGTTATCTATACCTTAACCCCTTCAGGGGCAAAGTACTCGTGTAGTTAAAATATTGAAATAATTGATTAACACCAGGATTCACGAACGAATTTATTTTAAAATAAATAAATGCTTTTCCTCATGTACCTTATAAATTCAAAATTTGATTATAAAACTCTGGTGTCATTGTGGCATTTTTGGATTAAAATTAAGTGGTATATATAATATACCGGTGCCCTTCAAGGGGTTAATTAGTTCGTGTTAAGTTGAATTAACTAATTCTCATTGAAATTGGGCCCTTAGAACCCGAGAAAATACCCCTCCCTGGTCATTAATGTTCAGAAATAGTGGTAACCAAGGCCTGAAAAAATGATACCGAAGGTTATCTAGTATCTGGGGGCCTGAGAAACTTTCTAAACAGAAACAAAATGACTTTAAAATTGAAAACAGTAAGTTACCGTTGTTAATTTCTGTAATCAAATACATAAATGACGTATACATGAGAAAACTCTAAAAATCGATTAAAACAAATCGCAAAACTTCACAACTCGTTGTTCGAATTGCAGTCAGCTGAAGACCTTTTCATCTGCCAATCACAACTGCCCGGTTTACTTCCATCTGTGCCTACAATTCTATCAGATACCAATTACAACTGCCCTCCAATGGTGTTTCACTTGTAGTGGGCGAATTGTGACGCTATTTGAACCAAAAAACGCTGAAAACATGAAAAAAAAATTAAAAAGCACATAAAAATGAAATTAAAAGAAACAAATCTAATAAAAAAATTGGGATAATAAATAATCCACCCTTCCCTTTTAAAACTATGATTTGTTATCTGTACAGAATTATGAATTTTCTTTAAGCTACAAAGAGTAAAAAAAAAAACGATTCTGAGCAAAGCCATTAAATAATAAGCCCAGTCAGATTAATGGGAAACTTTTCGCAAGTTGAAAATAGCGCCATCTAGCGGTTGGGAGTGCTGCATTCGGCACCAAGAATATCTTAATAAAATTTTGCTTCTAAAATTAAAGCTTAAAATAAGGAGTTCATATTTTCTAAGAAAGTCGTTTGTAAATTCCGGTGTCAGTCAGTAATTTCACATTTTACGAACATAATTTGTCTGTGCCGGAAAGGGTTAATTGCATAGTGATCACTTTTTATTTAACTTTTAATAAATAAATCAAGTTCTTCGCCACCACTATATTTATATAGAAATATTAATCCAGTAAATTTCCCCATTTTTTTTTTGTATTATAGGTTTAACCTTAATGTAAAAGATTCCAATAATTAGGAAGCTTTTAAAGGAAGTGCAAAAACAAAACGTCGATAAAAATCGTATAAAATATCGATATAAATAAATCGTATCGTTTCTCTGCGACCCACTTCTGTTTTGTCCTCCTTCCGCAGCAGAGGTTTGGCGCTAGTGTGTCGCTAACAAATTTAACACTGTCTGACTGGGCTTATTATTTAATGGCTTTGGTTCGGGGCGAATATATTCAGGTCGGAAGTAGTCCCGAGGCCAACCTTTCCAGCTCTTCGGTGTCTTTAATTTATGTATTTGCCCTTTTAAATTTGTCCGGTATCAATTTTTTTTTCATTTTTTCTTTTCTGTTTAGTGTCTAAGGTATACGGGTCGCACGAACGGCCGTTTGACGGTAATCTTGGCCACTTGCAGCGGCAGCGCTTCGCACAAGAGTCTAGAGTATATGGGACGTAGCTAACGCTGTGGACGGAAATGGCCGCTCGCCGCGGCGATTTCATGGGGATTAATACAAAGTTTCTTTATTTTATTGTGACTTATGGACAGCTTGTCTGTCCTGTTCTAAAATCCCGTAATTCAAACAAACAAAAAATATTTAAATATATTGAAACGAAATTTATAGAAAATGTTTCAATTTAAAATTTAAGACCAATTCAGAATCGAAATTGTTTCTCTGTTAATGTGTATTCTAACTCAAATATAACATGAAAATCCATTAATTCAATCTGGATTAAGACATTTTTAACAAAAAACCTAAATATAAACGTTGAAAAGTGTTTTTATTTACATTTGAATTTTAAATAAAGAAACATCATCAACATAATCGGGTGAAAGAGCCAAGGATTCAGCCTACAAGAATAAAAGATTTTTTATCCATTTTTTCTTTGATTTCTTCAGTTACATATTAACTTTATTTTCCACACTAATGATAACAAGGGTTTTAATCCTTCTCTGCTTTTACGATGTGTAAATCTCTTTTACCTTATACAGCTTTACATGTTTATGAAGATTTTATGTTGAAGATGAAGTGTTTCACTTTTATCAATTTTTCTTTCTTATTAAATATTTGCATATGTTTTGAAGAAACAGTTACGTTTTTTAATATAATTGAAATAAAACTCCCTTATGTATTAAGTTACATAATTCATGCATTACATTTTTTAGGAGATTTATACATATATTGAAAAATCGAAAACGCATAAAATATATAAACGCATAAACCAATTTTACTTACTATATATTCAATAGAATGCATATTTGTCAGCGTTTTTCTAAATCCATGGCGTGTGCATTCCTTGGAATTTCCAAGAAATCTCACACTAATATTTCAGACCAGAAAATTTATATTTATTATTTCAATCGACCAGTTTAGAATCATCTCCTTCAATCATAGAATTTCCGACAGTTTTCTAAGATTAGTAAAGCAAAAGATTTTGAAAAAGAATTGGGAAAAACTGCAAGTACGCTACCAGCAAGTCATACTTTGAACCAGAACAAGGCTGCATTTGGCAGCTTGTTACTTTTTTTATTGTCTTTTCTTAAATCCATGGCGTGTACATCCCTTGTAATTTCTAAGAAATCTGATACCGATATTTCAGACCAGAAAATTTCTATTTATTATTCCAATCGGGCACTTTGCTGTCATCTCCCTTAATCGTAGAATTTGTGACAGTTTTCTAAGATTAAAAAATGCAAAATTGTTTGAAAAAAAAATTGCAAAACTGCAAGTACGCAACCTGTTAGTCAAACTTTGAACAAGAACACGGCTGCCATTGGCTACATGTTATTATTTTTTCGTACTACAATTTCTAAACAACAATATTATGTTTCAAAGTTTAGTATAAATCTCCAACGAATATTATCGTTTCGGAATAGTACTAGAAAAAGTAACAAAAAAATAGTCGCCATTTGCGGCCAGATCATTTATTTACTATCAAAATTTTCTCTTTATAAGCGGTGCTTATTTTATTCCATTTTTAAATAAAAGTTCTTTTTCTAAATATATTTATTTTCAACTATTAAAATACATAGTTGGATGAACAATGTCTATATGCCTTTGAACACCTTTTATTGATTTTTATTCTTAGACGCCATGTAGTATTTTTGGAAACATGGGGATAGCAGTATTCACAGCTAGGTGATCCAAGAAAACGCTATTTCCAAGTAGTAATAATCGGATTATTAAATCTCAGCATTATTCGCGGTGTTCATTTTTGTGTACCAGTATTTTTGAAACATAAATTTTGATTTATTTTATCACAAAATCTTGTAATTTGGTACGAAGAAAAACTGGCCAGAAAAAATGGAATTCTATGCTAAGCATTAACACTGTATTCTAAGAAATTGATAGTCTTTTATGATAAATCATGTTTGATATATTACTACACCTCTAGCAGATATTGGTATCATAAAAGTTTCCATTATAATGTTAAGTGGCAGAATTCTAAACCTTTATTTCAGTTTCTTTAACCACAGTCATAAAACATTCTTAACTACTTTTCCCACCAGAAACAAAATGTATACTGTTGCATGTTTAAATATTTTAACGCGTTTTCCCGTGTAGAAATATAAATTAGATACTAAATTCAAGAAACGAATCTGTCTGTACAGGCTCGAGCAACGAAAACAATGTGTAACATAACTAGTAATCACTTAATGTCAAAAGTGGTCGCGGGATGAACGTGGCACGTAGCTGAAGCAATTGGGTTGTGAACTAATTTGAATGTTTCTTCAAACTTTGTTGTACATATTCTACTTCTGCTTATATTTGTTACTAATCGTAGGCCTTTTTACGATAATCTGTAAAAAATCGGTAATACTGATTCTCTTCTCAACAATTGTTAACCATTTCACAGACAAAGTACTTCTATTCATGAATTCGTTGATTAACACCAGAATTTACAAACAAATTTATTTGAAATTAAGTAAAAGCTTTTCTTCACTTACGTAATAAAAGGAAAAATTTCATTCCAAAATTCTGGTGTCAATGTGGCGTTTAGGGATTAGAATAAAGTGGTCCAAAAATGAACCACCATCCTTCAAGTAGCTAACGGTCTCTAGATGTTTATTTTGAGATATTTCAGCTGTTTTTTTTTTCAGATTAAAAGGTATTGAGAAATCTATGTACAAATATTGCACCTAATACTTTTCATTTGAGTTGATCATCAGATGCATTATCGTTCGAACCAGGCCAGCGTGCGCTAACTGGTGCATTTATCATTGAATTTTTATAACGTGTGAAGGATTGTTTGCCCACCCTGTGTATAAGATTTATCAGAATATGAAATATATAGAAACATTTTAAAAGTTTTTACAAAATTGAGTAAAATAATAAAATTAAAACTACGCAAAGTCATTTTTATTCATTGTATGTCTAATTACGCCAATTTTAGTACGTTGTGACTAGATTGAGATTTAAGAGTTTAAAAAAATTATTATCTTAAATTAGCGCCAATAATGTTTTCTCAGGTTTTAGAATTTAAAACGTAAGGGTTACTATATCTAATCACGCTAAACAAACATTAAATCTTGAAAAGTACTTAATTAATAAGTTTTAAATATTTTTAGTAGATAATTGTTTATTAAATGTAAACAATATTTTGTAACGCTTTGTTCATGCTTATGTAAGCCTCTCAATTTCTTGAGTGTTTATTATTTTTTGTTATAGGTGTAAAGGTTATTTAAATATTATCCTTTTCAGAAAAAAAAAATAGCAACGATAACAAAACAAAAAATAATTTCACAGTACATTAAATCATTCACACAAATTCGCTAATGTTAAGAGCATGCTTTTAATTTATAATACTAGGGGGCTCAGCCCCCTACTCGCTAACGCTCGCCAACCCCCGTGAATTGCAAAGCAATTCATATTAAGACCGCTACGCGGTCCCAAACAATTCTAGCCGGAACGAGTACTACCATAAATCATTTTAACATATGAAACTGACAAATTTTTTTTATTTAAAAAAAGTAATTGAAAACTTCGTTGAAAATACAATTAAAAATGCATTTATATTGGTGCTACCAATGGACATAAATCATTTAAATACTATGAAAAAAGATCTCGGAAAAACAATTAGTTTAAAACTCATTGCTTCTATAATATGAAAAAGAAATTATTTTTTACATCTTCAAGACAGTAACAGATGGCAGCACGTGCAATCTAAACAGTTGATATTTTCATTCTCTCCAGTTTTTGTGCAAGAGAAATTCGTAAATAAATTCTAAATAAGAGTTGAGAATTTATTTGGAATTTACGATATTACTCATAATTAAAATGAGGAATCATCTCAAACGCTTTGGATTACGTACATGTTATTTTATTTTTAATAATTGCTAGTTTAAGTTTCACTGCTGTCACAATGGCCGCCATATTGGAGCTGGAAACTACGATTGTTGCCATCGGTAAGCTAGAAATTCAGCCTTATTTCCGCGCCACGTAAGAGAAATATATATATAGATAGCGTAATGTTTTCTACTAGATATGTTGTTTCTGTGTAATAATAAGGCATCATTCATGTATATTACTGAAACATAAATATAGACGTTTATTCCTTTGTTTGATGCTGAGGATAGAAAATTTAACTTTAACAAATATAAATTTAAGAAGCATAAATAGTGAATAACTGATTTAAACATTTTCTGGACATATTTCACACATGTAATGCATTTCTGAGATTTTTATTTTTTCTTTCACCATTGTTGTCAACACTTACGCTTTTATGCTGGTCATACAAAAAAATGTATAACCCACAGGGTGGCTAGTGGTCAGAGAAAAATACAGTCAAAAAAGTATAAGCACCAGTATATTCTTATAGAAAAATTTATGTTAATTATTCGATCAAATAATCAATTTGAATTTTTCTATAAGAATATACTGGTAATTATAATTTTTTACTGTATTTTTCCCTGACCACTAGCCACCCTGACCCATTTTCTTAATAAATTACAAAAATTCAATATGTTATACTGTTTTTTTTTTTTTTTTTTTGCATTATTCAGAATTTTATTTGTTCTGTACATATAAGTTTTAAAACTATAAGTATCCGAATTAAATTAAAGGAAATTTAACACTTAGCGTTGTATTTATCTCTATACGATTCTATCAATCCTCAAACAATTTTAAGTAGAGTTTTGCAACATGCAGCCCGTGAGCCACATTACTACAACAATTTTTAAATAAAAAAACTCTTTATTTGATGACCAAAATTGCTCTGTAAAGTGTGTCAAAGTTTATCTTTCAAAAATAGTGGTAACTTTCTTCTCCTGAATTTAGTAGGGTCATCAGAATCTAATTTTTGCACGAAAATACGGAAGATACTGTCAATTAAACGTTATAATATAGATCAGGAGAGTAAATGTATTTCTTTTAAAACAATCATAGATAGAAAATAAGTAGTCGTTAATTACAAACTAGCGAAACGATGAATGATGGTGAATATTGTAATGCCATTACTAGTAATTTTTCAACTGAACGTTGCTACGTATATCAGGTAAATTCAAAACATTTTAATAATCTTGATAACATTCTCAAATTGAAAGTTATTGAAAATCCTTTACAATTCGAGATGTCCACGATACATTCCTACAGTATAAGATGGTTTGAGTGCTCTTTGCATGTGACATACAAACTGGGTATAAAGAAATGGCAATCGCGTAATCCAGACGAGAAGAAAAAAACTGAAATTGCAAAACAAAATATACAAAAAGGATTTCTTTTACAATTTAGACTTCTCCTCTATAAACCAAAGCCCGAATTTGGAAGCACAAATGATGACAATACAGCTTGTCGATTCTTTGAAAATGCAACTATTTCTGATTCCGTAACGGGCGTAAACGAAGATTTGATCAAACGATTCCTCGTTGTAGTAAATTCATATTGCCATGACATTCATTTGATCGATTTCGTGGATTATTTCAAACAGCTCGTAAATTCGTTGAATTGGTTCTATATACCAACTTCAGTCAGAGGCGTAGCGTCAAGGGGGGCACGGATCACTTTACTACCAGTATTTTTATATACTACCTTTAGCCTTATTTAATCTTTGAAAGGTATGAATTAAATAAGGCTAAAGGTAGTATATAATTATACTGGTAGTAAAACGATCGTGCCCCCCCCCCTGACGCTACGCTACTGACTTCAGTGCCCAAACTACTTATTCCTGTCAAAGAAATAATAGCTTCCTCATTATTGCCAATTGAGCAAATGTTGGAAGACATCCGAGAATCGTGCAATAAATTGATCAAAAGTTATAAAGACAATTCTTCACAAAAATGCAGTAGGACGAAAATAATGGAATTTTTTTTTGCGACTTTTAATGTCATGAGAACCCTCTATTTCTAGCTTACGTAAATTACCACAGAAGAAATTAACTTCCTTGTCCCTAGAGGCGCCGCAACTTCTAAAGCCGCCAACAAGTTCTGTAAACTATTTCGGTACCTCCCCTTCTGAGGAATCTACTTAGAATACTACAGATGATTCAGATGATGAATTTTAGAATATTGTTTCATTTTATTTTAATAATATAAAAATTAAACATTCTAATCTGTTTACTTTTCGTAAACGTTCTCAATTGTGTTTAATAAATAAAAATTCATTGTTTAATATCAATTAAAAATGTCTTAGTTCCTTGAAAAATCCTTTTAATAGTTAGACTCGAAACTTTATAATTTCTTTAAATCTAATTGTTTTTAACAGTTAATCTGCAATTTTTTTAATCTTAAATTTTGAATCGTAATTAACATTCGAAAATGCCCCTGTATAAGAAATTTCATAAAAATTTAATAACTTTCAAAACATTTAAATTTTTAGTCAGAAATATTGGAAACACCCTTTTGTTTACTGAAATTTTAAGTTTGGAATCGTAATCAACATCTTGAAAAACACCAGTGTAAGAAGGTTTTTGCAATTTCAGTAAAATTTTCATATTTTTTCCAGCTTTTCGGAATTTTGCCCCACTGTTCGGCAACAGGAGAATAAAGTGGCGTTGTTGAGCAAGCTCTATGTATAAGCGCTCTGGTCCCAGTAAACCACTTTTTGAAAAATATGCTCTGCCATATACTTATAGAAAGATATTCTCAAGAAAAATCTACCAGAAAAGAAAAAAACATTAGTAAATTGTTTTACGGATGAATAGATATATATTCGCCAAACCCGGTCTGTAATCCAAGGGTTAATAAAAAATAAAAATAAAAAGCAAAAGCTTCATAAAAAATAACACTCTAGTGCGTAAAAGCACTTATGTTGCTAAAATGTTGAAATAATTACATGTCGACAGGACTCACGAGCAAATCTATTTGAGAATAAATAATTTTATTTTCTTCGTGTACATTTTAAAAGAAACATTTTATTCAAAAACTTTTTGGGTGCTATTTGGCAGTTCGGATTGGATATTCAGTGGTATAAATATTGTATCATCGCATTTCAAAGGATTTAATATTGATCTGGGTGAATTTCCCATCTTTTTAGGCTGGACAAGTTGCTACTGTGGCGATGAAATCTCACGAATTTAACAAGTCAAACACTACTGGGGTGTTCCTCTGTATTCTCCCGACCAGTCTTACGCTAGTATGGAATTGTCAGTTATTTTTATGCATTCAACTTTGATTCACCATCATATTTTATGAATTTAGTAACTCAAGAAATTATACGACGCACAAAGAACATTTCAAGATAAATTACAGAGAAAAAAGATTTTATTTTCCATTAAGAAAAGTTATACAAGGTGCAATATGTTATCTATCGCCGACCTTTAATTTCTCAACCGTTGGTCGTAGACATATAGTTCCTATTACAAAAACGTTTCAAATGAATTATATATTCATGTTGTGCTATTGTTTAATGTATGAAATCAATTTTATAAAAATTAAGAAATCTAACTTTTTATACGGTCCCTCAATCCCTATAGTTATATTTAGTTAAAGTTTACACATATCAAAACAGCTATAACACAAAAAGTTTGACTTCTGTACACTACAAAAATTTACACAGTTATTAAATTTCAAAGTTTGAGATTTTTGCACATGATTTTGTCTTCTATTGAGGGATCAGTTAAAAAACGAATTAAAGTAATTCGAGATCGAAATCATGGTGAAATGTCATTTTTTCGGCACAACCACCTTTATCCTGTATCGCCAAATCGGGGTATCACCAAAGAGGGTCATTTCATCTAAAAATTTTAGCTGACTTTTAGGGGTAGTATCAGGGGCGTAACGTCAAGGGGGGCACGGATCACTTTATTACCAGTATTTTTATATACTATATTTGGCCTTATTTAATTCATACCATTCAAAGATTAAATAAGGCTAAATGTAGTATATAATTATACTGGTAGTAAAATGATCGTGCCCCCCCCCCCTGACGCTACGTCTCTGTGTAGTATACAAAGCGAAGATTGAAATATTGAAATTAAACAGAAAAATAAATATAAATTTATTATCATATTAGAAAACGGTCTACTATAAAAAATGAATGCATAAAACGCCGGAATCTACTAGAGATACTGCTCATTGTGTTCTCCATTAGTGGCAATGCACAATTGAATGCGTGACAGTACTGAATCGTGGATACGTTGGAGCATCGCAGGTATAACTATGCGACAAACAAGGATGATGCGCTACTTCAGATAAACCAGAGACGTAGGCTCAGTCACACAGATTTGTGCCTTTATGTAAGCCTAGAGGTAAAATTCCATGGGAGTCAAGTCCGGCTAACGCGGCGGCCACTCTACCGGACCACGATATCCGATGATCTGTTGACCAAATTCGGTGGACGCACGGACGTTTGATGCTTTATGCGTAGGGGCCCCATCATGTTGAAACCATACCCGGCATGCTTGTTGAAGATGCATCTCTTCATACCAGTCACGTACCGTGTTCTGTAACAGGTGCAGTAACGATTGCCCGTTAATGTCCCATCGTAGGCGATGTGTCCAACAATCTGGGTTTCCATATACCGTACCACCCGTTCGTTGATCAGCGTACCTGGTGTCGTACAGTGCGGGCGATGTGGGTTTTTTTCCAGAGACCACTAATGCACATCGGCCACGTTCACCATGCCACCCCGTGTAAACGTTGACTCGTCTGTCCACAGAATTCACAAAGGAACGACGAATTTCCTCTAAGGTGTTGAGCACGAAATTACAATAATCAAATCGTCGTGCGTAGTCATCCAGCAGCAATGCTTGCACCAGTGTCGGATGGCATGAATGCGCACCATATGCATGTAACAAATGCCAGACATGCTGACGCGTGTATCCACATTCCTCGCTTATTTGCGCCGTGCTCAGTAGTGGTTTTAAAAGGGCGAATGCCATCACCTCCTTCGGTGTCACTCGAAAATTAAACCTTGCCCGTCTACCTGTTCTGGGTCGTAGTGAAACAGAGTCGGTCTCTCTAAGAAGGTACGATGCATGAGTTATAGTTTCATGAGTTGGATGTCGATCCCTAGGGAAACGTTCTGAAGAAACCCTCGCAGCCGCTCTTGCATTCTTTGACATTCACCATCAATAAGTATAATTTCGGCATATTGCGTGTATGTGTAGCCTGCAATCACAATTTCAGCTCTGACTAGCATGTCCACTACTAGATGGCTCGTGTTTTATTTCAAACGTACTATTGTAATTTCCATAATCCTGATTTTCATGCTCGTTATAGCTCGGCTGGTTGTTTGCATTCCGCTGTCATGTATGTAGTTCTTAGTGAGGATGTTTTATTTTCGGGATGTCGATTCTACCGACTTTGACTTTTAAATGTTCTTCGACCCCCTAAAAGTTAGCTGAAATTTTTAGATGAAATAACCCTCTTTAGTGATACCCCGATTTGGCGATACCGGATAAAGGTGGTTTCGCCGTAAAATGGACATTTCATCCTGATTTCGATCTCAAATTACTTTAATTCATATTTTAGCTGATCCCTCAATAAAAAAGTAAATCATGTGCAAAAATCTCAAACTTGAAGTCAAACTTTTTGTGTTATATCTGTTATGATATGCGTAAATTTTACTAAATATAACTATAGGGATTGGGGGACCGTATAAAATGTTAGATTTCGTAATTTTCATAAAATTGATTTTTTATTTTAAACAAGGCCACAACATGAATATTTACTTCATATGAAACGTTTTTGTTATCGGAACTATATGTCTACGACCAACAATTGATAAATTAAAGGTCGGCGATAGATAACATATTGCACCCTGTATATATTTTAAATTATATATTGAATAATTTACTACCACTCTAACATATATTTTTCTCTATATATAAGCAATCTCTCTTTTTTAACTTTTATCAGTTACAATTTAACAAATGATGAAATTAAACACAACGCTAAGCATTAAAAGATAAATAAAAAATAAATATTAAATCTATTTTAAAGTTATCAAAAGTTACAACTCAGAATGAAATTATGTATAATTTAATTTAGCTGTCACATCGAAATATAATAAAAGTGAGAATAAAATAAAATATTTAAAGTGCTGCAGAGATTAAGACGAATTCGTCTTTATTTCTTACAGAAAATCATTATTTATATATTTTATTCAATTTCTATTTGAGCTTTTATACATAACATTTAAATTTAAAACAATAAACACATTAAATACTATGAAGACATATTTGCATTGTATATCACGAAAATAAGTGCTTTTGACAAAACAGTATGTAAACACTTCATTAAATTTTAGCAGAATGAGAAAGAATTATATTATTTAAAAAAGAATTGTTCTAAAGAAACATAATTGTTGTTAAATCTAAGCAGTATGTCTAATTAAATAAAAGATTTTCATTGAAGATTAAAGAAAGGATACGAATTGAATGTATTGTCTCTCAAAACTACTCTCAATATTTTGCGAGAAGACTTTAATCTTTCCCTATATACTTAAAAAAGTAGAAAAGTGTTTTCTGTTAAAGACATGTAGTTATTTCTTGAATTTTTATTCGAATACTCACTAAAGACAATGAACTAAGTAAATTTAAAATGGCATTTTTCTTACTTATTAAGTATACATTTATTATTTTGAAACAGTCTTCATTGGAGATAAAATTCAGCTGGAATATATGACATTAAAATATGTAACAATGTAGATGGAAATTTTATCTCTATTATCTATTTAATTATCAAATTTTATCTATTCACAAAGGATTAGAGTAGAAGACTCCGGATAGTTGTTATTTAAACCTTTCAGGGGAAAAGTACATCTGTATTTAGAACGTTGAGTTCATTTACTAAAACCAGGATTCGCAATTAAATTTATTTGAAAATAAGAAAAAGCTTTTCTTCACGTACATTATAAAAGCAAAATTTCATTCTGAACTCCTGGTGTTTAGGCGGCACTTTGGGGATAAAAATTAAGTGGGATATATAATATTCCACCATACATGTAGTAGTGAGATAAGAGTCTTCAACCATTTGAACGGGAACCATTAACTTTGACACAGTTTTACAGGGTTCGTACGGATCAGAGAATTTTCCAATATTTTTTTATAGAAAAAAAGTGTAAGTTAAACTCGCAAAACTCCGCCTTCTTCTAAGAAGTGATTTTTTGTAAGAAAATACTGGTACCTGCGAATTTCCTGGTCGCAAAATTCCAGGAGGCGTACGAACACAGATTTTAGAATATACAAAAATTTACCTTACCTAACGACACAAATTTTTCGATTAAATAAGTTGAAATATGCCTTTCGAAAATTGCGGTGCAAATCTATTTTCAGACAAATATATTAAAGTCCCGTACATTACGTAAAAAGGGAAATCCTAAGCACAATACTTGTGAAATATTTTATATTTCGCTCATTTAAATCAGTATGGTCCACTTGTAACTCCCGTGAAACCACTAATTCTCTATAAAAAATTGACATTATTTAATCACAGATAAATTCCTATTAAAAAAAGACAGATTTTTCTGTAAAAAAAAGTAGTAGGCCTTGTGATTTAAATAATGTGGGCTACACAGATTTAAATTTAAAAAAATAAATAAATAAACCACTCATATCACAAGGGATCACTCAACTGAAAATTAGTGAAGCTAATGACTGGCAATTGATGATAATTTAAGATCCTTGTGTTATTTTGCAGAAGTATTCGAAATTTATAAAATTATTTACTTCTGCATATTAATCTTTATTTACTCGTGCAAAAACACAGAAAAACTTCGCACGCAGTGTATTTTCTACAACATATACCGTAATTTCACGCTTATAATCCGCAAATCAAACAATAATGTTTCGACCCAGAAATTTAATTTTATAAAATGTAACTTAGTAGATTCCTGTAAATATTTGACTTAAATTATTGAATAAAATGTCTGGGTTGAAACAGAATTGTTTGATATACATATGATACGCCGGAAATTACGGTATTTCAAAATTTCTTGGAAAATAAACTATTATTTTATGAGAATAATTTTAAATCGAATATAATTTCCATGTAACACATTTTTATTTAAAAAAATCTTAAAATAAGCATATTGAACAAAATTTCATAAGTGTGTTTTGTGATCTTCTGCTGATATCTAATTTTAAAAAGTCTCATATTATGCTCAATTTGAATTTTTAATAACCAATGATATATTTCAGAATAATAGTTAGTAGATGGGTACAAACTTTATTTTAAAAAAAGTGATATGGCATTTTTTATCAGACAAACCACAAATTGTAAGGGGCCGAAGTGACAGAGACAGTATACACATTTTCTGCATTTTTTGCCATTTTACTTAAAAAAGAACATTTTTAGAATGTTCTCTGCACTATTTTCAAAGACATACTAAATCTACGATTAAACGGATATATATTGGTTAATCTAAAAATATCAATATTTATATTAACAATGGGGACAGAAGTGACGGTTAATTTAACCGTACTGATTTAATATGTAATCGTACGCTTACCTTCTCCCCATTTTTTTCAATCCAGAAAATCTACTTTATTTCTCAAACAGAAAGCAATGGCCACTTTGTAAGAACAGTATGTGCTCCTTTATTGGAAACAATACTGAAAATTCCTGCATGATGCCATCTGGTGGAAGTATCGGGATATCCCTACACCGGGAGAGTTGTGGGGCACAAATTTAAACAAAACAATTATAAGTTTTACGCATTTCACTCATATAAAAATTATATTATTATGCTCCATGAGATTCAAATTTATAAATAAATGCATTGTTTCTTCAAAACTTTTTCATAATTATTTTTTAATGGATTTAATGATCAAGTTATCGGTTGATGACAGGAGACAGTAAAGAATTTGAAATATTTAAATTCCATTTTTAAGACTAAAATATAAATTTTCACCGTAGATGTAACATAATATTTTATAACAATCACAGAGGAACATTTTAATATTGAATGAGAATTTATATTGCGAAGAAATACCAAGAGATATACTGGGGACTGAGCAATCACAATTATGAGATTTGGACCTATATGCAGGATTCGAACAGTGATACCACAATTTTTTAATAAAATTTTTCGCATTTTTTTATATGGGAAAGTAATAAAAAGTCGGCAAATGAACGAGGTAATTGCGAATTATACTATTTAAATATTAAATGGAAAATTTTGTATTCTAAAATAGTGGTACCGGACTCCGTAAAAATTCCAAAGATTGTACGCCTCTTGCTGTTATGTGGCAATAATTTCCATCAATCTAAACTTGTAGGAATCGTGTTTAAATTTGTAACAATCAGTGTGTACAAAATACAGAAATTAAGGATGCAGGATTGTCATGGATGCAAATTATTACGCATTTTGAAAATAACTATTCCCAAACTAGCTTTATTAAATCGCAAATTTCGGCGATTATGCCATATATGAATATATCTTGTTATTGTCAGTGACTAGTGCTGTTTTTTTGCAATAAACGACAAGTTTAACCACTTAACTGTTTTGCCAAGAGAGTTTGCCTACTACGTTACTAAAATATTTTCGATATTCCCAATTTTTATCTGTAATCTTCGCTTTATTAATTGACAGGCATTTTTTTTATTATATAAGGGGAATATATTAGTATGGAGAAGTGGTGTTTCGTCGCTATATTTAGTTTTGTGGTCTAGAAAAAGAAACTGTTATGTTTTTAAGTGGCAACGGAAAATAAACACCTTAATTTTTGTACACACATGTAAGCCGGCAGTTTTTGAAATCGCCTATTCAATTTTTCCTTTTGCTATGTACAATTAATTTCAGAAAGTGACTAATTCAAGGGTACATGCGTTAAAAACGTACTTTTTAATCTCAAAACGATCTCAGAGATATGAGAAAATTACTGATCGACATGAAACATTGTTTACTTCGCGATTATGAATACAAATTTTGAAATATTTGTCATCTACTTTGAACTTTAATTCTAACATAAACTTTCTAAATCATATTTGAAATCCTTGGAACAAGGGAGTCCGAAAAATGTATGGTAATTTTTCTGAAATCGCCAGTAATGTACTAATAGTTCACAGTATGTTCGGAGGTTCTTAAAAATGCTTAACGCTATTTTCTAAGTTTAGAAATGAATACTCTTCGCTACTGTCGGTTTAGAAAGAGAATAGTATCTCTTAACAAATTTCTGAATTGATAAGCGTCGAGATTTTATTCTGAAGTAAGTCATATCCAATACACATTGTAAAACTGTAAAATCATCTTTATGATCCTTGTAATTTCGTAATAATTCAAGGACATTTCAATACTAAATAATGATATGTGTAACGAGGTTGGTTGAAATATAACATTTCTTAAACTCATTTAAATATTCATGTAGATTAAAATCAAGCATGCGTATAATATTAAAACATTATTCTTTGATTTAAAAAAAACGTCTTTTTAAATTATTAGAACCTGCTAAATCTTGATTGCAATATTTTTTGAAGTGGCACTAAATTTTCCGTTATATACTTTTAATGAGCCGGGCTGTTTTCTCTAAATTAAACTTAAATCGATCATTGAACTTTCGGTGCTTGTATTAATTATAAAAACATTATATTTGAGATTTAGAAATTTCTTCACTGACATTAAATAAAATAATTTTCTTATTTCTAGACGTTAATTCGTCAGATTTGTCGTACAGATAAAAAGTTAATAAAAATTTTAATATCAATAGATTGTGTAATTTTATTTTTGCTGTTTCCTATTATCAGTGAAAAAAGCGATAGGTAAACTATATAACGACCTTGATTACTTAAATAAAGATATATTTTTTAGCGACTATTATATTGGCTATTTAAAAATGCTCTCTTATCAAAAATTCTATAAAATCTGATTATAGATGCTACCACAATTTAATAATTTATATAATGCTTCTCAAACTCATTAATTATTCATACAGATCAAAATTAAGCACTTATTTTAAAATAATTAATATCTCGACATATATAAGTCATATATCGACTATATAAGTCTTTAAAACATGACTTTTTGATTTATAAAAGCGTAATTTTAAATTATTACAAATGGAGAAATCTTGAATGTAATATTTTGTGAAGTGGGACTAATTTTTTCTGTTAAATGATTTTAATGAGTCGGACGGATTTTTTTTTATTTAATTCAAATCGATCATTGAACTTTCGGTGCTTGTGCTAATTACACAAAATTATACTTGATATTTAGACATTTCTGCACTCAGATAAAATCATATAATTTCCTTATTTCTAGACAGTAATTTATCAGAATTATTTACAGGTGAAATCTTAATAAAATATTTAATATCAATACATTGTTTAATATTAATTTTGCAACAGATTAGTTATGTTTTCCATTTTCATAGTTAAAAACAATAGATAAAAAATATAAGCAGGAAAAATTCTACCTTACGGCAGAATATAGATTGGCCACCCACTGCTTTTGTTCTTGAGATTTTTTCAGCCAAGTCTAACTCGTCAAAAAAAAATATATATATATACCGTAATTTCCGGCGTATAATCCGCAGCTCAAAGAGTCGTTTTTCGACCCAGAAATAGTATATATATATATATATATATATATATATATATATATATATATATATATATATATATTCTTATGGGTTATAGGCTTAGACTGTTAACTCAGATTTTAGTTGGTAAAATATTTTGAAAACTCCAAGTCAACATTGTCAATTTTTTTTGTTACCTGGGTATATGATAGAGCTTTGGGTATTAGATCTTAGTTTGAACAAATTTCGATTACTGTTCTGTTGTTTTAAATGGGTTGGTAACTGGTATTTTGTATGTATACAATAATATAATATATAAATTACTCTATACTCTCCCTTTAAACAGCTTTCCCGATTAACATCGTTAACAAAAATATCCCATAATAAACTACCAACACTTTTTAAAAAATACTCAACTTAATCCCTTTACTTTAAACATTGTAAACTTAGTATTTTGGAGTCTTTCATGCAATAGCTTTAACTCTCGTTAAAATATTTTGAACGCTGTTCCAAGTGAAAAGCTTTAACTGTTGACTGAGAGATTAGTCTTAATTAGGCCCAGTTAAGATCGATGTTTGAGAAATCGAAGTATCGGAATAATAAAGAGAGACAATTTGATTTTGAATATCGTAAGTAACAACCATTTGTATAGCTATGCATAAAGGGTGCCTTCCTTTATATATGGAACTAGCAATCTGCGCCCGCTACGCTGGTCAATTTCTCTTAACGCACCTTTAATCAAAAGAAACAGTTACCTTGAATTTGACATCGTGTTTTAAAACCATATGGACCTTTACTTGAAATGTCCTTCTGCATTTCCAAAAACGATACGAACGCCATTGCGTTATTACATTTTAAAGTGTCAGGCAAAATTTGGGCTGTTAAGGACAAACTCTTTTATTTGATGATTTACAGTCCGATTTGGTAAAGAACGATAAAACCATATGCTATATACTATAACGATCCTTGAAAACTCATATAACTAACAGTGAAGGTTCCGTCAAAATCCATTCGGCGGAATATTTTTAAAAGGCTATAGTTTCATAACTGGGTTCATCTGATTATAAAACTTTCCTCCTTAATTCTACAACTAAGCAAAATAGAACAATATGCGAGATACTAAAACCATCTCTGATAAATTATATAACTAACAGTGCAAGTCATGCCAAAATCCATTCCGCAATGTTAATAAACATTTCCTTTTTGAATCAGCGGAAAATGTAAGTTATAACTTAATAAAAAGTATTTACGATTAAAAAAGTAGTAAATTAAAATATTTTTCATGCTTACAATTAAATAATAATAATAATAATAATAGAGATATTCGCGTTGAATAAATAGCGAGTCACAGCGCTTGGCACGGTTTGAAATAAAAATTATTTGTACATTCAAGGTTGAAATAAATGGCGCATTAGCATACATTTTGGCATGATATTGGTATAACGGAAAAGTACCGATATATATCCAAATAACTTCGTTCCAAATTAGGCCAATTCTCTGTAGACTCTATTATGGAATAGGTCAGCTTAAAAAATGAATTATTGTGTTACATTATGGTTTCTATGGGGTTTACATTATGGAGTCTATGGAGAAAAATCATTTCCGTTGGATTTTAATGAAGAAACAATACTTCAAATATAATGAAATTGATATGCCTCACTGAGGTGGAGTAAAATATGCTATTTCTCGAGAATTAAATAAAAATCATGCTCTCGTGACATCATAATTCACTTTTATATTTTAACAGAATAATAAGTCTACTATAATTTGTTATTCATGCTATAGCCAGTATACACGATACACGTCGGGATACATTGCCGTTATCATTATCTTTTTACGAGTGAAGGTTTCGTTATGGTACTTCATTGTGAAGTTTGGTAATTTTTGAAAGTCAATATTTGAAAAACGGCATGATCATTAGCTTTGAAATTTATATCAAGAAAAATACAATTTTTTATCTTTCTAACGCAGTTTGTCTAACAATTTTTTGACGAATACTTTTCTAGCTACTAATTTTTTCACTAACTTCAAATGTTTTATTTTCCGAGATTAATCTGTGGCAACGATGGATGGCAGTGATTTTCATAAACATGTATTTTACTGTAGACTGAAAGAATTAACCGTGTGTGGCTAATAACGACCTCGATCATTGAAATCAAGATCAGATTTTTATTTGTTTATTTAATTTTATATCCGTCAATAACAATAACAAAAAGAAACACTTTGTTATCAGAAATTCTATGAAATCTGATTCTAGACGCTACCACAAATGCATATTTTTAATACTTTATCATAACAAATATACTGTTAAATTAATCGATGCACGGAGCATTTTGTCTCAACAGAACAATTTGAGCATTATATAGGTCAGAGAATGTCATTGTAATCAGGAAATGATCATACAGTCATTCCCTGATTACAAAAACATATTACGAAATAACCGTTGAATGTAATACTGCAACATTTTTATTATCGAAAAGTCATGTTCATAAGTTTTTTTTTCATATGGTTGGATGATCCCATAGACATACAAATATAGTGATAGCTTGGATTTTCCCTTGTGTGCGTAGCTGGATTTATATAAAAATAAATTATAGTATACGTAAGGCGAGCATTTTAATTTTATTATGTAAATATAACGTTATTTTTATGTGGTACCACAATAATAATACTTTAGCACTAAGAAGTTCTTGTGTTAACACTATCTTTCTAGATATAAAATGTATGTAGATCAGCGGCGTAGCGTCAGGGGGGGCACGATCATTTTACTACCAGTATAATTATATACTACATTTAGCCTTATTTAATCTTTGAACGGTATGAAATAAATAAGGCCAAATATAGAATATAAAAATACTGGTAGTAAAGTCACCCGTGCCCCCCTTGACGCTACGCCTCTGATGTAGATTAATGGTGAATATCTTTTAATATTTAAATTGCGTGAGAAACATATTCTTTGAATTTTATGCCTCATTATAAATATAAACACTTAGCAACACATACACAATTTAAGCAAACTTTATGATAGTAACTTTTATCATTTACTTTCAACTATTAGATTCATTCAAAAACTATAGTACTGGGTGGTTATAATTAAAGTTACACCACTCAGACCAATCTATCTGGAGCACGTTCTGCTTGACAGATATCGTTGAAACTTGGTATATACGTTATAGAGACACTGAAGAAGAGAAATATCCAATAAAATATAGTTCAAATTTCGAACGCCAAATAAAAGGATGGCGCATAAAGAACCGGAAACACAAATTGGAAACATAACACTTTAATAAGCATAGATCGAATACTTTGTGCGAATTTTAATGCATAAACAAAACCAATTACAACGTTATAACGCACAAATATGAAAAATGCACAAAAAAACGCATACCGCCGTTTCAAGGATGCATCGAACCCCTTCCTCAGTGCGAGAAAAAAAAGATGGGTTTAAAGAAACCCTTGGTTATAGCCCCGAGTACTGGCTTGAATGAAAATGCTAAAGCAAGAGTTTATATATACCAAAGAAGTGACGTAGTTGACCAGAAATAACTGAAAAAAGGAGTCACTGCGCAGGATCCCTCCACACGTGCGAGAGAAAAGGGGTGTTGGTCATATCATTCACCAAGGATGAACCATGTTTGTGAATAAGGTAAGCTTCGTAGAAGTCGAGAACTATAACTGAATTACATTTTTGGATAATTTTAGCTTCTGAATAATTAAACCTATGGTTGGAATCCCAACAATGCTTAGCTATTGAAGATTTCTCACACTCCTGCTTTTTAACATATTTTTGGTGTTCTTTCAGCCTAATTCTAAGAGCACGCTTCGTCTGCCCAATGTAAGAGAGGCCGCATTCACAAAAAAATTCTGTAAATGCCCCAAGTATTATGTTCATCAATTGGATCTTTAAGGTTGGAAAAATAAACTTTATTGGTTGGTGAGAAAACAACTTTGAAACTAAACCTATTTAGAATACGAGAAATTTGTGCACTGAACCTTAAAGATCCAATTGATGAACATAATACCTGGGGCATTTACAGAATTTTTTGTGAATGCTGCCTCTCTTACATTGGGCAGACGAAGCGTGCTCTTAGAATTAGGCTGAAAGAACACCAAAATTATGTTAAAACGCTGGAGTATGAGAAATCTACAATAGCTAAACATTGTTGGGATTCCAACCACAGGTTTAATTATTGAGAAGCTAAAATTATCCAAAAATATAATTCAGTTATAGATCTCGACTTCTACGAAGCTTACCTTATTCACAAACATGGTTCATCCTTGGTGAATGATATGACCAGCACCCCTTTTCTCTCGCACGTGGAGGGATCCTGCGCAGTGACTCCTTTTTTCAGTTATTTCCGGTCAACTACGTCACTTCTTTGGTATATATAAACTCTTGCTTTAGTATTTTCATTCAAGCCAGTACTCGGGGCTATAACCGAGGGGTTCTTTAAACCCATCTTTTTTTTCTCGCACTGAGGAAGGGGATCGATGCATCCTTGAAACGGCCGTATGCGTTTTTTTGTGCCATTTTTCATATTTGAAACATAACACTTTATTTAATCACAGCATTTGGTTGAACGTGCATTCCATTTGTGTTAATTACATATTCAAAGATTGTTAACTATATTTCCGGCGTATAATCCGCGGATCAAACAATCATGTTTCGACCCAGAATATTTAATTTATAAAATGCAACTTACTAGACTTCATTTTTTTTTTTTTTTTTTTTTTTTTTTTGGTTCAATCATAATTGTTGGATCCGCGAATTATACGACGGAAATTACGGTAAATCATGTTCAACAAAATCACGAAGTGACTCTTCAGGAATTGAAACAACATGGCGTGTTATACTTGCATTCTGTTGAACATGTTTTAACACGCTTTAAACATATCGTCGCTACCATTTCAAACTATCGAATGTGAAAAAATGCATTTTTCATTACTTTTAAAAATGAGCCGATTGTCACCACTAAATTTTAGTTATATTCTTGAGCTGGGTTGCCAGTTTGGCTTCCTCTTTTTTTATACAGATATTCCGATTCCATACCAGAAATTTCAAATAGATTTTTTTTTTTTTTTTTAATGACACACATTTCGTAATTAGAAAAAATAAATATTCTTTCTCAAAATTTCTGGTACGAATTCGGCAACTCTGAATATGAAAAAAGGCCAAACTGACAACCCTGTTCTTCAATTAAATTTTATTAGTATTTTAACTTGGAGAAGAATTCTATTAAAATTTAGTGGTGACAGTCGGGCCATTTTAATAAGTAATGAAAAATGTTTTTTTTTTTTCATATTCGATAGTTTGACATGTTACCGACGATATGATTGACAAAAATTTAATAAAATAACATAACATGTTTCATTTTTATCTAAAAAGAAGATTTTATTAGAAAAATTAGTATAAAAAAAAAGAAAAAAACGAAAAAAAAAAAAAAAACGAGTGGGAGGCTTGTCAAATAGTTACCTATGATTTTCGTGCCCAGTAAAAGAATAAAAGATAATTATAACATGGCTTTTAAATGATGCATCTGTATCTTTAGAATCGTATATTTTGTTTTTCATTTGAAATCATCATTAACCCTTTGAGGTAAAATTTCGAGTGTTCCTGGTCATGCGTTTTACAATCCAAAGGCCAAAATATCGCGTTGCAATACTCATATAAAACAAAATTCCCTAAAATGTATTAAATACCGTAATTTTCGGCGTATAATCCGCAGCTCAAATAGTCGTTTTTCGACCCAGAAATTTTATTCAATAATTGTAGTTAAATATTTACAGCGATCTTTTAAGTTACATTTTATAAAATACCGTAATTTCCGGCGTATAATCCGCAGCTCAAAGAGTCGTTTTTCGACCTAGAAATATTATTTTATAAAATGTAACTTAAAAGATCGCTGTAAATATTTAACTACAATCCTAATAATATTATAAATCTGATTGTGTGCAAATGTTAGGCTGAAGCCAGCGTCAAAATGAAGCATTTAATGATCCTGTGTTTTTGCATATAGGTGGATTATAACCCTCAAATGAACATAGCCGGGTTTTTGTTAATTTTATTCAAATATTTTTCTTAATAATTCCAAATTTCGTTATTTTCATAGAGAATAAATGGACATTTTTTCGTATAATATTTTAAAATGGTTAAATTTACTTTACCGTTGCTAATACTTTATCGTTGCCAAAACTAATTAAAATCCCGGAATAATAATTTTTATCTACAATGTAGATTCAATTGAAAACTTTTCACGTGAAAAATGAAAGTGAAATAAAAAAATTAAAGAATTAAAAAGATTAAATAATATTATTAGAAATAAAACGTATTTTTTTTTAGTTTTTAATAATACAAGGTTTCAATATGCGTAACCATAGGAAACAGGTTAATATGACGTCATACATTGAAAATAAAGCGGATATGCTTTTATTGGTGAAATAAAATTATGTTAGGTTTTTTTCATCACTTTTTAACACTTTCCAACCTAGTTGAAAAGTGTTTATGACTTCGGTTTGTCTGGCCGTATGGCCGTCTGCCGTCTGGCCGTCTGCCGTCTGCCGTCTGGCCGTGCTCTAACTCCCGCAAATATGCTCGGATTGCTCTGCAATTTTTATATGTTATAGTCGTTATCTATAGCATGTTCCCTATTTCAACGGAAGTGTGTAGCACTTATACTTTTTTTACAGGGACACTCAAAAGAATTCCATTACATTGCGGTCTATGGGGAAAAATCACTTGAGGTTTATTTAAATCATGTTTCACTTTTTTAAACGCATTGAAATTTATATATATCACTAAGGTGCATTAGAAGAAGCTTACTACAGAATAGTGTGTGCATAGCACTTATAGTTACTTTACAGGGACAGTCAAAAGAAATCCGTTACATTACGTCTATGGAGAAAAATCGTCTGCGGTTTATTTAAATAATGTTTCCCTATTTTAAACGCATTGAAATTTATATAAGGTGCATTACAAGAGGCTTACTACAGAATAGTGTGTGTATAGCAGTCATCGTTCATTTACAGGGACACACAAAAGAATTCTCTACTGTCTGTTAACAATAATTCCTGGAAGTGCGTTTTAAGTTACTGAACGCGATTTTAATTTTAACTTGCTTTTTGTCTATTACGTGGTGTGTATAAATTCTGTAGATCCTATACAGGGAAGCACAAAAGTTCGCGAACACATTTCCGTATTATTTAACTCCAGACGGAGAATTTTAAACTGTGCTACGCGTTTCCTAACTGAACTAAAATTTAGCATCCTATGTAGTATATATATAAATCTATAGATCCTATACAGGGCTGATGAAAAATATTCGGATTACTTAGATGTTATCTTTTAGCTTATTAAACGGTATGATTTGTAAAATTATTTTGGAAGCGTTGGAAAGTGTTACATAATCTATGCTTGACGCATGATTTTTCGTTCTTGTTTCTTTCTTTTGTATGGTAATAATACGTGGCGTTTTACCGTCTGCGCACGGCTAATATAACTATACCGTATTTTTTATTTAAATTTTAAAAAGGTAAAAAGAAATTTCAAAAGATAATGGTTAGCAAATGTCAATAATATGCTCCGCAATATTATCCATGTCGAAAATGATGTCATGGATAGCGAGAAATAGATATTTTCATTCTTAAAACTAAAAAAAATACTTCGATTACCTAAAAAAATGACGAATGTTAATAGTTCCATTTTTGTTGATAAAACCTAAGGATTTAATATTCTTTCGTTAAAATAACATAATTTCCCCTATGCCAGTATTGAAATTAATTGCCTGGAAAAGAAAATTAACAAATATTATGTCATTAAAAAGGGATATCTCTGGGGAAATATATATTTGAAATAAAACAGGAATTTTCCGATATGTTTTAAAAGGAATGTGAATCAATTCCTTGCATTAATAATACAAGGATCAGTAAGCGTATAAAGTAGATGAGTTTCACGCCATATTTATAACGAAAAATTTAAATGTTTCTTTTGTCTATACTGGTTATTAAGCATGAGTATCCATTATATACAGATGAGAGTTTTCTGCTAAAAATCACATCATAATTTTAAGAAAAGGAAAATGAATACGAATCTATTATACTGAAATCTAACCGTGTGTTTATATTTCGAAACTACTCCAAGACTATCGAACGCAACGCGATTTATTTAATACCGGTTATCATTGATCCGAAGACTTAACTCTCAGAATTAAAAAAAAATAATTAGATACCAAGATTTTTTTTTTTTTTTTTTTTTTTTTTTTTTTTTGTAAATTTTAATGAAGTTTCTCTAAAAACGGAAAGTAACATACTCCATATTTGTGTATGAAAAAGGAGAAATAAAACAGATCAGTATATTTTTTACACCATTTTCTCATTAAAACTGAAAAACAGAATTTATTTTCACTTTGAATAGATGGTGAAAACAAAATCTTGATTTCAGTAAATTATCCGAAAAATAAAAACATATTATCACATATTCCAAACTTCATGAATCAATTTATTCGGGAGAACAAAAATTGCCTGTCATATATAAAAATCACATATCACAAAATACTGTCATTTAGAAAACAAGATTTGTTTCAGCTATACATTAAACCAAGGAGGCAGAATTGAATTTAAAGAAAAATTATATACCATTTCCAATTAATGTTTTTTTGAAGGATGGATGTTAAAACGTTTCACAAAGGCGTTAAAAGTAAAATTGTTTATCAGGTAAAATTCACATTTGTTTTTACCCAATTCGTATATTTCCACGATTTCATTTGGCCCTCCTTTTTGCATTGGTTGCAATTTCATTTTCGCGATTATTTGGCACAAAATTTCACTTTTTTAAGACTGAGTTATGTCAAGATCCCTATAACAAAAAATACCGTAAGTAAGTCCTATGTGATAAAGAGTTAGTTAATTATTATTATTTTTAATTATCGGGAGTGAAATATTTTGCTTAATTAATGTATTTATTATTATTTTTATGTTGCGTGAACGAAGTCACGGGTAACAGCTAGTTATTGAATAAATTTTCTGGGTCGAAAAACGACTCTTTGAGCTGCGGATTATACGCCGGAAATTACGGTAATATGTCTGGGTCGAAAAACGACTCTTTGAGCTGCGGATTATACGCCGGAAATTACGGTACTTAAAATTCCCAATTTCTATTTGAAAATAAATTTCATTCAAATTCCACTCAAAATAATAATTAACCCCTTAATCGTCGTGCCCGAGACATTCACGGGCAGAGTAGGTTACGCCTGTTTTATTCAAATTGTTTGATTCCCACCAGTTTTTTAAAATAGTTTTATTGGCTTTATTCTTGCATTATCTTATCTGTCTATTAAATAAGACGAACATTTCTACTTAAAAAAACTGGTGGTAATCAAGCAATCTGAATTTTTTAAAAGTAGCCTACACTTAAAGTGCGCGACGATTAAGGGGTTAAATTTCAATTAACAAAATGTGTGAATGTGTTCTGTTCCTTTCAAATAACATAAACACATTTTTAACCCGAAAACTTATTTAATATAATGTTTTTTTTATCTTTATTAATTAACTTACTCATTTAGGAAAGTTTATGCTTAGTTTTGATGTAAAAACATTAACAAAAACGGAAGGGTGGCAGATATACATAAAATAAAACTCATTGTTTCGATGTTGGGATATCAAATTGTGGACCATTATTTTAATAATATTATCTAATAATTATTTTCCGATATTTCAATCTCAGAAAATATGCAATTAAATAAGTTTACTTTAAATGAGGCGAAGATTAATATTAAAATACAGCTGTAGTCAGTGGGGACACAGTTTCACAAACCCATTTTAAAGAGAAATAATTCTCTTTGCATGTGCACTTTTCATGATTAAATCTTACCTGGAACGATTAAGCATAAAAATCACAATTTTTCATAATCATTTTATTTAAAGTTTTAGCATAATTTACGTAATTAAATAAAATTTATTAATAAATAAGACAAAATGATATAAGTTTTTTAATTCGTTCATGAATTTTAATTTAATTTAGCAGTATAGCATCTTCAAAAGGAAAATATTTCTTTATAAAATAAAATACTATCTATTCTCAATATATTTGCTAAAATTTTCTCTTTAAATTGTCTAATTGTATGGTAATACATAGGTTCTAATAGTTCGCAAAATTCTTCAATTAAATAAGGGTCATAAATCTACACGAAAAGAAGTGTTATTCAAAATCAGCAACTTTTTGCACCTATCTGTACTACTATACCGTAATTTTAGGCGTATAAGACGTGGCCAGTGTTGCCAGTGGACTACTTTTTTTTCATTAGGTTTGCTTGGTTGGCACCACTTTTTTTAAATTGAATAATTCGCTTCATTTTTGACAATAAAAAAATCTGAAATTTCAAAACAAAATGGCAGCACTGGGAACACTGGTTGTGGATCAAATAAATCTGTTTCCGAACAGAAGTTTTTGTCACTGAACTCTGCTTTTTTCTATTTAGTAATTATTTGACTTTATTTATTATATTAATTTCTGGTTTGAAACAGAGTTACATTAACCGTGGCTTATGTACCTGAAATTTTGGTACAGCAGGGAATTTCCTTGACTTTAGGACAAACTAATACCAGTATTTACTTAGAAAAAAACTCGCTTTATACAAATGTTGAATTACATAAATCAAGTTTTTCTATGTTAAAATACTTGTATTTTCCCCTAAAACTACCCTGTACATACACTACACAGACATAAAGTTATCGTCAGGGTAAGCGCAGGCAAACTTCACGCCTCTTTTTTTAAAAAATAATGATCACTATATTAACCCCTTCAGGGGCAAAGTACCGTAATTTCCGGCGTATAATCCGCAGCTCAAAGAGTCGTTTTTCGACCCAGAAATTTTATTCAATAATTGTAGTTAAATATTTACAGCGATCTTTTAAGTTACATTTTATAAAATAATATTTCTGGGTCGAAAAACGACTCTTTGAGCTGCGGATTATACGCCGGAAATTACGGTACTCCTGTAGCTAAAATATTGAAATGGATGATTGACACCAGGATTCACGAACGAATTTGTTTTAAAATAAGTAAAAGCTTTTCCTCATGTACCTTATAAATTCAAAAATTGGTTATAAAATTCTGGTGGCATTGTGGCATTTTGGGATTAAAATTAAGTGGTATATATAATATATCGGTGCCCTTCAAGGGGTTAAAAAATATATTCTCTCTTATATAACGCCGCAAATTCTATTCGGAAAATGATGAGAAGCTTACATATGAACCACTTGATGGTACACTTATGTATAGTCGTAAAAAAAAAACGAAAAATTATGCGTCAAGCATAGATTATGAAACACTTTCCAACACATTCTGAATACTGTAACATAACTTTACAGTTTACTAAATAAACAATTTAGAAAACGCATAACATATTTAAAAACCCAATTTCAGCAATTACTACCAATAGTCTAACAAACAATACGAATTTTTTTGGCAGCACTGTATGTGATCTATAGATTTGGATGTATACTACTTAGTATCACTGTAGTGAAGTTTTCAGCGATGGAATTCTATTGATTAAATAATTCTCGAGATAAATCCATTAAAGGTTAGTTCCAAATTCGATGAGTAGACAATAAAAAACTACAGCATGGAATTGATCATTTTATTAGGTCCAGATTTACGAAGTGGCCGAAGGCAGAAGAGGGGCACAATAACAGACAAAATTAAATTAGCAAGACAAAAGTTCTGAGCGAAGTGAAGTTGTTTTCACAAACCAACTTAGAATCCGACTTACATGTATCCAGCCAATAGGGTTGCCTTGGCGAGGAAAATTCCAGAGGGAGCATACAGTAATGAATAGTATTTGTCGAGCAGGGCCGCCAGATTTTTCGCATAAGAATGCATTTCATTTCAAAATTTAATATTGCCAAGAAGAACTCAACGGATGCATATTTTCCCATGCGAAAGGAATATTAGGCAGGGCCCCATTGCTTAGTTTTTCAACGATCAGAATATATTTTTAGAACTGGGTGTGATGAGTGACTTATTATCTATACCTAATAAGGAAATGCATATGTGCTAGTTGAAATGATAGACACAATTATAACTGACTCTCTAGCTGCAAAAATGCATATGAATACATTGTGTTATGAACGTTATTTGGAAAGTAACTTGCAGAAAAGCATCTGTTGTGATTTAATTCTTTTGTTTGTTTTTTTTAATCGAAAGACCGTGAGATATTAGCCAGCCAGTACAAGTGACCGTGAAAAGAAAAAAAAAGAAAAGCGTTTAATTAAGGAGAATTTATTGTTTCGAGTTATAAATAACGCATTAAAGTTTTGAAAAAGCAGGGGAAAAACATAATTTAAATAAAGAGCAGGGGAGGTTAAAATTTAATATATGATTCTCATATCATAATCACAAAATTTACTTCAGTTAGAAAATAACATAGCACAATTTAAAATTCCCTTCAGTCATTTCTGTCAATAAACGGAAATGTACTTGAGATCTTTTGAGAAGCCCTGTATATGGTCTATAGAATTTATGTACACCAACTGATTATGCAAAAAATTAGTTACATTTAAAAACACGTAAAACAACTGAAAATGAGCTTCCGGGAATTATGGTTCATAGACTGTTCATATTGTAACCAAATTCTTTTGAGAGTCCCTGTAAATAAACGATACATTATGTGCATACCATCTACTACAGTAAGCGCCTTATAGTGCACCTCCGTGATATGTATCAATTTGAATGTGTTTAAATAGTGTAACATGAATAAAATACGCCGCAAACGATTTTTCTAAACACACCGTAATGTAACGGATTTCTTTTGAGTATCCCTGTAAAAGAATCATAAATGCTACAAACTTCATTTTCAGTACCAAAAATTCCATAGTAAAATCCAATAACATATACCAATTTCAAGGCAATCCGAGTATATTTACGCGAGTTAGAGTACAGATAGACATACCGAATTCATAAACACTTTTCAACTATGTTGGAAAGTGTTTAAAAAGAAAAGACGGAGAGATTGAGAGAAAACATCCTATATTATCTATTACCGAATTATCGCAGAGACATGCGAGTGATACTATTTGATCAGTGCTGCCAGTGGGCTACTTTTTTAATTCAGATTGCATAATTGGAACCTATTTTTTCAAATGAAATAATTCACCTTGTTTTTGCCTTTTGTAATCTGTCATTAAAAAGGGAGAATTTTGCTTTCACAAAATACTGGTGGCAATCACTAAAACTCTATTAAAAAATGTAGCCCGCTGGCAACATTGCATTTGATTGGGAATTCTGTCTACTTTACGAATATAAATGCAACTTTTAAAATAAGGGTTAACTACAAATTAAAAATTGTAGTAACTTTTATTTTTCTGAAAATAAAATTAAGATTTTTCAAACAAAGGTACGGAAACACTCAATTAGTCGCTAATAAAATTATACAGAAATACAATACCCGGACAAGAATGGGCAAAATGCCAATGAATCATTTTCCCTGACCTTTTTTACCGGCTGTTGCTTCCTTTTAAAAAAATAAATTACCCCTATTTTCACCTTAAAAATAGTGGTATATGTTGAGATAAAAAAATGAATAATCTTTCAAAAACCAATTTTCTCAAAAAAAAAAAAAAAAAAAAAAAAAAAAACTGAATTTAATGCCATTAACATAGGTTATAGAGTTACCACAGACTTGTATGAACAGACTGGAAACGCCTCGTCGGCCGCAATGTAAATTTTCCTTTAATATGGGATTGGCATAGACGGTAGCCTCGGCAAAAGGGAGGCAGTGAAAAACATAGCAACCCTTTGGCACAGGCTACTGCACTTATTTTCCTTGGTGACTAGTACGTTTGTCTAGAGAATTTAACATTAGCATTCTCAAATTTTGGCATCTTTCAACTATAAGAAGATGAAAGAAAAATTGATCAAATAAACATTTTCTGGATTGTTCTGATATGAGAAACTCAAATTAAGTGTCAAAAGTTGGTGTTACTACATTCAAAATCAATGTTGGTGCCACTTGCAATATATAAACTACTCCTATTCGAAAAATTGCATTCATATTCAGAAAGAAGACACGGGTTTCAGAAAGTATCCCAATGGTATCTCTTGCATCTTTCTACAATAAATAGGTGTTAAAATAGTATTGATTATTTTATTTTGACGACTGTAAACAGAAATATTCAGTCTCAGAAAATGGTACTAATGTAACTTCTAGTTTGAAACCTATGTTTTTAATTCTAATTGTCTGGCCTTGTATTCGGATATCTACCACTCTTCCGAATGCTATTATTCCCCATATTTAATTAAAAAGTTTAAAAATGGGATTATTACTATTCGTAAACAGTGGCAAATTTTCGAATAAAATGACCGCCCACTTTTCAACATTTCCTTAATTTATATAATGGTTTAATTAAATATTTTAACATCCGTTTTGAGGTACTTTTCATGAAAAAAGTTTAAATTTAAACTATAATTTGTAGATATAATAAGGATGATAATTTTTTTACCAATATCCTTATTTAACAACTTCTACGAAACATTCAACTATTATCGGCAATCGCTGAGTTAAATTACCGTAATTTCCGGCGTATAATCCGCGGATCAAACAATCATGTTTCGACCCAGAAATTTCATTTTATAAAATGTAACTTTCTAGATCGCTGAAAATATTTGATTTCAATTTTTGAATAAAATTTCTGGGTTGAAACAGAATTGTTTGACCAGCGGATTATACGCCGGAAATTACGGTAGTTAACTTAAAATATTAATCGCATGTTTATTTATATTAACTCTCTCACGACGATTCTAAGGTTACTTACCACTTAATGGGCACGAAACTATTCAATTTAAGAACCAGTATTTTAGTAATGAAATGTTTCAGTTATCCAAACTCAAATTTTGACCAATTATGTAAGTCAAATTTTTACACTAGAAAAACTGGCGCCGAAGAATTTAAAAAAGTGTATAAGACCATTGTGGCACAAAACAACCGTACAAAGTAGGTTAATTTAATCGATGTTAAACACGTTTCAAACCAGAATTTTCTTAAGGAAATGCATTCAAATAGGTTCCCAGTAAGAGCATGAAACTAAATTTATATTATTTTTTCAGATGCATTTTCTGGTTAGAAACGTTTTTAACTTGGATCAAATTAACTCACAACGTACGGAAGTTTAGTTGAAAGTTGGCAGGTATGTTAAAGCAAACAAAACTGCTCATTTACCCCTTGATGGACAATTGCATATTATTTATACCTCTCAGTTTTATTCAAAATTTCTACCAGAAATTTTAAAAGAATTTTGCTTTTACATTTACGTGAAATAAAAATCGTTGACATTTCATTTATTTATTTATTTTTAAACGAAATGTTTCGAAAATTCTGTTGTGAATTCAACATTACAAAAACACAATTACTGGCACCGGAAATGTCTAATCTATACAAATAATATGTGCTAAATGGTCTTGCCTATTTTATTTTTGTGGTATGCAATAATCTCATTAATTCTGTTTCATTAATCTAAAGCTGACAACCAACAATTTTTTAATATCACAATTTTTAAAAAGAAATTCTGTCTTTACTTCACGTAAAAATTATGTGATTAAATGAGACAAATGTTTCTATTGGAAAAGACTGTTATCGAAAAAAGCCTAGACGCGGTATTTCTGTCATGAGAATCATGACTTAATTTGTTCATTTTTTTAAGTTATAATAGCTTCATTCGTTCAGAAAAAAAACATTTTGGCAGGGTATACAAAAAAGCAGTAATCTCTCACTTATATGCGATGTCCAGTAATAAAGTTTTTGTACCAATATTTTAAAAAGAAATTTTCACCTTCTTTAATCACAGAATTTCTTAATCGAATTTTGCTATTTTAGAATAGTGATACAAAAAATAATTACTTAGCATCACATGCAGTGGCGTAGCCAGGGAGGGGGGTCCAAACGCTCTGGATACCAGTAAAATTGTAACGTTTTCTTCGCCTTCGTTATCGCAGAAAGTTCTCTGATTACATAAGGCAAAGAAAACTTTACAAAATTAGTGGTATCAAGAGCATCTGGACCCCCCACCCTGGCTACGCCACTGATCACATGCAAATTTGAGGTCCCTCTACATAACCAAAATCGTATTGAGTGTAATTAAACTTGATTTGTAACTAGTCGTTGGGGGCCACCGTAATACTTACCCATCATGGATATGCATAATGTAAAATATTAAAATAAAAATGTGTAAACTACTTATAATGTGCATTGCAATTCAAATAAAATCGTGGCTTGATGACGTCACAAACTTTAAAGGCTCGATTACTGAATTGCTTGAAAAAAACATCCTTATAACTCCAAAAATAATATTCCTATTAACTAGCGGTTTATTGCATATGATTAAGCGTCAAATTTTCAATTAAAATATATCTTTGAAGTGAAATTTGGATGAAATACAGGGTCATCAAAAATCGAAGAGTGTGGAAAATACGATTCCAAATATCTCGGCAACGAATTATCCGATCGACTTCATGCTTTATGCAAAATTTATGTTTTTTTATTGACTTTTATATTCATTTCTTAAAATAAACAATTTCGAAATTGTTTATATACCTTTCATCAGAACGAATATTTCGAGAGTCCGAAAAAAATTGTTCCGGTTAATCGAGGTTATTGAAATAAAATAGGCTTCTTCCCATTATTACATACTAAGTACATACCAAATTGCAAGTCTCTATCCCATTTTTTTCGGGAGATAGAGTGTTTACAGACACACAGACACACACACAGACACACAGACGGACGGCAAATTTTTTTTCTAAAAATATGTTTTTCGGAATCTCCAGTGTATGAAACGTGTAAATCCGTCAAAAAAAATGTTTCGATTTTCAAAACGATTACAAGACTTACCCTATACTACGTATGATGGATAAGTAAAAAAGTAATCAGAGAGTAAATAAAATATTCAGGTACTGTTTCTGATGATTTTGATTCTAAAATCTCTAATGTAAAATACATTAATTTTCTTAGCTATAAATTTTCTTACCAATTCCTGACATCAAGACTTATGCTAAAAATGCAACTATTCTAAGCTAACGTGGAGATAAAATAGTTAACTAAAATTTAAAATTTATACTGCGAGTTTATTTCTAATTAATCTCCTAAAAAACGCTCATTTTATCTCATTTATTTTACACAATTGTATGCGTTTAATAATCTCGCTTATTATTGTTCGGTGGTGTGCAAAAATCTCATTAATTCTGCCTCATTACGCGCTTAATGAGGAAATTTCTTCAAAGCTTCATTGCATTTTAAAGAAATACTTTTGCTCGTTTATATGGAAATACTTAACTGAAAGCGTGTTTAATATATTGGAACTTGATTTGTTCTGAAAATAAGCATTATAAATATTTTTAAATTGTATACATAATAGAGCTTAATTTAAAAATACCGTTAATAACTCTAAACAAATAACTATTCTGAGAGTTAATTTATTTGCAATAAATGTTGCTGGCATTGAGATTAAAATAAGTTGTAATATATCAATTGATATGTTTTTAGAGGGAAACGAATGAATGATATGAAAAATTTTATTTTAATGTTTTAACAAGAACGAAAAATCACGCATCAAGCATAGATCATGAAACACTTTGTAACACAAACAGATATTATTAAGAAATGTAATTTTTTCCTAGACTGCAAATAGATATTTAAATAAGCAACTTAAAAAACACACAACTTAGTAATAATACATTTTAAGCAATAGCGGTTCATATCAATTTATAAACACAACCTAATACAGTAATACCTCTGTTTTCGTTGATTTCGGTTATCGTCGGCTTCGGTTTTCGTCGTTGTTTTTCGCGAAAAATTTGTTTTGGTTTTCGTCGGTTTCCTCAGATTTAATTTATTTCCAGTGTATTTTTGTGCTACTTTCAATTGATTGCGAGTACTCCAGCATAGTAACAAAGAAGCTTTCTTGTAAGAAACTTGTTTAATGATAATGTCTTACCCCATTTTTGGCGAATCTTAAAGATGCGGACCTCTTAGACAGCTTTTTTGAGCGACATAGGCAGGAGTGTAAAAACTGGACTCAAATGGGCCGATTGTCACCACTAAATTTTACTAGTATTATTCGCCTAAATTTTATTAGTATAGTTCGCCTAAATTTTATTAGTATTTTGTTAGGCGAAGAATACTAAAAATTTAGTGGTGGCAATCAGTACAGTGACACTCATTTTTTACACCATTTTGACATAGGTTCTCTGATTTTGAAGCTAGTCCTACTGTTAAAAGTCCATAAAGGGAAGTGGCCCAGATATAGTGCCTTGATACCATACGCCAAGAACATTGCTTTTTGTTTTTAGTAATAAACGCTACACTCATTCCCTACAAAATGTGTTTTTAGTACGTATTTGGGAGTGTTTAGAACTAATTAATTCGATATACACAGATTCATGTGGAAATCATTGCCCCCGTTTTCGTCGGTTTTGGATTTTGCAGATTACTTTCAGACGGATTATTGACAAAAACCGAGATATCACTATATACGCAAAATTACATCACTTTAAAAATGCCTAACACACAAAATATGAATTTCCAATAATTGTTGATCTTAGTCCATTAACCGCATATTTTGTGAATTTCTGTAAATAAACTATAAATGCTATGCACTCTATAATTTTAAGAAAACATGCAGTGCACTTCAGTGATTTCGTTATGATTGAAGTATCGTAACATCAATTAAATGAATCAGAAAAGATTTTTCAACCAGAGATCATAGTGAAATGGAACAATTTTGTGCATTCCTGGAAATAAATTATAATGCTACTTCTTCTATACACCTTGGAAATCACGTTGTACTCATCTCAACTGTGTATGTCAATATCATTATGTTTGAAATATCATAACATAAAAAAAATGCATCGCAAACGATTTTTCTTCATAGACCATAATTTAACGGAGTTATTTTGTGTGTCCCTGTAAACGTACTTTAAATGCTTCACACTTAATTTTCAAGACCGTACATTTTATAGTAAACCTTAATAATATATAACATTTTCATGACAATACGAGTATATTTAAGAGAGTTAGAATACGTACAGACAGACAAAACGAATTCTTAAACATTTTTATCTATCTAGGAAAGTGTTAAAAGGTATTTTCATGCTTAATTTTCTTCGTACAGCTTTTGTGATTTCAGCGAGTTTTGAAGTTCATCTGATACTACGAATGACGAGAAAAGATTTCTTATTATACTGGTATATACCACTGTATCTAAACTATAAATAATTTGGTATATTTTAAAGAAATATTTACGTTTCTATTAGAAATATTAGGAGGAAAATTATTGTTTATATATATTGGTGTACAAAATAGTAGAGAAGATTCTGCGCATGCGATCTAAAATAAACCATGCCCTCTAAAACACGTGAGATGTATTATATTCATAGCTGCCAACTAATACGATCTTACGACTTAGCTAATATTACATGGAAATCTTCTTCTTATTTAATACTATATTTTTACGAATAAACCGCTCAAAGTTTTCCAGCAAAAATTAGTGGGGTCAAAAATCATAGCTGTCGGCAGGTATGTATTATGTATTTTAAAAGACAAAGTCAATTAAAATTATTGTATAATAGCAAAAATATTTTTAAAGATGTAAATAGTAATATGCGTCGATAGAAAATGTATTAATAAATATTATCCTATATTGCAGGACGGAAAGTGTCAAAATCCAGCCGTACTCGAAGGGTTAAGGGAGAATTGTAAAAAATTCATAAACTATACACCTCGATTCGTAAACCAAAAACCCAAAAGCACAGATGTGCTTACGTCCAATGTTTGTGAATCTCAGAATTTTACAAAACTGCAATCGTTATTAACACATTCGCATCGGGCATTTTTATTAAATCTGTCTTTTAAAACAGTAGAAGTACCTCATTCTTCTGAAATTATTCCGTAAATTGGTTGCGTAATTTGGTTTGTCAAGTTTATTCTTCAATAAATATCTTTCAATGTGCGGATATAGTTTTACAATCTAAAACAATATGGGCTACATGATATAAATGCATTTTCTGTAAGGTAGAAGCCAAGACCTTAGTCCGTAATAGTTTTTGAACAAAAACTCGAGACTTCTCGTTTCCCGATGGGCATGTGTTAAAAATAGTATCAAGAATATAAGCATTTCAAATTCAGTTCAGGCTACCTAGTCTGGGCTTTTTTTTTAATTCAGCAAATCCGAATAAATACCTGACATCAGGATTAGTAAATTTTGATTTATTTAATGACAGTCATTTCCTAATAAAATAAAAATTATTTTTTCGGAATTTTGTGTAAAAATTTGGAATTTCTGAATAAAAAAGTAGGCCAATATGGTAACCCGGGTTTCACTTAGTAAAAAAAGTTAAAAATAAGAAAAAACCAAAAATGATATATCCCAGGAAATCCTCTTTCGTTAGTGCATACATGTACTATTTAGTGACAGACAAAATGAATGATTTTGTCAGACGAATCAACCATTCGGACATGCACAAAATCATAGTTGCCGTATTTTGTTTTACTTACATCCACCAGATATTTTCTAAAACAAAAGCATAGTTCCCAACCTTCGTATTTTTTTTAATTAATTACAACCTGAAACTTTGTAAGAAAAAAAGAAGAATCGTATTTATATGTGGCTTTCAATTTAATTCTAATTAAAAAAAGAATTTTCTTATTTTGCTAAATTTCTAGTGTTAAGTAAATTCCAGCATATAATTCGTGGATCAAACAATCATTTGTAGATCCCGAAAATTTATTTAAAAATAGCAGTCAGACATTTATAGCGATCTACTATGTTACATTTTATAAAATAAAATTTCTGGGTCGAAACATGTTTGTTTGATCAACGGATTATCCACCGGAAATTACGGTAATTGATTTAAAACTATACGAAGGTTGTCAGCTATGTTTTTTACGTATGTCCTAAAGATTTATTCGAATATCGAAATCATTAATTCTGCCCATCACAAGTACTATTTCCAGATTTCGACTAAAAATATAACAAAAAGATCATCGCTTGTAAATAATGGTAGTCAAAGATTTAAACATAAAGGCGTCTGTGGCAATCGTGCTCAGGTAAAATTGAGAAAGTTGTGCTTTAAGCGGATAAATGTGGTGGACGACATAGCAACCAAAATGCATTTGCCGCTTTACTTTATGCAGTATATACTAACTTCTGCCATAACTGACAACTGCTATGAATTTGTGCCACCAATATTTCCAGAAAGAAAATGTTGGCTTGTTTTTTTGCAGAAATCTGCGATTACGAAAGGCGAAGAATACGTTTCGATTATGCTTGTGGCAAAATACCGTAGTTGGTGTCAGTTATGTATTACATACGTGCAACTTTCCGTTAATTTCCTTAAAACTATACGGATTTCTTCTACAGCAAATAAAGGAGTTTCAAACCAGTCATTTTTTTAAATAAAACGTACCGTAATTTCCGGCGTATAATCCGCAGCTCAAAGAGTCGTTTTTCGACCCAGAAATTTTATTCAATAATTGTAGTTAAATATTTTCAGCGATCTCTTAAGTTACATTTTATAAAATAATATTTCTGGGTCGAAAAACGACTCTTTGAGCTGCGGATTATACTCCGGAAATTACGGTACCTATTTCTTTATCTTTTCTATTTCCTGTTTTTTATTAAGAAAAAAAATCATGTGTTAAATATTTTTATTTGCCCTTGTTCAAATTGATATTATTTTACGGAAATTATCTCTAAACTGGCAGCAGAGGTGTTCTGAATTCTATAATTTGACCTAGATCAAATAAACGTGTTTCAAAATGGAAATTTTAATTTTAAAAATTGTATTAATTATCATGAATTAACAAAGCACTATTTATAGATAAAAAATTCTTGTTTGAGCCATTGTCTCTTGCCGTAGAAATTATAGTTTTGTTTAGCTTGTCATTGCAGACCTGCCAACTTACAGATAAATTTCGCAAAACTATACCGATATCTTCTATAGCATATAAATACGTTTCAAATCAGGAAAAAACGGTTCTTAATTTCATTTATAAGGGAAAATGTCCGATGTGAAACGTGTTTATTTGTCGTAAGTCCGGTGTTGCCAGTACGCTATTTTTTAAAAATTCAGATTGCTTGATTGCCACCAATTTTTTAAGTAGAAATATTTGGCTTATTTAATTAAATATTAAATAATGCGAGAATAAGTCCAGTTGCACTATTTTAAAAAAGTCACACAATAGGAATTTAAAAGAAGTAGCCTACTGGCAACACTGTATAGGCAGTGGCGTAGCGTCAGGGGGGGCACGACCATTTTACTACCAGTATAATTATATACTACCTTTAGCCTTATTTAATCTTTGAACGGTATGAATTAAATAAAGCCAAATATAGTATATAAAAATACTGGTAGTAAAGTGATCTGTGCCCCCCCTTGACGCTACGCCTCTGTGTATAGGTCAATTCGACACAATTTTATGGAAATTATTGTTAAGTTGGCAGGTTATGCTATGGATTGTTGAATTTCACGAATTTGAAATTCATGGTCAGTAGAAATAGCCATTTGTAAACGCATCCGTGTAATTATTGAAAGGATCAAAACACATGGAAAATATTTTTTGCCTAGAGAATTCAAATTCTAAATTCAAATTAGCATTTATAAGCATATTCTGATGCAGTATTGCCAACGTACTGAAATTTTCTTAAGTGCGGCACCGATGTATTTAATAGCAAAGAAGTAAGTTTTGAACCAAAAAAATATTTGAAAAACGTCGTCTTTTTTCTGAATGGTGTTTATTGAATTTTATTTTTTATATAAAATTGTCAATAATATTAAGGTGTTATATTGAAACAATGTTCGGAAAATTATCGGTTTGCAACACTGCCTTATTCGTTTCAAATTTCCGATAATTTCCTTAAAATTCACTTTTATTTTATTCTAATGACCGCTGTTCCCAGAACGATTATACTTAGAACGTTAGCAGTACGTGTTAAATTTATTAGCGAACTCTAGAGCAACTTTCCTCTCCTGCGGAGAATTGTCAAAACAAAATTCAGGGAGAAAAAGAATACCTACTAGTAATTCATAAGTTCAACAATACGTCGCTTAAGTTCAACTGTAGTGACACCACAGCAGAATGGGTTTTCAACCCACGGTCCACGCGTAATCTTGTTTTCCATTTATAGATGAATTAATACTTTTCTTTGTAATTTTTGTCGTGTAAGTTGCCAATTTCTAGCATGCAAAAACACTAACAGTCTTAAGAATGCTTTTTTTCTCATTTTTCGAAATTTCATCAATTCATATGTTCGGGATTAACATGCAAGGGCTAGGGTGAGCACGTATATGATGCACTTGCTTTGCTTTTTACCGAAGCTCTCTGTACGGCTTCATTTCTTGAACGTCACCACATGATCATTCACACATTCTACGGATCGCCAAAGAAATAAACTTGCAGCAATATACATGTGTTTTCTGGTGGGAAACGTGCAGAAGCAAATTTAATGAGTGTAGTTAAAATGATACTAAGTTCAAAGTTTACAGTTCTGCAAGTTTACATTCATAGCTGCCAACTTCTACAATTTTTGACACCACCTTTTCTGATTAGTTATTTTCCATTAACTTAATCGTAGATTTTCTTTAATTAATAAAAGCGATTGATAATCACACAAATTATGTGTATTTGACGGCATTGCTATGCAAATTATTGAATGCTTTTCATAATAACTTGATAAGTTGCAATCAAATGTTTGAGGAATGATATTTTTATACTTATTCATAAATATTAAAAAGAATAAAATATAAAAATGCGTCGGGTTAATAAATGGTCCATATTATTCTTCTCACAGTACAGACCCAGTATACTCATTCTAAGAACTGGAATTTTCCCTGCACTATATTTTGTTATTAAAATTCATATAAATATAAATTTGAGAGCTTTTTAAAATATTAAAACTGGTAACTAAATACAAAGTTTATCATCATATACATAACTGAGTTTTTATCATGGTGACATAACTTTCTTTTAAACATACATATCTAACAGACATGAAATGCAATGCCGTAAGCTACCGGATTCTTCAGCCAGCTTTTTTTTTTAAATCAACTATAATGACCGAATAGAATTTTTCTTTTTATTTCATGACACACTTTCGTTGATAAATTGAAGCAAGTTTTATTATTTGAAAATATTTAAAGACATTTCGAATAAAAAAAAACACGCACTAAATTGGCTACACTACTAACAACTATTTTTGACACCCGGAAATTAAAATTTTAGATATTTTTCAAAGAGTTATCTCCGCTCTTTTTAGGTGCGTTCGTAATTATATAAATACGTAGCACCTATTGTCGTCGTCTGGTCCGTCCGTCTGTCTGTCCGTCCGCATATAACAATGCAAAACTACCCAACCGAATCGTTTGAAATTTTAGATATATTATCTTTGCAGAATTTTGTCGAGACATTTCAAATTTTATGAAAATCGAATCAAAACTTTAGAAAATATTAATTAAAACATTTATTAAGAAATAAGATTTTTTTTAAATCGGTGCTTTCTTGTTATAGGAGCTTCCGAGTTTTAATCGGCAAGCGACCGAGATACTTATTTTATTACAGAAATTAATCTGCAGACGATGTAATTCATTTCACAGAATTAAAAATCCATCAAGAGCTGAATATTTATATAACTAGCTATAGAAGGAACTCACGCATTAGAAGGAACCGCATTTGTCACTTTTGACGTACAATTTCTAACTTGTTAATCACGCGAAAGTATGTCATCAAATTACATGAAGGTATATAATCCAGAATTATGGTAGGTATTTTTTAGAAAAAAAAGCTTGCGGTTGAATCTTGCAGCGTACGTCATTGCAATCCCTTTTGCAAACGCACATATTTTTCTACAACACAATGTCGGAATAATAACCTTAGGGTTTTTTAATCGCTAAATTCCAGTCAATAGTTAAACAGGGTTCGTACGTTATTACCACAATTTTAATAGCCATTTTCGCCTTATTTAAATGCAGAAAGTTATTACAAATTTTGCAATTAAACGAGGCGTCTGCAATTTCTAATATTTAATTTTTAAATGGAAAAATATATTTAAAAAAATGTGGTAAATGTGTACGAACCCTGTTACAGCGATCAGTTCTATTCTGAAATAGTGATACTGAAACAACAGAAAGGTAAAATGTATGTACATAAAAAGAAATTTCAAGGGAAAACAAATTCGGCATTACGCTGGATAGCGATAGGATTAACTGAAGAAAGTTTTGTTCCATATACATAGCTGACAACTGCGACGATATTTTGGCACCATTAATTTCGAATTTTAATTGTTTTTGAAATTTATAGTCCGACATTTATTCGATTAAAGAAGGTGGAGATTTCTAATAGTAATTACAAGTGCCAAGCATCGTAGCAATTGGCAGCTATGCATATATGTTAAGATGTTTTCCATATACAAATGCATTTCTTAACACTTATTACACAAAAGATAACGTACTATATTTTGACTTAAACCTGAAGTATTATTATAGTTAATTTTTTTCTACTTTTACTCCATTTAAACTGTAATTTATTTCCTAACAATGGGCATAATTGCATTATTTCGCGTTTTTAACGGGTAAAAAACGGGTAATAAACACATTTTAACCAGAAAATTATTTTAATCAATGAAACTAATTAGATTTCAAGGTCACTATCACATAGGAGAAAGAAAGATTTAATCAAATAAAATTTCTGGTTTACAGTATATTTGTTTTATTTAACAAATCGAAAGGATTCTAATCAGGAAACCACGCCATTAGTATAATAATGAAAAAAAATCTAAATAAGCAGCAATAGAAAGGACATTATGAAACGCGTTTTTTGACGAATATATCATTTGCCCTCGTCTCATGTTATCGGAAAATAAAGTCTTAAAATTTGCTAATTTATTGATTTAATAGGATGGAAGGAGGAGTCGATAGAATTGAAGGAGGAATCGTTAACGTTTTCAAAGTAACAACTTCATGAAACTCCAGTCACTAGTACATTTCCAGTATATTAGGTCATAACACTCCGAAATGATTAGCTATGCTTGTTACATGTCTGGGTTAGTGCAAAATTGGCCACTTGCATTTGAAACGCCCTCGCAATTTAAATTTTTGCAGGAGGTTGATCATTGTAACCATTGCACTAGATTTAAGTTCATGAATTTATCTTGGTGCCAAGATTTTCTACGCTTCAATCATTTTTTGGTTCAGTGTCATGTTTATCAATAGCATATTTTTTTACGGTCTTCTTTTATTTTTATATTACTATATCTAAATATGTTTTGTATTTCATATTAACCCCTTCGGGACCGACGGCTTTTACACAAATTTTATTCCGTTGGCACCACTTTTTTTTAAAAAGATACCTTTACTTAAACTATCACAAAAATGCTCTAATTAAAGAAAGCAAATATTACTTTTATTTTTTACTGGTGCCTAAAACAAATTCTGTATGCTCTTTTGGAGGTTGCACACATGCAACCATTGTCCCGAATGGGTTAATCTGATTATTAAAATTTCTGAATCAAAACCACGCCTTTTCCCTTAATTAAATAAATAAATTAGCAAAATTTATGACTTTGTACCTGGATAACGAGGACACGAGGGCAAATGATTTATGTGTCAAAAACATGTTTCATAATTCTCTTTCGATTGCTGCTTACTTAGATTTTTTTCGTTAATAAAGTATGGCGTGGTTTCCTGGTAAGGATAAAAGAAAATTTTCATGATGTTGATTTCACAATTTGGCCATGAAAGTTTAGACAGACAATAATATAAAATACAAATGACAGCAGACAAAAATTTTTAGTAAAAATAAATTTTCCACAAAATTAAAGTCTTTGCAAAGTTTGTAAAAGATATTTAAAAGGACAGAAACAAGGGTTTGCAGTAACGGTGTTAATTATTCCATAACGACGGTGTTAAATTATTTTTTGAAAATGTTTACAGGGCTCGTACGGATCCTGGAATTTTAAGAACAGGAAATTCTTCGGTACCAGTATTTTCTTATAGGTAATCTCTTCTTAAATAAGGTGAAATTTCGCAAGTTTGAATTTAATGCATTTTTTTAGAAAAATATACTGGTACATCACCTGGAAAATAACGGTACCCGTACGAACCCTGTTTTAGAATATTTCATTATTTATATTTACATATCTGCCAACATTCCGTTTTTTTTGGTTTTTTGTTTTTTTATAATATACATAATTTTAACAAGAAAAATATATGAAGAATTTGTTTTATTTTATGTTGATAATATCCACTATCCATATATTTAAAGTCCACATATTTAAAGCTAAAGCTAAATTCTATCACCTCGTGCAGAATTGGCTTCAGCCAATAAGCTGAGAGCCGGTTACTATCCAGAAACAGAACTCCCTTAAAATTGTGTTCAATACGCATGCGTGAGTATTCAGCCAATAAGCTGAGGGCTGTAACTGTCCAGAAACAGATTCGGATTCCAGACAGTCATATATTGCTATTTATATGGCTTTCCCTGCTGCACGCTATCGTCAAAATGTTTTGAATGTATTTATTTTATTTTATTTACCTTAATTTCCGGCTTATAATCCGCAGCTCAAAGAATCGTTTTTCGACCCAGAAAATTTATTCAATAATTGTAGTTAAATATTTACAACGATCTTTTAAGTTACATATTATAAAATAATATTTCTTGGTCGAAAAACGACTCTTTGAGCTGCGGATTATACGCCGGAAATTACGGTATTATATTTTGTATAAATATCTAGGTGTCGATTTCGATTTAGACTCGTTTAATGTTCACCAAATCCACTTAGATGGAAATTGTCATTTTAGAGCTTTTTTGTATAATACAGAAAATAATTCCGTTGTACAAAATTTGAACCCTTATAGTCCGTTTATTATCGTTTATTATTAGCAAACCAATGTGATTTCTTTTACAAACAATGTATAATACATCGTGTAACAATATATGTATGTTATAACAATCTCTTTCTATACAGTTCAGCTAATCATTTTTTTAACCTCATACTTAAAAATTAAATTGTTTTGATGAAAACACATCTATACAAAAACCAATGTGATTTCTGGCCAGGTTTTTTAAAAGTTATAATGAGTTTGATATTTTCATAGGGATTTCTTATGAAACTGATATAACCTCATACATTTCCCCTGAAGTAAAAAAAAAAAAAAAAATCTCATTCTTGGGCAAAGCACGAAATCAATAAAATCACCTATTTGAGACAAAACAATGTGATTACTGGCCAGGTTTTTTTTATATATAACATTTTTTATATACAAAAGAAAAACCAAAATAACCTCATTCAAAAATAGTTTTTTTTTCACATTCTTGGGCAAAGCACAAAAACAATAAAATCACCAATTTGTGACAAATTATTAGTTTTATAAGAATCGTCCAAGAACGGACATGCAATCTGGTATAAAATATATGTTGACAATGATAATAAATAGCAACATTCAAGATTTATATACATACAAACAATATAATATGTACTTTTCCATTATGCGGACACCATGTCAAAATGTATGTTAATGCATAATGTACGTGTATGTATGTATGTATGTAAATGTATGCTTGGCGACAATGGTGTCCGTATAATGGAAAAGTACCATATCATGTAAATCTGTCATATCTGTCTGTACCATATCATGTACAACTTTTATAAGCCCAGCATTTCTTTTTAAGCTGCGAAATTAATCTGCAATGTCTAAAATAATCTGCAGCGCCTGGTGCCGTGCTGCACTGTTTCTGCTACCAGTTTAATATTTAAGAAATATTTACATTGTATTGTTTGCAGTGGCGTAGCGTCAGTGGTGGGGGGCACGATCATTTTACTACCAGTATAATTATATACTACATTTAGCCTTGTTTAATCTTTGAACGGTATGAATTAAATAAGGCCAAATATAGTGTATAAAACTACTGGTAGTAAAGTGATCCGTGCCCCCCCCCCCCCTTGACGCTACGCCTCTGATTGTTTGTATGTATACAAATCTTGAATGTTTTGATTTATTACATTCATTTTATACCAGATTGTATGTTCGTTCTTGGGCGATTCATATAAAACTCATAATTTGTCACAAATTGGTGATTTTATTGATTTCGTGTTTTGCCCAAGAATGTGAAAAAAAAAACTATTATTGAATGAGGTTATTTTGGTTTTTCTTTTTTATATAAAAAATGTTATATATACAAAAAACCCGGCCATTAATCTCATTGTTTTGTCACAAATTGGTGATTTTATTGATTTCGTGCTTTGCCCAAGAATGCGGAAAAAAAACTATTTTTGAATGAGGTTATTTTTTTTTCTTTTGTATATAAAAAAATTTAAATAATCTGCAGCGCTTGCTGCCGGGCGCACTGTTTCTGCTACCAGGTTAATATTTAAGAAATATTTACATTGTATTGTTTGTATGTATACAAATCTTGAATGTTTTGATTTATTACATTCGTTTATACCAGATTGCATATCCGTTCTTGGGCGATTTATATGAAACTTATAATTTGTCACAAATTGGTGATTTTATTGATTTCGTGCTTTGCCCAAGAATGCGAAAAAAAAAAGAAAAAAAACTATTTTTGACTTCAGGTGAAATGAATGAGGTTATTTCAGTTTTTCTTTTGTATATAAAAAATGTTATATATAAAAAAAACCTGGCCATTAATCACATTGTTTTTTGTATAAGTAAAGACGATTACTTATTCTTTGTAATTATTTTTTTGTTGGGGAGTTTTGGGCGAAATAATATACTTCATAGATAGAACCAGTTCCGCTAATCATTAATATTTACTTAAACATATCGTCGGCACCATGTCAAACTATCGAATTTGAAAATAGCTACTTTTCAGGAAGGCAAAAAAACTGTTTTAATTATGGATTTAAAATCAGCGCTTGGCGGAAGTAACTAATTGTTATATATTTCTTGTGCTGTTTAATATCCTATTTAAGCTTGCTATCGAGAAAAATCATTTGGCTAATTTTATTCGCCAAAAAATCACATTCGATAGTTTGAAATGCTATGTTTATTTGTACTTTTCTCAGTTTTTGCAAAATGTTGCAACTCAAACTAGCGAATTTGCCGTATTCGATAGTTTGATTTGTAAAATTTTGTACTTTTCTCAGTTTTTGCAAAATGTTACAACTCAAAGTAGCGAATTTGCCGTATTCGATAGTTTGATTTGTAAAATTTTGTACTTTTCTCAGTTTTTTACAAAATTTTACAAGTCAAAGTAGCGAATATACCATATTTGTATCAATATGGTTGTCAACCTAGATAGTCACTTATCAACCTAGTTGAAAAGTGTTCATGACTTATGTTTGTCCGTCTGCCGTCTGTCACTCTGTCCGTGCTCTATCTCTAGTAAATGTACTTGGATTGCCCTGAAAATTTTGTACGTTATTGTCGCTTACTATAGCATGATCTCTATTGAAAATTAAGTATGTATAATAGTTTTTTTTTTTACAGTGACAGTCAAAATTATTCCATTACATCACAGTCAATGGGAAAAAATCGTTTCAAGTGCATTTTGATGATGCTACGTCATTTAAAACATGATGAAATTGATATACAATTGTGAAGTGCACTAAAACATACTTTTTCTTGAATATGGGGTGCAAAGCATTTATTATAATTCATTTACAGGGTCAAACAAAAGAATTCTGTTACACATCGTTCTAAGGGGAAAAATCGTTTGCAGTGTAATTTAGTGATATTTCACTATTTCAAACATAATGAAAATTATATGCATTACTGAGGTGCACTATAAAAAGCTCTCTTGCGTGCATTGCGTTTATTTACAGGGACACACAAAATATATTACTCACAGTACATGTGCGATATTTACAGTCTATGTCTGATAAGTGCGTTTTCAACTTTGGTTTGCGTTTTTAAGTTTAACTAATTTTTTTCATAGTACGTGTGTGTTTATAAACTGAGTTGTTCATATACAGGGCTACACAAAGGAATCCGTAATCATTACAGACTATGGGAGTGAAGTGCTTAAGGGTAGTTTTTAATTGTGTTACGCATTTTTCTGCTGAACTATATTTAGTAGACTAATAGAAATTTGTGGAATATAAATAAATTCATATACAGGGCTACGCAAAGGAAAATATACATTGTCATTTACGTTTGGTAAATGCTGCGAGTGAGTTTTAAGTTGCATTTTAGCTTAATATGTGGTGTGTACAAAAGACTTCAGATAATATACAGGGCTGCACAAAATATTTCGAGTGATTTCAGTCGATTCGCGAAAATTGCTAAATGTGAATTTTCTAACTGAACTATATTTCATCCTCCATGTATTAAATATCCACATCTATAAATCATATACAGGGCTGCACAAAAAAATTCGATTACCTTTTTGACAATGGAAGGTATTTTTGAACACTGGATATTTCAATGTGTTAAATGTGTTCTAAACTGTTCAATTACGTATCTCCTTTCACCTTATTTAACGGCGAAGTTTCGTTAACGTTTTCTGGATGTGTTGTAAAACGTTTCATAATGTATGCTTGACGAACTATTTTTTGTTCTTGTTAGTTGATTTACAGGGGAAATGAAAGGAATTCTATTACATTACGCTCAATGGGGAAAAAGAAGTTTGCGGGGTATTTTAATGACGTTACACTATTTCAACTATAATGAAATTGATATGCACTTATAAAGTGCATTAAAATATTTTTTATGTAGAATATGTTGTGCAAATCATTTATCATTTATTTACAGGATCACTCAAAAAAATCAGTTTACATAATAATATACGGTGCAAAATTGTTTGAAGCGTATATTTATAATGTTACACTATTTGAAACATGATGAAATTATACTCATTACTGAAGTTCACTACAAAATGCTAACTGTACAATATGACAAGGCATGACAGTTATCGTTTATTTACTGGTATACACGAGAGATATAGATTATAGTGCTCTATATTAGCGGTAATTGCTGGAAGTGCGTTTTAAGTTATGGTATGCGTTTTTAAGTTGACCTATTTGCATACTACGTGGCTTATAGCAATTCTGTGGATCATATACAGGGCTACACAAAAGAATTTGTAAGCATTACTCTGTATGGGTGGGTATGCCTTAAAAGTATTTTTTAGTTAAGTTATGCTATTTCGGGCCAAATTATATTTAGTAATTCGTAGTATATAAATAAATTCATAATATACAGCGCTACGCAAAGAACTGGATATATTGTCGGCTATAAATGGTAATTTCTGGAAGTGTGTTTTTAATAGTGTTAAGCGTCTTTCACCTGAATTGAATTTTGCCTTAGTACAGTACAGTAAGCTACATGATGTGTACTGTACATAAAGTTGCAGATAATAAACAAGTCTCTACAAAATAATTTGAGTACACTTCCGTTTAATTATAGAAATTGGTGAAGGTAAATTTTTGACTGTGCTATGCATTTTGTAACTAAGCTACATATCTATTGATCGCGTGTAAGGATAATCAAAAGATTTCGAATACTTTTCCGGATATGGACATTAATTTCCGAAATCGCGGTTTCACTTTGATATCTTCTTTTGCCTTTTTTAAATAGTGTTCCTTACAGTGTTCTGGATGCGTTAGAAAGCGTTTCATAGTCTGTTGTTGACGTATGTTTTTTCTTTATTTTTTGACAGAGCAGCATTTTTAAACTCAATTCACTGTACATAAAGTTGTACATTTGCACCAATTTCCGATCAATCAGTTTGATGTTTTTTTGAAAATTAATCATCAATAATTATATCAATTAACATGACTAATTGTATAATCAATTAATATAACAATATAATATACATAAAAATTTAAATTTTATAGTGAAATGCGACACTACTATGTCAAACTATCGAATAAGAATATTAAAACTTTTGTGTGGAGAGCGAGAAAATGTTTTTATTGTGGATTCAACATCAGTGGAATGCTGAAGTTGTTGATTGTTATAGTTTTCCTAATCTGTACTATTTAATATTGACACCGAAATTTACAATTTCATTGTTTTAATCGACAAAGAATACATTCGTTAGTTGAATCACTAAGCTGTTATGTACTTTTTCAAGGTTCCCTGCATCAAAGTAGCGATTGTGCCATACACGATACTTTGAATTGTTTTTTTAGTATTTTATTTATATTTACATATTCACTATCAAACGCATAACAGTTTTCCTTAGTGAATTATTTGTAAGTAAATACTAATTTAATAGAACAAAATAATTTATTTTCAAACGTTACATAAGTTTTATAAAATGTAGCAAAAATTAATATTAACTTGAATTGTGAGATTCAATTCTATCTTCAGTTCTATCAACTAAATTAATCTTAATCAATTTCTTCTTCAATGTCACTCCAATCAGGTTTTGCTAAATTATCGCGTGCAGTGGAAGAAGTTGGTAGTAAATTGTAGAAATCGTGATAGGATCTTGGTATTAAATTGTGGGTGCATAACAGCAAAAGATCTTTTTTCTTTTCGTTTGAAATTGGTAGACGTTGCTGGTATGGTTTGACTGGTTTGCTATTTAGTTTTCCTTTTCGTTTTTTAATGTATAATTCAATGAAATTTTCATCTTGTATTCGTGTTTTCATAAATATTTTGTTTTCGTTGCTTTTTCGGTACTGAAACCAAACAGCGTCACTAAATTTATATGTCTGCTCATTTTCTCTGTGGCTGTTTATTTCTTTTTCCTCATTACTGTCTCCATTTTTTTTGGACTTTTTTTTATGTTGCTTTTCTATTTCAAATTTTGCCTCATGTGAATTAAAATTGAGAAAGTCATCATGAAGTAATCTAATAACATTATAAGGACTAGGTTTCGTGCGAGCCATTCTCACAAGCTGTGCCCATTCTTCAGGTGTATATATAGGAGTATTTTTTGCTTTTTTCTCTATTTTTGAGTGAATGGAATCGCATTCCATGTACGAGTGCCCGGGCTCAAAATAAACGTGATCTATGGTGGATAACGTTGGATGTACTTTGACAGCATGAAGACACATAGCAGAAAAATGGAAATTTTTTTGCTGGCCACTACAGCTGTCCGACATCATTTTTACGTGCTCTATTTCTGGATGGGCCATAATGTAATTGAATATGCAAGATGAAATTTCAATGCTGCCTCTTCTTCCTTCGGTTTCATCCCACATATAGCATTGAACACTCGAATCTTCCAAATTATAAATAGTTAAATTATAGATGGCCAATTTTCGAACATAGAAAAAAGGTCCTGCAGCTCCTTTTGGAGTTGATAAAACTGACTGCAGATCAAAATTGAAAGCCAGTACTTTTTCACTTCCTAAAACGGAGAGTTTGTCTTCGTTCCTTTTCATTCTTGCGGCTTCTTTTCTTTCTTGATGTCGATCAAATTCTTCTCTGTTTGTATTTTTCTCCGCCTCTGAGCTCGCCTCAAAAGTGGCACATACTTTACATAAATCTTTTTTGGGCTGGTGGAATTTTAATTTGAAGGATTTAAATGTTTTCCTATATGATTCATAACATCGTTCTTTTCTGCCTTCTGCTTTACATTTTACCTTATACAGTCGATACATGATATTTATATTTAAATTTGCATCTAAAAATCTAAAATCAGTTGATTTGCGGCAATAATATGACTCCACAGCAGGAAATGAAAGGATGTGCTGTTTCACATAATCTTCACCATCATTCAAGTTGATCCGTGGGTTACTTCCTGGATTTTTTTTTCTTCTGCACCCCCCTCTATTATCAGACTCTATGACACCAGTCTTGTTAATTTTTTTAAATGCTCCCTTAATTAGTCCCTCACTAATACCAAGGGTATTTAGAAAAAAGGCTCTACAAACAATGTGTTTCTCGTTGCCATAAGTAAATGTGTATGTTTTTGTGAATTCTTTTCTAGATATTTCACTACTATGTCTTTTCGGATTTTTCCGAGTGGTGTGCCTAACAAAGAATTCTCTTTGCTTGTGTAATGAGTCAAGGGAATGAAAATTATCAAATATAATCTTTCTTTTCTCTTCTGGAAATTTTGCACAACATTGATGTTTTCTATTATTTATGCAAGTAGATCTTCTCATTGGTTTGGCAGGAATTATTTTATGGTTTTCAGTTTCATATGCTGCACCTTTTAATCTTTTGGCTTTATTTACATTTTTTCTCCATTTATGGGGATTGGACTTGTACCGTTTCACAGGCTTGATAATTTCATCTAACGTAGAATCATGTGAACTACAGCTATTTGTAGCAGGACAGCATTCCTTGTTATTTTTGTTGGCGGAAGAGCTAAAAGTATGTTCTAAACAAATGTTTTTCACACATTTTGCAGCCTGGAAATGGTCTAGTTCTGAACGGAAATGAACTTTTTTTTTTACTTATAACCTTCGTGGGTTTCTTTTTCTTATGAATTGTGATTTTAGATTTTCCAGCTCCTAAAAAAACATAAAAATTAATAATTATAATAATGAAAACAACAATCATTTACAGGGTGTTTCAAAAGTTTCTTGGCATTTTCCTTCAAAGTGCTTTTAATAAAGAACTTGTTAGTAAAAATAAGAAGTACAAGGTATAATCAATACATTTCAATGTGGTTGCCCTGTAAGTCTATGCCTAGGCTCCATCTTTCATGGGTGACGCGAAAAGCATCTGCTAGCATATGTGGTGTTATTTGTGCTGCTGCGTCAGTTATTCGTTAATTTATTTTTTCAATTGTGTGGATCTTCACTGCGTACACTTCGACTCTATGAACTCCCACACAAAAAAGTCTAAGGGGTGTTAAGTCAGGAGACCGCGGCGCCCACAACCGCGACCTATCCACCTATCGGGGAATTGTTCATCCAGGTTGTCTTGAACAATTCATGCGAAATGGGATGGTGCAGTGTCTTGCTAGAAAATACCATCACTTTCTAATTGTGGCTGAAAAAAAAATTGCAGCATATCAAGGTCGATGTTTCCTGTAACTGTTGGCTCCGAGAAAATAAAAGGTCCATAGATCTTTGTTTTAGTTATTCCCATCCACACATTCAACTTAGGAATGTACCTTTATACATTTCTTAAATAACCTGAGAAACAAAGGAATCATTATAAACGTTTTTACATGAAAATGTCAAGACACTTTTGAAACATACTGTAGAGTATTTAATATTATACATAAAGAAAACGAGAAAAGAGATTAAGCCGAACTCGAATTTTCGTTTGAACATTAAGAAAATTTTATATTATAGAGCAAAAATATATCCGTGAGTAACACTGGCGTCATATTGACAGTGGCAACAACGGATCAATAAATGCTGATTTTACTACTTTTTTTTTTTAACTTCTAGGCACAGAACAATTTCAATTTTTATAGGCGAAAAAATATTCTTTTAACTACAATTTATTTGAAAACTGTATCTAAAACTGTGTCTGAAAACTCTCTCCATTTTTTATGGCTCTAAAAATAATGTCTAATGTAAGTAGTCTAAGTAAGTAGGTCTAAGTAGTCTAATTAATGTCTAATGTAACATTTGGTGATTTATTTGGCTATTAAATTTGGGCCTGCGGCTAATACGAAAGTATCAGTTTTAATAAATTACAAAAATTTCTTTGAATACATAATTAATATTCTTTATGTAAAAATGTATTTTCGTATTGTGTATGTAATATATATATAAGGTAAAGCCAGGAGAGATGACGCAGTCGGAGAGATTGCGCACATAGAGGTTCGGGTTGAAGGGGTAGAGTGAGCGCGCAGCGACTCCAGGTAGTTGTACAACACCAGTAGTGGAGTGTCTACTTGAAAGTGCACGTTGATTGTTTTGAGCGTCTAAGATAAGGCATTGCTATTTTGTTTTCTTTTCCCAAAGTAAGTGCTTGAATTTTCATAGCTATTCATCAGAATTTCCATACAATGTCAGTAGTACAAAATATTTTAAACTTAAACGATTTCTCATAAGCTACTAATCTAGACTAAAAATGTGAACATCAACGGTTCGTTTTAGAAGAGGTCATGTTTAAATAAAAGGCCGCGTAACCTCTCCTACCGAAATTGGAGAGTTTGCGCATCTGCTACCTAGGAGAGATGGCGCGGTGTTCCCATTAGTTTCAATGCTAGGAGAGATTACGCAGCTTATTGGTAAATTTGCATAAAAAAATAAAAAATGGAAAATGGACTAATTTTAAGTTAAACGTGTTATCAAGTAACATAATTTTATTTTGTAATCTTATCTGGACTTGCTTTTTCATATTCTTTAATTTTTTTTTCCTTTAATTAAAATTTTTTAATCGTTTTTTAAATTATTTTCTTTTTCTGATTCTTTAATCATTAGGTTGAAATATTCACTCCTAATACAATAATATTTGTTCACAAAAACCTTACAGCAATGTCATTTAAGTGTAATTATTATTGTTAACAATTTAATTGTAGTTATTATTAGTAACAATCTCTCGTACCCATGTGCGCAATCACACCAACCCTGTAAGGACAGATTGCGCAAAATAACTTTCTTGGTTTTATTACAACTGTTCTATTAAATTGCAACATAACATTCAAAATAGCAATGGAAATGCATAAAAAACAAATGAAGTAAAAATTATTCATGAATAGTTTAGCAAAAAATTAATATTTAGATTTTTTATTGCTATTCTTTTGAATTGCGCGCAGACTCTCCTAGCTTTACCTTATGTAATGCGGGAAGCCCGGAATACATCCCCTATTTAATATACTGTAACGAAGGTATAAACGGACGGGATATTTTTGTCCTGTGAGCATTGTGATAAAATTACAAGTCAAAATAGAATCTTATTAATCAAGCAGGACGGTCGTTCTGTCAAGCCAAGCTAAAAAAAAATAGTAAGCCAGCCATACAAATAAACGCCAAGAACAAGACAACAGACCGGTTCTGTTTTCTTACAGGAAACAAATTTTGAATGTTAAATCGACCAAACATGCCAGATTAAAATATCACATATAAAAAAAAACCCCGAAAATTAGAAGAATTTGATGAAATCTGATGAAGAAATTCTTCAATTTGAGATCAAACTCATCATCATGAGTGATATATAAACAGAGATATATATTTTTTAAAATAATGTCGAATTACTTATAATGATCACTTTTTTCTTCGTCAATTTTTTTTCCAAACAACCTACAGCTGAACTAATGCACAGAAAAAAGTAAAGATTGCATTTTTGGACAGGTAATTGCTTAATCTACGTGCTTTTATGAAATTCAGTGTCAAAAAAATAAAACGTCTATCATTAATTATTTTTATTTCCCAAAAACCATGGTAAAGGACAGGCATTTCGTTTGCAGGCAGAGAATCAAATCAGAAAATACCTTTGTCGTCATTTTAATATAAATTAATGAAATTCTGTTGTTAAATTGTTTTTGTTTTAGAAGTCAAGTTTTCATTTAAATGTATTGTAAGAGTGTGTTTAATTAAGCGTTTAATTGTGTGTTTAATTGAGCCAAGAAATAGTAGAAAAATTCTAATTTAACAATTTACAACGACCATTGGGAAAATACAGAGGGATAGCGGGGCAGTGTTCAGTCTCTATCCTAACCGTTACCTCGTACTATAAGACATTTAAAAATTTTATTAATTTAGCCCTCCTAAAATACCCCCCCCATCCCGTCTTATAGCAGACTATTCGCCCCACCCTACTATAACATAGCTTCCCCACGCTAGCTATTCTAACGACCTACTATAGTATGATCTCGGCAGAAGGCGGTATTACCGCCACCATCGCCTGCTGCTGACGCAGAAATCCCATTTCCTATCTACTGACTTCCCGTTTGGTATCCGAAGGTCGAATAAACCGAAATATTGAAATAGGATGCCAATTTTAGGTGTTAGCATTGACATTTTTAAAGTTTGGTACAATTTCTATTTGTAGACCATCCCCTAAGAAAAATTTAAGTATTGCTTTAACTGTTGTTTAGAATGATATCTGAGCTAAAAGTATTTTGAGGAAATTAAAGTTGAAGACCACATTTTTTACTTCATAAGACGATTTCTCATTCGACGTCAATTTTTGAATTCGGCTTTTTTTCATATCTGATAATTTGCATCTATCCTTTTTGTAACTTTAAAATTTTTGTAACGATTTTATGCATTTCTATTGACTATTCAGAGAAAAATTCATCTAAAGTTATAGAATTTCGTTAAAAACGCTTAAAAAATTCTTCTAAAATAACACAATTTCGTTAAAAACGCTTAAAAAATTCTTCTAAAGTTACAGAATTTCATTAAAAACGGTTTAAAGAGTAAAGTGCGTACATCATTTGGTCCATTCTCGACCGAAAGTATCAACCCTTTTCCCAATGGTTAATAAAACCTAGCAATAATTAAAAGATTACTGTCTGAGCCATAAAAAACAATATACAATTAAAATTAATTAAATAATACCTTGGTCGATATAGCTGCCATCTGATTCAGTGGTGTGACTTGGAGAAAATGTTGGGTCTAAATCAGTGTTATCAGATGAGGTTGGATATAAATCTAACAGAAAAAAATGATAAAATCAAGAAAAACGCGTTGAATTTATAAATAAACGTTTGTCTGGCTTAATGAGCCACTTACCATTATGCAAAGAAAAGTTTGAAGCCTGTTGATCTGTAAAAATTTTTTCAGCTGCTTTAAAAGTAACATCAAAACTATTAATATTTCTGTACTTTTCTCCAACGTTAGATAATTTGCAGTTTTCAATACCTAAAATAAACGTAAAATATTATTAGTATTCGAAGAATACAAAACATAGCAAGATAAATAAATAAAGGAATTGTTTACCTTTTTCATTCTCCGCATTGGATATCAGTGTTGAAGGGGATGGTCTAATCAAATTTAAATCGAGTACAGGGTGAATATTCCAATCTAAATAAAGAAGACACAATATACAAAATTAAAACAACATTCGCATTCAAATTAATTACGCTGAATAACAGAATATTAAAAATAGAATAAATACCTGTGTTAAAGAGGATATCGTTTTTATCTCGGAGTCGAGATGACGACGGCGAACTCGATATACAGACGTCTTTAATTCCAATGTTAATTTCTTCTTGATATTTTTTTAATAAAATCCGTTTTGCCATTTTCGTTACATTACAGAGGATAGAAATGATTGGAATAAAATTTAACTAACTCAACCAGATTTAAGAAATAAGTTACTAACTACCGCAGACGATTTTAAATTTGATGAAATACAAGTGTATTCTAGAATTAAAGTTTCTTAAAACAAAAACCAGCAGAAAAAAAAATTAAATTACCGAGTTGTCACGATTAAAGAAATCGTACTAAAAATGTAAATAAGAAAAAAAAAACATCATGCGTCAATCATAGATTATGAACCATTTTCCAACGCTTCCAGATTACTCTAACGAAACTTCAACATTTAATATGGTGAGAGAAGATATTTAAGTAAATAATTTAGTAAAAGGCATTATTATAAAATGATAACCGTCTAGCAATTACCGTCTATAGACGGAAAAATAATCGAATTCGTTTGTGAAGCCCTGTATATGATCTGTAGATTTGTATATCTTCTAGATAGTGTTTGAAAATTTAGTTTAATTTTAAAACGCATAACACAGTTCAGAAATTTCCGTCAATAGACGAAAGTTTACTCTAATTCTTTTGTACAGTCTTGTATATTATCTGCAGATTTTTATACGCGTCACATAATATGATAAAATTTAATTCAGGCAAAAATCACATAACACTGTTTAAAACACACATTCTGAAATTATCATACATAGCCCGCAATGCTTTGTGTAGCCCTGTATATTATGAATTTATTTATATTCTACAAACATCTCTTAGAAAAATAAAATTCCGCTCAAAATTCCGAAAAAGAATTAAAAACCTCGTTTATGTAATTTAACACGCATACGAATTAATGCTTACAAATTCTTTTGAGTAGCCCTGTATAGTACTATCTGTGGAACTTTTACACAGCACATAGTATGCGAAGAGTTAAACTTAAGGAAGCATACCATAATTAAAAACGGTTTCCATCAATTATCGCTAATACAAAACATTGTAACCGAATTAGTTTGTGTGCCCCTGTAAATTAACGATGAGAAGCATGTATGTCATATTCTACAGTAAGCATCTTGTAGTGCACCTCAATTACGTTATATCAATTTCATTTTGTTTGAAATAGTATTGTAACATTATTAAATTACGCTTCAAACATTTTCCCTTACGCCATTACGTAACCGAGTTACTTTGTGTGCCCCTGTAAATTAACGATTAGAAGCATGCACGTCATATTCTACAGTAAGCATCTTGTAGTGTACCTCAATTACGTATATCAATTTCATTTTGTTTGAAATAGTATTGTAACATTATTAAATTACGCTTCAAACATTTTCCCGTACGCCATTACGTAACCGAATTCTTTTGAGTGGCCCTGTAAATAAATGATAAATGATTTGCATACTATCTTCTAAATGAAAAATGTTTTAATGCACTTTAGATATGCATGTCAATTTCTATATTGTTGAAATAGATTAACATCATTAAAATACACCGCGAACGTTTTTTCCCCAATTGAGGCTAATGTAAAAGTATTATTTTGAGTGTCCCTGTAGATGAACTATTAATGCTACACATTCATTTTTAGTAGAAAACATTCTATACTAACATAAAAAACATGCGTCAATTCTGTTAATTTTGAATCCATAATTAAAAGTTTTAGATCTTTGCCTTCCTACAAAGTGACTATTTTCAAATTCGATAGTTTGACATGGTACAAATGGTTAAAAAAGTAAAAAACATACAAAAATTTACGGCGAAGTATCGAATTTGCCGTATTCGACACTTTGACATGGTAATTTTTTGAAAAAATGTGCAAATTCGAAAGTTTGAAATTTGCATTTTCTAAGTTTCAAGTAAGTTCTAATTAAGCTAGAAAAGTGACGATTTGGCAACGTACGCGTCATACACAATATAAAAGATTGGCATAAAATATGAAAAATGCATTTTTTCACATTCGATAGTTCGGTACCGACGATGGTACCGACGAGACTGCCGAGCAAATGGGCAAATTTGTTATATTTTTTCTGTTAATTTTTTTTAAATGTCAAAAAAAGATGAATTTTCAAACTTGGTATAAAAAACTTAATTACGTATATGAGTATATTCCTTGACAGTATTAATCATTAATCGATATTTTAAAACTGCATCATATTTGTAGAATTATATAAATTTAAACAATGCTTCTATTGCAGTGAAACCTGAGCATAGTGAACGGATATATCAGTTCACGACAGTGAGAAGGTTAATGTTTTATACAAGATTTGTATACATACAAACAATATAATGGGTACTTTTCCATTATATGGTCACCATGCCAAAATGTATGCTAATGCATAATGTATGTAAATGTATGCTTGGCGACAATGATGTCCATATATCTGAAAAGTACCATGCAATGTAAATATATCTTAAATATTAAGAGTTTGCTAAGAAATTAAAGCATTCAATGATATGTTAGATGTATGCTTTTCTCAAAACAATTATAATTTGTAAGTATGAGTTTAAAAAAAATCCCCATTTTCTCGCATATTATGAATTTTATTGTAGTAATTGGAACACCGTATGAATAAATAATAAACGGACTATAAGAGTTCCAATTTTGTATTATCTGAATTATTTTCTGTACAATACAAACAAAAGGACAGAGCTCAAAAAACTCAATTTCCATTTGGATCGATTTGGCAAAATATTAAATGAGCCTAAATTCATTTTTAATGCTAAAATTAAAATCGACACCTAGATATTTATACACAATACAACAAATAAAATAAATACCTTCAAAACCCTTTTGATCATCACATCAGCGTGCAAGACAATTTTTTTACCGGAGACTGACGAATTTTACGATTTTACCGCAAACGATTATATGAATTTCGCAATTTATTGACTATTGATTAACGAATTTCATGATTTCTTCCATGAACGTTTGACGAATTGCGCAAAAAAAAATAAGAATATCGTCAAATTGTCTCGGGTAAAAAAAAGTTTAATATTGTCAAATGCATTCAAGAAAAAAGTCGCGAAATTCGTCAAATGATTTTGAAGAAAAAATCGGGAAATTCACAAAATGATTTCAGGAAAATCTTCGCCAAATGGTTTAGAAATTTTTTGAGCGACAGCGGGAAAAAAACTCATTTTCGATTCAATCATCGCAATTGGCGAGTGTGACTATATTAAGTTTAGCCACTGGTGGCAGTAACATCAATCACCAATTTTCAGTATTACTCGCCGATAGTTGAGAAACATTTTTTAATTAATTCCATCGCTTTCGTACATTCTTTTAAACATGTAACTTATCGGATCAAGAAAGTTGATGTAATTAAGAAACAATTGTATATTTCTTATATTTTTGCGGGAGGGGGACGGGCATGAACAAAATTTAAAAACGATGCCACATCAAAAATTATGGGGAGCTCGTTTTGCACACATGGAGTGAGGACTTTTCTAAATTTTGGCGACACCACTCATACGCTATATCGTTCGAAAGGCCTGTGACCACTTTTTCATGTTATGCATCTCTGGGGTCTCTCCCCCCACTTCCCCCCCAAGTGGGGCACTTTTCTAAATTTTGCACACACCCCTTATGTTATATATCGTTGGGAAGGTCTGTGACCACTTAATCATATTATGCATCCCCAGTGTCCCTCCTCCCACTTTGCCCCCCCAGGGGGTACTTTTCTAAATTTTGCACACACCCTCATGTTATATATTGCTGTAAAGATCTTTGACCGCTTAATCATATTATGCATCTCCGGTGTCCCTCCCCCTTTTTCCCCCTCCATGGGGGTACTTTTCTAAATTTTGCACACACCCCTCCTGTGATACATCATTGGTAAAGTTTGTGACCGCTGAATCATATTATGCATCTGCGGTGTCCGTAGCCCCTGTTTGCCACCCCAAGGGGTTACTTTTCTAAATTTTGCACACACCACTCATGTTATATATCGCTAGAAAGGTCTGTGACCGCTTAATCATATTATGCATCTTCCGTGTCCATCCCTCAACTATGAAGTTCATCAAGCGACAGCAGAAAAAACATCTAATTTTCCATTCAATCGTTGCAATTGGCGAGTGTGACTATTAAGTTTGGCAATAAAGTGAAACGCCAAATTTTCAGTATTACTTGCTGAGTGGTGAATGTTAATTTTTTACTATATCACAAACTGCATTTAGATGCACTATAATGACAAAATGGTTATTGGATCAGTAGATGGAAAAGTGTGTAGTGTATATAAATACATTTTGCATTAAATGACATCGTATAATGACAATTGTGTATGATTTATCACTGTTGTGCCATGTTTTTCTGTTTACTGGCACAGCAGCGCTAAATGTGTCAGATTTATTTATTTGAATTATTCTGCAAAAGTTTCAAACATTTTACAGCAGCTATGAATTTTATTTTTATGGTACTATCAAGTTGTTTGCCGTCAAATTTTGACGGGTTCCATCTAGTTATTTATTTAATTCAGTTTTTTTTTGTTTTATTTCACTTAACAACAAAAAAAATAGCGGAAGTCTCACATCATGTAGTAGAAAAAATTAAATGAATAAAATATATTTTTTCATCACTGAAAATTATTTTTCTGCTAAGACAGTTGCTTTGTTATAATTTTTTTAATTTTTTCAGAAATTCATTTTCTTAGAAATTTAATTTGTTTTCAGTTTAACGTATGAAATATTTTAAATAACTTTAACATAGATATTTCATTACGCACTGTTAATACTCACTGGTAAATTTACTAATACAGAAAATGTTTTACAAAAAAATTGCTGTAATTTCATATGTACCCACGAATCCGGAAATTTTTTCTCTTCCGAAACCTGTAGCAGTACTACTTTCAGACTCCCCTAGCAGTAGTTATTTGAAATTAGCAGGAAACATCTTTTCCGAAAATTAGAAAATCTATTATTTCATAAATATTGTTGTAAATGACTTAGGCGCCGACTACACAGGGACAAAAACTGCCGTCAGGCATACATCAACCATTAATTAAAAAAATGTTTTGTCCTATTTATTCACTGTGATTAATTGAGACAAAAAGAAATATTTTAAAATTAGTGGTAGAAGTTTGCACGATTTGGGACCCCGTCGCCGTCGTTAAGTTGGCATCTATGGTAAATGTAAACCTTGGAAATATTTGCTTTTCTGGTGTTTATTTCTGTCCTTTTTAAATGATGTCAAAAGATGACAAATAATGTTTCGTGAATCTCGGTATCGAAGAGGTTACATTGACTTTTTCTTCTACATTATAGCAGGTTTTTGTACAAACTTCGGTAATTAAAGAGATGGTTTTTTAATGAGATACTTGACTGAAAAAAAAAATAGGAATATTGTTTCAATATTGTATTCTTAACCACCAATTATTTAAACGAAAGGATGAAAACAGAATAAACAATAATTTGAATTTGATTTTTGAACACAGTTTCCTAAAAATTAGGCCTATCGGCTGACTTAAAAATGGCGTATATCGTGGGCTGAATTTTTAAATGTTTCGGCAGTCACCAGAATTTTAATAGCAGTAATCTGGAACAAGAATTTTCGTCTTAAATTTGTGAAGCTAATAAGGTGAAGAATCTATTTCGAAAATAGTGGCATTTAAATTCAATGGACCATAACAACGATGAAAATATGTGCCATGTTTGTGTCATCACGCAATAGAAGTATTCAGAGGAATCTGTTATGAAATTTACGTAAATTATTGAAATAAATCAATATTTTATCAGATATTTATAAAACAACAAAATAATCAAGATGCACAAAAAGAATGAATTTTTACGCGTTTAATTATATTATTGTAATTTCCGAAATAAATCTGTTTCCTACGAGGAATATTGTTTAATTAAATCAATGTATTTTATTTCTACCTGGTACTTATTTGACTTCAATCATTAAGCAAAATTTCGACTTTGAAATAGACTTATTTTATTCATGGCGTGTACGCCGGAAATTACTATACTTATAAGTCGGCAATTCTACAGAAATATAGGCTGAACTTTTCCTAAAATATATTTTGAAATAGTTTTTCATCCAATAGTATAAAAATATTCTTTAACATTTGTTTGTTTGTTTTGGTGTATTAATTCATGATTAGCGTCATTTTGTGTACACGACAGCCATATAGACTTGGAATTTCGTTTAAAATTAAATTCAACCCAGTACAAACATATATGCCTGAATCTGTACTTTAACACGCTGCTGCTTGATTATTATCAGCCACCGTATACAGAAGAAAATTCCCAAAATTTTTGTACAAAACATGTAAATGAAAGTTACATTCCTTTCATACACAACTGCGCATTATTGCAGATTAATGAAGTTAATAAATATAATAATAATAGAAATAATTCATCGATATCGCGTAGAGTAGATGCAAAATGGATTAATTTAACTCATACTTCCGTGAAGATGAATATTTAGAAAATTAGCGATTTTCACTGTTGCACAAAGTACTTTTTAGATTTTTTTGACGTTTTATGAAAAAAAAAAATTGTGGAAGAATGTATCGGTTAATTTGAAGTGTACACACGCTAGGATTTCATGAAAAGCTATATATTAAATATGTTACCGTAATTTCCGGCGTATAATCCGCAGCTCAAAGAGTCGTTTTTCGACCCAGAAATTTTATTCAATAATTGTAGTTAAATATTTACAGCGATCTTTTAAGTTACATTTTATAAAATAATATTTCTGGGTCGAAAAACGACTCTTTGAGCTGCGGATTATACGCCGGAAATTACGGTATATATCCGTATTTATCTCTCAAGAAAAAAATGATATTCTACTATATTTTATAGAAACAATGAAAGTTAGAAACAAGTTTTGATATTACGTCTACAAAATAAATAATTTAAAATTATTCTGGGCTCTGTTTCTTTAAAAATGCTCTTTTACTATTTAATTATTTCACTCAATATATGAAAGAAAAGACTTACATTTTGCAAGTATTTTCATGAAATTTCAATATATGGTACACATAAACATTTCGTTTCATAAAATACAGCGATCCCGTTATTTAGATATGCAATTTACCATTCTGGTAGTTAGCATATTCTGGAAAAAGAAATCAGACATGCAAAAACACTCTGGGGGAATGAACAAGATTAGGAACATACGCCACTGTGCGGCGTGATCATCAGACAAGTAAGACGATCCTTATTTTATACTTATATGATTTTAGAATTTATATTTAAAATGTAATTTCTAAGTAAAATATATTTTGTGACATTAAGTTTTTATTGTTTAATTTCACATGTTATTTTAAAATTCACATTTTACACATTTAATTATTTTATTCTTTATAATGTTTCTCTTTCAGTTAACTTTCTCCGAACGATTTTGTTTAAAACTACCAAATGCGTTTTCAAATTTCGGAAGGAAACGTCTACATTTTACTTTCGATTATTGGATGAATTCAAGATAATAAAAGTGAATAGGAATTTCCTATTTTCAACTATCGTTCAAACTCTGAGAATATGTTAGGAAAACCCATTAAGTTCTTTCAAAGAAAGAGATACTTTTCGAACACTGAATTAATCAAAACCAGTGAACTATCACATATCAAAGATTTAGATGTAATTAAACATTTAAAAATAAAGTGTTTTGAAAGAATGAATGGTTTCTTTCATCGAGACATATGTCAAAATTGGATTTTATACTGTAAAATACCTTAGTAAAATGTAGTGGTCCATAAAAGTATTTAGCGTAAACTATATTAACGTGTTCTTGATACAGAGGCGAACAAAATTTATTTTAAATGTATCACAACAGAATTTTATTTTATATATATATATTATTTTTTTATAGGGCAGACCGGGGTGATTCTTGGTCACTTGCAACATGGGGTGATTATTGGTCAGTTAAATTTTCATTAATACTAATGATAAAATTAAAAGAAAAAAAATACTGGATGTTAGACAATTTCATTGTTATTCAGTAACACAAACGATATTTTTGTTCAAAACATAATTTAAAGAGAAAAAATATTTTAACTAGACAAATGTATAAAACTTGAGCAAACAATAATGTAATATGTGCATGTAATATGAAATTTAGCTACATGATGATCTAGAAGTGTTATATAGAAAGAGAAATATGCATAGAATACGTATGTATGTATATGAACACTGTATGAGTACATACATTAGTTAAATAGAGGGCTAAACATCATATTATATACATGGGGTGATTCTTGGTCATGTAATTTTAGCTTAAAAATTACGTATAAACTCATAAATAGTGCAGAAATGTTTAATATTTGTCAGTTTTAGATGGCAGCGTCTGCATTCAATTGTTTTTTCAAGTTCATGTGGCAACACTTTAAGAGTGAACCACATTGTTTTGATTTTTTCAGCAACCTCTTACACAAATTACATTTGAAATAACTGAGCTTTGTTTATCAATTTCTTGAAGAGATATTGGAGTGAGTTTGAAAATTTAACTTGTATATTTAGATAATGAACATATTTTACAGTACAAATGCAGCAGTTATCACGAACAAGGATTTCATTAACCCTTTAACGGATAAAGCACTTCAATTGCTAAGATGTTGAAATAAATGATTGACACCGGAAATTATAAACAAATTTATTTTTATATAACAAAAAAGCGATATTTCACATATATAATAAATAAAAAACATTTCTATTAAAATTCTGCTGTCATTGTTGAGTTTTGTAATTAAAGTTTTGTGGTTTCGTCGGGAAACCAATGAACGTTAAAGAGTTAACCCGTTCGGGACCATGGGTGCATATATGCACCCTCAAAAAGAGCATACATAATTTGTTTTAGGCACCAGTAAAAAATAAAAGCAATATTTGCTTTCTTTAATTAGAGCATTTTTGTGATAGTTTAAGTAAAGGTAGCTTTTTTAAAAAAAGTGGTGCCAACCGAATAAAATTTGTGTAAAAGCCGCCGGTCCCGAAGGGGTTAAATTGTGTGAAAAAGTTGAAAAAGAAAAAGATGAAAAAGAATCAAAAAAGAATTAACATTAAACATTAAACATGAAAACAGCTGAAGATGCAGTAGCATCATCCTCTGAGACTAGAAAGAAAACACAGGAATGCACACAAGATACGGATATAGATATAGAAGTAGAAACGGGTGAAGCTGAAGAAATTCCGCAACTGCAAAAAAAAAAGATTCTGATATTTCAGCTACAAATAAATTAAGGAAAATACATAAAGCCATGTGTGTAGAGAAGTACTATGCTGTCTACGTTGAACAGATGCCATACATCGGGCGTGTTATTAGTATTCAGGATGATATTTTGTCTTGCAAATTTTTGGAATAGTCTGCAGAAATTATCGCTGGCCAAAGAAAACGGATCTTGCGCCAGTGAAGCACTCCTTTGTGTTTTATGGACCAGTTAGACTCTATGGTACAGGGCCATTTCAGATTGAGGAAGAAGAAATGCAAGCTGCATACCTTAAATACAAAAGTCTTTTGTAAATAAATGTATTATTTTGTGAAATATATTTGAAGTTCTATCCATTTTAGTAATGTTCTTTATTTTATAACATTTTTCATAACTCTGTTTATATTTACAAACAATATAAAGTATTAAATTTATTCCAAGAATGTTTCATTTAATCATTTATTAAATTTTTTAGTGTTTAAAATGTTGATATTTGATCATAAAACAATGACCAATAATCACCCCATCCCTGACCAATAATCACCCCATTGCCGGGGTGATTATTGGTCAGACATTTTTTAATTTTATTAATATTATATATAATTTAAAAAAATAAAACTAATTAAGATTGTTAGGGATTGGATTCTCTTTCTGCAAGTATAAAATTTTTGTTTCAATTCAATTTAGTTACTGAGTTATATGGATCTTTATGAAAAGTGACCAATAATCACCCACTCTGCCCTACGTGCGAATATAAGTTTTAAATTTTTCAGATAGAAAGGATTCGCAGAATAATTCATTTTGCTAGCAGTTCTATCTTTGATTATTAGACTGTAATTACAGCATTACTGTCACATCTCCAGATGTTGCATTAATGTACGCAAATACGTTAGTAAAATTAAATAATCAGTAAATTTATTTGGAGTAAAATAAACTAATGTGCCTAAGTTAAAGCAGGGATTCAAATTGATTTTAAAACATTTACAAAAGAACTTTTACATATATATTATCTTTTAAAGGTTTTAGATGTACGGATATAAACGGATTTAAAAAAATTTTGATAAGAAATACTCACAAAATATTTACTTTCAGTAACTATATGTCTTCATTTTTATCTAATATTTATCGAATTTTTTTTCTTTATTTTAATGTCCAGGTTCTTTATTAATTTACGCAGGTTAAATGAAAACCAATATTCATTTCATCTGAGATTATGATGTACAATCAATGCGTTCCGAAAATTTTTAATTGGCTACACATCTGGAAAAGAATGTAAGAAAAAAATACTACTTTATTTGCAAAAATTATAAAAATATATACTTTAAAAAAAACTGAATTAATTAAAAACCAGTAAACAATCTCAAACATCGAATTCTATTTTTACACGATCATAGGTATAATGTAAATTAATTTTAACACAATTATTCAAATTGTTAAAGAAATCATATGAGTTGTAATATTTCAACTCAGCGAAAAATGTCTGGGCTAGGATTCAACCTGGGATCTCTTGGCTGAAGCTGTCAATGCTCTAACAAATGAGCCACCCCGTTCGAATCTGGAGTACCTAATTCGCCCAGTTAACCCTTCGTTGCATGAGTTTTACTTTTACAATTGTTTTTTATACATATATTAAATATTGGACACCAGAAATTTTAAGGTAGATTTTTAACTTTGTTCAGCAACATGGTTCACGGGAAAATTACTACATTAATATTTCTATATAAATATAGTGGTGGCGAAGAAGTTGATTTATTTATTAAAAGTTAAATAAACAGTAATGGAAATTTCCATCACAATGCAAAGAAGGTTTAATCATATTAATCATAGAATCTGGTCTGATATCTGAAACAGCTCAACAGAGTAAATCACAGGTAATGGAACTCGAATAAACACTGGATACGCGATTACACTAGATTAATTTTTTAACACAATTATTCAAATTGGTAAAAAAATCAAAAGAGTTGTAATCATGGCTTTACAAATTTGAAAAAAATCTGGCGGCCGGGTACAAACTCTAGTTGCAAGCTAATCATTTTAAGACTCCACTCCCCACCGTTATTGATTTTCAAAAAGCACAATTTTTTTTTTTATGAATCAAGTGAGAAAAAAGTAAGAGAAAAAAGTCCCCACCGTTTTTCCAACTGGGTGAAAAATGTCCGGCCAAAGATTCAACCGAGGATCTCTTGGCTGAAGCTGTCAATGCTCTAATAAATGAGCTATCCCTGTCGAATCTGGAGGACCTAATTCGCCAAGTTAACCTTATTTATCATTGCATCTTGTCTGATATCTGAATCAGCTCAACAGAATAAATCGCAGGTAATGGAACTCCAGTAAACGCGGGGTACGTGATTACACTAGATTAATTTTAACACAATTATTCAAAATTGGTAAAGAAATCAAATGAGTTGTAATCATGGCTTTACAAATTTGAAAAAAATCTGGCGGCCGGGTACAAACTCTAGTTGCAAGCTAATCATTTTAAGACTCCACTCCCCACCGTTATTGATTTTCAAAAAGCACAAAATTTTTTTTATGAATCAAGTGAGAAAAAAGTAACATAATTTAGAATTATTAGTTACATAGTTTAGAATAGTACAATTAGCAGTGGCGTAGGGTCAGGGGGGGCACGATCATTTTACTACCAGTATAATTATATACTACATTTAGCCTTATTTAATCTTTGGACGGTATGAATTAAATAAGGCCAAATATAGTATATAAAAATAGTGGTAGTAAAGTGCTCCGTGCCCCCCTTGACGCTACGCCTCTGACAATTAGAATAATTAAAAAAGATAAAAAAACTAACTTTTCTAAGGAAATTTATCAAAATTATATACCTCTTGCGAAAAGATAAAAAAAAAAGAAATATTGTAAATTCTGAATTAACCGGCATGTTCGGGAAATGATGATTGTTAACCCATTCCCAGCTAATGGTGCGTTTTCGCACCATTCAAAATAAAAGCGTATGAAAAAAAAAAAAACTGCTGAGCTACCACTATTTTAATATGCTACAATATACCTTATTTAATGACAAAAACTTTGCTATTAAACTTACCGAATATTATCTTTCAGAATTTTTGGTGGAAACGAATTTCAGTAAAAACATTGAAGACTCCCCCATATAGTTTCGGCAGTTAATGGGTTAAATACTTCAAATGTCCAAATAGTTGAGTGCTACAAAATCTACTTCTGATGAGAGGGCATCGATAAAATAGTGAAGCATGTTTGGTCTATTTAGCCAATCGAATTCAGTCAAATAATTCAGATTTTATTATTTTAAAATTTGCATTTGATGAACTCTCTAAGTTTTGCCAAATTAAAAATAAAAGTTTAATTTTTTTAATGTTTGTGTGTGAATATAATTTCAAGTTTATTTCTTAATATTTCTTAACTTTGTAGCATCTCCAATGAAACATCTTACAAGAAATTTAATTAAACATTGTGACGTTCGCAAAATAACTCCAGAGCTATTAAGTAACACGCATTGATAAATAGAAAAAAAAAATCCGCGCCAGGATTACATAAATGGGATCAGCAGCCGGCTGAGGTTTATTTTGATCCAACGATCAACGATAAGAATTTAAGAATAAATAAAAACAAAAAATAATACCTTACTTGCAATCAATAATTTTATATTTCCATTTACTGCAGATAATAATCTAAACAATGTAAATATAACATATTCTTGAGTAACAACCCAGGGCCAGACACTTGTCTACAAGACAGAGTGACGCCGAACGTGCGCTAGACGCCAAGCATTTTAAGCGGGGAAGAAATATTTAAAAAATACATATTATTTTTATTGAAATGAATTATTCTTGAAATTTTAATTAAGTTTCATAGATTTAATTCAAATGAATTATTTATAATAACTTATATACTATTTATTTAAAATGAATGTAATAGTTTAATCAGTTTTAATTCTAAACACAAAAATCTGAGTTGAAACTTACAAAAAAGCGTAAGCCTTTTTTATCATCGTATCCAATTTTTAGATGCCACATAGGATGGATTGACAATATTTCTTACTGTTTTATTGAAACTTCCCCTCTCTCCCCACATTCTAATCACGTGACACGCTAGCCGGCTAGAACGGAAAAGAATAGCGTTTTGTATGCATGAAATGGAAAACGCCTTTTAAATTTGGCTTTTCCATTAAAAGTACGGGGGAGAAAGGAGGAGGTAGATCAAGTCTTGCTGCTCACACAAGCAGGGTTGCTGGAGAAACAATTGTGGTCATTTATTAGATCAATTTTTGTAAAAAAAAAAAAAAAAAAAAAAAAAAAAAGAGAGAGAGAGAGAGAGAGATTAATTAATTTAGTCGATAAAAAAAGTTTGTCGGCGATCTCACGCCCGGATTTGTCAAGCCGTGGTTGTAATTTTTCAAAGTAGGAGAAAAATGCCCGGGCCAAGATTCAACCTGGTTGGCTCAGTTGGTAGATAATTGCCAGCTTCAGACAAGAGATGCCAGGTTCAAAACTTGGCCCGGACATTTTTCACCCAGTTGGAAATATCACAACTTATAGATATAATGGTTTATGAGCATTGAACACTAATATTTTTTATAGTAATCTACGTCTTATAAAATCATAAAAACTTTATTTTACTTAAGTAAGTTGTTACACAATTTACACATATTATTTTGGTTTCATTAGAGATTAAAACCATTATCATAAAAATGCATCATCGATCAAGATGAATGACACCAGACAATAAAATATATACAACATACAATAAACATAAAAGCCCTCTATTATCAATCTTGAAAAGAAATAAATACACTGATTTAACCCTTACCGTAATTTCCGGCGTATAAGCCGCAGCTCAAAGAGTCGTTTTTCGACCCAGAAATTTTATTCAATAATTGTAGTTAAATATTTACAGCGATCTTTTAAGTTACATTTTATAAAATAATATTTCTGGGTCGAAAAACGACTCTTTGAGCTGCGGCTTATACGCCGGAAATTACGGTAATTGCATAGTGATGTAAATTTCCATCACTGTTTATTTAACTTTTAATAAATAAATCAACTTCTTCGCCACCACTATATTTATATAGAAATATTAATCCAGTAAATTTCCCGTGAACTACGTTGCTGAACAAAAATCTATCTTAAAATTTCTGGTGTCTAATATTTAATATATGTATAAAAAACACAATTGTAAAAGAAAAACTCATGCAAAGAAAGGTTAAGATTGTTAACTCATGTGGCTGCCCCTATTTCAGCTTTCTTTAGAATGTTTATTTAGTAATTCCAACCATAAAGTTGGAATAATATAGGAAAAGGTATTGTCGCAGACTAAACCTCAACGTGTACGGATTTCTATGGACTCTCTTATAATAGATTTGAAATAATAATTTGAAATAAAAATCAATTTACTGTCATTAAACAATATTCTCATCCCCCTTGAAACATAATTTTGTTAAAGCTATTTTTGCACGACCAAATGTAATTTCTCAATCGCGTTCCTTTTTTCTGATACTATTTAATGCCCCTTCATTAACGTAAGGTATTTCATAAACCACTGATAGATCATCTTGCTTAACCGGATCAAATTGTTTATTAAGTAAATCCTTTAATTTTGGTGCTAGTTTCGCAATTAATTCAATATTAAACTTTTTATTTTAAATTACAACCAGTCAAAATTATCTTTCAAATAGGGAAAAGGAATTTGTTTTAAATTTAGTAAGTGCTCTCCCTTTTTATTGTAAACTTCAATTAATGTCTGATTTTCCCGTTTAGAATTTTCATTCCTATAATAATTGATCAATGTAATGATGCTACATATTCCATTCCCATTTGAACCTGCTATATTACGGATCTTATCTGATTCATTATTTAAAAAATCCTCTGAACAAACCTTAAATGCTCTATTAACCATAAAACGAAAATTGGAGAATTTATAACTAAAATGTGAACAAAAAGAATTTGAAATAATATGTACACTATTAATTTTTTTCTATACTCTGTTCTTTTCAAAGGTTCATCCTCCTTAATTAAATAAATATCCAAAAATTGAAGACAACAATTTTTTTCTAACTGATACGTAAATTAAATATTTTTATCCAATTCATTAAAATTATTACAAAATTAACGAAAGAATTCACTCCTCCCCATCCCCCCCCCCCAAAAAAAAAACCTCATCAACGTTCCTTTTCCAAAAAATAGGAAAGTTGCCAAAATTTACAAAAACTCTTTTTTCATATGGTCTCATCTTGAATTCTGCTAGAAAACCTGAAACAGAGAACGAATATGGGTCCCCATATTTTGTTTATATACTTTCCCATCAAACATAAAGAAATTACTATGTATGACGAACGTAATTTTGTCAGAAGCAATGGATTGTGACTCTGGTTTACTATACAAAAATTCATTCCGCTCTATCAGTTCTAAAAAATTGCCCAATCTCTTTTAAAAGGCATTATTTACTTACACATATCACAATATATGTTTTTTTTCTTTATTCTCACAGACAAATTTAATAAATAATTTTTTATCCTATATAATTGTCGAAATTTATTTATTGAATAAAATTTATTTTCTTAATTAGTGGCAAAGATTTGCCTAGGTGATAAAGATAATCAAGTTCTGATTACCGTAATTTCCGACGTATAATCCATGGATCAAACAATTCTGTTTCAACCCAAAAAATTTTATTCAATAATTGAAGTCAAATATTTACAGCGATCTAGAAAGTTGCATTTTATAATATAAAATTTCTGGGTCAAAACATGATTGTCTGATCCGCGGATTATATGCCGGAAATAACGGTATTTATTGCATCAGCAGGTATAGCAGTTTTTATTTAATATTTTTATCATGCGAAATATGCTGTATATTTAATTATTTGTTATATCTCAGCTACTTAAAATAAGATAAATTATTTTTACATAAATTTGTTCGAAGATATAGCATATAAATACATAGTTGCCATATGGACGTAGGTGTTGCGGATTTTGAATACCACAGTTTTTCTCCTAATTTAATCGTTGATTTCTATGATTATACAAGACAAAGAATTTTTTTAAAACATAGTAATTTGAATAATCCAAAATGTTTGAAACCTATGCATGTGGACAAATAAAAATATATTACTTTGCAGAAGTTTTTATTTCATAAAAAATATTTATAAGCGATATTAATTGACTTTTTACGTGGGTTAGCTTTGGATAATAAAATTTTTGTTATTTATTCTAGAGACAAAAAATCTTCTGATGACATGATAAATCTTCATTTTTCTTGTCTTCAACATTTTTACTCAGGAATTAATGAAAACTTTCTTTTCGTTTTAAAGATATATGATAAAATAATAAATGTTTTTATTGAAACACACAGATTAATTTAGAAATAGTCACGAAATATAGTTTTCACTTAGAATAACAGATAATAAAATACATCACAGAAATATTTTTGAAACTAATGTAAAATTATGTATACTGTGTATTACAAAAAAGGTAGGACAAGATTCCCAATGTTGGAGGAAACACAGCAAAAACAATTCTGTTAAATATAAAATTAGAATAGCGCTATATTTATTCATTCTATAATAAAGGTTGTCTCAATCGAATCTCATCACTAGAGTTGCAAACAACCGGTTTATTCCCGGGTTTATTTCCAATAGACTCGGTTTATTCCCAGGTTTATTCGCAAAAGACCTGGTTTAATCCAAAAAAAAACGGTTTATTCCCAGGTTTAAACCGGGTTTTTTCTAGCCTTTGCAACTCTACTCATCACTTAAATTTGTTTATAACTATGATAATAGTGAAGTTTAAAATATGTAATAAGTAGCCGATTTGCATATTTCGAAGTAAAAAGAATCTTTTAGGCATATTTTTAAACACGGTTTTTCCCTGCTTAATGATTTGATTACAGTGCATTAAACAATTAAAGATATTATCAGAAAATATAAATTATACTTTTAATTATTTGTAATACATATGTTTAAGGCACGGTCTTTGTAATATTTAACTGCGATTAAATAGGGCGAAAATTTTTATTAAAATATTGTAGTAGAACTGCACGCACCGTGTATTTTGGAATAGAAAAAAAATCCCTTTACTTAATGACAGAAATTTTTCGATTACATAAACCAAAGATTACCCTTAGAGATTTGTGTTTGGAAAAGACTTTCAGGAGAAAAGGTTAAATGTCCCTAGTTTAAGAGATATAACTAAATGAAGTAAGAGAGGTACCAGCTACGCTTTAAGAAATCACTCCAAACTTTTAAAGTAGGGGTGCCCATGCTGTGGACAAGACTGTATAACCTGACGCCTACGAAATACCAGAAAATTCTTACAAGGATATTTACCTTATTTAATATCCGAACTTCTCCAATTAATTAAGGCAGAGATTTCCGTAAAAAATATTTGCTATACCGCGGGCGCCAGGTTACACAGCCTTGCTATCTACCGCTGGATACTACGTTACCAATATTTTTTTTCTAGAATGATTTGCCTTATTAACTGATATAATTTTATGAATTAATAATTCTAAGCTTTATTTCTAATTGAAAAATGGGGTTGCAATGACTTTCAGGTAATAAAGTTTGCACAGCCCTATTTTTGCCTGGAAGAATTATTTCTCCACCGTTTAGCTACGAGACATATACGTTCCGGCTATTTTATTATTCTACTGATACCGATTTTTAAAGAATAATCTCTGTCATACACTGATACTAGGATATTTTCAAGAGAAACCTACGACAATGCAATAGTTTTGTAAATTGTGTTACGATATAATATAAAATTAGTCGCTAGTCCTGGCCCGTAATCAACCTCAAATATTCGATGACATACTTCAAGGACTCAAAATTACGGGAAAAAGTCAGCCGTGCAGTATTGCCAGTTCGCTACTTTTGTAAAATTCAGCTTGCTTGATTACCACCAATTTTTTGAGGTAAAAATATTAGTCCTTTGTAATAACACATTTAATAATGCGAAATTAAGGCGAATTGTACTATTACAAAATAAGTGGTGGCAATCATGTAATCTCAATAATAAAATAGGAATATAATGGCGGCGTCACAGCTGTATAAAATGAAAAGTGTGCACATAAGTAACAAAATTAGTACTTTTTTCAAACAACAAAGCTTTCTATCCAGTTCTTTCTTTTAAGAAAAAAAATGATTTAACATTAAGACTTAACCAACTCTAAGAAAAGTATGCCTAGAACCGTTTAATATTGTGAAATGTTTTTGACGGAAGTTTTGTTAATTGACAATGTACAAAAAATAGCGTGTAAGAAATTATTACTGCCATGGTAGTTACAGCAAATTTGCTACCTTATTTATTGAATCATGCATAAGAGTCTGAAATATGATATCCTTGATTTCATCGTTACATATCCGGAATCAATAGGGTGTTACCGTTACTTTCAAATGTATAAGCGAAATAAAGAACATTAATATATTAGTGAGGAAAAAATTCCTCTGTAATTAAAAAAAAGAAATATTCAACGAACTGTACCAACGTATATTACCAACGCAATGTAATACTAATCTTTGAGGGTTCAATTCAGTGTTGCAGGACATCCAAATTGTTTGTTTTTGAAAAACCAGCATTTCATAAAAAAGTTTATTTTTAGATTTTTCTTGCAAATTATGCACAATCCTGCCCCGACTGTTAGTTCCCTTGCAAATATTGTAGATATCTACGACGAAAACTTTTCTTATTTAATTCTGCCATTCAAAAAGCAGACCATTTTTTAACCCTAATTATGACAACTAAGCACCCCTTTTATCCGCGATTACCCCCTTGACTTCCCCGTATAGCAGTGACATCACTGTGACGTCATTGCAAGTTACGTATGTCACGTCACATCTGGGATCAAAATGCCACTACTCTGTGACGTCACACTGGGACCAAAATGTGAACGTCTTGGAGATCGTATGAAAACTTAAAATAAACTTTAAAACATCTTATAACATCAATAAAATTACTTTTAGACAGCTTTGAAATTTTTTGTGAAGTTGAAGTTACGTCACTGTAAGTCACAGAAGTTACTGTACACTGTGAGTCACAAAGGTCACACCTTTGACCAAAATGCCAGCACGTTGTGACATCCCAATTTGACAAAGAAGTGAATTTGAAGAAAAAACTTGTTAGAGCAAAAAGTAAAGGAAATGAAGGAATGTACTTTTTTTAATCTCATAAAATGTAGACTTGAATCATGTTATATATCTGAATCTCTCACATTGTCTCTGACTATTTAAACAAAAATATTTACAAAATAAGATAATGAATAATAACTATCTATCTATCTAGCTATATATATATATATATATAATATATAGATATTATGACGGAGATAAATTATTTACATTTTCATGCAATTTTCAAGAAATAGTAGTAATAAAAAAATATCACATAATAAACATGCAAAAATCCTTAAATGTAAACATAATAACGTAGACAAGTTGTTGGGGAAAGTTATTCATAAATAGAGCTCCCATTGTGGTAAAATTGTTAGCAATTTAAAGGTTTATTAGCATTTTAAACACAAGCATTTTATTATTTTTCCCAGCAGCATGAAACGCATTTGATTATATGCTCGGTTCTTAATTAAATTCATTGCAATTTAAATAAAATATATTCGTATTTAATAAATTCATTTATAAACCAGTATTGATATTATATAGAAATTATTGTATAAAGGCTACGTATTAAATCAATCTTTATTTATAATTTTTGTTTACTTTGGACTGACAGTGAGCGAATACAATGTATTAAAAATATTTAAACATACAAATTATCCTAGGTTTTTTTCTAAGAAATTTAATAGAAGGCCCTATTAAATGCAAAATTCTCTCATATAAAAATAGAATATTAAAACATCATTATAACTTAATTTGTCGCTTATCTAAATTACAAAACATTTAAAATATCATGATTTAAGTTCGTTTCTTTATATTTTATTTGACAGCAGGTGTTATTCTGTGACAGGAAGTCGCCTTTGGAGCGCAGAAGTTCACTGCGGATATTTAACCCTTTATTTACCGACGGTACTTATAAGTACCAATCACTTTAAAACTTTATTGCACAACAACCATTACTTATATTCTGATGGTACGTTTTCGAAACAGTCTTTTAACTCTACTTTTTCATGATAGATAGTAGTAGTTGTTCTAGGCTGATGAATTTTGTGAGGAAGAAAGCTATTTTCGAACGGACATTGTGTTCTTTTGCTGCCATTTTGTACGGATTGCCACTCTTACCTTTATTTGCTATAAATATATAATATCAAACCAAAGGTAAGTGTTGTATTTTTATACATTCTGTATTGTCTTAGAAAATTATTTGCCCAATCATTATAATAGATTATGTAATGTGAATAACGGTTGAATTATTCGGTGGTACTTGTAAGTACCGCCAGTACACGTAGTGTTGGAGAAAAGCTTGTTTTCATTTTATCCATGTAATTATCTATAGTATTTCTGTTTGTTATAATGTAATTATGAAAGTGTAGTGTTGAAATATGTTTTATTATTTTTTATAAATTTCAATTGCAGATATTTTTTTTAATTAATTAATTTTTTTTTAAAATTTGTTATTTTTATTTTTATTGTTTTTTTATTTATTTATTTTTTACTTTATATATATATATATATATATATATATATATATATATATATATTTGTGCGTAAATGAAAAAAAAATGTTTTTATGATTATCATCTAATGTGAATTTCTACCTTTATTATGTAAAAAATAAAATTATGTCAATTTGATAATTTCTTTGTTTTCTTATGAGTGTTTTTTGATTATTTAGCATTTTTAAGAGGTTAAATTTCATTAGAAATGTCATCCGTATTATTGTTCCATTATGAGGAAATTTATACATAGTGTACTGACGGTACTTTTAAGTACCAATTTTATTAATTAGTTCTAACAAATTAAATTTCGCACCGGGGAGATTTTTTTTCTTGTATATTCTTTAATTATCAATATTAACAGCTAAAAAAATATATATTTATGAAGAAATTTTCAGTAGTTCATAATGCGGTAGATAAAGGGTTAAATCAGACGATATTTTTCTTCTTTGCAAGCTGCATGTTTTGTTCTTTTAATGTTTTTTGGAATTAATATCATGTAGGGGCATTTTAAATATTTTATTAGAACAAAAATATTTACGTGTCTAGCAGGGTGTGTTCTTAGGTCTGTGTGATATTTGATCTTCAGTTCTATGAACACATCTCTGCTAGTACACTTTTATTGTGATCGGAATTCGGAATCCACAGTCGTCTTTTGCATAGGTATGAGTTCTAAACAGCCCTGCTACAATGAAATAAAAATGGATAATCATTCACTCGGGATTTCAGCACATGGTGTCCATACCATGATATTGGTATGTTGTTTTTTCATATACTATATAGTTAATAGTGTGTTTAATAGCGTATTTTTTAAAGGTTACGATGCTTAATGCTTCTTTTCAAATAAAAAAAAAGATAATAATTGTTAAATTTCTTCTTTAATGTTTTGGATCGTTATTTATATGTAGTTTGGTGTTTGATCGTTTTAATCTAATTATAAACCATATATTTTTTTAACGTAAAGTTTTATTAATAATAAAGATAAAATTTGAATTTAAAATATTTTGCGTTTATTTGGTTCAATTTTCACAATTATTCACTCAAGAAAAAAAATTATATCTTAAAACTATTAATATTTGATTGTTTAAAAAACAATTCTGATACATTTGCAACAATTGTGATAATAATAACTGTTTACATTAAATTTTCATAGTTATTCACATAAAAATTTATAATTTAAAACTGATAATATGTGATTTTTTGATATATTTATCTGATAAATTTGTAATAATTGTCACAACTGAGTAAGTTACCATTGAAATTTAATTTTTGCATTTCATACACTATCTAAAAACAAGATACAGGCAAATTGTCAATCTGATTCTAAGCGTGTAATGAAATATCAGTAAATAATATAATAAAATGTGTTTATGATTTTAATTTTTATATTTTATTTACATCGAAATGGGATTTAATGCTTGATATAATGGTCATTATTTTTATAATATTTAACAATAAAAGTCCCTATCTATATTTTAAATAGTTCCTAATGTATATCTTTTACAATACTTATTTAAAAATATATACTTATGTTTTCATTAATTAAATAATTTAACCACATATAGCAAATATGGCAAATCGTGCATTAACAGGAAAATAGTATTAATTATTGTTAACATTTTTTCGTTTAAATATTGAAAATGGAAGTACAAGACAATTTAAGTTTATGTTGTTTACTTGCATAATCAAATTTCATATTATTGAAATACTTATTTTTATTAACATTTTCAATTCATCCATACCTACATTTTTATATTCAATATTTGTTTTTACATTTGTAATTTCACTTGTTTAACTCTACATTAGCTGATTTCCCAAACCGATGTAAAATTCTAATTGGGAGCCGAGTTGCACATAAATAAAAATTGTAACCGATAGGATACGGATCATATTTAGATTTGATGAAATCTTGTTATCCGGCCTATACGAAATTATAATCCAGTGTTGAATTCAGGTTGGTGGCCCGGGAAGGACATCCTATCCCCCCAGAAGATTTGATATTTTATGTTTTTTTAATGGTTAAAAATTGTAATTTCTTTTCCGGAACTCTAAAATGTCCCTCCCGGAGCAACAGAAGTCCTTCCCGGAGAAAAGTGTCTGAATTAAACGCAGTTCTAATCTGTCTCTGACATTAGTAGAAAATTTATAGCCAACCCGGTGGTGTTGGGTTCTGGTAAAATCTGGTTACCCAGAATTTGGAGTGAAAAAAAGGAAAGAATAATAATGTCGATTCGACTACAGTCCTATATCGGATCGGATAATTTTCTTTACCCGCATCTGACCTGATGCAATTTGTGTCGCATCTGATTGGTGATAGTTGTTTTTTTTTTTGTCGCGTGGTTTGAATCTGGTCTACTATATTGTTTTTCGGTTGAAAAGTTATTCTTTCAGATCGGGTTCTTTTTAACATGATTTTTTTAAGACAATAATATTGTTCCAGATGAAAAACTATATTTTATTAGGAATGAGTCTTTATACGTGTTCATTTTTTCTATCTGAACGATAAAATTAACATGAAAGATATAATTATACATAATTTTTCTATAATTGTACCAAGTTGTAGATCTATTTTCTTTGATTTCAGGTTTCGGATCCGGATGAGTGCCGATTAAATCATTTATCAGGTTCGGTCGGGTTGTGGGCGTACAGATTTTTTTGTTGTTGTTGTTGGGTTAGGGTAAGAATGCTGATTGAATCGAACGATAATTTCAGGTAATCATCATTCATGTTCAAGTAGACATTCAATCATATTCAAGAAGTATATAACTGGATTCGTGCATGACTCTAGATCCGAGCCGACATCAGAAATTGTGTCGTAACACAATTTCTGATAAAATCTGGTTACTCGGTCGTATGCAAGATTCTTTTCCGAACAAGACTTACAGTAAAAAATAATACCCGACCCGGGTCGGATCGGGTTCACGAAAATAAGGTCACCTGAACATATCCAAATCTTACAAGTTGTAAATTTCCAACTGGACGAAAAATGTCCGGGCCAGGATTTGAACCTGAGATCGCTCGGCTGAAGCCGCCACGCTCTCACATAATCCAATATCCAAATCTATTCTGTAGCCAAACAAATCCAAAAAGATCGATCCGAACTTTCTGGAGTGGATTCGGCTAAAATCTGGTTACCCGTCCCAGTGCAGTGTTGTCACAAACGTCACATACTTGTAGCATAAAAAAATGTCAATCAAAAGAACCTGGATCAGATTCTGGTAAAATCTGGTAACCCTATCGAATGCAGATTCGTCACATTTTTCACATTGAAATCGCACGGTGACTTCAAAAGTAGTCACATTGTGAGGTCACAGAAAGCCTTGAAAACGGCCATAACGACTTCACATTTAGGTCACAGTGACTTCAAATCGACGTCAATTGACGTCACGATGACGGTCACAAAGTCACAGTGTGACGTCATTGTGAAGTCACCGTGACGTCCCAATGCCTTACGGGTCGTGTCGGGCCCAGTGGAATATTTTTTTTTAATCTATTGGTACCACTTTTAAAATATAATCTTTTCCGCACTCTTATACAAAGATATATTGAAGAGAAATCTAAAAGACAGAAAAATATTTGCGTATTGTTACATGATTGAATATAAAAATAGCCTCCAATACATGTCTGTAATCAAAGGGTTAAATAAAACAAAAAGATCTATACAGGAAATTCGTTAGGAAACGTAGTTTTTTAAATAAAAAAGATGCTAATTTGGCAATATTGGTTCCATCAGTGTCAATAATGTTATTAACATGAGTAAGGAGTAATGAAGTAGTTTTAATAATATTTTTTAATACTAGAACAGACATAGCGGTTAATTTGAACGGTACAAAATAAATAAATTTAGATTCGACCCAAAATTGTCCATTAAAAAGTAAGATAAATAAGTAAGTTGTAGTTTAAAACATAATTATAGTTTGAAATATTTTCAGAAAACTTGATTAATATTTTCGGCCGTTATAGTACTGAAACGTTATTTATCTCAAAAGAAGAATTTTCCAATTCGAGCGCAACGTTTGTCTGGTACTACTTTATACTCTTAATTGATATTCATATTCATTGATGATATATTAAATATATATCCTAAGAATCCTAATATGTTTACCTACCTGACTGGAAACTTAAATATGTTTAATAATTCACCAATGTATACGTATATATATATATACATATATTATATATATACAGGGTGTTCCGTTAAAGGGGTCCAATATTAATAGGGGTAATAGAGGAGATCACACGGAGCATAAATCAGTATATAATGCCTGGCCGGATCTCAATAATTTTCAAGTTACAGCAAATAGAATGAAAAATCGGAAATTTGTAAAAAAACCCTCATTGCTAAACTATCGATAATGCTACATAAAAACGAAGCACATATTTAGAAAGAGCAGAAAAAATCCTACGAAATGACATAAGTTGTTTTAGAATATTGAGAATTAATGGCGAGTTACAAGCTCTGAAACAGTGAAAAAATACAAAATCAAATATTTAGCAAAATAGTTAATCGTTAATTCCAAAAATGCAACTCTACCTACATCAAGGAAAATGTTATAAAATTTGGTCCATTCCGAAAGCTTTCGAAGAAGCTGACAATAAACCATATCAGTTTAATTGTATGGGAGAAATCAAGCAGTTCCCTAGTTACAACTCTGTACTGTTGCACGCTCGGAAAGAGCGAAACTCCACCCATGACGATTGTAAACACCCCGTTTTAATATCTTTCAATTATACATTTCTGATCAACCTCTATCAATACCCTTTCATTATTCAGTTTGGTCAAGTGAATGACATATTGTGCAGCTCTCGCCTTGTCTTAAAGCAAACTCCGTGACTGCTGCGTTTCCTCCATGAACTTTCAGGATGATGAAGAAGAAGTACTTTTTATGCAAATTTTTTATGTGTATAGGAAGAAAAGTGTAAAAAAACAGCAGTCATCAGTGGGCGTTATGTTAAAGGGAGGCTGTTGTAAGTGGGATTGTAGTAAGTTGATGTATAATAATTATGCCGGAATACTCTAACGAAGTATATGCGGACATGCATCTGATGTACGGGCAAGCTCATGGAAATGCATGTCTAGCACAGCGCATGTACCGTGAGCAATTTCCAAGGAGACGTTGCCCAAGTTCGAAACTCTTCATAAAAATCGATAGACGATTACGGGAGACTGGATCGTTTAATACAGCAAGCATTGATGCAGGGAAACCTCGACATGTACGAACACCTGCAATGGAAGAAGATGTACTGAATATTTTTAAAGATAACCCCTCCACGAGTACACGAGCTGCTGCGTCTGAAGTCGGTGTTTCTCACCAAAGTGTGTGGCGTGTTCTGCGTGCAGAAAACATGCACCCCTTTCATGTGCAGCGGGTACAACTGTTATCAGTAACAGATTGTGCTCAGCGGACAGAATTCGTACGCTGGTTGCTTAATGTAACAGAAAATAATCCACAATTTCTGGAAAATATTTTATTTACTGATGAAGCAACATTTACGAGAGAGGGCGTGGTAAACACGCACAATATGCACACATGGTCATATACAAATCCGCACACTGTTTTCCCGTCGAACGCACAACAAAAGTTCAGTGTGAACATATGGGCAGGTGTCCTCGGCGATTATCTCATAGGACCATATTTACTCCCAGATGTACTCAATGGCAGTACGTACTTGGTTTTCCTACGGGATATCTTACCGCAGTTACTGCAAAATGTGCCAGCAACATTGCGCCACAATATGTGGTTTATGCACGATGGCGCACCGGCACATTTTTTCATAGGTGTTCGCAATCACCTCAATTCAACATATCCTGGGAAATGGATTGGACGCAGTGGACCTGTTGCTTGGCCTGCACGCTCTCCAGACCTCAATCCGTTAGACTTTTTTGTTTGGGGACACCTTAAATCGCTGGTGTATGAAACGCCTGTGGATACACCGGAGGATTTACTAGCGCGAATCGTTGTCGCTGCAGGAGACATTCCCAACTCCGTCGGAGTTTTTCGGCGTGTTCGCCAATCTTTACGACGTCGCTGTCGGCTGTGCGATTCTGTTAATGGGCGCAACTTCGAACACCTATTATAATAATGTCCGTTCGTCTGCCTTCCGACATTGAACTGTGCAGCGCAGGCCAGAAGACTATGCTTCACATATGTCATAAAGTACGTGGAATGTAATTCTTTATTTGTCATTTTTCTTTTATTTTCAACACTTTTTGGCACAGTATTTTGTAAGTCACAGACTGTGGTGTACTCAAATTGTAAATTACAAAGTTTGTATGAATCAATTTAAAATTTAGTGTCTTTTTTAAATTTATAATTAATAAAATTATTATGCTATTTGTTATTATTATTTCCTATCATAAATTATGATGCACATATACATACAATAATTGTCCATGTAAAACATGTACTGAAACTTCTTGCATAGTTACAAATCGCAATATTTTTAATTATTTCCGAATTTTCACCACCAGTTTAATTTTAAGGAATTTAACTTAAGCTTTATATCAATAAAAGACCACTTTAAAATGTAGACTATTATTGTAAAGTTATTTTGGTTCATTCAACTCTTGAATAATTAAAAATGTTGCATCTCAGAAGAAGCATGATCGAAAATGTATAGTTGAGAGTAATTAAAAAGGCGGTGTTTCCAATCGTGATGGGCGGAGTTTAACCTTTGCTAGTTACAAAGAAAGCGGAGTTGTAACTAAGAAACTGATTAATTTCTCTCACACAATTAAACCGATATGGTTCATTGTAAGCTTTTTCGAAAGTTTTCGGAATGGACCAAATTTTACTACATTTTCCTTGTTGTAGCTAGAGTTGTCTTTTTGGAATTAACGATTAACTATTTTGATGTATATTGGATTTCGTACTTTTTTCACTGTTTCAGGGCTTGTAACTCGTCAATAAATATTGCTATTTTAATACAATTGATGTCATTTTGTAGGTTTTTTTCTGCTCTTTCTAAATATGTGCTTCGTTTTTATGTAGCATTATCGATAGTTTAGCAATGAGGGTTCTTTTACAATTTTCCGAATTTTCATTCTATTTGCTGTAACTTGAAAACTATTGAGATCCGACCAGGCTTTATATACTGATTTATGCTCCATGTGATCTCCTCTATTACCCCTATTAATATTGGACCCCTTTAACGGAACACCCTGTATATATATATATATATATATATATATATATACGCATGGAGGACATAATTCAATTGAGATTTGAACATTGAGAAGTTTTGTTTAACCACTGCTGGTATTGAGTTCACGTAATATGTATCTAGTTATTACGAGCGTAAATATATGAATTTGTTTTGGAGTTTTAACTCCTTGAAGGGCACCGGTATATAATATATACCACTTAATTTTAATTCCAAAATGCCACAATGACACCAGAATTTTATACTCAAATTTTGAATTTATAACGTACATGAGGAAAAGCTTTTACTTATTTAAAAATAAAATCGTTCATGAATCCTGGTGTCAATCAATCATTTCAACATATTAGCTACAAGAGTACTTTGCCTATGAAGGGGTTAAAATTCGCAGAAAATGTTGGTCTATTATATACATGTTCCTCGAACCCGCATGGCATGGTGACATCAGGAGGAAGTCACTGATGTTCCCGATATACATCACCGATACAAGCGACTGAATTTTACCAGAAACCCCTACCTTCCTTATTGTACAGGCTCGAGCCATTATTTGTCTTTTTGGCTGTAGGTAGAATTCTTTTTTAAATGTTTCCACTCAATGTCAAAGATATTTAAAATTCACATTTTGGTCACAATGCGACTTCCCGAAAAGGTGGTTTTTTTAACCCTTAATTGCATAGTGATGTAAATTTCCATCACTGTTTATTTAACTTTTAATAAATAAATCAACTTCTTCGCCACCACTATATTTATATAGAAATATTAATCCAGTAAATTTCCCGTGAACTATGTTGCTGAACAAAGTTAAAATCTATGTTAAAATTTCTGGTGTCTAATTTTTAATATATGTATAAAAAAACACAATTGTAAAATAAAAACTCATGCAAAGAAGGGTTAATGTCTATGGGACTTCACAATATGATAGTCTTTTGGTCACAATTCTCTTGTGACGTACGTGATTCGCAATAACATCACAGTGACGTCAAAATGTTTAAAAAATTGGCCGGAATGATAAACGTCACAATGAATAACATATTTTCATGTATTCTTGTTTTCTTTTTAAGTTATCGGATAAATTCACATTTTCGTCACAATGTGACGTAACTAAGGCTTGCCATTTTTGTCACCGATGTGACATGGCCACTGTGACTTGCAATGATGTCACATTTACCTCATTGCCACCATGCTTGTTATACGGAATATATCGAAAGTTTTCAAGATTTAAGACTCGAATGATAAGTATTGCTTCAAATAATGGAGTGTTATTATACTTATATCATATCTGATATGTTACATTTTTATTGTTAAATATTTAAAGGGATTAGTCAATATATCAATGAATTTTATTTATTTTACGCTTGAATTTTCCAAAAATTATTATTACAAAAGCAAAGATTGCCTAATAAAAAATACGATTTCATATTACATTGTCTGTCAAAAAAGTGTTAAGGTAATAAATGACTATTGGTGATGTATCCATTATTTTATATTTTATTATACATAATTTTAAAATTCCGAATGACATCTTTTATATAAATTTAATTTAAGCTTCACATATTTAGAGTTTTGGCGCACTCGGACAGTCCGCATTGGACCCGTCTGGTAGGCGTAGGGTTATATAAACGAGTTTTAAGTCGGGAAATAGTTTTAGTATATAAAATAATAATATCAGAAACACAAATAATCAATACACATTTTACTAAATATTTTTTCTTGATGAGATGTGATTATGTGATACCGAAGACAACGTTACAATTTTCCGGAAATTATCTATACTTGCTATGAGTCAATTACAGGGTTCGATGCTGTTACCGCAATTTTTAATAGATTGTTTTCAACTCATTTAAATGTATTACAAAACCCTCAAGTAAATGAGGCGTGTACTATTTCTGGTATTTAAATATTAAATAGACAATTTTATTAAACATTGTGGTAAAAGAGTACGAACCCTGAATTAGAAAGTAATTATATGCTTTTCGTCACATGTATCGTAAAAGTAAAATGTTATTCAAACATTCTGCTAAAAATGCATAGCCGGATAAGCGTGGACAACATGCTTTTCAATTATTATTTATAATCATTTTCCAGGACGCTGCTTCCTATCTAAAAGTAATCCTAACATCACCCTTTATATACTGATATTTACTGAAATTAAAATGTTTTTCTATTTTTATTAACAGAGGCGTAGCGTCAAGGGGGGCACGGACCACTTTACTACCACTATTTTTATATACTATATTTGGCCTTATTTAATTCATACCGTTCAAAGATTAAATAAAGCTAAATGTAGTATATAATTATACTGGTAGTAAAAGGATCGTGCCCCCCCCCCCCTGACGCTACGCCACTGTTTATTAAAATCAACTTTCTCAAAAAGTTCTGACCCCGATTCCATGCCATTAACATAGGTTACAAAGGTACTATAGTCGCATAACTCGTAATTTTTGTATATTTTTCTGGAAATAGAAACTGTGTCAAATGAAGATTACAAAATACTTTTAAATACAGATTATATCTTATTGTTTTATAGGGAAATCACGATTTGGATTGTTAATTTTTTTTTATGTATGCTTGTATATCAATACCAAAATTGTGCGGTCGGTACTACAGATATATAATTAGAAATATACGTGTAAAATGACATAAAAAATCACATAGAGGCTGTATTTGGGGCAGAGATGCTCAAATTCAACAGTTCAAGATTCAGCTGACAATATTTTAACTGATGTATTGTAGATTTAAACAAAAATAGAGATCCTCATTATCAAATGCTTTCGATAATATTTCGATATCGAAATTGACGTTGATGTCTGAGACAACAATAGAGAAAAATATTTTTGCCATGGAAACCGACAAGTTTGTTCTATATGGTAATGCAACGACAGTGATAATAGTCACTTTCATTTAAACAGTTTATTTACACTTTGAAAGAAGAGTAATTAAAGTAAGTAATTACAACATTTTTAAGCTCATATCGTTAAGGATGTACTACATGTCTACAATCTCTTGTACCAATTTGTTTCTTAACTCATTTGTTTCTTAGATAATATCGAAGGTGACAGTTTTGGGTAAAATAGCCAATTGTTTTATTGAAAATATGTAAAACTTCTTTTAAATCGTAAAATTTGCTTTATTTAATCTCAAATTTCTGCGGTTAAACAAGTCTAAGATAATTATTATGGAAAAGTGGTATTTAATTTGAATAAAAAATTACCCAATCTGGCACAAATGGGTGAAGCTTTTCAGTTACTAAAACATTTACTGAATTTAGAGCTTTGTAATTTTCTTCAGATAATTTTTTTTATTAAAAAAATATATATATGTTAGCACTAGAACAAATTTCCATAAAATTAAATGTTTTATAAAGATACAACTAAATATTTGCAAATATAATTTTAAATGTATCTAAAACGCAAAGTTGGGTTCAAGGAAAAGCTACTCAGCGTGAGAATTTAAAGCTTTAAGAAAAGGGGCAAGTTAAAGTATTCGTGTGCTTCAGAGGATTCAGGGTATTTTAGTACCGGATTTTTCTTAAAGTAATAGTCGTCGTATTTAAAAATTGATTTAATTTTAATTAAATATCGCAAATATTGCTTTCGACATTTCTGGTATAGAAATCCTCTATAGTCGTACGATCCCTGCTTTAGAAAAAAAAATTGAATTGTGTTAAATTACTGATTTCACTTAAAAATAGAAATAGAAACAATATAGTACAATAAATGCACAGAATATAAACAGAAATTAATCATTAACACTGTCATTTTCAGTTGCAACAGATATATATTTATTTTTTAATAGTGTTGATATAATTTTTCCCGTCCATACAATTTTTGAAAAATACTTCTGTAAGAAAGATAATATATTCTTGCATACAAATGAGAACAGAGACCAATTGTTTTCATGCTGTTGAACTCGCAATAATGCCTTAGGATTTTAAAAACACACGTAGTATCATGATTATATTACCGTAATTTCCGACCTATAATCCGCGGATCAAACAACTACGTTTCGACCCAGAAATTTTATATAAAAATTGAAGTCAAATATTCACAACGATCTACTAAGCTGTATTATATAAAATAAAATTTCTGGGTCGAAACAAATTTATCTTATCTGCGGATTATAGGCTGGAAAGTACGGTATAAGAAGTTTAGTTTTCTTTGAAATATGCCAGGATGGAACATGTACTTTCAAGATATTGGAAGTATATTTAAGACAATGTATATTTATAGATTCTCTTGTCTTTTACACAAAATACACATTACGTTACTGTATATACCTGTAAACAAAATTTTTAGTTCGGTTTCTGACAATCTAGGGAAATCGAGTAAGTCGAGTCACGATAATTTAATAAACAGAAGTGTTCGACGCAACCAGCTTCTTAGTTCAGCTTCTATCTTTAAGGCGGTATTCAAAAAATACTTTTCTACTCACAATAACTCAAAATTTTGAGACTCATTTTTAAAAGTAAAAACATGAAACTTGGTGAGGGGATTTATGAAGAGATTTATAAGGGACCTTTGTTTTTATTTTTCGTTCAATTAATTAGAAATTGATTTGCAAACAATTATTTTCACTGTACGATATTTTTTTTTTGTTTCCAGTGCCATCGCTTTGGGAAGTTCGGTTCAAAATGTCCACTTTGACAGCATTTTTTGAAACATATTCTGCTTTTATCAAAAAATGGAGACAATACGGACATTATAAAGTTTCTGAATAAGAGACCCTGCCAAGTGGATGCATTTTAGTGCAAAAATGAATTTAAAAATGTGTCTCAAAATAAGCAGTTTGGATTTGAATATACAGCCTTAATATATTTTTTTTATTTATTTTGGATATCCTGCGATGAAACACTTCATTTGTAATGTGTTAACTGAACAAAAAATTACCAAATTAGTTTAATGCAAACTATGCTATGTGTTAATAGTTTTTTACTATATGTAAATTTAACCATTAAGCAGAGCAGTTTACACTATCTCAGAGGAGTAAATTCCAAAAATTCTTAAAATGTCGAATTTTACCACCACATATACCGTTTTTATGTGATTCTTATGTATTTTAAACATATATTTGTAAATATTTATATGTGGTACCCAACAAACAATTTTGGTCTTGATATATATTATATGGCGTAAATGAGGAATTTTTTTAGAAATAAATGGCGTTTTGCAAATAAATATAAGATACTATTATTATTTTTTTTATTATTTTATCGTTATTTGGCTTATATTTTATTAAGAGAAAAATATACAAAAAATTAAGTTATGCGTCTTTATTAAATCAATAGAATATGTTCATGGCGATTCGATGCAATGATTTTTGATTTTCTTTAAAATAAAAATATTTATAAGGTGATGTTAGAAAATAATCACTATTAGTTAGGAAGCCAAATCTGGGAAAAAATCAGGAAATTATCCACCTATACCTTTTGGTTTTTGGTTGTAATAAATAAGTATAGAAAATTTTCTCCTTAGAAAAGTCAAATGAGACAAAGATTTATGTTCCGAAAAAGTGGTGGAATGGCTACTCCTTGGCTAGAACACTATGCAGCACTATATATTGACAAAAATTTAAACTATACCTTAAAAAATATAATAACTGAGGCAATAATAACTGGAGTAACTGGGAAAAATATTAACTGGAGTTCCTCATATCCCATATTTCCTTTTTCAATTCATTGTACTTAATAAATTATTGAATTTTTGAATTTTTTTCATGAGAGCCTATAGGGAAGATTAGGGAGGGGTGAGACAATTTTAAGAAAAATATTATTTACAAAGTATGTTTTGCTAGTACAAAATCGAAATTTTCATAATAACGTCTTGAAACATTTTAACATATTTAAAAAACATATGTTTGATGATAATAATTAAAATTTATGTTAATAAATCAATTAAATTAACATTAAAAATGCACCATCTCTCCCATATGCGAGGGAGGGATGGGACATGCTTTTAAAATGAAAATTCTTATTTAAGTTTCAAAAATATGGTCAAAAAATGACAAAAACAGTGTGGCATTTGCATTCCTAAGTTTTATTGTAAATCACAACTCATAACTTATATTATGCTTTGTAAAATCGAAATGAAGAAGTGTATAACTTCTTAATTACGATACAGGTATAGGAATGACTACCTCAGGAAACCCGGCCAAAGCCTTAGAGTTTAAGTGGAATCCTGAGGGGCCTTAATTATGATACATATCGAATCTGCTTAAAGTTATTATTACCTCTACGAAAAGGGCCGAAAATTTATGTATGACAGATTTTTGATATAATTAAAAATGGCCTCAAGTTGGGGAGATGGCTGATGGCCCATCCTTCCCTAATCTCCCCTACGCACACAGACACGTGCACGATATTAAATTTGATAAACCAATTTATCTTCTTTTAAGATCTCACACAAAAGCTTAATTATTTTTAATATGAACAGTTACATCAGTTTTTATAAATTGCTTAAGTTTAAATCGTTAAGTTATTACTTACATTTCAAAAAGTATTATAGAAAATTATGCCGTCATTCAGTTTGCAGTATCTTAGAAGTCATAATCATCATTATTTATGATTTCTAATGTTTAAGATTCTGAAAGATTCAGAAATTAATTAACTGTTTAAAGGAGTATTCTCTCTAATCGTATGCACAATAAATTTTAATCAATTATTTAAACTAAATAAATAATCTTTCAGTTTATTTAAAATTAATAATGTATCAGAATTCATTACGCGTAAAAATGGAAGCTACTAAACATTCTAGCACTTTTATTTACACTAGAGGTTTATCGTTTAATTAGCTTAAGTAATATCTGATTTTAATTTCAAACACCTTAATTAATTAAATCAAATATTTTATGTTTAATTTTCATAAGTTTGTAACTCTACAACCATTTTCAAAATGGGAAAATTGTTTTATTTATTTCCATATATTAGAATAATATTATATGTTTATATTTACAAATTTTGTTTTTTACGGATTTTACATATTTATGTTGGACTTTCTTTTATATTTACTATAAAAATATTATGATAAGTTATTGTGATATATTAAAATAAACACATTAAAACTTTTAGTATATTCAAAATATTTATGTGTATTAAAGGCAGAAAACGACGTTAAAAATGCACAAATAATACACAAAAAAGCAGCAAATAGCTGTGTCGAATCCACAAGTGAGATGTAGCGCCACATTGTTCAGGCCCTGTCTTGATTTTTCTAGCACGCTGTGCTTTGTTCTTTGTCGCACTGAAGAGGAATTTCTCTTGTGGATTCCAAATAGCTGTTTGCTGCATTTTTGTGTATTATTTGTGAATTTTTAACGTTGGTTTTCTGACATTTAATATATTTGCACAAAGGTTTTATTTTCTATTTTTATATATTTATGTGTAAGTGATATTTGATAGACTAATGACATATCATCGCATAGTCCCAACCAAGACTCCCTTATCATAGATCAGACTTGATAATCCGGAGAAAGTCAATGGGAGAAAATGTCCGCGGTAATTGCCAACTTATTAATTGACTTTCTCCGGAAAGTATCGCCGCCTGGTGGATACTACCGCACAGTTGCCATGTTTCGGGCTTTTTGAACACCAGTATATTTTTAGAGAAAATGTTGTTATTTTAAATCCCACAATTCTCCGATCAAACAAAACAAAATTGTCTCTACTAAAAAATTGGTATCCTAAAATATAATAGAAAAATCTATAGAAAAATCTAGCTGGTCTGCTACCGCATAGCTGCCAACTCTTACGCTTTTTTCTTACCACTAAAATTTAATAGAATTTTTTTCGTCATGTAATCACACGATCTTGTCAATTTAATAAGATAAAATTTACTATAAAATTTTAGTGGTGGGAAAACTACTAGTTCATAAGCAAATGCATAGAAAAATTGGAGCTGTGAAAAAATTTCGTGTGATTTCGTGTCGTAAATACTATTACTGACGATTGATGGCGCTAGTAGCAGGACAAGTATAGCGGTCAAAGGCAACTTGCTGATTGAGAGGTCTGATACTATGATAAGGAGGTCTTGGTCCCAACCATAGTACTTATTCCTTTGAGCGCATTTATCATGTGCGGCCCGACATTGTTTGTGGCTAACATTAGTTCAGAATTAAAATTTGGCTACCAGCATTTGAGAACAAAATCTTTATAGTATATTTCTCGTACAGTTGCTATAAACAGTTTTAAAATTTGTTTTAGAAAATATTGGTCGATAAAAATTGTTAGATATTTTCAGTCAATATTCTTCAACGCGTGAAAAAGGTTAAACACTTAAAATTTAAAGAAGCGGTGGCCAAGAAGTTGTCGTAGTGCTGACAATATTTTCGTAGAGAATATTTCATCTTATTTATAAGCGAAAATTTTCGATTTTTAATGCTAAGATTTGGACCTAGTAACAGTGGCAAAAATCGTTTGCAGGAGAAAGGTTAGAAAACCTCTATTTTAAAAGTTAGGCTATTACTGTAATGTAGGCTTTTTCTCTAATTTCACATCGAAAATAATAAAAGGATAGTTTTTTTAACACTAGAATCGGCACATGGAAAAATTTAAGTAATATAAACATACTTAAAACCACTATTTTTATTTAACCCCTTACTGGTACCCCTATGTCTGTTTCTTAAAATAATAAATAAAAAATCTTTGTAAAACAGACCATTTTTTCGAGCTAAAATATTTCCCTTATTTAGTCTTAAAATTTCTGTCATTTAAATGCAGCTAAGAATATAATAAATAATTTGTGTTACCCAAAATGCAGCGCCTACAATACATAGTGTGTAAAACGGCTACAAAATAGTACTAAACAATTGAATCCGATAAATATAGAATGAAACTGAAAAGATAACGGGTCGATCGCAGTGACATCTTCTAGCAGTGGCGTAGAAGGGTGGAGGTCCAGATGGTTTCGATGCCACTAATTTTAAAAAAAAAAACATTTTTCCTTTATCTAATCGGAGAAATTTCTGCAATATTGAAGGCGAAAAAAACATTATATTATTACAGGTTTGAAGAGCATTTGGACCTCCCCCCCCTCTCTGACTTCACCACTGTTAGTCCAGTCAAATTGTGCTCAAAAAGGGCTTGAAGTGGAAAATTCTGGTGTAATTGTTTTTAGTGGCTTATTTGATGTTTTTTGGGGTGCTGAATACGAATCTGAAGTTTTCCAACAAAATTTCGTTCGGCAAATTTGTTTTTTTTTTACAAAAAACCTGTAAAAACACGGACTTTTTTCGTTTTTTTCAAAATAACTCCAAAATTGTGCATTTTGCGTGAAAGTCGGCAGTATATGAGTTAAAGAGAATAAAATTTCCTACATTTTATGCATTGAAAGATCTTTTCTATGATCAATGGTTTAGCCGTGAGAGTGCCGCAAAAATGGGTATTAAAAACAAAAACTGTAAAAAAACGGGAATTACGGCACTGTATGTCGATGTAACAAGGAAACAAACCATTTAACGCAAATATTAACCATCATTTATATTAAAGATTATATGATTGACTATATTTTATGCATTTAAAGTAGGGGGAAAGTGCGGTTCCGGCACCAGTGGAAGTTGGGAGCAGTGGAGCAGCTCCACCTACTTTCATGAGTCAAAGTTGCTCCTCCTCCGGGGAGTTCTTACTCTAAGAGGTGATAAAATTTTCTAAAAAGAGGTAAAATTAGGTAAAGGAAGTAAAACTAGGCAAAATCGTTGAAAAACAGTACTTTTCGGAAAATAGCAAAAAACACATTTTTTTACAGCCTTTCTGTTCATAAAGCCTAAAAATAAACATTTCACTGTATACATTATACTATGCTTTAAAAAAATAGATAAAATTCTCTACAATTTATGTGCAAGTAATTTTCTTGGACCTTGAATAATTATGAAAAAAGCAATGACGAATGCACGAAGTAGTCATCCACCTCCTTATTAAAGGCATATAACTTATATGCATCATTATACATGTGTGCAGGTATGTAAAACGTTGATGTTAGGTTATATAGGTACAAAAATGATAAATTATTCACGATTGATTAGTATGTAAACTGTTTAATGTTAAATAATATAGTAAAATAGGTAGTTATGTATTTATACAATATTAATTAATAATTATTATGGACATTGAAAGGAACTTGTCAGTCAAACCGAGTCCTCTTGGCCAATGGTTTCATGTTTCCTGAGGGTATGCCTTCTAGTTCTTCTACACCTATAAAAAAGAAATTAATTATATAATAGCTATTTACGCATACGGGCGCGAAAAGCCGTTTTTGTCCCGAGGATCGAAACTTATGCTCCGGAGAAGAACTGGTGTGTATAATATTTTTTTAAACGGTGGAATTAATTATAACTAAGTTAAGATTCATACAGCATTTTATCATAACATTATTTTTATCTCTTTTTAATATCAGCCCTCTTTTACAGCTCATTTCAGGAATCGGTCACTTTTGGACCCCAAATCAGGGAGCAAAAAAGCTATTATACTACGTATCAGGGTTTTAAAAAATAATTAATGACATAGTTTTAATTGTCTAAAAACTAAATAGTTATGCACAGTGTATTGGGATACATATTTTGACCACACCAAATTAAAAATGAATGAAAAAATAAATGTGAAATGGAATGATTTATGTATAATTACCTTCAAGTACTTCAGGGTATTCCGGGTCATCCTCGTTTTCTTCTATTTCAATATTAGGCATGTTATTACAACTGCTCTCGCAGTTTAGACACATATTAGATCAGCTGAGGCCTGCTTTTTTACATCCACAGTTTTTACGGCATGTCTTCTTGCATTTGCAAAAAATGAGTTTTAGAACGGCTTGAGGTGCTGGTGGCTCTAGCGTGGTTATTGGCTCTAGACCATCTTTGGTGCTTTTCCAACCCCATTGTTCAGGATTTTTTTCATTCCCAAGCCATTGCTGAACTTGAAAATACACCCTTAAAGAATGTTGTTTAGCTGCAGCCTCCGTAGGAGGTAGGGACGCCAAATGGGTTGATGGCTAATATGCAGACTTAAGGTAGCATAGATACCGCAATTTGTTTAATGACGTGGTTTCCTTGTCAGATAATTTGTACAAGGAAGTCAAAAAACGATTGCCAGCATCAGTAATTGCATCAGCATCTGCCATAGGGTCTTTACAAATTTCAATGGCTTTAATTAATGCAGGGTTTCTTTTGAGAGTCTGAAGAAACCTCATTTTTCCTACTTTGAAAAAGGCTGAAGGAGTATCACAACCACTCATGGCATGTAAAAATAATATGTTGTCAGCAACCGATTGTTCAAGTTTGCAGTCTGGAGAAAAAATGAGTGATGAAACTGTCCCTTTGCCTGGCTTTAAAAAATATACATTTGAATGTATGCCCCTACAGAGACCAATCATGATCACCAGCAAATCTATGTCTTCACCCACGATAACTACAGAGTTATGGGGAGGAAAAACATACACATATTTAAATGTTAAGTTTTGAATTAAAAAATATTGTTTGTGTGTCTGAAGAGGATTCATTATTATATTTATGTAATTGTTCAATGGATTTTTTTAAAGTGTTTATTGCTATTTTCCAAAAATTACTGTTTTTCGACGATTTTAGATAGTTTTATCTCCTGTACCAAATTTTACCCCCTTATTCAAAATTTTATATTCTCTTAGAGCACCTTTGACTCTTGAGAGGAGGTGGAGATACTCCACTGCTCAAAACTTCCACTGGTGCCAGATCCTAACTTTTCCCCTACCTTAAATGCATAAAATATAGTCAATAATATAATCTTTAGTATCACTGATGGTTAATATTTGCGTTAAATGGTTTGTTTCCATGTTACATCGACATACAATGCCGTAATTCCCGTTTTTTTACTGTTTTTGTTTTTAATACCCATTTTTGAGGCACTCTCACAGCTAAACCATTATCATAGAAAAAAACTTTCAATACATAAAATGTAGGAAATTTTATTCTCTTTAACTCATATATTGCCGACTTTCACGCAAAATGCACAATTTTGGAGTTATTTTGAAAAAAACGAAAAAAGTCAGTGTTTTTACAGGTTTTTTGTAAAAAAAAACAAATTTGCCGAACGAAATTTTGTTGGAAAACTTCAGATTCGTATTCAGCACCCCAAAAAACATAAAATAAGCCACTAAAAACAATTACACCAGAATTTTCCACCTCAAACTACAATTTGACTGGACTATGTCTGCTAATTCTTTAGAACGCAAACATTGTATAAAAATCGAACTGATAAAACGTTTCATCTGGTGGTAAATATTTTAAATAATTAAATTATACCCTATTTCCTTTGACTTGAATAGTGATTTTCATAAGCTTTGAACATATGAATGATATTGATCATGGCCAAAAAACGTGATTCGCATTCTTTTATGCTTGGTTGCAGTACTCGATACAAGACAGCAAACTACAAACTATCCCTATTTAGCATACCAAAGGATGAATCTCTCCTAGAAAAGTGGAAAATATGAATTTCCTGATCTGTTAAAATAACTAACTTCAAAATCAGTTACATCTGAAATATACACTTACAAGAAGATTTTATTAACATAAATTATGTTCATGTTGTCAATAGTGAAACGGTTACTTTTACTAGAGGTAAATCTATTTTTAAAGCAGATGTCGCTGCGATCGCCCTATTATTGTACCGCATCGTTGCACGTTTATTGGCTACAATTTTTCAGCACTTTTGAAAGCAGCACCAGGTTGGCTTTTTTTTTTAATCCGAAATTTCGCATTCATACCATAAATTCCATTTAATGTTCTTATGGTTACTTAATGGCATATATTTCGTGACTTCTTAAAGTAAAAATTCTTGTTTCAGAATTTCCGGTTTGAATTCGAAAATTTTGAATTAAAAAACAGTAAAACCGTTTTCCACACTATGTATTCTAGGCGCTGTACCCAAAGCTTTGAATGACAAGCAAGAAACTCTACATGCGTAAACGGTGTTCCGGCATAACCTGAGTGATTATACTTCAACATACGCAGTACGTTTTAAAATGGTTATTGCACACTGGAGTCATTTTCCTCTGCTGCGGCTGGTAATAACTCACTGACTGCCAAAACTATGTATGCGGAGTCTTCAATATTTTTACTGAAATTCGTTTCCGACCAAAAATTCAGAAAAATAATATTTGCTAACTTTAATAGCTAAGCTTTTCTCATTAAATAAAGTATTTTTTAACATGTTAAAATAGTGGTGTCCATGCAGGTTTTTGTTTTATCATACACTTTTAGTTTGAATCTTGACAACAACGAGTATACTCGTGTTTGGCAACGAATGGGTTAAAAACAGACGAACGTTGCACAGTTTTGCCAGTAGGCTACTTTTTTTTAACCTGTTAACCGGAGAATAAACTTTTGTTCAACTCGTTTGACAACAGGGACTTTTTTGTTCATAGTGATAAGTAATATCATCAGGGCCAGATTACAAACGGGACACAATAAAAATAGAAATTATAATACAGAAATTATAATACATATATAAATATATAATACATATATAATACATATATAATACATATATAAAAATTATAATACATATATAATTTCATATACTAGGTCATTCGGAAAATTATGCAGTTTTTGAAATATTTTGAATCGATAAATGCCACATTCTCACCGGAATTTTGAAATAAAACTTTGTTTTTATAATGTACATTAAGAAACTGCTTTTACTTATTTAGAAATAAATTTGTTTTTAAATTCTGGTGACATTCAATCCTTATAACTATTATAAGTGGCGAATAAAAATGGGCCGCGGTTTTATATAAATAAATGGAAACATCGCCTGCGGCTAGATTGTTAAATTAAATAAATTCCACGTGGAAACCTGAAATTAAATAAAAATATAACCATCCAATAATTTTTCTGGTTCAAAGCGTTGTTAAACTGAGTCAGATTAAACAACATATTACGGGATATTAGCGGGAACTTGTCATCTCTGTTTATATTTCGCTAAATGTTTGCCATTCATCTCTGCACGCCTAATTTACAATGGATTTGAAAAAAAGCTGCCGTGTAAAGTTTCTATTTGTTAAAGCTGAGCAGGTTATTGGAAGAAATTTGGAAGTTGAACATAGAGCCCTCTTGAGACTGGTATGCTTAATAAATACTGGGAAAAGAAAAGTCTAAACCAGAAAAATCACAAATTGAAATCAAAAAATATTAATCGAAACTCCAACGGTTAACTAGGTGAAGTGCGGTCCTTAAATTTAAAACGCAAACTTTTGTCAAGCGAGTTGGACGGGTGCAGTTCAAGGGCGAATAAGGAAGCTTGTAGATAACTTAGTGGTTTTTATTTTTAGACGAACTTCTGTTTAGGGAACTCACCGCTAGAGTGAAAAGTGGCACTCGTTTATGGGGGGAAAAAATGCATATGCTGCGCACTTAGCGCTTTGGTTTTGAACACCGATCGCAGAAGAGGAAAGTTTCGCTAGTGAGCGCTAACAAATTTAACACGTAATATGCACACTCAAAGTATAATCGCTCGGCTACTGAGGTTTAATTAGTTTTAAACCTTATTATTGGACTTAATTTTATGTAATCGAATATATAACAATGTATTCGATTTATTTCATTAAAATTTTCCTGTTCCAAATATGTTTATTTAACGTCGGCAAAACTGATCGGTGGTATATCCATTTTAGAGCCGAAAGACATATAGCTGTCAACATACCGACAATGTCCGTAAAATTGCATCATTGATGTGTTTTACATCATAAAAACTTCTTAACCTTCTCACCGCCGGGAAATGGTATATCCGTTCCCTATGTTGTAGGTTTCACTGCAATTTTAGCATTATTCAAATTAATAATTTTAATATAATGCAGTTTTCAAACATTAAGTAATGATTAATAGTCATTATGTTTTTATATTATGTTTGAAATGTTTTAGCATTTAAATAAAATATAGAATATTACAATTTTGGCCTTTTTTGCTCGGCGGTCCGGGGGATAATGAATGTAATTGAATATGACCCACAAAGAAACAAGACACATTTACTAAATTATTTTACTTATTGAAAATGTGTTTATTTGCTACAGAAAACAACAACGTTGTTTTACGGAAATTATCGAGAAGTTGGCAATTAGACATACATCATATATTTTATTTATGTGTTAACACATAAATGTCACATTTTGCCCAACTTTTGTGAAACACCCTGTGTAAGTAGGAATTACATTTACAGTAGTTATGAAACTCTTAAATCCGCAAATCAGCAGTCTTAAACGTCAGTTCTGCAGTTTTATTTCAAAATCATTTTATTTAGTAATTTAAAACATTCAACCCACAGTTTCATTTCGATTATTTTTATATGACTAATTGCTACAAGTAATATATCAAATAGTTTCAGTAAGGGAATGCATTCTGATACTCCAAAAGATTTTTTTATTTTTTCCCCATACAAAATCATTATCTCAGTAATTTTACAACTGTAATTCTATGAAATTCAGTATTTTAAATCTTCTATAAAAATAATTAAAGTATTGATCTTGTGATAGTGAGAATAATTAGTTTAAACAACTAATTTTTATCAAAAATAGTTTGACTTGTTTCTATTATTAGAATTAAATTTTGATACATAAGTGGAAATGTGACAATGTGATTGATTATAGATTGTTGATATAGTGATATAACATAAACAAAATACTGAAATAAAATAGTTATAACTAGTAATTAAAAAAAATCCTTAAAAGTATCCATTACTGGCACGTTTACTCTATTACTATAATAGAAATTATATTTTGCATTATTCCGTCAGAAATAAAATTCTTTTTTAAATATTTTTAAAATATACAAGTAATTCATTATGTAACAGCCATCTTGCTATTTTCGTAATATTGCAAAGTTCTATATTACAAAATAATTTCAAATGGTTCATAATAAAATTCATCTTTTACGCAGGAACTTTCATATATAGTTTTGATCAAATATTTTTTAAATGAAATACATTATGAAAACAAAATACCTATAGACAAAGCTTACGGAATTTCAGAAAATCTTAAATACGATTTATTTTTAAAACCTTTTGAGTTCTAAAAAGAAATTAAAATATTAATTTATTATTTTATATTATGAATTTAATATATTATAAATAATTTATTTAACAATGTAATTCGTAACTCTTCAATACAGACAAATTCAAATAATTATTAACATATACTTACTTACAGTTTGTCTGCCCAATCTTTAATATATAGTCCTATAAAAAATCCCTTGTATTTTCCTTTATCTCTTTCCGGGAAATGGTTATGCAACTAAATGTAATTTTTAAATTCAATAATTCCAGATTTTTTTTTTTTTTCAAATAAGTAATTGAATATTTAAATAAGAAGTATATTGAAAATTATGGAAAAAATAATTTTTTTTTTGCTTTTTCTCACAGAAGCAATTTATTTATCTTATACGTATTTATGACTGTTTCCCCGTGAAGGAGCGAAAACAATTTAAATAATCTACTGGCATACAAAGAGTTAATTTTGATTCTCTCAGTAAATCGTATTATCTTTTTTTACAACTCGTCCACAATGTGACTTGTAATGGCACTTCGCAGTGAAAACCCCCTCCTCCACTATATTATTTTTCTGACAGTTACGATGGTAGTAGTAATTTATAACTGTTAAAATTGTTGACGTTATTTTAACACATAATGTTAATTTTCCATAAAAAATAATTGTTTTTAAAATTTAAAGTTTAAAACATTCTTTTGTTTTCATATCTAATTATGTATGTATGATATATTACAATTGCGTTGTTACAAAAATTTATATATAGATACAGATCATTTTCTTGTAGTTCAATAATTGAATAAGTGAAAATTATAAGTTAATTTGCAAAGGCCAACAAAAATTACTAATTTCCAGGATCTGAAATGCATAAAAATGGCACTATTTAACATGTTTGTTCTCATTTTCACAGATTTTCAAAATTCACAATTTGGTCACAGCGTGATTTCATGATATGATGGTCTTTTGGTCATAGTTTTGTCATGACATACGTGAGTTTCAATGACGTCACAGTGGCGACACAAGTATTTAACGATTGGCCAGGAAAGTATTTTTTACAATTTTTCGGCGTATACGCGCGAAATTACGGTAAAAGCTTTTCCTCATGTACCTTATACATTCAAAATTTGATTATAAAATTCTTGTGTCATTGTGGCATTTTGGGATTAAAATTAAGTGGTATATATAATATATCAGTGCCCTTCAAGGGGTTAAGGGTGGATTGGTCGCAGAACAGATTTTGACTCTGCTCTTCATCAGTGGCCTCCACGAAGCCCGAACTAAACTCGGTGAAGTTTTTTTTTTCTCTGGGGATACATAAAAGATAAAGTGTTTTTTCCGTCTCTACCAGTGGACACTGCTGAACTAAAAACGATTATAACTGCAGCTATTGCAACTGTAACACCCGACATGCTGAAATGCGTGTGGCACGAATTCTCCTACCGAATGGATGTCGTTCATGTTTCTGCTGGTGTTTACAGTGTAATCACCTTTGTAATCACCATGTACAATAAAATCTGGATAAAGTGATATCAATAGGAAACGAGAAAATATTCCGTCTTAGACAGGTCTTGCATTAATTAACAATGTTTACTCTATGTGAATGGATCAGCCTAGACATGAAAATATTCCCGCGTTAGACATATTTTTCTTTATTGTAATTTCGAATGAATTGAATTTTTGAAAATATATTTGAAATGTTGTACAGATTAAACATATATATATATAATCATAAATCCATTTCTTTACGGATTCTCAATTGAATATTTTACATTGTTTTCTACTGCGAAAATAAAGTAGCTTTAAATCCATGTCTGTCTTCAAATAAATTAGGACTCTTTCATCGTATAATCTCTGAATTGCCCATAAAATAAGGTTTTAAGTTGAATTCCCGAACTTTTATGTTTATTGTATTTTATTTAGTCTATAATTCTAGCAGTTTAGTTGAATGGCCGTTTCGTTTATTTAACGAAATTGAAATTATTTTTCTTTGTCAACGGCTAATCACTTCAACGTCATTAACCTTTCTTAGGCGTTTTACAGAATTTTTGAAAAATCTTTTCTTCAATATATTAACGAGAAGAAGATTATATATTTATATTTCATTATATTTTGTTTTATTTTGCGTCCAATTTAAGGTAACTTTTTAGAAATATTACTTTAATTAAACATGTAAACATCGAATGAACAGAAAAATAGATACCAGTGAGATTTCTTGGTAAACTATTCGCTTTACTACTCATTTTAACAGTAGAACGCAGCAATTTTACTCAACCTTTATAAGAAAATGGTATTCGAGAATTTGTTGTTCGAACTATTCATCTTAGTTATATTACTTATTTCTGTGTGGTTTACATTTAACTTATTTTATGAAGAAATTTCTGGTTCGAATCAACATTTAATCCTTTGATCTGATTCGAATCGCCTCCTGCTAAGCATTCTAGTGCTAATCAATTTGCATCATTAGCGAAGGTATGGGTCCACTTCAGGATTTTGTTTTCGTCAGAAATTCCGAATCCACGCTGGAAATTACGAAATTATGTAATCACGAAACGTCCGTCAGTAAATACAACAAATATGACTGTTGGAAATTTTGGAAAGAATTCGGAATTTCTGAATAAAATAACAAATTCCTGAAATGCACTCTAATGATGCCAATGGGTGAAGAATTTTTTTTGTTGATTTATATTTTTAAATTGTTTTTTGCAATTCGAGTGCCGTATCTAAAGTGTGGGAGGATTAGGGATACCAGTAATTTTCAATAGAAATGTTCGCTTTATTGAGCTGGTTTGGGGAAGATAAGAACATTATTAGCCGAGTTATTTAAATAAGGCACAGTTAGAGAAAAAAAACTTGAAAGAGAGGCCGGGGGGAGGGGATGTTCAAGTGCCCTTCAGCAAATGGGGTAATTAGGAGGACCACCATGCATCTTTAAAAATTTCTTCGTTTGCTTAAGCTAGGATCTTAATTAGAAATTTGGATTAAACTATTTTTCAGAAAAAGTGGTAGCCGCTACTCATAAATTTAGTTTAATGATATAGAGGTTGTTTATTAAGTTAAATATGATGTTTGGAATCAGTTGCTTTGAAATCGGAAAGATAGTTGCTGAGTTATGGATACGGGGCATAGTTAAAGAAAAAACATTGAGGGAGGGGTCGGATTGAGCGTATGTTCTTGTGCCCTTCAGCAAATGACAAATTAGGAGAACCACAATCCATTTTTAAAGATTGATTCATTTGGTTAAGCTAGGAGCATAATTTGAAATTTGGCTTAGACTATTATTTGGAAACATTTGTAACTGCTATCTAGACATACACCCTGAAGCTACGAATGCTGATTTTTATTATAATTTAGAAAAATGGAACTGGTTTAGAGAGGTTATGAACATTATTAGCTGAAAATAATGGAAACAAAGCGCAGTTATAGAAAAAAAACCTTGAGGGAGAGGCCGCATTGAGGCACGCGGTCAAGTGCTCAACAACAAATCACTAACTTTGACTGTTGATATGCATCAACTGAATACGAGCTGTGTACTTTCGTTAGGAACATAAATTTAATGTTTGCAAAAACTGCTATTCTGAAATAGCGGTATTTTGTATATGGGTCATTCCCAAAAAAAGTGTAAAAACTATGTCCAAGAAGTTAATATTTTTTATTTAAATAATAATATGCTTTTGAAAAACAGTTATGTTTGTTTCTTAATCTTCATCTTATTGTTCTTAGTTGAAAATATTTTCCAAGCGTAAAAATGAATTACAATAATTTATAAAAAATAATGTTTATAAACTTGGCAGAGAAAACAAGCTGTCCCAGGCACAAATTTAGAACATTTGAACATGTTTGACATGAACTGATTGTGAGATATAATATTAAGTTATATACTATATAATGAAACACCTAATTAAAAAAATTACTGACAAAACACATTTTTAAATTTATTTTTATTTTTAGAGATATAGATTTTCATGTGTGAGTCCCAAATTTCATTCAGTTGTTTTAAGTCCACTCTGTTACATGGAATTTTAAATATAAAAAATTAAATTATATGAAAGTTGGTAACAATACTGAACTCTCTAAAGGGCATATGTTCATGTTGTATGCCATATTGCATTGGATGTTCTAGAACAAAAGGCAAGATGGCTTTTATGTCTATGGATTACCTAAATGTAATTAGCAATTGTCCACTCTGTTACATCATTTTTTTAAATATAACTACTTTTTAATGAAATAAATCATTAAGAAGAAGATCATTATTAACAGCTGTTAAATACTCCCTTGGTTTTTTATTGTGCATGAAATTTTAAGTTACAATTCTAATTTTTGGGTTAGTTGTCCACTCTGTTACACTGTCCATTCTGTTACATATACAGTGTAACAGAGTGGACAGTTTGTAACAGACATGCTATTTCTCTTACTAAAAAGGCATTTTACTGTTATAATTTATATTTTTACTTTTAAGAGTATTGTGTATATTTAATATAACACTCAGACATGGGGAAAGGAGTCGCTGATGGAGTAAGAAGAATGCTAAAGAGGATGGCAGATAGAATTATATCCTGTAGGGGTGATAAAGCAGATGCTAATGATTTTTTTTAGACAACTAAAGACATCACCAATGTGTTGTTATTTTATTTCAGAGATTTATAAGATGAGTAGGTCTGTTCCAAATAAAATTCATATTCTTAAAGGAACACTGTCTGTTCACAAGATTTCGACAACAGGTAATGGACTATTTAGGTACCAAAGTGTATCTTGTTTTCGCCAGAAAAGTAGTGAACTTTACCCTTGCTATAAAACTAAGCAATACAACTGCCAAATAAAACTTGACCTTTTGTCTCATAAAAAAGTTACCGCGAAGTTGGCTTCTTACACGGCAATTTATTTTTGTCATCAAATTTGGCACTATTGTGGTAACCCTGCCATTAGTACCTGGGCAATTCCACAGAAATGGGGAACAGATAGTCAATTTTTTAAAATCAATATTTTTTATCAAGTAAGGTATCATTTTAAAGGTTATAAACCAAATGATAAGAAAATAATAATAAATTTAACAAAAACACAAAATTTTATCGATTGCAAGCAATTAAACAAAGATGTGTTATGATTTTTTTTATGACTCATTTTTCACATTCAATCTGAGAATTCCTCATTTGGAATAAAAATTAATTATTTCTAAATTATAACATGTTCAAATTTAGGTCAATATATCATAGAATGTTTTAATAATTTGAAATTGTGCTCAACTAATAGATTTTTAGGTTTATAAGAATATTTATAGCAAGCATTTTTGTAATTTTACGTCCAACACCAAATTTCATCAAAAGTTTGTTCTGTACAAGAATGCTTAGAGTAATTAACAAGAAATTTTTTGAGTAAATCATGATTTCCTATCTATGTATAAATATCTATTCAAATAAAATTATTTCAAATTATTTTTTTTTAAATAATGGTGTCGGATGTAAAAAAAATATTTACGTCCGACACAAAGATTTTTCAAGCTTTATTGCACCATTTTGCTAATTTATTTAAGGCAAAGAAATTGAACACCATTTAAATTATTAACCATGGTGATTAGAATGTGTATGTGTATGTTTTTTAAATACGCATCTGCATTTTTTTAAAAATTTAAACATGCAAATTAAGATTTTAAGTGTAACATACAAATTAAGATTTTCAAGTGCAAAATCATACTGTAAAACATTGTTAAAAGAAGAAAACATGTTTTGCTCAATAAAACATCTCAACTTGCCTGCTGAACATTTTTTTTTTTTTTCTTGTGACTCACAATATATAGCTTTATAACAATGATGAAATTTCATGGCAGGCTCCAGGACGAAAAGACAGATTACTGGTTAGGGAAAAAGATCCAAATAGAAAAGTTAGGAAATTACATATTCAATTAATATATGTGCTCATGTCTCTGCATGAGGCTTATGAATAGTTCCGCAAAAACTTCTGCGATACAAAAATTGGTTTTTCAAAATTTGCAAGTTTGTGTCCGAAATATGTGAAGTTATTTGACAAAATACCACATAGTGTATGTGTGCGTATTTATCACGAAAGTGTCCGTCTTTTTTTTTGCAAACTTTGAAACCAAGCATTAACATAAGTAAAAAATTTACAGATTTTGTAAATCAAATTGTTTGTTCTCCCACTGTGAAAGATTGTATGTATTCAGAATGTGAAAACTGTATCAACAAGTTGCTTTCTTTTAAGCCACAGAATGATATTCAGGATACACAAGTAAAATATTTACAATGGCAGAAGTGTGAAAAAGTGGAAATTATAAGTACAGTAAAAGAAACCTTCAGTGAACTTTTAAATGAAGCCAAATATTTCCTTCGTCACACATATTTTAAAAGAGAACAATCCTTGGCATTAAGCAATTTTAAATCATCAGTTAACACTGAAAATATTGTTATACAGCTGGATTTTTCAGAAAATACTACAATTCTGCAACAGAATGAAATTCAAGCTTCACATTGGAATCATACACAAAATATTATTTTCACAGCCCATGATTGGATTGTAAAAGATGTCAACCAGAGTATTGCAATTTTTTCTGATTCAATGGATCATACCAAAGTAAGTGTCCAAATTTGTAATTACTTTTTTAGTTTCTTAAAAACAGAACATCCAAGCATAAAATATGTACAAATGTTTTCAGATGGCCCAAGTTCCCAATTCAAACAGCGGTATTTGTTTTCCAATTTATTTTTATCTGAGCAAAATTATAGAATCTAATTAAAATGGAACTTTTTTGCAACACCACACGGCAAAGGAATTGTTGATGAAATTAGTGAAACCGTAAAATGAAGAATATGGAGGCACATCAAAGTTGGAAAAGTAACAGTAGTCAATACCCCTGAAGCATATCCACATGTTGCTTCAACCTTAATGCCAAACACACACATCAAGGTACATATCTCGAGAAGAGATAGGAGACAATACTGAGTTTTTGAATACATATTGGGAGAAAATTCGTCCAATCCCAAATATTCAAACTATTCATTGTCTAAAAGTCATAGAAGAGAACAAAATTTTTACGTCCATTATATCCCTATCACAGACAAGAAATATGATAATTTTATTTGATTAGGAATTATCAGCAGATGAAGAGAATTCTTTTGAGGACAGTGAAACGCATATTACTGATGTAACAAGTCCTAGTGTAAATGATTAGATACTACTCCACCCTTTATTCTGGATGTATCACACAGCTTGCAGAAAAAGAAATAGAAGTTTCTGTAATGTACAAAGCTAACCAACGTTAACAATGGCCTAAGAAATAAGATAAGATTTTTTATAGTTTACAATGTATTATTAAGAAAATTTTACCACCTACACCATTGGAAGAAGAGGACAGTTAATTTTTAATGAAAATATATGAAATGTAAATGACAAAAGAATATCCATCTTTCTAATAATGCAATTTGTTAATACAAATACATATTTTGTATAATACGAATACATATTTTGTATAATACAAATACATATTTTGTACAATACAAACTTTGTTATACAAATAATGAATATTTAGTTGTGCTGTATAAGGAAATTAATTTACGTCCGACCACATAGCATTTTGTACAATTTACGTCCGACACCGTAAAAAAAAGATGATTTTTATATAGTCATATTGTAATAATTTTATAAAGAAAATTGGAATCTTCATCTTTTATCTTTGCTCTTTCAAATTTTAAAGTTTAATTTTTATTTAATAAACCAGTGGGCTGAATTTAATATTTGAAATTTGGATGTCAGATATTTCATTTTGTGCACTTACGTCCGACACCAAGAGTTAATGTTTTTTTAAAAAATATTTAAAACTTTTTAGGTAGTATTTTTTATGTTTTCTGAATAAATATGACAGGGTACGCATTAAAAATATATATATTGTTTATTTTTGATACATTATTTCTGATTAAATAACATTTATATGAGTAAATTTCGTACAATTTTTACGTCCGACACCATGGAATTGCCCACCTCTCAACAGTTACTCATTCTTGAAACTGATGTTGATTTATCCATAGGAAATCAACCATTGCCCCCCCCACCTTTATAGATCAAATTTAAAAAAATCAATGTCCAATTCATGTATTGCCCTCAGAAATACATATATATTCCAAATTTCAAAGCTTTATTTCAACAGGAAGTGGGTGAAAAATGAGTAACAAGATTTCACTGCCGGGTCACTCCATGGTAACTTGTGTTACATTTAGAATAATTGACATCAGTAATTTTAGTAATATAACACCAAAAATATTCATAAAGTAAAATTGATGTGATTTGTTAATTAAACCTATCCAAAGGACAATTTGCATTAAAATGACTTAAATTTAGTGCTATTTCTTGAACTCTGGAAATTATATTTACTATCACAACTTACGTTTCTGGAAAAAGAACGTAAGTTACCATAATAAATTAAATTGCCACTGTTAAAGAAATAGCACTAAATTTGGGTAATTTTCATCTAAATTTCTGTTTGAATAGATTTAACTAACAAATCACATCAACTTTACATTTTGAATATTTTTTGGTAATATATTACTAAAATTACTGAAGTCAATTATTCTAAATGTAGCCTAAGTTACCATGGAATGACCCTGTCACTCACAAACATAATTGTAAGTTAAAAGAAAGTATGAAAGCAAATAATAAAAATTGTTCCTGAACCCAAATGCACGTTGCGAGATGATTGTTTGTGCTATGAATTTTCATGTAATATTGATGTTTTCCAAAAAAATTAAATTTGATGTAATTCCTCTAATAAAATATTAGGTGGAAGGTAAGGTTATTTTTATTGATTTATACTATATAATCCTGTTGATATTTTCCCAAGAAATTACGGTTGTCCACTCTGTTACATTACAGATTTTTTGCATTCTAGGATTAAATAGCTTAAATAATATGAAATGAAAGTGCCCTCCTATTATTTTAGAAACTGTGCTACTTGTTTAATACATACAAATAATATTTTCTACATTGACACAACACTTAAATAAACTTTTAGCAAGTGTTATTGCATAATTTGTAACAGAGTGGACAGCAATATCATTAAAAAACATACAATTTAAGAATTTTTGTAAATTTTTTTATATGTATAAAATGTATACTGTACTAGCAAAGATATAAGTTAAAAAAGTTTAAAATGAACTGAATAATTTACATAGGAAAACAAAGTTTATTCATGTAACAGAGTGAACAAAATCTTTCATTTCTCATCACAAAACATTATAAAAAACATAATATAATTTTTTAACAATGTTAAAATTTATAGCATGATAAAGTTCAGAGTCTTGGCTGTCTCAAAGCATAAAGTTATGGTGGAAATATAATTTATGAAAAAAAAAGGTTCAAAAGATCAAATTTACATTTTTTTGGGGAATGACCCATATAAAACAGCAATTACGCGTTGCGGGTGAAGCTAAAAATGTTAAATTTGTTAAATATAATCTTTTGTGCTAAAATCAGAACAGTAGATTTGGATTTATTAATAGGGAGGGTCAATTAATAAAAAAGCCGCTGCCATGTGTCGCGCGGTCAAGTAAAATAAATGTGATATTTAATAAAAAGTCGTTTACGCCCACCCCTTCCCATCCCCGCAAATATAACAAATCTGTTGAATAAAGTTTACTGTATTAATATTTTCTATCATACTAATCTATGCATGAAAAAAAAAACCTTAAACCCAGGTAATTATTATTCATTAAGTCGATAAAATCCTTTTAGCATTTGGCAATGGTTAATAATTAAATTGATGGTCTACATGTTATATAATCACTGATCCATCGATTTTTAACCTCAGTGATCAGAGAGTAAATAAAGATGAAATGTTTACGTTTGGCGTGACGCTAAAAACGCAACCCTAAAGTCGGTATGCTGTATATGACGGAGGAATGGCTCTCACGTCGTCTTTAATGAATCCAGGCTCTGTATGCAGCATCATGATGCCAGCATCCATGTTTGGCGGCATCGTGGAAAACGCACATTGCCAGCTTGCATTCAAATCGTCATACTGTCATATCACCGGGAGTGACGTTATGAAGTGCCATTGGATACACGTCTCGGTAACCTCTTGTTCGCATTGCCGGCAATTTCAACAGAAGTCGTTACATTTCTGATGTGTTACGGCCCGTGGTTCTGCCTTATCTTCGATGCCTCCGCAACTCTTGTAGCAGGACAATGCACGACCGCATGTTGCTTGTACTATACTGACCTTCCTTGATACAGAACATGTTCGACTGTTGCCCTGGCCGGCACGTTCTCCTGATTTCTCACCAATAGAAAATGTCCTGTCAATGGCTTCTGAGCGACTGGCACGCCACCACTCGTGCGTCACTACGGTTGATGAACTGTGACATAGTGTTGAATGTGCATGAGCTGATGTACCCGTACATGACATCCAATCTCTGTTCGACTGCATGGTAAGGCAGATAAATGCTGTTATTGCGGCCAGAGGCGGCTGCTTTTGGTAGTGTTTTCTCAGGATCTATACCTCCAAAAATTCTGAAAATATAATCACTTGTCCTTCCCATTATAATGTATTTGTCCACTAAATATCATTCTGTTATTTGCATTCTTTCATGGTGTTGCATTTTGGATGGCCAGCAGTGCAGATTAATACTTTTTAGTAAAGGTGGTAGGCAAAATAATTAACCCCTTAATCGTCGTGCCCGAGACATTCACGGGCAGCCTAGGCTACGCCTGTTTTATTCAGATTGCTTCATTCCCACCAGTTTTTTAAAATAGCATAATTGGCTTTATTCTCGCATTATTTTATCTACCCATTAAATAAGGCGAATATTTCTACTTTAAAAAAACTGGTGGTAATCAAGCAATCTGAATTTTTAAAAAGTAGCCTACAGTTATCGGGCGCGACGATTAAGGGGTTAAACACATTTCGCCAGTAGCACACCTTATTCCATTTATAGACGATCATAGGTTTAAAAGAATACGGGTACATAATAAGACTATTTAGCAATAGTAATCTTCGTCTTATTTAACTGCAAAAATCTGCGGTTAAATAAGGCAAATATAACTACCAGAAATGAGTGGCATTCACTGTGCGAAAACCTTTGAATCCCTGATCGTTTAGAAACAGAATTGTGTGTCTATTATATTTCGTTTTAAAATCAATGCCTGGTTTATAAAAAAATTGGTCTATTAAAATAGAATAATGCTTCTGTAAAAATTATTTCTTACATTTAAATGTATGAGGTCAATGTGCTTAAAAGTCTTGTTCCAGAATATTATTGTACCTAAAATAATAGCGCAAGATTCGCTCAAAAATGTGACATAATCAAACATTCACACACCGCCCAATGAGCGCTGATACAAAAATGGCGGCGTTCGTAGGCGGATTTCTTTAAGCGTTTGTACGGTCTCCTTGTTTTACACACCTGTATTTTCTAAACGTTTTCTTGGACTTATGTACTCTAAGAAAAATAAAGCTAAAAAAACTTTTAGAAAATATTGATATACAATTTCAAGGGATAGTACGCACGCTGAAAAAATTCCGCCTACGACAGCTGCCATTTTTGTGTCAGAGGCCTACTACACTATATTGCCAAAGGTGTCCGGTCACTTGCGATTTTAGACATTTTGTTAACTATCTAGAAAAATACATGAGGAATTAACCTGAAACTGCAGGTGTGTAAACAGTATAGTATATGTTATATATTTCCGGAAAGATTTTTTCACGAAACCCCATAGGGGACTGTCAACAAATTGAAAAAGAACGAATATCTTTTGGCTAACCCTGTGAAAACTAATGTAGCAAAGGCTTTCAAACTCGAGATTATTAATAAGTGGCTTATTGTAATATACTGTGTTCATTTTTATGAGGATAGCATGTATATTCGTAGAGAAATTATGGTTTTTATAAAAACAGTCCCAAATTTCGCCTAGTTTTTTTATTATAATTTACAGAGTTCTTAATATAAAAAATAGTTCTTTTCAAAAAGTATGACAAATAGCATTGTACATAATACTCTGCAATCAGAATTAAAAAATAATAAAAATTGGATGAAAAATGAGCAGGTTTACTAAAACATGTTTCACTGCGCATGCGCGAATGCAATCAAAATATAATTGGCATAATGTATTAGCTAAGTATATAGAGCAACTTTTGTGAAAGTCTCAAAATCATAACTTGAAAATTCTGTAAATTATCGTGGATAGAATAAGCTCGAAATCCCTTGTTCCCAGAATGAAGCAGAAATATGAGGGGTTGTATCCAAATATAGTGCAATATTTTGTACGCTATCTTGGCACTAATCAACAGATATTTGATACAACCCCTCATCTTTTTGCTTCTTTTAGGGAACAACGGATTTTGAGCTTATTCTATCGACGATAAATTTCAGAATTTCCAAGCTATGATTTTGAGATTTTCACAAAAGTTGCTCTATATACTTAGCTAATACATTATGCATATTACATTTTGATTGCATTCGCGCATGCGCAGTGAAACATTTTTTAGTAAACCTGCTCATTTTTCCTCCAATTTTTATTATTTTTTAATTCTGATTGCAGTGTATTATGTACAATGTTGTTTGTCATATTTTCTGAAAATAACTTTTTTTTATATTAAGAACTCTGAAAATTATAAGCAAAAAACTAGGCGAAATTTGGGACTGTTTTTATAAAAACATTAATTTCCCTACGAGTATACATGCTGTCCTCATAAAAATGAACACAGTATATTACTATAAGCCACTTATTAATAATCTCGAGTTTGAAAGCCTTTGCTAAATTAGTTTTTACAGGGTTATCCAAAAGATATTCGTTATTTTTCAATTTGTTGGCAGTCCCCTATGGGGTTTCATGAAAAAATCTTCGCGGAAATATATAACCTATACTATACTGTTTACACACCTGCAGTTTCAGGTTAATTCCTTATGTATTTTTCTAGATAGTTAACAAAAGTCTAAAATCGCAAGTGACCGGTCACCTTTGGCAATATAGTGTATTCAGGGGGTATTTGCATTTCAAGAACAAAACGCGAACCATGTTACTTTATTTAATGCATTCCTTCTCGGGGTTATCCCATTGCAAGACACATCGTTATATCGTAATTATCAATCTTTGACAATAATTCCCAAATCTGTGGAGTAATACAAAATTCGATATTACCATTTCGTTTATTATCTTTGAATGTTTAACTGTCATGCACAAATGGCTTTATAACATTTAGGTAATTTGGACGTCTGATTTAGGATTTAGCTACTCTAAATATGGCAAAAATGATCTAAATGCATAGGTGCCAACCTCTCATTAATATTTCGTAATATGCGGTTAAACCTTTAGCGGGCGGTGGTCACAAAAAAGGACACCTAATTTTAATTCCAAAACTGACAATCGGCACCGTGAATATTTAATTAAAATTTGCCTTTTATAAAGTAAGAGAAAATCAGCCAGTTATTCTTTTCTAACGAAATCGTTTGTAAAATCTGGTATCAGCCCATTATTTCATTATTTTACAAACAGATTTATTCCGCGCCGGAAAGGGTTAATTTGACCCAGTTTAACAACGCTTCAAACCAGAAAAATTATTGGATGAATCCTTATTTATTCAATTTCAGATTTGTACGTGGAATTTATTGAAATTCATTTCTTAAAAAAATTTCTGGTTCGAAACGTGTTAAACCTGGGTCAAATTAACCCGCATATTACGAAATATTAATGAGAGGTTGGCACCTATGTAAATGATATAATATTGTATTTCTGCTTAGTTTACAGATATTTCAATTTCATTGAAACAAATAATTTTTGATTTAAAAGTAGGAAAATCAATCCTTTTTTGCTTATAAATGGCATTTTGTATTTAATAAAATGCCGTAAATGTGACAAACTTCTGTGAAATCGCGACGCATTTAAGCCAAATGACCTTATATTCTGGAAACTCTGTATAAAACAAATTACACAGTTGTTCTTATATTACGTTTAAAATGCATGCAATTCTTCCAGTGCGGTAGTTTTTTGGTTTTGGATCATTAAGAGAAAAGGTTTTCTATGTTATCTCATAGGGGTAATTATATCTAATCATTTAGAAGAAAACAAGTTAAGTTCTAAGTGTTTTTTATACAAAGGAATCAATTTAAGATAAATAAACAATTACGCGTTCATTAAAACTGGGTGCATACACCTTTACATCACTTTTTGAAAAATAATTTATCTTCCAGTAATTATATTTTGAAAAATAATTTTCATTTCCAATCTGAAATACTCGTGATATTATCTTAGAAATTCTAAGAAGTGTACAAAACTAGTTTTAAAAAATGGGGAAAAAGTTTAATTTGTTAACAAGACTGAAATATAAAATAAGGACTATAAAATAAAAATAATAAAACAAATACCCAGAAAAGATAAAAATTATTGCGTCATCTTCACTACTGTTGAAGTTATGGACGAAAACGCGACTTCGGATTGGACTGAGTATTGTGATTTTGATTAGATAAATGGATTTTCGACACTGTTTTCCTATACAATGAATAATTTTTACAGTGACTTGTACTAATCCACTCTAACAATCATTTATTGTATGAAACCAGATACAAAAATTCATGTATTTAGTCAAAATTACAGGGCGTCTCACTTCAATCTGATGTCACGTTTTTGTTCATCACTTTCACTTTAGTGAATGTATTTTAACAACATTTGCAACTTTGTATTAATTGTAAGCATATTGTAAGGATTTCTTTAAAGTATCTTCAATACTATTAAAGTTATGAACGAAAATACGATTCCTGATTGGAGCGAGACTTTTTGAAAATATCAATGCATACCTGCCAACTTTCAACTAAACTTCCGTAAAATGTGAGTTAATTTGATCCAGGTTAAACTCGTTTACAACCAGGAAATATATCTGAGAAAATAATATATATTTATATTACTTTTAAATGCTAAAGGTGTAAAATTAACAAATATAATATAAATTAAAATAACTTTTATTAGTTGTTTTACATGTTTCGACTCTTCTGAGTCATTTTCAAAAACAAAATGAGAATATTCTAAAGCTGCACGGGCTTTGAAGTTATTATTTACATGTACTTTTTAAAAAATTACGCACGTTATCTATTATTTTTTACTTGATTGTTTATTTTCATATCTTTGAGCATGGAGTAATTCTAGCCACAGTTTCGGAAAATTAAAAGATGCCGCATCGTTACATATTGTATTTTTGCGCGTGAGTATCTCTATGGTTTCTCTTATTATGGATGGATAGTGTAGACTGGAGGGAAATATTATTTTGCTTTCATTAAAATTTATTTGGATTGTTTCTTCTTGATATAATCTTGCTAGTGCTGTAGTTTTTCTATTGTATTTAATATCAGCTATATGCTCTTTTTTTCTGCAATTAAATTTCCTGCTGGTCATGCCTATGTAGTAATTCTTGGATCCGTCTTCTTTAATAAAAGGTATTTCATATACTCCTGAATAATTCTCAAAATTAATTGGGTCAATTTTACTGCAAATGATATTCTTTAATTTCTTAGGTGGTTTGGCTATTAAGCAGATATTGAAACGTTTAAGGCTGTGTTTTAATTTTTCGAAAAAGCTTGGATAATATTGCAGAGTATAAAGTTTGTATTTTTGTGAATCAAATTTCTTTTCTGAATACTTATTATTGGTGATATCTATGATTAATTTATTAATATGGTGTACTGTAAAACCATTATTATAGGCAATTTTACGAATATTATCTAATTCATTATTCAATTTATTTTCAGTACATATTATAAAGGCTCGTTTTATGATCAAGAAGAAACCATCCAAATAAATTTCAATGAAAGTAAAATAATATTTCCCTCCAGTCTACACTATCCATCCATAATAAGAGAAACCATAGAGATACTCACGCGCAAAAATACAATATGTAACGATGCGGCATCTTTTAATTTACCGAAACTGTGGCTAGAATTACTCCATGGTCAAAGATATGAAAATAAACAATCAAGTAAAAAATAATAGATAACGTGCGTAATTTTTTTAAAAAGTACATGTAAATAATAACTTCAAAGCCCGTGCAGCTTTAGAATATTCTCATTTTGTTTTTGAAAATGACTCAGAAGAGTCGAAACATGTAAAACAACTAATAAAAGTTATTTTAATTTATATTATAGTTGTTAATTTTACACCTTTAGCATTTAAAAGTAATATACTATTACAAGGTGTTATATTTTATTATATTGTAATATATAGTTAGTTTCATGTTCTTACGTGGAACCTATTTGAATGCATTTCTTAAAAAAAATTCTGGTTTGAAACGTGTTTAACCTCGATTAAATTAACCCATATTTTACGGAAGTTTAGTGCGAAGTTGGCAGGTATGTCAATGTATTTCCGACCCTGGTTAACTTTTCAAAAATTGTTTGTTACAGTGTCCAGTACCAACCCTTAAATGTGTACCATGAATTTGGAATAACCCTGTATACACACACACACACACACACATATATTTATATATATATATATATGACGTAATTTTTGGCGTATAATCCGCGGAGCAAACATTCATGTTACACAGGAACTTTATTTAATAATTGAGGACAAATATTTACATCGATCGAGTAAGTTACATTTTATAAAATTAATTTTCTTTGTCAAAACATGGTTGTTTGATCCGCGGATTATAAGTCGGAAATCTTGGCTTACATACATCAAAACATTAAATATAACGCCAGTCCTAACTAGTTCAAGAATGAAAGCAAAATAATTTTTAAATTAGTATAGAGTTATTTATACGAATGTTGTTTAATTTACTTTGGCCATCAACATATTAAACATCACACTAACTTTTATTCTTCAAATAGTAATACAGACGTTTGACAGTGTATTTAAGTTTATGGAAAAATATCAGTCGAAAAAGTATATGATTTAAGCATTTTTTATTACGCTTCACAGAGTTATAAATTAAAATGTATTGGAGTATAGCTGCGATCATCTAAGCGTTTCTGTTGTCACTATTCCCGAATATGGCACTTGCCTCATTTAGACGAAAATATCAGCGATTAAATAGTGCGAAATAAACATCGGGAAGAAAAATGTGTTCTCAATACAAGTGTACGTATATGGTCGTGTCTGACGCATTTACGCAAAATTAGCTTCGTAATTAAATTGTTTTAAAAGGAAATATTTAAATTAATCAATTTTATGTTTACCCAACATTTATATATCAAAATTACAGCGCCTAGAGCACATAGTGTGGAAAAAAGCTACAAAATATTACTAAAAAATTGAATCCGATAAATGCAGAACGATCCTGAAAAGATAACGGTTTGATCGCAGCGACATCTTCTAGCAGTGGCGTACACAGATGGTCCCGATTGTTTGGATACCACTAATTTTATAAAAATATTTTTGCCTTATGTAATCGGAGAAATTTCTGCGATATTGAGGGCGAATAAAACTTTTTAATATTACTGGTTTCCAGAGCATTTGGACACATATATTTTGAATTAAAAAACTGTAAAACCATTTTCTACAATGTGTATTCTAGGCGCTATATCAAAATATAGTACCGTAAAATTTCTAAATTATCGTTTTATGCTTAGAAAAATATTACTTTTCTGTTGCAGGTGTGACATACATGTCCAAATGATAATTCTCTTTTTTTAACACATTCACGACGGGTGGTTTTCTTCTTTTATTTAGGAAGCCCCACCTATGGGCGTTACGTTTTTATATTACATTATTTAACAAAAATATGTTTCCTTTTTGTGTTCATATTACAAAATAATGTATATAATTATGGTATTGTCTCTAATCTGACTACTTATATGCATATTACTTTAATTGTAAAAATACGAATTTTGTGTGTGCTTATTGAGAAATAATATAACATAAAACTCAAAAATCCCGCCCATGGGCGGAATTACAGAGGTCCAAAAAACTAGAATTCTCTTTTCCCGTGGTTAATGTGTGAAGATGAAGCTGGTGTTTCAGGAAATCGATGTTGCTATACAGGATTATTGAAAATGAATCATTCGATTTCAATATTTTAAAAAACAAACGACACAGTATGATAAGTAATATATGAATGAAAGAAAAAGTATAGACGTTTTATATTATTGATCAATAGATGCCGCACGTGTGTTCTTTGTAAATCTATTTTATGAAGTTGTTTTAGAAGCTTTTCAGCGCATAAGTGACAATGGCGTCATCGGAACAGACAGCTTTTCGTGTGCTGTCCGATGCGTGATGTGGATCTGTAATCACCGTTCAGCATGAATTTCCTAAAAAGTACCGAATTTATCCAGTTACGGTGCAGGGTATTCTAAGGTGGTATCGTCAGTTTTTAGATCAGTGGATTAAACGACTAAACGTGTAACTAAAAAAGGTTATATCGAACACTTGTAAAAAAAATAATAATATTTTCGTTTGTATTCATGTATTACTTATCATTCTGTGTCTTTTATTTATGAAAACATAGCATTTTTAAATCGAATGATTCATTTTGAATAACCCTGTTCATGATGCAGAAATGCAGGGTTGGAAAAAAGTACTTTTCCGCTACTTTTTTTAATAAGATTGCTTGATTGCCACCACATTTTTGAAATAATAATCTTCGCCTTACTTTTGACTTAAATAATCCGTCATTAAGTAGAGGAAATATTTCTATTTGAAAAATGTGATGGCAAACAAACAAACTGAATAAACAAAATAGCGAGAAAGTATCGTTTTCCTACCCTTGCATAAATGATGGGTAAACATAAAGTACTTAATTTAAATGGTAATCCCTTTAATTAAGGATGGTAATAATGAATGATATTGTCATTCAAAAAAACCATTCGGTCATGCGCAAAAGCATAGTTGTCAAACTTCGTATTTTTTAAATCAATTTCTACCAGAAATTTTGTAAAAAAACAGAACCAAAAGCATAGTTGGCACCCTTTTATTTATTATTCAATTACTTCAAGAAATTTTATATAAGAAGTATAATTTTCATATTTTTAAGTGTCTTTAAAAAAAAATCATATTAAAATAAGAAATATCATCTTTTTACAAAATTTTTTATGGTAATTGAACAAACAAAATGCTAATGTTGTCAGCTATGTTTTTGCGCATGCCCGAATGATTCATTTGAATGAAACGTTTGACTTTACAATAAAAGTAAAAATTAGTAGGTTGGTGCAAAAGTTCTGTCGTATTTTAATACCTAATTATAATAGCTTTAATACCGGTAAAATTTTTACACCTAATGATTTATTAAACCTGCTTGCTTTGAGCGTACAGGTAAAATTATCATGTGTAAAAATATTACTAGTATTAAAAGTGTGAAAATTAGGTATTAAAGTACGACAGAATTTTGCACCAAACAAATAGTATTCGGAATTTCCGGTGTGATTTCAGAGTTTATGAATTTAAAAACAAAAAACAAATCCTGAATTGACGCCTGTATGGTCTAATGCTCCAAATGGGTTAAATCCAATTGGTTGCCAACTTTTACGATTTTTCATTCCCACAAAAATTTAAAAACAAATTTTGCATTTTCAATCGTAAATATCACTAATTAAAAAAGCAAAATTTACTATTAAATTTTAGTGGTAAAATAAAATCGTAAAAGTTTGAAATTAGATTTTGCAGCTGTTGTTGAAGATTTAAAGAACAATGAAAAAAATTATCAACGTAAATTTTTATTAAAGTCCGTTTTATTAAAAATAAATTCAAAATAAAATAAGATTGTTATACGTTAAGTTATTATTTTTTTTAACTCAAAAGTATAGGTAGAAGTGTTTACATTGTTGAATTTCTCCAGCATTTACACTTAAAGTAGATGATATTAAACATAAATATCCATAACAAAATAAAACAAAATAAAAATTAAAGAAATGTATTTTCCCATAATGAATGGAATAATGCTTAAAAAAACATGTTGTTTCACTTCATGCATCTCTTTGAGAAACTCATTTTCATTGCTTTGCTGTCAGGCTTATTAAAGTAAGCTTTCAATAATCTCTTTTATAATAGTAACACAAAGAATGTTATGGCGCGTCGGGAACATAATACAGTTTTATAAACAGTGGCGTGCAATGCAGATTATTTGTACATTTTTATTTTCGGCTTTTCAATTTAATTAATGAACATACACAAAAGATATTTTTGTGCTTTGTTATAAAACTGTTTTCCAGAGAATCACAATTTACGACAAAAGGGTGTTGTTACTCTGTTTGGAATACATGTATTTTTTTTACTTTATGCATAATATTGTATGCATATAATATAAAAACTAAAGTTGAAGTACTAAAAATTAAAAAAATTCAATAACTTGTTCTAGAAATTAACACGTTTACTGCCGGGTTAAAATTAACGGAATTTAATTTTATTTAGAATGTTCGAATTCATACCAGTTCGAATAAATACTAATTGCAATATTTACTTTATTTAATTACAGACATTTCATGATTACTTAAAATAAAAATTCTTCTTTCGAAATTTACGGTACGAATTCGTAATTTTAGATTGAAAAAACACGAGTATACTCGTGTTTGGCAGCGAATGGGTCTTAGGCCTTTCCGGCACAGACATATTCTGTTCATACATTTTGAAATTACTGACTGACACCGGAATTTACAAACGACTTTTTTAGAAAATGGGAACTCCTTATTTTAAGCTTTCGTAATAGAAACAAATTTTATTAAAATACTAGCTAACCCGCCCGGCGTTGCTCGGGCCCGAGATAATTACAATCTCATAGAAAGGCGTTAACCCCTCCCTCCCCATACCCTCAAATATAATGAATAATTTGTTCAAGAGAACCACCGTCACGTACATTAACGCGATCATTAAAAAAAGAATTACATTTTTCTGATAATTCGAACATAACGAAGACGCTACGCTAAAATAGCCGGCAGATGACACCCCTTCCCGACTTCAATTTCAAATCTATATCTTAATTAGTTACCTAAATATTTGTTCATTAGTAAAATTTGGCAATTATTTCCTTTCATTTTCGCAAACGAAATGAGAGGGATCTGCCAGCGAAACAGATCTCTTTGTAATTCAGTTTTTAATTAAAGCCGATCCCTATCTGAAAATTTCTCGGATCGTTTTTACTGGCGCCGAAAGATTTTTGGCAGTTTTTTGCGTAAATTAAAAAAAAATGCCAACCGAATTTTTCAAAAATCACATAGTCACATACAGAATATTTTTTTATATATGCTCAGAAATTTGCAATTTGATATCTCAATTAGTTTTCTTAAAATTCGCTAATTAGTTAAATAATTTCGAATTCGTTCATTTCCGGTCGCAAATCCAATGCACCTGTCCGTTTCTTTCGCCATTTTGATTTAAAAGATTATATTTTAGAAGCGATAGTTAATGAGAATCTAATTAATATCTAGTCTAATTATCCAAATATTAAAATTCTGAGGCTCAGGTGCACATGGTCAGAGCTTGGACTATCCACACCTAAATTTCCTAGGTGGGCTAGATTTTCCTAGCCATTGCCAACACACACACACACACACACAGAGCGAAACTTTCTTTTATTAGTATAGATTTTTGGTGTCGAATGCAAGTTTGTAATTAAAATTAGGTGTGCCCGAATTGGGACCACTGTGCCGGAAAGGGTTAAAAAATTTAAAAAATAGAACACCCCACACATTTTAATCACCAAATTATCTCATAAGAAATGAAAAACATTCAATTTGGAAAAATGTCGTTCTTCAATTTATGTTTGAAAAAATGCTTAGGAGGGTCGCCTCCATATTGAAATTGCAATAAACTGAGAAATCTTCAATACTGACGAAACTTTTCACATCATATTTGGATGTTTCGGTATAGTTTACCATAAAATGCCAAACTGAAGTCATTCTGTGAAGAAATTTAGGAAATATGCAAATTTACAAAACTGAACTCTTACTGTAAAATTCATTATTAAAAGTTTAAAGCAAATTTCAATGCGTTAGGGTTTTAATGTATAACTCAAAAAATACTTGACAGAATGGGGTTACATTTTAGAATAGCATATTTGAAGCTATAATATATCGTTATTTTAAACTTTTAAAAGTTACAATACATATATTTTTTTAATTTAATTAAAATAAATTTAAATTATAAAAATAATGTTTGAAAAATATATACTGTAACCTGTAAATAATTTCACAGAAATCGATTTTTAGAAGCATCAAATATGGCATTGTATATTAAACCAAAGGCAGCTTTCATTTCAAAATTCATTTTTAATTTTAATATTTGCAAATATTTTTTTTTTTCAAAGAATATCCCAGGCATATCAATAACTAGTAACTTTCGTGCTTTCACTATTTCGTTTGCAGTTAATTTTTCTGACGACATTTTCACTTTCGGGTTGGGTTGATTTATGACGGCCAATTATCAACACGAGTGATATAGGCCCTAGGGGGGAATGCCCTCCGTGGGTGTCTTTATAAGGGATCCTAACCCGTATTTACGGCAAGGTTCGAAGAAAACCACGGAAAACTCCGAACGGTTAGGTCGACGAGTGCAACAGGGGTTTGAACTCAGCACCTCCCGTCTACCAGCTTCGAGAGCAGAACCTCTCAGCCACTGGTGGGGCTATTCACTTTCTGAATTGGTTTCCAAAGTGAAAGTATCTCCAGAAAAAACAAACTGTAACCCAAATTTAAAAAGTACGAAAACATTGGGTTATACATAGACCTCAGGCATTGTTTCCAGTAGGCTACTCTTTTTTAATGTTGTTCATAAGCCAGCTGCTATAGTTGAACCGGTTCTTTGAATCTTTTACAATATATTTATTGTTTGTTTTTATTTTTAATTTTTACTTTTATTTTACACTGATAAAGGGGTTATGGGGTATCCTTGAAGTGGTCGTATGTAGTTTAATATTGTGGTAGTTGAATTTGTGTGTTTTAACATTATGAATCTTTGGATATTGTCTTCGAATTCTCTCAAAATGATCATTTTCCGGCTATTAAGACACAGTTGTCATTCTTTCCCTTATTTGAAAGTCAAATAAGGGAATTATAGTTGGTACATACAAATGTACTTAATAAATAGAATAAAAAAAAAACAATATTTTTTTCATTTTTTTTCATTTGTTTTTAATTAACCCGATAGGCTGCAGTTACATTAAGCGTGCAGTTGAAATGGATCGTTTTTAATGCATTTTAGATTAAAAAGATAAAAAAACAAGTGGGTAAGTGTGATCGAAGATCGCATAAAGGGTTTCGTTTAATATTCCTTTCAAAACACCTTGTCTTTTCTTTAATAAATCTAAATAGATTTCATTTTCAAAAAAAAAAAAAAAATCATTTTTTTTATAAAGTAAAAAATTACCGGTCTGTTTTTCTCGTTTTTCAGAAAATCTGAACTGGTCTGTTAGCGGGAGAAGTTATACTCTGTCATAATAATATCTGTCATGTGGACTAAATGCGATATTAAAAAAAATAATTTCAAAATTAAACATGTTCCACACCTTCAAAATTAAAAAAAAATATGCGAATATTTCCATAATCGGGTTTTTATCATGATTCAATACGTTCCTCAAACTCATATATTTACTATTCTCTATTACTCATATTGATACTCGATTTGTATGATTCTCAAACATTTGAAAAATTCGTTAAACATCAAATATGACGTCAGATTAATTTTTTTTTAATTCTCTAATGGCATGATATTAATCTGATTTCTGTACATACACATACTCATACTCCTTGTATTATTGAGAAATGTTTCAAAATTTCCGTTTTATTACCATATCATGTCATATTAATATTTTTTCAATTGGTGAAACTTTTTATTTCATTTTCATTTTTCACATGGAAATCTTTCAATAGAAAATTAATTAATGTAGAAAGAATTGTATTGTGGATTTTTAAATGTTGGCAACAGCTATAACGAAAAATGTTCAAAATTTAATAGAAAAAGGCTGTTACAATTTTTGTTTTTTATCTCTCTATATTAAAATAATACGATTTTTTCATATTTTAATATTTTTAGTTTCATGGTAGGTATTTAGCTATAAGTAGACAAATTTTCATGCCTGTAAGTTATATAGTTTCGTGAGATGAATGAAACCCTAAAATATATCTAAATGATGTACTAAAAAGTCACAAAATAGTAAAAATGATGATAATTGTGTTTTATATATACTAATCATACACTATGCAGTGATGCAATGAATCATTAAAAATGTAACATATATAATAAATAAATTTAGTCCCTAGCTATAACTAAAAAAAAAAATACTAATATTACAAAGTCACAGAAACCTGATTTTAATTTGCAGTGATGCAATGAATCAGTTAAACTTAAACCTATAATAAATAAATTTAGTCCCTAGCTATAACAATATTTAAATAAAAATACTAGTGTTACGTAATCACAGAAGCCTGATTTTAATTAAGGCTGCTCGTCAGTAAACTTCCCGATTTCCATCGCTAATGTTAATCCTACGGGCGTAGGATGCATTCGTATATTTGTAATATCTCCTCAGGAAATTAATATTTGTAACTTCTGTTTTCTTTGCAGTGTTCTTAAAATATGTCTCCTTTTTAGGTGCGTTCGTAATACGTAGAACCTATAGTCGTTGTCTGGTCCGTTCTTCCGTCTGTCCGTATATAACAACGGAAAAACTACCCAACCGAATGATTTAAAATTTAATATATATAGTCGTTGCAAAATTTTGTCGAGTCATTTCAAATTTTATGAAAATCGAATCAAAACTGAAAAGTTATTAATGAAAGTTTTCTTTATTTTGTTAAATCCTATCATACGTATGTAATAAAATTGCAAGTCATGTGACTGAGGAAAACAAATACGGGCTAACTACATCTGTTTTCATATCCCAAGCGGCCAATTTTATTCAAAATTATTTTTTCGAATACAATCGCATAAAAGTTACATTTTTAAAAAGATCGTTTAAAAAAGTTATTTGCTTGAGATATGAGTTACAATCAACAATGTATAGATTCTAAGATAACTTCAGTGGAAATTAGGTTAACCTAATATCTAAATCCATTAGAGTAATTAAACTTAGGAGATTCGTTCATTATGAGTCAAAAATATTAAACCATGGAGGTAATGATTCGCGAAGCATGATTTCCATGGTGAAAAATAATTCGTATTTGTAAATGTTTACAAATAATTACATGTAATGTATGTAATTTGTAAATAATTCGTATTTGTAAAATTTGTAAAAATACGTAATAATAAAAAAAAAGGCATCCTCATTTCGCTCCTAGAACACGAAATAATTCATTTCACTGAAATAATGAGGATTTGTTTTTTACATTGTGAAACTAGTTTTAAAACAAACGCACCTCATATGTCACGTTTAATGTACAATTTCCAACTTGTTTTCTTAGTTATCAAAAAATTTCTAAAATATATACTAAATTTTTTAAAAGATTTCAACACAGAAAATTAGAAATTAAGCACATATTTTAGAAATATTTTGAAAACTAAGAAAAAAGGAGACATCCTTTAAGATCAATATAAAGAAAACATAAGTTAAATATATTTATTTCCTGAGGAAATATTGTAAACATACGAATGCATCTTACGCCCATAGGGTTAACATTAGAGAGGGGAAACGGGAAGTTTATTGACGAGCATCTTTAAGGCAGGCCTGCCACTGGCGACTATTTTTATTTTCTATTTGCACCACTATTTTAAAAATACAAATTTTGTAGTATATTTCGCTTGCACGCGTTGTCAAAGTGTGTGTGAAAATTTTTTTGCTTTTAGTATATGGTGCGAGATAGAATTAAAAAATTGTCGCCAGTGGCAGCCCTGTTAAAGCAAAGAACAATTATTTGTGCTAGCTAACCCTAAATATGATTATTAGAAAACATACTTCCAAAAGAAAAAATTCGTGCAGTGCGTGGTTAATTTGACTTTCTTTTTAAAAGATATTAAAGAAAATATATGAGGGGACGGGGCAAGAGAGTGCTAAGCCAGATATTAGAACTTCTTAGATATTTCAATGTGAGAATTTGATCAAATATATAAATCAAGATATATAACATAAAGTTTTCTTGCCAATGTCTTAGTACCATTTGAGATATTCTAAGTACAATATGGTATTTCTTTAACGATATTACTATTACGTTTTTTGTAAATTAGCTATTTTCATTGGGGGGCATAAACACATGGGACAAGAACAAAACCTGGTACATATGCTGCCTCCAAGTGACATTAGAAAAAATTATATGTAGAATATTATAATTTAGAATATTAAGCAATAAATTACAGTGTTAGATTTATTTCATAAAAAATGTGGCTTGGCACCTTCTCGCCCCGACCCCTACATATGTTTTTTCTTCACAAAAATTGTCTATTTAAATTAATAATGTACAAAGGTTTCTACTGAAAGTCGTTTGCCACCACAATTTTCGAAAGTCAATATTTGACTTATTTAATAGCAAAATGTTTGTCATAAAAAAAATCAAATTATTAATCATTAATTATAAATGAAATTATATAAAAAATAGAGGTATCTTGGTTGCTAGTAGTTAAGCACCTCTACATTAAATCAATGAAAATATTTAAACTAGTCGTTGGGGGCCACCGTAATACTTACCCATCATGGATATGCATAAAGTAAAATATTAAAATAAAAATGTGTAAACTACTTATAAAATGCATTGCAATTCAAATAAAATCGTGGCTTGATGACGTCACAAACTTTTAAGGCTCGATTACTGAATTGCTTGAAAGAGGTTTTTCCTTATAACTCCAAAAATAATAATCCTATTAACTAGCGGTTTATTGCATCTGATTAAGCGTCAAATTTCAAATTAAAATATATCTTTGAAGTGAAATTTGGATGAAATACAGGGTCATGAAAAATCGAAGAGTGTGGAAAATAGGATTCCAAATATCTCGGCAACTAATTATCCGATCGACTTCATGCTTTATTCAAAATGTATGTTTTTTTATTGTCTTTTATATTCATTTCTTAAAATAAACAATTTCGAAAATTTTTATATACCTTTCATCAGAACGAATATTTCGAGAGTCCGAAAAAAATTGTTCCGGTTAATCGAGGTTATTGAAATGAAATAGGCTTCTTCCCATTATTACATACTAAGTACATACCAAATTACAAGTCTCTATCTCAATTTTTTCGGGAGATAAAGCGTTTACAGACACACACACACACAGACACACAGACACACAGACGGACGGCAAAATTTTTTTTCTAAAAATATGTTTTTCGGAATCTCCAGTGTCTGAAACGTGTAAATCCGTCAAAAAAAATTTTTCGATTTTCAAAACAATTACAAGACTTACCCTATACTACGTATGATGGGTAAGTAATAAGTAAACATTTTTTACAAAATTTGATAAATTTTAAATAATCTTTCTGCAACCTTGTAAACATTGTTATCAATATTTCATTATAAACGAGTTTTCTATACATCAGAAGTAATTTATGTAACAGTGAAATAAATTCCATCATGTGTTTATCATTTTTCAAGCTTACGTCTTCTATTTCACTGTTGATCAATCTAATTTATTAAATAATGAAAGTACCATATAATTTATCTTGTGGAGACAGGGATGGAACAGGTTTAACATCTTTGGAAAAGTTACTCGCAATAAGATGAATGACGTGACATTTTGACAGTGCGGTGTCAGCAACATATTGAGTTCATTTATCATTTTAGAATTTAGGTTTATACATTATTTTTTATAAATATAATGATAGTTCATCAGTACATGTATTTTGCAGTTAAAAATTACGCAATTTTTGTAGGTTTTTTTTTAAATAAAAAAAAAATGGATAAAACATAGAAATATCTACTTATGTATTGAGGGTTCCTACGCCTCAGGCAATTCAGAAGCTATAAATACCAGATTTTTCGTAAATTAATGGTTGCTATATTTAAACACAGAATTTCTTAATTAAATTTTGCAAATATTACTTTCAAGAAACTGAGGTAATCAAATACCCTGAAGCGTATGGACCCGGGTTTTGATTAAGGAATGTAAATAAAGTTTCTTTAACTTAAAAAATTATAAATTTAATGAAATTATTGTATATGAACTATCAATGAAAACTGTAATATTAGATTAAAAACTTATATAACTTTTGAGTGGTTGTGCTGATTTTCATTATTCAATTTTTGTTAAAGTGCTCGTTTTTATATACATTTTATTACGATTAGAAAGTGGCCTGTGGCACCGTCTATCCTATTATAAATCCCTCTCCCATTTACGACTAAATCAGCCAAACTGGTCAATTTGACCGAGCACAAGTAAACATCTTTGAACCAGAAATTTATTAGTAATATATATATATATATATATATATAACACTGTGCAGCAAATAATTTAAAAAAATCTCGCGCATTACGTAAAACCATGGTGTTACCATCGCTACAATGTCAAACTATCAAAGGATAAATCCACATTTCCTAGTAAAATATGCCCTTGAGTCAACCAGATCGAGTTCTACATGACTCGATAGCCCTTTAACCCTTTCAAGGGCAAGCACTTGTGTTCCTGTAACGTTGAATTCTCACCGGACATTAGGAAAGAATTTAGTTAAAAATAAGGAAAAGCAATTTTCAACTTTTTCCCGTCAAAGTTAAAAAAGTAAAATTTAATTAAAAGTTTCTGGTTTGAATCGGATTAAAATTAGGTGGTATATAATATATACCACCGCCCCTCAAAGAGTTAATAGTGATGGGTTTTTGCAACGTGTGAAGCATATATCTCAAGCCCATAGGCAGTTATGACTCTTTATGTGCGTTTTGGAAAAAGGTGCATTGTAAAGAAAGTAGTGATCAAATTTCCGCAAAAAAAATCAGGGATGTGTAATATTAAAATACAAATAGTGGATATTATTTTCAGATTTATTTCTGCAAAATAGCCAGTTATATTAATTTTTTCTTGTTTTTAATTGAACTTTTTCATTAAGAATATATCGAAATTTTTAAGTGACAACCTTCATGTTTTTACCAATAATACTACGAAATATGACGTATATTTGGTGTGAGTTTCAACTCACTACGCTGTGTGCATTATAATAAAAAATTAAAATGTGTCCCAGGGGGGGGGGGGGAGTTGCATTTTGCGTGTGTTATTACAAGTTCATGCGCAGTTCTATGTACAGTTTGCGTATGTAGCTATGCTGCTGGTGGCAATCATCTGAAGGATAGCATTTTGTTTTGTTAGTTAACACTTGACTGTATTTTTTTTAGTTTTCTGCGCAGATTTACTTAACACATTGCTTTTCGTCTTTTAAACATGAATCCCCGCTTATGGGCGTAACATTTGCTTTTTCAATTATTTAACAAAAACTTTTATCACCTTGTGTTTCTATTATAAAAAGATGTATGTAATAGTGGTATTGTTTCTAATAGAACTATTAATATGTATAGTACTCTAATAGTAAAAATGCGAATTTTGTGTCTTTTCTTTGCGAAATAATTTAATATACGAAACACAAAAGCACTGCCCATGGGCTGAATTACACATTTCCAAAATACGTGAATTCATGTCTCCCGTTCAGAGCCTGATTACGAACGGAATAATCTTCCACCAGTAAAAATGAAAAGAAATTTCGTTCTTTTTGCAAGACAGTATTTTTTTGTGACTAGAGCGTTTAAATAAGGCAAAAATGTCTACTAAAATTTACTGGTTGAAGTTTTCCCCGATTGTGTTTTCTTCAATGTGTTAACAATGTTTTCGATTAATCAACAAGAGTGTTAAGTCAAACCGTTCCGAAAACTATTAAAAAAATCCGTCAACTGCCAACTAACAAAACACAATGGTATCCTTGAAATGATTGCCACCAACAACATAATTACATACGTAAAATGTACATAGAACTGTGCATGAACTTGTAATAAAACTCGCATCTTGCAACTCCCCCCACCCCTGGAGCGCATTTTTAATTTTTTTTGTATGATGCACCCAGCGTAGAGAGTTGAAACTCACACCAAATATACATCATACCTCGTAGTATTTTTGGTAAAAACATGAAGGCGATCAATGAAAAATTTAGATATATTCTTAATTAAAAAGTTCAATTAAAATCAAGAGAAATTTAATAAGACGGGCTATTTTGCAGAAACAAATCTGAAAATAATATCCACTATTTGTATTTTAATGTAACATATTCTTGATTTTTTCGGGGAAATTCGATCACTACTTTCTTAAATGCTCCTTTTTCCAAAACGCACATAAAGTGTCATAATTACCCATGGGTTTGAGATATTTGCTTCAAACATGGCAAAAACGCATCTCTATTGAAGGGCTATCGATTCATGTAGGACTCGATCTGGTTGATTCAAGGGCATATTTTACTAGGAAACCTGGCTATATACCCTTTCGGTATATATCTCACTTAATGTTAATCCTCAAATGGCCCAATGACACTAAAATTTTTCAATAACATTTTGCTTCTCTAACGTACGTGTAGAAAAGCTTTTTCTTTATTTTCAAAAATATTTGTTTGTAAATTCTGGTGTACTTTTGTCATTTCAACATTTTAGCAACAGAAGTACTCTGGCCCTGAAAGGGTTAAAAAATCTTTTTTTTTTATTTTAGTTAGTAACAAAAAAATTAAATGCATGTTAAATAGATAAAAATGATTTTTTTTAAATAAATGTTGTGAAAAATTGCGTTTATTAATTTAAAGTGTCAAACTTCTCATATATTGCGCCAAATTTCTCTAAAATGTGGCGGTTTGACCTTGTTTACAAAGTAATGAGAAATAAGTTTAAAAAAAAATCCTTTACAGATTTTACAAACATATTCCAAACATTTTACGCTCTAAAAAGATAAAACATATAATGCGCTATTTATATGGGGCAAGCTGATATGCTAATGTAGTTCAAACACATATTACAGGCATTTTATCAAAAGAATGATAATGAAAATCCACTGTCTCCCAAGTATACTCGTATATATATATATATATATATATATGTGTGTGTGTATGTGTATGTGTGAAAATATATAGGATGGAATTTCGTATAGGGTTGCACTCTTATGTAAACTGGTGCTGATTAGTTTTTGAGTAAATCCCCTAAGAGGGGATGCCGCAAGTTGATTTTTTGTGCGTGCATAATTCAACGAAACATAAGATTTAGTATTCTCGTGATAGGAATAGATTCTCTTCCATTTTGGTTGCGGTCATCTAAGCGTAGGTGCCGAAATGCGATGATATGTGTGAATTATGCTACGCTTTTTTCATTAGTTTTAATGCACAGGATTCAACGAAACTTCACGCTTAGAATGTCTTGATTGTCCACGATTCAATTATAATATTATGCGTTTACATATAAATAAAACTTGTTTATTAAATCGTTGTAATTTCTTGTACTATTTAAATAATATAATTTATTTGATTTATATGGAAGAGAGATTCGTGATGGCCCAAACATACTAGCTTCTCCATAAATAGATTTATATGCAATGTTTACTGTTGCATCTGAACAAGAGCCAAATTTTGTCAGACAATCCCGTTTATTTTATCAGCGCACATGCTGCACGGACGAGTAGAATATTCAGAGGTGACTGGTCATAACATTTTTTCCACTCAGTGTATATCATGCGTAAACCCTGCTGATCAAAATGACCCTACTTTTCCCCACCAGTAATTTCTAATAATTTCAAATAAGTTTTTGAGGATAATTTTAGGGGTCCCTTAACCCTTTCAGCGCGGAATTTTTTTTGGGGAGGTTAGTGCCCTGTGAGGAATATTTCGACCAAAAAAGCGATATTATTTATCTGATTAACAGGCTGAATTTTCCGGTACGAATTGATTTTCCCAAAGGGACACGACTTTCCGAACGACCCAATACAAAACTAAAAATCATATCTTATGGTTATACGAAAAGCACGCTACTGGTTTTGGTTATAGCCAAATTACTGCACTACGCAGGCGCAGTACGTCATCACTGCTAAGCTCATGACGTACTACAGTGAGCACAATACACGCCGTGAACGCCTAGGCGACTTTTGTCGACGCTTAATGTAGTCTACAGCACCCAACTCCTAGATGTCGACATTAGTCGACTCCAACACTAAAAGGGTTAAATGCTTAGAATATCAAATTTGCAACACTTTTTATTTAACTTTTAATAAATAAATCACGTTATTCGCAAACACTATATTTATATCGAAATATTACTCCTGTAACAATCACATAAATATGCTACTAAATAAAGTTAAAAATATATATTAACCCCTTCGCAACGAGCGTCCTTTACAGAATTTTTAATCTTTTACCACCGGCTTTTCAAAACAGAAATTTGGACCTAATTGAATCGCCGAAATGCTGTAATTAGATAAGTCAAAGCTTACAATAAAAATTAACTGGCGGGAATAATGAATAATTCTGAGCACCTTATGCGTCACGTATACGTATCGCTCGTCCCCAAGGGGTTAAAATTTCTGGTATCTAATCCTTAATGTAGGTAAAAGAAAAAAACGCAATTCTAAAAGAAAAATTCATGCATTGAAGGGTTAAGGATTAAATACCAGATATTTTAAGATATACCGGGTGATTATAATTAAAGTTACGATTTCAAAAATCGATAATTTTAAAACTACTGGTCAGAATGACTTGATATTTTAGCAGAACAATCATGAGGCAATGGAATTTGGTTTGGCGAAAGAAAAAAATAGTTCCAAATTGTGCCGATAGATGGCGTTGTCAGGGTAATGTCAGGGGAAAGACCAAAAATGTATTCTTGAACCCTTTCCGGCGCGGGGTAAATTTGTTTGCAAAATGATGAAATAATAGACTGACACCGGAACTTACAAACGAATCCATTAGTAAAAAGAAACTTGCTTATTTTTCTGGTTCTTAATGAAAGGAAAATTTTAATTAAATACCGGATTATTATAATTAAAGTTACGATTTCAACAATCGATAATTTTAATTAAAACTACTGGTCAGATTGACTTGATATTTTAGCAGAACAATCGTGAGGCAATGGAATTTTGTTTGGCGAAGGAAAAAAAAAGTTTCAAAATGTGCCCATAGATGGCGCTGTCTGGGTTCACATTGTCTGAAGATATGCAAATTACCAATACGTGACATGCGCACCGCAGACATAGCAACCATAAAAATGCAGAGCAGCAGCTCTTTGCCTGAATGCTTCATCATGACTCTGACTATGAAGGATCGCGCTCTGCTCTTGAAGCTTTTTTATAAGAACGATGACTGTGCACTTACAGCTATTAGGAAGTTTCGGACATTAAAATCCATAAAAAAGGTCCAATAACAACAAATGGTCTGCAAAAAATGATTGCTAAATTCGAAAAGACCGGTTCATTTGACGTTAAACGGGGTAGAGGAAGGAAACCAGTTTCAGCTGCGGCAGTGGAAGATGTGGCTACAGCATTACAGGAACATACTGACAGTGATGCTGGAATCAGCAGTGCAAGGGGGATTGGCCGAATGCTGGATATGCCGAACAGCACGGTGCGTAAAGTCCTACGGAACGTCTTACGCTGTTATCCGTACAAGATAACTCATGTGCAGGAGTTGCTACATGCTGACCTGGAAGCACGTCAATCTTTTGCACTACAATTTCTTGCCCGGATGGAAGTGGACAACGGATGGCCATGGAACATTCTGTGGTCTGACGAAGCCCACTTTCATTTGCAAGGTTATGTAAATACGCAAAATTGCAGGATATGGGCGACCGAGAATCCGTCCCAGCTACAGCCATTACCTCTTCAGTCTGAAAAGGTCACTGTGTGGTGCGGAATAACGGCAGCGTTTATCGTCGGTCCATTTTTCTTCGAGGAGATCACACCTGCGGGTCCCGTTACCAGCACAGTTACTGGTAAGCGGTATGAAGCACCTTTGCGTAACCATGTTTTCCGGCACTTCAACAGCGTCAGTGTGTGGATCGCATAATATTCATGCAAGATGGCGCTCCTCCGCACATTGCTACTACTGTGAAGCAGCTACTGAGTGATAATTTCGGAGATGATAGGATCATAAGCCGCCATTTTCCAACAACGTGGCCGCCACGTTCCCCCGACTTAAACCCGTGTGATTTCTGGCTTTGGGTTCACATGAAGAATGTTGTTTATAGCGGGCGGATTCAGAATCTAGCCGACTTGAAGCCAAGCATCTCTCAACACACCCATTGCATTAGTACAGATACCCTCCGATCTGTTGTGGAGCATGCCGTTTTGCGCTTCCAATTAGTAGCGGAACAAGGCGGAGGGCATATTGAGCAACTTATGCCTTAATAATCAGTAAGGTGTTTGTTCCATGAAGCTCTTTTTTTTTCATTTTTTGTCATTATCGCTGTCGTCGCTGTAAACGCGTAGTCTTGTCTTTTCGCTAATAAATTTTTAGTAAATCTCTGAACTCTATTTTTTTCCTTTTGGCAACATCATTCCTATGTTTAACCCTTTAACGGGCGGTGGTCACAAAAAAGGACACCCAATTTTAATTCTAAAACTGACAAACGGCACCAAGAATATTTAATTAAAATTTTCCCTTCATTAAGAACCAGAAAATAAGCAAGTTTCTTTTTACTAATGGATTCGTTTGTAAATTCCGGTGTCAGTCTATTATTTCATCATTTTGCAAACAAATTTACACCGCGCCGGAAAGGGTTCAAGAATACATTTTTGGTCTTTCCCCTGACATTACCCTGACAACGCCATCTATCTGCACAATTTGGAACTATTTTTTTTTCCTTCGCCAAACAAAATTCCATTGCCTCCCGATTGTTCTGCTAAAATATCCAGTCATTCTGACCAGTAGTTTTAAAATTATCGATTTTTGAAATCGTAACTTTAATTATAATCACCCGGTATTTTAAACTTTATTTAGTAGCATATTTATGTAATTTTTAAAGGATTAATATTTCGATATAAATATAGTGGTTGCGAAGAACTTGATTTATTTATTGACACTAGAACCGCGGTGACGGGTCACATTCACCCGTACCAAATGAGTAGATGTTGATTCGCGCCAGAAATTTTTTCATAAAAAAAGTTAAATATAGGCTACCAAAAATAACTTAATAAATAAGTAAATAGTTTTAAATAAAATTTCTGGTGTGAAATATTTGTATAAAATTTGAGTAAAATTTCCCGCGATTCTAGTGTTAAAAGTTAAATACAATGTGCCGCAAATTTGATTCTCTAGGCATTTTAGGTTTAAATAAGCAAGTGAAATTATTTAAATCACAGGTGGGGTAAACCATAGACAGACTGAGTAACTTGAATCTCGAAATATATATATTAGTGTATCTGTGTGTTAATCAGTGTGCTTAGAAGTGCTTATTTTACAGTAGCACAATTTTAGATTAATAATCGTCGCCTTATTTCATAACAGAATTCTGCGATTAAATAAGACTAAGCTTCCCTTTTCTTAATGGTGGTATTATAAAAGTAAATACCTGTATGCATGTTGTATGAAACTATAAGATAAAAATATTTAGATTCCAAAACTTTTTAAAGATTTATTTTTTCGGAATATTAATGTAATGAAATTACAAAATGTAATTTACGTTACACCCAAATAGAATATACAACATGTGTATACAGTACTGATATTGAAATGTAAGTCAATAACAAAAAGAAACGCATAAGACATTTTTAGTTTTTTATTTCTGTAAAATGTTTTGTAGATATGTTACTGCCTGAAAATATTTCAAACGTTTAATTTAATGAAAAGGGCACTTTTGAATTTTTTTATGTTAATTAAACCACCTGTAAAACGCCGATGTAATTCAATGTTTCATTACGCAATTTAACATAAAAGTTTGTCTTTCGCAGTTTTTTAAATAATTAAACGAATTCTATTCTAAAATGCATATACGGCGAACGAGGCATTTTTATTTCCATTAATGCCTTTGAAAAACGAATTAATCTTTTCAGAAAGTTTATCGTAAAATTCCCATTTCGTTTTAATTTAATTTTTCTTTTTAAACAGTCGTTACAAATGGGTTTTGGGAAAATATTTTAAAAAGAGGAAACTTGCATAATTTAAAATAATTTTCAAATTTATTTCTTAAGGAAATTTCCTAAATAGTAAAATTGAAAGAATTCTAATAAAATGCTACAGTGTCGAACTCAAAACCACACGCGCAGACGTTAGAAATCAGATGTTTTAAATTCAAACAAATATATAACTTACGAATTGGACAAAAAATAATCCATAAAAACTAAGTTACATTAATTTTGCGGCATTCACCATAATTTACTTGTGAATTTGATCTACTTTTACCTATCTACCGTAATTTCCGGCGTATAATCCGCAGCTCAAAGAGTCGTTTTTCGACCCAGAAATATTATTTTATAAAATGTAACTTAAAAGATCGCTGTAAATATTTAACTACAAATATTGAATAAAATTTCTGGGTCGAAAAACGACTCTTTGAGCTGCGGATTATACGCCGGAAATTACGGTACTATCCACCTGTTGGGAGCAGTGTTGCCAGTGAGCTACTTCTTTTTAAATCAGTTTTCTTGATTGCCACCAGTTTTTTCAGAAAATAAAACTCGCCTTATTTAATGTCAGACTAAATAAGGTGAAAGCAATGCGAATTATACCATTTAAAAAAAGGGGGGCAAAGCAAGCAGTCAGAATTAAAAAAAAAAGTTTAATCAGAAAGTTTTCTTACAAATTAACGTGCTCCATGTGGCCACCATTAAATGCACGACGTATGTCTATACGGTAGTCAAATTCGCCCCAAACTCTACCGAGCATCTCTGAATCCACATGCTGTTATGCATATTTTCAGTCCACCTAATGTAGCTGGAAGAGGAGGCACATAAACATAGTCTTTTATAAACCCCCACTAGAAGAAATCGCACACTGAGTGTTTTGTCGATCTTGTAGGCCAGTAATGTTTAACTAAATCATCAGGTCCCATACAGCCGATCCAACTTCGTGAAACTTGAGATTTCCCTCTTTTTACCTATACATTATTCGATAAAAACGGACTAAAAGTTGAATAGTTATGATTTTTTTTTAAAAATCGGATCATTCTTTTTGAAACACCCTATATATACAAGAAGTAAGTACTGGATTCGTGGAAAATTCAGACTCCCAGTTTTCGACGAATTTATACGTTTTAGATGATACTTGACACAATTTGACTGTTCATAGAAAATGTCTACCCCTGAGTCTGTCTGTGTGTCTGTCTGTATGTGACATAAAATTTGTGGGCGCTGTAACTCACGAACTACTGCGCGGAATTTAATAATACTTCATCCAATTTAGACCTTAGCATAAGTTACTGCTGATTATGTTTGGGTGTATATCGGCCAACAGGTGGGGCTGCTACGTTGCATTTTTCTCGATTTCTAAATAGATATATCTCAAGAACTAATGTTTTGAACTTCACCAAACTTCATATTATGTTAGAACTAGACATAAATTGATGATGATAAGGTTTGGGTGTATATTGCCAAATTTTTCATAATTTTATAAATAGTTATATCTCAAGAACTAATGCACGAAATTCCTTCAAACTTTATAAAATGTTAGACCTTGACAATAATAAAATGGTGATAAGGTTTGAGTGTATGTCACTCATTATGTGGCGCTGCTGTGATGTGGTTTTCACGATTTCTGCGATGGCTGTATCACAAAATTTAATACACGGATTTTTATCAAACTTTATATTCTGTTAGATCTTGACATAAAAAGATGCTGATTCAATTTTGTTTTGGATGAATCAATAGTGGGCACTTGTATCCTCTGCTTGGGGGAAAATTCCTTATCTTGACCAAATCAATTAATGCAACTTAACAAGCGTGATATTTGCAATTATTAATCACTGATCAGTGTATTTATAACTAAATAAAAAAGCAATGTTACTTCATATCCATAAATGTTGCTGTGTGAGTATGCTACTTAAATTAATATATATATCGTTCTATAGGTGGGACTGCTACGCTGCATTTTTCTCGATTTCAAAATACATATATCTCCAGAACTAATGTTTGGAATTTCACCAAACTTCATATTATGTTAGAACTAGACATAAATTGATGCTGATAAGGTTTGGGTGTATATCGCCGAATAGCTGCATTTTTCACGATTTTCAAAATAGTTATATCTCAAAAACTAATGCACGAAATTTTATCAAACTTCATATTCTGACAAACCTTGACATAAAAAGTGCTGATTCAATTTTGTTTTGGATCAATCAATAGCTGGCACTTGCATCCTTTGTTTGGGAAAATATTCCTTAACTTGTAAAAAATCAATTGTTTCAATTTAGCAAGCGTGATATTTGCAATTATTAATCGCTGATCAGTGTAATTATAACTAAATAAAAAAAAAGCAATGTACTTCATATCCATAATTGTTGATGTGTGAGTATGCTATTTAAATTAATGAATTAGAATGTTATAAATAAAAGGTTTACAATGGACACAATATACTATTTAAATATAAATACATAAAGCTGTTATATTAAAACACTGAACAGCGCAAATATTATTGACACATGCATTATCTCCAAGACATAATTTTTAATCACCAAAAATTCCAACTATTTGTTTCATTTTCTTATATATAAAAAAATATTTATCTGTAAGTAATTGTTTCCTGATGATGATCTTTCCGCGACTACCGAGTAAATTGTCAACTTTGACAGCGTTGTTGGAAAGATTTTTTGTTTTAATAAGAAAATAGGACATTCTGTTCGAGTTTTTTGTATCTGAATAACACTTGCAAATATTATACATTTACGATGATAGCTGCTAATTTCATACATTTGCGAATGAAAAGGACTTCGTGAATATGTTATAAATCATGCAGTTTGTAGTTGTGGACAAATTTAAGAGATACAGAAAATGCTCATGAAGGGAAGTGACCCTACCCAATAAAAAATAGCTTCTTATGGTACACATAATTTTTTATCTTAATAAACAAAAATTCAAAATCATTTGATTGCCTTAATAAGAAAATAGCATATTCTATTTGAATTTTTCGTATTTGAATAACGCTTGTAAGTTTTATACTTTTACGAAGATAGCTGCTAATTTCATGCATTTACGAATAAAAATCACTCCGTGAAATAATTATAAATCAGCCAGTTTGTAGTTGTGGACAAACTTAAGGTATAAAAATGTCCACGTGGGGAAGTGACCTTACTAACTAAAAAAAAAAGCCCCTTATGTTACCCATAATTTTTAATCTTAAAAAACATAAATTTAAAAAAAAACGATTCATTAATTTTTATGCACTATTTTTTCAGCTGTTAGCGCGTCATGATCACGTAAAATACTTTTTTAATAAAAATTAGCACGCACATGTAAAATGGTTCGCCGTCCTTGCGCCTGTATGTTTTAATTAATTAAAAAAATATGTATTGTAAACTACGAAATTTTTAATAAAATTTATTTTTAGAATCTTTTAATTCGCGAATCCAAAATTATAAATCATTCCCTCAAGTAGTTTTAGAGTTATGTTTAACCCGGGAGAAGTCGCATGGGGTGTGACATACCCCGAGTGCGTACAGATTTTACAATTATCACCACTACTTTTCGAAAAGTAATCTTTAGCGTATTTTATCCTACAATTTGTAACAGTTGTCACTGACTAAATAAGTTGAGAAATATTGTTTCTATTTATTGGTTGCAAAGTAAAAACTATTCATACCCTAGATATGCGCGATTTCTCCCGGGTTAAAAAAAGATACCCGCAACGCGTAATCTGCTTTGCAACGACTACAAATGGATTTTTACTCATTTACCGTAATTTCTGGTATATAACCCGCGGCTGAAATAAATCTGTTTCGAACCAGAAATTTTATTTAAGGAAATGTAACGCCTTTCTACTTTGTACTTATTTACTTTTTTTTAATAAATAAAATGTCTGGTTCGAAACCGATTTACTTGAGCCGCGGGTTATATACCAGAAATTACGGTAGTTAAGAGTGCCAAACTTTAAACCTTCACAATGCCTAAACTACTCGACCGAATACTCGTTTGGTAACCGAAAGTGAAATGAACGAAAAGAGGCCAAATATGATGCCAATGTTAGGTGTTCGTATCGCAAATTTCAGAGATTGGTACAATTACACTGCTAAGACAACCCCTAAGCTAATTTTCATAACATAAATTGAAAAAATAAATTTCGAAATTCGAAATTTATTTCCAGTCAAAAGACTATTTCCGTTTTATTTTATTTATTTATTTATTTTTTGCTTTGTCTATTTCCAGATGAAAATGTATGAATTGTTAACTTTTTTTTGGCCGATTGTGTATATACTGAATTTCTAAGGTTAGTATTAAAATAAACTTTATTTTTTTTTTTACATAATTCCATAAAAATTCCTATCTTATTAAATTACAATACAATTTTTAAAAATATTTATTATACATTGGCTAATATTTATCCGTATTATTTTATTAAAAGTTTGCAGGTGAAAGATCATTTCATTGCAATGTAAAATTAAATCTTTATTTTCGCTATACATGCAGTAGGAATTTCTACTACGATTTCTAGAAAATACGTGCGTGAACAATTTCCAATACAAAACTAAGATTTATCGAGTTTCTTCAACATCTTGAACTCCTTTTGGGTGTAGTATCGATCAAATAACTCCTTAAGATTTATATTCCATTCGATTTCCCTAAAACGATCATCTCACATGTGATAAGACCGATTCTATATATCTAATAATACGTTACGTATTTAGAGTTATCCTGAAGAACAATAAAGTACATACTTTCTTTAAAATATTCTATTCCTTCATTTTTTTATACATGTTCTCAAAAATGCTTGATTTTATTTCTGATACCGATATTTATATAAAAGAAATTCATTGTATTTCTTTTTAAAATATTCCAAAATTTATACTTATTTTTATTAGTTCATATTTATTTATATATTTTATTTTATTTTATTAATTTATATTTATTAATATGTTTAATTTACTTTTATTAATTTATATTAATTAATTAATAAAATTTATTTTTTATTAATTAATATTCTTTTATTTATTCAATTTATTTTTTATTTATTTTTTTTTATTTACTATTTTACATTAATTTATATACTTATATTTGTTTCTTAATTTTCTTAAACCAAAAAATATTCCTTTCAATTTTAGATAAATGTTCGACTTGCATGTTTACAAAAGCATAATAAGGCCTGAAGAAATAAGAATGGATTGAAAATAAATTGTATTTAAGCATAAGGGCGACGTTAGACTTGAAATATATATATATATATATATATATATATATATATATATATATATATATATTTTTTTTTTTTTTTTTTTTTTTTTTTTTGCATTAAAATTTATTTTTTAAATATAAATGATATGCCATATTTTTGGTAAAAAGTGTGTTTTTATATTTTCGATAAATTTGAGTAAGGGGTAAAAGCATATCAAATGTGTTTTAAATGTATTTTTCTCAAAAGTAATTTTCATCAGACAAAACATATTTATCCGATTACCCGCTGGCGTTGTGTAGAGATTGTTGTGCGTTGTGTTGAGCGTTGTGTTAGATAAACGGCGTTTATAAAATTAACAACCGAACAACCACTATTATAGAATTTTACGACATACCTTATTTAATGACAGAAACTTTGCGATTGAATAAAGCTAATGTGACTTTTCGGAATTTCTGGTGGCAAACGACTTTCTGCAAAAAAGTTGAAGATTCCTACCTCTCAGTTTTGGGGTTAACCCCTTGAAGTACGGTGGTACAATTTTATATCACTTAATTTTAATCTACAAATGCTACAATGGCATTAGTATTTTGTCACCGCACTCTGTATACTAGGCCTGAGCGCTTACACAAAATTGGCAGTTGTGGTAGGAGGATTCCCTTACAGGGTTGGTATGCTTTTACAACAAATTTTTAAAAGAATTTTCCTATTTAAAATATAAATAGTAGAAATTGGAGACACCGCGTTTAATTGCAGGCTTTTTTTTTTTACTTTTTTGCTTTTAAATTAGGCGAAAAATTACATTAAAAAAATGTGTTAACACGAACGAACCCTGTTTTAAGCATTTTTACAGTCCCTAGAATTAGCACACCAGTAATTTCTAAAAGTTTTCTTTGACTTATTTGATCTCAGAAAAATAATTCGAAGAAAACGTTTGAACTTATTGGTGTTTAAATTCGAGAGACCGTACAAACGCTGAAAAAAAATCCACCTACGACATCCGCCATTTTTGTGTTAGCGCGCAGGCCTAGTATTTAGGGTGTGGTGATTTTGTAATAAATTTTGTCCTTTATAATGTACGTGAAGAAGAGCTTTTATTTATTTACAGATTAAATTGCTTCTTAATTCTGATGCAATTCAATCATTTCAACATTTTAGCAACACGCATACTTTGCCCCTGAAAGGGTTAATGGGTTTAAATTTTTATTCGGAATATTACATTTCGTTAACTTTGAACACTATTGTATACTTCAAGAAAACTATGCATCCGTTTTAAATGTTTGCTAACAAAAATCCTCAAATAAGCAATAAGTTCTATTAATAATCATTTGCGGGCAATTTTTTTAAAAATGACTATTATTTCCGACATTGAATATTCCCCTTATTATCGAGTATTTTTCACTATATACCAGGTGCGTCATAAGTTCGTTAAACATTTAAAAATTCCTTAAAAAGAAACAAATGATGCTAAAAAATTGCTGTTTAAAGGAATGGGATTACAGAAAGATCGGATTTTTTTAATAGAAAAAAAAGAGGTTTAAAAATTACGGATAAATACCACTGCATGCATAATATGAGCAAATGTATCTAAATAAGGCTGTCAATAAAACCCGTCAATGCACACAAATTCTTTATTCTATGCCAGCAGTATGCTATTGTTACCAGATCAAGTGTTGTTGATTAAATTCTTTAAAAGAACGCGGAATCAGCAACTGGCACATTGCAAAAATACCGCACGGCAAAATGATTGAAGACGAGAAAATGGCCTGTTTCATGTACTGGGATAATGAAACGTGTCAGACGTTTTGCAGTAATGGGTCTTTTAGTTAGCATAAACCTAATTTGCATACATCTGGTTCATATTATGCATGTCATCGCCATCTATCAATAATTTTTTGAACACAACTTTTTTTTTTATTAAAAAAAAATCCGATCTCCCTCTAATTACATTCCTGCAAACCGCAATTTTTGAGTATGATTTTTTTTTTCTTTTTTATGAACTTTTAGAGTTTCAATGAATTTATGTCGCACCCGGTATATCCGGTATCGTAGAATTTTCAATATCGGTAGCCTATCTCATTTTATTCGCCAGAAGACTGTGCAAGAAGTCTCAACGCCACTTTTATGCACTTGTAGATATGTAAGGTTGCGCTATGGTTAAATATACGGCGGCATAATTAACTATACAAAACTTTATTACTTTAACGAAATATATAATTAATTCAACATATTCAAATAAACACAATTAATAAATAAGTATAATAACAGCCGTTCCCAAAACACGCAGCATCACTCTAGACCACCGAAGAGCAAGTGTCAAAAGATTCCCGCCGAATCCACCGTCAGTCTATACTTGGCAAAACTTTCCAAGCGCCAAACTTTCGCCAAATGGGAGAGCGCTCTTTTTGCTCCACTGGAGAAACTTAAATGAATTATGCTTCCTCTTCCATTTTCATATAAGGCGAATTAACGTCGCCACATGACTCCCCCGCCAGTCTCACACAACCCGTGGGAGACGAAAACGAACTTTCCTTCCCGATCTCGTTATGTAAGTTGTAAGATCAGGCTCACCATCCTCATTCAACAGAAACGCAGGTTTTAAACGATCAATATTTATGATCTTTTCCTGGTTCCCGATAGAAACCACAACATCTTTTTGCAGTCGTTTTACGACTTTGAATGGACCCTCGTAAGTCGGTTGTAAAGATCTCTTAAAAGGACCTCTCCGTACAAATACATGGGTGCAGTTCTTTAGTTCTTTCGGAACATAGATCTTTTGCTGCCCATGCCTTAAAGGTTGACAAGGTCTCAAAGCACACATAATTTTTTGTAGTTTTGAAATATAAGTCGGTGGGTCTGACAAGAGGATATCCTCGTACAACTGGCCTGGAAGCCGTAGAGTCGTTCCATATGTCAGCTCAGTTGTAGATGCACCAAGGTCCGCACGTACTGTTGTCCGTAGACCCAGCAAAACCAGGGGGAGAGCTTCCAACCAATCCACCTTATAGTACATTAAGGCCTGCTTTAAAGGTCGATGAAGCCGCTCCACCAAACCATACGTCTGGGGCCTGTACGAAGCAGCTCTAGCTATAACAGAGCCTAGCATTCTGCCAGACTTTCAAAAAGTATGGACTCAAACTGCTTACCCCTATCGCATGTTATCCTCTGAGGCGTACCAAAACGGGAAACCCACGTCTGAACAAAAGCCTGAGCAACAGTTTCAGCTGTCATATCCACAATAGGTACAGCCTCTGGCCACCGGGTAAACCTATCTATCATGGTTAGGCAATATCTGAATCCACGTACTAGGGGTAAGGGACCAATGATATATATGTGTATATGCGCAAATCTCTCGTCTGGAACCAAAAATTTCACCAAAGGAGACTTAGTATGCAGGTGTACCTTAGTCCTTTGCCAGGGTATACACGCTCTACACCACACAGCAACATTTTTATTTAGCCCTGGCCAAACATATTTCGAACAGATTAGCCGCCTAGAAGCCCGTATTCCTGGATGCGACAACCCATGCATTGACTCAAACACCTTATATCTCAGGGTCTGAGGGACATAAAACCTGTTCACCTCACCAGAAGTTTCACAATACAATAATGTCTTAGCATCCGGCATTTGTACTTTTGCTAACTTTCCACTAAACTCAGCCTTTCCGTCCAAAATAGCTTTTAGCTCCTCATCCTCTGTTTGCAACTTTCCCCACAACTCAAAATCTGCAAGTGACGCAAATTGAATCTCACATACTCTAGATAAACTGTCAGCAACAAAATTTCCCTTGCCTGGCAAATAACGTATATCCGTCGTAAACTGTGATATAAAGTCTAACTGCCGAAGCCTTCTAGGGGAACATTTCTCCTGCTTCTGCTGAAATGCAAAAATTAGGGGTTTGTGATCTACGTACAATGTAAATAGCCGAGCCTCCAACATATGCCTAAAATATTGGATCGCAGAATATGCCGCCAACAATTCCCGGTCATATGTTGAATATTTGCACTGTGTAGGGGACAACTTACGAGAGAAAAATCCAAGTGGTTTTGGACCATCGGGCGTAATTTTTTGTAACACCCCACCCATAGCAAAATCACTGCAGTCAGTTATAAGTGCTAGCTTCGCATCTTGAGAAGGGTGATAAAGAAAAGTCGCATTAGCTATAGCTTGCTTAACTTGCTCAAAACTGCTTCTTGCATCCGCATCCCACTGAATTTCTCTTTTATCCCTCTTTTTTGCTCCATTTAAGAACACGTTTAGTGGTCTTAATATTGCTGCAATATGGGGTACAAAACGATGATAGTAGTTCACCATTCCCAAAAATCTCCTGAGATCGCTAACAGTTTTTGGTTTTGTAAATTCAAGTATAGGTTTCACCTTATCTTTGTGTGGAACACAGCCCTGGCTATCAATAGTATGACCCAGAAAATCTATAGTTTCTTTGCCAAACTCACATTTTGATTCATTAATTATAATCCCGTAATCTCTAAACCGTTTAAAAACTTCCTCTAAATGCTGCATATGCTGAGCGTGAGTTTCACTCGCTATTAAGATGTCATCGAGATAAGGAAAGCAATAGTCCAAACCTCGTAATACCTCATTTATAAAGCGTTGAAACGTTTTCGCTGTAGAGCTTAACCCAAAGTTTAAAAATGGAAATTCAAACAAACCAAAAGGAGTTATAATACCAGTTTTAGGGGTATCGGGAGGAGGAACCGGAATTTGATGATAAGCATGGACTAAATCCACTTTAGAAAATATTTTTTACATTTTAACATATAAGTAAAATCTTGAATGTGAGGAATGGGGTATCTGTCTTGTACAGTAATTCGGTTAAGTGCCCTGTAATCCCCAGTTGGTCTCCAATCCGAAACGCCTTTAAGGACCATATGTAATGGACTGGCCCAATTACTTTTAGATGGCCTACAGATACCTTTCTCAAGCATATAGTCAAATTCCTGCTTAGCTATCCGGAGCTGCGCTGGATGTAACTGCCGAGCTCTAGCTTTCACAGGTGGGCCAACAGTAGGGATAAAATGGATTGCATCATGTTTTACAGTTTGTTTATTCGTATTATTTAACTGTTTAACCTGTTTATACTTTTTTAGCAGTTCTATATATGCAGTGTTTCCGATGATAGTCTTAACCACCGGGACATCACACAGACTGGCGCGACCACGAGCAGCAAAGTTAGTTACAGGGTCCAATAAACGCCGCTTTTTCAAATCAACCAATAAACCAAAATGTTGTAGAAAGTCAGCACCTATAATTGGTTTAGTTACCTCATCTATGATAAATGGCCATTGCAATTTACGTTTCAGTCCCAAATCCAGTGTAAATAGTTTAGTACCGTAAGTGCAGATTTTTGTACCATTAGCGGCATACAATGTGAAATCCCTCTTTCTAGTACTTTTAACTAAAAATGACTTCGGAAAACATGAGACATCACTGCCCGTATCTATCAAATAGCTGGATTGAGTAACCTTATCTGTAACATAAAGCCTGCGACTCAAGCACATACGTGCAGTAACCGTCGCTACTTCTGCGAGCGAAGGTCATTTTTTGGTTTGTAAGCACACGGAGGTACGCATTTTCGAGCCTTTTCCTTAAATCGAAAATGATACCAACATAGCCACCCCTCTCTGTGTGACCTATCCCCTGAGTTAAATGAGTTCCGCCGGTAAGATTTCCTAGGCGACTTGGGACAAGAACCCGCTTTAACCAGCTTTGAAATTTCCTGAACCTGAAATTGTAGCTGCTCCAACTGTTTATTTTGCTGACTAAACTGAGTTTGTTCAGCCTCTCTCGATTCCAGAGAGTTAACACCAACCTGCGTACATTCACAAATCTTATCCGCCATCTCCGCTAATTTATTTAAACCCTCAGAGCTGACAGACAAAATTGTTTGCACCGATACCGGCAACCTCCGAAGCCATATATTTTTCAAAAAGTCATCGTCAACATGGCCCTCACTTAACTCTCTCATCTTACGCAATAACATTGAGGGGGACCTATCACCCAGCTCTAAATCTTCCAGCAAAGTCTTAACCTTCCGATTCTGTGAAACTTCAAATTCCGATAATAATCTCGCTTTAAGAGCACTGTACGGTTCTTCTGGGGGTTTACACACAATATCGGAAGCAAAAGATAAAGTTTCCGCATCCAAAGACGCCACCAAATGATCAAATTTAGTTTGTTCGACCGAGATTCCCGTTAACCTAAAACTAGCCTCTAGCTGTACAAAAAATAACTTTGCATTACTAGGCCAAAAATTGGGAACTTTCACCGACACTCTATTACATCCTGTACTCCCCCCTTTCACAGTTTCACTAGGATTGTCGTCCGGCATCCCGTATACTATCAAAAAACAAACAGAAATCTCAAAAAGCCGAACTAAACAACAATTTAATCCAAACTGACCGAAGATTAAAACATTTTAACACTTAAAACAGCAATATCAACATCGAAACCAACCAACCATTGGAACCCGAAACAAGTTTAAATTATCTTAAAAGTCCTCAGAGGATACATGCAAAAGGAAATAAACAGTACGTAATCTCATACCTTAATCCTTGAAAGACATCCTAATAGATTTGACGAGAACTCGTTATAAATTAATCTTTCTTTTACTCTTTCTAACCACAGCTCCAAAAGCGTGTACAAGGGTCACCACTTGTAGGTATGTAAGGTTGCGCTATGGTTAAATATACGGCGGCATAATTAACTATACAAAACTTTATTACTTTAACGAAATATATAATTAATTCAACATATTCAAATAAACACAATTAATAAATAAGTATAATAACAGCCGTTCCCAAAACACGCAGCATCACTCTAGACCGCCGAAGAGCAAGTGTCAAAAGATTCCCACCGAATCCACCGTCAGTCTATACTTGGCAAAACTTTCCAAGCGCAAAACTTTCGCCAAATGAGAGAGCGCTCTTTTTGCTCCGCTGGAGAAACTTAAAGGAATTATGCTTCCTCTTCCATTTTCATACAAGGCGAATTAACGTCGCCACACACATAAACACCATATTTTGTCTGTAGCTTCACGTGCCCAAAAATTATGGAAATGGAAATGAACCGTACTGGACATCTTGTAATTGCATTTAAAATATTCGAATTGTAATCTTTCAAATTTTATTGGTTTTCAAATTGTTGATATTTAAAATGTTTCCTTACTTTTGACACACATGATATACCGGGTGATTATAATTAAAGTTACGATTTCAAAAATCGATAATTTTAAAACTACCGGTCAGAATGACTTGATATTTTAGCAGAACAATCGTGAGGCAATGGAATTTTGTTTGGCGAAGGAAAAAAATAGTTCCAAATTGTGCCGATAGATGGCGTTGTCAGGGTAATGTCAGGGGAAAGACCAAAAATGTATTCTTGAACCCTTTCCGGCGCGGAGTAAATTTGTTTGCAAAATGATGAAATAATAGACTGACACCGGAATTTACAAACGAATCCATTAGTAAAAAGAAACTTGTTTAAAATGTGCCCATAGATGGCGCTGTCTCGGTTCACATTGTCTGAAGATATGCAAATTACTAATACGTGACATGCGCACCGCAGACATAGCAACCATAAAAATGCAGAGCAGCAGCTCTTTGCCTGAATGCTTCATCATGACTCTGACTATGAAGGATCGCGCTCTGCTCTTGAAGCTTTTCTATAAGAAAGATGACTGTGCACTTACAGCTATTAGGAAGTTTCGGACATTAAAATCCATAAAAAAAGGTCCAATAACAACAAATGGTCTGCAAAAAATGATTGCTAAATTCGAAGAGACCGGTTCATTTGACGTTAAACGGGGTAGAGGAAGGAAACCAGTTTCAGCTGCGGCAGTGGAAGATGTGGCTACAGCATTACAGGAACATACTGACAGTGATGCTGGAATCAGCAGTGCAAGGGGGATTGGCCGAATGCTGGATATGCCGAACAGCACGGTGCGTAAAGTCCTACGGAACGTCTTACGCTGTTATCCGTACAAGATAACTCATGTGCAGGAGTTGCTACCTGCTGACCTGGAAGCACGTCAATCTTTTGCACTACAATTTCTTGCCCGGATGGAAGTGGACAACGGATGGCAATGGAACATTCTGTGGTCTGATGAAGCCCACTTTCATTTGCAAGGTTCTGTAAATACGCAAAATTGCAGGATATGGGCGACCGAGAATCCGTCCCAGCTACAGCCATTACCTCTTCAGTCTGAAAAGGTCACTGTGTGGTGCGGAATAACGGCAGCGTTTATCGTCGGTCCATTTTTCTTCGAGGAGATCACACCTGCGGGTCCCGTTACCTGCACAGTTACTGGTAAGCGGTATGAAGCACTTTTGCGTAACCATGTTCTTCCGGCACTTCAACAGCGTCAGTGTGTGGATCGCATAATATTCATGCAAGATGGCGCTCCTCCGCACATTGCTACTACTGTGAAGCAGCTACTGAGTGATAATTTCGGAGATGATAGGATCATAAGCCGCCATTTTCCAACAACGTGGCCGCCACGTTCCCCCGACTTAAACCCGTGTGATTTCTGGCTTTGGGTGTACCTGAAGAATGTTGTTTATAGCGGGCGGATTCAGAATCTAGCCGACTTGAAGGCAAGCATCACACAACACACCCATTGCATTAGTACAGATACCCTCCGATCTGTTGTGGAGCATGCCGTTTTGCGTCGTCCATTCATCAATAATTATTTATACGGATATTCATATTTTGATTTTTATACTAAAAAAATGGTCATTTACTGCTCCAGAACCGTCTTCCAAATTATATTGTTTATTATCAAATTTGTAGAAAGGAAAAACGTAAATACTCAACAAACATTTGCTTCCAACGGAAATTTGGTTTAATTAAATATGAGTTACTTTAAAACTACATACATAAACAATCCTCGACGTTTCGGGTATACCGATTAATGAATCGGGAAAATTAAATATGTGTTACATGATTGAGTCCAATGTATCACATCATGTAACACATATTTACTTTTTTTGCTGTTCATATTTATGAAAGTTTTCTCCTGAAGATGGTTATAAAGAATAACCGAAACGTCCAGGATTGTTTATACATGTAGTTTTAAAGTAACTCATATTTAATTAAACCAAATTTACGTTGAAACAAATGTTTGTTAAGTATTCATATGTGCAACGTAAAGTCCTTATTAATTAGGAAAAACGTAATTTATTACTTTTTTAGATTAGTAATCTTCATGGATTGCCTCATACATTTATGCATATTTAAAGAAAAATATCTCAATAACTATTAATCAGTAAAACTTAAAATTTTTCCACTAAAAGCTTAATTACCTTTACACTCAGTGGCGTAGCGTCAGGGGGGCGCACGATCATTTTACTACCAGTATAATTATATACTACATTTAGCCTTATTTAACCTTTGAACGGTATGAAATAAATAAGGCCAAATATAGAATATAAAAATACTGGTAGTAAAGTCACCCGTGCCCCCCTTGACGCTACGCCTCTGTTTACACTCACCCTATTGAAAGGTTATATATGTAACATTTTCATACATTTGCTTTTCTTCTAAATTAAATTTGGATATTATACGGGATTATCGTATTTCCAATTGAGTGTACTTCGTTCAGGTAAATGTGAAAAAACAAAGCATTAGAGAATATTTTACACATTTACGATGCATTTATTTTATTACATGTAAAATCTCACTCTATTTAATAAAAAAAACATGTATTACCTCTCTTAATTTAGACGATCTCTTATTTAGCACAAAAACTATTATAAAGATTCGAAATGTCTTCTATTTGTGAATCTCATAAAACACCAACTAAAATAAAGTCTCGCGGAGACATAAAGCTATATTTAATGAAATTTAATCAAATCCTTTTAAGAGAACTTTTGATGATAAGGTCTCAACTACAAAATGTTCTCTCTTTTGTATTTACAGAGAAGATAAAGTAATGAATACAAAAAAAGCTTTTTAAAAAGAAGTTTAAAGTATATATTTTCAAAGATATTTCTATCCTTTCCAGATTTCAAACTCTCAGGGGATATTAAGCAACATTTTTGATTTTTGACAAAATAAGCGTAAATGCATACATTTTTACTTAATACATCACAAAATATTTAACCAGTTTTTAGGTTAATTTATTTAAATATCGACTTATCGTAACCACATCGTTTATCTATCTATCTATCTATCTATCTATCTATCTATCTATATATATATATATATATATATATATATATATATATATATATAATACTTTTGAATATATAATGCAAATATTCTCATCACGATAACGCCCGAAATACTGAACCAGTTAGTGCTTAACAGGGAAAATATATGAATATTGTCAGTATCTTGGGTGAGTTCATTAAATAAGTATATAGCTCTTATACATTTGTTTACAGGGACTCAAAAAAGGAAAAACATGTAAAATATTCATCATAATAACGTCCAAAATACTGAACCAATTCGAATCTAATGGAGACAGCGTATTCATCTTGAAAGTATCTTTAAGTAGTTTAACATAGTAACACATGTTTTGTTACAATATGTTCTCAATATGATCGCTTCCTTTGTCAAAACACAACTGCAGGCGATCGTTCATGTTCCTCAGAATGTTGGCCACTAAGATTGGCGTTATGGCATGGCACTCACTAGCAATTCGCTCACGAATATGGTTTTTATCGCTGATCTTCTTACTGTAAACTTTCGATTTAAGGTATCCGAATACCTTCGGAGGGCTTTTTTTTAAATTATTTAAAAATATGACTTTTTTTTGCAATGTATATCATGATGTGATTAAAAAAGTAAAATAAAACAGAAAACGTTATAAATTTCAAATTATTTTTTTATATTTTGGGGGAAAAATAAGCAAAAAACAGCGAAAATAATCACTTCCGCAAAACATCATAACTCAACTTTAAATCAAGATATTTTTATTTTGTAAGCATTATTATAATTATTAAACCTATTTCTGGGGAATGAACTACTCTCATATTTGTGAGTCAAATATTTAAAACTATATAGAAAGTTAATCAGTGATGAAGCAAAAATTACTAAAAATTTATTGCAAATTGGAAACTTTATCAATAACTAAAAAAATACTAATACACTTACTGTTAAGAGTGTAGTTCATTCCCTTTATTGCACTTTGCAAAGCATACAAAAAAAAATTGGAACAAGATTCATCCATAATTTTTTCCTTTATGATGTTTTGCGTAAACATAAAATGTTAAAAAATTGATTTTCAGAAAACGCAAAAACAAAATTTTATTCAAAATCTTACCTGTATTTTGAAAAGCAAACCTTAATATGTTACTCAATTTATACGCTATATTATCTATTTTGTTTAAAACAACTGCTGTTTTTCTTTTTCAAATTCTTTTTAAATTTTCTCTGCTTCTTTACTTTTGGCTTTACATAGCATTGAAAAACATGCTGACTTCCGGTGAGCAGAACGATACTTCCGGTTTCAAAATACTAATACTTAGTAATTTTAAAAAGGAAATAACTTGACTTCTAAATAAGATATAAACAAAATTCAAACAGATTTGGAAAGATAAAGAGTCCGGCTATTATATTATACCAAAATCTAAAAATCGATATTTTGGTCGAAAATCGGCTTTTAAATGTGTTCGGATACCTTAAGGTAACCCCACACAGAAAACTCTACACGCTCTTCAGTAGTCCGCATTTTCACCTACAAATTCAAAAAAAAATAAAAAAAACCAAATTAAAATCTTAAAAAACTCTTATGATGTGGGACTTTTGGTCCACCCGGTAGTTCATTTGCAGGAACACACAAAACAAAAAATAATGCAAACCTTTTTCATCACGATATAACGTCCGAAATACTGAACCAATTCATATCTAATTGTGGTAATGAATTTATCTTGTAAGTATTTTTTAATTAGGTATGTAGATGTTATAGGTCGTATATAGGGACAAACAGAAACAGAAAAAAAAACATGCAAAATTTCCATTGGGATAACGTTTGAAATTCTGAACCGTATCAAATTCAGGCACTGCAATGATCTTGCAATTATTATGGATGAAGTCGTTAATCAAGCATGTTGATTTTATAGATCATTTACTGGGACATACAAAATTTTTATTGCATACATTGAATACGCTTGTAGTTACGCTTACGTGTGATTTCAAAATACAATTTCAACTATCATTTAACAATTTTCTCAGATCCATTCAATTACATTTGGTAAGCATAATTTATTTAAATGTGTCCTCTGAGTCTGGTGGTTACGAAGATGGCCACATAATTATGATCTTGGATCCGGGGCTGCCAACTTCTACGCCTTTTTAAATCAAATATTCATGTTTTTAACCAGAAAAATATTTAGAAAACAGTATACTGAATTTATTTATTGACATGCAGTATTTTATACGTTAATGCGTTTGTTAAGTGAAATTTATGGTAGTAAAATAGTTATTCCATTCAAAATAAGCTTAGTAGTTGGCAGCCCTGTGGATCGATGTTCGTGGGTTTGAAACAACGTTGTCTGGGCGGGAAAACTGTTTTAGGTTTTCAGGGTTTTCCTTCTACGAGAACGATAACTCGTGTCACTTTCCCTTCAAAATGCATTCATGAAGGCCTTATTCTTACAGCAGAATGACGAAAAATAGCTGATGCTTAACAATATCCCCCCCCCTCACTTAGAATTTCCCAACGAATATCCTTTCTCACTAAAATAGCTATGTAAAAGGACTGAGATCAATTTATTTATTTGTATTAAATCTCTTGAATGTACCTTAAATGAAAAAATAAATAAATCAAGATGCTCTTCAAATTGAGTCTGAAGGACATGTTTCGATCTATGCGTTAAATATATTGATGCGTCAGTTAAACTTACGAATAGGGAAAAGTGAGAAATTGCTCATGTACAATTTACATAATAATAAAATGTCAAATAATATATTTTATACAAGTTTATGAAGCTGTAATGTTTTTATAAACTTACATGTGCGAATCATAACCTATTAACTGGGTATGATGAAATATTTCGACATACACGAACTACTACCTTAATGTTTTGAACGCTTTACTTCCAACCAGTAAAATTTTAATACAAATTTACGTCTTATTAAAACGTCCTATTCATGCAAAATTACAGACATGAATAAGGGAAAAAATTATATTCTGTTTTGCTGGAGGAAGTGTGCCTCGTTGGTAATCAGTTGAACAAAAGTTTAATCCCCGGTTAACAGGTTAAACATAACTGCAAGACTGATTTGTCTATATTTAAAAAAAATAAAGACAATCTGAGCGTTTGTAGGCAATGGATACAAAAATCTAGCATATGTAGAAGTCTGAAAATTTGGATGAGGATAAACGAAGATAGGAAAATAGTAAGATATCCGTAGATAGGACTATCCTAGGATATCCGAAGATATGACTATCTTAGGACCTCAGGATAACTCCTGCTAAAAAATGTGTCCAAACCATCAACAGATCAAGAGTATATATTATACCCTTCAAGAAAGTTAATAAAAATGTAGGTATGACATAGATATGACACTGAGAAAATTTCGAGACAGAATAAAAGAACATGATGCAGATCTCAGATTAAATATACCCCACACTGTCTTAGCAAGGTTAGCACAAACTCAACCTATAAACGTCGATTTCAATAGATCCCAAATTATCTTCCGTACAAGTAGCCACCAATAAGCTATCATAAGAGAATCTCTAGAAAAATATCTAATAAGGAAATAGTCTGTAACAATATATTATCATATGATATCCACGCAGTATGGACAAAAATGATACATGATTGATAAACCTGTACTAGGTTTTTGAAATTTTGACTAACACCTTATATCCCATACCACCCTTGAAGTAAAATGGTTTGTTCCGGGCAAGGTTAGAAGACGCAAAGAGACAAAACAACTATGATTTTTTTACTGTCGAAGGCCAAGTAAGTTTCGGTTGAAAACGTTTTGGTTTTTTAAAAGAATTTTAATGCGTTTTTAACCCCTTGAAGGGCGCCGGTATATTATATATGCCACTTAATTTTAATTCCAAAATGCCACAATGACACCAGAATTTTATAATCAAATTTTGAATTTATAAGGTACGTGAAGAAAAGGGTTTACTTATTTTAAAATAAATTCGTTCGTTAATCTTGGTGTCAATCAATCATTTCAAAATTTTAGCTCCAAGAGTACTTTGCCCCTGAAGGGGTTAAATGATTTTATTATGTTTTACGCACCTTTAAGCAATGTATTTACATATATTTGTACCTTTATCAATTTTAATAACTTATTTAATAAAAAAACTTAGTTTTTAATTATTTCGTTTATATTACCTCGGATAATTATTTTGTACTATACAGGCTGTCTCTATACTTTAGATAAAACTTTAAAGGAATGTAGAGTGCGCTATAACAAACCATTTTTTAAAGGAAACGAAGATCGTAACCATTTTTTTTCAGGCAAAAATACAGGGTGTCTCTCCAGCCAGAACCCGGATTTTTGTTCAAACCTTTAACAATATTGAAGGTATTTTTTCGTAATTTTAAACAGACCTACATTGTTTCGTGTGAAACTTGACGATAATACGAAAAGGACTGGGAAATCATAGAAATTCAGTCACTGATACTGTATGTAAATTAAGCTACATTCTGAAACATAGTGATTCTTGTTTAGCGCTTTTTGGATGCAGACACTGGCCACGTCTACGAATTCTTGTGATATGAAAGCGTTTTACAAAAAAAAAGAAAGTCTGCATGAAATTTTCATAAAAGACCTCCATTATTTTACAAAAATCATTATTTTTAACACTTTTGCAGTTCACATTGCTATTTATTTCCGAAAGGTAAAAAAAATAAAGCGCATTTCTCTATACGCTCCTCTATACGGCACCCTGTATATTTATTTAGGGTGTTTAGCTTAGTCTCAATCAAGTATTTTTTTCTTTTCTAAAAAGAGCAATTTAAGAAAAAAATCATTCTCCTTGTAAGAACTCATAAATAATAATCAGTTTATATAATTCAGAATTATATAATAACATAATAATATAATAATGAAACATTTTCAACTATCTGTCCTTTAATAGATTGAAGTGCTCTTCATAATCACGCTGTAAGACACTCAAGACATCCTTATTTCGAGAGCAATCTACAATTTCATTGATTTACGTTTCGAAGCTAGAGAGTTTCAATTGTATTAATTTCAGAATTATTAGTCTCACGGTTTATATAACAGCCTAAATACATAAAATGTAAAAAATATTTATAACATATTTCAGATGTACTTTGTATTAATTTTTAAAAATAGCCTTAAGATTTACATACAATCATAAACACATAAAAAAGATTGACAACTATGTTAAGAGTTACCAACACTCTGTATGTATGATTACCACGGTTTTCGAATACAAATTTTCACTTTATTTAATCGCATAATATCTAATTTAAACAAGTATAAATTTTTGTTGTAAATTACTGGTATTTAAATAGCCGAAGGGTTGGTAAACATGTTTTTTTTTATATATAAAGTTAAGCCATTGTTTCTAAATGTGATGAGATTTCTCATACATTTGTTTCATTCAGGATATATTTTGAATTTTAGTAAATACTAGCTGACCAACCCGGCGTTGCCAGGACCCGTAATAATAACCTTAAATAAACCTCAAATTTGTATGAATTGATATCTTTAACCAGATTTTGTATGAATTGATATTTTTTTAATTAAAAATTCGGGAAATAATATTGATATTTAATGGTAAAAGCGCTCGAAAGAAGATATTTTCTTGTATTTTACCGTAGGGTCGTTTCATAGTTAAAAACATAGTTCATGTTCTCTGAACTCTTTGAAAGTAATATCGGTTATAACTGTAAAAGCTTTGCAGAGCGTGTAAAAATTTGTCTAGTTGTAAGAAGAAATATGTTTCCTGTTCGCATTTTTTTCGTGTCTGGCACCTTAACATACCAAAGAAAAATTATTATCGTCAGAACTGTCTGAAATTTTAATCGGTTATAAATATAACTGTATACAAGCTCACTTTAAAATTTCGTGAAAAAATATGCATATTTAATAGTGAAAACATGAGCCGAAGGTGAACGAAGGCGCGCCGAAACAGCGCCCGCGGTTTAGCGTTTTCATCGAAACTTTATTATTATTATTATTTCTATGTGTCCGAAAGTTTCAAATGTTTTGTAGGTGATGTAAAACTGGTCTGCCAAGATGCTCTAAAAGATGCCGACTTTTAGTTATTTTTTGCGTCAAAAAAAGACCGTCTACGGGAGGCGCGAACTGATCTGCAGTAGTGATTTTTTTCGTAAAATTCGTATTTTTCAAAACTGATTACACCGCCGAAAAGAAGATGGTATCAGCTTTTAATTTCCAATTTTGTAATTTGGTACTTCTGAAATCGAGCTTTAGTGGCACGTTGTAGAAATTGTCAATCATGAAAACGACCCTTTTTGAAAAAACCTTTTTAAAGGGTTAACAACAATATTTTTTTCTAACATATTACGGCGTATAAGACGTAAAAGTACTAAATTTAAGAATGTGTGTTCCTTTTTTCCCGTATCCCAAAAGGTTCGACTGTTGAGCCAAAATAAAATAAATACGGTCAAATAAAAACAGCATCTGGTTCTCCCCTAATACGCACTCGGAAAGCAGGGATTGAGCATGCATGCGAGCGACACCGCCGATTTTCAGAAAAAATATCGCATTTTGATAAAGTTTTAATTAATATCTCGGCTAATTATCAAAAATTAAAAATCGGATCCTCAGGTGCCTCAGAACCTGCCTTTCTGACCTCTGTATGTTGTAGATTTTGCTATCCATCGCCGACAGATACATACACACTCACTCAGACAGAGCGAAACTATATTTTATTAGTATAAATAAAATGCTAAATATTAGAAAAAGCATAGGTAATTACGTTTTTAAGTCGAAATAGAAGGAACAGTCTCTTTTGAAGAAGAGGAATTGTTATTTATATTGTAAGTAAAGACAATATTTATCAATATTGACAATATCAATATTGACAATATTGTCAAATGATGATTGTCACATTTAGGTATTTTTTCACATTTAAACTAGTTAAAACCTAAATGAGAGCTCCAAAATACCTAAATAAGACAATGCATTTTGCGCATGTCAGTTCATTTTAATGTCATGTATTTCTTTGTTAAAAGATTCTAAATACTTAATACTGCATTAAAATTAAATATTTAACCATTTAATATTTGAACTTTAAGGACTTTTAACTTTGACAATTAATAAACAAATACTATGGAATGAAAGACCATTACTACATTAATATTACCAAAATAATGTTTATTACTGGATGATTTACCACGGCCCAACTTGATCTTCGTTTCATTTTAACGCACTGTATACGGCCCTGACAAACACCACTTTTCGCTGGAATTATTAAAGGGCAAAAACAGTCAATAGATGGCGCTAAATTCCAACCTCATGCGTACGGTTTAATGAGCCATAATACATCATACTCCGCTTATTTTTATCTGATTAATTGACAGAAATAAGTATAATTATATAATTTAAGGACAAAATTTAAATGTTTTAAAGAATAATATACCATTTGTATACCTAGAACATTTAAATATTACACGTATTTACTAATTTAGCATTGTCAATATCTTCTAACTTTCTGAAAATAGTCTAAAAGAACATTAACCCGTTTAGGATAAAGGAAAACAAGCGTTTTTGTTTTCAAATACAGAAAAATAAAGTATTTATTCATCACACGAGTATAAAGTATTTTAAAAATATGTTTTTTTAACGTGCAGCTCTGTACAAAACGCATTACTGATATGCAAATCTCTAAATTATATCAGAGTTTAAGCATATGTAACAGATATTTATTTTCAAAATATCATGAAATTTGATATTTTCGTTATTTTTACATAATTGATTATAGACATTTTCAAAATTTTCCGTATCGTATTTTTGATATTTTCTGAGAAAACAAGTGTAAATGAATTTTTAACTGTTTAGTGCATTTCAGTTAAATAACTTTTTCTTTTACAGTAACTTTTTTAGTCCCCCCCCCCCCAAAAAAAAAAAAAAAAAAAAAAAAAATCCAAGCTTTATGTTTGAAGTTGAATTTTTAAATGTAGAACAAATAACGATGTGGTACAATAATTACTTAGAACAACCATTGAAAGATAAACTGCCTACTTTGATAACATCTTTTTACAGCTTCGTTAAAAATAATCTTTTCTGGTTTTGATTTTGTTCAGTGTAAACTGCACAACAGGATAGACGTAGTGCCCCGCGCCCATTGGAGTCATGTTAGGGCCCCCGATACTCTCGATCAATCATTTTCTCCGTATAAAATAGAGTGTATAAAACAATAATCTGTATGAAACAATTATAATGTTGCTTTAGATTTGTTTTTTCGTGAGCAAAAAAGTGAGTAGAAATTTATTTTTTACATGCAAAGCTAACATAATTGTCGGAAAATGTATAGATTTGATGATCCTGAAAGTAACTGTAAAAAATCAACTGAAAATAACAAATATTTAAAATATTCTAAGGATAGAACATATTAAGAAACTAAAAGTAATTATGCTTATTAAATGTGAAAGTAGTGTTATTTTTTATACATTTCATTATATATATATTATTTTGTTGTATAAAACGTAAAATTTCCTTAAAACATTGGCTTTTTGTTAGTGTAGAAAGCAAATTGTGACTGTTTTCAATTATCGTTTATAATAAAATTATCTGCGGAGATAACTTCCAGCCAATGTTTTAATAAATCAGAATTTGAAAGAAAGTGATGAAAAGAAAACTTGTATTTTGAGATGATGAACGACAGTATGAAACACAACAATATACCATCTTGATTGTGAAAAGAAAATAAATAATTCAAAATTTTAAAACTAAATCATGTCCAAAAGCTAAGCAAAAACAAGATCGAGTGAAGCCTTGACTGAGGTTGCCGAGCAGGGCCAATTTCTTACAGTGGTCACAGCCGGAACTAGATTTCTATTCCCTCACTCCTATTGTATTTCGTACTTTTTTTAGAGCCTGCTTAGATCGAGTGAAGTTTTGGTTTTATACAACTATATCATAATCTAAATTTTGTATACTTACGAATTTCTGGAACGTTTTAGATGTTCCTGGACTTTAAAAAATGTAATGGTTATATCATGTCAAAGAACCAAATAAAAACGGAAGGTTGCTATATGTATGAAGACTTATTTTATTCAGTACATAAAGTGTTTTAACACACAGCTGTTGCCATTTCGAACTTTTGGTACCAGTCATTAACATTGTGTAATAGTAATGGGACTTCGTGTACGCGCTGCGCAACTGGCATGAAAAACTGTACAGTAAGGGTCTTCATACACTTTGCCGTAAAAACAAATTCCCACCTATAAATTCAGAAAACTAATCCTCAGCAAATTTAATCACGGGTTTTCTGTCATTATATAAGGAACATTTTTTTTAATTCTAAAATACTTGTACCTTTGTTACTCGCTGGCCATTCATTACTAGACAGAAACTAATTTCAAATTTCTGGAACACGCATGCTCAAAGAATAACGATGTACTAAAGCTACCATTGTATAGAATAATTTATTGCCATTATCATGCGATTTAATAAGGTGAAGATTTTAATTCTGAAATAGTGTTGGCAAATAGTTTTAATGCAAAAAATTTGCATACATCTGTTTTAGAACAATAAAGGAAAGACGCACAAAGATTCCTTACATATTTACTAAAATCTTATATAATTAATGTATAAAATTTTAAAATATACAAAGAGTTTGTAAACGTGAATTCCGTAGAAATAAGCGTTTTTAAAGAAATAAGTTAATAAATAAACACATTGCGTAACATTTCATTGCTTTTCTTACTCAGTGGTAAGTATGACTGAAATAGTACTAAAAATGTTTGACAATAAATACTCATTTTATGTTATAGATATTTATAAGATATTTTACAAGCTAATATTTTTTTTTGTATATATGATACTCAGAAATACTGTATATCAATAAGGTGAAAATTACTATACAAAAATAGTGTATTACAAAAGCGCCAGTTCGGACATTCCTGATATAAAGTTCTACTTAAGTAATGAAGTTTTCTTTAGATAAATCTTTTAATCACTTTCTCCTCAAAACATGTATTTTGATTTTATAATATTTAAAATTATGAAGTATTTTCTGTTCTCTATGTTTTAATTCTGAACGTACATATTTCTGTTCTCTATGTTTTAATTCTGAACGTACATATTTCTGTTTCTGAAATTAAATCTGGTAATATTACGATTGATTTCTTACCGTAAGACTTTCGGTATCATTGTCCTCCCAGTGTGCGCGAGAGGCCTCCTTCGGAATACCAGAATATCCAAATAATTGTCTTCGCCTTATTTAAACCCAAGTGTGATTTCATTTGAGAAGAACTACCGTATATGCTCGTGTATAAGCCGACCCCCAAAACCGAGATGCAAACAAGTTTAACACCAGTAATTCAGAATAATTTTCTACGCCCTGCTTTATCTCATTTAATTGTGAATTACATAAGACGAAGAACATTATTGTAAAATACTGGTATTAAACGTGTTTTCATCAGGAATTTTGGGGTCGGCTTATACACGAGTATATACGGTACTTATTATTTACTTTCAAAATTCTGCGGTTAATTAAGGCAAATATTACTATTCGGAAGTAACGGAACTCAAATATAGGCACCTTTACACGATCTGTTCACTAACTCATAGGTAAACATTTTTTCGTATTATATATTCATAATATTATCAAGGTGGGTATATATCTCAAAATTTCCTAGGAGTATGACGCCTTTTTTTCAGATTGGAAAAATTCTATTGCTTCTATTATCGTACATTTATTATATTTTACCTGACTCGCCCGGCGTTGCTTCGGCCCGTGATAATATTCTTAAACAAAACTGAAGTTTGTATGATTTTATATCTTCGTAAAATCTTTCCAATGAACGTAAGTGTGGAGTTCCTAGTGCCTTTGGCAGCGTAGAGTGTTTCAAAAGAACTTAGTTTCCGGGAGCGTCTAGTGTGTTCCCAACAAACCACTTTACGACTGAAACTGTGACCTGTGTCCCCGCTTCCTAAGGCAGTGTATACCGGAAGTGCTCCGCACGCTCTGGAGATGATTGAAAACCAAGTTGAATGAGCCAATCCCCATAGTAATCGGGCCCATAGAACCGGAGATAAGAATGCGCCCTTGGCGGTTACTAAATTCTGTAAGACAATCGAAAACCAAGTTGAATGAGCCAAACCTCAATGTAATCGGGTCCATAGAAATCAAGTTAAGAATGCGCCCATGGTGGTGGAAGGTGGAACTAAAATCTGTAAAAGAATCGTAAGCTAAGCTGAATGAACTAAATTCCGTTGAAACCGAGTTCATTATTTATATCAAAGAATGTGCCGTTAATGTTCGAAAATGGTGGTAACAGAAATCTAATATAATTTTTTTATAATGCAGAAAGTAGCTGAATCGTAAGCTAAGTTAAATGAACTAATTCCTGTTGAAATCGGGCCAATAGACACACAAAGCGAAACTTTCTTTTATTAAAATGATTAATATTAATATGATTGAGATTGATTTTAATCCTAAAATGTGCAATCAGCTCGTTTAATTGCAGATTTTGTAACATATTTCTGCCAATAAATAAGACGTAAAAATTTGGTAAAATATTGTGGTAAAAATGTACGCATCTTGTAATATACAAGTATGTGATATATAGCGTTCATACATGCTTCTACACAAAGCGCTGGGGCATTTACTAAAACTTAAAGAGAATTTCAAATACAAATATTCATTTTATGATATATTTACTTTCAATTATTTTTTAAAACTTTTTAGAAATGATACTTAATGAAAATTCAATTTATTTATTATTTTTATTTGCTATTATATAATTTTATTAAAGTTTTAAGATTGAAAACTTTTTTAAATATTTCAATAAGATACGCTTACACATAACTATGTTTTTTCCAATATAATTTAAGTAAATGGGGCTGGAATTCTTATTAAGACTTACAGAAAATACCTGCATGAACTATTTCCGATACGAAGCTAAAATATACTGAATAACATTCTTTTAGTGGGAGAAACGATTGAGTAACTTCTTAAGATTTAGACTCAGATCAGTATCCGAATAATGGCTAACGCAGATATGATGTGATCGATTATATATACCAAATGATATTTATTGTTCTTAGTTTCTCCGGGAAGCACTTCAAAATGCATCCATTCCATCAACATTTCCCACCCCTTCGATTTTTCAACTTTTTCAAGTATTTGTTTCATTGCTCTTTATATTTATATTTATATGCTATTAGAATAGCATGTAGTTTTTCTTGTCTTTAAAAATCCACAGATTTTTTATTCTATAATTTTCTAAATATTTATTTGCTGAAATTTTAGTATACATATACATATATAATAAAACTTTTGTTAATGATAACCGTTAAATCATATAAAAAATCGACCATATATGAACCGAAAATTATAATAGAATACAAAAACATGTATCCAAAAATGTAAGATTCTTAAAATGAAATAAGTGGAAAAAATGAATAAAGATATAGGGAGAAAAAAATCCAATGTGCAGTAGGTGAATATATTACAAGAAGCAAAAGGAAACTTATATTGTGAAATACTTTATCAAGTGCAATATTCCACTTTTGTTAATAATAACCATTAAATCATATAAAAAATCGATAATAAATGAACCGAAAATTATAATAGAATACAAAAACATATATCCAAAAATGTAAGATTCTCAAAATGAAATAAGAGGGAAAATGAATAAAAATATAGGGAGAAAAAAATCCAATGTGCAGTAGGTGAAAATATTACAAGAAGCAAATGGAAACTTATACTGTGAAATACTTTATCAAGGGCAATATTCCACTTTTGTTAATAATAACCATTAAATCATATAAAAATTGACAATATAAGAACCAAAAATTATACTAGAATACAAAAACATATATATCCGAAAATGTAAGATTCTCAAAATGAAATAAGTGGAAAAATGAATAAAGATATAGGGAGAAAAAAATCCAATGTGCAGTAGGTGAATATACTGCAAGAAGAAAATGGAAACTTATATTGTGAACTTTATCAAGGGCAATATTCCACAAATATAAGTAATTCGTAATTGATTTCTGCTTGAATAAATAAGCCTTAGACGAATTTACTTTACTCAAATTGCTGGATCAACTGCGAAGCCTCATTTAAAGAAAATTGAATGAAAATGCCCTAATATTGAATAACTAAATATAATAGTTGCAAAAGCAATGATTAGGGAATATATCTGTATATATATTTAATATTTGTCTTAAAATCAACATATCTAAATATAAAATGGCTAAGAAAAGAAATAAATATGATATTTTTCTTTCAGAAAAGAGTTTTTTAATCACATTTAAGGATAACATAAAAAACTGTGTTTACCATCCTCTGGTATATGTACAAACGTGAGGCAGTGGTAAACATTACTTATTACGAATATTATTCTCACACCAGAATTTACGAAAAGTAATATTGGCAATATTTAATGACAGAAATTCTACGATTAAATAAGTTGAATATTTCAATTGATAAAAATGTTTTTATCACTAACACCACATACGCAAAGACCACGTAGTGAGTACCAAAATATGATTACGTGAGGTTACCTAGGATTACGTGGAGGAAGGCACATACATAAAGGAAGAGTTCAAACCACTATTCTGGAATAAGCATGATAAATAATAAATGTATAACCTGACAAGAAAAAATCAGTGGAGAATGGCTGTATGTACATTTTAAATTGAGTATCAGTAGCAAATGTGCAGAATATTTTTGAAGATAACAAGCTTTATAAATTTCAAGTCTACCTGTCCCCTTAAAAGTACAATCCCGAGGTTACATATATAAATATGTAATATACATACGAAAAAAGAAATAATTGCCATTATTTTTTTATGTATGCAAAGATAAATACATTTTCGGCAGCATTTAATACAATTTTAACTAAAAATTCATTTATAATTTTCACTTCTTATAATAAACTTAATTTAAATATAATTAAATACTATTTGCATGTCCCTTAATAATAAAAACTTCGTTTAAAAAATATATATATTAACTAGAAATTAATTTAAAAAGAGTATTATGTTTATAATATAACGCTTTTTAACTTCTATACGAATTTTAGTAATTTCTTCACAATATCTTTACATTTTATTCACATTATAAAACATAATAATGTATTGGTACGCTGTTCAAAATTAATTTTATTTAAGACTAGTATCTTAATGTAGTTAATGAGTAAATTGTTTACAGCCACAAAAGAGTTTCGAGTTTCCCTAAAGGAGTTATATTTCATTACAAATATCCAATTATCTTTTTTTTCTCATCCCATATGTTAGATTGGCTTTTAATAAGGTAGTATGAGTTTATAATACTAGTTTCCTATCATCAATCATGTAAATATCAATTGAACATTCTTTATTACTACCCCGGTAACACCAGTTAGTGATTGATGATTAAAACTCTGTTTTCAAGTGTTTTGTCTTACAAATTACATACATTAACGAAATAAATTACACAGTATAGCTTACAAATAATTTTAATTGATCAGTTTTACTCCTGTTATTTTCTCTTTCCCGTATATTTCCAGATAGTAAAATTCATTATTCATCATTCTGTAAAGATGACACAGTATAATCAAAGCTATACGAACAATTTAAAAATCATTTAATGCGAATGCATGTTCTCGCTGCGTGTATTTTTATGCATACATGAGACTAAAGTCAATGAGGGAAATTTTTATCTATACGAATAAAAGATCATTATTCTAATTTTATGTTTTAAACTTTTAAAACAAAAAAGATGTTTTGTAATTATTTTCTTGTATTGCAAAGAAATAGATATTTGTTTCGAATTTTCAATATAGTCTAGTACTCAAATTCCTAAAAGAATATGTCTACTACTTAACTCTACAGTCCATGATTTTTTCTTTTAGAATTGTGTTTTTATATACTTATATTAAGAATGTGACACCAGAAATTTTAAGATAGATTTTTAACTTTATTTAGTAGCATATTTATGTTATTTTTACAGGATTAATATTTCTATATAAATATAGTGGTTGAAAAGAACTTTATTTATTTATTAAAAGTTAAATATAAAGTATTGCCAATTGGCTACACTATGCACTGTAGGGTTAATCAGATTTTATTATTACCACAGAAGCCAATCTCTAGATTTTTCAAATAAAAAAAATATACTTTTTACCAGAAATATAATTAATTAATGATATGAAGTAAAATGAAAATGACTGTCACATAGAGACAAGACAGATTTAATTAACTACATTTTCTATTTCTAAGATTTTTTTGGAATTTAAATAAAGTCGGATGCTGCAGAGTATGGACGTATATTTTCTGACATTTCAACGCAAAAACACGAAACACAAGTTAAAACTATAAAGACAACATATTCGTTTATATTTAATATACCTCTAAAAATTTTATAAGGTAGGAGATAATCACGATAAACCAAAATCGAAAAAGTAAAATCGCACACGTTATATATCGACCCCATGCATCCTATGCAATAAAAATCATTGGAAAAAATTCAAATGCATGCTAGATGGTTGAAAAGAACGTTTCCATAGGATTAACATTAGCTTGAGAGTGTTTTTGAGAGACTAGTGTAGGCTCTTAAGAAACTACATCAGTCATGCGAAAAAACGCGCAGGCTAATGTTAAGTCTATGGGACGTTTTTTTTTTTTTTTGCATAGGTTAGCTGAGGTTGATCTCTAACGTTGTTAGTTTTTACTTTTTGCATTTTGGTTGCAGTTTTTTTTTATAAGCGTACATTTTCTATTTTGGAACCGGTTAGAACCGGTTCTGAAAGTGAAAGTACCCTTATATAAAAAAACTGGAACCAAAATCGAAAAAGTAAAAACTAACAAGGTTAGAGATCGACCTCAGCTATCCTATTCAAAAATCATCATTTAAAAATATTAAAATGCAAGCGAAAAATCTGCCAAGAATCTTAACATAGACTTAACATTAGCTTGCGCGTTTTTTTTTTTTTTTTGCATAACTGATGTAGGCTCGTAAGTTGCAATTTTTTGCTATGGTAATCAGTGACGGCTTGTGACGGGCTTTTTGGAGGGCACTACCTGCATTGACAGCTAAATTTATACTTTTTCGTTACCACAATGCTTTATTAGAAAACTTTGCATTTTTTAATGAAAGAACTTATATAAGCCAAAGATTTCTAAATATATTTTTAAAATAGTGGTTAAAAAAGAGTTTGGCTGTCATGCGTGTAGTGCCCCAAAAAATCACGAGCCTCCTTTGAAGCTAGTACAAACACGTGTAATCGTATAAGTCATAAGTTCGTAACATTTAAGTCATAAGTAAGAAATAAGTAATTGAATATATCTATAAGTCTTAAAGTTGATAGCATATTGAAATGCCGTTTATCTGGAAAGAAATAATAATGGTAAACGAATATAAACTCTTCCTTTCACATTAATGTTTATCCGAAACTCTTTGGTAACGTTTCATGAATGTTCAGCAGCTGATGATATTTTTAGATATGCCGTGCCGTGACGTCTAGTTTATTGATGTTTGATACTCGTCGGTGACAATTATATTCTTTACAAAAATCATAGGAAAAACTTATATATTCTATCTCAGGAACGGCAAATCCGCTTGTAAAAGGTTTACCACATTTACCATATTAACAAAGAAAAATCTTATCAAGGTTTCCAGGTGCCTAAATTTTGACTGCTACTGTCTCAAATAATAGTATTCGTGGTAGATTTCTAATGTATATTTTAAAGAAATCTACCAGGAAGTTTATTATTTAGAAATACTGGTAGCCAAAATATATGACCCTGCAACCTCTGAGCAAGCAGATAGATTGTGAGTCTTGAATAAAATCAATGCCTGACCACCGCCCCCTGAATACTAAGCCTGAGTGCAAACACAAAAATGGCGGACGTTGTAGGCAGATTTTTTTCAGCGTATGTACAGTCCCCTGAATTTACACACCAGTAATTTCTAAAAGTTTTCTTTTACTTATTTGATCTCACAAACATACGGCGAAGAAAACTTTTAGAAATTATTGGTGTTCAAATTCGCTGACGAGAATCCTCCTGCGACAGCCGCCATTTTTCTGTCAGCGCGCTGGCCTAGTATTCAGCGAGCGGTAGCCTTACCTAGCAGATGGATTATTGATTCTGTGGAAGTTTAATGAAGTTTTCATTATCATAATAATATATTTTACCATTTTGTTATTTTTTTTAAATTTAAGAATGATTAGTGTTTGTCCAGAATAAATTTGTTAATATTAGTGAAATAAGTTGGACTTAAGTGAACTCTTTAAAACTAGAGACAAGGGGTCAACAACAGGCAAGCCTCTGGTAATCACTATTTCCGATTAGAAATATTCCTCTTTCGTAATCACTTGCTACCAATACTTCCGATTTCTTCGCCGTATTTAATTGCAGAATAGTAATGCAAGGGCTACTATTTGGAAATAGTGATATCATTGGGCACGTCTATTAGACATCCATTTCTTATTAAAATATCTGCCAAATATAACGCTTTGTTTCAGGCCAAGAAAACATATTTTGAACAAGACATCTTATTTTTAAAAATAAATAAATAAATAAATAAATAAGTACAAAAAAAAAATCCTCGATCAAAACGTGTTTATTTGACAGCCATGAACCGAAAAATATTACAGAGCCTGACAACACGAACTTTGTTTTTAGTAACACTATTTACGAACAATAGTCTTTGTCTCATTTAATTGTAGAATTCCTGACATTAAATGATACAAATATTTCTATTCGAAAAGAATGGCACTTCAAACACATGCGGATTGTTACTAACTTTCTTATTAATTACCACATGAGACACATATTTGAAAAATAAATTTGTATAAAATTTTAAAAAAATGTTTCTTTCATTATTCAACAAAATATTAATGAAAAATTATTTTTGAAAGTAGCATTTTTAAAAACTGTAGCTAAATCATATTTAAAGCTTTATGTAAACGATGCGTGAACGTCATATCATTAACATTAATTAAGGAAATATAAAAGTGGATTATTTCAAAAAACTGTGTTTTATGTATCATTATATTTTAATCATCACAGTTTAATTCTTGGGTAAACGAATTAAAAATATCCATGTTTGCGATCTGTATCCAAGTAATTTACTGAAGCAGGGGAATTAAAATATATATATAATATTTATATTAAAAGTACTCTGTTAGAAATATTTGAAAAAAATAAATTAAAAATTACGTTGCTTTTAAATAAATTCTTATTAAAATGAAATAGGATATTAAAAAAAAAAAAAAAAAAACTTTGGGGAAAATCGAATTTCTTTCTAAAGAACTTAATGGAAATAAAAAATCATTTCCTTATTGCAAGTGTGCAAAACAATTCATTCAATTATAAGTAAATCACGAAGGAGAAAGATTCAAACTAAGTGGTATAATGTGATAAGTAATTATCTCAGCTTTAGATAAGTAGTTTTATTTTTTCAAGAACAAAAATAATTTGAAAATAATAAAAGTTTTGTTAAAAAAAACAAAAAAAAAAAAAAACACAATGCACTATAAAAAATAGAAAATTTACACATCGACCAAACACTATCTAATACCGTTACCACATTCTCTGAGTAGAAAACTTTCATATTTAGCCCTTTCTGAGGCTAATTATTTCGGTTGCTTGGCAGTTGAAATGATCGAATGTCATCAGAATTTAAGAACAACTGGATATGAACGAAGTTGAATGCTTTACGTCACTTACATAAAAAAACCAAATTTTAATAAAAGATTTTGCTACAAATTTCATTTCTGGAGATTAAAATTAAGTCGATATCCCTACTGCTTATAAAGGCATAATAAAAGATTTCAACGACTAGAGTATACGAAAATGTCTCTTACTTAAAAATTGTGCATATAGATCGTAGTAGTTCGCAGCTATCCGTATTATACTACAGAAAAAATTAAATACTAATTAATTACAGTAATCCCTCACCTATACGCCGCCTCTTTTATGCGTCTCTCTCGTATATACGTTGATTTTTGGTACTCGCGGATAAAGATATAGCATTGTAATGTTATTCTTTTTTTTTTTTTTTTTTTGCTTATGCGACGCAAAGTGAATGTATCTATGCGTCGGAGAAATTTCAAGTTTTCCATGCCATTTCTGTACACTATTATAAGCTGCATTCTTGTGTCACATCACTTCACACCTGCAATTTTTATGAGAACTGCTACAAAGCAGTTTTCATTCTGAAGAAATTTGAAAATGATGCATGTTGTGCCAAGGATCAACCAGTATTAGATTCCGTTTCTTGGGGAATGATTAATTTTAACGATTTTGTAGATATTGATGAAAATGTAATAACTACAGAAAAGAGGGATATACACGAAATAGTCGCAGAAATTAAAGATGATGCTAACGAAAATGAATAAGATAACGAAGAAGACGTTGAAACACCATCCGCCGACTTTTGCAAAGGCAATAGTTGCCATGGAAACCACCGTCTCTTACATCCAACGAATTGATACATCTAGATCAACAGACATCATATACATCTAGATCATATTAATGTTTCAATGAACTCGAAAAAGCTATTTTTAGGGACAGACATAATGTTTATAAAAAAATCTTCAATTTCAAACTATTTAAAAAAATAGAGTATGTAATTAACATTTTGAGATGTCTGTATTTTATTAAATTAGTAAATCTTTAACAATCTAAATAATTCGTATTTTTCATTATTCTGCACTTTATTTAACCATTTAATCTTAATGATGAATTTTATCTTAGCATTTATTTCAAATGTAGTTTTTACTCGGATGCATCTCTCTCGTTTATGCGTCGTTTTTGGTTAGTCCCTTGCACCGAAGTGAGAGATTACTGTACTTTATTTTACTTTTGTTATAATTTATAACAGTACGCATATAGTACTACAGAAAAGAGGTATACACACGAAATAGTCGCAGAAATTAAAGATGATGCTAACGAAAATGAATAAGATAACGAGAGAGACGGTGAAACACCATCCGCCGACTTTTGCAAAGGCAATCCCTTCACACCTGCGTATTTGCCAACTATCTGTTTTTCTTAAGTCAAATAAACATAATTATAACTACACCCAGAGAAAAATTTTGTTGAATCAACAAAAGTTTGGTTGGCCCAACAAAACATTCCGTTTAAATATGGGTCAATGGAAAATTTGTTTGAATCAACAAGAAAAATATTGTTGATTTTTTTTGCAATTCCAACAAAAAATTTTGTATCGTCAGCAAAAAAATGTTCTGTTAATTCAAGTAAAAATGTTTCAATTATACTTGAATTAACAAAATTATTTTATTGAAAGTTTTCTCAAAATAAATATAATTATCTGTTACTTTAAGAGTTCTTTTCAGTTTCGGCAACAAAAACTTTTGTTTAACCCCTTAACAGTGGGAGGTTTTTTGACACCATAAACTAAAAATAGGCACAATACACCACTTTTTCCGTACTAAAATATTTGCTTTATGTAATTGAAGGCAATGTCTGCCGATTAATAAGTAGAAGATTGCGTTTAAAAATTACTGGTGTGAAAAAGCTTTTAGTAACAAAACAAGCAAACCCTTCTTGCCCGAACTGAGTTCGGGCTACACTTTTAAGGGGTTAAAGAACAATTGTTTTGTGCAATTTTAAGAATTTTCTTTGTTTTAACAACAAAAGGTTTTTGTTACATAAACAGTTATAATATTTACTTAATTTTTTTTTGTATTAGAAACAAACAAAACTTAACTATTTTTTTAGGTAATTTTTAATTCATTTTCTGCAGTGAATTACGCCTGTAATCCTTGAACAATAACAATTGAATTTTTATCCTGCTTTTGTTCAAGCATAAACCTACAGATTGAACAATGACCCAAGCTGGGAATCGAAACCGGGTCCTCAGAATAAAGATCTGAGATTCTAACCACTGAGCCAGAAGGAACGACATGCAATTTCGAAATTTATCACTCTTATACATATATTGGACCGGCTGCAACCGCAGCACATGATGGAAAAGTAATCATGAGCACAGGGCCCGCTTAAGACATAAAAGTAGGGGAAACCCGACGTTACTCTGGCCCTCTACCAATTGCTTTGTTATTTACTAAATCCATTTTTGGTATGCTGCGACAATTTGAAATTTTACCATTAAAATTTCGAGTAAACAACAAATTAGAAAGAGCGAGCTTCTTAAATAAAAATTTTGTAAGGAAAAATTGCATTTTTTACCGTTTTTTTTTTTTTTTTTTGTAAAAGATTATTCTGAAAAGTAAATTTGGGGACACCTTCGTATTTCTTTGGGTAAGCACGGGTAAACAGGCCCTGCATGAGCATGCAAATTTCCGCGGCAAACATCAGACGAAAATACAAAGCCCAGCATACGGTAACATATAGTTAATTTTTAATTTATTTTCAGCAGTGAATTACACCTGTAAAAAGCAGGATAAAATTTCACTGGTTATTATTCAAGGATTACAGGCGTAATTCACTGCAGAAAATTAATTAAAAATTAACTGTGTTGCCGTATTCTTCGGGCCTCAGGGCGATATTCTGAGGATCCGGGTAAGATTCCCGGCTTGGGACATTTTTCACTCTGTCGGTTTACGCTTGAAAAAAAAAGCAGGATAAAAATTCACTGGTTATTATTTAAGAATTACAGGCGTAAATCATTGCTGAAAATGATTTAAAAATTAATCCATGCATTAGGTCTTGAGATTTAGTTATAATGAAAATCATGAAAAAAATAACAAAGCAGCGCCACTTGTTGGGCTATTTACACCAAAACATAATCAGCTTCTATTTATGTCAAGGTGTAACTCAATCTGTATTTTGATGTAAATCAGTGCATTAGCTCTTGAGAAATCTCGAATCTATTGCAGAAATCGCAAAAATTGCAACATAGCAGCGCCACCTGTTGTGCGATTTACGCCAAAAACTAATCAGCACCAAATTATATCAGGATGTAACTAAATATAAAGTTTTATTAAATTTCGTGCATTAGTTCTTGAAATAGAGCGCCCTCAAACTTTTTGTCACATACAGACAGAGTCATTTTCTAAAAACAGTCAAATCGTTTTCAAGACCTTCTAAAATCCTTCGAAAACCAGAAATTGAAAATTTTCGTGACTCCCAATACTTTCTTCTTGTAAAGATAGAAGAAAGTAATAAATGGGATAGGGGGATTTTTAAAACTACCTTGGTCCGTCCCAATTAAAAAAGTTTTAATTATCCAAAAATTATGTTAATCCTTTAATTATACAGCTATATAAATCAAATAGACCAAGTTACGGGAGAGAGTTATGGCTACTACACAACAATTTAAATTTTGTAAAAGTAACAAAATTTTGCTGGAATTACAAATTACAAAATTATGGTAAAATTTAAAAAAACAGATTTTGTTAATTCAAGTAAAATTGATGAAATTTTGTTAAAATTTTGTAAGAGGGTTAATAATATTTTTTTCTCAATGCAACAAAACCAACTTTTTACTTCTACTAAAAATTTTGCTTGAAACAACAAAAATGTACTCAACAAAACATGTTTTGTTGTTTTAATCAATTCCTTTTTCTAGGTGTAGAAATTTTACGTAATACATAAACTGAATAGGTACCTCATAAACAAGTCATTTAATTACATAAAGTTTCAGTTGGAAAATATATTTATTGCACTTCCAAAAACCGGATGGTTGGAAGATATGATACTATAGAACACATATATTAGAGCATAACAATCTGTGGCTCGCGGGGTAATGAGTTATCTATTTTAGAATAGAATAATTTGCCTTATAGAAAGCCAGAAATTTTGCGATTAAATACGCCGAAGATTTCCTTTCGGAAATTATGCTAGCTAACGACTTTCAGACAAAAAGTGTCTGCAGCCTTGCAAATATAGCGAGACATAATCATACTCATTGCTGAAAAATTCTAATATTTTTTGTCATCAGTATGTCTAAATAGTAATTTTCGCATTATTCAAACGCGTAATTCTGTGATTAAATAACAAATATTATTTATATGGGAAAGGTAGTCGGTACAAAAATCGCAGCAGTTGGTAGCTATGGACATAATGGCGAACGCGTCTTTTTAATTTCGTTTTGTGTGCGATATCTGGAAAAATTGTAAGTTTAACACTTTTATATGTAAAATATGTGTATTTTCCACATCGCGCCTAAAGAAAACGATCTTTTTCCTACACTAAAAGTAACTAAACGTCGGTATTTTGACAAAATCATTTTATTGAATCTCTGTAAACTGTATTTACATCACCTAAAAAAATGTCGAAATGTTCGGAAAAGCAGAAGTATTGAAAAAAAAAATCTTAGAAATTTTTGATGAAAACACTATAACGCAAGCTGTTTCGACGCGACTTTGTTCAGCTTCTGCTCATGTTTTCACGACTAAATATTTATATATTTTTACGAATTTTGAGAGAGAGCTTGGATACAGTTATATTTATAATCGCGTAAAATTTCAGATAGTTCGGACTATAAAAACTATTTCTTTTTGTTTTGTTAAACAACCCGATTTGAAGACGAACGAAAAAAAAGTGAGAAGAAAACATATTTCTTTTACAAATATATATAAAAAAATTTTTACCAAATTTTAACACGGGCTGCAAAACAGCTCTATTTAAAACCGATAAAAATTAGAATGGATTCGGACAACAAAACTATCTTTTCTTAAAAACTATGAAACGACCCGAAGTGAAATAACGAGAAATTGTCTTCTTACGAATGCTTTTACCACTAAATGTCAATAATGTTTCTCGAAATTTTAGTTTAAAAATATAAATTCACTCAAAATCACCTTAAAGAAGTAAAACCATACAAATTTGAAGTATTTTTAAGGTTATTATCACGGACCAGGGCAACGCCAGGTGGGTCAGCTAGTTTTTTTAATAAATCATGCATTATGATTATCTCATAAATATTAGTCAATGTAATTTAATTTTTCTCTCTTTATTTGTGTCACTTAAAACATTCTTTTTTCGTTGTGTTTTAATAGCTTTGAAACTCCAACATAAATATGCATGCTTAGTGTATTTGTCTAAATGGGTATATACGAGGGCTATCCAGAAAGTAGATTACGTTTTGGAATAAAAAATAAACAAAGTATAGGAAACAAATTTTATTATATACAGATGAAAGCCACACTCAAATACTACTTTTCTACATAGTCACCATACAAATTAAGGCATTTATCGTAGCGATGTACGAGCTTGGAAATGCCTTCGTCGAAAAATTCGGCCGCCTGCGCCTTCAACCAACAGTTCACGTGTTTCACCCATGTTTCGTCACCAGTAACGATGCGATCGAGTAAAGAGTCACCATCCTTATGGTAAGCGTCCAAAAAGTTCAACGCTGCAGCCATTCGCTGATTTTTGTGGTCCTCTGTCAAGATTTTTGGAATCCATCTTGCACAAAACTTGTGGTAACCAAGCTTTTCGCTGATGATTTCATGCAACAAACTTCGCGAAATTTGTGGAAAACTCAAAGAAAGTTCCGTTATTGTGAACTTATTACTGCACGCACCTCGCAGCTCGCGGGATTTTCAATTAACGCAGACATTTCAAACCGTCACAGTATCTGAAAGGAGCACAGCACGAACCTCTCACTAGCACGGCTAGATGCCGACTGAGCTGCGCAACGCTCTGACCCCAAGATGGCCGCGCTAGCCCCGCCCCTAGCGGTCACAGACGAAAACGTAATCTACTTTCTGGATAGCCCTCGTAAATAGAAGATGCACTGATATTTGATAAAAAGAAAAAAATAATATGTAAAATATGTTTTTTTTTTCAAGAATATCCTTGAATATTTCAGAGCCATTTCTTAGCAGGATTTCATGAAATGTCTTCCTGAAAATAAAAACATTAATAACCCAAAATTTAGTTTGTTAATTCAATTTATATTGACACATTTTATATTGACATTACTAGTAGATGAAAAATGAAATAGTTACATGTATATATATAATGCGAAGATTCCCAAAATAAAAATTATCGTAACAAATAGATTAATATCAAAAATAGAAAATTTACAATATTATTTACAAAATTATGCTTTTCTTTTCAATCTTATTATATATAATATATTGAGATTATTATTACATCCATAGAATCCAGCGTGGTTCATTAGCGGTCCGCATGGAACCACTGACTTCATTATAAATGTTTTACCTTTATTTAATTATTAATACTTAATTATCGCAGTATGCCATTAATAAGGCGAAATTTTCTGTGAGAAATTAATAGTTACGCTCGTGCCGCAGTTAGACCACGCTGATACCATTTTATAACACGTGAAAATGTCATGTGAAAATATAATGCTGTTTAACCCTTTAACGAATAAAGCATTTCAATTGCTAAAATGTTGAAATAAATGATTGACACCGGAAATTATGAACAAGTTTATTTCTATATATAAAAAAAGCGATATTTCACATATATATATAATAAATGGAAAATATTTCTAATAAAATTCTGTTGTCATTGTTGAATTTTGTCATTAAAGTTTTGTGGTTTCATAGGGAAACCAATGAACGTTAAAGGGTTAAAAGAACTCCTGCTCGCAACTTGTAAAAATCTCATTTTTAATATTTTGAAATAAACAATTTGAATGTATTATTTCATTCGCTGTTTTCATAAAGAGCATCTGATATATATTTAGATGTAACTAGCTTATTTCAGAACTGCATAATGGATTATTTTTAAACTATGCTTTAAGTATTATATAAATCTTCACTATTTTCGAATACAAATATATATGCTTTATTTAATGCAGAAATTCTGCGATAAAATATAACGAAGATTTATATTTGGAAATAGTGGTATTCAAAATTCCGGAGGGATGGTGGTGCTGTTAATTATAGGTATTTTTTATGCGGTTTCCTTTAAAATACGCAGAAATACTTGGTCTTTCGGATATGAATAATTTTTCGAAGACTCGAATATGTAACAATTGAAGTAACATAGTATGTGCAGGTACACACATTTTCCCCAAAATCCATGTAGGTGGGTTATAAACCATAAAAATATTGTATGAATCAAAAACATTAAATAATAAGCCCAGTCAGATAGTGTTAAATTTGTTAGCGGCACACTAGCGCCACTTCATCTGCTGCGGAAGGAAGGCGAAACAGAAGTGCGTCGCAGAGAAACGATACGATTTATTTATATCGATATTTTATACGATTTTTGTCGTTTGTATCGATGTTTTGTTCTTGCACTTCCTTTAAAAGCTTGCTAATTATTGGGATCTTTTACATTAAAGCTAACACTACAATGAACAAGAAAATGTGCAAATTTACTGGATTAATATTTCTATATAAATATAGTGGTGGCGAAGAAGTTGATTTATTTATTAAAAGTTAAATAAAAAGTGATGGAAATTTACATCACTATGCAATTAAGGGTTAAATTAATCTTACTTGAGAAAAAATTGATTTATATATGGTTTATTTAACCAATGTTAAATAAAGAAACAGTAAAATAAAAATAAAAAATTTGAATATGCAAAATCGAAAAACAGAACACTTACCCCGTCATTGTGTTGCCATTTCTTCACGACAAACCACCATCCGCGAATCGTTTCCAGGGCCTGATTACTGACGGGGCACACTTCCACCAGTAAAATCTAATAGACTACTTTGTCGTATTAAAACGCCCTATTCATGCGAAAATACAGAAATGAATAAGGACAAAATTTCTATTCTTTTTACTGGTGGAAGTGTGCCCCGTTGGTAATCAGGCCCTGATCGTTTCAGCATCCCATCCGCTAGATGGCGCTATTTTCAACTTGCGAAATGTTTCCCATTTATCTGACTGGGCTTATTATTTAATGGCTTTGGTATGAATTGACATGAAATGACACTATTATATCTTTTAGACTTCACTAAAATTTTAGTGGTAACTAAATAAATGTTCTTAAGCGCGAACTATTGGTACATTTACATTATTTGTATCTCATACAGTATGTTAAAAATCTGTAATCTGTATGAACATTTATTCAATTTCGCTATAGTACATGTTATAAAAGATATATCTTTGTGTTAGTGTACTTCCATTTGATCGAAAATTAAATAATATTTGCATTAAATATTCAGGATATAAAGAATAATTCCATGGTTTTAAATAGAATTTTTGCCTTATTTAACAGCAGAAAAATGTTACAAATTGCGCTAATAAATGCAGGGATTACGATTCCTGCGATTTACATGTTAAATAGAACTTGTTTTAGCTTAAATAGTGATGTTAGAATCCTTCGAAATGGCAACAAGCATACGCAACTACAATATTTTAAAGAAAAACTAGAACAATTCAATTGTCAAGAAACAATTCATGTTACGCAATGTACAGGGTGTGTCACAGAAATATATACACAATTTGAATGATTATAACTCAAGTTTTTATTTACATATAATTAATTTTAAATTGCAAAATAATCTACATAAAATGTATAACATTGCCTCCAAACGCAGATATTCAAAATTATTACCGTTCTGGTTAATATACTGCTTATAACGGTGGGGTGTTGATTCACAAACTTCAACAAACATTTCATTTGGTGTTGTGGTGGATTCTTCCTCAATTGTGCCTCAAAACATTGTCTATAAACATCCATTCGTTTCAAACTTATCTTTTGTCCGATGAATTGGAGGGGTCGGGGCAAGAGCCACATGTTTGAACTTCTAAGATATTTCAATTTGAAAAATTGTTCAAATATTCAAATCAAGATATATAACGTAAAGTTTTTTCGCCAATGTCTTAGTAACATTTGAGATATTCTGAGTGACAATATGGCAGTACTTTAATGATATTCCTATTACGTTTTTTTTTGTAAATTAGCTATGTCCATTGGGGGCATAAACGTCTGGGGCAAAAATTAAACCATGACATATGCTGTCACCAAGTGACATTATAAACAAATTATATGAAGAATATTATAATTTAAAATATTAAGTAGCAGATTACAGTATTAGATTTATTTCACCAAAAATGTGGCTTGGCAGTTTCTTGCCCCAACCCCCTCAATTGTACGTCGCATAGGTGGATCTGTCTGAAACTCTCTGCGACATTGTTTTTGTACTTCTACTTTTTTCATACAGGATTCGTACGACTTTATCACAATTTTTATCACAATAAAATGTTTAGCCTTTTTAAATACAGAAAAGTATTAAAAATCTTGCAATTAAACGAAGCGTCTACAATTTCTGCTGTTTAAATATTAAATAGAAATTTTGTATTAAAAATTGTGGTACAAGCGTACGAGCCCTGTCATGTTTACATATTTTAAAATAAATCTCAAATGAATTCGGCTTCATATTTAAAATAAATTTTCTTTTCTTAAGAGTTAACCCCTTAATCGTCGTGCCCGAGACATTCACGGGTAGCGTAGGTTACGCCTGTTTTATTCAGATTGTTTGATTCCCACCAGTTTCTTAAAATAGTGTTATTGGCTTTATTCTTGCATTATTTTATCTGTCTATTAAATAAGATGAACATTTCTACTTAAAAAACTGGTGGTAATCAAGCAATATGAATTTTTAAAAAGTAGCCTACACATAAAGGGCGCGACGATTAAGGGGTTAATATTGGTCCACTCAATATTTCAAATTAATTACACTTTGAAAAGAAATGAGAATATGAAAGTTGTGACTCGTTAAACAGTGCATGTATACAGTTTTCTGACGGACCCTGTATGCTTTCTTAATTAAAAAATATTTATCATAGTCCATTTAAAATATTTGATTTTTATTTCACACTATATCTTTAGCCGGTGTTTTTACCGTAAATATTCATAAATTTATTTATTTGTCAAATGACACGTAAATATTTAAATACAATAAAAGTATAATAAAAAATTGCGTAATTTAATACCTATTGATATACATTATTCATTATTTATTTATGCGTTTTTTATTATATTTATCACCCATAATAATTTGATGACTTAAGCAAAAGTCACGCTTTTCTAGAAACACATTTACGTAAAAGACTTCAAGCATCCCACATATCTAACATAAGTGATCGATACTTCTATAGCAATGCATTAGGTTACTGAAGTATTTAAGTGGTATTTTATATAGTTAATGTGTGTCTACTCTTTCTGGGAATAATGATTTATCTGAATTCAATAACTTAATTCCAGATTCTCAAGAAAGGAGAAAATAACATTTATTGGAGCTTATAATAGCTAATATATAGTGGCTAAACACAGTTTCTAAATATTTAGAAGAAAAATATTTAAATATTGATTATTTGGGAAATACAGGATTTGACAAAATCTTAAAAATTACTTCGGAACTGAACGAAATTTATTTTCGTAATATTTTTCTTATTTTTATTCTATTTTTAAGCGTTAATTCTACATACGATGCCTGTTATAAATGATATTTGATTAAGTATTTTAGAGATAACTATACATAGAAGTACAAAATGGTTTCAAAGTATATATCATATAAATCTATAACACATACCAGTTTTTTATTTTAAAAAATTGCTGTATCTGTAGCAACAGGGTAATGCCATATATGTATACCTCCACGGCTTGCATCAAAGAATCTCTGTAAATGAACCTCAAACAGGAAAAAAAAAGTGATAATCTACATATAATTTTCACGAAAAGTACAGGATCATAAAAAAATATTCATATTTATAAGAATAGCACGCATGCAAAAAATGGAAACTATTTTCTGTATACAAAATTGAATTTTTACATTGTTTAAAAATAAAAATTTTTGATAAACAATAATTAATTTTGTAAACTTGAGATTGTAACTTTTTTGTTAACTTTTATAAATGTTGAGAATATGTGGTTAAAATTTGAAGGCGATTCGTTGAAAATTCGTAATGTTATTCTGGCATGCGGTACATCATCTACAGGGTTCGTACGCTTCAAGGACTTTCAAGCACCTTTTACCAGAATCTTCGTAAAGTAATATTTGGCTTATTTGCTGAAAAAAATTCTATCTTCAGATATAGCGACCAGTGCTCTACGAAATTTCTGGTACTAAAACACTTAAAATATCCTCAATCCCTTGATGCGTACGAACCCTGATCTAGTTCACAACCACTATACTATCAAAATTTGCGTATATTAAATTTGATCTTATTCAACCCTGGTTTATTCTACTATTAAACGGGAGACATTTAACTTACTAAATTACTGGTTGTAAAGTGATTGTGAACTCCTGACTATTCGCTACTGGTTGCTAACTTCAAATACACGTTTCAAAGCAAGGTTCACACTACATAAATCTATCTCTAAAGTAAAGCAAATATATTAAAAATACTGAAGATTGTATGTATAGATTTCTAAAAAAATGAAAATTTTATTCAGTGTGTTATCAGGCGTTGTAGGTGGTGTTACCCCTTAAAATACTAATTAGTATAAATGATATTGACCTTATTAATTAATCATACCGCTCTATTATTAATTATTTTAATCCTATTTAACATTTTTTTTAACTCTTTAACTTAACATATAATTTTATACAGGGCAGAATTTTATACTCACTTAAGTCCTGCACCCTTCAATATATTTCTGTATGATCCATCGACAGTGGCGTAGCGTCAGGGGGGGCACGATCATTTTACTACCAGTATAATTATATACTACATTTAGCCTTATTAAATCTTTGAACGGTATGAATTAAATAAGGCCAAAAATAGTATATAAAAATTCTGGTAGTAAAGTGGTCCGTGCCCCCCTTGACGCTACGCCTCTGTCCATCGATACCGATGGTAGACACGTCAAGGTGGGTACAGTCGTGGAAAAAAAAAACTGAACACCCCCCCACTAACTCTGCAACAAATTATAGTAGAAGGACGTGACTGGTGCCAAACGATTGGAAATAAAGTCTTCTTTTAAGTGATGTATCAAAAATTTGCTTAAGGGGCCATCTACATATTAAAACAAGCCTAAACTTTAATTTTTTTCAATGGCAACGCCCACTTTTTACATGATATTTTAAATCTTCGGTTCAAACTATGCCTAGATACAAAATTTTAAGTCATTTGGATGATAAGTTTTTGAGTTATAAACATTCAAATTTTAGAGCTTCTAATGTTAAATTACATTTTCATATTTTTATTAATATCTCCTGAAATTATAATCCTAATGTGCTAACGTTTTGTTTGGTTATAAAACTCAAAAACCCAAACATAACTACGTCAAATTTGTAATTTTTAAAATTTTATAATATGAATTATGAATTATGAAATTAATATTCGAAAAAATTATGAATTGCAACCTACAATTTTTTTGATGGATTTATATTTATTATGTCCTGCTTTATGTGTATTCAAAATTTCAATTTTTTTTCCAAGTAGTTTTCATATTATGCTTAAAAAACGACAAAATGCTGCTTTAAGGGGCCGTCTATGATGTGCATTAAAGCATAGTTTGAATAGGGATGGGAGCGCTCCGACTCGAAATCCCGATTGACACCGCTAAATTTTAATAGTATATGTTACCTTATTCAAGGACAAAATTTCTGAAATTCTTTACGTTGGAGAATACTATTAAAATTTAGTGGTAAGAATCGATATTCGGGTCGGAGAGCTCTCATTCCTCTTTGATAAAATATTATACTCATAGGCTGGGATTATAGTGACTTGATAAACTTAGAGATTAAGTCTGTCTTACACTATAAACAATGCGTAAACCGTATTTCAATGCTTCGTGATCTTACGTTAAACAACTCTGACAACGACCTGTGATTGTAGTAAGATATAAGATAGCGAGGCACCAGAACCCCAGCCTTTATTAGTATATATATATATATATATATATATATATTTCTTTTACTTTTTCAATGTCTGCTTTAAAATTTTTCATTAAAATTACGTAAAACGTATTTGCATGAGATATATGTTTTCATTTATGGAAAATAGTTTCGCTTTTATTTTTAAATTAATAAAGCTCATTTTTGAAAAATATGATCAGTTCTACCTTAGAAAAAACTTAATCATTTTTGTTACCTTTAAATGGATTTATAGCTTCTTTTCCAGTCTAATAAAACTATATTGTTTTTTCTGCAGTATATATGTTTGAAGTGAAGTTTATTATAAATGCATATGTGTAGCGTATTTGCTGAAACAAAATGACCCCACAATTAACTGAAGCAACGAAAGGCCAAATGATTGGCATGTGGCAAGCTGGAAGAAGTTTTCGTTATATAGCTGGGCATTTTCAAGTGTCTCTTCAAACTGTTTCAACATGGATTAATAGGTAAGGTTTATATTGGTAGTTTATTGCGAAGAAAAAATTACAATATTTCTTCTATAACTTTCGTATTTAAATCTATTCGATTAAACAGGCTAACTGAAAAAAAATTACAAGTTATTTTTATGGTTTTCTGATAGGCAAGATTATTTCCCAATCGCTAGCAGTGTGCAAAAAAATCTAATAATAATAATAATAAATAATAAATGTCATATGGCAAGTTTTCTTGCCAGGAGGCATTAATGAGTTAATTGTAAAATTTCAAATGAACTACCAGAATAGGTTTAATCATAGAATTATTACCCCTATTCCGAAGGAGAATAACGGATGTAAAGTTATTCAGATGTCTTTATAACATATATATAGTTTTAGGTCTTCAAATAAATCGGAATGTAAATTCTGCGAACATATCTCAAAACAAGACACCCACCCCCCTCTCGCTACTAAAAAAAAGCAATGTCTGGATTTATTTTCAGACTAAAAAACAATTTATCTGCGTTTTTTTTGTTATTTTTACTTTGTTTCATTACGCTGCTTTATACTATTTTTTTTTAATTCTAAATTTTGTATCTGTTAGTATTATTCACGTTTCTGCCAATAAACTAAAGAAAAGGCGAGTTAAATAGATGCAAAATCTGAGAAAAAGCATTATAAAAGCACCTGTAAAATTCCAATAACATTTACATATTCTAAGACTATTTTAATTACAAATAATCTTATGGTTTTTTAATCCCTTCGTGACGAGAGTCTATTACAGAATTTTTAATAATTTACCACCGGTTTTTCAAAACAGAAATTTTCGTCTAATTGAATTGTGGAAATGCTAAGATATAATAAGGCAAAGCTTGCAATAAAAAATAACTGGTGGGAAAAATCGAGGATTCTGAGCATCTTATGCGTCACGCATACGTGTCGCTCGTCCCCAAGGGGTTAAAATCGGATAATTCAACACTTGTAAACATTATCTTACAGCATATAACAATAACCGAAACTTATTAAGTGAGTAAAATGGTCATATCGGTAAAACATAATACATTAAAAGGTGACATTCTGCAGCATTTCAACAATCGAGTACCGAACTTCAATTTGGATACAGCCCCTTAAATATGCTCATTATAAAGTAATTAATTTCTCAGAAACTAATCGTAGGAATTTAATGAAATTTGGTATCTAGGCATAGTTTGAACTGCAGATTTCAAATATGTTGTCAAATTTGGGTCTTGCTATTGAAAAAAACAAAGTTTGGGTGTGTTTTTATATGTAGATGGCCCCCTAAGCAAATTTTATATACATCACTTAAAAGTAGACTTTATTTCCAATCGTTTGGTACCAGTCACTTCCTTCTACTATAATTTATTGCAGAGTTAGTGGGGGGTGTTCAGTTTTTTTTTCCACGACTGTACTTTGAATTTCCGAGGAGTATGGTCAACCTTATTTCGTATCAGAAATATTTCCCAATATTTTTTTATTCAGATTAATTGCCTTTCGGCGATTAATCGGAGAATTTTTTATATTTTTCTGTGATTAAATAAGGCGAAAAATTCTAAAAGATGTGTTGTAGAACTGTTCGCACCTTGGGATATATTGAGAATACATTGATAACTTGATATTCTGGTCGAAATTAACTGTAAATTTCTTACATGCAGGGTGATTATAATTAATGTCCCACGATCAAAATGCTGTAAAAAAGGAACCACTGCTCAGAATGACTTCAAATTTGAACTGTATATATTGGAAGAAGAGGAAAACTGTATGGCATAAGAAAGAAAAAGTTCCAAAGTTCATCAATAGATGGCGCTGTAAGCGGCATAATGAAAGTGGATTCGGATACAAGTGACATTTTTAATTCAAATACGACGGCTTTGACTTGAGTTGCACAGTAAACCAACCGCACTGTTCAATGTGCATGGGTGTTTTGGTTGTTTGCCGGCAAAAATGACTTCCAAATCAGTCAACAGTTGTTGTACTGTTAGTGGAAATCCCACCCACCACGGCAAGGTCGTACCACATTGAATGGGAAGAATTGGTTTTTAATTGTCTTTAGGACAAAAACTGCTTCAAAGCCACATAATGATTCGGTTTTTAATTGTGCGTGAGTGCCTTTTAATTTGCATAGTTTGCCGCTTACAGCGCCATCTATTGATTCACTTTGGAACTTTTCATGCCATATCCTTTCCCATTCTTCCAGTATATTCAGTTCAAATTTGAAGTCATTCTGACCAGTGGTTCCCTTTTTTACAGCATTTTGAAAGTGGGACTTTAATTATAATCACCCTGTATGTTAATTGGCTTAGTAATGGGCAGCTGTCTTATAATGCTGAATGAAAATTGTTGCGTATTTATGTCATTTGCATTGATATGTCAACAAAATCTGAAAAAAATGTTATTCCAAATGATTTTCTTTTTATTATTAAGCTTTCGATTTTTAGCATTTTTTTGTTAATAATAACCGAATAAAATACAAACTCGAATAATATAGACCCCATTAGCTTCTATTGCATTTTGTCAACACTCAGGTAACTGACTCACGGATTCCGTGACAAAATAGGCTTTACATTTCGACGCTATGAATTCATCGATTGTCTTTCGCGCCTCATCTTCAGTTTCAAATTATTGTTTTGCTAAGCTTTTTTGTAATGACCGAAAAAAGTGGTAATCGCATGCCGCAAAGTCCTAAATTTTTCCATTTCAGATCGTGTATAAGCATTTCGTTTCGCATGTAAGGGAGCATCTATGTACTAGCAATTTTGGGCTGTAATATCACTGTCTGTATCATAAATAAAATCGGCAGTATCACCATCAGTATTCAGTATGAAGTCTCTTTTCTAGTTATTTTCTGCTAAAGGATTTAACTAAAAAGTGCAACGTTCAAAAGTAACCATTTCTCCTATTTTAAGGAGTTCGTAATTCACACCTCTCAATGTATTCCACCAAATACAGGCATTAATTATTTTTATTATAATATAACTTAATATCTTACGCACGTAATTTGTCTATAAAGGTCAAACAGCTGTGTTTCCTTCTACAAGAATTAGTAAACTACTCGTAACTCTCTTTCAGATAATGCCAGCTGATAGGACTTTTGATACACCAATTCCATAAATTAATTAAAATGAGCATAATGTTGCAACTTATCAGTATTTCCTGAGAGAAATTGTTTGATTATTTAGTTTGATATATACCATTGTAAATGGAACAATTTTTATCAAATTAATTTTAGATTATTTATAAGGAAAAATAATTGAATGAATAAATTAACGTATTTGGCGACGTACTTGTCAACCTGTAGAAAAAACCTGGGATAATTTGAACCAAGGCAAGCATGATTTCGAAAAGAAACTTTATTTAATAAATAAAAACGAATACATTCCGTGTGTAAACATGCCGTAAAATAAATAATGTAATATTAAATACATTCTCTGGATCAAAAAGTATTTTACATGGTTCTATTGAGACCAATACTTACGATATGTTGGCATGTATGGTGCTTAGCATGTAATGTTTGCTTTATACACATTTCGCAGCCCCTTACATGTTTTAGAAATTTGCTATCTGAGTGATAGAAATTATTTATATGCATATTTTTGTTAAATGCAGTAACATATAAAAATAGTGTCACTGCGACTATTTTTATATGTGTATGCACAACCTTTTCCAATCATTCATATTCGTGGCAGATTTCTCTTGCACATATTGCAGAAACCTATCACGAGGATTATTGTTTGAAAATATCTGTTGAAATAAAATATAAAAATAGTCGCTAATGATCCCATTGCTAATACAATGAAGGTGTTCAAAAATATGTATTGTAGTATATCTCTGTAATATTTGTAATAGCTATAACGAAGATTATTTTTGGAACATAGTGACAGAAAAATATAAAATATAAAAAAACGCTGTGACACTGGTTATACTGATGCTTGTTTAACACCTACCTGCTTCACTGCTAGTTTTTCACTAAAATAAAAATGAGGCAGTAATGCCGCCACATTTCACAAAATTTAAATAACCCTGCTATGAAAAAACAGGCAGGAGTCGATTTGGTCAATTTTCTGGTTACCACTATTTCCAAACAAATATCTTAGTAGTTTATTGCTACATCAATTTAAATAGAAATCGTCCATTATTGATTGAAATAGTGGTATTAAAAAAAGTAACCACTGCGACATCTGCATATGACGTTATGTTGTTAACAAAGATGCAAATTTCATCAATTACGATATATATATCTACTCATGCACAAGGGAAATGTATACTTAAGTGCATTGGGAAGAGCGATGTGCTTGCTTTGACAGGGTGCTAACAGTCCTCATATTTAAGCACTACTATTTCCTAATAGAAACCAAAAGCGCAGACTTCACGGGCATGAACAAGGTAATATAACATACCCCAACACTAATTTTAATAATCTTTTTGCCTTATTTAAACACTGTGATTAATTAAGACAAAAATAATATTTAAAATAAGTGGTAGAAGATTGCCTGCTTGCCACGTCGCCCGCGCTCAGACGATGACTGTGATAGTTACCGTCGCTTTACAATAATCTCAGAGTTCCTTCGATTAAAAATAAAAAAAGATGTACCATAATATTCGGCGTATAATCCGCGGATCAAACAATAAAGTTTTTACCAAGAAATTTTATTTTATAAAATGTAATTTACTAGATCGCTGTCAATATTTGACTTCCATTATTGAATTAAATTTCTGGGTTGAAACAGAATTGTTTGATCCGCGGATTATACGCCGGTAATTACGGTACCACTGGAGACTATTTTCATATGCTATATCCAGTACATTTTCCAAACATTAATGTTCGTGGTAGATTTCTCTTACACATATTTTACAAACCTATCAGGACGATTATTGTTTGGAAATAATTGTAGAAATACAATATGAAAATAGTCGCTAATGATCCCATTGCTAATAAAATGAAGGTGTTAATTAGCATATATGATTAATCCGTGAATTACAATATATAAGTTTACCTCTAAAACTTATTTAAATATTTATCTATTACGTTTAATTTGTACATAAATAAAGATGTAATTTCGTTCAATATATTTTTTAATAAAATATTGTGTTCCTTATACTTTTCTTGTATTTTTTTGGAATTGAAAGAAATTTTTTTAATCAAGCTATTAATTTTATTTCAACACAAGCGATTAATGATCGATTATGATTATATTTCTTGCATTCTTTTGATCTTTCATTCATTGTAATTTCAATTACTTCACTATTAGAATAACAAACATTTTACATTAGACAATGCATTAAACGAATTAAAATCTTAATGACAGACACAAAAAAAAATTAAAATTACTCATGAAAGTAATTTACAGAATTACTCATTAAAAAAAATAAAAATCTTAAAAATTCCCCAAATATACTAATATCAAGAGTTTAGATCCTAAACAATCATACCATTAAAATCAAATTACAAGATATTAATTTTAATTACATTTATATAAAAATATTCATTGAAAAAAAGTCTTATCACAAAAATGCTAAAAAATGAGTCTCCATTTTTCTTTAAATATTGAATTATTTTCCCTTTTTCTTTGATCTCTAAAATAGCTGACGGGGTTTTTAAACTATAAAGAAATTGGACATTTTATGCATATCTAGACCGATCCGTATAAGTGAGCAAACGGTGTTGGATTTTTTTGCTGATAATGCTACTTTAAAAGTGAAATCTTACATTATCAAATAAATTGTGCCTTCTTTGCAATCTGGTGGAACTTTTTTTTCAAATAAGTGCTCTGATTCGTTTATTTCGCTTGCGGAATATATTTATTTCAGGCATCGCATTTATTGTAAGTATAATGTTGTGTTTTTAAAGTAAAATGTTATTTTTAAGATAAAAAGAACAATTTACTTAATTTCTTACAATAAAGATTTATGTTTTTGTTTCAAAATCACATAACCTAATCAATAAATACTTAATTTTTGAAGCAAACTAAAAAACAGTTTTGTTTTCGGGATGTTTTTGCATTTAAGAAATAGTTTACACTGGAATTTGTATTTAAAATTATTTTACTTATTTTTGTGAAGTTTACATTTCACTTATTCTATGAAAATTTTCAGGTTCGAACTGACATTTACCCGTTTGGTAAGGTTTGAATCGACTCATTCTGGGCGTTCAAGTGTTATGCATATGTTCTATAATCTCGAATGAATATTACACTTATTATTATGGGCCAGAACTGGTGACTATTTTTATATTTAGGTTTACTATAATTTATAAAAAAAATTGTGGTAGGTATCTATTGAAAACATCGTATTATAAGTGTACGGCAGATATTATTTACAAAAAATGGTACGATTAGAATAACAAAATTGTCGCTGGGACATATGGTGTTAAGGTGAATCAAATGAAAATAGAACAGGAGACACAAAATGAAATTACACAGTTTATTGTAAAGAAAATCTCTAAAGCTACACAAGAACTTGTCCCACTGTTTCATCAAGTAATAACTACCTCGCTTGTAGAAGTCCTTTAGCTGAAATAGGAACCAGGTTCGAACATTGTCCAAGACTTCGCTGTCCGAGTAAAAACAGCAACCCTTCAATGCCTTTTTAAGCGGACCAAAGATGAGAAGGTCATATGGCGAAAGATCTAGGCTATATGGTTGGTAAGCCAACACTATCCACCGAAACTTCAACAGATTCCACCATGGAAGTGATTGTGTACTTACTGCACACGAGTCTATGACAGTGCATGTTCTCCATACACTGCCTTTATTCGTCGATGCAAAATCCAACTCGTTCTGCAACTAAGTAAGAATGACACTGGTATGCTCTTTTTTACTCGCAAACATTCCAGATATGCAGATTAATAACAACAACAACCGATTGTGGGCCGGACGGTAATATTGTCCGAACGCTAGCGCATAACACGTGCTTCTGCATGATTATTAACCCATTAACGACGACTTATTTTACACTTTATTAATTCTTTGATACCAGTTGACACCAGTTTTCCCATACTGTTATTCTAACTGACTGAATCTCTGATAGTTTCACATTAGATAATAGTTTTTTGTTTTGTTTTTAACTAAGGTACTGGTGTTCATATTTAAAAGTTTCGTATCAACCGGCATAAATGAGTTAAAGTCAAGTCCATTTACGCAGAAGGGATTATCTTCCCTAGTTTTCGGTTTGCCTCTACACACACTTTCTCCACAATCATACACAAATAAACGAAAATATAACAGTTGTTCCGTTTTCATTTGATCCACCCTTATATACCAACCACATAATTAAAATTTCACGAACGGCTTGTTGTAGGATCAGTAAAGTTGCCCTTTATGTACCCGGTATTGCCAATTAATTGAAAGTTTTAAAAAATGCAATGTTTTCTAGTAATGACAAAAATTTTAAACACGTTTTTCTTGAAACAACATTTTGTCCCACAGTTTTCGAAATTACTGCTCGTTAAATCTGAATGATATTTTTAGACATCGTTTTGTCTGCATGTGGCTAAGGTTGGAATGTAATACTTTTCGTTATAATCTATTTTTTTTCTGCTCCCTTAAAGAAAAAAAAAATATCGATTTTTGCTACCCATTTTTCCAGATAAATGCCAGTCTGACACAAAAGAAAAACAATATATTCTTATTGTCGGTTAAGCATACAGATTATAAAACAGTTCATAAATCCTATTTCTGATTTATAGATGTACTGGAAAACGTGGGATATTACAAACAGTGGCGTAGCATAGGGGAGGGTCTCGATCACTTTACTACCAATATAATTATATGCTATATTTGGCCTTATTTAATCTTTAAACGTTATGAATTTAATAAGGCCATATGCAGTATATAAAAATACTGGTAGTAAAGTGATCAAGCCCCCTCCCCATCACTACACCACTATTACAAATGTTTGCAAGGTTAACTCCGCCGCCATTTTGTATTATTTTCTCAAAAAAAATCAAAAAGATAGTTTGAAATACAACTAACTGTTTAAATAAAAACATATAAAATAATATATTTTGTTTATATTGAAATAATACCTTCAAAAACATTCCTAAGCAGCAGAATGCAAGGAAAGAAAAACCTTAATACATTTTTTACCAAAGAAAAAATATTTTCGCAACACTTCTATTGCAGTCTAATGCGACAACAAACATAAATATTAAATGAAAAAAAAATTCAACTATCCAATGGTGTACTTTTTACAAACTGCCCTATATGTAGGAGGATGTTGCAAAAGTCTACTGTATATTGTGCACATAATATTTTAAAATTACTCAGCGTTACCTAATTTTTCAAATAATTTATAAAATTCTTCATGGATAAATTCATGGTAAAGATTAATCCGGAATTTTTTTCCACACGATGATTTAAATCTAAACAAAAAGGACTATTTATGTCAGGTAAAAATGTAAAAATTTGCCAAGTTCTAAAATCTAAAAAAAAAAATCCTTCTTTAAAATTGAACTTAACCCATTTATGCTTAGCGTCGATGCTTTAGTAAAATGGGAAAAAGTGCATTTCACACCACTTTTATTAATAGAAACTTGGTGTAAAATGCACTTTTTCCCATTGTACTAAAGCGTCCCAAAATTTGTACACTAGGTATAAATGGGTTAATATGATTACAAGAATCGCTTATCCATCTTAATCCCTGCAGGACAAATGTCATTTAATGATTATTTAAATTTTTGACAGTAGTAATTCCGTATACCGTAATTTCCGGCGTATAATCCGCAGCTGGTGGTGTTGGGTTCTGGTAAAATCTGGTTACCCAGAATTTGGGGTGAAAAAAGGAAAGAATAATAATGTCGATTCGACTAGAGTCCTATATCGGATCTGATAATTTTTTTTACCCGCATCTGACCTGATACAATTTGTGTCGCATCTGATTGGTGATAGTTGTTTTTGTTGTCGCGTGGTTTGAATCTGGTCTACTATATTTTTTTTCGGTTGAAAATTATTCTTTCAGCTCGGGTTCTTTTTAACATGATTTTTTTAAGACAATAATATTGTTCCAGATGAAAAACTATATTTTATTAGGAATGAGTCTTTATATGTGTTCATTTTTTCTATCTGAACGATAAAATTAACATGAAAGATATACCGTAATTTCCGGCGTATAATCCGCAGCTCAAAGAGTCGTTTTTCGACCCAGAAATATTATTTTATAAAATGTAACTTAAAAGATCGCTGTAAATATTTAACTACAATTATTGAATAAATTTTCTGGGTCGAAAAACGATTCTTTGAGCTGCGGATTATACGCCGGAAATTACGGTAGTTATTTTTGTTTTCTCTAATCCAAGAATTCTACAATTAGATAAGGCAAAGGTTACGATTAAAATATTCTGGTACTAAAAATTAAAAACCATATGCAACTTATATGGAAGTATACGTAACACCTGTATTGAAGGGATTAATCAATTGAAGGTCGCGCAGTCAAAAACCTGGCTAAAAGTGCAACAATTAAAATTTGCTCAGCAATTGTAAAAAGCATATTTTATAATAGCTTACTAACTCATGGGTTGATCTATGTCTATTTCAGGAATATCAGACATATGCGGCGGCTGCTAGTCTCAGTTGAAGAGAACAATTTTTTTGTGAGATGACGTGCTTTTTTATTACGTTTCAGCTTTATTATGACAATTAAATGTATGTTGTTATATGTGTACTGAAATCATTTTAATTTTAATATAATAAGATTTATTAAAATTAAAAATGGGTTATTTTTTAAGCATTTTTAGCTCTAATTTAGATATTTAGACGTATTGATAGTAGTATTTATATGTATTGCAATATTTTTTGAAGTGTGACAGGGTATGACGGACATTTTTTGGATCATAATTCTATTGGTTCTTGTTTCGATGGCAAAATTTTTTTAAAAAGTTCTGCATATAGCTGCCATTTTTATATATAAATGATTTTAGAAGGCCCTAGTAATCTATTAAAGACATTGAAAAACCAGTATCTCTATAGTATAGACTCAACTTTGCTAAATACTAAATGCAAATAATATATATATATATATATATTATATACATTGGTTTATACAAATAATTAAACTTTTATGTACAGTAAAATTAAAAATATTTAATTAAACATTACTTGTAAATAAACAAATCTATCAACAATTATATTCTTCTTATAAACAGTCAACAGTTCAATAAACTTTGTATTACATATTTACATTTTAAATAAATGCATGCATTTAACGTAATTTCCTGCGTATAATCCGCGGATCAAGCAATTATGATTGGAAACCAGAAAATTTATTTAATAATTGAAAACAAATATTTACAGCGATCTAGCCAGTTACATTTTATAAATTAAAAATTCTGGGTCGAAACATGATTGTTTAATCCGTGGATTATACGCCGGAAATTACGGTATATGTATATAATATTAATTAAATGTGTTTACTAATAGGGAGTCAACAGCAATGGTTTGAACTTTAAAACACATGTAAAAGAGTTTTGACCAGGATTTTGCCACAAATTTTCCACTGAGGGGCAATGGAATATTATTATATATCCCACTTAATTTTAATCATTAAATGTCACAATTGTACCAGAATTTTGGAATAAAATTTGGGAATACCTATACAATTTTTTTTTAATGCACGTACTTTTCCTTAATTAAAAATACATTTGTTCGTAAATCTTGGTGTCATTCAATCGCTTCTACATGTAGAACTTTTCCTCTGAAAGGAAGAAAAGTACTTTTAAAATGTATTTAACTAGTCGTTGGGGGCCACCGTAATACTTACCCATCATGGATATGCATAATGTAAAGTATTAAAATAAAAATGCGTAAACTACTTATAAAATGCATTGCAATTCAAATAAAATCGTGGCTTGATGACGTCACAAACTTTAAAGGCTCGATTACTGAATTGCTTGAAAGAAACATCCTTATAACTCCAAAAATAACAATCCTATTAACTAGCGGTTTATTGCATCTGATTAAGCAATCAAATTTCCAATTAAAATATATCTTTGAAGTGAAATTTGGATGAAATACAGGGTCATGAAAAATCGAAGAGTGTGGAAAATAGGATTCCAAATATCTCGGCAACTCATTATCCGATCGACTTCATGCTTTATGCAAAATTTATGTTTTTTTATTGTCTTTTATATTCATTTCTTAAAATAAACAATTTCGAAAATATTTATATACCTTTTATCAGAACGAATATTTCGAGAGTCCGAAAAAAATAGTTCCGGTTAATCGAGGTTATTGAAATGAAATAGGCTTCTTTCCATTATTACATACTAAGTACATACCAAATTGCAAGTTTCTATCTTTATTTTTTCGGGAGATAGAGCGTTTACAGACACACAGACACACAGACACACAGACACACAGACACAGGGACACACAGACACACAGACGGACGGCAAAAATTTTTTTCTAAAAATATGTTTTTTGGAATCTCCAGTGTCTGAAACGTGTAAATCCGTCAAAAAAAATTCGATTTTCAAAACGATTACAAGACTTACCCTACTCTACGTATGATGGGTAAGTAATAATGGTGTAGAAAAAAGGAATTACAAGAGCGCTGCGAGACACGTATTTACTAGCTGGTAGTTGGCGCAAAACAGTATGCGTTATTACTTGTGAAAATTCCATAAATCTGAGCATCCCTATATATAGGATATTGGGAAAGTTAGGGTAAATGCCTGATTTAAATCAGTGTTGTGAATAGGCTGTTTTTTTTCATTTAAGAAATATACCGCTGTTTCCAAATGTTAATAGTTGCCTTATTTAACGTAACACGGTTTCAAACACAACCCTTGTAAGATGTATATAATTCTGAAAAAAAAAGATGTCTGAAATTCTTACATTTTGACGGGTTTTACTTACATTGAAAGTTTACATTTATAAAATCATTGAGTAAATAGGGAAATTAAATATTTTACTTTTGTTTTCGTTTATATATATATTAAGAACAATTATGTAAATATACGTATGTATAGAAAAATTGAGAAACTTCCAGTTTCTATGCACATTTATCATTATGTTAAATGCTAGATTACAAACTGATAAGAAGTTATAAGTTATTTAACTGTTTTCCGTCAAAATTTGTTAAATTTGTTGTTTAATGAATTCATAAAAATAAATCAGGCATTTTGTTTGAATGACAACTTGCTTTCCAGTTTTAATTATTTCATAAGATCATTATATTATATTTTCATACCTGCCAACTCTTTTATTTTTTCCACTAAAATTTAATAATTATTTTTTGCCTTATATAATCGCTGAAATTTGAGATTAAATAAAGCAAAAATTTCTATTAAAATTTACTGCACTCACAGAAATAAAACACTCAATTTTGACGATTCGCCAATCTTTAGGCCTAATTTCGTTATTTTTGACAATCATTTCGTCACAGAGTCACGTGGTTTTTGACGAAACGCGAATCCTCAAATATCTGACGAAACTGTTTCCTCACGGTCAAAAATAAACCTCTCACTTTTGACGATTCAGCAATTCTTGAGATATATTTCATCATTTTTGACAATCATTTCGTATCAAAATTAAATGATTTTTAATGAAATGGAAAATCTCAAATATTTGACGAAAATGTTTCCCCATTCACGGCCAGATTATTTTTGTTGTTACAAAATCGTTCAAAAATATAATAATAATAATAATAATAACACGAAAGTACCAAATTTACAATATATTAATGAAAACAGAAACAAAAATACTTCATCCTTGGGGACCGCTGTAACACGAAAGTACCAAATTTCTACATTATTTTTCATATCTGATAGTTTGCGTCTATCCTTTTTGTAACTTTAACATTTTTGTAACGATTTTACGCATTTCTATTGCCTATTCATACATACATTTTCATACTCACATTTCGTGGAATGTGAGTATCCATTTCTAACAGTGTGGTATAAAAAAGCACAAACGTGTGCAGCTAATCTATGCGTGACACTAAGTTTATTTTTAAATTTTCAATGATGGAATTTAAACTTAACACTTTGCACTTAGCTCTCAACTTTTACTTAACCACGCTTTCCGCTACCGCTATTTTATACTTATGCTTTGAATACCACTGATTCTAATGAATAATATTAATTTTCGTATTTTCTACAACATTTGTAATAGGAATCTATCAGTAAGATTTTTATAGTGAAAGAGTATTAGCAAATGGTGATCATTATTTCGGAACAATAATATTGAGTGAAAAAGGTTAAATAATTATTAAAGAGTAGAAAAAGTTACGTAACTTTCAACATAACTAAGTACAATACGTTTTACATTTCGAAACCGATTGCACAGCTTAATTTGTAAATGTCACGAAAAGTGTTGATCATGAAGAAATTAATAACATTAGCAATAGATACATGAAACGAGGTTGCATTTGAAAGACCATTAAACACAGAATGCTTAAGTACTCATTAACTTTTCGCTGATTTCATTGGATGATGAAGCCCCCGCCCCATGAATATTAGGAATGAGCACTAATACAAAAATGGCCGCTGTCGCAGGCGGAATTTTTTCAGTGTGTGTACGGTCCCTTGAAATTGAATATCAATACTTTCTAAAAAAAGTTTACCCCTTATTTTCCTGAGATTCTATAAGTCAAAGAAAACTTTTATAAAATACTAGTGTGTAAAATCAGGGGACCGTACATACGCTTAAAAAATTCGCCTGCGTGCCCGCCCATTTTTGTGTCATCGGCCTAGAATTCAGGCGGCGGTGAATGTAGCTAAAACACAAAATTTAGTTATGTCGGCATCGCATACTAATTTATCCTAATTGCAACTTCCTTTGTGTTAGAACGACATTTAAGATATCCTTTGTATCGTTTCTTTCAACTTTATAAAAATGTTTATAAATATAAACTCAATATTTAATATTTGTTTAGATATCATCCATTGATGCGTGGATATTAACAAAACATCATCTATTGTCTAATTGTATTAATAAGAAATAAACATGTTTAAACTGTGTAGTGCAACATTCCTTTTTATTCGCCATTAAAAAACTTTATTTTGCTTAAGTTTGTTTTCTTTTTTTAGATTGAACATAGACGTTTGGGGTCCAGATGCTCTGGGTACCAGGGTGGTGCAAAATTTTAATTAAATTAACGATTAAATGTTTAATCATGACTAAAGATTGACGATTGATTTTCGTTTCAATCCTATTCATAAACGAATGATTAATAATTAATTTAATTTCCATCTCTCTTTCCGATTAACGATTAAATCAATTCTCAATATAATTAGTTAATCTAATTAATGTTTCATGATTAAAAACGTGATGATTTTTCCGGCTTAGGCTATTTATTTTCTTTGTTTTTTCTCAAGATTCTTTAGGTTTTATCCCCCTGCGTTCGCAGCTAGAGACTTGTATCTGGTCGGGTACCCAAATTTTACCTTCCCCAATACGCGGATTGGCTTGAGAAGGGTTAATTTTATATATTTCGTGTTTGGTTCGGTTTCAGGTATGGTTTTAATTTTTTGAGGCCGAGCTTGAGTTGACCAAATTTTTAAAAGAAAGTCCTGAATATTTATCAAATGAAAAAAATTATATTTTTGAATATAATGGGTATATATAGGCTCATTTTTGTACAAAAATGATAGAATTGATATTAGAGGTTTAATTGTAAACTACTTTTCAATAATATTTTTTCACTTCAAGTTTGGGCTGTGTTCGGGTGGGATACTTCTGGTTCAGGTGATGTTTCAGGTTGACTTTAAGCAAAAATTTCGGGTTCAGGTATGGTACAGTGCTACCAGTGGGCTACATTTTTAAAAATTTGGATTTTTTGATTGCCACCACGTGTTTGAAATGGTGTAACTTGCCTTGCTTTTGCTTTATTTAATCTGTCATTAAATAAGGCGAATTTTATTTTCTTAAGTAACTGGTGGTAATCAAGAAAAACTGAAATTTAAAAAATAAAGCCCACTGGCAACAGTGGTACGATATGATCACAACAGGACAAGTGTGTGAATAATGAATGAACTCGAAGCTATTGGAATTAAGAGCTCTAAACCTGATTGAGTCCACCGATTGGTGTGCTTAACTTAATGAAAATTACTTTTGTATTTTTTGCGGAATCTTCTGTGCTTTCCTTTTCGGAAAATTTTGAAGAAAAAAAGAGGGGTGGAGCTGCGGGTTTTCTTACATTTGTACTGTAATTTTAAAACAATCATTGTTTAAGCTTTAATTTGGCAACAAGTTCATCTCGAAATTTGATGGCGTGAAAGTACGTCAAAATGACGAATTTGCGCCTCGTTCTGCTAATATCATACCAAGATATCAGGAGGCAGACTGAAACATTTGCAGTGTACTAGTCAAGAGTTGAGTTGGGTTGATTATTGACGGCCAATTATCTACACTTGGGATATAGACCCGGGGGGAGTGCCCTTCATGGGGGTCTTCCTAAGGGAACCTAACCCGTATTTACACATGGATAAATCCACGGCTCGAAGAAAACTACGAAAACTCCGAACGATTAGGCCGACGGACTAGTCAAGAGAGATCGCATGCTGTAATTTTCTATGTTTTGACAAATACTTCCGATCTGAGCATACACGCCGAACATATATAACCACTCTTAAATAAAGGGACTCAAAATGTCAGTAAAACGTGGCATATTATGAGTGTTGTATTTCAATTTCGTTATTTCCAAAAGTGACGCCTTTTGGCAGACATATTTTCTCCTCCAAAGATGCTGGAGTGAAAATTACGCTCTTCTCCAAAAGTAGTCCAGTATTAAGAATTAAAATACACGCTTTCTTTCATAAAATGACGTCATTTTCATCCGCTAAAGCATCCCACTTTTAGGATCCTTGGGGGTAGCATCTATAGAAAAGAACATCTGCAGAGTAGATCTAAAAGTATGCATATGACGGCACGATCTTGCAATATACACCCAGAAAAAACGATGCCTCCATTCAAGAAACCCGACAAAAATGACTAGGCTCTGCTATCTATTGATTCAAATGACTTCATTTGTCTGTACAAATAATATGGATTTAGAAGTTTATAAAAATGCAGTAAGTGAGTAGTGAATGAAAGAGGATTAGTAGGAAAGTGGATATTATTATATTACATGACTATTTTATTAAAGTAAAAGTATAAAATGTAAAAAGGAGATCATTTTTACCCTTTTGACGTTTTTATAAAGTGACATTGATATTTACTGCCTTAAAAAATGGACCTATATGAGAAAATTATTCATTTATCGAGAGCTGAAACTGTTGTCTTCCAATGACACTAATGAAACTCCATACAGTTATTTGATACCTGCATCTCTGCCTTTACTTAATGGAATATTTTTCAAATATATTCCAAAAGTTATACAAAAAAAAACCGATTGTTGGACTTTGTGTAAAATGCTTGCCTAAAAAAATAGGAAAAAAATATTACACAACATGCACGTCTAATTTTCTGAGACATTTAAGACGAAAAGACGGACCTGGAGCTATCCAGCTGTACCGGCAATTTTTGAAGAATAACGGCACGAAAAGCAGATGTAATCCTCGATTCTCTCAATGGTAACAGTAATGGTAATGGCTCAAACTTCTAAACATATCATATTGCAAAATGAATTTAAAAATGAGTTAGCAATTATTTTATTCGCTAAATGATGCCTTTACAAGTAGAAGATCTATATTTAAAGAAAACGATCTGAAAATTTCAATATAAAAGACCAAAGGCTTATATTCCCAAATCGACGATCTGTAAGGAATCGACGATCTCTAAAGCGATCATTTGTACAAGAATACGAAGTAAAGAAAAATTTACATCTGCCAAATATCTTTGCATCATGATAAATATTTGGTCACAGAAAAATGAAGTTTTATTGGTGTAACCGTCCAATGGATTAGTGCAGATTTACAAAGACAATGGGTTGCACTTGCTTGTTGGTGATTTAACTGTTTGAGTGCTATGAAGCGCGATAGCGCCGCAATGTATCTGCGGGTCAAACAAATTGTGTTTCAACCCAGAAATTTTATCTTATAAAATGTAACTCATCAGATCGCTGTAAATACTTCAACTGTTGAATAAAAATTAAATGATTTCAATTATTGAATAAAATTTCTGGGTTGAAACAAAATTCGTTTGATCCAACATACATTGCGTCGCTATCGCGCTTCATAGCAGTCAAACGGTTAAAGGATCGCATACCCATGATCGTATCAAAGACATTATGCGTGAAGAAATTTGATGATTCTTGAGAACAGTAGTCCACTCCAATAGATAAAATATGCAACGACATAATTTTAACGGTGTGAAAATTATTTTCTCTACCTTATACCATTATTCAGTTAGATCATTCAAAATTTGCGGGCAATTATCCAATTGGCAACTCAATTATTAGTTTATCAAAAGTATAATAAAATATTTTTGGCCATAGATTATATTTATGTAAATTAAGGTACCTTCAATGGAATATTTGTTATTTTTTATGAATATTTTAAATGTTAATTTATTTATTAAACACACCCTTGCATTCCATGATAGGTATATATATATATATATATATATATATATATGGAAGAAGACCTGGCTACCAAAGGCAGTAAACAGTGTAGATAACTATTACGAATATTTGTAGATGTTTTTATTTTTAAAAAGTGCTAAATTATATTATGCCCCTTATAATGTTTCCGGGCAATCATAACGTTTTTAACATACCATTTTAATAGACCCAAAATTTTATATAATAAAATGTTGTGTACTCAAAAGCGGCACATATTTGTCTTTAAGTATCAAATAAAATTTCTGCTTCTAAACATGCTTGTTTGATCCGTGTAATATACGCAGGAAATTAATTTAATTATCATGTCAACATTTCATATTGCATTATCTTTTGTATAAATTTAGTTATACAAATTTAATTATAACAAATCTTTAAAAAATGCAAATTTTAAAATAGATCCGTTCACATTTTAAAAATAAATAAATAACTAAAAATTTGATGAATCGAAGTGTGGTTTGCACCATAAAACTTGAAAAAAAAACTATTCAATTCTAATACTACTATATTAAAACTCTTTCTTTCTATTGTAGCAAAATATTCGACACTTTGAAAAGTCTTAAGTGTAAAGCGTACTCTGAAGCGACAATTTGTTATTTTTCATGATCATTTTAAATGTGAATGGATTTGTGAAACACACCCTTGCTTTTCCCGATAAAAAGATTTAAATTATGGAAGAACACCGGGCTACCAAAGGCAGTAACAAATAAAAATGTGATTTTTTTTCGATATTTGTGTCCCACTTAGTGCAGCTAATTTAACGAGTTTTTTTTCTTAACCCATTTTCGACCAAAGGCGCGTAAATGCACCATGTCAATAAATATTTTTTTATTAACACTGTGACGTATATTTTTCGCTAATTTTATTTTTCTGCTATTTTTAAGGGTTCTGGAGACATCTATAAAATATTAGTAATTCAATTGAAGTAATCACTTTCTGTTGAGAAATTTTCAAAATACGGTGGTTTTTTACTTGAAACGGTTATTGACAAATTTGACTTTTTGAAAATGTATAATTATTCCACTTTAGATTAATCATATGTTTTTATAATGGAGTAAAGTTGCAAGATCTGTAAATAAAATAAAAATAAAACAAATGCCATAAGAAAATTTAAATTTTTTTATTTAAATTTAATAATAAATTAATAATGGTAACGTGAAGTTAAATAAAATATTATTTTTCATGCACGAAACTTTTTTGATGTCTTAATGAATGTAATTTAAGCAAATTTCTATGCAAATAATACCACATTTTATAAAATTTCTATGCTTGTCCAAAAATGGGTTAATTAAAAAATTGTCGCAATTTCCGAAGAGTAATTTTTGTTTTTTTGAATAACGTAGTGCTACATTTAAATAAATTGTCTATAAATATTAAAAGCGTCTGTAGATATTGTTATTTAAAAAAATAAAATAAATAAAGCGCTAAATTTTTGACGCTGTTTCCGGGCAAAATATTTTTCATGATTTTGTACGGTTTAAACGAACTATGTGATAACCTCTAGATTTGGCTAATATTAACCTATTTTGTATTAAAAATATCTACCAATTTCCAAACTTGAAATCTTCGCTTTATTAAATCGCACATTTCAGGAATTAAATAGCTTAAAATTAATTATTTGAAAAAAACAATCAGTTACTTTTAATACAAAAATTGCTAATCTGGCAACTCCTCTTTTGATAGAATCTTTATAAAAACGAAAATAAAAGAGAACATTGAAAAGAATAATTAAAAGTTACACCAGAAAAAATGAAACATTTTTTTTTTCAAATAAAAAAAAAGATAATTTTTAAATAATCTTTACGTTGTTGGGAATCATTCAAGTAATCGCTTTCTCTCAGGAATAGGCTGTTTAATGAATTGTTTGGAATAAATATTTAGAAAGTTTGAGTATTGAATGCTGTTTTTATCTTTCTCGCTCAAATTTTTAAACACTGCTTTTTTCACTAATAAACGATTTTCCAAGTTTTAATGTGCAAGCTGCTTTCGATTCGTGATTTTTTAAAATTATTTGTGTATTTTTAAAATCTGAACAGATCTAGGGAAAAGCTTGTATTTTTTTTAAAGATTTGTTATATTTTAATTAGTATCTAAATTTCTATGAAAAATACTACAATATGAAATGTTGACAAGGTAATTAAAGTAATTTCCGGCTTATATTCCACGGATAAAACAAACATGCTTAGACGCAGAAATTTTATTTAATAAATTAAAGTCAAATAATTAGTGCGATTGAATAAACAACATCTTATTATATAAAATTTTTGGGTCTATTAAAAAGGTTAAGATTGCCCGAGAGCAGCGTCAAAAAGTTAGCGCGTTTTTTTTTATAAGAACATCTACAGATATTCTTAACCCCTAAAGCACCATATTCAATTTAGTGATAGTATGCTGAATACCAGCTACGTTAAATTTCGTCAAAAATACAGAAAAAAAATTTAATGATAAAAATTTCATACCGGAAATTCTAAAAGAATAATTTTAATTTATGCAATCACGAAAAGTTTGTCATTACATAAAATACAAATTACTACTATAACTTTCTGGTATGAATTCAAAATTTTGAATTAAAAAAAAAGGTCACACTGGCAACCTGAACGTACGCACATACGTCCTGGTATTGCAGATAGAGGTGTTCATGACGTACGCAGGTACGTCATGGTGCTTAAGGGGTTAATATTTATATACTCTTTATTTAAAGGTAGCATTCCGTTATACAATAAAGCAAAAATTACTCTACGGAAATTGCGGCAATTTTTGTTTATTACAGGAAAGAAGCTCTATAAATTAGATGAACTGTGTGGGGTACAAATATCTATAAAATTTCAAATTTTTATTTTTACTCTCTTTGGTAGCAACGCCTTCTTACAGGATTTAAGTCCTTTTATCTCGGAATGAAAGGGTGTGTTTCAAATCTCTTCACAGTTAAAATATTTATTTAAAAAAAATAACAAATTGTCGCATCACTGTGCACTTAAGACTTTTCAAAGCCTCGAAGTTTTTGTTGCAATATAAAAAATATTTTTAATAAAATAGTAATAGAATAGTTCATAAAATCTATACTAATAAAATAAAGTTTCGCTCTGTGTGTGTGTTTGTCTGTCTGCGATGGCCAGCAAAATCTATCCCACCTAGAAGTCTGAAAATGTAGGTGTGGATAGTCCAAAGATTCTGGCCATGTGCACCAGAGTCTCAGAATTTTAATATTTTGATAATTACCCATCATATTAATTAAAATCTCATTAAACATCGTATAGAAAATGCCATCTTTTAAATCAAAATGGCTAAAGAAAAGAACAGCTGTTCTGGATTTGCAAGCGGAAATGAACGAATTCGAAATTATTTTACTAATTTGCGAATTTTAAGAAAACTAATTAAGATATAAATTTGAAAATTTCTGAGCATATGTAAAAAGAAATTCTGCATCCTACTATGTGATTTTTGAAAAATTCGGCCGGAAATTTTTCTTAATTTATGCAAAAAACTGCCAAAAATCTGCCGGCGCCAGTAAAATAATCCGAGAATGTTTCAGACATGGATCTGCTTTCATTAAAAAGTGAACTGCAAAGAGATCTGTTTCTCTGGCAGATCCCTCCATTTACTTTGCCAAAATGAAAGGAAATAATTGCCAATTTTTACTAATGAACAAAAATTTATCTAACTAATTGAGACATAGATTTGAAATTGAGGTTGGGAAGGGGTGTCATCTGCGACTATTTTAGCGAAGCGTCTTCGTTATGTTCTAATTATCAGAAAAATGTAATTCCTTTTTTAATGGTCCATTAATGTAGGTGAAGGTGGTTTTCTTGGCAAATTATTCGTTATAATTAGCAAGTATGGGGAGGGACGGGTGTAACGCCTTTCTCTGGTATTGTTATTATCTCGGGCCCGGGCAACACCTTGCGGGTTAGCTAGTTTAGTTTAACAAAATAGTAATATAATAGACATAACTGTATGTACATTGCCCCACTATCCATAGCCGTTGTCGTAAACTGATATTAAGCATTTCGACACAACAGTTCTTCCTTCTTGGAGAGGAAAGAGGTTGTCATTCAAGGACAAGTTGGGATGAATATACCTCCAATTCATAAAAAAAGGAACGAAATAATTTTAATAGTGTGAAATATATTTTCGTCTACCTGATAGCATTATTCAATTAGAGCCTTCAAATTTTTGCATACAATTATCCAATTTCCAACTCAATTATTAGTTTATCAAAAGTATAATAAAATGGTTTTGTCCATAGATTATATTTAAGTAAATTAGGGTACCTTGGATCAAATATTTGTTATTTTTCTTATGACTATTTTAATTGTGAATGGATTTATTAAACACACCCTTGCATTCCGTGATAAAAAAATTGTGGATGAAATTCGGATTTCAATTTATCTGTATCAAATATTTTATCGTCAGTTACAGATAATGGTACAAATTTCGTAAAAACTTTTAAGATTTTTGGAGTGTAAGCCAAATATCTAGAACTGAAGGAAGACGTGTCTTTATGTTTAGAAGCCAGCGATACGGAAAATGAATGTGAGAGTCCACAGATTAACGAAGTTTCATTAATTTAAAATATTGACCCAATGGTAACAAACATAGCTACAGATAATAACACCATCGATAACAACTTGTTATCTCCTCATCTCAGATGTTGTTCTCATACTCTCAACTTGACGGCAAGTGCTGATATAAAAGACTTATTAAATGAAAAAAAAACTGCGTTAGGGAGGCTGCATTTGGAAGTTACCAGGAAGTGCTATGGATTATGGAATGTTGCAGGACGGCCAAAATCAAATGAAATTCTGCACAATATTTTAGGTCATACGTTATCCCGTTCAGGACCCACGAGATGGAATAGGTTTTACTATAGTTTAAAACAAAGTCAGCAGTAAGAAATGAACATTTCATATTAAGCCGAGCCTTGGGGCACACAAATGCGCTAACAGATATTGAACATAATTATATTGATGAATTCATTGAATACGCTTCACCTATAGCAGATGGAATTGATATTTTACACGGCAGTGAAGCGTTTTATGGTTTTGTTTTGCCTTGCCTATTAGCTCGCAGAAAAAAAACCTAAAGAAACTACTTAAACGATATCTCAAATACTGCACACCAGTAGTGATCAGGTACATTAACAACAGCATTAAACAGAAGTTTTGTGACTTTTATTGACTTTTCGGTAATGTCGCTGAAAACGCAGTAATAATAGCTTTAAATTTTTCTGTATTTAAAAATAAATGGTTTTCTTGTGTACTATTGACGAGCCATAAAAATTGTATCCGATTATTGACAGCTGCTATATATGATCAAATCACTCCAAATTTGAAAGATTTGAAAGATATTTGTGAAATACAATACCCCAATGTCATCATCTGGGCCTGTAGAAGGGTTGTTTTCTTTCCCTACGATAATTAATTTATCTACCTCTGAAAATTTATCGGATGATATATTTGAAAAGAATGAAGAATAATTTAAATTACTTTTAAAAATATGTCACATGTTTTCTAATTATTTCATTAGAACTGGAGAACTGGAAGGGAGGAGTATTTATTATTTTTTTAGAATTTTCGAAGTTGAAACTTAGTTATCACTTATAAATATAAACATTACACCGGATCTAAAAAGTCAAATAAAAATAAATCATTTTTGTATGATCGAAACTTACTCACTTACTACTGTTACTTTGAATTCTATGAATTTTAAGCTTTAACGCCCCTTCCCATCTCACAAAACCTGATATAATAAACTCGCAATTTGTCATTTTTAATTTATATATAAAAATTTAAAAAACATACCTCCCAATTCTTCTGTTCAACTTTATTGTTGTTTTATGATTATTGTCATTCCCATATGTAAATTTTATGTATTGTTACTTTTATATATATATTTATATATATATGATACCATGACTATTTTAATTCAGTCAATAACGGAAAAAAATATCATTTTTGACGGAGAAACCTTTTTATGCCGTTAATAATCTCCACGTGTTGTGAACTATCGAAAGAACACTTAGAACATGTTAAAAACCAGATCCCAATTAACTATAAGTACTTCAAGTGATAACCGCAGCTGCAAACCAAACCATAGTGAATAAAACCAGAGACTGTCGAAACTGATCAGCTGAGAAATTCTGCAGACCTCCCTACTTCAACCTACAGCTGACTCTGCGCTAGAACTCAATAACAATCCCTCAGAATCTAAAATGTAGTCGAACAGTTAAGACGCCTTTGTAAATATCCCAAATAAAATGTAAAATTGGAGCACTTTTATGCAGTCTCCAAAACGCGATTTAAATGTGTATATAAAGCCAAGAATTAAAATAATAATATTATATTCAAAGAAAAATGGATCTACTTCTTACTTCACGCAATATTACTTTCTTCTAATAATGTTGTTTATTACTCCCATACAGCGACACTTCAATGAATCAAAAGGATAAATATCAGTGCATTATTGTGGCTATTACTTTGCGCAAAAGCAGTTCTCAGGTAAGCTGAAAAAACCTTTTTTATCATTATCGAAAGATGAAAATGTATATTAAAATATGAAGACTGATATAACAATTTATTAAGATAAAAAATTAATTATGCTAGCAACGGTTCCCCTGATAATTTTGGAAATATGCAATTAACCGGAAAAACATCAACCTGTTTTGAAAGAAAAATTCTCTATTATTTTGCTTCCTTAACGAAATCATTTGAATTTGTATAATGTATAAAACACGTAGATGTTTTAATTTAAACTTTAACTGCTGTGACAGAAATTGTTACACAGATAATGTAAGCAGCCTCTGAGACCACTTGATTGGAAGACGGATAAAACGACCGATTAACTCACAGGTTGCTGTTTCTGTATTTATCTTTATGTACAGCGTACAGCAATATTATAATTAAAATTCACCTATTCAGAAGACTCTATCGATAGTACTACAGCTCGAAACAAAACAAAAATTTCAATAGTATCTGTAGTTAAACTAAAAATGACATGTTAATCTCTGAAAACTGAAAAGAGCAGCGGTCTGAGAGTCCACTAACAGCAGTTAAGTGTTAAATACAAAGAAATTGAATAAAATTACTTATTTTGCTATAAAACAAACATTTTTTTAAAGAAAATGGGTAAAAGTAATTGTTTTGAACGGATTTCCAAAGTATTTAATTTAGAAAAAAAAAGCGTGGTTCTGATTCAGAAATTTTAATAATCAGATTAATGTGAAATGCAAAACATATTTAGATATAGTAATATAAAAATGAAAAAAGCTTGCAAAAAAAAAAACTATTGACAAGAGTGGCACTGAAACAAAAAATAAATGAAGCGTAGAAAATCGTGGTACCAAGAACAATTCATGAACGTAAATCTAGTGCATTGATCAACCACCTGCGAAAAACGAAATTGCAAACGCGTTTCAAATGGAAGTGGCCGAGTTTGCACTAACCCAGACTTGTACCAAGCATAGTAAATCATGTCGGAGTATTTCAGCGTACTAAACTGGAAAAGGACAAGTCACTGGAGTTTGATGATGTTGTTTCGTTGAAAACGTAACGACTCTCCTTCAGTCCTATCGACTGAAGGAGATAGGAGTTTATATTTCGATAACGGGGAGACGAGGGCAAATGATTTATGCGCCAAACAACACGTTTCATTATGCTCTTTCAATTGCTGCTTATTTAGTATTTTTCATTATTACACTAAAAGCGTGGTTTCCTGGTTAGTAGAGATTTAAGTATTGGGTTGTCCGGAAAATTCGTGCCGTTTGGGAAAATTAATTCGTACCAGAAAATTCAGCCCGTTAATTATTATAAATTAGCTATCGGAATTAATGTCTAAAAATTAAATAATATAATATTCCGGTACAAATTAATTTTTACAAACGGCCCGAATTTTCCGGACAATCCAATACTTAAATCTCTACTTACACTATTATTACACTAGAAATGTGGTTTCCTGTTTAGTAGAGATTTAAGTATTGGGTTGTCCGGAAAATTCGTGCCGTTTGGGGAAATTAATTCGTACCAGAAAGTTCTGCCCGTTAATTATTATAAATTAGCTATCGGAATTAATGTCTAAAAATTAAATAATATAATATTCCGGTACAAATTAATTTTTACAAACGGCCCGAATTTTCCGGACAATCCAATACTTAAATCTCTACTTACACTATTATTACACTAGAAATGTGGTTTCCTGTTTAGTAGAGATTTAAGTATTGGGTTGTCCGGAAAATTCGTGCCGTTTGGGGAAATTAATTCGTACCAGAAAGTTCTGCCCGTTAATTATTATAAATTAGCTATCGGAATTAATGTCTAAAAATTAAATAATATAATATTCCGGTACAAATTAATTTTTACAAACGGCCCGAATTTTCCGGATAACCCAATACTTATGCAGACGTGCCAAGTTTCCACTAATCTTCCGTAAAACGTGGTTTAATCTGAACCAGTTTAACACCACTTCAAACCAGAAAAAAATTTGGATGATTCTTTGTTTATGTAATTTCAGGTTTTTACGTGGAATTTACGTAATTTAATTTCTTAAAAAAATTACTGGTGCGAACTGTGTTAAACCTGGGTCAAATTAACCCACATATTACGGAAGACTAAGGAGATCTTGGCATCTTTGCTTATGCACTCAATGGTCTTAAACATGTATGTTCACATATTGAAAATTTCTGTTAACTTATTCAGAACACCACTTCCCCTTATATCCAACATATATACCGGCTGCGCACAAGTTCGTTAAAACTTTAAAAAATTATTAAAAAGGAACAAATGATGCTAAAAAGTGCGGTTTGCAGGAATAGTATAAGAAGGCGATCTGATTTCTTTTAATAATAATAAAAAAAAATTAACGAACTTTTCTCGTACCCGGTATATTTGGGGTTTGAATAAATTTAGAAAAAATAAACTCATATTAACAGACGAATGTTTTTTAATGCATAAAATTTACCCATCATTCATACCCATCATTCATACAGTAATAATTTAATGAATTTACAAAAATGATGATAAAAAGTCGTCGTGTAGTTTTCTTTTGTTTTTATTTCAATTTCGATACGCCATATTTCATAATTCTATGGAATATTTCATGAATAAATTATATATATATAAAAGCTATATAGATTTTGAAACGAGAAAAATCATAATGAAGAGCATTTAATGTTACGCATTTACTTTTTCAAAAGTGTTTTTTTATAAAAATGAAATGTTGAAATTTTAACAGCTATTTTTCTTAGTACCAAAAACATTGCCGGGAGCATTCCGCGAAATCCATTAGTTTTTGTAATGAAATCGATTTGTACATTTAATGCATCTGTGCATTTCTAGTTGCCCTTTGGAAAAGTAAACACACGTTATTTTATCATATATTTATTCAAATACGAGATAATGAGTTATTTTCACAACGAATATTTTCGGTGGAAATTTTATAATAATGTTTGGTTTAAGTGGTTTTAAATTTTGTTTTTCTTTAGAATCATTTTAGATTCAAATGTGCATATTTTGTGATCACACAAAGCATAATAATATTTATGAAAGATTCATTTGTCACACGCATTAATTGCATTGTAAAATGTTTTAAAATGTAAAAGAGCATTCTATAAGATATGCCTGAGGTTATGCATGCACTTTTATTTCTTAACTTTTTATGCTGTGGTAAAACTGGATAGCTTTAGAAAATAATGCTTAATTTAACATTTAATTTAAAATAATGTTTAATATCGTTCTATTCTTACACAAATGCGTGCGTACTTATTTGAAAAACCTTTTTGCGAGCTTCGATCTAGATTATTAAAAATATTGCTTCACTTATTTTGCATTAATTTTCAAGCGTATTTTTGATAGATACTTTATAACTGCCTTATTTAAATATAACGTAAGGTATTTTACGGAAAAAAATAAGAAGAAACTATCTTGATAATTAACTTTCGTGTTACTAAATGCAAAAAAACTGACATGATTTGAGACAGAAATATTTCGTTTTAATAAGCTATTTTCTATTCAGAATTAATTTTACATATAATATTGCATCTGATATATTTAATTTAATTATACAATAAAATAAACATATATGCTACGTACTATTTATCCACAGAAAATCTAAATACATCATTCTGTGAATAGATATTAACCTCTCTTATATAGTAGGAACAAAAAAAAATGCAAAATGTCTTTACACAAGGGCTCCCAAATGGTACACCATTCGAAAATCAATATTTCCCCAGAAAAAATTTTCGTTGTAGGTTCAATATTTCCAATAGACAGTCATGGAACAGCGGAGCACTACTTGGACGATTGTCACCACTAAATTTTAACAGTATTATTCGTGTTAAACAATCTCAGAACTTCTTTCCTTAAATAAGACGAATAATAATATTTAACGGTGTCAATTAGGTCTTTCGTGATCCATTGTCCCATCACTGAATAGAAATAAAATTCGGACTAGGTTTCTACAAATTTTGCAAATCTAATAAAAAAAAAGTTAAAATATTAAGTGGTTTCAAGACAACGGAACTTTTGGTATCCCTATTACATACATACTGAAGAGCATTCCCCTCCATCAACCTTACGACTGACGAAAAATCAGCGTAATTGGACATTTAATGACACATATCTTTGGAGAAAATGTAAATACAAGAATTATTTTTTGTACAAAGTATTAAGAAGTGTGTATGTAGAGTATGTAGGAATGTTTATAATGACGGCTTAATAATGTATTTATGTTTTATATTTTTTATATTTCTCTATGGAGACGTAGTACATTTTGAAAATGATTTTATTTCTAATGTCGCTAAAGTGGCGAGTAGCAGGTTGCAACTTAAAAAGGATTAGAAGTTTTATAGCCCTGAATTTACAACAGAGGGGGAAAGGTATCCAGTCTTGGGGGCTACAGAATCAACCAAATAAAAGGTACTGGTCCGCCTAATTAGTCAGTTGCTGAAGTTCACTTTAACATCCCTACCCCCCGGCCCCTCCTTCAAGGTTTTTTTCTAATTATACCCTGTTTCCATATCTCCGCAACTGTATTTCCGATTTCAACGCAAGTGATTCCAAACATTATAATTAAATTAATAGTCAGCCTCTATAACATTAAACTAAATTTATGAGTGGCGGTTACCACTATTTCCGAATAATAGTTTGAGCCAAATTTGCAATTAAGTTCCTAGCTTAACCAAACGAACAAATTTTTAGAGATGCATTGTGGTCCTTCTAAGTAGTCATTTGCTGAAGGGCACTTGAACATGCCCTTTCCCTTCGGCCCCTTCTTCAAGGATTTTTCTCTAACTATGCCCCGTTTCCGTAACTCAGCAACTATCTTTCCGATTTCAACGCAACTGATTCCAACATTATATTTAACTTAATAGTCACCATCAATAACATTAAAAAAAATTTATGAGTACCAGTTACCACTATTTCTGAATAATAGTTTAAGCCAAATTTGTAATTAATTTCCTAGCTTAACCAAACAAACGAAATTTTAAAGATGCATACTGTTCTTCCTAATTAGTCATTTTCAGAAGGACCTTTGAACATCAGACACTGGATACGTCACTGCTTTGTTATACAGAGTGTCTCATTTATTTTGCAACCCGCGTAAACGCAAAGAAAATGCACAGCACGAGTGCATGCGCACACCGTTTGTGCAGGTAGCGGTGTGGAGGGGCGTGCAAGCAACACTACCAACACGCTAGAAAACCGCACGAGACACTTCAGTGCTAAGGAGAATGAAGTGAAAGGTAGTTTTGCGTTTTGGTGCTATGTGCAGAAAAACGCGCGTGTATTATTGAACATTATTTTCGAACGTCTTCGTACAAAACAGTCAAGGAACGATATGAAAACAAGTTTCCAGACTCGGTGGTGCTGAATAAAAGCACAATTAAGTGAATCGTGGACCATTTTCAAACAGAATGGACTGTGAAACCAAAAAGAAAGAACCGTCTGCCGTTTGTCCTAACTGACCACAAAATGAAGGAAATCGAGACGAACATCAAGGAGAAACCGGCCACATCAGTAAGAAAATTAGCCTTACGAACAAACGTTCACCGAGCCAGTGCATACCGCACCTTAAAACAATTGAAAATGCACGCTTATCGTGCCACATTGGTGCAGGAATTGAAGTCACCTGATCCAGTGCATCGTCTCAACTTTTGTCGCTGGTTAAAAACTTTTGTTCGAAAAAATGGCATTATTGTTTTAGCATCGAAAACATGGCATTGGTGTTTTAGCATCGAAAATATGGCATTGGTGTTCCGTGAATCGGTAACCTCAAGTACTGAACTGAAATCTCACATTACGCAAGAGATAAACGCTATCACACTAAACACATTAAAGAATGTGTCTCGAAACCTCCTCAAACGGTCCCAGATATGTAAAGATGAAGACGGCGGTCACTTCCATCAGCTTTTGTAGTCGTTTAAGCACTTCTGTAAAATAAAATTTAATGTTTGTACATTGTTCTTTTTTGGGGGGTTGCAAAATAAATGAGACACTCTGTATATACATTTTATACCACTCAAATCACAGAAAACGAATAATTGTATACACGTGTCGGTAAAAAAATGTAATGTCTGATTTATAGAGTCAGCTTAAATGAACGTTTATAGCGTAAAACTAAAATATTTTTCATGTTATATTTTTGTTCTTTGTACAAAAAAGTAAATATATATTAAAGTGATATACATTTCAGCATATAAAGAACTACACTGGTAAGAGGAATAACTAGATAGAATTATTAGAAAATCTTACCGTATATTCTCGCATATAAGCCGACTCCCGAATTCAAGATGAAAACAGCTTTAATATTAATATTTTACAATAGTTTTCTTTGTCTTAAATAATTTAGAATTAAATGAGATTAAATAAGGCGTAGAAAACCATTCTGAATTACCGGTATTAAACCTGTTTTCGTCTCGAATTTGGTGGTCAGCTTATTTACGCGAATATGTACGCTACGATAAAATGCTTTTAACTAAATGTAGCTTCCAAGTTTTCTTTAAAGGTGCAATTTTTTTAATTACATGAATGTTTCAATTCGAAGGAAATAATTGAACTGTTGACTCCTATTGATTCTTTTCAGCTTATTACAGTTCGTATTACAATATCACAATTTTTCTCCTTAACATTTTTTAATATCATTTCAGAATTTTCACTTTTGTCCATTAAAATGATCGATTGCAATATCATATGTGCATGTGAGAAAAACAAGCGCGATCGTTCAAGATTAGTTTTAAAAAATTATGTTAATATTTAAATAATCTTTATTGATACATTTTTTTATATACAGCACACTTACATGTCAGTATTTCTTTTTAAAGTTTCAGAGAAGTACAAAACACACGCAGTCGCATTTTACAGAAGCGGAAGTTCCATTAGTATCGTTAACTGAAACAAATCGTATTTTTATCTTTTGTTCATTTTTCAATCCTTTGATAATATCTGTGTCACTAAGAATTTTCATCATTAGTCAACAGAAGGTTTTTGTTATGTGTTTTTTTTTTTGTCATTTTCTTTTCTTTTCTTTATTATGCAAAGTTTTAAACTATTTTTCGCTATTTTCTTATTTTTAAAAACGAATGCAAGTTTTTTCGTTTCAGTAATTTTTAAAAGTGTTCTTAGAAAAATAACAATACAGTGTTTGTTTGTTTGTTTGTATGATAAAAGAAAGAACTAAAATGGAAATTTAGATGTAACTTTTTATTTTATATTTTGATACAGAATTGAATTTATTTACGAAATAATTATTGATTTAAAAGCACATATTTAACTCCTTGATTTTAGTTATTTTACTATTTAATCCTTCGTAAGTCATGTTTATCTGTGTGATAAAAGCCGCAATTTTCCTCTTGTAAGTGTTAACCCTCCAGCCGAAGGAAATGCTCCCATCGCGTTTCACTTATTCTATACAATTCCGCGGGGTACGCTATTTCGGCGCTGCCTACAATTTTTATAGTACTTAAGTATCGGGAGACTCTATTTCTTCGTTGAATCTATCTTCTTTCATTTAGAAATAGAGAGATTCGTTTAAAAAATCACAATACATATATCATTTCATATACTAGGTCATTCGGAAAGTTCTGCGTTTTTTAAAATATTTTGAATCCATAAATGCCACATTCCCACTGGAATTTTGAAATAAAACTTTGTTTTTATAATGTACATGAAAAAATTGCTTTTACTTATTTGCAAATAAATTTGTTTGTAAATTCAGGTGACACTCAATCCTTATAACACTTATAAGAGACGAATAAAAATAGGCCGCGGTTTTATATAAGGAAATGGAAACATCGCCCGCGGCTAGAGGGTTAAATGGATTAGATGTTTCGGGTGCAACTACCCTTTGTAAAAAGTTGATACCTGTGGGAGGAATATAGTGGAGTTTCTGGTTTCGAATGTACATGGTTCAAAACTTACAATAGGTAAAGGCACAGAGAAGAGATAGGGGTGCGAAGAGATTTGGTAACCCTAAAATATCGCTAACATAATATTCACATGATATGTTCCTATCTTTTCTTGTATTATTTTCACTGACGAATCAAATTACGAAATTTGGCATCAGACTTTATCGCCAAGGGTAGCATATGTTTGGGAAATGAAAATAAATAAATTTATTTTAATTTGCTTTGTTTTACTTCGTTTATATTTTTGCACTGAGTAACTCCATAATTTCATTTGGTATATTTTATATTTACATTGTTAATGAAGGGTGTTCTGAAATTGTTTTCACTTGAGTATGCCCTTTATAAATTATGAAATGTAAATGATAAACACTTTTCTAATATTGTTTAGTTCCTTTTTTCCTCGAAATCTACAAAAAGAGGTCTTTTTTACTTTTATATGTTAAAGATTCCATCTATTACAGCTAGTGCAGTCATCAACATATATATTTGGTAATATATCTTGGAAAAGATATTGTGAAAATTGATTAAATAATTGAATCTAACAGTTGTTTAATTGATTAAAAATGTAATTAACTTCCAACACTGGCTAGAAAACAAAATTATATTTATATAGCACACATATTTAAATAAGGCTTCTATTGACAGGAGTATATATATATTAGTAAATAACGAAAAAAAAATTTCAACTAATTATTAGATATTTTTTTTGTAATTTCTTGCACCTCACATACATAATATGGATATTGACTGTTTTTATAATTTTTTCAGGGCCAGCAACATTTTTTAATTGGCCAATCAAGCGATAAAGTGCGAAATCTGGAAACCTTTACATGAGTAGGACCGGTCATGTTGATGCCACTTTTCAAGAGAAAGCTCTATTCCACCCATCTTTCTTCGCTATGGATAAATGGCGGCTTGTATCACAGATATACACATGTGGCAAACGCAGGGTTAATAAAGGCACAAATTTTTTTTGTAATAGATATAATATAGCCACCAAAACACATAATTTTATTACTTGCTTACATTTTGAAATATTAAACGTTTCCTTAAAAATGAATTGCAGTTATTTAGTTGTACAGCTATTTAGATATTCGGATCCAATTTATCACTAGCGTATACAGCTCCAAATGAAAATATTGGAATACGATGGTTCTTTAATATATTTCCCATATAATGAAATCACACTATAAATTGAAAGTTGTAGCTAGTTAGTTTGTATAAACACAAATATTATCAAAATATATTACCAATTAAAATGACAATTAATATTTTAAACAAGTAAAAAATATATACTAGCATTTTATCTGGTTCAAAGTAATAGAGGAATATTCAGTTTCAAACACAATTATTTCCTACAGCTAAGAAAATATTTTCTTAGTAGTGTCATCCATTGGTTTAAGAATAACACACAATCTATTTGGTATATTATTTAAAATATACTTCCAGTCATTTTTCACTAGAATGACCATATGGATTTTAAACTGACATGTCTTTTCAGTTGGCTCATTATTTTAGAGTATTTTCCCAATACATTCTTAATTCGGAATAAACCTTGCAAAATTTGGAGGTGAAGAGTGCACATAATTAAAATCACCCACTCAGAATTGTGTATAGGTGAAAATATTCATCATAAAATTATAAAATTTGGAACGCATCTATATGAAGGGATGCGAAAGACATTTAGCACGAACAAGTATTAAAAACATGGCCATCAGAGGGAGTTTTATGATAAAATTTAGGCATGTATGCGAATTTTTGAAACCACGTGAAGTATCTGTTCTTGCAAAATGAAAATGCAAAAAAATAATAATAATAAAAATAAATAAATAATAAAATGAATCTCTTGTTAGTCTCATGTCATTTCCACGGAACATTCGGGGCAGTTTACAGCATCGCAGTTTACTGGAGAAAGTTTTTTTTAAATAAAAATGGTGATTCCGCACAGAATCTTTGCGGAGGTTTCGAGTTTTGAAAAAACATTCGCATAGGTGCAATGGCTGCAAAAGAAATATTTCCAGAACTCATAGATTGTATTTCCCGCCGTTTAATTATTCGTTTTATTCGTTTAATCAGTCGTTTCATAAAATCGTTGCATTAGGATATTTTATATATACTGTAGATATATATTTTTTAATTTCTATATATATTCAAAATATAACCTATTGGGAAAATCTGTTAATTTTCAAATACGTTTGAATTATCACTTATTTCATAAATGACGTTGAGAAACTGCACGGTTATTGCCTTGGTAATTTTCAAGTTTTAACATATGCACTTAGGAATTTTTGTAAAGTTGTTCTCACATCAGAAAGAGCTACATTCTGACACATATCTTAATACATTTTTGTATGGAAACGCATGAAATTGGCAAATGTTCTTATTCAGAAACTATGAAATTAAATAAAGTTGTCCATTTTTTAATAAAGACAGATCTTTCAGAAAATACCGTCAAAATGTTTTTTTTGAACCGAATTGCCGACGTGGCAGCGCGAGAAATGTTAACTTGTCACATGAAAAGAGTCTGTTATAACTCATTAAATAATTTATTTATCAAAAAATGGAAAACCCTATTACATTCAAATTGTTTAAACAGCGTGCTAATGTATGTCTTTATGCTTAAAAATCAGTCAGAAAATGTGTCTGAAAATTTCGCGTTGTTAAGCAGGGAATTTCGGATGCACCTTAATAAGGAATACGCGATTGATTCTGTAAAAATATATTTACACATTTCCTATTTCAATAAATTAAAACGGTTCTTTATAAAAATAAAAATAAAAACTTTATTTTTCTTATAAACAAAATGAAGTTTTTAAACATATATCAAAATGAAAAGGGTTCTTTCACTCGCTCTTTGTGAAAAAAGTAGATTATATATAAAAATTATGAAAACTATAGAAAAAAAATGTAAAAAATCGCCAATTTTTGCCGCAAAAAATTCTGTATAAGAATAACATTGAAACTAAATTTTATATTATTTTGAAATAGATATAATAAACAACAATAAAAATACCTTAAGCACAAAATTGAGTAGAATGATAAAAAGTCATCTTTAAAATTCCTGAAAAAAAATAAAATTACACTTAATGTGCTTCATTACTTAAAAGATGCTAAAATCGCGAAAAGATGTTATACCACATTAAGATTATACAATGTCGGTAACATCCGAGTACTTTCAGATATACACATAGACTTTATCAGGGATGAAATACAAACTATTTTTACCAAACTCTTTGTGTTCAAAATATCTAATCTATCTCTTGATTCGGAACTAGGGAAAAATTCTTCATCTGGGCTTGTTTGTAATAAAAATATTCTATACCCCCATCTCTTATTTTTCTCCTCACCCATATACAAAGAATAATTGGCATCGCCCAACAAGCCTGGATGAAGAAATGTATTTCCCTACTTCCCAGATCAAGAGACTGGAATTTTGAAAGCAAGGCGTCTGGTAACAGCAGTTTGTATTTTATCCCTGATGAAGGCTATTTGTATATCTGAAAGAACTCTTAAGTAATTGACATTGCATAAAATTATGTGGCTCAGCATATTTTTACGATTTCAGCATCTTTTAAGTAATAAAACAGAATAAGTTTAACCCCTTAATCGTCGCGCCCGAGACATTCACGGGCAGCATAGGTTACGCCTGTTTTATTCAGATTGTTTGATTCCCACCAGTTTTATAAAATAGTGTTACTGGCTTTATTCTCGCATTATTTTTATCCGTCTATTAAACAAGACGAACATTTCTACTTAAAAAAACTGGTGGTAATCAAGCAATCTCAATTTTAAAACAGTAGCCTACACTTAAAGGGCGCGACGATTAAGGGGTTAATTGAAGAAATAATTTAATTATGTACCGTAATTTCCGGCGTATAATCCGCAGCTCAAAGAGTCGTTTTTCGACCCAGAAATATTATTTTATAGAATGTAACTTAAAAGATCGCTGTAAATATTTAACTACAATTATTGAATAAAATTTCTGGGTCGAAAAACGACTCTTTGAGCTGCGGATTATACGCCGGAAATTACGGTATATGAAAATAAACCTTTAGAGTAATATCATTTACTTTGTGTTTGAAAACTGTATTATATCCGTAAACTTATATGAATTTAATTAACATATGCTTTCTAGTGAAAACTAAAGCTCAGTGAACAACTTATTTAAGAGTATTGGTAATAATAAAGAGCTTTGTCTTTAGCACATAAGAGCGAAATCCAGGTTTATACGGATGCATTAATGTTGATTTAACCTTTTCAGAGGCAAAGTAATGTTGTTGCGAAAATGTTGTTCATTGAAACCAGAATTTACGAACAAATTTATTTGAAAATAGGTAAATGTTTTCTTTACTTACATTATAAAAGCAAAATATTATTCAAAATTTCTGGTGTCATTGTAGTGTTGGGGGATTAAATTTAAGTAATGTAAAAATGTACCACTGCTCTTCAAGGCACTTAAAAAATTCATACCATTTCATTCCATTTCGAATGGAAATACCACACAATTTATTTTAAGAAGACACATAGCTGCTAACTTTTAGACTAGTTCCCAAATTTTATAAACATATTTTGAATCGGCAAAATTATTTGATAAAATTTGTCCAGTTTCTATGTGTAACTTTTTATATCTTTTATTCAGTGTTTTAAGTAAATTTGTCGGATTATAAAGTAGTTATTTAATATGAAAAAAAAAAGCGCAAAAGTTAACATTTACAGGAAGCGTACAGTTCTCACCCCAAATTTTTACAAGAATGTTTCGCCTTATTTTATTGAGGAATAATATTACAAATGCTGTAATTAAACGAGGCGATTACGAATCCTGTGATTTTTCTATTAACCCTCAGAGGGGCATGTAATTGTGTTCCAATAATGTCGAATTCACATCAGAATTTTGTAAAAAAAATTTAAAAATAGCGTATTGCAATTTTACAACAATTTTCACGAAAAATATAAAATTAAATTTTGCTTAATAATGCTAGGACAAACATTGATGAAAATTGGGTGGTATAATACATATCCCATGGTCCTGTAATAACAGATTCCTTGGCTATTCCAAGGCTTGTGAGCACCTTGCATTTTTTGTGACAGATTTCGATGATTTATATGGAGAAGAGATGTAAATATGGATAAAAATTTACCTATTGTGCCAACATTTTATACAAGTGACACCATTTGGTCGTCCGTCTTAATGCAGACATAACTGCTGAATGTAAGATTTTAGTTACCAGTAAAATTTAAATGAAATTTATTATTTATTTAATTGAAGATTTCGCTGATTAATTTGCAAAATATGCAAAAATTACTATTAAATTTTAGTGGTAAGGAAACAAAAAGCATAAAAGTTGGCAGCTATGTGCTGCTCAACTACTTCAAGTACTACAGGTCGATCATAAAGTCTTTCCCTGATTACAAAAAAATATTACGAAATTACCATTGAATGTAATACTGTAAAATTTTTATTATGGAAAAGGCATGCTCTTAAGGTTTTTTTAGTCAAGTCTCTACCGTCGTTCGTGAATTCCTTGACGACAAATTTCCTGTAAGGTGGATTGGACGGCATGGACTAACTCCTCTATTTTGTGTGGGGGGAGGGATAAAGGACAGAGTGTTTGAAACACCAGTAAAAGATATTGAAACACTCAAGGTCAGGATCACAAATGCTGTGTCTAGTGTGACAGCCCACATGTCGGGACATATGTGGCGAAAAATGTAATACCACCTGAACATTCTTCGAGCTACCAAGGGTGCTCACATCGAAATTTATTCACGTAAGTGCTTGTATTAAAAACTTTATTAATTTCATTACAATATATTTAAACAAGCACATGCCTAATTATATTAGTTTATCTGCAATAAATTATTATAATCAGGGAAATACTTTTTAACCACCCTGTATTTGAAGTGCATTTGAAGAATCACAATGTGATACAAGAACATTATTTAACTCATCCATTTCTTCAGGATTAGAGTAAAATTGGGATAAGAAATGGGGCAGTTACTCTATTTATATTGCCTGTAAATGGATCGCCAGCTGTTTACTGATAATTTATAATCTCATTTGCCTTTTCCATTTCTTTTTTTTTAATTTATCGAAAATTCTGATAGCCCGAAATTTTGCTACTCTAAACAGATAAAGGTCCACATTAGTTCGTATTAGCGGAATTCTGCTGTATTTCATGACCCATGCATATATGAAACCAAATGATTTATATTATTCCGAGGAAAAATGAAATTATCGATCACCAAATACTACTTTAAAAATTCGACATGTACTCAGGTTGACGCAAATTATGGTATTTTATTATTTCCGAAAGGAAACGTTTCGATGATATTATTCGTACTAATTTGAAATGTAAAAATAAATAGAAACATATACAACATTTCTTGAACTATATGTCACTGGAAAGGAACATCCCTTTCTGTTTTTTATTTTATCAGAAATTCTGATAATCCGAAATTTTACTTATCCGAACAGGTAAATGTTTAAATTTTTTGGATTAGCGGAGTTGTCCTGTATTTAATTACTATGTATATGAAACAAAATGCTTTATATCATTCTGAGGAGATATGAAATTATGGATCGTCAAATACTACTTTAAAAAAATCGACCTGTACTCAGGCTGATGCAAATTATGTTATTTTAGTATTTCCGAAAGAAAACATTTCGATGATATTATTCGTGGTAATTTAAAACGTAAGAATAAATATAAACGTAAATACAATTTCTGAAATTATATATCACATGAAAGAAATCCCCCTCCTTTTTATTTTTAATTTTATCAGAAATTCTGATAATCCGAAATTTGCCTTATCCGAACAAGTAAATGTTCGGATTAGTTTAGTCGGATTTAGTCGGAATTAGTTTGAATTAGCGGAGTTGTACTTTATTTCATGATTGTGTATATGAAAAAAATATATTATTAGGAGAAATGAAATTATCTATCGTCAAATGCTACTTTAAAAATTTCGAAATGTACGCTTGTTGATGCAAATTATGTCATTTTAGTATTTCCGAATAGAAATGTTTCGGTGATATTATTCGTACTAATTCAAGAAATAAGAATAAATTTAAACGTAAATAAAATTTCTTGAACTCTATGTCACGGAAAAGAAAAATAAACTCTTTAAAGACAGCACTTTCTCTAAATTAGATACTTTAAACAATTTGTAAAACTTATAGTCGTAAAACTTAAATAGGGATTTGAAATTCTCGTATACATTCCTTTCCTGATAATTTGCCAAAAGCATTGGAGTAGTTGAGATACATGCCTCTGTACAACGTCCATTAACTTGTGTAATGAAGACAAGTTGCATATATCATTCTCACAAGATTCCTTAAGTCTCCACAATTTTAAAATGTTGACCTCCTTTGTCATCATTTATTTAATGGTCATTCAGAGTTTAAATTATTTAGTATTGCCTTTTTACAGTATTCTTTACTTTCATTTTTCTTTCTTGCAGTATAATTATCTGCTTAGAAGTTTTTAGTTTAAAACAGTTTTATTTATCACCTTTTTAAGATGACAAACAATTGCAATAAATAAAAAAAGACACATACGTTAAACATTCATTTGTAGCTTACACATCTTACATGAAAGAAATGTTATTCTCAGAAAATAATGTACATAATACAAAAAAGTTAAATACATTTTTAATTATTTTCGATAGGTGGAAAATTTAGTTATATTTGTCTAAAAATAACACACGAAAAAAAGCGAAAATATTAATCTAACGGTAATTAACATTTAGAAATAAAGTTATTAAAATGTTCACCATAAAATGGAATGTTGACAAAGAACTATCTCAAATTAATACCACAAACACAACCATGGGTGTTAACCTTGCTTATTGCGTATCAATGTATAAGATAATTTTTAATTAGTATTTTCAATAACAAATTATGTAAATTATAACCGTAATTGTTTTGTGTTGACTCATTCATATCTACAATTTATTTGATATCAAATCGTACATTTTACATAAATATTTACCGTAATTTCCGGCGTATAATCCACAGCTCAAAGAGTCGCTTTTCGACCCAGAAATATTATTTTATAAAATGTAACTTAAAAGATCGCTGTAAATATTTAACTACAATTATTGAATAAAATTTCTGGGTCGAAAAACGACTCTTTGAGCTGCGGATTATACGCCGGAAATTACGGTAATAACACATTCGAACATACTTAAAAAATGTCAATGACTTATGTTATTCTAACTGTCTGTCCTTCTTGGCCGCCTGCCTGCGCCCATTCTAACTTTCGTAAAGATATTTGGATCGTCATGGAATTCATATACGTTATTAGGGTGTACGATAGCATGTTCCCATTTGAAAATGAAGTGTTTAGAATTTGTTGGTTGTTTACAGGAATACTAAGAGATTTGGATACATCGGTATCAAAGTCATTATATCAGGGTTCGTACGGACTCCTGGCATTTTCAGGGAAAGTATCAGTATTTTCTTATAGAAAAACTAGTCTTATGTAATCACGCGATTACATAAGACGAGTTTTTCTATAAGAAAATACAGGTTATTTCCCTGCAAATTCCAGAAGTTCGTAGGAACCCTGTTATATGTTAAACCTGAACATATGAATGGAAGAAATTTCGCGTCTGGAATACTTTTTTCATGCTGGAAAAGGAGTAGTCTAAACCAGAAAATCAGAAAGTGGAAATGAAAAATATTAATCGAGACACAGTGATTAACTAGGTAATGTCTGAACACTGAATTTAAAACGCACGCTTCTGTCAAGTCAATTGGATGGGTAGACTTAAATAGAGGATGGTAGAACCTATCAATAACTATTATTTTAATTTAGCTTCTGTTTTGACAACTAGCCGCAGGAGGGGAAACTGGCGTTCATGTATGTGAACAAAATTTGCATATGCTGCGCAGACAGCGCTTTTGTTTTGAACACCCACCGCGAAGGAAGAAAGTGGTGCTAGTGAGTCCTAAGAAATTTAACACGTACTGCTCATCAGGGCCTGATTACCGACGGGGCACACTTCCACCAGTAAAATTTAATAGAAATTTTCGTCTTGTTAAATGCAAAATTTGTCTTATTATCATACAAAATTACTGCCATGAATAATTAAAAAAAATCTATTCTTTTTTACTGGTGGAAGTGTGCCCCGTTGGTAATCAGGCCCTGCTGCTCATAAGTACTATAGGTCTGATCGGTATTATCTTACTACTGACAATTACTATTTTCTTACACATATTTAACCTTAAATATATAGAATAATTATTCCAAAATTGGAACATAAATTCACCTTTGTGTATCAATTAAAAATATGAAACCATTTTAAAATGGATCACAATTTGTGTATTACTAAAATAGATGTAAAATAAAAAGGTTCTAAAACATTAAAACCATTTTAACATGTTAAAAACATTCGTCGGAGTCCCGAGTGCTTTCGACCAGAACCTAGCCATCATCCAAGGCCGAAAATGAGAAAAAATTCTGTAACCTCCGGAAAATAAGCTGTTTAAATAACAGAAGGCGAAACCACAAAAGAAGAAGGGGGGGGGGGTTGGGAATGGACTAATGTATTGAGCCAAGTGGGTTATTCCAACTCAAATGTACCATTAACACCAAGTAGATTATACCAGATTTTTGGTATATTGCATGATAACATATCATTATAGGATTTACTACCACTTGTCAGGATTTACACTGATTCGCTCAGTATACATGTACTATAGTCGTTCATTTGCGCGATAATCTTTACTTTACTGAAATATATATCAATATCTGTTTTTAAATTTAACAGAGAAAGTGCAGTAGATGGCTTTCCTTTTGCTATGGGTATACTTAATGAGAGAAATTCTGAGATTAACCCTTTCACGGTCGGTGGTCACAAACGTGACCACTTAATTTTAATTACAAAATGTCAAATGGCACCCAGAATATTTTAATAAAATTTTGCTTTTGTAATGAACTTGAAGAAAAACAAGTATTTAGTTTCTAAGAAATTAGTTTGTAAATTCTGGTGTCAATCAGTCATGTCAGCATTTTACGAACATAAGTAATCCGCGGCTGAAAGGGTTAAAAAAGACAGAAATTTGTGTAAGTAAATAAAAATGGTTCAATGCAGACTACAGTTTGGCCACACTGGGATACATTATGATATTTTTGGAAATATATTTATATGATGCTGAATTATTTGAAACATTAAGAAAGCGATATACATTGTTAATATGCACTATTATATTTTTTAAATAGAAAATGGTGTGCATATCATCTATTTTTCATTTCTAGGGATACAAAATAAAACTTTATTGGATGACTAATTTTAGCTCTTTATTAAATTGATAAACATTATTGAGTCTCGGGATTACATTCTTCTTTATGTTCCAAGCAAGGTTATTTTTAACCAGAATCAGATAGTCGATGAAGGGACAAGGACGTGCGAAGATACGATTGGTGCGTAAAAATTTCTTAGCTATTTTTCAGAAAATAGTCAATTTTCATAGCTTAAAACTAAACGATCACTCGTTAATTATTGTTAAAAAAATTTAGAAATTACAAGCAACTTCTACACACTTTTTATAGAAACACGAATACTTTTCTATACTTTAAACATGCTTTATTAAATAGAACAAAATAAACAATAATTGTTATATTTGGGATTAAAGCCTTAATAATTTTGATGATTTAAATGAATAAATTTTAAATTTTAAAATATGGATAGTTTAAAATTGTAAAACAAATATTTGTATTTTTTAAATTAAGAATTAGAGAGTAGATGGACACGCGCAGATATTTCTATTGGAATCTTTCAGATAGACCGCGAATCTTACACGCCAGAGCTACTATACATAATATCATTCACCTTGCCAAACCGTAAAAATATGGAAAGTCAAAAATCTGCGATTTTCATCTCAAGCGCAATTAGAATTTATGGAAATCTTACTTATTAACAACAAATTTCGATGCATCGAAGAAAATAAAACAAGTTGGAAATTGTACGTCATACGTGACAAATGAGGTGCGTTTGTACTATAGCTAGTTACATAAATATTCAGATCTTGATGATTTTTAATTCTGTGAAATGAATAATATCGTCTGCAGATTAATTTCTGTAATTAAATAAGTATCTCGTTCGCTTGACGGTTAAACCTCGGAAGATCCTATAACAAAAAAGCCCCGATTTTTCTTTAAAAAATCAAATTTCTTAATAAACGTTTTTATTAATATCGTCTAAAGTTTTGATTCGATTTTCATAAAATTTGAAATGTCTCGACAAAATTCTGCAAAGATAATATATCTTAAATTTCAAACCATTCGGTTGATCAGTTTTTGCGTTGTTATATGCGGACGGACGGACAGACGGACGGACAGACGGACGGACAGACAGACGGACGAACAGAAGGACAGACAGACGGACGGACCAGACAACGACAATAGGTGCTACGTATTAATATAATTACGAACGCACCTAAAAATAAAAAGCTTTTCTTATATGATTTTGATGCATTGCAGAAAACAGGAAACATATGTTAAAAAACATGTTTTGAATGGAAAGCAGTTATTATAAATAGCCTTCAATATGCCAACCTCTCATTAATATTCCGTAATATGCGAGTTAATTTGACCCAGTTTAACAATGCTTCAAACCAGAAAAAATTCTGGATGAATCTTTATTTATTTAATTTTATTTCTTAAAACATTTTCTGGTGCGAAACGTGTTAAAACTGGGTCAAATTAACCCACATATAACGGAATATTAATGAGAGGTTGGCACCTATGATATCCTTTGGGCATAATTTTTCTACACGTTTTTCAGGCCATTTAAAAATATAAGTTTATTCAAATTTTAAAGTAAAATAAAATAATTTTTATCGTTTGCAGATTATAAAAATTGTTCCAAAAAGAAAGAAAGAAATGAAAAAGAAAATATTCCTTCTCAACATTGCGAATTTTTCGGATACATCCATGGAGTCATTTTATCACATATAAAAGCAAGGCATTTTCAAACATTGCTGCTGAAGTAGAAATTTAAAAGCGTGTATCATTTTCTAAAACGTATTATATCTTGCGTTATAACCAATTGATCCCCGATGATGACATTTTCAAATCAGTGTAAAATATCTTATATCACCACATTTTACATCATTTTTGGAAGTATCCTTTGCCTTTATTTGAAAAAGTAAAACGGTATTCGATTTCTTAGTGAATAAGAATACCTGGAAATTCTGCACATTTAACATTATAAACGAATTCATGAATACGTTTAGAATGTTTCGAGTTTAGATTCTACAACAGCCTTAACGTTATAAATTATTATGATTAATTTTCCTAAAAATATTTCCATTTTTTTCTTAAAATTGCGATTTTACATTTATTTATATTGCTTGTCTTGTGCTTTCTTTATTCCGAAAATTTGCCCGATTAGTTTCACCCAAAAATTACTTTTTTTTTAAACTCATTTTTTTAAAGCAATTTTTTAAAGCATTTTTTTTAAAGTTCTTGCGTCAAAAAACGAATTTTGCACAAATAGCTTGTTTTAACTGTCAAATTCAAACTATTTATTTTCTGACGCATTTTGAAATTCGTTTTTTATTTGCAAGCATATCAAAATTTCAGCCGCTTTTATCAAGAATCTATGCAATCGAAATGTTTTTCCGTCTTTCGGCAGAACATCTTCCTGAAAATTATGTTAAATAGGCAATTTGAACATTTTGATTTTCTGAATGCAGTAGCACGAGAAAAGTAAAAAAACAGCCGTCCTGAGACAAAAATCGCTTATAATTTCAGATGTAAATAATTTATTGGAAAACAAGAAAAAATATTCTATTACAAATCAGTTAAAAAATGATGCATGCAAGTTTCCTGCATTTATGTTTTAAAATGAGTCAGAAAATGTGTCAGATAATTTTGCGTTGTTAAGATATATTTTTGAGAAAAATATTTGGGGAAAATAATATTTTGAGAGTCTCCATAATATTGAAAAATTTTGCTATTACCTAATATTATTTATTTTCAATTTATTCATTTAAAACTTTAAAAACAATGTAGTAGTTTAACACAAGCATTTTAAATACTATTAAAACAGTTAATTACTATTAAAACAGTTATGTTCTATTCATCAATGTATGTTTTTAAGTATGAATGACTACGAAATTCTGAAAAATAAATACTTAACTTTCTACTATTTTCCAAATTTTTTATACAATATTTGTCGGACCATAATTTAAATATTTTAAGAGATGGGGGTTTACTAATTCGTGCAGAAAAATTGCTAATTAATTTATCTTTACCAAAAATAATCACTTTTACATGTGTATTTTATTTTAAAAGGGTGGATAATTTTAAAAACAAATATAGATTAATATTTCACATGAAAATAAATGTTGTTTTATAAATTACTGTAAATATAAATAGAAGTTTTAAAAGGTGAGATTTTCACAGTTAGGAAACTGCAAACAAAAGAGGACAACAAATGTAGTGGGAGGGGGAGGGGAGGAGACAGCAAAAAAAAAAAAAACAGCCTGCGACTCAGTGGTCAAAAAGAGGTCGGCAATATGTTCAAAACCGACACAACTTTTCAGAATCTACTGTGGACAAGCGGCCAAGCAGACTCTTCAGCCAAACTCAAGGTGGGAGGTCTTCTGGATTAAAATTAATAGGGGTTAACATATTCGGCTGAAGGTCAGCCGGCGATTTTTTGCGGCTTCAGGAACTTATTTAAAAAATATGCATGTTTTTTAAATTTCGTTAAAAAAGTTCCTCAGAGTCCAAGTAACCACATTTTACGGTATCTAAGTACTCTAAATGTGATATTGGAAAAGGAATTGAAATACATAATTCAAGCAATAAACAAGAACGAAAAATCATGCGTCAAGCATAGATTATATAACACTTTCCAACGCTTCCAAAATAATTTTACAAATCATACCGTTTAATAAGCTGAAAGATAAGATCTAAGTAAACAGTTTGGGAAACGCATAACATATTTTAAAACATAATTTCAGGAATTTCCAACATATACAATATTCGGAAAAATATCCGAATACTTTTATTCAGCCCTGTATAGGATCTATAGATTTGTATATATACTACATAAGATGCTAAATTTTAGTTCAGTTAGGAAACGCGTAGCACAGTTTAAAATTCTCTTTCTGGAGTTTCTGTCAATAAACGGAAATGTGTTCGCGAACTTTTGTTCTGCCCTGTATATGAGCTACAGAATTTATACACAGCACGTAATAGACAAAAAGCGAGTTAAATTTAAAATCGCATTCAGTAACGTAAAACGCACTTCCAGGTATTATTGTTAACAGACAGTAGAGAATACTTTTGTGTGTCCCTGTAAATGAACGACGACTGCTATACACACACTATTCTGTAGTAAGCTTCTTGTAATGCACCTTAGTGATATATATAAATTTCAATGCGTTTGAAATAGTGAAACATTATTTAAATAAACCGCAGACGATTTTTCTCCATAGACGTAATGTAACGGAATTCTTTTGACTGTCCCTGTAAAGTAACTATAAGTTTTATGCACACCCTATTCCATATTAAGCTTCTTGTAATGCACCTTAGTGATATATATAAATTTCAATGCGTTTAAAATAATGAAACAATATTTAAATAAACCGCAAATGATTTTTCCCCATAGACCGCAATATAACGGAATTCTTTTGAGTGTCCCTGTAAAAAACTATAAGTACTACACACTTCCGTTGAAATAGGGAACATGCTATAGATAACGAAAATAACATATAAAAATTGCAGAGACATCTGAGCATATTTACGGGAGTTAGAGCACGGACAGACGGCAGACGGCCATACGCCAGACGGCCATACGGCAGACAAACAGAAGTCATAAACACTTTTCAACTAGGTTGGAAAGTGTTAAAAAGCTGTAAAAATTGTACAAAAAATAAACTACAATGCAAAAACAGGAAAAGTTTTATAAAAAATAATATAAAATAAAACTAAAATATATATTTAACCCCTTAACTGTGGGAGGTATTTTGACACCATAAACTAAAAATAGGCACAATACACCACTTTTTTCGTACTAAAATATTTGCTTTGTGTAATCGAAAATGGTCTGCCGATTAATAAAGCGAAGGTTGCGTTAAATAATTACTGGTGTGCATAAGCTTTTAGTAACAAAACAAGCAAACTGTTCTTGCCCGAACTGAGTTCGGGCTACACAGTTAAGGGGTTAAAAAGCCTTTTCACACAATTTTGACTATCACTGTCGTATTTATAGCGATCTTTAATTGCAGATCTTTTTTTTTTTTTTTTTTTTTTGAAAAAAATTGTACAAACTCTTTTCTTTTCATTTTATATTTAAAACTAGCTGACCCGCCCGGCGTTGCCCGAGCCCTTGTAATAAACTTAAATCTCTTTATAAAAAAAAGAACTCTGGCCACGGTCTACGATGGCTTCGGAACCGTATACCCGGCATGCTCGTAAGCTCTAGAAAATCTTTTATTTCCCCCTCCACCACCAGGAGAGCATTCTGTTCTAAACAAACCTCTTTCTGAACGAACTTCTGCGACAGGTCCCCGCTGCCTACGTGACTGTATAGTAGGCGCACTACAAAATTGAGCTGGTTTCGAGAAGATTGGAACATTATTAGCCCAGTTATTGCAATAAGGCACAGTTAGAGAAAATAACCTTGAGTGAGGTGCCGAGGGGAGGGGATGTTCGAGTGTCTTTTAGAAAATGACTAATTAGGAGGCCCACTATGCATGCATAAAAATTCGTTCGTTTTGTTAAGCTAGGAACTTAATTACAAAGTTGGCTTAAACTCTTATTAGTAAATAGTGGTAACCGCTACTCATAAATTTAATTTAATGTTATAAAGGGTGACTATTAAGTTAAATATAATGTTTGGAATCACTTGCGTTGAAATCGGAAAGATAGTTGCTGATATATAGAAACGGGGCATAGTTAGAGAAAAACATTGAAGGAGGGGCCGGGGGGGGTGTTCATGTACCTTTCAGCAAATGACTAATTAAGAGGAGCACTATGCATCTTTCGAAATTCGTTCGTTTGATTAAGCTAGGAACTTAATTACAAATTTGGCTTACCCAATTATTTGGTAACCACTACTCATAAATTTAGTTTAATGTTATAAAGAGTGACAATTAAGTTAATTATAATGTTTGGAATCACTTGCGTTGAAATCGGAAAAATAGTTGCTGAGATATGGAAACGGAGCATAGTTAGAGAAAAAAAGAAAACGGAGCATAGTTAGAGAAAAAAAGAAAACGGAGCATAGTTAGAGAAAAAACCTTGAAGGAGGTCCCGGGGTGGAGGGGATGCTCAAGTGCCCCTCAGCAAATGACTAATCAGGAGGACCACTATGCATCTTTCAAAATTCGTTCGTTTGCTTAAGCTTTGAACTTAACTACAAATTTGGCTTAAACTATTATTCGTAAATAGTGGTAACCGCTACTCATAAATTTAGTATAATGTTATAAAGAATGACATTTAAGATAATTATAATGTTTGGAATCACTTGCGTTGAAATCGGAAAGATAGTTGCTGAGATATGGAAACGGAGCAGAGTTAGAGAAAAAACCTTGAAGGGAGGGCCGGGGGAGGAGGGTTTGTTCAAGTGTCCTTCGGCAAATGACTAATTAGGAAGTCCACGATGCATCTTTCAAAATTCGTTTGTTTGCTTAAACTTTGAACTTAATTACAAATTTGGCTTAAACTATTATTCGGAAATAGTGGTAACCGCTACTCATAAATTTAGTTTCATGTTATAAAGAGTGACTATTAAGTTAATTAAAATGTTTGGAACCACTTGCGTTGAAATCGAAAAAATAGTTGCTGAGATATGGAAACGGAGCATAGTTAGAGAAAAAACCTTGAAGGAGGTCCCGGAAGGGGGGGGGATGTTCAAGTGCCCGTCAGCAAATGACTAATTAGGAGGACCACTATGCATCTTTCAAAATTCGTTCGTTTCCTTAAGCTTTGAATTTAATTACAAATTTGGCTTAAACTGTTATTAGTAAATAGTGGTAACCGCTACTCATAAATTTAGTTTAATGTTATAAAGGGTGACTATTAAATTAATTATAATGTTTGAAATCACTTGCGTTGAAATTGGAACGATAGTTGCTGAGATATGGAAACGGAGCAGAGTTAGAGGAAAAACCTTGAAGGACGGGTCGGGAGGGGGGGGGGATGGTTGTTTAAGTGGCCTTAACCAAATAACTAATTAGGAGGATCCCAATACATCTTTAAAGATTGATTCATTTGATTAAGCTAGGAACTTAATTAGAAATTTGGCTTAGACTATTATTCGGAAATTCTGGTAACTGCTTTTTAGAAATACACCTTGAAGCTTAAATGTAATTAGACCCTTGCCTCTCTTCATTCCCGCAAATATAAAACAGAATCTGTTAAATAAAGTTTTCTGTATTAACAATCTCCATCAGAATAATAAATGTCATGTAAAAAAAAAAAAAAAAAAAAAAAAACTTAAACCCGACTAATTATCCTGAAGAAAAATGCTTCTGAAAAATTTTTCAATCAGGGGACGTATGTGTTATTTGTCATGTGCAGGTGGGGCGACATTCGCATGGCTCTACGCTCATAACTTCAATCCATATTGACACTATTTAGTTAGAAATCCTTATTTATGCATCGCTACTGTGGTTTATTTAATTACTTCTGTAAAGAATCGATGCAACCAACCAGTGAACCAACGAACCCAAGAGAAAAAAAGCGTATTTTTTATCAGTTTTTTGCATAAATTAAAAAAAATTACCAACCGAATTTTTCAAAAATCACATAGTCAGATACAAAATATTTTTTTACATGTGCTCAGAAATTTTAAAATTGATATCTCAATTAGTTTTCTTAAAATTCGCCAATTAGTAAAATAATTTCGAATTCGTTCATTTCCGCTTCCAAATTCAATGCGCCGGTACGTTTCTTTCGCCATTTTGATTTTAAAGATGATATTTTAGAAGCGATGGTTAATGAAAATCTAATTAATATCTAGGCTAATTATCAAAATATTAAAATTCTGAAGCTCAGGTGCGCATGGCCAGACCTTGGACTATCCATACCTAAATTTACAGACTTCTCGGTGCGCTAAATTTTCCTAGCCATCGCCAACAGACAGACACACACACACACACAGACACACAGAGCGAAACTTTCTTTTATTAGTATAGATTTAAATGTTTTACTTTTACCATAAAAGAAAGCAACAACTATATATATTTTTAAAATATATAAATATTATTTGTCAGGCAGTTGGTAAAGGTTGGAGGTTGATAGGGAAAATCTTACAAACAAGAAGAAAAAGTAAAAGTTAAATATTTTTAATGTTAATGTAACACTTAAGTTACATTACATTTAATAAATAAAATTATTTACCATTAATGTATCTAGTAGTAGCTCTGCAATATCTAAAAAACTTTATGATAAATTCATAACAAAATGCCAAGAAATGATTCTAGTTTAAATGTTACTATAAATAGCTAAAGCATATAATAACCGTCATTTAAAAATAAATAAAATCCGGCACAAATGTTTTTTAGTCCGTAGTAAATTTGCTAATAATCACGTAGCAGATCAAACTTTAAAATGATTGCATATTCTTTAGCGTCGTTACATTCAATTAAACGATGCATTTTTCTAATTACCTTCAACCAAAATACCTAAAGGCACTATACAATCTATTTAAATGTAATTTTTCTATGAATGGATACTTACTACATTCTGACAGGGAATTTTTTAGAACTTGAACTTATCGCTTTGAGATATTATAATGTGATGAATATTTTCTAATGTTTTCTACGATGATTTTTTCTTCATATACCTTGGTATATTTCAGATAATCATTTTAATTACATACTAGTGATTTAATTACTCTAGAAAAAATTAGTCATATTTCAAATTTTAATCATTTTCACAAATAAGGTATCGAAGAAGTTTTAGTGAAAGATAATATCTATATCAAGGATATAGATTATGGTTCTTAAGATACCACAAATTTTAAAGAGCATTTCATTCGTTTTATTTAATCTAAAATATGCTGCAATTAAATAAGGCAAAGAGGGTAAAGGTTTTTAGCCAGTTTGAAGGGATCTGACTTGTTTTCAAGCATTTATCCTGTTTTTAACCTTTTTGTCAGGGATTCAGACTGCATTTTAAGACGCTCAATTAAGCTGATATTTCGATCCCACGTGGGACAGATGAAAGGGAGAGGCTGCCGCACCAGTGTCATCCCTACGGACCGCTTGGGTCCCATGATGTTCGTTTCAAGATGCTGGTTCAGAAGACTGTCTTTTCGTCTGCAAAAAAGAGTCACGTGATTCAAGGGGTCCAAAGGAAGCAGACTAGTGCAGCAGATGTCTTTTTCGCCTGCTTTGCATCCCGCATTACTTTTATACAACTGCTCGTATATCCACGAAATTTAGACAGGTAACTGAGATGAATTAAAACATGCTCTCTATTCAAAAGGATCAATTTGTCATATGTTGTTCATTTACAGGGTAAGCCAAAGTAATCCGGATACATTATGGTCTATTATTTAAATAAGTACATTATAATAATGTTACGCTACATTATGAAACGCAAACATTATGAAATTGATATGCATTGTGATATGCACTATAACAAGTCTGCTATACAAAAAAGTGGGTGTAGAATTTATTTTTCTTTTATAGGCACATACGAAAGAATACAATTGCATTAGTAAATTAACAAGTATTTGTTTGAAATGTGCTTGATGAAACTAATATACGCTACTACGTTTCTGCAATATAACCTTTCGTAAAGAAAGTGAAAATTGAAATATTTAGTGTTCTTTTACATGCTCAGACAACCGATTTCAGACACATTGAGATCTACAAAGGATAAATATTGAAATCGCACATACAGTTATGTGATGACGTTTCAAACTTAACTAAATTTTCTCATATTATAAAGTGTTTATAAATTATATAGATGATATACAGGGATCCACAAAAGATATTAATATCAAATAATTTAATTATCAAATAAATTAATGTCATTGAACGGGAGTTGCTGAAAGTTCATTTACAACACAGTTTCAGGTTTTCAGTTGAATTTAATAAAGTATGTTTAATGATAAAAATATAAAATAAATTCATGTACCGGACTGAACAAAAGTATGTGTATACATACTTTCATTTATACTGACCGTCTGTAGAAGAAAATTATTATTATCAGTTAAAAAATTAAATTAAACAATAAATATTCAAGATTAATTAGAATCTTAGAATTTTTAATTTATCATCTGGTAGTTTATTTTATAACAAACTCATACAAAATAAATTTAATTTTGCGAAAATGTGACATAACCATTGCATAGCAACGGAGAGGCTAGGAGGGAGGCATTCGACCACTATTTATGATCAGAAATTTTCGCTTTATTTAACAACAAGGATTTCAAATGGTTTGTCATTAAATAAAGAGAAGATTTTTCTTCAGAAAAAGTGGTGGGATGACCCCACCCTATGGTTTCTCTGGCTACGCTACCAGACGTAACATTGTCTTCCACTAAGATCTTCAATTAACTTAAAATCTCTAAAATTTTAAATGAAAAGTACACTGAAAGTAGTGCACATTTTCACTCATAAATTGTAGTTATAAATTAGCCGAATAATTTTAAAGAAATTAAATGCAATTTATGTCGGATATGAAAACCGATATATTTTATTGGATTTTCTAACTTATGTAACTTCCGTTATCTGGACTGCAAGTCTGTTAACCAAATTATAAATGGAATTTGTCAAAAAAATATTTTTTTTTTACACATGGGTCATTACTTTTCAAGTCGAGAAATCCTTTTAACTAAGATTAGAGTCTATCTAAATGAAATATATTTAATCATTAACTTTAAATTATTGCAACGAGAAAATATTCCTTTGGGTTAAATTCCAATTTATAATAATTTAACTTATTTAAATCTCATTTTTTTTTCAGAATTTAATTGAAATAATTATAAGACAGAAAAGGCACAAAAACTATTTTTTTAAATAAAACTCTTATTTATTTAAAACGAAATTTATTTTAATGAAACATATTTTTTTATATTAACATTACATGATGGCTAGTTCTCTATTTTTAAACAGGAAGACCTGTCTAAAGGCGTTAATGGTGCATGTTATGTTATTTGAATGAATATTTTCTAAAGATTTACTTTACTACTGAATGTATATAATAATTGTACTGCTTTTAATCTATAATACAATAATTGCATATATATAAAGATTGTGTACCACATTCCTCCGCATAAGCCAACATGCATAGGGCACTCAGCATTCCTAATTTTTTATACCTCTGCTACCAGTATTTTAAAACAATAATCTCCATGGTAGATTCTTTTTACGTCTGCAAGTAACTTTAAAACAAAAATGTTTGTTTAAAATAATAATAGCAATAGTTGAAAATTTTAGAAACGCTGAGTTTTCTGTATGCAGGTAAATTCAAGGGATACAGATTCTGATTACCGGAAGGGGGGAAACTTTCACCACTTTTTTCTAATAGTAATTGTCGTCTTAATTATGAAAGAGATGTTAGTTTAAATCAGGTGACTCATTTACTATTCAGATACACATGAGGAAGTTTCCACTTCTGGTAAATAGGACATCTAACGGAATGTGGTATATTGTTGAGAAATAATGTAGCATCTAAAATGGAAAAGTACTGCTAGTGGGTTGCGTTATACGTATTCAATAGTCGCGAATTCGTATTATCCGACACGGATGTGTTAACATCCTTACTTTTTCATCAACTTAATTAAGGGATCATACATAACGGTACTATCGTCCTTTACAGCAGTAACAGTTAATAAATATTATTTTAATTCATTTATTTTACATTATTAATATTAATTTTGGCAAGAGAATGATGAAATCGCTCAAACTTCAAATAAGCATTTTAAAAGTTTCCATATTGTAGTATTACTTTTTTTTTTTTTTGCTTCTTTATGCATAAAGTAGATGAAGTATTTTGTATGAACAAATATATCGACACTTCAGAACATAGATGAGCTATGTCCATTTTTTCCTGTTTATAAAAAATATTTTTTTTTCTGTTTCATAACACTAAAACTAAAAGCAATATTTATTTTTTATGGCTCATTATATACATTACATCATTTTAGAAGTGTTTTTATAATCAGAATAAGGCCTTTAGATTAATTTACGTATACCCACAAAATCATTTACCATAGTTTCCAGACTACATTTTTCGAATTAAAAAATATGTGTTTTGGACTAGAAATTTCACTTTAGATATAAAACCAAATAAGCGCCACCTAAGTGCCTTACATAGCATTAAGTAAAATTTCTGGTTAAAAATCGTTAACTTGATTTGATGATTGTTGGCAAAAAATTCTGATAATTAAAAACGTTTGACCACAGGACAACTGTGCAGGAAGAATATTTAAGTAGAAATTGTACATTTTCTACAATTTCATAATTAATTACAAGCATTTTCAAACAGGGAGTTTCACAAAGGACCCCTAAATTTGAAAATGAATAACTCTGAAATGGTGATAGATAGAAGCATGAAACCAGTCGTATGATTATTATAAAAACCGTAAAAATCTGATACAGAAATCTCAAAATTTTAATAACAAATTGCGCCGATAGATGGCGCTGCAGGTGGCATAACCATAAGTAGGCTGTATCAGATCAAAAGCTATTCAAAATGTGCCCCTTTCACACCACACACATGTCGCAAACGAATAATGAAATTGTCAGCGACTCTCCGTAATATGCCACTGGAAATCAACACATACGCTTGAAAAATAGCCTCCTCTAGCTCGTCGAGTGTTAAAGTATTATTGCGGTTTTGCATTTTTGCGGTAAACAATTTCTTTCACTATGCGCTAATACCGATCACGTTTCAACGGCGAAATCTTCGACGACTGAGCACTCTTGGCATCTGAGCTATCTTTATAGAGATCCGTATTTCTGCCTGCTGTGCCATCTATCGGCGCTATTTTTAATTAAAATTTTGAAGTTTCTGTATCAGATTCTTACGGTTTTTTCAATAAACATACCACTGGTTTCATGCTTCTAGCTATCACCGTTTCCGAGTTATATATTTTCAAAGTTATGGGTCTTTCGTAAAACACACTGTATTAGCTTCACTTAAAAATGTGTTTCTCGTTTTTCGATGTGTTTCACGAAAATGTGTTTCTCGTTTATCCGATGTGCGCGTAATAGGTCCTTGAGGACCTGGGTCCGGTGGTCGAAGTCGCGCCGGGCGCTCCTCTGGCGAATGGCGGCGCAACCTAGTTGTCTTATTTCATTTCCTGAGTCTTCTTACTATTTTCAAAATATTCAAATTTTTCAAAATAAGTTTTCCGTGTTTTAAGTTTTTTTTTTTTTTTTTTTTTGAGAATTTAGACAAATAATGATTCTTCTTTTCTCTTGTACGTTCAATGCTACTTGTTTCCAGGTAGCTATGGTCGCTTTCCATGAAATTTCAGTCAGTGACATTTAACTTACCAATAGTATTTTCTGAATAAATTAAAGGAGAAATTTCCTTTTGGTTCCGAATTTGTGCATTGCATGTATCCAAATAGAACACAGCACGCATAGTTTCTCATGCTCAGTGCTGCCTCATACGACTATTTTTTTAACTGTCCTTAAGTTTGTCCTGACTATTGTCTTTATGGTAGATCGTTTGCAGAAATCTTCATATTTTTTTAACAAAGCAAATTTGTGCACTAAAAAAATGGATTTGCTCAGACATAGCATTTTTCCTGTTTCTTTATTTATATATTTTGTTATTACAAACTGTATTTCAAATGCTTATGGCATAGTTTCCAACCTCCCGTTTTTTTTTATACCAGTAAAATCATACAAAAATTTTCGGCTTATTAAATAGCAGAAGTTGCATGATTAAATTAAACAAATATTTTTTCATAAAAATACTGGTACGAAAAAAATAGGGAGGTTGGCAACTATGTTATGGTATTGCCTCTACATTTAATAAATATTCTAGGTTTTTTTTTTAAATCTTATATTTGTAAATAATGGATATAGCACAGTTGCGTTTTAGATGTCGATAATCTTGCAAAGTAACAATGACATAAAATATTTGCTAATTACGCTTCATTTTTTATTAAGAGAATATCTTTAAGAAAAAAAAATATATATTTGAAAAGCAAACCTAATTTATATGGAATTGGTGTTTTATTATACACACGTGTAAATTAAAAGCGGAATTTACTTCTCAGAATAATTTAGTAATACGTTAAAATTTTAAATGTAATATCTGTAGTTTACTTTCAGTGTCGCTACAGTTATCTATTTCTGCGGCTAAGGGCGTTGCTCAGCCAATGCTTCCGCGGTGACTTTGAAAGTTTAATCATTTGAATACAACACCACAATTTACATTTGTTGTAAGTTTCAAATCACTCGCATGATTACTTCATGGTTCTGCAATTTTTAAAGATTAAATTTTAATTAAACCATACATGCATCACTGAAAAGTGTAAGCTTAAATATTTCTTTAGATTGTTTTCAGATCATCCATTATCCAATAAAATATTTAATATTAATTAAAGAAGGAAAATTGCCAACAATTTCCACAAAATATCAGCAAATATACATTTCTACATTAATTTCTTATAATCTATATATTTAAAACGAAAAGTGCATTCTGTCAAATCCACATAAAATTCCTCTCTTTGCACATGCGTCAACGTTTTTTTTTTTTTTTTTTTTTTTGAAGGCTTCTATCCTGAGAAACGAGAAATCTGATTGATTAACCCAACTTTCACCTGTTTAGCCTAGGGGTTTGAAAAAGGTTGATTGAAAACGGATAAATCCGTAGCATTACATTGCAGCCATAGACTTTCTAAGTAATTTTTTGCTATGACGTTGAAAGCTAAAGCTTTTATTAAGAACTCATGTTTTCACTACTAAATAGGCATGTTTGCTCACAAAATCTTAAAAGAAGCTTGGATACAGTTAACTTTATAACCGATTGAAACGTCAGAGAGTTCGGAAGATGAGAACTATTTTTTTTTATTGCTATGTTAAAGGAACCGACGCGAAAACAAACAAACAAACAAACAAGTGAGAAAAAAACATTTTGTTTACATCTAGATTACAATATTTTTTTCACGAAATTTTTACACGGACTGTAAAATTGTTTTATTTATCACCAATAAATATTTCAAAGAGTTCGGACAAAAAGAACTTTTTATTTTAAAACTATGAAACGACCCTGGGTTAAAAAAAAAAAGATAAAAAAAGAAAATGAGTGTTTTTATCACTAAATATCAATATGTTTTAGCGAATTTTTCATTAAAAAATATAATTTCATACAAAATCGAGTTAAAGATATACAATAATAAAAACTTGATGTTTTTTTAATTTATTTATTATCACGGGCCCGGGCAACGCCGGGCGGGGTTCAGCTAGTATTTTACTTAAATTACTTTTAACTTTTACTGGATAATACCTAAATATATATATATATTACAATTATTTTAATAAAACGAATTTTACCCATGAGTTTATACAGAACAAACAATATAGGATTTATTTCTTTTTATTCTTCATATCACTTTTCTAATATTGCTTAATTTATTAGATGCAAACGATCTTAGTCAACTTTCTTAAGTGGCTTCTTGAATTATATCACATGATGATGTGTTACAAACCTTCCAAAATGCCCTTTACGGAAGCGCTGTGTATTGATTATCAATATTTCAACGAAAATCCTAAATAAAGTAAACCTAATTTAGTATGTATAATAATTTGTTAATTATGAATTGCTTATAACATAACTAATAATGAGCCATGGTTTTATTATATCATAAAATCTGAAATATTCTTTAATTAAACATAGCGTATCCAACCCGCAGACCCGTTTCCAATATTTTCGCATAGAATAATTCGCTCTTTTAATGATGGAGAAATTGCCATTTAATAAGGTGAAACTATTTACTCGAAAATAGGGTAGACAAACGGTTTTCAGACAAAGAGTTTAAACACTCCTGATTTAAATATACCTGATAACAAATGACAATAATTTCGTAGTAATTAATGATAGGAAGAAGCAGTTTGAACTCAACACAGAAGGAAGTTTAAAGATTTATTTTCGTGTTTTATAACTGTAGTTTTTAACCCTGCTTTGTAACACAAACATAACCCGAACAATAGTACACATCAAGCCGTGTTTTGTGAAGAATGCTACATAATCGTTGATACTCAACATCTGTATCATGTTGTGACATGAACCCTGTCTATAACATATCCAAATATCTGCTGCATGGAGCAAAAATAAAGAACGTACAGCTTTCATTTCAGAATCGCGCAGAAAATATTGACTTAATGTTTTTTCTTACGAGCGAAGGGAGACTTGTAGAAGATATATAATGTACGCTAACCAAAATTTGAGTTTCTTTTATTATTGTGTTCAAATTGTTTCTTTGTATTATTGTTTACTATAGCTGATCCGCCCGGCGTTGCCAGGTACCGCCAAAAACTAATACGAAACTCGAAATCACTCTAAAAATTGCTGCACAAAACCGTTCATCTGGTAACACTTTGTCTTTCGGAAATTAAATAGAGAGATGGACCCCGAAGCGGAAGTTAATTTAATACCACCCTCTCAAATGTCTGGATCATTTGATTCAGTTTTGATTCAGTTTGAGTCAGTTTTTGGTCAAAATTAAAAAAAAAAAGGTTACCGTCCGATTTTCAAAAAAATTCCATTCTCGGAATAAAAAAAAATAAACTACGTACAGACTGCGAGTTTCGATTCAATACCTTCAATACTTTTCTTAATATTCGAGGATGAGTAAAAATGAAACTATTTCATTACCTGGGATTATCAAATCGGAAACTTTGTTTTGCGGTTTCAGAAAAAATAGCCATTTTCGGCGCACGCGCAGAACATTCTTTTAGTTTCACCACCAGGGGATGCATTCTGTTCTAAAGGATTTTTCCGACACGTGTCCCCGCTGCCTACAATACCGCGTGTAGCAGACGTGCTGCACACACGCTGAAATACCTTTTAGTTCCAGTTTTCACCTCCAAGTGGAGCATTCTGTTCTAAATAAACCTCTTTCCGAACGAAACTCCGGCACTCGTTCCCGCTGCTTAACGCCGCGCCGTGTAGAAGGCGCGAAAAATCTATTAGTTCCATTTTCCACCGCCAGGGGTACCAAATCTATGTCTTAATTAGCTATAACTTAATTAGTCCATGTTAAGTTGAATGAACCGATTTCCGTTAAAATCGGGCCCATAACACTCCTTATCACCAGTAGCAAAAAAAAAAAATAACTAAATGAAATCACGCTTCGCTTTTTGAAAAACCGTACAACTTTCTGCATGTCCCATAATTGTGTTTTCCAAAATCAATTTTCAGTAATTTACGTAATAAAAACAGAAAAATGCTTAGTTATTTTAATACACTTAAGATAATCAAATTATATTACATTTGTAAAGCTGAGAGAGGCCCTGTAAGCATTTCAATTAAAACAATCATGCTATCTAATTCATCAGGAAGAGAAAACGAAGTCAGTCGGCAACAACTAATAATTTAGTTATATTGTCGACAATGAAACAGTTTTCAAACAATATTACCACTTAGTAATATATCAATTTTATTTACTATTACATATACATCACCTTTTGGCTTTTTATAATCAAATAAATATACTTTGAACCAGTAAACTTGTTTAAAAAATGTAACATGCTTCAATGTGGTAGTCATTTAAATTCTACTTAATTTCATTCGTTAAATAAATTTGTAGTTCAAAGTATGTTTTATGTATTTTAAAAAGCCAGAAATTTATATACATGTAATTACATGTTATTTTTTTAAGCATGAAACAGAATATCCCATACACTAGAGATGCAATCACTAAGATAAAATACTCTAACTACATGAAGGAGATATCACGCTTCAATACCTTTCCAAAAACTAAAATACATTTTCTTTAAATAAAATGACTGATTAATGAAAATAAAAAGTCCATTTTAATTTATCATATGAAATAGTTTCTCTTTATAAAAGCGACATTATTATCTTTTCTCTCAAATATAATTTACATTAAAATTTTCATCATTTTTCAGATCTAAATGAAGTATATTTTTCTCCCACGAGCTTTATTTTTAATGAAATTAAACTAAATTTTATAGCCACTGTAACTAGTTTCAAGTGATCAAAACGTCCAAATCACAAATAGCGTCCCCTTAGAATCTTCCTATCTTAATGTAACTAGGTTATATAATAGCTGTATCTTTCGCTTTTATTGTATACAGTAACTGCTTTTGCTTAATGTTTCCCTAAAGGGTTTAACGAAAACGCATGTTTCCGGAGAATGAGACTAAGTAATTATATAAATCTAATCTTAATCTAAAAAATAATTACATAAAATTAGCTTTTATTCACCGAGTTTCATTCACTTAAATTCAGTTTCCATTTTACAGTTAAATATAAAATAAAAATATTCACTGATAAGTATTACATTTTAAAATAAAATAAAGAAGTGAATTATTTAGCTTGAAATTTTTAAATTAAAATATTTTTCTTATATTTATACATACACATTGGATTATATTTTCAAACATTTTTTAGTTTTATTATTATGAAAATAATTATAATAATTACTGATGATGTAATTGATAGAGTACGCTTATATCTCTACAGGTTTGTTGCGAGTAGAATCAAGACCATTAATACAGCATGTTTATCCCATTATTATAATTTTAAACAAGTATTTAATCAAAATGAAGAACTGTCATCCATTACATTCTTTATCGACATTTCACTCACAATTTGATTTTGGAAATTCAAATATTTATAATTCCATTATACCCTATCCTTCTTAAGGATAATGGATATGTAAGTATATATATATATATATATATATATATATATATATTTGGAAAACAATGGGATTTTAAATGAATGTGGATCAAATAAAGTGTTGCCACAAACACTCTGTTGCCGGAACCAATGTTTGATTAAATTGAACGTGGATAACACGACGTGACTGTCACAAAAACACTTTTGTATCAAACCATCGCTAAAATACACCAAATGGCTTGCAATAAATGAACAATTTATATATATATATATATATATATATATATATATATATATATATATATATAGGACAATTTATATATATAGGACAATAGGACAATAGGACAATTTATATATATATATATATATATATATATATAAATTGTTCATTTATTGCAAGCCATTTGGTGTATTTTAGCGATGGTTTGGTACAAAAGTGTTTTTGTGACAGTCACGTCGTGTTATCCACGTTCAATTTAATCAAACATTGGTTCCGGCAACAGAGTGTTTGTGGCAACACTTTATTTGATCCGCATTCATTTAAAATCCCATTGTTTTCCAAATAGCTCTTTTTTTGGCGCGTAGTATACGATAATCATTATGAAATATTCTTTGCACCAAAGACGAGATAGGATTTAAATAAAAATAAAAGTGCCCAGTTAAACTGATGACATTGAGCTCATAGGCTATTCACACTAATTGTATATTATACTCTTATTTAAAAGAATAATGCCCTTCGAAAAAGAAAGAGATCGACATTAAATTAAGGAGAGGATTATCTCGCCCCGTTTTCCCCCTTTATACTTAACCAATGAACCCCCAAAACTAATCAGGTAAGTCCCTTACCACAATGAACCTATATTCAAAATTTGAAGTAAATTGGGTAATTCTGTATGAAAAACCCATTTATCTAAATTAAGGGGGATTAACCCCGGTTCCCACTTTATACTTAACCAATGAACTCCCAAAACTAATCAGGGAAGCGCCTTATAATGATGAACCTATAAATCAAATGTTAATCAAATCGGATAATTTGGCATGAAAAACACATTTATCTATATTAAGGGGGATTAGACCCCCAGTTCCCCCCCCCTTATACATAACCAATGAACCCAAAAACTAATCAGGAAGCGCCTTATCCCAATGTACCTATAAACAAAATTTCAATCAAATCGGATAATTCTGCATGAAAAACTCATTTATATAAATTAAGGGGGGATTAACCGTATCACTATAAACCTATAACCAAAATTTGAAGCAAAGCGGATATTTCTATCAAGGGTTATCGCGTTACGTACATACATGCATACGTATATACATACCTACATTCAGAACCGGCGGGCACATTAGCTCTCAAGCTTTGATAGCCTGTGAGCTAAATATACATATATAATTAATTCAAAATTTTATTTGCCCTATTTACTATAAAAATGAAGTAAAAATACTATAAAAATGGTTTATATAAATGAAGGTTTAGATACACTGGCAAGCAGTGCACCTTTATATTTCCTAAACCATTTTTTATTTCTCTCTGTTGCCGAGTTTAGAGATATTTCTCAGGCAACAACCAATAATTTAATCAACATCTTTAATGGACCTTTCTTTTTTAACCCTTTCCAACCTAGTTGAAAAGTGCTTATGACTTCGGTTTGTCTGGCCGTCTGCCGTCTGTCCGTGCCCTAACTCCCGTAAATATGCTCTGATTATCCTGAAATTTTTGTATGGCTCTGTCCTTATCCATAACATGTTCCTTATTTCAACTGAAGTGTGTAGCACTTATAATTTTTTTACAGAGCCACTCAAAAGAATTCCGTTACATTACGGTCTATGGGGAAAAATCATTTGCGGTTTATTTTAATGATGTACACAATTTCAAACACATTGTAATTTATATATATCACTAAGCTGCATTACAAAAAGCTTAATATGGAATATGGTGTGCATAGACTTTATAGTTACTTTACAGGGAGAGTAAAAAAAAGCCCGTTACATTACGTCTATGGAGAAAAATCGTTTGCGGTTTATTTAAGTAATGTTTCACTATTTTAAACGCATTGAAATTTATATATATATCACTAAGGTGCATTACAAGAGGCTTACTACAGAATATTGTGTGTATAGCAGTCATCGTTCATTTACAGGGACACACAAAAAATTCTCCACTGTATGTTAACAATAATTCCTGAAAGTGCGTTTTAAGTTGCTGAACGCGATTTTAAATTTAACTCAATTTTTGTCTATTACTTGGTGTGTATAAATTCTGTATTTCTTATACAGGGCAGCACAAAAGTTCGCGAACACATTTCCGTTTATTTAAAGAAACTCCAGAAGGAGAATTTTAAACTGTGCTACGCGTTTCCTAACTAAACTAAAATTTAGTATCCTATGTAGTATATATACAAATCTATAGATCATATACAGGGCTGAATAAAAGTATTCGGATATTTTTCTGAATATTGTATATGATAGAAATATATGTTGGAAATTCCTGAAATTATTTTTTTAAATATGTTATGCGTTTTCCAAATTGTTTACTGAGATGTTATCTTTCAGCTTAGTAAACGGTAATGATTTGTAAAATTATTTTGGAAGCGTTGGAAATTGTTACATAATCTATGCTTGACGCATGATTTTTCGTTCTTGTTTATTTTTGAATATGAGAGCCAACATTTAAAATTTCTTCACAAACTGAGTGTTGTCAGTTGGTCTACGTTTATTATTCAGATTGCTTGAATTCTACCACTTTTTAAAAATAGAAATATTCGACTTATTTAACGCATTGAAGGGCAGTGGGAAATAATATATCCCACTTAATTTTAATTCAAATATTGACACCAGGATTTTGAAATAAAATTTTCGTTTTAAAATGTACATGCAGAAAAGTTTTTGCTTATTTCCAATTAAATTTGCTTATAAATCCTAGTATCAATCAGTCATTTCAATGTTAGTTGAAGGAACTAATTCATTTCACCAGTTTAAAAATGAATACCGGGTGTATCTGAAATGCTTCTAAAAACTTAGAGAGATGATAGTACTCATGAAGAGGAACAAAATAGAATTTAATGCCATTGCTATTACGTTTTTTGTAAATTAGCTATCTTCATTGGGAGCGTAAATATCTGGTGCAAAAACGAAACCTGTCACATATGCTGCCACCAAGTGACATTAGAAACAAATTGTATGTTGGATATTATAGTTTAAAATATTAAGCAAAAGATTACAGTGTTAGATTTATTTCACCAAAAATGTGGATTAGCACGTTCTTGCCCCCACCACCTCAATTGAAGTAGTAAATTTTAAAATAAACCGTATTCCCAGATTTCAGTTTTCAAAACAATGTGTTAATGTGCGAGGTAGTTTAGTAACTTAATAGGGCAGGGAGTGGAATAGGTGTAAAGAGTAGTTGATGACATATTAAAATTTTTGACGTGCCGTTGAAATAATTAAAAAAAATCTATGCTAAAAACGTCGTCTATTTTAAAAACATAGTACAGTGTACATTAACATGATAGTCAAAATTCATGACTATTGGCTATTTCTACGTAAAGTTAGAGTGTTTAAATTCAAAAAGCCAAGAAAATAGAAAGACTATTATGCCACTTTTAATCGAAATAAAATTAAATTTGAGGGATGCGTTTACCAAATTTTTTTAATAAAAATTTTCTCACTGTTTATTTTCAGAAATATATTGCTAATTCGGCAATTAAATAAGGAGATTAAAATACAGCGTTTTAAATATATTGAAAATATCTTATCTTAAGTAGTTGCACCATACTACTTGGAAAATCTAAGGAGTTTACGCCCCTACAATTGGACCAACACAAGAAGGAGACCTATGTAACATAATAATAATAAAAAAAAGAATTGTGAAAATAGAGACATCGGTGTAACCATTGCAGTAGCAAGGGACTTCTATTGCTAAAATGGTGAAATGGTTCAGTGACACTAAGATTTACGAACAAATGTATTTGAAAAAGAGTAAAAATTGTTCTTCGAGCACAATTTAAAATTAAAACATTATTCAAAAATTCTGGTGTCATTTGGAGATTAAAATTAAGAGGGATATACCGGGTATGCAAACAGTTCGTTAAAAGTTGAAAAAAAAATCATTATAAAGAAACAAATGATGGTAAAAAATTTCGGTTTGCTGGAATGGGATTAGAGGGAGATCGGATTTTTTTTCAACAACAAAAAGAATTGGTCAAAATTACAGATAGATGGCACTGCGTACAAAATATGAAGCAGATGTTTGCAAATCAGGCTACCAATAAAACCTCTCAATGCACACAGATTCTTCATTCGATGCCAGCAGTATGCCACCGCTCCCTGAATACTAAGGCTGTGCGTTGATAAAAATGGCGGCTGTCGCATTTTTTTTCAGCGTTCGAAAGGTCCCTCAAACTTCAACATCAAAATTTTTTTTAAGTTTTCTTCACCTTGTTTTTTTAGATAAAATAAGTCAAAGAAAACTTTTAGATATTATTGGTGTTGAAGTTCAAGGGACCGTACAAACGCTGAAAAAAACTATGTCTGTGACAGTCGCCATTCTTCTCAGCGTGCAGACCTAGTATTCGGGGGGCGATGAGTATGCTATCGTTTCCAGATCAAGGGCTGTTGGTTAAACTCTTTTACAAGAACGAGGAATCTTCAACTGACCCATTGCGAAAATTCTACACGGTAAAATGATTGAAGTCGAGAAAAGGGCTTGTTTCATATGCTGGGATACTGAAACTTGTCACACACTTAGCTGAAATGTGTCTTCTGCTATAAGCCTAGTTTGCATGCATCTTCTTCATATTATGCATGCCAGCGCCATCTATCGGTAGCTTTTCAAACCACAACTTTTTTTGTTATTATTAAAATCCGATCTCTCTCTAATCCTATTCCTGCAAACCGCAATATTTTAGTATCATTTGTTTTGTTTTTTAATGAATTTTAAAATTTTTTAACGAACTTTTGGCGCACGTGGTATATTATCCCACCGCCCGTCAAGGCGTTAAAAGTTATGCATGGACAGGAATTAAAAATATATATTGTTCATCAACACAAAAAGTGACGCTACTCCGAAAAATTCATTTTACATATTAGTTCACTAATAGGTCTGACTTAGGTGTTATCACACAAGTGTCATAGCAAAAGCGTCTTATCTGAATAACCGCCAGATTACTCAAATTGTCACTTTGCCATCACAGCAGGGAGGAGGGAAAAATTTACTCAATATCTCTTCTACGCTTTCATTCTTAAGGGTTTTATATCTATGTACGCTTTTACAGGTGCATGGAAAGATCAGTGCTATAAGTTTTATGTTACAGTAAAAATACGAATATTTTTCTGAAACTCCTGTGAAATATACCGTAATTTCTGATACATAAACCGCGAATTAAATAAATCGGTTTTGAACGAGAAACTTTAATTAATAAAATATAACTCGCTACTACTTGGTACTTTTTCGATTTCATTTAACCCTTAAATTCATGAATTTTTCTTTTGGAATCTTGTTTTTTATGCTTATATTAGGGGATTAGACAAAAGAAATTTTAAGGTAGATTTTTAACTACATCCAGTGGAATATTTATGTGATTTTTACAGGATAGATATATCTATAGAAATATAGAAATACTTTAATCTTAAAAAACTTTTAATAAATACAGTGGCTGCGAAGAACTAGATGTATTTATTAAAAGTTAAATAAAATGTGTTGTAAATGTGATACACTATGCAATTTAGGGTTAATAAATAAAATTTTGCTTTGAAACCGATTTATTTGAGCTGCGGGTTATATACCAGAAATTACTGTACCATTTTTGAGTCGAGTTGCTTTTCTTGCTGGTGAACAATATATAAGCAAATTTTATAACCTCTTTTGTCGGAAGTCGATTGAAAAAATATAAAGATATTATTTAATATAACTTAAAATTAAAGTGTATGCACAAATAATATTTGACTGTTTGATACTTAATAAATATATTTTGCTGATATAAATTAAAAACAAGAAATAAACACTGAGAAAAAAACGTTTCGAAGCTTTTCAAAAGGTGATTTCGTCATATAAAAAGTAAATTTAAAGAAGTAAATGATACTTAATTGATATTCCAAGCAGATTAATTTGAGATGTACTTAACATTGCCGCAAGATACACCTTAATTGTTACAAAAACAAAATCTATCCAGCTTTCATAAATTCTATTATTAAAAACACTAATATTTTCAGAAAAAAAAAAAAAGATTTTTTTTCAATTTTGAACAGTGGTCTCATGAAAAAAATTACATAAAACATAAAGAAAACAGTATAGTCATAGTGGGTTTATGGAGATGGGTTGTAAAAAAGGCGTATTTTTTATGATGCGGTCAACTGTATCTGTTTTTAATATGACCTGGAGCTCATTAGTTTTACTAAAAAAATAGTTTTTCTTTAGTACTCAACAATCCGGCGACACACACACACACACACACACACACACATATATATATATATATATATAATTTGATCATTGTTTATTATCCTCAGTGACCAATTTATGAATATTTGCACATAAATCTGACAACAAATGATCATAAAAATATATATTAAAATATCCTTTATTAAGTATCCATATTTCAAATTAAAAGAAAATTTGAACTATATTTCTACAATAGTTTTTAAGCAAAAACTTTTTAATTTGTCATATTTGAGAAACAGTTTTTAAAATTCCTTCATAAATGAAATTATACAATTTGCCAGGTATTTATTAAAACTAACGTTTAATTCTTTTGAGAATTAGACATTTAGAAAAGTAAGGAATATTACAGCGTTGTTAATGTACTTGTGAAGATTGCATACACAATATGGTAATGAAGTTCGGTGAAACAAAAGGTTTTTAACTAAATCAGAAAAAATATCTTATATTTATTCGAAGTAATGTTTATCATTTTCAATGTACAATATGTAAACTATGTAGATTAAATTACTATTTAAATTAATTTTACAGTTTGTTAGGCGAATTTTAAAATGTATGATCTGTATTTTCTCTGTAAGAGATTTTTTACTTTCTATATATTATTGAGCAGAAACCCTAGCATATTTTTTACAACTCAATGAAGATTCATGACAAGTTACAGTTATTATAAAAAAAAATAGGATACAGTTGCTTTTATTCCCAGACCGTTTAAGATAAAATCTTTAGAAGGGTGTCATTACACTCAGAACATTTTCTACTTTTAGAATACGAATGCAATTTTTGAAATAAGGGTAGTCTCCATATTAAAAATTGCACCAAAGTCGATTTTTTGAATGAGGACACCCGCTTTAACATTTTGAGTGACTTGGATCAAATCAGACCGGAAAAGTATATGTTTTTTTTTCTTAATCTTCATGTTATTATATATTAAAATATATTAACCCATTAATCACCATATTCAATTCAGTGATAGTATGCTGAATACCAGCTATGTTAAATTTCGTAAAAAAATACAAAAAATTCAAAAATACAAAATCTGTACCGGAAACTCTAAAAGAATAATTTAAATTTATGCAATCACGAAAGGTCTGTCATTATATAAAACACAAATTACTACTATAAATTTCTGGTATGAATTCAAAATTTTGAATCTAAAAAGAAATCCAAACTGTCAACCTTGACGTACGTCCTGGTACATATAGATATTTCATGACGTACGCTACGTCATGGTGCTTAACCCCTTGAAGGGCATCGGTATATTATATATAACACTTAATTTTAATCCCAAAATGCCACAATGACACCAGAATTTTATAATCAAATTTTGAATTTATAAGATACATGAGGAAAAGCTTTTACTTATTTAAAAATAAATTCGTTCGTGAATCCGGGTGTCAATCAGTCATTTCAATATTTTAGCTACAAGAGTACTTTGCCGCTGCAGGGGTTAAGGGGTTAAGGGTATAAACATAAATTTAGAAATTATATTAACATCTGAATGGGAAAAGTTTCATTATAACAGCAGAAAATTGTAAAGGCAATGGATGGATAAAATATACAACGAAACTCACATCTGCCAAAATTTATTTAAGAGAATTTTCTACATAAATGTTCTGTTTTCTGCTCTCTATTTTACTATGTGTAATGTAACGGTAGCAGAGTATGATGCCTTCAGAATTTCAAAAAAAAATCGCCTAAACAATGATTTTAATGAACTTTAAACTTACACACCCATGATTTTGACGATGCCCATTGTGTATATGTAAAAATTGATGTGTAGATCATAATTCATAATTTTTTAATATGAATTTATTAATAATTTTAATAATTAAAATTATGCTTTTGAGTAAAAATAAAAAATTCATAGAATATGTTTGGGTAAATTAGATGTATTTCTCAAAAAAAAAAAAAAAAAATTGATTCTTAGGGACGATATAAATTAAAGTTTGTCACGGAAATTTAACAGTTAGCCTCTTAAAATTTTGACTTCTTCTAAATTGAGGAAGATTTATCAAAATTATATTATCTATAAACTATATAAACGGAAACATGGTACAGAATATGGTACCTATAGACATTCAGAAAAAAAAATCACTCAGCTTAAAAACAATCACTTTAGTGAACTGTAAACTTACACACCCAAATTTTGACAATGCCCATTGTGTATATGTAAAGTTTTATGTGGATATGAAATGATATGAAACTATAAAGTTTGTAACACGTAAAAATACAATACGTAATGATGCAGTATCATTTAATGTACCAAAATTGGGGCTCGAGTTACCCCATGGTTACAAATATGGTTATTACAAAAAAACGTGCGTAATTTGAAAAAGTACGTATAAAATTGAATGATGGCGTTTCAAATAAAAACTTCATAGACTCTGCAATTATAGAATATTCTTATTTGTTTTGATAATAGCTCAGATGGAGCCGAAATATGTCAACAGTCTAATAAAAATATTCTGGAAGTGTTGGAAAGTGTTACATAATCTATGTTTGACGCAGGATTTTTCGATCCCGTTTAACATTAATTGAAGAAATTTATAAAATAGCATTACAATTAGGTTCTGGCATCTTTTGATGTTAAGAATATGGCACACAAACAAAATTCTTAGCAATAAATTTTTAAAATGTGTTAATATTTAAAACACATTCTGAATATCTTTAAATAAGTCAGCCTTTATAACAGTTAAAAGTTTTGACTTATACAAATAAAATGTAACTTACAGATTTAACGATTAAAAAATTGTTTAATCGGTAGCAATTTGTTAGACTTTTAATATATAGAACGTATGCGATACATATGTAAATTCTTCGTTTTGAATGTACATGATTTATTACAGTTATTTGCGAATTTAGGATTACATACGAGAAATATGTTTTGAAAACTTATTTAAAAGTTACTTTCATTATGTATTATTCAAACGTTTACTTAATTATTTTAAAACCTGTCTAACATATGTTGATTATCTGAAAGTATATTTCGAATGCGTTTTTAAATAATGCTATTTTAATTCCTTTTCTTTCGTTCCTGATTGTTAGTTATTAAAAACACATAACACGGTTCACAGTACTCAAGAGATGCGTGATTTCATTAATAGAAAATTGATAATCAAACGACAAGCACTTAAGAAATTAAAATCTTTTGTCTTTAGAACATGACTAATTTTTCTTAACTTATTAAAACATATCCACTTTGAATGTCTTTTCGCTTGCTTTCTGCGTAATTTAACTCGGGAGAAGTCGCGCATACCCGGATAATGAACGGTTTTTACATTGTCACCAATAAATAAAATTAATAATCGTCACCTTATTCAGTCTGAGACAATTGTTACAAATTCTATCATAATGTAAATTGTAGATTACTTTTCAAAAAATAGTGGTGACAATTGTAAAAATCGTACGCACCCTGGGGTATGTCATACCCCATGCGACTGCTTCCGGGTTAAGGATGCTGATAGAAAACAAATAACATAGATTAGGTACTAATATACAAGATAATCGTTTTTAAACAATTACCAACATAGTTGAGAAGTTTTTATAAATTCGGTTTGTCTGGCCGTCTTTCCGTACTCTAATTTATGTAAATATACTCGGATTGCCATGCAATTGATATATGTTACTTACCCATCATAGGTAGTATAGGGTAAATCTTGTAATCGTTTTGAAAATCTAAAAAAAAAAAAAAAAGACGGATTTACACGTTTCAGACACTGCAGATTCCGTAAAACATATTTTTAGAAAAATTTGTTTGCAGTCCTTCTGTCTGTGTGTGTGTCTGTAAACGCTCTATCTCCCGAACAAGTCAATCTCCCGAGACATTAAATTTGGTATGTACTTAGTATGTAATAATGGGAAGAAGCTTATTGAATTTCAGTTATCTCGATTATAATGAACTATTTTTTTCGGACTCTCGAAAAATTCGTTCTGATAAACGGTATATAAAATTTTTCAAAATTGTTTATTTTAAGGATAAAAATAAAATACAATAAAAAAAACATAAATATTGCATAAAGAATAAAGTCGATCGAATAATTAATTGCCGAGATATTTGGAATCATATTTTCGTCACTCTTCGATTTTTCGTGACCCTGTATTTCATTCAAATTACAATTCAAAGATAAATTTTAATTGGAAATGAGACGCTTAATCCGACACAGTAAACTTTTACTTAATATTATTATCATTTTCGGAGTTATAATGATGATTCTTTTACGCAATTTGGTAATAGAGCATTTAAAGTTGATGATGTGATCAAGCCACGATTTTATTCGAATTGCAATGCATTTTATAAATAGTTTACACATGTTTTATTTTCATATTTTATATTATGCATATCCATGATGGACAAGTATTACGGTGGCAACCCTTCGACTAGTTTTATATATGTAATGGCATGTTCGGTATAGAAAATGCAGTATGTAGCACTTACACTTCATTTAGAAAGTGCACAAAAAATTGCATTTGTGCACAATGTACAAATTGTTACATTATTGTCTATGTGGAAAAATCCTTTGCAGTGTATTTTAATGATGTTGAAATGTTTCAAAAATATTGAAATTTATATACATTAATGAAGTGCACTAGGAGATGCTTACCATCGAATATGGTACGTGTAGCACTTATAATTAGTTTACAGGGAAACTCAAAAGAATTCCATTATATTATAGTCTATGGGAAAAAAACGTTTGCTGTGCATTTTAATCATGTTATACTATTACAAACATAAATGGAATTTGTATCAATTTCTTAGGTCTAATAAAACATGCTTTCCGTAGAATATGGAGTGTAAATCATTTATCATTCATTTCCAGGGCCACCCATATGTATTCGGGAACATAATGGTATATGGAGAAAGTGTTTGCAGCGTATTTTAATTACGTAACAATATTTGAAATATAATGAAATTGGTATACATTACTGAGTTTTACTACAATATACCCGTGTTCTAATAAGATGTGCATAGCATTTACTTTTCATTTACTAGGACACACAAAAGGTTTCGGATATAGTACTGTATACGAAGTAATGTCTATAAGCGATAATAGCCGGAAATGCGTTTTTAGTTAGGTATGTCTTTAACTAAATTTTTGCATGCTATGTGCTATATATTAATTCATAGATTATATATAAGGTTACAAAAATAATTCGTAAGCATGACTGTGTATGAACGTGCATTTTTTAAAAAAGATTTTTAATTGAATTATGCATTTTTAAGCTGAACTATATTTAGTATAATAAGATATTTTTGTAGAATATAAATGAAATAATATAGAGAGCTACACAAAGAACTGGATACATGACCGCTTAAATATAATAATTTCGTGTACTGTGATTTCAGCAGTTTACAGCGGGTTTTTGCCAGAATTAAACTTTCGCTAATTTGTGGCTATATACAAATCTTAAGATACGATACAGGGATGCACAAAATCATTCAAATATGTTTTCGTCTATTGATAGAAACTGCTAAAGGTGAATTTTAAACTGTGTTATGTGTTTTCTTACTACACTAAATTGTAACATACTATATAGAGTATATAAAATTCTATAGATTATATAGAGGGCTGTACAAAATAATTGGAGTACTTTTCTGGCTATGGTCTGTAATTGCTGAAATCCGGTTTCCAAATGTGTTTTGCGGTATCAAAAATCTTTACTTAGTTATATTATTTACATTATTAAACAGCGAATGTTTGTTTAAGTATTCTGGAAGTTTTGGAAAGTGTTTCATAATCTATGCTTGATGCATGATTTTACTTTCTTGTTTGTTTTTTTGTTTGTTTTTGTTAACAATCCCTATAAATCTTTTTTTGGTATAGTCCCAATTTCAAAAATGTTTATGCTACTCCATGACTGTTTTAAATTTATACATTAAACAAATTTATTAAAGGTAAATTCATATCTAAACAAAATTATTAAATGTAAAATCATATCTAAACAAAATTATTAAATGTAAAAAATCTATTAGTATGTAAAAATTTCAATTAACCCTCTAAGCGTGTAGAACGTAATATTCCGTTCACTAAGCTCCAGGTTTCACTGCAATATATGCAATGTTTAAGATAATATAATTCTATAGATTTAATGAATTTTCAAAACATTGAAGAATGATTAACACTCTTAAGGGTTACATTCATATTTGTAATTAAGTTTTATTTATAATGCTGAAAGAATCATATTTTTTTTAGCATTTAAAACAAAATGCTGAGAAAACAACATTACAATTTTACCCTTTTTCAAAACGCTCAGAGGGTTAAAAAAATAAATGGTTTTCACATATATTCTATATCCTGGGAAGCCCAGGTTGGATGCCCTAGTATTATTAAACACCCTGGGTACATTTGGCGACTGCGACTCGTCATCAGTGTTGTCCACGGATTTTTTTTTATTATTCAGAAATTTCAAATTTATATCAGAAAATTCAAACTTTACTTTTCGCTTCTTTTTAATCAGGGAATATCTGTCAACAAATACAGAAAAAAACACTATTCCAAATTTCTTGTGTGTCTGTTCTGTATGTTTTTTCTTTCAAATAAATCTGTACCCAAAAGGTTAACGTTTAAATCTCAAAATAAATATTAAACATTATTGTTATAACCGTACAGCCAGTGCCGCATACAGTTCTACCACAATTTTTAATAAATTATTTAGGCTTCTATAATTGCGAAAACTATTACAAATTCTTAGATTAAATACGATGATTGCAAAGTCTGCAATTTTTAAGTATTAATTAGAAAATTTCTAATTTGAAATGGTAGCGCTATATTCCTTGTAAATTCCAAGCAGTGTGTGAAACTTTTATATGACTGTCAATCTCCGAGACAGAATCTTTATTTAGTTTGTTAATTGCAATCGGAGAGGAAACGGGAATCACTCTTGATTAGCATTAAATGCGTCATTGAAACTTATAAACTCGTCTAGATATAATAGAAATTGTATTACGAATGTTTCTACCGTTATTGACAGTAAAAGTTTCCGAAAACGAAAATGCGTAACATTACTAAACATAGTCAACTGCCAAATTTCATGTAATAGCGTAATTGATTCACTTTACTTGTTTATGGATTTCCGTTTATCTTTTGTCCCAAAGGGATTTTCGAAATCTAGTTAATTAAGTTTTATTGCATTTATTTTTATATTTATTTACTTCATGCAATTACCAGTATTAAATAATTAGAAGTAAAAATTATATTTGTAGTAAATAGAAATAAAATCAGTGTTAGGGCACGATTAATTTATCCTTAGTTATATTGAATATTAGGTATTCTAAACCATGTTTATAAAGTTTTCGTACATAATTCTCTTTTATATTAAATTTATTGGTCTGAATAGTATATATAACATGCCTCAATTATCAATTTATAACATTAAAAATAATTAGTAATAATAGTTCAAATGTAAGAGTTACTCCTGCAGCAACAACTCACTCTGTTCTTTATAGCTGTCAATATTTTCGCTTTTCTAATTCCACAAAAATGTAATACAATTTTTTGCTTTATCTAATCATTGAAATCGGCGATTAAATAAGTCAAAATTTATTATTAAATTTTAGTTGTAAGACAAAAGTGAAAAAGTTAGCAGATATGCTGTTATCTATTTGCAATATCTATTTTCTTCTTTGTAACACTAGAAACGAATTTTGACAACTTTTTATTCAAAAAACTTTTCAAGCCTACAATATATTCGATAGTGTTCCATATTAACTTTATTAGGCCGTATAGTTAATATAACAGACATATGCCTCAGCTATCAGTTTATTGGTTTAAAAATAATCATTGATAGAATCAAAGGGAATATTCAAATGTACACTCTATTTCACATTTTTTAAGTTAATTTTGAAAAGAATTGAAGCGGTCTAATATTTTTAGAAAGATGGAGATACATTTTAAAACTATTCATTACAAGCTTGAAAACGTGAACATAATCCTATTTTTTTAATAACAAATTTCAAAAGGAGCCTGTAATAGTAAGAAAAACGTTTCCTTTAAAAAAATTGACCCTACGCATTACACCAAACTCAATTTAAAATGAAAAAAATATTTAAAGAAAGTATAAATGTTTTTAAAATATACTGAACCGAATTTAGTTTCTTGAAATTTTAAATTAAGAAAAATAATTGTGGAAAATAAAATTTACCAAATAACCGGAATTTATTGCTGGTGATATCAGTGGAAGGCACAATCATTTTACTTTAATTTGTTCCTTTGTGTATCTAAGGAGCGCTGGTCATTCACAACAAATAAAAATAACCACACACGCGCGCGCGCATATATATATATATATATACAAATACGCAATGATTTATTATACCCTCCAAGTAAGGTGGCTCATTCTCAGCTCAAAATTCCTATTTTTTTACTTGCACTCAATAAATCATATCTTCGCTACCATGTCAAGCTATCGAATGTAAAAAAAAATGCATTTTTCATTTCTTTTAAAAATGGGCCGATTGTAACCACTAAAATTTAATAGTATTATTCAGCAAAGTTACCAGATTGGCCTGTTTTTTCATTCATAAACTTTGAATCCATATCATAAATTCCAACTGGAAAATTTTGCTTTAGTTAATGACAGGCATTTTGTGATTACTCAAATTAAGAATTTTTTTTCTCAAAATTTCTGGTATGAATTCTGCATCTCTGAAAGAAGTAAAAGGCCAACATGGAAACCCTGTTCGTCACATATATTTTATTAGTATTTGTTCTAGGCGAATAATTCTATAATAATAAAATTTAGTGGTGACAATCGGCCCATTTTTAAAAGTAATGAAAAATGAATTTTAACATATTCGATAGTTCGACATTGTAGCGACGATATACAAACATACATGCAAAAAAACTTTGGTTTTAATTTAACATCTCTGATATATTAGAAATATAGAACAAAATGTAATTTTTTTGTATATATTTCGAAAGTACGATTCACAAATGGGAGTCTATCAAACTTTTGCAGATACTGAAAATTCGTGATCCCACAAAACCAGCAATATTACCTCTGTTAAGACCGTACAAAATAAAGCAAGAACTGGCTAAAGTTCTTTAATGCCTGCTTTACTTACCGGACTTTTTTATAATTTGGTTTGATTTGGTTGAAAGCTAAAGAGATCGCTTTAAATCAGGAAAAGCGCATGGCACCAATAAATTCAGCCTGTAGGCACTTGATCATCATAGGCACTGACTTAACATGGGAACGGTTGTGAATTCAGTCTAAGTTCCGCAACTTTTTTTTAAATGTTATTTCATTTTAATTAATCAAGGTGATTAAATAAGATTATAGTTTGTTTTAATGAAATGACTGATTACCTATTATTCACATGTGTCGCCGTCGATATGTTGGTAAACGCGGTTTACGTTAAATCCTTAAATGAAATTTCATATAAAAGATCGCAAAACAATACAATGAGTTTGGAATGATTTTCGGTCATTCTTGCCGTTTAGTAACTAAATAAGCAATACATATCGAGTATAAAACATTTCCTTTATAAGGAGAAACAATTGTTGTCTTTCATTAGTTTGCACTGTGATGTTTCAAAAATTTTCATCATTGTTTTATTATACTGTATTGGGAATTTCGTTATAAAAAATGAAAAGTATTTTCGATCATACATTTTCATTATAATTTTCATTTTAAATATGTTAATTTATTAGTAATACAATGCATGGAATTCGATAAACTATATCGAAGAAGAACAGTATTAAAAAAGCAGTGGTATCCGCGGGGATAGTGTAACACCGGTGATATTAAAACTGTTCTATAGAACATATTACGAAATTGTGGTAAAAGCGTACGAACCCTGTAAGGTAAAAAAATATAATTTCTGGACAAGCAAAGGTCGTACGACCTTTGTTTTTCGAATAATTTTATTTTTTTACCTTACAGGGTTCGTACGCTTTTACCACAATTTTGTAATAGAATTTTTCGACTTATTTAAATGCAGAAAAGTTTTACAAAATTTGTAAATAAACGAGGCGTCTGCAATTTCTGCTATTTAAATATTAGATAGAAAAATTCTATGAAAGATTTATGGTAAAAGCCTACGAAACCTGCCTTAGTAACTTTCAGTTTTAGCTTGAAGCAAAGAAATAAATAGTTTTCCTAAATTTAATCGCAAACGCACTACATTCTTTAATCAGCTCCACTTTTTAGTAAAATGTTAGAGAAAAATAGTTATTCCTAAATTTATTCTGTTGAAATTTTCAGTAGTTAATATTTTCAGATTTAAAGCTAATGGTCATTTGGATTTTTTTAACTTACGAGCTATTATTCAGAATACTGGGGAAAATCTCTTAAAACTGACACTGAACTTTATGCTTTACACATATTGCTTAGAAAAAACTACGCTTTTTTTTAAAATTTTGAATGAAAAAAATCTGGACCAATAGTTCCTAATTCAGGGATGTACATCTACATACTTTTGATAAAAAAAAATATCTGCTCTTTCTAAACCCCCAGCATTCTTTAACCACTTCGCGACGAGCGTCCTTTACAGAATTTTTAATCTTTTGCCACCGGTTTTTCAAAACAGAAAATTTCGCCTGAATTGAATCTCAGAAATTCTGTCATTAAATAAGGCAAAGTTTACAGTAAAAAGTTACTGGTGGGAATAATCGAGGATTCTGAGCACCTTATGCGTCACGTATACGTGTCGCTCGTCCCCAAGGGGTTAATGAATCACACTTTTATACCAATAAACGACAATTAATTTGTGCACCATTCATCGCACACCTTGAGCAGCGATCAAAAATCTATTTTGAAGTTGGGCCTTTGTTTTTCCAAGTTACATCGCTTGTCTCCCCCCCCCCCTTATTTGAGTCCAAAATTAATTTATTATTTATAATCATCTAATTCTCACCAGCGCAATAGGAATATTTCAAACCTAATATTTCTTGATTTTACTGTTTATACTAACAAAATTTATGTCCAAAGAAACTTGACTTCTATGGAGAAGGGTGTTTGAAATGATTAAAAATACCATAGTGAGCTCATCATTACCAAAGCGGGGAAAGACAAATTGTTTTATTAGATAAGAGTTCGTATGCCAGTAAAGATGATCCGTTATTAAAAGAGGGTTCCTATTTTGAAGTAAAGATTGACCCTATTAATAATCAATTATAAGATAGTTAAAAAGCAATAAATAAATCTGTTATTTTACGTAATCAGATGAAGAGTTCACTCTTCTGGATCACTGTGCCAACGTATATTAGACTATTTTTAGTTGAAAACATTTTCTTATTTCGGGAATTTTATCCAGGATTTTTTGCGTTCAGATAAGTCAAATTTTATTGTTAAAAATTAGTGTTAAGAAAAAGAATGTACAAATTGCGAGCTATAATATGTAAGCACATGTTATATAGATTTGGAGATTAAATATAGAAATTTTAAAAACATAACTAAAATTTAATTTTCAAATAAATGTTTGGCTACCGTTTCTACTAATCACGAATACAATAGGCGATTTTTTTCAAATCTAAGAAAGTTAAGACTTTTTCATGGGGATTTCTTTTAATTATTAAATTGCTTATGAAGGAATAAAATACCAATTATATAACAGCATAACTTAATATAAGAAACTAGCTGATCCGTCTGGCGTTGCCCGGAAATCAGTGACTTTCCTTTGGGGATTAGATAAAATAGTCCTTTTCGGCCCGCATTCTGTTATGAACAAACCGCTTTCAGAACGAAACTCCGGCAATCGTCCCCGCTGCCTACGGCATTGCATAACAGGCGCTTCAATATCGTTTAGTTTCAATTTCTACCGCTAGAGGGCGCAAAATACTCTTACTTAGTTATCTATATTTTAATTAATTCATGTTAATTTGAATGAATCAATTTCTGCTGAAGAAGATTCCAAACATTTTTAGGACACTTTGTGGAAATATGAAAATGCCATAGGTCGACCACTTTCAACCACCCTATCTCTCACACCCTCACAGCTACCGACATGCAACCACCATAATGCACGATGGGAGACTCGAGGATACTGCCAACCAGTGGTTTGCGCTAGGTAGTTGTGGCTGCAAAGTGAAATATAGGGACACTCACTCATCGATATATATATATAGATATAGATTTCTATTTGCAGGGTCCTATTCTGAACACGAGCAGCGTGTGAAAACATCCACCAGTAAAGAAGAACAGCAATTTGAATCTTATTTATCTATGATTAACTAAGTCGAAAATCACCCTTCTTTACTAGTTTAAGTGTGCACTTCTTAAGAATATGGCCCTGTCTATATTTGTAATGTGATGAAAGAGAAACACACTGTATGGGTCAAAGACTCTAATGTCTAAATCTAATTAGCCCATTAAGGTTTAGCGGTAACATATTGTATTGAAATAGTTGCCAACCATTTTGTTGTTCGAGTACCAGTAATTTTTAAGAGAAATATTAGCTTTATTTGATGACTGAAATTTCGCGATAAGGTGGGATCAGAGTTTCTATTCTGAAAAATTGGTACTTCATGTATTTTTTCAATTTTAAAGAGAAAAATATTTCCTTCCTTAATAGGTTAATGCTGTGAAATTAACCTTGGTTATAATCATGTGATCAGATTTGGCATGTAAACAACGGGACATGAGACAAGTCCATTCATGAAATATCATAAATAGAAGCTAATTTTACATTCATCTATGTTTATTTTTGGAACCTTATGCAATGGGTTTTCACCTTCTTTAAGCGTAGACTATTGAAATTATTCAAAATAAGATCGCGACTGCTAGACCTAAACATTTATAGAAAGTATAACAGTTTTATACTTCAGAATAATAAAATCATTATCCATAGTATTTCATAAACTGTTAAGCTGTTAACATAAAAAATATTTTTAGTAATATGTCAATGTAGACAAATTACTCATTTAGATACGCTACTCAACTTACGATATTAAATACGACAATCTAACGATATTCGCATAGTATTTTATAAACTTACACTATTTACGATGATATTTATATAAACAATCGCCACGTGTGTCTCTAAAATATAAATACACTGTTCAAAACAATTAGGGGAGAACATGCTTTTAATGGAATTACACAAATACTTACACCAATAAGTAACTTAAATTAAACAATCCATAATGTAAAGAACAGCAGAAAACAGAAAAATAAAACTTCATATGCAAATCAAAGTTCATCACGTCAAAAACCAGATAAAGGAAATAAGTGCAGAAATGTCTGTTTCACTGTATCAGTTCTGAAATTCCATTGCTCAGCTTTTGCTTTGAGAAAAGTTGATTTGAAAATGTCACAACAACGTGATTTACCAGAATCCATAGCTTGACGTATTAGAGAGGGACTTGAATCCGGGAAAACACAGCGAAGTGTTGCGAAAGCTGTTTTAGTTGCAAGGCTGTGGAATCGATTCCAATAAACAGGAAATGTTAGACGAGGACCAGGGCAAGGTCGTCCACGTGCTACCACAGCAACAGATGACCAATGTATCCTGTTCACAGCTCGTCAGAAAATGGAATGTTACTCAGCTGCAAATACAGTAGCTCTTGGCAACACGACGAAGGGTGTCCAGCCAAACATTGCGAAAAATGCTTCATCAGGGTGATCTCTATACACGTAGGCCAATGGTCTGTATTCCGTTGACCTCAAGCCACCGTGTGGCCCGAAGAAGGTGAGCTGCTGAACATCAAGAATGAAGGCAACGGATTGGAGTCAAATGCTGTTTACAGAGATTCCTTATTCAGTCTGGAGTGTGACACTCCAAGTGTTTTATTATAACGGGAAATGGGCACTCAAAATAATCCCACATTCGTTCGTGAAAGATCACGTTACAGACAAGTTGTGTTGATGGTATGGGCTGGAATCAGCATAGGTGGGCGTACGGACCTGCATATCATTTGGAATGGCGCTTTGGCGCCCCAAAGGTATGCAGATGAGATACTGAGACCTCATGCCATACCTTACGCCATAGCTTACGCTTCAGCCAGGCTGATTCCTTTGTTTTCATGCATGATAATTCCAGACCGCATACAGCTTGTCTGGTGGAGTACATGGATGAAGCTGAAACAATAGAGCTTATGGAATGGCGAGCATGCTTTCCTGACCTTAATCTGATTGAGCATGTTTGGGACACACTTAGACGACGCATTGCAGCGAGACCCATGATTTTTTATTGTCTGGGATTTGGAGATCGAAATTCTTGAAGAGTGGAACAGTACTCCTCAAAGCCTTATCTAGAACCTCATCGCATCCATGGAACACAGGTGTGCAGCAGTCTTAGCTGTTCGAGGGGACCACACGCCGTATTAAACATCTTGAATCATTAATAAACAATACTTTCTCTGTCATTTACATGTAAGCAAATTGTTCCCCTAAACCATCTTCTCATGTTATTTTCATTGTTTCAAAGAATTAAAGCCCCTTTATAATTTTTTTTGCGTCTTTTATTTTCTGTATTGCACATTGGTACACGTGTACTCACCATTTTATACCCATGCATTGCTGCCTCGCACAGTTCTCAGCTATTCTTTCTTTCTCCCTAATTTTTTTAGCAGTGTATTTGAAGCTCCAAACAACTCATTAATAATAATACATATTGCTCTGAAAGCATGTGATATTTACAAATAACTCCTGCGTAGTTTTTATTTTTATTGTTTCTGAAAAAAGTAGAAATCCATGTGCGCTTAGTTATTATTGTTTAATTAATCATTATTTATTAGAAGAATTCACAACCACTGCCACGTGAACGAACAAGATACCACTATTTTTACACAATTTTTTTGGCTTATTAACTAATATAATTTGATATTAAATAAATTGAAGATTATCTTTCAAATGTTATTGTGGCAAACAACTTGTGCAGCACTAATTTATTACATTACATTTTTCTGTAAAATTCAATTTTGAAAATAACATCTGAAATTACATAAAATAACTAACAACCCCCACCCCTCCTAAAATATTCGTTGAATGAACAGATATTAAACATAAATGCATTCTCGATGCATTCGACAAAGAATTCGCATAATAATACATTTATAGTATTTACAACCATATTTACATGCATAAGTGCCGAGAGTGCATTTGAAACGCTAATATTTGAAGCTCCGAACAACTCAATTATAATAATATATATTTATAGGAATGCACATGATATATTTACAAATCATTATCGCACAGGAACAGCCTTCATTCATGTCTTTAAAGAACAATTTTAGGACATAATAGTAATTGTATTATCTTTAAAAACAAACAATTTTCTATACTTTTAATAACATTTCATTCATTGTTGTCTGTGTATCTATTGTTAAGAATAATTACAAATGATAATTGTAAATTACAGGGCTGGGATATATCGAATGAGGCTGCTTTAATTCGTTTTAAATCTAACTTACAACACATTTCAGATGAATTTCATTACATTTAGTTGTTGACGTAGAAATTCCTTCCTTCAAGACTGCATCATGCATATTTAATCATGTGCTATTGAATTATTGCTGGTAAATAACAGGTAAAATAGTTTGTACACATATTTTAACAAAATGTTTTCTGCTGCATTTTAACGGATCCGAAATAAATGGGATTCGAAAAAATATTTTACAATTTAAAACAACGATATTGATTCAAATCACGAAATAGTGACTTTTGTGTCTGGAAATTGATCTATAAAGGGTCTCATCTTCAAAAAAAAATCATTTCAAGTCGTTACTCGTTATTTGTAGAGTCGTAATGTATTACAGAAACAAGTCAAAAGCAGCAGAAATAGAGTTTCATAAGAACAGAATTGATAGTCACAGCCAAGATCTCCTTATCATAGTATCAGACCTCTCAATCAGCAACTTGCCTTTGACCGCTATACTTGTCCTGCTACTAGCGCCATCAATCGTCAGTAATAGTATTTACGACACGAAATCACACGAAATTTTTTCACAGCTCCATTTGTTCTATGCATTTGCTTATGAACTAGTAGTTTTCCTACCACTAAATTTTTATAGTAAATTTTATCTTATTAAATTGACAAGATCGTGTGATTACATGACGAAAAAAATTCTATTAAATTTTAGTGGTAAGAAAAAAGCGAAAGAGTTGGCAGCTATGCGGTAGCAGACCAGCTAGATTTTTCTATAGATTTTTCTATTATATTTTTGGATACCAGTTTTTTAGTAGAGACAATTTTGTTTTGTTTGATCGGAGAATTCTGGGATTTAAAAGAGCAACATTTTCTCTAAAAATATACTGGTGTTCAAAAAGCCCGAAACATGGAAACTGTGCGGTAGTATCCACCAGGCGGCGATACTTTCCGGAGAAAGTCAATTAATAAGTTGGCAATTACCGCGGACATTTTCTCCCATAGACTTTCTCCGGATTGTCAAGTCTGATCTATGATAAGGGAGTCTTGGTCACAGCTGATAGCGGTCCGGATACAGGGACCGGTCTAAAAATGTAATTAAATTGAAAAACAGAGTACGTGGAAGTTTGATAGCTGAAATTTGGCAAGGTAGTGACAAAAGTGTTAAAAATGTAGATAAGACACATTCATGAAACAGTTTTTAAATAAAGCTAACGTTTATTCAACATATCACATAATAAAATAAAGATGAAAAATATGACAGACAATTTAATTAAATAAAAAAAATAATGGCATATGGCAACAAAAACAAGGTGGCAAAAATAATATGGCATGAAGTAACTTAAATGCAGCCTTTAAAATATACTTGAAGAAAAGTTCATTTTAACTTACATGATAATTAATTGAACGTGATGACACAAATCAAAACAGGCCTTTTATTTTATTAGTCACCATGGCATTAGATGTGAAGAAAAAAGTTGAAGAACAGTCCACACACACTATTAATTAATCCTTGAAATGAACGTACATCACCAACAGAAGAAAGAAAAACCACAACTTCAACAGCAGAAATAAACAAACACTAAAAAAAACGTTTAATACCATCATTGCACTCATAAAAGACTTTTTACCGCCACTGATATTGTTTCTTTTGGTATCTACAATATCATTTTACCAAAGCTGCCTCACTCTCGCCAATTCAAACTGCCTTTTCATCCCTTTTAAACAATATCAACATACCGCTTTCCGAAAACGCCCCCTTTCTGATGTGTTAAGTTGAGAAGTTCTCAAACTGCCATCGGCAAAGTAATCTAGAGTGCCTTTGAAGACTGTTACACGGCGTCTGGGCGCATGCTCCCCTATACCATTACGATTGAAACGATATCGAAGCTGGCGGTTGCAACTGAATTCGGAAAAAGGCTGAGAAAACGATGGTCGATGTGAGAAATGATATCGAAACGAACAGTTTGGAAGATAAACATAGATTGGCGAGTTGAAAAACGAAAAGAAAGATTTGAACGATACTAGAAATGAAAAACGATAGCGACTGAAGAAAATGAATACAGGATTGAATGGAAAAATTAGACAAGTACGAAAAGGTGACATTATGTAGAAGTTTCAAGGTCCAAAAATATATACATAGGGCTAACATTTGCCCCCCCCTTGACACTTATCCATAAATTATCTGATAATATAACAGAAACATTCATAGTTAATCAATAAAATTTTGTTTAATATATTCACATTCAACAATATAAACACAATTCAACAATAATTACACAATTATAACAAGTAAATATATAGGTATATTAATATAAACACTTATATAAAATAAAAATACAACATTTCAAATATTCAAATTTCAGTGAGCTCACTTAAAAATAAAAAAAAATATATGTGTGCACACAAAAAAAAAATACTTTTTATGCAATATTTATAAAGCTATTTGATAAACACTTGCATAATAGGACTGAAAAATACTTGTTACAACTCGATTTCCAATATATATTAAAATATAGCAACATAATTTGAAGGATCCTTCTGAAATAAAAATTAAACAAGGTATAAACACGATGCTATTACAGAAAAGTTTTTATAATCACAAGGTTCGAACATTAATATATTAAAGACACATGAAACATGCAAGTTTCATTATTCAAAAATTCAAAAAGAGAAAGTTAAACTTTGAATGTTTAACTAGAAAAATTTTAAACAAGCTTTTAACGCTTGAAGAAAAGAAAATTTTTTTCAACAATTCAAAAGGAGAGGAGAGTTTTTTTTTTCAAGTTTTAAATGTACATTTTAATTTAAGACCCAAAAATAAATATAGCCTCAATGAACTTTAGTAGAGCAGCTTTTGTAAGTGGTTTTGTAAAAATGTCAGAGAGATTTGATTTGCTATTAACGTGTTTTACTAAAAATATCTCTTGGTTTAATAAATCGCGTACAAAGAAAAGTTTAACATGTATATGTTTTGTCCTATAGTTTTCTATGGGGGATTTAATGAAATCTATTGCTGCCATATTATCTACTAATAAAATTGGTTTAGTTTGTGGACCTGAAAATATGTGTTTATTATAACATTCTGTGATAATACGGCTGAACCAAAGAAGCTCTTTAGTTGCTTCTGTTAAGGCCACGAACTCAGATTCCATAGTAGACAAGCATATTGATTTTTGTTTAAAAGCTCTCCATGTTATCGGAGCTTTGTCTAGCATAAGTAATTGACCACCCATAGATGTCCTGTCATCACGATTGGCTGCAAAATCCGCATCTGTATATGTGATCAGGTTAATTTTATGACAAGGTAAATTTAATTTATAGTGCTTTGTATAGTTAACTTAACCCAGAAGTTTTAAGAGGCCGACCCAGTGAGCTATCCCCGGATTGCTTTGGAATTGGCTGAATATGTTTACTGCATAAGCAATATCAGGGCGTGTTCTGCTTGTTAAAAAGGATAGGCACCCTAACACACTTCTATATGGGTAGTTAAGCATTTCTTTAATTTCTGTATCTGTTTGAGGGCACTGTAATTTCGAATAGACAACCCCTTTACTAATCGGGAGTGAAGAAATGGGAAAGTTACTCTTCAAAACGTGTGCAAATTTCCTTAATGTATTGCATTTGATGTATAGAGACTACACCTTCCTCATCCTCCTCAAACTCCACCCCAAGCACCTTACGGGTTTTGCCCAAGATTTTTATATCGAAATGCTTAGTTAAAAGAGTTAAAACCTTGTCAATGTATTTTTGATGTCTGCTTAAAATGACAAAATCGTCAACATATAATAATAAAACAATGTAATCAGAGAATGTATAAACACAATTGCACCAATCTAACTTTTTAAAATCAAGAGAAATTAAAATTTTATGCAGTTCGTAGAACCATACTCTCCCGCTCTGATGTAACCCATATAATGCTCTTTGGAGTTTACAGACCAGGTGTTCTTTTCCTTTTATTTCAAAACCAGGGGGCTGTTTCATATAGATCTCATCAGTTAATGGGGCGTATAAGTACGCTCCCTTCACGTCACATTGTAAGTGAGTCCACCTGTGACAGGACACTAAAGCTGCAAAGAAAAAGCGGATTAAACTAAAATTGACTACCGGTGAAAAAGTTTCATCATAAGTCTCGCCCTTTATTTGTTTGTAGCCCTGTGCTACTAGTCTTGCTTTGTATCTTGCTATGTGCCCTTTATCATTACGCTTAATGGTGAAAACCCACCTACAACCGAGAGGTTCTTTATTGGGTGGAAGGTTAGTTAAGACCCATACTTTTCTATTGTTGATTACTGCCAATTCCTCCCCCATTGCTTGTTTCCAGAGCTCCCATTGAGGTGATTTTAAAGCCTGTTTGTATGTATTGGGTACAGCCTGGTCTAGTCATGCATCGGAGTTGTTGGATTCTAAAATGGAGAAATGTGGTGGTGTACTGCCTGGACTAGAACTAGCGCTTGAGCATCGTGAGTGTCCATGTACAATACCTTCATGTTTGTCTGCTCCTCTAAAACAAAAGAGAGTTGGATTGAATTTAATTCCATTTTTTAGACAGTAGTCACGGACCTCTCTAATTGACCTTAACCTCTGTGTCCCTCCAAATTCATAATAATAAATGTCTGTACGCCTTCCATCAGGCCTTGTTACAGGTTTTCTAAACCAGGTAACTTCCCTCAAAGTTCTTGAGAGCTCCTCGCCCTCCTCATCACTCTCATCCATAGATGGGTGTCCGGCGGCGGAAGCAGAAAAACCTGAGGTGCTTCGTTCTGTTGGTAGAATTATAGACTTATGGAATTTGTCAGGTTGAATTTCTGTTAGTGGGTCAATTTCGGGAGGTTCAGATGATAGAGTGTAAGTGGGTCCCAGATCGCTTCCGTTGTGCTGCTCTAAACTAGCAAAAGGGTCTGTGCCTAAAGAATAAATAGGGCCTTGTTCAGTTCCAACGTAGGTGTCTTTGGGTACGGTTGCTTCTTCACTGAATCTTACGTTAATTGTTTCGATGATCTTATTTGTGTCTGGCAGCCAAATTCTATACCCTTTTGTAGACATTGCATATCCTACTAAAATCCCCTTTCTAGCTTTAGGCTCAAATTTGGTGCTTTGGAGTTGTCTGGGTACTCCCACATATGCAACTGTGCCAAAAGGACGTAAGTGTCTTATGGACGGTTTGTTTCCACAATAATATTCAAATGGTGTTTTCTTATGTGATTTGTGACAAACACGGTTCAGAGTGTAAGTAAAATACAAAATGGCTTCTGGCCAAAACTTCAGACTTAGTTTACTTTCATGTAGTATGGAACGTGCTCCGTCTACAATGGTTTGATTGAGTCGTTCCGAGACGCCATTTTGTTCTGGAGTATATGTGTTCGTGAACTCGTGTTTTATACCATTTTCCTCAAAATATCTTTTAAAAGCTTCATTTGAAAACTCCCGCCCATTGTCACTACGTACATGTTTAAGTTTCGTGTTTAGAAAACGTTCGGCCCTTTTGACATGGTTTGTGAAAACTTTAAAGACTTGTGATTTACTACATAATGGATAAACTGATGCCTTACGGGAAAAATCATCCGTTATTGTTAAAAAGTATTTCTCTCCACCTCTCCCAGTTACTGTAGTAGGTCCCCACAAATCTGTGTGTAAAAGTTCAAGTGGCTTCTTGGACCGGATTTGATTTAGTGGTTTAAAAGATGTGCGTCTATGTTTATTCAATTTGCATGTTTCGCAATGAAAGTCTCGGTCTTTAATGTGTGGTAAACCTTTTACGCCATTACACCTCTGTGTATGTTCTATTAGTGTAGGACTGAGGTGACCTAGCCTACGATGCCATAATCTGAAATCATCTTTTTGTACTGTCGAGGCCTCAAAACGGACCTGTTTAAATTTTACGTTGTTGCTAGGTTTACTTTTACTTTTAGAATTAGCATCAGGGTGGATGTAATAAATCCCATTTTTAAGGATAGCCCTAAATAGTGTTTTATCAGTTGTGTAGGCCTTAACTCTCCCTTTCCCTCCTTTGAATGTTGCGACTCTATCATCAAGGCGAGAGCCAGAAATAAGATTACGTCTTAAGTTAGGACAATACATTACATCCCCTAGACACAAAGTTGATCCATTTAAATTAAGATTAACAGTACCAGTCCCTTCAATCGGGAAAGTTGCTCCATCGACAGCAACGGCAAGTTCGTGGTTATGAAGAGGCTGAAAAGACACATAAAGTCCTCGGTCTTTGCAAAAGTGGTGCGAGGCACCAGTGTCAAACACCCAGGCATCGTCTTCCCCCTTAACTTTGCTAAGATTAGATTGAATGAGGAAGTTTACCTGACTATGGGAGACACTTTGATGCTTTCGGCTCGGTCTGGATCTAGGAGCTCCATTTCTGTTCTGATGTTGGACAGGACTAGCTCTGGATGTAGAAGACTCTCTGGAACTGGTGCCAACTGAGGACTCGGGACCAGACGTGACTGGAGAAGGGGCCTTGCACTGATTTTTGCTATGTCCAATTTTTCCGCACTTGTGGCATCTGCCTTTAAATTTTTGTCGGTAACTCGTTTTATTTGGTGGGAGACTTCTGGAAAAGTGAGACTGGACGGCAAGTTGATTTTTATCCTCTGACCTCAATTTAAGACGAGACTCTTCGGCGACTAGTTCAGTCAAGATGTCACAAAACACAAATTTAGAATCTGGCCAACGGAGTATGTTCTGGACTAGACTGTCATATTTTTAAGGGAGCCATCTGAGTAGTTGAAACGACAGATAAATTTCTTTAATTGGCTCATTCATTGCCTTTAGTTGGTCAGCGATTCGGTTGAGGTGAGCAGCGTACATATCTATCGACTCCTCTGGTGCTATTTTGCATGCCAACAACTCTGAAAATAACTGCATGTGGCGGGCTCTATTATCAGGTTGGAAATGGGATCGGAGCTTTGCCCATGCATCTTTAGGATCGTCAATGTTCTCTATTATTCGACGGAAGTCAGGTTCGACATTCAGGTAGATTATGGACAGTGCTGAACGAACTCTGGATTGATAGTCCTTGTATGCTGCTGCATCACTTGTATCAGGCACAGCCTCTATTCCGTTAACAATGCCCCAGGCATTTCTGTCCAATAGAAGGAACTTTATGTCGGCTGACCAGTTTCCATAATTATGGAAATTTAGCTTGTTTATGCTTACCTGTATGTTAGCCATTGCCGAGGAAGAATTTTTTTTCAAAAAATGTACAAAAAAAATTTAATTTTTCAACAAAATTTCATAAAAATAAATATCTTAATTTTAACTGTCATACTGAAATTTATGAAATTTATACGTAAATGCGCCCCCCCCCCCACTAAAATTCACTAGTGGGTCTAACTGCCGCCATCTACTAACACTTGTCAGCTAACCCTTGCCAAAGGTTACGGCCCTTAAAGGGTTAATATGGCTTAAATAAGCCGGGCCAATAACCGTGATAGCGGTCCGGATACAGGGACCGGTCTAAAAATGTAATTAAATTGAAAAACAGAGTACGTGGAAGTTTGATAGCTGAAATTTGGCAAGGTAGTGACAAAAGTGTTAAAAATGTAGATAAGACACATTCATGAAACAGTTTTTAAATAAAGCTAACGTTTACTCAACATATCACAAAATAAAATAAAAGATGAAAAATATGACAGACAATTTAATTAAATAAAAAAAATAATGGCATATGGCAACAAAAACAAGGTGGCAAAAATAATATGGCATGAAGTAACTTAAATGCAGCCTTTAAAATATACTTGAAGAAAAGTTCATTTTAACTTACATGATAATTAATTGAACGTGATGACACAAATCAAAACAGGCCTTTTATTTTATTAGTCACCATGGCATTAGATGTGAAGAAAAAAGTTGAAGAACAGTCCACACACACTATTAATTAATCCTTGAAATGAACGTACATCACCAACAGAAGAAAGAAAAACCACAACTTCAACAGCAGAAATAAACAAACACTAAAAAAAACGTTTAATACCATCATTGCACTCATAAAAGACTTTATACCGCCACTGATATTGTTTCTTTTGGTATCTACAATATCATTTTACCAAAGCTGCCTCACTCTCGCCAATTCAAACTGCCTTTTCATCCCTTTTAAACAATATCAACATACCGCTTTCCGAAAACGCCCCCTTTCTGATGTGTTAAGTTGAGAAGTTCTCAAACTGCCATCGGCAAAGTAATCTAGAGTGCCTTTGAAGACTGTTACACGGCGTCTGGGCGCATGCTCCCCTATACTATTACGATTGAAACGATATCGAAGCTGGCGGTTGCAACTGAATTCGGAAAAAGGCTGAGAAAACGATGGTCGATGTGAGAAATGATATCGAAACGAACAGTTTGGAAGATAAACATAGATTGGCGAGTTGAAAAACGAAAAGAAAGATTTGAACGATACTAGAAATGGAAAACGATAGCGACTGAAGAAAATGAATACAGGATTGAATGGAAAAATTAGACAAGTACGAAAAGGTGACATTATGTAGAAGTTTCAAGGTCCAAAAATATATACATAGGGCTAACAACAGCAATGAATGTAGCAAATTATTATATTTAGCAGGATTTTCCAACAATTTAACCACGGGCCATTTTTTTTCTAACATGTTTTTTGTATAAAATTATTCGCCTTATAAAATCGCAGAGATTTAAGTCAAGTTCTGCAATTAAATAAGGTGAAAATTATTCTACAGAATTACTTGTAGCTCTGAAGCCTGGGGTTTAGTTGTTTGAAACACCTGAATTATACAGTCAACTCAACAGTTAAAACAATAAAAGCAAATTTGCGCTAAACCACGTTTGCTAACATATAACAACAATATAGAATTGACTATATATGCGTTTTACAATAACGGATAAAAAGGAAATTAAAAAAAAAATTGTTGAAATAAATAATATTTATGTGGTATGTAACTGTTTTAATTTCCGACAGGGAACACCTTAATTGCTCCAGATACTGCTAATAATATCAAAGTTTGATATTAAGCAATAGGTATAATTCGCTGTAATATCAGTAGGTTATTATGTTACAGAATATTATCACTAATTTATATCTCTCTAATAATTTCCGTTAGAGAATCCTCCAATTGCTTTGTAATTGATTTCTCAAAATCATCGTGAGCGAGCGGTTGGTCGACGAGGTATTATATAATTAATTTGAGAAATAAATATTTTGTGAAGCATAACACACGAGTGAAGTAAAACCATTGAAATGGATTAAAAGTTTTTTTTTTTTTAATTCCATGATGTTTACTTATATCTATAAAATTTTCCTCACTTTAAACAAAATACAGCTGGTATGTTACATAAGGGAATGAATACAGGCATGATCAGGTATCTCATTACTTGCTAAACTAATAACAATGCGATTAGCGTCTCATCACTAAAGCAATGTTGTGATTAGAATTGCAAACTAGTTATTCGATGCGTATTATATGCATATTAAGTTTATGATCACAGTATGTTGCTAAATAAAGCTTGTGCAATCGATTTTCATTGGTTTATGAACAATTATTGTATGTGTACTCGCGTTTGTAATACACATATTACACTTATTTGCCAAATAATAGAAGTGTAACTAAAAAAAGAGAGTTAAACAGCGTATCATTGTCCGTGGAATTTATGTGTTTCTAATTTAAAAAAAATATGTATATTTATTTGTGAAGAAACTTTAAAATAAAATTGTAACATTAAAATTTTTCTATATAAGTCCTTCCTAACATTTTTTCGAACACGCCCCACATAATAATTTTGCGTTGTTGTTATGAGTGCTTCGTATATTCATACGTGGTAGGTACGGTCTTTGTGCTAGGTGACATGCATTTGTTTTGTGAAAAGAAAATTACGAGAATGGAATTTATAAGATTTCGCCAACAACTTTCAAAGTAAGAGCTCTCTGTTAAATATTCAATACATTTTTTTCTTATTTTGTGTAATCAGCTGTAAATATTAAATTAATATAAATATTAAATTATGCACAGTATTTTAAAATAATTAAAAAAAGCTTGAAAACAATGTTCTTGTCATAAAAATATTTGATATGGATATTTTGATAATGATTTTGCTTTTTTCCTAAATATATAATCAATTAAAATGATTCTTATTAATAATTTTAAGCGCGAAATTAATGTAAGTATATTTTCATATTAATCTGTAATAAACTGGGGGGCATATTTTATGACCAAGAGCATTGTTTTGAAGTATTTTTAAATTATTTTTAAATTCTGTTCCTAATTTATTATTTGCATTAATTTTATATTTACAGAATGTGCTGCTGATTACATAACATAAGAAAAAAATGTATTGAATATTTAAGACAGAGCGCACAGAGTTCATATTTGAATACATGCATGAGATAAAAAAGAGTACATAACGGTTGATATTTGAACTTATCCATGGAATCAAAAATCAGTACATGTGTTGCTCAATTTTGAGAACATTTGGATCGGAGCTACTTTGAATATGTGACGTATTTAAAATTGAGTGCTTTTTACTCATTTTGAGATCCTATTGTTCTCAGTTTAATAGAAAACGTATATATATATATTTTTTATTCTTGAAATGGACATGTATTAATTTTATTTATAATATACAACATTACATTTCAAAATTTTTTTAAAAAAATACTGTTAACGAATGTGTTAATAAGAAATATGGAATTGCCTCTCTGTGAGGCGTAAGCGCCAGGTTTGAAAAAAAAATTCTTGAAACACGAACTTTATGTATTTTTATCCTGTATGCGATAAATGAAACAAAAAATTCTACTTTTGCTTAATTTTTCCGTAAAGAGTTGAACGAAAATGCATGTTTCCGATGAAGAAGGCAACATAATTATTACATCAAAAAACAAATCATTTTAAATTTTCTCGCCAAGCCATAAGCTTAAAATATCAGCCATAAAAATAAGTGATATCTCACGTTAAGGCCATGTGACAATCTACCATTATTCAAAATTGTTGTAAATGCCAGGCAGTGTCGTACTGTATATGAAAACTATAAACATATATGAAAACTTACTTATATTATACTGATACAACTTTTGAGATTTTTTAATCACAAATATTTTTTTATCCAATTTATGATCGGCTCTCTAATTCCCTTTTTGCACTGTTAAAAATAAATCCGTAAATTCACGGTAAAACTACTGGCAGCAAAGTTGCCGGACTTCTTCCGTTCCGTTAGTAGATTTTCTCTTTTGAAAGATAAAAGAAGGAAAATCTCCGTTCGCAGAAGTGGTAACTTCCGGAAAGTTACCAATCCGGAAATGACGGAAATAATTTCTCGGATGATGATTTTCCAGAAATGACGGAAATGTTCCTGGCAGCACTGACAGGAAGAGAAATTTTCCGTTATGAATAAACACGGTTTAAAAAAAACTGCATCTCACTTGGTGCTGCCATCTGCGTACTAATGCGGGAGCATTTACTATCTGATATACTTCAAGAGCATTTTCTGTCCGACATTGGGTTTGAACGTGGGGTGTGAGTGCCTCGAGTCAAGCGGGGAAATTCAGGGAAAAAATACCCGTGAATTTAAATTTTTTTTAACAGTGTGACTAAATCTTAATTTGAGGCAAAACATGACATTACATCCTTGAAGGTCAAGGCTGATTCTTCAACCATTTATGTTGCTACGCAAAGGGTCTAAATTCGAAAATGTCCGATCATTATCCTCAATTAATGAGTGAAGATTATTAGAGCGTTGACAAATTACATTTATAAAAAGTGCTAATATTAATAAAACATATGTATTATTCCATTTATAACTGTTAATTGTTGAAAAACTTGTATTAATCTAATAACAAATTATAAAGAATCTTCAACTATGTAGCATAGTGGAATTATTCCTGATACTGAATTATTTTTTTTTCCTGAAGTAGATTCCCAGAAGTAGATATTAAATATACCCTAAAGCTCAATATTTTTACTAAAAATATTTTTAGGTAGCTTTTATCACAAAAAGCTACCTATTGCAGGCGTTCGGAGGAAAGCAATTTCAAAAAATGTTGGTATATTTTCATCGATCATGACCCCCAGACCCCCAAACCACCCTCTGTTCAAATGTTGATTTATATTATATATATATACATATACATAGCTGCCAACTTTTATGCTTTTTTTGTTACCACTAAAATTTAATAGAAAATTTTGCCTTATTTAATCGAAGATCTCGGCGATTAATTAATGCAAAATGTACTGTTAAATATAGTGGTATGAAAAAATCGTAAAAGTTGGCAGCTATGTATATATATATATATATATATATATATATATATATATCTGACGTACACTCTTAAAACTGTGCCTCTGATATATAAGGCACCAGCGCATATGAGAGGCACATAGACAAAGTGCCTCTGATTAGCTGATAAATATCACAGGCACAAAGAAATGAGAGGCACAAATGAAGGTCTCAAAACCTTTCAGAGGCACGGAGGACTGAACGAAATATATCAGAGTCACGGCGCGAAATGTGTGCCTCTTAAAAAAAGGGGTCATTTATTCAGCGGTACAGTGGGAAAGCGCGCATGCGTACAAATGTTTAACCCATGATGCATTGAGCGGGCGCGGGATATTCACTTTCAATGAGGGATAGGGGAGAAGGAAGAATGGACGCTTGACCAGAAGAAATGGCGTTTTGTGGATTATTCGAGAAGCGGTACCTGACGACACAAACAGAGTTTATATATATATATCATTTTCGCAAGACGATTATTTTTACTCAAGAGGTTTTGTGCTTTCGTTTTTTAACTACGCTCGTGTTATTATTGTCGTTCAGGATTGCAACAACATCAATCGCTGATAATAGGAGTTAGGTTTTCCTACGATATAAAACGACACCGCAGAGGTAAATGTTCCTGTGAAAAATACAATGAATTTATGTTAGGAAACATAAAATTACGTGTAATGGTGTTATTATTGCAATCATCCACCGGCGGATTATAATGAATATAGAGAGTTATAGAAAAGCCTGCAATAAGTAAGTGTATTTAGTTTAGTACTTTATTATTTTCTTTGAATGTGTATAGTATAAAAATCGACACTGTAAAAGAAATGTTTTATGTTACAAACATATGTATATATTGCGGGTAAATGTATCATTCCCTTGAGAAATTTAATTTTTTTATTAATAGTTATTGCTAATAAAGTCCAGTTTCTTTTGTATTATATTAATCAGTGTTGAATTCAGGGGGTGGCCCGGGGGTGGGGGCAGTCCCTCTCCGGAACAATGATCGAAAAGTGTGAGATTTTATTCTTTTTAATGGACAAAAGTGCAACCCTCCCCCCCCCTCGAAGCAAAGCCACGAAAATCCCTCCAGGAGAAAAATGTCTGAATTAAACACTGATATTAATCTGTCAACGATATTTAACTAATCTCAGCTACATTTCCCATTGTAATCGAAATTTAACTGCAATAACAAAAATAAATTAAAACACCCAAAATTTCAGCAATGGACATCCTACAGAAAGTAATAGATATTGTTTTTATAATCGTATTTTATTTAGAATCGGAATTCAGTATAATGAAAATATATACTAATTAAACAAATTAGTTATTTTCAAATAAATTTAACATTTAGGATACCAGTAATGAAATATTTATGATCAGAGTTACTTTTTGAAATTAATTGTTGTCATTATCACAAGATCAATATTGTGATTATTTTACGCTGATTATTTTTAACGTTTGTCTTATTTGTTTTTAATAAAGCTTTCATGCCCTTTTATGTATTTTGATATGTATAAAATAAACTGATATGTAGACAAGGTTCTTTATTGAACCACAGAACTGACTTAGGCCACATGGACACACATTTTAATATTTATTTCAAATTTGTTTCAATAAATTGGGAGTGAGAAAATTTTCTATTATACATAGTACTTACTTATATACATAGTACTTACTTATTATACATAGTAGCCTTACACAAAATTTAATATGTCTTTGGATATGCCATGCTGGAAAATCTTTCTGCAGTAGACAGAATTCACTGTAAAGATATAAATATAATATAAAATATAATTAAATTACATTCTGTTCCTCTTATAATGGTGGCACATGCATGTGCCACCATTATAAGAGGCACAGAATGTATTTTTAAATAAGAGGCACTTGAATATATAAATTCAGCGGCACACTGTGCCTCTTAATTTCAAAGGCACTTACGCTGTGCCCCTGAATCTCAAAGTCACTATGTACCTCTTAATTTCAAAGGCACCATGTGCCTCTTAATATTCAGAGGCACAAAAATTCAGAATGTACCTCTTAAATCAGAGGCACAGTTTTAAGAGTGTATGTCATGCTGTAGTTCTCTTATTTATGAACAGATTTGAATGTGACTGCGTACGTGTATAGGACATACCAATGTCTCGACCGAGTTCGTTGGCCAGCTTCATCCGCCATCTTGTTTCAAAACGGCAGACAGTTAAAAAAATTTAAATTTTTAAAAATTCAAAAAGATGTAAATAAAAATTGTAAATTGAAAAAATGTTTCTGTTAAGTGTTAGAAAGTGATACAAGGATTCTGGAACAGTGTTTGCTTTGGCTATATCTTAAAAAATGGCTGAGATATGGCAGTTTGAAATTCTAGGGTGGCTGAGATTTTGAAATAATCTGATATTTCTGATGCTGTAACTATCGTACTTATGAACCTATATGAATGTGACTGATCATATGTACAGAACATACCAAGGTCTACAACGAGTTCGTTGGCCAGCTTCATCCGCCTTCTTGTTTCAAAATAGCGGCCTGTTAAAAAGTTTTAAATAAAAAAAAATCAAAAAGATGTACAAAAAAATTAGGAATTAAAAAAAAAATGTTTCCCTTAAGTAGTAGAACGTGATACAAGGTATCTGGAACATTCTTTTTATTGGCTATATCTTAAAAAATGGCTGAGATATGGTAGTTTGAAATTCTAGGGTGGCTGACATTTTGAAACAATCTGATATTTGTTATGCTGTAACTCCCGTATTTATGAACCGATATGAGTGTGACTGATCATATGTACATAAAATACCAAGGTCTCCAACGATTTCGTTGGCTAGCTTCATGCGCCATCTTGTTTCAAAATAGCGGCAAGTTAAATTTTATTTCTTTTAATTGGTGTATACAAAATTATAAATTGAAAAAGATATTTCCATTAAGTTTTAGATCGTTATATAAGGATTCTGGAACATTTCTTGTTTTGGCTTTTTCTTAAAAAATACCAGAAATATGGGAGTTTGAAATTCTAGGGTGGGTGACATTTTGAATTAATCTGATTTCGTTATGCTGTAACTCGCATGCTGAAATTCGAATTCAAATTCAATATTAACGAAAATCGGGACTGAATCATCTATAATTGTGCTCCAAGCATTTTAGCTTCGGGTGTTTGAGGAAAATGAGTTGAGTTTTTAAGAACTTGGACTATGAAAGTTATCTTTTCCTCCCGGTACAGGCCGGAAGGACTGTTGTTAATTCTAAACAATTCGAAGACACAAATTTATAATGCTATAATTTTGTTCTATCCTCATTAGCCAATTTAGGTATATTTGAACAGAAATCTAATAAATGATGGCATCAAAATAAATTGGAAAAAAATCGTTCTTAGTGTTTCTTACTTAAAAAGTCCTTCCGGCCTGTACCGGAAGGAAAAGGTAGCTTTCCTATATCTTCGTTTTAAAATTTTAGCTAATGTTACACGAAAACAGCAAGTTAAAATGCAAAGAAACGTTTACAAAAGATTCGTTAATACTGAATTTGAATAAGAAATTCGCCAAATTATTGAGCAATAGCCAAATTGGCTTCATTTATGAAGACTTATTTTGGTCGCCAGATTTGGCGATATTTCGCCAAATATCGCCAATTTTGGCGCTAACGGATATGAATATATAGTTTTATGCGTATGATTGGGAAAATTATTACAACAATGAATGAAACTAATTTGTGAGTAATCGCGTTAATGTGCTGTTTTGTTTCAAAATGTCAGCCACCCTAGAATTTCAAACTGCTCTATCTCAGCCATTTTTTAAGATAGAGGTCCACCAAAAAATGCTCTGGAATCCTTGTATCAAGGCCTAAAACGTAATTAAAAAATAAATTTGAATTTTTAATTTTTTTGTACATTTATTTTAGTTTTAAATTTTTAAATGGCCGCCATCTTGAAACAAAATGGCGGACTAAGCTGGCCAACAAACTCGGTCGAGACATTGGTTTTGACCACGAGTAATACTCCCATTTAACCGATTTATTTTACAAAGTTATATATATATATATATATATATAATATAAAATTTTTTAACTATATTTCTACAGCATTATTTTTTTTAATTACATAATAATTTAAAAGAACTTTTTAAAATTACTTCATGAATGAAATTATACAAATTTTCAATGTATTTATTAAATGTAATTAAATTTTTTTTGAGAAGTAGACGTATAAAAGTAATTAAGAAATATTCAAACTTTTTTATCGTTTGTAAATTTCCCCCAAGCATTTTGGAAAACCTAAAATATTATTAATAAATATTCTGGTTTTACTTTCTTGTAATAATGAGCTTGATTATGAGCCTGCTTGCCATTATTACAAAAATAATTCAAATTATTAGAAATATTATATAAATAGAAGAATTAAAAAAAACCTAAATAAGACTTTCTTTACATTTTATATTTTAAAACTAATAAACTGTAGTAAATGGAAGCAAAATAGTTATGAAAAAAAGCATTAAGTTTTAGTTTTAATGTTTTAATCATCAGCGAACAAATGCTGTCATATTCGACAAAAACCAATTTTTTTGTCTAAATGCGTTGGATAAAAATATTATTGGTTGGAGTTTTCTGACAAACTATTTTTGCAATATTTATTTGCCGAAATTTTGAGAGTAGTTAAGTCAAAATTTTCTCTGCAGAAATACTGCTATTGAATAGGAACCAACACATTTTGACAATAAAAATTGATTACGAACATGACAATATTTTGAATTAAAATTATACAAAAAGTTTCATAATTTAAAACAAGTTCCGTGTATTAAGTCAGTAAGTATTATTAATACTTAAAAGTTTTGTGTAAGACATCAACTGTAGTTAACAGATTGCATGATTAAATGGTTGATTAATCGATATCAATGCATTAGGCTTCTAGCCATTAGAAGGTATTTGATACACATTACAAATTCTTACTTTCAAATATATATGATGTAATAAAGTTATTTTTTAATTTAGGATGAATTAAAATCTTTACGTTTAGAGCAGTTTCATTAGTAGTTTATTTTCATTAATTGAAAATTATTTATTTGAATTTAAAGTCTTACATACATTTCAGTTTTAAAAGGATATTTGTTGTATTTAGCTTTTTTGAACGTACATTTTAAATGAACATTTTACTTATATAATTTATTTAGTTTTATAGCGTATGTGATGTCTCATTATCGAAAACATGTAACACAGTTGAAAGTATATCACATAAAACATGCGTATTTTCGCTAATTAGAATTTCCTTATTCAAATGACAGAACTTTAAAGGATTTATTTCCCGAACATGACTAATTTCTTTAAGCTATTGAAATGTATAATTGATGATTATTTTTACTTTTTTCTTACAGTTTTTGTAAGATTCTTGATCGAAAACAAAGTTCATGTGCTATTAGATATTTTAAGCATCTTGAAAACCATAGCGAAATTATGGGTACTTGTATCAAAACGCATTATAAAATGAATTCAGTCAATTATATCTAATGAAGGGTAAATTAAAAAAGAATAAGTCAAAAGTTTTCACCAAACATTTATTTACTATGCAGTGGAGAAAATGAAATATCTGATTGCGTTATTGAAACAAGTATGAAGGGAAATAACTTTTGGGCTTTGTCCTATTAAGTACTGTTAGAATCTCTAATGATTTCTTTTCTTATAAAGGTAAATAACCTTGGGATAGGTGATGTCTTCTTAGAGAGAATTTTAATAGTATCTATTAAATATCATTAATGAATTTACTGATATTTTAAAAATTTTAAATTGACACGATTACATTATATGTTTCAATTATTAAATTATTTGTAATCATTTTTTTTCTTTTCACCGTACGAATTTTATATTATTAAATAAAATAACAAAAATTGATTTATTAATTTCAATTAAAATAAATCAGAAGATATTTAATTTACAAGATGGACATAATAAATGTACCGGTGTTTAGAACTCGATTGGGGAAGAGATACAGAGACAAACAAGTTGGAAATTGTACGTCAAACGTGACAAATGAGGTGCGTTCGTACTATAGCTAGTTATATAAATATTCAGATCTTTATGATTTTTAATTCTGTGAAATGAATTATATCGTCTGCAGATTAATTTCTGTCATAAAGTATCTCCGTCGCTTGACGATTCAACCTCGGAAGCTCCTCTAACAAGAAAGCACCGATTTTGAAAAAAAAAAAATCAAATTTCTTAATAAATATTTTTATTAATATCGCCTAAACTTTTGATTCGATTTTTAAAAAATTTGAAATGTCTCGACAAAATTCTGCAAAGATAATATATCTTAAATTCCAAACCATTCGGTTGGGTAGCTTTGAGTTGTTATATGCGGACGGACGGACAGAGAGACGGACGGACGGACAGACAGACGGACGGACCAAGCGACGACAATAGGTGCTACGTATTTATATAATTACGAACGCACCTAAAAACTTGTGAAAATAATATTTATACCGGGGACGTATGTCTAACATGCGTCCCGAAGCCGTAGACTAACTCTATTATTTAATAGAATAATTTGCCTAATTTAATAACAAATATTGCAGTTAATTAAATCGACGATTTTAAAAAAAATGGTGACAAACGGATTTAAGAGAAAAGTTCATCATGGTATAAATAGTACTTTCCACGCGTTTTGTTCCGTTTGGTGAATTACTCTTTATTTATTTTACAATTTACCACTAATGACACCAATTTTAATTATAGCCACCCTGTGTTTTACATAAAATAATTCAGAAAATTCCGCATACATTACTTCTGAAAATGCAGGAAACTAAATTGTCCTGTTTAAAAATTAGTAAAATTAAATTTATTTTTCCAAGAACACAACGTCAGTGAGACACATTATAATCTCTAACTGTAATAAAGAAGGCAGTTTGTGTGTGTGTGAATGATTCTCGGTTGTGTTCTGAAGAGACCGTGGTAAACAGAGCTAAAAATTTTGGTGGGAAGGTTCCTCTATACGTGTAGTTTTGTAAATCAGAGCCCGAAATTCAAAAATTTGAATATTTTTTTAAAATTATTTTAATAAAGTTTGCAATTTTTAATATTTTTTCACGTTTCGCTGCGATTTTTCCGCATTAATAAGCGAAATTCGGTACCACTCCTTTAGCCAAATATAGCAAATTTTGTCCTTTTTCTATAAAGTTCATGCCAAATTCGTACAGCGTTTTTTGATTTTTTGGCGATTTTTTTTCCTTTGACACTAAGAAATTTTGCCCAAAATGCTTGATTGATTCGGTGGTTGCTTCCATTTCAGCCTTAGCTACGCTCAGAATCGTCATTTTTTTTTCTTGCAGAAAGTTGATAATTCTTTACAGATAAAAAAATTATGATTTTAAAAGGGAAAGACGGATTATTTATTATGCCGATTTTTTTATTCGATTTTTTTTATTTAATTTTTTATGCGTTTTTGGTCTGATTGACACGAAAACTTTTCTGACATTCTTCTGAAGCCTGCCAGGTACTAAATAAACTTTGGTATCATTTTTTCAGCACTTGGTTAACACCATTTATGAATATTAATCCATTAATCCAGGCAGGTGATTTATTTTCTCCTGTTCCATGGGCCTGACTTCAACGGGAATAGGTTTGACAACTTAACGCGAACTAATTAAGATATAGATAGCTAATTAAGATGCAGATTTGGCGCCACCTGGCGGTAAAAATGGAACTACAAGATTTTGCAGTGCGTGCGCAGCACGCCTGCTATACAGTGTCATAGGCAGCGGGGACATGTGCCGGAGTTTCGAACAGAAAGATTTTTTTATAGAATAGAGGATCTAAGAAAATTGTATGCGAAATTTGCACAGCGATTCCCCCTAGCGGTGGAAAATAGTACTAAAAATTTTTGCATTTAAAATTTGTCCGATTCAAACAAAGAACCTGATTTCAACGAGAATTGATTCATTATTTAACTTTACATGAACTATTTAAGATTTAGTTATTTAATTATGACAGATTTGGTACCCCCTTGTGGTGGAAAGTGGAACTAACAGATTTTTGCGTGTGCACGGCATGCCTTCTACATGGTGGCGCACAGCGGTAACGAGTGTCGGAGTTTCGTTCAGAAAGAGGTTTATTTAGAACAAAATGCTCAACCTGGTGGTGGAAACTTGAACTTAGACTTTGCTGCGCGTGCGTAGCACGTGTGCCATACACAGCGAGGACACGTGTCGGAAAATTTGTCAGAATGCATCCGCAGGCGGTGGAACTAAAAGATTACCCTGTGCGTGCGCCGAAAATGGCTATTTTTATTGAAACCGCAAAAGAAAGTTACCGATTTGATAATCTCAGACAGGGGAGCAAAAATCTAGGCGCCAATGGGCCGATTCCCACCACTAAATTTTCAGTATTCTTTAACTAATAAGAATCCTGATAAAATTTAAGCGAAGTATACTAATAATATTTTACGAAGAATACTAATAAAATTTAGTGGTAGGAATCAGCCCATTGGCGCCTAGATTTTTGCACCCCTGATCTCAGACAACGAAATAAGTTTCATTTTCACTCATCCTCGAGTATTAAGAAAAATATTGGATGTATTGAATCGAAACTCACAGTCTGTACGTAGTTTATTTTTCTGATTCCGAAAATGCAAATTTTGTTAAAATCCACCGGTAACCCTTTTTTAATTTTGACCCAAAATCTGACCAGCTTTGAATCAAATGATCCAGACATTTGAGGAGTTGGAATAAAATTTACTTCCGCTTCTGGGTCCTTCTCTCTATTTATTTTCCGAAAGACAAAGAGTTACCAGAGAACGTTTTTTTTAAGCGATTTTTAAAGTGATTTCGCGTTTGGTATTATTTTTTGACAAGACCGGGCAACGCTGGGCGCATCAGCTAGTATTAATATATAAAAAGAGATAAATATAATCTTACTTTGGCAATTTCAGTGTAATAGGAAAATCTAAATCCTCTTTAGTTTACCTTTAATTGTGTTCCTGAGTATAATGCGTTCATCTGTACATAATAGAAATATTAATATTGCTTATATATTCATTGATTTTTATTTTATTGTAAACCCTTAACTGTTGTGAGATAAACTTTGAATAGCTACTATTAACGGACTCAGAGATCATTTGATCGAAAGTTGAATAAAAATCTCTATTAACTCCAATGTTACTGCTTCTGTACTGAACTTTATGCACAAGACTATAATTAAAATTCATCAATTGAGAAGTATCTAGAAATAGTACCATTTCTCCAGAAGTATCAAAATGTCAATGTTACGTACATATAAACTGATAATTACAAATTAAATTTTGAAAATTGGAAATAGCAGTGGTCTGTGAGATAGTAATCGTATTATTTTGTTTTGCTTTTCATCGTCAGAATTTTATATTAATAAACCTTGATTAAAATTACAACAAAATAATTGTGTCGTCTAGTTGCAAAACCGGCCATCTCCAAAATATACAATTTTCGGAAAAAGCTGATTTTTTGCCACACTTAGCCAAAATAATATTGGAACCAAAACTCTTTATTTTTATAGTCATTAGGACAGTATATTTGAAAACATCAAATAAGGTGGCAGGGGCACATGAAATTAGGGGGTTATTTAAGTCTTTGTTTTGGATTTGGCCACATTTGCAACTTACTTTGAAGTTGGCCGGTTTCGCAACAAACCAAAAATTAATTTTTGTTAAATGTAATGTGACATTGGATTTTTAGTGGCGGGAAATACACAAAAATGTTTGAGGAGGCATTGAGGAAAATTGGTAAGCTTTTGAAGAGTGGACACATCTTAGATTTCTTGGATTACCAGTAGGGCAGTACCTGAAAAAATAATTCCAGAAATTATGAAAATGTAATCACAAATTTATTCTCTCAGATTTTAAGTGTAACAAAAGTCCGTTCATTCCCATCTACAATCCTCAAAATAATAAAATTTATAAAAAAAAATTAAATGGAAGAAAATTTTATTGAAAAATTAAATAGATTAAAAAATTCTTAAATTTATCAGAAAAAATTCACTTACAGTTTTATGAAAGTGAAAGGGAAGGGCGCAGAAAAATATTTTTGCCTAGAGCATAATAAGCACCATATTCAATTTAGTGATAGTATGCTGAATACCAGCTATGTTAAATTTCGTAAAAAATGCAAAAAATTTCAAAAATACAAAATTTATACCGGAAATTCTAAAAGAATGATTTTAATTTATATAATCACGAAAAGTCTGTCATTATATAAAATACAAATTACTACTATAACTTTCTGGTACGAATTAAAAATTTGAATAAAAAAAAAAGGCCAAACTGGCAACCTGGAAGCACATACGTCCTGGTATAACAGATAGAGATTTTCATGACGTACTCAGGTACGTCGTGGTGCTTAAAGGGTTAATACGCCTCTGGTTAACACAAGGTGTATATTGGCTTTGATTTTTGGCTCTGTTCCTTTCCCACGTCGTAGGGTCACTTATCCTGATCCTTGATTGATTAGGAGATCCAAAAACTTTTCCAAAATCGGAGAAAACACGAAACTAAATTATTAGAAACTTTGTATCCACCAAGTAGGAGCTGTCACAGGCGAGAGAAACCACTATAACGTTAAGCTAATCAACAAGTGTGAGGTTATTGTGGGGAGAAACAGAAACGCCATATAGCGGATATGGAGATGACCGCTTTTGAACCTCACCGGTTGATGGATTTGACCGGTTTTGCAGTATATCGTGATTTTCAAACGCACATAACACAGAGATTTGACCAGCTTAGGCTTGTTTATTGTTTCCAGATGGTAGAAACCTTTCCTTAGAACGTAAAAAGCTGAAAAAACACATTTTCAAATGTTGAGGAGTTGGCCGGTTTTGCAACTAGACGACACAATTATTTATTTCAGTTAAAATATTTCAGTGGATATTTAATTTTTAAAATGCTCATAAAGTACCTGAAATAACAGAACAATAAAAGAGTCATTTTGCTATAAATTAAGGTTAATGTGTCTTATCGAATTGTTGCCATAATATAATTGTTTTGCTTTATATCGTACTCACACTTAATATTAAATGTAGGTTAAAAAAATAGTTACATAATTTTTTATAATGTTTAATATATATCAGATAATGTTAAATTTATTACAATAAAAAGAAAATTAATATTTACATAATTTTTTCGATGTTTAATATATATTACATAATATTAAATATATTACAAAACATTTCAGATAATGTTTCAATAATTATTTCTGAATGTGTAAGTTTAAACTTACACATTAACTAATGTTTAACTATAATACTAATGTTTAAACGTTATTTTTTTGACAGAAGCTCTCTGTTTTCTAGACAAGATCTTCAATTAATTTGTTAATTTCAGTATGACAGAAAAGTTAATCATTCTCTAGATTAGCATTTAATGCATCATTGAAATCAATAAATCTGTTTAGATAAAATGGAAATTGTATTAAGAATGTTTCTACTATTATCGGCAGTTAAAGTATCTGAAAACAAACAGAAGTAACTTCGCTATAAATTTTGTCAGAAGTCGAATTTCATGCAACTGCGTTAATTAATTCACTTTACGAGTTCACGGATTCTCGTTTATCTTTAGTCCCAAAGGATAGTTTGAAACTCGTTATTTATGTTTTGAATACATTTATTTATTCCAAGCAGATGCAGATCGTAAATGATAAGATGTAAAACGTATAATTGTAGCAAACAGATACAAAATCAATGTATGAGCATGATTAAATCATGCTTTATTGTATTGAATAATAAATAAATCGTTATATGTAATTTCATTTAAGGATCATTCTCTGATAATGCTAAATTTAGCTTTATGAAAAAGGTTAAATTTTATTGTTTATATTCCAGATTTTTTATCGTAATATATTCCATGTAATTGCATAGTAGCAATTTTTTCTAAGAAGTATTAAGAATTTTTGTTTAAATGTCTAAAATTTAGAGTACTATCTCCCGTAAAACATAGTTTAAAAACACATTGACAATCATATATTTAATGTTAACCACTTAACAGTTTTGCCCAAAACGCCACTAGGGGAAAAGAGTGTTTGCTTCGTTACTCAAAGCTTTTGGTTACCACTAATTCATAACTGTAATATTTGTTTTATTAATTGACCAACATTTTCCGATTATATAAGGCAAATGGTATTTTAATAAGGAAGAAGTGATGTTTTATCCCTATTTTTAGTGTATAGTGTCAGAAAAACGGAACTGTTAAGGGGTTAAACAACTTATTTTAAGGCTAAACTACAGTCATTAACAAAAGTTTAAGACCACTCAATGTTTATGACAACATTTAAAACAACTCACCTCCTTTCGTGAATGACAATCCAAATCACTTCTTTAAACGCCTAGATATAGTCATCAGGTTCAGACTGGGACAAATAAATTTCTAGTAGGTTTATAGTTCTGCCTTTCTTTTTACTTACAGGGACTCATATGGGAATGCACAGCCATTCGCAGTATGCTATGGTCGTGTCAAAACGTTGTTGCTCCTAGTCGACCTGATAGTACCGACCTATTTAATGCTTCACTATGGTATTATATACAACAATCTTGCTTACATTTAGATTTAGAACGTCTCGTGTCGACAATATCATACGTCGAATAGCTCTGGGTTTGCCTAGTACCGTAATTTCCGGCGTATAATCCGCAGCTCAAAGAGTCGTTTTTCGACCCAGAAATATTATTTTATAAAATGTAACTTAAAAGATCGCTGTAAATATTTAACTACAATTATTGAATAAAATTTCTGGGTCGAAAAACGACTCTTTGAGCTGCGGATGATTATACGCCAGGAATTACGGTAGTTCCTGTAAGAAACTAAAGACAGCTTTGTTTGCGGCAGAAAGAACAGTAAGTCTTATGACCGTATCTAGGCATTTAAGCAAGGAATTTGGATTGTCATCTCGAACAGCAAATGGTCTTAAATATTGTTATAAACATAGAGTTAGTGGTCCTTTTTTAAAACATTTGTTAATGACTCTATAACAGTTGGTATACTTATTTTGAAAGCAGCCTGAAACCATTTTTGTAAAATTCATTCCGCAAAGTTCAATAATTAAATATGTTTTTCAGAAATAATTAATTTGGTAATGGCACATAATTAATACACTGACTAAAATTATGGAACAAGGGAATAAAATGAAGTAGTACTTAGATATGTATATATAATAAGAAAAATACACCATTTCTTGTAAGAGGACGATAACTTGCACTAAGAATGTTATATAAAAAATCCTTCTAGTGGAAAGCTGAACGTTAAATAATAGTGTTCTATAGTAATGAAATTTAACGCATACGACAAATTTTAAATAGATTTATTGAAATTAATAGGATAATAGCAATTATTTTTTATGTAGAAAACAATATATATAAAATAAGAGAAATGAAATATACTCATATAATCGTTGCGTTGCTCTAAAATGACGATCTTCAACCTGCGACCCGCGGACCACGCAATTACGACTAATATAATATAAACATTTTTGCCTTATTTATTGCCAGAAAATTTGAGATTTAATATGGCGAAGATTTTCATTCGAAATTAATGTTGGCAAACAAATTTGAAACAAAAAGGTTAAAAACATCTACTCTAAAGAATTCTGATGAGGAAAATTAAAGTTTCAAATAATAAATTTGAAATTTGGTACAACCCTTGGTAATGACATTAACTATTGCATGGTTTGAATGTTTTAATTTAAGTGTTTTTCATATTTAAACTATTACGTAATGTAAAAAAAAAATGTTGATAAAAATGTAAATATTCATTATTTACGCTCCAAATTCGCATTTATTTTTTTTAGCCAAAGCACATGAAATTTATCATTAACTGAGCATGATCCATAAAAGAGTACAAACTTAGTAAAAGGAATTTCAAAGTTTTGTTGCAGACATTTTATGTTTAGTTACTAAAGCAGGTATAGATTTTAAGAGTTTTTTAAATAGATGTAATAATTAATGTCTTTTCATTTTTTGCGTTATGTCTCACATTTTTTTTATCATTTGGCCACTCAGACTTTTACCAGTAAAAATGGAAAATAAATTTGGATTTTGGCGGATTTTTTTTCTTTATTATTATTATTTTTTAAATATAGTATTAGCTTATTAGTAAAATGCATATAAATTCTGGTGTCTGTTTTGTAGAGATAATATTATCCTAGAAAATAATTATGAGGACTCATATCGATTAGCTAAAATATTTGACCTCAGATGTCTATAAGCCCTTAGATGTCTATAAATTAAACATATTATGTTTGCAAAAATATATATAAATGTTTACTAAAGCTATGCCGGTTAACGTCTTTATTTTGTAAGTATTTTAACCCTCTCACTGACAAGCCCGTGTTAAAACGTTCACTAAGTTCCAGGTTTCATTGCGATGCGAGCATTTTTAAAATTATTATAATTCTACATCTACAATTATAACTCAGTTTTAAAATACATTGAGTAATGATTGAAACCCTCAAGGATTAAATATATATATATATAATTAAGTTTTTTATGTAATTTTGTAATAATCACCTTTTTTTAGCATTTTAAATAAAATACAGATAAAACAACATTACAATTTTGCCCTTTAGCTGAACAGTCAGAGGGTTTTAATAGCAGAATGGAAAAATTCTGTGCATATGAATTAAGTTCCCTTGGATAATATAAAGTCGCGAATGAATATATTTTTGCTCATCCTTACTATAACTTTAGATTACACTGTATTGATGGAAAATACTTCAATAGAAAATCCAAACTTTATGACAACGTGGAATGGTTTAGGAGTTAAGGTACCTGTAGTAGTGTTTGCTGTACGTGTACCTGTAATTTTTATTACTTACCTGAATAACTATATAACTCACCCGTAATTAACATTTTTAAAGAAAAGCACAGTTATTGGTTTAAAATTCATATTGCTAGATTGGCGCCACTTTTTTGAAATAGTATAATTCGCCTTGTTTTCGCCTTATTTAATTTGTCATTAAATAAGCCGAATTTTAGTTTCTCAAAAAAATGGTGGCAGTCAATAAAACTAAATTTAAAAAAGTAGTGCCACTGGCAACAGTGGAAGGGCAAATAGGTTTTATAGGTTTTAAGTTAATTTAAACGATGGTTTTCCTGAGCTCTGGTATGAAAAAGGACCTGACTGTATAAATACTTAGTAGTAAGTTTTCTTAAGTATTTGACTGTAAAATTGTTAGAGGCACTTCAATGAAATGTAAGCTTTAACTGGTCCACTTTCCATTTTTCCTATTCATGCCCACTCCATTGCCGAAAATAAGTCTTGCATAAAAATTCTGTCATTATTCAAAATATGTCTGAGCTAGATGGAGCAATGAATGTCACAAAATGAAACAAAATCAATAATATAAAATGTAAAACCAATACGTGAAAGCTTATATTCACATGTAAAGACAAACTCCCGTTATTATAACACGGATTTATCAACTAACAAGAAAATAAATCATGAGTTAGATCTTTTAAGTGGACAGCAGACATTAAAAACCAAATCCTAGAATTTTGAACGGATTCATTTGAAAATTGGCAGACTTGTTAATGACAAGCTCAAGTAGTCATATTCAAAATTTGGTGTTACAATAATAAAATGATTTTAAATTATTCAATTTTTCAATTTTAAATTGACGAATAATTGTTGTATTTTAAATTGCCCTATGCGCATTTTTTTGCATAAAATAAGAAAATATTTATTTATGAGATAATTTTATATATATCGAATGGAAGTTGGCATGATTTGTAAAAGTTCGCTCGAATGTATAATCAGAAAAACATATATTTTCATAATTATGCCTTGTTTTTTCTAAAAAAATGGCCAATTTTGTCACATGCTCACATGTTTTAACACTGAGATACAACTTTTTCTGCTAACATTTATTTATTATTATATAGAAGATATACGGTATACATTTCAAAAGAATCTGATAATTAGGAATGCGCATGGAAGGTTTTAAAAGTTATAAATGTGAAAAATTTTCAATTTTGATAAAACAGCTTTTTAATAAAAGAAACTGTATAAATATGTAGAGTTTTTACAAATATAAATGTTCATATCAGTGCGAAGAAGCATCAAAAATTCTTTTTGCATCATATAAATTTGAGCATCTAGTTTCATTATTCTCCAAATTAAAAAAAAATCGATTTTTCTGTAATTTTGAATGTCCACTGTCCCCTAAATAAATTCATTCTTTTTTTTAAAATATCCTAAAAATATATAACACATCTCTATTAAAGCATCACAAAATATATCCTTTTTAAACAATTCGTAAGAACATAAAAAACTGAATCAAATCCTTTACGAGATCTGTTTATAATAAAATCATGGACGTAAATATTTTATATATTGTATTTATAGAAAATACAAAGTCACGAATATAAAAAAAATCTCCTATAAGTTTAAAGTATATGTAGTTGAAGCTCTTTTTATCTTTGTCAGAAGTATGGTACTCCTGGGTTTTGTGATATACCTAACTTCTAAACAGAAGTACGATTTCCCGTAAATCTAACTGTTTCTAAAGTACAGATGTCATTTTATTTGCTTTATAATTTTAAAAAGAAAAGAGACATTTTTTAGCATTTTTCTTTCGATATCGTCACCAAGAGGAGTATCTAAAAAATTTCCCGGTAACATATCATGCGTGCCAATATTTACGCTTTTTTCTTATCACTAAAATTTAATGGAAATACTTAATCTTATTTAATCGCCGAAATCCGCGTTTAAATAAAGCAAAAATCTCTTATTTTAAATGGTAACTAAAAAACATTAAAGTTGATAGCTATGCTTTGGATTATTGCTATCATATACATCGAATAGAGGGTGTACAAATACTTCTTTCAGTACCACCAATTAAATATTTAACGCAGTTATTCCTGCAAAAAGTTTAAGAAAATTTACGGTTCTGCGTCAATTCGTCGCGCACAGTTCATCGCGGAACAATTCATCGCGCACAATTTGTCGCGGGCTCAATTCGTCGCGACGTCAATTCGTAGTGGTATCAATTCTTCGCGTCGCAGCGAAAATGTCTTTGAAGGGTATTATGATAAAAATAAGGATATTTTAGTAAAATTATTTAATGATAATTTGTTTTTTAGATATACAGAATTATAACTAATGTTTTACAGGCGATTATGGAGGAATTTTTTTCATACGTGATTTTTTTTGTGAGATGTAAACACATAAAAAACTTTTTGTGATAGTGATTGAACTGATCGCTGCATGAATGCAATTTCATTATATAGTATTTTGGTTTTAAAAGTTTTTTCATTTATTTCATCTATACTAATAAAAGTAAGGTGTTTGTCTGTCTGAGTTCTGTGTGTGTGCGCGAGATGACAAGCGAAATCTACCGCACGTAGAAGTCTGAAAATTTGGGTGCGGATGGTCCAAGGCAGGTCCTGAAGTCCTGAGGCTCAGGTTTTTCATATTTTAAGACCCGGGGCCTCTGGGGCCCTTTTAAGGTTTTTGCATCTAAATTTTTAATAACGTACCCAATTTTTATCCAATATTTCCAGTAAATGCTGATTTTTTTATTTTTCTGTTCCAAGCTTTTCTAAAAGTCCCAGTCTTTGAACATTTACTCCGGTAGTCTAAATCAGTTGTTTGAGAAAAGGCAGTGTCATCACCCCTCTCCCTCTTCTCCCCTTCAGAGTTTTGTCTTAACTATGGTCCGTTCCCACAACTCAAAAACTGTGTTCCGGATTTCCACCAAACTGATTCCAAACATTAAAATTAACGTAATAAGGACCCTCTATAACATTTTTAAAAGTTTCTGATTTTTTTAACTCTTTTCGAATAACAATATCAGAATTTATTTTTACATTTCAAAATATCTGGAGTTCTACGAGTCCAATCTCAACGCGGTTTGACTCATTCGACTCGATATCGATAGCGCTTACATATTTTAGTTCCAAGTTTCACCACCAGGAGAGCTTCCGTAAATCTGGTTTTATGGGACCGATTACCACCGGGTTTGGCTCATTCGACTGGATTTCGATAGCTTTACAGATTTCGGTTATGTTCGTTAAGAACAGATTGCGCCCTCTGGCGGTGGAAGGTGTGACTAAAGGATTTTGCAGCTAACTCTGGTTCAAAGGTTCACATCAAGACACGGTTTGGCTCATTCGACTGGATTTCGATACCTTTACAGATTTCGGTTATGTTAGTAAAGAACAGATTGCGCCCCCTAGCGGTGAAAGGTGTAACTAAAGGATTTCGCAGATAACTCGGGTTCTAAGGTTCACATCAAGACGCGGTTTGGCTCATTCGACTCGACATCGATAGAACTTACCGATTTTAGTTCGTTTTTTACCACCAGGGGGCACTTTCCTATCTCTGGTTCTATGGGTTGGAAGCACCCAGCCGGAGTACCAAACCGTTAAGTTTATGACTTTTCATGCCCCGGCGGGAAAATCCCCAAGAACCAACCAGCACAATCTAGCCTCAGAAACTGACCCTAATCAACGGGCGATGATTTAAACATTTCAAAAATACACAATCCTTTTCTAAAAAAGGCAAAACATACATTTCTTTACATAAAAAAATCTTAAAATAACAAAACCTAAAAAAAAAATAATAATAAAACAACTATCCTGAAAGCAAATCAAGAAATTACGACATTTGCAGTTACAATGCCGATATAACCAAAAGTAAGCTAACTAAAACTATTTAAATAAATTATAATAACAGTGAAAGATGCTGATGAATCACAATTACATTTTCTCTCTTTTCAAGTCTAAATAGTCCATGAAACTAAAGCAGTCAAATATTTCATCCAATCAGATAGCATCACTTTTCAAGTCCAATTAGTCCATGAAACTTAAACAGTCAAATATTTCATTCATACAACCCTAAAGTCAAAATTCGTATCTAATAAAAGAAATCATGCCATTTAGAATATTGTAGTTCTCTGCCAATTTTTTACAGTAGTTAACATCAAAAGAGTCTTCTGCAAATTCCTACGCAAAGTTAAATGTCTAATAAAATAAAAATTATATTTCATATAAGAACATTTACCAAATATGTAGCGCACGGCTGTTCCTCTAGAACCACAGCCACATTTGTCAGACTGTCCTTTTCCAATCTTGAACAAAAATTCTAGGAAACTCCCATGACCAGTAAGATAGTAAATAAGAACCTGTTTATTGCAATGACTATTCTATGGGCTAACAATCACCCATTCCCGGACAACCCACCGTTGCCGGCTTAGAGCTGAAAAATCCAGGAGGGAAAGACCATATCCATCACCATCTAGGCCACAGTCAATACCGGGCCTAGAAAATAATGGAAAGGCCAAAGGAACTCAGAGAACCCAGAGCGGTCTGCGCCTTCCGATTCTCGTTGAAAATTTTATTTTATAATTAAAAATAAATACAAATGACATACAGTGATGCGCATTCGGATGCACTGATTATAAGATAACTTACAATTATACAATAAATTAACATATATAAGTAACAAAAACTTTTTGAATGCTGATGACGCTGAATATAAAATTAAGTAAATATATTTTTAAAGAGAAATAATGATGAGATATAGTGATCAGTATTTAGATACACTTAATAGAATATATCTTATAATTACACAGTAAATGAACATTTATAGGTAATGAAACTCTTCGAATGCTAATGACACACAAATTTTACAGTAAATGAAGGTCTATTGGCAATGAAAACTCTTCGAATGCTAATTACACAAAATGAAAAAATAAGTCAGTAAATGAACATATATAAGTAATGAAAACTCTTTGAATGCTGATGACGCTGAATATAAAATTAAGTAAATATATTATAAAAGAGAAAAACTAATGACATATAGAGAACAGCATTCAGATACACTTATTAGAAGATACCTTATAATTGAACAGTAAATGAGCATTTATAGGTAATGAAACTCTTCGAATGCTAAGACACACAAATTACACAGTAACTGAACATCTATAGGAAATGAAAACTCTTAGAATGCTAATGACACACAATGTAAAAATAAGTAAATGTAATATTTCACGACTCAATGAACACTGGATTATTTAAGGTTAAAACAATAATTACTATATAACAGTAATATTACAGAAGTGATTTAATAAAAGAAAGCATACTATTTAATTTATTATAATTTTCCTTCAATTTGTTTGTGTTTGAATGATTTAGAATTATTTTTTGGAAATTTACTCTTAATGTTTGATTTTTATTAAAGGAAAAATGATTTGGCATTAGTGGACAGTTTCCAAAAATATAATGCGTGACGTCCCCCTTGCTTTTGCCACAAGGTCAAAGTGTTGAGATAGGTTTTTTAATTTTAAAGAGGTAAGCTGGAAAGCAGCCATGCCCACTAAGATAATAGGCTATGACTGTATTGGATCACGGCAGGGTATAGGTCTTTTGACTCGACATCTATAGCTATTACGATTTCAGTGCCCGAGGTTCGTATAGAACAACTGCGCCACCTGGTGGTGGAAGGTGGTACTAATGTATATTGCAACGCACGACTGCTATACGGTGCCGCAGGCAGCTGGTAACCGAGTCGGAGGTTCGTTCAGTTATAGGTTTATACTATTCGATGAGAAAATTAAAGGATTATCTGATGCGTGCGTAGCACGACCGGCAGACAGTGCCAAAGGCAGCGGGTACACTTGTCGTAGGTTCGTTCGGTTAAAGGGATTATCCGGAGCGTGTGTAGCATGACCGGTAAACGGTGCCGAAGGCAGCGAGTACACGGTCCATAGTTTCATTCAGTTCGAGGTTTTACAAGATTCGATTCGAGATTTGTCATATTCGAAGTTTTCTACAATTCACCGGTATACAGTGCCGAACCCAATACAGAGTTTCGTTCAGTTAGAGGTTTATACTATTCGATGTGCAAATTAAGGGATTATCCGGTGCCAAAGGCAGTAGGGACACGGGTTGGAGTTTCGTTCGGTTCATCACCGTACTTGTGAGTTATAGCGGCAACCACAGTTATGATTATGCCAAGGTTGCAGTTATGATTTCGCCAAGATCATCGCAAAGCTTATATATGCATCCTATTTACGCATATATATATTCCAAACACTCCTATATGTTCCATATACGTCATTATACATATTCTAGCTGGCTTCGCCCGCTAGCGGGCCTCTAACTTACATCTGGGCTTCGAAATGTAGAAAACCTCGAATATGAAAATTTTGAACCGAATCTTGTAAAACCTCGAATCTTGTAAATCATCAAATATGGTAAACCTCAAACCGAACGAAGCTCCGGATCGGGTCCCCGCTGCCTTCTGCACTGTATACCGGCAAATTGTAGGAAACTTCGAATATGACAAATCTCGAACCGAATCTTGTAAAACATCGAACTGAATGAAACTCTGGATAGGGTCCCGCTGCCTTCGGCACCGTATACCGGTCGTGCTACACACGCTCCGGATAATACTTTTAACCGAACAATCTTCTGATCCGGGTCCCCGCTGCCTTCGGCACCAGATAATCCTTTAATTTGAACGTTGAATAGTAAAAACCTGTAACCGAACGGACCTCCGACCCGGGTCCCCGCTGGCATCGGCACTGTATACCAGTCATGCTACGCACGCACCAGCAAATCCCCTAATTTTCACATCGAGTAGTATAAACCTATAACTGAAAGAGCCTCCGATTCGGGTCCCCGCTGCCTGTGGCACCGTATAGCAATCGTGCTGCGCACGCGTTGCAATATACATTAGTTCCACCTTCCACCACCAGGTGCCGCAATCTGTTCTATATGAAACTCGGGCACTGAAATCGTTAAGGCTATAGATGTCGAGTCGAATGTGCAATACCCCTTCATGATCCATTTTATATTCAGTGTCATCAACATTCAAAGAGTTTTCATTACTTATATATGTACATTTACTGTAAAATTGTAAGTTATCTTATAATCAGTGCATCCGAATGCGGATCACTCTAGGCCATTTGTATTTATCTTTAATTATAAAATAAATTTTCACCGATAATCAGGAGGCGCCGACCGCTCTGGGTTCTCCGAGTCCCTTTGGCCTTTCCATTGTTTTTTGGGGACAGTCTTGACTGTGGCCTAGATGGTAATGAATATGGTCTTTCCCTCCTGGATTTTTCAGCTCTAAGCCGGCAACTGTGGTTTGTCCAGGAGTGGGTGATTGTTAGCCCATAGAACCAAAGATAGGAAAATGCCCCCTGGTGGTGATAAAACGAACTAAAATCGGTAAGCTCTATCGATGTCGAGTCCAATGAGCCAAACCGCGTCTTGATGGGAACCTTAGAACCCGAGTTATTTGCAAGATCCTTTAGTTACACCTTACACCGCCAGGGGGCGCAATCTGTTCTTTAGGATCATAACCTAAATCGGTAAAGTTATCGGAATCCAGTCGAATGAGCCAAACCTCATCGTAATCGGTCCCATAGAACCCTATTAACGGTAGCTCCCCTGGTGGAGAAATTTGGAACTAAAATATGTAAGCGCTATCGATATCGAGTCGAATGAGCCAAACCGCGTCTTGATGTGAACCTTAGAACCCGAGTTAGCTGCAAAATCCTTTAGTTACACCTTCCACCGCCAGGGGGCGCAATTTGTTCTTTACGAACATAACCGAAATCTGTAAAGCTATCGAAATCCAGTCGAATGAGCCAAACCCCGTCATAATCGGTCCCATAGAACCCTATTTACGGAAGCACACCCTGGTGGTGAAACTTGGAACTAAAATATGTAAGCGCTATCGATATCGAATCGAATGAGCCAAACCGCGTCTTGATGTGAACCTTAGAACCCGAGTTAGCAGCAAAATCCTTTAGTTACACCTTCCACCGCCAGGGGCGCAATCTGTTCTTTACAAACATAACCGAAATCTGTAAAGCTATCGAAATCCAGTCGAATGAGCCAAACCGCGTTGTAATCGGTCCCATAGAACCCGATTTACCGAAGCTCCCCTGGTGGTGAAACTTGGAACTAAAATATGTAAGCGCTATTGATATCGAGTCGAATGAGCCAAACAGCGTGTTGATGTGAAGCTTAGAACCCGAGTTAGCTGCAAAATCCTTTAGTTATACCTTCCACCGCCAGGGGGCGCAATCTGTTCTTTAGGAACATAACCGAAATCTGTAAAGTTATCGAAATCCAGTTGAATGAGCAAAACCCCGTCGTAATCAGTCCCATAGAACCCGATTTACGGATGCTCCCCCTAGTGGTGAAACTTGGAACTAAAATATGTAAGCGCTATCGATATCGAGTCGAATGAGTCAAACCGCGTAGCGATTGGACTCGTAGAACTCTAGATATTTTGAAATGAAAAACTAAATTCTGATATTGTTTTTCGAAAAGAGTGGTATAAACTCAAAAACTTTTAAAAATGATATAGAGGGTCCTTATTACGTTAATTATAATGTTTGGAATGAGTTTGGTGGAAATCCGGAACACAGTTTCTGAGTTATGGAAACGGACCATTGTTAAGAGAAAAACGCTGAAGGGGGGAGGAGTTGGAGGGGTGGTGACACTGCCTTTTCTCAAACAACTGATTTAGACTACCGGAGTACTTGTTCAAAGACTGGGACTTTTAGAAAAGCTTGGAACAGAAAAATAAAACAATCAGAATTTACTGGAAATATTGGATAAAAATGTTAGTTGCAAAAACCTTAAAAGGGCCCCCAGGGGCCCCGGGTCTTAAAATATGAAAAATCTGAGCCTCAGGTCTTCAGGACCTGCCTTCGACCATCCGCACCCAAATTATCAGATTTCTACGTGCGGTAGATTTCGCTTGTCATCTTAATAATTAAAGTAATATTGATCTAATTGATCTAATTCATTAAACGTCCATGTTCTCAGTAGGGAAATTCACAAAAAAATCAAGTATGAAAAAAAAAATCCTCCATAATCGCCTGTAACATGTTAGTTATAATTCTGTATATCTAAAAAACAATTTACTAATAATTAACTATTAAATAATTTATAATTTATAATTATATAATTAATTAAATAATTTTACTAAAATATCCTTATTTTTATCATAATAGCCTTCAAAGACATTTTCACTGCGACGAATTGTCGTCGCGTCGAATTGATACCACGACGAATTGACGTCGCGACGAATTGAGCGTCCGACGAATTGAGCCTGCGACAAATTGACGCCGCGACGAATTGTGCGCGATGAATTGTTCCACGATGAATTGACGCGACACCAAAATTTACTGTCATTTTGTTATGTAAATATTTGGAAATTGCATAACTACTGAATTTCAAAGTTATAGTAGTCAAGTCTCCCACACTTTGAGTACCACAATTTCATATTAGACATATTCAGTTTATTTTATCGCAGACCTCTGTGATTACATTAAAGAGAATAATTTCATTTAGAAATAGTGAAATTTAAAAATCGGGAGACTATGTATAATATAAAAATAATAACGTTCTATAGAAAACTTTATTTGAATTCAGCTAAAAATTTGAAAATAAGGAAAATGCGTGAAAGTATGTATAAGAAAGATTAATAATGTAGAAACATATTTAAAGGTTTTCTTCATCACTTAACATAACAGAAATTGTAACACCTTTTTTTAATCAACATTTGACGTTAGAATTTTAATATTTAATTGAGAGACGTATCAAATATTACAGAAAGATATTTTCCATTATATATAGTTACGTGCATAAATACTTCGTAGCGGAATATTAAAACAATTGCATTAAAAATCAAATAAAAAAAAACAGAAGCATTTTTTAAACAAAAAATAAAAGCAACTTCAAGCAGCTCTTTAATAATCCTCGACTTACTTGCAGATGTGCAAAGTACACATTCAAACATTGTGAAATTTTTCTATTTACTTATTCCGTGCCAGAGGCTTGTTTCATAGAGAGTGGCGTGGTATAAGTGAATTTTTTTTCTGAAAACTTTAATTTTAGCCATTTTCAATTTTATTTACTTTGTTGTCAATGAAGTGCCTTTAAAAATAAGAGAGAGGGAACATAGACAAAGAGGCCGTACTCAGATTGGAATTTCCTTTCATAGCTATAGTAACCCGCATTCACAACGTCGTATTATTTTCCTTTAAATTTCGATTAAACGTATGCGATAGGTCAACGGATATTTGGTTCACAATAATGGCACACTCTACAAGTTTTTGTCCAGTATTCTCTCTACCCATGAATCTTTATTGGTCGTATGAGGCCATTCACATTTTAAAGGTACTCTAATTTATAAAAGTCCTTAAATTTAAACTTGACATGCAAATATCTAGTTCATAGCGGGCATTTTTACAGACATTGTGACTCATTGTTAGATTTGTAGTAGATTATATATCTAAAATGTTGACGTGTACGTGTATTTAGAAAAAAAAAAAAAAAAAAAAAAAAAAAAAAAAAAAAAAAAACATTATTGCGCGGTAACTATTTATAGCTTAAAAAACTTCCCTGATTAACTAGAACAGTAACGTAAGATTTTGAATTTAAATTTGCTCATTGATTAAATACTTATACACAAGCCTAAAACGGAAACCTCTTTTGTATTAGCTTAAAATTAAGAAAAAGCAAATTATGTGTCAAGGACAGATTGTGAAACATTTTTCAACATTTACGGAAGACTGCAATGCAATTTCACCATTTAAAGTGTAAGAAATATTTAAGGTGTAAGAAGACATCTTATACAAACAAATTTCAAAGCTCTTGACACATTATTTAAACCCAATATTAGGAATTACCGTCCATAGTCGGAAACGTATTCGAATTATTTCGTGCAGGTACGTATATAATCCATAGATTTGTATATATACTACGTATATATACAAATATATTATACCGGGCTTTTTTTACAGCCATTACAACTCATTGTTAGATTCGCAGTATATTATATATTTAAAATGTTGACGTGTCCGTGTAAAAAAAAGTGTCCGTTAAAAAGTAATTTAGCTAGAAAACGCCTGCCATTGTTGAAAATTCACTTTCAGTAATTATATATATAAACTCGGTTTATGACGTCAGGTGCCGCCATCCGAAAAATCTACAAGAGATCACACCATTTCTCCCGGTCAAGGGACCATTCCTCCTCCAGACCCCTATCCCTCATGTCTTTTTTTATACCATCCATCCAGGTCTTTCGTGGTCTTTCTCGATTCCTCTTTTGGTTTTTTCTATAATTAGATGCGATTTTGGTTAGTCTCTCGTCACTCATTATTTTAACATGACCATACCAGATTAATTGCTTCCTTTGGAAATCGTCTAATATTGTTCCCTTTATTTTTAGCATTTATTTGATTGATTCATATTTTATTCTTCCTATTCTTGATATCCTACATGATTTTCTTAGGGCATCCATTTCCACTGCTGCTAATATATTTCCGCCTGTCTCCATAATTCTCCATCCCTCTGCTCCATACAACAATATGCTCTTTACAATAGAATTGTATATGTAACTTTTTTTCCTGGAGATCTTCTCACTCCACCAAATATAATTTAATATTTTTACAGCCTTTCTTCCTTGACAGATTCTGTATTTAATTTCCTGTGAGACTGTGCTTTCTCTACTAATGTCTACACCAAAGTATCTATAATACACGCAGCTTCCTATTTTTATGTTATTATTTAAATTTAGTAATTTGGTAATAAGTAATTTCCATCACTAAATGATTATATGCTCTAATTTTTTGTACAACTCTGTAGTTTAATATTTCAATATTTTCAATATTTTATACACATCATATATTAAGGGTCTACTTCACTAACGCGAAAACACCCTCTCGCTTCTGTTAAACCTATGGAAGAAAGTTTTCACAATATCTCGTTTGCATTTCAATATTTTTAAATTATTTTTTTGCATTGGATAGCTCAGGTGGATCTCTATGCAGACCCTGTTTTACTTTTTTGATTTTGTTTGCAGGATTTTTTAATGAGGATAATCTCGACACTTTCGAAACCGGTTCCAAAAGTAAAAGTACCTTAATAAAAAAAAAATTGTTAACAAAATCGAAAAAGTAAAAAAAGGTCCTGCATAGATATCTATTTCAGCTATCCAATGCAAAAAAAAATATATATATTAAAAATATTGAAAAGCAATCGAGATATTGTAAAAACATTCTCCCATATAATTAACATTAGCAAGCAGGTGTTTTCGCATGAGTGAAGTTTCTTCTTAAGCTAAATTTTAAATCACCTAAAAATCACTTAATATCACTAAAAAGGCACTTCCAGTATTTGCCATCCATGGTCGGCAATAAATCCTATTTTTTGCGCAGCCCTGCATATATATTTATTTTTAGTATACAATTACTTTTTTATATACTAAATATAATTCAGTTGGATATGTAAGTTACAATAAAAATCACTCTTAACCAGTTCAGGGCTATAGACATGAATGCTTTCGTATTCTTTTTTGTATCCAGTAATATTATCAATAGAATTCATACAAACCATCCACTACGCAAAACTTCAGTTAAAGTTAAAAACGCACTTCCAGCAATTATCGCTCAAGATAAATTTGCAAGAAAAAATTAAAAATAAAATTTTTCTAAGAAAATACTGGTAATCAAAAAGCGAACTATTTGGAAGCCTTGTATCTGGAAGAAAACAGGCAACTGAGTTAATGATATGTCCAGTACACCAAATTTTTCAAATGTCTGGCTACCTTTTATTTAATTTATTCTTTTCACTTCCTCCTCCCCTTCTTTTTCTCCTCCGTACTTAAACTCGTCCAGACTAGCCGAACGCTGCTGAGTGGTCTACTACGTCACATGTGACTCCTGACTTCGCTGTTGTTTTTAAAAAACTCACCGCCATTCCATCTTGGTCGCGAGCGGAGACGCAATCATACTTACATGGCTTAAACGTTTAAATTGGTTTTTAACATTTTTAACTTTGGCACTGATGATGGGGCTTTAGAGGCTCCGAAACAGCTGTTTGCTAGTATATATTTATTTTATTTGTGCTATTTTTGGGTTGATCATTTATTTTAATATAATGGCACAAAGTTCAATCCACCTATTTTAAACCAATAACATACTGCTATTATGTATGAAATAACTTTACCTCAAATATAACCTGACAGAGATATTTACTATTTGAAAGTATTTAATTACAGCTTTTTGCTACACAATATATTCCGCAGAGTGGGTACACAAAATTTATTATCAATAAAACAGGTGGACAACAATCATTCTATTTTCTTTTACACAACAAGTATCATTTTAAACGTACTTAACACCTGGTTTCTCTACCAGCGGGATTACTGTGTATGTTTGAACAATAGGAATGACGAACGTTAGGGATTTCCATATTTTCGAATAAAATGATTTTTAATCATTTAATGGCTTTAATAATATTGTAATTTCATAAAAATAGACAACAAACTAAAAATACAAGACTATCTTTATGTAAAAAAGTTACAAAATAAAATATTATTTTTCTTGGATCAAAAAACATAAAAATATCAAAGATAAAATCACCCCCTTAGAAATATCTTACGATATCAAGGGCCAGATCACCCTCTTCTTAAAGTCATAAAGTTATATATGCAGACACACTTAGTGGGCACCCTCTTTTTATTATGAAAATAATTTTCGAAATAAATGTGAATTGTAACCTATTATTTTTTAAAGATCTATTTTTATAAGCTTTTAATAAGCGAATACCAAATTACAGTTCTTTCCCCCAATAGTTTGAGGTTTTCTTAATAAGCTACCGGCAATGCAATTTGTTTTGAAACTATTAAAAATTAATTTAACATTAGGAGTTATAAACTTTAATTATGAATAATCCCTAAACTACTCGACTTAATGACTTCCCGTTTGGTATCAGAGAAAATAAAATGGAAAAGATAATGCCACATGTTAGAGCGGAACAAAGTAATATCAGTTAAAATTTCTACATGTAAATGATCTCATAACTATTATTATATATATCATTAATTAGTAGATGTTATTAACAATCGCCTGATCACTCGAAGGTTTATACGATAATTTGCGGTAGAGTTAGTAGCGGTGTTCTCATTTTTCCAGGACTCTACTTAGATTAAATATTTTGTAAGTTACTCAACTTATCATATTAAAAACAATTAGGGAGTCTTTAATTTAAATATTTTCGGAAATATAAGAAATCTGTATGAACTAATATATTATGATTTATATCAATTTTTTTGTAATGTTACACTTTTTTAGAAAATAAAATACTATATTTAATACTTGAAGTTGGTTTATTAAAATAATTATTAAAAAAGTATTTTCAATATATATTATAATACAGTCGTAAAATATTTAATAAGTTCGCAACAATTACAAGTATATTTATAAATATAAGCACCAACAGCTCATTTGAATTGCAAATATTTTAATCTCCAAACACCTCATTAAAAATATATTTATACGAAAACACAAGTGATATTTATAAATTACTCCTTCACAAGAATATACTTCATACATCAAACTCATATTCATTCGTCGTTTAAAGACAATTTTGGAGTAAATTATTCATTGTAATCTCTTTTAAAATACACAAAGTTCTCAAACTGCAATAGCTTTCCATTCATTGCTGTCTATGTATCCACTGTTAAGAATAATTTTATATAATGTATGGAAATTATATGTCGGTGATGTATCATAAGAGGCTGCATTAATTTGTTTTAAATTTAACTTAAAACACATTCCAGTTCAATTACATACATTAAGTTTAAAGTTATTGATGCAGAAAGACATCCCTTCATGACTGTATCATTATTTAATTATGTGAATTACTTTGAAATATTGTTGTTGAATAACAAGTAAAATATTTCAGAAACAAAATAAAAATATTGTATACAAACATTTTAAGATAGGTTTAAATAAGCGAGAATAAGTGGGATACAAGAAAGAATTATTTTATGAATTAAAATATGGTGCACAATTTTTGTGCCTGAAAGACTTGCCACCACAATTTCGGAAAGATAATTTTCGCCTTATTTCATCGCAAAGTTTTACATTAAAAAAGGCAAGTTATTCTAATCTAAAATAGTGGTAGCTTAATTACTCGCGTGCTATAGGTTGTACAATACTGCTTTAAATGAATGAATAATAATTTACATACATTAAGTTTAAAGTTATTGATGCAGAAAGACATCCCTTCATGACTGTATCATTATTTAATTATGTGAATTACTTTGAAATATTGTTGTTGAATAACAAGTAAAATATTTCAGAAATGAAATAAAAATATTGTATACAAACATTTTAAAATATGTTTAAATAAGCGAGAATAAGTGGGATACAAGAAAGAATTATTTTATGAATTAAAATATGGTGCACAATTTTTGTGCCTGAAAGACTTGCCACCACAATTTCGGAAAGATAATTTTCGCCTTATTTCATTGCAAAGTTTTACATTAAAAAAGGCAAGTTATTCTAATCTAAAATAGTGGTAGCTTAATTACTCGCGTGCTATAGGTTGTACAATACTGCTTTAAATGAATGCTGCAATGAAAAGTCTATTTTGACGTCGATCACATTGAATAAAAAAGTATCTCGCGAAACAAAGGATTTGACGCATATTCGTTACGCATTTATGATTTTCGGTTAATCACCGTGACTGAATGCCCCGTTCGTACATTCCAACTACGGAAGATTGTTGGAAAGGTCGAAAAATGAAAAATACCAGACATGACTCAGGGTGGCTAGTGGTCAGGGAAAAATACAGTAAAAAATATGATAGCTACCAGTATATTCTTATAGAAAAATTCAAATTGATTATTTGATCGAATAATCAAGATAAATTTTTCTATAAGAATATACTGGCGTTTATCAATTTTTTGACTGTAATTTTCCCTGACCACTAGCCACTCTGTGACTATACTCTTCTAAACTTCGCAGTGTGAAGCTGCTTCCCATAAAAATTACTTGTTTAAGGTTTGTATACTACTGTCATAGTTAAGATTTCTAGATAGATGTAGTAAACGCTAATAATTACAACAGAAGTTTTGAAGGAGCAGATTGTTCATTATTTAGTTAGAAAATGTAAACTAAAGTAACAGATACAACAATAACAAATAACAGATGTAACATAAAATTTACATAAAGCATAGAAATTATGAGCTAAACAATTTCGAGCCGTCAAACTACACTCAGAAAAAGGAATTGATTAAAACTACAAAACATTTTTGTTGAGTACATTTTGGTTGTTTTAGCAAAATTGGAGTAAAATTGATCCATTTTACTTCAATTAACAAAACATTTTTGCTGACGATACAATTTTTTTTTTTTGGAATTGCAAAAAAAAGTGGTTTTCAACATTTTTTTTTTGTTGTTGATTCAAACAAAATTTCCATTGACCTATGTTTAAACAAAATTTTTGTTTAAATATGGGTCAATAAAATTTTTTTTGAATCAACAAAAAAAAAATTGCAATTCCAAAAAATAAATTTGTATCGTCAGCAAAAATGTTTTGTTAATTGAAGTAAAATGCTCCAATTTAACTCCAATTTTGCTAAAACAACAAAATGTACTCAAAAAATATGTTTTGTAGTTTTAATCAGTTTTTTTTTCCTGAGTGTAAATTTAATTGATTATATATTTTCTTATCACAGTTTTTAATATTCTATCGCTATTGTCCATCCGTTTTCAAACAGTCTCATACCATGCCCATTAATGCGCGCGTTATTTGAAGGCAGAATCCCACAATTTTTGAAATAGTATATTAAGGATGATCTTTAGATAAGATCTCAGATCTTGATCGATTTTTTTTTCAAAATGCGAGAGAAAACAGAGATATAGCAGTGAAAATATATCCTTCCTCAGTGACGGCTCGTGACTCGCTCTTTTTGGAGCACTAAATGCATGGCTGAAAAAATTACTCTTTTCTTACCATTATTTTTTAAGACAACTTTTCCTTGTTAAAATGACATAATTTTCAAGCAACAAACAAGAAAAATTTTTCCTTTACAAAATAGCGGTAAGAAAATAATAAATTTTGCAACCATGCATTTAGTACCCCAAATAAAGGCAGACACGAGCCGCCACTGTCTTTTATTATAAAAATTAAATTGACTTATCCACAAAATATATAAAGATGGAATACGTACATCGCGCGCTGGTGCAGTATTCGAAATCAAACGTGACTTAACGATTTGAATTTTTAACGTTACATCCAAATGGTTGGCGACAAGCTTTTTTTTTTTCTTTTTTTTTAGAAATTGGTAAACGAAAAGTAGACAAGTACCTGAAAAAAATTAAAACAGAAGAGTGTTTGCTGCTAAATTTTTCGTTGATTTCTTTTAATTTTTCTTTTAATTATTTTTCGTTGATTTTTTCTGGGTAGGAATGTTTTAATTCTGGCCTCCACGTACAAGAGAGCAAAAATAAATTGACAAAAATTCACTTGAAAAAAAAAAAAAGAAATTTATACAAATTATGCAGTTACCTGTTTCCTTTAAGCATTGACAGTATATGTTAGCAGAACGAGTGTATTTAAAAGAGTTAGCGTATGGACATACGAAAAGACAGATCGAAGTCATATTTTTATGCTAGAACAAAATGCGTTAAACAGAAATTTTTAAGTGTCCTTTTATATTTACGGTTCATCAATTTTTGTTTTAGCAAGATAAAATTATTTTTTATCATTATTTTTCACATGCTCTGACTGAAAAATGAATATTTGTTTTCCATTAATTATATTTCTGAAATATAAAACTATCAAACGAGATTAGGTTTCCAAGTAATTTTAAACAAACAAATATATCTCGTTTTTACATTATACTGTATAATACTAAATCTTAAATATTTGACTGACTATTTTATAAATTACCCTTTCTTCTTTTTTTTTCAATTTTATAGGAATTTTAATTTAACGCCGACAATGTGAGATATTTTAATAAATTTGGAAAAAAAGTTTGAATTTAACAATTTGAATAAAAATAATGAAAAAATAGATCAAATTAATGGTACAATATATTTCATTTAGATAGACGCTAATCGCAGAAAATAAGATTTCCAGACTTGAAAGTAATGATCCACACATTAAAAAGAATGGTTATACTTTTCGACAAATTTCATTTATAATTTTATTGAGACTTGCATTCGAGATAAATTAAAACATTTAGGAAATCCAATAAAATGTATCGCTTTTTATATCAGTGCAAAAGAGTTGAGTTTTAAAAATTACCCTTATTAATTCTAAATTTTCTACTTCTTTTGAATATTGAGATAAAAAAAATAATAGATTAGATAATTTTTAATTTTTACATTTAAAAAAAAAGTAATGTTTTATAAACATTTGCACACCTTTGTGGACTGCGACTCTGTATTGATTTTTAATCACAGAAAATCTTATGTCGAGTTCCACTATTTGTGAATAGTAAACTTAATTTTATTTAATCGTAAAATTTTGTCTTCAAATATAGGTAAGATTTCTATTCGGAAATAGTAGAGCTTAAAATACGGTAAGAACTCTCACGCTAACAAAATTAGAGTGAAAAGGGTACACTAATATTGTATATATTTCAACTAAAATATTAAAAATTAATTTAATAATACTTAATTAAAAATAATAAATACTTTTACGTATATTTGATCAAGAAATAAGTTCCTTAAATAATATACAATAAGCATTGTTCAAGTTTATTAAAAATAAATAATATTTTATGTCAAATTTATCTCTGTCAATGCTGAATTTTCAAGAAAACAAATTATAAATCATCTAATTAATTAGATGATTCCATCATCTGCTAATTTTCAGTGTGTATTATTCATTGAATGTGTGCAATACCTTGTTAATTAAGAACAATACATTTCACATTATCGAAATGTTGAAGGGGAATTACATGTATGAAAAAAAAAACTATCTCTATTTTTATATATTGACTAAAAGAAAGTACTTCAGATAAATAGGAAAACAATAAAGCAAAAGCAAACGTAAAATAATTAATCGATAACATTCAGTAATGTTCCGTAGACATTTTTCAAATACAATTTTGTATTTTCAACTTCATCAGTAAACATCCGTTCATACGCTGAATGATTATTTGCCCGTTTAATCCGCTTAGCAAAATTTCGGCCAACATACATTTTCGTGATATGTACCACAATTTAAAAAAAAGCAGAGGTGTAGCGTCAAGGGGGGGGGGCAGGATCATTTTACTACCAGTAGTTTTATATACTATATTTGGCCTTCCTTAATTCATACCTTTCAAAGATTAAATAAGGTCAAATGTAGTATATAATTACACTGGTAGTAAAATGATCGTGCCTCCCCTGACGCTATGCCAATGTAGAAAAGTACTTTATGTAAGAAATTTGAGATTAAATAAATCGAATAATATTTTTAAATACTGTTCCTCGATAGGCAAACCCATACTAATCATGTATTTTCGTCTATGTCAGATACATAGAATGTAGAGGCAACATCAATTCATTTCATTGCCATTAATTTGCGTTTATTCACTTTCACACTCATTGTGGTAGATTTGGGGTTTTCCTATGAACGTTCACTTCATCTTACTGTGTTTTTTCTCACTACCCCATTTTTCTTGAGATAAATGAATTCCAATAATTCAATTATAAGGGCCAAATACACTATAGCGCACTTTCCATTTTAGACATTTTGTCGGATATTTGTCGGATGCTTGTCCAATTCTTCTGGAACTGCAGGATTATGCAGAATATGTCTGGCTTCCTATTTATCAATGACGATTTGATCCTGAGAACAATTAGGGGGCCAACCAAAATTAAAGAAAAATAATAATATTTGTGATCACCCTGTAAAATAAAATGCACGAAATGATCTATAGCTACAACACACGAATATGTGGATATTGTACAATATGTCACAGGGGTGATTGTGTTCTGGTATTTTGTATACCTTAAATTTATATAGCAATATTCTTAGTTTGTCCTTTCAAAATTTATCGATTAAAGAAGAAAAAGAGTGCTATATAAATTTAGTGGTTCACAAAATACAGGAACACAATCACCTCTGTAATATGTGTATTTACCGTAATTTCCGGCGTATAATCCGCAGCTCAAAGAGTCGTTTTTCGACCCAGAAATTTTATTCAATAATTGTAGTTAAATATTTACAGCGATCTTTTAAGTTACATTTTATAAAATAATATTTCTGGGTCGAAAAACGACTCTTTGAGCTGCGGATTATACGCCGGAAATTACGGTATTTGTGTAAAAATAGCACGTATATTCATGGAGATATTGCGATTCATTTTTAATTTTCAAAACATTCTTGCATGTTTTTTGTTTATATCATGCAGGGTTTCAACCAAATTTAATGCGAGTTTCAGACAATTTGACAAAATGTAGTAGAAATATTATAATACAATTGAAATATAAATATATTAAACATTTGATGAAATATGAGCAGTTGGATGAAATATTTTTTATCTACGCGTGCGCGAATGATAACAAAGAATTTTTCAACAGTGAATAGTCAACTCTTTAGAGCAACTCATTTAAAAATCCAGTCAAATATCGTGAAAATTCAGAATGATATCGGTGATAGAGTGAGATAATTTTAGTTGCTTTCTAAAAGTAGCTGAATGATAAGGGATTTTCCACAAATTGTCATATTTCATTTTTATACTTGTTTTCATTTTTTATTTATACTTTAGTTCATATTGGAAAACTTTATTGTATCAGGTTATAATCGTTTTGGAGCGGATCCTTTGATTTTGATTTGTTTTATTTTTTTCGAATAGGCTTGTTAGGGTAGTTTGGATGACGATAGTCTAAGGCAGGTCCCGAATGCAGCTGAGGCCCAGAATTTTCATTTATTTGATAATTAGCAAAAATAGTAATTATAAAGACAACAAACACTCATCACAAAAGCACTTTTGGAGCGTGACTGCCGTTTCCGAGGACACTAGAAGAGAATATCCGAAAGTCAAAATCTGCTCTGTTTTCGCATATTTTGAAGCCAACATTTGTTTTACTATTCCAAATACGAACAAAAGAAAAACACACACTATTAAAAGGTACATTAACATTTCTAACGATGAAATCCGTTATAAAAATACGCGAATACAACCTTTTAAAAATATATTTTCGAAAAGTCGTTTTCCGTGGTTTTTTCACCTTATATTCCCATGTTAGCACCGGAAATATCAGAAAATTTAAAATATCCACTTAATTCAGGTACTTTCTTCTTTACAACGCAAACTAGACTGAAATCGCAAATAAGAGCTTAATAACCAACAACGTCTGAGCGGGGGCAGTTGCAGACTTGAAATTTGAACCACAAATACATCTAACGAGACTGTCCAATGGCCTTGAGTTCTAGTCTTTTATAACGTCATAGATTTGTTCTCCGCTGATTGAAATTCTAGTTAATGGCTTAGATTAGAGCCGAAAGCGCTAGGAAAGTGTTATGTACCACTAATATCTAGTGCAAGACTCCCTTATCATAGATCAGACTTGACAATCCGGAGAAAGTCTATGGGAGAAAGTGTCCGCGGTAATTGCCAACTTATTAATTGACTTTCTCCGGAAAGTATCGCCGCCTGGTGGATACTACCGCACAGTTGCCATGTTTCGGGCTTTTTGAACACCAGTATATTTTTAGAGAAAATGTTGTTCTTTTAAATCCCAGAATTCTCCGATCAAACAAAACAAAATTGTCTCTACTAAAAAACTGGTATCCAAAAATATAATAGAAAAATCTATAGAAAAATCTAGCTGGTCTGCTACCGCATAGCTGCCAACTCTTACGCTTTTTTCTTACCACTAAAATTTAATAGAATTTTTTTCGTCATGTAATCACACGATCTTGTCAATTTAATAACATAAAATTTACTATAAAATTTTAGTGGTAGGTAAACTACTAGTTCATAAGCAAATGCATAGAACAAATGGAGCTGTGAAAAAATTTCGTGTGATTTCGTGTCGTAAATACTATTACTGACGATTGATGGCGCTAGTAGCAGGATAAGTATAGCGGTCAAAGGCAACTTGCTGAGTGAGAGGTCTGATACTATGATAAGGAGGTCTTGATCTAGTGTTTTAAAGTTTTATGACATTTGTACATATGTTTTCATCGGACGTCTATTTTAGTAATGTGTAAAATAAATCATTTTTCATGTTTTTCTTATTGTGTTTTAAAAGGATGTTCCCATAGTTTCAATGTTAGTTTGCGAGTATCATCGCTTGATTAGACAAATAACCATATATAAATAATATCTTGCTATACTAATAACTGTTGGATTAGCGTCTTATCACCAAAGCAATGTTGACATTAGAATATCAAACTAGTTATTTGACTTCCTTGATTATTGAGTCATGCATATTTAGTTTAGGATCACAGTATGTTCCTAAATAACGCTTGCCTATTCGATTTTCCCAGAAATATGATGTTTCATTATAAGTGAGAAGACATTTGTAATCCATATATCGCATTCACACATCGAAACAAATAAGTTAAACCGAAAGATTTTATATTTTTATAAATTCTATATTCCTTGAATTTTATATTTATAATTTAGTCATTTTATTCAAGTAAACCTAGAAATGAATATAATTTGCAAATTTTAACATTGATCTATGCTATATTTATTTAGAATGTAATTAAAGAAAATTTTGTTTACAAAAGAATAAAAATTTTATACGTATGCTAACTTTTTGGGAAGAAATACTGGAAAATATCTTAAAAGAAATGGCACATATATTTTCCATCCAAGCATAGAATTTGTAATGCTTTAAATAAATTAATAAATTGCTATAATTAAATAAACTTGTTTTGTATTTCAAATTATGAAATTTTATATCTTGCTTGTATTTTTTTTTTTTTTAAGAGAAATAACTAAAATATATTCTTATGTTTTGAAATGGTTTTCATTGCACACTGATATACGATGCTAAGGTCTTATCTTTTAAAAATTTCTTTAAATTTCTTTTAATGGAATTTTCATATTAATAACTGTTATTTTAATATTTTATCTTAGAGACGGGTAAGTGAATTTAATTTGTGCCCTTGTATTAGAAACTGTTATGTGTGCACATTTCTTTTAAACTCTAAATATTTCTACTTATTATAAAACATTCAATTTTGTTATATTCAGCATGATTTTAAAACTTGCCCTTATTAAATTGAAGCTTAAAAATAAGTAAAATGTTTTAGCACCCAATTAACGACCTCGAGGGTCAATGTATGACAGAGCATGCGATTTTTTTGTAGGCTAATACATGTTAGAAAGAATACCAAATGTACGGTGTTAAACACGGTTTAATTGCGAATTTTAATTACTCCTAAGATGTAAAAAAAAAAAAAAATAAAAAAAAAATAAAAAAAAAAAAACTTGCATAAATAGAAGCGATATAAAATAAATGCATCTATTCCAGCATTTATATTTGCCCTCGAACAAGAGAATAAAGTAATAAATAATTGAAACCCCCGAGCACTCAATTTCCCCATCTTAATAGACATAAAAAAAAAGAATTATTTTAACGTAATGTATCGTATATTTAATAATATTTTCCGTTTTTTTTTGTTTTTTTTTGCATGAATAATTTTAAGAATTGGAATAAATAATTGAATTTAAAATAATGTAAATATTAAAGAATTTAAATTTAATTTAAATATAGAAATTACATTCCATTCTTACGCTCAATATAATGTATTTCTGTTTTTTGTGGCAAATTGAATTATTTTGTACAAATTGTACAGTTTTAAAAATTTACAGCAAACTTTCCAGTAATTTGACCATTTTTGTAGAAAACGGTTATGTAACTGTAATTTAACTATATTCTGACGGTATTGCAAATTTTATGGTCATAATATAGTTACATTACGATTATGTAACCGTTTTCTACAAAAACGGTCAAATGATTGGACAGTTTGCTGCAAATTTTTAACAGTGCACCACAATTTCCGGCCTACAATCCGCGGACCAAACAATCAAGTTTTCACTCAGATATTTTATTTAATAAAATATAAGTTAGTGGATCGCTGTAAATATTTGTTTTCAATTACTAAATAAAATTTCTGGGTCGAAACATCATTGTTTAATACGCGGATTATAGGCCAGAAATTACGGTACACTGCGCAGAATCCTTTTAAAAGAAACCAATGAAGCAATTTAAAATTATTATGAATTGCATATCAATTCAATAACAAGTCTTACTATTTTCAAAAATGATAATAATCTGTCTTACACTTTATACGCAATATTATTATCTTTATCCCAATACTAATACCAGGATTTACATTTTATCCAGTGTCACATTTGCGTCTTTTTCTATTTCCAAAATATAATTCAAGGTATAACAAGAAATATACGTTGATATTTATAGGATTTTTGAAAATTTATTTTCATGTGCAAACTTTGTGCTATTATTTAAAATAAGAAGGTTGAGTGCATGGACTATTTTTTATTCAGTTTATTTATTTTGTGTTAGAGAATAATAGCATAATTATGAAAAAAAACTTTCCTTCTTTTTAATCAAAATGCAGCGAAGCCACTTTAGTAGTCATATCATTGTGCTTTATTTGTGTATTCTTTTCATTGTAGCAGAATGTCTAAGCGAGTATGCTTTAGATTTAAGAATTGTTATTTATAGTAACAATTTTCTTTTATTTACAAACTACACTGGTAAATTATACAAATGATAGTGTTTTTTAAACAAAGCAATGCCGAAAATCTTTGTGATATGTTATCAATATCTATAAAAATGTAGATATATATACAATAATGTATATTTATCTTTAATTTTTCATCATTTCATAAAATGTATAATAGAAGAGCTTAATATGTTTAGTAGAAAAAATTAACAATTGTTTTTCTAAATATATTTTCTATCTTAACATAATAAAATAATTTTAGAGGTGTTTCTGTTATTTTACTTTGAAAGATGTACCTATAATTATAGGTCTCCAATGTTATTAAAAAATGTATAATAAACACATTCAAAAATGTACTATTATAAGTTCTTACCTAGTTTAATTAATACTTTCTCCTAAAAATGGAACTTTTTAAGAAAAAAAAATGATAAACACTATTTTATCATTGTGTGATAAATAATGCACAAAAATCTAATAAACATCGGCCAATTCATTTAATGGGTATTTTAAATGAAATTATCAGCGCAATGCAATTGTTTATATGAGAATTAAAACTCTTATTTCTTTACAATGTCACTCAGATTAGTAAATAAGTACATTTTTGTATTAAAATAATATTCATATCAGTAAATTGATTTGAGAGGAATTACGCTTCTATTTATGATTATTGTTTAAGCCTCCTCTTGTATTAACGATTATGTTTGTATCTATTGTTTCAATATGGTATTTTTATAAATTAATATTTTCCAGTATTTAAGAAATAGTTAATGTTTATTAACTTAGAACATCTTTCAAAATTATATATACAGAGCTTTCAATGAAAAGGAATCACTTGCGAAATATTACACGTAGCTTGTTTTCGGGGAAATCTCTGACAAAATAGTAATATAATAATTGTGTACTAAACACCTCGTTTTGTGAAAGAAAAATAAACAAAACAACAATTTATAAAAATAATTTAATATAAGGCATTTATTGTCAACATCGTCCACCATAAATGAATTTATAATTTGAACGTTGCAACACATGATTAAATGTTAGTTTAACATCTGTATCCTAAGTGCAAGTGTAGGAATCAAACAAAATATCTCTAGAGACAAACCAATATGTACTTTGAACCTCATAACTTCAGCAGAACGGTAATGCGTGTGTGGACGTTTATGAATACATTAAAGACTGATTTCTTTATACCATATACGAAGCATAACTATTCGTCGTTCACAAAATATTTTTATCGTAATTAGTTCACAGCTAAAACTACATAATGTCAAAACTTTTCTACAATGTTTGTAGCGCGGATATTTTCTGATCGCGTAAGTGTCATTACCGACAGTTCAGTAAAACATTTTCAAACTTTTTAAAATGCAACAAAATTATAACTTTACGCTGAAAATGATAAAATATGAAATATATGTATTATATGAAAATCAAAAAGTGATGGTGATAGAGTTCTTGCTCCATTTCATGAAGCAGAGTCATCCATAAAGATCAATACGACAGGCCGGTTTTTAAAGATCACTCATTCTCAGTATTTTGATTTAAACAAGTCTGGATAACCACATATATGTACAGATGTTTAGATAATTTCAATTTAATTATGCCCTGATCCGAAACGCATGCCCATATCCTTCAACTAGGAGCACTGAGCTCCAAATATAACAGAATATCTGTCTTCCTAAGGCCCAACATGCTTTCCAGCGGTCAGCGCGGAAGGATACAGTGACGATAATTTTAGCTCGCATTCATGGCAAAACATGCTGTCTATCGCATTCCCTTACATGATTACTAAAATATTTATTAATTAGACATTATAAATGTATAAATTAGGATAATAGTAAATGAGAACACTCAGAGGCGTAGCGTCAAGGGGGGCACGGATCACTTTACTACCAGTATTTTTATATACTACCTTTAGCCTTATTTAATCTTTGAAAGGTATGAATTAAATAAGGCTAAAGGTAGTATATAATTATACTGGTAATAAAACGATCGTGCCCCCCCCTGACGCTACGCCACTGAGAACACTAATATCTGACATTGACAAAGTGGACTATTTTTTACTTTTGCTGTGCACGCTTCATTTGCCTTTCATGCTTCTGACCGCTGATTCTGAACTCCTGCTACATATAGAGATCATTGACTAGGAGGGAATTTAACAGTAAAGAAAACATAGATTGGAAAGGGGTTTCGAATATGGCTATAACGGACAGACAGAGGTTTTACGAAGGAAAAGTGAACAGAAGTTTTCGCCTAAAAGAAAATTTTTAAACCCCTGCAGAGTTGCCAAGCTCAGACCACGCGGGTATGAAACCCGCGAACATCGTGTTTGATGTTCGCGGGTTGGGAGGATCATTCCTCCCAAAATGTGACCAGCATGCTAACCATTGCGTAACACACCCTTTAAAATATTTTTCTTCTTTTTAATGAGGATCAATCTGGTTGCTGTAATTTCAGAATAGCTCGACTACTCTTCGTTGGAGAAAACGGATTTCCAAAGCTTGTCCATTGAACATATATTTACACCATTCATTATAATGAAATTATATGCAATATGATAATTGGTACACAATTACATAATGGAACAATACCTTTTTGAATATTGTCAATTGAGTATACCTGGCCATGGGAAAAAATGAGAAAAGTCATTAACTTCATGATAAAGCTTAAAATATAATACAATGACGATCAAATAATCAATCATAACCCGCATTTATACGTACAAATTCATGTAGCAGAAAACGCGCGTAGTGTATATATACGCAATTTTTGTGCATCGATGCTCAATTGTACAAGGTGTTTTATGATGGTGAATGAAAAAACGCCTATATATTTGCTTTTACGTTTCTCTCAAACGTTGTAAAAAAGAAGATTTTTGAATGTACTGCTAACAAAGATACTTGCCTATCACAGTAAATACGATCATACTGAATTTATACATTCAGCAAATCCGATACAGTAAATTTTCTTTCTAGAAATTCTTTATAGATTTTTCAGTTTTTAATAAAACACATAATAAACTTTCGCAAAATGGGTGAAATTGTTTTTGATTTGCCTATAAGTGATTTAGTACGGTGTAAAATCTTTAGGGATTACGATCATTTTACTACCAGTATAATTATATACTATATTTGGCCTTATTTAATTCATATCGTTCAAAGATTAAATAAGGCCAAATGTAGAACATAATTATACTGGTAGTAAAATGATCGTGCCCCCCCCCCCCTGACGCTACGCTTCTGTTCGACACTGTACAAATTTTTGTACTACAGCTGTCCTATTTCAAACGTTATTCTTTTTAAGGGCTTCATTGGGATTTCGCTCATCTGTGCATCGTAGAGAAGAAGCTATTTGTATAAAGTCGATATTATTTTATATTCTAGTTTTCCGGATTCGAACTTGGAACGATATGGCAAATGTTCGTCAAAGAAAGATGTGGATCAACCCAGAAATCACTGTTTTGCTGAATTAAAGAGGTATTTCCGAAATCATTTCGACCTCAAGCCCTTAGTTCGCAAATAAACGCATAATTTTGTTGTACAGGCTAGCTTTACAGATCCTTGTGAAATATATTACGTAATTTACAGAGATACGCAAAGAGGCGCAAAACTGCACAGTTATTTTAAATTCTGAAACCGTTAAATTCTGAATTCTTTCGTAGTCAGTGTTTAATTTGTTTTCTAAATGTTTGAAAACACCTATCATCGAAAATTTTCATTGCACCAAACAAACTCACACTCCCGTAAATAACATATATACGAATGAAATAAAATACTTCCTCCTCCCTCTTCAGCTTTAATAATTAACGACAGCCATAGCTCACGAAATGTTAGTCATGCGTATACGGTGATGGTCTCATTCGATTCAGCGTCCTAAAGTACAGCAATTTTCATACCAGAGACTATTTTGCCATTTTAAAGTTTTTTGGGATTTATGGACCGTTTTGTTTTATATATTTGATCCCCTGAATGCGAACTGAGCAAGTTGATAAAAAAGTCCATTCACCTGTTTGCTTAGAAGTAGTAGTGCCTTAAATTTTAATTCTCTAGCTTTTACCGGTCAGACGTTATTGATTTTTGGCGCATCTTTTGCGATTTCGTGCTACTGTGTGACTGTGCAATTAGTGATCAAATACGATTATTAAGAGCCTACATCAGTCACGCGAAAAAACGCTCCAGATAATGTTAAGTCTATGGGAAGGTTATCGAGCGATTTCTCGCTCGCATTTTAATATTTTTAAATGATTTTTTTTTTTGCATAGGACAGCTGAGGTCGATCTCTAACGTTGTTGGTTTTTACTTTTTCGATTTTTGTTCCAGTTTTTTTATATAAGGGTAATTTCCCTTTCAGAACCGGTTCCAAAATTGAAAATGTCCGCTTATAAAAAAACCGTAACCAAAATCGAAAAAGTAAAAACTAACAACGTTAGAGATCGACCTCAGCTATCCTATGCAAAAAAAAAAAATCATTTAAAAATATTAAAATGGGAGCGAGAAATCGCGCGATAACCTTCCCATAGACTTAACATTAGCTGGAGCGTTTTTTCGCGTGACTGATGTAGGCTCTTAAGAGCCTACACTAGTCACGCGAAGAAACGCTCACGCTAATGTTAAGTCTATGCGAAGGTTATCCCGCTATTTCTCGCTCACATTTTAATATTTTTAAATGATTTGTTTTGCATAGGATAGCTGACGTCGATATCTATCGTTGTTAGTTTTTACTTTTTTGATTTTGGATCCAGTTTTTTTATACAAGTGTACTTTTATTTTCAGAACCGGTTCCAACCGGTTCCAAAATTTAAAATGTCCGCTTACAAAAAAAGTTTAACCAAAATCAAAAAAGTAAAAACTAACAACGTTGAAGATCGATCTCAGCTATCCTACGCAAGAAAAAAAAAAAAAAAAAAAATCATTTAAAAATATTAAAATGCGAGCGAGAAATCGCGGGATAACCTCCCCATAGACTTAATATTAGCATGAGCGTTTCTTCGCTTAACTAGTGTAGGCTCTTAACCCTTTAAATAAATGTTTTTCCAAACGAATTTTGGGTGTTTTTGCTATTTTCTGAAATGTATAAAAATCTGCCCCCACTCAGGAAATGGAAAAAATGAAAAAAATATATACCAGACCACATTTACGTTAATTTCTTTTTCTGACGGTGGTATTTGTTTGAAAGATAATAATATTAACGCTTTCATAAAAGAAACCGAAAGTAACACTCGTGTTTACGTTTTTTCTGCATACTTAAACATTCTGAACCCTGTTCAATAGTCAAATATGAAAATAAAAACATACATATTTAACATTTACCTTTCTGATGCGATATGTGACTGCACCGACGCAGATAGTGATTACTATGTATGTCATTTTTGTAGATAAATTTATCTATATTTGTAACTGCAAGATATTTTTTTGTTTAAAAGGTTAAAAACTAGGAACATATGGAAAGAAGACTGTTAGTTACAGTCGTTAAGATTTTTGTAAATGTGACGAAAATGCTTGTTCACTAAAAATTCCACGCTCAACCTGTGCCTATTAAATGTTATTAATAAATAAAACTTATTATAAAAAGGTTCTTCTCTCTTAATTAGCGAAATTAGCCCTATTTGTGTGATTATTATTGAAAAAAATGAAGTAGCCGGTTTTTATACATTAATAATAAAATTGAAAATTTTTAGACTTCCAGAACTTTCCTTTTTATGAAAATGCTTTATAAAGTGAATTTTCTTTCTGAGAGGTAGTGAAATATATCAAAGTACTCTACTATGACTTTTTGCTCCACTAATTTTCAAAATTACAGGATCTAGATTAAAAATGATATTGGTAGCTGGAATGTCGAACTTTACCTCTATTATTATATTTTTATTAAAGACGGAAACTTAAAAAAAGTAAAATATCTATATTATAAAGGTCAAACGTGTCCGTGCGTAACGCTGACGTCATTCTGCGAATGGCAACAGTTGACAATGAAATTTCGTTTTGCAATTTTGGCTACTGCAATTTTTTTAATTTCTAAACATCGCACATTTAAAATTCTTTCACCATTATATAGGGGAAAAAAATCTACTTTCAAATGCAATTTGTTTGAAAACTGTATCGCAATTAACTAATTTTTTATAACATTTAAATTAAATATCAAGCATGATTTAAAAAAAAATCTATCGCTTGAAGACGATTACAAAATATTAATCTTGTTGCACTTTAAACAATATTAAAAGTTCAGCATTTGTTTCCAGCTCATATTCAATAACGAAATGAAAATTTCACTAAGCCGTCAATAAAATATTGTATATAAAACACAAATTTAACAGACATATAATTGAAAAACAGTTTAAAACCGCTGAAATTATCAGAATAATAATAATAATAATAACTGCTGTAGATAACGACATTTTTAGCGATATCTTCGGTTATTAAATTCTGGCACGACGCCAATGCGAAATGACCGCTTTTAATAAATTTCAACATTTTATTTGAATATATAATTGACATATTTCATACAAAAATGCTCTTTGGCGTTGTTAGGGGACAATCTAAGAAAAATTATTGAATGTAAAAAATCTATTGGAGTTTTCAGTAAAATAAATAAATGATTTTCACATTTATTCTCTATCCCGGGAAGCCCGGGTTGGATGCCCTATTTAATTTAATAGCAAAATTATTAAAATATACTCTGGCCTCCAAAAGTTAAGGTACAACAAGTTTTTCGAAGCTCACCAGACAAAAAATGACAGTCAGATTAAACTTCATATTTTATATGAATGACAATAAAAAGCTTTAAAAAAACTTACACAAAAATTACAGCTACCACTTTTATTTCATAGAAAGGAATCGGTACTTGTGAATGCGACAAAAATATGCAATTACGAAGCTTTCCTAATTCCGCGTGTAAGTTTTGTTGTATTCGAACTATTGTTGTCAGTTTTGTACACAAAAACTAGTAGAGTCTAGAAATGTCTAGAAGAAGTAGTTTGCCCGATTCATTAAGGTGGCGGGCAGTAGGATGGATGGAAATGGGGTTGTCACAGGCCGATACTGCTAGACGGCTCAATGTGTCTCGCAGTGTAGTCAAACGACTCTGGGATCAGTAAGAATCCGAAGATTCTGTGTCCAGAAGACATGTTCCAGGCCGCCCACGTGTTACAACACCTACAGAATACCGGTTTCTAGCTCTTTCTGCCCGAAGGAGAAGACGCACTACTGTGCCGCAACTCATCGCAGACCACTTTGCAGCATCAAGGAGAAGAATCTCCGCTATTACGGTGCGAAGACGTCTTCACAATGCAGGTCTCTATGCAAGGCAACCAGTTGTGTGTGTCCCCCTTAACAGACGACAGAGAAAAGCCCGCTTATGTTGAGCAAGAGAACATGTTTCCTTGACCAGACAACAGTGGGCTTCTGTACTCTTTACAGACGAGTCCAGATTCACACTGGAGAGCGATTCAGGACGTCTTCTGATCTGGAGAGAACAATGCACTTGATACTTTCAATCAAACACTGTCGAAGCGCACGTGTCCGGAAACGGTGGAATCACGGTTTGGGCAGGGATCTCACTCGGAGGCCACACTGACCTGCATGTGTTCCATGGAGGAACTGTGACTGGTGCGAGATATCGGGATGAGATCCTTGATTCATATGTGCGCCCATATGCCGGTGCTATTGGCAATGGTTTCATTCTAATGGATGATAATGCGAGACCACACCGAGCTGTGGTTGTTGAGAATTATCTTGAGGATCACGGTTCGGAGAGAATGGAATGGCCAGCTCACTCTCCAGACTTCAATCCGATAAAACATCTTTTTGGGACTATCTTGGAATGCAGGTTGCGGCTTTATGTACTCCTCCAAGGTCATTAAATGAGCTAGAACAAGGCTTACTCCAAATCCAGTCAGCGTTACCTATTTCGGTGTCCGACAATTTAGTTGAGAGCATGGAAAATCGATGTCGCCAATGCATTCAAGTCCGGCGTGGACATATTCCGCATTAGAACCAGTTTTTTAATGTTTCTGTCACATTTTACTGCATAAAATTGCGATGTGATTTCTCCACGAATGGAATTTTCCACCATGAGTGCTTTTTTGTTGTAATTTCATTTATACGTTTACCTTAAGTAGATTTCTATGTCGCATTTAATAAATATCAGTTTAGCGAACATTTCCTCCAAATTTGTTGTTTCTATATTCATTCATTTGCAAATTAGACGCAAAAAAACGGTTGTACCTTAACTTTTGGAGGCCAGTGTACTTTAGTTGAAATATAAACGTCATAAAGACGAATCATTAAACAAATGTTAAAGTAAATCTGTATAGTGCCTAAAACAAAAAAAATAATATATTATTTTAGTAAACGCGCGCGTAAATGATGTTACTGAAGTAGTTTTATTTTTTAATTTTTTTTGTTACTTTTATCAATGCGACTTGCTAATCTCTGATTTTATGAAGGTTTTGAGAAATAAAATAAAAGATAAATAGTATTACGTATTTATTTTTATTTCTGTTAGCTCGCAGCTATCATAACCTGCTATCAAGCGGACAACTGATGCCAAGCACACTGGTCAGATGTATGTGTTAAAAAAAAATAATAAATATGAAAATACATATTCTCTAAAATATAAATGGCCAATCAACATACGCCATATGACACAAGAGGCGGCAAAGGCGGCACAATATTAAACTAAGATTTTAAAATGAGTTGCTCAAAACAAGCAACATTGTAATGTTGGGGAAATTTTGTCGCCAGGAAACATTTGTAATAGCAACGTCACACCAAACAGCCCGAGGCTAAATAAAAAGACAAGCTAGCGCGGTGCATTCCATTTATCTTTTTTTTACAGTCCGCTAGAGTGATGTAATGCTCTTTTTGTACACCTGCATTGGTGGATTCGAGCATCACGTGACTGCCACGATCTGTAAAAAAAGATACGCGTAAAGCACCGCGGCACAGTGTGGTATTTAGTCCCAAAACCTGGCCAAAATTATTTTATACTTCTACAAGCTACACATCTACGTTTTTATTAGCTCACAGGCTAGCAAAGCCTGAGAGCTAATGTGCCCGCCGGTTCTGTATGTACGTACGCATGTATGTACGTACATATGTATGTATGTATGTACGTATGTATGTACGTAACTCGATATCTGTTGATAGAAATAACCGTTTTGCTTCAAATTTTGTTTATAGGTTCATTGTGATAAGGCGCTTCTCTGATTAGTTTTGGGAGTTCATTGGTTAAGTATAAAGGGGGGTGAACGGGGGGCTAACTCCCCCTTAATTTAGATAAATGAGTTTTTCATGCAGAATTATCCGATTTTCTTCCAATTTTGTATATATATTCATTGTAATAAAGCACTTCTCTGGTTAGTTTTGGGGGTTCATTGGTTAAATATAAAGAGGGGAATGGGGGGATGATCCCCCTTAATATATAGTCGATTTCCTTATTTTTCGAGAGTCAAGAGTATAATATACAATTAGTGTGAAAAGCCTGTGATCTCAATGTCCTCAGTTTAACTGAGCAGTTTTCTTTTTTATTTGAATTGTAGAGTGAAACCGGTAAAATAAAGTCTTATTTATAAATGAAAACATTTATTCATCAGTTTCATCACTATTACTGTCTTAGTAAGAATATTAATATTTGTAATATCACTTTCTGATAACAGATGTAAAACTTCAGAAGATAAGGGCTTTCTTTTTTAGTTTGTGTTGCATTTCACGCCAGTTATTATTGGTTCAGAAGTTAAAAGAAGCCTATTCATGATATCAATGTACAGGCCACTCGCGAAAACTTTCTTCTGTGGTTTAAATTAAATGACCTAATATGTTTATTGCGAGCTTTTGCAGCCTCTTCAGATAGTTGGTATATTGGCAGAATAGCTTTTTTTTATAAAGTCTGTTCCATGACGAAGTATCTTGTGCATTGTAGGGGACATGGGATAAAAACCATATAGCGACACATACAGTTCATCCGTCTCTTAGCAATATTTTTCAAATTCTTCTGTATTAATTTTGTATTAGTATTGTTTTCTCCAAATAGTGTCCTTGTTTTTATGAGTAGCTACTCATTTTTGTTTGAAATGATTTTTAATAACGGAGAGCTTTTGCTTCATCTCAGCTATCCTTTGATCACCTTCAGAATAATTTCTCAATAATTCTTGCTGCAATAAATTGATGATTTCCATCAAATGTTGACTCATTTGAGCATTGCATGATGGTATCAACTCATTTCAAGTCATAGATTTCAATTCAGAAGGCCCTGTTACCAAAAAAAATAGCAGTAATTTATATAAAAAAATGTAGGAACCAACAAAAAAATTCGTTAAAAATAGGGGGGCGGTTTCGGGTGGCTGATTTTTTTTATAATTGCCTTGTATACTAAGTACTGCATATTACACAATAGTTTTCATCGCTTAAATATGTTTAAAAATATAACAAAATCCTTTCTAAATATTATAAATAGTTATTTATGCCACTATTAACTATACCTAAGTTGTCGACCCTATAGACAAAAAATCTGCAGGATATAGGTAAATGTAGTGTGTATAAAGTACATACCCAGTTCAGAATAATCCATCACAACAAAAATTACTAAATTGTTTTAACAATAAACTACAAGAGATTTTAAAACACTAAAATCTGAGCGCATCGTAAAATCACAGGACCACTGGAAGAGAACGGCAAATTGGGACTGATCGCGTGGCGCGCTGCGTTGTGCTAGCGCATTGCACGTTTCGCCTTTGGATGCAGTAACTATTAAGCTTTTTGAGGAATAATATACATGGTAGGAAACCGATTTGTAAAAAAATCATTTTTGGCCATGTTTTGGGACTAAATACCACACTGTGCGCAGTAGCCTTTCTTTTTCGTTAACCTCGAAACAGTAAATGAATCAATTAAAAATCTGACTTTAAAAACTTTGTTCGTTGTGTTACGACAATTTTTGTCGCTTCAAATTATTCCGTGCAATAGAAAATTGATAAGGCCTTAACAAACTCTGGTTAATATCGTACTGACAGCCTTTCGACTAATGTACTTTGTGGCGACATAAGGGATATAATGTTTGATTGGTTGGGACGATTCTGCACAAAAGCGAATCGCCAAACATCTTGGCGGAACTGATATTATCGTCCAGCTAATGCATGTAAACCTGACTCACTACAATAATGGAACTCATCCAGGCCAGTATCGCAAATCTCTATCATGTCGGTTTGCAGTAGTTTAGACAGACGTCATTGTCTAAGCTAGGGTTACATTAATACAAGTTGAATCATCAAGCATTTTGTTGCTCACTTAATCCAATCAGCGAGTGTTCCCGACGCGGCGTAGCCAATCGTTCTTCTCCTACGGGCAATTAAATGGCGACGTGAGTCAGCCCGGATTGTAGGAGCATTAGTCGAAGCACAATCTGAGCATCGTATGTCGCGAGTGTTCTATAGAGTCACCCCACTTTCGACCGTTAATTACCGAACTTACCTGCGACTTCAAGTAAGATTGGTTACTTTAGTTACTCCACTAGTTGCGTGCCAAAACAAGTTTATTATAACTAAACCCCATATTTATACGTTAGAGAAAACACACTATTGAGCGCGTTCAGAGACCGAAACGCGGGTTACTCTTATTATTGGGGAATGACGTCATCTGATTTTCTCAAGGTAAAGTTTGTTTAAAACGGCGGTGAACGCTTTTGGGTAAATGTTTAGAATCAAACTTTTCCGTCAACCAATCTACCATTACATTTTGACTGTACGAACATTGCAGAAATCATCCTGGCGACGTTGGCCAATTATATTATAGTCCCAATCAAATGGTCAGGACTCAAGTGTACAGTAGGAGTCATAAAGAACAACATTAACAGTTGCAGTTAGCTATAAAGCAAACAAACAAATCAGATTTCCCAACCGCGTGATCACTTTACCCAATAAAACTCACCAGGTAATGTGCGTTACCCGAAGTCTGGGTAATTTCCGGCTGTGAACACTACGAGAGACCCGCAAAAAGTCACGCGATATCGGTCTCTGAATGCTTCAGGTTACGCATGTATTACACTAATGTAACTCGGGGTTTGGTGTGTGAACGCGCCCATTGCATCGTATCGCGACCTACGTTATACACGGCCGGTGCATGACGTTTAAAACGCCACATAGAGTGGATCATTTTTACACGGTGATTGGTGCAAAGCCAAGGCTACACTAGATACCGGGCTTGCTCATTCATTATCATGACGTCACAAAAGGTGGCTGGCCGCGACCAGCGATTGGTGCAAAGCGACGAGCCCGTCGTTTTGTGCCAATCGCTGTATGTCTTTCATTTTGTCGTTTCGCTTTGTACCAATCGCTGGTAGCGGCTAGAGCTCCTATAATACAGGCTGAATCATACCGCCATTTAATGACCCAGCGGACCAAAAACCAAGCTAAAACCGGTTAGCTTACCGTACTAGTTGGACGGCGAGTGACAGTAACGAGGACGGCGAACACCTGCTCAGGCGGTTTCCTAATGCTGAGCTAGGTCACAATATGGCGGTTATTTTGGGCAACAGAATGGATATGCGTCAGCTCCCTTTATAGGAGCCTTAGTAGCGGCCAGCCACCATTTGTGACGTCATGATAATGAATGAGCAAGCCCGGTATCTAGTGTAGCCCTGGGAAAGCGGCAAGCCCACCGTTTTGCACCAATCACCGTGTAAAAATGATCCACTTCATGTGACATTCTAAACGTCATGCACGGGCCGTATATAACGTAGGTCGCGATCGTATGATGCGAAAACAGGAGCGTATTCAACTTTGACGACCACTTCGACCATGATCGAAGGAGACTGGAAAATGGAGTAGGTTTAAAACATACAGTTGCAATGAACTTGAGAACCAAATGTTCAGATCACGCATTTGCCTACTTATATATATATATTGTTATATTTTGGTTGTGTGCTTGGTGGGTGAATGGTTAGAGCATTGACTTTCTATCTGGATGATGATTTGAGTTCAAACCTCACGCTCTCTTCGAGTTTTTTTTTCTTTTTATTTTAAAATGTTTTGTCAGTTACTATATATTTTTCATGCTAAATGGTAAATTTTGACATTAGTAACAATTCCAGATTAATATTTATTATTAAAATTGTTAAGTATTATTATTAAAATTATTATTATTAAAATTAGTTATTTAAATATTGTATTTCATATTTTTTTTTATTTAAAATGTTTATTGGTTGCTTTATATTTTTCATGATAAATGGAATATTTTTAATAAACGGAAATTTTGATATTAATAACAATTACAGATTTATTTCTATTGTTATTATAAAATGCTCATTTAAATACGATAAATAAGCAATCTCCCTATTAAAATTTTCTTTTACAGCGCTTTATAATATTTAAAATTTCATTCCAATTCATTAATACTTTTTTAGCAAATAAGAATTGTGCGAAAATATCTGTGCGCATACGATGGGTGTGTGTTTTTTATGGAGTATGGTTTATTATTACTAAAACTGAAATGCAAAGCATATTTTATAATATAAAATTCAATGTGTAAAATTCTATAAAAATAAAATTATACGTATAACGTTAAAATTTTTAAAAATCAAATTAAAAAATGAATTTTGATGGTTCAAAACCTTGAATATTTAAGTTTCAAACAATTTCATATCGAAATAAATGTCTTAATAAAAACATTAGAAACTCCTTTTATCAAATTTTAACAAATATTTTTATTTACTAATACAAATGAATCTCATAACATGTTGATATCACAGTTTTGTTATATTAACAGTATTCCATTTTAATGAAAATATAAGCAACTGATGAAGCATTTTTATACATTAATAAAAATTGAAAAGAAAAATCTAAAATAAAAGGAGAGGCTTATGATCCAGGTTCATTTGTTTAGTGCGACAAAACATCGTAAGTGTATGTAATATTTTTTATTTAATTTTTATTTTTGAGAGCTTGTGCCTAATTATTTTAAAGTTTTCTGTGTTAGACCTGTAGGGAAACGACTTTCATATACGATCCTTAATTATTTTAATATGTGTATTTCCAAATAAAAACGACTGACATCTCTAAATCAGTTTTAACTTAACTTTTCAGATAAATTATTTGCATAGAACAAACTTTTTGTTTGTTTTGTTTGTTTATTTATAACATACATCTGACTTGTGTGCTTGACATCAAGTGCCCGCTTATAAGTCATCGTCAATATACAGGGACGAGATAGCCACAAGGAAATTTACAACACCAGAGAGTTACATCCGGGAGCTCCACAAAGTGTGTGCAATGGAGCTGGCGGGACAAACTTTTTAAAGTTCCAAACAAAAACTAAAACTTTAGAGTGTTGCCAAATTTGAAAAGCAAAATTACATAAAATTATGAATTAGATACATATAATACAACGAGCTACACATAATATGATGCCCGTATAAAGACTATAAATTATGCTACAGCAGACCCACTGAGTTATATAGAATTATATTAGAGCTCATTGGTTAGGCCATAACCTGGCACAAATCGGGATCGAACATCTGGCCTGTCATCAACTTATATGTCACTAAAACTGATATATTAATCGTACTCCGGTATTGTTATATTTTATATACTGTTTCGTTAAGAAATACGAAAGATTAAAATATCAGTAATAAAGTTGAAAATTGTTAGATTTCCGATCAAACTGTTAAAGATGTTCAATCAACCTTCCAAACGAAAAGCCCAATGACGTGATCAAATCGCCCACAAAATTTTTTGGGTCAAGAGAGCGAAGTCTGCGCAAGCGCATCGGGCTAAATCAGATCACGTGATGCTTTGTTGTGTCACGTGATGTGTTGTGTTCATGATTCCTATTATGATATTCCTATTACAAGAGCCACTTTTTTGGAAGGACAAGGACATATAGTAGCTGGCTTCACCTATTATAAGGCCAAGGCAACACTAGATACCGGGCTTGCTCATTCACTCTCAAAACGTCACAAATGGTGGCTGACCGCGACCAGCGATTGGTCCAAAGCAACGCGCCCATCGTTTTGTGCCAATCGCTGTATGTCTTTCCTCCTAGTCAGCCACCTTTTGTGACGTCATCATAATGAATGAGCAAGCCCGGTATGTAGTGTAGCCCTGATAAGGCACGGAAACAGAATATAATTCAATTATGGCTTTTTTCCATGCTTTTAAGGAGACCAACTCCATGTATATTTTCTCCTTCGACCATGGTCGATGTAGTCGTGTAAGCTGAACACGGCCCAGGATACCATAAGTAAGTGGGTATTAGCTGACGTCACAATTCACCGTCGTTTCGTTTCGTACCGTCCCAGAATCGACCGGTGAGATTTGTCACTTGTGTAAGTTGCTTTATTCGCGTCCTTTATATGCGTCTTTGTAAATGTACACGGTGAAGTCTTTTAATATAACGTTGAATTGAATTATAGATAATGGAAATTGAAATGAGTGGTGAGATGCGAGCAAAGAGAATAAGAGTAAATGAAAAAACTGCAGAAACCAATATATTTTTTAGGAACTCTAAAATTACAGAACTGCTTCAACTTTGTATTCAACCCAATAACGAAAATGAAATGGAGACTATCCTCTTGGACTTTTGGGAAAAATTCGATAAATGCATACATGGGAACGCAGATTTCTGTGAAAGTGACATTTTTTGTATGTATGCACTTGATTACGTTTATAAAAATAAGGATTTGTCTTTATCAGCTGTCTCAAGATCTATCTATGCTTACATGTTACAGCGCAATTTAACTTTTTCGGAAACAGACCGAAATAAATTGATTTATTGCAGTGATTCCATTGTATCGGTGTTGGATCGAATTACAAATTTGCAGTCCTTAGAAGCAGAAGGTATTCTGAATGCGACTTTATTTAAGTGTGTGTGTACTGTAAATTTAGGACTTTTACATTTCTTCCTAAAATTTGGATTATTAGAATTTCCAGCAGAATGTGACGAGAAAGGCAAAAAATGGTTGCATTACTTGTGTAAGTAGAATCTTTGTTTCCATAAGTGGCAAATGTATATATATTTTTTAAAAAGAAATATAAAAATACCGATCAGTGGCAAAATGTCAGCGGACGCTGAATCGCTTACGTGGTATTATATACTAAATTTAGTTTCATTTAATCTTTTAACGTTATACGAAAAAATAAGGAAAAACATACAAGGGGACCGCTAAATATGATGCGCACAGATTTTGATGATATTAAAGTATGCTATAGTGGTTATAGTCCTAACAATTTAAGGTCAAGCGTTTCCTTAAAAATGAGCCTTAGTATTTGAGAAATTGAAGGTTATAGTTCAGCATGCGTTTCAAATACCCATTAGTATGAGCATTTTGTACGTTGATTTCGTGATGCCAAGGTAGAGTTAGTGCTTGCTAAAAAAAGACGTGGTGGGTTCGATCTCAGCTTGAGGCTTTTTCTATTTAAATTTTATATTTTTTACATGTTCCAAGTTTTAAACAGAATTATGATTTTTGAAGCTTTGAACTTTTTAATATTTTCCTAATGAATTATTTACATTTTTGATGAAAATTTATATTTTTTTCTGGAATTTTTAAACCAGTATTTTTATTGACAAAAATACTAATTTGTCTAAATTTAAAAAAACTTTATCTGTTTATTATTTTTAAAACAGTTATAAAATATTTTTTTTTTTCATTTTACGAAATTTTAGAAGAAAATTTATCTATTTTTGTATAACTTTTACAAAATCGTTTTTTACGTGGAATCTTCAAAACTTATTTTTATCAAACGTAATTTCTTTAATGTCACCTATGTACATTTTTCGCTAAAGTTTACACATTACATTTACAAATATTTTTCATTCTAACAAATAAAAATACTGTCGATGTCATACTTAAAAATTTTGTCAACTGGAAAAAAAAAAAATATATTTTTTTTAATAAAATTAGGAACAGATGCTTTACACTCACGCAAACATATAAACATAAGTTGGCGACTTTTTGGTTGGCGCGATTTTCAAGACCGCGCCAAACGAGTAACTTATTACAATGGCTAGGTTGCCATTAACCCTTCTTTGCAAGAGTTTTTCTTTTACAATTGTGTTTTTTTATACATATATTAGACACCAGAAATTTTAAGATAGATTTTTACCTTTGTTCAGCAGCATAGTTCACGGGAAATTTACTGGATTAATATTTATATATAAATATAGTGGTGGCGAAGAAGTTGATTTATTTATTAAAAGTTAAATAAACAGTGATGGAAATTTACATCACTATGCAATTAAGGTTTAAAGGAAAATATTCCCTAAATTTGCCGACTTTTTTCCTTTTTATAACCGATAAAAAAAATAGCTAAGATGCTTTACACTCACGCAGAAAAAAAATTTAATCGGTTAAAAAAAGGAAAGTCGCCAAATTTAGGGGAATTTTTCCTTTAATGGCAACCTAGCCATTGTATTAAGTTATTCGTTTGGCGCGGTCTTGAAAATCGCGCCAACCAAAAAGTCGCCAAACTTATGTTTATATGTTTGCGTGAGTGTAAAGCATCAGTTCCAAAAGAAAAACTGTGCGTGAGTGTATGGCATCATAGCAAAACAATAATAGTAAATTTTAAAAATATGACATAGCTATACATAAATTATTTCATAAATTAGGACATTCGTCAACAAAATATCCGTTTAAAATTTTCAGGAAAAATATAAATTTTCATGAAAAATTCATTAACGTAAAATTAATATTTTAAGAAAATATAGAAAAGTTCAAAGATGCAAAATTAGTAATTGTTCTTAAAACTTACAAAATTTCAAATATAATTTTTTTAAATAGTCAGGATAGGATCGTTATCTCGGCCCGTTAAAGCCCACTTACAGAAGTGGAAGTGCAAACCAATTTCTATTTGAAATATATTCTGAAATTTAACCCCCAATTTCTCAATCACTAAAGCCCATTTGACGGAAATCATTGACCTAGATAGTTAGGGGTATGACTCTTACAGAATACTTTAAAATCATAGAAATCTGTGCGCACCATGTTTTGCAGTGCCGGTAGTAGATAATTTTACTGTTAGTACAGTGATCCAATTTCTCATCACGCTACGCAACTGCTTATAATATTCATAAATAACCCACTAAACGTTTCCGATAAAACCTAATGTTTTGATATTTTAATTTTTTAGATACAGATGTGCCAAGCTCGTACTAACCTTCCTTAATATGTGGGTAATTTGTCCCAGGTTTAATATTTTTCGCATGAGAATGTCTTTTAAAGAAATGGAATTAAATATATTTCATGTAGAAATCTTTAAATAAATAAAGATTCATGAAATCAATTTTCTGGTTTGAAACGTTCTTAAACTAGGTCAAATTAATTTACAAATTACGGAAGTTTAGTGGTAGCTTGGTATCTCTGTAGATACATTATATTTAAGTTTATTTCGTCTGTCACTTTACTTTATAGTTGTCTGTAGGACGAACTATTTTTGAGCAACCTTGGATGGGATACATTTGTCATTAATATGTTGATCATCCATACAGTTTATCGTCGTATATCACACATAGGAAGTATTTTATGGGACGTATTTGATAGAATATTCTTATGTTTAAAAAGTATGGATTGTGGAACTAAATCACCATGGCAAACTCTAAAAATATTATTCGAAATGTGTTTTAGTAGTCGACACCGTCTTATACTACAAATATTGCATATACTCAAACTTCAAAAACTGCATTTGAAGTTCTAATTGCATTCAATGAGTGATTATATGATTATTGTTAATTGCATACGACTGAAAATAAATTCAATGCATTCTACGGACTTGGTGGTACGGTCATCGTTTCACACGAACGCTTAACCCTTTCCGGCGCGGAGCAAGTCTATTTCTAAAATGCTGAAATTATGGACTGACACCAGAATTAAAAAAAAAAAATTCATTAGAGAATAAAAACTTGCTTATTTTCCCGTACTTTATAAAAGAAAAAAATTTAATTAAATATTCTTGGTGCCGTTTGTGAGTTTTGGAATTAAAATTAGGTGGTTTTTTGTGGACACCGCCCGCTTAAATGTTAACAGACTGTGCTCTTCGTTTAAAGCAGGGGTCGCAACGTTCTATATATTTTTTAAATAATCCCCACCACTATTTTCAAAATATAATATTCACAATATCCTTATATTGCATATTTTAAAGAAATCTACCATGAAATTTATAGTTTGAAAATTGTGGTATCAAATATATAAAAATATATAGGACGCTGCGACCCCTGTTTAAAGGGAAATTCGGCCCACTACAAACATTTCTGGCAGAGTTCGTATTTGAATCAAGCACTTTTTGTTTAGTAATCGGTGCATTTTACTTAAATTCTTTAAGGTGTAGCAGAAACTTTCAATCGACTGACAAGTGTTATGAATATATCGTTTTCTCTTTATTACGTAATTTTCATCAAAACAATGCATGGGACAGTTTGTTGCATTACAGCGTGAACCGATGTTGTCGTCAAAAGTTGAAAATGCACGAAATATGTCTTTAAACTCTCATAGTTCTAGAATTTGGAGTAAATAAAACAGCGATATATTTTTGACAACTTGTACCTTTCTCCTATTTATATGTAAATTTTAATAAAAACAGTCGATAGCATAGGGACACATGGGACTACATAGTATTTAGGGCTGTTATTCAACTTTCACACAGTAGTTGAAAATAGTATTTTAATGAACACTCACCATTTTATTAATGAAAATGAAGTCTTTAGCGTCTTTTATAGAATTACAACGTTAGATTTGTCTAATTTTAGTACTGTATTCCTTCTACAAGTAATTTAATAAAGCTATGTTTCAATCAAAATAAAATTTTATCCAATATTTTTAGTACTTGCAAACAAATTTAATTAGTACCTCACATTCAACTTGAGATTAACAAGTCACTTTCAACTAGATATTAAGGTAGTGTGATTAAGTTGTATGATTGACTTCTCAACCAACATAACTTTTGAGAATTTTAGTTGTATAATTTGTATATTTACTTTCAGAAACTGACATACTAATAATATATACTAATAATATAATCTTCAGATTAAGCGCGCAAAACTCAGTTTTGGGCGTTTTATTTGAAAAAAATTATTTAACGAGGTATACGGCGGTTAAACCTAAACACAATCTTTTTTTTTCAGGAAACATAAGGTCAAAAACAATATATTCTTAGCATAATATAGCACAATTCACAAAATATTTCCATAATTGAGTTAGTTATGAATAAAACTGCGCCGATGTATGTAATTTTAACAATCTTAGAAGATCACATTAAAACAGTTTACCTCAAAATGTTTAAATCATTATTTAAAATTAGCTCAAGATTTTTCTTTAACTAGTTAATATTTTTACATGAAATCCGCACAATAAAGGGAATATTAATCTCCCTCAGGTCGCTGTTTTTATCAATGTTCAGTTTAATTTTTAACTTTAATTTTAACTATATTTACTAGTGATTTATTTAATCCTTTAGACGCCTTAAACTATCGCTGGAGACGTTTGAATAACTAAATAGATATTTAACATAAACAGTGGTAGAGCTTAACCCTTTCCGGCACGGACAAATTCTGTTCGTAAAATGAGAAATTACTGACTGACACCAGAATTTAAAAACGACTTTTTTGGAAAATAAGAACTCCTTAATTTAAGCTTTCATTATAGAAGCAAAATTTCATTAAAACATTCTTGGTGCCAAATGCAAGTTTGGAATTAAAATTAGGTGTGCCCGGACTGGGACCACTGTGCCGGAAAGGGTTAAACTCGCTCATAGCTTAATAAACTATAGTATAAGTTTATTGAGCTTTTAATCTCTATTTCGATTAAGTGTTCTCGTAGGTCTCTTGCAGTAGGTATGCGACAATTTATGTGTTAGTAGTTAAAATTTAAGACGGAAACTGAATTTGTGTGTACATTAGCACCCGTATGGCACTGTGGCGTCACATTGTGACTTTGTGAACGCGATTTGAAGTCAGTGACCTGATGTTAAATCATTATGGCCGTTTTAAGGCTTTTTGTGACCTCTGTGTCTAAATTGCGAAGTCGGAGCATAACCAATTTGTGAAAAGTGTGACGTTCGTAACAATTCTACATCAGGACGAGTAACCACAATTTACACGAAATCAACCCGACCTTATTAGATTCATTTTTTTTTTGTAGACAGAATTTGATCTTGCGTCCGGTTACGTGGCTTGACTTTACCAGAATCCGACCCGATCTTATTGTGCCGGCTGTGTTCTTTTTATTCTGTCTGTGAGTATTATTCGAATTAGTATTTTATAGCATGGCAATGCCGTACATAGGTAGATGAAACAGGTGCACCCGCACAGGACGAACTAAGAACGGCTCCCAAAATGCTCTTCAAAATAAATTATTATATTTTTCACTTTTCTACTGCGCTGTTTGGAGATTACATTTTGCCTTACTTAGACCCTACATGTCTTTGCTCATCAACATTCAAATGAATGGTAGAACTGAATGTTATTTTATACCTGCCTATGTTAACTTACCTAACTTAGGTTAGGCTACAGTGTGAATATGGCAACATAGTCATTATACTTGTGTTTTTACGTATATGTATTTACCAAATGCTGGCCAAATGACGTTCGTTTTCATTTTGTTTTAACTTCCATCAGCCAAACCATACAAGTTACGATATAACGAAGAAGATAAAATACGAACTTTAAACCTTAACTACTGTGGCAAAAATTGTCGCATAATTACTGCGAACAGTCTTTGAGAACGTTTGTTTTGAAGATTATTAAAAGCCTAGTTTAACTCATAGGATACTGTTTCTGTACTAAACGTTTTGTACGGGACTACTATAATTAAAATTCACCCATTCAGAAGTTCCTAGTGGTAGTTCTAAAGCTCCAAATGAAAGAAAATGTTATTAGTATCTATAGTTAAACGGGAAATTACAAATTAAACTGTCAAGATTGAAAAACGCAGCGGTCTGTGAGACCGCCAACAGCAACGAGTTTACACAAGTTATTCGAAGAAAAACGCGCAAGCAAATGTAAAGTCTATGGGAAGGTTATTTTTAAATTTTTTGCTTGAATTTTAATATTTTTAAATATATTTTTTGTTCATAGGATAGCTGAAGACAATCTCTAACGTTGCTAGTTTTTACTTTTTTGATTTTGGTTAGTTTTTTATTAGGATAGTTTTAATTTTAGAACCGGTTCAAACCAGTTCCAAAAATGAAAGTATTTTTTTAAATCTTTAACCAAAATCGAAAAATTAAAGCTAGCAACGTTAGAGATTGTCCTCAGCTATCCTATGCAGAGAAGAATTTAAAAATATTAAAATGCAACCGAGAAATCAGCAAAGCACCTTCCCATAAGTTTAACATTAGCTTTCGAGTTTCTTCGCGTGACTAGCGTAGGCTATTAAGGGTTAAGAATATATCTTCCTTTTTTGACGGAAGATGAGATATATTTTTAAAGTTCATATTTTCATGTCTCAAATCCTGCAGTTAATTAAAAAAATATATATATATATCGTTGCTCTTCCTTTTGAAATTTGTTTTCAAAAAGAGTTTTTTCACAGTAAATATTTTCTCCCTTACGCCAATGCCTACATAGGCGCTATTTTAGAGGTACCGATAAACGAAAATATTTCTCTTAAAGCTGAGACCCTCTTCTAATAGTCAGTAGATTCGGTTTTCAAATAGGCTAATTTTGAACCCTTTAAAAAACTTTTCCCGGCAGAAGGTCACTTTGCGCCTCACAGAGACGATCAAATTTTTATGCGAAAAGTAACTGAAAGTCCGTTTTTCAACACTATTATTTAAAAGCCTCTTGAAAGACTGGATTTACAGTTACTACAAAAATTTTAAAACATACAGACGAGTAAACTATTTTTTTTAAACGAAATATGAGAAAATTTGACAAAGCTAAAAAGCGGGTTGATTCAATCCAGTTTCACTCCGCTTCGGCTCACTTTTTCACTACTAAATATGCATATTCTTGCTATACATTTTATAGAGGTCTCGGATATAGGTATATATAAAACTTATAAAAATTTGAGACCGTTTGGACGACGAGAACTTTTCTTTGTTGTGTTAAAGTACACGACGCGAAAAACAATAAAAAAGGGAGAAGAAAACATATATATATATATATATATCACAACTAGATATCAATATTTTTCACGAATTTTTAACAAGGGCTGCAAAAAAGTTATATTTATAACCTTAAAAAATTACAAATATTTGGACAACGAGAACTATATATTTTTAACTACGGAACGAACCCAAGTGAAGTCTTCTTAGGACGTGTTTTATCACTAAATATCGATATTTTTTTGTGAATTTCTCAAACCTGGTTAAGGAAAAATTATATATTAAAACTCCTAAAAATTTCAAAGTGTTTGAACGATAACGACTTTTTTTAACATCTAAACTACGGGAGCCCTCCCTCCATTTTTTCGGCATAATTCAAAATTACGCATTGACTAGGAAAAACAAAAAATATAAGCAAGATGTACAGGGTTCGTACGCGCTTACAATTTTTCAATAGAATTTTTCTATTTAATATTTAAATATCAGAAAATGTAGACTCTTTGTTTAATTGCAGGATTTGTAATACTTTTCTGCATTTACCTAACGCAAAAGTTTTATTAAATTGTGGTAAAAGCATACGAACACAGATGTACACATAATTCGCTTTCCGACGCGACAAACAATTTTAAATACTAATATTATTAACTGTATAAAAAGAAAACTCATTTCCGAAAGTCACTTTTGTCTTATTTTGCATGTTTCCGTGCATTTTTACACAGGATTAACATTATGCATATTTGGATTTAAAAAATAACCAATTTTTCACGTCTTTTTGGTCTATTTATATCACTTATAAAATCTGGAAAGGTTCGTACAAGCGAAATTGCTTCAAAATAATTGAAATATGGTCCACAGACAAATACTTTTGTTTTTGTTATCTTGTCATGTTTACGTCTGCTGTTGTTTGGTAAGTAACGCCCCTTATACAAAACATAGAAACTGCATCTCTGCAAAATAGTCTATTCATGATTTTGTTTAGAGTCTTACCAAGATGTGTTGCTTTTCGAATATTTCTCACTCTTCCTGCTGGTATTGTTTCGTGTTAGAGAAGTTTTTTTTTAAAGTTTAACTTAATGAAAAAAAATAAGATCAACTATAGAAAAAGAACGATTATCCAACAGGTCCAGAAATTTAAAATGGAAAACACAAACGTGAGACTTTAAAAATGGATTGTAGAAATGAAACAGGCCGGTGGTGATCGGTGTAAATTTTTTTTCAAAAAGTTTCATTGAAGTAGTCCCTTAAACTATACAGAAAATTATTTCTGTCGAAATCTACAACCTTTATCGAAAGATTTGATTATGCCCCCCCCCCCCCCCAAAAAAAAAAAAAAAAGTTAGTTTGGCATGGGATTTGTTTTACTGTCAAAGCAGTTTTCATTTGTTTATGAAGTTTTCAAAATAAATACCGTAATTTCCGGCGTATAATCCGCAGCTCAAAGAGTCGTTTTTCGACCCAGAAATATTATTTTATAAAATGTAACTTAAAAGATCGCTGTAAATATTTAACTACAATTATTGAATAAAATTTCTGGGTCGAAAAACGACTCTTTGAGCTGCGGATTATACGCCGGAAATTACGGTAATTAAACGTACCGTTAAAAACCTTTGGACTATATTTTTCTTTACTATTTGATAGAGCACTTGGGAAATGAAAAATTCACTTTCCAAGAATATTCTGCTTAAACACAAATACTAAGATAATGTTGGATGTGGGAGAGAATCGTAGATGGGAATGTTAGATGTCACACATCCCATATTTCTTGAATCTCCAAAAATGGACGTCTAGATGTGAACCAAATAGGTTATTCTGCATGATTTGTTTACAGAGAGAGTTTGTTCTCAGCGTTAGATTAGAAGTACCTAGAAAAAATATCTTCTGGCAGAATTGGCAAACATATTACGAATATGTTTTGGCACATTGCCAAAATATTGTTTTAGTTCCCGTCTCCATAAAATCGAAAGTCACACATCAGAAATATCTATTTTTTCTATAAGGCAGATGTCTATAGTTTAATTTTTTGAAAATTTACTTTGATTACTGTGATTAGTATAAATATCAGTTTTTTTTGTCACTCTGTCAATATTACAGTTAAATACAAATTTTATATTTTCCTTACAATGTTCAAAAATATAAAGTGACTGATTAATACTTATTTTTTTGCAGACAATATATGTAGCATTGATAGCTTCTTTAACATGGGGCAGTTGTTGATTCAGATAGACTAATACTGAAAAGTACATCAAAAACCTTCTTTGAAAAATGTTTTTTTTTTCTTTTCAGGAAGTGGTTCAATTTTGCTTGTAAACGGTATGACACCGAAAATATGCAGACATATCAGAATATATCGATGAATGTGAATGACTTTTTAAATCAAATGAAAGAGTGTGAAATCAGCTTTAGAAGAACTATGCTGACATTCATTTGTATCTGCATTATCTCTGAATATCAAGCATTCAAAAAGTTCGAAATGGAACATTATAACTCTTCAATTGATTTCATCCATATGTGTCAAAAAACGTGTATTAGCAAGTTCATGTGTCTAGATAAATTCATGGAATCAACATCGGATGCATTTATTACATTCACAGACATTGACCAATTTCAGGTGAAATTTTTAAGTTTTCTTCCGAACGAAGCAGTTGGTTTGTCTTTCAAAGAAATCTCTAGAAAACTTTTATCAGAGGCCGTGAAATGTTATGGTCCAAGTTTGCCAAAAGATTCGCTCGAATTCTGCAACACAAGATCGCTGAAAGACCTTACCCGATGTAAAATTCGGGCATCTTTGCAAAGTTCGACAACGCTGCCGGAGCAAGTGTACCAATTGCCAATACCTTTGAAATTGAAGAAATTTCTTCTCTTTGACAAAGAAGGAATTTGGGAAACACTTAATAGTTACCAACGACAGCTATATATAAATCAAAGAGAATGTCGCTCCGTGTGATGGTAAAATTTATGAAATACATAAAATGTTAATATGTTAGCATTGTGTACCAGTAACAATTTTAAAGATATTTATGATAGTAACATTTTAGTTATTTGATGGTTTTATCTTTTATTATATCTTGTTACTCATCTTTTTTTATTTTACCTCAAGTTTTTTCGAATGGTTATATTTTTCTACAAATTTCATTAACTATAATTGTATTGAGACTTGCAATCTAGATAAGTTAAAGCAGTTAGAAAATCCAGTAAAGTATCAATTCTTATATCAGTGCAAAATACCACAGATCTTTAAAAAACCCTTAAATTAATATATTTTTGCCAAATAGGAAAAATAATTGACAATTTTCATCTGCGTTTAAATATTAGTTAAAAAAATTATTCGCATAATTTTGAATTTTTACATTAAAACAAAATGCGATTTTATAACCATTTGCCTTTGTCGAGTGTGACGCTATATTTACTTTTAATCACAGAATCCCTTACGTCGTGTTCTAATATTTGCGAATAGTAAACCTAATTTTATTTAATTGTAATTTTTTTTCATCGAATATTATGTATATTCAGAAATAGTGGTACTTAAAATACGGGGAGAATTGGCAGGTACTTACGCCAGCAATGTTAGAGTGAAAAGATATGCTAATATTGTATATGTTTCAACTAAAATGTTAATATATAATAAATAAAAACAATAAACACTACTTTTATGTACATCTGAACAATAAATACGTTCCAACCATAATAAATAATGAATTATTTTGTACAAAATATACACAACGTAGAATCTTTTTAAAAGAAACAAATGAAGTAAGTTAAAATCATTGTTATTGAATTGATATACAATTTATAAATGTTAGTCATTTCAAAAATACAAATAATCTGCTTCACATTTTGTACGCAAGTTTCTCCGGACGAAAGTAAATAATTATCTTAATCCCAATACTCATATTAGGATTTACATTTTAACCAGTGTCATGTTTGCGTAATTTAGGGCTAGCACAACGTTATACTACCAGATTTTCAGTACTTCAAGCATTATACGTAGATGTTATATGAATGTCGAAATTTATTATGTACAAACTTTAACATATTCTTTAAAATGAAAAAGGTTGAGTGAATGGACTATTTATTATTCAGTTTATTTACTTTGTGCCATAGAATAATTGCATAACTTTGAAAAGAATAGCTTTCCTTCTTTTTAATCAAAATGCAGCAATTTCTCTTTAATAGTCATAACATGATGCTTTATTTGTGTATTCCTTTCAATGCAGTACATTTTCTAAGTGAGTCTCTTTCATTTTTCACCATTTCATAAGATTTATAATGGAAGTGCTTAATATATTTAGTACTAAAAAATGACCAATTCTTTTTTATGTATTGTTTCCATCTTATCATAATAAAATAATGTTAGAAGTTGTTTCTGTTATTTTACTTTGAAAGATATACCAATGATTATAAGTCTCCAATGATATATAAAAATATATATATAATAAAACCATTCAAAAATATACTATTATAAGTTCTTACCTAGTTTAATTTCATGTGCGATAAGCATAATATTTTCTCCTAAAAATAGATTTTTTAAAAAGGGAAATTTAATAAACACTATTTTCTCATTGTTGTAAAAACAATGCACAAAATTCTAATAAACATCGTCCAATTCATTTAAAAGTATTTTAAATGAATTTATCAGCGGAATGCACTTGTTTATTTGAGAATTAAAACTCTTTATTTCATTACTATCGCACTCAGATTAGTAAATAAGCACATTTATGTATTAAAATAATATTCATATCAGTAAATTTGAGAGCAATTACTCTTCTATTTATGATTATTGGTTGAGCATACCCTTATAATAATGGTTTTGCTTTTATCTGTTTTATTTAAGGTACTTTCTTAAATTAACTTTTTCCAGTTATTAAGAAACTGTTAATAATTATTAACTTAGAAAACATTTGAAAATTATATTTACAGTGCTTTCAATGAAAAGGTATCACTTGAGAAATATTAACATTAAACTTTTTTTCGGGAAAATCGCTCACAAAATAAGGAAGTAATAGTTAAGCACAAATTTTTAAAAATAAACAAAACAACTAATTTCCAAAATGATGTAATTTAAGACATTTATTGACAACATCGTCCAACATATATAAATCTATAAGATGAAGGTTGCAACACATGATTAAATGTTATTTCTACGTCTTTATCCTAAGTGAAATTATAAAAATCAAACAATATCTGTAGAGATAACCAATATTTAGTCCGTTGTACTTTTGACATCTTAACTTCAGCACAACGGTAATGCATGTGTAGAAGTTTGTGAATACATTAGACTGATTTCCTCATACCATATAAGAAGTATAACTATCCGCCGTTCACAAATTATTCTTAGTCGAAATTAATTGACAGCGGGAAACTACATAATGTACAATCTTATCTACAAATTTTGTAATGAGGATATTTTCTGATCATGTGTCATTACAGACAGTTCAGTTAAGCATTTTCAAACGCATCAAAATTACACCCTTAAGGAGACATAGTGCCTTTTGAGTGAAAATTGTTCGTTATAAGATGCTTTTTTCGAGTCAACATAAATCGGAAAGTTTTTCTCGTTTTACAGTGAAATTCTTCAAGTGGTTATGATAAAGTAATAACATAATAGATTCAATTCCATTTTTTCAAAGTAATTAACAGATATTTAAAAATTACATAAAATGCATGCATAGAAGAAATTTAATGACTTTTGCTTACTCGCAAGATAACTCTTTAAACAAATAACAGATTCTTAATTCTTGTATCAAATTGTATCTTAATATTTTCTTAATTCATCAAACATCAGTTAAATGAAAAATATCAATAGATTTTGATATATAACATAACAAATCTTAAAAAAATTTTAAATTGCAATTTCTAGAATTTTTTATACTTACTCAAATATTAAGATTTTAAAGATTTTGGTTCAGTTAATAAAGGCAATATTAAAAAACAATTTGATACTAGATGTGAGGATTGCGCATGCCTCTTCTTGCTCTAGTAGCGCCCCCTTCTGGAGAAACGAAAGCGCGCGGCAGTAGAACTCAGAACGTCAGCGGCGAAGAACGTCGTTTGTGATATGAAAAACCAGAATTGGTTATGAAAATGGCCGTGAGTAAATGTTACCGGTCATGAATAATGAAAAATATGAATAATCTTTTACGTTGATTTATGTTCCTGTGCTCGTCATCTGTCCTCGTCATTTTTGTGTCAACTTTATGTCATCGTTATGTCAAGAATTAAACTTGTGTTCGTAATTACAACGGCCTGTTTCCTTTAGAACGCCCACACACATACGGAACAGACATGACATTGGTGTCAGAATTAATGGATGAAAAACAGGCTGTATTACTGGATTACGGAGTAAAACATTATAGTGAAATATTATAGTGAAATATTATAGTGGAAGATTATAGTGAAGAAAAATTTTGGATAACCTATACAGAGGTAAGGTAAATTTTATTATTTAAGTATGGCCGATAAACTGACTAAACTTAAAAAAACTAGAGGGGTAATAAAAGCATCTATTACATCTATTATTAAAAAGATCGAAGATGCATGGGTTTTAGAATCGCCGAATTTGGTGGAATTAGAAGAAAATCTAGCTCAGCTAGAACAGAAAGGTATCGACCTTAAACGGGAAGATAAACAATTTTTAGCGTTAATTAATGATGAGGATGAAATCGAAAGAGACGCGAAGACCTCCATAGAATATCATGAAAAAATAACTTTATGGAAATTTAGAGTTAATAAGAAATTGAAAAATAATAGCAAAAGCCAAATTTCCCCCGTATCTCACGCCGATAATAAGCACGCAGAATTAGTTGCGCAATCTGTTAAACTCCCTACATTAAAAATTGAGAAATTTTACGGCGATATAAGTAAGTTTCAAAACTTTTGGAACTCATTCAAAATAGCGGTCCATGATAATGATTCACTGTCAAATATCGAAAAAATGAGCTATTTACAAAGTTATTTAGGTGGTAGTGCATATAATTCTATTTCCGGGTTTGCGTTATCAGATAAAAATTATTTGGAAGCTGTCCAAATTCTGAAACAACAATTTGGCCGAAAGGATCTCATTGTGACGACACATATAAATACTTTATTATCTTTGAAACCTGTATTGAAAACAAATGATGTAACCGCTCTGCGAAAATTATTTGATACCATTCAATGCCAAATAAGAAGTCTCAGGTCTTTAGACATTGAATCAAATGGATTTGATAACCTGTTGACGCCTATAATTCTTAAATCCTTGCCATATAATCTTTCGTTAGAATATAATAAACAATGTATAAAAAATTCTAGTGACTCGCAACCAAACATTGATGATTTGTTATTATTTATTCGTACCGAAATAGAGTCGAGAGAAAAACAAAATTATTTAACTGGCAATTTAGATAACCCAAGGTTAAATCAGTCTTATAATAATGATTCCCCTGCATTTCGTAAACAAATGTTCGCTAGTGATAGAATTAATTCTGAAGTATCTCATATTAAAGCCACTTCTGAAACCTTTTGTATATTGTGTTCTTGTAATAGTCATTCGTCTGAGGAGTGCAATAAATTACCCGTTGATCAGAAAATAGCTAAATTAAAAGCACAAGGACGCTGTTTTTTATGCTTAAAGAAAGGTAAACACGTCGCTAAAGATTGTACCATAAAAGATAAAAAATGCACTAATTGCGGCAGATATCATAATGTTACGATATGTAGTTATTTACTTGGCAATGCCAATAAAGTCGATAGGGAAAATAATTCAAATTCAAATGAAAAAGCACTCACTGCTAGAGTCAAATTGGATGAGTTATTTAATTTGAAAACACCGCGAAAAGAAACAAAATTAATTGAAACATTACCGACAGTAGATATCGAATGTGGTAATAAAATATTACATGGCGTAGTAGATAGTGGAACTCAAATTTCTATAATAAAGGCTAATTGTGTACCCGAATACTTTAAAAATCCTTGTGGTACTATAATATTGCAATCTGCATTCGGTCACCAATTGAAAGCTCCTTTAATAAATATTCCATTGAGTATTGCAGTTGATAAATTAAACCCCAAGATATATCCTAATATTATGATAACATGCGCCGTAGTAGATAATTTAATTAATGATTTATTACTTTCTCTTGATACATATAATGATTTGAATAAATATAATGAAAATGAAAAGGCATTAAATTGTAATGTTGACGCGATAAGTGACAATACGAAAGAAACCAACACTGTAGATCTGTCTGCTTCAATTTTAGACCATGTGTCAGTTGAAAATGCGAATGCAAACGAGAACATTGACCACGCACCTGGCGACGACACTGATACTTTTATAACTGATTCAGAAAAATTTAAATGGCAACAGAAAAACGATCCTTCGTTAAATCAATGTTGGATTGATGCCAAAAATAAATGCAACAATTATTTTGTTCTGGATAACCTGTTGTATCATCGAGATAAATTATTGGGCGAAACGGTACACCAATTGCTCGTACCCGAGCCACGTAGGAAACAATTGTTAGAACTCGCACATTCCAGTCCTTGGGGTGGTCATCTAAGAAATAAGAAAACTGTACAGCGGTTGAAATATTCATTCTTTTGGCCGAAAATTAAAAAAGATGTTAACGAAGTTTGTGAACAGTGCTTATCATGCCAGCTCCGAGCAAAACCAAATAAGTTTGATAACACACCTATAACTCCGGTTACTCGTCCTGACGAGGCAATGCAAATTGTAAACATGGACATAATCGGCCCAATTGAACCACCTAGTGGAGGATACAAGTATGTACTCTCCGTAGTAGATCAGTGTACTCGTTGGCCGGAAGCGGTCTGTTTAAGAAATATATCTGCTAAAGCTACATGCGATGCCCTTTTACAGATCTTTAGTAGAACAGGGATTCCAAAATTAATTGCGAGCGATCAGGGCCGGAATTTTACTTCTGATCTCACACAAGAATTTATGAAACGTTTAGGAACTGCTCCACGTTTCTCTGTACCTGGATACGCACAATCTAATGGTTTAGTCGAAAGATGGAACGCTGTTCTTAAAGGAATGATATACCATACAATAAGGGAAAATTCCGGAAACTGGCACAAGCACATACCTTTCCTTTTGTGGGCCTACAGGGAAGTACCGAACGCCACGACCAATGTTAGTCCATTCCAAATGTTATATGGTAGACGTCCGACTGGCCCCCTCTCCATATTGAAATCATCATGGACCAATGAAACACCTTTGCCATGCGGTCAATTAGGCTCAGTTACAAATTATTTAAATGATTTGAAAATAAAACTGGAAAAGGCAGCCGAACACGCCGGAATTTCCTGCATAGATAAACAGCGAGCTTACGCCTATTATCACAATAGACGAGCAAATCACAAAGAATTTAAGCCCCATGATCAAGTTATTGTTTTGATTCCTGACAGCAGTCACAAAGTATATGCTAGGTGGACAGCACCCGCCACTATACTCGAAAAGAAATCTCCGTATAGTTATTTGGTACAATTACCAGACAACAGTGTCAAACATTTGCACGCCAACAAAATACGAGAATTAAAAGCCCAAACTACGCACATAGGAGTAATATACGATGCCGATATAGATTTCGGCGAAATCGAGAATATCCCCAGAATTGACAAAGAAAATCCTGCTATAATCGATAAACAATTGCAGCTAAAACATTTATCACATGAAGAGAATAAACAACTATCCGACCTGTTACGTAAACATCCAAACCTACAGTCTGGAATTCCAAAAATTACCAATGTAGGTGAACATTACATTAGATTGAAACCGAACAGCCAACCCAAACGCCAGAGACCTTATCGAATTCCTGAGGCACTCAAAAATGAAGTTGACCGACAAATTGAAGAATTACTTGAGTTGGGTCTCATTGAACATTCCGAGAGCGAATATGCGCATCCAATTGTTTGCGTTTCTAAAAAGGATTCGTCAGTACGACTCTGCGTCGATTATAGATATTTGAATTCCCAAACCGAGATCGATTCATTCCCAATGACTAATGCAACTGATCTTATATATAAAGTAGCTCCAGCGAAATTCATTAGCCTGTTGGATTTACTTAAAGGATACTGGCAGATCCGTCTAAACAAAGAATGCAAACATCTCACGTCCTTTGTCACACACCGTGGACAGTACGCTTTTGTAGTCATGCCTTTTGGGCTACGCAACGCCGCAGCCACTTTTCAGAGATACATGAATCGTATTTTAATCCAACATAAAGCCTATGCAGAAACATACATTGACGATGTAGTGATTTTTTCACATATTTGGCTGGATCATCTTAAGCACCTAGAAGCGGTACTAACTACCCTCGAAGAAGCCAATTTTACAGTGAATTTTAAGAAATGTGTATTCGCACGGCCTCAGATAAAATTTCTAGGTCATGTGGTAGGATCCGGTATACATGCACCCGATCCCGACAAAGTATCAGCGATACAAAACTTAGAAGTTCCCAAGTCAAAGAAAGATGTCAGAAGCATATTAGGTCTTCTATCTTACTACCGATCCTATGTTCCTTCATTCTCCGACATAGCTCGTCCATTGATTGAACTTACCAAGAAACGTGCCCCTAATGAAGTTACTTGGTCTGAGGATTGTGACAAAGCCTTTTTTGAGTTGAAACAGGCGATCAGTAAATCACCCATCTGTTATTCCCCGAACTTTCAGAAACCATTTATTATACATGCAGATGCTTCTTCATATGCGATAGGCGCTTGTCTATCTCAAAAAGATGAAAATGAACAAGAGCACCCCATTGCTTTTACAAGTAAAAAGCTCTCCAAATGCCAAGAGGGTTATGCTACCATCGAAAAGGAAGCTTATGCTGTTATCTTCGCCCTGAAAAAGTTCGAACACTATATTTATGGTTCGCACGTAACTGTGGTGAGCGACCATAATCCTTTGAAATTTCTCACGGACTGTGCACCTCAAAGTGCGCGCCTTCAAAGATGGGCCCTTGCACTTCAGCGCTTTCAAGCCCAAATAACGTACCGACGTGGGAAACTCCACGCGAATGCTGACTCTCTAAGTAGGCTACATGCCTCACATTGGACTTAAAGACTTAAAAACTTTGAACATTTGAAAATTTGAACATTTCTTCTGTGTTACAAGTCTGAACTTTAACTTTAAAAACTTTAACTTTATCCTCGAACTTTAAAATATTAGTATTAGTGTTATAGTGTATTCTGTTTTTCTGTTTGTTTATTTTCTTTGATACTCTTTAAGTGTTTGAATTTTTGTATTAATATGTTTACTTGTTTGTTTAGATATTTACTAGATATTGATTTGTCTCAAAAGACTAAATCAAATTCTCGAAAGGGGGAGGTGTGAGGATTGCGCATGCCTCTTCTTGCTCTAGTAGCGCCCCCTTCTGGAGAAACGAAAGCGCGCGGCAGTAGAACTCAGAACGTCAGCGGCGAAGAACGTCGTTTGTGATATGAAAAACCAGAATTGGTTATGAAAATGGCCGTGAGTAAATGTTACCGGTCATGAATAATGAAAAATATGCATAATCTTTTACGTTGATTTATGTTCCTGTGCTCGTCATCTGTCCTCGTCATTTTTGTGTCAACTTTATGTCATCGTTATGTCAAGAATTAAACTTGTGTTCGTAATTACAACGGCCTGTTTCCTTTAGAACGCCCACACACATACGGAACAGACATGACACTAGAATTAAGATTCTACTGTATAATTTTTAGGCGTTATCTTGCGGGTAAGCAAAAGTAATTAAATTTATTTTATGCATACATTTTATGTAACTTTTAAATATCTATTAATAACATTGACAAAATTGAATTTATTATGTTATTACATTATTATAACAACTGTAAAAATTTCCCTGTAAAATGAGAATAACATACTGATTTATGTCGAGTCGCAAAAAAGCATCTTATTTTGGACTTGAAAGGGTTCTATGTAGACTTAACCTTTTAGCGGGCGGTGGTCACAAAAAAGGACACCTAATTTTAATTCCAAAACTGACAAACGGCACCAAGAATATTTAATTAAAATTTTCCTTTTATAAAGTAAGGAAAAATCAGCCAGTTATTCTTTTCTAAGGAAATAGTTTGTAAAATCTGGTGTCAGCCCATTATTTCATTATTTTACAAACAGATTTATTCCGCGCCGGAAAGGGTTAAGCTGAAAATGATAAAATATGTGTAATACACGAAAAGTAAAAAATGATGATTTTAGGTTCTTGCTCGATTCCGAGAAGCATAGTCATCTAGAACGATCAATCTGACAGGCTGGTTATTAAAAGATACTCATTCTCAATGTTTTGGTTTTTTGAAAGTCTAGATAACCACTTACATGTACAAATGTTTAAAAAACTTCAATTTAAATTCGCCCTGATCCGAAACGCATCCCATGCCATTCCAGTAGGAGAAAACTTAACAGTAAAGACAACATACCTTGGGATGGGATTTTGTATATATGGGGATATCGGACAGTTTTGGCTATATTGCTGCGAGAGGGATGTCTTTAGGGAGGTCTTTTGAAGGAAAAGTGAACCGAATGTGTTTGCGTAAGACGAAATTTTTAAACACTTCCAGAGTTACACATATCAGACCACGCCAGTATCAAACCCGTGTGCATCGACCTCCCAAAATGTGGCCAGCATACTAACCGTGGATTTGAGTGGTCTACGTAACACAGCTCAACTGCTCTTCGTTAGAGAAAACGGATTTCCAAAGCTTGGGAGTTAATTTATCATCTCCTCCACTCCATTCTGTTCATTATATGCAATATAATAAGTGGGAAATCCTTTACATAATGGAACAATACCCTTTTGGAATGTTGTCAATTGAGTATACCTGGGCATGGCAACTCATCAGGAAAATCATTAACTTTCCGAAGTAGAATAAAATACAATACGATGACCATCAAATCTATCTTTACACTACCCGTAATTTCACCTTCATATTTTGATAGGTGAAAACGCACATATATAAATTCAGTTTTTGTGCGTCGATGGTCAATTGTGCAATGTGTGTTGTTTTGACGGTGAATGGTGGGAGAAGCATCTATATTTTTCTTTTACGTTTCACTCAAACGTTGTAAAAAAAAAAAAGACTAATTTGCATGTGCCGCTAACAAAGATTCTTGCCTATCATAGTAAATACGATCATGATACTGCATTTAGACATTCAACAAATCCGATACAGTAATTATTCTTTCTACAAACTCTTTATAGATTTTTAAGTTTTTACTAAAACACATAATAAACTTCCGATAAAAAGTGAAATATCGTTCTTAATTTGCCCATAACGGATTTAGTACGATGTAAAATGTTTATGAATTGATGTAGAAAACCTACCATCCCTACAAGCTTTGCTCAAAAACACCTTCTGAATATATGACTGGTTCCAGTTGATTTAGTGATTACTTATACTAAATAATGATGTAGTTAAAATTTGCTTAGAGTGTTGGCCACTGGCAGACAGTCTACCAAACTGTAAAAACAGCTATAATAACAATTAATTTTGATTTAATATTTGGATTTATTTGCGCATTTTATCTTCAGATACAAAACATTCATTCCGTTATGCGCACTGCTGTCCAAACATTAATGGCAGTGACCGGACCCTTTCTCTGTTTACACGGTTTGTCAAATATCTACTGAAATTCTTGACGAATCTTCCGCGAACTTCGAGGATGTCAAGAACATGTTAGACTTCAAGAACAGTAGAAATAGCATACTGCAATTGCAAAATTAATATATTGAATATTCGATGAGATATGGACATTTGTATAAAATTATTTTTAACTGCGCGAAATATAAGAAGAGTGTTTTTTTTTCATTATTTGGCACTCAAGTCTATAGAAAAACTAATATAAAAACAGTCAAATATCGGGAAAAAGTTATCGGCAATACAGTGAGCTAATTGACCAATTAGGGGGGGGGGATCCATTATCATTCAATTGGATTTCCCCCCCACACACACACAATTTGTCAATTAGCTTACTGTAATTTTGATATAATTCTGAGTTTTCATAATATTTGACTGGTTGTTTTATATGCGTTGCTCTATAGCATTGACTACAAAATCATGAAAAAAATCTATGGTACATTTCATGCATGCGCAGTTAAAAATAATTTCATACAAATGCCCATATCTCATCAAATATTCAATATATTGTTTAATTAAAGTATACTTTTTTTATTGTTCTTGAATTGTGACATGTGTTTACATTCAGGAAGTTCAAAGACAATTCATTAAGATTTTCAGAACATAATCGACAAACCGTGTAAACAGTGACAGCGTCCGGTCACCGCCCCCTAATTTTTGGACAGCAGTGTAGTTTAGGAATTGTGGAAGTTTAAAATTTTGAACTACCAATGTTAAATAGATTTTTAGTCGTTGCAAAAGAGATTATAATGAGTGTCCTTTTTCGATATACCATAAAACCAACTTTGCGGAATGAGCTGCTATTTTCGATTTCTATGTTTGAAAATGCTAAAAATTGATTTCTGTTGAAATATTTACAAATTATATTGTTACTGAAATTTAATTTCGAATAGATATTTTGGAAATAAATTTCGAAAGAAGTATGAATTGTAACTTATAAATACCTTAACAGAAAAATATTTCTAGAAGCTCCAAATAAGCGAATCTAAATTTACAGCTCATTTAGCTAAGCATTTTATATTTTTGCTGTTTCAAAAACTATCCTTATGGAAGTGCTTTGCAACGATTTAAAAAATTAACATTATAAATAAAATTTTAAGCCTCTATAATCCGTAAACTATCTGAAAATTACTAACAAATTCAAACATGTTAAAATAAGGTGTTATATGAAATCTGAATGCTTTCAATACTACTTTCTCTATGTAGACGAGACCTACGCAAAATGAAAGCATATAGTTATATAGTAGATGTTATTACTAATCAATTGTTACAATATAACAAAGGATGTGAATTATCATATACTGTGCACCGTACAAACCAACTGAGGGAAAAATGTCCCTTTGTATAGCACACCAATGATCTACCATTTGAGCTATCCGGATGACATCTACTCTGACATTTCTCACTGCTAATAATTTGGCAGAGCTGCAAGTTTGCAGCACTAGATGGAAAGTAAATCATGAGCACACATCTTTAGTGGAATACATGGGAAGAACCAAAATCCGGTATCGGTGAATATTCAGCTCTGAAAAATATAATTACCGTAATTTCCGGCGTATAATCCGCAGCTCAAAGAGTCGTTTTTCGACCCAAAAATTTTATTCGATAATTGTAGTTAAATATTTACAGCGATCTTTTAAGTTACATTTTATAAAATAATATTTCTGGGTCGAAAAACGACTCTTTGAGCTGCGGATTATACGCCGGAAATTACGGTAGGTAGACAATTGATACAATTCACATTACTTTTACTTGGATTTACGGCAGACTTAGTAGAGCGAGATGCATTTTTTCAAGGAATGTACATTTATAAAAGGAACGCACTATCCAATGTTATTTTGATCCCTGTTTCTAATAGAGGAATACGAATGGTGCCAATTTGAATAAATTTCCACTACTAATTGATATGCATGAATTAGTTAGTCATGAATCATGTTCAATATTTTAATAACTGTGAAAGTTTCACTAACAACAATTTATGACAAAATATTATTAACCGGAGGTTAAATTCCCATATACTAAATTTCAACTCTAAGAAAAACTTTTGGTATTGCAATTCTTAAATATTTGAACCTCTGATATTAAACCACTTTCCCACATTTTTGTTATTTTTTGTAAAATAAAGTTCATATTACGCTAAAATTTTGTATGAATATATAGTTAAAAAATAAACATTAATAATTTTTATATAGGAGATAGCAAAAAAAAAATGAGTTGGCAAAAATTCTCTAGAAATAAATTTTTAAACTAATTCTGTAGTTACTTGTTTTCTATATACATTGAAAGCAAACTTAAGCAAAATGGGTATATTTACGAGAGTTAGAGCACGGGTAGATGGTCAGATATACGGTCAGACAGAACACTTTTTTCCTATGTGAAAAAGTGTTAATATAAATCTTATGTCAGATGCATCTTTTCTTAACTTTTAACTCTATAAAAATTGCAACATATTTCTTACATTTTTATGTTAAAAAAATACTTTGCACAGAAATTTTTATACGTTGCTGTATATTTAAGGGTCTTGAATTTACATTGCACTAATACACTATATATTTGACTTGGAATTTTATAAATTATTTTTTATTAATTTTTTTTTTTCAATTTTATAAGAATTTTAATTTAATGCCGATAATGCGAGATATTTTAATAAATTTGGAAAGAAAAACGTTTAAAATTCACATTTGAATTAAAAGAACGAGAAATTAGATTAAGTTAATGGTAAACCAATAGACTGTAATAGCAGCTAATAAGCTTTTCAGACTTGAAAGTAATGACCCACACATTAAAAGAATGGTTACACTTTTCGAAAAAATGCATTTATAACTTTATTGAGACTTGCAGTCTAGATAAGCAGTTAAGAAATCCAATAAAATATATATCTTTTTATATCGGTGCTTTTTATATCACAATTCTTAAACAGTACACTTAAATTACTATATTTCCATTAAATATGAAAATTAATTGTAAATTTTCACATTTTTTTATATTTAGATAAAAATATAAAATTGCCTAATTTTGAATTTTTACATTAAAATAAAATGCCATTATTTCATAACCATTTGCACACCTTCGTCGAGTGCGACTCTATACTGACTTTGAGACACGGAAACTTATATATCGAGTTTTAAGTATTTTTGAATAGTAAACTTAATTTTATTTCAAATTAAAACTTTTGTCATCCATTATAGGTAATATTTGTATTCGGGAATAGTGGTACTTAAAATTCGGACAGAATTAGCAGGCACCTACGTTAACAAAATTATTGTGAAAAAGGTATGCTAATATTGTACACTTTTATCTAAAAGATTAAAAATTCATTTAATATATAATTAAAAACAATAAACACTAATTTTATGTATATATGAATAAGAAATACGTTCCACCCATAATACACTAAGCGTTGTTCGAGTTTGTTAAAAATAAAGAAAGTTTTATATCAAATTCACGTGTTTCAATATTCTGATGTCTCTCCATAAGTAGCTTACATAAGATGAGTGAAATTTATATAAATATCACCAAATAATCTGTACAAATAATAAAATGTCGTTTGTGTTACCGCAAAAACGATTTTGCGAAAACTACTGGTGCTCTTCAAATTCACATGATTGAATTTGCAATGCTTCCTTAATTTAAACAATGGTTTACCATTTTTTATAAGTTTGTACTTTAAAACATGCAATATTTGTGTATTTCAATTATTTAATTTTATTGATGAAAAAATAAAAATTAATATATTCTGCTTTACAAGCTTCAAATTGTTTTTTTAACGCGTAGTCAAAATGACATTTTAGACTTTTTTTTCCGAACTCGAAAATTAAATAGTTCTTAGCATTTTTTAAAATAACCGTTGTATATTTGAGAAATAGACTGGATTATATTTTTAAAATATACAAATATAAAATATGAGACTGGCAACTGTTACGGAAAACGAAACTGAATTAAAAACTATTTTGCCGAATATTTAAAGCAGTATGGAAGTTCCAATCATGTTAATGTTCCTGAAGATTATGAAGAAGTTTCTAAGATTGTATCTCATTTATTGAAGAAAATTACGGATTCAGATAATCATTATAAAATACCAATTTAACTGTAGAAAAATGGAGAGGGCTTCAACAACTTTCAATGAAACATTTCTTCAATATTAATGTGTTAACCTATTAGAACAAATTGTGTTTTTTCTACAATTTTTCTCACCCCCCCCCCAATTCTTCCTCTTTGAGAAATAGAAACTGTTTTTGAAAATTTTTGTGAGTATCTTCTTACCAAAGTTAGTAAAAACTTCATTCTGATGATATACATGTTTTCGAAGAAACCTCAGAAGTCTCTTAGCCAAGATTTTCAGAAAATACACCACTATCAAACATTTACTAGCATGGCATTCTTGAGGAGTAATCAACAAACTTTCTCGAAACATTTTCTCTACCAAAAAACATAATACTCCTGCAACCAATTAACAATTGTATCATGATTCAAAATAATGCATAGTGTACATTTAACGGCGACCAAATAGTTCAGATACTGAATTAGACTTTTCTAGCCAACCTGGTAAAAATTTAAACCGACTCATTTCCTGTCGCTCAAGAACAAGATGCCATGACAGCGTAAATCAGAGCATTTGTTCCGTTATTCAATGTATTATGTATATACGGCCGCTTCTATCAGGTTTTTACGAGGAACGCATCTGCTAGATTGATATTTTTAAATTATCCAACGTATTTTTTAAAATCTAGCATTTATTAAAGAGTTTTCCCATTTGTATTTAAACCGCGACATCTCATTTCAGAGTTCTTTCAAGTGTAGAAAAAAATAAAAACTTTATATTCAGTTTGAATTCCAATTCAGACAAAGTTTTAGATTTTCGTATTGTACAGTAGTCTATACTCTCCCCCCCCTAAAAATGCAATTAGAGACTGAACGATTGATTTTCACAAATCAAAACTGTAAAAACATTCCAAAACAGAGCAAAAAAAAAAAAAACAGAACCAAATTGTGATAGAAGACATCTGGGTACAGCAATGTTCCAAATTTGAAAGCCCCTAGACTCGCAATTTGGGTAAATGATTCCAGAGTTTGGGTTTCAAACCCAAATCTACGTTCAGCGTTTATCCAAAATGGGTTTAACTTTTTCTGCAATTTTGGGAGACCCTAAATGGACACCCTTTGTACGCATTTTAGGCCATAAATATTTTTCTTTTAGATTTAGAACATTGCTGTATGCCAATTTCTTAGTCCAATTTGGCTCAATTTCAGATTATATAAGATTTCTCCCTAAATATGATTAAAAAAAATTATACAATTAAAAATGTTTGTAAAAGTATTTTTTTTTCTAAGACAGTTTTTATTGTGAAGGATTTAATTTCTACTAAAAAAAAGTCTGAACAATATTTTGATAAGCTCCATAAAATAACAGTTTTAAAATTCTGTAAATTTGCAATTGCATAAAGATTTTTTTAAACTGGGAAGATCATTTTTTATAACATGTCTTCATTATGTACCCCGTAAAATCCAATTAAGAATAATGTAAATTTCAAAATCTTTTGAATCCTGTAAATTATTAAGAAATATACAATTAAAATAACACTGGAATAGCTGAAACAATTTTCAACAAATTGAAGAGCAACGAATTGAAGATTAAATTTTAACCCACGTAAAACGAAGCTCAACTGAGAAACCAGCAACAAACCATCCATTTTTTAAAAATACATTCAATTCGCTTCCCCCCCCCCTCCCCCTGCTTCAACCTATGCACCTATGATGTATGCACTTACACGTCTTAGTACTAGATCATCAATATAATTTTGAAACTTGAACAGACTGCACAGCATAGTACACTCACTCATAGTTCAAGCAACCGGATAACAGAAGAATAGAACAAACTATACATCATTTCAGAAACACAAAGTATATATTTCGGAATTATATTTGCTGAATGACCTGAAATTGATAAGGTTTTTCCCGAATTGGGTTTTCGTAATATTTTAAACCTGAACTGGGTTAAAGACCAATTGGGAATAGTGCTGTTTTGGAATATTTTTACAGAGCAATATTAAAAGTTGCAAAGTAAACCTGTTTCCAGGCAATTTCATGTTTGATATGTTAAGTGAATATAAATACGTGAAGGCGGTTTTAAATCTGTATGTTGATTTTTCAATATTTCTTTTCGAAAAACGTTTCAGATATGGGTAAAACAAATCACTTTATGAAAGTAATTTTTACAATACTAATTTTATATTAATATAGTCTAAAATCGTGAAGAAATTTTGACAGTTTTAATTAGTATAAGCGTTAGTAAAGAAACGCTTCTCTGTTCGCTTGAACTCAAATTTACGAATAATTTACGAAATTCATATTTGAAACTCTAAAATTATGTATATTACTTATTCAGTGAAAAACATTTATCAGATTTTATAGACTTTGGATATTTTAATCTAAGATACCTGGATAAATGTGTACCCAAATAGATTTCTAGAAAAAAAAAACAATCATAAATAAATCTTATCAGCAATATTAAAGATTAGTCGAAAAAAATGACAATGAATAAAACGTAAAATTTTGATGGCCATACCCTAAATTACCGAATTGTTACAAACATTTTGTACATATTGAAACTTCCCTATTCATGTTTATCCACTTTAATTCCAATTTTACATTTAAGGATTAACACATTCAACAGAGAAAAATACGTTTTAAAATGGGAGAGCTGTTAGTGAGTGTGTGTGGGGGGAGGGGGGGCAAGTCTATGTTTTTCTCGAACTGTATCTGAATACTTCAACCTTTGAACGTTCAAATATTTAAGAATACCGTTGATAATACTGCACAGCTCGAGGACAACCGACTTCAAAAACGGAATCTCTGGCATTTGTAAGACTTTTCATATTTTGTTGAAACTGGTTTTACCTTTTATATTACGACGGTACATTTAAGTACCATTCAAAAAAACTTAATATGAAATGTACATTATCCGCTTATTAATAAATTTTTATCTTACTTTTCATACAAAATATGTGTTTTTAGCGTTGTTTCATTTTTAAGATTCTGTGTTCAAATGCTTTGTTAAACTGACTTTGATGAAAAATTAATAAACTCTTTTAACTCATTTTGAAGAAAAGTCTGTAGGAGCTTTTAACTTTTAAACATTTCTTATGTTTCTATATTACTTTTTATATTGATATGCTTTGAACAGTTGTTCTGTCAAATTTTTCTTGGCTTAGCTCATTTCATATTTATATTTTCCATTTAAAAAATGCAGCCTTACAACAGACTACAAGCACTTCTGTCCCAAAATCTTACCTTTCCTGGATTTTGTTCATCAGAATCTTGTTTACATCCTAAAAGTCATAAAATTTAATTTTAAATTTTCTTCCGTTATAGATCTCTGCATGATAAATTATAAAAATTGTGGTGAGTCTGTTCCTTCAAGCAATAAATCTGGTATGATTTTTGTTTTATATAAACTTTTTACAAACTTTTGCTAATATAAATGCAATTATTTCTGAGTTAGCAGTATTTCACAGGTTGATTACTTCAATAGTGCTACAGTTAAATACTTTGATTCGTAATTATTTTTTCAATATACCAAAAAAAAAAAGAATAATAACAATTTTAATACAATAATAAATTAGATTTTTGCACTCAATGTACACTATATGGCCAATGATAACCGGTCACTTGCGATTTTAGACGTTTTGTTAAATATCTAGAAAAATACATAAAGAATTAACCCGAAACTTCAGGTGTGTAAACAGCATTGTCGACGTCATATATTTCGGCGAAGATTTGTTTCCCGAAACCCCATAGGGTGCCGTAAATAAATTGAAGAAAAACTAATATCTTTTGGATAACCCTGCAAAACCTAATATCGCAAAAGCGTTGAAACGGTAGCACATGCTTAAGAGGCTTATTTTAATAAACTATGTTCATTTTTATGAGGATAGCACGTATACTCGTGGAGAAATTAAGGTTTTTATAAAAACAGTCCCAAATTTCAACAAGTGTTTTGCCTATAATTTTCCGAGTTCTTAATATAAAATAATGTTATTTTTAGGAACGATGACAAACATCATTATATACGATACCCTGCAATCAGAATTAAAAAAAAATAAATATTGGATGAAAAATAACCAGGTTCACTAAATATTGTTTCACTGCGAATTTTGAGGTTATTCTATCGACGATTACTATCAGAATTTTCAAGCTATGTTTTTGAGACTTTCACAAATGTTGGTCTATACATTTAGCTAATATATTATGCACAGTATATTTTGATTGAATTCGCACATGTGCAGTGACACAATATGTAGTAAACCTGCTCATTTTTCATACAACTTTTATTATTTTTTAATTCTGATTGCAGAGTATCGTGTACAATTTTGTTTGTCATATTTTCTGAAAATAACTTGTTTTTATATTAAAAACTCTGCAAATTATAAGCAAAAAACTTGATAAAATTTGGGACTGTTTTTATAAAAAACCTGAATTTCTCTTCGAGTATACATGCTATCTTCATAAAAATGAACCCAAATTATTACAATAATCTACTTAATCATAATCTACAGTTTGAATGCTTTTGCAATATTAGTTTTTACAGGGTTATCCAAAATATATTCGTTTTTCTTCAATTTGTTGACGGTCCCTTATGGAGTTTCGGTAAATAATCTTCGCGGAAATATATAACGTCTATCATTTTGATTACACTCCTGAATTTTCAGGATAATTCTTCATGTATCTTACCAGATGTTTAACAAAACATCTAAACTCGCAAGTGACCTGTCATCATTGGCCATATAGTGTATTTGGATGTATAAAATTTTATATTGCATTGGATTGGAAATATGTTACTAATTTTGTTTATTTAAAAAATTGTCATATTAAACTAAAAGAAATATTTCTATTAATTCCATACAAATAATTACAGCTAAATATTTTATATGACTTAAATAGTATATAATATAGCATTTCAACAAATATATTTTTTTAATATTCGGTGGGTGCAATTTTTCTTAAAATCCTCATTATCAAAGAATAGAAATATTTTTATAATTTTAATTCCTTGTATTATTATTTAGTCATGGTAATATCATGTAGGTATCATGGTAATATCATCAATATATGCACAAAAACTAAATATTAAATGGGTTTCTTTCGTAAATTTAGAATACATACCACTGGGAGTGTTGTGGCCTTTTTAAAAGTATATATGTATATACCATATCTTTGCTGAAACAGGTTATGAACTCTTACTTTGAAAACGACAATATATGCTGCAACTCTCCCATTAGGTCAATCTGAAATTGGAAAATTCATCACTGGTTCAAAATAAACTAAAATGCAGCTTTGCAGCAGACAGCAAGCACTTCCGTCTCAAAATCTTACCCCTCCCTGGATTTTGTTCAGCAGATGCCCATGATGTACACATAACTGTAATAAGAAGCTTTTTTCATCTTAAAATTAATAAAGTTTAATTTTGAATTGTCTTTCTTTATAGGATCCAGCATGGTATATTAGAAAGATTATACCGAGTCTGTTCCTTCAAGCAGCAAAGCTAGTAAAAAAAAATTACAAACTTTTTCTAATATAGGTGCAGTTAATCTTGCTTGATTTAAAATGATTTCTATATCTAGGAAAATGATTCGCTATATGATGATTCATAATATGCTGACTATTTTTTTTTTCTTATGGGGACATTATACATTCTAGACCAAGAATCTGATGACGATGTCGTGATGATGATGACTGATTATTACTTTGAGTAGCGAATCTGGTAAGAGTTTTGTATGATGTAGATTTTAAATTCTTATATCTAAATAAAAACATGACCAGATTTTTACATTTTTGTGTAAAGTGCCTAAAAACAGAACTATTGCTGCAAACATTTAAATAATAACTTAAAAAAAATTAATGCTTCTATACAATATATTATGGCTGTTTTGTGATAAAACGTATGGTTTTTAAAAATATTGTAAACTGAAATAACAGCACTTATATTTGAAATATAGTAAAATAAATATTTACAAATCTAGAATAAATTTCAGATGGGTTAATTTTTTTAAATATCTTATATCCACCCCCTTCCCCGAAAAAAAGACATAATTTTTACATCGCCCATAGGCCTACAATTGAGAGTGGAGAAAAACCGGTCATCCTGTGATACAAATCGCTTATAACTCGATAAGTTTTATTCTTCGATAAATGGAAACTCATTTAAATTCTAAATCGCTTCAATTGTCAGGCCATCAAATTGTATGCCTTTGTGTTTTAAAATGTGTCAGAAAAGTTTGCGTTGTTGAGAAGATCATTCAAGAAACACCTTAAGGCTATGTCCATAGCAATATTAATTTGTAGCGTAAGCACTCAAATTAAAAGTTCAATTTAGAGACAAATTATTACCTCAGCTGTTCACTTTCAATACATAGAACATTTTACCAATTTATTATTTTTTTTGTGTGTGTGTGTGCTTTTAAAGGCAACATAACTCGGACTTTTTTGGAAAATAAATTGGTGTTAGTAGTTAACAAGCTGATTACTTCAGTAGTCTGACAGGTGCAGAAATAAATATTAACCCAATAAATATACATTAGGTTTTTGAAAATTTTATTAATTTGTAACCGGACTTTATATCTTTCTTCATAAGTTATTTTGTATCAGCAGTAATTTTTTATTTCATCAGATTTATTTTTTATTTATTACAGAAAAATAATAGTATTTAACATATAACATCTAATTGTTTTAAATTTTCTCTGCCTATCTGGTAATTCTCTTGTTAACCCTTTCCGGCGCGGAGTAAGTCTGTTTTTAAAATGAGGAAATTATGGATTGACACCAGAATTTAAAAAAGAATTCATTAGAGAATAAGAACTTGCTTATTTTCCCGTACTTTTTAAAAGGAAAAAATAATTAAATATTCTTGGTGCCGTTTGTCAGTTTTGGAATTAAAATTAGGTGTCCTTTTTTGTGGACACCGCCCGCTAAAGGGTTAAAAAAAAGAAAATCCTATCTCGGTGATTTTACTAAATATGATGTTTGCTCACCAAAAAAGGATGAAGAAGTATGTGGAATTGGCGCAGCAACAAGTGAGCAGATAGAACATAAAGTACGTAATTTAAAAAAAAGAAAACAGATGCTTAAAGAAAATTTTATATTCTAAATGATATAATTGATGAGCTGGAAAAGAAAGCTCTAATCTCTGAATCAGCTACTTCTGCTTTAAAGGTTCGGAGCTATACTTCTCATTTTTTGCGGACCTATATATTCTAAATCTGGTCTTGGCAATTTTCTAGATGGTGTTTATTTTTTAATGAAAAATGATTGTGAAATATCAGTTTTCAAAGTAAAAATAATAAAATACAAAAAAAAAAAAAAAAATTTTGGTTTTTAACTTCCAGGAAATTCACACATAAGTTATTTGACTCTCCCTCTTTCAAGAACACAAAATTTAAAATCATTAAGGAAGAGGGTCTGTTTTTACTTTTTTCTTTGAAAGCTAGAAGGATTTTACGTCTTAGAATACCTATTAATTTTCTGCTACATGGATTATTTCTTGAAACATAAATTTTAAAATTTATTGAGTATTCAAAATTATAAGTAACAGTTGTTTTATTTATTTCTAGTTGTCGGCGACGGGAGCTGCGGAAGAGCTTTTTTCCAGGATGATACATGGGAAAACTAGAGAGCAGTATCCCAAAGAATTGATGTCTTTTACATTAACGTTAAATTTTTATTCTTCTAAGGAGTATCATTATGTTAGGGAGAAAGTAGGAAAGAATAACTTACCATGTGCGGCTACTATAAGACAACGGTACAGACATATTGATGGTTCGACAGGATTTAATTCAGAGGACTTTCAGCACATTAAATGAAATACAGAGAGGTTTCTGAAATAATTTTTTCTGGGAAATTTGCTCTGATAATTGACGAAATGTCAATTAGACAAGATATAGAATGAGATGAGGTAAGTTTTCGTGATACATATATCTTGGACCATATTTAGATACTGACGAGCTGCCTCCTTCTAAAGAAGTATTTACTCTTATGGTTAATGCTATAAACAGCACTTCTGAGGTCTCCAATAGTTTATTTTTTAATTATTGGATTGTCTGCATTAGAAAACAAATCTGATTAAAAAGCTCTTTGTAACGTTTATGAAACGGTCGTAGATGTTGTTTCCGTCTCATGTGATGAACATAATGAAAATACTGATACAATGAACAAATAGGAACAAATCTAAATCGTGAGAATTTATTTCACCATTTTGAGTACCCAAAAACGTCCAAACCACTTTTTGTGATTTTGAATCTCTGAAATATGCTAAAATTATTGAGAAATGCTCTTGCATCTACTGGCTCTATGGTAGACAAATCTGTAAGATTTATTAAATGTGAATATATAAAAGAGTTAGAAAAATAGGCACTCGTCATATTCTGTGATATAAAAGTAAGCTGCGCCACCAGGTGCCCTGAGGGAGCGCCCGGCGCGTAGGCGACCACCGAACCCAAGTACTGAGGGACTTTTATCGCGGCAGCAGATTTGGCTCCCTGCGGCGCTTCGGCCGGTCAGAGGACCGCCACCTGCGCAACCTCTAACCTTATACCCACGTGTCGACGACGTAAGCCGTTGCAATACGCGGTGAAACCCAGTAGGGGAGTCACCACGAGACACTTAGTGACGGGTTGGCATCTCCCAACAGCTTCGGAGCGTGACACCCAAGAGGGGCCTATGCCTTAAGTCGGGTTGTTTCAACCCGTACTTGCTGTACCAGAACTTGAGGGGTGTGAAAACATACAGAGGTAGTCACAGTTCCCTCTCAATGCAGGTGAAGCTTGATGCACAAACACTTAGCAGGCAGGCGTGCAGCAGATGCATTATGGTAATTGAAAAAATATGCGAATAATGGTAAGGGTATGCTCGAATTTGAAGATAGCGAAGGAACAGCAAATTTCTTATTAAAAATAAATGACTTATTCGACATTTTGAAAAATCGAAATCTTCTGAGTAAAGGTTTCAAGACCCCAATGCAGCCTGGGAATAAAGCCATTTTCATAAACTTTTTTATGTTGCTGAAGATTATATAAGAGATCATAATAAAGCCAGAAATGGAGCTTCCATTAATAAAGCCATAGGAAAACTGGATTCTTGGCATTATTTTTATGTATCAGAAGTTTCAGGTCTCCGTATTTCAACTTGTGTGAAAACAGTGACAGTATTATGAACTTTTTATTGACATATAAATTTTCTCAAGACTATCTTGAGACGTTCTTCATTGCTATTAGATCAAAAAAAGTAAATAGTAAAAATCCAACTACAAAGCAGTTTAAAGCTGCTTTTGTTCAATTAATCGCACTTCATGAAATCATGACTTCGGACAATGGAAATTACTTAATGCTAGATGGCACAAGCATTTTGAATGTCACTTCAACAACAAAAAATATGTATTCATTAGAATCATTATTGAATGCACTGGCAATATGGATCAGTTAGAAGATTTTGATAAAATTGAGTCATTCCATTATGATCTTCCGTATATGAATAGTAATATTAGTTTTAAAACGCTTAGCTATTGCGTGAATGATGTTGTTGAACATATTGCTGGGTTTGTTGTAAAAAAGAATCCTCATTAAAATGTTCAATCTGCTATTAAGCACCTCATGACAGCTTCTTAGATAATCGTTGTCGACTAATCGAAAGGAAAAAATTAGAGGGCTGGCTGATGATTACTTCTGATGACGCTATTCAAATTTGTATTCAGTGTGAACAATATTTTTGGAAAGCACAAGCTTTTAGAAAATTAAAAAATATATATATTCAGCAAACATTAATAGTTTACACATGTCGGGAATTTACTGGTTGTGATATCTTTCCTAAACTTAAAGATCACTGCATTGATTAAGCACCACTTGAAAATCATATTAATATATTAATCAAATGGATTATTTTTTAATATTTCACTTTGTTATACTATTTGTTATACTTTGTTATACTATTTTTTAAACTACATTAACATTTTTGGTAATAAATCTATGTGCAATATGTTGCTTAAGAGATTTTATGTAAATATATAACATTCAATTTTGACTACCATTATTGGCTTTAAAATAGTGTTGGCTTCAGATTTATGTCAAGTGCTTCCATCTCCAGCCTTCCTATATGATCAAAAGTAGATTTATTTAAAAATATTTTGATTGTTGCGGGGTGCTTTTTTAGGATAAATTATTTAATTTCAGGATGTTTGCTTTACAACTAGCGTTCGCTATGCACCCTTCTTGAAATTAGTAAAGTGTACCTAAATTTGTATCAAAAAAGTTCTTCATACTATAGTTTTTCTAAATCTGTGTGCCGCCAGAGAACTTGCAAAACTTGCAAAACTTATAAAATTATCATTTCGTTAGGAAAAACAGGAAATTATTCAACCATGTTGTAATTTAATTGTACTTTTTATTTCAGAAAATTATTTACAGGTTAATGGTATTTTATTCTTCATACCTAAAAATGAAATACATTTTGTTTTTCCAATAATACCCTCTTTTCTTTCTAGAGCGAACATTATTCTCAAAGTCATTCATGTACAGCTAAACTTCTAAGATTGTTAATTATTGTATAATCATTCCCGCATAGCATGCACAGTCACTGTGATGTCACTGTGAGTCACGTACATCACGTCACATCTGTGACCAAAATTACACCACTTTGTAACAACACTGTGACCAATATGTGAACGTCTTGAATATCTAAAGAAAACTTAAAATAAACTTTAGAACATCTTATGGCATCAAGAAAATTACTTTTTGACAGCTTTAAAATTTTTTGTGACGTTGCAACGACGTCACTGCAAGTCACATAAGTCACGTAAAACCTATGACAAAAATGCCAACACTTTGTGACTTCACGGTGGGATCGGAGAGTGAATTTGAAAAAAAAAACTCATAAAATATAGAATTGAATTATGTCATGTACCTAAATCATTAATAAAGAGAGCAAAAAATCATGCGTCCAGCATAGATTATGTCACACTTTCTAACGCTTCCAAAATAATTTTACAAATCATTACCGTTTAATAAACTGAAAGATAACATCTAAGTAAATAATTTGAAAAACCCATAACATATTTTAAAACGTAATTTCAGGAATTTCCAACATATACAATATTCGGAAAAGTATCCGAATACTTTTATTCAGCCCTGTATATGATCTATAGATTTGTATATATACTACATAGGATGCTAAATTTTAGTTTAGTTAGGAAACGCGTAGCACAGTTTAAAATTCTCCTTCTGGAGTTTCTTTCAATAAACGGAAATGCGTTCGCGAACTTTTGTGCTGCCCTGTATATGAAATACAGAATTTATACACACCAAGTAATAGACAAAAAGTGAGTTAAATTTAAAATTGCTATACACACAATATTCTGTAGTAAGCTTCTGGTAATGCACCTTAGTGATATACATAAATTTCAGTGCGTTTAAAATAGTGAAACATTATTTAAATAAACCGCAAACGATTTTTCTCCATAGACTTAATGTAACGGAATTCTTTTGACTGTCCCTGTAAAGTAAACTGTAAGTGCTATGCACACCCTATTCCATATTAAGCTTCTTGTAATGCAACTTAGTAATATATATAATAATTACAATGTATTTGAAATTGTGTGACATCATTAAAATAAACCGCAAATGATTTTTCCCCATAGACCGCAATGTAACGGAATTCTTTTGAGTGTCCCTGTAAAAAAACTATAAGTGCTACACACTTCAGTTGAAATAGGGAACATGCTATAAATATCGACAATAACATATAAAAATTGCAGGGCCATCCGAGCATATTTACGGGAGTTAGAGCACGGACAGACGGCAGTCGGCCATATGGCCAGACTAACCGAAGTCATAAACACTTTTCAACTAGGTTGGAAAGTGTTAAAAACATTGTCACACATTATTTAAATATATTGTATTTCCAAAATAAAATAATAAATAAATATCTGTCTACATATATGAGACAGATAATTTTTTACAATTTTCATTACCATTTTCATGAAATTTGACAAAATATACTATATAATACACAGGTAAAAATCCTTAAATAGAAATTTAGTAACGTAGGAAAGTTTTGGCGAAAAGTAATTCAGAAATAGATCTCCCATTCTAATAAAACTGTTAGCAATTTAGAAATTTGTTAGCATTTTAAATACAAACATTTAATTTTTTTTTCTACTACCACATGGAACTCATTTGCTAATTTTGTGATACTAAAATATTTTTTTTTAAATCTTCAATCTTTAATTATTTTGAGGGCCACTCAACCCAATCATCAGCTTTCTGTTTAAAAAGTGAGGACACCATTTTTGCGAATTCGACACCAACACGGTATGCTCGGGGTGACCGTCGATCGCGTTCAAGATTTTCCTTGTACTGAATAATTAAGGTGTTTCTCAACTGACCTGCTCAACAACGCGAAGCTTTCTGACATAATTTCTGATTCATTGTTAAACGCAAAGGCATAAAATGGGCAGGAATGACTATGGAAGCAATTTGGAATCGAAATGAGTTTTTCATTTTTTGATAAATAAATTACTTATCGAGTTATAAGCAATTCGTGTCAAGTGGCGACTGGTTTTTCTCTTTTCTTTCACTGTTACGTCGGGTACTTGGTTCAAAACGCTGACTTTGACATTCTTTTCTGAAAGATCTTCGGATTTTACTAAAAAATGGAAAACGTCTTTCAATTACATAGTTTCTGAATAAAAACACCAACCAATTTCATGCGTTTCCGAACAAAAACGAATTAAAAATATGTCATAAAGTATATGTCATTCCTATAGCAATTTATCCCAAAACAGGTCAGTGCTTAATAAGATATCACCTCTGTTAAATATATTGCTCTTTTCAATAGAGTGTAAAAAATGAAAAATTTGTATTTAGAAAATCTGATTGCAGAATAGTTTTTATATTTATGTCGTAATTATTTTATAAAGACTATTAAATCAATTTTTTTTTAAATTTATGTTTACTTTGGACGCCTAAAGCAAATGCAACTGATTAAAAAATATAAAATATATATAAATTTTCACAGCTTATTTCTAAGAATACTAAACTCTCTCATATAAAAATAGAATATTATAGCTTCATTAGAAGTTATTTGTCAGCCATATAAACTATAAAGCATTTGAAATGTCTTTATTTAAATGTTTTCTTTCTATACTTTTTCTGGAAACACCTTCTAGATGTTACTTTGTGGTAAACAACACTGCGCAGATCATGATCGCAGATATTGAGGGCAGACGATTTATTTCATTCTATGTTCGGCGGATTAGTGTGTGTTGTGTTCTTTTAAGTTTGTGGAATTGTGGAATTTATACCGTGTAAGTAAATTAACGTTTTAAAGTGAATCATCCATTTTAACCTCTCCCTGTGTCTAGCTGGGTCCGTTCATAAGGTCTGCGTGATATTTGATATCTCAGATCTATGAACACACCACTGCTGGACCACTTTGAAAATTAAAGTAGTGGATTTGAGTCTCATTTTTCAATGAAAAGGAAGCAGTCAACGACTATTAAAACTTAATCCCTAGAGCTGGTTGTTTTATTTATAGATTAGCAGGTAACTTTTAATGTCTTCGCAGTTTTGTTAATAGTGCATATTTAGTAATGGTACATTTAATAGTGCATTATTTAAAAGTTAAGATGTTTAAATCTTTTTTTTTAAATCACTTGTATAAAATTTTGTATTTAATGTTTTAAATCGTTTTAAAGAGAGAGTTTGGAAAAAAGCTTAAAGTATTTACTAACAATATATATTCTAAATGTAAAGTGTTATTTATAATGAGGAATTTATTTATATTTTGCGTTTCTCAGTTCTATTTTCATAGTTATTCATTATAATTAAAAACATTGCAATTTTTAAAACTATTAATATTTGATTTACAATTTGAAAATTTCTTAGCTAGTGGAGGTTTTGAGAAATAATTTTCTGGTATATTTGAAATAATTGTGACAATTTAAAGCATTACAAATTTAGTTGTCAAGATATGTCAATATTAGTTGCAAAAAAATAATGAATATTGATGAAACAATAAAACAGCTATTCAGTTAAGGTAATTTTTCCAGTTGTGTTATCGATTTTTTTAATAGTAAAAGTTGATATTTAAGTTCTGCATTTAGTATTCTATCAAAAGCTATAAATAAAATAATTCATAAAGAAAAAAAAATTTTTCGTTTATGATCCTAAGTTTTAAATTTCATTTGCTTCGAAAAATGTTTCATTGCTTGATACAATGTTTATTATTTAATAATATCGCACAATAGGTAGATCTATGATTTAAATGGATTCCTAATATAAATTTTTCACAAATTTAAAAATCTATACTTTGATTTTCATTAAATTTGTAATCAAATTCAAAATAACTAATTTCTGAATTCATTTTTATTCGGAAACCCATGAAATTGGCAGGTGTTCTTATTCAAAATATATGTAATAGAATGGCGTTTTCCATTTTTTGGTAACGCCAGAAGATGTTTCAGAAAACACTATCAAAGTCGGTGTTTTGAACCGAATTTCCGACGCGCAGCGTCAGAAACGGGAAAAACGTGACCAAAATTGGTCTTAAGTCTTTCACTTATCTAAAAATGGAAAACGCTTTTCATTCGAAATCGCTTTAATAATCAGGCATGCAAGTGCCATGCGTTTAAAAATGTGTTCATAAATGTGTTAGAAAGTTTCGTGATACTGAACGAGAGGAAATATGGCAAAGTATACACATTTAAAAACTTCAATACTTAACAGCAAAATAGTATAGTTTTAATTATTGTCAATATTTTTTACATAAAACACATGGAAGTAGAAGTTAATTTAAAAAGTTGTTGTTTGCACAATAGAATTTCATATTATTGAAATATTTGCATTTATTATAATTTTTAATGTATTCATCTTTTTTTTATATATTAGTATGCGTATTTTAGATTTATAATTTTCTTGCTTAACGGCTTCATTAGCCGGTTTCCCAATCAGATGCAAAATTTCAAATTGAATAAGAGTTGCATCAATAAAAATTATTGCCAATCCAATTCTTATCGTTGATCTTATCCGGATCTGGTAAAATCTTGTTATCCGAATCTATGCGAAATCATATCAGGTTCGATGTGGGCCTACAGATTTGTTGTTGTTGGGTTAGGGTAAGAATACGGGTTGAATCGAAATATAGTTTCAGTCAACCATCATTTATGTTCAAGTAGACATTCAATCATGTTCAAGAAGTATATAAACGGATTCGTGCGTGACTCTAGATCCGAGCCGACATCAGAAATTCTATCGTTAAACAATTTCTGATAAAATCTGGTTACTCGATCGTATGCAAGATTCTATTCCGAACAAGACTTACAGTAAAAACATTATACCCGACTCGGGTCAGATGGGGTTCGCGAAAATCAGGTCACACGACAACTAATCCAAATCTATTCTGTAGCCAAACAAATCCAAAAAGATCGATCAGAAGTTTCTGGATTGGATTCGGGTAAAATCTGGTCACCCGACCCGGGGCAGTGTCGTCACAATCTTGAACCATAAAAAAAAAATGATCCGAATAATCCGTATAGGTTTCGGGTAAAATCTGGTCACCCTATCCGATGCAGATTCGTCACATTTTTCACATTGAAGTCGCACGGTGACTTCACAAAGTAGTCACATTGTGAGGTCACAGAAAGCCTTGAAAACTGCCATAACGACCTCGCATTTAGGTCACAGTGACTTCACATCGACGCCACTTGACGTCACGACGACGGTCACAAAGTCGCAGTGTGACTTCACAGTGACGTCGCCGTGACGTCACCATGCCTTACGGGTTATAACACATAACTTAATGTTATCAAATTCTTTCATCTGGTGTATATTTATGTAGCCTTTTGTCAACATAGAAAATGAATATGCCTTTTCTGATGAAGAAACTTTTAAAACTTTGCATTTTCTGCATCCATTATTTTGATTTACATTTTTTTAAATGTTTTTAAAATTCCCTGACCCTCTAACATAGAAACTATTCCCAACCTCAAAACATTGCAGCTGTCTTCTCAATACACAAAAGTTTAAAATCTACATTTCTTCCTGTACTAGTAGCAATACATTTTCAATCATCTGTTTTTATTATCTTTGCAAAATTTCCATTCTCCTTTATCCTGTCAAAGTACAAAGGTTAGATTTTTAAAACATTCATTTTATAAATTTGTCGACCCTAGTTCATAATGTAGTAACAGTAAAAAAAAAAAAAAAAAAAAAAAAAAAAAAAAAAAAAAAACAATTATCTAAATCTCTTCCTGCTCAGTGTCGTCCACCCCCCCCCCCTTCCTTTTGCAATTTAGCTGTTTTTACGCCTGTTTTATAAGTATTGTTATACCTAGTGTTCCTTCTAGATCATTATTTAAAAGTACAGCGCCCTGCCATTTTTATAAAATAGTGAAATGTACTTGTAGTTCTGCCTAAAACTTTCACACAATATTTCTCTAAAGAACAGAGTTTCAAAATCTGTGTGACCTTGCAAAAATTATAGAACTTTCTCATTTAATAAATCATAATTAAACAAATTAAAATATTTTATTTTGAACGAGTACCATTTTTAAAAATTATCACCTTACCCTTTTTTTTCCAAAGTGAACACTAGTTATGCCTTCTATTCTATTAGTATTGAAGAACATATTCAGAGGGTATTGAGATTTTCTTCTATTGTTGCTGTTTTCATTTGTAATGTTGACATAAAACTGTAGATTAATTAATCTCAAATCCTGTTTTTCTATTTTCCTGTAAACACGTATACATTTATGACTTAAAATCTCTTATTCAGGTCTGGGGAAATGCAATATTTTAATCTCCACTGGCGAGTGGATTTTCTGTGCAAGGCGAGTGAATTTCTAGTGTCTTTGAAAATTACAGGCCGCATGTCAAACCGCCGCGTGTGAACAGGCATGTCAAACTCCTTTACAACGGAGGGCCAAATTAACCATTTATACACAGCAACAGCCCACATTGCAAAAGATAACCGTTAAATACAGCACATAAAATATTTCAGTGTAGAAATAAAGATGGTTTTATTTTGTTTACCCTTAATTAATAGATGTAATTTTTAAAAGGAAATTTATTACGCAATTTTGATAATAAAGCGGGGGAAAGGAATGTAAATACTACAATATATCATACTTTATGACAAAACTCTGTATGCTACACACCAGAAAAATTGTTAACTGAAAAAGAACGGTTAAAGTTTTTTAAAGTTTGTCCGGTAATTATTTTTAAATTCAAGACCCACTTTGTGGCTTTCGAATTGGTTATTTTTGCATCTGCAATTTCTATGAGCTGAAATTTAAAAATTAGTTACACCTGACTATATACATATACTATACTTTCTTACGTTTGCCATCTCTAACTCCAGGTAAATACTGGTTCATTCTAGATATTTTTTCAAAACAGCTACAATATTTTTCAAGAAATAATCTTTGCGTTTCTAATCAGGTAATGTTTGTCATTAAATAAAGGTAAGATTATCATTCTGAAGTAGTGGAAAATATGTTAAATTTAAAACAAAATCTCCAATTTGACAACACTGCGGCTACGATTGGTCATGTAAAGTATATTTTCTGCAAGAAACATAAATTTACTCGAACATAGCTAAAATGCCAAAGACTTGTTGGGCCACAAATCAGTTGTCGCCAGGCCAAATGTGGCCCGCGGACCATATGTTTGACATGCCTGCTATAGAAGTTATACCAAAAAAGATTTACTTGTTAGCTATATCTTGCGTATTCCCAAATTACTGTAATGTAAACATGGTACATATTCAGATTTATACTAAACTTTCCTGTGTCGTATATATTTCTTAATTTTACGGGTAAAAAGTACCAAAATGCATTGTAGTTATATTAATGAACTGTTTTTGCAGTCGCATATATTTTGTCATAAGAATTTTCAACTGTACGTTCCCATTTATTTGTTGGTAAGATTTTCTGAAAATTCCCCATCCCTCCTCAGCTTTATCGAAAACACGTGTCTTTTATTGAGACTGGCATTCAAAAGATTTTGTCTGTTTAAAGAATAAAATATATAGTATTTATTGCTATTTTAAGTTTTGCAGTACGCTGCTTTAATCAAATTGAGGTATTTACATATAGTTTATGTACAGCTAATGCATTAATGTATTTAAAGTAAAAGGTTATGTATCTACTAAGGTAATTTCAGACAATGAATGGGAGAAATTACATGAAAAATTTTGATGGTGGAAATAACTTTGCATGAATTATTTATCAAATATATATAAAAAAAGTTGCATGTCTAACTATAAAATTTAGTTTTGAAATAGTTTCTAAAAAATTCGAAATTTATTAGAATGAAGTGAGCGGAAAAAGTACTACATTTTGAATTTTATGGAACAAATAGAAACTTGAAATTTGGCACGGTGATTACATTTAAGATGCAAATGCTTGCTAAAAATGGTTTTTAAAAAAAATTGGAGTTTAAAAGGAGTTTATTGGATATTTGATTTATTTGGAATTCAAAAGGAGTTTATTGGATATTTGGTTTATTTGGAAATAAAATATGGGTAAAAAACATTCTACATTTTGATTTCTTCCGAATTGTTAGGAAATGAAACTTCGATGTATGTAATAAATGTAACTGCAAACTTCAATTAAACTAGCTTTTTTTTTACCTCTCAATAAATCGAAATACCTGATGCAATTTAAATGATACACAATGGGCCGCTACGCTGCTAGTGTAGAACTGATGAAATTACCTGGAATTTCACCAATCTAGGAAAAGGAATCAAATCTTACCCCTCTCATTAACTCGCCAATGTCCAGTCAAGCTTATGCATTTATCTCTATATCATAGGGTATTGTGAATACCTGTCTTATAAGTTATCATAAGTTCATTTAAAACTTTTTTGTATTGTGGTATCTATCCTCCTATATCGTGAAGTTTCTAAATTGAAATAGCTTGTAATGCAGGATTATATTTTACAAATTTCATCGGTAAATGTAACATGACAGGAGATTAAAAAAATAAAAGAAATTGCTTTGATAGTTGTAGCATGCTTGATATAGTGAGTTTAATTATCTCCATAATAAGGATATTATTGTACGATTCAGATATTTCCATGACATGGACAAGGTTTCATGCAGATTTCAAAGACTTCTCGGAAACGTCTTAGAAATGAAAAAGATTCCAAATAGTACATAGGACTCTTCTTAATTTATCTCGAATCAAAATCCAGCAGCTTCGATGATTTAATTGAAATATACAAGATTAGAAAATGGTGACTTGTATATCGTATTATAAATAACACTGTCTGTATAACCCTCTTTGAGTATGTGTTTCATGCAATATATTTAAAGGAAGCAAAATTTAAGTTCAAGTAACTAGTCATTCAAAAAAATAATTAAAAATACAGTTACCACTTTTATGTATATTATATATATGCCACGTTTTTGTTTTCTTTTTTTCATTCAAAATTTACTCAATCCTAGATGTACAATACAAGTATTTGGTATTTGACTGGGCTCTATATATGACCATTAGTCACTGTATAAAATAGTTGGCTGGCAATTTCATATTTCAATTTCATGAAACCATTAAACAATTTATTTTGAATACAGTGCAATTTTGGCACTAATGGATTTGAGTAAAATAAAATCTGTTTGAAATATTTTATCATGTATTTCTTCTAAAATGAGATATTAAGTATTAAAGCACACGTGTTAATAAAAAGCACGTCATACATGAAAAAATACAGCACGTTCTGTAAAATTCTGAAATCTAGTATTTTTCTAGATTTTAATCTTTTTTTCTCAAGTCTTTATGAGATTTTGCAATTCTGCATAGAGATTTTAAAAAGCATGATCCACATGTATATTATAATAATAATAATAATAATAATAATGTATGATATAATTTAGAAAATGACTGAAAAGTGTGATAGTGTTAATTGAAAATCATGGTTCTTCAGAAGAAAAAATAACCGGCATGACATTTTACAGAAGAAATATGCACTTCAGTTTTTCTAATGAGGAAGAAGTTTTGTTCAGATTTGTAATATCTAATAGCAGTTCCTTAACTAAAAATTAGCCAATATTTCTTTTACTGAAATAGCACAAGTCCAAATGTGTTTTTACCAGAAGTAAGTTCATCGTAATCATTGTAGTTTGTTCAAAAATCTATATATTTTCACTGTCCTCGTAAGTATTCTTTCTGAGTGACAAATTGTAAATTGTACAGGTACATGTACACACACAGTATTTTATTTTCTTTGGCTCAGTTTCAAGTAATAGAAAAACTTTTATTGTACCTGGTAACCAGTGGTATGGCAATTACAAAAATATAAAAGAGACTTAGTCTTTAGTAAACAATTAAAAAAAAGTTGATTAATTACAATTAGTTTGATAAATAATTATTTCCAAGAAAAATATTTGTTCTATTTAATATTAATATTGTCTATAAATAATTGATTATCATCATAATTTAACATAACAATTTTTTAACAAATAATTTAGTAGGCAGATTTTGCAAGTTCCATAGGCCGAAACTAAAGAGATATTTAAAGAGAAATCTTATTTTTTTTAGCGTTTTTTGTAATGCCAACATAAAACAATAATTTAATTAATCTTAAAAAATATTAAATCATATATTCTTAATAAATTCAAAGGGGCTTTTAATTTAGAGCTTCAAAAATCTTTAAGTAAGCAAATGACATAAAATGCTTTTCTAGCATATTTAAAATATAAAATAACAATGAGAACAAATGTATTAGAAAATCAGGAGACTTTCCAAACCTGAATAGTCAAAGGCAGATAATAGTAGTTTTTTGAAATAGTTCATGTTAATATTAAGTTTTAAAAAGTGATTTTGAACACCGGTAAAAGTGGAGCCCTTCCCTTTGCTAAACCTATGCTGATGATTTAACTGGATACTAGTACCATTTTCTTATCTTACTCTAACATAGTAAATTATATCCAAAACTTCTTTCTTAATTCTATGTTTTAGAATAAAAATAGAAAAAGTGTTAATTAGTTATGTACTTCACTCCTGCACTTCAAAGTTTCATCCATTTTAGCATTTCATTTTCATTTTCAAGACTATATCCTTAACAAATTCTATTTCTTTTTATTTATTCAAAAATCTGATATAGTAAAGAACTGAAATTGTTTTTACACCTGGATGCTTATAATAGTGAATTTAAAATATTCGTGAAATTACAATGTATATATAACTTAGAACATATCGTCGCTACCATGTCAAACTATCGAATATGAAAAAATGCATTTTTCATATCCTATAAAAATGGGCCGATTGCCACCACTAAATTTTATTAGAATTCTTTGCCTAGTAAAAATACTATTGGAAATTCTGTGAAGAACCAGGTTGCCAGTTTGGTCTTTTTAACACTTTTCAACCTAGTTGAAAAGTGTTTATGACTTCGGTTTGTCTGGCCGTCTGCCGTCTGCCGTCTGGCCGTCTGGCCGTGCTCTAACTCCCGCAAATATGCTCGGATTGCTCTGCAATTTTTATATGTTATAGTCGTTATCTATAGCATGTTCCCTATTTCAACGGAAGTGTGTAGCACATATACTTTTTTTACAGGGACACTCAAAAGAATTCCATTACATTGCGGTCTATGGGGAAAAATCACTAGAGGTTTATTTAAATAATGTTTCACTATTTTAAACGCATTGAAATTTATATATATCACTAAGATGCATTAGAAGATGCTTAATGTGGAATAGGGTGTGCATAGCACTTAGAGTTACTTTACAGGGACAGTCAAAAGAATTCCGTTACATTACGTCTATGGAGAAAAATCGTCTGCGGTTTATTTAAATAATGTTTCCCTATTTTAAACGCATTGAAATTTATATAAGGTGCATTACAAGAGGCTTACTACAGAATAGTGTGTGTGTGTATAGCAGTCATCGTTCATTGACAGGGACACACAAAAGAATTCTCTACTGCCTGTTAACAATAATTCCTGGAAGTGCGTTTTAAGTTACTGAACGCGATTTTAATTTTAACTCGCTTTTTGTCTATTACGTGGTGTGTATAAATTCTGTAGATCCTATACAGGGAAGCACAAAAGTTCGCGAACACATTTCCGTATTATTTAACTCCAGACGGAGAATTTTAAACTGTGCTACGCGTTTCCTAACTGAACTAAAATTTAGCATCCTATGTAGTATATATACAAATCTATAGATCCTATACAGGGCTGATGAAAAATATTCGGATTACTTAGATGTTATCTTTTAGCTTATTAAACGGTATGATTTGTAAAATTATTTTGGAAGCGTTGGAAAGTGTTACATAATCTATGCTTGACGCATGATTTTTCGTTCTTGTTTCATTTTTAGAGATGCCGAGTTCATACCGGAAAATTTGATTTTTTTTTCTTTTACTTTAAATAATCGCAAAATGTCTGTCATTAAATAACGCAAAAATTTCTGTTTTAAATTTCTGGTATGGATTCCAAAGTTCTGAATAAAAAAGCCGGCTAAACTGTCAAACCTGGTGAAGCATTAAACATATTAACATTTAGTGCGTATTAACATCATGCCTATTAACATTTAGTGATGACAATCGGCCCATTTTGAAAAGTAATGGAAAATGCATTTTTCACATTCAGTAGTTTGACATGGTGGTGACGATATGTATTGAAAGTTTCTTTACTGTGAATATATTTCTAGCATTATTAATATTAGTTTAACTGTAATATTAATTGTATATTGCATTTTTTTTATTTGTTAGTATTATTCTTATTGGCTCTTAATCAAACTTTATGACACTAAAAAAAAGGATAAAATTATTCTATTTGAGTTTTGTACACCACAATAGATCCTTTCATCAAAACACTGACTAACTCAATTATAAAGTTTGATTAAGGTATTTTTTTAATGCAATCATTTCATACGAAATGAAATTTTAAAAAAGCAATAAAATAATTTACGATTTTTATAGAAATGAATATATAAAATTAGTCTGTTTGGAAAGATTCTTGTTTATTATATAGTCCTAAAAAATTCGGATTTATTTTCAAAAGTAGACTAAAGTATGTACAGCATGTCTGGTGGCAGTTGTGCTTCGAATTGTAGGTTTGTTCATTGTTCAAATTAATTTTTGTTTAAAAATTAACTCTTTTGTTTAAAAAAAACTTTCATCTAAAAAAAAAAAAAAAAAAAAAAATCAAATCAACACTGATTTTCAGTATATTTAAAGTTATCACCATAGCCCAGACAGATCCGTAAGTACAATTCTAAATTTAAAGATATGTGAATGAAAATCTTAATTGGTAATTGTTTACATATAATTGAGAATATTTGTGATATACTTTTTTTGCAGAAATGTTTACTTTCTTCCATACCACTTCAGTGTTGTATTCATAATTTCCAATTTGTCAATTACACTGTATCAATTATAACGTAATATTATGAAATAAACTTCACTTGAATAATATTATATGTGTTATTTTTTTATTTTATTTTATTTGAAGAATTTGTAACAAAGTATGCCAATCAAAATTCATTGTCTTAATTATGCATCACTTGAATACTATTTATTTATTTTAAAATATCTTGAAACTGCTCTATCCATGGTTGTGTTGCAGGCTATAAGAAAACAGAATAAAGATAATAAAGGTTGCGAGGCTACAGCTGTGTTTATATTTCATTAATGTTCGAAATAATTTGAAATGTTTCTCTTGGGGAAAGGAGTGGGGGCTATTTGTTCTTTTAGTAACATTTCTCATGTGAAATTGATTTTATTACCTACATATTGATTATATATATTTTTTAAATCCCTTGATATTGTACCTGGATAAACCATGATCACTATAACTTTGATCAAATTTATACACTGTAAAAAAAAAAATAAGTAATTTACTAAACTATTATACTAACGATAAATTGTGAATAAATGCCAATAACATTTTATAATTCAAGGTAAACGTAACATATAGGCAACATCAAAGTGCTGATTCAAAATAGCAGGAATAAATTAAAAAATAATAAATATATTAATATCGTACTCAAATGTCTTTTTCAACAACGCAAAACTTTGACTCCTTTTTAAACGCAAAGGCGTAAAATTTGCAAGCCTGATTATTGAAGCAATTTGGAATTTTTTTTTTATCAGTAAATTATTTATTTAGTTTTAAGTGATTCGTATCATATGACATCTTTTTCTTCATCCTCGTGCTGAGCAATCGGAGATTTGTTTCAGAATTCTGACTTTGACAGTATTTTCTAAAAAATCTGCCTTTATTGAAAACGTCTTTTGATTACAAAGTTTCTAAATAAGAACACCTTCCAATTTCATGGGTTTCGATCAAAAATTAATGCAAAAATCATAAAGTAGCCATTTTGTATTTGAGAAGAGTTTGTAGCATCTTATTATAACAACAAGTTTTGTTTAGAAGTCAACATATTCAGTAATTGCCAGTGGTTATTCTTTTAAATTCTAAAAAAAAAAAAAAACTGGAGGATTAAACTTAATTTTTTATAGTATTGAGAAGTTGCAAAATATTTTTCTCAGAAACTTGTGAAAAAATAATAATTATCTTAACACATTGACGGACAGCAGGATCAAGTGAAGTTCGAAAATTGACACTATATGTTTTTGTAATTTTTAGAATATTAGAAGTATAGTTTTACTCTTTCTGCTTAAATAAATTTAATTTTGATTAATTCAGCACCTTTAATTAGGTTGCTCTACTCCCTTCACAACCACTCAGGGTGGCTAGTGGTCAGGGAAAATACAGTCAAAAAAAGTGATAAACACCAGTATATTCTTATAGAAAATTTATGTTCGTTATTCGATCAAATAATTAATTTGAATTTTTCTATAAAAATATACCGGTAATTATCATTTTTTTACTGTATTTTTCCCTGACAACTACCCCCCCCCCCCTGCACGTGCATACTAAAGCTGCAACTCGTATAACAGGTGGAAAACGGACTTCAACCTAATTTTATTTCAAAACATGACACTGGGCTTCTACTTGTACGCCGGTATATGCACATTTAGGCGTGGATACAAATGAAACGGTTTCAGTAACAACTCGGGTTGCAGTCACAAATCCTGCCAAACGCGATACAAATGAAACGCCATCCGGCTTCAGTCGTCACAAAGTTGTGACTGTTGTCATAAAAACTTGTTACTGCCTGGAAGCCGTCGCGAGCTGTAACAAACTGGTCACAACTCTCCGAAACGTAAATAAAACTTGTCGGCACGTACAGCACAGCGGCATTTTTTAACAAATAGCACTAAATATTGAAGAAATAATCGTATTTAAACAGCGGCAATTAAAACTATTGTCAATATTATTTTGTTTTTTTTTCTTCTTAGACCATGCAAAAATGGGATCGATTTTATTTTCGAAAAATTTCATCCATATATTATAATAAAAGTATATTATGTGAAAAGTATATTAAGTAAAAGTTATATATAATAAAAAAAAAAGAAGGAAAAAAGTTTTTAGATATGGAAATTAAAATAAATAATATATGTATTTCACAACTTTAGATTTTTTTTTCCTTTTAATTTACTAATAAAAATTTTTTAACTTTCAAATCTATATTTCATTCAAGATATGAGATCTGTTTAATAATTTACTTAAAAAAATAAAATAAAACTTTCAAAATGTAACAGAATTTTTTTTTTTTTTTTTTTTTTTTTTTTTAAAGCAATTAGAAAAGAAAATATTTTGTAATAAAATTATTTCAGCATTATAATAACTGTAGAAAGAAAAATATTTTTAAATAAAATTACATCAGTTTTATAAATGTGAATAATTCCTATATAATCTTGATATTTAAAAAAAAAATCATATTTACTTATTTTTGTGAAGAAGTTTAATATAATACATTCCAGCAAATGCAATATATGTAACACATTTTCAGTAATTTTTTTATATCATTTATAAAAAAATAATAAATTTAGTACAGATTTTACAAATTTCATGGATATATTGAATCATACTTTTAAAAATGTTTTCAACAATAAAAACTGCATTAAAGATTTCATTTATCAAAAAAGAATAACTGAAATGCTATCATTAAATTCTTGTTTAATAGCACTCACAAAGAGGGAAGAAACTAGCTACATAATTTAGTTTAAAATAAAAGCCTGAAAAATTAGACATGAATGAAATTATGTTCTGGATAAATGAATTGGATTCACATTTAAAGTATTAAGAATGTATTGGAATTATGGCTAATTCAGAACATAATTAAGTGAGGAGTAAATTTTTTGAACAGATGTACCTATAGTTCATTATTGAAGTATCCAATGTATTCAGGATACATATATTAATGGAGAATATAAATATGAAATAAATTAAGAAAGATTTTTTTTCCTATTTTCATTAAGACCTCATGTACAAGACAATTTTTTAAAATATTAATATGTAACAAAAATAAGACATTAAAAAACAAAAATAAGCTTTTTTTTTTTTTTTTTTTTTTTTTTTTTTTAAAGAAAATTGTAAGAGCTTATTATTTTAATTTAGTTTATTATAACATTTAATTTATAGCTCTGAAATAGAAATTGAATTTTCTTTTTTTCACAATATTATGCTGTAAAAACTGTTTCTTTATATTTTTATACTCTGAATTACAAATATGAAATTAAAAAATAAGCAATAAATAAAATAAAATAAATTTGAGAAGGGACAATTGCCCTCCTTCCTTGTGGGCACCCATGATTGAGATCATAATGAAATGATGTATAAAAGTAAATTCATATTAATGAGAAATGTATAAATGGTGTCTCACTGTACTTAAATAAACAATATGACCTATGAATTTGTTATAAATCTAGAATGAAAAAGTATTGAATTTATAATTCAGTTTATATCTAAAATTCATACAATTTTTTTCTTAACTGTAAGATATTTGTTCATTTTCGTTTTTATAAAATACTGTTTTTCAATAATTAAATGTTTTTGAGCAGAAAAAAGTCAATTTTTTAATCAAAAACTCAGAAAAACATTCATAAAATCCTGTATCAAAAACAACGATACAAATCATACCAAGAAAAGGAAGGTTAGGCTGACCCCCCCCCCCCTCCCTCCTTCCTGTATCAATAAAATAGCACAAAGCAGCATACTCTTTGTATGCAACCCCCCCCCCCCCCCAATTTTTTTTAATTTGAAATAATCTTGATCTTTTAAAAATAAAATTCACTAAAAAAATTAACTTTAGCTTTGTTATTAACAGCAGATTTTTTTTTCAAGTACCCAAAGCAAATTTATTAGATGTTTTGATTAATTTTATCTTCACTTTAGAGAATTCAGTAGAACTTTATAACCTCATTTTTTGTGAAAAATAACATTTTGTAACGAGAGATTAAATCCAGTTAGCAAGCATAATTTTTTTAAGTCATTCTGTTAAAGTTTTTTCCTTCCTGGTGAACTTGTTTTGTTTGCAAATTATACATTTTAAAACTGAAGAAAATAAAAATAATTAATGAAGAGTGTGCTTTCATGGAATGAAATTTTGTGAAGGACCTATTTTATTAAGAGGAATTTTGAGAAGGGCCATCTATTTTAAAGGATTTTTGTGAAGGAGCCTTAAATAGGCCCAAATTTTGTCTGTATCAATATCAACCCCTGCTTATTGTAAAAGTTTTCATGATAAACAAGGATGTGTTTTCAGAAAATCTTACCACGAAGGATTTTTTAATATCTAACAAGATGCAATACACAATGAAATTGGTGTGTCAAAATTTACACGACTCCTAAAATAATTCATTACTACAATATATTTATATACAGTACATATATATTTGTACAAAATTAAGAAAAATATATAAAAGGGGAAGGTTTAGGGCATAACAAAACATAATACCATGTTCACATTACTGCAGTTGGGAGAAACATTAAATATAAGTTGCTATATTTTTCATACCTTTAGTTTTTAAAAGACTATCTAGAATTTTGCTAGCCTCATTAAAAAATCTACTTGCCACAAATGAATAAATTGATGCTATTTCCAAACCCTTATCATAAATCTTATAATGTAAAAACTTTTTATCTGTAATCTCGATATTTTGTTTTATTAGTAAGCTTTCATGAAGTTTTGGTTCTAACAAACACACATACAGAATTTTTTTTAATTATTATTTTGTGTAGGGTGTTTCAGTTCATTAATATAGGGTTTTTCTGTTCATTACTAACATTTTCATGAACATTAATGAATTTTTGGGTGTTTTGATTTACAATGAAAAATATGACTGAAATTTATTCTATTAATGTTGAAAAAGTTAAAAATTGTAGGTAGATTAATATAATATAAGAAAAAAAACCTGTAATATAATAAATTAAATTTTAAAAAATCCTTTAAGATGCATGCTTATGCTTTGTTTTTTAATTTCATATTTGTAATTCAGAATATAAAAATATAAAGAAACAGTTTTTACAGCATAATATTGTGAAAAAAAGAAAATACAATTTCTATTTCAGAGCTATAAATTAAATGTTATAGGAACTTATATAAAAAGAAAACCACTTACTTTTAACAAGTTTCAGTGTACACAAGTCATGAACAGCTCTTGTTTAATCCAGAATGTGATTTAGCCTGTAAGTGTGCATTTAAGAGACCGAAGATTGTTTATAAATCTTTCTAGCCTCCTAAACGCATTCCAACGGGCCAACACAAAAAAGTAGCAACTGTAGTAAAACAGATTCCAGTAGTCACACAACAGTAGCAGATATAGTATATAAAAGAACTAGGAGGGGTGTTTAAAATATGCAACACATCTGATGTAGATGACACAGACATATTGCAATTATAAATAAAAAAGGGGCCATATAAATGAGATTAATATAAAGTTAAAGGCAATTGCAAATTATGTGAAAGTTTGGGAAGATAAAAAGGGCTTTTTTGCTAAACAATCAGCTATATCATACTTACAATTTTGTTACAAAGTACAAATTTATTTAAACATTAATTTTAAGACATACAGATTGGAAATAATAAGTGACAAAAAGGTCACAGTAATCGACAAATTCATTTTTTAAAATTAATTTTTGGGGAGGGGGGAGAATTAGAGAAAAATATATTGTAGATAAAGAATAAATAAGGAATTGACAACAAACTGTTGTAACATAAATTATAAATAAATATTACGTTAAACAACTTTTACTTGATATTAGATTAGAATTCTACCAAAAATTTAGCATTAAAACTCGCAAATGTTAATTCAATATTATTAAAAATAAATTGTATCGGTTCAAATCTAAAAAAATGGAAATATCTCCATATTTGCCGAGCTTTTCAACATCCGCGAATCCGCCATTATAATACTTCTGAACCAATCATTGAAGCGTATCGTTGAAAATAATCGAATAAGCGGTAACAACTTTGTGACGCCGCTGTCTTCAGTTGTGACGGTCACAAGTGTTTCTTTTGTATCGCTCTTTACATGCCGGTAACAAATTTCGGATTTGTGACCGTAACAGTTTGTTACTGTTACCGTTTCATTTGTATCCATTACTTATGCTGCTATAGCCGTAGTGTTTAAAAACGACAAGTTTCGTTTTGGGCGGCTATAGCCGTCATGCCACATTGTGAACTTCGCTTTGGCGGCTACAGCCGCAAGTGTCCGTCAACGGGTTATCAGAGAAACAATTATACAAAATATAACTTAGTAAATCTGAAATATTCTGGAATTTTTGATTTTCACTACAAAAAAAAAAAAAATAATGTAAATTACTATAAATTTGTAACTTTTTTTATTTTTAAATGCGTAAATGTTATCTATTAAGGTTTTCGTTGTGATTAAAAATATTGTAATACATTTACACTTTGAATTTCAAAATAATTTTATGAAAGATTGCAAAAAACATTTTAAATAGGAATATCCAAAGCAAAAAAAAATTCTGGATTGCAGCAAAAATATGTTCTATAATTGAATGTATTGTTAAAAAAAGAAATAATATGGTTTCAAGTTTTCAGCTGTGAAATATACTACCCAATCGTAGAATATTTGATAATATTTCAGTACTATCTTTACAATAACTGTTCACCTTCGTAAAAAAAAAAAAAAAAGAGAGAGAAATTCTGTTTGATTTCCTGTTATTTTAAGAATGCCTGCAAAATGTAACGCATTTTTAGAATTTTTTTTAATTACATTAATATTGTGGCATTTTGTTTAATGATTGTGTCAAATTGAAGATTTCCAATCAGAAATCTCGAAATATTTTTGGTTATCTATCTTAATATCTTATATCACTAATAAAAAATATTTTAAGTAACTTTTAATACAAAGGAGGTGTACAATGCATGCCCCCAAGCCATTTTGTAACATCTAACTAAAATACAGCAGTAAAAAAAGAAAAAAAGTCTATCCAGAATCTTAAACATTCTTTTTTTAGTTAGCGCGAGGGGGTTGGGGGATCTCATAACTTATAATTTCTATCCTTCCTCTTCGATAAAATGCTGGAATAAGTTCACAGCACCGGCGACAGTTTGTAGTTTAACGTTCGTTTGAATATTTATGTTTATTTTATTGCGATAAAGAAGTCGAAGTTGCCAATGAAGCGATTACGGCCAAAACAGACAGCCTCAAAACCGCCAAAATCAAGTTGATGTTGATTGAAACGTTTTGACCAAACAACAATAAAATCCGCTCTGTAATCTATTTTTCCTCTGAGACCAGGACTGTCGAAACTTATGCCCAGAATACTTTTTTTTCGTACAGTAATTTTCACATTATTTAATCGCAGAAATTCAGAGAATAAATAAAACAAAAATTACTTTTCGGTAGCACTCTTGTTCTACTGGTTCGAAAATATAAAAGAGCTTATTTAAGTCATTGCAGCTTGACTGAAGGAGTAATATCTAAACACTCAAATATTTACTGTACCAATTAAAGGAAAATGTTTGTATCTGTGTGTGCAATTGTTATGAAAATCCACCGCACATAGAGGTCTGATAATTTTCCTTAGATTTTATCTATTTTTTTTTTAAATATATTTTTACCACATTTTTTACTATATTTTTTGATAATTAGCTGAGATATTAATTATAACCACACCGGACACTCATCACGAAGACATTTTTTCAAAAAAGCACTTGACTGCTATTCGTGAGATCGCTAGCAGAGAAAATCCGAAGATTAAAATCGCCACCTACGTTATGCACGGCCGGTGCATGACGTTTAAAACGTCACATGAAGTGGATCGAGGCTAACGAAAAAGACAGGCTACCGCGGTACATTCCACTTATCTTTTTTACAGACCGCTAGAGTGACGTGATGCTCTTTTCGTACACATGCATTGGTGCATTCGAGCATCACGTGACTCCCACGGTCTGTAAAAAAAGATACGAGTAAAGCATCGCGGTAGCCTTTCTTTTTCGTTAGCCTCGAAGCAGGGCTACACTACATACCGGGCTTGCTCATTCATTATGATGACGTCACAAATGGTGGCTGACTAGGAGGAAATACATACAGCGATTGGCACAAAACGATGGCCACCTTGCTTTGGACCAATCGCTGGTCGCGGTCAGCCACCATTTGTGACGTTTTGAGAGTGAATGAGCAAGCCCGGTATCTAGTGTTGCCTTGCTCGAAGTTGATAATTTTTACACGGTGTTTGGTGCAAAGCGAGAGCCCACTTTTTAGCACCAAACGCCGTGTAAAAATGATCCACTCCATGTGACGTTTAAAACGTCATGCACCGGCCGGGTATAACGTAGGTCGCGTTAATTCGGCTCTTTTTTGCATTTTTTGAAGACAATATTTGCTTTACTTTGTATTCAGAATACGAATTTAATCCCTTTACTCGGCTTGAGGCGCAACCTACGTTATACACGGCCGGTGCATGACGTTTAAAACGTCACATGGAATGGATCATTTTTACACCACGATTGGTGCAAACCGGCGCGCCCCTCGTTTTGCACCAATCACCGTGTAAAAATGGTCCACTCCATGTGAAGTTTTAAACGTCATGCACCGGCCGTGTATAACGTAGGTCGCGCTTGAGGGCAATCTTGTTCACTATCTGTTTAATCAAGGCAACACTAGACACCGGGCTTGCTCATTCACTCTCAAAACGTCACAAATGGTGGCTGACCGCGACCAGCGATTGGTCCAAAGCAACGCCCCCATCGTTTTGTGCCAATCGCTGTATGTCTTTCCTCCTAGTCAGCCACCTTTTGTGACGTCATCATAATGAATGAGCAAGCCCGGTATGTAGTTGTAGCCCTGGTTTAATCCGTTGCTGAGAATCTTTGGGTGACCCGTCCTTATGAATTTTCTCCGTGTGTTCGGATTTTGACCGGGACATGCCTGTCCTGGACTTCGCCTTGTACGGAGAAGGCTTACGTTTTGTTTCTTCCTCCTTTTGATTTGGGTCCTATTCACCGTCCAAATCTCCGGAAGGTACACATTTAGCCTCCGAAATTAAGCCATTCTTATGACTCCTTTGTCCGTTAATGTACACGTGTGGCTTTGTATGACCACCGTTACACTCGGCTGCAGTCCACTCCCCCGTGCACATCCCAGCACCCCAGAGTCTAGGGCGTCAGCAGAGCTACACTAGATACAGGGCTACACTAGATACAGGGCTACACTAGATACCAGGCTTGCTCATTCATTATCATGACGTCACAAAAGGTGGCTTGCCGCTACCAGCGATTGGTATAAAGCGAAACGACAAAATGAAAGACATACAGCGATTGGCACAAAACGACGGGCTCGTCGCTTTGCACCAATCGCTGGTCGCGGCCAGCCACCTTTTGTGACGTTATGATAGTGAATGAGCAAGCCCGGTATCTAGTGTAGCCTTGCTAGATACCGGGCTGGCTCATTCATTATCATGACGTCACAAATGGTGGCTGGCCACGACCAGCTATTGGTACAAAGCGAAACGACAAAACGAAAGACATAGAGCGATTTGCACAAAACGATGGGCGCGTCGCTTTGTACCAATTGCTGGTCGCGGCCAGCCACCGTTTGTGATGTCATGATAATGAATGAGCCAGCACGGTATGTAGTGTTGCCCTGGCGTCAGTCCTCGTTTGGACGATCACCGTCCGAAGCTGGGGCGCCTGATTCCGATACAGGCTCATCCACAGGTGACCTGGACTTGTCCTTGTGTCTCTTGTGGTTTCGTTGGTTCTCTTTCTGTCGGTCAATCGGCTTACCTCGCACTGTGATCGACACTGAAGAAGAGCTACGCTCGGCAAAGATCGGGACGTCCGTCTGCACAGCTCTAGAACTAGACGTAGGTTTTGGTCCCACCTCAGTCTTGGAGAGGATGTACGATAATCGGGGGACATCTCCCACCAAGCGTGGTGTATTACTGATGCCGATGTCTCTCCTTACGTTCCGCACAACTCTGGTCTGTGAAGCTTTCCCATGCAAGAAATTGAGCTAAGAGTGCGGTCTCCTGACGAAGTTCATGATCGGCACCATGAGGTTACCGTGTTCGTCTTTCTTCCTGAGAGCAGCCTACAGTACTAGTGTACAGCCTAGTGTACAGCAGCCTTTGTCTCTCTCGAGCACCTTGAGGAATTTCGCACCTAAAAAATGTGTGTCCTCAACGAATACTGCCGAGATCTCAACATTCTCCGCAAGTGAGTTATTGGAGGAGTTCGGGTTGTTTTTGATTTCTTCAACTAACTCCGCCTCTGGAATTCCACTTTCCAGGGCATCTGATTGGTTGACGGTTTTCAGAGCCTGAGAAACGGAACCGCTCCTGTCTCGCCGATTCCTTTCACTTGCATTGCGTTCAAATCGGGTATCTGCAGCGTTTACCACTGTTGATCAAAACTTGTCATTCGCCAGGTTTGCTAGTTCTCCATCGGATGAGGTTCCCATCGAAGACCGCCGGGGCCTCACCACGCCGAGGTCTGAAAAGGACAGATTCCGACTTTGCCCTGATAAGGGCAATTCGAGTATTAGCATCAGCCATCTGACACAATTTGCTTGGCATTTAGAGAATGTCTGCTATTAGTTAATCGAGTCTGCTATAATCTGCGAAGACAGTTTTGGATGCATATGTAAACCTTTTTAGAGCGCGTTCAGAGACCGAAACGCGGAAACTCGTATAATTGGGGAATGACGTCACCTGATTTTGTCAGGGTAAACTTGGGTTAAAACGGCTGTGAACGCTTTTGGGTAAAGTTATGGGCAGATTTACAATCAAATACTTCCGTCAACCAATCTACCATTACATTTTGATTGTAGGAACACTGCAGGAACCATCTTAGCCAACGTTGGCCAATTATATCATAGTTCTGTTAAAAGTAGACCAATCAAATTGTCAGGACTGAAGTGTACAGTAGGCATAAAGAACGACAGTTAACAGTTTCAGCTTGCTAAAAAGCAAACAAACAAATCGGATTTCCCAACCACGTGATCACTTTACCCAACAAAATTCTCCAGATAATGCGGGTTACCCGAAGTCTGGGTAATTTTCGGCTCTGAACGCTACGGGTGACTTCAGGGCTACACTACATACCGGGCTTGCTCATTCATTATGATGACGTCACAAAAGGTGGCTGACTAGGAGGAAAGACATACAGCGATTGGCACAAAACGATGGCCGCCTTGCTTTGGACCAATCGCTGGTCGTGGTCAGCCACCATTTGTGACGTTTTGAGAGTGAATGAGAAAGCCCGGTATCTAGTGTTGCCTTGGTGACTTGCAAAAAGTCACGTGATATCTGTCTCTGAACGCTTCGGGTTACCCATGTAACTCAGGATTCGGTCCGTGAACGCGCCTTTAATGATATCTTACAGAAATTTGTAAACTATACAAATATTTATATAAAAAGTCAGCAGCCTAATTACTCCAGAGAAAAAGATTGTGAATTAACTTGCCAAAAAGCAGTATTGGGACTGCTGTATATGGCTGATGTTCTGAATTCGTACCTTCAAAATTTGACAGACTTATGGAGCGATGATGGCACGGGGGTCGATGTTTTCAGATCAACAATGCCGTTACGAAGATTTCGAAATTTTATTGAATTGTTTTCGTTTTGATGATAAGAAGAGCAGAAAGGAAAGACGTGCATTAGATAGGTTAGACCCCATCAGGGAAATATTTTCTCAAATAAATAAAGATTTTGAAAAGCAGTTTACCTTGAGTGAATTCGTCACAATTGATGAAATGCTGTTTAATGTCTACTGTCACCATTCTCATGACGTCACAAATGATGCCTGCACGTGACGAAAGACATATAACGATTATCACAAAACGATGGGCGCGTCGCTTTGTACCAGTTGCTGGTCGCGGCCAGCCACTATTTGTGACGTCATGGGAATGAATGGGCAAGCCCGGTATCTAGTTTTGCCCTGGTTATATCATAAGATTCAACGAATCAGCGGCGACGTAAACTACCAATGAATATTCTGATTGTTTTGGAAACCTGTGCCTCGCAGATCTTGTAATGTTGTGGAAATATTTGTAATACCGGGCTTGCTCATTCATTATCATGACGTCACAAAAGGTGGCTTGCCGTTACCAGCGATTGGTACAAAGCGAAACGACAAAATGAGACATACAGCGATTGGCACAAAACGACGGACTCGTCGCTTTGCACCAGTCGCTGGTCGCGGCCAGCCACCTTTTGTGACGTTATGATAGTGCATGAGCAAGCCCGGTATCTAGTGTAGCCTTGGCTGGGGCCAAAATATTTACGCTGGGTTTACGCCAAAATATAAAAGCTGCATATCAGGCCTAAAGAAACTCGTACAAGCGAGAGTCGACATTTTCTGGAATCTGGGTTGCGATATTTTGTATAAAAGTGTAATCTGAAGCATAGATTAATATACAAGATAGGACACTATCATAGGGCGTAATGGTAACGATATGACGATCGCAGAGCCTGTAGTGACAAGGGGGAACAAATGTCTCATAGACGGAATATTTCTCCTTTTGAACGTCTATCTTATTATGATCTTTCTATTTTTAAATGCTACATGTTTACATTTTCAACTTAGTACGAAAGAGAAAAACGAAACTTTTAAAATTCCGATTTGTATGCAGACATAATTCCACATGACATATATTTTAACATCTTTAGAAATACTAAAAAGTTCTGAATAAAGAACTATTTCAATAATAATAAAATAAAAAAAATGTAGTCCTTTAAAAAGAAACTTAACACTCCAGCGGCCAATTTGAACAGAAGCGTCTGCCTCGAAGCGAAAGGAATAGATATTAAAATCATAGAGCATAAACATATTTCATATACATGGGTACATTTCGGAAGCTTCTCAGTTTCCCCCCCGTGTCACTTGTGACGCTATTATTTTTGCCGTTACAGATTTTGCTGTAACTGTCCTATCTTGTATCTTAATGTATAATCTGAGCATACACTTTCTAATTAGTCATTACTCTGTTATAAAAGAACTCTAGTCGAAATCCCCATTTTCTTCGAAATCGAAACATAACAAAATGATTTAGAATTCGACTCAACACAAAGAGAACAGAGGTATTTCGCAACACTTAAACCGTATAAAATATTTACGTTTGAACTACGAGATGTCACTGTGATCGACATTTATAGTTCAGAATCGGCAACATTTAGGGGATACAATTTTGTAGAACTTTGTGCATGGTCGATTGCCACCATAGAGAAGAGATAGCGGTGTAGAGAGCTTTGGTATCCCTAAAGTGGAGTCAAAATATAGTCATGTGATGTGATATTTTCTTTATTTTATTTGACGATTCGAAATTGCCAAAAATTGGCATCTAATTTTATCGCATACGTTTGCGAGAGAAAATTTAAAAAAAATACATTATCGTTAAATTAAAGTGAGAAACTTATTTCACTATTTTAAAACAGATTTTAAGTTGTTTTTTTTTACTTCGTTTTTATTTTTGCATTATTTTACACTCCATAATTTCCTTTAGTATATTTTTAATTATCATTGCTAATAACGAGGCTAACGAAAAAGAAAGGCTACCGTGGTTCTTTACGCGTATCTTTTTTTACAGACCGCGGGAGTCACGTGATGCTCGAATGCACCAATGCAGGTGTACGAAAAGAGAAGTACGTCACTCTAGTTGTCTGCGAGGCTAACGAAAAAGACAGGCTACCGCGGTGCATTCCACTTATCTTTTTTTACAGACCGCTTGAGTGACGTATTGCCCTTTTCGTACATCTGTATTGGTGCATTCGAGCATCACGTGACTCTCGCGGTCTGTAAAAAAAGGTTTGCGTAAAGCACCGCGGTAGCCTTTCTTTTTCGTTAGCCTCGAGCGGTCTGTAAAAAAAGATAAGTGGAATGTACCGCGGTAGCCTGTCTTTTTCGTTAGCCTCGGCTAATAAATGGTGCGCTAAAATTGTTTTCCCTGGAGCATACCGTTTATAAATTACGAAATATAAATGATAGATATTTTTTAATATTGTGTAGTTTTTTTTCCTGAATTCTACAAAAAGGTTTTTTATTACTTTTATACGTTAAATATTCCATGTTTTAAGTCTACACTGTTAAAAATCTTCAGCTTTTGCAGCATAGTCACTCCACCGCTTTTATAAAATATATCTAATTTGACTAATGAAAAATGCTCCATAATATAGTAAAGTAACCGTTTCTCTGAAAAATGGGGAGTGTGTCTGCAGCAAAAGCTGAAGATTTTTAACAGTGTAGTGCAGTCATCAACATATAATATTTCATAATACAGGTATAACTGGTGAAATACAGGAATCTATAAATAATATAATTGATTGGATATTTAATTAATACCCAACGCTTGTTAGAAAACAAAAAAGTCCTTCCGGCCTGTACCGGGAGGAAAAGGTAGCTTTCCTATACCTTCGTTTTAAAATTTTAGCTAATGTTACACGAAAACAGCAAGTTAAAATGCAAAGAAACGTTTACAAAAGATTCGTTAATACTGAATTTGAATAAGAATTTCGCCAAATTATTGAGCAATAGCCAAATTGGCTTCATTTATAAAGACTTATTTTGGTCGCCAAATTTGGCGATATTTCGCCAAATGTCACAAATTTGCCAATTTTGTCGCCAATGTCGCCAATTTTGGCGCTAACGGATATGAATATATAGTTTTATGCGTATGATTGGGAAAATTATTACAACAATGAAAGAAAATAATTTGTGGGTAATCACGTTAATGTGCTGTTTCGTTTCAAAATGTCAGCTACCCTAGAATTTCAAACTGCTCTATCTCAGCCATTTTTTAAGATAGAGGTAAACCAAAAATGCTCTGGAATCCTTGTATCAAGGCCTAACACGTAATTAAAAAATAAATTTGATTTTTTTATTTTTTTGTATATTTATTTCAGTTTTAAATTTTTAAATGGCCGCCATCTTGAAACCAAATGACGGACCAAGCTGGCCAACGAACTCGGTCGAGACATTGGTGACCTTAATACACACAATTAGTTTCATCAAAATCGATTTATAAATACGAGCGTTATCGTATGACATAGGTCAGATATATATATATATATGGATATATCTATATATATGGATATATCTATATATATGGATATATCTATATATATGGATATATCTATATATATAAATCAACATTTGAACGGAGGGTGGTTTTGGGGTCTGGGGGTCATGATCGGTGAAAATATATCGAAATTTTCCGGAACTGCTTTCCTTCAAACGGCTGCAATAGGTAGCTTTATACTTTTTTGTATTGAAAACTACCTAATTGTATTTAGTTAGCTCCACATATTTAAATGAGTCTTATATTAACAGGGGTATATGTAGTAATAAATAACAAAAAAAATATTTTCAACAAATTCTTACGTCATGTTTTATAATTTTTTTGCACTTCACATGCACATTCTAGATATTGACCATTTTTATAATTCTTCACGAACGGCAAAAATTTTGAAGTTTTTAAGCAAGCGATAACACGTCAAATCTGGAAATCTTTACATGAGCAGGACTGGTCATGTTGGTCACAACTTGAACAATGTATAATAGCAATTTCGCCCCATACAGTCAATGAATCAAATGGGAAAATGACAAGGGAGGAGCTTTGATATTTTTGTTGCGGAAAATTTTGTCGCTTGAAATAAGCCGTGTATTAGCGCGACCTACGTTATACACGGCCGGTGCATAACGTTTAAAACGTCACATGAAGTGGATCATTTTTACACGACGATTGGTGCAAAACTAAGGACGCGCCGCTGCGAGTTTTGATTCCTTGGTCCATTCAGAACAGCTTTGCTGGTTTGGCGCTGTCTTGACTTCTGAGAAGCCGTGCTGTTGTTTACTAATGTATTCAGTGTGCGCATGAACATCATGCGTGTGCGTATTAAAGAAGAGATATTAAAGATTAATAAATAACTATTGATTTTCCCCACGCAGTTAGTAAATATTCAACTATCATTAGAAAAGTATTTCTTGAAAGAGATTTTATATGTTTTATACTTCTAGTTAAAAGATTTAAAATTGTAGGATGTTACATGTTACTCTGTGTTCGAATCTCAATTTTTATGTACGCAATATCTCAAAAGAAATGAATTCTCAGAAGTCAGAACAGCGCCAAACCGCCAAAGCTGTTCTGAATGGGCCGAGGATTCAAAACTCGCCGCGCCGCTTTGCACCAATCGCCGTGTAAAAATGATCCACTCCAAGTGACGTTTTAAACGCCATGCACCGGCCGTGTATAACGTAGGTCGTGGTATTAGCAAGGCTACACTAGATACCGGGCTTGCTCATTCACTATCATAACGTCACAAAAGGTGGCTGGCCGCGACCAGCGATTGGTGCAAAGCGACGAGCCCGTCGTTTTGTGCCAATCGCTGTATGTCTTTCATTTTGTCGTTTCGCTTTGTACCAATCGCTGGTAGCGGTCAGCCACCTTTTGTGACGTCATGATAATGAATGAGCAAGCCCGGTATCTAGTGTAGCGCTGGTATTAGCAGGGCAACACTAGATACCGGGCTTTCTCATCCATTCTCATGACATCAAAAATAGTGGCTGGCCGCCCCCAGCGATTGGTACAAAGAGGCGCGCCCATCTTTTTTGTGCGGCTCGCTGTATGTCTTTGATCGCGGCCAGCCACTATTTGTGACGTCATGATAATGAAGAGCAATCCCGATATCTAGTGCAGTCCTGGTATTAGCAGGACTACACTAAATACCGGGCTGGCTCATTCATTATCCTGACGTCACAATTAGGGGCATGCGAAACGATAAAACGGAAAACATACAGCGATTGCCCCAAATCCACGGGCGCGTCGCTTTGGACCAATCGCTGGTTGCGAACAGCTACCATTTGTGACGTCATGATAATGAATGAGCCAGCCCGGTATCTAGTGTAGCCGCGACCTACGTTATACACGGCCAGTGCATGACGTTTAAAACGTCACATGCAGTGGATCATTTTTGCACGGCGATTGGTGCAAAGCGGCGCGTGCAAAGTGACGTTTTAAACGTGATGCACCGGCCGTGTATAACGCAGGCCGCGGTGTAGCCCTGGTATTAGCAGGGCTACACTAGATACCGGGCTTGCTCATTCATTATGATGACGTCACAAAATGTGGCTGACTAGGAGGAAAGACATACAGCGATTGGCACAAAACGATGGGCGCGTTGCTGTGGACCAATCGCTGTTCGCGGTCAGCCACCATTTGTGACGTTTTGAGAGTGAATGAGCAAGCCCGGTATCTAGTGTTGCCTTGGTATTAGGGTCTTAACAAACTCTAGTTAATATCATAAAGTCAGCGTGTCAGCATTCAAATTAGAGTACCTTCACATGAGAGTGACGACATACAGGATATAAAATTTTATTAGGTGAGACTATTATATACATAAAAACGAATCGCCAGACATCTTCGTTTGACTGTCATTACCGTCAAGTGATTGCTTGTAAATTTGTCCCACTCCTAAAATCGACTTCATCCTGGCCAGTATTGCCAATTTCTGTAATGACGACTTACAATAGTGTGGACAAACGTGTCTTTGTAAGCACAATCTGAACATCGTATATCGTCGCTGTCATATACAGGCACCCTACTTGTAACCGGAAACTTACCAAATTTAACGGTGACGTCACGGGCGACCTGTCAATTAAATTAGCTCCACACGATGCGCCCTAAAAGCAGGCAAATGTTAACGTCAGCGAGAACCCCTTTTTTGTATGGTATCAGGGCTACACTAAATACCGGGCCTGCTCATTCATTATCATAACGTCACTAAAGGTGGCTGACCACGACGAAAGACATACAGCGATTGGAACAAAACGGTGGTCGCGTCGCTTTGTACCAATCACTGGTCACGGCCAGCCACTATTTGTGACGTTTTGAGAATGAATGAGCAAGCCCGGTATCTAGTGTTGCCTTGATGGTATCATTTCAAATATCGAAAACAGGATACGATCGGACCTACGTTATACACGGCCGATGCATGACGTTTTAAACGTCACTAGAGTAGATCATTTTTACACGTTAATTGGTACAAAACGGTTTGTCGCGCCGCTTTGCAACAATTATCGTGTAAAAATGATCCACTCCATGTGACGTTTAAAACGTCATGTATCGTCAGTGCGAGGCTAACGAAAAAGACAGGCTACCGCGGTGCATTCCACTTATCTTTTTTTACAGACCGCTAGAGTGACGTGTTGCTCTTTTCGTACACCTCCATTGGTGCATTCGAGCATCACGTGACTCCGGCGGTCTGTAAAAAAAGATACGCGTAAAGCACCGCGGTAGCCTTTCTGTTTCGTTAGCCTCGTCGTCAGTGTATAACGTAGGTCGTGATACGATATTCAAAAATTGCTTGCGAGTGTAGGTGGGAGCGGGTTCGAATGCCGCTGGCTCAGTTGCGCACTCTTTGTGGAGCTGCTGGCTGTGTGTTGTAACGTTCCTTGTGTGTGCTATCTCGGACCTGTATATATTAACGATGACTTATAAGCGGGCTTTTGACGCCATGCACACAGGTCAGATGTGTGTTATTAATATGTCAAATGATACGTAATTTTTTTTCTGACGTCACAATTCGCCAGTGTTCTGTTTTCTACCATCCCAGAATCGGCCGGTGAAATTTGTCAGTTGGGTAAGTTGCGTTATTCACGTCCGTTATCTACATCTTTGCGATTGTACATGGTAAAGTCTTTTAATGTAACGTTAAATTGAATTATACATAATGGAAATTGAAAGGAGTGTATTCAAAAATGGAAAAAACAATATATGTTTAAGGAATGCTAAAATCACAGAACTGCTTCAACTTTGCATTCAACCCAATACCGAAAATGAAATGGAGACTATCCTCTTGGACTTTTGGGATAAATTCGATAAATGCATACATGTGGACTCAGATTTTTGTGAAGGTGATATTTTTTGTATGTATGTTCTTGATTACGCATATAAAAATAAGGACTTGTCTTTATCAGCTGTCTCAAGATCTCTTTATGCTTACGTGTTACAGAATAATTTAACTTTTTCAGAAACAGACAGAAATAAATTGATTAATTGCAGTGATCGTCCCTTTGTATCTGCGTTGGATCGAATTACAAATTTGCAGTCCTTGGAAGCAGAAGATGTTGTTAAAAGCGCTGCTTTAAATTGTTTGTCTAGTGTAAATTTAGGACTTTTACATTTCTTCCTAAAATTTGGATTATTAGAATTTCCAGGCGAAGGTGACGTGAAAGGCAAAGAAATGGTGGCGGAACTTGTGTAAGTAGAATTTCTCTGTGCATAAAAATCGCAAATATATATTTTTTATTAGAATTGTCAAAATATTTCGTATCTGTCATAAATAACCCCAAAAAATGTTTCGTTATAAACTTAATGTTTGTGTATTTGTTGTTGGTAGATAAATTCGATTTACGTAATTTTCTTCTGTCAATTTTACTCTTTAGTTCTCTCTGCAGGTTTTAAAAGTAGCTGAGTTCGATAAATGAGGTTCTTAATCGTACTAGTTGGTCCGCATTTTTGTAGATGTTTGAAAAAATTCCTTTGTACTTTCCTTTTATCAGTCAGTCTCCTTAGCAGGCCATTTTAGAAAAACTCGGAAATTGACTCTGACATTAAAGTATTCGATTTTTGAAAAGATATTTTTACATCTGTAGTTGAGATGAATTTTAATACCGGGATAGAATAACTAATCAACAATGTTAAAACAAAAAAACTTAAATCATCAATGTAGTTAGCAACTGTGATTCAAAAATTTAAAAAAATTATACCATTTTACTTTAAGAAAATATTAACGGGAAGAACTTCTTTTTTGAGCAACCAATGATGAGATACATTTGCCAGATACTTAAAATATATGGTGATAACCGTTTCTAATCTTCGTATACTCTGCGTTGGAAGGTTTTATGTTGAATATATGATGAAATGTCTTATGTTTAAAAACTATGGACAATTGAACTTAATCGTCATGTCGAACGCTGACACATATTAGAAAATTGTTTTAGTAGCTACTTCTTATACATGAAATATGACGTATTTTCAGGATTCAAAATCTTTATTCGAAGGACTAATTGCAATCATTGGCAAATGGAGAGTGAAAATGTGATTGCTTCTAATTGTATAAGACTGAGAAAAAAACAAAAATCCAATATTTTTTACTGGCTTTGTGCTGATGTCATTTTTCGCACACGAGGGCTAAATAGACCGTGACCACCCTTATAAGTGAAATCCAACCCAATACAAAAATCCGTGCCAGAGTGTATTTGAACCAGGAAATTTTGTTTTGTAGCAGTGCCTTTTACTGAGATTCTGCATGTTGTAGCACGTAGTTGAGTAATTCAATCGACTGACAAGAGTTATTGACTTATCGTTTTCTTATATCACTTCATTTTCATTAAAACAGTGTAAGTGTGTATCTCGGTATGAGCATATGTTCGCGTCAAAACTTAAAAATGCATGAAAAGTCTTTAAAATCTTATTTACTTTAAATTCTAGAACTGTCAAACAACTATATACTCTTGACAATTTATGCCTTTACCCTAATTATATGTAAATTTAAATAATTTTAATATAAACAGTCAATAGCACAGGATCAGGTGTCGTTATTTATTATATACCCTTTTATTCAAATTTCACAGGAACATATGTATGCTGTTATTTAAATTTCGCGTCGTAGTTTCAAATAGTATTTTATCGAGGAAAACTCGAAACGGATGTGTTACTCACGCACCAATGTTTGCCGAGTTCTTTATTAGCACGTTTTCCAAGCCAGCGCCAAACCAATAGCTTAATACAAGCGTTATGTCCAGCCAGTTTTGTCTGGCGAATTTTTTCCATTAAAGGAAAAAGTCCGCAAAGTCTGCCGACTTCGTCTTTTTTATAACCGTTTAAGAATATAATAGGTGTGTGAATGTAAGACATCATAGCCGATTTTTTTAGTGACTAAGGCACTGCACACCAGCCAAGGCCGAGAGCTCCCCCCCCCCTGAATTTGGGATAATAGGGGCTTTTGGAAGGGATTTTCAAGGAATTTTTAGTGAGTTTTTGTAGGGGGAAGCCCAAAAGTGGAAAGTGATGGGGAATTTATGTATAGGGCTATATGTATAGGGCTTATGTATAGGGTATAAGAAAAATCAGCAAAATTTACCGGAAAATGCCCAAAATGACTTCAAAAAGCCCCTTTATCTCAAATTTAGGCCCTCTCGCCCTTGGTTGGCAATGCCCATGATCAAAATTACTAGACATTTATAACTTATTACTAGATATAATGTAAATTTAATTGTAGACAAATAATAAAAATTTTTAAATTGAAAATTGTGCCTTTTTTATCATAATTTTGGCCGCTTCTGCGGCGGTAACAGAAATTATTTCACCATAATGAAATTTTAATGGAACATTACTAACACCTTGATGTAACTGTTGCATTCTATTAGAAAATGAATTGCTATTGTTGGATAATTTAATTTCTCTTTTTGAAATTTTTTCTTTCAAAATTTTGCCTGCCCCCCCCCCCCCCCTGCGACGGCAAAAAATATTAACCATTTGGTGTAATTTTTTGCGAATTTATTCTTTATTACCAATGGCAACTTTCCCGAACTATTCTGTTTCGATTATATATATATATTATCACTATTATTGTATCCCAGAAACTACGCAAAATTTAAGAATATATTACAAAATGCGAACTGATCCGAGAGTAAACTGATATAGAGAACGGCAAACACTCAGAATTTTTCGATGGCTATTAGACAGTATCCCCCTACTTGAAGGCCCTAATTTGTCAACTAGGAATCTAGCGTAATTGATAGATGTCTTCAATTCCCAAGGTGTGGGGGGAGGGGAAGAAACGTTCTTCGGCCAGAATAAGATTTTCTATGTTAGGGCGTCTAAGACCAGAACGGGAACGAAAGAGTTAAGAAAGGCAAAATTCTGCATATCTCAAAGGCTGTAAAGGTAACATATAAAACAAATGGATCTGTGTCAGTTTCAGAAAACTACTGTGGCATAGGGAAAAAAACCTATCCAGTTCATGCACCAAAACTGATACTATTCTGACATCCCTCAATAAACCAGAAAAACTGAAAATCAAGGATTCAAAGAAGGCTTTTGAATCCCTGCTACGATTTGTTATTTCTGAAAAGCAGCAGTTTTATATGAAATCGTTAAACCCTGATAATGTATTGGTATCTGAGCTTCAGGAGGCAAAGTCGGAAATGGATGAATTGGATTTTGAGTTTTAAAAAGGGTGAGAACAGTATTAGGAATTTTTTTAGCAAGAAAAACACTAAGATTTCATATTTTGTAAACTCTTGTGGTGCCCTATATAAAAGTTGTAAAAAAATTGTGTTCCAAATGTTCATTTTTTTTCGTTCAAAATCATATGATATGCAATAATAAGGTAAATGTTCAATTTTCAGATTTATATAATGTATTATTCAGAATATAAAGAAATAAAATTTTATGATCATAAGCAAAGAAAAAAAGAAGCTGGAAAACTCTTCTTAGTAGTAATATACGGAAAAAAGTTATTCTCAATTAAAATGGGGAAATTAAATTTAAAACTTCATATCTGTAAACTCCATTTTTCATTTACCTTGTTATTGCAAAGAGCTCCTCACTTATCTGTTTTTGCTTCGGTGTGATATAATACAAAAATTACTAAGTTCATTATAAAGGTTATAAACTCATTATTTTATCACTAGCTTACCCGCCCGGCCAGTTTTGCCCAAGCTCATGATAACATTCAATATACCTAAATTTTATGGTGAGTTATTTAAAATTTTTAAAGTAAAATCTTTTCAAACGAACCTGATCTTAGGATCCCCCAGAGTCTTCCGAAGCGTAAATTAAATTTGTTTTTATATTTTTAAATGCAAATTTCTCCAAACTAACTTTTGTTAGGGACACCACTGATTTGAGCCGCATATACTGGGCATTGTACGCACGCTCTGGTCTGTTTTGATTTTATATTTTTAAATTAATTCTTTTTCCAAACGAACCTTATATTGGGGGGTTCTCGCAGCCTTTTGCAGCGTTCACCCTCGGATTTGTACAATTTTATATTTTTAAACAAAAATCTATCCAAACGAATATAGTTTCGGAAAGGGACAGTATTTGGTCCCGTACAAGGAGCCATGCCCAACACGCTCCGGTCTGTTTTGAATTCATCTTTTTAAACAGAAATGTTTCTAAACGAACCAAATATTAGGCGCTCCACTGCCTTTTTATTTTTAAACGAAAAGCAAGACAAACTAAGGAACACCACTTATAGTGATTACAAATTTAATTTCAGTCATTTAGATAAATTAAACTTTCAAAACTGAACAAACGTTACTTGGGAAACCTAAAGTTTCTATTATATAAGCAGTTATGACTTGAAATGATGCTTAATGCATCTAAAATGGAAGAAAATACTTTAAAAAAAAACTTTTCATAGTTTCTCCATACCACACAAAGTGCGGGGTAAATATGATCAGGGTTCTGTAGGTTCTCGAAATTGAGTTGGAGCAAAAACCTAGTGATATTTATTTAGAGTAATTATAACTTAACAGTTACTGAATATGAACGACTTACCTGAATTTTATATGATTAAAATGAATACCCACAGGCACTAGAGAACTGACCCTTTTAACTGATGAGCAATTTAATATACGCGATCAAGTGTGCCAAACAGGAAGCGGAATCAGCGAGGATTCCCCTTGATTTTTAAATCACTTTAATATCTGATTTTCTGAAATGAGCTTCATTGGAGAAAGTTACGAATTATCCCAATTCACCCTACGTTTTAAATCCATGTAACTTGACAGATTAGCACTATTTTAAAATATTTAGGAGTGGTTAATTCTCTCATGTTTTCTTTTCGTGTACATGTGTTTATATATTATGTTGAAATAACTTTTTAATCATTAAAAAGCTATAGAGAAAACGACAATGAAATTTTTCCATTTTGTTTGGTTTGATAGTCAGTAATATTACAGATTGAGGCCTCAAAGAAAAAAATGTGTACTGAGTTTCCTCCTTCGTTTGAAAGAATGGTGGAATCCACATGGATAATGCGCATAATTAAATTCCATTGCTTTTTAAGTGTCTTAACATAATGGGCAGCTTGAAAGGAAAATAATGTAAACAGAGAAACTAATATGAGGAACCAATGCCAGAAAATATAATGAATCTCATATGAATCTAATATCAAAATAAATCGTATAGAACAATCTTAGACCAACCGTTGATCCGTAGCCCATCAATGGTCCGCGAGAAAATTTTTCTGGTCAGCAGAAAAACTGTGCATTATTTGTATTTAACTAATTTATTTTAGAAAAGGAAAAACTAAAATTTTTATATTAGTGACTGGTTATTTTTAACTAAAAAATCAATTAAAATTACGATTCAGTTTTCAACGATTATATTTTTGCAATTTGTTTCTCTCGCAGCATTAAAACTCGATACTAGTCTCAGATTGAAATAATAAAGGCTTCCCATCTTGCAGTAACAGCATTAGAACGATAATCATGAACTTATTTGGAAAGGACACTTAAAATTTGAGATACTTAAATTATTTTGCAACAAACTTAAATAGTTTGTTGCAAAACTTAAATTAAGCTTTTAAATGTATTTTAAATGCTTCACCTGTTGATACAAATTTGCAGATTTTAATTTTTGTAATTGAAAAATGTCCTTTACACTTTTTATATAATTCTTACGGCGAGATTGAAGTTCAATCATGCCTGAAATATTCAATATTTTTAAAATTATTGTAACTGACCAAAATAAAGTTTAATATAGTCCTTAACACTCTAATCAAAAGTATCATAAAAGCAGTAAAACTGACGAAATACGAAGATAAAATACATTTTATTGCAGGTACCGCATAGCTACATAAGGAAATATTTGTATTTCCCGCCCTTAAACTCGATGAATAAAATGATTTAACATTCTATGTACGGAGACGATATCCACAACTTACATCTTACGAGTTTTTCCAAAAATAATCGCTTTTAATATACAGTATTTTTAAATATCTCAAAACTTGAAATTCTGAAAGTAAGATTTCTGAAATTTAGCTAGGCCTTTTAATATAATTAGGCTTTAATATAAGGGGCTTGGGCCTTAACCTTCTCAAATAAAAATCCTTCAATTAAATACCTTTTTAAATTTAAATTTATTTTTTAGCGTATTTATTATTTAAAAATAATTTTATATCTTTACTAGCTGTTACCCGTGACTTCGTTCACGCAACATTAAAAGAAGAATAAATACATTAATTAAGCAAAATATTTCACTCCCGATAATTAAAAACATTAATAATTAACTAAATATTTTTCACATTTCATAGGAGACAATGCGGTATTTTTTGTTATAGGGACTATGACATAACTCAGTCTTAAAAAAGAGAAATTTTGTGCCAAAACATCGCGAAAACGAAATTGCAACCAATGCAAAAAGGAGGACCAAATAAAATCGTGGAAATAAACGAATTGGGGAAAAACAAATGTCAATTTTACCTCATAAACTATTTTACTTTTAACGCCTTTGAAACGTTTTAACAGCCATCCTTCAAAAAAAAAACATTATTTGGAAATAGTATATGCTTTTTCTTTAAATTCAATTCTGCCTCCTTGGTTTAATGTATAGCTGAAACAAATCTTGTTTTCTAAATGACAGTATGTTGACAGGCAATTTTTGTTCGCCAGTATAAATTGATACATGAAGTTTGAATATGTGAAAATATGTTTTTTATTCTTCGAATAATTTACTGAAATCAAGATTTTTATTTTCCCCATCTATTCAAAGTGAAAATAATTCTGTTTTTCAGTTTTAATGAGAAAATGGTATAAAAAATATACTGATCTGTTTTATTTCTCCTTTTTTATAGGCAAATATACAGTAATTTACTTTCTGTTTTTAGAGAAACTTCGTTAAAATTAAAAAAAAAAATCTTGGCATCTAATTTAATTTTTTAATTCTGAGAGTTTGTGACATCCTCGGATCAATGATAACCGGTATTAAGTAAATCACGTTGCGTTCTATAGTCTACGAGTAGTTGCGAAATACAAACATCAGATTTTAATATAATAGATTCGTGTTCATTTTCCTTTTCTTAAAATTATGATGTGATTATTAGCAGAAAACTCTCATCTGTATATAACGGATACTCATGCTTAATAATCAGTATAGATAAAAAACATTTAAAATTTTCGTTGATGACGTGAAACTCATCTACTTTCTATACTTACTGATCCTTGTATTATTAATGTAAGGAATTGATTCACACTCATTTTAAAACATATTGGAAAAATTCCCGTTTTATTTCAAATATGACGTCTCATTTTCCCCAGAGAAATCCCTTTATAATGACATAATTCTTGTTAATTTTCTTTTCCAGGCAATTAATTTAAATACTGGCATAGGGCAAATTATGTTACTTTAACGAAATAATATTAAATCTTTAGGTTTTATCAACAAAAATGGAACTTTCGTCATTTTTTTTTAGGTAATCAAGTTATTTATTTTAGTTTTAAGAATGAAAATAGCTATTTTTTGCTATCCAAGACATCATTTTCAACATGGATAATTTTGCGGAGCATATTATTGACATTTGCTAACCATTTTCTTTTGAAATTTCTTTTTACTTTTTTACAATTTAAATAAAAAATACGGTATAGTTATATTAGCCATGCGCAGACGGTAAAACGCAAAGTATTGTTACCATACAAAAGAAAAAGAAAAGAAAAAAAGTGAAGAAAAAACCCAAGATCATTTTATTTCACCAATCAAAACATATTCGCTGTATTTTCCGTGAATGACGTCATATTCGCCTATTTCCCATGGTTACGCATATTGAAACATGGTATTATTATCAAGAACTAAAAAAAGTAAGTTTTATTTCTAATAATATTATTTAATATTCTGTTTAATTCTTTAATTTTCTTATTTCATTTTCATTTTTCATGTGAAAATTTTTCAATTGAAACTAAATTGTTGAGAAAAATTATTATTCCGGGTTTTAAATTAGTTTTTGCAACGATAAAGTATTAGCAACGGTAAAGTAAATTTAACTATTTTGAAATATTATACGAAAAAATGTCCATTTATTCTCTATGAAAATAACGAAATTTTGAATTTTTAAGAAAAATATTTGAATAAAATAAACAAAAACCAGGCTATGTTCATTTGAGGGTTATAATAAACTTATATACAAAGATACAGGATCATTAAATGCTCCATTTTGAGGCTGGCTTCAGTCTGACATTTGCACACAATCAGATTTATAATATTATTAGGATTTCTGTATATTTAAATTTATGGTAATTGATTAAAATTCATTTAGATCTTTGAATATTCATGTCTAATCGTGATTACTCCTTTTAGAAAATGTCGGTAAAAAATGCGTAAACACTTCTATCGTCAGTCTAAAAATATTCTTAAGTGATTTCGGAACATATGTGTCACACTCACGTACCGATTTTTGGCGACTTCTTGATTGGCGCGTTTTCCAAGTCCGCGTCAAACCAATAACTTAATACAAGCATAACAGCCAGGTTACCGTTAAAGGAGAAAATCCTAAAAATTTGGCGATTTGTTTTTGTCATGCCGGTGACGTCAGGTTTATGGCAACCCTTTTCTTTTCTCTTTTCTGCTTCGGAGTGAAGGGGAGAAGGTAACAGTTGTTGGCGGGAGGCCAGAGTGATAGGGTGGTGCTGTGGGCACGGCATAAAATAAGTATTATTAAGGATATTTCAAGAAATAATATTATATCTGGTGCTCCTGTAGTTATTGAGCATCTATATTTATATATATTTTGTGTATGCTTCATGTTTTCTTGATGTGTCGTCCTGTCTATAATAAACTTGTTTATTGTCAATTAGCTGCATTTTTGTGTCACAGTAGCAATAGCAATATAAGAAAAAAAATGATATGTGGGAAAATATCGAGCTTTAAAATTTAAAAAAGAAGTGAACGACGAGAAACACGAAGGAAAGAAGGTTATTTATAAAGATGTATCACAGTTTTCTTTTTATAACAGGATAATGTAAAAAATCAGTGCGTGAGTTTCATCTTAGCCAAAAAATCTCTTCAGGTGGAATTGACGAACATAATGGGGAGGAGTTGTTACACATTGGTGATATTTTTGTTGACACTATAGAACCACGATGGCGGGTTATTTTGACCCTTACCAGATAAATAATTGTCGATTCACACCGGAAATTTCTTAATGAATTAAGTTAAATATATACCGCATAAAAATAAGTGGAATAAATAAGTTAGTTTCAAACATAGATTCTGGTGTAAAATATTTTTTTTTAATAAAACTTGAGTAAAATATACCGGGGTTCTAGTGTTAAAATTGCGTCTCGATAAAATCGAAAAGCGGACACATACTAAACTTGTGTTCTTTTAAGTCACACATCTATTTTTTGTTCGTTAGCAAACTTATTTCGATTACTGGGGTTATTAAAATAATTATAAGCTAAAACGTTTGTCAGTTTCTCATCCTGTAAATATTACGGTTAAATAAAATTATATTTCTCTTTTAAAACATTTGATAAAATGAAGTGAATAATTATTTAATTTTTACATACAGTATATGCAGCATTGATAATTACTTTTACATGGGACGCTGGATGATTCGGATATACTAATTCTTAAGTGTAGATCTAAAACCATGTTTTACAAATGATTTTCTTTTCTTTTCAGGTGGTGGTTCAATTCTACCCTTATGCATTATGATATAGAGAATATGGAAACAGATCGGGAGATAATGATGAATGTGGATGACTTTTTAAATCAAATGAAACAGGCCGATATCAGCTTTAGAAGAACTATGTTGATATTCTTTTATATCTGCGTTATCTCTGAATATCTAGCATACGAAAAGCTCGAAATGAAACTAAATTTTAAATCTTCAATTGATTTTATGCATTCCTGTAAAAAATTTTGTATTAACAAGTTAAGGTTTCTAGATATAATGACGGAATCAACAGCGGAGCCATTTATTACATTCAGCGACATTGACCGATTTCAAAAGCAATTTTTAAGTTTTCATCCCAACGAAGCTGTTGGATTGAATTCTTTCAAAGAAATGTCTAGGAAAATATTATCAAAGTCGCTGAAATATTTGAATTCAGGATCGCCAAAAGGTGCGCTCGAATATTGCAACACAAGATCGCTGAAAGACCTTACCCGATGCAAAATTCGTGCATCGTTACGAAGCTCGACAACGCTTCCGGAACAAGTGTACAAATTGCCAATACCTTTGACATTGAAGAAATTTCTTCTGTTTGGCGAAGAAGGAATTTGGGAATCGCTTCATTCTCACCAACAACTGCTATATGCAAATCAAAAAATAAGTCGCAGTGTGCGAAGCTAATGTCTATCTTTGTATCTAGTAAATTTTAGCGTTATGCTAGCTGCATTTTGAAAGATATTTATAATAGTAACATTTTTGTAACTTGTTGGTTGTAACTTTCATTATATCTTGTTACGCATATACTCTTGTTTCTCTTTTACCTCATGTTTTTTTTTAAATAAATGCTAAAGAAGTTGGTATATTTCTATTAGTTACAAATATTTTTCTAATAATTTTCACCCTTTTAGTCTGTATGTAAATATCTGGACCACGCCATTAAATACGGCATATTCACACATGCGTCAATTTGAACAAAACGAGTCTTATTCTTCGTCACAGGTAATTGGACGAACATAATGACACCAATTAAGTGTACCTGGCCTCATTTTCATGCTACTAGTGGCATTTTGTTTAAGAATAAATTGATTGGAAGGAATCAAGCATTATTTTAAATAATAAAAAATATAAATTTATAAATGTGTAATATAGAATCCTTATTTGAATTGATTTGTGCGCTATGTGTGAAACGGACAAGATACACTTATAACTGCATTGTACTACTTGTGTCACCAACGGGTCTTTCCAAAGAATTCTGACAAATACAGGTTTAGAGCAGCTTGATTTTTTTCCATGCTTTACATGTGAAAACTTAAAAAAAAAATGAGTTAAAATCCATTTGAGGACGTGAGTTTAAAAACTCGCATTCAAAATTTAAAAAATCGCGTTTTCTCTATCAATCTATTTTACTGGTGAATCTTCACTGAAAAACTAGTCCTAGAATGTATTCCGGGCGTTCTAAAATCTTGGTTTACAATGGAAGCAGTCAGAGGTTTTTCGTGATTCTCTCTAATTTTATTTTTTGAACAAGGCGAGATTTGAAACTCACGTTTTCATTTGCAAAATATTTTTATTTGGAAAATTTTAATTAAAAAATTGTAGAAAACGCCGAATTTCCACGTTTTTACTAAATCTAAATCTTTGTAGATACTTCTACATTTTTTTAAACGAAAGGGATAAATAATTAAACAGAAAACATTCGGGTTTGCCTAAGCTTACGTCAACAATCCAGCAAAGTACTTGAAAATGTATAATATTTTCCAATGAAATGTGTTTTAGATTTTCGACTCGGATGTACAGAAAATAGTTTGGCGAAAGCCGAATACTTCTTTGGAAACAAATATTAACACAGTAAAACATGGCGGTTGACATGTAAGGTTTTGAGGATACATGTTTTTTTTAATTAAATTGGTAAAATGCTCTTTATTGCAGGAAATAGGAAGGCTAAACGATATGTTAAATAGTGCCTCCACTGAAAAAAAAATGGGTACTCAAAATTGAGTAAAAAGTACTCAATTTTGAATACGTCACATACTCAAAATAGCTCCGATCCAAATGTACTCACAATTGAGAAACATGTGCTCATTTTTTATCCCATGGATGTGATCAAATATGAACTGCTATGTACTCATTTTTGATCCCATGGATGTATTCAAATTTAGACATTTTTATGTCGTTAAAATAAAATTTATAGGATAAAAAAAATAGTTACTTCGCGAGGACAACCTTATAAGGGATACATACATTTCTGCTCATTTTTTTTTGTTCCTGCGTGAGTTTATAGTAATTAACCGACCCTTGCCCATGAGAGGAATCGAAACCGTGAAGTCCTGTGTACTAACTGGACGACTCAGACCAACGCGCCATGAGTGGTCACGCCTCCTTCTCAAATGTTGTTAGTTATTTTTCAAAACTTGCAAAAACTTGAGGTTTGATCTGTAGATGGATTTTTTCACTTCCAATGTTTTTAATATTTTCTTTTCATAATTTTCAATATTTTGCTGTATGATTCGGTGCCTTATAACAGATAAATTTCAATTTATTATTATGTATTATATACGTAAAATATTGCATTAAGAATACTGATTGCTTCTTTTTGCAACTGTACCAACAATTTCTTTATTCGAACATATACTTTTTAAAATTATTTGCCTGATTATCTATTTATCAATTCTAATAAAAACAATTATCTTAATCAGACGTATTTATTACATGCTATTAAAATATTTTTTTAATGTCTTATTTAAAAAAAAATATGTAAATAATTTTTTTATAATAAATTAAATTATTATAATTCAGCTATGCTGAGAGCTTTTGCGTACGGTTCGGTTAAACTAAATAGTTAAAAAAATGATTTTTAGAGACAAATTTGAAATTGACCTTGGGATAGGTAGGTTTAAATCTGGACTTATTGATTTTATTTAAATTAAATTAGTTTAATTTATAAAAATATAAGCTAAAGAAATAAATTAAAAACGTTATAAAGTTTAAAACTTTATTTTTATGAAAGTAAAGGAAAAAATATTAACTAATTTTATAAATTAAAGGAAAAAATTATAAACTTTGTAAAATTATAATTTATAAAATAATAAATTTTAGCGTAATTCATAAATTTGTAAACCAAATCAGCTTTGTTTAATACCAATTTGCCTAGCTATAATTTGCAAAGATATTATGTTATGAAACTTTTAAATAACACAATATTGTCTCACTTTAAAAAAGTTAAAATAAATTTTTAAAAAAATAGTGTGAAAAAAAATCATAATTTTGAAGTACTATCAAAAAAGAAAAAAAGTAGATGTGTAAAATGTGAGGGAAAAAAAGAGAATGTTTTGTAGTGGATCCACTTTGATGAAAACCAGATCCACTTTTCATTTATCTTATTTTTCGTTTTACCTTCAAATAATAGCTTTTAGGCTCCGAAATTTCGTCATTACACATTCTGAAATATACAAGTATGTTGGGTTTGATCATATGTTCATTTTTCCTCCAAAAATACTCATTTCGAAATGAGTACATGAACTTACTCATTTTTGAGAATACACATGTTCATTTTTGATCCAAAAATACTCATTTCGATAGGAGTACATGGACTTACTCATTTTTGAGTACTTCATTTTTTTTCAGTGTTGAAATTAGAAATTCGTCATTAATATTACTTCCAATACTTATGCCAAGAAAATTGTTCGTTCAAAAAGAATCTTCAAACTGAACTGATAATGCAGAATACAATTTACAGATTAAGGGGTTACATACGTTCTCGGCGGCGAAAAACTGGCATTTTTTGGAATAGATTTTTTAGGGAGTAAAATTAATTGATAACTAATAATTCCACGTAGTTTTTTATTGCTTCAAGTAATTAAAAATATTTGTTTTGTTAAATTTGGTCGCATCGGGAACTTGCTACCACGCCAAACTGAACCTGTACCAAAATATCGGGCTCTATAGACAGCATCCTAACTTCATGTAGAAACAAAAAAATAATAAAATCTGATATTCCTTTCATAAATCAAGATTGTAGCAGAGGGCCTTCTACTCCATTTTTGAAAAAATAAGAAAATTGCGCTGTTTTGAAAAGAAAATATTTAATTTTTAGTCTAAAATTTTGAATTTTTAAACTTACTGGATTAATATAAAAAATCACGTTTCCAAAAATGGCTCGATGGCCCTTAGACTATTTAATTATCCGTAGATATGCGCAAATTTTATCAAAAAATGTTAAAAATTGTTCGTTATCATGCTGCAATATTGAAAAATGTAGTTTTCAGAAAAATTTAGAAGAAAAAAAAGATATACTGATATGTATTTTTTGAACATACACTTAATTTGCTATTCGTGTACCATACCGTGCATGCTCCGGTGCCTTAATCTGCTCCTTTAAAATGGAGTAGAATCTTTTTGGCGATGTCGGTTTCTTCGATCATGCGCGCGGTCACATTTTTCTCGTATCTTTCTTAATTGAGATATCACATTTTGCCCATAATTCTCCACATTATTAGAATTTAATTTCCATCCAAAAAAATAGATTATTTTGAAAGATGAGAACGCATGTAACTCCTTAATGAACACTAATAAATGTCAAGGGAAATTCACAAGAAAGATGCTTCAATCAAACAAAGCAACATCATGAAACAGACTTGCCAAGTCTCCGGCTTTTTGGATACCAGTAATTTAGTACAGAAAATGTTTTATTTAATCGGAGCATTTTGCGATTTAAAATAACATTTTCTCTAAAAAATTACTGGTGTGCAAAAAGCCGGAGACTTGGAAGCTCTGATGAAAGAATGAGGATTGAGACCAATGAGCTCCATAATAGAACGGAGGGCTAACTCATCGGTCCACTTTCTATTTCAACCGCATCACGTTTTCACTCCTGCAGCGCAAGAAATGAATGCTGAATTTTTTTAATATTACGGTCATTTTTTCAAACTTTTCTGCATGTTTTATATCATTTTTTCTCATTCCTACACCCTTTTAATATTTTTATGACTAATACTTGACAATATTTTCATATTTGTTTGTTGATATTGGATAAAATGTCATTTTGCATTTATTTCAATTAAATATTTACGATGAATTTAAATGAAATCTGTGGCTTTTTCAATAGGAAATATATATCGGTGAATATTGTACAAACTTCGTCATACTTTAAAAGAGGATTCAATTTGAAAATATCTACTCCATACTTTTCTATGGGAGCAAATATATGTTTTGCCAAAACTTTTCCTCGGAAATTCTTTAGCATTCTATTCATTTTCGGACAGCTGGATTTTATGTTTCAGAATAGGAGACACATGCTTTGTCTGTACTCAGACAGAAATGTTTGTCCAAAATATGGTAAACCTAAATTCCAGAACTTACCGTTTCTTAACTTGTCCAGTTCAGTATCGCCATCTTGGCGATAATGGCAAGCTCTCTAAAATGGTTAACTATCTGATTTTTTGCAAAATTTTCTTTACCAATCAAAATTTAATTCCCGTTCGTTGCCACCGTAGAAGACAACAGTTGAAGAAAGTCATGGATACAAACATTTTCGATATCCAAATTTAAACTCTAGCGTGCAGAATCGGGTACTGAGTGTTATATTAAGCTGGACAAATTTTATACTATCACTCAAAGATTTCACAAAAAGTCTTGAGCTTTTATCTTTTTAAAAGGTGACGAAATTATCGATTGAATGAAAATGAATACAAATTGTACACTGCGTGAACTACCTTCCCCGAATGTAGTCGAAAGTCAATGACATTTTGTTATCTTAGATGGGGATTCCAGATATGAAAGAGGAGACATGGGATATATAATTAGATTGGTTGAGACTATTCTCGACAAATGCGAATCACCAAGATCATGTGAGCATGTCATCATTGCAAATCTAATGCTTGTTAACTTGTCTCACTCTTGTAATCGAAAAATTCCTTGGTATGCCATAGTCTGGACAAACGCGTCTGTCAAAGCGCGACATGCGTTATACCGCGACCTACGTTATACACGGCTGGTGCATGACGTTTAAAACGTCACATGCAGTGGATCATTTTTGCACCGCGATTGGTGCAAAGTGGCGCGCCTCCCGTTTTGCACCAATCGCCGTATAAAAATGATCCACTCCCTGTGACGGTTTAAACGTCATGCACCGGCCGCGAGGCTAACGAAAAAGAAAGGCTACCGTGGTGCTTTACGAGTATCTTTTTTTGCAGACCGCCGGAGTCACGTGATGCTCGAATGCACCAATGGAGGTTTACGAAAAGAGCAGCACGTCACTCTAGCGGTCTGTAAAAAAAGATAAGTGGAATGTACCGCGGTAGACTGTCTTTTTCGTGAGCCTCGACCGGCCGTATATAACGTAGGTCGCGGTTATACACAGCAGATTCATATTTTTAAAACGTCACACGGTGTTGATAACCTTTACACGGCGATTGGCACTTAACGGTGGGCGCGCCGCTGTGTACCAATAGCCGTTTAAGGAAGATCCACGCCATGTGACGTTTTAAACGTCATGAACCAGCCGTATATAACGCGCAGATTATTTTACAAGATATGACAGTTACAGCAAAATCTGTAATCTGCAGTTATACTAGGGTCACTAGTGACAAGGGGGAAAAGCTAACAAGACTAAGAAATATAACCATGCATATGAAATATATTTATGATCTGTTTTTCAGATCTATTCTTTTCTCTTCGACGCAGACGATTTCTTTCAAATTGACCATTGATGCATTGTATAAGTTTCTTTTTAAACGACTTATTATTTTTTATTTTATTATTATTGAAACAATAGTTCTCTTCAGAACTTTTTAGTATATCGAAACATGTAAAAATATGTCCGGCAGAATCTTATTTGCACACAAATTGGAATTCAAAGTTTTCGCTTATCGCTGTTACTACGATGTTGAGAACGTAAACATGTAATATTTAAAAAAAGAAAGATCATAAGAAGATAGACGTTCACAAGCAGAATTATTCTGTGTATGAGATGATTCTTCCCCCTTGTCACTACAGGCGCTGTGGTCGTCATCGTGTTACCATTACGCTCCATGATAGTATCATATCATGTATGTTAATCTAAGTATGTAACGTAGGTCACAGTCCAAGCACAGTATGTCATATAGAGGCACGCTTAGATTTGCAGGGATATATCGCGCAGGGATAAATACAGGGCCATGTCATGACAGTTAAAACGTCACACGGAGTGGATACGATGCTAACGAAAAAGACAGGCTACTGCGGTGCATTCCACTTATCCTTTTTTACAGACCGCTAGAGTGACGTAATGCTCCTTTCGAACACCTGCATTGGTGCATTCGAGCATCACGTGACTTTTACGGTCTGTAAAAAAAGATACCCGCAAAGCACCGCGGTAGCCTTTCTTTATCGTTAGCCTCGGAGTGGATAACCTTTACACGGCGATTCCCATAAAATGATAAATATCGGGCTTTTTACCAAGGCAACACTAGATACCGGGCTTTCTCATTCATTCTCATGACGTCACAAATACTGGCTGCGAGGCCAACGAAAAAGACAGGCTACCGCGGTGCATTCCACTTATCTTTTTTCACAGACCGCTAAAGTGACGTAATGCTCTTTTCGTACACCTGCATTGGTGCATTCGGGCATCATGTGACTCCCGCGGTCTGTAAAAAAAGATACGCGTAAAGCAATGTGGTAGCCTTTCTTTTACGTTAGCCTCGTCGTGGCTGGCAGCGACCAGCGATTGGTACAAAGACACGCGCCCATCCTTTTCTGCCAATCGTTGTATGTTTTTCGTCGTGGCCATCCACCACGAGGCTAACGAAAAAGACAGGCTACCGCGGTGCATTCCACTTATCTTTTTTTACAGACCGCTAGAGTGACGTGATGCTCTTTTCGAGCACCTTCATTGGTGCATTCGCGCATCACGTGATTCCCGCGGTCTGTAAAAAACGATATGCGTAAAGCACCGCGGTAGCCTTTCTTTTTCGTTAGCCTCGATCCACCATTTGTGACGTCATGATAATGAATGAGCCAGCCCGCGACCTACGTTATACAAGGTTTATTGCGGCGCGCCCACCGTTTTGCACCAATGGCCGTGTAAAAATGAACCATTTAATGTGATGTTTTAAACGTCACATGGAGTGGATAATTTTTATACGGCGATTGGTGCAAAGCGGCGCGTCCGCCATTTTGTACTAATCGTCGTGTAAAAATGATCCACTCCATGTGAAGTTTCAAACGTCATGCACCGGCCGTGTATAACCGCGACCTACGTTATAAACGGCCGGTGCATGACGTTTCAAACGTCACATCAAGTGGATCATTTTTACTCGGCGATTAGTGCAAAACGGTGGGCGCGCCAGTTTGCACCAATCGGCGTGTAAAAATGATCCACTTCATGTGACGTTTTAAACGTCACGGTCGAGGCTAACGATAAAGAAAGGCTACCGCGGTGCTTTGCGGGTATCTTTTTTTACAGACCGCAAAAGTCACGTGATGCTCGAATGCACCAATGCAGGTGTTCGAAAGGAGCATTACGTCACTCTAGCGGTCTGTAAAAAAGGATAAGTGGAATGCACCGCGGTAGCCTGTCTTTTTCGTTAGCATCGCGTCACGGTATAACGTATGTCGCGGGCCAGCGCGGTATCTAGTGTATCCCTGTTTGTACCAATCGCCATGTAAAGTTGATCCACCCCGTGTGACGTTTTAAACGTCATGAATCGGCCATGTATTTCGTTGGTCGCAGATATCTAAATATATTTGAAACTGTATTGAGCAATATGAAGTCTGTATGTTTACACATTTCGAAAATTTTGCGAAATGCAGGCTTATGTATCCGCATAGCATGCATGGTCACAGTGACGTCACTGCGAGTCACAACGAGGCTAACGAAAAAGACAGGCTACCGCGGTGCTTTATGCGTATCTTTTTTTACAGACCGCCGGAGTCACGTCATGCTCGAATGCACCAATGCAGGTGTACGAAAAGAGCATCACGTCACTCTAGCGGTCTTTTTCGTTAGCCTCGGAGTCACAATTGTCACGGCACATCTGTGAGCAAAATGCCACCATTCAGAGAAGTCACATTGAGACTTAAGTGTGAACGTATTTGAAAACTCTAAAAAACATACAGGACTATTTCAAAACATGTTGTTCATAGTCAAAAATACTTTCTGGTCAATTTTTACATTTTTGTGACGACACAGTGACGTCATTGCAAGTCACGCATGTTACGTTACAACTGCTACTAAAATATTCTACCATATCGCGAACTCACACTGTGACAAAAATGTGAATTTTAAAAATATTTGAGAATGAGAAGAAACATTTTACTTAGTGCCATCTTTCTTCATTTGATACATTTGAGAGCCAATTGACCTTAGTAATTTTTGTTGCCCCTTGTAAATTAATTTATAGTCACTTATTCTTTTATCTAGCTAATAAAAATGATCTTCATATATATATATATAATTTTTTGTAACTATGCAATTTGTAGATTATCATACAAAGATAATTAGATATGAAAACTAGAAAACGTTTTTAATTTTATAATTTATTTTTTAATTAAAAAAAGTTTTATTTTCTATGCAAAATTATAATTTGTTTTAAAACAACTTCAAACAATTCTATCAATTATAAATTACTTCTACTGTTGATAAAGACAGAAAAATAATATAGTGGAGGGAGGTGCTTGTTCATTGCGAAGTGCCATTAAAATGTGACGCCCCAATGTGGTCAAAATGTAAATACAGATAATGGGATATACTGAGAAAATTAAAGTTTCTTTTTTGTATGCTAGTGCTTTATTTAAATTGTTGTGTACCTTTATGGATGAAGTAGATTATGAATATCATAAACGTATAAAATAAGTAATTTGCTCCTCTTAGAAGTATAAAACTATTTCATTTTATCTCCAGAAATTTCCATATAATTTTTTTAGCTATTCAAGCCTTATTTAAAAAAATAAAATCAATTCTCTAGCCATTATTTAATTTAAAAATTACATTTAGTAAACCTGACATAAAATAAAATAAAATAAATGGAATTATTTCAATGTGTTGCTCATCTGTTAAACAGGAAGTTGAAAGCATTTTTTTTAATGATTGCTAAGAAAATTGACCAGCTGCTCAATATTTGTAAATTGAACTCGTCCAACTTATCGTCTCCGGTGGATATTTCGAAAAGTGGTTTCATTCGAAGGGTTTATTTATTAAGTCAAAGAGTTGCAAGGATATGGTTTCCCGTTTCGTTTCATGTTCTTTTTTTTTTTAGTGCTAATGCAGGCCACTAAACAGTAAACACGACATTTAATTGTTGGAACGGAACAGGCAAGAAATGTTCTCTAGAAAAAACTGTCGTTTTATCGGATTTAAGAATTCAGATTAAAATATAAGTCCGAAAATACTTACAATAGCGTTGGCGGTTATGATATGTATTCGTCAATGCCTTTGTAATGTTTTTATACTTAATGTACTTGAAAAACACTTGTATTACTCGGATTACTTCCATGATGCCATAACGAATTACATTTGCTAAAAAAAGGTATGTAAAAATATTATTTTTTCAATCTACATAATTAAAGTGTAGAAAGAACACCAACAGCAAAGCTTGAATTTTTTTTTTGTTTTTATGTATACTAGTAAGAATTTAAATATTAATTAAATGTTAACTATTTGGTATTATTATTAGATTTATCATTTCTTAATTGCATCATATAAATTATCTGTATTGTTAAAACAATGCAAAATATCAATAACGTTCACTAAACGGCATTCTAAAACTTATACAGTAGATCTCATATCCGATTGTACTACGGTATACTATGTATTATGGTATCAGAATCACAGCAAAAGTACTGTGGTTTTTGCCCCGGAATCGGACATCAAGCCAGATAGCTATCATGTCATCGGCGTCATCATATATTACTATCGAGGAATCGTAAATCAATAGAAAATTGTACAATTTCTTCACATCAGATGCGAGTGAATAGAGTGGCTGCGGTGCAGTGCGTTATCAACAAAAAATGATCGGTGTTTCTAAAAAATAATCTATTGCAAAATTTATTATTTAAAAAAGATAAGTTTCATAAATATATATATAATTTTTAAATAGATTATTATTATTTTTTTTTTAATTAGTAAAAAATTGTTCTTATTTTTTATAGTTATAATAGATAAAGTAATACCAGTCAAATACTGGAGTAAACGTAATTAAAACACATGTAGTATTTAACCCTCTGACAGTCCTGCAAAAGGGCTAAATTGTAATGTTGTTTTCTCTGCATTTTATTTTAAATGGTAAAAAAAGGTGTTTATTCCAAAATTACAGAAAAAACTGAATTATATATATGAATGTAAACATTGAATCTATCAATCATAACTCAATATATTAAAACTGCATTATATTTGTCGAATTATATAAATTTTAAAATTGCTTGTATTGCAGTGAAACCTGGAGCTTAGTGAACGTATTAACACGGGCTTGTCAGTCAGAGGGTTAAAATAGAGGTCCCATGCAAGATTTAAAGCATATCTTATTTTGAAGGTTAAATTTTTTCTTTTCTCTTATTAAAAGTATAAGATACTGTTTAAAACATATTGAAATATTTGATAAAAGGTACTTTTGTAAATTTCAATGCTTAAAGGAGAGAAAGAACCCCCCCCCCCCCAAAAAAAAAGGGGGCAAAGTATCAGTTTTTTTAAATTATGAACTCAAATTATATAATATATAATTTTTAACGTCGTTTAAATGTAAAATGTACCGCTAATTATGTACAGAATTGTTGATCAAGCAACCCTCCTACTCTGTTTATTTTTTAAAACCGCCTTTTTAAAAAATAATCGTCGTTTTAGATTTTTCTTATAAATTTTGTAGACATCGACACGGAACGTAATTTCTTCTGCAAATGTTGTAAAAACCTAGCACAAATACTGGTATTGAAAAAAAATGAACCAGTGGGAGACCTGTTCAAAGGGTTCTTTTTCACAAAATATATCTGTAAATGGCTTTTTATCGATACTATTTTTTCCTTCTTTTTAATATTTTAAGAATGTTAAAGTTTTTGTATTTAAGGTTGAGCTTTATAATTTTCTGTACATATTTTTTTATTATGTATTTGATAAAACTGTGCATGAAATTTACTTTGTCATTTAAATTTTTTTTAAACAAATAATATCATATGAAGAAGCTTTAGATTACACCCCTTTTTACTATATATGAGAGTTAAAAATTACTTTAAGTCTAATATAATGTGTATCTAAAATTCATGCACTGCCTTGTGTAGCATATAAGAAATGTTAAAAAAACAATTAAAAATATCAATACATAAAAAAGTAGTAGGAATTAAAAATAATTTATTTTAAATATATGATCTGTTAAAAAGTTTTATTTTAAATGTGCTTTTAAATCGAAAATTAAAATGCAATGCAGTAAAAATTTATATAATAATTCTTACAATTATTTATTTCTGTTGTGCTTAAGGTCAAACTGATTATATTTTTAGGGTTTCACTCATCTCACGAAACCCTATTCGTCTCGCTTCTCTGTCTGTCAGTGACAGAGTCGGTTCTCAGAAACTGTATAAGTTAGAGACTTGATATTTTGTGTACTTACAGCTGAATACCTATTGTAAAAAGTATATACATTTAAAGACTTCAATACTTAACAGCAAAATAGCATAGTTTTAATTATTGCCAATATTTTTGGTGGTTACATAAAACAAATGGAAGTAGAAATTCATTTAAAAAGTTGTTATTTGCACAATAGAATTTCATATTATTGAAATATTTACTTTTATTATAATTTTTAATCTATTATTTCATCTATTATTTTTATATTAGTATGCGTTTTTTCATTTATAATTTTCTTGGTTAACCCTTTCCAGCTCAGACAAATTCAGTTCGTAAAATGAGAAATTACTGACTGACACCAGAATTTACAAATGACTTTTTTTAGAAAATAAAATATCCTTATTTTAAGCGTTCATCCTAAAAACAAAATTTTAATAAAATATTTGATGGTACCATATGCAAGTTTGGAATTAAAATTAAGTGTGCCTGGAGTAGGACCACTGTGCCGGAAAGAGTTAACGGCTACATTAGCCGGTTTCCCAATCAGATGCAAAGTTTTAATTTGAATAAGAGTTGCATCAATAAAAATTATTGCCGATCCAATCTTTATCATCGATCTTATCCGGATTTGGTAAAATCTTGTTATCCGAATCTATGCAAAATCATTTATCAGGTTCAGGCGGGTTGTGGGCCTACAGATTTTTTGTTGTTGTTGTTAGGTTAAGGTGAGAATACGGGTTGAATCGAAATATAATTTCAATCAACCATCATTCATGTTCAAGTAGACATTCAAACATGTTCAAGATGTATATAACCGGAATCGTGCATGACTCTAGATCCGACCCGACAACAGAAATTGTGTCGTAACACAATTTCTGATAAAATCTGGTTACTCGGTCGTATGCAAGATTCTATTCCGAACAAGACTTACAGTAAAAACATTATACCCGACTCGGTTCAGATCGGGTTCACGAAAATCAGGTCACCCGACAACTAATCCAAATCTATTCTGTAGCCAAAAAAATCCAAAAAGATCGATCCGAACTTTCTGGATTGGATTCGGGTGAAATCTGGTCACCCGACCCGGTGCAATGTCGTCACAAACGTCACAAACTTGTAGCATAAAAAAATGTTGATCCGAACAATCCGGATAGGATTCGGGTAAAATCTGGTCACTCTATCCGATGCAGATTCGTCACATATTTCCCATTGAAGTCGCACGGTGACTTCACAAAGTAGTCACATTGTGAGGTCACAGAAAGCCTTGAAAACGGCCATAACGACTTCACATTTAGGTCACAGCGACTTCATATCGCTGTCACTTGACGTCAAGACGACGGTCGCAAAGCCACAGTGTGACTTCACAGTGACGTCACCGTGACGCCACTATGCCTTAGGGTATTGTTAATCCCGTTTTGAAAAAACGAAAAAATCTGTATTTTTTCTTAAATACACAGATAATTTCTGACGAGGATATTTACCTTTATTTATTACAATAGATGTATTACGGACAGAGATCATTATCAGAATGGATGGTTTTGTCTAAACTATGGCATACATTAAATAATAAGTGAATCCAGTTCAAACAAAATCTTTAATTTCATCGATACTTGTGTGGGATGATGAAGAGGCAGATCCAGAAATATCGTTAGCTATTTCCGAAATAAAACTCACCAATTAGGAGCTTGATTTTTTTTAATTTTGGAAAAGAGCGAAAATTTCACAAAATGCAGGTGAATATTTGGTCAATAATTTACACGAAAATAGAGAAAAATCTATCTTAATGTCCGTGGAAATATAATAAAACTTTTTTATCGTGACTTTTGTAATATGTTTCAAAACTTTAAAATTTAACACTTTATAAGCTTTATATATTTAAAGAATTTAGCAGGGATTGAGATAGTTTTTTCGCTATATTCGAAACTAGATTGACCAATCGGAAACCTGTATTTTGGAAGATTTTTGAAAAAAGAAAAAAATCAGAAAAATGCGAGCTTCTGAATGGTTTTGAAAATAGTGACAAATCTATCTGGATACAGGGCTTTGCTTCCTTCTTAAAATGTAGTAGAAGTTTTGAATCGAAATCTACGGAATCTGAGTGAACTATAGTTCCAAATTTGAGGACGTCCTCAAATTTCTAGTACATTTGTTAACTTTAAACTAGTGCCACTTGTGGAAAATAGGAGCAAATAACCATTCGAAATTTTACATATGTATATGATATTTCAATACGCTTATTGTTTTGTCCTCATGCGAATGTTTATTAAGATTCGGACGCTTTTACCACAATTTTTTAATAGAATTTTTCTATTTAATATTTAAATAGCAGGAATTGTGCACTCCTCCTTTAATTGCAGGATTTGTAATGATTTTCTGCATTTAAATAAGGCGAATATTTTTATTAAAAATTTGTGTTAATAGCATACGAACCCTGTTTTTTTGAAAATGTTACGGGTTTCAATCTATAGTATGATTGTAACATAAGGATTGATATTTTTTAAGACGACAAATTATATAAATATTTCATACATGCTAGGTTTTACATAAGCACAGGTGCATGCTCCTGTTGTTTTTTTCACGAAACTATGAAAACATCCATTCTGGAACCACTGAGCTCTGATATAGATCGGTGTGATAACTCTGTCAACTACTTAATCTTAAAAGACCGCATTGAACCATTTATGAGGGTGACTTTTCCGCTGGCAGTATATAGTGATATTGCTGTCTTCATAAATCTTCACATGTTACGCCAATGTGAGAAAAAATGTTTTTCCATAGTTTTCCTTCAAAAAGTATCCAACTGACCAAAAGTTTATGGCAAAATTGTATTCGTACGTGGACCGTTGTCTTCAATGTTTGTGTATATGAAGTTATCACTACTTTTTATACATTTAGATATCAGTGTCTGGATATGAAATTTCAATGCTCTTTTTCTGCTCTTATTTTATCGTCAACGTGCGAATGTTTATTTGCAAAATTGACGAGTTGCAATCTATATTATGGCAGTATCATCAGGATTATAATTTTTTAAGACATATAGATTATATAATGCTTTTGCACATACTAATCGTTACAAATGAACAGGCACATTCTCCAATTGAATTTTTTTTTCCAAAAATAATTTAACCTACATTCTGTAACCAATTAGTTCTTATATAGAATGAAGTGGTAAATCAATGAACTGCTGCGTCTGCTAAAACGGCATTGAACCATTTTGATCTTGATTTTTCCGCTGGCGGTATATAGTGCTTCTGCTGCATTCATAAAGGTTCACATGTTACACCATTGAGAGAATTCAATGTTTTGCCAAATTTTTCCTTTAAAGAGTAACCGACTGACTAAAAGTTTATGGCAAAATTGTATTCGTACGCGGACCGTTGTCTTCAATGTTAACGTAGAGGAAGTTATCGCTACGTTTTATACATATTGGATAGCAGTGGCTAGACGTGTTCTGTTATAAGAGTGACACTAGTGTCCTTTTATGTGGTAACATGCGACATTTATAGGTTTAGATAATGCTCCTAGATTCCGGAATGAATCACGCCGCCATTTATTTGTCCGTTGAAGAACGATTGGTCGCTCCGCGTGGGCAACAGTCGTTGATTGTTGTATGTGGGCATCCACATACTTGATGATTCAGCCTATATAATAGTGTCCCTAGGTTTAGACGATGTAGGGAAAACACAAATAGCTGAACATCTTGGCAAACCTTCCATTATTACCAAGTTGATGTTTGTTAATTTTCCCCATTTGTTAAATTAAACTTGTCGAGGAGACTGTGTTTGCCATAGATTCGACAAAATCTTCAGTCTGAGTATGCAAGTGGTGCGTACGTCGCCACTCCCACATACAGGTTCACAAATTGAAACATGTAAATAACTATTAACTTGGACATAATTGAAGGTTTGCTAAGATGTTTGGCTATTCGTTTTTGATCGACAAGGTTTCTACCAATTAAAATGTATTGCCCGTATATACAACACGTGTGCATAATGCTTAAAATCTGAGTTTTGGTGTTACGGTCAATCGACAGATCAACACCAGTGTTGTACCGATTAATACCCAACCATCTTGCAACTTTCTTAGTTGTTTACTGCATCTAATATTTTAAGAACTTTGCATTTTGTTATAAACTTTGAATTATATTGAAGTAAAACAAGCCAAACTGTGCAACATAATCCAAGCAATTTGTTTAAAATTAGGTTAATATATATTTGTAAAGAAAATTACATTTTATAACATAAAAATGTCATTAAAAGAAAAGTGCCATCTTAGGTATTTGAAGCGTAAAAACTAAATTTGTCTAGTTAAGACATTTCTTATTTACCTTAAAAAATAATATGAAAATTAAAATTTTCTCACCGCTACATAAAGCTTCAGGTTTAATCATACAATTGTAATCTTTGCACCTGCATATCATTAAAAACTGTTAGATATTTCCACCTACAAAGTTTTGAAACAAAAGAAAATTACGATTAATGAAGCATGCTCAATTTATTAAGTTTTTTTATTCTTTCACTTTCGGCGTTGTTAATAATAAAAAAAGAAAATTAAAAATCATAAATCGGGAATAAATACAAATCATAGATTGGTTAATTGGAAATTAATCCTTTCGATGGATAACAGCAATCGCTTTCCATTTCTATTCTTCATATTTTTGAAAGTTGCTACAATTGGTCCTTTTTTATCCCGTAGGAAAATTTACAACACATTTGGGTTGGTTGGTTGTATAAGGTTAAAAGGCACAAGGTCCCATTGGGGACAAACTGCGCCAATGTAAAAACAAAACATTTGGGAACCGTTTTAAAAAGTCATAAGTCAATATTTGCATAATGTAATTAGAAGGATAATGCATGACTAATGTGAAGCTTTTTATTCTTTAAATACTCAAGGTTGCACTTTTCTTTCCATGATATTTTGTTGTCATAAAAAAACATGTAATTTCAAGTCCAAATGTATAACAAAATAAGGAACAGATGTGTTACACTTACGCACCAATATTTGACGAGTTTTTGATTGGCGCAATTTCCAAGTCCACGCCAAATATTAACTTAATATTAAACAGTATAATATTTATAATATTAACCAGTTATGAACTTTATAATATTAACCAGTTGCCATTAAAGGAATAAATCCCCAAAATTTGGTGAGTTTTTTCAAGGCAACACTAGATACCGGGCTTGCTCATTCACTCTCAAAACGTCACAAATGGTGGCTGGCCGCGACCAGCGATTGGTCCAAAGCAACGCGCCCATCGTTTTGTGCCAATCGCTGTATGTCTTTCCTCCTAGTCAGCCACCTTTTGTGACGTCATCATAATGAATGAGCAAGCCCGGTATGTAGTGTAGCCCTGGTTTTTTCCTTTTTATAACCGATTAAAAATAAAATTGCGTGAGTATAAGACATCGTAGTCAAAAATTCAATGTTACAGTGCGCTCTGTGTTCATGTGCCCCACTCTTATGAATAAATACACTCTAGTTTCTACAAGATGGTATCACTGAGATCCATATATACAGGAGCTCTGAGTCGATGGTCAGAAACTTCCAAGGCAAATAAAGCTTGCAAGGAAAAGGGATTAAATAAATCGCATTGTCAGTGTTAGATATTAGTGTTCTCATTTATTATTATACTAATTTATGCCTATCTAATTAAGATATGCTTATCTTATTAATAAATGATTCTTTAATCATGTAAAGTAATGCGATAAACAGCATGTTTTGCCATGAATTAGAGTTGAAATTATCGTCACTGTATTCTTCTGCGGGGACAGCTGGAAATCATGTTGGGGAATACAAGATAGATCTGCTATATATAAAGGTCAGTAGACGGCAATTGACGAGAGTAGATTTGCAAAGGCTAGAAAAAACCCGGTTTAAACCTGGGAATAAACCGGGTTTTTTTGGAATAAACGTGGCAAAAACCGAGTCTATTGGAAATAAACCCGGGAATAAACCCGTTCTTTGCAACTCTAGACGAGAGTGAACTGATTTAGAGTTGCAAAGACCCGGTTTATTCCCAGGTTTAAACCGGGTTTATTCTAGCCTTTGCAACTCTAAATTGATTTCAGAACTTGTCTGTCCTCATAAAAGAATAGAATTCCAACTCCTAGTGCGTTTCTGTATGATATTGGGGACATACAATCAGTGCGTATAATCAGACTGATGTTTTTGTCCAAACGATGCCTTAACTACATTCCAAAACTTGGTGTTATTAATGTGGACGGGTTAGATTAGACGAGTCAGACAAGTTAAAAACAATTACGGTGGCTATAATGGCAGGCTCGCCAGTATGAAAAATAAAAATAAAACTGCCCAGTTAAACTGAGGGCATTGAGCTCACAGGCTATTCACACTAATTGTATATTATACTCTTATTTCAAAGAATTTGAAATAAGCCCCTCGAAAAATAAAGAAATCAACAATATATTAAGGGGGGGGGGTCATCCCTCCGTTACCCCCTCATAGTTAACTAATGAACCACATAAACTAATCAGGGAAGTCTCTAATTACAATGAATGTATATACAAAACTTGAAGAAAATCTGATAATTCTGCATGAAAAACCCATTTATCTAAATTAAGGGGGATTAGCCCCCCCCCCCGTTTCCCCCTTTATACTTAACCAATCAATCCCGAAAACTAATCAGGGAAGCGTCTTAACCCAATGAGCCTATAAACAAATTTTGAAGGAAATGGGATAATTCTGCATGAAAAACCCATTTATATAAATTAAGGGGGGATTAGCCCCCCCCCCCTTTATACTTAACCAATCAATCCCGAAAACTAATCAGGGAAGCGCCTTAACACAGTGAACCTATAAACAAAATTTGAAGGAAAACGGATATTTCTATGAAGAGTTATTGCGTTACGTACGTACATACATACAGAACCGGCGGGCACATAAGCTCTCAGGCTTTGATAGCCTGCGAGCTAAAAATCGCAATTTGTGAAAGTTTTTCGCTGCTGCAACCCCTAGGGTTAGTGGCACCGACATAAAATATAGCCTATGTTGGAGCAGGGGTTGTCACCATCAATTTGCCACCATCACTTTTGAAATCGGTTCGGTAGTTCCAGAGATTACTCCTTTTTAATATTAGTATAGATTGAAAAGTTCGAAGCAAAATTTTAATTCATTTTATTTCAGATTTTCTCCAATTAAATAAATGAACCATTAAAAAAGAAAATTACCTATACGAATCTCTACCATCAGTAAAAATTTGACACAATTCTGTTTCTTATTATAATTAAGGAGTTTGTATATAATTTAAAAGCGGCTGGGAGGTTGACAGAGTGTTTATATAAAAAAAAAACTATACATATGAGCCGCTGACTATCATACCGTTCATAGAAACTGAATGATAGTTTGGTTTTGAAGTATTTTGAGGTATGCGCTTATAAATCATACGAAAAACAAGAGTTAAATTCTGAGAGTTACAGCAAAAAATTCATGAAATTTCCAAATGGCAACACTTTTTGTTATTGTAATTTGATCTTCGAAGTGAAAAACTTCTAAAGGCGTTGCAACGGTACCGATAACACGAATATCGTCAGTGCTAGACAAGAAGGAAAGTTAAATCCAATAAGGACCGAGAAGCAACAGAAAACAAAACATTTTATTGTGTTTCATAAATTTTCCATTTCACACACGATGACACCTTGCATGCGGCAGATGGTGGATAGTACTCAACAATAAAATATTTCACTTTATGTCGCTTCTCTGTCCTTTATTGGTTCTTTTCACTATTCTTCTTTGTCTAGGGTCGGCGATTTTCGTGCTACAGGTACCGTTTGAGATTTTTCACTATGAAGATCACATTCCAATTAAAAAAAAAAAAAAAAAAAAAAAAAAAAACGTCTTTCCATTTTAAATTTTGTCACTGTGACCGTAACTCTCAGTTTTTTCCCCCCATACGATTCTTGAGCGCATTCCTCAAAGTATTTTATACCAAAATTTCATTGTTTCGGTGAGGTATTATAGCTAGGAGCTCCTCTATATAGGGATAGTTTTTTTTAATAACCCTGTATGTTAATCTTTGGTAATTTATAGTTAATTGCTCACAAAATACCATTAGGAGATTACGGGGCAATTGTGCTTTTTCTATATGAATTCAGAATTTTTATTTCTTTAAATTTTTCCCTTAATATACATCCATTTATGCTTTTTTCCAAAATATGTCAGGTAAGGTATGGGTTGTTTTTATTTGTCTATGGTTTATTGTATTGTTATACATCGGTTGCAATATTTTCAGTTAAAATTCTTAACAATTTTTTCCGCTTTTATAAATCAATTTGTTTTCAAAAGATTTTAATTCTCGTGAATGTTTTTTCACTTTATTGCAACTGAAGTAACGGTATACATATCTAAAAATGCTTGGTAGCGTATGGAAAAATAAAGCGCAATATAAAAGAACCCCATATCAGGAAATAAAAATATTCTCTACATATCAGTGATGATTTAAGAAACTTTTAGAGATGCGAGTGTGAACTTTCGTTCCTACATCGAACAATCCCATTACATTTTGTCAATAAAACTCTAAATTAAAACCTCTACAACTATAAAACCAATAACTCTTAATAAACAGGACAAAATTTATTTTTCAAAATTTTGTTAACTTTTAGCCACATTTGTGCAGGATCTTTGTACATTAATTTTTGTGCACGAACGTTTGTATAAGAAAATGAGACATTTTATCGTTGAAATTCTGATAAATACGACAGACATTTCTGGTTTTAAACAAATTATTTTAAAATCTCTAATCTTTATAATATAATTGATCGCAAACTCCTCGGTCCACTTTGTAACAATATCGCATAAATCTAATGTCATTTTTTTTTCAAACTTTTCAGCAGACTATCATATTTGCTTATTTTTCACATTTTAATACATTTATCAGCAACATTTAAATTATTTTTTTTCTTAAACTTCCATGAAATTTAATTAAAAAAAATAAAACATTTGGGATGAAATTCAATAAAATCAGTAGAACTTTAACTAATAGAAGTTGTTGCAAACTTAAAATTGTCATGATGAATGAAATCTTGTGTGGATAAATATACTAAAAATACAAACGTTTGACACACAATAACATCGTGTAATAAACAGACGCACGTTTCATGAGTATCATGGACTCACTTCCTCAGTGTAAATAAACCTAAACCCTATTGTATCCCCCCAAAGACATGAAAATGAAACTAAAAACCCAAATGAAAAACAACAACACACCGAGAAACTCCTCCAATCTGATTAAGTCTGTTAGGCATTTACAATATCCAATGTCAATGTGGTTTGTCCTATATAGGACAGACTAAACGACAACTCCGTTTCAGACTCAATGAACACAGAAATTACATTAAGAAAAAAGAATTACAAAAGTCCTCTATTGCCTGTCACTGTTGGAGTGAGGGACATAATTTTAACTTCGACTCAGCCACTATTATTAAGAAATGTAACACTCCATTAGATTTAGACTTCTTTGAGGCAGTTTATATTCATAAATTTGGTAACTCCCTGGTTAATGATTTTTCAAGTGTACCGTACATCTCACCTTTCTGGGTTGAGTTACTTTGTCATAGTGAATCCTCTACAACCAACCAACCGACTTAATCAGATTGGAGGAGTTTCTCGGTGGTGTTGTTTTTCATTTGGGTTTTTAGTTTCATTTTCATGTCTTTGGGGGGATACAATAGGGTTTAGGTTTATTTACACTGAGGAAGTGAGTCCATGATACTCATGAAACGTGCGTCTGTTTATTACACGATGTTATTGTGTGTCAAACGTTGGTATTTTTAGTATATTAAAATTGTCATGTTTGAAAAAGTAGAATGGATCTGTTTTGCAACGTTTTCCCCCTAAATTGCATGACATTGCATTCATGGGTGGAACGCTGAATTCAATATAATAGAATAGGGAGTTAGCTATCCGTTGTTTTATGTAGTTCGGTAGTGGTGATTTTTAGGATTTTAGGTAGGCTATACAACACGCAGATCTCGTTGTGACTGGGCCAAATACAACATTTCAATAAGCCATTGAAGGGGGTGGTTCATTTTTCGATTACTTAATTTTGATCTACAAACGCAAAATTTGTACCAGAATTTGGATATCAATATTTCACTTTCATCAAGTACGTAAGGAAAAACTAATTTATTTTCAAATAATTTTTCTTGTAAATTCGGATGTCATTTAGCCCTTTCACGAATAGAAGTACTCTGCCCTTGAAAGGTTTAACAATATGACGTCCTTCCCCAAATTTCGACGAAATTTATGGCCGATAGTTGGCCATCTTACGTACATGTTAAAGAAATACATTAACACCGCTTTTATGTTCCCGGAAGACACGTTTTTCAGAAAGTTCCACTTTTCTTTAGTACCCTTGAAATGCGTAAACAGTGCCAGGTTACCACAGGGACAAGCGTCCATCATTTTAATATAGAAAATTACCCCATTTAAATGCAGAATTTTAAATAAGGCAAAATTTTCTTATAAAATACCGATATAAGTTCGCCCGTTGCGATTAAAAATTCGGTATTTACTGCAATTGACACTTTTCTGATACCTCGTTTGATAAGTAAAACTGTGAGGTTCTACAGCATCTAATAAAGAATCTTATTACTTACAAGGGAACCACTATTGGTGCAGCTCGCACCTAAAATATAGACTTTGTGCATTTTAAAGCCCTATATTACACAATCTGAATCTAACATTTGTTGAAATTCTATTTTTTCATTTTACAGCGGCATAACTTTCTAAAAATATAATTTTTAATACCAATTATCGGACTATTAACATAGAAAAAAAAGCTGTTAAAAATACAAACTGGTCAGTAAGTATAAAATATGAAAAAAAATTAAAAATTCCTTCGGGAACCTATGAATTTAAGTTGGAACAAATACATAATTGCATTTTTGGCACCGCGGAATTTGCTTTCTTTGTTACTGTAGAATTTCTCTCGCCAACCTTCGACAAATGTCATAAGTTGTCTGCAAGTGGAAGTTTGGATTCGTAGCACCCAATTTGGCTACTCAACTCTATTTTGGCGTAAAATTAACATTTAAAAATCTAATAATAAAAACAAAGTATGATGTTAACAAATTTTATCGGACCGTTAACTTATGTATAGGAGTATAAAATGCACCAGGTATCGATGCTACGTGCGAGCAGCCGCAGAAGTTGTTCCCTTGTTAGAGCTTATTTCTTCGAACCTACAATTGATTATCTTAAAGCTCGTGTTGTGTATCTAATAGATTAATTTCAGAAGCATTCGGTTGTGTTCCACTTTAAACCATCACCAAAATATTTAAAATTTCATTATGCAGCTCACCGAATTGCCTTCTTAAAAATCAGAATTTTTCGCAGATATAGAAATTAAACATTCACCAGTTTCACACATAATTTTAAAATATTGTTATTCTGAACCTTGCATGCTTAATTCTATAATTTTTTTAATTCTATAATTCAATCTCTAAAATAATTTTGAATTCAAACATAATCCCAATACATAGATACACAAAATTACGTAAATTTTTATTTACAATAGTTCAGAGTGCCATCCTTAATACAATTGACAAAAGTTTTTGCCTAAATAGAACTATTTTATTACTGTATGATTTGTAGTCTAATTTTGAGGATGAAGCTTTATTACGTAAAATCACTCATGATGCATAGCTGCCAAAACTTTGGAATTTTGTTTCTCAAATTACGAAAAAACATTTTGAATCAGAATTTTATCTAATAAATGGATGGGTAAAATTGTAAACGATGGTTACACACTGGGCACCTATACTTTACAGTATTGAGTACTCTGTTAGAACAATAACTTTAAAATCTAAATAGTTAAATATTTGAGATGTTTATAAAAATTAAGTTTTAATACTATAATTTCATTACGTGCATGAAAATGTTACTTTGAACTTTAGTTTTCATATTTGAAGTATATTAACTCATTAAAATTTTTACTAGAATAAAATAAATTCTTGTGAATTCTATTACTGCCATTTTTACAATTAACATTTTTCGCATTTTCAATATCTTACCAGTCTAAGTATATAAACATTTATAAATATCCTAACCAAAATTTCATTCTTAACTGCTTTAGAATGAGATATTAAGGAGACTAGGCCAGATTATATATTTTACTACAAACATTGTCTGAAAATAATTTCGTACCAAAATGAGTTTTAATTTTATATAGCCACTATTCGCAGAAGTCTAGTTTCAACCCATCATAGGTCGTAGTTACATGTAGATTTCTTTTATATCTTGTATATATATAAAAAAAAAAAAAAAAGACTAATCAATTGAGTGTCTAGAGGGTTCGTATAAAAGTTTAAAATATCTTCTTGAAAAAGCAATGGCCAAACTTTTTCGTAAATTACTTTAATTCACGTTGCCCACATTTATTCAACAGGTAAAATAAGAGTATCTAATACGTCCAGTAACACAGCGAAAACTTTTCACTTCGAAAACTAACGCCATTTGAAAATGTATTGTTTAGACAAATATTTAAATTAAGGAAATATTCAAACATTTTTGGTTCAAGAAAACCACAAGTTCTATAGAAATCATTTGAGGATTGTTTACGGAATAAAGTTACAATACACATTACTCCAATAAACTACCAGTTTCTCCCCCCCCCAATATTTCGTTTTCTTAATCTGTTTTCACACAAATATTTCAAGAAAAGTGAAGTGTCCCCCACCAGAATACTGTTACCGTGGAAAATGAATTTTGTGTAACAATACAAGTAACTAATTCCACTGTAGTAAATCTTTTATTCAGACTAAGATTATTTTTTAATCACAAATGAATACACAAATTAGAACAATCTTAGTACTAATAAACAATACGTGTTGAGTTTATTAAAATGTTTTAAAATATTCTTAAACTAATCAGATATGCTTGGACTGTACGCATCTTTGGATGGATGTTTAACAGAAATATGAAGACTGGTAAAAGATCTGAAAAAAAAAATAACAGTATTGGAAATTATAGAAAAAGTAATATAGCTAGAAATCATAAGTACCGTAATTTCCGGCGTATAATCCGCGGAACAAACAATTGTTTTACAACCCAGAAAATTTATTCAATAACTGAAGTCAAATATTTAAATCGATCCCGTAAGTTACATTTTACAAAATAAAATTTCTGGGTCGAAACAGGATTGTTTGATCCGCGGATTGTACGCCGGAAATTACGGTACATATTCCAATAATTTGAACTATATATAAAATTCGGTAACGTGCAAGTTTAGTTTTATTTATCAGAAAGTATGCACGTCAAACCCAAAAGATTAAGCTTCACCGTAGTATTCTTCGTCGTTACGAATATTTAAAAAAAATTGACTTTAATCCAAGAATTTGGGAATTATTGAGTCAAAAGATTACTCCAGAATCGGTGGTAAAATTGTGTAAACTTAACATTGTGGATCATTTGTAAAAAACTTTATACCTAATTGTTTTTTCTAATAAGATATTTAATTTCGGTTTAATTAAGCACAGTAGAAATAAAAAATCGCTCCGTTTCTTCCAACTGTTTATATTACGTGTTATCCCGGTATAGGAATTAAATCCTTATCACTAAAGTTTAAAAAGCACAGTGAAGCGATAGTCTAGTTTTATGTCATATATATTGAGTATAAATGGATCATAAAATAAGAATTCAGTCATAGCTTTAGTACCATCTTTGAGAAATTTAAAACTTGTGTTCTTCTCATCTCATGTGGGTATCAGTTTGATACTCTTTTTTAACACTTTCCAATCTAGTTGAAAAGTGTTTATGACTTCGGTTGGTCTGCCGTATGGCCATCTGCCCATGCTCTAACTCCCGTAAATATGCTCCGATTGCCTTGCAATTTTTGTATGTTATTGTCGTTATCTATGGCATGTTCCCTATTAAAACTGAAGTGTGTAACACTTATCGTTTTCCACAGGGACACTCAAAAGAATTCAGTTACATTACGGTCTACGGGGAAAAATCATTTGCGGTTTATTTTAAGGATGTTACACAATTTCAAACACATTGTAATTGATATATCACTAAGGTGCATTTACAAGAAGCTTAATACGGAATGTGCCGTGCATAGCACTTAGTTACTTTACAGGGACAGTCAAAAGAAATCAGTTACATTACGTCTATGGAGAAAAATAGTTAGCGGTTCAAATAAATAAGGTTTCCCTATTTTAAACGCATTGAAATTTATATATCACTAAGGTGCATAACAAGAAGCTTACTACAGAATATTGTGTGTATAGCAGTCATCGTTCATTTACAGGGACACACAAAAGAATTCTCTACTGTCTGTTTACAATAATTCCTGGAAGTGAGTTTCAAGTTGCTGAACGCGATTTTAAATTTAACGCACTTTTTTTCTATTACGTGGTGTGTATAAATTCTGTATATCATATACAGGGCAGCACAAAAGTTCGCGAACACATTTCCGTTTATTGACAGAAACTCCAGAAGGAGAATTTTAAACTGTGCTACGCGTTTCCTAACTAAACTAAAATTTAGCATCCTATGTAGTATATATACAAATCTATAGATCATATACAGGGCTGAATAAAAGTATTCTGATATTTTTACGAATATTATATATGTTGGAAATTCCTGAAATTGCGTTTATACATATGTTATGAGTTTTCCAAATGGTTTACTTAGATGTTATCTTTCAGCTTATTAAACGGTAATGATTTGTAAAATTATTTTGGAAGCGTTGGAAAGTTACATAATCTATGCTTGACGCATGATTTTTCGTTCTTGTTTATTAAATGAAAAACATGTTTTAAATATACATAATATTGTTTAATTATTCTAGTGCAATATCTTCAAAATTTACATTTTAAGGGAAAATAAATATCAGATGCTGAGCCGGTCACCATGGCATAACTAATGAGAGCACACCAACTTGTCCCGTAAATATACATATGGAGTCCCTAAAAACATAACTAAAATCAAAACCATAAAAAGAGAATCTAACATGCCAATCTATATTTAGGCGATTTCATATATTTTGTGCATGTTCATTTACATAAATAACATTCTCAGATGTTGCAAATAGATTGTTCATTACACTCATCACAAATTAGAGGTTTTAAGTCTTTATAATCAATTTTTGGAGTTTTTTTCGTAGATTATAATGCATAAAAGTATTTTCGAAAAAAGGGCAATTTATTATGGAAATATTCATTTAAAAAAGATTTATATCTCCAGATTTATGTGTCATAAATGCTTTAAATAAGAAATGTTTGCAAAATTATTAATGTTACTTAAATACGAATTCCTGTTTTGAGAGCAGAAACAAAAAACCGCCATAATAAAAAATTTCAATGATCATAAGAAAATAAATAGTTTGATAGTTAATTTCAATAAGTCGTTCCCGTTCGCAGATTATGGAAAAAAAATGATCACCTCTAATACTGCAAAAATATTGTAAAACTACATATCTAAAATACAGCCGGCAGTTTTGATTTTAGACGTTTTGTCGAATATCTAGAAAAAATGTTTCTCTAAGGAATATGAAGAACATGTTCTCATTTCTCAGTGAAAGGGATTCACTAGGGCATTTAGAGTCAAAATTATATGAAAATATTTCTGATCTACCTGTAAAATAAAATACTGAAAATTATCTGTACATGCAGCACATGGCTATATGGATCTTCAGCAACATTTTGTATATTTGTTTATGTATTATACGTATATTCACAGAGAAAGGTTCTTAAACATGTCAAATTCCACCATGTTTTGTTTATAGCATGCAGAGTTTTCAAACCAAATTTAACGCCATGTTTAGGAAATTTGAGAATGTACTCTAGAAACATACTATAATTAGAATAAAAACATTTAATGTAATGAGCCTTTTCTTAAAATCTCATCTGCAGCGCATACGCACTTGAAAATTAATTTTTTGCATACTTCAACAATACAATATTGTATAGAGTAACAAAAAAGCCAGTCTAACATGAAAATTCCGAAGCCACTGCGATATAGAGCGCTGAATTTCAGTTGCTTTCTATAAATAGCAGATACGGGATTTTCCAAAAATTGTCTTTTTTAAATATATTTGAATTTAAGCTGCCAAAATGGGCTCATCCTCACCAAAAAGGAGGAGGGAATTATCTAAATCGAAGCATTTGTCCCAAAGCAACGCGTTGACTTTCGTTAAATACCGACGCCTTTGTTTGAAGTTTCTTGCGAATATAAGTTTAAAATTTATTGTAACCGGTAAAAATTTTGGATCGGTATAATATAGAAAAAAAGACTTAACTACGTATACATTTAAACGTATATTCGCGAGCACTAGTTTGAAGTCTACAAAAAAATCCTGATAAAGTATCCTGATAAATTGAGGGCAACTAAATTTCAGTTCGCCAAATCTCCCACATCTTTTTGAATTTATTATATTTGACCGGACTTTCTATACAAGTTGGCCTATATAGTTAAATACTAAATGGTGCAAAATTAATCTTTAGCACAAGTTATTTCATACATTCTCATATTTTATATATTCTAAATGTGCAATTTTTCTTGTCAAGCTTTCTGAAAATAACGATAAATTCGATTAAAAATCATGCATGCTATAAAAATCAGAATTTTGTTAATTTTTGTAAGTAACCCTAATTGTATCTGTATGAATACGTGCTATACTTACATAAATGAAAATATGTTCGGCAAGTTTCGTATAGCTATGTGCTACAGGTAATTTCCAGCATTCCATTTCACAGGGAGATTGAAAATTTATTGAATTCGTTGTTTGTTCCCCCAATGCCTTCGCGATTAAAACCTTCAACGAAAGACACCTGTTTTGTGTATTCTTTAAGTTCTAGAAGAATGTCAAATATTACTTCAGATATTCCAAAAAAGTAGAGTAACGTTTGGCCATATAGTGCAAATCCCAATAAAAAATGGTCTCGTTTAATGATACGCATGAAGCATGCTTCCGACAGTCTACTTATTAAAATTTGTACTCCTTCCTTTCTCAAGTGGTATAAACACATTTGACAAAATTCCTTGATCAAATGGCCCCGGAAAAGTATATGGTTTATGCACCTCTTAATTGCTTTTCTAGATTTCTTCTGGGGGGAGGGGGGGGATTTGTTAAGCATCGGCCAGTTTTGGCCATATTGCTACAAGAAAAGTTTAGGGAGAACTTTTGAAAGGAAAAATGACCCAAAATATTCTTCTCGAGCACTGAAAAAACATGCAATCCACGCGCTGAATTCGAACATGCAAACCTCGTTTAGCCAGCGATTTAACCATTCGGCTGAGTAGAAAAAACGCTATTAATAATTAAGAATAATTTTCTACCATTCAAGCTATAAAACTATGTTCCGACGAATGGATCTCATCCTTTTCTACCAACATGAAGTTATCCAATAACAGTTCCCATTTTCCCTTTAACATATATCGCATTTGAATTATTTCCAGGGAAAGAAGCCTAATGAGCATTAGAAATTGACGAGGTATTTGCCACTAATTTACCAAAGAGGAAATATTGTTTCTCAGATATGTTTATAACTATAAATGCAACGAAGTCTTAAATATTCGTATTTATATCTAGACTAGCTCGTATATCTTGCCAACCTACCACGCTGAAAAGAAAATGATATATGGTAAATACTTTTATCTCCAAAATATTTGTTAATTTATTACTTTTCTCCCATTTAAAATTAAAGCTGGAAGTATTTGTACATTTAACTGTGTTCAGTACTTTAACAAGTACATGAAGATTTTGGGCACTAATACTTATATAAACAATACACGAGAAACATTTCTGCATTAAGTGTACTTCATTGCCTACCATGATACCCTTCTGTTAGCAGGCTTTCCTTTTCCAATTATCGGCAGTTGGCTAAAGTATAGAAGTTTATTTTATATATTTGAAAAAGTATGTCCTAATGTATATAACTGTGTATGAGGCCTGCACCATAGCCATAAATTCATTATTCACTCATTTCTACAAGCATAGAATGGGATTCTTACGATGTAACGAATATAACTCTTGGCAATAAATACATTTAGTAAACCAAGAACAGAAAGTTGCATTTAAAAGCATCCAGACGTATAATATAAACGAGCTACGAGTAAAAAGACTACAATCCAGGGCCAATTTATGCATAATAAAAAAGTTCAGTACGTGAAGTACAAACGACAGGTATGACTTCAGTTCTATAGAACAGAAAACGAAATGTATACTTTAAATTGCTACAATGTTTATTTGTATGTGGTTCATTTTGTCAGATCATTTACAATTAAAACTGAACCAAACATTTAAAATGTTGGGCAACAGTTCCATCCTCATACTGAAAAAAAAATCTTCCCATGCCAAAAAAGAATTCATTCTGGCAACAGTTTTGAATAAGTTAAAAATTAAAAAATAAGCATTTAAAAAACCCGTAAGTTATTTTAGATAAAACTAACAATTTAACACTTTAGATGCTGTTAAAATCCCCCTTATGGTAGTCCCACCCCCCTTCCCACAGACTTTAAATCTCTCTTGTAACCATAAATTACGAAAATTTCCGTAGATATGCAAAACCTAGTGCCATAACTTTAACGGGCCCAAACTTCATATTAAAGATATAAATCGTTCCTGTTATTACATGCACGCTAAATTTACAGAGTAAATCATGTATTTAGGCATTTCTGACGACTCATTCTTGTTTAGAAATTGTTATTAAGTATCCACAATGTCTTTTGCAACTTTATTACAAAAATATTCATGTCCGCTATATACAAAGACATGTGAAACTAATGCCAAAATGTTGTAAAAAAAAAAAAAAAAAAAAAAAAAAAAAAAAAAAAAAAAAGTTGTTGCAGGTTTCCGTAACATGTCTAGTCTAGTTGTGCCAGTATTCGGTAACCATGTTCAATTCCATCACTTGCATTTGGCGTCCACCAAATACAATAACTCCAGTTTATTTTAAGGGGGTCCGGAACATAAATCCTTTATTTATAGATATTTTTGAAAGAATGTGAAAATTGTGTTTAATGAACAAATTACATGTGAAAAAAATACTGAAAACTTTAAAAACATTGAAATTTAAAAATGTTGCATATTACTCTAACCACGGGACTGATTTGCATAATTTTGACATTGTGTACAGAATGGGTAATTTTAATTTTTCTTCATTATTTTTAAAAATACAAAATTCATATTAAATTTTATGTGAAAAAAAATTTAGTTTTTTCATGAGAGACTTTTGCTTTAATTAGCATATTTTGCTAATTCTCACTCAAAATTAAAAAACTCCTGAAGACTTTAGAAATATAAAACAGGAACTCTGTTGAAAATTTCATATATCCTTAAATCCCTCGCATTTCATACACCTTATAAGGAATTTTAAATTCTTTGAAAGTTGACCAATTGTGAAAAAATTTATATAAATTAAGAAAAAGTTCTCGTCAAAGGGCGGATAGCGCGCATAATCACAAGATGAAAAACGTTATATCTTCGGATATAATCATAATAAAACCATGCGGTTCGCGATATTTAACTTTAAAAGCTAATTTTTTAAAAGCCAAAAAATAAATTTCATTTGAAAATTCTTCGTCCCGAATCCTCTTAAGCAATTTCTATTTACATTCCGCTTCCCAATTTCGCTGATCATGAAGTGTGTATTGAAGGAGCTTTTTTTCAAAATATTCAGACTTGCGCTTCAAGTAGAGCTTCTACCATGTGTCAAATGTAATTTTTTTACATCTAATGTGTGTAAATTACTGCCCTGAAGTGGTCTCGAAAGCATGGTTTTTGAACTGTGCAACCAACTTCCTTGAATACTATGACAGATATTTTTTTACCCTAAAAACAGGTAATAGTTTTTGCTGGAATTTATACCACCGAAAAGTATAACTTATCGATTAATTACTCTCGCAATAAAGTAAAAAAAAAGAAAGGGAGAATATCACTATGTTAACTTTGTAAATTAAACGTTTGTATAAGTTCCAGATACTTAATGCCCTTTCATAATTTGGAGACTATTTTAGATGCTTGTCGAAGAAACTGTAGTTCGATTAGAAGTGCCTGGCGCGAAACTGTAGGAACTCTCCGCATACATATTTTTACACATAATTTAGAAATATATGCGAAATAAATATAATTCAAAACTAAGACTGTTTTTGTTTTCTTTGTAACTAAATCATATCTGATTTTAGCCAAAACAGTTTAATCTGCCCTTCATCAGGATACCTTCATCAGGAAACCTTTTCAGTAAGTATCCTTAGAAATTGGTATGAATCTATTCTCCATTGTCACCGACTAACTAAAAAGGGGACTTCGGAAAAGTATTATAGGAAAAAAACAGCTTCACCCCACTAGCCTTTCATCAAGGCAAATAACAGCATTTGACCCTTATAGGACCCAAATTTAAGGTCAGATTTTGGTGTGTAAAAAGAACTGATCTGGTTCAGGTTTCTCGGACTTAACTATGAGAAAAGTGTATACATATAATACCCAATTTTGGCGGACAGATTGCTATTTTTAAGCTGGACTTAGTTTTCACATTATCCTGCACTAGTTTTAGAACTTATGTTCCGTACAATTTGGAAATTTTCGAATAAAAATTAAAGTCATTCACTGCTAAAAGCTTATTAACAACTAGCTAACCCGCCCGGCGTTGTCCGGGCCCGATATAATTACAACCTCGGAGAAAGGCGTTAACACCCTCCCTCCCCATACCCGCAAATATAATGAATAATTTGTTCAAGAAAACCGTCACCTACATTAACGCGATCATTAAAAAAATTGCATTTGTCTGATAATTAGAACATAACGAAGACACTACGCTAAAATAACTGGCAGATGACACCCCTTCCCGACCTTAATTTCAAATCTATATATTAATTAGTTACCTAAATATTTGTTCATTAGTAAAATTTGGCAATTATTTCCTTTCATTTTCGCAGACTAAATGAGAGGGATCGGCCAGAGAAACAGATTTCTTTGTAGTTCAGTTTTTAATGAAAACCGATCCCTGTCTGAAAATTCCTCTGATCGTTTTCACTGGCGCCGGCAGATTTTTGGCAGTTTTTGGCGTAAATTAAAAAAAATTACCAACCGAATTTTTCAAAAATCACATAGTCAGATACAGAATATTTTTTTACATATGCTCAGAAATTTGATATCTCAATTAGTTTTCTTAAAATTCGCTAATTAGTTAAATAATTTCGAATTTGTTCATTTCCGGTTGCAAATCCAATGTGCCTGTCCGTTTCTTTCGCCATTTTGATTTAAAAAGATTATATTTTAGAAGCGATGGTTAATGAGAATCTAATATCTAGGCTAATTATCAAAATATTAAAATTCTGTGGGTCAGGTGCACCAAGAGAGGGTTTGGACTACCTAAATCAAAAGACTTCTAGGTGCGCTAAATTTTCCTAGCCATCGCCAACAGACACACACGCAAACACACACACATAGCGAAACTTTCTTTTATTAGTATAGATATGAACATTTTAAACAATATTACTGACTATAAATTTGCATGTTAAATCTTATTTTGTTTCTGATCAAGTAATGTTTTTCTTTAATTCAAGTGCTTGTAACTTACCACTTTCGATTAGCAGGATAGCTTTTTTATTTATAGGGTCTCTTAACCATGGAGGTTCTATTTATCGCTTCTTCAACAAATTTTGATCTATAAATTCCTTTCCCTACAGTTCTAGAAGGAATAAGTCAAACTTTTTTCTTCGCAAGGTACTGCTATATATAGGTGTTAAAAGATGAAAAATATGGCTTTTTCATAGAAATTCTTAGTTTTATTAACGTCCGAAAGAAACATCTTTCATGACCGGAATTTAGAGCTCCCGAACTTCCCTTTAATCATAGTATAAATGCAGAGTTGCCAAGTGTCCGGGTTTTTGCACACCAGTAATTTTTTAGAGAAAATTAGTTTCTTTTAAATCGCAAAATGCTCCGATTATATAAAGCAACGTTTTCTGTACTAAATTACTGGTATCCAAAGAGCCGGAGACTTGGCAGGTCTGTAAATGTAATTTAATGCTTACAAATTAATCATTATTTCAGTTAAACTGAAATAATGATTAACTGAAATAATGATTAACTGAAAGCGCACCTGTTTATTTCCATGGATTGACAGGTTTCTAAAAAATATTTCAATTTTAAAATAAAGCCAAAGGATTGGGTTACTCATTTTGTAATCTAAATATTTAGAAATTATTTTAAAAATACTTAATGCAAATAAATGTTTAGAAACTACAGTTATATTTGTATAATTCACACAGTATTAAAGAAAGAATAATTTAGTTATGTGTAGTAATTTAGGAGAGAATAATTTAGTTTTTGTAGTTAAGGAAAGAATAATGAAATTTAAAAACAATACTTCTGGATTATTCCTTCTCTTCAAAACCGTCAAGCCATGCAGCGATTAAATTTTCCAATGATTCCATTGCTTCGCTGAACATTTCGATGTGATCTGTATAAAAATAAAGTTTTGAAATTATCAGCAATACATATTAAAATTTAAATTTGTTCACAAATATAACAAAGTAAAACAGAAAATAGAGATTTAATTAGACAAACCTACTACCTTCATATCGTGTACTGGTTACAACAGGTGAAATATTATATGTGTCGTCTAGTTTCAAAACCGGCCATCTCCAAAATGTAAAATTGAGAAAAAGCAGATTTTTTGCCACACTTAGCCAAAATAAGATTACAAGTAAAACTCTTTAGTTCTATAGTCATTAAGACAGTATATTTGAAAACACAAAATTAGGTGGCAGGGGCACATGAAATGAGAGGGTTATTTAAGTCTTTATTTTGGATTTGGCCACCTTTGCAACTTGCTTTGGAGTTGACCGGTTTTGCAACAAAGCAGAAATTAATTTTTGCTAAATTTAATGAGACATTGGGTTTTTAGGGGTAGAAAACACACAAAAATGTTCGAGGATGCGTTGAGGAGCATTGGTAAGCTTTTGAAGAGTACCCACAGCTTGGATTTATTGGATTACCAGTAGAGCCTGAAAAAAATAATGCCAGAAATTATGAAAATGTAATCACAAATGTATTCTCTCAGATTTTAACTGTAGCATAAGCCCGTTCATTCCCCATCTACAATCCTCAAAATATTAAAATTTATAAAAAAAAATTAAAAATGGAAGACTATTTTATTAAAAAATTAAATAGATTAAAAATTCTTAAATAATCAGAGAAAATTAACTTACAGTTTTAGGAAAGCGAAGGGAGAGGGCGCAGAAAAGTATTTTGCCTAGAGCATAAAACCATTAATCCGCCACTGGTTATCACAAGGTGAACTTTGGCTTTTTTCCTTTTCCACGTCGTAGGATCACTTTTCTTCCTTGATTGATCTGGAGATACTTCCTCCACAAACTTTTCCATAGTCAGAGAAAACACGAAACTAAATTATTAGAAACTTTGTATGCACCAAGGAGGAGCAATCACAGGCGAGATAAAACACTAACATTAATCTAATCAACAAGTGGAAGGTTACTGTGGGGAGAAGCAGAAGTGGCATCTAGCGGATATGGAGATGGCTGCTTTTGAACACAACTAGTTTAAGGATTTGGCCGTTTTTGAAGCACAAATGATTTTCAAACGCATATAACACGGAGATTTGACAAGCTTAGGCTTGTTTATTGTTTCCAGATGGTAGAAATATTTACTTGGAGCTTAAAAAACACATTTTCAAATTTTGAGGAGTTGGCCGGTTTTGCAACTAGACGACACATATGCAAATTATTAAAAAAAAATTATATTAAAGTTATAATCCTTAATATTTTTTATACTTATTCAATTTCACACATAATTATCAACATTCCAGAAAAATACTTCAGTGCGAGTGAAGTCAAGCGTTCTGATGAAATGTTTCACTTTCATGGACGATTTACAAAAATTTACAGAAACAATTTTATTTTAACAGAGTTCGGAATAAATTTATGTTAGCGTGGATAGTGATAAACTAAAAATTTTAAGTGTTTTCCCTCCCCCCCCCCTTTCTTTGTCCATTTATGTGCACAGATAGAAAAATATTCTAGTGTGCGAGTGTATACTGCTGTTAGCGATCTACCACACTACCGATTTTTAGCGCGCACAGACTATCCAAGCCCGAGAGCTAATGTACCCGCATGTTCTGTATATACGTAGGTAACGCGATAACTCTTTATAAAAACATCGGAATTTCTTTAAATTCTGTATATGGTTTCATTCTGATAAGATGTTTCCATGATTAGTTTTTGGGGTTCATTGGTTAAGTAGAAGGGGGAGAACGAGGACTAACCCCTCCCCCCAATTTATATAAACTAGTTTTTCATTCAGAACTATCCGATTTGCTTCAAATTTGATAAACAGGTTTATTCTGATAATGCGCTTCCTTTATTAGATTTAGAAAGTAGTGGGTTAAGTATAAAGAGGGGAAAAACGGGGGTAATGCCCTCTTAATTTAGCTAAATGGGCATTTCATGCAGAATTACCCGATTTGCCTCAAATTTGGTATACAAGGTTTATTGTCGATTTCTATATTTTTCGAGGGGCATTCTTTGAAATAAGTGTATAAAATACATTTAGTGTGAATAGCCTGCGAGCTCAATGCAATCAGTTTAACTGGATACTTCATTTAATTTTTGGTTTAATTGTATCTTTCATTTCAAGCCTTAACTTCTGCGACAGAAATTGTTGCGTAATTACTGCGATAAGTACTAAACTATAAATAGGACTATTAGAATTAAAATCTATCTATTCAGCAGTCTAGTGATATCAATAACACTCCAAAAGAAATTTTACACTAGTAAATCTGCAGATCAGGAGCCTCAACGTCAGCTCTAAAAGTCAGTTTTTTAAAATCTCACTTTTCACACTATTTAGCATCTTTCGAAGCTATTTGATAAATTTAAAACCTCCATACCGAAAATTTAGCATTAATAATATTACATTTACATCCATTGATATTCAAATATGCGATTTTCATTTCAGTTAAAAATGAAATTTGTTTAAAATCTTCTGTATTCCCATAGGAAATCATTAAGGCCTAAAAAGTAATGTTCTATAATTTTTCGAACGAATGAACCACATGTAACTAAAAACTATACAGCTAATTGCGGGTAATTCACCTATACTGTAAAAAATGACCAATGTTTCTAGTTTTATGAAAATATACTATAACCACGAACGAAAATATATTCTGAGTAATCCGAAATTCGGAATAGTGTGTTCATTGTCTTTTGAATCCCCAGAAAGAAATACATTTCTAAAATTTAAAGAATCAAAAAAAGTATTTTTCGCTGCCCGTTTTTTTTTTTCAGAAACGTTTCAGAAGGGTTTTTATAATGTATTAGTGTCCTTAGCCTGGAATACCTGTTTTTCGACTACTATCAATTCTCAAGTAAACATTTTCATGCTGAAAAATATGTTTAACAGACAAACATGCAAAATTAACAGCGTTAACAATAACATTAAAATTATTTTTTTACACTTTCATGTATAAATTAACTTCTGCGGCTGAAAACTTATTTGAGAATGGATGACAATCGAAAAAGAGGTATTCCAGGCTAATGACACTAACACACTATAAAAACCCTTCGGAAACGTTTCTGAAAAATGCGGGCAGCGAAAAACACTTTTTATAAATAATTCTTTAAATTTTGGAAATGTATTGGTTTCTGGATATTCCAAAGACCATGGAAAACGCTATTCGGAATTTTGGATTACTCGGATGATTATATTATATTTTCGTTCGTGGTTATAGTAATATTTTCATAAAATTAGAAACATTGTCCATTTTTTGTAGTGTAAGGGTGAGGGGATCACCATAGAACACTTTAAATATTTTCCTTGAAAATAATTATATTTTGGAAATATAGATGACAGCACATTACTATTGCTTCAATGCAACAAGGATACAAAGCTTTACCACTTCGCATGCACAATACAGTCTCTGCAAGGTATGTATTTCTCTTTCTTCAATCTAAACTTAACAAAATAAAGTTGTAAGCCTTTTGTTGACAATCTTGTATCCCTAAAATTTTAATTGATTATTAAATATTTAAATAAAGATGTTAGCTTTAGCTTATGAGATTTGTTTTATTCAAATTCTTAAACCTAATTGAGTAAATAGTTATAATTCTAAACACCATGTGATGGGGCACCATTGAACAATTATAACTAAGAAGCATTTTTGGTTTTTGTTTATAAAATGTGAAAATTAAAAGTTCTTATACTTAATATGAAAGTTGTACTGATACAGAACGTCCAACTACTACTCATTAGGTGTAGAAAAAACACTTTTTGCTGGTCAAGTGGTTTTTTAACATGAGTTTGTCCAATCACATTTGGATTCTTTTTCATTTTGAAACATCAACATTACTATTTAAAATGTATATTAAATTTTGCAGGGCATTCATTTTTGACATTCATTGTTAACATTCATCATTATGTTGGTCGGATTGAATGGCAGAAAAAAAGTTTTATTTCAGATTTCATCGTAAAAAAGGAAAAAAAATTATTTTCCAGTGGCATCAGATATCAATTTGGTGGATTTCAAGCATACTTTTTAAAATGTAGCCTCAGCCAAATATAACTGGAGAAACTCTCCGTGCTGCTATAACACTGAGCTTGACGTCAACTTTGATGGATAATTTGGTTAATAAAAAATTAGTAATTTCAATAAAATGTAGTTAATTTCATTCTGAATATTTTATGTTTCTTACAGCTATGCAGCTCATAAAAACTGCAAATTTTCATATTTTTTATTTGTTCAAAAAGGTACCCCAGAAAGAAAACCCAAAACGTGCCCGCCCACCCTCTCCCCTACATACCCACTAAAAATCAATCAAATAGGACGATTTTTACGGCAGTTTCTTGGAACAGACAGACGTAAACAAACTTTTCCCGTCTCCACTGTGACCCCCCAACTCTCGTTTTGGCAACTAGTATCTTTGTTAAATTGAAACATACAATTTAAATCTAAACTAATAAAAGAAAGTTTCGCTCTGTGTGTCTGTTGGCGATGGCTAGGAAAATCTGGCCCACCTAGAAGGCTAAAAATTTAGATAAAGGTAGTCCAAACCCTCTCCTGTTGCACCATTACTTCAGAATTAATATTTTAATTACTTTCTGAAATATTAATTAAAATGCACAAAGAACTCTCATTAAAAATAAGCTTTTATTCTCTTGGGTTGGTTGGTTCACTGGTTGGTTGCATCGATTCTTCACAGAAGTAATTAAATAAACCAGAGTAGCGATGCATAAATAAGGATTTCTAACTAAATGGTGTCAACATGGATTGAAGTTGTCAGCGTAGAAGAGCCATGCGAATATCACGCCACCTGTACATGACAAATTACACATACGTCCCACTGATTGAAATATTTTGCAGGCATATTTTTCTTCATGACAATTAGTCGGGTTTAAGTTTTTTTTACATGACATTTATTATTATGATGGAGATTGTTAATACAGAAAAATTTATTTAACAGATTCTTTTTTATATTTGTGGAAATTAAGAGGGACAAGGGTCTAATTACATTTAAGCTTCAAGGTGTATTTCTAGAAAGCAGTTACTACTTTTACACTATTATTCGGAAATTCTGGTAAGCCAAATTTCAAATTCAGTTCCTAGCTTAACCAAATGAATCAATCATTAAAGATGTATTGTGATCCTCCTAATTAGTTATTTGCTGAAGGCCACTTGAACACCCCCCCCCACCACCACCCCTCCCGGACTGTCCTTCAAGTTTTTTTTCTCTAACTCTGCTCCGTTTCCATATCTCGGCAACTATCTTTCCTATTTCAACGCAAGTGGTTCCAAACGTTATAATTAACTTAATAGTCACTCCTTATAACATTAAACTAAATTTATGAGTAGCGGTTATCAATATTTCCGAATAATAGTTTAAGCCAAATTTGTAATTACGTTCCTAGCTTAAGCAAACGAACGAATTTTGAAAGATGCATAGTGGTCCTTTTAATTAGTCATTTGCCGAAGGACACTTGAACAACCACCCCCGGCACTCCTTTCAAGGTTTTTTCTCTAACTATGCTCCGTTTTCATATCTCAGCAACTATCTTTCCGATTTCAACGCAAGTGATTCCAAACATTATATTTAACTTAATAGTCACCCTTTATAACATTAAACTAAATTTATAAGTAGCGGTTACCACTATTTACAAATAAGAGTTTAAGCCAACTTTGTAATTAAGTTCCTAGCTTAACAAAACGAACGAATTTTTATGCATGCGTAGTGGGCCTCCTAATTAGTCATTTTCTGAAGGACACTCGAACATCCCCTTCCCTCGGCACCTCACTCAAGGTTATTTTCTCTAATTGTGCCTTATTGCAATAACTGGGCTAATAATGTTCCAATCTTCTCGAAACCAGCTCAATTTTGTAGTGCGCCTACTATACAGTAACGTAGGCAGCGGGGACCTGTCTCAGAAGTTCGTTCGGAAAGAGGTTTGTTTAGAACAGAATGCTCCCCTGGCGGTGGTAGGGGGAAATAAGATTTTCTAGAGCGTACGAGCATGCCTGGTATACGGTTTCGAAGCCATCCTAGACCGTGGCCAGAGTTCCTTTTTTAAGAGATTTAAGTTTATTAGAAGGGCTCGGGCAACGCCGGGCGGGTCAGCTAGTAAAATTATAAAATGAATCAGTCAGAGACCTTTAAGTTAAAGTTTAATTTGCAGATAGTGAATCACAGATAAATCAGATCTATCACAGCTCTAATCACAGAGATCCCTATTATTATCGTTAGAAACTCTTCATAGACGAAATTATAAAATTTCTGTGCATAAAGTGTTGTACTAACTATATCCTACGAGTTCAGTCATTTATTCATCCTTCAATCACAAACTCCGTAAAGAGTGCAGTCCAGTCTCATCTTCGCCTCAGAAAAGTCTGGCCCGGTTTGCGTTGTAACGGACAGAATAAATATGAAAAATTAATAACTTAGCTTTATTTTAAAATAGAAATGTCTTTGTTAATAAAATCTTTTCGATTAAATAAATGGAAGATTATATTTTGGAATATGTGGGGGAAAAGTCTTCAATTAAGAATGTTAAAAATATTCTTTAATATTTGCATTTAATGGGTTGAACTTGCTAAAATAAAAATATTTTGATGTAAAAGAATCTGTGTACATCATAATTGTAAGATTTCATATCTCTCCGTTCATAGAGGTTTTAATCTTGCTGGGAGTAACAGAAATTTAAACACCAAGAAAATTGCTTAAAGATTTACTTTTCCAAAAATGACAAATATTCACCTTTTATTGCTGTATGCATAATTTCTGTATGCATAACATAATGCCTCTCGGCCACTGGTGGAGCCGAGAAAGTGGTGCGAGATAGAATTAAAATTATGAGGAGTTCAGCCAGTGAGGATCACGGGCAAGACAAAATTTGTTCACAAATTTTGCTTGTTAAAGTAGTGGGCACGACGATTAAAGGGTTAAAATAAAGCCAAGTTTAACTTTCAAAATTTGTGGTGACAAACAAATTTCAGGAAAGAAGGTTTAAGAACCCTACATTATGATGAAAATTCTTCAGATTAGTGTAGCTGCCAACATTTACACTTGTTTGAAGTTGTTACATTTTAACCAGAAATTTCAGTAAAATGGTTCGGTTAAAGTACCACAGTAACAACACAAAATGTTTTAAAAGAGTTTCTGGTTCAAAATTGTTTGCAGCTACGAATTAGGAAAAGTTAACAATTTGCAAATTATGGAAATGAAATCTTAATCGTCAGACATATTTGATTAAGACTTCCATACTTTGGAGAATACGTTCAAGAATATTCTGAAAAATATTTCAGAAACAAGCAATTTTTAATTAGATTTTCTCTCATTTGAAATGATAACTGATGTTGAACTGGAGTTCAGTTAATTTCACTGCAATAGTCATTTGAGATTTTCAAATTAGAATTATTTTTGCGAATTGTCCGTATCTTTTAAACCATTTTTTCCACAGAATAGACAAATGCACTAATACGTTACAATCCATTTCCGCAACATTCCGTAGAAACACTTTCTAGATCTTGTGGTTAAAGTGCACAAAATACATGTTCAACAAAATATTTCTCTCCCACCTACAGGACGAATATCTTTGTGATTTAACAGACTTAATTTCCTCTTTTTGTTCCATAAAAGATCATTGTGGTCAAAGTTGAACCATGAGAATGAAGAATAAAAATACCGTTGAGCAAAAATCAAATATAGTATTGAAATAAAAGCACTTTTCCGATTAGAAGGAATCTGCAGCTAAAAGGTTAAACGAATAGATTAAGGTATCTGACTACGTTTAAAATGTGGTTTGACCAAAATTGTCAAAAATAATTTTACATTTTGTTAAAGCCAATTTTTTACCTTTCAAAAAGTATTTTTATTGGACGATAAATAGAGCCGTAGTTATAGCGGTTTTTAAACTACTCAACAGCTGTCACTCCAACCGGAAGTACTGCTTCAAAAAGGTACTAATTGGGAGGGGGGAGCAAAACTATGGCCTTCTAGAAATAAACAAAGGTAATTTTTGGTGAAAATTGCCTACGCAAAACATGATTTCGTAAAAAGTTATTGTAATATCACTATGAAATATAAACTATTGTTTACACTATTGTGAAAGCAATGAACTAAAGATTTAATTTTAGAATAAATATTTTTTGTTTGATGTTTTCTTAGAATGACATCGATGAATTATGAAAATCAGCACGTAAAAAGATGCAATAGGCTATAAGTTTTGAAACATTTAAAATATATTAGATTTTAGTTAGTTGCCTTCACTAATGTCATAAGTTTGAAGTGTAAAAAGAAAATTAAGATACATACAATAGAATTTCTGTAGAGCGTTTTGAGTCAAATTTTACTAAATTTTACCACAAATCCCCCATTTACCATAATTTAATCAATGAATAAAATGTTTTGCTTTTTTTTTTTCACAGTTTCTAGTCATAATCTGAATAAAAAATTTAAAAATATTAAATAGCTTTATTGGAAAAAATTGCTCCGTACGTAGTCTGGCACCTTAATACAACAACATTACATAATTTTTAAGGCATGGATAGTTTCAATCCATGAAAAAGTATTCAATTTCTTAGAAAATCGTCGACAGGTGAAATGTCGACACTTTCGTAGTATTACGGTTTTTTCATAACCGACGACATTCCTATAACTATTTCCGAACAGTAATCTTAGTCTTATTTTAAAATGTTTAATTATAAGACAAAGATTGGTATTCGGAAATAGTAATAGTAAAGAGATTCCAAAACGAATGATAGAGAACTTCAAAGTCTTCCGGATATTTACAGTATTTGCTATTAAAAGAATATGGAATTTTGAAACAGTTTCTTCAATTTGAAATGTTAAAATTAATTCAAATTAATAATGTGTCGAAATGGTGTAAAGCGCTGATTGTGCATCAAAGGCCTTGTTACTACGGCTATAATTTTTGTAGTTTATTTTAGGAAAAACAAAATATTACAAACCATTTAGAAGTTCAGCAACACGTGCCAAAGAATCACCTGCATATTATCCACATGTCTACAAAAAGAACCTAACAATAGTACCTTACGGCAATAAAAAGAATTTTGTAAGTATGATGATCTTTCCTTATGTCTGGATTAAAAGTTTATAAATTCAAATCAACGGTAGATGTGTTACTCACGCACCTATATTTTGGGTCTTGGATCGGCACGATTTCAAGCCCGCTCAAACTTATAATAGCTAGGTTACCATTAAAAGGAAAAAATCCCAAAATTGGTGTATTTTTTTACTTTTTATAAGCGATTTTAAAAACAGGTGCATGAATGTCTTGGCCGAATGATTCATTTAGCAGCATAACTTGCTAATTAACCAATTTTACTCAAGAATCCACTAAGTGGCAATATTTCTCTGACGAATATATGCTAGGCAAAACTGATAAAAATGTTACTCAAACAATTTATAAAATTTTAAATGGCAACATAAAACCTTTATTCCGAGATCACGATTTTTTACTGAAAAATAAAAAAATATATCGGTTAACTATTTTATTTAACCCGTTCAAGGGCGGTGGTATGTTCATGAAACCACTTCATGTTAATTCCCAAATCCCAGAATTGCACCAGAATTTTGTCCATCCATTTATTATGTGAATTATAGATTTTACTTATTTCAAAATACATTTGTTCTTAAATTCAGGTGTCAGTCATATTTCAACGCATTAGCAATGGAAGTGCTTTGCCCCTGAAGGGGTTAATTGTGAAAATCATGAATGTATAAAAAAGAGCAAGAATCATACCCAGCCGTTTTTCACGGGCAGCTCCTCTAACGCGTACCAGAAGTTTCTTTATCTTTTTTAATGAATCTTGAAGTTCAGATGATATTTCCCGAAATTCCTGTATTAGTGCGGCTTTTTCTGCTTCTAACTGCTGGTGCCTATAGAAACAAAAAGAGCAAGTAGTGAAATTATGTTTTAAACATTGCATGTTAATTTATCTTAAAATTGTTTTCAACTAACCATGAAAACATTAACACATTAAGGGAAGTCTTGCCTTTAAAAATTTAAATAAATTAAGTTTTAGGTCAACTAGTGCTAATATATTGGCATTTAGCATTAATATATTGGCAATATATAGTGCATTTAATATATTGGATAGAACTTAATAGTAAACAGAACTTAAGCATTTTATAGCTTATCTCTAGACTTTTACAACAACTTTTGTTTCAGTTTCGGCGAACGACTTTTAGAAAATAGCTACTTTATATTAATGCAGTAAATGAATGTACAAAAAATATTAAAGCATTTAGTACAAAAAAGAACAGTTTTATTCCAATTAAGTTGTCTAAAAAATGTTTCATATATCTAAAATTTAATAAAATAGCTTTTGCTGCGGAAAAAATAAAATTCTTTGGTTATATTGGACACTATAACTCAAAGGATAAAATAACCCTGCTTTAACAAGAAAAACTTTTCTGTGCGATATGCAATAATTAAAAGAAAATTTACAATACTATTTAAGATTTATTTTATAAAAAGTTAAAATATTGGTTTAAATATTCAATTTTCTGCAAAATCAGGGACTTAACAAAACTTATTAACTGTTCATATTTTAGACATGAAGTACAGGAAAAATTTATTCACCTTCTTAACTTTACAAACCAAATAGATTACAATACCATTTAATACAGAAAAAATATCTACAAAAATATTCTATTTTTCATTGGAATCTACTTTAGTAAAGCAAGCACAAAGTTTAAATATTAAATGAAATACCTAAATTTCTCCAAAAATAAAAATCCATCTTTGAATAGGCCTAAATACAAATTATATGCATCCGATTAGGGTCCAAATTACCTTTAATCTTGCTGATTTTAGGAGCTACTTCGAAACCTGCGATGTTAATTATGGGAGTTTTAAAAATCATGTACATATATTTTAAAACAAAATATAGCCCGGTCAGAGTTGTCACATAATACAGCCCACGGAACAAAACTAAATTTTAATTGAAATAGTCGCATTAATCGCAGAATTTTAGAATACATGACAAAAAATTATATTCAAAGATAACAGTATTCCATGGATGTCACGTTAGGCAGAACTGGCGAAAAAAATTATTAGGCTTTCAACGCATTATATTATAAAAAGGAACCGTAAATCGGATTTACACGTAATTATTCTATTTTTAGACTAGAAAAACTATGATGAAAAAAACAAATTATACTTTTAACTTTTATGAGAAGCTTTCATCTAACGAGCTAATAGCGGAAAATGTGTCCTCTCGCGAAAAATGAAAATTGGTAAAATTTAATATCCTGAATATCCCCCATGCAAAATTTATTGATATAACTGAAGAGTAAACATGCTCAGTTGACGGACACCTACATCTATTTATACACTAAATTTCAGAAGAATTATCAGGTCGTCAACCCCCCCCCCCCTCCACTACAGATACTATAAAGTGTCAATGGGATTGTATAGCAATTTCGGTTTAGTTGAAACGTTACTCTTCTAAAATTACATTAGAAATCTATTTAAATTAAGCGTATGTGCTACTATTACATTGGATTTTTAAATGCCATACAGAATTAGGAAAAGATATGTTGCACTCAGGCGCCGAATTTTAATGACTTTGACCCGTGAAGAGCCTGACAAACCCGTGGCAAACCCGTGAAGAGCCTGAGCTAGTCACGGTAAGAAACGCTCAAGCTAACGTTAAGTATATGGGAAGGTTATTTTCGGATTTTTCACTCGCATTTTATTATTTTTAAATGATGTTTTTGCATACGATAGCAGAGGTCGATCTCTGACGTTGTTAATTTTTACTTATTCGATTTTGGTTCCAGTTTTTTTATATAAGGGTAATTTCACTCTCAGAACCGGTTCCAACCGGTTCCAAAATTGAAAATGTCCGCTTATAAAAAAAACCGTAACCAAAACCGAAAAAGTAAAAACTAGCAACGATAGAGATCGACGTCAGCTATCCTATGCAAAAGATCTATTTATATATTAAAATTAGAGCGTGAAATCCGAAAATAACCATCTTCTAGACATAACATTAGCTTGCGCGTTTTTTCGCAAGACTAGTGTAGGCCTTTAATACATTAGCCAGGTTACCATTAAAGAAAAAATTCCCAAAATTTCGCGACTTTCCCTTTTTCATAACAAATAAAAAAATTAAAAAAACTGTGCGCGAGTGCAAGGCATAGCCCAAAGTAAAATTATAAATTTAATCAGTTAAGAATCTACCCACACTTCCAGACTTTTGTCATTTCCTTAATGACACGCGATCACTATCACGTAAGGGCTGAGGGTCGAAGTTTTAAATAATACTCGAAAAAAACTCTCTACAAATAATAGACGATGACATTAAATATAAGACAAACTGATAACTAAATTACACGATTCCCGTGCAGAAGAACGCCTATTTTGTGTTAAATACTATGTACAGACGAAAAACAAAATAAGCATCTTATACAATTGAAATTTTTCAAAGATGTAATTTTTCTTGTTTCAAGCTATACTTACATATGTATAAGAGTTTCTATTTCAGAAAATAAACCTGAAATAATTACGTCGAATTGCTTCCGATTTTTAGACGAAACCATTTTTGAGATTTTGTTTATTACACAAAATTTATTTTTACTAAATTTCTCTTGAATGGCGAAAAACAATGGCAGGAAATACGAAAAGTTCTTGTTGACGCTGACGAAAAGAATTATATCATGAGAAGTGTCTTGATTTTTTGGAAACTGACCAATCAGAATAGTTATTGAAATGCAGGTTTTTTGAAAATTTTTTAATTAACAGGAACATTTTTATTGCAAGGTTGGCATTTCGGTGGCATTCAGCAGTAAGTACTGAATCACTCCGGAAAATACATAGCTGATTTTGTTGGTCTATTCAACATTTAATATGAATTTAATTAGCTGAATTATTTTCAGGGGAAAACCGCGACACGGGAAGTACTTTTTAAGAGAGTGCCTCGATATGAGAGTGGTGACATGCAGGATAAACTGTTAAAAATTTTCAGCTTTTGCTCCATATTCACTCCACCGCTTTTATAGAATATCTCTATTTTGACCAATGAAAATGCTCCATAATATAATAAAGTAACAGTTTTCTCTAAAAGCGGTGGAGTGTGTCTGCAGCAAAAGCTGAAGATTTTTAACAGTGTATAAAATTTGATTGGTTGAGACGATTCAGGACAAAAGTTTATAGCCAAGAATGTTGGCGATACTGCCATTCTCACCAGGCTAATAATACTTGTCTCACTTGTATAATGCAAGTCGACGATTGGTGAAAAGCGGCATGCCCCCCATTTTGCACCAATCGCCATGTAAAAATCATCCACTCCAAGCGCGACCTACGTCAGGGCTACACTAACATACCGGGCTTGCTCATTCATTATGATGACGTCACAAAAGGTGGCTGACTAGGAGGAAAGACATCAGGGCTACACTAGATACCGGGCTTGCTCATTCATTATGATGACGTCACAAAAGGTGGCTGACTAGGAGGAAAGACATACAGCGATTGGCACAAAACGATGGGCGCGTTGCTTTGGACCAATCGCTAGTCGCGGTCAGCCACCATTTGTGACGTTTTGAGAGTGAATGAGCAAGCCCGGTATCTAGTGTTGCCTTGAAGACATACAGCGATTGGCACGAAACGATGGGCGCGTTGCTTTGAACCAATTGCTGATCGCGGTCAGCCACCATTTGTGAAGTTTTGAGAGTGAATGAGCAAGCCCGGTATCTAGTGTTGCCTTGCTTACACGAAGTCTGAACGCTACTGGAAACCCACAAAATGTCACGTGATATCGGTATCTGAACGCTTCGGGTTATCCATGTTTTACCCTATGTAATTCGGTGTTCGGTCCGTCAACGCGCCCATTATAAAGAGGGAAAATTCAAGCCTCTGATTGGTCAATTTCATCTAAATAATATATTAGAGCTCTGTTCACGAACTTTGATCGGATCGCATGCGCGCGAAGGAAACTAAAACATGAACTTAGTCCACACTATGACAGCATGCATAGTGAAATTCAAGACCCTGCGTTTGGAAAAATTAATTGTACTAATTAGGTTGCTTATTATAATAATGTTGTTTTGAATTTTAGATGTAAAATTGGTGGCTGTTTGGTAAGAACGCTGGTCATAAATTTGGAGTGTTTGTGTTGGTATAACCACGTTCTCCTGTTTAATTATTTTAATTTAAAAATATTTTATCTGTTGTTTTGTATTTTTCAAGATAAATGGAATAGTTTTCATAAAAGTAGGGGCCTCCGTGGCCGAGTGGTTAAGGCACCACTCCGCTAATCGCTTCAAAGCGTAGGAAGCAAGGCCGGCGGTGTTCGACTCCCGCCAGCTCCATTGAACGCACTTTGTGGAGCTCCCGTATGTAACTCTTGGTGTTGTAAATTTCCTTGTACTTTCTCGTCAAGATTTATGTAATTGTTGAAGTCATGTATGTGTTTCTGTGAATTAAAAAAATGTATATGGATCATTCGACACGACAGCCTTGTAGCTATAGGTCTCAAAGCCACCCCCCTTCAAAGTTCAAAGTTCATAAATGTAAATTTTGATATCAATAACAATTACAGATGTATTTTTATGATTAGAAATACTTATTTAAATACAATAATTTGAGATAATTCACGATTAAAATTTTACATTACAGTGCTTTTTAATATTTAGACGTTATTTTTTTAGCAAATTAAAAATAAGATTTTTGCAAAAAATATCCATTACCACGTAGGATAATTTCTCTAGGATTTTCTATAAGGAGTATTTCAACAGTGTATTTTTATTAAGAACAGAATACAAAGCATTTTTACAATGTAAAAATATATAAGAAAAATACTATACAAATAAAATATATACATTATTTTAACTAGTATTCAGTACATAATTTTCTAATGAGGTAAAATACACGTGGTTTACCATCTAGTTTCTTAATGATAGAGTATGGCCCCAGCAAACACAGAATTGTCAGAAACGTCACGATCTGATATAAGAAATATCATAATTGTCAGATACATCGATTTTCATGTACCATTCCGACGTGCTTTTATGACAAAATTAAGTTTTATCAAATAAGTGGCATCTCTACGATAAAATACAGGCGATAATTTTACGCGGCGCAAAACTCGGATCAAATACTTGATATCCATTAGCCAAACCAAAAAGGATAGTACCAGGGCTACACTAGATACCGGGCTTGCTCATTCATTATGATGACGTCACAAAAGGTGGCTGACTAGGAGGAAAGACATACAGCGATTGGCACAAAACGATGGGCGCGTTGCTTTGGACCAATCGCTGGTCGCGGTCAGCCACCATTTGTGACGTTTTGAGAGTGAATGAGCAATCCCGGTATCTAGTGTTGCCTTGATAGTACTTCGATGCGCCGCTAGTGTGTCGAATGCTTATATCGGTGTGAAACCATGGATATGATAATTTTTTAAACACCAGGTTTTAGGAATCGATATATCTCCGATATGCTATCATTGTTGTCTTTGCAATTCTCTTAGCTGTAACCTGTAAACGAAAATTAACCGAAAAGGATTTTCATTCCTATGCCTGACCTCATTTCGCTGCGTTATAGCTAGCTGTAATTATTCGCTTTCTTTAACTCATTTCTAGTGTGATATTTATTATTTTATTTGTTCTTTTAAGAATTAATAAAGTTTTTTACTTTAATATCAACTTTCCAGAATCTATGGCTTCCAATAGGTAAGGATCTAATTTTTATATATTTTAATATACAGTTACTTTCTATTGTATAAATAACAGTAGTATATCCGAATTCATCGAAACTTGTTTGTGTGAAGATAATAAAGTAAATCATGTATGGTAAAACTTTTATAATTTCATCTTTTTTTAAAAATCATAACATTTTAATCACTTAAATATATATATATTTCTTAGAGGGATATATTTATGCATTCACTTCGTAGTATTAGTAAGCAAATTTTTGCAAAATCACTTTTGAAAATCATGCTTTTTTCATTGATATTTTTAATAGAGCAGCAGTACCGCTGTTGCACACAATTTTTTTAAGACATTTGTAATTTTAAAACTTAAATGATTGTATTTTAATTTATAGTCAACCCACGTGATTTTTTTTTAAATTGTCATATTTCCCCTGATTACATTTCTCAACACTCTGCAATTTTTATTATAGTATTGTGTCAAATAAAAATTAGTTTCACTGCTGTTCTATATGAGATTGTGAGGAAAGAAAATTTTATTCAGTTATGAATAGTTGATTTAAAATAATCTTAAACAACCTAAATATAATATGCTTGAGCATTTTTCTATTTTTAAAAAGTACGTAGGGTAGATGTGCCAATAATGGACACCCTTAAGGAATTTCTTTTTAAAAATATTTTTTTAATTAGTTATTATTATATTGATGCATTTTTGATATATTAATCTATCAACGATATTGAACCATTCTCATAGTCACATTTTCCATTGTGAATCAAAATTTAATTGTAAATAACAGAAATAGATCAAAATTCCAATAATGGACACTGTTCCAGTAATGAACACTCTACAAAAAGTAATATACTTGTTTTTATGATTGTATTTAAAAAAAGAATTTAAAGAAAGCATACTAATGAAATAAAATTGTCATTTTCACATAAATTTAACAATTAGGATATCCTTAATATATTTAAAATATTATATAATAATTCATTAGTTAAATTGTCATTATCACAGATAAATAAAAGTATTACCTTTATCATATTAGAGACAATGAATGGTTTAAAAGTGTTAGTAAAAAAAAAAAAAAAAGTTTTGTAGTATACAGTAATCCCTTAACATTCGCGAGTGTTACGTTCCAGGAAAACCTCGCGAATGTCAAATCCGCGAATGTTGAGTCTATCTGCACTAAAATATGAGTTACGTTCTATAAAATTTTAATTGGAGTAGCACAGCATGTCAAAGGACTAAAGGATAATATGTATTAACAATACATTCTGCATAGCATGTATGTAGAAGGTGAATGTTCACACATGTTCATAAACATGAAATTTATTGATTAAAGGTAATTCAAATTAACTGACTGGAGAAATACTTACAGCTAAAAAAGCCTAGGTTGTTATATAAAGTAATTTCGACTCTATTCGCAAATCTCAAAGAGATGATAATGTATTAGTGAGTCAGTATGCGATACAATATTAAAATACGATATTTAAATACAGCTAAATGATTCAGAAATTCTTTTATTTCCTATCTAAGTGCAGCTTTAGCTCCATCTCTAAGAGAACCTGCACATTTTAAATTAATAGATTGAAGATGCCGTTGACTCACTTTACAACTTTTTATTATATCACCTTTGCAATGCGTATTCTGCTGTTTATATTATTTTGCTTTCCTACAACACTCGCTCCTTTTTCAGTTGACAATTGAAAATTGATTTGTAAATATATACTCAAAAAACAGGGGAAATAATCTTTAACAACTATAAATTCTGAAAAAGAAAGCGATAATAATAATTTAAAAAAAATCGCGAATAATCAAGTCAGATTCTCGGCAATTTTAAGTTTTTCTGCATTTTCATATTCGCGAATAATCGAAACTCGCGAATGTTAAAACCGCGAATGTTGAGGGATTACTGTAGTGTATCGAAATTGTATTTCCCATTATTCTTTAAACTTTTTGAAACTACTTGATATTACTTGCAGTAATTACTATTACAAGTTTGAAATAAATGATATTGCATGTTGAATATTTTAAATACTAAATAAAATGGGTTTAAAATAAAGCTGCACAATTGACATTTGATTAGATCTGCAGATTTACTAATTTCATTACTACTATAAATTTAATATACTTTTCATATATAGATCTGTTTTGTCAGAGTAATAATCCATTAAGTAAACCATTTAAGACAGAATATTATAAAACTTAAAATATGTAAGTCACGGTTTTTAAAAAATTTCATTGCAATGTTAAGTTTTTTATTGATTACATAAAATTAATTAAAAGCAGCTATTTATATATAAAAAATGTAATTACATTCAAGTAAATACAATTTAAAAGTTAGCGTACTTAGCTGTTCAGTTAAATAAAATTTTAAGCACTATGAACATTACTGAAACTGCACTTTTAGAAATGTCCATTACTGGAAATAGACTAATTAATCATTCCAGTAATGGACAGAGGTCCTAAAACCTTAAAAATGAAATTTTGTAAATTATCAGTAGTATATAAAATTCAGTTTTCTATTACTATCTAGGGTTGGTGAATTTGCCGGCAAAATGGTATTTTTGCCAGGACAGTGACAAAAAATCTGGCAAAATTAAAAATTGGCTGGATTACAAATTTATACATCAAACAATAGAATTGTTTACATATAACAAACTTAAATCAGATTGTTAGTTTATTAATATTGAAATATTAAGACTGGGGGATCAGGGGTTCAGCCTACTGAATATTTCAATATTCAGGCAGATCAAATAGTTTGATATTCGGCCTAACTGAATATTTGGTAGTGCCCAAATACCAAATATTTGGAGCATCTCTCGCAATTTTTATCATTCAATGATGAATTAAATGTTCTAAGTTAAAAAATTCAGTTACATAAGATTCTTGGTTTAAATTAGTAAAAAAAAAAAAAAAAAAAAAAAAAAAATACATTCCCATAAATAAAGTGTAATCTATTTTTGCCAGGATGGTTTTTACTGGTTTTTCCACCTTTGGCCCAATCTTATTACTATCGAAACAAAAATATACAATTATAGCAAGAAAATAAGATATAAATAAATTGAAGACACCTCTTGGCATGTAACCAAAAACTATGAAGGGTGTCCATTACTGGCACATCTAGCAAAAGTCCAGTGGCCACAATGAGAAACAAAAACATAAAAACAATAGCATTTATATGGCTATATGGGGTTTATTTTATTGCATACTATTAAAGCTTAAAAGTAATAAACAGTATACTTTAAATTAAAATTTACACAACTTAAATGAAAGATTATTTTTTTATTTATTAAAATTGGGCAACGGGATAGAATCTTCCAACTATAATTGTATACAGTTTGTAGGGTTGGGTTGGGTTGATTATTGACGGCCAATTATCGACACTAGGGATATAGGCCCGGGGGGAGTGCCCTTCGTGGGGGTCTTTCTAAGGGAACCTAATCCGTATTTACGCATGGAGAAAATCCACGGCTCGAAAGAAAACCACGAAAACTCCGAGCGATTAGGCCGACGGGCGCGATTGGGATCGAACCCAGCACCTCCCGTCTACCAGCTTCGAGAGCACAACCTCTCAGCCACTTACAGTTTGTAGGAATAAATATTTGTAATGTAAGGTCCCAAATAAATGATTTTCTAACTTTTTTTTCTATAGATAAATCCCCCACCCCCCACAAGTGTTTTTCATAGCTAAAAATAAATGCTCAACATGGTCATTTGCATCAAAAAGTATGTATATAACAATCAAAAGAAAAAATATATATGAAAAAATATGGAGAAGATTTATTTACTTTTAGGTTTTAGATTTTAATAAAATAAATTGAACAATTTTTGACATTGAGGGATAATTAAAAAAAAAAAACTGGAAACTTGTAGATCTGCAGAAATGTGGTATCCATGCTTAATAATTTTTTAAAATTAAAAACAAAAAATAAAGCGGTAAATATTGCAGAAAATATGCAGAATTGATTTTTAAAATAAAATATTTAAAAAAGGCGGAAATCTGACAGTTGGTAGGAAAGGGACATCCCTGTAAGGCACTTGGACTTACGCGACTTAGACATGGAAAGTTAGTGGCCAAAGAAAAAAATCGTCATTGCGTGGTGACTGGCGACCGTGAATCTGCACCTGTTTTGTATATAAACATATTTTTCTATAAGTTTTATACCTATTGTAAAAGTGTATTTCGCATGATTAAACAGTATCTCTTGAAGAAAAATAATCCAACTATTGAGCATGTAACAGGGGTCGAAATATTGAAGATACTGAAATGTCTTTAAAATCCACTTCTGTCCGGTGGGAAAAAAGGAATAAATTACTTGAAATGCATGTGTAATCAAAGCTGATGAATATATTTTGCAATATAAAATTATTTCTTAAAATAATCCAACTAGAGAGTAAGCACATGAGAAAGCCGAAATAATGAAAATACAGCCGAGTCATTGAAATCTGTTTGCATCTGGTAGGAAAAAGAATTAACCAGTTCTTTCATATTCCTTCATTCAATATTCTTTAAAGCGGTGGTTGGTCATCAAATGTAAATAATTCATAGCATTTAATGACTGCAAAATTATTCCTGTTCATATTTGACGCCTAGTTTTTAACATTTATTTTTAAGTTTAAAAGCTACAGTTCATGGTTTAGTATGTTGCATTTGGTACTTCCAAAGCTGGTCATCAGCTTTTGAAAAGTGAGCAGAGAAAATTGGTAAGTTTCATAAGTTCAGTTTAGTCAGTTGAATTTAATTAAAAAGTATATATGCATAAGTTTATCCACAAATACTGTTAATGATTTATTAATGTTAAAACTGTGTGGATCCAATTTTTCCTTTTATCCACAAAAAGCTAAAAATCTCCCGTGAATGACGTAGTTGAAGGATGGAAAATGCTCAAATTAAGTTTCTATAATTGTTTGATTTGTAAAATAAAATATACTTGGAGGGGAGGGGGCTGTGTATGATCTGAAAACTTTTTTAGTATTTTACTTTGTTAAAATTAGTGGCTATTGCTTGACTTTCATCTTTGCAATTTATACGCAGTCAAACATTGTCAGCATTAAATCAATGTGAAATTTCACTTGACATAGATTAATAATGCAATCCCAACAGAAAATATGGTATTTTAACGGTTAACATAAATTGGTTCACCTTTTTATTTCATGTTCAAGGCTCGCATTCCCCCTAAATTTTCTAACTGTTACTTTATCCCTTAAAATTCCTAAAAAATTTCTTCTTGTTCCTAAAAATTCGAGATCGTCAAAATTTCACCGAAAAATATCGCAAATTTGACATAGTCACCGAAAAAGAGACGTATTTCGATGAAAATCGAATTCCGTCTGAAGGTCGCGATGAAAATCGAATTCCGTCTGAAGGTCGCGATGAAAATCGAATTCCGTCTGAAGGTCGCGATGAAAATCGAATTCCGTCTGAAGGTCGCGATGAAAATCGAATTCCGTCTGAAGGTCGCGATGAAAATCGAATTCCGTCTGAAGGTCGCGATGAAAATCGAATTCCGTCTGAAGGTCGCGATGAAAATCGAATTCCGTCTGAAGGTCGCGATGAAAATCGAATTCCGTCTGAAGGTCGCGATGAAAATCGAATTCCGTCTGAAGGTCGCGATGAAAATCGAATTCCGTCTGAAGGTCGCGATGAAAATCGAATTCCGTCTGAAGGTCGCGATGAAAATCGAATTCCGTCTGAAGGTCGCGATGAAAATCGAATTCCGTCTGAAGGTCGCGATGAAAATCGAATTCCGTCTGAAGGTCGCGATGAAAATCGAATTCCGTCTGAAGGTCGCGATGAAAATCGAATTCCGTCTGAAGGTCGCGATGAAAATCGAATTCCGTCTGAAGGTCGCGATGAAAATCGAATTCCGTCTGAAGGTCGCGATGAAAATCGAATTCCGTCTGAAGGTCGCGATGAAAATCGAATTCCGTCTGAAGGTCGCGATGAAAATCGAATTCCGTCTGAAGGTCGCGATGAAAATCGAATTCCGTCTGAAGGTCGCGATGAAAATCGAATTCCGTCTGAAGGTCGCGATGAAAATCGAATTCCGTCTGAAGGTCGCGATGAAAATCGAATTCCGTCTGAAGGTCGCGATGAAAATCGAATTCCGTCTGAAGGTCGCGATGAAAATCGAATTCCGTCTGAAGGTCGCGATGAAAATCGAATTCCGTCTGAAGGTCGCGATGAAAATCGAATTCCGTCTGAAGGTCGCGATGAAAATCGAATTCCGTCTGAAGGTCGCGATGAAAATCGAATTCCGTCTGCAGGTCGCGATGAAAATCGAATTCCGTCTGCAGGTCGCGATGAAAATCGAATTCCGTCTGCAGGTCGCGATGAAAATCGAATTCCGTCTGCAGGTCGCGATGAAAATCGAATTCCGTCTGCAGGTCGCGATGAAAATCGAATTCCGTCTGCAGGTCGCGATGAAAATCGAATTCCGTCTGCAGGTCGCGATGAAAATCGAATTCCGTCTGCAGGTCGCGATGAAAATCGAATTCCGTCTGCAGGTCGCGATGAAAATCGAATTCCGTCTGAAGGTCGCGATGAAAATCGAATTCCGTCTGAAGGTCGCGATGAAAATCGAATTCCGTCTGAAGGTCGCGATGAAAATCGAATTCCGTCTGAAGGTCGCGATGAAAATCGAATTCCGTCTGAAGGTCGCGATGAAAATCGAATTCCGTCTGAAGGTCGCGATGAAAATCGAATTCCGTCTGAAGGTCGCGATGAAAATCGAATTCCGTCTGAAGGTCGCGATGAAAATCGAATTCCGTCTGCAGGTCGCGATGAAAATCGAATTCCGTCTGCAGGTCGCGATGAAAATCGAATTCCGTCTGCAGGTCGCGATGAAAATCGAATTCCGTCTGCAGGTCGCGATGAAAATCGAATTCCGTCTGCAGGTCGCGATGAAAATCGAATTCCGTCTGCAGGTCGCGATGAAAATCGAATTCCGTCTGCAGGTCGCGATGAAAATCGAATTCCGTCTGCAGGTCGCGATGAAAATCGAATTCCGTCTGCAGGTCGCGATGAAAATCGAATTCCGTCTGCAGGTCGCGATGAAAATCGAATTCCGTCTGCAGGTCGCGATGAAAATCGAATTCCGTCTGCAGGTCGCGATGAAAATCGAATTCCGTCTGAAGGTCGCGATGAAAATCGAATTCCGTCTGAAGGTCGCGATGAAAATCGAATTCCGTCTAAAGGTCGCGAATGTCATCAAACGATTGCAAAAAATGCATGTTTCATCAAAATATCGTGGAAAAAATGCAAATTTCGACGAAGAAGTGTGAAAAAACATTTCAGAAGTTTTTCTGTGAGCTTCAGAATTTTTTTTTTCTCGTAATCACCCCTGCTTCTTGCCCCTTGTTCTCTAGGTTCACCGAGAACATCCAAAAAGGAGAGCATTCATTCTGGTTAGGCTCAATGATCCAGGAATTCAAAATTCTAATTAATACAATTGCAGTAAGCATGAGCTGTCAAAAACATGGAACAAGTGCTGAATTCATTGGAATGATGGGAATATTCTTTGGCAGTGTACCACATGTGCCTGACTAGCACAAAAATAATGTTATTACATACTTGTAATGTTAAAAATATCGCAAATGCCCCTAAAATTTGGGAAAAAAATCCTAAAATTCCTCCCTAAAATTTTTAAAAATCCTACTGCTTGCCCTGCATGTTAACAAGATTTGACTAGTTAACTAAAGTAATTATCAACAGTGTATAGGTGTAAACTGGGAAATCGGGTTAGTAGCCAGTAGACTTAGTTTCATTAGTGGCCACTTATTAAAGTGGCTGACTGTTTAAAATTTTCTAGATAAAGTATATAATCATCGTATATAAACATTTTTGTTCCTGCATTAAAATCAGTTTTGTACCAGCCAAGTATTTGTGATAAGAATAAGGAAGTCAAAATTCAGAAGAAAAAAAATTTAGAATATGTTCATGGATTATTTATCAGGGATGATTGTATTCCAGTTATGTACCGGAATTCGTTTTTTTTTCTTTTTCAATACTAGAATGCCCTTTTTTTTTTTCGTATTGATCGGTCGCAATGGAAAACCTGTAAATTTCGTCATTCGATCGCGGGAAGAATATCTCAATGTTCTTCAATTGGTTACAGGAGAATATAGCTAAATTTGTTAATCGCAAGACTAGGAATTTATTTAGTCGGTCGCATGAAAAAAACCATGCAAGATGCAAGTTTCGCTAGTAAGCTGCGAGGAAAAAACATGTAAATTTGCCAATCGGTCGCAAGAAAAAATGCGCAATTAGAAAATTTGTAACAGGACAAAAATCACGAAATTCGTCAATTGTGTTGCGGGGAAGATTTTGAGAAATTTGTCAGTTGGTTGAGAGCGAAACAAAATTACAAAATTCTTAAGTCGTTGACGGGGTGAAACTCGTCAGTTGATCATGGGGGGGGGGAAATCATGCAGTTCTTCTATAGATTGTGGAACGTACCTGTGAAATTCGCCAGTTGGTCATGTGAAATTATCCAGGGGTAGTACTTGTCCTGAAATTCCTGATATTCCTGAAAAAAATAAAAACGTCCTGAAATATGGTAGTCTGTCCTAATATTCCTGAAATTTTTAACGTTTTGTGCTATATCGGTATTTGAAATCATCAAATAGGTGGTAGGTGTATCTTTTTACTGATGCAAAACGATCACGAAAGTTGCAATTTTCACCAACCCAGTTTGGTGTTAAATCGTTACATTACGCGTTATATAACCAAACCGAAAAAAAAATAGTAAGGAAGAGATTTGGAAGACCATTGACGAAAACAAAAGTCTCGGTGCCAGATTACGCGCATTTGCCAGATAAAACTTGATTAGTGGAGAAACTGGAAGTTACGAAGCCGTAGACAAAATTCTTGGCTATAAATTTTTCTATTCATGGGATGCTGTGCAATACTAATACCAGCATGAAAAAAGACCGACGAAGAAAACTGAAAGTCACCATGATTTGGTTTTATTGGCAAAAGGGGATGAACGATCTACTGAAATTTACTGTCAGAATTTTATTGATGATTATTACATGAATCGTAATGACAAATTGGAAAACATGTATTTATACGATTTGGCCACTAGGTACTAATACGAACGAAATAAACCAACGTCTGTAGAATATTACGAATTAAAAAAGAACCACAGTTGGTTCAGAAAACGTTTGAAACCAGTTGTTTTGAAAACGCCCTATCATAACACGAAAACAGACGCTGGAATTGAGTTGTACTATCATCATTCTTTGCTGATGTTGTTCAAGCCTTGGCGAAACGAAGAAGACCTATTGGGAGAATTTAAACTCTACCGTGAATCCTTTGAGCACAATGTGAAAAAATTTTCAGAGATGGAAGAATGTCGCGAAACAAAACAACGATTACAAGCTGAAATCGACTTGGTTGAAAAGTTGCAACAAGAAAGTAATTTGCACAACCAGCTTTAAAATATCGAAGAACCAAATAAAGACGTTGATATTGCAATTTTTGCTATATCGATGCAATTTTTGCTTATATCGGTATTTGAAATCATCAAATAGGTGGTAGGTGTATCTTTTTACTGATGCAAAACGATCACGAAAGTTGCAATTTTCTTCAGTCTATCGTTAAAAATAGTAATTTTCGTCGATTTGCCAAAAAAAAAAAAAAAAAAAAAATTTGGTGAGCAATTACCAAAAATCATATTTTTTTATTGATTAGTCATTTAAAAAAGTTTGCTATTTTCGTCTGCCAGTCACAAAAAATAACAATTTTTACCGGTCAGTTATAAAATAAAAAAATCTTTGGCAATTTTCGTCGATCAGTGAAGGGAAAAAAAATAGAGATTTTTGTCTTTCAGTAATGCAAAAATTGCAGTTTTTTAGCAGCTTGGTCCAAGAGTTCTGGTAAAATTACCTTTTTTTAATGTATACTTTTACAACAAAAAAATTGTGTATATAGTGTACTATTTATGATAATAAAATGTATTAAACAGGGAGTTAAGGGTTTTTTCGGTTCGGTTTTCAATCAAATGTGTCCTGAAATTGTCCTGAAATATCGTAAAAAGTATGTCCTGAAATATTTCCTGGGCTAGTACTACCCCTGATTATCGCATCGCTAGTCAGAGGCGATCAGTTTAAGGATTGCAATGGAATGTGTAACTGGAAAGTGACTGCACAGGGGATGACAATTTTCTAATTGATCAATGACAATTTTCTAATTGCCACATGGCGAGTGGTGACTGCTAATTTTCACCTATACCAGTGGTTAAAACTTTGAAAAAAATATAAAGTTTTCTAAACTTTTTATTACGTATGAAATTTCCCTTCTTGATACCCTACCAGACGTGTGGAATTTAAGAAAATCTTACTAGCCAATGATTTATTTTACCAGCCAGTATAGATGCAGATGTATGCGTGGCTTAAAGTAATGTAAAATTTTTAAATTCGCCTTTTTCCTCTGCTTTCCCCCCACTCCCCGCCCCGTTTAATTTTATTTACCTAAGTTATGCTGAAGTTGTATCCTTTTCTAATGAATTTGTGTAAAACACATTTTGTAGCACTGAAAAGCATACTCTTAGTCATATTGGATAGCTGATTCTTTACAAAAAGCGGTGAATGTCAGACTGGTGTTTAATTTTTTTTTTTTTTTTTTTAGTTATTTCCAGAAACGTCGACGTATTCAGGATTTTATGGAAGATGATTCTAAAAAAACTCATTAAATTCAAGAGTTGCCCAAAGCATGGCCATTAGAGAAAGGAATTTGAATGAAATGGCTTCATTTCAAATTTTTCCTGTGGCCTTTCAAGCTCTTGGTGGTGGTCCTTCTATTATGGAAGACATGAATAATTGCACCAGTGAATTTTTAAATGAATCTACGGGAACCTCCTCTTCTAGTGAAAGTTCATTTTCAAGTGGCAGTGTGTCAAGTTTGCCTGATTATTCATCATCAAGTAATGGTACTAGCAGTGATGATGATGAACAACCGGATATTGCAGAATTTCTTAGAGAGTGGTATAACTCAGCAAAGTCGGTTCCCAGACAAGCTCTTACCAACTTACTAAAGGGGCTTCAAAGTTGGTTTCCTGAGTTGCCAGCAGATGCAAGAACACTTTTGGACACTCCCCGTAATGTGGATTTACTTCCTATGGGGTCAGGTTTGTTTTACCATTTCGGCTTGAAAAGCGCCATTATTAATCAGCCGCAAACTTTTGATTTTACCACTCATTCATCACTTAATTTGCATCTAAATGTTGATGGAATGCAACTGCACAACAGCACAAATATGCAATTTTGGCCTATTTTATGTTTTTTAGAAGACGATCCTCAAAAGAAACCATTTACGGTTTCTTTGTTTTGTGCTGAAAGTAAGCCACCTTTAAATGAATTCTTGTCTGAATTTGTCAGAGAAATGATGGATCTGCAGAATGGTGGATTTTTTTTCAATAATTGCCACTTTGATGTAAAAATCAGATGCTTTACCTGTGATGCCCCAGCACGAGCTTATATAAAATGTTCAAAACCCCATAATTCTTATTATGGGTGTGATCATTGCATCCAAAAAGGGGAATGGAAAAGTCATAGTCTTATCTTTCCGGATGCAACCTCTGGATTGCGTACCAATGAAAGCTTTCGTGCCAAAGAACATAAACGTCACCACAAAGAAGAATCCCCGCTTCTAGAGCTTGATATCGACATGGTTAATGCTTTTCCGCATGACTACATGCATCTTTTCTGCCTTGGAGTCATGCGTAAATTATTAATGATTTGGTGTGGCAAGGCCAAAACACATCTCGATCAAGTTTCTGCATCTGATAAAGATTATTTAAACTCTTTTCTCTCTGAAGTGCAGTTGTCATTCCCATCGGAGTTTAATCGTCAGCCAAGGCTCGTAAAAATTTTAGATCATTGGAAAGCTACCGAATATCGGAGCTTTCTTTTGTATTTAGCTCCACTATGCCTGAAGAATATACTCCCCAAAAAGAGTTACTCATTTTTTGCTGTTTTTCTGTGGAGTGACCATCTTAATCAGTGAAGAGTTTTTTTTTTAAAAAGAACAGTTTGGCAGCTCAGCTTTTACGTTCTTTTGTGGAAGAAGTGCCAGAACATTATGGGTCAGAATGTCTAGTGTACAATGTACATTCTCTGATCCATTTGAGTGCAGATGCAGCCTATCATGGACCACTTGATTCGTTCAGTGCATTTCCTTTTGAAAACTTTCTCTACAGCTTGAAGCGCATGATTTTTAAAAGTAATCAGCCATTGCAGCAAGTTGTGAAGAAAATGCATGAGCGAAGGAAATCATCTGTATCCAGGCCAAAAAAAACTCAGCATAAGTTTTTTGTTGTGGAAAAAAGGAAATGCTACAGTTCCATAAAATCTTCTGTGAAAGGAACTCGTTACTCAGAAATAAGAAATGGGGAATATAAATTAAATATCAAAGAAAAAAATTCATATTTTGACAAATTATGATAATGTTTTCAAGATATGTAATTTTGTTGTCAACATTGGTGAAATTTTTGTCATTGGCAGAAAATTTGAAAAACAGCAAAATTTCTTTTCAGAACCGATACAGTCGACCACATTGAATATTTTTAAAGTTAGAGAACTTTCTAATAAATTTCATACTTTTCCTGTATCCGATATAAAATATGAAATGTTTGCTATCCACTACAAAAAGTATTGGTTTGTCTGCACTCCTTTATGGCACACAAAGCTTTTATAAATCTAATTGTATTTTATCATTGTAATTTTTAAAGGTATTTCATTTTTTAAATTTATTTGCATCTGCTATATTAAAAAGCAAAATATTAAGAATAGCTTATAATTAATTGCTTTCCATTATTATCAACAGTTTGGAAGCATTTAATTTTTCTACTGATCTTGAACTGTAGAAAATTAAAAAATGTCTCTTTATTTTAAGTGTAAAAGTATTAATTTGCATATCTTTGCCAAACATCATTTTAATATATTTGAATTTCATTTTTTTAGTTATTTGCATTTCATTTATTTGCATCAATACTTTTTTAAAAACATTTTTAATAAAAAATAGCTTATAACTGTCTTCCATTGGTATTAAAAAAAAGTTTGGAAGTATTTAATTCTTCTGATATTTACAAAATTTAAAATATGTACTTGTTTTAATAATCTAAAAATAATTTGGATTTCTCTGCCAAATGTCGTTTACTATATTTGAATATCATTTTTAGTTATTTGCATTTTGTTTGTATTAATTTGTATCAGTACTCTTTTAAGAGATAGCTTATAACTGTTTTCTGTTATAAAAAAAGTTTGTATTTAATTTTTTACTGATCTTGTAAAACTGTACAAAATTTTAAAATATATTGTATCTACTTGTTTTAGCTGTATTAATTTGCATATCCCCTAATAGCAGAAACTGTGCAGAACGGCAGCAGTGCTGCATTTTTTTTTATACCTTGCAGATCCATCTAACAGCTTTTTAAAAAAAATCTGGGCTAAGAAAAATTGTTAATTATATCAGGGTTCCCAGTGACATGGAAAATCTGGAAAGTCAGGGAATTTAAAAGTAGTCGGGGGAAAGTCATGGAAATTTTTAAATACATAGGAAAAGTCAGGGAATTTATAAATATTTCCTAAAAAGTCATGGAAAGGTCTGAGAAGAAAAAAAATTGAATTTGAAATAATTTTTTTTTCAGAAAAGTGTTACTATATTTTTCGCTACATGGTGCTTCTGAAAAATATTTAGGCTCTTGTCTGTTTCAAGATCAAAAAGTTCTTCAAATGCAATGCAGAAAAACCAAAATATGGACAAGTTTTCAACATTTTTGAGGTTTTTTTTTATGACATTTCACATTCTAGACTAGGCATGTCAAACACGTGGCCCACGGGCCACAACTTTCCTGCCGACAACTAAAAGTGAAAATACAAATTACAGTATAAATTTCATTAAATTTTAATGTATCACTTGAATGCAGTTTTTTAAATTTCTTTTTTTAAAATAGGCAATTATAGTGTAAATAGTTCTCATGTAAATTGGAGCATGTATCCCTAAAATATATATATATATATTTATTTTGGTGATATTATTTCAGAAAACTCATAAGTTTCCAAGTTTATGGACTTTTTCCGCGGTTTCTTGTGATTGTCTCAGCAGATTTTAGTGTGTATAGTGTTTTTTTTTAAATAAGAGTATTTTTAATAGAAATGTTCATTATTTACTGAAAACAGTAAAACGTGCGAAGACGGAACTTATCTGTAACAGAAACTAACATTAAAGCTGTTCCCAAAAACATTTTCCTCGCTCAATATATAGAAAACATTCAGTCATTTTAATACATTTAAAAGTATAAAATTGGCAGTTATGGTGATTGATTGAAATGATTTGGAATCAAATAGCATTTTTCATTTTTTGATAAATTCTGTTTAAAAAATTTTGACGACACCTCTTGAAAAATCTTTTGCATTTAAAAGAAAAAAAAAACGAGACACTAATCAATTTCTTAATTTTTAATCAAGACCACCTGCTGCTTTTTACATGTTTAAGAAATAAAAATCATTCAGACAAGTGTCAGAAAGTAGCTAGTGTGAATTGAGAACAGCCTTAATCGAAAACTATCAACAAATAACAAATTATAATAAAAGATTAAATGGCCAATTAATTATGAAGAAATTATTCAATGTAGAATGGGGGAATGAAAATTTTAAACTTTTAATGTAAAACAAAACTCATCTAAACCGAAATAGTCGATAACACATCTCTATATAGCAAAATACAGCCTTAAACAGATAAACATCAATATTTATTATTAATAAAAATAAATTATAAATGAGTAGACGAACCTTTAATTAAATATTAGCAATATAAATGCAGACAGTTAACGACTGTTTTCATGACTCATTAAATAAGATCAATTAAATATTTGCAAATTTATTTGTATAAAAAGACTTAAGAAAACAATGTCGCTACCTCAAGGAATTTTATAACGATACTATAAGAAATTTGTTTTAAGTGTATCATTTCCAATGAGACGTAATTTTCCCAAAAGTTTTTTTCTTATTTTTAATATTAACGTAAAACTACAGTTTTTAATTGAAAGGAAATATTATTTGTGCTCTTTTAAAATTTACAACAATAGGTCAAAAGATTTTTTAAAAATAAATCACTTCATGTAAATTTCTTTTTAAATTGAAAACTGTTTGGGAATAACATTTGAGTATTTTAAATTTAAATATAGCGTAATTTTCTCCATTTACTGCTTTCATCGTATAATAATTTAATTATTGTTTTAAAGTTTTATTTCTCTTTTTAATATTCCCGCGCAAGTATATTTTTATGACGTAATTTTCCCCATTTACTGCTTACACTTTACCCAATTAGATTACATGTAATTATTTAAGTATTATTTTGAAGTTTTATTTCTGTCTTCAATATTCAAGTGCAAGTATATTTTTATGATGTAATTTTCCCAATTTACTGCTTATACTTTACCCCATTGAATGTAATTATTTAATTATTATTTTAGTTTTATTTCTGTTTTTAATAGTCATGTGCAAATACATTTTTTTGGATTGAAAGGGAATGTTATTTGCGCTATTTTACAAATCTGCAACAATATAAAATATGACCTTTTTGAAATATGAAATAAAATTCTATCAAAATAATGAAAGTTCAAATTTTTAAAAAATGCACATTTCACACTATAAATTTGTGAATCACGTCCCTAAAAATGGGCTATAAAAGTTTAACATTTCATTTTCAATACCGAACATGTCATAATAAGCATCAGTAACACATCAATTTCATAGAAATTCGAGTATATTTACACGAGTTAGAGCATTGCTAGACAGATAAGCCGGCAGACAAATCGAATTTATAAATACTTTTAAAGTATGTTCGAAACAGACCGAAAACTAATAAAACTTAGAAAATTCAATTAAATGTTATACATTTGGTTGATTTAAAGTAATTAAGAGGGTTTTTCCTTAATAAAACAAACTGTGTATAATAATCACTATGGAACTTTGCATGAATGTCTTTAACATGACTGTGTCTTGTACGTACGAATTTTATTCTGTGCAATGGTAATAAGATTATCTACTTTTTTGTGTGGCCTGCAGCTTTATGCTTAATACAATACGAGGATATAATGCTTAATTTGGCCCGCGGCGGTAAGAGAGTTTGACATGCCTGTTCTAGACTTTGTTGTGTGGCATTCATTTGAAAACTGGCAAAGATGGAAGTTTTTTGTGCATTATAGTATTTCATTTTGAAATTTTCTTAGGTGCTTGAATTTTCTCCTTTTGAAAAAAATATAAACCCTGTTATTAAAAAAAAATTTTTATACTGTTCATTTTGTTATTTAAATCAGATTTTGTGTATGCCCGTTTGTTTGGTCATGGAATGTTCTTGGATTTGGTCAGGGAAAATCATGGAAAGTCAGGGAAATTGCCAGACATGTTTTGCTAGAAACCCTGTATATTTAATTTTTGTTTTTAGATTTGTTATATTTTCTTTGTAAATGCAAATTTTGCTTATTTTATGGAATACTATAATAGTTTATGATAGAAGATTTGTCCAGCATTTTTGGGTCGCAGACAAATTTTGGTTTGTTGCAGATTAACATAGAAAATTCTGCTACCAGATGCATATCTTTGTCAAATGCCTTTTAGTATATTTGATTTTTTTTTTGTTATTTGCATTTTGTTTGTATTTATTTGCATCAATACTTTTTAGAAAAAGGATAGCTTATAACTGCCTTCCATTGTTATCAAAAAAGCTTGTAAGCATTTTTCTACTGATCTTGTAGAGCCTTTCAAAATTAAAAAATATAAAGGGCCTTCCATAAACTTTTTTATGTAGTGGCAACACTGCGAAACTAAAAAATAAAACCGCAGGTGGGGTTTTTTTTTTTTTTTTTTTTTTTTTTTTCAAAAGTGTCAACTGTAAGTTTATAAATATTTTAAACAAGGCAGTCAATTTTATTTTCCTAGTTTCATGCTTGTTTAAAGAACTGTTTTGATTTACCCTACAGAAATAGAGGTGATTCCGAGTGAAAAACAAAACGCGTTGTGCCATAAAATTTTGCTATCGCTTAAACAAAACAGCTCTAGAAACTGTTATGTTAATGAAAGAATCTTACAAAGACAAATGTTTTAGTGAGTCTAAGATTTTTAGATGACATGGTGATTTCAAAAAAGGATGTTTGTCTGCAGAACTGGCTCCTAAGCCTGGCCTACCAGTGTTGTGAATGTGATCATTTTGTGGGTAATCGTGCAAGAAAATCGACAAATGGCATGTGAGTAGATAACGCAGGGTTCCTACACGACTGGAAAATATGGGAAAACAGGGAATTGTCAGGGAAAATGACAAGTGCTCAAAAAGTCAGGGAAAATTGCATTTTTTCCCCTAAAACCTGGGAAAGTCGGTTATATAATGTGCTGTCATGTGTCAAGATTCTTCAGAGTTCTGAATTCAGTCTGAAAAAAATTCAGATTTTTTTACTAGCAAGTAGTATTTTTGCTACATTCATATTTTTAACAATGTTTTAGCCATACAAATTTGTTGCTAAATAGGTGATACTTCTGCAAAAGAAATATTCGTTCATGTTAAGGGGGCTAGGATGAGATATCATGATTTTTTAAATAAGAAAAAGAAAGAAAATTATAAAGCAAGCAAAAAAGAAAAGCTGTAGCTAAAATTAAATTGTTAAAAGACAAAAAATTAAAAGTTACATATCAAACTGTTTCTGAAACATAACAAACAGTTGATATGATAGAAGTGTCAAATATTTGAATGGTTGATATGTGAAATCTAATTATATCAATAAAATGTTAATTTGAATCAATCCAAAGTGTATATTTTTAATTTTTTATATTTTAAATATAGATTTTTAGTTTAAATTTTATAGATACTTTTATATTTCGAAGGTGTATTTAATCAATAAGATCTAGAATTTCTAATCGTATTTCTGAAAATGTCGTGAATTGAGGGCATGGAATTGTACAAAAAATGGTCTGAAAAAGTCGGGGGGAATTTTGTTATTCAAATTGAGTATGAACCCTGTAACAGCATAAACTAACAATTTGAAAATGCTTATATTTTGCATTCTACACAACTAATTTACAGCTTTGCCATGTTTTGTTCCATCATCATCTTACTAAAAAAACAAATGCAAATAAGAATTCACCAATGTTGTGAGTGGAAGCAGATGTTTCAAAATATCCGAATTCCCAAAAGACTAATAACAGGTGATGAAACCTGGGTGCACTATTTGGATCCCTTTACCAAGTCCGCAACAAGTGTATGGCCACAGTGATTCTCTGCCTTTTTTGAGGGAAAAAAATCTGATAAACCAAATCTGCTGAAAAGGTCATGAGTATTTTCTTTGATCATAAAGGTGTAATCTATCAGCATTTTGTGCCTCCGAAAACTGAATGGTGAATGTTTCAGTTTTGAAAATTTTGCAACACATATCAAGAGTCGTGAACTGGTAGGGAATTGGACGCATAACTGTAATGCTCGCCGCATGTCGCCATTTCTGTTCAGCAGTATCTTAGTAAATGCAATATTAAAATCATGCCACATTCCCATTACATACAGTCCAGATCAAGCACCATGCGATTTCTGGCTGTTTCCAACGTAAATTTAATAGATTCTGAAGTTATTTCAGCAGTGCAGGGTTCATTGAAGCAGCTTCCAGAAAAAAAGCTTCTCTACTTGTTTTGAAAAGTGGGTTGAACGATGGGACCGTTGCAAATATCTGAGGGAAGGTATTTTGAAAAAGAATGATGTATTTTTGTTGTAAATATATTTTTTGATTTTGCTCTTTTTATGGAATGCCTTTTGCATGTCTACTTGTATTAAGGATCTATGTAAAAATATTAATTTGCATATCTTTGCCAAATGTTTAATATATTTGAATTTCATTTTTAGTTATTTGCATTTTGTTTGTACTTACTTTGTATCAATACTTAAAAAAAAGACCTTATAAAAAAACAATTTACCTGATGGTGCTGGAGAGATATAAAACAGGTGAACTGCAAGGTGCTGGATATGATCAATTTACAGTAAATCACAAATATAATTTTGTTGACTCTGACACGAAGTCATGCCCAAAATGTTTATTTAGTTAATTGTTAAATGGTTATTTAAATATGAGGTTATGGGGCATCGCAAAATGTCACTCTAAAAGACTTTGGAGGACTGTTTGTCATAATTTAGTCTTATCTCATAGCGTTCATGTGGCAACGTCATCATTCCAAAAATGAAATGTTTACTGCAATGCTAAGACATTTGTAATTTTATGCCAGCAGTTTAATAAGAGTTTTATTTTATTACTTTAACAATTATTTGTTCCCTTATTTTAAGTATATATTTGTTCTAACTTTCAAGTGTTATATATTTTTTTTAATGCTCACTTTCGTATGAACAATGTTTTTTTTTCAAATGTTTCATTTTGCATCTTATTACACTTGGCGACAATGGTGTTTGTATAACGGAAAATAACTTTTACTTGTTTTAAAAATCTGTGTTAAAAGTATTAATTTGCATATCTTTGCCAAACATAGTTTAATGTATTTTAATTTAATTTTTTTTATATTTCTTTGCATCAATACATTTTTAAAAAGATAGCATAAATTGCTTTCCTTATCTTGTAGTACTGTTTGAATTTTAAAATACAGTTGAGTCCTGCTTAACTAAGTTTCTACTTAACCAAGTTCCCAAAAATTAAATTTACCCTTTTTTAAATTCTGGAGTGATACCGCAGTTGATGCATTTTCACAGGATTTTTTTTTTTATGATCCCTTCAGATCAAGTGATTTGTGGCTCAATTGCTGGGGGAAAAACTGTACGGAATTCATCAAATTAACTGGTGTAAAGCGTATTTGCAGATTGATTCTGATGTTAAGAGTAAAAAGCATTTTCAAGCAAAACAATTTGTGCTGTATAACAGTGATGGGACGAGATTACATTTTTTTATGTTGCCCATGGTTACGAGACTTTCAATCTTGAAGCAATTTTTAGTTGATTGTAAACTGTACCTCTATGTACTTAAGTAATAGCAATTTTGCAAATCCGGATTGAATGTCTGAAAGAAAAAGGAGTTATGAGAATGTCTGAAACAGGTTATACTGAAGGATATTATGTATTTAAATTCCTAAAGCCTAGGAAGAAATTGAGGTGAAAGATAATGGCACCAGAGCAGTGAAAATGAAGCTAGTAATAACTATGTTGAGCTTAGCAAAAGAACGTCTCGTTTTTGAAACTTGCTGAAGAAAATGTCACCGAGTGGATGAATTGCTTATCTAGGGTTAACTTGACCCATATTAACTCTGATAATCGTGGCATTACTGTATTTTATATCTATGTATTTTTAGGATATGTAAATCTTTGAAATCATTTTTGCATATCTTTACCAATCTTTTATCTTAATATATGTGTATATATAAAATTTAAATTCCTAAATATTATCAACAATAATACATAGGCTGAAATCAAATAATATATACAGTCGAACCTCGCTATAGTGAACCGTCTACAGACCCAGAAATATGACCACTATAACCAATGGATCACTATATCCAAATTCTTTAAAAAAGAAAATATTTTTTTGCATATGGTAGTTATTGATTTTTTTTGTATATGATGTATTGTTAAAAATAATTATTGCTATAATACGTTATTTACTTACAAATTATTAACCAATTAAAATGACAATAAATCAAATAATAAAAGGAAAAAAGTTACTTACTAAAACTTGATTTTATTTTTATTCTATGGTAGAAATTTGTAATTTTTGATTGAATGCAGTTCGATTTTAAGTTGTTCATCAACAATTGGTTCATCAATTTTCTTATCAACAATTGGTAAAGAATCCAATATTTTTTGTTTTACATTTTTTGTAGAAGAAAAAAATGTTAATGATATTCGCTGCCGATTTCACTTCCAAGATAGAAGGTGCCAAAATTTCAAATTCTTCTTCCATATCGTCTTCTAAGTCTTCTTCAACATTGTTTAACTTCAGATACAATGTCATCTGTGGGGGTACCAGAAGTATACACTTCATTATCGCAAGATTCGAAGATTCTCAGTAACGTCCATTGGGAAAAATTTTCACATTATGCTTTTCAGACTACAGAGCTATTGGTAAGATTTCTTAATCTTCGTCCTCCACGTTGGCATCTTTTCTTTCCCACAACACATCTTTCGAAAGACTTGCGCGTCGGAAACAGTTGCGAATTGTTGCTGATGTCACCTGTCTCCGTGACTTTTCCAACAAATTGACTGCTTCCAAAAGTGAGATGTTGTATTCTGTATTGTTCTCTTCATAGTTCACCAAAATACGCATCACTAGCTGTTTCCCATAGTGGGACTTCAGGCTGCGAATAACGCCCTGGTCCATGGGCTGTAGCACAGAAATAGTGTTTGGAGGCAAAAAAACGAGCTTAATGCATTTCAGCTTTTCTAAATGGGGATGAGCTGTGCAATTGTCGACAAGAACAATTTTACGTTTTTGCTTCAACAAATCATTCTTCTTAAAAAAAAAAACTGGAAGTCATCCAGGATTTTTGATTAGCTTTGTAATTGATGGGCAGTTTTTAACATTTTTAAAACACCTTGGTTTTGGGGATTTACCCACGACAGTTAATTTTCGCTTTTCTGATCTGTTCATATTTGCACATACAAGAACAGTTCACTTTCGAAAGCTTCCCATTAGTGCACTTTTCTCATTTAAATTTTAACGTCTGATCGGGAGTCATTTTGTAAAATAATCCAGCTTCATCATCATTAAAAATATCCTTCTCTTCATAACCCTGGATTGCATCCGGCCACACTTGAGCTTTCCACTTTTGCACAAACACTTGCTGCTTCACCAACAATCTTTCCACAAGAAATATTTGTTTTTTGAACCTATACAGCCATCCATTAGAGCCCACAAAACTGTTTTCTCTGAAAGTCACTTTAATTTGAAGCAAGGGTCCGGTCACAGGAAGATTTCTATCATACTGAATGGTGAACCATTTTAACAGCTTCTTTCACATTTTCTCTTTCAGCCCGACGTAGTTTCTTTGAAGAATCCAAATTTTTATTGTGTGCAGAAAGAGTCGCACTGCGATTTTTCCAAATGTTCGAAACTGTAGATTTTGACAAGGAAAATTCCTTACACCACAATGCCGACTGATTTGTTCCATCTTCAATACGTTTAAATATTTTAACCTTATCAATCAAAAATTCTTTTCTCTTCAAAGAATTCACCATTTTTACAAAAGTTTTAGCTGCTCTTGAAAAAAGTCTTATCTCAAATCAATCAAAAGAATAATGAACAGAGACACTGTAAAACGAGGGACATTCTTGGACTGTTCTGATTATATCGAGAAGCAGGGGACGAAGTTAGCAAGTGAACACCAGAGCTTATTCCTAGAATTAGGGAGAAACAAAGGGAAGTTTGTTCCTGTAATAGTGAGAGGAGGGGAAGAAGCACGTGCTGTTTAGACGATGAGTGTGAAAGAGTGAAATTTGACACAATATAAAGCCATGTCATCATTTGCAGTCAAAACTAGTGAAAGTTTAAAGTTGGAGAACTGAAAAAAGAAGTCCACTATAAACAAACTACCAAAATCTCAGCTGTCCACTATAAGCGTATAAAATAACAGTTAAATAGGAGCTCGGATGAGACCAGCAAAAAAGTTCTCTATATCTGAGTGTTTACTATATCCCAGGTTCATTATAGCAGGGTTCGACTGTATATTTAATTTTATTATTACTATTATTATTTTTTTTTGTAAGGAAATGAAAAGCAGTATAATCATTAGCAGTATACATTTGTTCATTTCACTAGTAAAATTTTTAAAAGAATTTTTCAAGGATCTGTCCAGACATTAAGTCACATTTTATGTTAAAATGATTAAATTTGTAAAAGATTAATATTTGTGAAGAATATTTTTAAGACAAATAAATTTGTAAAGGTTTGTTTTAAGTTGAAAATTTTTGTGAAGCGTCCTGTTTTTAAAATGAAAAATTGTGAAGGGTCCTTTTAAAGGACTTAAATTTCTCCCAAACAGACCCCTGCTTTTTGATTGTGAATTTTTAAAAGGATTTCATTTTTGTACTACATAACATTTGTATAGATTGCTTTTCACTGATACTGAAATTATATTAGCTGTCACGCCTGGCATTGTCCGGGCTATTATCCCGTGATAATAGACTTAAATGTGTTGATGGGTTTTATATTCTTAAATTTAAATCAAAGTAAAAGGTTGCAAAAAGCCTTTCTTAAATAATAGACTATTGCTGAATTCATATAAACTCTGAAATTTCTTAATAAAAAATCTAATGACTAGGTAGCCTGTGTTAAAACATTAAAAATTAATATAAGGTGCCTAGAAGAGATTTTTACACTGGAAGGGAGGGTGGGGGGTCATTTACTATTTTAAAACAATTCTTATTGTCTAAACACTTTGACATTTTTATCAGTTATAAATATTCTTTATATTACGAAAAACAAAAATCTTAATTTAAGAGAGATTGATGTTTTTGTGCACATGTGAGTATTCAGAGAAGACAGCTCCTTTTCGAGTGAATGATTCACCGTAGAAAGATATGAAGTGGCAACATTCAAATAAACACTTGATTCTGTGCAGCTGGCGTACAACCCTGCTGTTTTAGCACCACCGGCAAGCAACGAACAGACTATTTGCAGAAGCTGATACATCCTTACATAAGCCCCATCTTCGTAACTCTATGATCGTCTTTAATAGATTACTTTGTTAAGTCCTTATCTGTGTAAATGTAAGTATATATTAATTACAGTACTTTTATTAAATCTTTTCAGAATTCTAAAGAAATTTTGCGCTATTTTTTTCCAAGAGGAAGATAATACTGCGGCTGTTGTGCCAAAAGGATGGCTGACACCGGTATCTGCCACCACCAGCTACATGTGCAAGTGGCCAGAATTTTCAAACCAGGGTTTTGTTAAAATGATAAGAGATCAGATAGAACCAGATGAAAACTGGCCATCATATCCAGCCACCTGAATACACACATCAAGTAAGTAATTTATATGTAATTTTCCTAGATGGCCATTGTCTCCCATAATTTAATTCATGTTTTTTCCTAAAGGAAGTTTACATATTTACAAAAAAAAATAAAGACCACTTCCTCTGGCGATCGACAATGGAAAACGTTTGTTAAAATTGCAATTAGTATTTACCCATGGGTGCAAGACCTTCAGTCTCGGGACCGATTTCAGTCTTTGTGGGATTTTTTACTTCTAGTAAATTCTACTTTATGTACTTTAATAATAGCAATTTTACTATCAAGAACTTTTAAATACTATCTTTCATTGCAAGAGATCCATTTTTAGCCCTAATACAAGTCAGAAATATTCTAGCTTATTTTCATTTGGTTATTCCTAATATTCAGAAAAGTTTTCGGTCTTGGCTTGAATAAACTTCTTGCACCCATGTATTAACCTAAAATTAAATAGCCCTAATAAATATGTTAATATAAACTCATTTTAACCAGGAAAAGTAGAATCCCTGATGAAATGCAAAAATTTAGCTCTTTCCTTGTAAGAAACAGGCCATAAGATGGCTGCTGACAATTTATTTAGTAGCCACCTTTATCCATTTAGTGGCTTTTGCTAATTTTGCCCTTTAGTTCATGGTTAATATGTACTTTTTCAATAATTTGTTTATTTTCTTCATTACAGAAAGCTATTGAAACGCACTGTCTGCGATGAAAAGGTATAAGGGTAATAAAGAAGTAGATTTATTTTCTCCAGACACTGATGTAGATAATGCTTCATATTTTCTAAATAGGAGAAATATTGGAGAAAATAGAGCCCCCACGACTCCTAGAGCCCCCACGACTCCTATGAACTCATCAGTCACAGATGTGAATTGTTCGAACTGCAATGGTTTGGAAAGTATGAATTTCATATTTTTTAACCCTATTTCATTATTTAAAAAAAGTAAATTTTAGTAACTTTCATTATTTTATTTTAGAAAGACTGGTAACAATAGAACAGGAGTTAAGTTCAGTGAAGAGGCTCTTGGTTGATATGAAATTTTCAGTGAGCAACATTCTTACTTTTATGGCTAAAATTGAAACAAAAAATAATCCCCAGCGGCTCGAAGACTTCCAGCGGCTGGAAACATCGGAAGAGTTAGTTGCATTCAACGAAAAGCTAAAAGACGATGATGCCTTTTCAAAAATGGTAATTTTATTAGAGTGCAAGTGTAGTGTTTGTTCTAAAAAATAAAAGGACAGGGTGCTGGTAACTGAAAAACTAAATTTTCTATATTTTAGCATAGTTTTTTGTCGGTTTTTTTTTTTTTTTTTTGGGGGGGGGGGGGGGGGTCCGGGATCATTAGATGAAATTTGAGATTTTTTGTGAAATCTTTTCACATAATTTGCATTTTTTTTCTGTAACCTATTGATGAAAATCGCCATTTGTTTGTCGCTAAAACATTTGTTCATGTTGTGAATTTTTTATGCGAACTATTGACGGACGTTTCATAAAATCAGGGTGTCATAGCCATCTGGATAACCTGAAAATGTGAAGAAAATTTATATGGACTGGAAAAGTGGGGGAATTTAACATTTCTGAAAAAAAAAAGTCGGGTAAATTTGAAAATTCTGAGAAAAAGTTAGAAAATTTTGAACTTTCCAGAAAAAAAATAGGAAAATGTTTCTTAAAACTAAGGATTTGAAATTGCAGCACCTTTTAAAATCAAACTTTGCTATCAATTTTTTACATAAGTAATGTAAAGAGTATTTCAATCTCTTGTGCAAATAATTGTCTACCCCTTTTTAGTCAGTCTTTAACTCTCAGATTTTCAGTTCCAGCTTAACTGAAACTGTCTACTGAATGTTGTAGGATTGATTAGGTGGTTCACTCTGCTTGCTTATCTTTGTTTGGTAACTGAACATATTTATTAGCTTAATTTATTGAATAGTTATTTGTATCAAAATGTGAAAGCAATCTGTATTTAACTGTGACTGATATGATAAAGAATTTCATTCTGATTTGACAAAATGGACAGAACTTGATGCGTGAAGTGTATATCTGTAAAATGTTTAGCATTTACAAAATGTAAAATGTTCAATAATTTGCAATTTTGCAAAATATTCTGTAACAAATCAGCAATTTGTGCCTCAGAATCCAATTATGGAAGTTCCACTCTCAAATTCACAACTTTAGATTTTTTTTGTATAACATCACAAAATCTCGATACCTGAATTTTTATTAATATTGGTATGGAAAACCTGGAAATGTCAGGGAAATTTGTTGCTGATCTGGAATAGACACCCTGTAATATTCAGTGAGATTTTCCACAGTTGTTTGGGTAGATTCGTGTTTTTTTTTTTTTCCATAACAAAATTGGTAAAATTAGCATTTTTTTTTTTTTATCAATTGATAAAAATAGCTTTTTCGCAATTTTTATTTTCTACTTTCATTGGAGATGTTACAATTTTTCCTGAAAACTGTAGATTTGTAGACTGTAGATTTTGGCCTTTTTTTCTGCCGATCACTTCACATAATTGGGAAAAGGGTTGTTTTCGGCCTAGAATGTGGACTTCTTGGCGTCATCACTTTTTTTAAGTGTTTTTAACGAAATTCTATAACTTTAGAAAAAAATTTTCTTTGAATAGGCAATAGAAATGCATAAAATCATTACAAAAATGTTAAAGTTACAAAAGGATAAATGCAAACTATCAGGAATGAAAAAAGCCAAATTCAAAAATTGACGTTGAATGAGAAAGTCTTATAAAGCAAAAAACGTGGTTTTCAACTTTAATTTCCTCAAAATCTTTAGGTCAGACATAAATTTAAACGAGTTAGTTATTATAGAAAATACCCGATAAAATATTAAGGTATATTGGTTAGCACTTTTCCTTTATTTGCACAACTCAATGTTACTCAATAGCGTTCAGTTGCTACTCTTATCAACCTACTCGTTTAAACAAATCTTCCAGACAGTATGTTAAGTGTATCGCACAACGTTTATAGTTTGCTGGTTAAAACATCTGCGACATCGACATGCAATGATGGGAAGGTTGCATTGCTTGCAATCGAATGACAAATGCATTCAACGGTGTCACGGGTGCAATGGAGAGATTGATTGCGCAGATGGTTCAGACTAATTTTTTTTTAGGGCAGAGAATATCAGGATCTCTTCAACTGTAGTAATGGAAAATGTGTTTATTTGTAGCAGTATGCAACAGTGGCGATGGTTCAGACAAAATGTTTTTACATAGTTGTTCATTGTTAAATATTATTACGTATCGCACAAGCTTTCGGAGCATTTTCCCACTGGTTGTTGTAATTTGTAATATTTAAAAAAAATTACATTATTTTTCTTAAAACTAATTTATTGTACGTAAGTAAACATTGCAACGTTTTTACAATGCTTTTTCTCTATTATCATGACATCGGTGTTTAATGTTGTGTATTGTTATTTTAATTAACGAAATACTTAATAAATCAGTAAAACATAATTAAAAATACAGATAAACGTCTAAAGATCATGTGATAACATATCAAACACATGTAACACATGACATTCATTTTTAGCGTTAACTCTTATAATTACTCTTTTTTTTTTTCTCTCCGATACTTTGTCAGATGTTGTGCATTTTTTATGCTACCTATTGACAAAATGCATAATGCAAGACATAGAAAACTTCTAGTCCATTTCCATTTGGTTATTCTTAATACTCAGAAAAGTTTTCAGTCTTGACTTGGATGGACTTCTTCCACCCATGTACACCCAAGATGTTTCCTTGAAAAGAGTGCATCAAATATACGCCAGAATTTACAAATAAAATTAATCTTAGTTTGCAGATCTAGCTAAAATTCTAGTTAATGAAGAATTAGAAACAATAAAAAGATACAATGCTGGTAACATAAATCACATGTCGTAATAAGGGCATATAATTTTTAATTCAAAATAAAATTTAATTTGCAACTACAGTAGAGTGCCGCTAATCCGCAAACCTGTAATCCGCAAAGGCCTCTAATCCGCAATCAATTTATGAATGTAAACAAAGAAATTTAATTCTTGAAAAATGTTTCCATGAGGACAAAATTTTGAATTTTGATTTTTTTTTTTCACCAATTTTAACATTTTTCTTATCTTTATATATAGCTATTATATATCATAACATTCTTCTTTATAGTTTAAAATGAAAGCACATTTAATTAGTATATTATTTTATGTATTCATTTTTTTTAAATACTTGTAAAATACAATTTTAGCTTTTGTGATTTTTTTTTTTAATAAAAAATCCTTACTTGGACAACATATTTTATAATTTATTTTTTTCATTAAATCGTAATTATAAAATTGAAAAACCCATAAAAAATACATATTGCTTTTGAACTCTTACTTAAAGATAAAATTCAACACTATAAACCAAATGCCTTAAAACAGACAATTGATGCCATATTTAAGAAATTTAAATAATTTTTTTTTACATAGTTATTACTTTATCTATATATTAAAATGTAATTTATTTATTTTTTAGTATTAGCAATCTAAATTTGTCCAAAATATGAATTTAAAAAAATGTAAACAAAGATTAAATAAACATGGCCTGTAATCCGCAAAAAGCCTCCAATCCGCACAACACTTGGAACCAAGCTTTGCGGATTAGTGGCTTTCTACTGTATTGCAATTTAAACTTAAAATATTTACACTATTTTGTATCTGAAATAACAAACTGTTTTTCTGGTATTTTGATAAAAAATGCATTTAATTTTTGTTTTTCAGATTCTCTTTTTCAGCCTTTAGTGGAAAGGACGTGCATAGTGCCACTAGGAAGATAATGTCTGTGCTGATGTCAAATGTGTTAGCGATGGGGTATAATTAGATTGGAAGTACAAAAAAGCGGTCATTCTAAAAGTACAAGCAAGTCGTCGGACTCGTTGCAGGTTTGTTTACCAACCCGTATTTGACGTGTCTGATTTTGATACATTTTCCTGCACTCCTGATTTTTGACGCATTTCTTCTGATTTTCTCATTTTTCAATAGTCTGTTATTTTGATTATCAAAAATCACCTCATAAAAATTTAAATCTTCACTTTTGTTTTGTATGGGGTTATGTATGCAGAAAGAGAAATTTCCTCAGTTTGTAGTTAATCTAAATATAATATACTTGAATTTTTCTACATTTAAGTAGTATATATTTTTTATTGCGTAAAAATATTTAATCTTTAAAGACAACCAATCAAAAATTTTTAATTAAACTTGTACTAAACACGCTTGCATTTTTTGAAAATGTTTTACCAAAAAACTTTCTGAAATAAGATCTGATTTTTGGGCTTCAGAATGTGGCAATTCCACAAAAGCATTACATAGTTTTTTTTTTCTCTCTCTCAAGTTAGAGAACTGCATTTGGTAGTTTGTAGCTATTATAAATTATTGGAAAAGCAATTTCAATTATAGTCCTAAGATCAATTTTTTGGGGAGAGTGCGGAATTTGAAAATTCAGTCAATATTATCGATTGTTACGAAATGTTCGCAGAAATACTTCGAAGTGATGCAATATTTATTTTACACTCAACATATCAGCATACATTATATTGCTAGGCTGAAATTTTCTCAATGTCAATTCCCAAATGCTAAATGGCACCAGAATATTTAAATAAAATTTTTCTTGTTACATATAAGTGAAGAAATTTAATTATTATAAAAATCAATTTGTAAATTGTGGCGATTCAATTATTTCAATAATTACTTTCACGTTGAAAGGGTTATGCTTTCACTGTATTGCATACATGTGCACATTTTCCACCCATAAAATCAAAATGGCTTCTAAAATAAAACATCTTTTTAAAACCTTACCAAAACCGTAATTTATATTGCTAATTCATTTGCAGATATTTGAATAATATGTTTAATTCTTTTTAAATATTTTTTAGCTTCTGTAAGACGTAATAAATCTTTTGAAGATGCCTCGATAAATCAAATAGAGAGCTGGGTGGCTCGATGGCTGAGATATGCCACAGATAGAGAGAGTGGAAGTAAGAAGTAAAGGATTCCTGAAATAATGAACAGTGCTGTTCAGAATCTGTCAATCTATCAACAATCTGTCAGTACTATCTGTCAATCTGTCAGTGATCAGTCAGCACAATCTGTCAGTACTATCTGTCAATCTGTTAACAAATGAATTAATAAAAATATTAATGTGTATTGTCATTTTTTTTAATGTAATTACAGGGTTCCCAGCAACATGGAAAGTCAGGGAATTTCAAAGTAGTCGGGGAAAGTCTTGGAAATTTAAAATATATAAGAAAAGTCAAAGAATTTAAAAAGATTTCCTAAAAAGTCATGGAAAGGTCTAGGGGAGGGGTGGGGCTTTAAATTTGAAATTTCTTTTTCAGAAAAGTGTTACTGTATTTCTTGCTAACATTGCACCTCTGAAAAATCTCTAGACTTGTTGGTTTAAAGATCGAAAAATTCCTTCAAATGCAATGCAGAAAAATCATAATATGGACAAAAGTTTTCTACATTTTTGACTTTTTCGTGACATTTCAGAATTTGTTGTATGGCATTCATTTAAAAACTGGCAAAGATGAAGTGTTTTTTTTGCATTATATTTTTTAGATTATTTTGCGATTTTCTTGAAAGCTGCTTGAATTTTCTCCTGGGAAAAGAGTATGAACCCTATTATTACAATACAAATTTTAATTTTTTTTTTTTAATGCTGCTTGTTTTTTAAAGCACATTTCGTGTATGCCCATTTGGTCAGGGAAATTGTCAGACATATTTTGCTGGGAAACGTGAATTATCAAAATTTATAATTTAAACAGTTTGAAATATTCTGATTATTTGTACAAAGGTGGAATTTGTTCCATAATTGGAATTAATTTTTTGGTGTGATTTTAAAAAAAAAAGTTAATATAATTATTAATTTTCTACACACTTTAAAGAAAAAAAACTTTTTTTTTTTTAATTAATTTAATGCCATTGTTGGTAAAATATTTATCTGCTGGAATGATTTTTCAGTTCCATTTCGAAGCAAAGTAGCTACTTTCTAACACATTTGTGAATTTTTGTTCCAAAACTCATAAAATTGGCAGGTGTTATAAACTGTAATCAAATGGCATTTTTCCTTTTTTTTTTATAAAGGCAGACAATCTTTCAGCAAATACTGTGAAGTCTGTATTTTGAACCGAATTCCTGAAAGCAGCACTGCAAAAAAGGCTTATGTGAGAAAAATTGCTTGATAAGTAATTTGTTAAAAAAAAAAGAAAGAAAGAAATTGTTAAGGAGTAACCGCCTTAATTACCAATAAAGCTAGTTTTAAAAATGAGAGTTCAGACTATTTTCAGTAAACAAATTATTGTACTGGCATTAATATAAATTTATTCAAATCTTCAATTGTTTAAAAATTGGTAAAAATAATAAATTCCGACCATGTTATTACAAAGAATTTTTGTAATAGTTTAGTTTTTCTGGCAATTAGTCTTGATTACATGAAAAGTTTTAATTTTCCTTTACTTTATAATATTTCTATTGGTACTATTGAAATAATTTTGCACATGATTTTTTTTTTTTTTAAACGAGGAGTTTTAATTAACTTGTCAGAGATCTGGGTTTTTTTCCCACGCTTTTTCTGAACTTTGTATATACATGTGAGAACTAAAATCAGGATTTTGCGAATTGGAAATTATCATTTAAAGTTTATATGTATGAATTGTTATAAGATCACTCATCTACTATATATAAAACACAAACGGAAATTTCCTTCCGTTCCTTTATAACTCAAGTTCTGCCAAATGGATTTTGATAGAAATTGCACTGTTCGAAAGATAATTTTTCAGGGAAGGTTTTAGTATATTAGTTATAGAATTATGATAGAAAGTTCGGTTATTTTGGCCGAAAAGGTTACCATTGCTAATTTTTTGGCGATCATTACTGTTGCAGAAAGAAATGAAAAGGCTGTACATGTCGAAAAATATAATAAAAACTGTTACTAATTTTATTGAAAAATAAAATAAAAAAAAGTTCTGATGAGAGAATATTATAAAACAAAAACATTCAATTTAAACATGATTGGGAATGTTCGTAATGCTTAAAAAATTATTCAAGGGGCAAGATTTCTATATTGAAACAATATTTGGCGATGTATCTTTTGATTTTACTTAGGACCCCAAGCAATTTGATTTTAAGCCAAAAGGTCTTTTTTTTTGTTGCAGAAAAAATTGAAATGGCTATACATCTGGAAAAAAAAAAAAACTTACTAATTTTATTTAAAGAAAAGAAAAACAGTTTTGATGAGAGATTTTACGCCAAAATGTGTTTTTTTTTTTAAGTGTACGACTGCATTTTTGCGCTTTTTTGTACTTTTCGGTTAGCTGGGCGCCAGTGATATATATATAATCTATCTACACAAATACATGTGTATATATATATATATAAATAATCTATCTACACATGTATGTATGTATAATAGATGTATCTATCTACACAAATACATGTGTATATATATATATATATATATATATATATATATATATCTACACAAATACATGTGTATATATATATATATATATATATATATCTACACAAATACATGTGTATATATATATATATACTAGTATATACCCCCCCGTCAAAAATGACAGGATATTGACTCAATATTAAATTTTTGAAATAGTTCAACAAATGGAAAAAACATTCAAATTAAACATAAAAAAAAAAATCCATGTGTGAAATTTTCTGTAAAAAAAGTTATCGATAAGTTTCTAATGAGCTTAACACATCACATTGCTAATCGTTATGTTACATACGCAAAATTAAATCGAGACTCGGAAAGTGTTTAATAATTGCACAAAACATTAAAATGTTGTTAGTTTTAAATAATTGTCTAGGTTAATAGTATGATAGTAGGGATGCACAACCTGTGGCATACAATAGGTTATGTTTGGGCCCGTGAATTTATCAAATTTATAACTGGAAAAATTTCAGTTTTTGTCATGGATGACAGAAAAAAAAATCATGAATTTCGACAATTTCCCTTGTGAAAAAAATTGCAAGTTTCGTCAGAGCCAGTTAAAAATCACAAATTTCGTTAATTGGCTAGCCAATACTATAGATATCCACATAGGAAATTCCCAAGTTGAGGATTTTGTCAGTCACTATTAAAAAAAATACTGTAAATATTGTCGATCTGGCCAGGAGAAATCACGAGTTTCATCAATCAAGCCCAAAGACATGAGTTTTGTCGATTGTATGCGGAAAAAATGCGAATTTCACCAATCGTGCACTTGAGAAAACACTAATTTCGTTGACCAAGCATGTGAAATTCGCGAGATTTGTTTATTGGATGTAAAAAAATCTCGAATGTTGTTGATTGGCTGCCAAAAAATTTGGAAAACTGCCTTCCCTTTGAAAACGTGTTTTTCATTTGATTATATGCCATAGAACATCCCCCCCACCCCCCCAAAAAAAGAGCATATTATCTGTGTTACTGATGTGGCCCTCGAGAACCGAGACATTTTCGTATGTGGACCTCCTCATAAAAAGGTTATGCATCCCTAGTATGATAGAGTATATTTTAGCTTTTCTTGAGGAACCAAATTTTACAGTAATAAGAAACAAATATAAAGCAGTAAGATACATAAAAAGTGACAGAAAATTGCATGTTTATGAATATTAGCTACTCAATTCACAGTAAGAAAGCAGTTCCTCAAAAATGACAGAAAAAATACATTATTCTAATAATAAAAAAAGATTTTAAAAATATACACGTTTTACAAAATACTATATAGGTTAGAGAAAGAATTTGCCTTTTAGTGTAACAAAAACAACATCATTTCAACATCAATGTTAAACAAATTCAAAATGATAGCACATGAAATAAAATAGAAAAATTGTACACTTAGGAATATAATGTAGTTTTTACCAAAAAATAACATGACAAACATATTGTGAGTCAAAAAGTGGCAGTAAGGGCCATCGTGAACATAAGTTGTAATGAAAAAGGGCCGCCGGGCACATGACAAATTAAAAAGAGCTGCAAAGCACTGTGCCATGCCAAACTGGTCTAGAGTAAACACTAATATTACTATACAGGTTCCAGATTTTTTTTTTTTTTTTAGTGCAAAGTTCTGCAGTGATATTTACAAATACAAAAATTCAGCCCATAAAATATGACAGCAAATTGCATGCTTATGAATTGTAGAGATCTTTTCCATTAATAAAAACAAATATATTGTAAATTAGAATATTGCAAGTATCTGTATTTCAGAAAATAGTATAATATGAATTTTAATGTTTTCTTGAATAGCAAAGTATTCCAGTAATGACAAAAATCTAAAAAAAAATAATAATAATAAAAAAACAGATAGGCCATCAAAAACAACAGAAATTAGGTGCAATTAAAGCACTTAGACTTACTTCATTAGTAATACAATAGATACAAAAGTTTTCTCGAAAATAATCGCTAGAAAAGCTATGTATTGTGTAAACACTCTACTATCAAAATTCATATTTTACATAATACAGGTTAGAAAAAAAAAGAAAAAAAAAGAATTTAGCCTTAGTGTAAAGTTTAGCAGCAATATTAAACAAAATCAAAATGTTAGCACATCAAATAAGACAGCAAATTGTATGCTTATGATGTAGTTTTTCACAAAAACAATAACAAACATAGTGTGAAGTTGCTTCAAGAATCTAGTATTACAGTACTCTCCACATTAAGAAAGCAGTTCATCAAAAATGACAGTAAAAAGACATTTTTCTAATAATACAGAAAGATTTTTAAAATATACACATTTTACATCAGGGCTTGAATTTCAGGGCGGGATTGCGGGATTTGCGCCGAAAATTTTGAAATATCCCACCCAAAAGAAATCGTGAGCGGGAACCTCCCGCCCAAAAAATTTCAGCATTTTCGGAGAAATTTGTGTTATTTAATTTACCTGCAACTGAACGATAAATTTCGTGATTTTTTTTTTTCCCGCAACCGATTGACGAACTTTCCGTTTTTTCCGTGACTGATCGATGAACTTAGCGGTTTTTTCCATGACAGATCAATGAACTTGTGTTTTTTCCACGACTGATCGACGAACTTTGCATTTTTTCAGCGACTGATCGATGAACGTTTCATTTTTTTCCGCGACAGATCAACGAACTTTGCGTTTTTTCCGCGACAGATCGACGAACTTTGTGGTTTTCTCCGCGACAGATCGACAAACTTTGCATTTTTTCTGCGACAGATCCACGAACTTTGCATTTTTTCAACCACAGATCGACGAACTTTGCATTTTTTTTTTACAACTGATCGACGAACTTAAGGTTTTTTAAGAGACTGATCGACGAACTTTTCGTTTTTTAAGAGACTGGTCAACGAACTTTGCGTTTTTTAAACGACTGATCAACGAACCTTGCGTTTTTTGCGGACAGATTGACGAACTTTGCGTTTATTCTGCAATGGATCGACGAAATTTGCTTTTTTTTTTCCGCGACTGATCGACGAACTTTGCGTCTTTTCCGCGATCGATTGGTGAATCTCAATCAAATAAAATCTAAATTCAGAAATTTATTTAACAACCTAATTGTTAAGGGTCCCTAACACATTTAATGGAACTTGAAAAATACACTGCATATATAAAACTTAATTTTCTTCCCTTTTTTATAATAAAAATAAACATTTTACATATTCTCAGTTGACTTAATTTTTTCAATGGTATTTTGTCATGTCTGCATTAATGTAATTCTTTAAATAGCACGTAAAATAATAGTGGGGTTTAAAGATTTTTTTTCTCCCTCCCAAACATTACAACTCTCCTCCATTTAAAAATGTTGGTAGGGAGACTCCCCTCCTTGGAAAAATTGAATTTCAAGCCCTGTACATAATACTATATAGGTTAGAGAAAGACGAATTTGCCTTTTAGTGTAAAGTTGAACATGAATGTTAAACAAATTCAAAATGATAGCACATGAAATAAGACAGCAAATTGTACACTTATGAATATAATGTAGTTTTTACCAAAAATAACATGGTAAACATGTGTGAGTCAAAAAGTGGCAGTAAGGGCCATCGTGAACATAAGTTATAATGAAAAAGGGCCGCCGGGCACATAAGAAATTAAAAAGAGCTGCAAAGCACTGTGCCATGCCAAACTGGCCTAGAGTAAACAGTAATAATACTATACAGGTTCCAGATTTTTTTTTTTTTTCAGTGCAAAGTTCTTCAGTGATATTTATAAATACAAAATGTTAGCCCATAAAATATGACAGCAAATTGCATGCTTATGAAATTGTAGGGATCTTTTCCATAAATAAAAACAAATATATTGTAAATTTGAATATTGCAAGTATCTGTTTTTCAGAAAATAGTATAATATGAATTTTAATGTTTTCTTGAATAGCAAAGTATTCCAGTAATGAAAAAACATAATTTTTTTTTTTAAAGGTAGCTTATCAAAAACAGAAATTAGATGCAATTAAATAACTGATTCCATTAGTAATACAATAGATACAAAAGTTTTCTAGAAAAGAATCTCTAGAAAAGCTATAATATATTGTGTAAACACTCTACTATCAGACAAAATTTACATTTTACATAATACAGGTTTAAAAAAAAAAAAATGAATTTACCTTTTAGTGTGAAGTTCAACATGAATGTTAAACAAATTCAAAATGATAGCACATGAAATAAGACAGCAAATTGTACACTTATGAATATAATGTAGTTTTTACCAAAAATAACATGATAAACATGTGTGAGTCAAAAAGTGGCAGTAAGGGCCATCGTGAACATAAGTTATAATGAAAAAGGGCCGCCGGGCACATAAGAAATTAAAAAGAGCTGGAAAGCACTGTGCCATGCCAAACTGGCCTAGAGTAAACAGTACTATACAGGTTCCAGATTTTTTTTTTTCAGTGCAAAGTTCTTCAGTGATATTTATAAATACAAAATGTTAGCCCATAAAATATGACAGCAAATTGCATGCTTATGAAATTGTAGGGATCTTTTCCATAAATAAAAACAAATATATTGTAAATTTGAATATTGTAAGTATCTGTTTTTCAGAAAATAGTATAATATGAATTTTAATGTTTTCTTGAATAGCAAAGTATTCCAGTAATGAAAAAACATATATATATATATTTTTTTTTTTAAAAAGGTAGCTTATCAAAAACAGAAATTAGGTGCAATTAAATAACTGACTCCATTAGTAATACAATAGATACAAAAGTTTTCTAGAAAAGAATCTCTAGAAAAGCTATAATATATTGTGTAAACACTCTACTATCAGACAAAATTTACATTTTACATAATACAGGTTAAAAAAAAAAATGAATTTACCTTTTAGTGTGAAGTTCAACATGAATGTTAAACAAATTCAAAATGATAGCACATGAAATAAGACAGCAAATTGTACACTTATGAATATAATGTAGTTTTTACCAAAAATAACATGATAAACATGTGTGAGTCAAAAAGTGGCAGTAAGGGCCATCGTGAACATAAGTTATAATGAAAAAGGGCCGCCGGGCACATAAGAAATTAAAAAGAGCTGGAAAGCACTGTGCCATGCCAAACTGGCCTAGAGTAAACAGTAATAATACTATACAGGTTCCAGATTTTTTTTTTTTTCAGTGCAAAGTTCTTCAGTGATATTTATAAATATAAAATGTTAGCCCAAAAAATATGACAGCAAATTGCATGCTTATCAAATTGTAGGGATCTTTTCCATAAATAAAAACAAATATATTGTAAATTTGAATATTGTAAGTATCTGTTTTTCAGAAAATAGTATAATATGAATTTAAATGTTTTCTTCAATAGCAAAGTATTCCAGTAATGAAAAAACAAAAAAAAATTTTTTTTTAAAGGTAGCTTATCAAAAACAGAAATTAGGTGCAATTAAATAACTGATTCCATTAGTAATACAATAGATACAAAAGTTTTCTAGAAAAGAATCTCTAGAAAAGCTATAATATATTGTGTAAACACTCTACTATCAGACAAAATTTACATTTTACATAATACAGGTTAAAAAAAAAAAATGAATTTACCTTTTAGTGTGAAGTTCAGCAGCAATATTAAACAAAATCAAAATGTTAGCGCATCAAATTGTATACTTATAATGTAGTTTTTCGCAAAAAGAATAACAAACATATTGTGAAGTTTTTTCAAGAATCTAGTATACAATACCCAATTCAAAAATGACACAACAAAATGGCAGCAATACCTGTAGAAGCATAAAGCAAAATCATTTCAGCTTGAGAATAAAAGCTTCGAGAGGTAGCCCTTCAAAAACAGCAGAAAATTAGATGCACAATTGAAACATTTTTTTCATTAATAATACTATAGATACTAACATCATAGAACTACTTATTCATACTAATTATCGGGTATGTATTTTTTTTCTAGAAAATAATTTCTGGAAAAACTATATTTCTTGTGAAAACTCTACTATCAGACAAAAGTTGCCCTTGCAGATTTGTACTACGGATAAATACTTTTATTTTATTTTGTTCTTTGCAACGTGATAGTCCAACATAAAGTTGACCATGTGCAAAGACTGGCTCCTCTAAATGCAGACCAACACTGTTGAATGTTTGTCCCTGTGACTTATTAATAGTCATTGCAAAAGCAATAATAATAGGAAACTGTCTCTGAATAAGTTTAAATGGAAGATTTGTATCACTTGGTGAAAGGTCAATTCTTGATATAAACACTCTGTCGTTTTTATTAGCACCAGTTAGGATCTCACGATCCAGGAAATGTCGATATAGACCTCGAATAATTAACCTGGTGCCATTGCACAAACCATTTTTAGAATTCATGTTCCTAAGAAGCATCACAATAGCACCAACTTTTAATATTAATTTATGGGGAGGCATTCCAGAGGGAGTTTGTTCATTTAAAAATTCCTGCGAAAAGTTTGTCTCACCTTCTGATAAATCTGACTCGAATGAATCTGCACTGTAAAATTCAGATGCGGCTCCAGGAAGAAGATTCAGAACTTCGTTGTTCAATTTCATTGCATCCTTGTTAGTAGTGGTCAAAATAATTTTTGAGGAAAGTTCTTGAATGCAGTTTGTATTAATTTCATTTCCATATATTTCTGTAATGACTGAACCAGTACATAACATGTTAGATGGAATTTGTACAACATCACATGGTAAATTTTGAAATGATAAAGTTTTTCCTTCACCAATATCTAAAAGCCATTGGTTGAACTCAGTTTGGCCTTCAGAACGCATATTTTGTGACAGTTTCAAATGAAGAAAATGTTCCCAAAGTGGACTTGATTTTATGCAAACTTCAATTACATGAGTTTTTGTTCCTCGTGCAACGACTGGTAATGTTTGACGAAAATCACCTCCCAACAACATAACTTTATTGCCAAATGGATTATCATTTCCCATTAGCTCTCTTAACAGAGCATCTATGCAACGTAAAGCATGAACTGTCATCATTGTAGCTTCATCAATAATGATAATCTTTGCTTGACGGATAGTTACTGCTTCATCTGATATGACACGCATTGAAGATGTTGAAGTTTCCAATATTGGAACCGGTAGTTTAAAACCACTATGAATGGTCCTTCCTCCTTTTAACAAAACGGCAGCAATGCCAGTGGTGGCATAAGGAAGAACAATTTCACCACGTCCCCGTATAAAGGCCAAAAGAGTATTATATAGATATGTCTTACCTGATCCACCTGGACCATCCAAATAGAAACATCGTGGAGTTATTTGCTCATCGTCAATTGCTTCTACGATTTTTGTAAAAGCTTCCTTTTGCTGCAAGTTCAAAGATGCAATTTTTTCAATAGCATCAGAGGCTTCACTGATATGGTTATAAACTAAAACCTGATCTTGATAATCCAGTGGACTGGGCGTTGGCAAATTAAATGTACTTAAGGTAACACCATGGCTCTTGAATATTGCTTGAATACTGTGTAAAGCATGTTGTTGTGCAATAAAATCATTGAAATTCATCCTAAAATCCTCACACAAAGAATCATTAAATTTTTCCCACAATTCAAGAGGATTAGATGGATTACAAAAGAGACAAATGAAAGCAAATACTTGCCGGAGCTGTGCAGGCATTTGAAAAACGCAGGCTTCTGATAAACATCTGTCCCATTCCTGATCATCAGCCAAAAGCTGCCTTTGGCGAGCTGCTTCAAGGAACGTAGGTAAGATAACCCCCTCGAAAGTTCGCAAGTTCTCAAAGCTAGTTGCCCCAGGAATTTTGAGCAAAAGTAGACGAAGGCAGTAACGCTCAATGTCTTTTGGAGAAACAGAAAACATTCTAGCCAAAACTTTTTTTCCTCCACGTCGTGGTTTCCAAATACCTTTTTCGAACACATAATGAAGAGGTATTTCTGCATATAGGTATTGTCTTGCATTTACATCTGAAAGATTTAATTTAAACCAAGCTGTGAGAGTTGTGTCACGATTTTGATTAAGTGCTGCATTTTCCATACCTTGTTGAAAATAAACCATTTGTTGATGTGGCAAATGGATGGCAAGTCTTATCATAGAATGTGATTTATCATGCATTTTGAATTCCAGGAGACGCCACATTGCCTCAGGTGCACTAACATATCTGGCATTCACATGATTTGAAATTTCATCATGTAGAAATTCATGTTGATTGTTGTTTTCATGAATGACAACATTAGCAGAATCGTAACCTTTATAAATATACTTGTAAATATATTTTACAGATTTGATACTGGTGCAGGCTTCTATGTTAATGTGCGAGTCGTACTTCAGCAAGAGTGCAGGATTGTATGGCACAACCCAACGATTATCAACCGGTTTTCCATTAATAATTACACTATTATCTTCACGGCGTTGATAAAATGGATAACCATCAACATTGACTCTAGTTTCAGGCTGGAATGTTTTTGGAAAATTCTTGCTACACTTACCATTTTCCATGCAAGGTGATTTTGGGTTAAGAGTTCCACATGGGCCATGTATCATAGTCCTCGAAACAATTTCATGTAATCGAGGATGATGAACTGAAAGCTCTGCCACTATGACTCTATCAATCTGTGAAGCATCATGGAATTTGAATTCCTGCTCAAGAATCAAAAGAATATGAGCATGGGGTAGTCCACGTTTTTGAAACTCTATTGTATATACGTGCGCAACACATTTTCCAAAGAGCTCCCCTTTTGTGATATCATCTAACAGTGCATGTAATTTTATATGAAACACGCGAGCTACTAAATCTGGTCTGTCAGATGATGTCTGTCCATCAGGCAAGTTATTCACAATTTCAGGCCACTTGGGATTACATGTAAAAGTACAAAAAATGTCTGGTTTACCAAATTTTGTCACAATTGCCATGGCATCATGATACCTTTCACGCATGTTTCGAGGTGAGCCTTGAAAGGAAGATGGCAGTATAACAGCTCTTCCAGCTGGTAAATTTGCATTTGCTGCTGCTTGAAAAACGTAATCTGCAAGTCCAGCATACTCTTCACATCGTAATTTTGATTGTTGGTACCTGACAAAATTTAGATTGTTTGCTTCCACTTGAAGGTAGGAATCAATAACCCACTGTTGAGTAAGTGGCCCTCCATACAAAATAGGATTAAATTCACCACGTCTAATAGTAGTTTGTGCCACTTTATACTGAAGCATAGATACGTTTTTTCGTAAACCTTCAGTAGATCCAGGATAGCGATCAAGCACCAAATTTGGTTGCCAGCCAGCTTCACCATATGGATAAAAAATTGCATACGTCATAGGATCTAAGTTTGGACTCAAAATATTTAAAGAAACAAAATTATTAGTGCTGTGCTCAGGAGTGCGAGGATAAATTCTGATATCTCTTTCAAATGGTGGTTCTCCATCGTCATTTTGAAATACCATGGCAACTTCATTTGCTGTTGGCAAATTGTACCGTCTTTGATCAGAGTGTCGATCTCTACGCAAGAACATGTGAACATTTGGTACTGGAAGATTATCTCTCGCTGCCTCTTCATGACTCTGCCTTTCAATTTCATACATCATTTTGTAAGCTTGAGCAAACGGGTTTATTTCCTGCATCATGAGATCTAAGTGCCTCAAAATATGACGTAAACACTTTTCATTTTGAGGAATGTTTAAGCGTTCTTGAACAGCCTGACTTGTATTAAGAACATATAATTGAGCAAATTTCCTTTGTTCACCTTCTTGAGGATGTAAATGTGAAGTGACATGATATATTTGTCCTTGCACCCGAAAACAGTAAGGTCCACGACCTGGAACATTTGATGCTAATTTTGCACCCATTGAAGCAAAAGAAATAGCACTATTGTAGCAGCGTATATTTTCACGAAAATTTCTGTAGTCTGGTGAATTTGGGTTGCTCATAATATCTTTCAAAAAAAGTGGAAAAGTTTGACGTGCAGGAAGTTTAACTTTTCCTTTATGACAACAGCTATTAAATTTTCCACTACTTAATCTTTCAGACGGAAAATGAAGTGCCTGACAGTACTGGCAGATAGATTCTAAAGAACCACAACTGTGACTTTCAATATCACCTTCAGTGTCAGAAACTGGCCCATGGTCTATTTGAATTGCTTCATTTTCAATTTGTTGACTGGCTCTGATCTCAGCTCGTTGACATTGATGACGTTGGCGATCTTCTTCCCTTATACGGTCCAATGTTGCTTGTGATTGCCGAGCACGCCACCTCAACTGTCGTTCTCTAATTAATCGCAGCCTACGTTCAGTCGGCGTTTCATCAATTTCATCAGGCATCGCTAAAGCGATCCTTAAACTATATAAAACGATCCCTAAACTATATAAAACGACCTGATCACAATGATTAAATAACTGATTCCATTAGTAATACAATAGATACAAAAGTTTTCTAGAAAAGAATCTCTAGAAAAGCTATAATATATTGTGTAAACACTCTACTATCAGACAAAATTTACATTTTACATAATACAGGTTAAAAAAAAAAAAATGAATTTACCTTTTAGTGTGAAGTTCAACATGAATGTTAAACAAATTCAAAATGATAGCACATGAAATAAGACAGCAAATTGTACACTTATGAATATAATGTAGTTTTTACCAAAAATAACATGATAAACATGTGTGAGTCAAAAAGTGGCTTGTGGTCCAAGTGGTCCAAAACTAATAATTTTGTTTCTTTAAATATTTTGAGTCCAAACTTAGATCCTATGACGTATGCAATTTTTTATCCATATGGTGAAGCTGGCTGGCAACCAAATTTGGTGCTTGATCGCTATCCTGGATCTACTGAAGGTTTACGTGGCCCAAAAAACAAATATATTGTAAATTTGAATATTGCAAGTATCTGTTTTTCAGAAAATAGTATAATATGAATTTTAATGTTTTCTTGAATAGCAAAGTATTCCAGTAATGAAAAAACATAATTTTTTTTTTTTTAAAGGTAGCTTATCAAAAACAGAAATTAGATGCAATTAAATAACTGATTCCATTAGTAATACAATAGATACAAAAGTTTTCTAGAAAAGAATCTCTAGAAAAGCTATAATATATTGTGTAAACACTCTACTATCAGACAAAATTTACATTTTACATAATACAGGTTTAAAAAAAAATGAATTTACCTTTTAGTGTGAAGTTCAACATGAATGTTAAACAAATTCAAAATGATAGCACATGAAATAAGACAGCAAATTGTACACTTATGAATATAATGTAGTTTTTACCAAAAATAACATGATAAACATGTGTGAGTCAAAAAGTGGCAGTAAGGGCCATCGTGAACATAAGTTATAATGAAAAAGGGCCGCCGGGCACATAAGAAATTAAAAAGAGCTGGAAAGCACTGTGCCATGCCAAACTGGCCTAGAGTAAACAGTAATAATACTATACAGGTTCCAGATTTTTTTTTTTTCAGTGCAAAGTTCTTCAGTGATATTTATAAATATAAAATGTTAGCCCAAAAAATATGACAGCAAATTGCATGCTTATCAAATTGTAGGGATCTTTTCCATAAATAAAAACAAATATATTGTAAATTTGAATATTGTAAGTATCTGTTTTTCAGAAAATAGTATAATATGAATTTAAATGTTTTCTTGAATAGCAAAGTATTCCAGTAATGAAAAAACAAAAAAAATTTTTTTTTAAAGGTAGCTTATCAAAAACAGAAATTAGGTGCAATTAAATAACTGATTCCATTAGTAATACAATAGATACAAAAGTTTTCTAGAAAAGAATCTCTAGAAAAGCTATAATATATTGTGTAAACACTCTACTATCAGACAAAATTTACATTTTACATAATACAGGTTAAAAAAAAAAATGAATTTACCTTTTAGTGTGAAGTTCAGCAGCAATATTAAACAAAATCAAAATGTTTGCGCATCAAATTGTATACTTATAATGTAGTTTTTCGCAAAAAGAATAACAAACATATTGTGAAGTTTTTTCAAGAATCTAGTATACAATCCCCAATTCAAAAATGACACAACAAAATGGCAGCAATACCTGTAGAAGCATAAAGCAAAATCATTTCAGCTTGAGAATAAAAGCTTCGAGAGGTAGCCCTTCAAAAACAGCAGAAAATTAGATGCACAATTGAAACATTTTTTTCATTAATAATACTATAGATACTAACATCATAGAACTACTTATTCATACTAATTATCGGGTATGTATTTTTTTTCTAGAAAATAATTTCTGGAAAAACTATATTTCTTGTGAAAACTCTACTATCAGACAAAAGTTGCCCTTGCAGATTTGTATTACGGATAAATACTTTTATTTTATTTTGTTCTTTGCAACGTGATAGTCCAACATAAAGTTGACCATGTGCAAAGACTGGCTCCTCTAAATGCAGACCAACACTGTTGAATGTTTGTCCCTGTGACTTATTAATAGTCATTGCAAAAGCAATAATAATAGGAAACTGTCTCCGAATAAGTTTAAATGGAAGATTTGTATCACTTGGTGAAAGGTCAATTCTTGATATAAACACTCTGTCGTTTTTATTAGCACCAGTTAGGATCTCACAATCCAGGAAATGTCGATATAGACCTCGAATAATTAACCTGGTGCCATTGCACAAACCATTTTTAGAATTCATGTTCCTAAGAAGCATCACAATAGCACCAACTTTTAATATTAATTTATGGGGAGGCATTCCAGAGGGAGTTTGTTCATTTAAAAATTCCTGCGAAAAGTTTGTCTCACCTTCTGATAAATCTGACTCGAATGAATCTGCACTGTAAAATTCAGATGCGGCTCCAGGAAGAAGATTCAGAACTTCGTTGTTCAATTTCATTGCATCCTTGTTAGTAGTGGTCAAAATAATTTTTGAGGAAAGTTCTTGAATGCAGTTTGTATTAATTTCATTTCCATATATTTCTGTAATGACTGAACCAGTACATAACATGTTAGATGGAATTTGTACAACATCACATGGTAAATTTTGAAATGATAAAGTTTTTCCTTCACCAATATCTAAAAGCCATTGGTTGAACTCAGTTTGGCCTTCAGAACGCATATTTTGTGACAGTTTCAAATGAAGAAAATGTTCCCAAAGTGGACTTGATTTTATGCAAACTTCAATTACATGAGTTTTTGTTCCTCGTGCAACGACTGGTAATGTTTGACGAAAATCACCTCCCAACAACATAACTTTATTGCCAAATGGATTATCATTTCCCATTAGCTCTCTTAACAGAGCATCTATGCAACGTAAAGCATGAACTGTCATCATTGTAGCTTCATCAATAATGATAATCTTTGCTTGACGGATAGTTACTGCTTCATCTGATATGACACGCATTGAAGATGTTGAAGTTTCCAATATTGGAACCGGTAGTTTAAAACCACTATGAATGGTCCTTCCTCCTTTTAACAAAACGGCAGCAATGCCAGTGGTGGCATAAGGAAGAACAATTTCACCACGTCCCCGTATAAAGGCCAAAAGAGTATTATATAGATATGTCTTACCTGATCCACCTGGACCATCCAAATAGAAACATCGTGGAGTTATTTGCTCATCGTCAATTGCTTCTACGATTTTTGTAAAAGCTTCCTTTTGCTGCAAGTTCAAAGATGCAATTTTTTCAATAGCATCAGAGGCTTCACTGATATGGTTATAAACTAAAACCTGATCTTGATAATCCAGTGGACTGGGCGTTGGCAAATTAAATGTACTTAAGGTAACACCATGGCTCTTGAATATTGCTTGAATACTGTGTAAAGCATGTTGTTGTGCAATAAAATCATTGAAATTCATCCTAAAATCCTCACACAAAGAATCATTAAATTTTTCCCACAATTCAAGAGGATTAGATGGATTACAAAAGAGACAAATGAAAGCAAATACTTGCCTGAGCTGTGCAGGCATTTGAAAAACGCAGGCTTCTGATAAACATCTGTCCCATTCCTGATCATCAGCCAAAAGCTGCCTTTGGCGAGCTGCTTCAAGGAACGTAGGTAAGATAACCCCCTCGAAAGTTCGCAAGTTCTCAAAGCTAGTTGCCCCAGGAATTTTGAGCAAAAGTAGACGAAGGCAGTAACGCTCAATGTCTTTTGGAGAAACAGAAAACATTCTAGCCAAAACTTTTTTTCCTCCACGTCGTGGTTTCCAAATACCTTTTTCGAACACATAATGAAGAGGTATTTCTGCATATAGGTATTGTCTTGCATTTACATCTGAAAGATTTAATTTAAACCAAGCTGTGAGAGTTGTGTCACGATTTTGATTAAGTGCTGCATTTTCCATACCTTGTTGAAAATAAACCATTTGTTGATGTGGCAAATGGATGGCAAGTCTTATCATAGAATGTGATTTATCATGCATTTTGAATTCCAGGAGACGCCACATTGCCTCAGGTGCACTAACATATCTGGCATTCACATGATTTGAAATTTCATCATGTAGAAATTCATGTTGATTGTTGTTTTCATGAATGACAACATTAGCAGAATCGTAACCTTTATAAATATACTTGTAAATATATTTTACAGATTTGATACTGGTGCAGGCTTCTATGTTAATGTGCGAGTCGTACTTCAGCAAGAGTGCAGGATTGTATGGCACAACCCAACGATTATCAACCGGTTTTCCATTAATAATTACACTATTATCTTCACGGCGTTGATAAAATGGATAACCATCAACATTGACTCTAGTTTCAGGCTGGAATGTTTTTGGAAAATTCTTGCTACACTTACCATTTTCCATGCAAGGTGATTTTGGGTTAAGAGTTCCACATGGGCCATGTATCATAGTCCTCGAAACAATTTCATGTAATCGAGGATGATGAACTGAAAGCTCTGCCACTATGACTCTATCAATCTGTGAAGCATCATGGAATTTGAATTCCTGCTCAAGAATCAAAAGAATATGAGCATGGGGTAGTCCACGTTTTTGAAACTCTATTGTATATACGTGCGCAACACATTTTCCAAAGAGCTCCCCTTTTGTGATATCATCTAACAGTGCATGTAATTTTATATGAAACACGCGAGCTACTAAATCTGGTCTGTCAGATGATGTCTGTCCATCAGGCAAGTTATTCACAATTTCAGGCCACTTGGGATTACATGTAAAAGTACAAAAAATGTCTGGTTTACCAAATTTTGTCACAATTGCCATGGCATCATGATACCTTTCACGCATGTTTCGAGGTGAGCCTTGAAAGGAAGATGGCAGTATAACAGCTCTTCCAGCTGGTAAATTTGCATTTGCTGCTGCTTGAAAAACGTAATCTGCAAGTCCAGCATACTCTTCACATCGTAATTTTGATTGTTGGTACCTGACAAAATTTAGATTGTTTGCTTCCACTTGAAGGTAGGAATCAATAACCCACTGTTGAGTAAGTGGCCCTCCATACAAAATAGGATTAAATTCACCACGTCTAATAGTAGTTTGTGCCACTTTATACTGAAGCATAGATACGTTTTTTCGTAAACCTTCAGTAGATCCAGGATAGCGATCAAGCACCAAATTTGGTTGCCAGCCAGCTTCACCATATGGATAAAAAATTGCATACGTCATAGGATCTAAGTTTGGACTCAAAATATTTAAAGAAACAAAATTATTAGTGCTGTGCTCAGGAGTGCGAGGATAAATTCTGATATCTCTTTCAAATGGTGGTTCTCCATCGTCATTTTGAAATACCATGGCAACTTCATTTGCTGTTGGCAAATTGTACCGTCTTTGATCAGAGTGTCGATCTCTACGCAAGAACATGTGAACATTTGGTACTGGAAGATTATCTCTCGCTGCCTCTTCATGACTCTGCCTTTCAATTTCATACATCATTTTGTAAGCTTGAGCAAACGGGTTTATTTCCTGCATCATGAGATCTAAGTGCCTCAAAATATGACGTAAACACTTTTCATTTTGAGGAATGTTTAAGCGTTCTTGAACAGCCTGACTTGTATTAAGAACATATAATTGAGCAAATTTCCTTTGTTCACCTTCTTGAGGATGTAAATGTGAAGTGACATGATATATTTGTCCTTGCACCCGAAAACAGTAAGGTCCACGACCTGGAACATTTGATGCTAATTTTGCACCCATTGAAGCAAAAGAAATAGCACTATTGTAGCAGCGTATATTTTCACGAAAATTTCTGTAGTCTGGTGAATTTGGGTTGCTCATAATATCTTTCAAAAAAAGTGGAAAAGTTTGACGTGCAGGAAGTTTAACTTTTCCTTTATGACAACAGCTATTAAATTTTCCACTACTTAATCTTTCAGACGGAAAATGAAGTGCCTGACAGTACTGGCAGATAGATTCTAAAGAACCACAACTGTGACTTTCAATATCACCTTCAGTGTCAGAAACTGGCCCATGGTCTATTTGAATTGCTTCATTTTCAATTTGTTGACTGGCTCTGATCTCAGCTCGTTGACATTGATGACGTTGGCGATCTTCTTCCCTTATACGGTCCAATGTTGCTTGTGATTGCCGAGCACGCCACCTCAACTGTCGTTCTCTAATTAATCGCAGCCTACGTTCAGTCGGCGTTTCATCAATTTCATCAGGCATCGCTAAAACGATCCTTAAACTATATAAAACGATCCCTAAACTATATAAAACGACAATAAAAACTGATAAATTGAACAGATTCAAATCCACCGCGTGTTCAAAATAGCATTTGGAGAATCAACAAAGATGTTAAAACAGTAAAGCACACGTTACGTTGCCAGTACAGTACAAATAATTTTTATGAATTATTCTCAAAAGTGAATGACTCACCACACTTTTTTTTTTTTGCATTCAAATCATTTTTATAATAATGATTAGCAAAGTGAAATGTAATTTCGGAAATTTTCACATGAAATTTCTAATAATATGCAAATATTAACTTGTATTTTAAGAGCATAATCGGATGTTTTAATGAAACGTTCAAAGAGTCATTCCTTTTTTTTTAGATATGGGATTTGTGTTTTTGAATGGCAACATTATCCGTTTGTTTACATCAGGTAATCGGATTTTTAATCAGTTATTTTTAATTTAAAACTTAAAACATTATAACTGGATATGATATACATGTTTTATACGAAAATATGCTGAACAGACATTATTTCAAGTAGAAGAAATTATCATTTACTGGTTATGTGTTAGCATATCTTTTTCAGTAAGCCTAACATGGCGTTTAACTACAGTCGACTCGCAGAGCAGAGTGGTACAAACCGGTACCGTTACAGACACTTTCTCGCCTTTGGATTTTATTATAAGTAAGATATATATATATATCTACACAAATACATGTGTATATATATATATATATATATATCTACACAAATACATGTGTATATATATATATATATATCTATCTACACAAATACATGTGTATATATATATATATATATATATCTACACAAATACATGTGTATATATATATATATATATATATATATATATATCTACACAAATACATGTGTATATATATATATATATATATATATATCTACACAAATACATGTGTATATATATATATATCTATCTACACAAATACATGTGTGTATATATATATATATATATATATATCTACACAAATACATGTGTATATATATATATATATATATATATATATATATATATATATATATATATATATATATATATATATATATATACACAAATACATGTATATATATATATATATATATATA